>CM038053.1:135568540-138068540 GCA_021397845.1 Areca catechu | reverse complement strand
GCCTATAGAATGATCCTTATTTATAGGTGCAGCCATGAGAGAGAGAAGAAGGAAGGAGGAGAGATGAGGAAAGAGAATGGGGGAGAGGATCAAGGTCATACCAAATGGGTCCAACCCAAAAAGGTAAGTATGACCTTCATACCATAAAACCTTGGAGCCAAAACTGGTTTGAATTTGAAATTCAAACCAGGTCAAAACTTGCCCAAAATCCTCCCACAAAATCTTCCCAAAAATTCAGTTCATCACAGGAAGTGTCAACACCCAAAAATTGCCAAGTGTCAACACTTCACCAAGTGTTGACACTTGCAAAATTCCAAGTGTTGACACTTGGAACAAAGTCAATCATATTGACTTCTGGTGATGACAAATGATTTCCAATCATCGATTAACCACAAGATCAGATAGAAATCCTCTATGGTGTGTGACCCCATAGGTTCGAACACTAAGCCAATAGCATTGGAACATTTCCGGCACTAGTCAAAGTCCTTATCTAGCAATGATACCCGACATCCGGATAGGTCGAAGATGCAGAGCACCTCACAAAAACCTCTGGCATATGGTTGCTGCATAATTTATCCCTTTGACCTCATAATGCTCAGGATGACCTAGGATTCATAGACAACCCTAATTTGATTTATCCAGATCATCTCTCAACCTCACAAGTTCTGTGACTCCTTACAAGAACTACCCTGGCCAAGGTTTTGCTAAATTGAGCATAGTGAGTCATTCACTCCAAACTATTTGGAGAGGTCAATTGCATCTTGATCCACCATCGCTCCATAAGTACTTGATTACACCTAGAAACCTTCCATCTCTGGATTAGAAATCCAGGTAATCCGGCACCAAAGTACAATGAGTTGCTTGCAAGCTGCCATGGTGACCTCAGGTCTGAGGGACACATATATCCATATCCTTCACGATCAACCCTTTGGCAGATGAGATCTCCGTAGATGATTGCATTCAGTGAAATGTCATACATTTCACTTGCATGTCACACCAGTGTCTCCACACTCCTTGGTTAAGAGGACAACCAACAAATGTGACATACGATAACCTACACTTGATACATCATTGTCCTATAATAATGTATCATTTGGTTGTGAACCAGTTTAAAAACTACTCGATATATCCTCTCTATATCAAATCATGTAGTTCTAAGGACTCCATCATACAAGAGTTCATTTCAGGAAAATGTAAATATGATGATGTTGCCCAGGTGGCTACCCAAGAGGGGGGTGAATTGATAATTTATAAATTTAAAGCAGATAATGTGCAATTAAAAATCCCTTATGAGTGTTAGGTACTGTGATAGAGTAATAAATTGCAGAAGCTAAAGAGAGTCAAGTAAGCACAATATAAACATATAAAATTTATAGTGGTTCCGAGCAACCCAGCTCCTATGTCCATTATCCAAGATACCACTTGGAATTTCCACTATATTCACACCCGAATACAATAGGATTGTTTTACAGGATCACAATCCAAAACCTCTATACTTTGGTTTTAACGGGATCACCAAAGAAAATCCAACACCCTTTGGTTTTGAATAGGCTCACCAAAGAAATCCAACTTGGTTTTCACAAGATCACCAAGAACCTAACTTGGTTTTACCAGGATCACCAAGAACCAAACACTTGGTTTTTAATCAAGGCTCACTATGAACCTATTTGGTTTTTCAACCGGGCTCACCAATAACCCAATAATTCAATAAAATGAATTGAAATAAATGCAACAAAAATGACAAACTCAATTTATCGGATAGTTGCTGGTGTAGCTTGATAGAAGTCCACTTGAATACACTTGAATGAGCTTTAATTGCTTCAGTGGCTTCTTCCCAAATTACTTCAAGCTTCAGATCAGAGTTGGTGAAGACTTGAAGGCTTGCTTGAATGCTCTTGTGCTCTTTTTCTTGTTAGTAGGTAGGATATTCAATGAAGCTTAAAAAGTTTTGAGAACTTATTAAAAACTTGCTTCAAGGAAGTTCAAATCCTTGAAATATAAGGTCTTCCATCATTCCAAGGCAATTCTAGCCATTGTAGACCGTTGGGAAGTGATTTGTGACCGTTGGAGCACTTTTTGGCATTCAAAGAAAAATTCTGGAACTAGTTGTTGGATACCTGAAAGCAATACTCGAGTTGGCACGAATTCCTTCGAGTCGGCTCGGATCCTTCGAGTCGATAGGTCGAGTCATCAAGTCTTCAGTGTAGTCGGCTCTTTGTCTTAGGGCGCAAAACCTCACTCTGGATGAGTCGACTCTTGATAGCTCTGGTCAGCTCGAACATATATCTTTGAAAAACTTAAACTCGAGGAGTCGGCTCTTTTGATCTTTGGTCGGCTCTTCTTTTCAGGTTCTGAAATCCTTACTCTAGAAGAGTCAACTCATTACAGTTCAGGTCGGCTCACTTTCACAGGTCTTCAAAATTAGTTATGGCAGAGTCGGCTCTTTCTGGTTCGGGTCAGCTCGCCTGGTTGTTCTCAGAAATCTTCAAAAACTGGATTTTGGAAGAGTTGGCTTGGACATATTCCAGTCGACTCGGATTGCTGCATATCAGAATCCTTGCTGCGTGCTAGTAGGTGGAGTCGGCTCTTCAACATGCTAGGTCGGCTCAAGTATCTTCTTCAGGGTTTTTACAATTAAACTCAAGAAAAAACTATCACCAACACTCTTATATTTTTCAAGCATACCAACTCAAAATAATTCTAAGGTGCACACACACAGAAGTAACCCTTTTTACATGATTTTTTCTCAGCTTTTTCATTGGGTTCTTCTTTACAAACTCAAATTACAAAAAACTTAAACAAGAAACAAGATGTAGGAGTTGAAGTTTGAATAATTAAATCATCCTACAAAAACTTGTAAAATACTTGAAGAGTTGTTAGAAATAAATGTACATACTCCAATATTTGGTTATTATCAAAATAACTTATGGGGTCAACAATCTCTCCCTTTTTGATGATGACAAAACACTGGGCATGAAAAAGTAAGATAAAACTTTATAATTACTTGTATAATTGTATTTGCAAGAATATATGAACAAGTAAAATAAATTGACTTTAATTAGTGCCAAACTATGGAAGGAGAATTAGGGCATAAAGAGGTAATCTCCCCCTCAATAAGATACTCCATGTTTTGCCACAATTTTCATGCAATTTCATATTTCAAGGCTCAAAAGTTTCTAACAGAACTTTAAGTATCAGAGCTATTAAATGTCAAAGTTTAAAACATTATGTATCAAAGCTTAAATTTTGTAAATCAGAGCTTTCATATGTATTATGTACCAGAGTTTTCAAGCTTTATATATCAGAGCAAACATTCAAACATAACATACAAACATGAACACATCTTATCCTTTTCATGCAATATCTTCATAAATTTCTCCCTCTTTTTGTCAATCAATCAAAAAGGTGAAGTTAGAGTTAAGCTCAGATTTTAAAATAGAATGAAAAAGTATTTAAAATTTGTTTGAGATAATTTCACTTTCTCACATTCATCTTGAAATTCTAATTAAAAATCAGTCATTGTATAAACAATTAAATATAAACATTTATTGTAGAGTGAGATAGAATAATTTAAGAGACAAAATATGAACTTTCATTTCATTTCAAAGATGTTCAGTACAAAGTACAAAATGAAAGAAAATACATCTAGTCACTGTCTATGTTTACTCTAGGGTTTGGAGGTTGACCCAGAATTTGGATGCCCGAAGGTAGAGAGGCAATTGGGTCAGCATCTAAGATATGAGATGGTGGAATAGTATGGGATCTCTGTGGTCTAAAATGAAGAGCTGGTTGTCTGGGATGAACAGACTGACCAGCAAAAGAAGATGTTGAGGCCTAGGTCTAGTAGGATCCAGTGGGTTGGAGGAGGTACACTTTAAGCAGATTGAAGGTCTTCAACTTTGGTCATTAGCTTCCATAAAAAGCTGTTAATGGTCTTCAATTTAGTTTCAATTTTCTTTGTATTCTTGGAAGCAGCTAATTTTTTAATTGAGACTCTTATTTCTGCAATTTCCTTTTGCATTGAAAGAATTTTAGAGGTTGGGCATTTGCAAAGGCTTTAGCTGATCTTCTGAGTCTTCCAAACTCAGCTCTTATAATTCCAATACCTTTTATGTAGTCCTCTTCCATCTTCTTGCCTTCTTCTACTGAGCCCATTCTGATCCTTAAGTTATCCATCTCAACTTTATAAGCTTCAAGTACTTGAGTAACTGAGCTTTTAATGTTTTAGAACTTGAAGAATTCAGTTGAAGAATTGGTTGTAGATCTATCTCAGTTGTATATGTTGTAGTCTTGGAGGTTTCAAGGGTATCAATTTTGCTTCCCAGATTATCAATTTGCCCTCCAAATTGATTAAGTCTCTCATCAACAGACTGGCAAAATTTGCCAAACATTGTAGACATAGAGGAATTGATAGTTTCAGTCAAGTTCCCTATCTGCTATGCAATGAAATCTTGTAATATTGAAGTATCCACAACAGGAGCCGCAATACCAAGACTATGAACATGAATATCAATGGTAGCCTGAGTGTAGATAGGT
Source organism: Areca catechu (assembly GCA_021397845.1). Lineage (NCBI taxonomy): Eukaryota > Viridiplantae > Streptophyta > Magnoliopsida > Arecales > Arecaceae > Areca > Areca catechu. Next base: position 138,064,004 of record CM038053.1, on the reverse strand, counting down.
ATACCAGGAGGCATATCAGGCACTGAAATATTTGGAAAGGGAGCATCAAAGGCTGTCTGAACTGGTGAACCCTGCAATGGAATAGAAGTACCTTCACCAGTGTCCATCTCAGCTTATTCTTGTACTTCTTTAGTTTCTTCAGTCATTAGAGCATCAGACTTCTTTTTCCAAGTACCTTCAGATAATAAGTAACCCATCCTTTGTAGGGTTTTAGCTGTATAAGTGTCGGTATGAAAGAGGGTTTTACAGTCTTCTCCTGATAAGTCAATGTTTGCACCTTGGAAGAAAAGAGTGAGGACCATTCCATAAGGCAAACATGCCTTTACCTTTTTCATTGCCTCTTTCATCTGACTAATCATGATAGCTAGTAGGTTAATTTTGTCCCCAACTCCATGAAACAAAGATCTCGCTCACTTACCTAGTCAAAGCAGCCTGTCTTGGGTCAAAAGATCCTACTAATAAAGCTGTGAAGTATTCTCATTTCAATGGACAATGTGTTGGCCTTGAGAATTCTAATTTCATCAACTTCAGTCCTTTCCAACACAGTTTGCAAGGCTTTTGTTCTATCTTTTATGACCAAGTATTCAGTGCCCTCAAATGGCATTTCTAAAATATTTCCAAGGATTTCTGCAGATATAATAATTCTTCTCCCTTTGACTGAAGATTCAATAAAGTTTTCACCAAATCTCAAGTTTTCATAGAAGGTTCTAACTAGATTTGGGTAAGTTTTGATATCCAAGGAACACAAATTTCTCCAACCTTGATTTTCAATAAAATCTCCAATAACAAATCCTATTTCCTTTAGGTATTCAGACAAAATCCTTCTTCCAGTAGTAATAGGTCACATACCCAAGGAAATCTGATGGCTTGGTGAGACGGGACTTGGTTCTTCATCCGATTGAGGTGGAATTCAAGAAGCACTGTCTTCTTGAAATTTTGTTCATCTTTCCTAGGGAGCAGCTTCTGTTTCCCATCGAGATTTCTTTCCTACTGCCTTCTTTGGAGCCATTGCACAAATACACTTGAGTTCCGAAGTAGTTTTTGAAATGTAGAAGATTTTGGAAATGTTTTTCGAAGGGAAAGAGTGTAGGGTTGAAGAATAGAAATGGGAATGAAAAACCCTATGACTCGAACTAAAAGGAGACAGCTCGACGTCTGAGCCAGCTCGACCAATAGGTCATCTGCTCGAGTTGGCTCGAGTAGAGGGAGCACAAAAGTGATTTTTGGGCTTTCAATCAAGGACTTTTTTAATAAAAAATTGGATAAGGAGGTCACCTAGATAACTTTTCCTTAAGTTTATAGGAATGTTTCTAGAGTGGGTCACATAACCCTAGTTCACTTCTAATCATTGTAAATCTATCAAAATTCAAAGGTTTGGTAAAAATGTCAGCAAGTTGGTTTTCAGTTGGCACGAATTCAAGTATAATATCATTATTCAATACATGATCTCTTATGAAATGGTGACTAATTTCAATGTACTTAATTCTTGAATGCTGAATAGGATTTTTTGTCAAATTAATAGTACTTGTGTTATCACATTTAATTGAAATTTTAGATTATGTAACACCAAAGTATTCTAGATGTTATTTAATCCATAACACTTGAGAACAATAACTACCAGCAGCAACGTACTCTGCCTCAACAATGGATAGTGCTACAGAGTTTTGCTTCTTACAGTGCCATGAAATTAAATTCAATCCTAGAACTTGATATGTACCATTAGTGCTCTTTCTATCAATTTTGCAACCATCATAGTCAGCATCAAAAAAACCAATAAAATTCAAAGATGATTCTTTAGAATACCAAAGACCTAAATTGATTATACCTTTCAAATATTTGATAATTCTCTTAACAACAAGCATATGTGTTTCTTTAGGATTACACTGAAATCTAGTACATACACATACACTATACAAGATATCTGGTCTACTAGCAGTCAAATATAATAAGGATCCAATCATACCTCTATATAGCTTTTGGTCAACATTGGATCCACTTTCATCTTTGTCTAATCTGCAGGTAGGGCTTATGGGTGTGTTGGCCTCTTTGCTTGTCTCCATGCCAAATTTCTTGATTATTTCTTTGATATACTTGGCTTGGCTTATAAAGATTATTCCATTTGTTTGACTTGTAATCCAAAAAGTAGTTGAGTTCACCCATAAGACTCATTTCAAACTCACCCTGCATCAACTCAGCAAATTCTCCACAAAGATTTTTATTAGCTGCACCAAATATTATGTCATCAATGTAAATTTGTACAACTAACATATCATTCTCTTTATTTTTAATAAAAAGAGTTTTGCCAACATTTCCTCTTTTGAAATCATTTTCAAGTAAAAATTTGCTTAGTTTATCATACCAGGCCCTAGGTGCTTGTTTTAAACCATATAAAGCCTTATTCAATTCAAACATATGATTTGGAAAAGCATGATTTTCAAAACCTGGTGGCTGTTCTACAAAAACTTGTTCAGAAATAAATCCATTTAGAAAAGTACTTTTGACATCCATTTGAAAGAGTTTAAAATTCATGTAGCAAGCAAATGCAAGAAGTAATCTAATGGCTTCTAATCTTGCTACCGGAGCATATATTTCATCAAAATCAATGCCCTTCTCTTGATTGTACCATTTTGCTACCAACCTTGCTTTATTTCTTATAGTCTTACCATTCTCATCTAGTTTGTTCCTATATACTCATTTGGTTCCTATGATGGGATGGTCTGTAGGTCTACTAACTACTGTTCAAACATTATTCCTTTCAAACTGGTTTAATTCATCATGCATGGCCATCATCTAGTTTTGATCAGTTTCAGCCTCTTCTAAACTATGTGGTTCAATTTGTGAGACAAAGGCTAGGTAGTCATGTGCATCTCTATGTGCTGACCTAGTCCTACTACCATGAGAAGGATCATCAATAATTAAATCTTTAGGATGTGAAGTTATATACCTCCATTCCTTTGGTAACTCAGTATGATCATTGCTTACCACTTCATTTACATCTTGTGTTGGCTTGTCTTGAATGCTTAGATCTTTTATTTCCTTTTGTAGTGTACCTACATTATCTATTCACTCATCTTTTCTAGATGGTGGGAGTTAGTTTCATCAAAAATAACATGAATTGACTCTTCAACAGTAAGAGTCCTCTTGTTAAACACTCTATATGCTTTGCTATGTAATGAATAACCAAGGAATATAGATTCATTGGATTTTGCATCAAACTTTCCTATGTTATCTTTACCATTATTCAACACAAAGCATTTACATCCAAAAACATGAAAATAATTGATATTCAATTTTCTTTCATTCCAAAGCTCATAGGGGGTTTTCTTCGAAATTGATCGAATTAAAACTCGATTTAATATGTAACAGGCAGTGTTCACCGCTTATGCCCAAAAGTACCTTGGAAGATTACCTTCACACAACATGGTTCGGGCTATTTCTTCCAAAGTCCTATTCTTTCTCTCTACAACACCATTTTATTGTGGTGTTCTAAGAGCGAAGAAGTGATCAATACCGTGCTCGGTGCAATATTCATCAAAAAATTGATTTTAAAATTCAGCTCCATGATCACTTCTTATAAAAATAATAGAAAGATTTTTCTCATTTCAAACTTTCTTATGAAATTTTTGAAATACATCAAAAGTTTCATCCTTATGTGCAATAAATAATATCCATACGAATCTAGAAAATCATCTACAATCACAAGGTCATATTTCATACCTCCTAGGCTTGTAGTCCTAGTTGGTCCAAAAAAGTCCATGTGAAGTAGCTCAAGGGGTCTAGTTGTTGAAATAATATTTTTTTATTTAAAACACCCCCTAGTTTGTTTACCTAATTGACAAGCATTACAAACATAATCAAGATCAACTTTAAAGTATGGCAAACCTCTAACTAGATTCTTAGAAATTAATTTGGCAATTGTATGCATGCTAGCATGACCTAATCGTCTATGCCATAATAAACATGACTCCTTGGTCTTAGCATTCATTGCTACTAGACTGGAACTACTAGTCATGGCTAGATTATTTAGATCTACCATATAGATGTTTCCAAGTCTATGACCAATGAATTTGTTGTTAGAATCAAGAGAGTTAGTTACTATATACATAGAAGATTCAAAGATAACCTTGAAGCCTTTATCATACAATTGACTAATGCTCAATAAATTATGCTTTAATTTATCTACTAGTAGCACATCTTCAATAAAAGTACAGGGAGTTATTTTGATCTTACTGATTTCGATTATTTTCTCCTTGCCATTATCTCTGAAAGTAACCAATCCTCCTTTCATTTGTAGGGTGATAAAGTGGTCTTTGTCACCTGTCATATGCCTTGAATAGCCGCTATCAAGATACCATCTTTTCTTTAATTTGTGGGCTGTAAGACAGTCCTACAAAATAATCAAGAAGTGATTTTAGGTATCGAAGCTAACTTGGGTCCTTTCGGGTTAGCAAAATTTGTTCCTTTTGGAACCCAAACGGTTATATATTTCAATGCACCAATCATGGAATTTTTCAAAGAATTTTATTGATGAGATTTATGCCCAAATCTATGACATGCATAATAAACAATTTTATCATTTTTGAATAATTCATATTTTGAAGCTTTAAAAGATGCAGAAATAGAAATATTTGGTTTGAAAGATTTTTGAATAGAATTCTTTGGAACATACTTCAAGCCATTTAAAAAAGAATTCGATGGAAAAGCTTTTTGAAATTTAGAATTTGAAGCTGAAGCTTTTGACAATACAAATTTTGTTGCTGAAATTCCTTTAGAATTTAAGGAAATAAATCCAATTCCAGCTTTGCTTTTTGAATCTCTTTATTATTTCAAGATTAGCTCAAGCTTGTTAGAACTTAGAGTAAGTTTTTCTACTAAAGGCTTAAGCTTTTCAACCTCCTTTTTTAAATCAACATTTTCGGCAACTAAAACTCTGTTTGTCTCATTTAAAGCAATTTTCTCATTTTCCAAAATAATAATATTATCAGAAAAGATATTCAATTCTTTTTGCAAGATGTTATTCTTTTCAGAAATTTCATCCTTGTCTTTTAGTAAAACATCATTTTGTTTCTTCAATGATTTGATTTTAACCCCAGCTTTCTTGAATTCAATAAGTAAATCATGAAATGCATAATTCAATTCATCATATATAAATTCAGTTTGAAGCTCAGGGGATGATACCTCATTTTCAAGGCCCATCAGACAAAGATTCGTAGATTTCGTGGTCTCTTCTTCTTCAATAGATGAGGATGCTTCGCTGTCACTCCATGTCGCTACCATAGCTTTTTTTTTCTTTTTTTTAAATCCCTTGTTCAGTAATGGACAATATGGTCGAATGTGCCCTGGTTTTTTGCATTCATAGTAGATGGGCACTTATTTTTCTTTTTCCTTTTCCTTGTCCTTCTCCTTACTGAATTCTTTGTTCTTCTTGGGTTTTCTAAAATTTCTTCCTTTTCGTCTTCCCAAGAACTTTCTGAATTTCTTGACGACCATGGCAACATCTTTGTCTTCCATGTCGCTTTCAGTAGAGGAGCATTCTTCTTTCGATTTTTCATCCTTTTTGGAATCCATAGCAGCTTTGAAGGCAATAGATTTCTTCTTCTTTTGATCATCTTCAGTTCGGTGTTGCATAGTCAATGCATGAGTGATGAGAGATCCTAGCAATTCATCCAGTAGTAAGGTATTCAAATCTTTTGCTTCATGGATGGCAGTCACTTTCGGATCCCATTTGTCCAGAAGAGATCTTAGAATCTTCTATACAAGGTCTGCATTAGAATATACCCTACTAAGACTTTTTAAGCCATTAATAATATCAATGAAATGTGAAAACATGGCAGTGATTGTTTCATTAGGTTCCATCTTGAATAATTCGTAACTATGCACAAGAAGATTAATTTTAAAAGACTTCACCTGAGAAGTTCCTTCATGAGTCACTTCAAGTTTATCCCAAATTTCCTTTGTAGAGGAGCAAATGGAAATTAGATTAAACTCATTACTATCCAAAGTGCAATATAATAGATTCATTGCTTTGGCATTTAACTCACCCATCTTCATGTCATGTTCATCCCAATCCTCTTCAAGTTTTGGAAAGTCCACTCCATCAATTTTAATCATGGGGATATAAGGACCCTTTAGAATGACCTTCCACAACTGAAAATCAACTGCTTGAACATAAATTTTCATTCTAGCTTTCTAGTATGCATAAATCATGCCTATGAAGAGTGGAGGTCTATTAGTTGATTGGCCTTTAGCCAAAGATGTACTCATTGGATGAGCCATCGATCTTTACTCTAATGTATTCAGAGACACTGCTCTGATACCAGTTGTTTCCCAGGTGGCTACCCAAGAGGGGGGTGAATTAGGAATTTATAAATTTAAAGCAGATAATGTGCAATTAAAAATCCCTTATGAGTGTTAGGTGCTGTGATAGAGTAATAAATTGCAGAAGATAAATAGAGTCAAGTAAGCACAATACAAACACACAAAATTTATAGTGATTCGAAGCAAACCAGCTCCTACATCCACTACCCAAGATACCACTTGGAATTTTCACTATATTCACATCCGAATACAGTAGGATTGTTTTACAGGATCACAATCCAAAATCTCTACACTTTGATTTTAATGGGATCACCAAAGAAAACCCAACACCCTTTGGTTTTGAATAGGCTCACCAAAGAAACCCAACTTGGATTTCACAGGATCACCAAGAACCTAACTTGGTTTTACCAGGATCACCAAGAACCCAACACTTGGTTTTTAATCAAGGCTCACCAAGAACCTATTTGATTTTTCAACTGGGCTCACCAATAACCTAACAATTCAATAAAATGAATTGAAATAAATTCAACAAAAATGATAAACTCAATTTGTCGAATAGTTACTGGTGCAACTTGATAGAAGTCCACTTGAATGAGCTTTAATTGCTTTAGTGGCTTCTTCCCAAATTACTTCAAGCTTCAGATTGGAGTTGGTGAAGACTTGAAGGCTTGCTTGAATGCTCTTGTGCTCTTTTTCTTGTTAGTAGATAGGATATTCAATGAAGCTTCAAAACTTTTGAGAACTTTTTAAAAACTTGCTTCAAGGAAGTTCAAATCCTTCAAATATAAGATCTTCCATCACTCCAAGGCAATTCTAGCAATTATCGACCATTGGGAAGTGATTTGTGACCGTTGAAGCACTTTTTGGCATTCAAAAATAAATTCTAGAACTAGCGTTGGATACCTGAAAGCGATACTCGAGTCGGCTCGAATTCCTTCGAGTCAGCTTGGATCCTTTGAGTCGATAGGTCGAGTCGCCAAATCTTCAATGCTGTCAGCTCTTTATCTCGGGGTGTAAAACCTCACTCTAGACAGTCAGCTCTTGATAGCTCGGGTCGGCTCAAATTTATATCTTTGAAAAACTTAAACTCAAGGAGTCGGCTCTTTTGATCTTTAATCAGCTCTTCTTCTCAGGTTCTGAAATCCTTACTCTGGAAGAGTCGGCTAGTTGCAGTTCCGGTCGGCTCACTTTCAAGTCTTCAAAATTAGGTCTAGTAGAGTCGGCTCTTTCAATTTCGGATCGGCTCGCCTGGCTGTTCTCAGAAATCTTCAAAAACTGGACTCTGGAAGAGTCGGCTCGAATATATTCCTGTCGACTCAGATTCACTTGAGTCGGCTCGATTGCCTTCGAGTCAGCTCGGATTGCTACGTACCAGAATCTTTACTGCATGCTAGTAGGTGGAGTCGGCTCTTCAACATGCTGGGTCAGCTCAAGTATCTTCTTTAAGGTTTTTACAATTGAACTCAAGGAAAAACTCTCACCAACACTCTTATATTTTTCAAGCATACCAACTCAAAATAATCCTAAGGCGTACACACACAGAAGTAACCCTTATTACATAATTTTTTTCTTAGCTTTTTTATTGGATTCTTCTTTACAAACTCAAATTACAACACAACTCAAACAAGAAACAAAGATGTAGGAGTTGAAGTTTGAATAATTAAATAATCCTACAAAAACTTGTAAAACACTAAAGAGTTGTTAGAAATAAATGTACATGCTCCAATATTTGGTTATCATCAAAATCACTTATGGAGTCAACAGATGAATAGCCAAAATAAATGACTTTTATTTATTAAAAGAATTTATATACAAAATATAAGGTAGCATAACCGTCTACAACCTAGATAATTGGCTTTGGGACATAATTCCCAACAATAACATGCAGTCTTTCAAACAACTATAAATCTTTTGATATCCAAGATCTAGATTGTTGACAACTTTCTTCGCTTCATAATAAGAGAATGGTAAACCATTGCCTTCTGGAATTGCATCCTTTAATAACATCAGAAGCATAGTAAAACTCTTTTCCAACCATCCATTCATATAATTTATATCAAATAAATGTATAAAAAAAGAGATCTTAAAAAACTTTAAATAGCCCGGATATAATTGTTCATCTGCTTCTTTCATTAAATTATGATATTGAGCTAACTCAAAAGTTGATGGTTGCATTTGCTCATCGATATATGTTTGTTCAGAGAATGTAGAACCTTCACATATTCCAGTTATTTTATGTGTACCAGTTGAACCACCAAAGTTTTGAATACCATGTCGAAAAGCATCTGTGATCAAACCCATTATATCATCATCTCTTGCATATTATTGGATCTAGGATCAGACGAGGGTTGATTACTTGATTCTGGCAACATAAATTCTTCATGAAAAATGCATTGAGTTTATCCTCTTGCAAAACCATTCCATATCAAATGTTTATCAACTATTTGTGGATCTAGATAGAAACTGTTAACACATCATCGACATAGACATGAGAACTTTTCATTCAAACTACTTTTGTCCATACCGAATTTAATGAAATCATGAACTCCATCTAAATATTCTTTGACATTTCTTGGTTTATTTATCTAGCTTTTATCCATTTTAGGATAAAATGATCCAACTTTTAAGTTATCTAAATACAAAAAAACTCTTCAGTCAATATCAATGCACCAAGTAATTTTTTAAAAAAATATGTAAAAAATAACATAGATTAACTAATAAATACATCATATCAACAACTAGGTAAAGAGGTCTTATCTCATTTAAGAATTGCATTAATTATATAGGTCATTTACAGTAATCAAACGATATGTAATAGGAGCTCCTGAAAAATTTTGACAGTATTTTTCTTTAGTTCTCCCCATACGACTAAAGATGTATGAGGAGAACTAAAAGAAAATGCTGTCTGAAATATATATGGAACCTATCCATACTATTTGATTACCGTAACTACCTATAAAATTATTTGCAATTCTCAAACTGTCTAAAATGGATAATCAATTGACATTATACATAATTCTCCCATCCGTACAAAAATAAAATTATGTACAGATGATATAGAATATGTACATTAATCAATTGACTGGTCTATATTTTCATGTAATGCAAGTTTTAAAAAACTATTTAAAAAGTCATTTTTGATCATAGAAAAAATATACATGGTATTGAAATGAAAGATTTACAATAATGAACAAATTTTAAAGCATAACATATTGAGTAAGATGAAGGTATATACCAAGGAGCCTTAATATTCTTGAAACATGTATATGATGCTGTGCAAGTTTATTAATCCAAATAAATACATGCCAATCAACATCATTGATGGAAGATAGGTGAGTCATGGATCAAGATCTTTTCATAAAGATCTATCAGGATAATTGAAAGAAAGTCATTTACTAGATCAATCCTAGAAAGAGAATTTTATAGAGAAATATAAATAATGTACTAAGAAAAAGAATAATAAATAAAGAAAAATAACGATGAGGCTTAGATCTACTATTTAATTTGCAACTAAATCAAAACGACTACAATCGGTTGCCTACAAAAGAAGGCCATCCAAGATTGCTGCCATTAGAAATAGTTGAATCAGCAAAACATACATCCCAAAATCATCATAGCCTCCATATACAAACCTTAAACCAATTTCAAAATAGGTTATAAAGCTTCTTTACCCTCCAAGCAATTAAGCACCAGATAACAAAAAGACAACAAAATAGGTAGAGCATATTTTTTTTAGCAGTACGCAATTACCAAGTTATTTAAGCCTGAACCCTGGCTCCTGTACTTTGACTAATATAATATATGACTTTGCATAATTAACTGCTTGACCAGAATGGTAACAACAAGCATCCATAACTATCACAAAGCACATAGCTTCTCTAACTACTACGCAAGTAACTAAAATACAATCATTTGCATAAAATACATGTAATATGTCCCGGCCTCCATATCTAAGTCATCATATTAGTTGAGAAGAGTCTGGCAGGGTTTCAGAATTCCATGTTTGAAAAGCAATAATAAGATTGTTGACCTACATGTTAAGAACCATTGAAAATCCATATTGATGTTGGTAGGTGATGTTAAAAGAGAAACGATAGATATCCAAGGATCCATATAGAAATTAATATCATTTCTTGAACCTGTTAACCATTGGAATTAGAAATGAACTTGGGGCCCAACCATGCAAATCCTCCCCCAAATCAAAGACCAATGTCATGGCTTTTGATTATTAAACAAATTCCATGGAAATGATATTTACCTTGAACTAAGTGGGCCTAGAGTGAATAAGGATCAAGTATTAACTAGGCAACTAACTTATATAAACTCTAATGCTGATGATGCATCATGAACATCAACCTGTTTAATGAGCAAATAACCTAATAATACAACCCGACCCAACCCAAGCCATTTAATTTGTTTACTATAAAAATAAACTATTAACCCAACCCAAAAAATTAGAACAAAAAATAAAGGAAAAGAACGAGGAGGCTCAGATCTACTATTTAATCTACAACTAAATCAAAACAACTACAATTAGTTGCCTTCAAAAGAAGGCCATCCAAGATTACTGCCATTAAAAATAGTTGAATCAACAAAATATACATCTGAAAAGCATCATAGCCTCATATATAAACCTTAAACCAATTTCAAAATAGTTAGAAAGCTTCTTTACCCTCTAAGCAATCAAGCACCTGATAAGAAAATGACAACAAAAAAGGTAGATCTACATATATAGTGGTCTCCTTCACATATAGTGAAAAAGAGGCTAAGGTAGATCAACTTGGCTAAAGCTCAAGCTTTTTTTAATCGAGCCTGAGCAAAAAGAGGCTATGTTGCATCTCCTATTAGTGACAAAAGAAAAGCTGCCCCATGTCACAAGAGATCAAAGACCACGTCTCAGCTTCAAGGAAATTTCCTTACGAGGGACCAAAAGGCACATACCAGCAACCATAGCTTGAATGGATTCATAATTGCATATATTAATGGTATGTGAAGTCTAATACTTAATTTCTAAGACCGTGTTCATTGTGATCACAATTGAAGCATGTTGCTATAGGCAAAGAGAATAATGAAACAAGAAGGAAAAAGAGTAAAGAACAAGAAAAAGAAAGAGAAGAATAAAAGCACATGATATTTATATGAGTTGATCTATTAACTTGCATCCACAGACAAACATAATGCAAAAGCTTTGCTATAAAAAAAATAAAGATCACAGAGTATAAGATTTCCTCACAAATCATAACCCCTAATATACAGAATTCCTAGGATACTCAATTACTCTCTTCTCTTGGAGTTAGAAGATATATATATATATAGTAGAGAGTAAGTGGATTTGTACTCAAACTAATTTTTCTAAGTAATTTGAACCCAATCTAGTGTCCTAAGTAAATGTGGACTAGATTTCTAAAACTCATAGATTCAAGACACACTCAACAAAGCTAGGCAAGAAGACCCATCATTAGTATAACATGATTTTTTCTATCCTTACAATAAACTTGATGACCATGTATGTTTAACTGGCAAAAGAGATAGATGCATGCCTTGCTTCTATGAAGGGGTTGCCAGTGCTAGAGAGGGCCAAATATAATATTCTTATCTCAAGTGATGTTTTACATTTTCTTCATTTGGTTTTAATCTACTATATGCTCAAATGTAAACCATACTAGTTGATAGTCTGAATGGTTTGACTTAATCAAGTCCAATCTAGCCCCAAAGTATTATCTTAGTCTAATAAATCCACCACAAACTATCTAGCTTTTTTTTCTAGAAGACTTTTTCTAACTACCATTAGAACTCTGCAATGGGATCTTATATCAATCTTCTGATTGAACCGACTAAAGATGGAATTTTGAGGAACTGAACTTTACTCCAATCCAGCACTCTATTTTTTTTTAATGAAAAATCCAATACTCGTACCACATCTAATTTCCTAATGAATTTGACCACTGAATCCAAAGGAACATCATTGGCAACCAAATAAACGATCAATAACTTTTTATAGCAAAGGATTCTTAAGATAGAGAGCCTGCTCATATTCCAAGAACTTTGTCAAACATAAAGATTCAAACACCAAAATAAAGAGATAAGAGGTAAGAAGAAACGAGATCAGAAACCTTATCAATCTCTCCAACATCGAAGGAGTAAAGACCCTATGTCTATGCCATAGATGCCACTCAAGAACCTAGATAAAACACAATCTCTCTTCCATATAAGATTCAAGAACTCATACCAAAAAATGCTAGGGAAACCAAATGTGTCATAGAAATAACAATACAATCTTTTTTATTGCTGTTGACTCTGGTCTTGATTTTGATGATTAACAAAATACTTAAGTATATATGAGTACTAATTATGTATTTTAGTATATTTATCAGATCTTAGTACTCATCCATGTTAAATGAAGAAATGCTTGTATTTCAGTTGAAGAAGTCCTTCAAATTCATGAAATTTCAAGTTATAAGGACTTTGGAATATAAGGAAGACTTGGAAGGACTTAAAGTTTGATTTTAGAGAAGTTTCAGTACTGGCACAAGCAAGTGTCGACTCATAAAGAATTTCAACTGTTAATTCAAGGCCTGAGAACAAGAAAAATACAAAACTATGAAAATCCAAAATTTTTGCCTTGAGCTGACCCAAATGTCTACTTATAGAAACCAAGTGTCAACTCACAGAAATCAAGTGTTGACTCACGAAGGTCAAGTATCGACACTTGCTGTAATGGCTAGTTTTTCAGAAGTGTAGAATTGATTCCAACTTGCTTCAAACGGTTAGTTTTTCATCCCCAACGGTCATAAATGGTCATCTATGATTTGGAGAGCTATATAAACATCAAAAATCAAATGAAAAAGTAATCCTTTGAAAGAAAAACTCTATACACTTCAAGGATTCATATTTTGAGTGATTTAAGCCTTCAAGCTTCCAAGTTTCAAAGAAAGCATCCAAAGTTCACAACATCAAGCTTCATTCAAAGGCTTCAACACATTGAAGACAAGCTTCTTCAACATCATCCAAGAGCTTCAAAGAGATACTTGCTTTATTTTAGAAAGCTTTATTGTATTCTTTATTTTTTTCTTACATTATTATATCAAGGTTTTTGATGAGCCTTAGAAAATCAAAGAGGTTGTTGGTTAGCCTTTGTGTAAAACCAACATTGGTTGTTGGTATCCCGTAAAACCAACATAGATTGTTAGTGGCCCGCAAAACCAACAAGGTTTTTGGTTAGCCATGAAAACCAAGAGGTTGTTGGTTAGCTTAAGTTAGAAAACCAACAAGGATTTTGACTTGTGAGCCTAGTGAAAACAAGTTGGGTTTAATTAGTGACCTAGAAAACTAATCAATTATAATCAAGTGTGATTATAGTGAATTCCCAAGAGGAACTTGGAGAGTGGATGTAGGTGCCTTGAAGTGCACCGAACCACTATAAATTTGTTATGTTTATGTGATTGTTTTCTTTATACATTTACTTTATTAATTCTGCTGCATATTATTTTGAAGCGCACAAACACTTTGGCAAAACAAAGCACTTAATTACAATTATCACATACTTGATTTATATCAATTGAAATAGTTTAAATAATTTTATAAAATTCAATTCATCCCCACTCTTGGGTTGCATCATTACTGGGAAACAGTTGCAAAATAGAGATTTCTCAGCACAGAAATATGATCACAAAGGAAATCCAATGAGACCATAAATAATCCAGAAAAAAAGAGAGAGAGTAAATACCAAAGGCAGCAAGAAGGGATAAGGATGCATACACTTTGAGAGGGTGAAAGATTCCATCCGGGATTTGAAATGCTAAGTGCAAACAAAGGAGATGGAGGAGGAAGAGAGCATAGGAGATGGAGGAGAAGGGAGGGAGAGGGTTGCTAGAGGTGGTGCAGGAAATTAGGGATCGGAGTGGGATCGGAGTGGGGTTGATATCAGAACCTCCCGATGATAAAACCATCATTAAATCATTTTTTCCCCAACACCGAAAAATAGCATCTGTAAATCCTCATCATCCCTGCAATTTTCATAAGCATCGGCATGTTTTCGAGATTTAACAATGCTATGGTAAAGCATCGGGAAAAATAGGTTGCTAATTTCCTTTTTTGTTGTAATGTGATGCTAGGTTTATCAGAGATGTCAGCTACTTCGAATGGTTAGCCAATGTAGTGCTTGTAAAAAAGGCCAATAGGAAATGATGGATATGCATAGGAAATGATAGATGTGCATAGATTTTATAGACTTTAACAAAGCCTATCCAAAGAATAGCTATCCCCTCCTCTACAATGACCAGCTAGTAGATGAAATGGCTAATCATGAACTCCTAACCTTTATGGATGTGTTTTTTTAATATAATCAAATCTAAATGGTATCTGAAGATGAAGAGAAAACCTCTTTTATTACTGATCAAGATTTATTTTGTTACAGGGTGATGCCATTTAGTTTGAAAAATATGGGGGCAACCTACCAATAGCTAGTGAACAAGATCTTCAAGGACTAGATCAGCTACAATATGGAGGTTTATGTTGCTGATATGCTAGTCAAGAGTCATACCTCCCAAAGCCATATAGAAGCTCTTAAAGAAACCTTCACCATGCTATGTTGGTATTGGATGAGATTGAACCTTGCCAAATGCACATTCAGAGTCATCTCTAGGTAGTTTCTCAAGTTTGTGGTGTTCAAACAAGGAATTGAAGCCAATCCAAAAAAAATCCAAGCCGTAAGGTAGATGGCTATACTAAAGATAGTGAAAGATGTCTGGAGGCTCATGAGATGAAAGATGTCCAGAGGCTCATTAGATGTATCACTTCCCTCAGCTAATTTGTTTTCAAATCGACTGAATGATGTTTACCATTTTTTTAAATATTGAAAAAGTCAAAGGATTTTCAATGGATCGAGAAATGTCAGAAGGCATTTGAGGAGTTCAAAGCCTATCTCAGCCCTCCTCCGCTCCTTAGCAAGCCAAAGGAAGGTAAGGAGCTCTATCTATACTTGGTGATTTTCCCTTCTGCCATTGGTTTTGTCCTTGTTTGAGAAGAATATTGGATATAAAATTCAGTGTATTATGTCAACTAGGTTTTACAAAATGCTAAAACCAAATATACCTAGCTAGAAAAGCTTATCTTTGCTATTGTGATATCGGCCAAAAAGCTTTGGCCATATTTTCAAGCCCATACAGTCATGGTCCACATGGACCAACCCCTCCAAATAATTCTACATCGGCCTGACACTTCGGGTAGAACAGCCAAATGGGCTCTTAAACTTTTTGAGTTTGATTTGGCATTCTGTCTGAGACTATCTACTAAGGTGCAAGTGTTAGTAGATTTCGTCACCAAATGTACTATCCCCAAAGAACCTAAAGAAGGAGACTCGATGCTTGAAGACTTTAAGAATCAATGGACAATGTACCTAGAAGGGGCCTCGAATGTTAATGGCTCTAAAGCAGGGCTCATACTCATTAGTCCAGAAGGATGGGGCATTTAATATGCTCTCCATTTTGGATTCTCTTCTATTAATAATGAAGCCGAATATGAGACCTTAATTGTTGACCTCACCATTGCCAAGGAGATAGGAGTGTAGCATTTGAAAGCCCACAGTGACTCCCGGCTTGTGGTGAGCCACATTCTAAATGGGTACGAAGCCCGGGAGAAAACATGAGGTAATATCTCTAAAAGGCTAAGGACCTAACCTTGGCTTCCTATAATCTTTATATTTGGCAAATTCTAGAGAGGAGAATATTTGGGCCGATACCCTATCTAAGCTTACTACATCTATGTCCAATGATTTGTGAATGCAAGCCTTCTTTGAAATTTTAAAGGAGACCAGCATCAACAAGCTGACACCAGTGTGACAGT
This sequence comes from Areca catechu, assembly GCA_021397845.1. Classification (NCBI taxonomy): domain Eukaryota; kingdom Viridiplantae; phylum Streptophyta; class Magnoliopsida; order Arecales; family Arecaceae; genus Areca; species Areca catechu. The sequence continues at coordinate 138,047,843 of CM038053.1, read as the reverse complement.
TATTAAATATACTTTAATTAACCCAACTTTATACAATTAAAACTGATGCCTTTATGTAGTATTTTGTAGAAAATGACTCCGTTAATGAGAAGAGCTTGATTTTAAGAGTCCAACAGTGCAAACGGCACTCAAATCATACTTGAAACGGGCTCAGTAATAAATTTTAAATAATTTAATTGGAATAGCATGAATTTTAGAGCAGATGGTCCACCATGGACCGGCCGCTTGGTCTACAACTCGCCCGGTGGTCCACAGGGCACCATGGCTACGGTCCACGAAATAGAGCCATGGACCACGATGCCTGGTTTGAGCCGAAACTACCAGAGCTACTTCCCCGTCGCTACCCAAGCTTCTGGCACCTTCTTTGCCGGTCGAAGAAGCCTCCAATGGCCAGAAAAGTCATCAGCTTCCTTCTTCTTCTTCACTGCTATTTCATAGATTTTATGGCCAAAAAAGCTACCAACGTCACTCCCTTCGCTGCCGAGAAGATGCCCAAGATTGAAAAAACCAAATCATCTCTCAAACTGCCGGTTATTGGTTGCCGTCCGAGCCATCCAAGCCGTTGGTCCCTGTACCATCCATAGTGCCCTTTGATCCCTGTTCAGCATCCCAATTGCTAGCTCCTGAGAACCCCCATCATCGACCTATTGCTCGTCAGCCATCCCTAGTGAGTGGAGCTTCTTTGAGTTCATCCAAGCCACTATGAGTGGAGCTTCGTTCGAGCCACGGAGATGTCATTGAAGCTGGGTATGTTGGATGCAGTGGAGATCATTGGAGCTCAACAAAGGTTGGTGATCATTGGAACTGATTGGGAGTTGGAGTCACTGGAGTTCAGAGATCGTTGGAGCTTAGTTGGAACCATGGAAACAGATTCAGTTGGGTTGTTGGAACAAGTTCTGTTGGAAAAATCATAGGTTGTTGGGGTTGTGCCTAAAAAAACCTTGGACCTTTCGATCACGGGATCCATCAAAGTTCCATAGCCCTCACTCTCTCAATCCCTTCTCTTCCCTCAATCCTTCCTCCACTCCACCTTATTTCTCTCTTCTCTATTTTTCCTTTCCTTGCTTCCACTCTCTACCATCTTTCTGACCCCTCTGTCTTAACTAGTTTCCGCTCCCTGCACTGACCCAGTTCTCCACTCTCCACCGCGTCACCAGACTACTCCATCTTCAAATATGCTATAGCTTCACTCTGAAAGCCTATTTGGGAAAGGAAGTTTATGTTTTAGTGTTCATTTGATGTACTCCTCATTTTATGAAATGAAAAGAGCTTCCAATTAATTCATGTTTTTCTTTATCTTATTTGAAGCAAATTCATGAGCAGTAAAAGCTTTAGAGGTTAGTTACTCTACATGAATATTATTTTGACTGATCTATCCCCAAAAGGGATGGGTCGTGATCTACAAGTATGGGCCATGCTCTCACTAAGATAGGTCATATCTTGATTATTTTCATTGCTAACCTTTTCTATGTGGATATATAATTTTGATTGATCTATTCCCAGAAGGGATGGGCCATGATCTACAGGTACGGGCCATACTCTCGCTAAGAATGATCATATCTAGATCATTTTCACTATTATTTTGACAAATCTATTTTGAAAAGGGACGGGCCATGATATATAGGTACGGGTCATGTTCTCACTAAGATAGATTATTCTTGGATTAATTTCACTGCTAATTTCTTAATAATTCCATTTTGTATTATGCATAGCTGTATTATTTTACTTTTAAAATAATCCAAAGGTCCTTGTGGATTCGACCCTTACTCTCACTATGCTTCATAAGAATAGTGAAATTAAGGTATTAAATTGATGCGTTATGATGTGTATCAGATTTTTGGCACTGTTGCCGGGGACCTTTTGCCATTATTTTAAAAAAACAAAAAAATTTCCCTTTTACTTCTTTCCTAATTGATTTACTGCTTCCAAATTTAATCTCCTAACTCAACTTAGTTTTCTTTTTCTTTTCTTGGACATCTATTTTCTTTACATTGCATAATTCATAAAACATCTTAAGGGCACTAAACCCCTAAACAACATAAGGTGGGGACATTATTACCCTTTCTTGGCCCATAAACCACCATCCTGCATATCGCATTGACCTAAGCCTTAAAATCAAAATCAATTAGGTGTTGGCCCCCAAGGATTTTCAAGCTCACTAGGACAAGGGAACCCTAGAGTTGGATCGGGTTCAAATCAGTTAGTTGCTCGGTGTCTAAGACAAGTTGTTTAGGGACAAAAGCTCAAAGGAAAGTGGTTCTTTAATTAGCTCCATTCGCTTACCTAGCCAATTTTAATTGGTGTCTAAGGCAAGCAACGGGGGGGCCCCCACCAACCTTACACTTATCTGGCCAGGTCAGTTGATTGATCTTGGGCTTAGAGTGCTCGAAGGCAACCTTGGAGCAGTTAGGAACTATCTAGAACTAGGGACCCTAAGATAGAAAGTCTATTGACTGATAACTTGTTTACAATTAACCTAGAACTCTAACTAATACTCCTCCCCTATCACTCTTAGCTTTAGGACTCCTTAGGCTTTCATCTTTAGTCTTCTTTCTATCTTTTTTTCTCTTCTTTTTCTCCTCTCCTCTCTAAAAAATATTAAAATATTAAAAAAAACTTAGAAATAGATTGCTCTAATTTAGGACCTTTGATTAAATATTCTAAACTCATCAAAATAATCCAATGAATTGGAGCAATGCTAGAAACATGTATCCCAATAGTAGGGTGGATAAGTTGTCCCATGCCCTCGATGCCATATCCTATAAACTCGATCTTCTACAAACTATTAGACACTCTTCTACTCAATCCTTTTTTCCTGCACAACAGGCATGCTCCACATATCCGAGTCCAACTCACTTTGTATGTGAGTGCCCAGCCATATATCAATTTCATGAGTTTAGGTATGACCAAGTTTACCAAGATCAAATTCATATAGCCTATAGATAGAAGAAAACCTAAACTATTGACCCCTTGAGTGATTTTGATGATAACCAAATATTGGAGCATGCATTTGTCTTACTAACAACTCTTCAAGTGAATTACAAGTTTTTTGTAGGATGATCTTGATGCCTAATTGCAACTCCTACAACCTTATTATTTGTTTTGTGTTGCATTGTAAATGTTTCATGTAAAGAAGAACCCAAAGAAAGATTGATGTAATTTTCTTGAAAAAGGATTACTTCTATGTATTTTTCAAGCTTTAATTTCTTTAGGATTTATTATTAGTTGAGTTGGGAAGAGTTTTAAGTGTTGAAGAGTTGCTGGAAGAATTATGGAGATGAGTTAAAGTTTTTATTGAAGATTCACTCGAGCTGACTAGCATGAAGAGAGCCGACTCTAATCCTTGGCATGGTTGAAAGATTCAGCATGCAGAGATCCGAGCCGACTCCTCCAAAGTACAATTTTGAAGACTTGAGAATCCGAGCTGACTCGATTGAGGCGAGCTGACTCAATCAGAGTAAGGAATTATCGACACTAAGGATCTGAGCCGACTCAATTATGGCGAGCCACTCGACTAGAGTGAAGAATCAATTCTTTAAGAATCTAAGCCGACTCGAACGATGATTCTAGTCAAGTAATGGCTAGTTCTAGAACTTCATTTTTAAATTAAAAAAGTGCTCCAATGGTCAAATGTCAAATCCCAACGATCTACAATGACTATATCCATCCAAGAAGAGTATAAGACTCTATAAATAAGGAATTTGGACAACCTTTGAAGAAGAAAAATGATTAATTAAACATTAAAAGAGCTTGTGAGCAAGAGAGCACAAAAAGAACATTTAAGTCAGCCTTCAAGTCTTCACCAACTCTTACTAGAAGCTTGAAGCACCTATTATGGAAGAAGAGGAAGCCATTGAAGTGCATTAAAGCACATTTAAGAAGGCTTCTCTTGAGCTGCATCTGGAACCATCAGACAACTCGGGTTTGTCATTAGTTGCTTTCTTTCTTTTAACTCTTTATGAGTTTGTGGGTTATTGGTGAGCCCGGTTTAAAAACCAAGTGAGGGTTGTTAGTGATCCCGTTTTAAAACTAATAATGTAAGGGTTTTTGGTGAGCCTGGTCAAAACCAAGATTAGGTTCTTGATGATCCTGTTCAAAACCAAGTGTTGGGTTTTTGGTAAGTCCGGTTGAAGTTGGGTTTGGATTGTGAGCCTGGTAAAACAATCCGACAATATTCCGGTAGTGAATATAGTGAAAATTCCAAGTGGTATCTTGGATAGTGGACGTAGGAGCGAGGGTGCTCCAAACCAATATAAATTTGCTATGTTTGCATTTTACTTTTTCTGTTTGCATTTGCTTCCACTCTTAATTATTTGAAACATAGTACCTCCACATTAAAGTAGATTCAAAAGAGCACATATCTAATTAATTTTTTAAATTTACAATTCACCCCCCCTAATGGGAAAGCCATCTAAGCAACATAAAATTTAATGCTCACAACCCAGGTTGGGGGGCTTAACCAGATTTGTCATGGCAACGACACCCAATGGTTACCCTGGTACCATAAAAATCTTTGTTTGTAGATGAGCCTTAATACGATCAACCCTGTCTATGTTATCAACCTTCTCCTAATTATAGTCTATCATTTCAAGATAAGGATCTGCAAGCAATAGTAAAATCAAAAAAACTGATCAGACCCTATCTCTCCAACAAACCAACCCAGGTATTGATATAATTTCTCAATTACAATCACTCATACTTCAATAGCAATCTATCGATAAGCGTATAAATCAGACTGACCAATTATTAGTTGAAATTAATAGGGATGAGGTAGGAATACTGCCTAGTCAGTTCGAGAGTAATTTAGAGAAACACTTCCAAGCTAAGGATTCTAATGACCCTTTAATTTTTTCTACACAATTAACCATACCTCTCGAGAATGAATTGGTCAAAGAACAACCATGCGCTATCATAGAAACCAATATAGATGATTCGACTAAGGCAAAGAAATCAAACTAGTGTGATGAACCACTTCCATCATCATCCTACTCACCAATAGTCCCCTTTCAAAGTGCCCTAGAATCATCATCTCCTTTTTATGGGATGGAAGAAGAAATTGATGATATGATGGAATTAATTAAGGATCCCCAAGAACCATAACAAAATAATATAACAGGGGAAGCCATACCTCCAAGTTGTCCCTAGAAGTCATTAGATTCCTATATGGCTCATTGTGAGGTAGATAATTTAAAGCAGATGAATATATCATAGGGAAGGATAACCTACTTTATACACTATATTTCAAACCCATCCCACTTTTGATGGAACAAGTTAAGCCAACACCTAGCCCCCCAATAGCTCCTCCATTAGAATTACCACCAGATCTAGAATTGAAGCTGCTTCTTGTCACACCTACTGACACCGTACCAGTGATCTCTAATCAGGAAGACCAAATAGTTGGTGTTCTAAGGATGCATAACAAAGCTATTGGATGTGATGTTTATGAAATAAGGGACAATGATCTCAAAAATTTTATAGTTGACTTCTCTATATTTGGCACTACTTTCGAGAATCACCTCCAAAATCTATCTTCTATCCTAAAATGATGTATGGAGACAGACTTACAATTAACTTGAATAAAGTGCCATCAGGAAGGACTGATGTCAAGATACACCATACCTGAGAATGGGATTAAGGTATACCTTTCTAGAGATAGAAAAATGTTCAAGCCCCTACCCCCACTCTCGACCCAACATACACAATCCCTTCCTAGTCATCGATCAAATTATAAGAATATTTTTAAATCTTGGTCTAGCATGCTTGCGTAGTACACTCTATGTATCAGGGATAACCACCATCAAAAACTCTACAAACCTTTTTCTATCATGATGACAAGGCCTCTTGATTGATCCTGTCTTCTGAAAATTTGGAGGGATATACCCAAGTTCAATATCAATAACACTCCCTCATAGTGTCCGGCTGAAGATGTTAAACTTAGCGCTCCTGGGAGGCAACACAGTTTATGCTTTTATTTTTAATTAGTTACTTTCTTTTTTTTAGAAAAATAATAAAGTGAGAGGAGTATGGAAACAAAGGAATATTCAGTTCAAGCACCCTTCCAGGTGGTATCTTTCCTTGTTATATATTTTTAATATCTCCTTCCGTTAGGGATAATGGAAATTAAGTTGGGGGGATAATTAACTCCTCGAGTAAAACTTTGATCAGTCTTTGTGTACCAAACTTTATCTTAATTTGAAAATAACCAAGCTTACTAAATGATGAATGATTAATAGTTTAGATAGTTTTAGAGATATTGAGAGATAAATTATCAAAGAAAATCTAATTAATGGTAAAGTTTAAACCAAAAAACTTTTGAGCAATTCCAGACCCTTTTGCCTACTGATCTTGATAAAGACTCAACCTTATAATGGTATAGGTGGAAATATCTAAAATGTCATGTTTAAAATGTAATAAAAATAAGATTTTTAATATCTCTCACTAAGTAATCGGGTCCCTTCATCTAAGTAAGTATTGTTGTTCGCATCAAAAGGTGACGACATAAAGAAATCTTGTATATGACAATACTTAACACATAGCCTTTTTGACTCGAGTCATTAAGCTTGAAGGATGTTTTACACCTAATGCCCTAAAGCTAACTAGTTTGGGAGTCATTGGCCTAAAGCTCGCTACAAAAGTTATCTAGAACAAAAGATGTTAGGACATTGCACTAACTCTACAAATTAAAAAAAAAGAGAGAGAGGACTAAATAAACTGATACTACACCATAACTAAAGTAAGTTAGAGGACTTAAAGAGTGAGATAGAAAGTTGGGAAAAGAAGAATAATTGAAATTTCTATGGGCTTCACTAAGCCACTAAATGGGTAGAATTGGAAATCCGATGAAATACCTCTTCATTAGTCTAACTAGATATCAATTGATTTTAGAATAAGTAAATAATTTTCACTTCTAGGATGAGTTAGTGCACACAGCTAATTCATTTTCTTTACTCGAGGATGAGCAAACGTTCAAGTTGGGGGATGTGTTAGTTATTAAAAATACTTTAATTAATCCATCTTTATATAATTAAAATTAATGCTTTTATGTAGTATTTTATAAAAAATGACTTTATTAATGAGAAGAGCTCGATTTTAGGAGTCCAACGATGTAAACGGTACTCAAATTGGACTTAAAACAGGCTTAGAAATAAATTTTAAAGAATTTAGTTGGAATAGCATGAATTTTGGAGCAGCCAGTCCACCATGGACCAACCGCTTGGTCTACAACTCGGCCAGTGGTCCACAGGATGCCATGGCTACGGTCCACGAAACAAAGCCATGGATCGTGAATCTTGGTTTAAGCCAAAACTATCAGAGCTACTTCCCAGTCGCCATCCAAGCTTCTGGCACCTCCCTTGTCGATCGAAGAAGCCTCCAATGGCCAAAAAATTGGCTGGAAAACCTGCCAGCTTCCTCCTTCTTCACTACTATTCCATAGTTTTAATGGCCAGAAAAGCTGCCAGTGCCACTCCCTTCATGATGCGAGGTGAACCTAAGACTGACATGAATACAGAAAAATAGTAACTAATTTTTTTTTGTATTTTTTTAAAGAGATTTAATTTGAGGCTAAAGTCCCAAAAATAAGTAAATACTGGTAGGCAAACTAGTAATGAAAGGAACTAACATACCCGCATATGAACTCTTGCATAATAATAAAAGAAGGACCTCGAGGATTGAGAAACCCCCGGTTAGGATAGCATACCTTCAATGAAATCAAAAATTAGGAGGGTGAAGGATTGTACCAAACATTGATTCGAAGATCCGGTCGAAGATGGGGTCACACAGCACTCTGGATCGTCGCCTGGAAGATAAACCTGTTGTCCACGGATCAGTCAGCTATCTTGGTCGGTCTAGGAGGCAAAGAAGGCCTCCTCTTTGGAGGTGAACACCTCGGGGATCCTGCAAGCATCAAGGGATCAGTTAGAAAGACAATAAAAAGTAGAACAGGGATTAGGGTTGAAGGAAAAATGGAATTAGGGTTAGCTGATGCTGGTATTTTAGAAGTGGAAGAGAACTCCTTGCTGGGGACTGCTAGGGCTTCCTTCCTTGGACATGTTAGGGCTTGGATGAAGGCTACTTTGGGCGGCTAGGGCTAGAAGGGATTTGGGCACACATGTCACTCACACTCACTTCAAAGAACATAACAAGCTAACAAAAAAATTTATCCAGAGTTTTATTTCATGAATAAGAGTTGATTACAAAAGGGGGAGGGGGTGGGTATTTATAGGCTTACCTAGGTCCTCTCCTTATGAGAATTGGATTACAAAGTTGATAGGGAGAAGGATTACAAAGTTGCTTAGAACTAGGAGTATACAATTTGAGTAGAAATAAAACATGATCTCCTTGTTGGAAGTGGACTTCTCTACTTAGACTTGGTCAAAAGGGCTTCTCTTGGGCTTGGATGCCTACTTGAATTGGGCATGGACTTTTGGGCAGCAAGGGCATCTCCAAATTGGGCTTGGGCAGCCTCCAAAGGTTTGGTGCATGGGCTTGGTGCATGACCCCCTGGTGGGCTGGAAACCTGGGTGCTTGGGCTTCTGGGTTAGGTGCTTGGAAAAATATTCCTGGGGTGGTGCCTGGAATCTTCATATGTGAGACTTCATGGGCTTGGATTTGCTTTGTTCTAGGAGGGCTTGGTGAAGACTTTGGCTAGTGATCCTTCTCTTGTATGAAATTGGACTAATTTAAACTTACAGGACTCAACTGGATGGGATCGAGGTTGAGACAACTCAACTTATTATAGGACTTAATTCAACTCAACTTCATTACAAAACTTGACATATTATTAAGGGCTCAAAACCGTAATTAGTAAACCAGATAGGGACCAGTAATCTGTGTTGGATCCTGGAGCCCCCACCAATTCTTCCGGGGTGGGAGAAACTCGATCCTGTTGAGTAAGGGTCAACTCGACTCTCATATTGCTCAAGAAGGTCTGGGTTGAGGTGCTGCAGATCCTCTCAGGTGATCCATGAGTCCTCAAATTCCGGTCGACCTTGCCATCGAACCAAATACTGTTGATAGCTTCTATTCAGGGTACTGATGGCTTAATCATCCAAGATGCACTCAATCCTTTCCTCACTTATATAGGCCAGTTTGTAGGTGGACACTCTGGGGTAGGTTCACTCTCAAGGAAAGGGATAGGTCCAAAGGGCTCACTAGGTATCGTTGCTGGCTCCTGGTACTCGACAAGATCTAAAATATTGAAGGTTGAACTAGTACCTAACTCGGGTGGCAACTCGAGCACATAGGCATTGGATCCAACTCTCTTTATTATTCTGAAAGGTCCAGCTCTGCAAGCATATAATTTCTTTACAGTCCCTAGAGGGAATTGCTCAGGCCTAAGCCTAATCATCACATAATCCCCTGTAGAAAACTCTTTAGCTCTTTTCGGGAATTAGCCAAGTTTTTATAAAGTTCATTAGTTATGTTTATCTTTTGACTAATTTTCTTATGCAATTCCCTAACATGCTGTGCAAAGGACTCAGTAGACTCAAAAACTCAAGCATGCAAGGGTAAGGGGATCAGATCAAGAGGTTTATTAGGTTTGTAACCATGAACAACCTCAAATGGACTTTTTCCTATGGACCTATTAACAGAACTGTTGTAAGCAAATTCGGCTCAGGGTAAAAGAATGTCCCAATTCCCAGTATTTTCACCTACGAGGCATCTAAGTAAGTTTCCTAAACTTTGATTCACTACCTCGGTTTGGCCATCAGTCTGAGGGTGGTAGGCTATAGAAAACTTAAGTTTGGTTCCAAATAAGTGTCAAAGGGTCTTCCAGAAGTAACTGATGAAACGAACATCCCTATCAGACACTATAGTCTTAGGAAGGCCATGTAACCTAACCACATGATCAAGGAAAAGTCGGGCTACTTTGGATGCATCAAAAGTTTAAGAGCACGATATGAAATGGGCCATTTTCGAAAACCTATCGACCACTACACATAGGGAGTCATGTTTTCTTAGGGTCTTAGGTAGGCCTAACACAAAGTCCATGCTAAGGTCCTGCCATGGATGATCTAGTACAGTTAAAGGGGTATACAAACCAAAGTTTTTCTTCTGTCATTTTGCAATAGTACAAGTTCGACATCTGGACACTATATTAGCGACATCCCTTTTTAAACTAAGCCAAAAGAACTAGTCCTCTACAACTAAGATAGTCTATGATTTCTGCAGACTTGACTTAACCAAATCTAATCAACTTCCAAACCCCACCTCAACCCAAGCCAAATTTTGTTTGATAACTTAATCAACTTAAATTTAATTTGCCACCTCATAAAAAGACCAAAAAATGTTTGTATTTCCTATTTGTTTTAGACTGCATTAGGGTTCATCAAATGTGCGTCATATCATTAAACTAATCTTAAGGGCACTTTCAATATCTCATATCAGGGCAAGAGGTCATTACCTATCCTGGGCCCAAAACAACCCCCTTGCATACATACCCAAGCCCTAATTAAAATCAATTAGCAACCTAATTTGCTCTAGTGAGCTTGGGACACCAACAGGTCGGGTCTGAGTTGTGTGGATAAACTAGTGCATTCAGTTCTCCAACTATTTCTGAAAACTGGTGTCTAAGGCTAGAGGTCCAAAGGCAAACATCCTAAGTGGACTGGTGGTTTTTAATTAGGACCCTATCACAGGCAGGGGGAGCCTCCCACCACCCCACCTCTTACTTGGCCAGTGGAAGGATTAGTTGCTAAGCTGAGTGTAAGTTGAGTCGACCCATTCAACTTTGACTCTAGGTCTAGCAAACTGTAGCTCGTGTTCACTTTGTGTGCCTGACTGCATCATAATACCTTGATTGATTGATTGCATGACCACTAGGTTAGGAACCCAGTATCATCAGTCTAGACCCCAACCCAGCTCAACCATGAAATCCAATCTTGAAACCCTCATTAAGGCCATGAATGAATAGTTGACCACCCAAATGAACCAGATGAACCACAGGTTCAACCAATCCAATACCCAATCCCAAAATCAACTTGCCCAATTGACCACCCAGATAAATTAATTGACCCATTCTAATACCCAATCCCAAAATCAGTATGCCTAATTAACCACCAAATGAATAATATATTTAACCAATTGACCCAAACGAATAACCAAGCAACCAATAGGCTTGACCATTTAACCAATAGGTTGGACCAGGTAGAAAATCGATTAGGAACCATAGAAAGAATCCAAGAGTCCAATACTGAACCTGATCCTGATTTACCCCTTTCCACCTTTCATAACCCTAGGAGAACCCAAAACCATGACCACGTCGTGGAACCCAACCTTAGGAGAGTCCAACGCCAAGAGCCCTAACAGGATCCTAACCCTAGGAGGCCCAATCATGATGACCAGGACCATGATGAGAGAATCCTTAGGAGCATCAGAGTAGATCCACCCATCTTTGATGGCACCCTAGATCCCAAGGTCCTCATAGATTGGGAGGGAGGCATGGAACAATATTTTCAATGGTATGCCTTGAGTGATGAAAGGAAGTATCAATTTGTCAAGCTTAGGCTAACCGATCAGGCTAAGTTATACTGGGAACACGTAGAGCACCTCTATAGACAAAGAAACCATCCTTCCATCACCACGTGGGAGGCCATAAAGCTAAAACTAAGAGAAAAATATGTTCCCCCATACTATCAATAGTGTCTCCTAGACCAATGACAAAGATTAAAACAAGGAGCCAAGACTGTGAGAGAGTATATAACCCAGTTTGATGAGTATGCTCTTAGGTGTGCCCTAGATGAACCTGAATCAGTGAACTTATCCAGGTTTAATGCTGGCCTGCAAGAGGATATTCAGAGGGAACTGTACTTAAGGGGAGTTGAACACATAGACCAGGCCTATCAAATAGCTAAAAATCTTGAGAGATTTCAAAAAGTACCGTTAGCCCGACGACCTAAGACCTTTAGGACCAATACTTCTAGTTTTAGAACAAACCAGAACCCAGCTTACCCAGGCTGACCAGACTCTAACCTAACTCGACCTAACCCAAACCAAATTGACCAAACCTAAACCCAACTCGACCCAATCTCAATCTAACTCATCCCAACCCTAACCCACCTTGTCCCAACCCGAGTCCAAGTCAACCCAGTTCTAGCAATTTTGCATCTTTTAGGAATGACATAGGTAAGGTACCAGCATTTTAGAAAACTCCAAGCCCCAGCCCCAATGCTTGCTTTAGATGCAATAAGGTAGGTCATTATGCTAGCCAATGTCCCACCAGATCTTTACACATAGGGGAGCTTGAGGAGGAGGAGCCTGAACCCAATGATGAAGAGGGAGAAGAGGTGTATGAAGCTGAGGCAGACTTGATAGAGGAGTATGAGGGAGATGAGGAGGATTGTGATCAATCTGACCTAGTAGGGGTAGTTAGATGCATCCTATCCCAGACCAAAACACAAAAAGACTGGTGTAGGACTAACATCCTATAAACCTTTATGCAAATTGGGGATAAGGTATGCAAAATTATTATAGATAGTGGGAGCTGTGTGAATGCCATCTCACTTAAGGTAGTCAAAACCCTAGGCTTAAGCCCAGTTTCCCATCCTAGCCCCTATAAGGTTTCTTGGATAGACTCCACATCCATACCCTTAAAGTCCAGATGCCATGTCCAGATCCAGCTTCAATCTTATCATGATAAAGTTTGGTGCGATGTTGTACCCATGGGAGTTAGCAGTAAAATTTTAGGTAGACCCTGGCTTTATAATCATGACGCTACCCTATACAGCCGGTCTAATGCATGTATGTTTAGCTTACATGGGAAGAAGATTACAATTAACCCCAACACACCTCAAGGGAAAATTAAGAAAGGATCTAGCTCACTAATTAGCATGCAACGGAATTTTTGTGGATTCACCATTAAGTTAGAATTTTAATTCCCAAATTTTAGGTCAAATTGATGAAAGGGTAATCCTATAATTCTAGACCACAAGCATGCAAAAAGGACCCTCAAAATAGATGAAAACAGGATCACCAGGGCTAGGAAACCCCGGTAGGGCTAGCTTTTCTGCAATAACTCGATCTAGAAGGCTAGGGTTTGTGTACCTGATAATGATTACTGCTGCTTCTGTGAAGAGATCGCTCTACACTCTCGGATGCGACCTAGAAAGTCAAGCCGAAAACCTACAGATCCATCGGCTTTTCATCCACTAACCCGATGATGGCTAGGCAAATGAAACCCTAACGTCATGAAATTCGAGGGACCTATAAAACACCAAAGGAGGATTAGAAAAATAATGAGAAAAGGGGTGAGTCGCTAAAGAAGAAAGGAAGAGAGAGGGTAGTAGGGGCGGCCAAGATGAGGCTTGATTGTGGGTGTCCAAGGTGGAAGAAGACTAGGGAAAATAGGGTCTCACACCCCTCGATGCTCAAAGAGCAAAGGCAACACTCCCTCACAGAGCTCGATGTTCATAAGAACAAAGGCAAAATAGAAGAAAGAACACTCAATTTTCTTCTCAAGACTCATTCATTCAATCAATCTTTCAATCATGCAATCCTTACAAGAGGGTGGAGGGGTGGGATATTTATAGGCTCACCTAGGTCCTCTCCTTGTTAGGATTCGATTACAAAGCTACTTAGGACTAGGAGTATGTAATTTGAATAGAATTAAAACTTGATTCCTAGTTGGATGTGGACCTCTCTCTCCTTCTTGGACTTGGTCAAAGGGCTCCTTGGACTTGGTCAAAAGGCTTCTCTTGGGCTTGGACCTTGGGTGCCACATTGTTGGACTAGGCTTGGGCTAGCTGGGGCATCACTCATGAATGGGCTTGGGCTGGGGCACCATGTCTTGAAGGAGATTGGGTTGGGGCGCCGAGTTATGAAGAGGGCATGGGAGGGGCCCTAGCTTGTGGACTGGAATGGTGGAGGCCTAGGGTGCCATCATCTGATGGCCTTCTGGGCTTAAGTGCCTAGAAGGAAGAATATTTCCTGGGTGCCTGGTATCTTCAAGTGTGGAGGCTCGATGTGCTTGGACTCTGCTCTAATTTGGGAGGGCTTGGTGAATTCCTTGGCTAGTGATCCTTCTCTTGTACAAACTGGGCTAACTCAAACTTATGGGACTTAATTGGACTTATGAGGTTGAGACAAGAGATTCACAAGACTTAATGGACTTCTTGCCTCAACTTATTACAGGGCTCAATTATCGGACTAACTTTATTAAATTTTATTACAGGACTCAAAATTGATAAAAGGCTCACAATGAGCTGACTTAATCCACAAAGCTCGAATGAGCTAAACATAAACCAAAGCTTGAATCATGAACCCTAATGGCATGAGTCGACACTAGATACAGGACTTAGTGTAACAAAGCTCAAGGCCCAAATACAGGACTCAATGGGCACAATCGGGCTTAACTGAATAAAATCCTAATTATAGGACTTCAAATGACTTATATAACTCCATCCTTACTTAAAGGACTCAAAGGGATAATATAGCTAGATTATTGGATGCAAAAATAAAATGTGAAAAATGGCTAAGGGACTCAAAATTCGAGAACCCATAGTGAATTAGGGTTGATCCTGATGTCACCATCGATTCTCCCGGAGTGGGAGAAACTCGATCCTGTCAAGTAAGGGTCAATCTGGTGCAGGTAAAAGGATTGGGTCATGGTGCTGTGAGTCCTCACAAGGAATCCATGAACATTCAAAGTCCGGTCGGCCTTGCCATCGGACCAAACGGTATGGATAACCTTGGTCCTAGGTCATAACAACTTGGCGTCCAGGTCACGCTCGATCCGTATTCCTCTCCCAGGGTAATTTAGTGGACACTCAGGTAAGGTTTCACTCTCAAAAATAAGGTAAAGTCCAAAAATCTCACTGGATATCATTGTTGGTGCCCTATGCACAACTAGGCTCGAGATATTGAAAGTTGAGCTAATGCCTAAATTCGGTGGTAACACATAGGCACTAGGGTCGATTATCCTTATCACTTGTAAGGGTCCAGCTTCACAAGCATGTGGCTTCTTAATAGCTCTCAAAGGAAACCACTCAGGTTTAGACCTAATCTCTACATGATCTCCCTCAGCATACTCTTTGACTCGAATTCAGGAATTAGCCTTGTTATTATCAGTGTTCAAATGAATGCTAATGTCTTGATGCATATGCTGTGCAGAGATCTGTGCATGGGTGAATGATGGGATTAGGCCTAGAGATCTTTCAGAATTAAAACCATGTAGCACTTCATCCTCTATCCTTACTTCATCCCCTATGTTAAAGATGTAGACCCAAAATTCAATCCATCTTTCAGGTTTAAAGCTTAAAATTTTTTGGGAATCATGAAACCTAAAATCTTATGGTATGGGTACCATAAGTTTCCTAGGGGCAATAAATATTCTCTCCATAACTATAGAACATGGATTATAGCATGGAAGTCCTTAAGGTAGACATAGTTCAACAGGCTCCTATGCTTAAGGAAAATTAACTGGGTGCTTGTCCTAACCACATGTTTGGCACTAGAGTGGTTTACAGGCATTAGTTCTAAAGTAGGCTAGGAATCCATTTCTGGTGGAAGGTTATTAGGAAGATCTTTGGGAAGCTTACTAGGAAAGTCCTCTAAAATAATATCAACTTCCATAGATTGTTTCTTAGGGATTGGTTCCTGGACCTCCTCAATTGATAATTCTGGTGAACCCTCACTCTCATCAACTATGTTTGATCCTGGCTCAGTCACTTCTTCTCCAAATTTTATAGTGGGTTCAGGATCTTTTTCCTTTGATTCTTCAATGGGTTCACTCTCTTGTTCCTCTTCTTCACATTCCTCTATTGGACTCAATTCATAGGTATCTTCTTTAGATTTTTCAGTGGGCTCAGGAATTTCTTCCTCTAAATTTTCAATGGATTCATCTTCTTCATACTCTTCTACCGACTTGGATCAACCTCATACACCTCTTCCTCGGGTTCAGCAATGGGTTCAAACTCGTTCTCTTCTAGCTCTCGTATATGTAAGGCTTTGGTTGGACATTAGCTAGCATAGTGTCCCAATTGGTGGCATCTAAAACACATGATGTTGGGTCTTCTCTGAACCTCTCGTGACTTGCTCTTATTCTTTTCTAGCTCCTCAACTTGGGGATACCCTAAATCTTGAATATTGGTGCAATCAATTTGAACTTCAGGGTCCTCACGCCTATCATTTAAGAGAATTAGTGGGATATTGGGCCCGGGTCGGCTCGGTTGGGTCGGCATAAGTGGACATGGGTAGAACCTGGTCTTGGGTTAGGAGCAATAGTCCTAATGGGCTTAGGTCGACTAAGGGGTGCCTGATTAATACTGGATTCAACTCTATGGGTACTAATCCTATGGGTTCTAGGTTGACTAGGGGAAATCGGGCTGGTTCCAGGCTGATACCTAGGGATTATGGGTTCCTAGGGCTCATATGACAAGGGTTCAACTCTATAGGTTTGGGATTTATTAGGCTCATAGAATATAGGTGCATAGGTCCTAGAGTCATAGGATCTAGTGTCATAAGATTTGGGCTCAGATCTATAGGTTGTGGATCTCTTGGGTTCAGGGTACGGGGCTCTCCTAGGGTTAGGCTTTGAGTATGGGTTAAGGTATTGGGCTTTCCTAGGGTTGGACTCAAGTTTAGATCTGGGATGGGTTTTAGGGGTTTTCTCTAAATCTGTTAATTAGTTCCCTACTTGGTCAAAACTATTGGTTAAGGGGTCACACCTTTCATGGGTTTGGGTATAGGATTGGATCAATTGGTCAAATCTATGATTCATTTGGGTATTCAATTGGTCAAACCTGTGGTTCATCTGGTTCATTTGGATGGTCAATTGGGTGATAATCTGGTCACTCATGGCCTTCATGAGAGTCTCAAAATTGGGCTCCATGATTGAACTGGGTTGGGTTTAGATCATTGGTATTGGGTTCCTAATCTAGTGGTCATGAAATCAATCAGTCAAGGTGTTATGAGGCAGTCAAGCACACAAGGTTATTATGTACTACAATTTTCTAGACCTAAAGCCAAAGTGGAATGGGTCGACTCAACTACACTCAACTCAGCAACTAATCCTTCCACTGGCCAAGTAAGAGATGGGGTGGTGGGAGGCTCCCCCTGCCTATGACAGGGTCCTATTTATAAACCACCAGTCTACTTAGGGCATTTGCCTCTGACCTCTAGCCTTAGACAGCAGTTTTCACTAATAGTTGAGGAATTAAGTGCACTAGTTTACCTACACAACTCAGACCCGACCTGTTGGTGTCCCTAAGCTCACTAGAGCAAATTAGGTTACTAATTGATTTTAATTAGGGTTTGGGTATATATGCAAGGTATTTATTTTGGACCCAGAATAGGTCATGACCTCCTGTCCTGATTTGAGATATAGAGAGTGCCCTTAAGATTGGTTTAATGCAAATAATGAACACACAATGAACCCTGATGCAATCTAAAACACAACAGAAAGTAAAATTGTTTTTTTGGATTTTTATGAGGTGGAAAATTAAATTTAAGTTGGTTAAATTAGCGAACAAAATTTGGCTTGGGTTGGGGGGGGAGGTTGGTAGTTGATTAGGTTAGGTTAAGTAAAGTATGCAGAAATCACAGAGACTGAATTTAGGGTTTGCTTTGGTGTAGTAGTTGTATGAGTTTCAGAGAAGAGAAAAATTCTAAGAAATTTCAGGATAGAGTATTAGCAGTGACGATGATCCCTACCACATTTCATATAAAAAAAAATGGTATGATGATGCAAAACCTAGGGTTTCTAACTATGTACAGAAAACTCAGAATTTCTGTTAGGGTTTCTAGGATACAGATTTTTATAATTTTTTTGTTTCCATAAAAATAATTAAAAATTATGAAGATTTTTAGGACTGAACAAATAGTATGCTGTGTAAATTTAAATAAAATATAAAATACCTAAGATGACAAAATGGACCGAAACTCAGACCCCTAATGCAGATGACAGGATGCAAAAATTTTCTAGGGCAAAAAAATAGGCATCCAAAAATTCTACAGGTAGAAATAAATCATGGAAACATTTTGGTAAATAATTTCAATTATGATGAATCCAGCAAAGTAAAAATTAAGATTTTATGATCTACCTACATATAAAAAACAATTAAAATAATAGACCATATACAGAATTTATGGGATGCAAAAAATTAGCACTAAAAGTGTTCTGATACCAAACTAATGCAGGATGAACCTAGGATACACACGAATGTAGAAAAATAGTAACTTATTTTTTTTATTTTTTTAAGGAGATTTAATTTGAAGGCTAAAGTCCCGAAAATAAGAAAAGACTAGCAGGCAAACTAGTAATGAAAGGAACTAACATACCAGCATATAAACTCATGCAGAATAATAAAAGAAGGACCTCGAGGATTGAGAAACACCAAGTTAGGATAGCATTCCTTCAATGAAATCAAAAATTTGGAGGGGGAAGTATTGTACCAAACAACGATTCGAAGATCCGGTCGAAGACAGGGTCACGCAGCACTCTCGATCGTCGCCAGGAAGATAAGCCTGTTGTCCACAAATCAGTCAGCTATCTTGGTTCATCCAGGAGGAAAAGAGGGCCTCCTCTTTGGAGGTGAACACCTCAGGGATCCTACAAGCATTAGGGGATCAGTTAGAAAGCAAATAACAAGTAGAATAGGGATTAGGGTTGAAGGAAAAATGGAATTAGGGTTTGCTGATGCTGGTGGCTTGGAAGTGGAAGAGAACTACTTGCTGGGGACAGTTAGGGATTCCTTCCTTGGGCATGTTAGGTCTTGGATGAAGGCTACTTTGGGTGACTAGGGCTAGAAGGGATTAGGGCACACAAGTCACTCACACTCACTTCAAAGAACACAATAAGCTAACAAGAAAAATTTTCTAGAGTTTTATTTCATGAATAAGAGTTGATTACAAAAGGGGGAGGAGGTGGTTATTTATAGGCTCACCCAGGTCCTCTCCTTATGAGAATTGGATTACAAAGTTGATAGGAAGATGGATTACAAAGTTACTTAGAACTAGGAGTACACAATTTGAGTAGAAATAAAATGTAATCTCCTTGTTGGAAGTGGACTTCTCTCCTTCTTGGACTTGGTCAAAAGGGCTTCTCTTGGGCTTGGATGCCTACTTGAATTGGGCATGGACTTTTGAGCAGCAAGGGCATCTCTAGATTGGGCTTGGGCGGCCTCCAAAGGTTTGGTGCATGGGCTTGGTGCATGACCCCCTGGTGGGCTTGAAACCTTAGGCGCTAGGCCTTCTGGGTTAGGCACTTGGAAGAATATTCCTAGGGTGGCGCCTGGAATCTTCATGTATGAGACTTCACGGGCTTGGACTTGTTTTGTTCTGAGAGGGCCTGGTGAAGACTTTGGCTGGTGATCCTCCTCTTGTATGAAACTAGGCTAATTTAAACTTACAGGACTCAACTGGACTAGACTAAGGTTGAGACAGCTCAACTTATTATAGAACTCAATTCAACTCAACTTTATTACAAAACTTGACACATTATTAAGGGCTCAAAACCCTAATTAGTAAACTAGATAGGGCCTAGTAATCTGTGTCGAATCCTGGTGCCCCCACCACTTCACCATCGAGAAGTTGCCCAATATCGGAAAAACCAAATCAGCTCTCAATTCACCAATTATTGGTTGCCATCCAACCATCCAAGCCATCGGTCTCTGTACCATCCACAGTGCCCTTTGGTCCCTATTCGGCAACCCAATTGCTGGCTTGTTACCCAGCGAAGCAACCCAAGAGGGGGGGTGAATTGAATTTTTAAAAACTTGTTGCAAGGATTAAATATAAGTATGTGCCAATTTAAAACAATGAAGGTGTTAGTGATTTCAAGTGTTTGTATGCTTGATAATTAAAATACAGTGGAAATAATAAGCAAATGCAAGAAGAGAGAAGCAATCACAAACACACAAAGATTTATAGGGTTTGGTGCACACCAAAGCACTTACATCCACTCCCCAAGGTCTACTTGAAGATTTCACTATAATTCCACTTGATTATAGCCGATTAATTTTCCGGGCTCACTAATCACAACCCTTTGGTTTTTACAAAGCTAACCAAAAACCTTTTGGTTTTCTCAAAGCTCACCAAAAATTTCTTGGTTTTCTCTAGGCTCACCAAAATCTCTTGGTTTTCCAGGATAACCAAAAACCTAGTTGGTTTTTGAAACAAGGCTCACCAACAACCCAAGCACTAGTTTTAAACCACTTAAAACTAGGTGTTAAGAATTGTGTCCCAAAGCCAATCATCTGGCTGTAGACGGTTATGCTATATTGTAACTGTATATGATTTTTTAATGAATAAAAGTTATTCCTTTTTGGCTGTTCATCATATTTGCATTTTCTTGAAATGAACTCTTGTATGATGGAGTCCTTGGAACTACTTTGTTTGATATAGAGAGGATATATCATGTAGTTCTTAAAATGTTTCACAACCAAGTGATACATAGTTATAGGATAACAATGTATCAAGTGTAGGTTGTTGTATGTCACATTTGTTGATTGTCCTCCTAACCAAGGAGTGTGGAGACACTGGTGTGACATGCAAGTAAAATGTATGACATCTCACTGAACGTGACCATTTATGAAGCTCCCTTCTGCCAAAGGGTTGCTCACGAAGGGATATGGATATGTGTCCCTCAGACCTGAGATCACCATGGTTGCTTGCAAGCAACTCACTATACTTTGGTGTTGGATACCTGGATTTTTAATCCAGTGATGAAAGGTTTCTGCTGAAAGGGATATACCCTACAAGCCAATCTATGTTGTATCTCCCAAACCATTGTAATTGACAATATTCTAATAAAGGCATTATTTTTCATCATACGCTGTGTTTATATTATATGATGAACCCCATAGATTAGGGCTATGATTTTAGGGTTATGATGAGATCATACCAGTGAGACCTAAAGTCTCAAAACCTTAATCTAAAATATTTCTAGTCAAAGGAACCCTGAGTAGGGGATCAGGGTTTTTCCAGTAAGACTAGCACATCCCATGTATACTGGAGAGGGTGACTGCTCTCACAGTCACTTGTGTATGACACTAATACTAGGATGTGGGTGCTCATTAGAGAATGTGTTCACTGATATGATCCAACTTGAGAACATCTAATGGAGTCTTAGCTACATGTCAATAGAAGGTTCTCATAGTGGGAGTGGTACAAGTAATCCTTTGACCTGAGACTGCCATAAGTACCTTATGTACATGAACCAATGCTTTGGTTCAATTCTAATCATGACACTGAGTCATGCATAGGATTGATACTGGGAATGGTGAATTGGATATGAAGGTAATGAGTAGGTCAACAAGGAATCGATCACTCTTAGTAAGAGGAGTTGCATCCAGCTAGTTATCAATCGGATGATGATTCAGGGAATCTTTGATCAAAATAAAGATATTAGAGATGATTTCTAATATCAAGATAATTGAATCATCAATATAAGATTGAGCTAGAAACGAATATAATATTGGAGTTGACATATATCCATATCCATAATTATATTCTAGGTGCAGGCTGATCGAAGGATTTAATTGTACGGTAACTTTCTACTGAAGGATATTTTTGGTATTTCACCAGAATTTCCATATCTTCCGGGTAGACATGACATGTTGCTAGACGTCAATCTTGTCTTGTGGGTTGATTAAATTGAATGATCACTTATTAGGAAGAGTCCTAATTGATCATAATCAGGTAAGCCCGATTTGACCTAAATCGAATAGAAAGAGTTCTAATCAAATTAGGTCAACTTGTATTCGAACCCACTGTTGGCTAGAAGTGGAACCCAATGGGTCACACACTTAAGAGAATTGATCAAGGGTTTAATTTTGTAATTAAATCATTTTGCATGATGACACTCTAGCAGGTGTTGCAAATCCTAGCTTCTATTCGAATTAGATTCGAATTAGGGTTCCGGATTGGTTCAATTTGGGTTCTAATTGGATCTAATTAGACCCTAATTGAGTTTATAGTGATTATGGCTAACCCTATTGGCTAACCAAGTATCTAAGCTAGCCCCTCCACCCGCTCCTTTGAGTTTTCACGCCAAAATGCCAAGAGTCCATGCGCTAATGGACTCTTGGCGCGCCATTTGGAAGAGTCCATGGTGCATGGACTCTTGGTGCGCTCCATATAATTCTCCGATGTTTTTATATAGGGTGGCATTCTTTCTCTCCTTTAGCGCCTCAGATGTGCACCCTTGGATGGGAATCCAACGGTTGATGGGTTTTTAAGAAAGGAAGAAAGCACTTGTTGCTTCCCGGTTGCGCGAAATAACATCTCTTCGGAGATTTAAATTCACGACTCCTTTCTTTTAAAAACATCGTGACTTTTCCTTTAACAAAGGCCATGGGATTTAATCTGGAAGGCCGTGAGAAGGAGGGAAGGGGCGTGAGAAAATGAGAAGGGCGTGAGAAGGAGTTTACGGAGAGATGTGTGGGCGCCTATCTGAAATCTATTTAAGGGGTCAGGAAAAATCAGAACCGGGTAATGCTTTTATTTTTCTTCTTCCTCTCAAAAGACTCCTTCCCTCTTTTCTTGTTTTACATTGTTTCCTTTACAGAGGACTCCTCTGTAGAAACTTTGTTGCTGAACAAGAATAAAAGAGAAGGTCTCCGACGGTAAAGGAAAGAAGGAGTTCTGATTTTGTTCCTTCTTTCTTACATTAAGACATTCTTGTCTTAATTTCTCCTCCAATTTAAGACAAGCCTAAATCCCCTTAGGACAAAGTCTTTTCTTCAAGACAAGTGTGTCTTAGAGGGTCAAGGTCTTAGTGGAAGGAGGAGAAGAGATCAAAGAAAGGGAGGCAACCTCTTGTGTGGAAGAATTCCAGCCATAATTCGAAGAATTGAGTTCTAGGAAGAAGAACTCAATAGGTGGAACCATTGGACAAGAAGATAGTGTTTTTTATCAGTGCTCTGTGTGGATCACCATCGGAGGGCAGACACCTAGATGCCTGGTGAATTCAGTTAGCCCCTTCAACTTCAAGTTTGTTGGAATAAGCGATTACAGGTTGGTACCCTAATCCTAATTTGCATAGATATGCTTGTCATATGTTCTAGTCTTATTTAAGGAGTTCCTGGTTAAGGGTTTTTGGTGTGAATTTAGTTTCAATTTTGAAATTACCCTTCTGCTGCATTGCACCGGAACCCAACATCTGGGTGTAGTCAAGTACTTATGGAGCGGTGGTGGATCAAGATGGAATTAACCCCTCCAAATAGTTTGGAGTGAATGACTCACTGTGTCTCAATTTATCAAATCCTTAGCTAGGATAGTTCTTGTGAGATGTCACAGAACTTGTAAAGTTGAGACATGATCTGGATAAACCATATTAGGGTTGGAAATTAAACCCTAGATCATCCTGAGCATTTTGAGGTCAAAGGGATGAATTATGCGGTAACCATATGCCAGAGGTTCTTGTGAGGTGCTCTGCATCTTTGACCTATCCGGATGTCAGGTATCATTGCTAAATGAGGACTTTGACTGGTACTAAAAATGTTCTAGTACTACCGGCTTAGTGTTCGAACCTATGGGGTCACACACTATAGGGGTTTCTATCAGATCTTAAGGCTGATCGACGATTGAGAATCATTTGCCATCACCAAAGGTCAATATGATTGACCATGTTCCAAGTGTCGACACTTAGATTTTTGTAAGTGTTGACACTTAGGGAAGTGTCGACACTTGGCATTTTGTAAGTGACGACACTTGTTGTGATGAGCAGATTTCTAGGAAGAATTTATGGAATGTTTGACTTCGAATTTTGAATTCGAAATCCAAGTTTTTTGGGCATTTTTGGCTCCAAGCTTTCTTGGTATGATAGTCATACTTACCTTCTTTAGCTTGGACCCATTTGGAATGGCCCTTGACTCTCTCCCCTAATCACTCCTCCTTCCTCTTTCTCCCTCTTATGGCTATCCCTATAAATGAAAGTCATTGTAGAGGCTGCTGAGGTTACAACAACAACAACAAGAGAGAGAAAAAAGAGAAGAATAAGGGCTTAGTGAGGACTAGGGAATGGGTGTGAGAAACCTAGCATTAAAGCTAGGTCTTGGGAAGAGTGTT
The DNA here is from genome assembly GCA_021397845.1 of Areca catechu. Taxonomy (NCBI): domain Eukaryota; kingdom Viridiplantae; phylum Streptophyta; class Magnoliopsida; order Arecales; family Arecaceae; genus Areca; species Areca catechu. The sequence goes on along the minus strand of CM038053.1, from coordinate 138,023,837 downwards.
TCTTAGGAAGGGTTCCACCACTCCTCCTTGTCTTCCCGAAAGAAGAAGATCGGCCCGAAGGATCCTGAAGAGCTAGCACTCCGAGAGAGTTGATCAGAGTCGAGCCCTGGTGTGGATCACCTATAGAGGCCAGACACTTGTGTGGCTCGAGCGCCCTCATCCTTCTTCTCAGTACTATTTGAGATATTAAGGTATGGTACTTTGTATCATTGTATGTTTCTCTCTATTGATGTTTTGCTTACGTGCTAGATCATTATGCTAGATCCTATTGCGGGCAGATCAGTAGATTATTTTCATCTATCTACTGAGCCTTCCACTGTGAATGTCTTAAAATAGTTTTAAAATACATCTTTTCTGCCCTACTTGCATGAATAGTTTCACCTTCAATGGTATTAGAGCACTATGTTCCTTTTATAGTATAATGATGCTAGCATGCTTTAACATTACCTTTCTTAAAGTACTTGGATTGAGTGCTTCACCATGGCCATTCGGTCATAGGAGAGAAGTAGGGCTGCAAGACCCTTTCTTCCCATTCAATGGGGCCTCCTATGGTTTGTTGGGGTACCAATGTGATTGACTCTTGAAAAGGAAAAGAAGAAAGAAAATATAGATTAAAAATTGTTTTAATCAATGGCATGATCATAAGACAACTTTAGATAAGACCTAAGAGTTATGTTTTGATCGGCTTTGTTGAAAGTTTGGAGAAACTTTGGATTTGAAATCACTATTTTTTTCCCTATCTCAGGTTGAAGTGTCGACACTTGACTAGGAAGTGTCGACACTTGGGCTTATGAGTTGACACTTGGCATTAGAAGTGTCGACTCATTAGCAAGTACAGAAAACATGTCGTTTTGTTTTCTTCCTGTCTCAGGCCTTGAGTCGACCCAAGTGTCGACACCTAGTGTCGACACTTGCCCCTGATGAGTCGACACTTGGCAGCAGAATGTTGAAAAACAATGAATTCAAATTTTGATTTATTGTAAAATTGTTTTACATTTGTAAATTAAAATTATTTTAATTTATTTAAGGCTATTGAACTTAATTGAGAATTAAGAATGACTAAGAACTCTAGAAATGTGATTCAAAGATTTTAAGTCATTTCAATAAGCCTTAAGGATCATAAGTTAGCTTATATTAGGTCCTTGATTGGGTTAGACCTAAGTTTAGATGCATTGGACTAATTAGAGAACTAATCTAATCAAATGTTGATATAGGATTTTTTCTCTTTAGATCTCTCTAATAGTTAGATTGATTAGTCCATAAATCTAAATGGACCTAATTTGTGGCTCAGTCGAAAGTCCGAGTCTTTAGGCTAGTTTAATCGACTTTGATGAATCGATTGGTGTCTAGGTATGTTTGGCATTTTGATCATGGTTCTTTGGGGCTACCTCTTACCTAGCCAACTCTGTTGGTGTCTAAGGCAAGATGGTTAATGGCAGAACCCAACCCATGATCTTACTTACCTGATCAATGTGGTCAATCAGGATTGATTGGATAGCTCATTGACTCGTGTTAATCCATGTCACCCAAGGTTAATCAATCTTGAAATATTTTAGGTGCCTATGGATCATTAGTTATGAGTAACCCTCCTTGTTTGTTGATTTGGTCAGTGGGAGGTTGATCCATGTCTTCTCATCTCTTCATCTGTCACATTAAAATTAAACCCTCTAAATTATTAGGTCCTTAAAAGGACAAAGTTATAAAGATAACCAAGTCCTTGCCTCCCATTAAGTGGGATGGTAATGGGTCCAGTATTTGGGTGTTCATCAACAGATCCAAAGATCGGGTGTTCATCGGGCTATTGGAATTGATGTTCCTAATATGATGGCTCAGTGCGACTCTCTTAATGGTGGTCAGGTGGGCCGGCCAAAGTCGAGCTTGACTATTCGTTAGTTAGAAGCATTGAGTTTTGTCATGTTAATGGTTGGACCTAACTGGGTCCTTCAATAGGAGGCCTAAAGGCCGATTGAAGTACATCTTGGGGCAAAACTCAAATACTAGAGGTTACTTGGAGAAGTAATCGGTTGAAGAACCTACCATTAGACATGCATGGGTGGGCCGGCCAAAGCCGGGCTCTTGTGTTGTCTATTGGACTCTGGTACCCACTATAGATTAAAGTAATTCCTCGGATTGGAGGTAGAGGCTACCAATCTGAGCAAAATAGTGGGAGGGACCTTTAGACTAATATCCATGTCTTTAGATTAATAATTCATATACACTAATTAGCTTTGGTTTTCCTTTCAGATGTCTTACCACCTATCACTCCAATCTTTTCTCGATAATGAGAAGCTTAATGGACCCAACTTTGATAGCTGGTATCGAAGGCTCAGGATTGTCCTGGAGTATGAATGGATCTTGTATGTGATATCAGATCTAGCACCTGAAACCCTTGCTCCCATGCTCGGGGTTTGATCAGACACTTATCAGAAGTGGCTCTCTGACAGGACCACTGTCTAATGTATAATGTTGGCAGCAATGAATGACGAGTTCAGTCACATGTTCGAGGAAGCCCAGCTTGAAGAAATCCTTCAAAGGTTGAAGGAGTCTTTCAGGATACCAGACGACGTTGAGAAATACAGGATCTCCTATGCTATCTACAACACGCGGATGCATGATGGGGCCTCAGTCACTGATCATGCATTGTACATGATTGAGATGATTGAGTGCCTGGGCAAGCTCGGATGTCCCTTGCATGAATGCTTGGGAAGGATGCGATTATGAATTCCCTTCCCTCTTCCTATCTAGATTTTTTCGATCATTATAGAATGAATAAGCCTGCAGTTAACCACCATGGTTTGTTGGAGTTGCTGCAGATTATGAGAAAGATCACCAACTGAACAAAGGGGTGGTAAATCTAGTGGGAGGATCTTCGGGAGGACGTCGTCTCTTTAAGAAAGGGAAAAAGAAAAATAAAGGAAAAAAGGTGTTGAATGCTTCTAGGCCCAGTCAGGCCAAAAGGGTGAAGGCTGATCAAAGCCATGCGGAGTGCTTCTTCTGCAAGAAGCAGGGTCACTGGAAGAGGAACTGTCCTCTTTACATTGCATCCCTTGACTCGAACAGGTCCAAGAAGAGAAAGCAGCAGGACGGTCCTGGATAAGGTATTTATATGATAACACCTTGTAGTTTCTCTATCTGCGATACTACTAACTGGTTATTGGATATAGGAAGTCCAATTTACATTTGTAATTCTTTGCAGGGACTTCAAGTTAGTAGAAGATTCGAGGACGGCGAGAGATTCTTGAATGTGAGAAATGGAAGCCGTGTTCCAGTCCTGGCATTTGGAGTCCTCAAACTTGTTTTCGAGTCCTGTATTGTCATTTTGAATGAGTGTCATTTTTGTCCATCTTTTATTTTGAATGTCATTTTTGTAGGCCAATTGACCATGTATGGTTATGACTATCAATAAAGAATGATGTTTGCAAAATCATTTGGAATGGTTCTATAGTATTGATTGGACAAATGAATGATGACATTTATGTACTATCGTGACCTGTTAGTATAATGTACCATCTAGCAAACATCCTAAGATAGATAATGTCAGCGAAGCATACTTGTGGCATTGTAGGCTAGGTCATATAAAGGGGAACAAGATAAACATGTTGAAAAGCGAGGGTCTCCTTTATTTTAGTGAAGATAGTTCACTTCTAACCTGTGAGTCCTGTCTTCTTAAAAGAATGACAAAGTCACCATTTACTGGAAAAGGTGAACGAGCCAATGAGATTCTAAGTCTGGTATATACTGATGTATGTAGACCCATGAATATTAGTGCCAGGGGTGGGTACGATTATTTCATTACTTTTACAGATGACCTTTTGAGATATGGTTATGTCTTCTTGATAAGACATAAATTTGAATCATTTGAAATGTTCAGACGATATCATAGTGAAGTAGAAAAATAAACTGGAAAGTGTATCAAAATCCTTCGATCCGATCAAGGCGGTGAATACTTTTTGGGTGAGTTTCTAACATATCTCGAGGAGAATGGGATTCTCTCTCAGTGGACCCCTCCAGGGATACCTCAATTAAATGGAGTGTCTAAGAGGAGGAATCGAACCCTGTTAAACATGGTTCGATCATGATGGGCTTTGCTTTTCTGCCGGTATTCTTTTGGGGATATGCTCTAGAATCAGCCTGTTACCTTCTAAATAGGGCTCCTAGTAAGTCCATTAGTGAAACACCATATGAGATATGGACTGGACGTAAGCCGACACTATCACACCTTCGGGTCTGGGGGTGCCCGGCTTATGTGAAACATTTGAAAATGGACAAACTTGGACCTAGGTCTGACCGGTGCCTATTTGTTGGGTATCCAAAAGAATCTAAGGGGTATTACTTCTACTTAGCTGAGGAACAAAAGTTGTTCGTCAGTCTTAGGGCTATCTTTTTGGAAAAAGAGTTCTTTGGTGAAGGGACTATAGCCACTAAGATTGAACTTGGTGAAGTTCAATAAGTAAAAGACCGACACACTTAAGGGACAACATAGAACTGGCTGTGATTAGATCACACCCAGAGCCCATACAGAAACCATTAAAAAGATCCGGTAGGCTACCGAGTCGACCAGACAGATACTATGATTTCTTGGTCCGGGACAGTGATCCCATTGAACTCGATGAGAACAATGAGGATTCGATCCCCTATATGGATGCAATGCAAAGGTCAAACTCTGAGAAATGGCTTTCAAAAGGAAAAGGGGTGTAGACGGGCAGGTAGAGACCTACAAAACCCATCTGGTTGCCAAAGGGTATCGTCAAAGTATGGTATTGACTATAATGAGACATTCTCTCCTGTGGCAATGCTCAAATCCATTTGGATCATGCTTGCTTTAGTATGGCACTTTGACTATGAAATCTGGCAAATGGATGTCCGAACAGCTTTCCTGAAGGTGAGCTGGAAGAGGAGGTATATATGATACAACCTGAAGGGTTCACATCCATAGATGAGTCAAGGTGTGCAGGCTTCAAAAGTCCATCTATGGACTGAAGCAAGCATCAAGGAATTGGAACATGCGATTTGATAAGTGTATCAAGTCGTATGGCTTCGTTAGGAATGAAGAAGAACCTTGCATTTACAAATGGGCTAATGGTTTTGTGATTATATTCCTTGTGTTGTATGTGGATGACATTCTCTTAATCAGGAATGACATCCCAACACTACAAGGAATAAAGGTCTGGTTATCATCTCAGTTCTCTATGAAGGACTTGGGTGAAGCCTCTTACATATTAGGTATAAAGATTTATAAAGATAGATCTAAGAGGCTTTTGGGACTGCCCCATTCTATGTACATCAACACCGTGCTAAAATAGTTAAGCATGGAAAATTCCAAGAAGGGCTATCTCCCACTAAGCATTGGAATTGATCTCTCTAAAAAGAATTATGCGACAACTCTTAAAGAGAGAGAGCATATGAGTAGAATCCCATATGCTTCGGTAGTGGGTTTTATCATGTACGCCATGACAAGTACTAGACCAGACTTGGCATACTCACTACGCATAGTGAGCAGATACCAGTCTAACCTAGGTGAAGCTCATTGGAAAGTGGTAAAAACCATCCTTAAGTATTTACGAAATACTAAGGACTAATGGCTAATTTATGGAGAATCTGACTTGAAAATTGTGGGATATACTGACTCTAGTTTCCAGTCAGATAAGAATGATAGGAAGAGTATATCAGGATTTATCTTTACCCTGAATGGAGGAGTTGTCTACTGAAAAAGTTCCAAGCAACCTACTGTGGCAGACTTAGTATGCGAAGCAAAGTACATTGCAGCATCAGATGTAGCAAAGGAAGCTGTGTGGTTGCAGAAGTTTCTTGGTGAGCTGGGAGTGGCACCTTTCCTGAATGATCCTGTTCCGGTGTACTGTGACAGCACTAGAGCCATTGCTCAAGCCAAAAAGCCAAAGTCTCATCACCGTATAAAGCATATTCTACGGTGCTGTCACCTTGTACGAGAGATCGTGAAATGAGATGACATTGACCTTGAGAAGATCGATGGAAAGAAGAACCTAGCTGACCACTTCACTAAGGCCATCGGAATTCAAAAGTTCGACTGTTGTAAACAGAAAATGGGAATGAAATTTTGTACCGATTGGTTTTAGTCCAAGTGAGAGTTGTTGGGAATTGTGTCCCAAAACCAATCATCTAGGCTATAGACGGTCGTGTTATATTGTAATTGTATATGATTTTTTAATGAATAAAAGTTATTCCTTTTTGGCTGTTCATCATATTTGCATTTTCCTGAAATGAACTCTTGTATGATGGAGACCTTGGAACTACTTCGTTTGATATTGAGAGGATATATCAAGTAGTTCTTAAAATGGTTCACAACCAAATGATACATTGTTATAGGACGACAATGTATCAAGTGTAGGTTGTTGTATGTCACATTTGTTGGTTGTCCTCTTAACCAAGGAGTGTGGAGATACTAGGGTGACATGCAAGTAAAATGTATGACATCTCACTGAATGTGACCATCTGTGGAGCTCCCTTCTGCCAAAGGGTTGCTCGTGAAGGGATATGGATATATGTGTCCCTCAGACTTGAGATCACCATGGTAGCTTGAAGCAACTCACTGTACTTTGGTACCGGACTACCTAGATTTCTAATCCAATGATAGAAGGTTTTTGGGTACAGTCAAGTACTTGTGGAGCGGTGGTGGATCAAGATGGAATTGATCCCTCCAAATAGTTTGGAGTGAATGACTCACTGTATCTCAATTTAGCAAATCCTTGGTCAGGGTAATTCTTGTGAGGAGTCATAAAACTTGTAAAGTTGAGACACGATCTGGATAAACTATATTAGGGTTGGCAGTCAAATCCTAGGTCATCCTGAGCATTTTAAGGTCAAAGAAATGAATTATGCGATAACCATATGCCAGAGGTTCTTGTGAGGTGCTTTGCATCTTCAACCTATCCGGACGTTGGGTATCATTGCTAGATGAGGACTTTGACTGGTACTAAAAATGTTCCAGTGCTACTGGCTTAGTGTTTGAACCTATCGGGTCACACACCATAGGAGTTTCTATTTGATCTTAAGGCTCATCGACGATTGAAAATTGTTTGCCATCACCAAAGGTCAATATGATTGACCATGTTCCAAGTGTTGACACTTGGATTTTTATAAGTATCGACACTTAGAAAAGTGTCGACACTTGGCATTTTGTAAGTGTCAACACTTGCTGTGATGAGTAGATTTCTAGAAAGAATTTATGGAATGTTTGACTTCAAATTTTGAATTCGAAATCCGAGTTTTTTGGACATTTTTGGCTCCAAGCTTTCTTGGTTTGATAGTCATACTTACCTTCTTTGGCTTGGACCCATTTGGATTGGCCCTTGACTCTCTCCCCCAATCACTCCTCCTTCCTCTTTCTCCCTCTCATGGCTGCCCCTATAAATGAAGGTCATTGTAGAGGCTGTTGAGGTTACAACAACAACAGCAAGAGAGAAAAGAAAAGAGAAGAAGAAGAAGGGCTTAGTGAGGAATTGGGATTGGGTGTGAGAAACCTAGAATTAAAGCTAGGTCTTGGGAAGAGTGTTTCTTGGGAAGGGTTCCACCACTCCTCCTTGTCTTCCCTGAAGAAGAAGATCGGCCTGAAGGATCCCAAAGAGCTAGCACTCCAAGGGAGTTGATCAAAGTCGAGCCCTGGTATGGATCACCTATAAAGGCCAGACACTTGTGTGGCTCGAGCGCCCTCATCCTTCTTCTCAGTACTATTAGAGATATTAAGGTATGGTACTTTGTATCTTCATATGTTTCTCTCTATTGATGTTTTACTTACATGCTAGATCCTGTTGTGGGTAGATCGATAGATCATTTTCATCTATCTACCGAGCCTTCCGTTGTGCATGTTTTAAAATAGTTTTAAAATGCATCTTTTATGCCCTGCTTGCGTAAATAGTTTCACCTTCACTAGGAACAACAATAAATTCAAGTACAAAGAGAGAATATAATAAGCTTTAAAAAATAAATAAATATATCTTTGAAGCTCTTTGATTGCTGTTGAAGATGCTTGTCTTCAAGTTGTTGAAGCCTTAATTAAAGCTTGAAAGATGGACTTGAATGCTCCTTGAATGCTCTTGAATGCCTGAAGGCTCAACTTCACTCAAATGTAATGAATACTCAATAAATTCTCATTAGTGTTCCATCAGTTGCTTCCCTCTTGAGTTTTGTCCACTTTAAATACCTTTCTAAGCCTTAAATGATCATTTTTGGCCATTAGAGAGGTGAAAATAGTCGTTAGGGGCAAAAAGGACCAATTCTATGCTTCAAAAAACTAGCCATTACTATTCATCCATATCTCCAAGTTGTTAGGTTATCCCAGGGTGGGTCTTTGATACATGCAATTTAAAACTTTTCTAAACTACATGATAGAGCGGAAGGCGATAAAACAATTTTATCCAAGTATGTTATCTAATTAACATTGGCCCTACACAGATCTTTATGCATATCGAGTAATACATGTATGAAATCAAGCATACAGAATATGCAACTCAAAGAACTATTCTATGAATCACATAAAAGGGTGCCGAGGACCATTTCTTCAGTCCCATAAGACATAAGTACAAACCTTTTATGCATGGTGAGGATCACCGTGAGGGGAGTACTCCAAGGATGAACAGTAGCTCTATGAGCAACACAAGGTTTCTACCTCTACAAGTAGTTCACACCGGGTAAAGGGGCTTCTTCTCCTTCCTTCGAGGTGCTTGCCCCTCCGAAAATAATGTTGGCAGTAGCGACTCCTTCAACTCCTTGAAGAGGCATGGAATCCTTCAACTCCTTGAAGAACTATTGCTGTAGCAGTGCTAGAACAAAGACCAAGGACCCTCCCAGTTCTCTCTGTCCCAAACCTTCAAGAGAAGGTTTGCACTCGGTAATCCCACCCAAAACCCAATCCCCACATTGAAAATCTCTCTGAGGGATCAAGGAAAAACTCTAACCAAAAGAGAAATTGGTAGAGTTTCTTGATCTTCCTCTCTATTCTTCAGCAAGCAGAAAATAGAAGACCAGAAAACTAAACGTGAATGTTTCATATTCAGGTCTGAAGAGATTAAGTAAAGACTTGAGTCCTTTGGCATCTGGGGGAGTTACAAGCTCCTTAGGATTCTACAACCGCAGTAATTAAAACCAAGAAATGTGCAACATTAGTCCCATAACAATTGCAAGCTTAAATGAAGCAGTTTCGGTTTATAGTAGAGTTTGTCAGTCGAGTCGACTTGCCTCGAGTCGACTCGCCTAGGGTCGACTCGATTGGCAGTTTGACAACTCCTTGTCAAACAAGTTTGGAACAATTCCCAATCATTCCCAAGCCAACAAATCAAGAAGAAACCCCATGGTGTGTGACCCCGTAGGTTCAAATACTAAACCGGTAGCACAAGAACATTTCCAATACCATCCAAAGTCACCATCTAGCAATGACACCCAGCATCTAGATAGGTCGAAGGTTACAGAGCAACAAGAATCTGTCGAACATGGAATACCACTGAACTTATTCCTTCGATCTCTTAATGCTCCGGATGGCTTAAGGTTAAACTGCCGAACCCTAATCAGTCCATCGCAATATGTCTCAAACAAAGAATCCCTGTAACTCCTTACAATGAATACCCTGGCCAAGGTCTTTCTCAATTGAGGCATATTAAGTATTCAATTCAAACCATTTGGAGGGATCAATCCTATCTTGATCCTACTACCGCTACACAAGTACTTGACTGCACCCAGCAACCTTCAATCACCGGATTAGAAATCTGGGTAGTTCGGCACCTGAGCATAGTGAGTTGCTTGCAAGCTACCATTGTGATCTCAAGTCAGAGGAATAATTCATGTCCACATTCTAATACAAAACTTCTCTTTATTGAAAAGAGAATCTTGCATGAAGGTCATGCTCAGTGAAGTGTCACACACAACACCTGATGTCATGCCAGCATCTCCATGTTACTTGGTTAAAAGGACAACCAACAGACATGACACCAACGACCTACTTTCGATACACCATCATCCCGAAATAGTGTATCCTTTGATCAGAACTAGATTATGAACTACACGATGCAACCTCTCTACATTGCATAGCTCAAAGGACATCATCATACAAGAGTTTAGTTAGGAAGATGTCATGTGATGAACAACCAGAAAATTTTTTTTATTCAATTTAATAATTCATATATATATACATGAGTCGCATAACCATCTACAACCTAGATGATTGGCTTTGGGACATACAATTTTCAACAACTCCCACCTAGACTAAAGCCAATCGAAACAGAATCTAATTTTCATCTTCCATTTGCAATCATCGAACTCTTGCATTCCAACAGCTTTAGTAAAGGGTCAGCCAAGTTCTCCTTACCATCAATCTTCAGAAGCTCGATGTCACCTCGTTCAATAATCTACCGGACAAGGTGATAATGAAACAGAATATGCTTAGTCCGCTGATGTGATCTCGATTCCTTGGATTAAGTAATGGCTCCAATGTTATCATAATACACTGGAATAGGACCATCTAAGGAAAGTATCACTCCCAGCTCGTCTAGGAACTTTCACAACCACACAGCCTCCTTTGATGCATTCGATGCTACAATATACTCCATCTCGCAAATAGAATCAGCCACTATATGCTACTTAGAACTTTTCCAGTAGACTGCTCCATCATTAAGGGTAAACACAAAACCAGATACACTCTTGCTATCATCATTATCTGACTGAAAATTGGAGTCAGTATACCCCACAAGTTTTAAGTCAGAATCTTCATAAATAAGCCATTGGTCCTTAGTATTTCTCAAATACTTAAGGATGTTCTTAACAATTTTCTAATGAGCTTCACCTGGATCAGACTGGTATCTACTCACTACCCCTAGTGAGTATGCCACGTCTGGTCTAGTACATAACATGGCATATATATATGAAATCCTACTTATATACTCTCTTTTCTCAGGACTTGTCACACAATCCTTCATGGAAAGAGTAATTCCATGACCATCAGAAAATAGCCTCTTTTGGAATTCTCCATGCTGAACTGCTTCAGCATAGTGTCTATGTACATAGATTGGGACAGTCCCAGAAGCCTCTTAGATCTATCTCTATAGATCTTCATACCCAGTATGTATGAGGCTTCTCCTAAGTCTTTTATAAAGAATTGAGATGAAAGCCAGACCTTTATTCCTTGTAATGTTGGAATGTCATTCCCGATTAGGATAATGTCATCCACATACAAAACAAGAAATACAACTATATAACCATTTGTCCATTTATATATACAAGGTTCCTCTCCGTTCCTAACGAAGCTATATGTCTTGATACACTTATCAAAACACATATTCTAACTCTGAGAAGCCTGCTTCAATCCATAAATGGACCTTTGAAGTTTGCACACTTTAGACTCATCTATGGATGTGAATCCTTCAGGTTGCATCATATGCACCTCCTCTTCTAGCTCACCATTTCAAAAAGCTGTTTCGACATCCATTTGCCAGATTTTATAATCTAAATGAGCTACTATAGCAAGCATAATCTGAATGGACTTGAGCATTACCACAGGAAAAAATGTCTCGTCATAGTCAATACATAATGCTGATGATATCCCTTGGTAACCAGATGGGCTTTATAGGTCTCTACCTACCCATCTATGACCCACTTCCTCTTGAAGATGCACTTTCATCCAATGGGTTTTATCCCTTCAGGTGGATCAACCAATGTCCATACATTGTTGATTTCCATGGACTCCATTTCGGATTTCATAGCTCCCAGCCATGACTCAGAATCAGACCTTGACGTTGCATTTATATAGGTTGTTAGATCCTCGTGTTCTCATCGAGCTCAACAGGATCACCATCCTGCATCAAGAAACCATAGTTTCTGTCCGATTGACATGGTACTCTACCAGATCTCGTTAATGGTTGCACTATAGGCTCTGGATCTGATATAATCAAATCCGGTTCTATAGTGGCCTTAGAGTGAGAAGGTTTTTCTATCTATTGAGCTTTCCTAAGTTCAACCTCAGTGGCTTGAGTTCCCTCACCAAGGTACTCCCTTTCTAAAAAGGTTGCTTTAAGACTGACGAATAACTTTTATTCCTTAGGCAGATAGAAATAATATCCTTTGGATTCTTTGGGATACCCAACAAAGAGACACCTATCAGACTTAGATCCTAGCTTATCTGGTGCGGACACCAACAAATACCTTCAGTCAAATTCATTATGGATTGAATTATAAATTGAAGCAAGCCATTTGAAGCCACAAGAGTCAGCTCAACCATAACCCAAAGATCAGACTCGAGCACCAGAGCCGACTCAACTCGAGAGATTATACTACAATTTTCTACTACAACATTCAGCTATTAAGTACTTATTCTGCTACTTGGAATAACTCAACACTCCAGCTCTCATTCTACCACTTGGAATAACCTCAGCTATCTGGGATAACTCAGCACATGGGATAAAATATGCAAAGCAACTATCTTGGAGTAACTTCCCAACTACTAGTCCAAGTTTGACTACCACATCACCAAGCCTAGGTGGTGCGGGCACCAGACTCAGAAGAAGACTTCAGAGCTCCATTTGGATCTCTGATTGATATTGCCCGAGAAATTAGGGTTTGTAATAAAGGTTGACCTGGTCAACCAGTTTATTTATTTTATTTATTTCTTGAGTCACCATTTAAATTTTGTTGAGTCATGTTGACTCGGTGCAAGTCCCAATGTGGTTTCAATTTGGTCCAAAATGGTGCCACATTTCTCTTCCAATCAACTCAAGGTTCAAGCAAGTGGAGGCCACACTCCAAGCCACATGCCCAGCCACACTCCGAGCACACACCAGAGTCCAGGAGGCGCCATAGAGGCATCCCAGTGTCATGGTCCCCACATCCAAAGAAGAAAAAATCAAATTGGAGGCTAAATTAAAGGAGGTGCCCACACCTGCCTAATTTACCTAAGCAAAGAAGGAAGAAAACTTCTCTTGGAGAAGAAATCAAAGAAGGACATCCAACCTACTCCTAATTGAAGTTCAAATCAAAATCAAAGAGCTTAACTTGGAGTGGAAGAAAAGAAGAAATACCATAAGAAGAAGAGGACTCCAAATCCAAATCCAACTCCAAAGGAGGTGCCATAAAAGTTCCAAAACAATTCCTTTATGGCCGTCCCAATTTTTTTTGGACTCTTGGTCGGCCAAGGGAGAGGATTTTCTACCTAATCTAGGGGTTGGAAGAGTTTAGTCCCACATGGGAATTTGTACAAGCTAGGAGAAAATTTTAGGTCTATATAATAGACCTCTCTTTGTAACTTTAAAAAAATCAATGAAGAAAATTATTTTTTGCTATTCTCTTGTGTTGAGTGACCTAGGTTTCTCTTCTTCCGCACTATTCTAAGTGTTGAGCTCCGTGAGGGGGTAATCCGGGTTCCATAGGAGCCTTGAGGAGGTGAGAGATCTCCATCTTTATCCAAAACCCTAGGTTAGCCACTTGAAATTCCAAAACCCTAGCCACCTTTCATTATTTTCCATCCACCAAACCCTAGATCCATCCATCTCCCACGGCCTCTCTCTCTCTACAAGTCCAGGCCATCCACCTTCATCCAGATCCAGTCCGGCTACTTCAGATCCAGAGCAAGTTCCAAGGAAAATCACATCAGCTTCCAGGAGAATCCAGTTTTCAGCAATTTCAATCTTCAAGTTCATCAACCTGGTAAATTCTTTCCTTGACTCTCTGATTCCATCAATTGTTTTTCTTCTCTTCCAGATCTTGAGTTCAGGAGAAGCCAACCCGCCAAAGGACCAGTACTAGAGGATCCATTGCGAAGAAATCTGAATCCGAGGATCCAACAATCTGCTCGGGAGAGTTCTTCCACCAAAATCTGTGAAGATCATTGTCTGGTTAGGTAAACCATCTCTTCTCTTTATTTCTGTTCTGCTGAAAGTTCGGAGCGAAACCCTAGGTCTGGGAGTTTCTCAACCCCCAGCGATCCGTTGCTTCTGAACTACTCTGATACTTTAGTTTCCTTAAAATTGTGCTTTCAATTATCATATTAGTCTCTTTCAATGTTAGGTTAACTTTTCTTTGATTTGAAGCCAACTTCTACAAACATATAAAAACAACAAAAAAATTAGTTAATCTTAATCTACTTCCGCATCGCGTCCCTTTATTTGTTCTGCATCATTTTTGGTATCAGAGCCCAGTCTAGGGTTTCTGATTTGCTTGCTTGCTTTGATTGATCTCTTTTTATTTTGTCTGCTCGAAGTAGACTCCCCAGGACGTCCGGTCCTAGGAACTAAGCGAGGTGCAAGCCTCCTCCCATTCCACGGGGTGTTCCTAGGGCGTGTAGGGGATCCATTGGGTTATAACTTCGTAGCAGGGATTATAAACGGGGAAGACAATCTAGTTGCAGCCCGTAATTACCCTGTTTTCTGAATTATTTCTCCCTTTATAAAACTCCGAATTGCATGATTTTTGCTTCGTTGAAACCAGTATAATTGAACCTATTTTTCATAATTTTTCTGTGATTTATTGGTTTCGGTAAAAATTCTGAGAATTAAAATACAGCAACTCTGTTTTTTGTGTTCTGCAATTCAATTCTTTTTGGAGTGATCATCTCATAATTTACTTAAGGGCAATTGAGCATCTAAGATAAGGGGAGGAGTTGATTACCTCTCCTTAGCCCAAAACCACCATCCAATCATTCGAACCTAGACCTAATTTAAAATCAGTTAGACCTAATTTGCCCTAGTGGGCTAGGGACACCAATTGGTCGGGTCTAGGCTAGTGTTGAGTCAGTTTGTCGAGTTATTCTGTGTGTGCTTAGCACTCAGTGTCTAGAACGGTGGTTTAGGGACTACGTCCCGAAGGGCTTGTGTGCTGGTCCGCCTACCTGGCCAATCACTGATTGGTGTCTAGGATTGGCAATCAAGGACCTAACACTCCCCTTACACCTGCCTGGCTGAGTCCTGAGTTACTACAGGCTAGCTTGCCACTCTGATTGGGCATCTAGTTTGGACTCTAGGTCTAGTGATCCAGTAGTCGATTTAGTCTAGTCTCATTTTGTGTGCTTGCTTGAATCATCATGTCTACCAGAAACGGAGTGCCATATCAACCTGGTCAAACCCAACCTGATTTAGAGGCCATGATCAGAACTCTTACTGAAAGTATGGCTAAAATGAATCAGGATATGACAAACACTGTGGCCCAGTTTAGCGCACAAATTCATGAGGATCTTACCCAACTTAGGGACCGAGTCCAAGTACTTGAAGAACCTAGACATCGAAATTGGACTCCTGACCCCGATTTTAATGTGCCTCAACCTCACCCACATCAGGAGCCTAGAAGGCCTTTATATAGAGATCCTGAACCTAATCATAGGAGGCCTGACCCAGAGCCTGAAGATAGAGATGATAGGTTCATCAGGAACATCAAATTAGATGCACCCACTTTTGATGGTAGTCTGAACCCTAAGGTGTATTCTGATTGGGAGGGTGAGATGGACCAATACTTTGAGTGGTATGCTATGTCTGAGGAGAGGAAATACAAGTTTGCCAAGATGAAATTAGTGCGTCAAGCTAGGTTATACTGGGGGAACATTGAGCTAACCACTAGGAGACGGAATGTTGAGCCCATAACCACTTGGCAGGGTATGAAAGAAAAACTGAGAGATAAATACCTACCCATTTCATACCAGCAAAACCTGTTAGACCAATGGCAAAACCTGAAACAAGGAAACCGATCTGTCTTAGACTACATAACTACTTTTGATGAATACCTAATGAGATGTGATGTGAGTGAAGCCCACGAAGTCACTTTGTCTAGATTTAGGGCTGGACTGAGGGAAGATATCAAGAGAGAACTATTTCTGAGAGAGGTTACTGATCTAGACCAAGCCTACCAGATTGCACTGAACACTGAGAAATTTCAGAGAGGACCTATACCTTCTAGGGTTAGTGCCCCAATCCCAAGGAATGGACCTAGTCAAGTTATCCCTAGTAAACCTTTTCAGGGTACTTCTACCCCTAGGCCCATGGACAAAGGTAAGGCACCTGACACCCAGAGAACCCCTAGTTCAAATATCACCTGTTTTAAGTGTCAGAAACCAGGTCACATTTCTAGTCAGTGTACTGCCATAGCCTGTTTCAAGTGTCATAAGGTAGGTCATGTTGCTAGCCAGTGCCCACGGAGATCCCTTTACATAGAAGAGGGAGAGAATGATAATTCCGAGCCCAGTGAGGAATTTGAAGAAGAAGTTTATGAGGCCGGAATGAATTTGGTTGAGGAGTATGAAGGAGAGGAGGAACCCAATGAATCTGACCAATTAGGAGTTGTAAGATGCATCCTATCCCAGAATCTAGTTCAAGAGGATTGGCGTAGGACTAACATCCTACAGACTTTTCTTAAATTAGGGGATAAGGTATGTAAGATCATCATAGATAGTGGGAGCTGTGTAAATGCCATCTCTACTAGCACTGTCAAGATGTTAGGCTTAATCCCAGTTCCCCATCCCAACCCCTATAAGGTTTCTTGGGTAGATTCTACCTCCATACCCATCCAATCTAGATGTCAAGTCCAAATCCAAATGCAATCTTATCACGAAAAGATTTGGTGCGATGTTTTACCCATGGGGGTGAGCAGTATAATTCTCGGAAGACCTTGGTTGTATGATCATGATGCCACCCTCTTAGGAAAATCCAATACCTGTGTCTTTAGTTTCAATGGGAAGAAGATTACGATCCATTCCGTTCCCCCTAAGGACAAGGTAACTAAAGGAGCCGGTAAGGTTAAGGAGATGAAAACTGGAGTGAACCTAATCAGTGCTAAGGATCTAGAACAAGAAATTCATAGTGGTTCACCCATCTGGATGTTGACTGCTAAGGAACTTAGAACTTTGGAACCCTCAGAGCCTCCTCAAGAAGTTAAACCTGTGTTAAAAGAATTTGAGGATGTCTTTCCCGAGGATTTGCCAGACCACCTTCCACCTCTTAGGGATATCCAGCATGCCATAGATCTAATCCCAGGAGCGACTTTGCCCAACTTGCCCCATTACAGGATGAATCCATCTGAGCATGAAGAACTGCAAAAGCAGGTTGGAGAATTATTGAGGAAGGGGTTTATTAGAGAAAGTCTTAGCCCTTGTGCAGTCCCAGCCTTACTGACCCCAAAGAAAGATGGCACGTGGAGGATGTGTGTTGACAGTCGTGCCATCAATAAAATTACAATCAAATATAGGTTTCCCATCCCTAGACTAGATGACATGCTTGATATGATGGCTGGTGCAATGGTTTTTTCTAAGATTGATCTCAAAAGCGGCTATCATCAGGTTAGGATTAGACCCGGGGATGAATGGAAAACTACTTTCAAAACTAAGGATGGTCTTTATGAATGGGTTGTTATGCCTTTTGGGTTGTCCAATGCCCCTAGTACTTTCATGAGAATTATGACCCAGGTACTTAGAGCTTTCATAGGAAAATTTGTGGTGGTCTATTTTGATGACATCCTGATCTATAGTAAGACCCCAACAGATCACCTAGACCACCTTAGAGCAGTCTGCCAAGTTTTGAGGAATGAGAGACTCTACGGTAATCTTAAGAAGTGTGAATTCATGACTAGTAGAGTTATCTTTCTTGGTTTTGTAGTAACCCCTGATGGCGTGGCGGCCGATCCTGAGAAGATTAAGTCCATAGTAGACTGGCCAGAGCCAACCAATGTGCATGAAGTTAGAAGTTTCCATGGCTTGGCTACCTTCTATAGGCGATTCATCAAGGGGTTTAGTACTTTAGCTGCTCCAATCACTGATTGTATTAGGAAGGGAGAATTTCATTGGACTAAGTCAGCCCATAAAGCCTTCCTAGATCTTAAGGATAAAATGACCCAGGCACCCATTCTGAGATTACCCGATTTTTCTAAAGTATTTGAGGTTGCCTGTGATGCTTCAGGTGTAGGAATAGGTGGAGTCCTAAGCCAAGAGAATCATCCCATAGCATTCTTTAGTGAAAAACTTAATGATGCTAAGCTTAGGTATTCTACCTATGATAAGGAATTTTATGCGGTGGTGCAAGCTTTGCGTTACTGGAGACATTATTTGCTACCGCAGGAATTTGTACTATTTTCGGACCATGAGGCTCTTAGATTTCTGAACTCCCAAAAGAAGCTTAACCCTAGGCATGCTAAGTGGGTAGAATATATCCAGTCCTATACTTTTGTCCTGAAACATAAGGCTGGAGTTGAGAATAAGGTAGCTGATGCCCTTAGTCGCCGATCTCTGTTATTAACTTCTGTTAGAACTGAGGTCATAGGGTTTGAGCAAATCAAAGAGGAATATGAGTCTTGTCCGGATTTCACAACTGTGTATCAGGATCTAGTTCAAGGACCATCTAGTAATCAGCAGGATTATACCCTTGTAGATGGTTTTTTGTTCTTCAAAAATAGGCTTTGCATCCCTAGAACTTCTCTTAGGGAATTTTTGATTTGGGAAATCCATGCTGGAGGTTTAGCTGGCCATTTTGGAAAAGACAAGACCATTCTAGCTATTGAAGACCACTTTTTCTGGCCTAGCTTAAAAAGGGATGTAGCTAATATTGTAGCTAGATGTCGAACCTGCGCTGTTGCCAAACAGCGAAAACAAAACACTGGCCTTTATACCCCACTCCCTGTCCCAGATCGTCCTTGGCAAGATGTGAGTATGGATTTTGTGTTAGGTTTACCTAAGACCCAGAGGAGACATGATTCTATCTGTGTCGTAGTCGACCGATTCTCTAAAATGGCCCACTTCTTGCCTTGTTCCCAAACTTTTGATGCGTCTAAGGTAGCCACACTTTTCTTCAATGAGATAGTTAGACTCCATGGCCTACCTAAGACAATCGTTTCAGATAGGGATGTCCGGTTCACCAGTTACTTTTGGAAGACCCTTTGGCATAAGTTAGGGACAAAACTTAAGTTTTCAACTGCCTATCATCCCCAAACTGATGGCCAAACTGAAGTAGTGAACCGTAGCCTAGGAAATCTGCTGAGATGTCTTGTTGGTGAAAATACCAGAAATTGGGATTTATACCTACCAAGGGCAGAATTTGCGTACAACGACTCGGTCAATAGGTCTACGGGTAAGAGTCCATTTGAAATTGTACATGGGTACAAACCTCACACACCTCTTGACCTAGTCCCTTTACCTGTCCACACTCGAGTCTCCGAATCTGCTGAGAATTTTGCACAGCATATAAAAGACTTGCATAAAGAAATTCATGCCAAAATAAATTTAAGTAATGAAACTTATAAGAAGTTGGCTGATACTCAAAGGCGAGTCAAATCTTTTGTTGAGGGAGACTATGTGATGATTAGGTTAAGGCCTGAACGGTTTCCTCCTGGAACCGTTAGAAAGTTACATGCTAGGGGAGCTGGACCATTTAGAGTGGTAAAGAGAGTAGGATCCAATGCCTATGTGCTCGAGTTGCCTCCAGAACTAGGCA
Organism: Areca catechu; assembly: GCA_021397845.1. Lineage (NCBI taxonomy): Eukaryota > Viridiplantae > Streptophyta > Magnoliopsida > Arecales > Arecaceae > Areca > Areca catechu. Next base: position 138,004,419 of record CM038053.1, on the reverse strand, counting down.
TTAGCTCTACTTTCAACATTACAGACTTAGTAGAGTACAGGGAGCCAGCTGTGATTCCTAGTGAGCCTTTTGAGCCTAACCCTATCATTGAGAGTGATCCCGACCCTGTGTGTCCACCAACAAACTGGCCTATGAGAAAAGAGCAGATTGAAAAGATCCTGGATGATCAGGTTATCTCTACTCGTAATCGAGGATACCAAAGGTACCTGGTCCGCTGGCAAGGAAGGCCAGATTCTGATGACTCTTGGATCTCCCGAGAAGAATTACAAGAATTGGACCCAGACCTCTTTGAGAGATACCAGAGCCAACTTGAGCCTTACTCGACAGGGTCGAGTTCCTCCCACCCTGGGAGAATTGGTGCGGGCACCAGACTCAGAAGAAGACTTCAGAGCTCCATTTGGATCTCTGATTGACATTGCCCGAGAAATTAGGGTTTGTAATAAAGGTTGACCTGGTCAACCAGTTTATTTATTTTATTTATTTCTTGAGTCACCATTTAAATTTTGTTGAGTCATGTTGACTCGGTGCAAGTCCCAATGTGGTTTCAATTTGGTCCAAAATGGTGCCACATTTCTCTTCCAATCAACTCAAGGTTCAAGCAAGTGGAGGCCACACTCCAAGCCACACGCCCAGCCACACTCCAAGCACACGCCAGAGTCCAGGAGGCACCATAGAGGCATCCCAGTGTCATGGTCCCCACATCCAAAGAAGAAAAAATCAAATTGGAGGCTAAATTAAAGGAGGCGCCCACACCTGCCTAATTTACCTAAGCAAAGAAGGAAGAAAACTTCTCTTGGAGAAGAAATCAAAGAAGGACATCCAACCTACTCCTAATTGAAGTTCAAATCAAAATCAAAGAGCTTAACTTGGAGTGGAAGAAAAGAAGAAATACCATAAGAAGAAGAGGACTCCAAATCCAAATCCAACTCCAAAGGAGGTGCCATAAAAGTTCCAAAACAATTCCTTTATGGCCGTCCCAATTTTTTTTGGACTCTTGGTCGGCCAAGGGAGAGGATTTTCTACCTAATCTAGGGGTTGGAAGAGTTTAGTCCCACATGGGAATTTGTACAAGCTAGGAGAAAATTTTAGGTCTATATAATAGACCTCTCTTTGTAACTTTAAAAAAATCAATGAAGAAAATTATTTTTTTGCTATTCTCTTGTGTTGAGTGACCTAGGTTTCTCTTCTTCCGCACTATTCTAAGTGTTGAGCTCCGTGAGGGGGTAATCCGGGTTCCATAGGAGCCTTGAGGAGGTGAGAGATCTCCATCTTTATCCAAAACCCTAGGTTAGCCACTTGAAATTCCAAAACCCTAGCCACCTTTCATTATTTTCCATCCACCAAACCCTAGATCCATCCATCTCCCACGGCCTCTCTCTCTCTACAAGTCCAGGCCGTCCACCTTCATCCAGATCCAGTCCGGCTACTTCAGATCCAGAGCAAGTTCCAAGGAAAATCACATCAGCTTCCAGGAGAATCCAGTTTTCAGCAATTTCAATCTTCAAGTTCATCAACCTGGTAAATTCTTTCCTTGACTCTCTGATTCCATCAATTGTTTTTCTTCTCTTCCAGATCTTGAGTTCAGGAGAAGCCAACCCGCCAAAGGACCAGTACTAGAGGATCCATTACGAAGAAATCTGAATCCGAGGATCCAACAATCTGCTCGGGAGAGTTCTTCCACCAAAATCTGTGAAGATCATTGTCTGGTTAGGTAAACCATCTCTTCTCTTTATTTCTGTTCTGCTGAAAGTTCGGAGCGAAACCCTAGGTCTGGGAGTTTCTCAACCCCCAGCGATCCGTTGCTTCTGAACTACTCTGATACTTTAGTTTCCTTAAAATTGTGCTTTCAATTATCATATTAGTCTCTTTCAATGTTAGGTTAACTTTTCTTTGATTTGAAGCCAACTTCTACAAACATATAAAAACAACAAAAAAATTAGTTAATCTTAATCTACTTCCGCATCGCGTCCCTTTATTTGTTCTGCATCACTAGGTGGCAGCCATGCCAACATGGAGGACATCTCACACCCCCCTCCACTTGGGTGCCTACATTCAAATTCAAGTTTAAAGTGGCCGGCCCATATTATTCTCCATGAATCAAGATTGGTTATAACTCTCCTCCATCTTCTCCAACTCCCCACCATCTTCTCCACGTAATCCTCCATGAATTTCAAAATTTCAAAAGAGCTTGGAAGGTCTATGAATACCTCTCCATAGCACCTTGTAATGGGATGTTATGAGTGAATGAATGAAAGTTTATTAGTTCCAATTTTTTTCTCATTTGTGTGATGCAAATTTCTTCCATGAGGGAATGAGTGTAAGGCTCAACCTAGCTATCCTATAAGTATTAGTCTACCAAACAAAGCCCTCTCTACCCATCAGCCCACAATGCCATCATCTTCAAGTCCTCAAGATCGCCATCTCTAATGAAGTCAACAACATCAACTCATCAAAGATAGCCATTTTCTTCTTCATTCCAAAGCTGCCCACCAATTTTAACTTTCAAGGATCTTCATTCAAGCTTCTTCAAGAGGCGCTAACCTTTCCACATTCCAAGCACACCAAGGAGTCAATCCTCCTTCAAGGATGCCAGCTTCTTCCCCTCCAAGACATCTTCCATCCAACATAAAAGAGCCAACACTCCACTCTTCCTCTTGATCCCTTTTGTCAACTTTCCTCAACCTTAGCATGTCTCTAATGTCATTCTTTGTAGGGTCCCCTACAATCCATAGTTAAAGAAGAGGTATGCTTTGCCTTGGAACCAACTATGGATGGAGTTTTCATTCCGGTAGTGACAATCTTTAAGTTCGGTTGTGGTTCATTGGAGTGCTGAAATTAATCTCTCATCAATGAAGTGAGTGTTCATCATTGATTAGTAAACCCATCCGAGCCTCTTAAGTCTATTCATATGAAGGTATATGTCTTGGTCTTAATAGTTTCTCAATCATTAGGTCCCTTCTTCTTTTGATTAGGATTGAGTTACATTGCAGGTAGGTTTCATTTCATTAAGTAGTCCCTTCGTTTGATTTATTTTTAGCATTCTTACATATGAATTATTGCTAATGTAGGTAGGTATCATTGCTCATCCAATTAATTAATCCTCTAAGTTAGAATTCATTATTGCGTGCCACATCAAATTTGGTATCAGAGCATGGTTGCATGAGTAGCATCATAATGGTAGCAAGTATGTCTCTTTAAGTACTTGGATTGGGTGATTCACTTGGGCTGTCCAGTCATGGAGAGAAGTAGGGCTGCAAGACCCTCTCTTCCCATTCAATGGAGTCTCCTATGGCATGTAGGGGTGTCGTTGTGATTTGACCCATGAAGAAGAAAACAAAGAGAAAACTCATTTAGGACTTAGTTTCTGTATCCGTAATTTCAGTATATGGTATGTTAATTTAATTGTTTCTACATGTAGAAAACTCAAAAAATTCTATTCTTATTTTGTTAGATTCATCACGTTTAATACTATTTTTTAAAATTTTCTCCTGATTTATTTCGGTTTGTAGATTTTTGCACATATATTTTTCTGCCTGAGAATAGTTCTGCCAGTCTAATTTCAGCATTGTTTAGTTAGATTGTGTTGTTGCATTCATTTTAAACTACTTAAGGGTGGCAATATCATAAGATAAAGGAAGGAGGTCATTACCTTTGTTTGGTCCAAAAACAACCAACCACATTTTGCATCAAACCCAAACCTTTTAATGAACTTGAGTAACAACCTAATTAGAATTAGGGACACCAATAAGTCAAGCTCAATTAGTGTATTGAGACTAGTGTGAATCATTTCTTCATCTACTCCTAGAAATTGGTGTCTAAGGCTAGAGGTCCAAAGGCAAATGCCTTAAGTGGATTTGTGGTTCCTTAATTGGGTCCTCACGAAAGCGAGGGGGGCCTCCCACAATCCCACCTCTTACCTTGCTAGTTGAAAGGGTATTTGTAGTCTTGATCTATACTGAGTCAATTCATACTATATTAGACTTCTAGGTCTACCAAACCTTAGAATAAGTCTTTGTATTGAATGACTACTAGATTAGGAACTCCAAACCAGCATTCACAAGACCAACCAAGTTCTACCATGGACCCCAATCTAGAAGTTCTAATGAGAACTATGACTGAGCAGTTCAAGCAATTGAACAATAGGTTTGATCAAATGGAAGAGAGGATAGGAACTCTTGAAGAGACCCGTATGACCCCTACTGAGCCACAATCACCCAGATTGGCACCTATCAATCCTAGAGTCCAACACCATGAATATACTCCTGATCCACATCAAAGGAGACCTCCCCATGATTATGTTGACCAGGATGAGAGACTCTTAGAAACATTCATCTAGATGCACCCACATTCGATGGAAACTTAGATTCTAAGGTGTATATAGACTGGGAAGGTGATATGGATCAATATTTTGATTGGTATAAAATGTTAGAAGATAGAAAATTTAAGTTTGCCAAACTTAGATTGGTCTGTCAGGCTAGATTGTATTGGGATAATGTTGAGAACATTAGTAGATAGAGAGGTGATATACCCATAGCCACTTGGAGAGCTTTGAAGGTAAAGCTTAGAGAGAAGTATTTGCCCATGTCTTATGAACAAGGACTCTTGGATCAATGGAAATGATTAACTCAGGGAAATAAGATGGTGTCCGAATATGTTGCCAAGTTTGATGAGTTCGTTATGAGATGCAATGTGGTTGAGTCTGAGGTAGCAACCTTGTTTAGGTTTAGAGCAAGTCTATACGAGAAAATCTAGAGAGAATTATTTCTGAGAGAGGTCCATGACCTAGACCAAGCCTACCAAGTTACTAGGGACTATGAGAGATTCTAGAGGAGACCTTTAGTTAGCCGACCCGAGCCCACTAGGATTAATCCTCCTGGAAATAGGCCAAGTCCAAGCCCAAGTCCAGCCAATAGACCCAGTCCTGCTACTCCATTAGCTCGAAGGGAAGATAAAGGAAAGAGCCCTGAAGTTTGAAGAGAGGGAAATGTCCATTGTTTTAGTTGTCATAAGATAGGTCACTATGCAAGCCAATGTCCCACCAGAGCATTACACATAGGAGAAGTAGAAGAAGAAGTTACTGGACCCATAGAAAACTGTGAGGAAGAAGAAGTATATGAGGCAGATGTGAACTTAGCTGATGAGTATGAAGGGGATGAAGAGATCATAGACTCATCAAAAATCCTAGGAGTTGTGAGATGTATCTCAACCTAAGATAATGAGCAAGAAGATTGGCATAGGACTAGCATCTTACAAACTTTTATCAAGATAAGAGAAAAAGTGTGCGAGATCATCTTAGATAGTGGTAGTTGTGTCAATGCCATTTCAACCAACACCATCAAGAACTTAGGATTGTCCACTGTACACCATCCCAACCCATATTAGGTATCCTGGATAGATTCGACCTCGATTCCTACCAAATTTAGGTGCCAAGTCACAATCCATATCCAGTCATACCAAGAAAAGATTTGGTGCGATGTTCTTGAAAGATTGTGCCCTGAAAGCTAATTGAAATATTGTATTTCGATCCCAAAATCATTGAATTGATATTATTATAATAAAGGCATTATTTTCATCATATGCTGTGTCCTTATGATTATATGATGAAACCTATAGATTAGGGCTATGGTTCTAGGGTTATGATGAGATTATACCAGTGAGACCTAAAGCCTTAAAACCCTAATCTAAAATATTCCTGGTTGATGGGACATTGAGTTGGGGATCAATGTTTCCGGCAAGACCAGCACATCTTATATATGCTTTGTGATGAGGGTGACTGATCTCACAGTCACTTGTGTTTGACACTAATACTAGGATGTGAGTGTTCATTAGAGAATGAGTTCACTGAATTGACCCAGATTGAGAATATCTAATGGAACCTTATCTATTTGTCAATAGATAATTCTCATAGTGGGAGTAGTGCATATGGTCCTTTGACCTGAGACTACCATGGTACCTTATATATATGAATCCATACTTTGGTTCGTAATCAATCATGACACTGAGTCATGCACGAGGTGATACTGGGTATGGTGGATTGTATATGGAGGTTGTGAGTAGGTCAACAAGGAATTGATCAGCCCTAGTAAGAGGGAATTGCATCCAGCTAATTTCGATCAAATGATGGATTCAGGAAATCTTTGATCAAAGTATGAACATTAGAGTTAATTTCTAATGGTTCATTAATGAATCATCATTATGAAGATTGAGCTAGGGATGAATATGAAATTGGATTTGACAAGTATCCATATTCATAATCATATTCGGGATGCAAGCTGATCAAAGGACTGAATTGCCCGGTAACTCACCACTGAAGGGTATTTTGGTAATTCCACCAAAATTCCATATCTTTCGGGTAGACATGATACGTTGCTAGATGTCAATCTTGTCTTGTAGGTATATGATTGAATTATGGTAATTCAAATCAGTTAATTAGAATTAGATTCTAATTGACCAAGTCAAGCTAGTTTGAGTTGACCTAAATCAGCTTAGTTGAGATCTAACCGAATTAAGTCAAATAGCACTCGGACCTACTGCTGGCTAGGTGTGGAACCCAATGGGCCACACACAAAAAAAAATTGATGAAGGATTTAATTTGGAATTAAATCATGTTTGCAGGATAAACACACTAGCATGTGTTGCAGACCAAATTTCTATTCGAATCAGATTCGAATTTGGTTCCGAATTGGGCTTAATTGGGTTTTAATTGAAGCTGATTAAGGTCTAATTTAATTTTTTGGACATTGGGCTAACCCATGGCTGAACCAAAGTAAATCAAGTACATTGACCCTCTCTCTCCAAACCGCCCAATTTTTTTTCTCACCCGCACGCGCCAAGAAGAAGAGTCCACGCGCGTGTGGACTCCTCTTCACGCGCGTGAGAAAGAAAAAAAAATGTCGGAGAAAAAAAAATCTGAATGATGGGGTGATTCGGATCCTTGTCTGATGCCCTTGGATCTAGATCTGATGGCCAGAAAAAATTAAGGAAAAGATCAGTCGCTTTTCGGTCGCAAATCCATCTCCAAAAGTCGCGATTCTTCCTGAAGTTTTTCCGAGAGTTCTCCTCGTTGGAAAAACAAAAATTAAATCAGAGAATCATGATTTTTGGTTGAGGGGATGCGTGAGGAATGAGGGATCGTGATTCTTGGAGTTTCAGAGGGTTGCGACATTTTGAGTAAACGCCCCTCTGAGATCTATAAATAGGCTTTGGGTTCACGGGGTTTTATCAGACAATTAAAAATTGAGAAATCCGATCCTTCTCCTCCTCTCCAGAATACTCCTTTCCTTTATGCTTGTTGGGTATTGTTTCCCTTACAGAGATAATCTCTGTCGAAACTCTGACCCTAAACAAGAATAAGAGGAAGGTCTAGAACGGTAAAGGAAAGGAAAAGGAAGGATTTGTTCTTCCTCTTTTCCTTCTTGAATTAAGACTTTGCCTATCTTAATTTTTCTTCCAATTCAATTCAAGAAAAGGAATTCAAGAAAGGGAATTCAAGAAAAGAATTCAAGAAGAGGAAAGAAGGAAGAAAAGAAATTTTCAAGAAGGAAAATTTCAGCCCAAAAGTCCAAGAATTGAATTCTTAAAAAAGAATTCAAGAAGAGGAGCCAAGAACAAGAAATTGTTGTCTTCATCATTTTCTGTGTGGATCACCATTGGAGGGTGAACATTTGGGCACCTGGTGGAGATTTAAAGTTTGGATTTTAGCGATACAGGTTAGTACTTTAATATCACTTTAAATCTTATATATGCATGTTATATGTTTTAATTTTTTTTAAGGAGATCTTGGGTTGAGGGTTTGGTTAAGATTTCATAAAAAATTTGAAATCTATGTTTCCGCCTTGTCACCTAACCCTACAGTGGTATCAGAGCCTCCTTATTAAGATTAAAATATATATGCTGATTTTTAGATGCATATGTATATAAGTAACATATGATATAGTATATGTTTGATGTAATGTCACCAATTAGGGTTTTCACTCAAACCCTAATTGTTGTAGAGATATGTTTAGAGATCTAGTCATCATACTGAAATAAGGTTGCCCTGGCATAATGGTGGATCCATTATGTGGTAAATGGTTGTCCTAGTATGATGACACACTAATCACATATTTGTATTAATTATGCATATATGTTTGATGTATGCCACTAATTAAGGTTTTCACTTAAACCTTAATTTGTATAGAGATATGTTTAGCCTTCTAGTCATCATACTGAAATAAGGTTGTCCTGGCATAATGGTGGATCCATTATGTGGTAAATGGTTGTCCTAGTATGATGGCACACTATGGCATATATTTGCTAGGTTATATAAAGAATGTGCTTTGTTTTAATAAAGCCCTCTTTAAAAACAAATTAAGTTGTAGTGCCATATACCAAAAGCAAAATAATCAATATGATTAGTTTATCATTCGGTGTCTAGGAAAAGTGGTTCATGATCGGTAAAGAGGATGTGGTTTTTAATTGGTTCCGTTGACTGACCTGGCCAATTCTTATTGGTGTCTAAGGAAAGCAATGGGGGGACTCCCACCACTCTCCCACTTACCTGGCCGATAAGATTAACTTAATTATTGATTGAAATGCTTAGTGTAATATTCACTACATGTGGCCTTCCTTCATGCCAAGTCATTGTTATGTTATGATCCATATTAGGTTTGTTGTGTACACACAAGGCCTTTTATGGTGACTAACATAATTTTGGCTTGGTACATTTGATGTTTATGGCATGATTTAATATAATACTTTGTTGTGTACACACAAGGGTATTATAATTAATATCATGACTATATAGCAATGAAGGGTCTAACTTAACTAAAATATTATAGTTTGTTGTGTACACACAAGGCTATTAATATTTTAGAGGCCAAGATAAGTTGAGAATTGTATGAGTTACAATTGGAAAGAGTTTTCCTACCTTTGAACTTATATAAGATTTGTTGTGTACACACAAGGTCTTTTGTAAGGAATTAGGATCTCAACCCCACTAAGAGAACCAATTAGGATTTTCTCGATCATCATATGGAGGGTTATGATGCTTGATAAAATAGTGGGAGACATAATTAAGTTAAAGTCCTAATTTAATTATGTTTTGTCAACATTGGTTGTTTGCTTATGTAATGTTCTTTGTTAATGTAGATTAAATGGCCTCTTCACTCTCACTCCGTAGCATTCTAAATGCAAATAAATTGACTGGACCAAACTATGTTGATTGGTTGAGAAACCTGAAGATAGTACTCAGCCAAGAATGACTTTCTTATATTCTTGATACCCTACCTTGGAACCATTAGGGGAAGATGCCTCGCAAGAGAAAAAGACAATATATAACATGTGGCAAAATGACTCACTTACTATCAAATGTATAATGCTTGCCTTTATGACCAATGAGTTGCAGAGGCAACATGAAAGCATGGACACTAACTCCATAATGCTCAATCTAAAAGAACTTTATGGAGAACATAGTCGAACTGCTAGATATGAAATATCTAAGAAGTTATTCCGTGCAAGGATGACAGAAGGAACATCTGTACAAGACCATGTATTAAAGGTTATTGACCTAATCACCCGATTAGGTCAATTGGGTTTTGTTATGGATGGGGAGTTGAATCAGGATTTAATCCTGCAGTCACTCCCAGAGTCATTTTCACAGTTTGTTCTCAATTATCATATGAACAAACTTAATTCTTCCTTGCCCGAGCTGTTGAATATGTTGAAAATGGCAGAGAGCCATTTAAAGAAAAATAAGGCTCCACTTCTTCTTGTGGATGGAATAAACAAGAAGAAAACAGACAAAAAGGGTTCCAAGAGGAGGATGAACTCTAAAGGGGGCATCAAGAAAAAGAAAGGAAAGAAGGCCTCTGGACAAATGACCTGCTTTCATTGTGGCAAGCCGGGTCACTGGAAAAGAAACTGCAAGGTTTACCTTGCAAGTGTGAAGTTTGGTGCTAGTGATGCACCAAAAGGTATGTATGAGATACATGCAATTTTGTCATTAGACTCTTCTAATTTAAACTCTTGGGTATTGGATACCGCTTGTGGTCATCATATCTGCAAATCATTGCAAGGACTGCGGAACATTAGAGTTTTGAAGGAAGGAGACTTCGAGCTCTACGGTGCTGAAGGAGATTCCATCCAAGCAGAAGCTGTAGGGACTTATATATTGAAGCTGCCTTCTGGGAAGATTTTAGAGTTGAAAAGTTGTTATTATATGCCTAAGGTCATTAGAAACATCATATCTGTACCCTTGTTAATTAAACAAGGTTATACTATGAATGTAATGAGCTGTGGCTGCTCAATCAGTTTTTCTAATGAAATAATATTTTATGGCATATTTTGCAATGGTCTTTTAACTCTATCTACTGATGACAATATACTTCATGTTAGTAACAAACGAAAGAGAGATGATGTGAATAATACTTTACTTTGGCACTATCATCTTGGACATATTAGTGAGCAAAGGATTAACAAGTTATACAAGGAAAATTTCCTTAATCCTTATGACTATGAATCATTAGGAACTTATGAATCATGTCTCATGGGTAAAATGACCAAGACTCCATTTAGTGGACATAATGAAAGGACAACTAAGTTATTAGGACTCATACACACAGATGTATGTGGGCCTATGACAACTCAGGCCAAGGGTGGATACTCATATTTCATCATATTCACTGATGATTTTTCAAGGTACGGATTTATGTATCTAATGAAACATAAGTTCGAAGCTTTTGAAAAATTTTTAGAGTATCAAAGTATGATAGAGAAACAAACAGGGAAAAGTTTTAAGATCCTTCGATCAGATAGAGGAGGTGAATACTTATCCACCGAGTTTCTTGATCACCTTAAAGAAAAGGGGATCATCTCTGAATGGACTCTTCCTTATACACCACAATTAAATGGTGTTGCTGAAAGGAGAAATCGTACTTTGTTAGATATGGTACGGTCCATGATGTGCTTCACTGAGTTACTTGTTTCTTTCTGGGGATATACCTTAGAAACCGCAGCTAATATTTTAAATAGAGTACCATCTAAATCTGTTTCTAGCACTCCATATGAATTATGGAGGGGAAAGAAACCCAATCTTAAATATCTTAAGATATGGGGATGTCCAGCTTATGTCAAAAGAAATTTTGGACATAAGCTAGATGCTAGAGCAGATAAGTGTCTATTTGTAGGATATCCTAAAGATAGTATAGGATATATGTTCTACCACCCTACTGAACCAAAGGTTTTAGTCAGTAGGCATGCCACTTTTATGAAGAAAGAATTCATCCTACAAAAGGGCAGTGGGAGAAATATTGAACTTGAAGAGGTTCAACAAATAGGTACATCTCAACCAAATCATAACATAGTTAGTATAGAACCTGAACACACCACTCCTATCCGTAGGTCTGATAGGATGCGACATGCACCTGAGAGGTATGGGTTCATTATTGAAAATAATGAAGCCCGAATCATTGAAAATGATGAGCCTCTAACCTATACGGATGTTGTCATGAGTAGTGACTCAGACAGATGGCTGGAAGCCATGAGATCCGAAATGGACTCCATGTATGTCAACCAAGTCTGGACTTTGGTTGATGCACCAGAGGGTGTTAACCCTATTGGATGCAAATGGGTCTATAAGAAAAAGATTGGGGCAGATGGCCAAGTTGAAACTTATAAAGCTAGATTAGTGGCTAAGGGTTTCAGACAAAAACAGGGAATAGATTATGATGAAACATTTTCTTCTGTTGCCATGCTCAAATATATTCGGATCATGCTTGCTATAGCAGCATATCGTGATTATGAAATCTGGCAGATGGATGTGAAAACTGCATTCCTCAATGGTTTCCTTGAGGAAGAGGTTTGTATGTCACAGCCAGAAGGTTTTGTCTTGCAGACTAAACCTAATCAGGTATGTAGGTTGAAGAAATCTATTTATGGATTAAAGCAAGCATCTAGGAGTTGGAACATCCGATTTGATAAGACAGTCAAAGAATTTGACTTTATCAAAAATGAGGATGAACCTTATGTGTACAAGAAGACTAGTGGGAGTGCCATAGTTTTCTTGGTTCTGTATGTAGATGACATACTCCTCATTGGGAATGATATCCTAATGTTACAATCGGTCAAGGTATGGTTATCTAAACAGTTTTTCATGAAAGACTTGGGAGAAGCATCTTATATACTAGGCATCGAGATCTATAGAGATAGATCTAGGAGGATGCTAGGTTTATCCCAGTCTAGGTACATTGACCAAGTGCTAAAAAGATTTAGCATGGAGGAAAGTAAAAGAGGTTACTTACCTATTGGTCATGGCATACATCTTTCTAAAAAGATGCCTCCTAAGACACCTGAAGAAAGAAATAGAATGAATTCTATACCTTATGCTTCGGCAATAGGGTCTATTATGTATGCTATGTTATGTACTAGGCCTGATGTGGCATATGCCTTAGGTATAGCCAACAGGTTTCAGGCTGATCCAAGAGAGGATTATTGGAAGGCTGTGAAAATTATAATTAAGTACTTGAGAAGAACTAAGGATATTTTTCTAATATACAGAGGATCTGATCTTAAACTAAAAGCTTATTCAGATTCTAGTTTTCAATCAGATCCAGATGACAGCAAATCTATATCTGGATATCTTTTTACCCTAAATGGAGGAGCTGTAAGCTGGAAGAGTTCTAAACAGCAAACTGTAGCTGACTCAACAACTGAGGCAGAGTACATTGCTGTTAGTGAAGCTGCCAAGAAAGCTGTCTGGATGAAGAAGTTCATATCAAAGTTGGGCGTAGTTCCTGAGATTGAAGGTCCAGTATAACTTTATTATGATAATGCGAGGGCTGTTGCTCAAGCAAAGGAACCAAGAGCTCATCACAAATCAAAGCACATTCTGAGACGCTTCCATCTCGTTCGAGAGATTGTCGAAAGACAAGAAGTCTGCATTAAAAGGGTAGAAACGAAGAACAACATAGCAGACCCGTTCACTAAGGCTCTATCACAGCAGAGTTTAATCGCCATCTTGATTGTATGGGGTTAAGAATTAAAGGCGATTGGCTTTAGTGCAAGTGGGAGATTGAAAGATTGTGCCCTGAAAGCCAATTGAAATATTGTATTTCGATCCCAAAATCATTGAATTGACATTATTATAATAAAGTCATTATTTTCATCATACGCTGTGTCCTTATGATTATATGATGAACCCTATAGATTAGGGCTATGGTTCTAGGGTTATGATGAGATCATACCAGTGAGACCTAAAGCCTTAAAACCCTAATCTAAAATATTCCTGGTCGATGGGACATTGAGTTGGGGATCAATGTTTCCGGCAAGACCAGCACATCCTATATATGCTTTGTGATGAGGGTGACTGATCTCACAGTCACTTGTGTTTGACACTAATACTAGGATGTGAGTATTCATTAGAGAATGAGTTCACTGAATTGATCCAGATTGAGAATATATAATGGAACCTTATCTGTTTGTCAATAGATAATTCTCATAGTGGGAGTAGTGCATATGGTCCTTTGACCTGAGACTACCATGGTACCTTATATATATGAATCCATACTTTGGTTCGTAATCAATCATGACACTGAGTCATGCACGAGGTGATACTAGGTATGGTGGATTGTATATGGAGGTTGTGAGTAGGTCAACAAGGAATTGATCAGCCCTAGTAAGAGGGAATTGCATCCAGCTAATTTCAATCAAATGATGGATTCAGGAAATCTTTGATCAAAGTATGAACATTAGAGTTAATTTCTAATGGTTCATTAATGAATCATCATTATGAAGATTGAGCTAGGGATGAATATGAAATTGGATTTGACAAGTATCCATATTCATAATCATATTCGGGATGCAAGCTGATCAAAGGACTGAATTGCCCGGTAACTCACCACTGAAGGGTATTTTGGTAATTCCACCAAAATTCCACATCTTCCAGGTAGACATGATACATTGCTAGATGTCAATCTTTTCTTGTAGGTATATGATTGAATTATGGTAATTCAAATCAGTTAATTAGAATTAGATTCTAATTGACCGAGTCAAGCTAGTTTGAGTTGACCTAAATCGGCTTAGTTGAGATCTAACCGAATTAAGTCAAATAGCACTTGGACCTACTGCTGGCTAGGTGTGGAACCCAATGGGTCACACACAAAAGAAAATTGATGAAGGATTTAATTTGGAATTAAATCATGTTTGCAGGATAAACACACTAGCATGTGTTGCAGACCAAATTTCTATTCGAATCATATTCGAATTTGGTTCCGAATTGGGCTTAATTGGGTTTTAATTGAAGCTGATTAAGGTCTAATTTAATTTTTTGGACATTGGGCTAACCCATGGCTGAACCAAAGTAAATCAAGTACACTGACCCTCTCTCTCCAAGCCGCCCAATTTTTTTTCTCACCCGCGCGCGCCAAGAAGAAGAGTCCACGCGTGTTTGGACTCCTCTTCACGCGCGTGAGAAAGAAAAAAAAAATGTCGGAGAAAAAAAAATATGAATGATGGGGCGATTCGAATCCTTGTCTGATGCCCTTAGATCTAGATCTGATGGCCAAAAAAAATTAAGGAAAAGATCCATCGCTTTTCAGTCGCGAATCCATCTCCAAAAGTCGCGATTCTTCCTAAAGTTTTTCCGAGAGTTCTCCTCGTCGGAAAAACGAAAATTAAATCGGAGAATCATGATTTTTGGTTGAGGGGATGCGTGAGGAATGAGGGACCGTGATTCTTGGGGTTTCAGAGGGTTGCAATGTTTTGAGTAAACGCCCCTCTGAGATCTATAAATAGGCTTTGGGTTCACGGGATTTTATCAGACAATTAAAAATTGAGAAATCCGATCCTTCTCCTCCTCTCCAGAATACTCCTTCCCTTTATGCTTGTTGGGTATTGTTTCCCTTACAGAGATAATCTCTGTCGAAACTCTGACCCTAAACAAGAATAAAAGGAAGGTCTTAAACGGTAAAGGAAAGGAAAAGGAAGGATCTGTTCTTCCTCTTTTCCTTCTTGAATTAAGACTTTGCCTGTCTTAATTTTTCTTCCAATTCAATTCAAGAAAAGGAATTCAAGAAAGGGAATTCAAGAAAATAATTCAAGAAGAGGAAAGAAGGAAGAAAAGAAATTTTCAAGAAGGAAAATTTCAGCCCAAAAGTCCAAGAATTGAATTCTTGAAAAAGAATTCAAGAAGAGGAGCCAAGAACAAGAAATTGTTGTCTTCATCATTTTCTGTGTGGATCACCATTGGAGGGTGAACATTTGGGCACCTGGTGGAGATTTAAAGTTTGGATTTTAGCGATACAGGTTAGTACTTTAATATGACTTTAAATCTTATATTTGCATGTTATATGTTTTAATTATTTTTAAGGAGATCTTGGGTTGAGGGTTTGGTAAAGATTTCATAAAAAAACTGAAATCTATGTTTCCGCCTTGTCACCTAACCCTACAGTTCTTTCCATGGGAGTAAGCAGCATCATATTAGGTCAACCTTGGTTGTATGATCATGACGCTATACTCTATGGTCACTCCAATTCTTGTTCTTTTACTCATAATGGAAAGAAGATTGTAATCATTTCTTCAGCACCTAAGGACAATGTTAAGAGAGGATCAAGTCACCTAAGGGACAAGAAACAAGGAATAAACATGATAAGTGCTAAGGAATTGGATCAAGAGCTTAATAATGGTTCACGTGTTTGGATTTTGTCAACTAAGGAAGTTCAGGATCAGACCCACAAGGAATAGCCCCAGGAAGTGCTAAGGTTTCTAGAGGAGTTTCAAGATGTATTTCCAAAAGACCTCCTTAATCACCTTCCACCCTAAAGAGATATTCAACATGCCATAGATCTCATCCCATTGCCCACACATGCACGAGTTTCTGAGTCTGCTGAGTCAAATGCACAACATATTAAGGACTTGCATAAAGAAATCAATAAGAAAATCAACTTGAGCAATGAAGCCTATTAGCATATGGCTAATTCACGTAAGAGAATCAAAGAATTCTATGAAGGAGACCACGTAATGATTAGATTCAGACCTGAACGGTTTCCATCTGGAATCTTTAAGAAATTACATGCCCACGGTGCAGGCCCATTTAAAATCATAAAGAAGATTGGACCTAATGCATATGTACTTGAGTTACCTTCTGACCTAGGTATCAGCTCGACATTCAATGTTTTAGACTTGATAGAGTATGAGGAGCCAATGATGATACCTAGTGAGCCTTTTGACCCTAACCCTATTTTTGAGAGTGATCCTGCCCTAAGTGTCCACCAACCACTTTTCCAAAGAGGCGAGACAAACTTGAGCAAATTCTAGATGACAAGACTATCACTACCAAGAACAAGGACTACCAATGCTATCTGGTTCATTGGCAAGGTCGGCCAAAATCTAAAAACTCATGGATCACTAAGGAGGACCTGCAACGAATTGACCTGGGCTTATTGGAGAATTAACAAAGTTAAGTTGACCCATACTTAATAGGGTCGAGTTCTTGCCATCTCGGGAAAACTGATGCGGACACCAACAAATGCCTTCAGTCAAATTTATTGTGGATTGAATTTTAAATTGAAGCAAGCCATTTGAAGCCACAAGAGTCAGCTCGACCAAAACCCAAAGATCCAACTCGAGCACCGGAGCCAACTCAACTCGAGAGATTCTACTACTTCAATTTTCTACTGCAACATTTCAGCTATTCAGTACGTATTCTGCTACTTGAAATAACTCAACACTCCAGCACTTATTTTGCCACTTGGAATAACCTCAGCTATTTGGGATAACTCAACACATGGGATAAAATCAGCAAAGCAACTACCTTGAAGTAACTTCCCAACTACTAGTCCAAATTGGACTGCCACATCACCAAGCCTAGGTGGCATCCATGCCAACATGGAGGACACCTCACACCCCCCTCCACTTGGGCGCCTACATTCAATTCAAATTTAAAGTGGCTGGCCCATATTATTCTCCATGAATCAAGATTGGTTGTAACTCTCCTCCATCTTCTCCATCTCCCCACCATCTTCTCCATGTAATCCTCCATGAATTTTGAAATTTCAAAATAGCTTGGAAGGTCTATGAATACCTCTCCATAGTTCCTTGTAATGGGATGTTATGAGTGAATGAATAAAAGTTTATTAGTTCTAATTTTCTTCCCATTTGTGTGATGCAAATGTCTTCCGTGAGGGAATGAGTGTGAGGCTCAACCTAGCTATCCTATGAGTATTAGTCTACCAAACAAAGCCCTCTACCCATCAGCCCACAATGCCACCATCTTCATGAAAGGGATATGCCCTACAAGCCAATCTATGTTGTATCTCCCAAACCATTGTAATTGACAATATTCTAATAAAGGCATTATTTTTCATCATACGCTGTGTTTATTATTATATGATGAACCCCATAGATTAGGGCTATGATTTTAGGGTTATAATGAGATCATACCAGTGGGACCTAAAGTCTTAAAACCTTAATCTAAAATATTCCTAGTCAAAGGAACCTTGAGTAGGGGATCAGGGTTTTTTTTTTTGGTAAGACTAGCACATCCTATGTATACTAAATAGGGTGACTGCTCTCACAGTCACTTGTGTATGACACTAATACTAGGATGTGGGTGCTCATTAGAGAATGAGTTCACTGATATGATCCAACTTGAGAACATCTAATGGAGTCTTAGCTACATGTCAATAGAAGGTTCTCATAGTGGGAGTGGTACAAGAAATCCTTTGACCTAAGACTGCCATAAGTACCTTATGTACATGAAACCATGCTTTGGTTCAATTCTAATCATGACACTGAGTCATGCACAGGATTGATACTGGGAATGGAGAATTGGATATGAAGGTAATGAGTAGGTCAACAAGGAATCGATCACTCTTAGTAAGAGGAGATTGCATCCAGCTAGTTATCAATCGGATGATGATTCAGGGAATCTTTGATCAAAGTAAAGATATTAAAGATGATTTCTAATATCAAGATAATTGAATCATCAATATAAGATTGAGCTAGAAACGAATATAATATTGGAGTTGACATATATCCATATCCATAATTATATTCTAGGTGCAGGCTGATCGAAGGATTTAATTGTACGGTAACTTTCTACTGAATGATATTTTTGGTATTTCACCAGAATTTCCATATCTTCCGGGTAGACATGACATGTTGCTAGATGTCAATCTTGTCTTGTGGGTTGATTAAATTGAATGATCACTTATTAGGAAGAGTCCTAATTGATCATAATCAGGTAAGCCCGATTTGACCTAAATCGAATAGAAAGAGTTCTAATCAAATTAGGTCAACTTGTATTCGAACCCACTGTTGGCTAGAAGTGGAACCCAATGGGTCACACACTTAAGAGAATTGATCAAGGGTTTAATTTTGTAATTAAATCATTTTGCATGATGACACTCTAGCAGGTGTTGCAAATCCTAGCTTCTATTCGAATTAGAATTAGGATTCCGGATTGGTTCAATTTGGGTTCTAATTGGATATAATTAGACCCTAATTGAGTTTATAGGGATTATGGCTAACCCTATTGGCTAACCAAGTATCTAGGCTAGCCCCTCCACCCGCTCCTTTGAGTTTTCATGCCAAAATGCCAAGAGTCCATGTGCTAATGGACTCTTGGCGCGCCATTTGGAAGAGTCCATGGCGCATGGACTCTTGGTGTGCTCCATATAATTCTCCGATGTTTTTATATGGGGCAGCATTTTTTCTCTCCTTTAGCACCTCAGATGTTCCCCCTTGGATGGGAATCCAACGGTTGATGGGTTTTTAAGAAAGGAAGAAAGCACTTGTTGCTTCCCGGTTGCGCGAAATAACATCTCTTCGGAGATTTAAATTCGCGACACCTTTCTTTTAAAAACATCGCGACTTTTCCTTTAAGAAAGGCCATGGGATTTAATCTGGAAGGCCGTGAGAAGGAGGGAAGGGGCATGAGAAAATGAGAAGGGCGTGAGAAGGAGTTTACGGAGAGATGTGTGGGCGCCTATCTGAAATCTATTTAAGGGGTCAGGAAAAATTAGAACCGCGTAATGCTTTTATTTTTCGTCTTCCTCTCCAAAAGACTCCTTCCCTCTTTTCTTGTTTTACATTGTTTCCTTTACAGAAGATTCCTCTGTCGAAACTCTGTTGCTGAACAAGAATAAAAGAGAAGGTCTCCGACGGTAAAGGAAAGAAAGAGTTCTGATTTTATTCTTTCCTTTCTTTCTTACATTAAGACATTCTTGTATTAATTTCTCCTCCAATTTAAGACAAGCCTGAATCCTCTTAGGACAAGGTCTTATCTTCAAGACAAGGGTGTCTTAGAGGGTCAAGGTCTTAGTGGAAGGAGGAGAAGAGATCAAAGAAAGGGAGGCAACCTCTTGTATGGAAGAATTCCAGCCATAATCCGAAGAATTGAGTTCTAGGAAGAAGAACTCAATAGGAGGAACCATTGGATAAGAAGATAGTGTTCTCGATCATTGCTCTGTGTGGATCACCATCGGAGGGTGGACACCTGGATGCCTGGTGAATTCAGTTAGCCCCTTCAACTTCAAGTTTGTTGGAATAAGCGATTACAGGTTGGTACCCTAATCCTAATTTGCATAGATATGCTTGTCATATATTCTAATCTTATTTAAGGAGTTCCTGGTTTAGGGTTTTTGGTGTGAATTTAGTTTCAATTTTAAAATTACCCTTCCGCTGCATTGCACCAGAACCCTACACTTCAAGTCCTCAAGATCGCCATCTCCAATGAAGTCAACAACATCAACTCATCAAAGATAGTCATTTTCTTCTTCTTTCCAAAGCCGCCCACCAATTTCAACTTTCAAGGATCTTCATTCAAGCTTCTTCAAGAGGTGCCAACCTTTCCACATTCCAAGCACACCAAGGAGTCAATCCTCCACCAAGGATGCCAGCTTCTTCCCCTCCAAGACCTCTTCCATCCAACATAAAAGAGCCAACACTCCACTCTTCCTCTGATCTCTTTTGTCAACTTTCCTCAACCTTAGCATGTCTCTAATGTCATTCTTTGCAAGGTCCCCTTCAATCTAAAGTTAGAGAAGAGGTATGCTTTGCCTTGGAACCAACTATGGATGGAGTTTTTATTCCGGTAGTGACAATCTTTAAGTTCAGTTGTGGTTCAATGGAGTGCTGAAATTAATTTCTCATCAATGGAGTGAGTGCTCATCATTTGTTAGTAAACCCATCCGAGCCTATTAAGTCTGTTCATATGAAGGTATATGTCTTGGTCTTAATGGTTCCTCGATTATGAGGTCCCTTCTTCTTTTGATTAGGATTTAGTTACATTGCGAGTAGGTTTCATTTCATTAAGTAGTCCCTTCATTTGATTTATTTTTGGCATTCTTACATATGAATTATTGCTAATGTAGGTAGGTATCATTGCTCATCCAATTAATTAATCCTCTAAGTTAGAATTCATTCTTGCATGCCATAACATTATCCATCTCTAGACACTTAACATAAGCTGGACACCCCCAAACCCGAAGGTGAGAGAGAGTTGGCTTGCGCCCAGTCTATATCTCATATGGTGTCTTTTCAATGGACTTACTTGGAACTCTATTCAAAAGATAACATGCTGACTCAAGAGCATAAGCTGGACACCCCCAAACCCGAAGGTGAGAGAGAGTTGGCTTGCACCCAGTCTATATCTCATATGGGGTCTTTTCAACAGACTTACTTGGAACTCTATTCAAAAGGTAACATGCTGACTCAAGAGCATGGTGTGGACACCAGAAATCGAAAGAGACTTCACTCCAACAAGGTTAGCCTTATCCCAATTTGGATCGAAGATAATTAGGTTACCTTGTATCCTTTAGATCAAAAATATTTTATTTCCTTTTCGAGAGTCATTTCCATTTTAAGAGTCCTGTAATTAATTTTGAGTTTCAAATTAAGAGTGTTTATTGAGTCCTGTAATTACTTTTAAAATTTCATTTCCTGTAAGTTCATTTCAAGTTTTAAAGTCTAGGTCAGTTGAGTTTAATTCAGTTGAGTTAAGTCTAATTCAGTTGAGTTAAGTCTATTCAAGTCTTAAAGCCATGAAAGCCAGCAACAAGACTCAAATTCTGGACCCCTGAATTTGACCCCATGAAGAAGAGAAGACACACCACCAAGCAAGAGAAAAGGACCATCAACTAGGACCACGTGGCACCACATGTCATCTTGAAATTAGAATACCACCTCACCATGCCACGTCATCAGCCAGAGGTGCCACCTCACCAGCCACTTCATCACCCTTTGGGCGCCAACAAGGGAGATTCAAATTCAAGGAGGTCGGCCACATCCCTCCAAGCCCTCCACCAAATCCTCCAACTCCCCCCACATCCCTCCAAACCCTCCATCAAATCCTCCAACCCCCTTGTAATCCTCCTCAATTTAGGGAGTTTTTAAATTTCAAAAGCTAGCTTTGTGAGGCTATTAAAAGCCTTGGACGCCTATTGTAAAAAGGGATTTTGACGATGAATGAAATACAAGTGAAGTTTTGAAGCAAATTGTCTTGTGTTCTTGTGTGAAAGTTTCTTCCTCTACGCCAAAGCCAATTTTTTTCTCCAAGCAACTCACCATTCCAGTACAAGACGAAGGCATTGGAGTCGGCCAGATCTTCTGCAATTTCTTCTTTGTTCACAAATCCTCCCAACCTTTCTTTACATTTGTCTCTTTCTTCCTTAACCTTTGATCTTCAATTGCAGGGTCCTTCGAAGTCTTTGAGTTGAGAACCGGGTTCCCCCTTGACAATGAACCGACAGACTGAAGTCCAAGTCCAGAGTTCTGATCTTTGTTATCCAAGTCCTCCAGTCCAGAGCGTTGGTAGTTTCAAGGTATGAATCAAAAGAAGGTTGGAAAGCTCATCAAGGTAAGTCCATAATCATTAGCCCCTATTATCTAGATCTTCTTCCTTCTTAGTTTAGGATTGTATCTAATCAAGTAAAAGTTCCATTTCTTGTAATCCTTAAGTCTTATTATGATGAGTACAATGCTAGTGTAATTTGGTTTCATTGCTTTACAAATCATAATCTAAACATTAATCATATGCTAGCCGCATCATCTTGGTATCAGAGCATGGTTGCATTAGGGTAGAATAGTTTTCTTTAAATCCAAGCAAGATCTAAAATTCACACCTCCTGAGCGGGTGTACTCCATTACACTATCATGACCCATGGGAATAATGAGCCCCTAGCCGGACGTGAATTTTTTAGATTGAAGTTTGGGTAAGCCATTGCACTTGTTTGATTAGGTTCTGTTTTATGAAAAATTGCATATGTTTACTGTAATCCGTCTGCAGCTCCAAAGGCAAGTCACTAATTTTTTATTAAAATATTTTTTTTCTTGTTCCTTTTTAAGTCAGTTATTACCATATTAAATTTCATCATCAGAAAAAAATTATAAAAAAAATGAAAGTTTCTGCAGTTTGACACTGTCATTAGGGTTCTGTTCTGTCCTTTTTATTTATCCTCATTTGTAGGATCTGCTTAGAGTAGTACAGATTTTAGTTTTAAAATCACTTTCATCTACATTGAAACATATAAGTTAGAAATCCTCTGTGAATTTTTCAGAATTTTTGGATATTTTTTTCATCACGTTTTCCACACCACTTTCAAACTGTAACACACTTCTGCAGCACCTTTGCATTTCATTCATCTCATGAGAAATCAAATTAAGGGCATCAATTTGACATAGGGTCAGGGTTTCATCACCTGTCCCTAGCCCAAAAATCACCAACCAGTATATCGATCCCAGCCCATTAATTAAAATTGAGTAGAACGTTAATTGCCCTAGTGGATTAGGGACACCAACAAGTTGGGTTCAGGTTAGGGTCAAGTTAACTGTGTCAGCTAATTGGTGTGTGCTTACTGGCTTGGTGTCTATGATTGGTGCATCAAGGCTTGTGATTTGGTCCGCCTACCTGGACAATCTCAGATTGGTGTCTAAGGTTGGCAATCAGTGACCTTCACTCCCCTCCACCTACCTGGCTAAGTCCCATAAGTACTACTAGCTAGTTGGTTCATTTAATTAGACTTTTAATTTGTGCTCTAGATCTAGGAAACCTTAGCTCGAACATGAGTCCATTTGCATGCATGACAACTAGAGCAGGGAAACCATATTCACCAATCGAAGCCCAGTCAAGTGTAGCCATGGAACAAAACTTAGAGAATTTGATCAAAGGCCTAAATGATCAAGTGGCCCAGCTGACTAAGAGTTTAACTGAGCAATTGGCCCAAACAAATCAGAATGTGGCACAAACCAACCAAGACATGAATGAGCAGTTAGCCCACATCACTACTAGGTTGGATCAGTTAGAGGCTAGAACCCTTGAAAGCAATCATGAAGCCCAGACTGAGCCTGAGCCTAGTCTTGCACCTGAACTCGAGACCCCATTGAACCCTAGAAGGATTCCATATCAAAACCCTCTCTACGAAACAAACCCTAGGAGAGCTCCCAAGATCAGTTTTATGATCCAGTTCCTAGAGGACCCCACCCTGATCAAACCATCGATCCCAACCCAAGGAGATTCCATCATGAGCCTAACTATGAACCCAATGTCAGGAGACCCACCCCAATTCACCTTGATCAAGATAACCGAACCATGAAGAACATTAGGCTGGAAGCTCCCACCTTTGATGGAATTTTAGATCCTAAGATCTACATTGATTGGGAAGGTGAGATGGACCAGTATTTTGACTGGTTTGAGATGAGTGAAGAGCACAAGTGTAAGTTTGCAAAGCTTAAACTTGTGCGCCAAGCTAGGTTATATTGGGAAAACGTTGAGAGACTCACTAGACAGAGAGGTGATGTGCCCATAGTGACCTGGCGAGCTATGAAACTTAGGCTTAGGGAGAAATACCTTCCTATGTCCTACCACCAAAGACTCCTAGATCAATGGCAAAGACTCACTCAAGGAAATAGGAGTGTTGCAGAGTACATAGCAAAGTTTGACGAATTCGTTATGAGGTGCAATGTTGATGAATCTGAGTCGGTGACCTTGTCTAGATTTCGAGCCGGACTGAGGGAAGAAATTCAAAGAGAATTGTTCATGCGAGAGGTACATGACCTAGAATTGGCCTATCAGATAGCTAGGGGTGCTAAGAGAATCCATAGAGGTCCAGTCTATCATAGACCCGAAGCCCCTAGGACTAGTGCACCTTACCAGCAATCAAGATCCAATCAGCCTAGATTCAACCGACCCAATCCTAATGTGCCTGTGACCCGAAGAGATGACAAGGGAAAAACACCTGAGACCCAAAGAACTCCAAATGCCTGTTTCAAGTGTAACAACGTGGGTCACTATTCTAGCAGCTGTCCCAATAGAGCCCTACACATAGAGAAAGTAGAAGAGGAAGCCATAGAATCCCAAGGTGAATTTGAGGAGGAAGTATACCAGGCAGATGAGAACTTGGCTGAAGAGTATGAGGAAGAGGAAGTCCTGGTAGATCAAGATCTGATAGGAGTGGTTAGGTGTATTCTCACCCAGGATAAAACCCAAGAAGATTGGCGTAGGACTAGCATCCTACAGACATTCATTAAAATAGGTGAGAAAGTATGCAAAGTCATTTTAGATAGCGGTAGCTGTGTCAATGCCATATCTACCAACATAGTAAAAACCCTAGGATTGCCCACCGTACCCCACCCCAATCCCTATAAGGTATCCTGGATAGACTCAACCATGATTTCCATTAAGTCTAGGTGCCTAGTAACCATTCAATTCCAATCTTACCTAGAGAAAGTATGGTGTGATGTACTTCCAATGGGAGTAAGTAGCATAATCCTAGGTCGACCATGGTTGTACGATCTTGATGTAACACTCTATGGTCGTTCTAATTCGTGCTCATTTACTCATAATGGAAAGAAGATCGTAATCCATTCTTCTCCACCTAAGAACCCCATTAAGAGAGGATCAAGCCAATTGAGTGATAAGAAAAAAGGGATAAACGTGATCACTGCTAAAGAAATGGAGCAAGAAATTAGCAATGGATCACCTGTTTGGATTTTGACCATTAAGGATCATCAAGAACCTCTTTCAAAAGAACAACCTCCAGAAGTCAGTGAAGTGCTAGAGGAGTTCAAAGACGTGTTCCCCGACGACTTACCCGACCAACTCCCACCTCTTAGGGATATACAACATGCGATAGATTTAGTCCACGGAGCAACCCTACCGAACCTTCCCCATTATAGAATGAACCCTACCGAGCACCAAGAATTACAACGACAAGTAGGAGAACTCCTAAAGAAAGGATTCATTAGGGAAAGTTTGAGTCCATGCGCAGTCCCAACCTTACTTACCCCTAAGAAAGATGGCACATGGAGAATGTGTGTTGATAGTCGAGCCATAAATAAAATAACGGTGAAGCATAGGTTTCCCATCCCCCGCTTGGATGATATGTTAGATATGATGGCCAGTGCAACTATATTTTCTAAGATTGACCTAAAGAGCGGCTATCACCAAGTTAGGATCAGACCAGGGGATGAATGGAAGATTGCCTTTAAAACTAAGGACGGGTTATTTGAATGGGTAGTCATGCCTTTTGGATTATCAAACGCCCCTAGCACTTTTATGCGAATCATGAATCAAGTCCTACGGGCCTTTATTGGGAAATTTATTGTCGTTTACTTTGACGACATACTTATCTATAGTAGGACAAGAGAAGATCATCAACAACATCTGAGGCAGGTATGTTTAGCACTTAGGAAAGATAACCTCTATGCCAACCTAAAGAAATGTGCTTTCATGACTACTAGAGTTATCTTCCTAGGATTTGTTGTGACCCCTGAAGGAGTATCCGCTGACCCTGAGAA
This sequence comes from Areca catechu, assembly GCA_021397845.1. Taxonomy (NCBI): domain Eukaryota; kingdom Viridiplantae; phylum Streptophyta; class Magnoliopsida; order Arecales; family Arecaceae; genus Areca; species Areca catechu. Next base: position 137,978,649 of record CM038053.1, on the reverse strand, counting down.
GGTTAAGGCAATTGTAGAGTGGCCAACACCCAATAATATTCATGAAGTAAGAAGTTTTCATGGCCTCGCTATGTTTTATCGAAGATTTATTAGAGGGTTTAGCACCATAGTTGCTCCTATCATGGATTGTATTAGGAAGGGCCACTTTGAATGGACGAAGTCAGCTGATAAGGCCTTCCTTCATATCAAGGATAAGATGACCCAAGCACCAGTCTTAAGACTACCCGATTTTTTTAAGGTCTTTGAAGTAGCATGAGATGCTTCGGGAGTAGGGATTGGTGGAGTTCTGAGTCAAGAGAACCATCCCGTAGCATTCTTTAGTGAGAAATTGAATGAAGCCAGGAAGAAATACTCCACATATGATCGGGAGCTTTATGCAGTAGTGCAAGCATTAAGGTATTGGAGGCATTATCTCCTATCGCAAGAATTTATTTTATTTTCAGACCATGAAGCCCTTAGGTTTTTGAGTTCCCAAAAGAAACTAAACCCTAGGCATGCCAAATGGGTAGAATACATCCAATCCTATACTTTTGTCCTAAAATATCAATCAGGAACTGACAATAAGGTAGCTGATGCCCTAAGTCGTAGAATGTTACTTTTATCTTCAGTCAGTACTGAAGTCATAGGTTTTGAAAGACTTAAGGAGCAGTACGAAACCTGTCCAGATTTTGGTGAAATTTATCAGGTTTTGCATCAAGGACCATCTAGTGATCATAGTGACTATACCCTTCTAGATGGTTATCTTTTTAGAGAGAATAGGCTTTGCATCCCAAGAACCTCCTTAAGAGATTTTTTAGTTTGGGAGATACATGCGGGAGGTTTGGCTGGCCACTTCGGACGAAACAAGACTATCTTGGCTGTTGAGAAACAATTTTACTGGCCAGGCCTTAAGAAACAAGTAGCAAACCTTGTAGCCCAATGTAGGACATGAGCTGTTGCAAAGCAGCAAAAGAAGAATACCGGGCTATACACTCCATTACCTATACCTGAGTGTCCATGGCAGGATCTAAGCATGGACTTTGTTCTAGGATTACCCAAGACCATTCGAAAACATGATTCAAGCTTTGTGGTGGTCGACCGGTTTTCAAAAATGGCCCATTTCATACCTTGCTCCCAAACTTCCGATGCCTCTAGGATAGCCAAACTCTTTCTTGATCAAGTAGTCAGACTCCACGAGTTACCAAAAACCATAGTTTCTGATAGAGATGTCTGCTTCACAAGTTACTTCTGGAAAATCCTTTGGCACCTATTAGGAACTAGACTGAAATTCTCCACAGCCTACCATCCCCAAACTGATGGACAAACCGAGGTTGTAAATAGAAGTCTATGGAACTTGCTGAGATGCCTAGTGGGAGAAAGTATAGGGAACTGGGATTTGTTATTGCCACGTGCTGAGTTCGCTTACAACAGTTCGATCAATAGATCTACGGGCAAAAGTCCCTTTGAGATAGTCCATGGTTACAAACCTAGGAAGCCTTTAGATCTAATCCCACTACCTATTCACACACGAGTCTCTGACTCTGTTGAGTCTTTTGCACAGCATGTCACAAATCTGCATAAAGAAATCAGTAATAAGATCAACCTGAGCAATGAAACTTACAAACACTTAGCTGAGTCACATAAGAGGGCTAAAGAATTCAGTGAGGGGGATTATGCGATGATTAGGCTCAACCCTGAACGGTTCCCCTCTGGAACCATAAAGAAGCTGCATGCCTACGGAGCGGGACCTTTCAAGATCTTAAAGAAAATAGGGTCTAATGCATATGTTTTGGAACTTCCACCTAATATGGGTTCAGTACAACCTTTAATGTTTCAGACCTAGTAGAATACAAAGAACCAGTACTAATACCTTGTGAGCCTTTTGGGACAGAAACTTTCATTGAGAGTGAACATATTTTCGAGTGTCCACCACCAACCCTACCTGAGCGGAGAGAGAGGATTGAGAGAATCCTGGATGACAAGACCATTACTACCAGGAATAAGGACTATCAGCGATACCTGGTTTAATGGCAAGGTCGACCTGAGTCCGACAACTCTTGGATTACTCGAGAGGACCTGCAAAGACTTAACCCAGACTTGTTCGAGCATTACCAGGGCAAAACTGAACCATACTCGACTGGGTCAAGTTCTGCCCACCCCAGGAGAATTGGTGTGGACACCAGAAACTGAAAGAGACTTCACTCCAACAAGGTTAGCCTTATCCCAATTTGGATCGAAGATAATTAGGTTACCTTGTTTCCTTTAGATCAAAAATATTTTATTTCCTTTTTGGGAGTCATTTCCATTTTAAGAGTCCTGTAATTAATTTTGAGTTTCAAATCAAGAGTGTTTATTGAGTCCTGTAATTACTTTTAAAATTTCATTTCCTGTAAGTCCATTTCAAGTTTTAAAGTCTAGGTCAGTTGAGTTTAATTCAGTTGAGTTAAGTCTAATTCAGTTGAGTTAAGTCTATTCAAGTCTTAAAGCCATGAAAGCCAACAACAAGACTCAAATTCTGGACCCCAGAATTTGACCTCATGAAGAAGAAAAGACACACCACCAAGCAAGAGAAAAGGACCATCAACTAGGACCACGTGGCGCCACATGTCATCTTGAAATTAGAAGACCACCTCACCATGCCACGTCATCAGCCAGAGGTGCCACCTCACCAGCCACTTCATCACCCTTTGGGTGCCAATAAGGGAGATTCAAATTCAAGGAGGTCGGCCACATCCCTCCAAGCCCTCCACCAAATCCTCCAACTCCCCCCACATTCCTCCAAACCCTCCATCAAATCCTCCAACCCCCTTGTAATCCTCCTCAATTTAGGATGTTTTTAAATTTCAAAAGCTAGTTTTGTGAGGCTATTAAAAGCCTTGGACGCCTATTGTAAAAAGGGATTTTGAAGATGAATGAAATACAAGTGAAGTTTTGAAGCAAATTGTCTTGTGTTCTTGTGTGAAAGTTTCTTCCTCCATGCCAAAGCCAATTTTTTTCTCCAAGCAACTCACCATTCCAGTACAAGACGAAGGCATTGGAGTCGGCCAGATCTTCTACAATTTCTTCTTTGTTCACAAATCCTCCCAACCTTTCTTTACATTTGTCTCTTTCTTCCTTAACCTTTGATCTTCAATTGCAGGGTCCTTCGAAGTCTTTGAGTTGAGAACCGGGTTGCCCCTTGACAATGAACCGACAGACTGAAGTCCAAGTCTAGAGTTCTGATCTTTGTTATCCAAGTCCTCCAATCCAGAGCATTGGTAGTTTCAAGGTATGAATCAAAAGAAGGTTGGAAAGCTCATCAAGGTAAGTCCATAATCATTAGCCCCTATTATCTAGATCTTCTTCCTTCTTAGTTTAGGATTGTGTCTAATCAAGTGAAAGTTCCATTTCTTGTAATCCTTAAGTCTTATTATGATGAGTACAATGCTAGTGTAATTAGGTTTCATTGCTCTACAAATCATAATCTAAACATTAATCATATGCTAGCCACATCAGAGCATATCCCCAAAAAGATGTAGGCAGACTTGCTAAGCCCATCATGGATCGAACCATGTCCAACAGAGTTCGAATCCTCCTTTTAGATACACCATTTAACTGAGATGTTGGTGCGGGCACCAGACTCAGAAGAAGACTTCAGGGCTCCATCTGGATCCCTGATTGACCTTGCCTGAAGAATTAAGGTTTTCTGGTTTTGTAATAAGGGTTGACTTGGTCAACTCAATTTTAGTCTTGAGTCTGTATTTCCCTGCAATTTAAATTTTGTTGAGTCATGTTGACTCAGTACAAGTCCTAGTAGTGGTCTAGGTCTTCTCCAAGTTGGTGCCATTTTTTTTTTCAGTCAAGTCAAGGTCCAGGGTGCCACATTTTTCTCCCAGGCCCAAGCAAGTGGGCGCCACACTCCTAGCCACACGCCAGAGTCCTGGAGGCGCCACATCTCCATCCAGTGTGCCTTGGTCCCCACACCACAAGAAAGCAGGTCCCTTCTTTCATGCGCCACTTAAGGAGAGATCAATCTAAGATCCTCAATACAAGGGGGCGCCCAAAACAATTCCATAAGAGCCAAGCTATGAAAAGAAAGGAGCAATACTTGGGGAGCAAGACTAGGAAGTGCCCAAATACTTCCAAATAAAACCAAGCATGGAAGGAAAATATTTGTCTTGAAGAGCAAGGCTAGGAGGCGCCATCTTCTTGCCATTTGGAGCCACCAATCAACACTTAAGGAAGCTTTTAGCCGGCCATATGAGGAGGATTTGATTCTACATGCCTAATTTGAGGATCCATCCTATTAGTCCCACATGGAAAGATGTAAAAACCTGATTTCTTGTAAAAGCCTATAAAATAGACCCCTCTTGTAAGTTTTGAAAATAATGATGAATGAAATTAATTTCTGTGTGAGCAACTTTGTGTTTCTCTCTTCCGCACTTGTATTCAGGTGTTGAGCTCCATGAGGGAGTAAACCCGGGTTCCCTAGGAACCTTGAGGAGGTGTGAGATCTCCAACCCCAAAACCCTACCAAAACCCTAGGTTAGCCACTTTAATTCCAAACCCTAGCCGCCCATCATCTTTTTCATTCCACCAATCATCCAAACCCTAATCTACCTCATCATCTCATGGCCCCTCTCTTCCAAGTAGAGGCCGACCACCAGCATCCAGGTCCAGATCGGCTATTTCGAATACAGAGCAAATCCCAGAGGAAGTCAGATCAGCATCCAGGAGAATCAGGATTTCAGCAACATCAATTTTTCAAGTTCTTCTTATCTGGTAAATCCTTTCTTTGAGTATCTAGTTCCTTAACTTGTTCTTCTTCTTTCCCAGATCCTTAGTTTAGGAGAAGCCAACTCTGCCAAAAGACCAGTATTGGAGGATCCATTGCAAAGATATCCGAATCCGAGGATCCAACAATCTGCTCGAGAGAGTCCATCCACCAAACTCTGTGAAGATCACTGTCTGGTACATAACCCTTCTCTTCTCTTTATTTCTGTCCTGTTAAAAGTTCAGAGCGAAACCCTAGGTCTGGGAGTTTCTCAACCCCCAACGATCCTTTACTTCTGAACTACTCTGATAATCTAGTTTCTTTGAATTGTGCTTTCAATTATTATATAGTTTCTTTCAATTTAGTTTAACTTTCATTTGAGACAAAGCCGACTTCTGAAAATATAAAAAAAAAAAAAAAAAATAGTCTTAATTTATTTCTGCATCGCATCATCTCTTTTCATTCTGTATCATTTTTGGTATCAGAGTTTTCGTTCTGCATCATTATGGTATAGAGCCCTGTCTAGGGTTCTTGCTTGTTTGATTGTTTTTTTTTTTCGTTCCTTTTTACTTTTGCTGCCTGGAGTAGACTCCCTTGGCCGTCCGGTCCTAGGAACAAGCGAGATGCAAGCCTCCTCCTCCCATTCCACGGGGGTTCCTAGGGCGTGTAGGGGTGCCGCTGGGTTATAACTTCTAGGCAGGGATTGTAAACGGGACACACGTTCTGTTTTCTGCCAGTAACTATCCTGTTATTTGAATTGTTTCTTCCTACAAAGAAATCTAAATTAAGTAATTCTTATTTTTCTGGAACCATTATAATTGAAAGTAATTTAAATAAAATTTTCATTATTTATTAATTTCTGTAGATTTTCTGAGATCAATTTTACTTCTATTCTATTTTTTTTATTTTCTGCAAGCTGTTTTTATTTGAGTGTGCATAAATTGAATCTATCTTAAGGGCACCGAAGTTGCAACATAAGGGAAGGATTGAGACCCTCTCCTTAGCCCAAAACCACCTCCCGTGCATTCGAACCTAAGCCTTTAATCTTAAAATTAATTAGACCTAATTTGCCCTAGTGGGCTAGGGACACCAACAAGTCGGGTCTAGGCTAGTGTTGAGTCAGTTTGTCTAGTTACTCTGTGTGTGCTTTGTACTCAGTGTCTAGAATAGTGGTTCAGGGATTCTATCCCGAGGGGCTTGTGTGCTGGTCCGCCTACCTGGCCAATCATTGATTGGTGTCTAGGATTGGAAATTAGGGACCTAACACTCCCCTTACACCTGCCTGGCTGAGTCCCGAGTTACTACAGGCTAGTTTGCCACTCTGATTGAGCACCTAGTTTGGGCTCTATGTCTTGTTAGCCCGTAGTCGTTTCAGTCGAGTCTCATTTGGTGTGCTTGCTTGCATCATCATGTCCACCCAGAACGGAGTACCTTACCAACCTGGTCAAACCCAACCTGATTTAGAGGCCATGGTTAGAACTCTTGCCGAAAGTATGAACAAATTGAGTCAGGATATGACTGATATTGTTGCCCAGTTTAGGAATCCAGTCCGTGAGGATCTTACCCAGCTTAGGGATCAAGTCCAAGTACCTAAGGAACCTAGACATCAGAATTGGACTCCTGACCCAGATTTTAATGTGCCTCAACCTCACCCACACCAGGAGCCTAGGAGGACCTTATACCATGATCCCGAGCATAACCCTAGGAAGCCTAACCATGATATCTATAGTGTGGATCGTGTCTATGAGAGGTCCTTACAATATTCTAGACCCGTCACTCAACAACCCAAGTCTTCTAGATCAAACCATTTAGATCCACACCCATGCCCAAGTAAGGTCTCTACTAGCTTGAAACCCAGTGTGACCCAGGTTCCCATATCGCAAGAATGTTGGTCTTGTGGAGAAAGAGGCCATAAATATAGTCAGTGCCCATGCATAGGACTGGCTTGTGCACAGCTAAGTGGTAAGAATCCTAAAGATGACATTAATGAGGGAGAACCCAAGCCTACCAATGAGGAAGAAAGGTTAGGTATGACAAGCCCAGAAACAGTTGACCCGATTATCACTGACCCGAAACCCATTGAAGATGGCATCGAGGAAGTATATGATGCTGGCTTGAGTCTAGTTGATGAATATGAGGGGGAAGAACTTGAAGAATGTGACATCGATACTATTGGTTCCTTACCTGAGGAGACCTTGGAGAGCAACCAAGTGGTAGGATCTAGTTCAGAAATTCAAGAGATTTGTGAGAACCAGGTTCCTTTAGTCAAATACCCCCAGGAAGAACTCATAGTGTTAGCCCGAGCTATCAGTTCGTATCCTCTAATGACAGTCATTCCCCAAGTACCAATTGAAGATCTTTGCACTGAACTGTTTAAGTTTGCCCACCCTATGGTAGATCCTCTCCTTAGGATGACTGAATCAAGCCTCTTACAATTGGACCTTGTCCCATGCCCAGCCACAAGGTCTCTCCCGTAATCTCAGTTGAACATCCTTGTCTTGAGTGGATTGGTTCACCCAGTCCTGTAAAAGTCCTCCTTATGGCCCCAGACCCCTTCCTTCGCATGACTGACCTACCCTTCTATAGAGTATACCATTCCGCACCCATAGGTCAAATTTCAAGTCTTGAGGTCATCATCCATAGGCCCTTCCATGAATCATTCTCTAATCCATTTCTTGAGAAAGTGGATCATTATTTGCTTAGAGAACAAACCTTAACTGTTGCAATCACATGTCCTAGGCTACTTCCCGAACCATCTCTTGATCCATTCCTGGGAGTAGCAAACTTTTCCTTTCGTAAGGATGACCAGTTGACACTCATAGATCACCATTCAAACCTTCAGGTCACCACCTTTAGTCAACAGGTAATTCGAGACTCCACCTCATATTTCCTCCCTTTCTCTAGGACTTCCAATGCTTCTTACACCATCCAAGTATACTTTGTCGAAGTCTTTAGAGTGAACCACGTGTCAGAACCTATTAGGTTTTCCACCTACTTCTGGAAGACCTTATGGCACCTACTAGGCACCCATGATAAGTTTTCATGCTCTGCATGCCATCCTTCGACCCAAGGTCAAACCTAGAGAGCCTTAGTTTGTTAGGTTTAGACCTAGGGTTCCTTTGGAATAAAGTCCATTCTTTAGGAATGCGTCGTCAGTCTAGTTTAGTTTTTCTTGACCCTTTACTAGGCTTTGGCTCAGATTTTGGTTTGATTGAGAGCACCAGGAATTGGGATTTGTATTTTGTCCAGGGCTGAAATTGCATTTAATATTTCGATCAATAGGTCTATAGGCTAGAGTCCCTTTGAAATTGTTCATGGATACAAGCCTCACACACCACTTGATCTGATTTCACTATTAGCCCACACACACAAGTCTCTTGATGCACTTGCATAGCATGTAAAGGACTTGCATAAAGAAATTCATTCCAAAATAACTTTAAGTAATGAAATTTATAAGAAGTTGGCTGATTCTCAAAGGTGAGTCAAAACTTTTGTTGAGAGAGATTATGTATTGATTAGGTTAAGGCCTGAACGGTTTCCTCCTGGAACCGTTAGAAAGTTACATGCTAGAGGAGCTGGACCATTTAGAGTGGTGAAGAGAGTAGGATCCAATGCCTATGTGCTCGAGTTGCCTTCAGAACTAGGCATTAGCTCTACTTTCAACATTACAGACCTAGTAGAGTATAGAGAGCCAGCTGTGATTCCCAGTGAGCCTTTTGAGCCTAATCTTGTTCTTGAGAGTGAACCCAACCCTGTGTGTCCACCAACAAACTGGCCTGTGAGGAAAGAACAGATTGAAAAGATCCTGGACGATCAGGTTATCTCTACTCGTAATCGAGGAAACCAAAGATATCTGGTCTGCTAGCAAAGAAGGCCAGATTCTGATGACTCTTGGATCTCCCGAGATGAATTACAAGAGCTGGATCCGGATCTCTTGGAGAGGTACCAGAGCCAACTTGATCCATACTCAACAGGATCGAGTTCCTCCCACCCCGGGAGAATTGGTGTGAGCACCAGACTCAGAAGAAGACTTCAGGGCTCCATCTGGATCTCTGATTGACCTTGCCTGAAGAATTAGGATTTTCTGGTTTTGTAATAAGGGTTGACTTGGTTAACTCAATTTTAGTCTTGAGTCTATATTTTTGTGCAATTTAAATTTTGTTGAGTCATGTTGACTCAGTACAAGTCCTAGTAGTGGTCTAGGTCTTCTCCAGGTTGGTGCCATTTTTTTTTTCAGTCAAGTCAAGGTCCAGGGTGCCACATTTTTCTCCCAGGCCCAAGCAAGTGGGCGCCACACTCCCAGCCACACGCCAGAGTCCAGGAGGTGCAACATCTCCATCCAGTGTGCCTTGGTCTCCACACCATAAGAAAGCAGGTCCCTTCTTTCATGCGCCACTTAAGGAGAGATCAATCTAAGATCCTCAATCCAAGGGGGCGCCCAAAACAATTCCATAAGAGCCAAGCTATGAAAAGAAAGGAGAGATACTTGGGGAGCAAGACTAGGAGGCACCCAAATACTTCTAAATAAAACCAAGCATGGAAGGAAAATATTTGTCTTGAAGAGCAAGGCTAGGAGGCGCCATCTTCTTGCCATTTGGAGCTACCAATCAACACTTAAGGAAGCTTTTAGCCGGCCATATGAGGAGGATTTGACTCTACACGCCTAATTTGAGGATCCATCCTATTAGTCCCACATGGGAAGATGTAAAAACCTGATTTCTTGTAAAAGCCTAAAAAATAGACCCCTCTTGTAAGTTTTGAAAATAATGATGAATGAAATTAATTTCTGTGTGAGCAACTTTGTGTTTCTCTCTTCCGCACTTATATTCAGGTGTTGAGCTCCGTGAGGGAGTAAATCCAGGTTCCCTAGGAACCTTGAGGAGGTGTGAGATCTCCAACCCCAAAACCCTACCAAAACCTTAGGTTAGCCACTTCAATTCCAAACCCTAGCCGCCCATCATCTTTTTCATTCCTCCAATCATCCAAACCCTAATCTACCTCATCATCTCACGGCCCCTCTCTTCCAAGTAGAGACCGACCACCAGCATCCAGGTCCAGATCGGCTACTTCGAATACAGAGTAAATCCCAGAGGAAGTCAGATCAGCATCCAGGAGAATCAGGATTTCAACAACATCAATTTTTCAAGTTCTTATCTGGTAAATCCTTTCTTTGAGTATCTGGTTCCTTAACTTGTTCTTCTTCTTTCCCAGATCCTGAGTTCAGGAGAAGCCAACTCTGCCAAAAGACCAGTATTGGAGGATCCATTGCGAAGATATCCGAATCCGAGGATCCAATAATCTGCTCGAGAGAGTCCTTCCACCAAACTCTGTGAAGATCACTGTCTGGTACATAACCCTTCTCTTCTCTTTACTTCTATCCTGTTGAAAGTTCAGAGCGAAACCCTAGGTCTGGGAGTTTCTCAACCCCCAGCGATCCTTTACTTCTGAACTACTCTGATAATCTAGTTTCTTTGAATTATGCTTTCAATTATTATATAGTTTCTTTCAATTTAGTTTAACTTTCATTTGAGACAAAGCTGACTTCTAAAAATATAAAAAAAAAAAATTAGTCTTAATTTATTTCCGCATCGCATCATCTCTTTTCATTCTGCATCATTTTTGGTATCAGAGTTTTCATTCTGCATCAGATGTCCCTAGAGGGCTCCATTAAGAAAGATCCCATTCTTCTCAAGATAAGTCAAAAACTCACTAGAAAGATATTTACCACCTCGATCTGATTGAATGGCTTTAAAAAACTTCCTAGTTTGTTTTCAACTTCATTATGATAATATTTGAACATTTCAAACGAGTAAGATTTATGTCTCATCAAGTAGACATAACTATACCTTGATAGGTCGTCTGTGAACATAATGAAATAATTATACCTGCCTCTTGCACTGATATTCATAGGTCCACATATATCAGTATGTACTAGACTTATAATATCACTGGCCCTTTCACCTCTTCCAATAAAAGGTGACTTGATCATTGTTCCATGTAGACAAGTTTCACAAGTTAGTAAATATTCACTCTCAGTGATATCTAGGAGACCTTCTCCCACCAACTTATTTATCTTGTTCTTGTTTATATGACCTAGCCTACAGTGCCAGAGATAAGTATCACTAACTTTATCTAACCTAAGATATTTATTAGCAGTGTACAATACACTAACAGGCTGTGATAGTACATATATGTCATTCTTCACTTGTCCAATCATCACGTTAGAACCATTCAATGTGATTTTGCAAATATTGTTCTTCATAGATAATTCATAACTATGTTTGGCCAACAGGCCTACAGAAATGATATTCACTAAAAAGGAAGGACAAAAATGATAATCATTAAGAATGACAGTACAAGACTCGAAATACAAAGAAACAGTTCCCAATGCCAGAACTGGAGCTTGACTTCCATTCCCAACATTCAGAAACCTTTCACCACTTTCGAATCTCCTACTAACTTGAAGTCCTTGCAATGAATTGCAAATATGGTAAGGACTTCTGATATCTAATACCCAGCTAGTAGTATCACAAATGGAGAAACTATAAGGATTTATCATATAAATACCTTGACCAGCAACAACTTGCTCTTTCCCTTCCTTTGCTTGTTCGGGTCTAGAGAAGCAAGGTAAGCAGAACAATTCCACTTCTAGTGACCCGGCTTCTAGCAAAAGAAGCACTCTGCCTAACTCTTGTCAACCTTCACCCTCCTAGTCTAATTATGTCCAGCACTTTACACCTTATTTTTCTTATTCTTTTTATTCTTCCCTTTCCCAAAAAAATGATGCCCTACTCCAGAACCTCCCACCAAATTCACCAATCCCTTATTGAGGTTATGGTCCCTCTCATAAGTCTACAGTAATCCTAACATCTCATGATAGTTTATTGCAGGCCTATTCATTCTAAAATTATCGAGAAAGGCCTGGTAGGAAGGGGGCAGAGAATTCAGTATCGTGTCCTTACCGAGCTGCTCATGCAAATGACATCCGAGTTTGTCCAAATGCTCAAATAACTCGATCATGTACATTACATGATCAGTTACCAAAGCTCCATCATGCATACACATGTTATAGATGGCGAAAGAGATCCGATATCTCTTCGTATCATCCGGAGTGCCAAAAGACTCCTTCAACCTTTGAAACATCTCTTATGGCTGGGCCTCCTCAAATTTATGACTGAACTCATCATTCATCATAGCCAATATAATATAATGCACCATGGTATGGTTAGAGACCCACTTCTAGTAAGTGTCCTTGATGTCCCACGAGCATTGGGGGCTGGGATCTCAGGTGCTGAATTCGTTATCATATAAAGGATCCGCTCGTGCTCCAGGACTATCTTGAGTTTTTATACCAGCTATTGAAGTTGGATCCAGAGAGTTTGGCATTATCCAATAATGACCAGAGTGACAAAGTAGTTGACATTATCTAAAAAAGGAGAATAAGACCTATTAGTATATGAATGATTTTAAATATCTTAAAGACATGGATTTTAGTCTAAAGGTTTCTCCTACTATTTTATTCAGACTAGTAGCCTCTACACTCCAATTCAAAAAATAACATTTATCCTTTAGCTGGTACTAGGATCCAATAGACTACACATAAGCCTGACTTTGGTCAGCCAATCCACATGTATCTAACGGTAGGTATAATATCAATTGCTTCTCTAAGCAATTCCTAGTGTTGCCGATCTCATCGCGGTGGCCTGTAGCTCTTGAGCTGGCATCGGTCTCGAACTCTCTCACCTCGAGATCTCCAAGCTCCCGGACCTACAAAATAAAGTCAGAGACCCGGGCCGGGGGTTCCGGCGGGGGCACTCTGACGGTCAAGTTAGAGAGCGGCAAGATGGAACAGATCCCCTAAGGCGGGTTCCCAAAGGATTCCCGTGCTTAGAGGAGATGTACATGAAAGAAGTGTGGGGAAGAGGGGAGTTGAAGCCCGGCTTCCTGCACTGGGTTCACCGAGCTCACGCCTGAGGACTTCTTGAGGCCTCCTAGGATCGTTCTCTTGGTGTTTTTCTCCCTCTTTCGACTTACCATTCCGCTCGTTTTTACCATCCCTTTTATACCATCGAACTGCCCTCAGCCCGTGTTCCTTTCAGGGGGCTCCCTGAGACCTCTGGATGTTCTCCTCCCCCTTCTTCTTCAGGTCCGAGAGCTAAGTGGTCGGACCGCCTCGTTCGCAGTGTGTCACGAAAGGGGGAAGACTGGTGAGGCTTTGGGCCGAGCATGGGAGCTCTCCTTTCGAGGTGTGTGTCTCTGCTCCCCGAAACTTTGTAGAGTATGGTTGACCTCGGTCGAGGTAGACCCGTCAGGGAGCACCACCTGGTGGGGCGGTAAAGAGAGGCTCGACTTCGACCGAGGTGGATCCGTCTTCGGGTGCCAGCTGGCGAAGGAGCAGGAGGGCCCGGCTTGACCTCGGTAGAGGTGGACCCATCTTGGGGTGCCACCTGGCGAGAGAGCGAGGGGCCGCCAGCTTCGACCGAGGAGGACCCCTCTTGGGTGGACACATGGTGGAGTGTCAGGGGGGTGCTTGACTTCGATCGAGGTGGACCCATCTTCGGGTGTCACCTGGCGAAGGAGCAGGAGGGCCCGGCTCGACCTCGATCAAAGTTGACCCATCTTGGGGTGCCACCTGATGAGGGAGCGAGGGGCCGCCAGCTTCGACCGAGGTGGACCCCTCCTAGGTGGACACCTGGCAGAGTGGTAGAGAGAGGCTCGACTTTGGTCAAGGTGGACCCGTCTTGGGGTGCCACCTGGCGAAGGAGCAAGAGGGCCTGGCTCGACCTCGGTAGAGGTGGACCTGTCTTGGGGTGCCACCTGGCGAGGGAGCGAGGGGCCACCAACTTCGATCGAGGTGGACCCCTCCTGGGTGGACACCTGGCGGAGTGGCAGAGAGAGGCTCGACTTCGATCGAGGTGGACCCATCTTCGGGTGCCACCTGGCGAAGAAGCAAGAGGGCTCGGCTCGACCTCGGTAGAGGTGGACCCATCTTGGGGTGCCACCTAGCGAGGGAGCGAGGGGCCGCCAGCTTCAGCCGACGTGGACCCCTCCTGGGTTGACACTTGATGGAGTGGCAGAGAGAGGCTCGACTTCGGCCGAGGTGGACCCGTCTTCAGGTGCCACCTAGCGAAGGAGTAAGAGGGCCTGGCTCGACCTCGGCAAAGGTGGACCCATCTTGGGGTGCCACCTGGCGAGGGAGCGAGGGGCCACTAGCTTAGACCGAGGTGGACCCCTCCTGGGTGGACACCTGGCGGAGTGGCAGGGAGGTGCTCAACTTCGATCGAGGTGGACCCATCTTCGATTGCTACCTGGCGAAGGAGCAAGAGGGCCCGGGTCGACCTCGACAGAGGTGGACCCATCTTGGGGTGCGACCTGGCGAGGGAGCGAGGGGCCACCAGCTTCGGTCGAGTGGACCCCTCTTGGGTGGACACCTAGCGGAGTGGCAGGGAGGTGCTCGACTTCGACCGAGATGGACCCATCTTCGGATGTCACCTGGCAAAGGAGCAGGAGGGCCCGGCTCAACCTCGACCAAGGTGGACCCGTCTTGGGGTGCCACCTGGCGAGTGAGCGAGGGGCCGCCAGCTTCAGCCGAGGTGGACCCCTCCTGGGTGGATACCTAGCGGAGTGGCAGAGAGGCTCGACTTCGACCGAGGTGGACCCATCTTCGGGTGCCACCTAGCGAAGGAGATGAAGGGCCCAGCTTGACCTCGGCAGAGGTAGACCCGTCTTGGGGTGCCACCTGGCGTGGGAGCGAGGGGCCGCCAGCTTCGGTCGAGGTGGACCCCTCCTAGGTTGACACCTGACGGAGTGGCAGGGAGGTGTTTGACTTCAACGAGGTGGACCCGTCTTTGGGTGCCACCTGGCGAAGGAGCAGGAGGGCCCGGCTCAACCTCGGCAGAGGTGGACCCATCTTGGGGTGCCACCTAATGAAGGAGCAGGAGCACTTCTTCCCAAATGGGAGATCTTTTGAAAGAAAAAATCTACGTGGTACTGACCATGTCCAGCTGGATCTGACATGCGCCCCACGTCAGCAATGTAGCCATATCAGTTGCCCCCCATCCCCAGGTTCTGTCGAGGAATCGTGGCTCAGGACGTGGGGATTTAATGCGGAGATGACGTGGAGAAGGAGAATATCTCATGCCATAATTGCCATGATCCCTGTCGTCGCTTCTGTTGCGCCCGAGACCCTATGAGAGGCTGCCATGTGCGCATGTCCGACGGGCAATTAATGTGCCATTTCGAAAACGAGGCAGTTTCCATCAGACCGAAGCGTCGATGTCGAGCGTGCCTCCACGCAGCAACTATCTGGTGGCTCGAAATAGAAAGAGGCAAATGGCTGCTATCGATTGAGTTTGAAAAGGAGGGGGACTTTCTGGAAACAAAGTCTCTCCACTTTCTCGCACTCCGCCGGTGGTTGCAGTGGTCTTCCTTCATCTTCCCAGGATTGCCATTCCTCTGGTACAAAATATTTTGGTGAGTATCTGCGACCTCCTTCTCCTCTTCCTCCATCTCCTAGTCCTTGTGCTAGTTTTCTTCGCTTCTTCTTCCTTCATGGCGCGTCGCCGCTATGTCTCCTCCAACCCAGATGAGGTCGGTCCTTCCTGGCTGAGGACTCCATCGCTCTCTTTCTCAGAGGGGGAAGAGATCCTGGACGAGGTCCGTAGGCGGCTCCAGCCTGGGGCTGTGACCATAGGTGTCCCTATTGGTCCTAGGTCACCCCTCGTAGTTTCCGCTCATCCCATCTCTTCTCTTCCTCCTCCGGTGGCCTCTCGCTCTGGCCCCTCCGGTCATGCCTCAACGATGAGCGAGGATGATCTTTCTCTGCTCCAAGATATCTATGGAATCCCGGATTCAACTCATCTTTCCCTCCCATAGCCTGGTGATCGAGTAACCTTAAGTGGCCCAGGGAGAGTCGCCTTCTACGAAGACTTCCTCCTTAGGGTTCTTCGATTTCTCCTTCATCCCTTTTTTCTCTCTTTTCTTAGCCATTATCGTCTGGTCCTGGCCCAGTTGAATCCTAATGCCATCAAGGTCATCTTTGCATTCATCATCTTCTGCCACTTCCACGGGTTCGTTGCCTGTTTCTCCCTCTTCAGGGCTCTCTTCATCCTAAAGCGCTACTCTACCGATGATGGGTGGTGGTACATCTCACCCCAACCTAGGTGCCTCAGGTTCAACCTCCCTTCGTTGATCAAGGGCTGGAAGAACTGCTTCTTTTTTGCCTCGGTCGAAGATGTTGACTGGGCCTGGAGCAAGCCAGACCGGTCTCCGAACCGGAACTCTTAGGTCGAGCCAGCAGACCAAGAGGTCTTTTCACAGCTGCTGAGTGACGTGGTCCCAGCTCTCGATGTTCTGCTCTCAGAGCAGAACTTATTCGAGGCAGGGATCAGTCCCATCCGGGAGCTGGGTGAGGCTCGAATCTCCCTCCTTTGATTTCATTTTCTGCTCCATATTTCCCTTCTTTTAAACTAGCTTAACTGACCTCTTTTTCCTCAGGTATGAAGTTCTCCGTGGAGAACCTGATGGAGGGCATCGCGGAGAGGGATGCTACCGTAGGAACTGAAACCCCGGCAAAGAGGGCTCGTACTGAGACGAGTCGGGTGCCTGCGCCCACCTCCATTACTAGCCCTAGGGCAGTGGCTCATGCCTCCAAGCCACCTCGGGCCCGGGCACCCGATGTCCCTATTGTCGACCTCAACAGGGCCGGGGAAGAGAGGGGGCCGGAACCTCCTCGGGCGATGCCTGCTCCAGCCGCTGCACCGGTCGCTTCCACGGTGGCCACCAGGGTGGTGGTAGCTCCACCGACGGACGCACCGCTTGGCGAAGGGACGGTCACCTTGCCTGCTGCCGACGCACCCATTCTACCCCTAAGTCTCACCAACCGATGCTCCGTGATCCGTGACCAGGGCCTTGCAGAGAGAGTCAAGGAGTTCGTGATGTAGAACGAAAGAAGAGATGATGCGATGCGGAAGTAAATTAAGACTAATTCTTTTTTTTTTGTTTTTTTTTTTTAATATTTTCAGAAGTCGACTTTGACTCAAAGAAAAGTTAAACTAAATTAAAAGAAACTAGGTAAAAATGGAAAGCACAATTTAAAAGAAACTGGGTTATCAGAGTAGTTCAGAAGTAACGGATCGCTGGGGATTGAGAAACTCCCAGACCTAGGGTTTCGCTCTGAACTTTCAACAGGACAGAAGTAAAGAGAAGAGAAGGGTTACAGACCAGACAGTGATCTTCACGGAGTTTGGTGGAAGGACTCTCTTGAGCAGATTGTTGGATCCCCGGATTCAGATATCTTCGCAATGGATCCTCCAATACTGATCCTTTGGTAGAGTTGGCTTCTCCTGAACTCATGATCTGGGAAAGAAGAAGAACAATTTATGGAATCAGATACTCAAGGAAGGATTTACCAGTTAGAAGAACTTGAAAGCTGATGTTGCTGAAATCCGGATTCTCCTGAAGGCTGATCTAACTTCCTCTGGGAATTGCTCTGGATCTGAAGTATCCGGACTGGACCTGGATGCTGGTGGTCGGCCTTGACTTGGAGAGAGTGGCCGTGAGAGGTGGGGTAGGCTAGGGTTTGGTGGAAAGAAAAGGATGATGGGCGGCTAGGGTTTGGAAGTGAAGTGGCTAACCTAGGGTTTTGGAGTTGGAGATATCACACCTCCTCAAGGTTCCAGGGGAACCCGGATTTACTCTCTCACGGAGCTCAACACCTGGATGCAAGTGCGGAAGAGAGAAACACAAAGTTTGCTCACACATAAATTAGATTCATTCATTAGATAACTTTAAAATTACAAGAGGGGTTTAATTTATAGGACTTTACAAGAGAGCAGGGTTTTACATCTTCCTAATAGGGTGGATCTTCAAATTAGGTTTGTAGGATCAATTCCCACACATATGGCTGGCCAAGAGTTTCCAAAAATGCTGATTAGTGGCTTCAAAAGGTAAGTAGGTGGTGCCTCCTAGCCTTGCTCTTCAAGAAAAAATATTTTTCCTTCCATACCTGGTTTTATTTGGAATTATTTGGGCACCTCCTAACCTTGCTCTTCAAGAGAAATTTCCTTCCTTCCATACCTGGTTTTATTTGGAATTATTTGGGCGCCTCCTAGTCTTGCTCCCCAAGCTTTGCTCCTTTCTTTTCATAGCTTGGCTCTTATGGAAACACTTTGGCCGCCCCCTTGAATTGTGGATCCCAGATTGTTTTCTCCTCAAGTGGCGCATGAGAGAAGGGACCTGCTATCTTGTGGTGTGGGGACCAGAGTATACTGGATGGAGATGTGGCACCCCCTGGACTCAGGCGTGTGGCTGGGAGTGTGGCTGGGAGTGTGGCGCCCACTTGCTTGGCCTTGGGAGAAAATGTGACACCCTGGAGAAGTCCTAGACCACTACTGAGTCAACATGACTCAACAAAATTAAATTGCAGGGAAATACATACTCAAGCTAAAATTGAGTTGATCAAGTCAACCCTTATTACAATCCAGAAAATCCTAATTCTTTGGGCAAGGTCAATCAGAGATCCAGATGGAGCCCTGAAGTCTTCGTCTGAGTCTGGTGCCCGCACCAATTCTCCCGGGGTGGGAGGAACTCGACCCTGTCGAGTATGGATCAAGTTGGCTCTGGTATCTCTCCAAGAGGTCTGGGTCCAATTCTTGTAATTCTTCTCGAGAGATCCAAGAGTCATCAGAATCTGGCCTTCCTTGCCAGCGGACCAGGTATCTTTGGTATCCTCGATTACGAGTAGAGATAACCTGATCATCCAGGATCTTTTCAATCTGCTCTTTCCTCACAGGCCAGTTTGTTGGTGGACACACAGGGTTGGGTTCACTCTCAAGAGCAGGATTAGGTTCAAAAGGCTCACTGGGAATCACAGTTGGCTCTCTATACTCTACTAGGTCTGTAATGTTGAAAGTGGAGCTAATGCCTAGTTCTGGAGGCAACTCGAGCACATAGGCATTGGATCCTACTCTCTTCACCACTCTAAAGGTCCAGCTCCTCTAGCATGTAACTTTCTAACGGTTCTAGGAGGAAACCGTTCAGGCCTTAACCTAATCATTACATAGTCTCCCTCATCAAAAGTTTTGACTCTCCTTTGAGAATCAGCCAACTTCTTATAAGTTTCATTACTTAAATTTATTTTGGCATGAATTTCTTTATGCAAGTCTTTTATATGCTGTGCAAAAACTTCGGCAGACTCGGAGACTCGTGTGTGGACTGGTAAAGGAGCTAGGTTAAGAGGTGTGTGAGGTTTGTAACCATGCACAATTTCAAATGGACTCTTACCCGTAGACCTATTGACCGAGTCATTGTATGCAAATTCAGCTCTAGGTAAGTACAAATCCCAGTTCCTAATGTTTTCACCAACAAGACACCTTAACAGATTGCCTAAACTACGGTTCACTACTTTGGTTTGGCCATCAGTCTGGGGATGATAGGCAGTTGAAAACTTAAGTTTTGTCCCTAACTTATGCCAAAGGGTTTTCCAGAAATAGTTGGTGAACCGGACATCCCTATCGGAAACAATTATCTTAGGTAGGCCATGGAGCCGAACTATCTCATTAAAGAACAGGGTGGCTACCGTAGACGCATCAAACGTTTGGGAACAAGGCAAGAAATGGGCCATCTTGGAAAATCGGTCGACTACAACACAGATAGAGTCATGCCTCCTCTGGGTCTTAGGCAAACCTAACATAAAGTCCATGCTCACATCTTGCCAAGGACGATCTGGGACAGGGAGTGGGGTATTAAGGCTGGTGTTCTATTTTCGCTGTTTGGCAACAGCGCAGGTCCGACACCTAGCCACAATGTGTGCTACATCTCTTTTTAAGCTAGGCCAGAAAAAGTGGTCTTCAATAGCCAGGGTGGTCTTGTCTTTTTCAAAATGACTAGCTAAACATCCAGCATGAATTTCCCAAATCAAAAATTCCCTAAGAGAAGTTCTAGGGATGCAAAGCCTATTCTTAAAGAACAGAAAGCCATCTAAAAGGGTATAATCCTTATGATCACTAGATGGTCCTTGAGTTAGATCCTGGTACACAGTCTTAAAATCCGGACACGACTCATATTCCTTTTTGATCTGCTCAAACCCTATGACTTCAGCCCTAACAGAATTCAATAACAAAGATCGACGACTAAGGGCATCAGCTACCTTATTTTCAGACCCAGCCTTATGTTTCAAAACAAAAGTATAGGACTGGATATACTCTATCAACTTAGCATGCCTAGGGTTAAGCTTCTTCTGGGAATTCAAGAATCTAAGAGCCTCATGGTCCGAAAACAGCACAAATTCTTGCGGTAGCAAATAATGTCTCCAGTAACGCAAAGCTTGCACTACCGCGTAAAATTCCTTATCATAGGTAGAATACCTAAGCTTAGCATCATTAAGTTTTTCACTAAAGAATGCTACGGGATGGTTCTCTTGGCTTAGGACTCCACCTATGCGTACTCCTGAAGCATCACAGGCAACCTCAAATACCTTTGAAAAGTCGGGTAACCTCAAAATGGGTGCCTGGGTCATCCTATCCTTAAGATCTAGGAAGGCTTTATGGCCTGCTTTAGTCCACTGGAATTCTCCCTTCCTAATACAGTCTGTGATAGGAGCAACTACAGTACTAAACCCCTTGATGAATCGCCTATAGAAGGTAGCCAAGCCGTGGAAACTTCTGACTTCATGCACACTGGTTGGCTCTGGCCATTCTACTATGGACCTAATCTTTTCTGGATCGGCAGCCACGCCATCAGGGGTTACTACAAAACCAAGGAAGATAACTCTATTGGTCAAGAATTCACACTTTTTGAGATTACCATAGAGACTATCATTCCTCAAAACTTGGCAGACTTGTCTAAGGTGGCCGAGGTGATCTGCAGGGGTCTTACTATAGATCAGGATGTCATCAAAATAGACCACTACAAACTTCCCTATGAAAGCTCTAAGCACCTGGGTCATAATCCTCATGAAAGTACTAGGGGCATTGGACAACCCAAAAGGCATAACAACCCATTCATAGAGACCATCCTTAGTTTTGAAAGCGGTTTTCCACTCATCCCCTGGTCTAATCCTAACCTGATGATAGCCGCTCTTGAGATCAATTTTAGAAAAAACCATTGCACCGGCCATCATATCTAGCATGTCATCTAGTCTAGGGATGGAGAACCTATACTTGATTATGATTTTGTTGATGGCACGACTATCAACACACATCCTCCACGTGCCATCCTTCTTTGGGGTCAGAAGTACAGGGACTGCACAAGGGCTAAGACTCTCTCTAATGAACCCCTTCCTCAACAATTCTCCAACCTACTTTTGCAGTTCCTTATGCTCAGATGGATTCATCCTATAATGGGGCAAGTTGGGTAAAGTAGCTCCTGGGACTAAATCTATGGAATGCTGGATATCCCTAAGAGGTGGAAGGTGGTCTGGCAGATCCTCGGGAAAAACATCCTCAAATTCTTCTAACAAAGGTTTAACTTCCTGAGGAGGCTCTGAGGGTGTAGGAGTCCTAAGTTCCTTAGCAGTCAACATCCAAATAGGTGAACCACTATGAATTTCTTGTTCTAGATCCTTAGCACTAATTAGGTTCACCCCAGTCTTCATCTCTCTGACCTTATTGGGTCCTTTAGCTACCTTGTCCTTAGGAGGGACTGAATGGATTGTGATTTTCTTCCCATTAAAACTAAAGACACAGGTGTTGGATTTTCCTAAGAGGGTGGCATCATGATCATATAACCAAGGTCTTCCAAGAATTATACTGCTCACCCCCATGGGCAAGACATCACACCAAATCTTCTCTTGATAGGATTGCATTTGGATTTGGACCTGACATCTAGATTGGATGGGTATAGAGGTAGAGTCTACCCAAGAAACCTTATAGGGGTTGGGGTAGGGGACTGGGGTTAAGCCTAACATTTTGATAGTGCTAGCAGAAATGGCATTCACACAGCTCCCACTATCTATGATGATTTTACATACCTTATCCCCTAGTTTAAGGAAAGTCTGTAGGATGTTAGTCCTACGCCAATCTTCCTGAACTCTATTCTGGGACAGGATGCATCTCACAACCCCTAATTGGTCAGACTCTGTGGATTCCTTCTCTCCTTCATACTCATCGACCAAATTCATTCCGGCCTCATAAACTTCTTCTTCAAACTCTTCATTGGGCCCGGAATTCTCTTCTTCTCCTTCTTCTATGTAAAGTGATCTACGAGGGCACTGGCTAGAAACATGACCTACCTTATGGCACTTAAAACAAGCTATGGCTGTGCACTGATTGGAGATATGATCGGGCTTCTGGCACTTAAAATAGATGATACTAGGGGTTCTCTCGGTGTCAGGTGCCTTACCTTTGTCCATGGGCCTAGGGGTGGGAATACCCTGATTAGGCTTGCTAGGGGTAACTTGGCTAGGTCCATTTCCTGGGATTAGGGCACTAACCCTAGAAGGCATGGGTCCTCTTTGAAACTTCTCAGTGTTCAGTGCAATCTGATAGGCTTGGTCTAGGTCAGTAACCTCTCTCAGAAACAACTCCCTCTTAATGTCTTCCCTAAGTCCAGCCCTAAACCTAGACAAAGTGACCTCATGGGCTTCACTCACATCACATCTCATCAGGTATTCATCAAAGGTGGTTATGTAGTCTGATACAGATCGGTTCCCTTATTTCAAAGTCTGCCATTGGTCTAATAGATTCTGCTGGTATGAAATGGGTAGATACTTATCTCTAAGCTTCTCTTTCATACCCTGCCAAGTGGTTATGGGCTCTACATTTCGTCTTCTAGTGGTTAGCTCAATGTTCCCCCAGTATAACCTAGCTTGACGTACTAACTTCATCTTGGCAAACTTGAACTTTCTTTCCTCAGACATGGCATACCACTCAAAGTACTGGTCCATCTCACCCTCCCAATCAGAATACACCTTAGGGTTTAAGCTACCATCAAAAGTGGGTGCATCTAATTTGATGTTCCGAATGAACCTATCATCTCTATCTTCAGGTTCTGGGTCAGGCCTCCTATGATTAGGTTCAGGATCTCTGTATAAAGGTCTTCTAGGCTCTTGGTGTGGGTGAGGTTGAGGCACATTAAAATCTGGGTCAGGAGTCTAATTCTGATGCCTAGGTTCCTCAAGTACTTGGACTCGATCCCTAAGCTGGGCAAAATTCTCATGGACCTGTTCTTTAAACTCGGCAACAGTAGCAGTCACATCCTGACTCAATTTGTTCATACTCTCAGTAAGAGCTCTAACCATGGCCTCTAAATCAGGTTGGGTTTGACCAGGTTGGTAGGGTACTCCATTCCAGGTAGACATGATGATGCAAGCAAACACACAAAATGAGACTCAACTGAAATGACTACGGGCTAACTAGACCTAGAGCCCAAACTAGATGCCCAATCAGAGTGGCAAGCTAGCCTGTAGTAACTCGGGACTCAGCCAGGGAGGTGTAAGGGGAGTGTTAGGTCCCTAGATGCCAATCCTAGACACCAATCAGTGATTGGCCAGGTAGGCGGACCAGCACACAAGCCCTTCGGGATAGAATCCCTGAACCACCGTTCTAGACACTGAGTACAGAGCACACACAGAGTAACTAGACAAACTGACTCAACACTAGCCTTGACCCGACTTGTTGATGTCCTTAGCCCACTAGAGCAAATTAAGTCTAATAAATTTTAAAATTAGGCTTAGGATCGAATGAGTGGGTGGTGGTTTTGGGCTAAGGAGAGGTTATCAACTCCTCCCCTTATCTTAGATGCTCAAATGCCCTTAAGATGAATTAGGAGATGATCACTCAAAATAATTGAATTGCAGAAATACAAAAATAGAGTTGCAGTAATTTAACTCTCAGAAATTTTATGGAAACCAATAAATCATAGAAATATTATGTAAAATAGTTCAAGTTATATTGGTTCCATCAAAATAAAAATCACATAATTTAGAATTACCTACAATGAGAAACAATTCCTGCAATAGGATAGTTACAGACTGAAAATAGAGTGCTTCCCCGTTTACAATTCCTGCTACGAAGTTGTAACCCAACGGATCCCCTACACGCCCTAGGAACACCCCGTGGAATGGGAAGAGGAGGTTTGCACCTCGCTTTGTTCCTAGGACCGGATGTCCTGGGGAGTCTACTTCGAGCACACAAAGTAAAAAGAGAGAGACTCAAAACAAGCAAGCAAAACAGAAACCCTAGATAGGGCTTTGATACCAAAAATGATGCAGAACGAAAGAAGAGATGATGCGATGCAGAAGTAAATTAAGACTAATTCTTTTTTTTTGTTGTTTTTTTTTTTTAATATTTTCAGAAGTTGGCTTTGACTCAAAGGAAAGTTAAACTAAATTAAAAAAAACTAGGTAATAATTGAAAGCACAATTTAAAAGAAACTGGGTTATCAGAGTAGTTCAGAAGTAACGGATCGCTGGGGGTTGAGAAACTCCCAGATCTAAGGTTTCGCTCTAAACTTTCAACAGGACAGAAGTAAAGAGAAGAGAAGGGTTACAGACCAGACAGTGATCTTCACGGAGTTTGGTGGAAGGACTCTCTTGAGCAGATTGTTGGATCCCCGGATTCAGATATCTTCGCAATGGATCCTCCAATACTGATCCTTTGGCAGAGTTGGCTTCTCCTGAAATCAAGATCTGGGAAAGAAGAAGAACAATTTATGGAATCAGATGCTCAATGAAGGATTTACCAGTTAGAAGAACTTGAAAGCTGATATTGCTAAAATCTGGATTCTCCTGAAGGCTGATCTGACTTCCTCTGGGAATTGCTCTGGATCTGAAGTATCCGGGCTGGACCTGGATGCTGGTGGTCGGCCTTGACTTGGAGAGAGTGGCCGTGAGAGGTGGGGTAGGCTAGGGATTGGTGGAAAAAAAAGGATGATGGGCGGCTAGGGTTTGGAAGTGAAGTGGCTAACCTAGGGTTTTGGGGTTGGAGATATCACACCTCCTCAAGGTTCCAGGGGAACCCGGATTTACTCCCTCATGGAGCTCAACACCTGGATGCAAGTGTGGAAGAGAGAAACACAAAGTTTGCTCACACATAAATTGGATTCATTCATTAGATAACTTTAAAATTACAAGAGGGGTTTAATTTATAGGACTTTACAAGAGAGCAGGGTTTTACATCTTCCTAATAGGGTGGATCTTCAAATTAGGTTTGTAGGATCAATTCCCACACATATGGCCAGCCAAGAGTTTCCAAAAATGCTGATTGGTGGCTTCAAAAGGTAAGTAGGTGGCGCCTCCTAGCCTTGCTCTTCAAGAAAAAATATTTTTCCTTCCATACCTAGTTTTATTTGGAATTATTTTGGTGCCTCCTAACCTTGCTCTTCAAGAGAAATTTCCTTCCTTCCATACCTGGTTTTATTTGGAATTATTTGGGCGCCTCCTAGCCTTGCTCCCCAAGCTTTGCTCCTTTCTTTTCATAGCTTGGCTCTTATGGAAACACTTTGGCCGCCCCCTTGAATTGTGGATCCCAGATTGTTTTCTCCTCAAGTGGCGTATGAGAGAAAGGACCTGCTATCTTGTGGTGTGGAGACTAGAGTATACTGGATGGAGATGTGACGCCCCCTGGACTCAGGCGTGTGGCTGGGAGTGTGGCTGGGAGTGTGGCGCCCACTTGCTTGGCCTTGGGAGAAAATGTGACATCCTGGAGAAGTCCTAGACCACTACTAAGTCAACATGACTCAACAAAATTAAATTGCAGGGAAATACAGACTCAAGCTAAAATTGAGTTGATCAAGTCAACCCTTATTACAAACCAGAAAACCCTAATTCTTCGGGCAAGGTCAATCAGAGATCCAGATGGAGCCCTGAAGTCTTCTTCTGAGTCTGGTGCCCGCACCAGTTCGCCAACACCTCTCGGGACCGCCATCTAGGGGCTGCTGGGACTACAATGAGACAATACTCAGGATTCTCCCAAATCATTTTACAGTAAGTTTCGAGCTCCGACTCCTTAAAGTTCCAGTTGGATCATTCTAACTTCATGTCTCTTTCGATACTGATCAGGCCAGACGTGTTGTTGCTGAGGAACTTCCTCACCGGCTACACCAAGAAGGACGTCGAGAAGGAGGAGAAGCTCAGCAAACTCGCAGCTGATGTCAAGGACCTCATAGAGAAAGGGGTCGAGCTGCGAGGGAATAATCAGGCTCTCCGAGCTGACCTGGTCCATGCCGAGGGGCGCATCAAGGAGCTTGAGACCTCTCTATCGGAGGAGAGGATCTCGAACCAGCACTGCAACGAGGAGGATGCGGTGGAGAAGACCCGCCTCAGGGCTCAGTCCCGGTCACTGGAGCGCCGGGTAGAAGAAATCCTCAAGGAGCTAAGCGCGGCCAAGGAGAAGAACTCCTACATCAATGGGCTGCTGGAGGCATCCATGAGGGAGGCGCAGGAGGCCGTACTGAAGTTCCGGGCCTCCGAGGAGTACATCGCTGAGGTGCGGGAGGTGGCTGTGGACTCCTTCTTGAAGGGATTCCAGGTATGCTGGGAGAATGTTAGCTCCTTCTACCCCGAGCTCGACCTCAGCGGGGTTGTACTAGGCGGTAGGAGGCAGGAGCCCACCGGAGGAGCTTCGGCGATGGCCGGTGATGAGGTGGCGGCCACCGAGCAGCCTCCAGTCGACGGTGCAGGCGAAGAGGGTACCCCCCAGCTCGAGGAGGATGCGGCTACATCGAAGTAGCTCCACGACGTTCTATTTTATTTTTGTGTTTTTTTTCTTTGGGGTCTCCCGACCTGTCGGGGCCACTCTTGTGTAAGGAACTTTTATTTGCAATGAAATTATCTTTCCATTAACTCGTTCCTTCTGTCTCTCTTTCTTTTTTTTTTCTTTTTTTTTTGTGCATCTTCCGGACTGAACCCCGGTGCTAGCTACTAGGACTAAGTCCCGTAGTGCATTCCGAGTTGAACTCTAGGATTGCGTGGGTGAACTTGGTTCTGCCCCACCTTCCAGACCGAAGTTCGGGACTTCTGAACTGAACCCTGGGGCTGCAGGCTGGATCTGAGCCTTGCGTGGCTTACCGAGCTATTCTCCAGGATCGCATGGGTGAATTTGGTTTTGCCCCGCCTTCCAGACCGAAGTCCGAGACTTTCGGACTGAACCCTGGGGCTGCAGGCTGGATCTGAGCCTTGCGTGGCTTGCCGAGCTATTCTCCGGGATCGTGTGGGCAAATTTGGTTCTGCCCCGCCTTCTAGACCGAAGTCCGGGACTTCCGGACTGAACCCCGAGGCCGCAGGCTGGATCTGAGCCTTGCACAGCTTGTCGAGCTGTTCTCCGGAATTTTGTAAGAGGGACATCGCGCCTTCGCAGGTCTTCTGCCGTGTCCATGCTCGCTGAACTTAGAGCTAGGTGGCCCTCACCCTACGAGACAAGAGCAAGCATTTGATGAAAAAGATTTCATTGCCAAAGTTCAAGGAGCCTTACACTATTGGTAATACATCCTCAAGTTTGAGGCATTTCAGGTCCGAGGGAACTGAGATCCGCCTAGCTTCTCCAAGTAGTACGCCCCATGAGGAAGTGCCTCCGCCACCCTATAAGGGCCTTCCCAGTTTAGGGAGAGCTTTCCGCACTCCCATGGCTGGGAAGCTTCAGCATGACAGAGCACCAAATCTCCCTAGCGGAAGGACTTCGGTTGCACTCTGGAGTTGTAGTATCTGGCCACTCGCTGCCAGTAGGCAGCCATCCAAACTCAAGCCCTGTCCCTCGTTTCTTCAAGGAGGTCCAGGTTTAGCAGTATCCTGGCAGGGTTCTCCGTCTCGTCATACTGCTCCACGTGCAAGGTCGGTAGGCTGAGCTCAACTAGGATAACCACTTCTGCTCTGAAGACAAGGTTGAACGGGGTCTCATCCGTAGTCATCCTTGGGATAATGTGATATGCCCAAAGGATGCTCGGGAGCTCTCCTGCCCACCTACCCTTGGCCTGGTCCAATCTTGTCTGGAGGCCTTGCAAGATGGTCCTATTTATTACCTCGACTTCTCTGTTTGTCTGAGGATGCACCATTGAAGTAAAACGATGGTGGATGTCGATGTCGCTACAAAACTCCTCGAACTCCTGACAATCAAATTGACATCCTTATCGGTGATAATAGTGTGCGGCAGGCCAAAGCGGCAAATAATTGACTTCCAAAGGAACTTGGTGACGTTTGCCTCCATGATCCGGGCCAAGGGTTCGGCCTCGACCCACTTCGTAAAGTAGTCGATGGCCACGATCAAGAATTTCCATTGCCCAGACGTTGGGGGAAAAGGTCCTAGGAGATCCATGCCCCATTGAGCGAACGGCCATGAGGCGGAGAGCTGGGAGAGTGGAGTAGCGGGCTGACGTTGCACCACAGCATGCCGCTGACACCGGTCTCACCTCTTCATGAAGTCAACTGCGTCTTCTTTCATTGTCTCCCAGAAGTAACCTTGATGGAGGGCCTTGTACGCCAATGTCCTGCCCCCCACGTGGTTCCCACAAACGTCCTCATGGATCTCTTGGAGCGCGAGTGCGGCCTCTACGGGTCTCAGACACTTGAGAAGCAGGTAGGAGTAGGACCTCCAATACAGTAACCCATCCATTAAGATGAACCGTGTGGCCTTCCTCTTAATAAGGCCAGCCGCCATGCGGTCCTCCGGCAGGGTGCCATCGGTGATGTACTCGATGTACTTGTCCATCCAGCTGGGCTCTTGGTTGACTTGCTAGACCTCCATGGGTGTCTCGTAGCTCGGGGCCTTGAGGTGCTCGATGTAAGTGCGGCCCAACGATGAGTCCGGCAGGGTTGCAAGGCGGGAGAGTGCATCCGCGCGAACGTTTTCCCCGCGAGGTATATGGGAGACGCTGAAATGTCGAAATCCTATCGCGCTCATTCTTACGAGCTCCAGGTACTTCGCCATTTGGGGGTCCCGCACCCCGTACTCCCCCGAGATCTGCCCGGCTACCAGCTGCGAGTCGGTGAAGATCTTGAGGTTGGCCATGCCCAACTCGCCGAACCCTCTCAGCCCTGCAAGGAGCGCTTCATACTCCATTTGATTATTAGTGGTGGCGAACTAGAAATGGAGTGCACATTCGATGACAACTCCTTCGCCGTTGGCGAGGATGAGTCTAGCTCCACTCCCGCTGGAGTTCGAGGCTCCGTCTACATGAAGGATCCAGACATCTTCATCTGGTCCTGGCTTTGACTGCCAGTTTTGGGGGCTCTCTTCCGCCCCCTCGCCCAGGCCTGCACACTCGACTAAGAAATCAGCGAGTACCTATGCCTACATGGCCGACCTCGGCCTGTAAGTGATGTCGATCTCGCTGAGCTTGAGCTCCCACTTCGCCAGGCACCTAGATGTATCAGGTCAGCTGAGCACCGCTTTCAGTGGCTGATCCGTCAGGACAGCAATGGGGTGCGCTTGAAAATAAGGTCTAAGACACTGAGCGGACATGATTAGTGCAAAAATCAGTTTCTCAGACCGGGAATACCTGAGCTCCACATCGTGGAGGAACTTGCTTATGTAATCCACCGTCCTTTGCATTCCCTTGTCATTAGTCCAAACCAGGACCGAAATGACTGCCTCCGGGGTGACGCCAGGTACAGGAGGAGCTCCTCTCCTTCTTCGGGCCTGGAAAGCAGCGACGGGGATGCCAGTGTCCTCTTCAGCTCTTCGAATGCCTCCTGGCACTCCTCCGTCCAGGTAAAGTCATTCATCTTTTTCGGTGCTTTAAAAAAGGGCTGGCAGTGGTTAGCGGACCTCGAGATAAATCAACTCAGGGCGGCTATCCGGCCGGTGAGTCGCTGCACTTGCTTCTTGGAGGTGGGTTGCTCCATGTCCAGGATAGCCTAGACCTTCTCCGGGTTGGCTTCTATCCCCATTTGGGTTACCATGAACCCTAGGAACTTCCCGGTGGACATGCCGAAAGCGCACTTCACCGGGTTCAATTTCATCTTGTGAAGCCGGAGGTTACCGAAGGTCTCCGCCAGGTCGCCGACGTGGTCCTAAGGGGGCTTGCTCATTACCAGCGTATCGTCCACGTACACCTGCATGTTGCAGCCAATCTAGTCTTTGAAGACTTTGTTGACCAGCCATTGGTACGTGGCTCTGGTGTTCTTGAGGCCGAATGGCATCATCTTGTAATAATAGGTTCCATGGTCAGTGACAAAAGCGGTGTACTCCTCATCCTTTGGATGCATTCGGATTTGGTTGTACCCAGAGAAGGCATCCATGAAAGAGAGGAGGCGATGCCCTGAAGTGGTGTCCACGAGCTAGTCGATCTTTGGAAGAGAGAAACTATCCTTTGGGCAAGCTCGGTTGAGGTCGGTGTAGTCCACGCAGATCCTCCACTTGCCGTTGCTTTTCTTCACCATGACCATGTTCGCCAGTCAACTGGGATACTGTACCTCCCGTACAAAGCCGGCGACGAGAAGCTTCTCCACTTCTTCATTGATGGCCTTCTGCCTCTCCACAGTAAAACTCCTCTTCTTTTGGTGGACAGGGCGGCACCTTGGATCAATATTCAACCGGTGGGTGATGACTTTCGAGGGGATACCTGGCATGTCAGCAGCGGATCAGGCAAACACATCAGCGTTCGCCCAAAGGAAGTCTAGCAAACGGGCCCGCTCTTCTTCCAAGAGCTGGGCTCTTATCTGTACTGTCTTCTGAGGGTCCGAAGCGAGGGGGTACGTCAACAGGTGCTCCACGGGCCCTCCCGTAGGGTCTTGCTCTCTTAGATCGAGGTCATCGACATCGGAGCCGAGCTCAGTGCTCCGGGCCTCCGGGACTGTCTGCAGGCAATGCTGGACGGGCTGGGCCATCCCTCTCATTACTCCCATCCCAGAGGCGATAGGGAACTGCACCAGCAACCTCTTAGTGAAAATGACAGCGTCCAGCTGGTTAAGGCCTAGACGGCCAAGGATGGCATTATAAGGTGATGGGAGCTTGACGACAGTAAACGTCATCATGACCGTACTCTGTCGAGGTGGGGATCCGGCAGTGACAGGGAGAGAGATCTCTCCTTCGACCCCCACTGAATCTCCGGTGAAACCCATGAGAGGGGTGTGCACCGGCTTTAATTGATCATGAGACAGATTCATTCGGGAGAAAGCATCATAAAAAAGCACGTTAGTAGAGCTCCCACTATCCACCATAATGCAATGTACAGGATGCTTCGTGATGGTCATCTCGACCACCACTGCATCATTGTTTACATTTTCATTTTTATTCCTCTTTTCAAAGGAGAGTACATTCTCTGGGTCTCCTGCCTCCAGGGCTCTGTTCATCGCACGTCCGATCCCCAAGGAGATCATGCCCACTGGCTTCTCCGTTGGGCAGTTGTCAATTATGGCAATGGGGGGAAGGGCTGCGAGTGGCTAACCCTCACCAGGGCTTCATTTCTCATGAATTTCCTAAGGTAGCCCCTCTTGATCAGCTCCTCAATCTCCCGCTTCAGATTACGGCACTCCTCCATGTCGTGGCCGTGCTCACGGTGAAATTGACAATATTTTCTCTTGTCATGGATGTTCCTTGGATTCTGAGGAGGAGGTCGGTGGAGGTAGTGCTCACCCTCAATCTCCATGAGGATCTTCATTCTGGGAGTGAGGAAAGGGGTGAACGTTCTCTCCGGAGCAACACCGTTCTTCGGCTTTGGGCCTATACGAAAATTTGTAGGTAGTCCAGGCCTTCGGGTCCCGGGGACATCCCTTGGGGCAGGCTTCTTTGAAGGCTTCCCATCCAACTCTCGCCCGATGCGATCAGCTTCTTCCGCTCGGATGTACTTGTGGACACGGAGGAGGAGCTCAGAGTACGTCTTCGGGGGCTTTTTATCCAGGGAATACGTCAGACGGGAGATCTTGAGCCCGCACTTCAATGCCAGCATGGCGACAGGCTCGTCCAGACTATAGATTTCCAGGGTGGCGATCTTGAAGTGGGTAATGTAGTCCCGCAGCAGCTCCTGGTCCTACTGGCAGATAGAGAAGAGGCAATCCACCTCTCTTGGCACCTTCTGGCAAGCGTCGAAGTGTGCCACAAACTTTCCTTCCAGTTGATGGAAGGAGCTGATAGATTTCGGCTCGAGGCGGGTGAACTAAACTCGAGCAGCCTTCGAGAGGGTGGCTAGGAAGGCAATGCATAGAAGAGCGTCCATCGCTCCCTAGACCCTCATGAGAGCCTTATAGCTCTCTAAATGGTCTAAAGGATCGGTGGTCCCATCATAGGGATCCACTTGAGGCATACGGAACCGACTCGGGATCGGTTCCTCTTGAATTTCCCGGGAGAAGGGTGGTTGGGCATTGTAGCTCGCTGGATCAGTTGGGGAGCTCTGCATGTCGACAAAGCGCTGGCGAACTCTGCCAACTTGTGCTCGTGCTCTTCCAGGTGCCTCTCGGCCTGGCGCCTGATGGCCTCGTCGGTGGAATCTTCCACCGAGGCCATTGCAAAAGGGGGTGCCGATCGATCTCGACGAGGGGCCTTGCCCCGATGGCACCTACTGCACCGCACTGCTTCGGCATCGTTGGCCGGGGATCGACTCTCGTGATCTACCGAACCAAAGTAGTTCCTCTTTACAGGAGTCTGGTGGCTCCCGCGAGGGTTGGAAAATACCCGTGGATGGGAGGGCCTTGCCTTAGATGGAGCGCAAGCTTCCGCGGGGGCCCGTGGCTCGAGCCATGGAGGTCCCTAGCTGAAGCTAAGTGGCCAGGGAGCGCTGCTGGTGCTGCAGTTGCCACACAGCAGTGGTCAAAGTTTGCAGCTGCTGGACGACAGCTACAAAAGGACCGTCCACCGGGGATGGCTGAGGAGGAGGAGGTGGACCAGGAAGTTCCCTCTCTGGGCTACGTGGCCCTTGAGGAGAAGGAACTTCTCCCGCTCAGCTGGAAGATGCTTCACGTCCACGCATCACCACCATGGTCAGAGCGCGCTTTTGCCCATGGAGAGCTTGCTCACACAGGGGTTACTGTTCTGCCCCCCCTTCCTGGTGTGCCAATCTGTTGCCGATCTCACTGCAGTGGCTTGTAGCTCTTGAGCTAGCACCAGTCTCGGATTTTCTCACCTCAAGATCTCCAAGCTCCCGGACCTGCAAAACAAAGTCAGAGACCCGGGCCAGGGGTTCCAGCGGGGGCACTCCGACGGTCAAGTTAAAGAGCGACAAGATGGAACAGATCCCCTAAGGCAGGTTCCCGAATGATTCCCATGCTTAGAGGAGATGTAAACGAAAGAAGTATGGGGAAGAGGGGAGTTGAAGCCCAGCTTCCTTTGCTGGGTTCACCAAGCTTACGCCTGAGGACTTCTTGAGGCCTCCCAGGATCGTTCTCTTGGTGTTTTTCTCCCTCTTTCAACTTACATTTCCGCCTATTTTTACCATCCTTTTTATACCATCGAACTACCCTCAGCCCGCGTTCCTTTCAGGGGGCTCCCTGAGACCTCTGAACCTTCTCCTCCCCCTTCTTCTTCGAGTCCGGGAGCTAAGTGGCCGGACCGCCTCGTCTGCAGTGTGTCACGAAAGGGGGAATACTGGTGAGGCTTTGGGCCGAGCGTGGGAGCTCTTCTTTCGAGGCATTGATGGTGGGCTTCTAGCCATTTCAAGCACCTGCCCACAAGGATTCCATTCCTCGGTTGTGGGGCCTCGTCTAACTGGTGTAAATGAGGTTTCGCATGTTACTGCAGGCCGTACTGGCACCCCTTACGGGGCGCGGCACGTGCCGGCTCTAGTGGTGACCTTGCAACCCGTGTCTCTGCTTCCCCGAGGCTTTGTAGAGTAGGGCTGACCTCGGCCAAGGTGGACCCATCAGGGGGCGCCACCTGGCGGGGCGGTAGAGCGAGGCTCGACTTCGGTCGAGGTGGACCCATCTTTGGATGTCAGCTAGCGAAGGAGCAGGAGGGCCCGGCTCAACCTCGACAGAGCTAGACCCATCTTGGGGTGCCACCTGGCGAGGGAGAGAGGGGCCGCCAGCTTCGAACGAGGTGGACCCCTCCTGGGTGGACACCTGGCGGAGTGTCGGGGGGGTGCTCGACTTCGATCGAGGTGGACCCGTCTTCGGGTGTCACCTGGCGAAGGAGCAGGAGGGCCCGGCTCGACCTCGATCGAGGTGGACCCGTCTTGGGGTGCCACCTGGTGAGGGAGCGAGGGGCCGCCAGCTTTGGCCAAGGTGGACCCCTCTTGGGTGGACACCTGGCGGAGTGGCAGAGAGAGGCTCGACTTCGGCCAAGGTGGACCCGTCTTCAGGTGCCACCTGGCGAAGGAGCAGGAGGGCCCGGCTCGACCTCGACAGAGGTGGACCCGTCTTAGGGTGCCACCTGGCAAAGGAGCGAGGGGCCGCCAGCTTCGGTCGAGGTGGACCCCTCCTGGGTGGACACCTGGCGGAGTGGCAGAGAGAGGCTCGACTTCAGTCGAGGTGGACCCATCTTCGGGTACCACCTGGCGAAGGAGCAGGAGGGCCCGGCTCGACCTCGGTAGAGGTGGACCCATCTTGGGGTGCCAACTGGCGAGGGAGCGAGGGGGCACAAGCTTCGACCGAGGTGGACCCCTCCTGGGTGGACACCTGGCGGAGTGGCAGAGAGATGGTCGACTTCGACCGAGGTAGACCCGTCTTTGGGTGCCACCTAGCGAAGGAGCAGGAGGGCCCGGCTCGACCTCGGCAGAGGTGGACTCATCTTGGGGTGCCACCTGGCAAGGGAACGAGGGGCCGCCAGCTTCGACCGAGATGGACCCCTCCAGGGTGGACACCTGGTGGAGTGGCAGGGTGGTGCTCGTCCTCGACCGAGGTGAACCCATCTTCGGGTGCCACCTGGCGAAGGAGCAGGAGGGCCTGGCTCGACCTCGGCAAAGGTGGACCCGTCTTGGGGTGCCACCTGGTGAGGGAGCGAGGGGCCACCTTCTTCGGCCGAGATGAACCCCTCCTGGGTGGACACCTAGCGGAGTGGCAGGGAGGTGCTCGACTTCGGCCAAGATGGACTCGTCTTCGGGTGTCACCTGGCGAAGAAGCAGGAGTGTCCGGCTCAACCTCGATCGAGGTGGACCCGTCTTGGGGTGCCACCTGGCGAGGGAGCGAGGGACCGCCAGCTTCGACCGAGGTGGACCCCTCCTGGGTGGACACCTGGCGGAGTGGCAAAGAGAGGCTCGACTTCGGCTGAGGTGAACCCATCTTCGAGTGCCACCTAGCGGAGGAGCAGAAGGGCCCGGCTCGACCTTGGTTGAGGTGGACCCGTCTTGGAGTGCCACCTGGTGTGCAAGCGAGGGGCCGCCAGCTTCAGCCTAGGTGGACCCCTCCTGGGTGGACACCTGGCGGAGTGGCAGGGAGGTGCTCGACTTCGACCGAGGTGGACCAGTCTTCGGGTGCCACCTGGCGAAGGAGCAGGAGGGCCCGGCTCAACCTCGATAGAGGTGGACCCGTCTTGGGGTGCCACCTGGCAAAGGAGCAGGAGCACTTCTTCCCGAATGGGGGATCTTTTGAAAGAAAAAATCTACGTTGTACTGACCGTGTCCAGCTGGACCTGACACACGCCCCACGTCAGCGATGTAGCCATATCACCTAATATTCATTTTGTCCCATGAATCCTCACAATCAACCTTTGGGCCTCCTATTGAAAGTCCTGGTTAGGTCCAACCATTAACATGATCAAATTTGATGCTTCTAACTAACACATGATCAAGCCCGACTTTGGTCGGCCCACCTGACCACGTGTTAAGATAGTCGCACCGAGCCATCATATGCTGAATGGCAATTCCACTTGCCTGATGACCACCCATTCTTTGGAACTATTGATGATCACCCAACTCATGGACTCATTACCAATCCAACTTAATGGGAGGCTAAGACTTAGGCTATCACATAGCTTAGTCTTTTTATGGACCTAATAATTTAGAGGATTTAATTTTGTGACACATGAAAAGAAAGCATGGATCTTGATCCAGAAAGTTCCCACCAAACTCTTAGAGGGTTCCAAGATCAAATTGGTCCATGAGCACCTTAAATCAGTTAGACTGATTAACCTTAGTTGACATGGGTCAACTCGAATCAATAGATAGTCTAATCTGATCGATTCACTACATTAGCCAGGTAAGTAAGATCAAGTGATCGATTAAGCTAGATAAGCCTCTTGCCTTTGACACTAACCATGAGTTGGCCAGGTAAGAGTTAGCTC
The DNA here is from genome assembly GCA_021397845.1 of Areca catechu. NCBI lineage: Eukaryota > Viridiplantae > Streptophyta > Magnoliopsida > Arecales > Arecaceae > Areca > Areca catechu. The sequence goes on along the minus strand of CM038053.1, from coordinate 137,942,835 downwards.
CAAAGAACCTTGATCACTAATGTCAAACTTATCTTAGACACCAAGTGGTTTACCAAACTTGATCAGACTAACATAAAGACTCGAGCTCACCATGAAGCCACCAATCAAGTCCATTTAGATATATAGACTGATCTAACTAACTATTAGAGAAATCTATAGAGGAGAGACCTAATTAAACTTTTGATTAGACTTTTATCTATTTAGTTTATTCATCTAAACCTAGGTCTAACCCTTTAAGGACCTAATTCTAGCTAACCCAATCAACCCATGGTTTATCAATCATGACTTAAGATTAGAATCATATCCTAATTCTTAAAGGGGTTTAAAGATACAACTTTATTCTCAATTAAGTTTAACATGCCAATTGAAACATTTTCAATTATTCCAAATTTTGAAACAATTTCAAAAGTGAGTGAAACAATTTCACAAAAATATCATGAATTTTGAATTTACTATTTTCAGGTTTTCTGGTTGAATCAGCCCATCCAAAAAAATTTTCCTTTGTTTTCAGATCCGATTCAGCTCGTGCAGGGATGAGTCAGCTCGAACATAACAACTTTCTTTGTTCTGCAGAGATAAGTAAACTCGAGTAGGAGGCGAGTCGGCTTGTCTACATGGGCAGAAAATAGTAACTCTAAAATTCAAAGCTGTTCAATTGAACTTTTTAAAATGTTAGATCATGCATCTTTTAGATCTTATCTAAACATAGCAATGATCTATAAATATAGATTAAAACTATTTTAACCTATCAAATCCCTCACCTTTTTTTTCATAAGGTTATGATGCAGTGGCACCCCTACACATCATAGGAGAACCCCAATGAATGGGAAGAGATGGCCTTTAAACCATGCTTCTCTCCTATGACTGGACGGCCATGGCGAATCCACCTTAATCAAAGTACTATGTGAAGGATATCAAGCTGATTTCATACAAAAGCATTAAACTTAATATGCATTCAACCTGGCTCTGATACCACTGTTGGGTTAACCCAGGGTGGGCCTTTGATACATGAAGTTTAAAACTTTTCTAAACTACATGATGCAGCGAAAGGAGATAAAATAATTTTATCCAAGTATGTTAATCTAATTAACATTGGCCCTACATAGATCTTTATGCATACAGAGTAATACATGTATGAAATCAAGCATGCAGGTTATGCGACTCATAGAACTATTCTATGAATCACATAGAAGGGTGCCGAGGACCATTTCTTTGGACCCATAAGATAGAAGTACAAACCTTTTATGCACGGTGAGGATCACCATGAGGGGAGTACTCCAAGGATGAACAGCGGCTCTGCGAGCAGCACAAGTGTCCTGCCTCTACAGGTATTCACACTGGGTAAAGGGACTTCTCCTCCTTCCTTCAAGGTGCTAGCCCCTCCAGAAATAATGTTGGCAACAGCAACTCCTTCTTCAACTCCTTGAAGAGGCACGGAATCCTTCAACTCCTTGAAGAACATTATTGTAGCAGTGCTGGAACAAAGACCAAGGACCCTCCCAGTTCTCTCTATCCCAAACCTTCAAGAGAAGGTTTGCACTCGGTAATCCCACCAAAAACTCAATCCCCACTTTGAGAATCTCTCTAAGGGATCAAGGAAATACTCTAACCAAAAGAGAAATTGGTAGAGTTTCTTGATCTTCCTCACTGTTCTTTAATAAGCAAAAAATAGAAGACCAGAAAATTAAACATGAACATTTCACATTCAGGTCTGAAGAGATCAAGTAGAGACTTGAGACCTTTAGGATCCAGGGGAGTTACAAGACCCATGGGATTCAAGAACCGTAGCAATTAAAACCAAGAAACATGCAGTATTAAGTCCCACAATAATTGCAAGCTTAAATGAAGCAGTTTCGGTTTACAGCAGAGTCCGTCAATCGAGTCGACTCGCCTCGAGTTGACCACCTTGGGTCGACTCACCTCGGGTCGACTCGATTAGTAGTTTGACAACTCCTTGTCAAACAAGTTCGGAATGATTCCCAATCATTACCAAGCCAACAAATCAAGAAGAAACCCCATGGTGTGTGACCCCGTAGGTTCAAACACTATATTGGTAGCATAGGAATATTTTCAGTACCAGCCAAAGTCACCATCTAGCAATGACACCCGGCATCCAGATAATCAAAGGTTGCAAAGCAACAAGAACCTGTCGAACATGGAATACCACTGAACTTATTCCTTTAATCTCCTAATGCTCTGGATGGCTTAGGATTAAACTGCCCAACCCTAATCAGTCCATCTCAATATGTCCCAAACAAAAAATTCCTGTAACTCCTTACAAGGAATGCCCTGGCCAAGATCTTTCTAAATTGAGGCATATTAAGCATTCAATCCAAACCATTTGGAGAGATCAATCCTATCTTGATCCTACTACCGCTACATAAGTACTAGACTGCACCCAGCAACCTTCCATCATCAAATTAGAAATCCGGGTAGTGCGGCACCTAAGCATAGTGAGTTGCTTGCAAGCTACTATAGTGATCTCAAGTCAGAGAAATAATTTATGTCCACATTCTAATGCAAAACTTCTCTTTGGTAGAAAGAGAATCTCGCATGAGGGTCATACTTAGTGAAGTGTCAAGCACAACACTTGATGTCATGCCAGCATCTCCATGCTACTTGGTTAAAGGACAACCAACAGATATGACACCAATGATCTACTCTCGATACACCATCATCCTGAAATAGTGTATCCTTTGGTCAAGAACCAGTTTATGAACTACATGATGCATCCTCTCTACATCGCATACAAGGTAGCTGAAAGGACATCATCCCACAAGAGTTCAATTAGGAAGATGTCATGTGATGAACAACTAGAATAAACTTTTTATTTAATTCAATAATTCATATATATATATACATGAGTCGTATAATCGTCTACAACCTAGATGATTGGCTTTGGGATATACAATTTCCAACACAAGTATCGATACTTCAGGTCATGAGTCAACACTTGAGTCGACACTTGAGTCAAACTAGATCAAAAATAATTTTTGAAGCTCTCTGGATGTACTAGTGCATCGACACTTATTCTGGTGAGTCGATACTTGAGTCGACCCTTCATCTTCTTGAGTCGACATTTGAGGAAAGACTTGAATTCAACACGTTCTATATCATTTTTGTCTCGGGTCTTGAGTCGACACTTGAGTCGACACATGAGTTGACACTTAAGCTATATGAGTCGACACTTCATGGTGCCATCTGAAACTTCTTCTATGTATCAGCTCAAGCTTCTGTGAGTCGATACCTTGAGTTGACACTTCACTTCCAGGAGTCGACACTTGGCTGAAACTTTTTTGAAACTCTGTTAAAACTTTGTTGAAACTTCTTCAACTTCAAGATTTAAGTTCTTCAAGGTTGTTCTTATGTATCAAGGTCTATTTAACTTAGAATTCCATCAATTTAACTAGCTTCTTCAACAAGATAACGAGCTTTGAATTTTTAACACAAAATAGCTTTGATGAGTACCTTGGTCTAGTAAAATATACTTTTATCATACAATTAGTACTCAAATATACTTAAGTATTTTGATATTCATCAAAATTAAGACAAGAGTCAACAATCTTTTCCTTTTTGATGATGACAAAACCTTTAAGTATATATCCATGGTAAGCTCAAAGGATTTGTAATAAGTATAGAGCAATTGATTAATGAGTATCATAGTTTAAATTATATTATTTATCATGAACAAAAACTCATCTATAATGTATCAGAGTTATAAGAATAAATTTAATGTATCAAAATTGTATATATATAAGAATGAATTCAATTCATATAAATTCAATGTATCAGAGCTATAACTATGATGTATAGAGCTACGATTGTAATGTATCAGAGCTAATATCCAAAATATATCAGAGTTATATACTTATATTAGATGCTCATAATGTGTATTGAGGTTTAAAATTAGTTTGAAAGATAAGCATTAGAGCAAAGTAGGTTGAATTATGAAGAGTATCAATAAAAAAGCTTTAAGAGCATAAAAAAAATGTTAGAATATCCAAAATATATCAGAGTTATATACTTATATTAGATGCTCACAATGTGTATCGAGGTTTAAAATTAGTTTGAAAGATAAGCATTAGAGCAAAGTAGGTTGAATTATGAAGAGTATCAATAAAAAAGCTTTAAGAGCATAAAAAAAATGTTAGAACATATCAAAACAAATAATATGCCAAAAAGATAGATAGTATCATACCAAAATTAATAGAGCATGAAGAGTATCAAAGTGTGAAACAAAGAGTATCAGAGCATATTAAAAAAAATAAGAATAATGAGTATCATAGCATAAAAAAATAGAGCAAATAAGAATAATAAGTATCAGAGCATAAGATTGAAGGGTATAAATCAAGAGTAATAAAGCATAGAACAAAAAACTTCTCCTCAATATATGTTCTGAAAACTGATTTTCAAGAAGAGATTTTTGAAAAATTTTCAAAAAATTACTGCTTTAGTAATTTAATTTACTTTTTCCCCCTTACTTATTGCTTAATTCTCATTAATTTTCATTAATTTTCATTAATTTTTTTTACTCCCCATTTCTAATTTTCATTAATTTCTCCTCCTTTTTGTCATCATTAAAAGGTAAAAAAAGGGCAAGGTAGACATGAAACATTACAGTAGTAGAAATATACATAGACAAAGTCTAAGAAAGCCAATATATATATATAATTTCAAGCATTTGATACAACTAATTTAGAATTTGATACATATAACATATAACTAGTACAAGGACACACTAAAACATAGATACATAAAAATATTGAAATATAGACTAACTGATGTACCAATCAACCATAGGGGATGCTTTCCTCATCAGAGGAAGACCCAATCTCCATAATGATCGATTCAGTAATCCTAGAAGGTCAGGGTCGCAACCACATCGGTCGGAGATCTGAAAGTCTGGTCTAGATAGGTCTGGGTGCATCACCGCACCCTCTGCATCTATTTCTAGTACGTTCTCTTCCTCTAGCTGGTGCGGAAGAGGAGGAAGCGACGTTAGTAGTAGGAACATGAAGAGTGACAGAATCAGCAAGTGTATCAGTGATTGAAGGTGTGATATCAAAAGTGGGTCCTGAAGAAAGAATATGAAAATCATGTGTGTAAAACCCTAGTTCTTGGATCAAGGAGGATGTGGAAGGAACTGGAGGAGTCCTAGTGGGGATACTAAAAGTAGGAGTTGGTAAATGAATAGAAGTGTCAAGTGGGTTGGTGTAAAGAATATGTGTGGAAACTAAGGTATCAGATGGGTCAGAAATGATAGGTGTGCTGGATAGGACTAGAGTCTAGGTACATGAACTCGGATGATTAGGAACATGAGTCCTCGACACATCATAGCAACATCAGGCTCAGGCTCCATTATATAATCTATAACATCAAAATCCATGGAAGAGTCACCCTGGTCATCTCCTGTGTCTGGTGCTAGAGCTAGAGGCACTGGTGGAGCTGGCGAGGAATCTGATGATGAAGGTGAGGGTGCTCTAGCTGAAGATAATCTCTTAAGTACAGCCAGAACAGCTAAGAGTCCCTCTCTCATCTCTTGATGACCTGCTCTCACCTTCATGTGAATACTATCAACTCGCTATCTAATAGTCATAACCTATATCTCCAAGCGAGTCATCCTATCCTCAATGCTGTCAATTGGAGGTGGCACCTCAGGCTGTGCCAAAACTGATGGCACGAGCTGAGTATCAAGAATGTCTCTCGGTGGCTCAGATGGCCCGGCCTCATCCATAAATATCCACTCCTTCTCAACAGTATCCTCATCATCTGCATCAGCAGCCTGCCCAGAGATCCTGCATCTCCACTATCCTCTATGTAGATGATATCCCGTCCTATGTAGTGATCTCTCATCATAGATTTCAGTATGAAGTAACTGCCTGTAGGGCTCTCCATCTACAACTATGCCATAAGCCCTGAAGAGGATGGTTAGACCTATGCCATATGGCAAGCATAGCCTCCGGGTAGTAGCAGCCTCAGTCATCTGATGTACCATGAGTACTGGGAGGTATACCAGAGTCCGCTGAATCAAAGATACCATCAGACTAGCTCTCTCTCTCCATAATTAAATCAAAGCATCTGGTCTTCGATAGAAGTATTCGGGAGATAATGTGATGCAATAACCTCATCTCCAGAGAAAGTCGAGATGCTACTATTATGTCTCCCTCTCTAAGATCCTCTCTCTCAAAGATGCATCGAAATCTGCTCATCCTATCCACCAATGAGTCTACCACAGAACCTCTCATAGGAATTTCCCAATATCCTGTTCAAGACCTCTGCAGTGAGTGGTATGGCTGTCCCTCGAACCTCAGCAACCCAGCAGTCTGCTTCTCTAGCCAATATACCGTAGAACTCTTGAATCAAGCCAGGGTAGAACCTCTCTATCAATGAGCAAAAGTGGGCCAGCCCGGCATCTCTCAACCAATCTCCAATGCAAAAGTGGTGCTGGTCCACAAAGGCAAAATCTACCTACCATCCTCCAACAATGGCCTTGGAGGCCATCCTATCAGCTCCATGGATGGGTGGTCTGACGGGAATGTCCTACTGAACTGGTGGCTCCTCTACCTGATCCTCGTGGCATGCCTTCGTGCACCACTCTATGTCTTGTATAGACTGATGAGGTCTCCTAATAACTTATTTTCTGGGACCCATCTCTCAAGAAAAATAGGGAAGGAAGTAGTGTAGGGTGAAATGGATAGGGATTTCATGGTAAAACCATGAGAAATCACGAAGAACAGCAAAAAATGGGGAAGAAACAGGCTTAAACAAGAAATCAGGTGGTTGGAACAGTGATTGGAGCAAACGAAGGATTAGATACTGTTTATGGATGAGTCAGCTCAAGGGTTTGGAAGAAAAAATGAGAGAAATCAATTGGTTATCCCTATTTGTTCTCGGAATCCTGCCATTCAAGTGTCAACTCATGACCTCATCAGATAAGAAGAGACATGTTTATCTTTCACATCGGCCATCAGATATGTCTCTTTTATAGAGTGAGAAGAGGTGTGTGATATGTCTATCCATCAGCCATCAGATAAGACTTTTTCAAATGAAAAGAAGTCTTTTGGTTGAATGGATTTATCAGGATATATCCCTTCATGCACCAAAAGGCATATCATTGTCCCTTCTCCTTTCCAGCCGAATTCCCCACTTGCCACATGAAAATTACCAATCATTTGGAGGCCAAGAAGCATGATTCTTTATTATAAACATTGGAAGAAATGAAGAGGCTTAAAGCAGGACTCTGCTTTCTGATGTCGCCCCAAATGAAGGGTCATGTCCCTTCATTGTGCACGTTTCCTTTTCACACATTATCATGCCAATGCCTCATATAAATCATGATTAAATTATTCCCAAGGGGAGTGGGGATAAGAGTGAAGAGGGGCCCACTTGAGTCTGCATTTGTGATTCATCTACAGAAGGACTCTTGGTCCTTCTGCGCTCCCTCTCTTTGGCGCACGCAAAGAGGCGCCCATGAGTCCATGCTAACTTGGACTCTTATCAAATGAAAATACATGTCCTAATTAAATCAAATAAAATCCAAAACATTCTATCCTAATTAAAACACAACCTAATTTAAGTCCCTCTTAAATTGGTTAGCTTAATTAGCAAGCAACTAGATCCAATCCAATTGGGTTAGGAATTGGGCTAGCCAACATATGCTAGTATGTTAATTAGCTAGCCAATTAGGATCCCATGACCCTAATAAAAATTTAATTTACATCCTTGGCCAATTTTCTAATGTGTGTGACCCTTTGGGTTCCACATCTAGCCAGCAGTAGGTCTAGGCCCAAGCCGATTCGAACCGATTGAACTCGATTGACCTAATTAGATCAAATTGAGCTGGCCTAAGTTGCCAATTCGAACTATCCATCGAATTGACTCATGAAACCAATCCAATTAGTTCATGAAAATCTACAAGACATGATTGATGTCTACCAACGTGTCATGCCTACCTTGAAGATATGAAATTTGGTGAAAATTATCAAATGCCCTTCAGTGAAAAGTTATCATGCAATTCAATCTTTTGATCTCCTTTTATCCCAAATAAGTGATAGGTATGAATAAATGTCAAACCCTAGCCTTAGTCATTTCGAAAGTTCCTAGGTAAGCTGGGAGTGGCACCTTCCCTGGATGGCCCTATTCCAGTATTTTGTGATAGCATTGGAGCCATTGCTCAAGCCAAAGAGCCAAGGTCCCATTAGCACACTAAGCACATTCTGTGCCGCTACCACCTCATGCAAGAGATCATGGCACGAGGGGACATCGACCTTCAGAAGATTAATGGAAAGAAAAATCTGGCTGACCCCTTCACTAAAGCAGTCAGAATTCAACAGTTTAAATATTGTAATTGGAAAATGGGAATGCAAATCTGTATTAATTGGCTTTAGTCCAAGTGGAAGTTGTTGGGAATTATATCCCAAAGCCAATCGTCTAAGCTATAGATGGTTGTACTATTTGTATATTGGATATGAATTTTGATATAAATAAAAGTTATCTTTTGGTAGTTCATCATAGGTGCATTTTCCTTTATATAAACTCTTGTGTGATGAAGTCCTTAAAACTTCCTTGTACTCGATATAGAGAGGATATATCGAGTAGTTCTTAAATTGTTCATGATCGAATGATGCATTGTTATAGGATGACTATGTATTAATTATAGATCATTGTATGTCATATAGGTTGGTTGTCCTCTTGACCAAAGAATATGCAGATATTGGTATGACTTGCAAGTGGAGTGTATGACATTTTACTGAATGTGACCCACATAACGGAACTCCCTTTTCTGTCAAAGGGTTGTTCACGAAGGGATATGGATATATGTGTCCCTTAGACCTGAGATCATCATAGTAGCTTGTAAGCAACTCACTGTGCTTTGGCACTAGACTCCCCGAATTTCTAATTTGGTCTTGAAAGGTTGCTGAGTACAGTCAAGTACTTATGGAGCGATGGAGGATCAAGAGGGATTGAACTCTCCAAATTGATTAGAGTGAATGACTCACTGATGTCTCAATATAGCAAAACCTTGGCCAGGGTAGTTCTAGTGAAGAGTCACTGAACTTGCAAAATTGAGACATATATTTGGATGAGCTGATCTAGGGTTAGCAGTCTAACCCTAAGTCATTTAGAGCATTAAGTGGTCAAAGGGATGAATTACATAGTAACCATTTGCCAGAGGTTTTTGATAGTTGCTCTGCAACTTTGACCTATCCGGATGTCGGGTGTCATTGTTAGATGGCGACTTCGATTGGTAATGAAATTGTTCCAGTGCTACCAGCTTAGTGTTTGAACTAATGGGGTCATACGCCATAGGGGTAACTACTTGACCTAATAGTCGATTGATGATTGGGAATCATCTAGGGGTTGAAATTTCATAAGATGAAATTTTACCTGTGTCGGTACATGGACTTATCTCATGAGTCGACACTTGGCTTCACAAAAGTTGTGAGATTATTCTTATCAATTCTTAATGATGTCTTGGAGGTCTAATGTGCAATATGATTGCTTCTAAACTCAATTTGATTGAATTGCAAATTTACTAGGTCGAATCGAATCAGATTTGATTCGGACTAGTTTTGGGTCAACTCGAGTTGAACCAAAATTGGTGCACCTCATCCATTTGAGTTAGAAATTGGATTTTAAATTCAAACATGATTTAATTTTGAATTATCAGCTTAATTTTTGAATTTAACCTGATATTTTAAATTAATGGTTGGATAATTTCTCTCCTTAACTCCCTCCCCACTAATTCTCCCCATAACTCTCACCCACCTTCCTCATGCTCTCCTATAAGATAGGGGCTGTTTTAGGACATGGGAGAATGCAAGAAATGAAAGGTTTTTGATAGCAAAAGCCTTGAAAAAATTGAGAGAAAAAGGAGAGAAAGGTAGAGTGGTTTTCTATAAAACGTTGGGAGGAGAGATCTAAGGGTATTGGGTGTGTGATTGCCCAGTGCTCTAGGCTGGGAAAGAGAGTCTGGGAAGGATTATTTCTAGAATGTTTCCCACCTCCATTGTGTTCTTCGATGGTGCGAGGAGTCTTGACGTTCGAGAAAAAAGAATCGACTACCAAGGAGTTTTTGGAGCTAGCACTTCGGAAAGTGCTGGTCAAGCAAGTCCCCGATGTGAACCACCCATGGAGGCCAGACAATTATGTAGCTGGTAGAGCTTCGTCCACATCTTTAGTTGGTGATTTGGGAGTGTCATCCATTCCATCTTCCACTGCTACAAGGAGTTGCTTTGCCTCTTCTAAGGTATGCATCAAAAGGTTTGATATGATAGGTTCATGTTTTATATGATACATTGTTGTTCATGTCATATTACATTGGTAGGCTGTGTAGAAAGAAGTTTCTATATCATGTTTAGATTAAAATAGTTTAATCTTCACTCTTCCGTTGCAATGCATGTTAAAAAGGTTTTAAAATGCATATCTTTTGCCTACTTATGGTTCCCTTCAAATGGTATGTCGAATCATAAGATAAGTCCACGTCCGCCACCTCCGGACTGTGAGCACGGTGAGGAGTACAGGCCTGCTGGAGGGCCCGGCTTGAGTTCGCTGGACTTTGTATTGGATGAAGATGTCCCTGCACAGGTGAAAGACAAAGTTGCACAAAAAGGGGACTTAGATAATCAAGGAGTTTTACATCACGGTAGTGCTCTTTCAAGTTGCTCATGTTCCAGGTTCGCGAGCATCGGGAGACGCCGAGACCGGCGAGGTAGTAGGCTTCGCCCGGCTGGGCTTCAACCCCTTCGCTGGGGTCCTTTATGGGGTTTGCAGTAGCATGCCATCCTTTATTAGCAGGCTACCTCCCAGGATCAGGCCTCGTCTCCTGTTGGTTTGTCCCACTGTGAGTTGCGCGATGGGTGGATCCCACTACCACCTCCGAGCAGTGAGCGAGGTGGTGGTGCTTGCCATTGATGGTGATGCAGGGGCTTCTCCTATTGAACGGTAACACAGTTTTCATGTTGCAAAGGTAGTGGGAAGGGAGTTACTCGTTAGGCTTACATGAGATAATGGAAGCCCCATGCATAAGGGAATGCTTGGATTCTGGGTCTAATTGGAGAGTACCGCAAAGGGTGGCAGGTATTCAAAAAATCCACTAACACAAGCCCCTCTCTCCGCTATCATCAGATCCTTCTCTTCTTGTTCTTTGGTCGGGCCCCCAAGAGGGAGCTCTCATGTCCCCCACCTGCCCCCAGGGAGGTAGCTACTACCATTCCATCGGTTGGAGAGCCTAGATCCTTAGCCTTGGGATCCTCTTAGCTCCTGAATTGTCTGCCTTCCCTACCTGGCGTATCAATCTGTTGCTGCCAGGATCATCGTGGCCTGTAGCTCCGGCATGTCATCGCTGCATCAGGTGCCTCCTCCTATCGAGGGCGCTCCCTCCTCTTCGGGGGTCGGCTCTTCTGTCTGATCGGCCTGTAAAATAGAGGAGACCCGGGCTAGGAATTTTGGCTAGGATACTCCGATGATCAAGTTAGTGAGACGATCGAGGAGAACAGAACCTTTGGGGCACAGAGCTTGGGGGACTCCCTCGTCCCAAGGAGTGACAAGATGATAATGATCAAATAACAAAACGAAAGAGGGAATGAAGAGTGGGGGATGGGGAGGATCTCTTCGACTGATCCCTTGGCCGCTGAGCTTTTGACTGCTTGCTTACCTCTCCCTCACTCCCGCTCACTTATCTTCTTACTTACCTTCCTCCTCTTTTCTGGCTATGTTCTGGTGTCCTTTGTGTGCCCTCTCGCGGAGTCTTCTCCAGAGGGGCTTGCTGCTACTTACAGCTTCTCCTTCTTTCCCCTTTCCGGTCCCCTCCTTTCGAGGAGGAGAGTCCATCCATCCTTTGAAGGAGGAGAGTCCATCCTTGGGCCTCCTAGAGCCCCCCTCTCGCCCTCTTCTTTCCTCTTTTTCTCCTCTTCCCCCTCTACTGGGGGTGTTGTTCTTCTTAAGAGGGGCAGGCGTTGTGCCACTGAACCCCGTGCCATGGTGGGAAGTTTCTATTCCTAGAGGGACCATTCGAGTGTTGCAAGGCCTATAGCTTTGATAGGGTTCTCCTTCTAGGGGGACTCTGGGTCCCGCGCCACGTGGGTCAGCATCCTCTGGTCGTATGGCAGGGGATGTGGTGGCATGTTACAGGCCCTGAGTCTAACAGGGCTTACTTTGTACAGAGCATGCGAGCAGTGTGTCACAGAGCTGGCATTGGTGGCAGGGCATACGCTACCTTCCAGAGGTTGCAGGTGGATGGGGACCTCCGTGCCATGGTTTGAATTCTTGTTGATCTTTCTCTCCTTCACTGCTAGCAAGAATTCTAGCCCTCGTGTGGTAGGGAAGGACCTCCATTTAGGAGGTCCACCTTTGGCAACGTGAACACGACCCAAGCCAGGAGCTGACTTCGAACGGAGGGCTCACCTCATGAGCTTGACCTCGGTTGGGAGTTGACCTCGGAGGAGGGCTTACTTTATGAGCTCGGCCTCGACTTGGGGCTGATCTCAGACGGGAGGCTTGCCTCGGTAGCATGAGCACATCCCCGGTCGAGACCTGGCCTCAGACAGAGAGCTCGCCCCATGAGCTCGGCCTCGACTGGGAGCTGACCTCGGCAGGAGGGCTCGCTTCGGCAGCATGAGCACGACCACCGCTCGGAGCTGACCTCGGTAGGAGGGCTAGCTTTATGAGCTCGACCCTAGCCAAGAGTTGACCTCGAACGGAGGGCTCGCCTTGGCCTTCCACCTAGGTGCCGCATCCAGGTGGCAGTCCCCACCTATGCGGTTGTCGGCTGGAGGCTGTGTAGGCTCCACGTCAGCGGATGTTGCCATATCAAATTTTAGGATGTCCATGAGCATACCTCCATTCTCTGGATAGATCCTTTGGTGAAGATCTGGTGGCTTCTTCATTCTTCTTGTTTTGATCTTCTTCACTTTCTTTGGTAGGGGGATCATCAAAAATTAGCTTCTTTAGTCCTTCAACACCTACACATTCATCAGAAATATCCTCTTTTCTAGAAGATTTATTAGTAGATTCTTTAAATACTACATGCATAGACTCTTCCACTACAAGTATTCTTTTGTTAAAAACTCTGTATGCCTTGCTAAATGTAGACTATCCTAGTAAGATACCTTCATCTGACTTGGCATCAAATTTGTCTAAATTATCTTTTCCATTATTCAAAATAAAACATCGACAACCAAATACCCGAAAATATTTCAAAGTAGGTTTTCTTTCTTTCCAAAGCTCATAAGGTATTTTCTTTAAAATTGGCCAAATTAAAATATGGTTTAAAATATTACAGGCAGTATTAATAGCTTATTTTCAAAAATATCTAGGTAAATCATTTTCACAAAGCATTGTGCATGTCATTTCTTTTAAAGTATGACTTTTCTTTCTGTTATCCTATTTTATTGAGATGTTCTAGGTATAGAAAAATTATGTTCAATCCCTTTCTCATTACAAAAATTTTCAAAACCTTGATTTTCAAACTCAGTTCCATAATCACTTCGAATATAAACAACTGAAGTACCTTTTTTATTTGAAACTTTTTGATAAAACTTTGTGAAAGCCAAAAAGGATTCATCTTTATATGCTAAAAATAAAACCGATGTAAATCGAGAGAAATAATCCACTATGACTAGTCCATATCTCTTGCCTCCTAGGCTTGTGGTCCTAGTTGGTCCAAAGAGATTCATATGGAGTAGTTCTAGTGGCCTAGAAGTTGGAACCATTCCTTTAATTTTAAAAGATGTTCAAATTGACAAGCTTCACAAATTCTATCTTTTTCAAATCTAAGTTTTGGTAAATCCTTTACTATACCTTTTTGCATAATTTATAAAGTAGATGCATGCTTGCATGACCTAATCTACGATGCCAAAGCCAACTAGCCTCATTAATTATAGATTCATTGCCACTAGGCATTCACCATCATGTAAAGGTAAATTGTCAAGATCAACATGATAGATGTTGCCATGCCTATTTTCAATGAATTTCACTTCATTACTATCAGGACTAGAAACCATACAAAAAGATGATTCAAAAACTACTTTAAAGCATTTATCACAAAACTGACTAATACTAAGTAAATTATGCTTTAACCTTCAACTAATAAAATATTATCAATAAAAGTAAAAGGGGAGATATAAACTTTATCGATACCAATGATTTTTCCTTTACCATTATCTCCAAAAGTTATACTCCCTCCACTCAGAGCCTGAAGAGATATGAATTGCTTTACATCTCCTGTCATGTATCTTGAACAACCACTGTCAAGATATCACAATCTTTTCTTTTCTTTGGTTGCAAGACATACCTACAAAATAGATCAAGTTTTCATTTTAGGTACCTAAGCCATCTTGGATCCTTTAGGGTTAGTACTAATGGTGGTTCCTTTTGGAACCTAAACTTTTCTAGAATTATTTAACTTTCTTATGTCACACTGATATGCTTTATGCCTAAATTTTTTACAACTAAAACAAGTAACATTAGGTGATGCAGAAACAAAGAAATTCTTGAAAAGTTTTTATTTCTTTTGCTACTTATAACCAAGTCCTGCTTTATCAAATATAGCTCTTTGATTGTTCAATAATAAACTTAACTTTTCATAACTGAATGTAAATTTTTCAATAAAAGGTTTAACTTTGTCAAGCTCTTCTTTGAATTTTTTATTTTCTATCTCAAGTTCTTTATTTTTCTTCAAAAGCTCATTATTTGTAATAACAACCTTAGATCTTTTCAAAACTTCTATTTCCATGGATAAAGCATTCTTTTGTTTTTCTAAAACATCAATCTTAGTTTTCAAATCATTATTTTCATTTGCAAGATTGGTATTTTCAAGAGAACATGAATTAGCATGCTTGTTCAACTTTTTATTTTCAATTTTCAGCAATTTGTATTCATTCATGAGTTCATCAAAAGCATCTCTAAGTTCATCGAATGTAAAATCAAGTTCAAGTTCAGATTATACCTCTTCTTCTTGAGCCATGAGGCAAATATTGTCTACTTCTGGTTGTTCTTACTCTGAATTGGAGTCTTCACTATCACTCCATGTAGTCGTCATTGCCTTCTTTCTAAACTTTTTTTTGGATTTCTTGAGGAGAGGACAATCAAACTTATAGTATCCAGGCTTCTTGCACTCGAAGCAAATTGATTGATCCTTCTCCTTCTTTTTTCTTTTTCTTTTTCTTTTTCCTTTCCCTTGCTAGGCTGAGGCTTCTTTTTGTAACAAAATTTCTTCTTTCTCATGAATCTTCTAAACTTTCTTGCAATAACTGCCTCTTCATCCTTATTTTCTCCTTCTTCAGATTCTTCACTTGAAGATTCATCTGGTGTAGTGGATTTGAATGCAATCTGCTTCTTCTTTCTATCTGCATCCACTGCCTTTTGCTTCAAGTTCAACTCATAAGTCATGAGTGAACCAGTAAGTTGCTCCAAAGGAAGAGTCTCAACATCTTTAGCTTCTTGTATTTCTGTCACTTTTGGATCCCAAGATATTAGCAATGACTTGAGAATTTTATTATAAGGTCAGCATCATACATTATTTTTTCAAAACTTCTCATACCATTTATAATATTAGTAAATCTAGTATACATATTAATAATAAATCCATTTGGTTCCATTCTAAACATTTCATATGTAGTACAAGCATATTTACTTTAATATTTTTTACTTGATTGGTACCCTCATGAGTAATGTCAAGTGTATCCCATATTTCCTTTGTAGAGGTGCAAGTGAAAATCCTATTAAATTCACTAGGATCCAATACATAATAGAGCAAATTCATAGCCTTAGCATTAAGCTCTGATTACTTAATATCATTTTCATCCCAATTATCTTTAAGTTTTGGAATGAAAATGCCATTAATCTCAACTGAAGGAATATGAGGACCTTTAATAACAACTTTCCATAAATTGTAATCAATAGAATGCATATAAATTCGCATGCAAGTTTTCTAATATGTGTAATTTATGCCATTAAAGTAACATGGTCTATTTGAGACTTGTCCCTCAATAACACTAGAACCTAAAGGGGCTGCCATAGATTTTTAATTCAAGGTGGTTAGACCTATAAGCTGAGTACGTGGATCTGATATCATTTGTTGCCCAGCAAAGAAAACCAAGAGAGGGGATGAATTGGATTTTTAAAAACTTGTTGCAATGATTAAATATAAGTATGTGCCAATTTAAAACAATGAAGGTGCTAGTAATTTCAAGTATTTGTGTGCTTGATAATTAAATGTAGCAGAAATAATAAGCAAATACAAGAAGAGAGAAGCAATCACAAACACACAAAGATTTATAGTTGTTCGGTATACACCAAAGCTCCTACATCCACTTTCCAATGTCTACTAGAAAATTTTACTATAATCCCACTTGATTACAGCAGATTATTTTTCCGAGCTCACTAATCATAACCCTTTGGTTTTCACAAGGCTAACCAAAAATATCTTGGTTTTCTCAAGGCTTACCAAAAATCTCTTGGTTTTCTCTAGGCTCACCAAAGATCTCTTGGTTTTCTGGGATAATCAAAAACCTAGTTGATTTTTGAAACAAGGCTCACCAACAATCCAAGCACTAGTTTCAAACCACTTGAAACTAAGAACAACAATAAATTCAAGTACAAAGAGAGAATACAATAAGCTTTCAAAAATAAAACAAATATCTCTTTGAAGCTCTTTGATTGCTGTTGAAGATGCCTGTCTTCAAGTTGTTGAAGTCTTAATCAAAGCTTGAAGGATGGACTTGAATGCTCCTTGAATGCTCTTAAATGCTTGAAGGCTTAACTTCACTCAAATGTAATGAATACTCAATAAATTCTTATTAGTGTTTTATTAGTTGCTTTTCTCTTGAGTTTTGACTACTTTAAATACCTTTCCAAGCCTTAAATATCCATTTTTGACCATTAAAAAGGTGAAAATAGCCATTAGGGATGAAAAGGACCAATTCTGTGCTTCAAAAAACTAGCCATTACTATTCATCCAAACCTCCAAGTATCGATACTTCAAGTCATGAGTCGACACATGAATCGACACTTGAGTGACACTAGGTCAAAAATGCTTTCTGAAGCTCTCTGGAATGCACTGGTGCATCGACACTTCTTCTGGTGAGTCAAAACTTGAGTCGACACTTTATCTTCATGAGTCGACACTTGAGGAAAGACTTGAATTCAACATGTTCTGTATTATTTTTGTCTCAGACCTTGAGTCAATACTTGAGTCAATACATGAGTCGATATTTGAGCTACATGAGTCGACACTTCATGCGTACCATCTGAACTTCTTCTATGTATCGCTCAAGCTTCTTGAGTCGACACTTCACTTCCATGAGTCAACACTTGGCTAAAACTTTTCTGAAACTCTGCGAAACTCTGCTAAAACTTCTTCAACTTCAAGATTTGAGTTCTTCAAGGTTGTTCTTATGTATAAAGGTCCATTTAACTTAGAATTTCATCAATTTAACTAGCTTCTTCAATAATATAATGAGCTTTGAACTTTTAATACAAAATAGTTTTGATGAGTACCCTATTTTGGTAAAACATACTTTTAACACATAGTTAGTACTCAAATATACTTCAGTATTTTATTATTCATCAAAATTAAGACAGGAGTCAACATGGCTCCTGAGACCCCCATCGCCAGCCTGCTGCTCATCGACCATCCCTAGTGAGTGGAGCTTCACTGAGCTCATCTGAGCCATAGTGAGTGGAGCTTCATCCGAGCCATGGAGTATCGTGATACACTGGATGAGATCACCCTGTCTGGACTACTTGCACCATCTCAAACACGAAGCACCGTGAAGAAACAATAGCGGAAGCAACAAGCCTGACGTGAACACTATACCACGAATCTTAGGAGATCGGGGTAAAGTGAAAGGATTATGCCCTATAAGCCAATATCTGTATCTCCCAGACCATTGTAAATTGACAAATTAATAAAGGCAATAATTTTTCATCATTCGCTGTGTCATTATATGATGAACCCCATAGATTAGGGCTATGGTTGTAGGGCTATGATGAGATCATACCAGTGAGATCTAAGGCCTTAAAACCCTAATCTAGAATATTCCTAGTCATAGGAACCCTGAGTTGGGGATCAGGGTTTCCGGTAAGACTGGCACATCCTATGTATGCTAAAAAGGGTGACTGCTCTCACAGTCATTTGTGTAGGACACTAATACAAGGATGTGGGTGCTCATTAGAGAATGAGTTCACTGAATAGATCCAGTTTGAGAACATCTAATGGAGCCTTAGCTGCATGTCAATAGATGTTTCACATAGTGGGAGTTGTACAAGTAGTCCTATGACCTGAGACTGCCATAATACCTTATGTACATGAACCCATGCTTTGGTTCAATCTCAATCATGACACTGGGTCATGCACGAGGTTGATGCTGGGTATGGTGAATTGTATATGAAGGTAATGAGTAGGTCAACAAGGAATTGATCACTCCTAGTAGGAGGAGATTGCATCCAGCCAAATTAGGTCAGATGATGATTCAGGAAATCTTTGATCAAAGTACAGATATTAGAAATGATTTCTAATGTCGAATTAATTGAATCATTAGTGTATGACTGAGCTGAGAATGAGTATAAACTGGATTTGACATGATTCCATATCCATAGTTATACTCGGGATGTAAGATGATTAAAGGATCGAATTGTACGGGAACTTTCCACTGAAGGGTAGTTTTGGAATTACACCAGAATTTCCATATCTTCCGGGAAGACATGACACATTGCTAGACGTCAATCTTGTCTTGTGGGTTGATCAAATTAAATGGTTTAATTGGATCACTAATTAGGAGGAGTCCTAATTGACTGACTCGAGTTAGCTCGATTTGACCTAAATCGATTAGAATGAGTTCTGATCAGATTAGGTCAACTTGCACTCGGACCCACTGCTGGCTAAGTATGGAACCCAATGGGTCACACACTTAGGACAGATAATCAAGGATTTAATTTGGAATTAAATCTCGTTTGCAGATGAACACACTAGCATGTGTTGCAAACCATGGCTTCTACTTGAATCGGATTCGAGTTAGGGTTCCGATTTGGTCTTTTTTAGATCCAAATTCATTCCGGTTTGAATCTAATTGAAGATTCAAAATGTTGGGCTAACAGTAGGCTAGCAATTGGGCTAACCTAAGAGGCTAAACCCCTTTCCCACATCGCCTAAAACCCCTCCCCTTCTCTTCCCACGCGCGCGCGCAAGGAGAAGAGTCCACACGCGCGTGGACTCTCTCCAAGTCGCGTCTTTGCGTGAAAAGAAAGAAGAGACCGGCATCTTTTGGCTGATGAGGCGTGGATCGGAGTCCACCTAGGCATGGACTCTTCAAAAAATTGGAATTACCGTGAAAAGAAAGAAAAAACACCGAAGGGGCGCGACTCTTCTTTCTGCGCGCGCCCTTCTGAGTTTTTCACGGTCCTTCTTCGCGTCTTCCCATCCCAAAGGCCGTGAGATTAATCCCAAGGGCCGTGAGATAAAGAGAGAAGACGTGAGAAGAGAGAGAGGGATGTGAGAGGATGTTTTCAGATGAGAAGGCGCCTCTCTGTCGCCTATTTAAGAAGAAGGCTTCACCGTAAAATTTGATTCCAGATTTTCTACGGCGAAGCCTTGCTTCTCTTTCCTTCTCCCTCTCCAGAAGATTGTTTCCCCCTCCTCTCTTTCCTCTTTGATTCCTTTACAGAGCCTAGGCTCTGTCGAATCTCAGAACAGAAGGAGAGTCAGAGAGAGAAACTCTCCGACGGTAAAGGAAGAAGGCGCCTCTTATCTTTCTTTCTTACATTAAGACAACTTTTGTCTTAATTTTCTTCTCCCTCCAAGACAAGCCTTGTCTCATTTTAGGACAAGGGCTTATTCTTAAGACAAGAGTGTCTTAAGGGGACAAAGTTGCTAAAAACTAGGAGAAGAGTAAGAGAGAAGGTTTAGTCTCCGTTTGGCTAGAGGAGTCCTAGCCAATAGCCCATATATAAAGTTCTTGGGGTAGAACTTGATTGGAAGGAACCCAATTGAGGAGTCACTATCTTGATCATCTGCCCGTGTGGATCACCATCGGAGGGCGGACAAGTGGACGCCTGGTGTGTTCAAAAGGTTACTCAATTTGGATTTTATTTCTACATCGGATTGGATATAGCGATCTGAGGTTAGTATCTAAACTATGTTTAAATTTGGACATGCATGTAGTCATAAGTTTTAATTGCTAATAAGGAGATTTTGGGATTAGGGTTCGGACCTGATTTCATAAAATTTTGAAATCCACACTTCCGCACTGGTTCCCGAACCTAACAGTGGTATCAGAGCCTCCTTATTAAGATTAAAACTTATGCAGTTCAATTCGTGATGTAGTATCAATTTAAAGTTTTTTATATTGATGCACAATATTGGACATGCATTGATGATTGAACATGAGTTTGATGATTGCCACCAGTTAGGGTTTTTCACTGAAACCCTAATTGTCTTAGAGATATGATTAGCCCTGGAGCCATCATACTGAAATAAGGTTGCCCTGGCATAATGGTGTATCCATTATGTGGTAAATGGTTGTCCTAGTATGATGGCACACGTTTCACATATTTGCTTAGTTTAAAGCATGTATTAATATATGTGATAGCTTTTAATCGAATGTGCTGGCATTGCATAAATCCCTCTTAAAATTATATTAAGTGATAGTATAGTTAACCGATAAGCATTATTAGTCATGATGGATAATTAGTCATTTCGGTGTCTAGAAAGGTGGTTCTGGGAAGGTAAAGGGAATCGTGGTTTTTAATTGGTTCCGTTGACTGACCTGGCCAATTTTAAATTGGTGTCTAGGAAAGCAACGGGGGGACCCCCACATCTCTTCCACTAGCCTGGCCGATCTGATTGATTTAATTCGTGACTAACATGCTTGGTGTTAAAATACTATTATTGGCCTTCCTTCATGATAGGTCATTATTGTGTTACGATCTATACTAGGTTTGTTGTGTACACACAAGACCTAATATGGTGACTAACATAATTTTTGGCCTAATACAATTATTTGTTTATGGCATGATTTAATGTAATATTTTGTTGTGTACACACAAGGGTATTCCTATTAAAGTCATGACTATATGGCAATGAAGGGTCTTACTTAACTAAAATATTATAGTTTGTTGTGTATACACAAGGCTATTAATATTTTAGAGGCCGGGATAAGTTGAGAATTGTACGGGTTACAATTGGAAAGAGTTTTCCTACCTATGAACTTATATAAGATTTGTTGTGTACACACAAGGTCTTTTATAAGGGATTGGGATCTCAACCCCACTAAGAAAAACTAATTAGGGTTTTCTCGATCATCGTATAGAGGGTTATGATGCTCGATAAAATAGTGGGAGACATAATTAAATTAAAGTCCTAATTTAATCATGTATTATCATTTCATGGTTGTTTGCTTATGCATTGTTCTTTGTTTAAATGTAGATAAATGGCCTCT
This sequence comes from Areca catechu, assembly GCA_021397845.1. Classification (NCBI taxonomy): domain Eukaryota; kingdom Viridiplantae; phylum Streptophyta; class Magnoliopsida; order Arecales; family Arecaceae; genus Areca; species Areca catechu. The sequence goes on along the minus strand of CM038053.1, from coordinate 137,921,398 downwards.
TCACTCTCACTCCGTAGTATTTTGATGCCAACAAATTGACTGGGCCTAATTATGTTGATTGGCTGAGAAATTTAAAAATAGTACTCAGTCAAGAAAGAATTTCCTATATTCTTGATACCCCAATTTTGGAACCACCAAGGGAAGATGCCTCGCAAGAGGAGAAGACCACATATAATATGTGGCAAAATGACTCACTTACTGTCAAGTGTGTTATGCTTGCCTCTATGACTAATGAGTTGCAGAGGCAGCATGACAGCATGGATACTAACTCCATACTGCTTAATTTAAAAGAGCTTTATGGAGAACACAGTAGAACTGCTAGATATGAAATATCTAAGCAGTTGTTCCGTGCAAGGATGACAGAAGGTACATCAGTACAAGACCATGTATTAAAGGTAATTGATCTAATCACTCGATTAGGTCAATTAGGTTTTGTAATGGATGGGGAGTTGAATCAAGACTTGATCTTGCAATCACTCCCAGAGTCATTTTCACAGTTTGTTCTTAATTACCATATGAACAAACTTAATTCTTCCTTGCCTGAGCTGTTGAATATGTTGAAGACAGCAGAGAGCCATGTAAAGAAAAATAAGGCTCCAGTTCTTCTTGTGGAAAAGAAGAAGACAGGCAAAAGGGGTTCCAGTAAGAGGATGAATCCCAAAGGGGCATTAAGAAGAAGAAAGGAAAGAAGGCCTCCGGACAGATGACCTGCTTTCATTGTGGCAAGCCGGGTCATTGGAAAAGAAACTGCAAGGTTTACCTTGCAAGTTTGAAGCCTGGTGCATCAGAGGCACCAAAAGGTATGAAAGAAGTTCATACTATTTTGTCATTGGATTCTTCCATTTCAAATACTTGGGTGTTGGATACCGCCTGTGGTCATAACATCTGCAAATCATTGCAGGGACTTCAGGGGCTTAAAGTATTGAAGGAAGGTAACTTTGAGCTCTACGGTGCTGGAGGGGACCCCATCCAAGCAGAAGCAGTAGGGACTTATATTTTGAAGTTACCTTCAGGGAAGATCTTGGAGCTAAGGAATTGTTACTATATGCCAAAAATCATTAGAAATATCATATCTGTACCCTTGTTACTTAAACAAGGATATACTATGAATGTAATGAGCAATGGCTGCTCAATTTCTTTATCTAATGAAATTATATGTTATGGCATATTCTGCAATGGTCTATTAACTCTTTCCACTAATGACAATATTTTTCATGTTTCTAACAAACGGAAAAGAGATGATGTAAACAATACCTTACTTTGGCATTGTCGACTTGGACATATTAGTGAGACTAGGATTAACAAGTTATACAAAGAAAATTTCTTTGATCCTTATGACTATGAGTCATTAGGAACTTGTGAATCATGTCTCATGGGTAAGATGACCAAGACTCCATTTAGTGGACATGGAGAAAGGACAAAAGAGTTATTGGGACTCATACACACAGATGTATGTGGGCCTATGACAACTCAAGCCTATGGTGGATACTCATACTTCATCACATTTACTGATGATTTTTCAAGGTATGGATTTGTGTATCTAATGAAACATAAGTCCGAGGCTTTTGAAAAATTTTTAGAGTATCAAAGTATGGTAGAGAAACAGACAGGAAAAAGTATAAAGATCCTCCGATCAGATAGAGGAGGTGAGTACTTATCCACTGAGTTTCTTGATCACCTTAAAGATAAGGGGATCATCTCTGAATGGACTCCTCCTTACACACCACAATTAAATGGTGTTGCTGAAAGGAGGAATCGTACTTTATTGGATATGGTACGGTCCATGATGTGCTTCACGGAGTTACCTTTTTCTTTCTAGGGATATGCTTTGGAAACAGCAACTTATATCTTGAATAGAGTACCATCTAAAACTGTTTCTAGCACTCCATATGAATTATGGAGAGGTAAGAAGCCCAATCTTAAGTATATTAAGATATGGGGATGTCCAGCCTATGTAAAAAGAAATTTTGGACATAAACTAGATGCTAGAGCAGACAAATGTCTATTTATCGGATATCCTAGAGATAGTATAGGATATGTGTTCTACCACCCTACTGAACAAAAGGTTTTGGTCAGTAGGCATGCCACTTTTATGGAAAAGGAATTTATCCTACAAAAGGGCACTGGTAGAAATATCGAACTTAATGAGATTCAACAAATAGACACTTCTCAGTCAAGTAACAACATAGTTAATATAGAACCTGAACACACTCCTATCCGTAGGTCTGACAGGGTGCGACAGGCACCAGAGAGGTATGGGTTCATAATTGAAAATAATGAAGCCCAAATCATTCAAAATGATGAGCCTCTAACCTATACGGAAGCAGTCATGAGTAGAGACTCAGACAAATGGCTGGAAGCCATGAGATCCGAGATGGACTCCATGTATGTCAACCAAGTATGGTCTTTGGTTGATGCACCAGAGGGTATTAACCCTATTGGGTGTAAATGGGTCTATAAAAGGAAGATTGGGGCAGATGGCCAAGTTGAAACTTATAAAGCCAGATTGGTGGCTAAGGGTTTCAGACAGAAACAGGGAATAGATTATGATGAAACATTTTTTCCTGTTGCCATGCTCAAATCTATTCGGATTATGCTTGCTATAGCAGCATATCATGATTATGAGATCTGGCAAATGGATGTAAAAACTGCATTCCTCAATGGTTTCCTTGAGGAAGAGGTTTATATGTCACAACCAGAAGGTTTTGTCTTGGAGACTAAACCTAATCAGGTATGTAGGCTAAAGAAATCCATTTATGGATTAAAGCAAGCATCCAGGAGTTGGAACATCCGATTTGATAAAACAGTCAAAGAATTTGATTTTTTCAAAAATGAGGATGAACCTTGTGTGTACAAGAAGACTAGTGGGAGTGCCATAGTTTTCTTAGTTCTATATGTTGATGATATACTTCTTATTGGGAATGATATCCCAATGTTACAATCAGTCAAAGTGTGGTTATCGAAACAGTTTTCCATGAAAGACTTGGGAGAAGCATCCTATATACTGGGTATAAAGATCTATAGAGAAAGATCAAGAAGGATGCTTGGCTTGTCCCAGTCTAGGTACATTGACCAGGTGCTAAAGAGATTTAGCATGGAGGAAAGTAAAAGAGGTTACTTACCTATTGGTCATGGCATACGTCTTTCTAAGAGGATGTCTTCTAAGACACCTGAAGAAAGAAATAGAATGAATTCTATACCTTATGCTTCGGCTATAGGGTCGATTATGTATGCTATGTTATGTACCAGGCCTGATGTGGCATATGCCTTGGGTGTAGCCAGTAGATTTCAGGCTGATCCAGGAGAGGATCACTGGAAGGCTGTGAAAAATATTCTTAAGTACCTGAGAAGGACTAAGGATATTTTTCTTATATACGGAGGATCTGATCTTAAACTAGAAGCCTATTCAGACTCTAGTTTTCAATCAGACCCAGATGATAGTAAATCCATTTCAGGGTATGTCTTTACCTTGAATGGTGGAGCAGTAAGTTGGAAGAGCACTAAACAGCAGACTGTAGCTGACTCAACTACCGAGGCAGAGTACATAGCTGTCAGTGAAGCCGCCAAGGAAGCTGTCTGGATGAAGAAATTCATCACAGAGTTGGGAGTAGTTCCTGAGATTGAGAACCCGGTGCCACTCTATTGTGATAACACTGGAGCAGTTGCTCAAGCTAAGGAACCGAGAGCCCATCACAAGTCCAAGCACATTCTGAGACGCTTCCATCTTGTCCGAGAGATAATCGAAAGACAAGAAGTCTGCATCAATAGAGTAGATACAAAGAACAACATAGCAGACCCGTTCACTAAGGCTCTACCACAGCGGGAGTTTGATCGCCACCTCGATTGTATGGGGTTAAAGAATAAGAGCGATTGGCTTTAGTGCAAGTGGGAGATTGAAAGGATTATGCCCTATAAGCCAATATCTGTATCTCCCAGACCATTGTAAATTGACAAATTAATAAAGGCAATAATTTTTTCATCATTCGCTGTGTCATTATATGATGAACCCCATAGATTAGGGCTATGGTTGTAGGGCTATGATGAGATCATACCAGTGAGATCTAAGGCCTTAAAACCCTAATCTAGAATATTCCTAGTCATAGGAACCCTGAGTTGGGGATCAGGGTTTCCGGTAAGACTGGCACATCCTATGTATGCTAAAAAGGGTGACTGCTCTCACAGTCATTTGTGTAGGACACTAATACAAGGATGTGGGTGCTCATTAGAGAATGAGTTCACTGAATAGATCCAGTTTGAGAACATCTAATGGAGCCTTAGCTGCATGTCAATAGATGTTTCACATAGTGGGAGTTGTACAAGTAGTCCTATGACCTGAGACTGCCATAATACCTTATGTACATGAACCCATGCTTTGGTTCAATCTCAATCATGACACTGGGTCATGCACGAGGTTGATGCTGGGTATGGTGAATTGTATATGAAGGTAATGAGTAGGTCAACAAGGAATTGATCACTCCTAGTAGGAGGAGATTGCATCCAGCCAAATTAGGTCAGATGATGATTCAGGAAATCTTTGATCAAAGTACAGATATTAGAAATGATTTCTAATATCGAATTAATTGAATCATTAGTGTATGACTGAGCTGAGAATGAGTATAAACTGGATTTGACATGATTCCATATCCATAGTTATACTCGGGATGTAAGATGATTAAAGGATCGAATTGTACGGGAACTTTCCACTGAAGGGTAGTTTTGGAATTACACCAGAATTTCCATATCTTCCGGGAAGACATGACACGTTGCTAGACGTCAATCTTGTCTTGTGGGTTGATCAAATTAAATGGTTTAATTGGATCACTAATTAGGAGGAGTCCTAATTGACTGACTCGAGTTAGCTCGATTTGACCTAAATCGATTAGAATGAGTTCTGATCAGATTAGGTCAACTTGCACTCGGACCCACTGCTGGCTAAGTATGGAACCCAATGGGTCACACACTTAGGACAGATAATCAAGGATTTAATTTGGAATTAAATCTCGTTTGCAGATGAACACACTAGCATGTGTTGCAAACCATGGCTTCTACTTGAATCGGATTCGAGTTAGGGTTCCGATTTGGTCTTTTTTAGATCCAAATTCATTCCGGTTTGAATCTAATTGAAGATTCAAAATGTTGGGCTAACAGTAGGCTAGCAATTGGGCTAACCTAAGAGGCTAAACCCCTTTCCCACATCGCCTAAAACCCCTCCCCTTCTCTTCCCACGCGCGCGCGCAAGGAGAAGAGTCCACACGCGCGTGGACTCTCTCCAAGTCGCGTCTTTGCGTGAAAAGAAAGAAGAGACCGGCATCTTTTGGCTGATGAGGCGTGGATCAGAGTCCACCTAGGCGTGGACTCTTCAAAAAATTGGAATTACCGTGAAAAGAAAGAAAAAACACCGAAGGGGCGCGACTCTTCTTTCTGCGCGCGCCCTTCTGAGTTTTTCACGGTCCTTCTTCGCGTCTTCCCATCCCAAAGGCCGTGAGATTAATCCCAAGGGCCGTGAGATAAAGAGAGAAGATGTGAGAAGAGAGAGAGGGACGTGAGAGGATGTTTTCAGATGAGAAGGCGCCTCTCTGTCGCCTATTTAAGAAGAAGGCTTCACCGTAAAATTTGATTCCAGATTTTCTACGGCGAAGCCTTGCTTCTCTTTCCTTCTCCCTCTCCAGAAGATTGTTTCCCCCTCCTCTCTTTCCTCTTTGATTCCTTTACAGAGCCTAGGCTCTGTCGAATCTCAGAACAGAAGGAGAGTCAGAGAGAGAAACTCTCCGACGGTAAAGGAAGAAGGCGCCTCTTATCTTTCTTTCTTACATTAAGACAACTTTTGTCTTAATTTTCTTCTCCCTCCAAGACAAGCCTTGTCTCATTTTAGGACAAGGGCTTATTCTTAAGACAAGAGTGTCTTGAGGGGCCAAAGTTGCTAAAAACTAGGAGAAGAGTAAGAGAGAAGGTTTAGTTCCCGTTTGGCTAGAGGAGTCCTAGCCAATAGCCCATATATCAAGTTCTTGGGGTAGAACTTGATTGGAAGGAACCCAATTGAGGAGTCACTGTCTTGATCATCTGCCCGTGTGGATCACCATCGGAGGGCGGACAAGTGGATGCCTGGTGTGTTCAAAAGGTTACTCAATTTGGATTTTATTTCTACATCGGATTGGATATAGCGATCTGAGGTTAGTATCTAAACTATGTTTAAATTTGGACATGCATGTAGTCATAAGTTTTAATTGCTAATAAGGAGATTTTGGGATTAGGGTTCGGACCTGATTTCATAAAATTTTGAAATCCACACTTCCGCACTGGTTCCCGAACCTAACATAAAGAGGATCAACCAAAGAATATGTTAACTCCACTAATTGATTTTGATGATAAGCAAAATAGTTAAGTATAAGTTGAGGACAATGATTTGCTTTAAGTGTGTTTTTATTGAAAGGGTGCTCACAAAATTTGAAGAAGCCAAGTTGTTTTGAGAAGCCAAGTTTGTGATAAAAAGATTGATCAAAAGAAGACTTGGACACTTATGAGATGGTTGAATGGATAGCTAGTTTAAGTAGAAACTTGTTCCAGCTCAAAATCAACAGTTTCTGTATATTTTTCAGTGATGTATTGACTCAAAGTGTCGACACATGATATGAAGTGTTGACACATGGAGATGAAGTGTTGACTCAGGCTGGTACACAACAAAGTCTCAATTGGCACAGATGAAGTCTCAACACATGGATTTGATGTGTCGACTCAAGGTGTCGACACATGGATCAACACATCACCTGAGACTTTCAAGCCACAGAACTTATAGAAGTTGAAGGAATAGTTGAAGTGTTGACACATGGAAGCAAGGTATCGACTCAAAGTATCAACTCAACTGAGAAGGTGTCGACACATCTGAGATTTCCAAAGAATCTGAATGGAGCATTTTGAACTATGTGTCGACTTAAGAAGAACATTATCGACCTTATGTGTCGACTCAACTAAGGAAGTGTCGACACATGGAGTTCTGATAATAGTAATAGCTAGTTTTTTCAAGCGTAAAACTCATCCAAATGCCCCCCAATGGCTAGTTTTTCAAGTGTAATGGCTAGATTTCAGTTTTGAGGCCTTGGAAAGGTATTTATATGCTCCAAATCAAATCAAAATGCAATATATTGAATATCCTTAAAGAGTTTAGAGAGAAGAGCCTTAACTCCTATTTACTCAAGGTTCAACCACTCTCAAGCAAAAGGAAGCCTCCAAGCATTCAAAGCCATCAAGTGTATTGAAGATCATTCAATCTTGGGCATTCAAAAGGCTTCAATAAGAGCAAAGCAATGCTATATCGAGCTACATCAACTTATTTGCTTTATTATTGAAAGCTTACATTGGTTCTTTATTTCTCTACTTATATCTTGTAAACGTTATTGGTTAGCCTATTGGAAAACATAGTGAGGTTATTGGTAAGCTTTGGAAAACCAATTAGGTTGGTGGTTAGCCCGTAAAACCACTAAGGTTCTTAGTTAACCCGGAAAACCAAGGGAGATTTTTGGTTAGCCTTGTAAAAACCAATTAGGTTCTTGGTTAGCCCGTAAAACCAAGTGAGGTTGTGACTTGTGAGCCTTGTAAAACAAGTCGGATTTTGATTAGTGAGCCCAAAAAACTAATCGGCTATAATCGGTGTGATTATAGTGAATTCCAAAAGGGATCTTGGGGAGTGGATGTAGGTGCATTGTTGGTACCAAACCACTATAGCTTGTTGTATTTGTGATTGCTTGATCTCTCCCTCTTTGCTCTTTATATTTTGCTTATTGCTTTTAATTTTTGCTGTACTATTATTCTAGAGTATTGCAATTAAATCATAGTACTTTGCTGAATTGGATTGTATATCTTGTTTTATAAAGTTTGTAACTTATGATATTCAGCTTAGCCTTAAATTTTTAGAGACCCAATTCACCCCCCCTCTTGGGTTGCTTTCTGGGTAACAAGTGGTATCAGAGCCTTGTTCTCAGTATATAGGCTTTACCACCTTGAGTAAAGATCTATGGTAGCCCCAATTGGTACTAGTGTAGTTAAGGGACAAGCCTCAAATAGACCTCTATTTTTTAATGAAACAAATTATACTTATTAAAAAACTAGGATGAGAATTTATATGCATTCTATTGATTACAATTTATGGAAAGTTGTTGATAAGGGTCCTCATATTTCTTCGATGGTGGTTAATGGTGTTTCCATCCCAAAACTTGAAGAGGATTGGGATGAAAATGACATTAAACAATCCGAGATCAATGCTAAGGCAATGTTTATTATGCATTAGATGCTAGTGAATTTAATAGGATATCTACATGCATATCTACTAAAAAAGTATGGGACATACTTGAAGTTACCCATGAGGGTATCGATCAAGTGAAGAACACTAAGGTTAATATGTTAGTGCATACATATGAGATGTTCTGGATGGAACCAAATGAATCTATCACTGATATCTATACATGTTTTACAAATATTGTTAATGTATGAGAAGTCTTGGTAAAGTCATGTCTAATGCTGATCTTGTGAATAAAATTCTTAGGTTACTTCCAACGTCGTGAGATCCGAAGGTGACCGTAATTCAAGAAGCAAAGGATGTGGACAAGCTACCTCTTGAGCAGCTAGTGGGATCGCTCATGACTTATGAGCTCAATCTAAAATAGAAATCTATAGACATGGATAAGAAGAAGAAGGGGATTGCTTTCAAGTCAAATATTCAAGAAGAATCCTCAATTGATGAGTCCAAAGATGAAGAAGAGGAAGAAGGTGAAGAAGCCCTCCTTGCACGTAAGTTTAGAAGATTCATGAAGAGGAGGAAGTTTCCCTACAAAAAGAAATATCAGTCTAAGGAAAAGGGAAAGGAAAAAGAAAAAGAGTAAGAAAAGGAAAAGAAAAAGGAAGTACCTATATGCTTCGAGTGCAAGAAGCCGGGACATTACAAGTTTGACTATCCTCTCCTCAAGAAATTAAGAAAGAAATTAAGAAAACAATGATGGCCACTTGGAGTGACAGCGAAGACTCCAGTTCAGAAGAAGAGCAGAATGAAGTTGCAAATCTCTACTTCATGGCATATCAAGACAATGATGGCGTATGTTCCGACTCCTTAGAAATGCTTTTGAAGAATTGATGCATGATTATAAATTAGTTTTATCTGAAAATAAGAAATTGAAAAAGCATGCAAATAGTTTTTCTTTAGAAAACAACTCTTTACTAAATGATGTTAGTTCTTTGAAATCTAAGATAGATGTTTTAGAAAAGAAAAATAATGCTTTAAGTATGGAAAATGAAGTCTTAAAAAGATCTAAAAATGTTATGACTAACAATGACCTTTTAAAGAAAAACAAGGATTTAGAACTTGAAATTGCTAAACACAAAAATGAACTTGAAAAGTTAAAGCCTTTTGTTAACAAATTTACTTATAGTTCAGAAAAGTTAAACTTACTTTTAAACAATCAAAGAGCAGTTTATAATAAGGCAAGTTTAGGATATAAACCACAAAAGCAACAAAAGTATTTCAAAAATCTTTTTATACCTGCATCATCTAGCATTACCTGTTTTACTTGTAAAAAATTAGGTCATAAATCATATCAATGTAATTTTAGAAAAATCATGTCTTTTGGTAAAGTATGGGTTCCAAAATGAACCATTTTAAATGCTAACCCTAAAGGACCCAAGTTAGCTTGGGTACCTAAAAACAAAGCCTGATCTTATTGCAGGTGTGTCTTGCAACCAAAGAAAACAAACGAGTTTAGTATCTTGATAGTGGTTGCTCAAGGCACATGACTGGAGATGTGAAGCAATTAACTTCTCTTGAAGCTTTGAATGGAGGAAGTGTGACCTTCGGTGATAATGGTAAAGAAAAAATTATTGGAATTGGTAAGGTTCACATAACTCCTTCTAATAGCATTAGTAATGTACTTTTAGTAGATGGTTTAAAGCATAATCTTTTAAGTATTAGCCAGTTTTGTGATAAAGGTTTTCAAAGTAGTTTTTAAATCATCATATTGCATGATTACTAGTCCAGATATAAATGGAGTACAATTCATTGAAAAAAAGCATGGAAATATTTATTTGGTAGACCTTGATGATTTATCATTACCTAATGGAGAATGCCTTGTTGCAATGAATTCTACTAAGGAAGAGACTAGTTGGTTATGGCATAGAAGATTAGGGTATGCTAGCATGTATCTCATTTCAAAACTTAGTAAAAAGAATTTAGTTAGAGATTTACCTGAAATTCATTTTGAAAAAGATAGAATTTGCCAAGCATGTCAATTTGGTAAACAAGTCAAAACTTCTTTTAAATCAAAAGAATTTGTAACTACTAGTAGACCACTTGAACTACTTCATATGGATCTCTTTGGACTAACTAGAACATCAAGTCTAGGAGGCAAGAGATATGGATTAGTCATTGTGGATGATTTTTCAAGATTTACTTGGATTTTCTTCTTAGCACAAAAAGATGAATCATTTTCTGTATTTATAAAATTTTATAGAAAAGTTTCAAATGAAAAAGGTGTTTCTATCATTTGTATTCGTAGTGATCATGGAACCGAATTTGAAAATCAGGATTTTGAAAACTTTTGCAATGAAAAAGGCATAGAACATAATTTTTCTACACCTAGGACACCTTAGCAGAATGGGGTAGTAGAAAGGAAAAATTGCACTTTAGAAGAAATGGCATGCACTGTGCTTTGTGAAAATGATTTGCCAAGGTATTTTTGGGCTGAAGCTATAAATACAGCCTGTTATGTTTTTAATCGAGTTTTGATATGCCCTATTTTAAAGAAAACTCTATATGAGCTTTGGAACCAAAGAAAACCAACCTTGAAATATTTTCGAGTTTTTGGCTGTAAATATTTTGTTTTGAATAATGAAAAAGATCATCTTAGAAAGTTTGATGCCAAGTCTGATGAAGGTATCTTCTTCGGATACTCTACATCAAGCAGGGCATACAGAGTGTTTAATAAACGAACTTTGGTTGTAGAAGAATCAATACATGTTGTATTTGAAGAATCAACTAACAAATCCTCGAGAAAAGAGGATACAACTGATGAATGTGCAGGTTCTGACAAGCTTCAGAAGCTGACACTGAATGATCAAGATCAACCAAATGAAGAAAAACAAGATAAGGATGAGAAAGAAGATGATACTCCAAAGCATCAAGATCTACCTAAAGAGTGGAGGTATGCTCATGGACACCCTAAAGAATTAATCTTAGGTGATCCATCTAAAGGGGTAAGAACTCGAGCTTTTTTTAGAAATGAATGTGATTATGTTGCTTTTGTATCTCAAGTAGAAGCTAAATATTTTGAAGAAGCTGAAAAAGACTCTGACTGGATTAATGCTATGCAAGAAGAACTAATCCAATTTGATAGAAATATTGTTTGGATACTTGTAGAAAGACCATCTAATGTTTCAATTATTGGTACTAAATGGGTATACAGGAATAAATTAGATGAAAATGTTATTGTTATTAGAAATAAAGCTAGGCTAGTTGCTAAAGGATATAATCAGGAGGAAGGGATTGACTTTGATGAAACTTTTGCTCCTGTTGCTAAACTTGAAGCAATTAGATTATTATTAGCATTTGCCTGTTTTATGAATTTCAAACTATTTCAAATGGATGTTAAGAGTGCTTTCTTGAATGATATTATAAATGAAAAGGTTTTTGTTGAACAACCACCTGGATTTGAAAATCATCCACATCCTGATCATGTTTTCAAATTACATAAAGCACTTTATGGATTAAAGCAAGCACCTAGAGCATGGTATGAAAGACTAAGCAAATTTCTTATTGAAAATGAATTTTCTAGAGAAAATGTTGACAAAACTCTATTTTTGAAAAGAAAATATAATGATTTATTAGTAGTACAAATATATGTTGATGACATCATTTTCGGTGCTACTAATGAAATTCTTTGTCAAGAGTTTGCTAAGCTAATGCAGGGTGAGTTCGAGATCAGCATGATGGGAGAATTCAATTTCTTTCTTGGACTCCAGATCAAGCAAACTTCAGATGGTATCTTCATCAACCAAGCTAAGTACACAAGAGAAATCATTAAGAAGTTTGGAATGGAGACTACTAAACCAATAGGTACGCTTATGAGCCCCTCTTGTAGACTTGATAAAGATGAACATGGTAAATCTGTAGATCAAAAGTTATACAGAGGTATGATATGCTCCTTATTGTATTTGACTACTAGTAGACCAGATATAATGTTTAGTATTTGCATGTGTGCTAGATATCAATCTGAACCTAAATAATCACATCTTATGGCTGTTAAGCGCATTATTAGATATCTGTCTAATACTATTAGTATCGGTTTATGGTATGATAGAAATTCATCTGCTGAATTAATTGGATATTCTGATGCGGATTTTGCTGGTTGTAGACTAGATAGAAAGAGTACCAGTGGAACTTGCCAATTTCTTGGGGTTAACTTAATCTCATAGTTTAGCAAGAAACAAACTTCAGTTGCACTATCCATAGCTGAGGCTAAATATATTGCAGCAGGAAGTTGTTGTGCTCAAATCTTGTGGATTAAGCAACAACTTGAAGATTTTGGAATTAAGTTGACTAGTACTCCTATTAAATGTGATAATACCAGTGCTATTTGCTTGACTAAAAATCCTGTTCAACATTCTAGGAGAAAGCACATTGAAATTAGACGTCATTTCATTAAGGATCATATAGAAAACAATAACATTTTGCTTGAATTTATATGTACTGAATTTCAATTAGCAAATATTTTGACTAAACCTCTTCTTGAAGATCGATTCTATATGATTAGAAGAGAGCTCGGGATCATCAATCCATTTGATTAAAATTTTCCCTTAATTTGACTCAAATTAGATCATTTTGACCTTATCCATGATAAATCATGTTAATCATTGTTGATTTGACTCCAAAAAATATGTTATTTTAATTGATTTTGAACATTCTGTGAAATTCTCAAATTTTCAATTTTTAAGTTGATGTGTCGGCACATCATGAATCGACACCAAAATGTGTCGACACATGCATGAGTCGACACATGACCGATAGTGAACTGAGATTTAAGGGTTTCCGAACCGTTTTTCCCCCAAATTTCTTTCTCCTCCGAGCCGACACATTGAATCAAGGTATCAATATTGTTCATCCTCTCATTTCGTTGCTTCTGTACACCGTTTTCTTGGATTTGAAAGTTCGGTAGCCATTTTTGTTGGATTTCTTCCTAGGATTTAGCTCCTAAACCCTAGAAACCCCCACTTTCCACCAAAAACCTTGCCCAAACTTTGATTCTTGATAATGGGTCCTCGCAAACAAGTCGTTCGCCGACCTCGTCAATCACAGCAAGAAGAAAAGCGGAGAACGAAGGCCCGACATGAGTCTAAAGCTCCGAATCCGCCTGCATGATCGTTGTTTGTTCCTTCTAGCCGGATGAGCTCCAAGATAGTAGTTGGAGGACACCGAGTGAGCTTTTCTTTCATAGACCAGCAGCATTTCCGGATTAGAGATTGGATTAGACATGCTGGGTTGGCCACTTTTTGTTCACGTAGTGAGAGATACTACCCAGGGCTGATGAGAGAGTTCTACGGATCACTTGCCCGAGGGACTGATGGCTGGATTGCTCAGGTCAGAGGACAGGATATCCCCATTTCTTTAGATGTTCTAAGCAGAGTATGGGATATACCCATGACTGGGTCTATAGTTGACAGTCTGATGGACCGAGTTAGTGATCTTTAGCATATTTTCGAGTCCAGCATTCTACCGGAGGGAGCCACTGTACCAGCTTCTAGACTATCCATAGAGATGAGACTGCTGCACCATATTGTCACCCGATTTTTCTACCGAAGACCGATCGTTTCGACTACATCACCGAGCGGGAGTTGCTCGTGATGGTCTCACTGATTCAGTGCACGCCGATATGTCTTCCTGTTCTGAGGTACATCAGATTACCGAGGCATTGTCTAGTCAGTGACTCTGCTTGACTTACGGCATGGGATTGACTATTCTGTTCAGGGAGTATGGAGTCAACTTCCAGGATGAGCCTTATCGTATCTTGATCCATACTGATGTGTATGACATCAGGTCATTGCATCGCATGGGTTATCATTTGGTCCGAGGCCAGTGGACACGGAGGATATCAGGTCAGGCCGAGGATAGAGCTGATGATAAGGACATAACAGAGGAGGAGCGGATTCTTTCTGGTGAGGCTAGACCTAGTGAGCTCAGCCTGAGATGGTAGCACAGCCAACTCAGTCTAATCCTTCTACATTTGCACAGTCTCAGCCAGCGCAGACGAAGACTCCTAGCACTTCAGATACTTTAGAGGACAGAGTCAGATGCATTGAGATTGATGTATTTATCATGAGACAGCATCTTGACATGTTTATAGCTGAGACGAGAGAGAGTCATATTGGTCTTAGTGATGGCATCTCGGCTATTCTCTCTACACTGTCTAGATCTTCGATGAGTACTCCGGCTGTAGATACTGCTCCTGTACCTGTTCATGTACCTGCACCAGCACCAGCTGATGACCTTGCTGATATCTATACTGGTGTTGAGACTACTGTTGGAGATGGAGATGGAGATGAGGAGATTGACTCAGACCATTTTAACATTGCTGATCTTATGTCAGAGCCAGTTGCGGAGGTGACGGATGACGTGCCTGCGAGCCCTATTGACCCATCCTTCTTACCTATCCCAATTCCTGATCCATCCTCTCCTTCTAGATCAGATGATCACACTCTAATTCCTATTCCTATTCCTATTCTCACTCCTATCATTGATATACCTACTGTTGATGTACCTAACATTGATACTTCATTCATTGATTCTCCTGATATTCCTACACCTATCATTCAGACTCCCACTATTGATACACACATTGTAGATATACCAACACTTTCTTCAGTTGATACTGTTGTTCTTGATACGCCTGTATCATCAGCTTTTACACCTACTCTTGATACTCATATCACTGATACTCCTACTCTCCGCACATCCTCATTGATTCGAGAGCTTGGGTTTTATACACCTAGCTTTCAATATCTTGATTCTGGTCCTACTATTGATCGTACGCCTCTCCCAGCTGTTGCTGAGATGATTCACCCATCTGTTCAGTTCCTGCGGAGGATGTAGTTCCTACCTCTACTGCTTCAGCCAGAGGTCGAACTTATATTCATCGCAGAGGATGTGGACATCGTACCCCTCCATAGCCGACCAAGACCAGACTTCGAGATCTTCTATCGAGATGGCCGCGAGCTCGATCCTTCATTGATACAAGACCGATTGAGATCGATTCATCTTCTGATGATTCGATGGATGAGGATTAGGATTTTGATGTATTTCTAGATAGTTTACTTTCATGCTTCTATGTACTTTTGTCTTTGAAATGTATCATTTTGTTGTACAAATTCCAAGTTTATATGAAAACACTTGTTATTTCTCATCTTTATATATTTGATGGAATGATTGTTAAATCTTGAATTGCTTTTATACTTCATGATCTTCACTTATATTGCTTGTATGAGTACTTATCTATTCAATTTATTTATTTCCCTACCTTTTTAATGATAAAAAAAGGGGGAGTAATTCAGTGAGATTTAAGTATAAATGGAGAGCAATTTTTTTTTGAAATGTGATATGTATACTTGTGATATGCAAGAAATAGATTTTTTTGAAAAACCTGAATTGAAGAACACTTACAAAATTCCTTAAGAAAGGGGGAGCTTTACTCTATGTTCAATTGAAGATCCTTTCAAAGTAAATTTAATCCTTAAAACCCCTCTTTCAATGTTTTGAAAAGATTCTTACAAATTTCGTTATGAATCATGGATTCAGGGGGAGCTTTGTTATTTGCTGAATTTTTCTTGTAAGAGTATCATGATACATGTTCTCAAATTCATTTGAATGAATATCAAAGTTCTGATACTCTCTATCCTTGTAACAAGCTCTAATACTATTACTTGTGTTTTGAATGATCACATCTTTAATGCAAGTAATGTTGATATACTTAATGCTTTCAATATTGTGCACCTTGATCAATTCTCTTAAAGCCTTATTTTAAAAGCAATTTATACTTAAGGATTTTGTCATCATCAAAAAGGGAGAGATTGTTGACTCCACTAATTGATTTGATGATAAGCAAAATAGTTAAGTATAAGTTGAGGACTAATGTTTGCTTTAAGTGTATTTTTATTGAAAGGGTGCTCACAAAATTTGAAGAAGCCAAGTTATTTTGAAGAAGCCAAGTTTGTGATGAAAAGATTGATCAAAAGAAGACTTGGACACTTATGAAATAGTTGAATGGATAGCTAAGTTAAGTAGAAACTTGTTCCAGCTCAAAATCAACAGTTTATGTGTATTTTTCAGTGATATGTTGACTCAAAGTATCGACACATGACATGAAGTGTCAACACATGGAGATGAAGTGTCGACTCAGGCTGGTACGCAGTAAAGTCTCAATTAGCATAGATGAAGTGTCAACACATGGACCTGATGTGTCGACTCAAAGGTGTCGACACATGGATCAACACATCGCCTGAGACTTTCAAGCCACAGAACTTGCAGAAGTTGAAGGAACAGTTGAAGTGTCGACACATGAAAGCAAGGTGTCGACTCAAAGTATCGACTCAACTAAGAAGGTATCGATACATCTGAGATTTCCAGAGAATCTGAATGGAGCATTTTGAACTATGTGTCGACTCAAGAAGAACATGTGTTGACCTTATGTGTCGACTCAATTGAAGAAGTGTCGATACATGGAGTTCTAACAACAGTAACGACTAGTTTTTTTAAGCACAGAAATCGCCCAAATGCCCCTTCAACGGCTAGTTTTTCAAGTGTAATGGCTAGATTTCAGTTTTGAGGCCTTATGAAGGTATTTATATACTCCAAATCAAATCAAAATACAACATATTGAATATCCTTAAAGAGTTTAGAGAGAAAAGAAGAGAGAAGAGCCTTAACTCCTATTCACTTAAGGTTCAACCACTCTCAAGCAAAAGGAAGCCTCAAGCATTCAAAGCCATCAAGAGCATTGAAGATCATTCAATCTTGGACATTCAAAAAGCTTCAACAAGAGCAAAGCAACACTACATCGAGCTACATCGACTTATTTGCTTTATTATTGAAAGCTTATATTGGTTCTTTATTTCTCTACTTATATCTTGTAAAGGTTATTGGTTAGCCTATTGGAAAACCAAGTGAGGTTATTGGTAAGCCTTGGAAAACCAATTAGGTTGGTTGTTGCCCGCAAAACCATTAAGGTTCTTGGTTAGCCCAGAAAATCAAGGGAGGTTTTTGGTTAGCCTTGTGAAAACCAATTAGGTTCTTGGTTAGCCCGTAAAACCAAGTGAGGTTATGACTTGTGAGCCTTGTAAAACAAGTCAGGTTTCGATTAGTGAGCCTGGAAAACTAATTGGTTGTAATCGATGTGATTATAATGAATTTTTATGGGGATCTTGGGGAGTGGATGTAAATGCATTGTTGGCACCGAACCATTATAGCTTGTTGTATTTATGATTGCTTGATCTCTCCCTCCTTGCTCTTTATATTTTGCTTATTGCTTTTAATTTCTGCTGCACTATTATTCTAGAGCATTGCAATTAAATCATAGTACCTTGCTGAATTGGATTGCATATCTTATTTTATAAAGTTTGTAGCTTGTGATATTAAGCTTAGCCTTAAATTTTTAGAGACCCAATTCACCCCCTCTCTTGGGTTGCTTTCTGGGCAACAGAATATAACAAGATTAAGAAGAAGTTTATGGAGAAAACAAGGGTTTATATTATCTCCAGTGTGAATAGCTTGCAGGACCTCTTGAAAGACTCGGACCTCTCTCTCTCTTAAGGCCGTACAATATATATATACCTAGGTTAAACCAAATGGTGCGGGCACCAGACTCAGAAGAAGACTTTAGGGCTCCATCTGGATCTCTGATTGACCTTGCCCGAAGAATTAGGATTTTCTGGTTTTGTAATAAGGGTTGACTTGGTCAAC
Organism: Areca catechu; assembly: GCA_021397845.1. Taxonomy (NCBI): domain Eukaryota; kingdom Viridiplantae; phylum Streptophyta; class Magnoliopsida; order Arecales; family Arecaceae; genus Areca; species Areca catechu. The sequence continues at coordinate 137,903,415 of CM038053.1, read as the reverse complement.
TCAATTTTAGTTGAGTCTGTATGTCCCTGCAATTTAAATTTTGTTGAGTCATGTTGACTCAGTTCAAGTCCTAGTAGTGGTCTAGGTCTTCTCTAGGGTATCACATTTTCTCCCAAGCCCAAGCAAGTGGGCGCCACACTCCCAGCCACACTCCCAGCCACACGCCAGAGTCCAGGAGGTGCCATAAATCCATCCCAGTGTCTTGGTCCCCACACCCAAGGGAGCAAGAAATTTTCTTGAAGCTAAAATCAAGGAGGCGCCCCATATGTACCTTAAAAGGCCAAGCTAAAGGAGGAAAGAGGCATTTCTTGGGGAGCACTTCAAGGGGGCGCCCAATCCATGCCTAAAAAGCCCAAAGCAAAGTTGGGAAGAGCCATGACTTGGGGAGAAAGAAAAAGAGGTGTCCAAAAGAGTTGAGCCATGGAAGGAAAAAAATATTTCTTGAAGAGCAAGGCTAGGAGGCGCCACCTACTTACCATTTGAAGCTTTCAATCAACATTTATGGAACCTCTTGGTTGTCCATATGGGAAGGAATTGATTCTACAAACCTAATTTGAAGATCCATCCTATTAGTCCCACATGGGAAGATGTAAAACCCTGACCTCTTGTAAAGTCCTATAAAATAAACCCCTCTTGTAATTTTGAAACAACTGATGAATGAATCCAATTTAAGTGTGAGCAAACTTTGTGTTTCTCTCTTCCGCACTTGTATTCAGGTGTTGAGCTCCGTGAGGGAGTAAATCCGGGTTCCCTAGGAACCTTGAGGGGGTGTGAGATCTCCAACCTCAAAACCATAGGTTAGCCACTTCCATTCCAAACCCTAGCCGCCCTTCATCCTCTTCATTCCACCAAACCCTAGCCTACCCCATCTCTCACGACCCCTCTCTCCAAGTAGAGGCCAACCACCAGCATCCAGGTCCAGTTCGGCTGCTTCGAAGACAGAGCAAATCCCAGAGGAAGCCAGATCAGCATCCAGTAGAATCAGGCTTTCAGCAACATCAAGTTCTTCTATCTGGTAAATCCTTTCTTGAGTATCTGGTTCCATAAATTGTTCTTCTTCTTTCCCAGATCTTGAGTTCAGAAGAAGCCAACTCTGTCAAAGGACCAGTATTGGAGGATCCATTACGAAGGTATTTGAATCCGGGGATCCAACAATCTGCTCAAGAGAGTCCTTCCACTAAATTCTGTGAAGATCACTGCCTGGTCTGTAACCCTTCTCTTCTCTTTACTTCTGTCCTGTTGAAAGTTCAGAGCGAAACCCTAGGTCTGGGAGTTTCTCAACCCCCAGCGATCCTTTACTTCTGAACTACTCTGATAATCTAGTTCTTTTAAATTGTGCTTTCAATTATTACATAACCTTTTGAGCCAGTGTCTACACTATAGGATAGAGACTTGGAGGCTATGCCAAACTTTTTATTAAGGTCTAAGCCCGAATTTTAAAACCATGCTTGAGTCAATGTGCCAGGGTGATTTCATGTAGAAACCACCTATTAAAACCTAGCAATTTCTAGAGGACTTACTAGAAAAGATTCTACAATGAGAGGAAACTAGGAAATCTAAAAATACACCATCATGAGATAATATGTACCAAATCTCAACATCCATAGCCAAAGAGGCTAAGATGGCATCCTTGATTTCTATGATAAAGCAAATCTTAGAACTCAAGGGACAGGTCCCTATAAATCAAGTGAACCAAGTGTCTACACTAGTATGTAATGGATGCAATGATCTAGGACATGTAGTAGAAGAGTGTCCCTACTTCATGACCTAAACTAAAAATCATTGTGCATAGGTAAATGCAACCTATTAAAGATTTACCAATAACCCCTATGCACCAACCTACAATCTAGGATGGAGGAATCATCCAAACTTTTTCTATTCATAAGGTCCTAATGCAAGTAATCCTAGCTTCAATTAGTCTAACCCAAGGCCCAATCCTACAAGAAACAACCCACCAATCAATAATAATGAAAAGGGATTTAGTTCTCTAGAGAAAGTCCTAGAAACTCTAGCAAAATTCCAAGCTGACGCCTATATCATAATTAATAGCAGCAATGCTACCCTGAATAACTTTATACAAACCATAGGTGAATAGTTATCTTCCAATACCCAGACTATAGCTCGTTTAGAAATACAAGTAGGTCAGTTAGCCACAACTTTGAATGAGAAGGAACAGGATAAACTACCAAGTTAGCCCTAGGCTAATCCTAGAATTCTAAGTAATCAAGGACTGCAATAAGGAACCCATATTAACCAATTGAGTGATATCTATACATTGAGATCTAGGAGATAAATAGATAACCAGGTGGGTGCATCTGAAGAAGAAGAATTAGAAAACCCACTCTTTGAATAACAAAGTAGGGCCAGCCTAAAACACCTAAGGCATGAGAACCTGATATGACACCCAACCCACCATCTAAGTCCTTGCTAGAATCTAATGAACCAAATACCAAGATTGTAGCACCATTCTTAAAAAGACTTAAGCCCAATTGAAATTCAATTAGATAAGATTTTGAAGATCTTTAAGCAAGTTAAAATAAATATTCCTTTACTGGATATGATTCAACAGGTTCCAGGTTATGCTAAATTCTTTATGGACCTGCGTACTAAGAAGAAGACCACCAATGTACTCTACAAGAGATAAATTATACCAATAGTTTATTTGTAAGTATTATTATTATTGTAATATAAAGAAAAGAAAATTAAACCTATTTTGCATGGTAGATTTAGATTCCTGGATGACTTCTCTTACTTGCTTCTTAAATTAATCAATTAAGACTTGTTTCCTTTCAAATCTGCTATTCTTATTCTAATCTCTCTATAATCAATTCTCTTTTTTTTTCATGAAATAATTATCCTTGATCCTAGATATTATGATCCTTACTCATTCTAGCTATAGTAGTGAGGCAGTTTTATTTTTGACCTCCCTATGACAAGCAATTACTATCCCACCATAAAATAAGATGAAAGGGATACAATTCAGAAGTGTGACCGGTGTAGCACCACTCCAATATGCAGTGAATGCTAGCTACTCTGCTCATCCCCTTAAGTGCACCATAGCCTTTTGCTCAATGGGGAATAGACATATTCACTACAGTGAAACAGGTCTCTACCGACGCTTTTTTTGACCTTTCCTGATGCTTTTAAGCATCGCCAAGCAAGCTCCCGATGCTTTTTAAAGTGTCACTAAAGCATCGACTATGTAAGAGTGGGGACGCAACCTGTCGATGCTTTTTAAAAGCATTGGCATTTGTCGACACTTTAAAGTATCGCTAAATTTTTATTTTCCGACACTTTAAAGCATTGCTAGATTTTAAGTCTAGCAACGCTTTAAAGCATCGACAGTTAGCGATGCTTTAAAGTATCGCTATGTTTTAAGTCTAGCGATGCTTTAAAGCATCACTAGGTCCAAACCTAGTGATGCTTTAAAGCATCGCTAGACTTAAAACCTAGCGATGCTTTAAAGCATCACCAGTTCCAAACCTAGTGATGCTTTAAAGCATCGCCATTTCCAAACCTAGCGATGCTTTAAAGCATCGACAGATTTATTTTTAAAAAAAAAAAATTAAATAGCTACCTATATACAAGAAATACATACAACACAACTTGTATCATTATCAAAATGAAAACATTCAAACCTGTATCACATCCAACATACATAAATAAATGAAAACATTCAAACCTGTGTCACACCCAACATACACAAACACAAACACAAACCAATCATAAAGAGTTTTTTATATATATATAAAAGTATCAATCCAAGTTTAAATAAACAAAAAAATATACAAAAATAATAAAAAAAATAGCTGGCATCACTGATCCGCGGGAGGCTGGTCATCATCAGGTCTGCGACTCACAGATGCACCAAGAACCTACAAGATATACATCAAGAATTATGATACATACATTATATATATTCTAAATTATTAGATACATACAAAATTAATAAATAATTACTTACCTGAGATGACATGAACATATGCAGCATAGATGTAACATGCTCTAGCTGAGACCTAATGGTCTGCATCTCTGCTCTGTCTGCATCACATGTCTGTCAGAGCTCTGCTATCTCCTCCTGGAGCTGACGAACATGTAACTGATCATGACTCTCTAGTATCCCGAGTATATCTACTCATCTCAGATAACTGAGTAGGGGTAACTCCAATCCCATAACCCTTCACTCGTCCAGGATGCTCTGGTACCATCAACTCCGAGAATACCTCAGCATCGATGCGACTGCTTTGAGTAGATGATGAACCCTCGCCAGCACGCTCGAAGATCATAGAGGTAGCCCTATTCTATATTTTATAAAAAATACATATATCAATACTTAATAAAAATAAAAATATAAATCATGATATAATATAAATAAAAAAAATACATATATATCTGGACTCCTCCCGAACAAAACTGCCATCCTGGTGAACGTGAGTCATCCGATAGAACTCCACCTCACCAGGCTCCCTCCCCTGCTGATCAGCCTATATAAAGAATAAATATTACAAAAAAATCTAAAATAACACATCTTATACCCCCGTACCATGATACATGGCACATGCATGATATATGATGTTAAAACTATAAGTGTACTAAAAGTATTATAGGATGAGAAACATACAAACTCATGCCTGAGCTGTGCATAACTCTTGGATCCCGCTGTGTGAGGAATAGACTAAGCTGCTCATGTAGCTCTACCAATATCAGAATATGTCTACAAAATAAAATTAAAACTATGTTATATATTGTATAAATATAATTATGACGAGTAAAAATTAATAAATTTCGAAGTGTTTGATGATGCTACACAACCTGTGCCCTCTCGGAGAACTAATAGTGCATCAGCTCCATCCACTCATGAGGGTGAACATCAGGAGGATAGGTAGCTACAACCCGCTCCTCTATCCTACCCTCTCGCTTATAGTCTCTCTTCAACTTCGTCCTATATTCTTTCCACTTGCGATTGAGAGACTTAAGCATAAAATCAGAAGAATCTGAAGGAAGAACAAAATTTCTCTACAATTTAAATAAATAATAAAATAAGTATTAAATGAAATAAGCAATTCAATTATTTAAACCTAAGATATAAAATAATATATCAATTTTTTTACCTATATAACTCGTAGTATCTCTATTTTATATGCAGGAAGCATGTCGTTCCACTTCGAATAATTCAGGGGACATAGCTGACCCCGGTGTGCTACTATCCCCAGAAAACTAGTCAACAAGCTAGCAACTTTCTTAATAGGCTGTCCTAGCTTGTTGCACTCTATGATTATCCTCTCGCCCTCAGGTAACTACCACACATCACAGACTAGTGTGGGTCCTCGCCTCCACCTAAGTCTCCCAGATCCATTTACAAAAAAATACAGAAAGTTATATATCAAAACTATTGCATATGTATGAATTCAAATGGGATGAAATTATTAAATTACCCTGTATCTGTATGTCATCGATGATAGGCTCATCATCATAATGATCCATAGGAGGATCGTGATGTGCAGACTCGGAGGGAATAGCATCGTCATGAGGTGGAGAGGTACTAGCATCGACCGGATATGCAGAAATAAAAGGACTAGCATCTGACCGATATGAAGATGATCGACTACCCACGGGCTACTGTGTTGAAGAAGTACCAGCCTCGGTCTAGGAAAACTGAAATTGTACACCTGATAATCGCTTCCTTCGAGGCATGGTGTACCAACATACATTATTTTAAAACAAGTTAGTCAACATTATAATCAAATTATAACATAAATGAATTGCAATTTAAAAGATAACATAATCATTCATGCAAAAATGTAAACCATCTTATAAACTACTTACTTGTCATAATCAACCAGTTGTACCTTCTTCGAAATCCAACCTAACCAAAATGGTTGTATCATTTATATGATCATCTGGCACAATATTATAAGGCATACACTGAGTGTAAGTATCATCATCATCTTCTTCCACCATTTTTCCCATGTCATACAAGTCTCTGGGTTTTGTCTTAATAATAGTAGCTATTATTTATCTTTCGAGTCTTGTACATAAAAAACTTGTTGAGCTTGAGATGAAAAAATAAATGGATCATCCTTCAATAACACACATGTATGTATCAATCTTAAAAAATTGACAAGTATGAATCTGTTTGAGTCCTTTTTCAAACCTCTTAGTGTATTTATATCCACCTAATCATATTGAAATAATACAACTTTAAAATTTTCATAATAATCTAACTCCAAAATATCTTTAAGTATACCATAATAAGATTTTTCATCTGCTTCTACTATAACACCACTGTTCTGAGTTTTTCCAAGTTTCTCACGCTCCTTGGTATGAAATTTAAAGCCATTTATAATAAAACCATTATATTTGTTCATAATATAATTTGGACCTCTGGCTAGTGCTATTAGTTCTGCTGAACTATTTTTCTCCATCAGTACCGATACCTGGAAAATATAATATCAATTATCAATCACTTATTCAATGTTAAATGTATATAAAATTATTATATGACTTATATATACTAACCTGATTGGCAAGCCAATTAGGGAATAACTCAACCAACTATCTTTGTTCAATCCTTGGATTAGGATGAGTGGAATGTTTGGCTTGTCTTTGTACAGCTAAAAATTCACTACATGATAATCAAATATAAGTTTGACAACAACATATCTAATATTTAGTATTATCTATGTGTAGATAGACTAAACTGTGATAGTCAGATATTATGTCACTATGTAGCAATACATAACGGTGTGCTTGTGACAAGGATTTATGGTCAAGAACAATACTTTTAGGTTTTCCTATAAATCTTCCAAATGATGCAAATTTGTATAGATCTGTATTCTCCATAATATCACCATGACGTTGAGGTCGATTGAATACAGTGTCTACACCTTTGAGATATCTTGAACAAAATGTTAAACACTCTTCAGCAATATATCCCTCTGCTATTGAGCCCTCAGGATGGGCTTTGTTTTGTACATAATCCTTTAAACATACAAGATACCTTCAAAAAGTATGATATTTATTAATATTAATATCATATTAAATAATGAAAAAGATATATAAATTATAAAATTTAAGTTTTACAGCATTACCTCTCGATATGGTACATCCATCTGTACTGTACCGGTCCACCAAGTTTAGCTTCCAAAGCTAAGTGAATGAGTAGATGAACCATAATTATAAAAAACCCAGGTGGAAAAATCTTTTCCATCTGACATAACGTAAGTATGACTTGAGACTGCAATTGATTAAGCTCCTGAGGATCAAGAACTTTAAAACATAATGCCTTGAAGAATGATGATAACTGAAAAACAACCGTAATAACTTGTTTCGGCATTGACGATCTTAAAGATAATGGAAGAATATCTTGTATTAATATATGTCCATCATGACTTTTAAGATTAGAAATTTTTCGCTCTTTCATATTCACACATCATGAAATATTTAATGCATATCCATCAGGAACCTTGATATTCTTTAAAATTGCTAGGAAGAGATCTTTTTCTTGACTAGACATTGTATAACATGCATGAGAATATAAGTTCTATCATTTGCAAGCACTTGTGAATGAAGTTCATATCGGATGCCCATTTCTTTTAAATCAAGATGCGCCTTCATGTTATCTTTAGTCTTTCCATCAAGATTTAATATTGTTCCAATCAAATTATCACAAATATTTTTTTCTATATGCATAACATCAAGATAATGCCGGAGTATATTATGCTCCCAATTATGTAAGTCAAAGAATATGCTTCTTTTCTTCCATAATTGTTTAGTATGCTGATGGATAGATGCTGTGATTATATCATCATCATTTTCAACTTCAAAAAAATTATCCGGATCCTCGAACACTGCTATATCTAAAGTACAAGTATTGACTTCCTCCGATACTTCTTCTTGTATCGAAGTCTCAACATCATCTCTTCCTCACTTTTCAGAGAACTTTGTCATCTTTCCATAACGTGTCTGATACCAAGCATTTGTCTATGAATATCAAAACCAGAAGGTAGAATTAGAGCAGATCCCAACTCTATAGTATCATCAAATAAATCCTTCTGAAATTGAAAGAGATGATTTGCCTCCAACCATCGACGATGTCCCATATAACAGAACTTTCCTCCATGTTTTAACCAAACTGAATGGGTGATTCACCACAAGAAGGACATGTAACTCGTCCCTTAGTGCTCCAGCCAGATAAATTAGCATATGCAAGAAAATCGTTAACAGTCCATAATAGAGATGCCCGCAGATTGAATGTTTGGCCATTCGAAGCATCAATTGAACTGATACCCTCCCACAGTTATTTCAATTCATATATTAAAGGTTGTAAGAAAACATCAATATTATTACCTGGACCCTTATCACCTGGAATGACCATTGATAAAATAAGTTAAGACTGTTTCATGCATATCCATGGTGACAAATTATAAGGAATCAGAACAACTGGCCATGTGCTATAGACAGAACTTAAGGTCCAAAATGGATTGAACCCATCACTGGCTAAACCCAGCCTGACATTACGAGTATCAGATGCAAAATTAGGATGTCTGTCATTAAATTATATAGGTAAAGAGGTCCTATCTCATTCAAGAATTGCATTAATTATATAGGTCATTTATAGTAACCAAAGGATACGTAATAGAAGTTCTAGAAAAATATCGGCAGCATTTCTCCATAGTTCTCCCCATACAAATAAATATGTATGAGGAGAACTAAAAAAAAATATTATCCGAAATATATCTGAAACTCTATCCATACCGTTTGATTACTGTAAGCACCTATAAAATTATTTGCAATTCTCAAACTGTCCAAACTGAACATTCAATGAACCACTATACATATTTCTCCCATCCGTACAAAAATAAAATAATTGTACGAATGCTGTAGAATATGTACTTTAATCAATTGACGGGTCTATGTTTCTATGCAATGCAAGTTTTTTAAAAAATATCTAAAAAATCATAATTGATCATAACAAAGCTACAGATGGTATTGAAATAAAAGATGCAAGTATATACTAAGAAATTTATAAAGAAATAAAAATCATCTACTAAGAAAAAGAACAATAAATAATAAAAAATAATTAGGAAGCTCAGTTATATACTATTTAATCTGCAACTAAATCAAAACGACTACAATCGATTGCCTACAAAAGAAGGCCATCCAAGATTGTTGTCATTAGAAACAGTTGAATCAGCCAAACAATTCATCACATAATCATCATAGCTTCCATATACAAACCTTAAACCAATTTTAACATTGGTTACAAAGCTTCTTTACTCTCCAAGTAAATACCTGATAAGAAAACAGGGCTTAACATATAGTTTGCTTCTAAAACTCAATATAATTTTTTTCAAAATATTAACACTTATTAACAAATTTATCCCTTATTAATTTTTTTAACAAAATTATAACACTTCTTTTTCCGCTACTAATCATAAACCATCCATGCAACATAAAATGATAATAATAAAAAAAATAAACTAATACGAGAGCAGAAGAATGTTTCTCGTGAATCAGTATTAGCATAAAAAATCTAGACTATGATCTATTTAAAAAGCAGAAAAGGGCTAGAAGACCCGCAACATGGCATATTCTTTGTTTAACTCTTACCACCATGGTGTGTTACAGATCGAAAGATGGATTGAGCCATTGGATATATATAAGGGATCTTTTCCTAAACATGGCAAGCAAGTGGTTCCCTAATTAAGGCCTGGATGCCAACTTTGCCCCTAATAACAACCCCTTCGGTCCATCCACTGCCCTCCTGCATCCGTTGCACCCACTTCTACACCCATAAAATGTCATATTGTTCAAGCATCCGGTTGCCTCCTCAAACATTCCCTTCTTTCAAATCCCATATGAACTTTGGCATGCATCCATCATGTCCTCCAAAACATTGACCAGCTGCATGCCTAAAAATTCTTCACGGCAACACAAGAAGATGTGATAACATTGAACATAATTATATTTCCGCACTGGACGAGCAATCCTTTTGGATCATATAGGTCATGAACGTCGATCTTCATGCATGGCATCCATCCATCATTCTTTGGTAAAATAATATTGTACCTTATAATATTAGATTGTAGGCGGTGCAGTTTATATTCTCTTTACATGGTGGGTTGAGATGATCAGAGGTGAAAAAAATTGACACAACTGGCCGGACCCAATTTTATCTGGTTAAGTGTGGACAAAGCAATTTCTAATTAGAACGGGATGCGAGGATAAAATTTTTTGAAACAATTTTTTTAAAAATAAAGTACGGGTTGTGCCGACTTAGCTTGCAACGATAATATTATATGTGAAAATTGTGATCAAAATAGATCGAGCATTTTTCCAACTGGTTACCCAATCTCAAATCAGGTTGAGCATAGGTCCTAATATTTTTTAAAAAAAATTTATATATTTATCCTTGTTATGCCACTCAAATTAAAATTTTATGATGGTCAAATTCCCAAGTGGTGATTCAACGAGCATAATTAGCATGGTCTGATGGGACAAAAGCTCAACCACCCGGGATTTTCTTTTTCCACTACTTGTTAATCTATAGAAAAGCTACATCTGAATTAATGACATGATGTTATGCTTTGTGCCCAACAATTCAGCTTTCAGGTTAAAAATTTGAAATCCAAGCTTATGAAATTCACAGCAACAATTATAATTTGGATTTATACAAATCCACACTAAATGAAATATAACAAAGAATCCAAATTAATCTATTATATATCCATTAAAAAATAAATAACTAGGGAGATTACCAAATCCAAATTTAAATATCAAGGGCACGGATCGGTGGAGGAGCTACCGACCGGATGAGGAGGAGGAGGAGGTTCGACGGCTCGGACGGGTGCTGTGTCGGTGGATCGAGCGGAGGAGGAGGAGGAGGTTCAGCGGCTCGGACGGGTGCTGCGTCGGCGGATCGAGAGGAGGAGGAGGATCGGAGGTTCGGCGGCTCGGACTGGTGCTGCGTCGACGGATCGAGCAGAGGAGGAGGAGGAGGAGGGTTCGGCGGCTCGAGCGGGATCTAGGGCTCGGGCGGGGGGGGGGGGTTTGGGGGCATAGGGTTTTGAGAAATTTAGCGATGCTTTTAAGCATCGGTAAAGGTCCGGTAATTACCGATGCTTAAAAGCGTCGGCGAGTTGCGGAGGATGCCGATGCTTTTTAAAAGTGTCGGCAGATTCCAGGGTCACGACGCTTATAAGCATCGATAAAGGTCCGGTAATTGCCGACACTTAAAAGCATCGGTGGGTTTCGGAGGATGTCGATGTTTTCCAAAAGCATCGGCGGGTTCTTGGGTCTTCCCGGTGCTTCCCAGAAGCGTCGAGAGAAAAGCATCGCTGTTTACCCTTTTTACTGTAGTGATTGGAACAATTTTCCTAGTTACCGGAGGATAGAAGTTTGTACTTGTAACAATCAATTATTTTACCAAGTAGATAAAAGCCAAACCACTTGCCAAAATTATCAAAGCAAAAGTAAAAGACTTCATTTTAAAGTCCATTATCTATCACTTTGGACTACCCCAAATGATAGGGACATCAAAACCCATCCAGGTTTTTAATCATTTCTCTAAGATTTTATTTTATTTTATTTTATAATTTTTATTCCAGTTATCCCATTATCCCCTCTATTCCTAGTTTATTCCCTTCCTATCCCTGATTTATCCCCAATGTATTCCTATCATCTTCTTCCTCCTTTCATCGCCCAAAACTTCCATTTTTTCTCCCACTAGTCCAGGATCCGCCATGCCCGACCACCGGCGATCCCCGATGACCATCCACCTTCCCCCGGCGATGAACTTCTCATGGGAATGCCGGCGAATCCCATGAAACCGCCCATGGCCATCCCCCTCGCTGCTCCGTCCATGCCCGTAATGCCTCCCCATCTCCATGACCGACGCCCCTCTGCCTGGAGTCATCTCCAGTCGCCATCGACATCGATCGGATCCCGCTAGATCCACTAGCCCATCCACCCTCCGCCTCGCCTGCGAGCATCACCAACCACCTCCTCCAAATCTGCCTGCCTCCTCCAAATTTGCCATCATCCCCCAAATCCTTCGACCTCCTCTAAATCCACCGTCATCCCCCAAATCTGCCAGCCTATCCACAGTCTTTGCATCCTCCGCCCCGTCCATCAATCCCCTGTTCCACGGTCACAAGAGAAGGATTTGCACAGATCCTGATGCATAAACAATTATGCATGGATCTCAAAGCTACTTGTTTAGGATTAAAAAAATAAAATAAATAAATAAATAAAAAAATTTCATGTATGGGTCCTAAATTTTGTAAGCCTATATAAAGGCATCCCCTCTTGTATTTGTTTATTTTTATAATGAAGATAAATTTTTGAGAAAAGAGTTCTTGGTTCTGCCTCTGTTAGGAGTGGGCATGAGGCCCATCTTTCCTTCACCTTCGGACGTCGAGGGGTGTGAAATCTCGTCTTGCCTTCGCCTTCGAGCGTCGAGGAATGTGAGGCCCTAGTTATCCCCTTTCCCGTCAAGTCCCCCTCTAGGTCTTAGGGATTTTCCTTTACGGCCCCAGGTAGCGATTTGGGTGGGATGCCCTAGGCTCCGCACGTAGTGAGATGGGTGGGATGTCCTAGGCCACATGTAGTGTGATGGGTGAGATGCCCTAGAGGTGAGAGGTCTCTCCGTGAATGTAAGTCCCTAGTCCTAGAGTGTCCAATTTTCCTACCCTCCATCCTCATTGTTCCTTCACCACCCCATTACAAAAAAAAAAATCAAAAGAAAAAAGGTACCCTAATCTAGGTGACTTCTAGGCTCACCATCGATCCTTTCCCTTATCTGTCCCACATCAATTTTGGTATCAGAGCGGGAGAGGAATAGGGTTGAAAAAAAAAAGAAGAGAGAAAAAAGATACAGTGAGCCTGACTCGATGGAGTCGAGTTTTTCCCACCCCAGGAGAATGATGGGGACATCAAAACCCATCCGGGTTTTTAATCTTTTCTCCTAGATTTTATTTTATTTTATTTTATAATTTTTATTCCAGTTATCCTGTTTATCCCCTCTATTCCCAGTTTATTCCCTTCCTATCCCCAATTTATCCTCGATGTATTCCTATCATCTTCTTCCTCCATTCATTGCCCAGAACTTCCATTTTTTTTCCCACCGGTCTCGGATCCTTCACGCTCAACCACCGACGACCCCTGACGGCCGTCCACCTTCTCCCGGCGATGAACTTCTCGTGGGAACGCCGACAAATCCCACGGAACTGCCCATGGCCATCCCCCCTGTTGCTCCGCCCATGCCTATGATGCCTCCCCATCTCCGTGCCTGATGCTCCTCTGCCCAGAGTCCTCTCCAGCCACCATCGACGTCGATCAGATCCCGCTGGATCTGCCAACCCATCCGCCCTCTACCTCGCCCGTGAGCATCGCTGACCTTCTCCTCCAAATCCACCGACCTCCTCCAAATCTGTAGTCATCCCCCAAATTCGCCAGCCAATCTGCAGTCTTTGCATCCTCCGCCCCGTCCGTCGATCCCCTGTTCCACGGTCACAGCAAAAGGATTTGCACAGATCCTGATGTAGAAACAATTTTGCATGGATCTCAAAGCTGCTGGTTTAGGATTCAAAAAAATATAATATAAATAAATAAATAATAAATAAATAAATTTTCATGTATGGGTCCTAAATTTTGTAAGCCTATATAAAGGCATCCCCTCTTGTATTTATTTTTTTAATAATGAAGATGAATTTTTGAGAAAAAAAGTGTTCTTGGTTCTGCCTCCGTTAGGAGTGGGCATGAAGCCCATCTTACCTTCGCCTTCGGGCGTCGAGGGGTGTGAGGCCCTAATTATCCCTTTTCCCGTTGAGTCCCCCTCTAGGTCTTAGGGATTTTCCTTTACGGCCCTAGGTAGCGATTTGGGTGGAATGCCTTAGGCTCCGCATGTAGTGAGATGGGTGGGATGCCTAAGGCTACATGTAGTGGGATGGGTGAGATGCCCTAGAGGTGAGAAGTCTCTCCATGAATGTAAGTCCCCAGTCCTAGAATGTCCAATTCTCCTACCCTCCATCCCCATCGTTCCTTCACCAAAAAAATCAAAAAAAAAAAAACCTAATCTAGGTGACTTCTAGGCTCACCAATGATCCTCCCCCTTATCTATCCTGCATTACCAAACCATCATCACTGATAATGGTCGGCAGTTCAATAGTTTTAAACTCATCGAATTCTAATAGGATTCAGGCATGACCTAATGTTTTACATCTATCAGTCATTCCCAGGCTAATGGGGAGGCCAAAGTTGCTAACTAAATTCTGTTGTAGGGGTCGAAGATGTACCTGGATCGAGCAAAAGGATGGTAGGCAAATGAGTTGTATCACATACTCTGGGCCTATCAAACTATGCAAAGAACTTTAATGGGTGAAACCCCATCACTAAAGGTAGAAGATTTTGACAAAGGTAACAACCCTAAATGACTTTGGACAAACCTGGACTTGTCATAGGAAGTTCATCAGAGTGCTACCATAAGAATGGCTGCTTATTGATGAAGAGTTACCCGCTACCACAACACCCATATTTGGGATAAGTTTTTTAAAGTTGGGGACCTAGCTTTGAGGAGAGCTTATGTATCCCAGTCAACTCATCAAGGAAAGCTTTTCCCGAACTGGGAGGGACCATATCAGGTGGAGGAGTTCATTCGACTTGGCACCTATATTCTGATATAGTTGGACGGCACCCCTACCTCAACCTTAGAATTTGGAAAACTTACAAATGTATTTTAGTAGTGTACCTTTGTCCTTTTAAAAGTTATATGAAAACCACATCTTCTAGCTAATAGGAAACCCAAAAGGATGACGTGGTAGTCGAACAAAAAATCTCGAAGGGAAAGAATGAAGCTCTTGCTAGAGTTCAAGGAACCAAGATGAAGACCATCAGTGAAGATGTGGCTAACCATAAGCCCTGAGATTCAACAAGTAGCAAACATACAATATCATGCATGAGAAACATAGTAAATAACCTTTTCTCCATAAAAGTTTTGGTGTATATGTATTACAATTTTGATCAAGTTACATTTTTCCTGAAAATACCCTATGAAATATAGGTGGGATACAAAAAATTGGCAAGAAGTTCATAGGATTGAGGTACATTATGCAAGCAGGCGAAGCCAATAGATGACACATTTGAGCCACCTTCACATGGTGTTAAAGCAGTGAAAAGGCACCCTCCGGTCTGCCAAAAGCCCTCACTTGTTACAAGAAGGAAAGGGAAAGGAACATCTTGGAGATTCCCAGCTACCTACTGCCCATGGCAAAAGCCCCAAGCGAATGTCCTCCACCTCTCCCTCTGTCCCAGTGACCATTGACATTGGGTGATGAGGGGAAAATAGGAGAGGAGGTTCATTACAGAAACCCTTCTTTAGTTTCATACCCTCGCTAGCGATGGTAGAGCAACATGATCGAGCCACTGGCTATTTCCAATACCTCCCATGCCAAAGTCAACTCTCCTTCACCATGCCATTAGTCCCATCTACACACCTTTCTCTGGAAACATCCACATATCTGAAAAGAAAATCACACATTTCTAATACTAGTACCAATGACCAAGAATGCGGCTGAGGAAAATCGGCTGGATCCCCCTATTTGATAGGGGAGCTAGGCAAGAGTGGGCCAAATTAACAACCAACAAAAAGCTGATATGTATCTTTTTTAACATTAAGGGTTCTTGAAAAGAAAGACAGGCATGGTGGACTTAGAGGGTTGAATCTTATTTTTTTATCTTAAAATTAGCATAAAAATCTTGTAGGATTCCTGACCAAGCGACACCATAAATGCACCCATGGCTTGAAAAAATAACCCGAGATTCCTAGGATTTGCCATTACATGTCAACCATGTTTTTCACCTCCGAGCATCCAAAAACATATGAAGGGGAGATAAAGCATTTATTGTTGGATGTCCCGAAAGTCTTTGGCAAGGCTAGCATTGGAAAGCCTTTAGCCGATGCTCAACTTCCAAAAGTCTTTAGCTAAGATAAAAAAATTCAATGCCTGAAAGCCTTTGACTGGGCTAGTATTGGAAAGCTTTTAGCAGTGCTCAACTTTTGAAAGCCTTTAGTTGGGACAAAAAAATTCAATACCCAAAAGTCTTTGGTTGAGTCAGCATTGAAAAGCCTTTGGCCTGATATTCAACTCCTGAAAGCCTTTTGCCAAGATAAGAAGATTTAATATCTGAAAGCCTTTGACCAGGCCAGTATTGGAAGCCTTTGGCCTGATACTCAACTCCTAAAAGCTTTTGACCGAGATAAGATGATTCAACATCCAAAAGTCTTTGGCCAAGATAGTATTAGAAAGCCTTTTGCTTGTTGCTCAACTTTCAAAAGCCTTTAGTTGGGACAAGAAGATTCAATGCTCGAAAATCTTTGGCTGGGCTAGCATTAGAAATCCTTTGGCCTGACGCTCAACTCCTCAAAGCCTTTAGTTGGGACAAGAAGATTCAATGCTTGAAAGTTGTTGGCCTAATACTTAACTCCTAAAAGCTTTTGGCTGAGACAAGAAAATTCAATGCTCAAAAGCCTTTGACTAGGCCAATATTGAAAAGCCTTTAATCTGATGCTCAACTCTCAAAAGTCTTTGGCTTGATGCTCAACTCCTGAAAGTCTTTGACTAGGATAGTATTGGAAGGCCTTTAGCTGAACAAGAAGATTCAATATCTAAAAGCCTTTGACTAGGATAGTATTGGAAGGCCTTTAGCTTGATGCTCAACTCCTGAAAGTCTTTGGCTAGGACAAGAAGATTCAATACCCAAAAGTCTTTAGCTAGGCTAGCATTGGAAAGCCTTTGGCTTGATGCATAACTTTCAAAAGCCTTTAACTAGGACAAGAAGATTCAATGCTCAAAAGCCTTTAACCAAGCTAACATTAGAAAGCCTTTGGCTTAATGCTCAACTCTTGAAAGCCTTTGGCCGAAACAAGAAGATTCAATGCCCGAAAGCCTTTGGTCGAAACAAAAATACTTAATGCCCAAAAGCCTTTGATTAAGCCAATGTTGGAAGGCTTATGGTGTGATGCTTAACTCCCGAATATCTTTGGCCAAGACTAGAAGATTCAACACCTAAAAGTCTTTAATCGGGCTAGTACTAGAAAGCTTTTAACCTAATGCTCAACTCTCAAAAGCTTTTAGTTAGGACAAGAAGAATCAACTTTCGAAAGCCTTTGACTGAGACAAGAAAATTCAATACACAAAAATCTTTGGTTGGGACAGCATTAGAGAGCCTTTGGCCCGATGCATAATGCCAGAAGGTCTCTAACCTGGTCAGCATTGAAAAATGCCTAGAAGCCGATGACCAAACCATATGCTTGATCTTGGGAACCCCTTAACTTAATGCCTAGTGCCCCAAGACAATTTTTTCCTGGAAATCATGCCAACATCTAGCAATCGATAGCAATACGAGACAACACTAGATGCATTCAACCTCCCTATCGAGCCTATGTCGAGTCATTCTGAGCCCTATAATGAGAATCATCTATATTAAAGTTCATGTCCCTACGTAAAGGCAAGTGGGATGATTGTGCTATACTCCGGAGACCGCATCAAGCCCTCGGCATGATGGTAATAAAGGTTTCAAGTCCTTACCAAGGACCAATGAGCTTTTAATTTTTTATATAGTTTCAAAAATATTCATAAGTATGCACACTGAATTATGACACTTAGTCAAAAAACTAGAAGCATTTTATTAATAGTATCAACAAAAACTAGAAACATTTTATTGATAGTATCGACAAAAACTAGAAGCATTTCATTGATAATATCAAAGAGAATCCAAAGGTTCCATAAAATGGCCATCTTTGCAAGACTAGCCAATGGCAGTTACATCAACAAAAAAAAGAAAAAAGAGATGAAAGTAGTTCAAGCAAGTGGGGCACCAGAAACTTCTTTGATGCCAATAATTTTAACTTCGAGAGCTGGAGTACCTCTAATGGGAACATCATCATTCGACTCATCCTCGTCTAAGAAACCCAGGCTGAGATCTGAGTGGCATTTTAGAATCCTCCTCTAGGTATCATCCATATCCTTGGCGAAAGCCGGCAAGGCAAAAAGTAGCTTCTCTTGGCGGCTCTTTTCAGAAGCTTTGTAGGGCTCCACCACTTTTTTGTGCGCCTTTTCCTTCTACACTTCAAGATTCACTATCTCTTGCTGTGCAAGCTCCAAAGCCCCCTTCTTTAAAGAGAGCTCTTTCTCAGGCCAACATGCATGAGACTAGTTTCGGTAGTTTTCTAGCGGGATTCCACCTCCTTTAGGCATGCTGCCAAATTCTTCTTCTTCTTTTCTTCGGTTTCCCAGCAACACCTTAAGTCGCAGTAATCCTTGATGAAGTGGCATACCTGTGAAGCAGCAAATCTAGTGATGAGTCATCAAATGATAAAAACAAAATCTAAAAGAAAAAAGAAACTAACCCTTATGATTCTTAAGACCGCATCTCCTTGATGAGGTTGGTTGCCCAATCTAGAACCCGATCTGTGTTGTTGCTACCAAGATCATCGTGGCCTGCAGCTCCAGCATGCATCGGGTGGGGCCCTGCTATCGGGGGCTGGATCTTTCCCTCCCTTGTTGACTCTCGGGGTTCACTGCCCTGCAAAATAGAGGAAACCCAGGCCGGGGATTCCGGCGATGATACTTCGACGATCAAGTCAATGGGATGATCGAGGGAAACAGAACCGTCAAAAGCAGGTAGCTTGGGGGACTCCCTCCTCGCCTTAGAGGGTGATAAGATAGTGATGTTCAAAATAATAGAAAGAACTAGATAGTAATGTGCAGACAGTAGAAAGAAGGAATGGAGAGCGAGGAGCGGGAAGGCTCTTTGGTTGGTCCCTTAGCCACTAAGCTTTCGGTTGCTTCCTTACCTCCCCCCGCTCCTCTCACTTAGTCTTCTCTTACCTCTCTTACCTTTTCTCTTTTCTCCTTTTGCTCTTGCCTTCCTTCTTTTTTCTTTCTCCTCTTTTTATTTTTTTGAGGACTTTGTCCTGGTCCCCTTTTGAGGGTGTGGCACTTCTATTTCAAGAGGGGCCGTCGATGTCTTGCAGGGCCTGGGGCCTCAATAAGATCCTCCTTCTAGGATAATGCTAGGTCTCTCGCTACGCGGGTCAGTGTCCTTCAATCGTACGGTGGTGGATGTGGCAGCATATTATAGGGCCTCGGTCCTGGCAGAACTCACCTTGCATAAAGCATGCGAGCAACGTGTCGTAGAGCTTGAACCAATGGTAGGGTGTATGCCAGCTCCCGGAGGTTGCAGGTGGACAGGGACCCATGTGCTATGGTTTGAATTTCTATTGACCTTTCCCTCCTTCATTGCTTGCAGGAATTCTAGCCCTCGCATGATAGGGAGAGACCTCCCTTCGGGAGGCTCGCCCCATGAGCATGACTCCGGTCGGGAACTAACCTCAGATGGAGGGCTCACCTCGTGAGCACGACTCCAGCTAGAAGTTAACCTCGGCAGGATGGTTTGCCTTGGCAGCATGAGCGCGACCCCGACCGAGAGCTGACCTCAGATGGAGGGCTTGCCCCATGAGCACGACTTCAGCTAGGAGCTGGCCTCGGTAGGAGGGCTCACCTCGTGAGCATAAGCATGACCTTGACTGGGAGTTGACCTCAGATAGAGGGCTCGTCTCTTGAGCACGACTCCAACTGGGAGCTGACCTCGATAGGGGGCTCACCTCGTGAGCATGAGCACGACCTCGGCTAGGAGCTGATCTCAGACAGAGGGGTTGCAATATAGCATAACATATTGCATAACATATTCATCAAACTTAGATAGGGTTACCTCAGGCGACTCTACAACCTTACATCGCATAACATATTCATCAAACTTGGCGATGTAGTCGACCACACTCTTACTCCCTTGACTTAGGGTTTGCCATTGGTCCAATAGTTTCTGGGTGTAGGATGCAGGTAGGTATTTCCTTCTAAGCTTATCTCTCATTTCCCCCCAAGTGGTTATGGGTAATTGTCCTTTCTGCTCTATGTAATTTTTGACGCTATTCCAAAACAACCTAGCTTGGTGAACCAACCTAAGCTAGGCAAACTTAAACTTAGTTCTATCAGACATAGAGTACCAATCAAAATACTATTCCATAGCTGACTCCCAATCTTCATACACCCTGGGATTTATACTTCCATCGAAAGTGGGTGCATCAAGCTTGATGCTCCTAATGGCTCTTTCTTCACAGTCCTCCAGATTGGGTCTCCTAGGACGGGTATCAATGAAGGGATCAGGGTCTCTCCCAAATTCATCCTCAAAGTAAGGGTCTTGTTGCAGTTTCTCCTGGGATGAGGGGACTCAGGACCGGCTTCAGGTCGGGGCCTAGCAGCTTCCTCTAAGGTTCCTAGTCTGGCCTTTATTTGATCAAGTCTATTAGTCACCTGGTTGCTTAATTGAGTCATGGATTGAGTTTGGGCTCCAATGTTAGCTCGAAGTTGGTCCATGGCTTCGGTAGGGGGTGGAGAAGGTGGGTGAAAAGAGGTTCCTGATCTAGTGCATATGTAACACACACAAAACGGTGCTACGGTTTGCTAGACCTGGGAGATCTCACCAAATGTAAAGTCAAGAAGATAAACCTGGAAGTAGTAACTTGGCACCTGGCCAGGTAAGTGTAAGGTTAGTGGAGGTTCCTCTTTTCTTGCCTAGACACCAATTTGAAATTGGCCAGGTAAGCGAACCAACCCACATTCCTTTGGGATCTAGTCCCTGAACCACATTCCTAGACACCAGCTACTCAAGCACACACCAACAAGTGATCTAGCTTGGCTCGGCACTTGGGTCGACCTGACTTCGTGGGTGTCCCTAGCTCACTAGAGCAGATTAAGCATCTAATCAAGTTTAGTTAACGGCTAGGGTTCGATATGTCAGGTGGTGGTTTTTGGGCTATGGACAGGTAATGAAACCTGACCCTATGTTAATTTGACGCCCTTAGGATGAGTTATGCAAAATGATGCACACAAATGACTAATGAAATGACTTAAAATTTTCTTGTTTTTTGTGTCTTTCAGATGTGTGAATGCTAAACAAAATGCAGGAATTGAAATATGCCCTTAAATGCAAGAAATAAGCTAGATGGATGAATGAAGCAAGAAATGAGATGCTTGCAGGAATTTCAGACCTGAGATTTTTCAGGTAGTATTTCGGCTTGTAGAAATTCTAGAAATTGAAATAAAATCTGAGAAAATAACTAAAAATACTTTGAATTAAATGTGATCTATCAAAATAGAAATCACGAAATTTGGGGGTCCATACAAAGAGAAACAATTCAATATTCAGACCATATACGGACTGAATAGAATGCAGAAAATGAAAGGAAAAGATGCACTAGTCCTAGCCGTGCTCTGATACCACAAATGATGCAGGGGAGTAGACCTAGAGATGCTAGTATGGATGCTTATGATGCAAAGGTTTTTTTAAAGTTGATGAGTTTTAAATGTTTTTATATGTTTTTGATTCTCGATCATAAACAAAGACTAGAAATAGGAGAAACTGAATAAAAGAAGCCTACACTACCAAATCAAGTCCCTAAATAGTGAAATAAGAGAACGGGATCCTGGAATTAAGAAATCCTGATAGGACTAAGCTTGATACACAATATCTACTTAGGAGTTAGGGGCAAACCTCACACGTCTGAAGCGCCCGATGCAGAGATCGCTCGACTCGGCGGATACAGCCTGGATGCCCGAGCAGTTGAACTCATGGATGTGCCGGCATTCGATCGGGTGGTCGCGATGGCAAAGCAGACCATCTCCGGTGCCTGTGATACCAAGGGGGACATGTAGGCAAGCAAAGGAGGGATTAGTGAAATGAAGCGAAGTGTCGAAATGGAACTAAGGGAGGGTTGAGAAAGAGCTTCGAGCCTGGTGTCTGGCTGGATTACGAAGTCGAAGAAGGGGGATAACTTGGGGCCTTGCACCCCGCGATGTCTCGGAGGACGAATGAATGTGGCCTCACACCACTCGACATCCCGAAGGATGAAGGACTTGCGACGCCCTGGGGCGATGGAAAGGTGGCCTCACACCACTCGACGTCCCTAGGGACGAAGGAAACTTCACTCAAACCTAGTCTAGGAGACAATGGTTGGAGGAGAAACAAAACTCAAGCTTTTCATTTAATCATTCAATACCCTTTACAATGGAGGGGTTGGGTCCTTTAAATAGGCACCCAAGAACCAATTTGAAATTCAAATGCAAGAATACAAAACTTCTTCTTCTTTTTCTTGAATGGGCGCCCAAACCTTGACTTTCTTCTCCCTTTGGCCGACCAAGTGCTAGCCTTGAATGGGCGTGGCATGAAGCAAGGCTAGGAGGAGGGATCATGGCACCTTGAAGTTGGAAAGAATCTTCATTGTTTTGGAAAAGAACATGAAGAGGGGCTTGTAGCATGGCTTATGTTCTTCTTCCTTCCTTTATTGCACACCCTTTCTTTGGTATAAGGCTTGACATGGGGAGTGTTAGGTGGAGGCGCCCAAGGCTCTTGTCTCTCCCTTCAAAAGAGGTTGAAGCAAATTAGGAAGAAGGCTTAATTGGAGAGCTTGAAGTAAGGGATTTGAATTCTCTACATCAACTTCCATTGACTTCTACCTTGGCCGACCACCCTTGCATGGCAATGAGCTTGATAGGGGGAGGGGAAAAAGGCTATAGCCAAGTGAAGTGGTCCTCTCCATTGGGCGTCCTTGCATGCCAAGTGTGCTACCCATGTGGCAAGATGTCATGGCGCCATGTAGGATGCACAAGTGGGCCCTGAGTTGACTTGGATTCTTTCCCAACTTGCTTCCAAGGAGACTTAATTTTAAGACCCACTCTTGCAATGGACCCATACTTCTAATAGACTCAGACTGGACTCGATTTGTGACTTGACTCAGTACATGACTCAATTTGACCAAATTGGTCAAGGTACGGACTCAATTCAAAGCAAAAGATTATTATAAATTTGATGCTTGAAGCCTTATTACAAGACACAAAGAAGTGGAACCCTAATCTGAGATCTAAAGAGGGTTGAGGAGCCTCTATCGGATCCTAGTGCCCACACCACCTGTCCTACTGTAGGGCTCTCTAGACACTCTCCTAAGGCACTCTTGGCTTTAGGACAACCCTCCCCTAGGATCTCTTAGGCTTATGTCCTAAAACAAAGCCTTGTCCTAAAAGATAAGACCTTGTCTTAACAAGAAAAGTCTTGTCTTAAAAGAAGGAGGGAGGGAGACAACAGAAAGAGGCACTCAGATAACTCTCGGGAAAATGGACTTCTATTTCTGATGACCGAAAATCTCAAGTCTCATTTCAGCGTACCCCCTTTATATAGATTCAGATGGGGTGTGAAAAGCATCCCGAGACTCCTTATCAGATATGACTCTTCATGTGTAATAAGGCTCTTCATGCTTCAAGAGTCTTATTTGATGTTCTTTCCCTTTCCAGAGCAGTTCCCCATATGCCATGTGGCATATACCGGTTATGAAGAATGGAAGGAGATGTCCTTTCAATCTTGAAGAGCATGGAATAGGTAGAGTCCTAAGGGCAGAAGGACTTTGCCTCAGAATAGTGCGCGCGCAGATGAAGAGAAGCAACTCTTCATCTGCGCGCCAATATTTCTTTCTGCTTTCACACCGCCCCTTCCACTTCTTTGACCGGTCAATCCTCTCCAAGAGGTGTGGGGATAAAGTGAAGAGGCACCACTTTGATGAAGCTCCCAGAGTTTCATCTACAGAAGGACTCTTAGTCCTTCTGCGCGCGCCATACTTCTCCCGGGTGCGCCAAAAGGGTGCCACTTTCTTTTCCCACTTCTCTCTCCACCCAAAGAAGCATATATTGATCAGTGAAATATATGCAATATGGGTGTCATTGGAAAGAGAATTAAATAAGCTTTCTAACCATATAATTTATTTTCAAATCAAAGGTCTATAGCTCATTATGTGCCTTTTTGAAGTTAAGGTATCATTTAGGTACCAAGAGTCCCATGCCATTGGGACTCTTCATATATGGCACCTAACATGCCCAAAAATCTAAATAAAAATCAGATCAAGCTCTGATTTGGCTAGCCCCACTTAGGACTCAACCTAATTTAGGTTTTCCATAATTAGGTTAGCCCAATTAACAAGCAACCGAATCTAATCCAATTGGGTTAGGAATTAGGTTAGCCTACATATGCTAGTATGTAATCCGGCTAACCAATTAGGATCCTATGATCCTAATTAAATCATGAATGACTTCCTTGGCTAAGTCTCTATTGTGTGTGACCCATTGGGTTCCACATCTAGCCAGTAGTAGGTTTAGGTTTGAGCCGATTCAATCCAATCGAACCTGATTGACCTAATTAGGTCAAATTGGCTCACCTAATTGTCCAATTCGAATCACACATCGAATTGACTCATGAAACCAAATCAATTAGTTCATGAAAACCTACAAAATAAGATTGACATCTAGAAATGTGTCATGCCTACCCAGAAGATGAGAAATTTGGTAAAAGATATCAAAATACCCTTCAGTAGAAAATTACCGTGCAATTCAATCTTTCGATCTCCCATTATCCCGATTAAGTGATAGGTATGGATAGATGTCAAACCCTAACACTTAATCATATCGAATCTCAGCTCGATCATGAGGACTCAGCTGATGACTGATTAGATTCCACTAATCTCATTATGCTTTGATCAAAGGCTCCTTGAGTCTCTCATCGAAGAGATTGCATGGGTAACAATTCCTCTTACTAGGAATGATCGATTCCTTGTTAGTCCACTCACATCCTTCGTACACCTTCCACCATACCCAGAACACTCCGTACATGTCGCAATGCCATAAATGAGTATGAACCAAAGTATGGCTTAGCATGCACAAGAAACCATGGTGACCTCAGGTCTAAAGATCACATGCATAACTACTCTGGGATCAATCTTTTGACAAGTAGTAAGACTTCCATAAGATAGTTCGGTGCGGATCAGTTCCAGTGTACTCATACTATGATGAGAACCCTTATCCTTGTATTAGTGTCTCTATACAAGTGGTTGTGAGATCAACCACCCTCATCAACTGAGCATACATAGGATAAGCTAGTCTTTTCGGATTCATCGATCCCCTAATCGATGGTCCAACGACTAGGAACATTCTAGATTAAGGTTTATAGGAATTAGGTCTCACTATTATTTTATCATAACCCTAATTCCATTGCCCTATTCTATGGGGTTCATCATAATCATCAGAAACATGATACAGTAGTATATGATGAATCACATGCCTTTATTAATATGAAAATATGTCATACATGAGTTGGAAGTTTACAAAAAGGCCCTCATAATGATTGGCTCTTAGGGCACTTTTCTATCGCTCCTGCACCCCGAAGATCGCACCTCCACTCCAGTGGGATGGCGCCATGTCGCCCTTCTTGAAAAGGGGTCTTAAATGCCCCGTCCGGATGGGAGCGACTGCCCCACGAACCAAAGCATCGGGGCTACCTGGTGCTAGCACGTGGCATCTCCTTATTGGCAAGGGATTAGAGAGTTGTAGGTCCTCGATGGGAACGAGGCAATGGTTGGCAGCGGACTTTATTATAGGGACCTCCTCCCTCACCTTTTTAAGGGACCTTCAGGTGCGAGGGATCAAGTTTCTATAGAGTCTCCCTCCTTCCTGCTTCTTTCTCGTCGAGCATCAATGAGGTGGAGCCATCACCCGGATATGGGGCGGGACAAATCTTGGGCCCGGGCCACCCAGTCCTAAGAGCTTGCGGGCTAGATAATGACCCTTCACGGAGCATCAGTCGGCATTATGGGCTAGATAACAACCCTTCAGGAGGGGCCAGCCAGCATCCCAGTGGGGATGTCTGGTCTTGGAGAACGCATCCGCCGCGCTCAACGTCACCCCAGGAGGAAAGAGGAGAAAGGGGAGAGCCCCCAGGAGGGGCAGTGAAGAAGGTAGACACGACTGTGGTCACTATGGAGAAGGCCGCCCATGGTGTTGAGGGAGGTGGCTTAACAAGAAGCCGCTGAAGCTACCTTTGGAATCACAAGATCGGTGACCTCCAAGGATGAGGTAGTAGAGGCAGCATCGAACCCTTATCACCCTGGGTCTAGGGTGTCCTTGAGGAAGGGCACCTACTTTCTTGGACAGAAGAGACTGGAATGCCTCCCGCTGGTCCCCGAAGGTAGAGTCCAGAGCCAGAGAGGATCCACCCACTAGCCGGGCTGCCTTTTTTCTCTCTTTATTTTGTAACTGGGGCTCTCTCACGCATCTCTCTTTTCCTTGTAACTTTGATTTTTGAAGGATTTCCTTGCCTATCGGGAACCTTCATAGGATGTAAACGAAGACTTAGCAATGAAAAATATCCTTTTCTTCATGGCTGCTGTTCTTCTCCCCCTCTTTCCTTTCCTTCTTTCTTCTTATTTTTTCTTTTTTTTGGTCATGAGTCAGTTGTATGGCTTCCCAGGTCGTTGGGAGCTCTTTCCAGATGCGAGGAATGCTCAATCAGTACAACTTTTCCTTTCCCCTCAGCTAGAATGCCTTATGTTTTCTGCTTTTTAGAGTTTATGACAAGGAGATAGACTCTCATGGTGGTCGTGAGCCCACCTTGGGGCTTCGACCATCACGGGGTGGTGCTGGACTCCTGAGGCTAGCTCGGGGAACTTCGCTGGCCTCTTGCCTCTATTTTGCCAACCTCGGGGTTATGCGGGCTTGAGTGCAAATGGCTTGTGGAGTCCTTTAGGTCGCCGAGCTTATTGATGCGCCAAGCTGTGAGTCACACGGTATGCGGCATCTCGCTGTCACCTCTGGACTGCGAGTGAGGCAAAGAGTGCAGGCCTGCTGGGGGGCCCGGCTTAAGAGTGTCACCTTGTGGTCAAGCGGTAGATGGCGGGTTGCCCCGTCGCCACCTCCAGACTGTGAACACGACGACGAGTGCGGGCCTGATGGGGGGCCCAACTTGAGAGTGTCATGCTGTGAGTCAAGTGGTAGAAGGTGGGTTGCCCCACCACCACCTCCGAACTGTGAGCACGGTGAAGAGTGCCACATTGTGAGTCAAGTAGTAGATGGTGGGTTACCCCGCTGCCAACTCCATACTGTGAGCACGACAAAGAGTGCAGGCCTGCTAAGGGGCCTGGCTTGAGAGTGTCGTATTGTGAGTCAAGCAGTAGATGGCGGGTTGCCACGCTGCCACCTCCAGACTGTGAGCATGGTGAAGAGTGCTGGCCTGCTGGGGGGCCCGGCTTAAGAGTGCCGCACTATAAGTCAAGGGTAGATGGTGGGTTGCCCCGCCGCCACCGCTAGACATTGAGCATAACGAAGAGTGCAGGCCTACTAGGAGGCCTGACTTGAGAGTGCCATACTATGAGTCAAGCGGTAGATGGTGGGTTGCCCCACCGCCACCTCCGGATTATGAGCACGGCGAAGAGTGCAGGCCTGCTGGGGGCATGGCTTGAAAGTGCCACACCGTGAGTCAAGCAATAGATGGTGGGTTGCCCCGCCGCCACCTCTGAACTGTAAGCACGACGAAGAGTGCAGGCCTACTCGGGGCCCGACTGAGAGTGTCGCACTTTGAGTCAAGCGATAGATGGCGGGTTGCCCCGCCACCATCTCCGGACTGTGAGCACGGCGAACAGTGTAGCCTGTTGGCTTCAAGTGCTAGGCTTCGTAAGTTTCTGGGCTTAGAATGCCGGGCTTCCTAAGTTTTCGGGCTTAGAGTGCCGAGCTTCGTAAGTTTCTGGGATTAGAGTGCCAGGCTTCGTATGTTTCCGAGCTTAGAGTGCCACGAGACTTGGAGTCAAATGGAGACATTCCTGCACAGGTGAAAAACAAAGTCACACCAAAAAGGAATGTAAATAACTGGAAAGACATCTTACATCACTGGTAGTGCCCCTTTAAATTGCTTGTGTTCCAGGTTCGCGAGTGTTGGGTGGTGGTGAGGCCAAAGAGGTAGTAGGCTCTGCCCGGACGGGCCTCGATCCCCATGCCGGTGTCCTCCACGGGAGTTGCAGTAGCACCTTATTCTTTACCAATGGGCTACCCCTCGGTGTCAGGCCCCATCTCTGGTTTCATCTAGCCCCATGTGGGATCCTGGCAGGATGCCCGGCTAGTCACCTCAGCCTCCTCGTTGACCCGAGGGTGGGCTACCGAGGGGGAACAGTGATGAATGTCAAGATAGGTGCAAAAATCCTCAGAGATCCTTCCTGAGGTAGGGTTCCGACCATTGTTGGGGGTGTCGCCTTTTCCCCTAGCCTTCTTCGGGGTTCACCTTGCCACACCACCCCCACAAGATATCATCCTTAATGGCTTCCCAGTGGGCTAGTTGTTGATGATGAGTGGCCGAGGCTCTTTACCCTAGCCCTTCCACCCCCAAACCTGGCATGCCAATCTGTTGCTGCCAAGATCGCCATGGCCTGCAGCTCCAGCGTGCGTTGGGTGGGGCCTAGCCATCGAGGGCTGGATCCTCCCCTTCCCGGTCGACTCCCAGGGTTCGCTGCCCTGCAAAATGAAAGGGATATGCCCTACAAGCCAATCTATGTTGTATCTTCCAAACCATTGTAATTGACAATTTTCTAATGAAGGCATTATTTTTATCATACGCTGTGTTTTATATTATATGATGAACCCCATAGATTAGGGCTATGATTTTAGGGTTATGATGAGATCATACCAGTGAGACCTAAAATCTTAAAACCTTAATCTAAAATAGTCCTAGTCAAAGGAACCCTGAGTAGGGGATCAGGGTTTTCCGGTAAGACTAGCACATCCCATGTATACTGGAGAGGGTGACTGCTCTCACAGTCACTTGTGTATGACACTAATAGTGGGATGTGGGTGCTCATTGGAGAATGAGTTCACTGATATGATCCAACTTGAGAACATCTAATGGAGTCTTAGCTACATGTCAATAGAAGGTTCTTATAGTGGGAGTAGTACAAGTAATCCTTTGACCTGAGACTGCCATAAGTATCTTATGTACATGAACCCATGCTTTGGTTCAGTCCTAATCATGACACTGAGTCATGCACAGGATTGATACTGGGAATGGTGAATTGGATATTAAGGTAATGAGTAGGTCAACAAGGAATCGATCACTCTTGGTGAGAGGAGATTGCATCCAACTAGTTAATAATCGGATGATGATTCAGGGAATCTTTGATCAAAGTAAAGATATAAGAGATGGTTTCTAATATCAAGATAATTGAATCATCAATATAAGATTGAGCTAGAAATAAATATAATATTGGATTTGACATATATCCATATCCATAGTTATATTTTGGGTGCAGGCTGATCGAAAGATTTAATTGTACGGAAACTCTCTACTGAAGGGTAATTTAGGTATTTCACCAGAATTTCCATATCTTCCGGGTAGACATGACACGTTGCTAGACATCAATCTTGTCTTGTGGGTTGATCAAATTCAAAGATCACTTATTAGGAAGAGTCCTAATTGATCAAATCGGGTAAGCCCGGTTTGACCTAAATCGATTAGAAAGAGTTCTAATCAAATTATGTCAACTTGTATTCGAACCCACTGCTGGCTAGATGTGGAACCCAATGGGTCACACACTTAAGAGGATTGATCAAGAGTTTAATTTGTGATTAAATCATCTTTGCAGGATAACACTCTAGCAGGTGTTGTAAACCCTAGCTTCTATTCGAATCGTATTCGAATTAGGGTTCCGGATTGGTTCAATTTGGGTTCTAATTGGATCTAATTAGACCCTAATTATGAAAATAGGGATTATGGCTAACCCTATTGGCTAGCCATGTAACTAGGCTAGCCTCCCCACCTGCCCCTTTGCATTTTCATGCCAAAATGCCAAGAGTCCATGCGCTTATGGACTCTTGGCGTGCCATTTGGAAGAGTCCATGGCGCATGGACTCTTGGCGCGCCCCACTTAATTCTCCGATGAATTAAGATGGGGTGGCCTCCTTTCTTAAGAAATAGCGCCTCACATATGCCCCCTTGGATAGGAATCCAACGGCTAATGGATTTTTAAGAAAGAAGAAAAGCGTTGTTTCTTCCCGGGCGCGCGAAATAACATCTCTTCGGAGATGAAAAGTCGCGACTCCTTTCCTTTTAAAACACCGCATATTTTTCTTTAAGAAAAGCCGTGGGATTTAATCTGGAAGGCCGTGAGATGGGAGGAAGGGGCGTGAGAAAATGAGAAGGGCGTGAGAAGGAGTTTACGGAGAGTTTTGTAGGCGCCTCTCTGAAAACTATTTAAGGGGCAGGAAAGATCAGAAAAAAAAAAAGATTTTTTCTTTTATTCCTTCTTCCTCTCCTAAAGACTCTTTCATTCTTTTCTTGCTCTTGCACTATTTCCTTTACAGAGTACACCTCTGTCGAAACACTGCTACTGAACAAGAATAAGAATGAAAGTCTCCGATGGTAAAGGAAAGAAAGGAGTTCTGATTTATTCCTTCTTTCTTACATTAAGACATTATTGTCTTAATTTTTCCTCCAACTTAAGACAAGCCTATGTCCTCTTAGGACAAGGTCTTTTCTTCAAGACAAGGGTGTCTAAAGGGCCAAGGTCTTAGTGGAAGGAGGAGAAGAGATCAAGAAAGGGAGGCTACCTCTTGTGTGGAAGAATTCAAGCCATAGTCCAAGCAATTGAGTTCTAGGAAGAACTCAATAGGAGGAACCATTGAAAAGAAGATAGGTTTACTTGATCATTGCTCTGTGTGGATCACCATTGGAGGGCGGACACTTGGACGCCTGGTGAATTCAATTAGCCCCTTCAACATCAAATTTGTTGGAATTAGCGATTACAGGTTGGTACCCTAATCCTAATTTACATAGATATGCTTGCCATATGTTCTAGTCTTATTTAAGGAGTTCCTGGTTTAGGGTTCTTGGTGTGAATTTAATTTTCATTTTTGAAATTACACTTCTACTGCGTTGCATAGGAACCCAACAGTGGTATCAGAGCCACCTTAATTAGGACTATAATCTATGATATTTTGTGTGTTACATATTAGTGTTTTTTAAGTCCTAATATGCTATAACACTTAGCATATTTTTTGGTTGCATATATGTTTTGGTGTATGCCACTGGTTATGGTTTTTCACTCAAACCCTGATTGTTATAGAGATATGATTAGTTTTGAAGTCATCATACTGAAATAAGGTTGCCCTGGCATAATGGTGGATCCATTATGTGGTAAATGGTTGTCCTAGTATGATGACACACTTTGCACATATTTGTTTATCAGAGTGATATGATTGTGATATGTTCTATAAGAATGTGCTGGCAATTTTATAAAACCCTCCTCTTAAAATTATATTAAGTCATAGTATATTTAACTAATAAGCAACACTAGTCATGATGAACAATTGATCATTCGGTGTCTAGAAAGGTGGTTCTGGGAAGGTAAAGAGAATTGTGGTTTTTAATTGGTTCCGTTGACTGACCTAGCCAATTTTTATTGGTGTCTAGGAAAGCAACGGGGGGACTCCCACATCTCTTCCACTTGCCTGGCTGATTTGATTATATTTAAATCTTGACTAAAATGTTTAGTGTTAAAAATACTATATATTGGCCTTCCTTCATGCTGGATCATTATTGTGTTATGAACCACATTAGGTTTGTTGTGTTATCTGCAAGACCTAATATGGTGATTGACATAATACTAGTCTAGTGCACAGATATGCTTATAGTATATTCAGGATAATGCCTTGTTGTGTTATCTGCAAGGGCATTATATTTGAGTACTGACTGTATAGAAATGAAAGGGTCTTGACTTAACTAGAACATTATGGTTTGTTGTGTTTTTCTACAAGACTAATAATGTTCTAGAGGCCAAGTTATTTTTGAGAATTATATGAGATATAATTGGAAGAGTTTCCTACCTTTGAGCTTATAAAAGATTTGTTGTATTTTCTGCAAGATCTTTTATAAGTTATTAGGATCTCAATCTCACTAAGAAAAATCGATCAGGGTTTTTCTCGATTATCATAGTGAGGGCTATGATTTTTTGATAAAATAGTGGGAGACATAATTAAATTGAAGACCTAATTTAATTATGTAAGTCATTTCATGGTTGTTTGCTTATGTATTATTCTTTATTAAATGTAAATTAATGGCACCTTCATTATCACTGCGAAGTATCTTAGATACCAACAAACTGACTGGTCCAAACTATGTGGACTGGTTGAGAAATTTAAAGATTGTACTGAGTTCAGAAAAACTTTCTTATATTCTTGATACCCCTAGTCTTAATCCACTAGGGGATGATGCCACACAGGAAGATATGGCCACATACAAAATGTGGCAGAATGACTCCCTCACTGTCAAGTGTATCATACTAGCCTCTATGACCAATGAGTTACAGAGACAGCATGAAAGCATTGATACTCAATCCATAATGCTCAATTTAAAAGAGCTTTATGGAGAACAATGCAGAACTGCTAGATACGAAATATCTAAGCATTTATTCCGTGCTAGGATGACAGAGGGAACATCCGTTCAGGACCATGTTCTGAAGGTAATTGACTTAATCACCAGATTGGGTCAATTAGGTTTTATTATGGATGGGGAGCTGAATCAGGATTTAATCCTGCAATCACTCCAGGAGTCATTTTCTCAGTTTATCTTGAATTATCATATGAACAAACTGAACACTTCCTTGCCTGAGCTGTTAAATATGTTAAAAATAGCAGAGAGCCATGTTAAGAAAGAGAAGGCTCCACTTCTTCTTGTTGATAAAACCAATAAGAAGAAATCAGGCAAAAAGGGTTTCAATAGGAGGTTAAACCCTAAGGGTGGCATCAATAAGAATAAGAAAGGAAAGAAGGCCTCAAAACAGTCAACCTGTTTCTTTTCCAGCAAAGCGGGACATTGGAAAAGGAATTGCAAGGCTTACCTTGCAACTGTGAAGCCTGGTGCGTCAGATGCACCAAAAGGTATGTATGAGATACATGCTATATTGACATTAAATTTGTCTATATCAAATACTTGGGTATTGGATACCGCTTGTGGTTACCATATATGCAAATCTTTGCAGGACCTCCACAAGCTTAAAGTATTGAAGGAAGGTGACTTCAATCTCTATGGTGCTAGTGGTGATATCATCCAAGCAGAAGCTGTAGGGACCTATATTCTGAAGTTGCCTTCAGGGAAGATCTTGGAGTTAGAAAATTGTTACTATATGCCAAAGATTATTAGGAACATTATATCTATTCCTTTGTTATTAAAACAAGGATATGTAATGGATGTAACGAGCACTGGTTGCTCGATAATGTTATCTAATAAAATTATTTGTTCTGGCATATTTAGCAATGGGCTCTTAACTCCTTCTTCCAATGATAGTGTTTTTCATGTCAATAATAAAAGAAAAAGAAAAGACTTTAATGATACTTTACTTTGGCATCATCGACTTGGTCATGTTAATGAGTCTAGGATAAGCAAGTTATACAAGGAAAAATTCCTTGATCCTTATGAGTATGAATCATTAGGAACTTGCGAATCATGTCTCATGGGTAAGATGACCAAGACTCCATTTACCGGACATGGAGAAAGGTCAACTGAGTTATTAGGACTTATACATACTGATGTATGTGGTCCAATGACAACTCAGGCCAGAGGTGGATACTCATATTTTATCACTTTTACAGATAATTTATCTAGGTTCGGATGTGTGTATCTTATGAAACATAAATCTGAAGGCTTTGATAAATTTAAGGAGTATCAAAGTATGGTCGAAAAACAAACCAGAAAAAGTATTAAAGTTTTTCGTTCTGATCGAGGAGGAGAATACTTATCCACGGAGTTTTTAGACTATCTTAAAGTTAATGGAATTCTTTCTGAATGGACCCCTCCTTATACACCACAGCTAAATGGTATAGCTGAAAAGAGGAATCGTACCTTATTAGATATGGTTCGATCCATGATGTGCTTCACAAATTTACCCATTTCCTTCTGGGGTCATGCCCTAGAAACTGCTGTTTACATTCTGAACAAGGTACCTTCTAAATCCATTGTTAGTACTCCATATGAAATTTGGAGTAGAAAGAAACCGTATCTTAAATATTTTAAAGTATGGGGATGTCTAGCTTATGTTAAAAGAAATTTGGACATAAGTTGGAACCTAGAGCGGATAAATGTCTATTTGTAGGATATCCTAGAGAGAGTAGAGGATATCTGTTCTACCATCCTACTGAATAAAAGATTTTTGTCAGCAGGCATGCCACTTTTCTAGAAAAGGAGTTTATTTTAGAAAAGGGCAATGGTAGAACTGTTGAACTTGGAGAAGTACAAGAAACACGGATAGACAGTTCTTAACCATTAGAACATATAGTTAGGACAGAACCAGAACACAAAACTCCTCCCCATAGGTCTGATAGAGTGCCACGGGCACCTGAGAGGTATGGGTTTATTATTGAAAATAATGAAGCCCAAGTAATTCAAAATGATGAACCTCTGACCTATACGGAAGCTATCTTGAGTACTGATTCAGATAGATGGCAAGAAGCCATGGAATCCGAGATAGACTCTATGTATGTAAACCAAGTATGGTCTTTGGTCGATGCACCAGAGGGTGTTAATCCTATTGGGTGCAAATGGGTCTATAAGAAAAAGATTGGGGCTGATGGCCAAGTTGAAACCTATAAAGCCAGATTAGTGGCAAAAGGTTTTAGACAAAAACAGGGAATTGATTATGATGAAACATTCTCACCTGTTGCCATGCTCAAATCAATTCGGATTTTACTTGCTATAGCAGCGTACTACAATTATGAGATCTGGCAGATGGATGTGAAGACTACATTCCTCAATGGTTTCCTTGAAGAAGAAGTCTACATGTCATAGCCAGAAGGTTTTATTTTAAAGAATAAACCTAATCAAGTATGCAAGCTAAAAAAATCCATTTATGGATTAAAGCAAGCTTCCAGGAGTTGGAACATCCACTTTGATGAAACTATTAAAAGGTTTGGTTTTATCAAAATTGTGGATGAACCCTGTGTTTATAAGAAGACTAGTGGGAGTGCCATAGTCTTCTTGGTTATGTATGTAGATGACATACTCCTCATTGGGAATGATATTCCAATGTTGCAATCAGTCAAGGTTTGGCTATCAAACCAGTTTTCCATGAAAGATTTGGGAGAAGCATCCTATATACTAGGTATTAAGATCTATAGAGATAGATCTAAGAGGATGCTAGGTTTATCCTAATCTAGGTACATTGACTTAGTGCTGAAAAGATTCAGCATGGATGGAAGTAAAAGAGGTTATCTTCCTATGAGTCAAGGCATACATCTTTCTAAAAGGATGTCTCCTAAGACACCAGAAGAATGAAATAGAATGAATTCTATACCCTATGCTTCGGCAATAGGGTCCATAATGTATGCCATGTTATGTACCAGGCCTGATGTGGCATATGCTTTAGGCATTGTCAGTAGGTTTCAGGCTGATCCAGGAGAGGATCATTGGAAAGCAGTTAAAAATATTCTTATGTACCTAAGAAGGACTAAGGATATTTTTCTGGTTTATGGTTGTTCTGATCTTAAACTAGAAGCTTATTCTGATTCTAGTTTTCAATCAGACCCTGATGATAGAAAATCCATTTCGGGATATATTTTTATCCTAAACGGTGGAGTAGTGAGTTGGAAGAGTACCAAACAGCAGACTGTAGCTGACTCAACCACTGAGGCAGAATACATAGCTATCAGTGAAGCCGCCAAGGAAGCAGTCTGGATGAAGAAGTTCATCACAGAGTTGGGTGTTGTTCCTGAGATTGAAAACCCAGTGCCACTTTACTGTGACAACACTGGGGCTGTTGCTCAAGCTAAGGAACCAAGAGCTCATCATAAGTCCAAGCACATTCTGAAACGCTTCCATCTCGTCCGAGAAATAGTAGAAAGACAAGATATCTACATAAATAGAGTTGATACAAAGAACAATGTAGCAAACCCGTTCACTAAGGCTCTACCACAGCGAGAGTTTGATCGCCACCTCAAGTGTATGGGATTAAGATTTAAAGGCGATTGGCTTTAGTGCAAGTGGGAGATTGAAAGGGATATGCCCTACAAGCCAATCTATGTTGTATCTCCCAAACCATTGTAATTGACAATTTTCTAATAAAGGCATTATTTTTATCATACGCTGTGTTTTATATTATATGATGAATCCCATAGATTAGGGCTATGATTTTAGGGTTATGATGAGATCATACCAGTGAGACCTAAAATCTTAAAACCTTAATCTAAAATAGTCCTAGTCAAAGGAACCCTGAGTAGGGGATCAGGGTTTTCCGGTAAGACTTGCACATCCCATGTATACTGGAGAGGGTGACTGCTCTCACAGTCACTTGTGTATGACACTAATACTGGGATGTGGGTGCTCATTGGAGAATGAGTTCACTGATATGATCCAACTTGAGAACATCTAATGGAGTCTTAGCTACATGTCAATTGATGGTACTCATAGTGGGAGTAGTACAAGTAATCCTTTGACCTGAGACTGCCATAAGTACCTTATGTACATGAACCCATGCTTTGGTTCAATCCTAATCATGACACTGAGTCATGCACAGGATTGATACTGGGAATGGTGAATTGGATATGAAGGTAATGAGTAGGTCAACAAGGAATCGATCACTCTTGGTAAGAGGAGATTGCATCCAGCTAGTTAACAATCGGATGATGATTCAGGGAATCTTTGATCAAAGTAAAGATATTAGAAATGGTTTCTAATATCAAGATAATTGAATCATCAATATAAGATTGAGCTAGAAATAAATATAATATTGGATTTGACATATATCCATATCCATAGTTATATTTTGGGTGCAGGCTGATCGAAAGATTTAATTGTACGGTAACTCTCTACTGAAGGGTAATTTTGGTATTTCACCAGAATTTCCATATCTTCCGGGTAGACATGACACGTAGCTAGACATCAATCTTGTCTTGTGGGTTGATCAAATTCAAAGATCACTTATTAGGAAGAGTCCTAATTGATCAAATCGGGTAAGCCCGGTTTGACCTAAATCGATTAGAAAGAGTTCTAATCAAATTAGGTCAACTTGTATTCGAACCCACTGCTGGCTAGATGTGGAACCCAATGGGTCACACACTTAAGAGGATTGATCAAGAGTTTAATTTGTGATTAAATCATCTTTGCAGGATAACACTCTAGCAGGTGTTGCAAACCCTAGCTTCTATTCGAATCGGATTCGAATTAGGGTTCCGGATTGGTTCAATTTGGGTTCTAATTGGATCTAATTAGACCCTAATTATGAAAATAGGGATTATGGCTAACCCTATTGGCTAGCCATGTAACTAGGCTAGCCTCCCCACCGACCCCTTTGCATTTTCATGCCAAAATGCCAAGAGTCCATGCGCTTATGGACTCTTGGCGCGCCATTTGGAAGAGTCCATGGCGCATGGACTCTTGGCGCGCCCCACTTAATTCTTCGATGAATTAAGATGGGGTGGCCTCCTTTCTTAAAAATAGTGCCTCACATATGCCCCCTTGGATAGGAATCCAACGGCTGATGGGTTTTTAAGAAAGAAGAAAAGCGATGTTTCTTCCCGGGCGCGCGAAATAACATCTCTTCGGAGATGAAAAGTCGCGACTCCTTTCCTTTTAAAACACCGCATTTTTTTCTTTAAGAAAAGCCGTGGGATTTAATCTGGAAGGCCGTGAGATGGGAGGAAGGGGTGTGAGAAAATGAGAAGGGCGTGAGAAGGAGTTTACTGAGAGTTTTGTAGACGCCTCTCTGAAAACTATTTAAGGGGCAGGAAAGATCAGAAAAAAAAAAGATTTTTTCTTTTATTCCTTCTTCCTCTCCTAAAGACTCTTTCATTCTTTTCTTGCTCTTGCACTCTTTCCTTTACAGAGTACACCTCTGTCGAAACTCTGCTACTGAACAATAATAAGAGTGAAAGTCTCCGATGGTAAAGGAAAGAAAGGAGTTCTGATTTATTCCTTCTTTCTTACATTAAGACATTATTGTCATAATTTTTCTCCAACTTAAGACAAGCCTATGTCCTCTTAGGACAAGGTCTTTTCTTCAAGACAAGGGTGTCTAAAGGGCCAAGGTCTTAGTGGAAGGAGGAGAAGAGATCAAGGAAAGGGAGGCTACCTCTTGTGTGGAAGAATTCAAGCCATAGTCCAAGCAATTGAGTTCTAGGAAGAACTCAATAGGAGGAACCATTGAAAAGAAGATAGGTTTACTTGATCATTGCTCTGTGTGGATCACCATTGGAGGGCAGACACTTGGATGCCTGGTGAATTCAATTAGCCCCTTCAACATCAAATTTGTTGGAATTAGCGATTACAGGTTGGTACCCTAATCCTAATTTACATAGATATGCTTGCCATATGTTCTAGTCTTATTTAAGGAGTTCCTGGTTTAGGATTCTTGGTGTGAATTTAATTTCCATTTTTGAAATTACACTTCCGCCGTATTGCATAGGAACCCAACAGTGGCATCAGAGCCACCTTAATTAGGACTATAATCTATGATATTTTGTGTGTTACATATTAGGGTTTTTTAAGTCCTAATATGCTATAACACTTAGCATATTTTTTGGTTGCATATATGTTTTGGTGTATGCCACTAGTTATGGTTTTTCACTCAAACCCTGATTGTTATAGAGATATGATTAGTTTTGAAGTCATCATACTGAAATAAGGTTGCCCTGGCATAATGGTGGATCCATTATGTGGTAAATGGTTGTCCTAGTATGATGACACACTTTGCACATATTTGTTTATCAGAGTGATATGATTGTGATATGTTCTATAAGAATGTGCTGGCAATTTTATAAAACCCTCCTCTTAAAATTATATTAAGTCATAGTATATTTAACTAATAAGCAACACTAGTCATGATGAACAATTGATCATTCGGTGTCTAGAAAGGTGGTTCTGGGAAGGTAAAGAAAATTATGGTTTTTAATTGGTTCCGTTGACTGACCTGGCCAATTTTTATTAGTGTCTAGGAAGGCAACGGGGGGACTCCCACATCTCTTCCACTTGCCTGGCCGATTTGATTATATTTAAATCTTGACTAAAATGCTTAGTGTTAAAAATATTATATATTGGCCTTCCTTCATGCTGGATCATTATTGTGTTATGAACCATATTAGGTTTGTTGTGTTATCTGCAAGACCTAATATGGTGATTGGCATAATACTAGTCTAGTGCACAGATATGCTTATAGTATATTCAGGATAATGCCTTGTTGTGTTATCTGCAAGGGCATTATATTTGAGTACTGACTGTATAGAAATGAAAGGGTCTTGACTTAACTAGAACATTATGGTTTGTTGTGTTTTTCTGCAAGACTAATAATGTTTTAGAGGCCAAGTTATTTTTGAGAATTATATGAGATATAATTGGAAGAGTTTCCTACCTTTGAGCTTATAAAAGATTTGTTGTGTTTTCTGCAAGATCTTTTATAAGTTATTAGGATCTCAATCTCACTAAGAAAAATCGATCAGGGTTTTTCTCGATTATCATAGTGAGGGCTATGATTTTTTGATAAAATAGTGGGAGACATAATTAAATTGAAGACCTAATTTAATTAAGTAAGTCATTTCATGGTTGTTTGCTTATGTATTGTTCTTTATTAAATGTAAATTAATGGCACCTTCATTATCACTGCGAAGTATCTTAGATACCAACAAACTGACTGGTCCAAACTATGTGGACTGGTTGAGAAATTTAAAGATTACTGAGTTCAGAAAAACTTTCTTATATTCTTGATACCCCTAGTCTTAATCCACTAGGGGATGATGCCACACAGGAAGATATGGCCACATACAAAATGTGGCAGAATGACTCCCTCACTGTCAAGTGTATCATACTAGCCTCTATGACCAATGAGTTACAGAGACAGCATGAAAGCATTGATACTCAATCCATAACGCTCAATTTAAAAGAGCTTTATGGAGAACAATGCAGAACTGCTAGATACGAAATATCTAAGCAGTTATTCCGTGCTAGGATAACAGAGGGAACATTCGTTCAGGATCATGTTCTGAAGGTTATTGACGTAATCACCAGATTGGGTCAATTAGGTTTTATTATGGATGGGGAGCTGAATCAGGATTTAATCCTGCAATCACTCCCGGAGTCATTTTCTCAGTTTGTCTTGAATTATCACATGAACAAACTGAACACTTCCTTGCCTGAGCTGTTAAATATGTTAAAAATAGCAGAGAGCCACGTTAAGAAAGAGAAGGCTCCACTTCTTCTTGTTGATAAAACCAATAAGAAGAAATCAGGCAAAAAGGGTTTCAATAGGAGGTTAAACCCTAAGGGTGGCATCAATAAGAATAAAAAAGGAAAGAAGGCCTCAAAACAGTCAACCTGTTTCTTTTGCAGCAAAGCGAGACATTGGAAAAGGAATTGCAAGGCTTACCTTGCAACTGTGAAGCCTGGTGCGTCAGATGCACCAAAAGGTATGTATGAGATACATGCTATATTGACATTAAATTCGTCTATATCAAATACTTGGGTATTGGATACCGCTTGTGGTTACCATATATGCAAATCTTTGCAGGACCTCCACAAGCTTAAAGTATTGAAGGAAGGTGACTTCAATCTCTATGGTGCTAGTGGTGATATCATCCAAGCAGAAGCTGTAGGGACCTATATTCTGAAGTTGCCTTCAGGAAAGATCTTGGAGTTAGAAAATTGTTACTATATGCTAAAGATTATTAGGAACATTATATCTATTCCTTTGTTATTAAAACAAGGATATGTAATGGATGTAACGAGCACTGGTTGCTCGATAATGTTATCTAATAAAATTATTTGTTCTGGCATATTTAGCAATGGGCTCTTAACTCTTTCTTCCAATGATAGTGTTTTTCATGTCAATAATAAAAGAAAACGAAAAGACTTTAATGATACTTTACTTTGGCATCATCGACTTGGTCATATTAATAAGTCTAGGATAAGCAAGTTATACAAGGAAAAATTCCTTGATCCTTATGAGTATGAATCATTAGGAACTTACGAATCATGTCTCATGGGTAAGATGACCAAGACTCCATTTACCGAACATGGAGAAAGGTCAACTGAGTTATTAGGACTTATACATACTGATGTATGTGGTCCAATGACAACTCAGGCCAGAGGTGGATACTCATATTTTATCACTTTTACAGATGATTTATCTAGGTTCGGATGTGTGTATCTTATGAAACATAAATCTGAAGGCTTTGATAAATTTAAGGAGTATCAAAGTATGGTCGAAAAACAAACCGGAAAAAGTATTAAAGTTCTTCGTTCTGATCGAGGAGGAGAATACTTATCCACGGAGTTTTTAGACTATCTTAAAGTTAATGGAATTCTTTCTGAATGGACCCCTCCTTATACACCAAAGCTAAATGGTATAGCTGAAAGGAGGAATCATACCTTATTAGATATGGTTCGATCCATGATGTGCTTCACAAATTTATCCATTTCCTTCTGGGGTCATGCCCTAGAAACTGCTGTTTACATTCTGAACAAGGTACCTTCTAAATCCGTTATTAGTACTCCATATGAAATTTGGAGTGGAAAGAAACCGTATCTTAAATATTTTATGGTATGGGGATGTCCAGCTTATGTTAAAAGAAATTTTGGACATAAGTTGGAACCTAGAGCGGATAAATGTCTATTTGTAGGATATCCTAGAGAGGGTAGAGGATATCTGTTCTACCATCCTACTGAACAAAAGATTTTTGTCAGCAGGCATGAAACTTTTCTAGAAAAGGAGTTCATTTTAGAAAAGGGCAATGGTAGAACTGTTGAACTTGGAGAAGTACAAGAAACATGGATAGACAGTTCTCAACCATTAGAACATATAGTTAGGACAGAACCAGAACACAAAACTCCTCCCCATAGGTCTGATAGAGTGCCACGGGCACCTGAGAGGTATGGGTTTATTTTTGAAAATAATGAAGCCCAAGTAATTCAAAATGATGAACCTCTGACCTATATGGAAGCTATCTTGAGTACTGATTCAGATAGATGGCAAGAAGCCATGGAATCCGAGATAGACTCTATGTATGTAAACCAAGTATGGTCTTTGGTCGATGCACCAGAGGGTGTTAATCCTATTGGGTGCAAATGGGTCTATAAGAAAAAGATTGGGACTGATGGCCAAGTTGAAACCTATAAAGCCAGATTAGTGGCAAAAGGTTTTAGACAAAAACAGAGAATTAATTATGATGAAACATTCTCACCTGTTGCCATGCTTAAATCAATTCGGATTTTACTTGCTATAGCAGCGTACTACGATTATGAGATCTGGCAGATGGATGTGAAGACTGCATTCCTCAATGGTTTCCTTGAGGAAGAAGTCTACATGTCACAGCCAGAAGGTTTTATTTCAAAGAATAAACCTAATCAAGTATGCAAGCTAAAGAAATCCATTTATGGATTAAAGCAAGCTTCCAGGAGTTGGAACATCCACTTTGATGAAACTATTAAAAGGTTTGGTTTTATCAAAATTGTGGATGAACTGATGGGGACATCATCCTGCATGAATCTCGGAGCAGCATGAATCTCGGAGCAGCAAATAAATTTGAAAAATAAATTTAGGATTTATCTTTTATTTGAAATTTAAATTAGGATTTTGTTGGTTATGATTGAGATATGGATAGGCTTATCTTATCCTATCTTTTATTTGAAATTTAAATTAGGATTTTGTTGGTTATGATTGAGATATGGATAGGCTTATCTTATCCTATCTTGTATTTAAATTTGAGTTATCCCTATCCTGTATTCAAATTCAAATGAGGGTTATGGAGCTTATAAATAACCCCTCATTCCTATTGTAAAAAGGTAGAAGAAATTGAATTTTGGGATTTGGTTTGTTAGTTGGTTTGGCTGTTGTTGTTCAGGGCTATGGCCCATTATGTCTTCACCTGCGGGTGTTGATGTTGTCTTTGTCCTTCGGGACATCGTAGGGGCGTGATGCCCTAGTTATCCCCCCATCTTCGTTTTCCTCCACGTTCTTTGAAATCCCCTCATGGCTCCAGGAGTGACCTGGGTGGCAGGTGAAATACCCTGGGCTCCGCGTGTAGTGAGATGGGTGGTAGGTGAGATACCCTAGACTGCATGTAGTGAGGTGGGTGGTAGGTATAATGCCCTAGAGGTGTGAAGTCTCTCTGTGAGAGTGGGTTTCAGGGTTCATGGTAGTCCATCCTCGTTATCCTCCATCCCTATTTTTTCCTTCGTCACCACCAGAAAGAAATCAGAAAATAGAAAAAAATTAGGATACCCTAATCTTCGGCGACTTCTTAGCTCGCCGACGATCCTATCCCTATCCCGTGCCCCATCAACTTGGTATCAGAGCAGGAATGATGCGTGGAGCCAGAGGATGAGGGAAAAGTATGGTCTTGATACCTCCGAGTTCACATACAACCCAGCAGAGCGCAAACCCCGCTGAGCTTGACTCGACGGAGTCGAGTTCTCCCCACCTCAGGAGAATGATGGGGACATCATCCTGCACGAATCTCGGAGCAGCATGAATCTCGGAGCAGCAAATAAATTTGAAAAATAAATTTAGGATTTATCTTTTATTTGAAATTTAAATTAGGATTTTGTTGGTTATGATTGAGATATGGATAGGCTTATCTTATCCTATCTTTTATTTGAAATTTAAATTAGGATTTTGTTGGTTATGATTGAGATATGGATAGGCTTATCTTATCCTATCTTGTATTTAAATTTGAGTTATCCCTATCCTGTATTCAAATTCAAATGAGGGTTATGGAGCTTATAAATAACCCCTCATTCCTATTGTAAAAAGGTAGAAGAAATTGAATTTTTGGGATTTGGTTTGTTAGTTGGTTTGGCTGTTGTTGTTCAGGGCTATGGCCCATTATGTCTTCACCTGCGGGTGTTGATGTTGTCTTTGTCCTTCGGGACATCGTAGGGGCGTGATGCCCTAGTTATCCCCCCATCTTCGTTTTCCTCCACGTTCTTTGAAATCCCCCTCATGGCTCCAGGAGTGACCTGGGTGGCAGGTGAAATACCCTGGGCTCCGCGTGTAGTGAGATGGGTGGTAGGTGAGATACCCTAGACTGCATGTAGTGAGGTGGGTGGTAGGTATAATGCCCT
Source organism: Areca catechu (assembly GCA_021397845.1). Taxonomy (NCBI): domain Eukaryota; kingdom Viridiplantae; phylum Streptophyta; class Magnoliopsida; order Arecales; family Arecaceae; genus Areca; species Areca catechu. The sequence goes on along the minus strand of CM038053.1, from coordinate 137,859,405 downwards.
AGAGGTGTGAAGTCTCTCTGTGAGAGTGGGTTTCAGGGTTCATGGTAGTCCATCCTCGTTATCCTCCATCCCTATTTTTTCCTTCGTCACCACCAGAAAGAAATCAGAAAATAGAAAAAAATTAGGATACCCTAATCTTCGGCGACTTCTTAGCTCGCCGACGATCCTATCCCTATCCCGTGCCCCATCATGAACCCTGTGTTTATAAGAAGACTAGTGGGAGTGCCATAGTCTTCTTGGTTATGTATGTAGATGACATACTCCTCATTGGGAATGATATCCCAATGTTGCAATCAGTCAAGGTTTGGCTATCAAACCAGTTTTCCATGAAAGATTTGGGAGAAGCATCCTATATACTAGGTATTAAGATCTATAGAGATAGATCTAAGAGGATGCTAGGTTTATCCTAATCTAGGTACATTGACTTAGTGCTGAAAAGATTCAGCATGGATGGAAGTAAAAGAGGTTATCTTCCTATGAGTCAAGGCATACATCTTTCTAAAAGGATGTCTCCTAAGACACCTGAAGAAAGAAATAGAATGAATTCTATACCCTATGCTTCGACAATAGGGTCCATAATGTATGCCATGTTATGTACCAGGCCTGATGTGGCATATGCTTTAGGCATTGTCAGTAGGTTTCAGGCTGATCCAGGAGAGGATCATTGGAAAGCAGTTAAAAATATTCTATGTACCTAAGAAGGACTAAGGATATATTTCTGGTTTATGGTTGTTCTGATCTTAAACTAGAAGCTTATTCTGATTCTAGTTTTCAATCAGACCCTGATGATAGCAAATCCATTTCGGGATATGTTTTTACCCTAAACGGTGGAGCAGTGAGTTGGAAGAGTACCAAACAGCAGACTGTAGCTGACTCAACCACAAAGGCAAAATACATAGCTGTCAGTGAAGCCGCCATGGAAGCAGTCTGGATGAAGAAGTTCATCACAGAGTTGGGTGTTGTTCCTGAGATTGAAAACCCAGTGCCACTTTACTGTGACAACACTGGGGCTGTTGCTCAAGCTACGGAACCAAGAGCTCATCATAAGTCCAAGCACATTCTGAAACGCTTCCATCTCGTCCGAGAAATAGTAGAAAGACAAGATGTCTACATAAATAGAGTTGATACAAAGAATAATGTAGCAAACCCGTTCACTAAGGCTCTACCACAGCGAGAGTTTGATCACCACCTCAAGTGTATGGGATTAAGATTTAAAGGCGATTGGCTTTAGTGCAAGTGGGAGATTGAAAGGGATATGCCCTACAAGCCAATCTATGTTGTATCTCCCAAACCATTGTAATTGACAATTTTCTAATAAAGTTATTATTTTTATCATACGCTGTGTTTTATATTATATGATGAACTCCATAGATTAGGGCTATGATTTTATGGTTATGATGAGATCATACCAGTGAGACCTAAAATCTTAAGACCTTAATCTAAAATAGTCCTAGTCAAAGGAACCCTGAGTAGGGGATCATGGTTTTTCGGTAAGACTAGCACATCCCATGTATACTGGAGAGGGTGACTGCTCTCACAGTCACTTGTGTATGACACTAATACTGGGATGTGGGTGCTCATTGAAGAATGAGTTCACTGATATGATCCAACTTGAGGACATCTAATGGAGTCTTAGCTACATGTCAATAGACGGTACTCATAGTGGGAGTAGTACAAGTAATCCTTTGACCTGAGACTGCCATAAGTACCTTATGTACATAAACCCATGCTTTGGTTCAATCCTAATCATGACACTGAGTCATGCACAGGATTGATACTGGGAATGGTGAATTGGATATGAAGGTAATGAGTAGGTCAACAAGGAATCGATCACTCTTGGTAAGAGGAGATTGCATCCAGCTAGTTAACAATCGGATGATGATTCAGGGAATCTTTGATCAAAGTAAAGATATTAGAGATGGTTTCTAATATCAATATAATTGAATCATCAATATAAGATTGAGCTAGAAATAAATATAATATTGGATTTGACATATATCCATATCCATAGTTATATTTTGGGTGCAGGCTGATCGAAAGATTTAATTGTACGGTAACTCTCTACTGAAGGGTAATTTTGGTATTTCACCAGAATTTCCATATCTTCCGGGTAGACATGACACGTTGCTAGACATCAATCTTATCTTGTGGGTTGATCAAATTCAAAGATCACTTATTAGGAAGAGTCCTAATTGATCAAATCGGGTAAGCCCGGTTTGACCTAAATCGATTAGAAAGAGTTCTAATCAAATTAGGTCAACTTGTATTCGAACCCACTGCTGGCTAGATGTGGAACCCAATGGGTCACACACTTAAGAGGATTGATCAAGAGTTTAATTTGTGATTAAATCATCTTTGCAGGATAACACTCTAGCAGGTGTTGCAAACCCTAGCTTCTATTCGAATCGGATTCGAATTAGGGTTCCGGATTGGTTCAATTTGGGTTCTAATTGGATCTAATTAGACCCTAATTGTGAAAATAGGGATTATGGCTAACCCTATTGGCTAGCCATGTAAAGGCTAGCCTCCCCACCCGCCCCTTTGCATTTTCATGCCAAAATGCCAAGAGTCCATGCGCTTATGGACTCTTGGCGCGCCATTTGGAAGAGTCCATGGCGCATGGACTCTTGGCGCGGCCCACTTAATTCTTCGATGAATTAAGATGGGGTGGCCTCCTTTCTTAAGAAATAGCGCCTCACATATGCCCCCTTGGATAGGAATCCAATGGCTGATGGGTTTTTAAGAAAGAAGAAAAGCGTTGTTTCTTCCCGGGCGCGCGAAATAACATCTCTTTGGAGATGAAAAGTCGCGATTCCTTTCCTTTTAAAACACCGCATTTTTTTCTTTAAGAAAAGCCATGGGATTTAATCTGGAAGGTCGTGAGATGGGAGGAAGGGGTGTGAGAAAATGAGAAGGGCGTGAGAAGGAGTTTACGGAGAGTTTTGTTGGCGCCTCTCTGAAAACTATTTAAGGGGCAGGAAAGATCAGAAAAAAAAAAAGATTTTTTCTTTTATTCCTTCTTCCTCTCCTAAAGACTCTTTCATTCTTTTCTTGCTCTTGCACTGTTTCCTTTACAGAGTACACCTCTGTCGAAACTCTGCTACTGAACAAGAATCAGAGTGAAAGTCTCTGACGGTAAAGGAAAGAAAGGAGTTCTGATTTATTCCTTCTTTCTTACATTAAGACATTATTGTCTTAATTTTTCCTCCAACTTAAGACAAGCCTATGTCCTCTTAGGACAAGGTCTTTTCTTCAAGACAAGGGTGTCTAAAGGGCCAAGGTCTTAGTGGAAGGAGGAGAAGAGATCAAGGAAAGGGAGGCTACCTCTTGTGTGGAAGAATTCAAGCCATAGTCCAAGCAATTGAGTTCTAGGAAGAACTCAATAGGAGGAACCATTGAAAAGAAGATAGGTTTACTTGATCATTGCTCTGTGTGGATCACCATTGGAGGGCGGACACTTGGACGCCTGGTGAATTCAATTAGCCCCTTCAACATCAAATTTGTTGGAATTAGCGATTACAGGTTGGTACCCTAATCCTAATTTACATAGATATGCTTGCCATATGTTCTAGTCTTATTTAAGGAGTTCCTGGTTTAGGGTTCTTGGTGTGAATTTAATTTCCATTTTTGAAATTACACTTCCGCTGCATTGCATAGGAATCCAACACAAAATAGAGGAGACCTGAGCCAGGGATTCCGACGAGGATACTCTGACAATCAAGTCAGGAGGACGATCAAGGAAAATAGAACCTCCAAAGGTAGGGAGCTTGGGGGACTCCCTCACCCTGGAGGGTGATAAGATAGTGATGTTCGGAATAATAGAAAGAACCAGATAGTAATGTGCAGACAGTAGAAAGAAGGAATGGAGAGCGGGGAGCAGGGAGGTTCTCTAGCCGATCCCTTGGTCGCTAAGCTTTTGGTTGCTTCCTTATCTCTCCTTGCTCTCTCGCTTAGTCTCCGCTCACCTCTCTTACCTTTTCTCTTTTCTCCTTTTGCTCTTGCCTCCCTCCTTTTTCTTTCTCCTCTTTTTTTTTTTTTGAGGGCTTTGTCCTAGTCCCCTTTTGACGATGTGGCACTTTTATTTCAAGAGGCGCCATCGATGTCTTACAGGGCCTGGGGCCGCAGCAGGATCCTCCTTCATGGGGTAAAATGCCTTTAAATATAAGAAATCAAGGGTTATAAGGACATTTTAGGGTTACAAAACTAATCCCAATATATATAAGATGTATATAAAATATATTTAGGTTGCGAAAAATATATTTTATAAGGCTAGTGAACTAAGTTTAGCTGAAAATGTGAGATTTGGGTTAAAATAAATTAGGATTTTAGTTTAAACAACAAAGTAGAGAAAATGAGGGTAAAATGTTATGAAAACATCACAAATACTCTTTCCAAACTAATGAAAATGCGAGAAATGGTTTAGAAAACCGGATTTTAGATGAAAACCATGATTATTTTGGCCAAAAATCAATCCAACAATGATTTTCTGAAAAATGGATGGAATGAGTGGGAAATCGGCCAAAAATCCATGAGAAAATCAAGAGGAATGCATTCAAGCATGATTCCTTCTAAATGGAGTCTTCCATATGACTGAAATCCTCAAAAAATCCTATTGAAAATCATTGAAAATGGATGGAAAACCCTAAACCTAGGTTACACTGTTCCAAAATAACAAAAATGAGAAGGGAAATACCTGATTTCAGTTAGGGCAAACGGGAAATGAGTTGATTTGGATGGAGTGGAGCTTGGGAGACCACTGGAGCTCGAGAGAAAGCGGGGAAAATCAAAATACAAAACCCTCGGTCAATCCTAAAAAGATAAATTTTTCTGCAAGTGTCGACACTTGGGATTTTTCAAGTGTCGACACTTGGTCAGGTGTCGACACTTCGCAAAATCCAAGTGTCGATACTTGGCCAAGAAAATCTCCAAAAATTCTATAAAAAATCTTTAAAAATTCAAGGATGTTTTTAAAAGCTTTTGGGACTAAACACAAGTGATTTTTGAATAAAATAACTTGGTAAGATGAAATTTGAGAGAGTTCTAGGAGAATGGATCAATGATACCTAACTCTCTTCTAATCAGACAAAATCTCTCTTCACTCAATGGTTTGGTAAACGCATTGGCTAATTGATAATCAGTGCACACAAAGTCAAGTATTACATTAGAGTTTTGCACATGATCTCTTATGAAATGATGTCTTATTTCAATGTGTTTACTTCTTGAATGTTGCATAGGATTCTTTCTTAGATTGATTGCACTAGTATTGTCACATCTTATGGGTGTCTTAATTAGTTTGATGCCAAAGTCTTCGAGCTATTGTTTGATCCATAGAATTTGAGCATAGCAGCTTCTAGCTGTTATATATTCGATTTCAGCCATAGATAGAGCAACTGAATTCTATTTCTTGTGACTTCATGAGATCAAATTTACTCCAAGAAACTGACAAGTTTCACTAGTACTTTTACGATCAAGTTTATATCCAGCAAAGTCAGCATCAAAATAAGCAATCAATTCAAATGAAGAATCTTTAGAGTACAAAAGACCAATTTCAATTGAGTCAGATAGATATCTAAGTATGCATTTAATAGCCAAAAGATGAGACTCTTTAGGATTAGATTGATATCTAGCACACATACAAACACTAAACATGATATCTAGCCTACTGGCAGTAAGATATAACAACGAACCAATCATGCCATGATAAATTTTTTGGTCTACAGATTTACCTGATTCATCCTTGTCAAGTCTACAAGAGGAGCTCATAGGGATACCTAATGGCTTGGTATTCTCCATTCAAACTTCTTGAGTATTTCTTTTGTGTACTTGGCTTGGTTGATAAAGATCTCCTCTTTGATTTGCTTTATTTGGAGTCCAAGGAAGAAGTTTAGTTCTCCCATCATGCTCATCTTGAACTCACCCTGCATTAACTTTGCAAATTCTTGACAAAGAGATTCGTTAGTAGCACCTGTTATACCTTGACGACTCACCCTCAGCCAGAATCGACCCATTCTTGTGGTCCAACAGGGCCACTCTTTCAAGGCTCTGACTGCTACTTCTTCAGAGGTCCGACCCACCGGAGCAGAGGTCTGAACGACCCCCTCCTGTTGGAGTCCGGCCCGTCGCTCTCCTTCACAGGTCTGACCCACCGGAGCAGAGGTCTGAACGACCCTCTCCTGCTGGGGTCCGGCTCGTCGTTCTCCTTCAAAGGTCCGACCCACCGGAGCAGAGGTCCGAGCAACCCTCTCCTGCTGGGGTCCGGCCCTTCGCTCCCCTTCAGAGGTTTAGCCTTTGATCCGGCCGACTGGCTTTCTCTCGATCAACGTCCGACAAGCATGCCTTAGCATCCAGAAAATTCCAGAAGCACCTTTCTGTTACTATGGGATCTTGCCATCCCAACAGCCATGCTCCACTACTTCCATGATGTCACCGTATCTGCGTGCCACGTGGCCACTCTCCAGATTCTCCTAGGAGCATATCAATCTTTCTCAGCCTCTCCCCTAATGGATTTTGGGCTGTTCCATGCCTATATAAGGTACTTGGGGGGCCCGTTTGAAGGTAGAAGTGCTCTTCCCTCTCCATATGTTGTTCTTTCGTTGATTCCTCCATTCTATTGCCTTTAACCTCCTGCTAACTTAGGCATCGGAGGGTCCCCCGTCGAAACACCACCGATGCCCTAGGAGACTTTGTTGCAGGTTCACCCGGGAGAGGAGCGCTCCAGCACATCCAGCCGACCCCAGTCCAGGAGTTGACGCTGCAATAGCACCGAATATGATATCATCTACATATATTTATACTACTAAGAGATCATCATTCTTTTTCTTCAAAAATAAAGTTTTGTTAACATATCCTCTAGTAAAATCATTCTTGAGCAAGAAAGAACTTAAACGATCATACCAAGCTCTAGGAGCTTGTTTCAAACCATACAAAGCTTTATGAAGTTTGAAAACATGGTTTGGAAATTCAGGATTTTCAAAACCTGGCGGTTGTTCAACATAAACCTCTTCTTCGATAAAACCATTCAAAAAGGCACTTTTAACATCCATTTGAAATAATTTAAAATCCATAAAACAAGCAAAAGCCAACAATAGCCTAATTGCCTCAAGTCTAGCCACAGGAGCAAAGGTTTCATCAAAATCAATCCCTTCCTCCTGATTGTATCCTTCATCAAGTTTGTTTCTAAAAACCCATTTAGTGCCAATAATTGAAATATTTGAAGGCCTATCTACTAAAGTCCAAACATTGTTTCTTTTAAATTGATTAAGTTCTTCTTACATAGCATTTATCCAATTACTAACATTTTCAGCTTCTTCGATAGTCTTAGGTTCAATTTGAGATACAAATGCTAAGTAATCACAAATATTTCTAAGAGATGAACAAGTACTTACACCTTTAGATGGATCATCAATGATTAGTTATTTTGGATGTCCATGAGCATACATCCATTCTTTAGGTAAAGGATCAATAGTAGATGTGTTTTCATCACCTTGTGCTTGATCTCTTTCATTGTTTTGATCAATTTCATGTTCCTTGGCAGGCTCTTCATTGTTGTTCACCTCTTTAGTTCTTTTAGTACCTGTTTCATCAAAATGCACATCTTCTTTTTTAGAAGATTTTTGGTCAGACTCATCAAATACTACATATATGGATTCTTCAACAACAAGTGTTCTTCTGTTAAAGATCCTGTATGCCTTACTAGATGTAGAGTAGCCTAGAAAGACACCCTCATCTGACTTGGCATCAAATTTGCTCAAATTATCTTTACCATTGTTTAAGATGAAACAACGGCATCCAAAAACACGAAAATAATGAATTGAAGGTTTTCTACCCTTCCAAAGCTCATACGGTGTTTTCTTTAAAATCGATCAGATTAAAACCCGGTTTAAAACATAGTATGCAGTGTTTATGGCTTTCATCCAAAAATATCTAGGTAAGTCATTTTCACAAAGTATGGTGCATACCATTTCTTCAAGAGTTCTATTTTTCCTTTCTACCACCCTATTTTGTTGAGGTATCCTAGGTGCTGAAAAATTGTGATGAATGCCATTTTCAATACAGAATTTATCAAAATCATAATTTTCAAATTCGGTTCCATGGTCACTTCTCAAAGATACAATTGAAACACCTTTTCATTTGAAACTCTTTTATGAAATCTAATGAATTCAGAAAACATTTCATCTTTGTGTGCTAAAAACATGATCCAAGTAAAACGTGAGAAATCATCTACAATGACTAGACCGTACTTCTTACCTCCCAAACTAGATGTTCTAGTCGGCCCAAAGAGGTCCATATGAAGCAACTCTAAGGGTCTAGATGTAGAGATTACTCCTTTTGGTTTAAAAGATGATTTGGTTTGTTTTCCAAGCTGATGTGCACTACAAATCTAGTCCTTTTCAAAACTAAGTTTTGGCAAATCTTTTATCAAATCCTTTTTGCTAAGTTTTGATATCAAATGCATACTAGCATGTCCTAGTCTACGATGCTAAAGCCAACTAGTTTTATTAATCTTGGCTTTCATTGCCACTAGGCATTGACTATTTTGAACAGGAAGATCATCAAGATCAACCATATAGATATTGCCATGTCTATGACCATGAACTTGATGCTATTCTCATTTAAACTAGAAACAATGCACAAAGAAGATTCGAAAGTAACTTTGAAATCCTTATCACAAAACTGACTAATGCTAAGCAAGTTATGTTTCAATCCATCAACATACAAAACATTATCAATATAAGTAGAAGGGGTGATATAGACTTTACCAATTCTGATAATTTTGCCCTATCCATTATCACCAAATGTCACATTACCACCATTTTGATATACGAGTGATAAGAACTGCTCCACATCTCTGGTCATATGCCTTGAGCAACCGCTATCGAGATACCACATTCTTTTATTATTAGTTGCAAGGCATACCTGCAATAAAAATCAGGTGGAGACTTTAGGTACCCAAGTCATCTTGGGGCCTTTCAGGTTAGTGGTAATGGTTCCTTTTGGAACCCAGATTTTCTTAACATTACTCAATCTTCTCTTATTGCACATATAAGATTTATGCCCTATAGTACCATAAGCATAACAAGTAATGGATGATGATGCAGGCATAAAGAAATTTTTGAAAAATTTTTGTTTCTTTTGAGTTCTAAAACCTAAACCGGCTTTATCAAAACTAGCTCTTTGATTATTTAAAAGCATATTTAATTTTTCAGAACTGTATGTAAATTTATCAACAAAAGGTTTTAACTTATCAATTTCTTCTTTATATCTTTTATTTTCATCCAAAATTTTCTTGTTTTGATTTGAAAAATTTTCATTTGAAACAGAAACATTCTTCTTTTATAAAATTTCCTTTTCTTTTTCAAGAACAATAATCTTATCACTTAACTTTTTATTTTGAAGAAGTAGGCAATCATTTTCATTCGAAAACTTGTCATTAGCTTTGACTAAAACTAGATTTTGCCTTTTTAGTTCTTTATGTTTTGACTTCAGTTTTTGAAATTCTATAACTAACTCATCAAAAACTTCATGCTGTTCATCAAATGTAAACTCATTTTCAGTTTCAGAGAGTACCTCATCATGATCAGCCATTAGACAGAAGTTTGCAACTTCCTGCTGTTCTTCTTCAGAGCTAGAGTTTTCGCTGTCACTCCAGGTTGTCACCATGGCCTTCTTTCTTAGTTTCTCCTACTTTTCTTAAGTAAGGGGCAGTCTACCTTGAAGTGGCCCAGTTTTTTGCACTTGAAGCACGTGGGCTACTCCTTGTCTTTCTCCTTTTCTTTTTCCTTGCTTGGCTCAGCTTTCAGATGTTTCTTCTTGAAGCTGTACTTCTTCTTCCTTATGAACCTTCTGAACTTTCTTGCCATAAGAGCGGTCTCATCATCTTCATCTTCTTCTTCTGTTTCATCGCTTGACTCTTCTCTTGCAGTGGATTTGAAGGCGATGACTTTCTTCTTCTTTTCTACATCCACATTCTTCTGTTTCAGGGAATGCTCATAAGTCATCAATGAGCCTAATAGTTGCTCGAGGGATAGAGTATTGACATCCTTGGCTTCCTCGATGGCCGTTACCTTGGCATCCCATGAGGCCGGAAGAGACCTGAGAAATTTATTTACAAGTTCACCATTAGACACTATTTTTCCTAAGCTTCTCATGCCATTCTCAATATTTGTGAACCTAGTATACATCTCACTAATGGATTCAATAGGTTCCATTCTAAACATTTCATATGTGTGAATGAGCATGTTAACTTTAGTTATTTTCACTTGGTGTGTACCTTCATGGGTAACCTCAAGTGTGTCCTATATCTCCTTAGCGGAGAGACAGTTAGATATTCTATTGAATTCACTCGGATCAAGAGAGCAAAATAATAGATTCATAGCCTTCGCATTAAGCTCTATTTGCTTAATGTCATTCTCATCACAATCATCTTTCATTTTTGGAGTGAGAATGCCATTAATCAACATAGTAGGCTGATGAGGACCTTTTATGATTGTCCTCCAAAGATTATAATCAATGGCTTAAATAAATATGCGCATGCGAGTTTTCCAATAAGTGTAATTTATGCCATTAAAGAGTGTAGGACGATTTGAAGCTTGACCTTCAACAACACCCATTCCTATTGGGGCTACCAAGATCTTTTACTCAAGATCCTTGGACCTACAAGAAAGCAATGGTGCTCTGATACCACTTTTGCCCAAAAATGGAGCCCAAGAGGGGGGCTGAATTGGGTCTTTTAAAAAATTTAAAGCAATAATATGCAAGCCTTGTGGTGTTTGTGAGTTATGAAATTGATGCACTAAATTATATGTAGCGAAAAGTAATAAATAGAGTGCAATAAATAAAGAGGAAGAGATAGAAGAGACAATCACACACAAATACAAAATTTATAGTAGTTCAGTGCAAACCTAGCACCTACATCCACTCCCCAAGCCACCCTTGAGAATTCCATTATAATCTTTCCAAAATTATAGCCGACTTGTTTTTCCAAAGGCTTACAAGTCAAAACCTATATTGGTTTTATCATCTAGGCTCACCAACAAACCTTTATACTTGTTTTGTCTTCGGGCTTACAAGTTAATCCTAGTTGATTTTATCACCTTGGCTTACCAACAAACCACAACAACCTTCTTTCAAGACACCCTTGAAAGCAAGGTCAAATCAAAGAAGAATTTTAGATATACAAATTAAAATAAACAGGACAAACTCTCTTCAAGAGTATAATGAAAGCTTTGAGTCTCTAATTGATGCTTCTTTTGTCTTCTTCTCCTTGGAATATTCTTCAAGCTCTTCTTTTGGAATGTTGAAATGATAGGCTTGTAGACTTTTTCAAGGAATCACTCTTTAAATGGCTCTTGAAGTGAAGTTCTTGAGAGAATCTTGACTTTTTATCTTTCAATGGACTTCAATGCCTCAAGAATGTAGTTGGTGAAGCTTTAATACAAAGAAAAACTTTCAAAAACTGGTTTGTGACCATTTTAGCATCGAATCTAGCCATTGGGAGCTTGAAAAGACATTTCTGCATGTCAGGAAAATAGATCCATTAGGGCTGTCAAAACCCGAGTGTCGACACTTGGCTATCAGGTGTCGACAATTGACTTCCAGGTGTCGACACTTGAACTTTCAAGTGTCGACACTTGATTCACAGGTGTTGACACTTGACACAAAAATACTCCATTGACCAAGTTCTGTATTTTCAAAAATCTCAGGCCTTGAGTCGATACTTGAAAACTTAAGTGTCGACACTTGAGTTTCAGGTGTCGACACTTGAAATCTAGGTATCAACACTTGGCATGCCAAGGAGTTTTTCTGCATGCCAAGAGCTGAAGTGTCGATACTTGACTTCCCAGGTGTCAACACTTGGTTCTGAAAAATTCATAATTAAGTGTAAATTAACCCAAAAACACAAGTGTTGAATATAGAACTTAAAACCAATGTAAATAACAAATAAATGAACTCTTTTAAGCCCTTTTTGCAAGGAGAAGACTCCTCAAATCATGAAATATGCTTCGTGCCACTGTATGCCATGATACTTTAATTTTGAGAATTTGAGGTGCTTGTTTCCTGAAAACTCACAATTAGAAATAAACATTAGTACACAATATATACTCAACATTTTGTTATTCATCAAAATCACTAGGTGGAGCCAACAATTTCCTCCTTTTTGATGATGACAAAATCTTGAGTATCTCAACACTTAATTTCAAATTTTAGATTTGATAATTCATGAATATGATTTCATGCTAATACATCCACAACTTGCATAGTTAAGAAGGATGAATCTCCCCCTTAGTTAGACAATTCTAATCAGAACAAGCAAAATATTGGTATCAAATCTATGCAATATTGATATTAGATCAAATTTAAAATTCAAAAAAAATTAAAGATTTTTTACTCCCCCTTTTTGTCAATAAATAGAAAAGGGAGTAAACTCCCTCTCAAAATGAGCATGGAGACAAAAAGTAGTAAAGTATTAGAGATGTTTCAAGAGTTGATAGGTATCAGAGCCAAAATGTATATCTATGAAGTAAATGTAAACAATCAAGCTGTCAAAAGCAATCATAGTGATTCACAAATTCTAAACATCAAATTGGAATATATATATATATCTGTCAAGTAGTGTTTTCAGTACAAAATTTGCTGACTCATCAGCAACACTGAAACAAAGTACATCATGAGTCATAAATCATAAGTAACATGAGTCATAAATAGCATACAACATAATAAACATCTGTGAGGCTAATCCTCATCAGATGGGATCTCAAATAATATAGGACCTGTAATCCTAGACCTATGGGCTAGACCACTAGGAGTCTTCAAAATACCACGACTCTGAGTCCTAGTAGAAGGTCCAAAATGGGGTACAACCTTAGAAGCTCTAGTAGAGTGAGGGAGAAGAGTCTCAGCAGGAGTGACAAAGACTGGATCAGTAAACACATGCTTGCCAGTCGAATCAGCGAGAGGAACAACAGGAGACTGTGGCTCTTGGCTAACTACCTCATATCCATCCACATCATCACCACTATCACTGTCATCATCAATAACATCAGTATCTCTGTCCTCAATCCCATTAGCACAGTCACCACCATCAATAGTGTCATCATGTCCATCCTGGTGGTCATCGGCATCATCATCATCATCACCAGCATCAGGAGGTGGAGCTGCAGGTGCTGCTGGAGGTAGAAGGGATCTCAGTAAGTCCTCAATGCGAGCAAATCCCTCCTCCATAGTCTGACGAATCTCAGCATGCTCTGTGGTAGTGTGTGCTCGAAAACTCTCAAACTCGATGTGTAACTGGGTCGTGCGGACACCCAGTCCAATCATCTCACTCCAGAGATCAGTGAACTGATATCTCGCATGCTCCTCAAAGGATAAGTCCATAGAAGGTGGAGGAGGATCCGAAGATGTAGCTATCGGAGTCATCGACTCTGCCTCTGATGCATGAGCAGCCTGAGGAGGTGATGTGACTGGCCCTGATGGCCCTGCCTCTACCTCTCGAATCTCGTCCTCCTCATCTAGCTCCTGGCCAGACTCTCTCCGAACCCACCGACCTACGACTAACCGGTATCCCATGTGGTGTAGTGACCACTCATCGTAAACGTCCGTATGCAGAATCTCCTTGGAGATCTCTCCCTCCAAGGATACTCCACAAGCTCTAAGTAATCTAGTCAATGCCATGCTATAGGGTAAACAGTGTCGTCTCTGAGTTGCAGCATCTCGCATCTACACTAGCATCAAGGATGGTAAATCAACCTGAGTCCTCTGAGTCAGATGTACCATAAGCATCAGCTCTCTCTCGGTGATGAAGTCAAAGTGCCCAATCTACGGAAGTAATATTCGAGCTATGATATGGTGCAGAGGGTCCATCTCCACTGAAAGCTGGTTCGCGGTGACCATCGTCACATCCTCATGCTCAAGTATGCACCTAAAGGTAGCCTCTCTGTCCTCCACAGAGAATATACTGAAGCCTCAATGGGGTATCTCCCATGCCCTGCTCAGAAGCTCCTCAGTTAGAAGAATCTCTATACCCCTGACAGAAGTCCTCCACAATAAGCGACGGCAATCCATGGCGCCATAGAACTCACGCACTAGATGAAGGTAATACCTCTCCTGCATGGTGTAGAAGGGTACTAGACCTGCATCAATGAGTGTCTGTCTGATCTGGAAATGCTGTCTGTCGAAGAAGTCGAGGTCAATCCGTCGTCCTGAAGCTACAGCCTTCCCTGCCATCTTCTCTGCAGGGGAACCTGGGGCAATTGAACTACGGGCCTCCTCTATATCATGTCTAGCCTTGGTCCTCCTCTCTGATCCCTAACAAGGTCTTCTAACAGCTAATCTCTTTCTTGGACTCATCACAGTCAAACTGAATAAGAAAGGTGGAAGATAAATATCCTAGGAAAGTATAGGTTTTAGTCAGGTTGAGAACTTAGGCTAAAGGAGACTATATCTTTCTAAAAGAGGAATACTGGCTTTCAAGAGAAGCTAGAATAGGTTTTGAAAACTGGGATTAACAAGAAATCGAGGGTGAAAAATCTTTAACATAAGAAATAGAGGGTAAAATGCCTTTAAATACAAGAAATCGAGGGTTATAAGGATATTTTAGGGTTACAAAACTAATCCCAATATATATAAGATGTATATAAAATATATTTAGATTGCAAAAAATATATTTTATAAGGCTAGTGAACTAGGTTTAGCTGAAAATGTGAGATTTGGGTTAAAATAAATTAGGGTTTTAGTTTAAACAACAAAGTAGAGAAAATGAGGGTAAAATGTTATGAAAACATCACAAATACTCTTTCCAAAACAATGAAAATGCGAGAAATGGTTTAGAAAACTGGATTTCAGATGAAAACCATGATTATTTCGGCCAAAAATCAATCCAACAGTGATTTTCTTCTAGAAAATGGATGGAATGAGTGGGAAATCAGCCAAAAATCTATGAGAAAATCAAGAGGAATGCATTCAAGCATGATTCCTTCTAAATGGAGTCTTCCAAATGACTGAAAACATTGAAAAATCTGATTAAAAATCATTAAAAATGGACGAAAAACCCTAAACCTAGGTTACACGGTTCCAAAATAACAAAAATGAGAAGGGAAATACCTGATTTTAGTTGGGGCAAATGGGAAATGAGTTGATTTGGATGGAGTGGAGCTTGGGGGACCACTGGAGCTTGAGAGAAAGCGAGGAAAATCAAAATACAAAACCCTCGGTCTACCCTAAAAAGATAGATTTTTCCCACAAGTGTCGACACTTGGGATTTTTCAAGTGTCGACAGCGAAGTGTCGACACCTGGTCAGGTGTCGACACTTCGCAAAATCCAAGTGTCGACACTTGGCCAAGAAAATCTCCAAAAATTCTATAAAAAATCTTTAAAAATTCAAGGATATTTTTAAAAACTTTTAGGACTAAACACAAGTGATTTTTGAGTAAAATAACTTAGATAAGATAAAATTTGAGAGGGTTCTAGGAGAATGGATCAATGATACCTAACTCTCTTCTAATCAGACAAAATCTCTCTTCACTCAATGGTTTGGTAAACACATCGGCTAATTGATCATCAGTACACACAAAGTCAAGTATTACATTAGAGTTTTGTACATGATCTCTTATGAAATGATGTCTTATTTCAATGTGTTTACTTCTTGAATGTTGCACATGATTCTTTTTTAGATTGATTGCACTAGTATTGTCACATCTTATGGGTGTCTTAATTAGTTTGATGCCAAAGTCTTCGAGCTATTGTTTGATCCATAGAATTTTAGCACAACAGCTTCTAGCTGCTATATATTCGACTTCAGCGATAGATAGAGCAACTGAATTCTATTTGTTACTACTCCATGAGATCAAATTTACTCCAAGAAACTGACAAGTTCCACTAGTACTTTTACGATCAAGTTTACATCCAGCAAAGTCAGCATCAAAATAAGCAATCAATTCAAATGAAGAATCTTTAGAGTACAAAAGACCAATTTCAATTGAGTCAGATAGAATCTAAGTATGCATTTAACAGCCAAAAGATGAATCTCTTTAGGATTAGACTGATATCTAGCACACATACAAACACTAAACATGATATCTAGCCTACTGGCAGTAAGATATAACAACGAACCAATCATGCCATGATAAAGTTTTTGGTCTACAGATTTACCTGTTTCATCCTTGTCAAGTCTACAAGAGGAGCTCATAGGGATACCTAATGGCTTGGTATTCTCCATCCCAAACTTTTTGAGTATTTCTTTTGTGTACTTGGCTTGGTTGATAAAGATCTCCTCTTTGATTTGCTTTATTTGGAGTCCAAGGAAGAAGTTTAGTTCTCCCATCATGCTCATCTTGAACTCACCCTGCATTAACTTTGCAAATTCTTGACAAAGAGATTCGTTAGTAGCACCGAATATGATATCATCTACATATACTTGTACTACTAAGATCATCATTCTTTTTCTTCAAAAATAAAGTTTTGTCAACATTACCTCTAGTAAAATCATTATTGAGCAAGAAAGAACTTAAACGATCATACCATGCTCTAGGAGCTTGTTTCAAACTGTTGCCCAGGTGGCTACCCAAGAAGGGGGGTGAATTGGGTCTTTTAAAAATTTAAACAAGTAATGTGCAATTTCAAAATCCTTTGCAAGTGGTAGGTGCAGAAGCTAAGCAAAGTAGAGAAAGCACAACACAAACACACCAAATTGATAGTGGTTCAAAGCAACCCAGCTCCTACATCCACTACCCAAGATACCACTTGGGATTTTCACTATATTCACACCCGAATACAATAGGATTGTTTTACAGGATCACAATCCAAAACCTCTACACTTTGGTTTTACGGGATCACCAAAGAAAACCCAACACCCTTTGGTTTTAACAAGCTCACCAAAGAAACCTAAACTTGATTTTCACTGGATCACAAAGAACCTAAACTTGGTTTTTCATCCGGGCTCACCAATAATCCAATAATTCAAAGATTGAATTGAAAATAAATGCAACAATAAATGACAAACTTATGTTGTCGGATAGGTTCCGGTGCAGCTCATTGGAAGTCCACTTGAATGCACTTGAATAAACTTTAATGACTTCAGTGGCTTCTTCCAAAGTTGATTCAAGCTTTTGATTAGAGTAGTTGAGGGCTTGAATGCAGACTTGAATGCACTTGTTCTCTATCTCTTGTGGGTGGTTGGATATTCAATGAAGCTCTTTCCTTTTTGAACTTTTTTCTCCTTAATTGCTTCAAGGTAGTTCAAATCTTTCAAATTTAAAGTCTTCCATCATCCCAAGACAATTCTGGCCATTATAGACCATTGGGGAATGATTTTTTATCATTGGAGCACCTTTTGGCATTCAAAAACAAATTCTGGAACTAGCCGTTAGATACCTGGAAGCGACATTTGAGTCGGCTCGGATTCCTTCGAGTCAGCTCGGATCCTTCGAGTCGATAGGTCAAGTTGCCAGTTCTTCAATGCAATCGGCTCTTTGTCTCAGAGCGCAGAATGTCACTCTGGATGAGTCGGCTCTTTATAGCTCGGGTCAGCTCAAACTTGAATCTTGAAATTCTTGAACTCGAGGAGTCGGCTCTTTTCATCTTGGGTCGGCTCTTCTTCTCAGGTTTAGAAAACCTTACTCTGGAAGAGTCGGCTCGATACAGTTTGGATCGGCTCGCTTTCTCAAGCTTTTGAAATTAGGTCTGGTAGAGTCGGCTCTTTCTATATCGGGTCGGCTCGCCTGGCTATTCTCAGAAAACTTTGAGGAAATCGACTCTGGAAGAGTCGGCTCTGACTGATTCCAATCGACTCGAATTCACTAGAGTCGGCTCACTTTCCATCGAGTCGGCTCGAATTGCTGCATTCTAGAATCCTTGCTGCGTGCCAGTAAGCAGAGTTGGCTCTCCTTGTCTTGGGGTCGACTCGAGTGTCTTCTTTAGGATTTTTACAATTCGAACTTAAAGAAAGACTCTCACCAACTCTTTTACAATTTCATACAAACCAACTCAAGGCAAAATCTAAGGCACACACACTTATAAAGTAACCTTTTTACTTGATTTTTCTTAGCATTTTTATTGGGTTCTTCTTTACAAAAACACTTAGAACACAACTCAAGCAAGAAAGTAAAAATGTAGGAGTTGAAGTTTGAACATGTTATACATCTTACAAAAACTTGTCAAACACTTGAAGAGTTGTCAGTAATTAATGTATATGCTCCAATGTTTGGTTATCATCAAAATCGCTTATGGGGTCAACAATCTCCCCCTTTTTGATGATGACAAAATACTGGGCATGAAAAATCAGTATAGAATTTTACAATTGCTTATATAATAGCATTTGCAAATGTATGTGAACAAGTAGAGCGAGTTTACTTCTATTAGTGCCAAACAATGAGACGAGAATTAGGGCATAGAGAGATAATCTCCCCCTCAATAAAATACTCCATGTTTTGGCAAACTTTTTCATTTCTTTTTATATTTCAAAGCTCTCAGGCTTTAATTAATAGAGCTAACAAAAGTTGAAGTGTAAGACATTATGTATCATGGTCTGTAAAAATTGTCATTCAAGGCTTTAAACATTATCAGTGAGAACTTAGAGCTTGAAACTTTAAACATTGTAAGTCAAAATTTAAAGTATCAGAGCTAGAAATAACAATCCATGTTCTTTTCATGTATCAAAGCTAACATTAGAGCTAGAAATAACAATCCATGTTCTTTTCATGTATCAGAGCTAACAATACATGTATCAGAGCAAACCATATAGCACATATGTACCATGTGTACCAAAGCTTTGAAATATCAATGTTTTATCTTTTTCATGCAATACCATCTCCCCCTTTCTGTCAATCAATCAAAAGGGTGATTTCAAGTAAGACTCAGATTTTAAAATAGATTAAAAAAGTCTTTAATATTTGTTTGAGATAATTTCACTTTCTCATGTTCATCTTGAAATTCTAATTAAAAATTAATCAATGTAGGAGTAATCAAACATTCAATTCATAGAGAAGAGTTTGTGAAACAAAAGATATACTTTATTCTATTCCAAAAGTTTAGTACAAGGTGTAAAAGGGTTATACATTTAGTCACTGTCTGTATTTACACTAGGTTTTAAAGATGTTTGTCCAGGGATTTGGATTCCAGGAGGTAAAGAAGCTATAGGATCAATGAATTGTGGACTACTATGAGATCCAGGTGTTCTAATATGTGGGGTAGGTTGTCTAGGATGACTTGAGTGACTAGGAACAGATCTAGGAGTTTTGAGAGCAGCTAGAATATCTTCAATCTTGCCCATCATCTTCCACAGAAAGCTATTCATTAACTTCAATTCAGCTTCAACCTTTTTCACACTTCTAGAAGCTGCCAAGTCTTCCATTCCTTCTTTGATTAGAGCCACTTCTTTTTGTAGGGTAAGCATTTCCGAAGCCTGGACATTAGCAAAAGCCTCTGCGGATCCTCTTAGCCTTCCAAATTCACTTCTGATTATACCTATGCCCTTGGTATAATCGTCTTCCATTTTCTTTCCTGCCTCAAGAGATTCCATTCTGACTTATAAGTTATCCATCTCTGTTCTGTAAGCTTCTAAGTTTTGAGTGACTGAGTTTTTGGTTGAATCAGAACTGGATGCTATTAATTGGAGTATTGGTTAGATATCACTTGCAGTTTTGGAGTTCTCAAGAATATCAATTCTTCCTTTCAAACTGTCTAATTGTTCTCCAAACTGGTTTAGCTTATTGTCAACAGATCTTTGAAATACTTCAAACATTTCACATATTGAGGACTTGATGGACTCAGTCATATTGTTCATCTGTTGTGCCAAAAAGTCTTGTATACTTGAAGTATCCAAAGTAGGAGCATTAGCAGCTTGACTTTGGCTTAGAATGTCAGCAGCTTGATCAAATGTGGGTGAGCTATAGGGTATATCAGGAAAGCCAAAAATATCTGGGAAGGAAATATCAAACTCCATCTGAACTAGAGAGTCATGCTGTGGCTGAGACTAAGGGATGTGTGAAGTAGTACCTTCTCCAATCTCTTCTTCTCTCTGTTCCTGGACTTCTTCAGTTCCTTCAATTGTAGGAGGGTCAGATTTCTTCTTCCAGGTACCATCGGTCATTAAGTACCCCATTCTTTGCAAAGTCTTCACTGTATAGGTGTCAGTATAAAGTATCACCCTGTTATCTTCTCCTATCAAGTCAACATTGGCTCTTTGAAAGAAGATTATAAGGACCATTCCATATGGCAAGCAGGCTTTGACTTTCCTAACTGCCTCTTTCATCTGACTAATCATAACGGCTGGTAAATTAATTTTCTCGTCAATGAGTAGGAGTTCCATGAAGCATAAGTCCCTTTCACTCACCCAGTCAAATCGACCTGTTCTGGGTAGGAAAATACGACTAATAAAATTGTGTAAGACCCTCATTTCAATTAATAGTGTATTTGCTTTAAGAATCCCTAACTCATCAATTTCAGTTCTTTCCAAAACAGTTTGCAAAGCCTTGGATCTATCCTTTAATACAAGATACTCAATTCCTTCAAATGGCATCTCCAAGATACTTCCTAGAATCTCAGTGGTAATGATTATTCTTTTTCCTTTGACTATAGATTCAATGAAATTTTCCCCATATCTCAGATTCTTGTAGAACATTCTAACTAAATTGGGATATGTCTTAACATCCAATGAACATAAATTTCTCTAGCCCTGGTCCTTAATTAAATTGCCAATCACAAAAATGATTTCTTTAAGATATTCAAAAAGAATGCGTCGGCCAGAGGTAACTGGTCTCATACCTAGAGATCTTTGCTGGCTAGGAGAAACTGGGCTACCTTCCTCTTCTGACTGAGGTTCATTTCGAAGAGCAATATCTTCACGGAATTTGCTTCTCCTTTCCTGTGGAGCTGCAACAACACTTATGCTAGATTTTTTCCCAACCAATCTTTTCGGTGCCATTACAAGGAAATTGGGTTTAAAGTAGTTTTGGGGAAGTTTAAAGGAATTTGAAAAGTTCTTAAGAGGGAGCTGATGAGGGTTTGGAAGTAAAGATGTCACATACAAAACCCTATGGCTCAAGTTAAAAGAGACAACTCGACATCCGAGCGGCTCGATCAACAGATCATCTGCTCGAGTCGGCTCGAGCAGAGGGAGCACAAAGATATATTTTTGTATAAATCAGATCCCTAAGAGATTTAAGATTTGAGTTAGAAGGTTGTCTAGATGCATTGTCCTTAGGGTTTTGAGAATTCTTTTTGATGAGATCATATAATCCTAATTCAAAAATTTAATCAATGCAAACTTGTTTAAATCTAATGGTTTTATACAGATATTAGCAAGTAAATATTTTCAAGAATAATAACATTGTTCAAAACATGTTTTCTTATTGACTGGTGCCTAATTTTGATGTGTTTGGTTTTAAAGAAATTCAGTGCAACTACATACACAGTGCAAGATGTAAGGCCTCCTTGCTGTCAAGTATAAAACAGGATCCGATCATACCTTTATATAGCATTTGATTAACATTGGATCCATTTTTAACTTACAGATAGAACTTGTCGGTGTGCTAGCCTCTTTGCTTATTTTCATGCCAAATTTTTTTGATGAATTCCTTGAAGTACTTGGCTTGACTCATAAAGATACCTTCCTTCAGTTGATTGACTTGTAAGCCAAGGAAGTGGTTGAATTCACCCAAGCCTGTATTAACTCAATAGATCCCTTTACAAAACATCTTCATTAGTTATACCAAAGATAATATTATCAATGAATTATTTGTACAATTATCAGATCATTTTCTTCAAAACATTTTCAAGTAGTAACATGCTTATTTTATCACACCAAGTGCTAGATGCTTGTTTCAAACCATGTAAAGTCTTATTCAACTCAAACACATGATTCGGAATAGCAAGAATTTCAAAATCTGGTGACAGTTTTACAAAATCTTTGTTCAGGACTAGAAGAACTTTTTGAGATTTAATTGAAATAGTTTAAAGTTGTAGCAAGCAAATACAGGGAGTAATCTAATAATCTTGCTACCAAAGTATAGGTTTCATCAAAATTGATATCCTCTTCTGGATTTAATTCATTTATTACCAAACATGTTCATTTGGTGTTTTCCTATTGACCCATCGGGTTTAGTTCATCAAGCATGGCCAATATTCAGTTATGATCATTTTCAGCCTTTTTCTAAACTTTGTGGTACAATTTGAGATATGAAGGCTAGGTAATCATGTGCAGTCCTATGTGATGACCTAGTCCTTATACCTTGAGAAGGATAACCAATAATTAGTTCTTTAGGATGTGAAGTTACATACCTCCATTCTCTTGGTAGATCAGTATGATCCTTACTCACCATTTCATTTCCATCTTGTGTTGATTTGTCCTGGATGTTTAGATCTTCTATTTCTTTTTGTAGAGTACCTGCATCATTATCTATGCACTCATCTTTTCTAGATGGTGAAGGGTTAGCTTCATCAAAAATAACATGAATTGACTCTTCTACAGTGAGGGACCTCTTGTTAAACACTCTGTAAGCTTTGCTATGTGATGAATAACCAAGGAATATAGATTCATCGGATTTTGCATCAAACTTTCTTAGGTTAGCTTTGCCATTATTTAATACAAAGCATTTACACCCAAAAACATGAAAGTAATTAATATTCAATTTTCTTCCTTTCCAAAGCTCATAGGGGGTTTTCTTTGAAATTGGTCGTATCAAAACTCGGTTCAATATATAACGGGCAGTGTTCACGGCTTCTGCCCAAAAGTACCTTGGAAGATTACCTTCATATAACATTGTTCTAGCCATTTCTTTCAACATCCTATTTTTCCTCTCACAACATCATTTTGTTGTGGTGTTCTAGGAGCAGAGAAGTTGTGATCAACGCCGTGTTCAGTGCAATATTCATCAAATAATTGATTTTGAAATTCAGTTCTATGATCACTTCTTATAGAATCAACAGAAAGATTTTTCTCATTTGTAACTTTCTTATGAAATTTTTGAAATACATCAAAGGTTTCACCTTTATGTGCAATGAATAATACCCATGTGAACCTAGAAAAGTCATCTACAATCACAAGTTCATATTTCATACCTCCTAGGCTTGTGTTCCTAGTTGGTCTAAATAAGTCCATGTGAAGTAGCTCAAGGGGTCTAGTTGTTGAAATAACATTTTTTGATTTGAAACTCTCTCTAGTTTGTTTGCCTAATTGACAAGCATCACAAACATAGTTAAGATCAACTTTGAAATGAGACAAGCCTCTAACTAGGTTCTTTGAGATTAATTTGGCAATAGTATGCATGCTAGCGTGACCTAATCGTCTATGCCATAATAGACATGACTCCTTGGTCTTAGCATTCATGGCTACTAGGCTGGAACCACTTGTCATGGCTAGATCATTTAGATCTACCACGTAGATGTTCCCAAGTCTGTGGCCAATGAATTTGTTGCTAGAGTCAAGAGAGTTAGTTATTATACACATAGATGATTCAAAGATAACTTTGAAGCCTTTATCACATAATTAACTAATACTCATTAGATTGTGCTTCAACTTATCTACTAGCAATATATCTTCTATAAAAGTACAAGGGGTTAAATTGATTTTACCGATTCCAATTATTCTCCCTTTGCTATTGTCTCCAAAGGTAACCAATCCTCCTTCTTTCATTTGTAGGGTGATAAACTGATCTTTGTCATCCATCATATGCCTTGAACAGCCGCTGTCAAGATATCATCTTTTCTTTAATTTTTGGGCTGCAAGACAATCCTACAAAACAGTCAATGAGTGATTTTAGGTACCCAAGCTAACTTGGATCCTTTCGGGTTAGCAACATTGGTTTCTTTTGGAACCCAAATGGTTCTACATTTTAATGCATTATTCATGAAACTTTTCAAAGAGTTGCATTGGAAAGATTTATGCCCAAATCTATGACATGCATGACAGATAATTTTATCATTTTTGAATGATGCATGCTTTGAAGCTATAGTAGATGTAGAAACAGAAATACTTGAATTGAAGGATTTTTGCATAGTATTTTTACAAACATATTTCAAGCCATTTGTAATTGATTTTGATGAAAAGGCTTTTTCAAGTTTAGATTTTGAAACTGAAGCTTTTGAGGGTAGAAACTTTGTAGCTAGAATCCCTTTAGCATTTAATCCAATTTCAACATTACTTTTAGAGTCTTTTTGTTCTTTCAAAATTAGCTCAAGCTTATTTGAACTCAAGATCAATTTTTTTACTAAAGGCTTAAGCTTTTCAACTTCCTTTTTTAAATCAGTATTTTTGGCAACTAAAATATTGTTGGTCTCATATAAAATAGTTTTTTCATTGTTCAAGACCATAACATTTTCTGAAAGGTTATCCAATTTTCTTTGCAAAATGTTATTATTTTCAAAAATTTCATCCTTATCTTTTAATAAAACATCATTTTGTTTCTTTAAGGACTTTATTTTAATTTTAGCTTTCTTGAATTCGATAAGTAAATCATGAAATGCTGAACTCAGTTCATCATAAGTAAACCCAGTTTGAAGCTCAGGGGATGATACCTCATTTTCGAGACCCATTAAGCAAAGATTTGCAAATTTCAGAGCCTCTTCATCTTCAGCGGATGAGGATGCTTCACTGTCGCTCCACGTCACTATCATTGCTTTTTTTTTTCTTTTTCTTAAGTCCCTTTTTCAATAAAGGACAGTCTGGTCTGATGTGCCCTGGCTTTTTACACTCCTAACATGTGGGCACTTCTTTTTCTTTCTCCTTTTCCTTGTCCTTCTCCTTACTGAACTCTTTGTTCTTGTGGAGTTTTTTAAAATATCTTCCTTTTCTTCTTCCCAAGAATTTTTTGAATTTTCTTACGACCATGGCAACGTCTTCATCTTCCATGTCGCTTTCAATAGAGGAGCTTTCTTCTTCTGATTCTTCAACATTTTTGGAGTCCATAGTAGCCTTAAAGGCAATCGATTTCTTCTTCTTTTGATCATCTTCAGTTCGATGATGCATGGTCAGTTCATGTGTGATGAGAGATCCTAGCAATTCATCCAGCAATAAGGTGTTCAAATCTTTTGCTTCCTGGATGGCAGTCACTTTCGAATCCCACTTATCCGGAAGAGATCTTAGAATTTTTTGCACTAGATCTACATTAGTATATACCCTGCCAAGACTTTTTAGGCCATTAATAATATCAATGAATCGTGAAAACATGGCAAATATTGTTTCATTTGGTTCCATCTTAAATAATTCGTAACTATATACAAGAAGATTAATCTTAGAAGATTTCACTTGAGAAGTTCCTTCATGGGTCACTTCGAGTTTATCCCAAATTTCTTTTGCTGAGGAGCAAATAGAGATTCGATTAAACTCATTACTATCCAAAGCACAGTATAAAAGATTCATGGCTTTGGCATTTAACTCTTCCATCTTCGTGTCATGTTCATCCCAATCCTCTTAGGTTTAGGAACATCCACTCCATCAATTTTAATCATGGAAATGCAAGGACCCTTTAGAATGACCTTCCATAACTGAAAATCAATAGCTTGAATATAAATCTTCATTCTAGCTTTCCAATATGCATAATTTGTGCCAGTGAAGAGTGGAGGTCTGTTTGTTGATTGGCCTTCGGCCAAAGATGTCCTCATGGGATGAGCCATCAATCTTTACTCTAGTATATTTAGAGACTCTGCTCTAATACCAGTTGTTGCCCAGGTGGCTACCTAAGAGGGGGGTGAATTGGGTCTTTTAAAAATTTAAACAAGTAATGTGCAATTTCAAAATCCTTTGCAAGTGGTAGGTACTGTGATAAGGTTATAGAATGTAGAAGCTAAGCAAAGTAGAGAAAGCATAACACAAACATACCAAATTTATAGTGGTTCGGAGCAACCCAGCTCCTACGTCCACTATCCAAGATACCACTTGGGATTTCTACTATATTCACACCCGAATACAGTATGATTGTTTTACAGGATCACAATCCAAAACCTCTACACTTTGATTTTATGGGATCACCAAAGAAAACCTAACACCCTTTGGTTTTAACAGGCTCACCAAAGAAACCTAAACTTGGTTTTCACAGGATCACCGAGGACCTAAACTTGGTTTTTCAACTGGGCTCACCAATAACCCAACAATTCAAAGATTGAATTGAAAATAAATGCAATAATAAATGACAAACTCAGGTTGTTGGATAATTGCCGGTGCAGCTCGTTGGAAGTCCACTTGAATGCACTTGGATAAACTTTAATGACTTCAGTGGCTTCTTCCAAAGTTGATTCAAGCTTTTGATTAGAGTAGTTGAGGGCTTGAATGCAGACTTGAATGCACTTGTGCTCTATCTCTTGTGGTTGGTTGGATATTCAATGAAGCTCTTTCCTTTTTAAACTTTTTTCTCCTTAATTGCTTCAAGGTAGTTCAAATCTTTCAAATTTAAAGTCTTCCATCATCCTAAGATAGTTCTAGCCGTTGCAGACCATTGAAGAATGATTTTTCATCGTTGGAGCACCTTTTGGCATTCAAAAATAAATTCTGGAACTAGCTGTTAGATACTTGGAAGCGACATTTAAGTCGGCTCGAATTCCTTCGAGTCGGCTCGGATCCTTCGAGTCGATAGGTCGAGTCGCCAGTTCTTCAATGCAGTCAACTCTTTGTCTCAGGGTGCAGAATGTCACTCTGGACGAGTCGGCTCTTTACAGCTTGGGTCGGCTCGAACTTGAATCTTGAAATTCTTGAACTCGAGGAGTTAGCTCTTTTCATCTTGGGTCAGCTCTTCTTCTCAGGTTCGGAAAACCTTACTCTGGAAGAGTCGGCTCGATGCAGTTCGGATCGGCTCACTTTCTCAGGCTTTTGAAATTAGGTTTGGCAGAGTCGCTCTTTCTATGTCGGGTTGGCTTGCTTGGATGTTCTCAGAAAACTTTGAGGAAATGGATTCTGGAAGAGTCGGCTCGGACTGATTCCAGTTGACTCGAATTCACTAGAGTTGGCTCTCCTTGTCTTGGGGTCGGCTCGAGTGTCTTCTTTAGGATTTTTATAATTTGAACTTAAAGAAAGACTCTCACCAACTCTTTTACAATTTCACACAAACCAACTCAAGGCAAAATCTAAGGCACACACACTTATAGAAGTAACCCTTTTACTTGATGTTTCTTAGCATTTTCATTGGGTTCTTCTTTACAAAAATACTTACAACACAACTCAAGAAAGAAAGTAAAAATGTAGGAGTTGAAGTTTGAACATGTTATACATCCTACAAAAACTTGTCAAACACTTGAAGAGTTGTCAGTAATTAATGTACATGCTCCAATGTTTGGTTATCATCAAAATCACTTATGGGGTCAACACAAACCATACAAAGCTTTATGAAGTTTTAAAACATGGTTTGAAAATTCAAGGTTTTCAAAACCTGGCGGTTGTTCAACATAAACCTCTTCTTCGATAAAACCATTCAAAAAGGCACTTTTAACATTCATTTGAAATAATTTAAAATCCATAAAACAAGCAAAAGCCAATAATAGCCTAATTGCCTCAAGTCTAGCCACAAGAGTAAAGGTTTCATTAAAATTAATCCCTTCCATTGCCACAAGCATTGACCATTTTGAACAGGAAGATCATCAAGATCAACCATATAGATATTGCCAGCCTATGACCAATGAACTTATGCCATTGTCATCTAAACTAGAAACAATGCACAAAGAAGATTCGAAAGTAACTTTGAAATCCTTGTCACAAAACTGACTAATGCTAGGCAAGTTATGTTTCAATCCATCAACATACAAAACATTATCAATATAAGTAGAAGGGATGATATGGACTTTACCAATTCCAATAATTTTGCTCTTTCCATTATCACCAAATGTCACATTACCGCCATTTTGATATACGAGTGATGAGAGCTGCTCCACATCTTCGGTCATATGTCTTGAGCAACTGCTATCAAGGTACTATATTCTTTTCTTATTGGTTGCAAGGCATACCTGCAATAAAAATCAGGTGGAGAGTTTAGGTACCCAAGTCATCTTGGGTCCTTGCAAGTTCGTGGTAATGGTTTCTTTTGGAACCCAGATTTTCTTAACATTACTCAATCTTCTCTTATTGCACATGTAAGATTTATGCCCTATAGTACCACAAGCATAACAAGTAATGGATGATGATGCGGCACAAAAAAATTTTTAAAAAACTTTTGTTTCTTTTGAGTTCTAAAACCTAAACCGGCTTTATCAAAAATTTATAGTGGTTCGGTGCAAACCTAGCACCTATATCCACTCTCCAAGCCACCCTTTAAAATTTCACTATAATCTCTCCAAGATTACAGCCGACTTATTTTTCTAAAGGCTTACAAGTCAAAACCTATGTTAGTTTTATCACCTAGGCTCACCAACAAACCTTTGCACTTGTTTTATCTTCGGGCTCACAAGTTAATCCTAGTTGGTTTTATCACCTTGGCTTACCAACAAACCACAACAACCTTCTTTCAAGACACCCTTGAAAGCAAGGTCAAATCAAAGGAGAATTTCAAATATATAAATTAAAATAAACAAGACAAACTCTCTTCAAGAGTAGAATGAAAGATTTGAGGCTCTAATCGATACTTCTCTTGTCTTCTTCTCCTTGGAATATTCTTCAAGCTCTTCTTTTGGAATGTTGAAATGATAGGCTTGTAGGCTTTTTCAAAAAATCAAGGATTTCAAAGTTACTTTCGAATCTTCTTAGCATTAGTCAACTTTCAAATCTTGACTTTTTAGCTTTCAATGGACTTCAATACCTCAAGAATAAAGTTGGTGGAGCTTAAATACAAAGAAAAACTTCTAAAAACTGGTTTGTGACCATTTGAGCATCGAATCTAGCCATTGGGAGCTTGAAAAGACGTTTCTGCAAGTCAGAAAAATAGATCCGTTAGAGCTGTCAGAATCCAAGTGTCGACACTTGGTTTGTCAGGTGTCGACACTTAGCTGTCAGGTATCGACACTTGACTTTCAGGTGTCGATACTTGAACTTTCAAGTGTTGACACTTGATTCACAGGTATCGATACTTGACACAAAAATACTCCATTGACCAAGTTCTGTATTTTTAAAAATCTCAAGTCTTGAGTCGATACTTGGAAACTTAAGTGTCGACACTTGAATTTCAGGTGTCGACACTTGAAATCTAGGTGTCGACACTTGGCATGCCAAGAAGTTTTTCTGCATGCCAAAAGCTGAAGTATCGATACTTGACTTTCCAGGTGTCGACACTTGGTTCTGAAAAATTCATAATTAAGTGCAAATTAATCCAAAAACACAAGTGTTGAATATAGAACTTAAAACCAATGTAAATAACAAATTAATGAACTCTTTTAAGCCCTTTTTGCATGGAGAAGACTCCTCAAATTACGAAATATGCTTCGTGCCACTACGTGCCACGATACTTTAATTTTAAGAATTTGAAGTGCTTGTTTCCTGAAAATTCACAACTAGAAATAAATATTAGTACATAATATGTACTCAACATTTTGTTATTCATCAAAATCACTAGGTGGAGTCAACACTCCACGTCACCGGAGGTGCCATATCATGTGTCAACCAGATGAATAATACCCTCTAAGATGTCCAGTTGTCAAAAATGTAGACTTCGGACTCCAAGACCTAATTATCCAAGATCCCCTTAAAGGTAACCAGTTAAGGGATAGAAGAGGAAGACCTAGATTTTGATGCCTAAAAGCACTTTAAGATGACTGGAAAAGCAACTTCCAATGTGTCGAATAGGATGACCTCAAGCTCAAGGGTGACTATAGCCTAAAGTAAGGTCCCTAACAGCAAGAGCCACATCAGTTTTTCTCTTCTTCAGTGTAGCCCTCCTCAACTCACGGGCATCTAAAGGATTCATATCTGAAATCAAAGAAAAAGGATATTTAGAAAAGAGCAGGATGAGTCAGTTTATGTAATTAGGTACCCCATTGCATAGAGACCCAACTATCGACATCTAGGTGTCTTACAAGAAGGAATTGCTTATTTCAATGATGAATGGAAGAAGGAGTTCCCCAAATCAAGGGATGCTACTCTTTATAGGAATAGGCAAACCACAATCTGTGGTAGTAGTGGTTCTTACTGAAGGAGAAAAAACCATAAAAAGAGGAATCATGAGGCGAACCCCAGCCAAGATGCAAATTACTAAAAAACTATAGATAAACCACCATGTGTTTGGCATCACTGCGCAAGGGGCGAGACCTATAGCTCTAAAGAATTCAACAAAGAAAGAAAATAGAGGCAACCTTAGCCCAGTTAAAAAATATTCTTTATAAAAGATCAACTAGCCCAAGGGAGGGTTGCATGCTTGGTCCATCTCAAGTGAAACTTCCAATTCGAAACCCAGAGGAATTTGGTACTTGCTTCATAGATTTTCAACATGTGACTCCTGGATCTTGAATTGAATGAGCCTAGGAAAGAAATCACCTTTAGGGTCCCCTAGAAGCTCCCTCGAGGATTGCAAGGGTCCCCTTTAAGATCTACTGAACTCGTGGCAAGGCAACAGCTACTATTACCTCACCACCCGAGACAACTTCCACATTCCCAGTAGAAATTATTGATTCAATAAGATCATGGTTCAAAGACCATGAACCACCCAACTTGGGGGACCACTCAGAGTTTGACATCTAAAGATCAAATGGAAATACCTAAAATTAGAAAAAATCACCTTAAAAACAAACATGAAGAACTCTAAGAGTTTGAAACCAGGAATAGGTGACAAACACCACTTAGGCCAAGATAAAAATGTATCCTAAAGAAAGTAAAGAAACCCCCTAATGAACCTGAATGAGAATTCGAAGAGTCTAAATAAAATGGAAATGGAAGAAGCAATGGTGATTGCTGGCAAAACTCATCAAAAATAGTTATCAGACAGAGAAAAAGAAACTAGAAGGAAGGGAGAGTGAGAGGAAGAAGAAGAGAATTTTGAAAGCAAAAGATAAATCAGGTGCCAAGGATTACCCTATTTATAAAAGCCATTTCAATGGCTTAGATTCGGTTAGAACAAAACCAGCCCTTTGGATGGCTGACAAGTGGTAACAAGAGGTAGGCCAAACCGTGTCCTCACAGATCACCAACTTTGAAATATTTTAAATGCATCTTGTCGCCTCATCGCCTTCTATGAAAAATGGCTTTAATCCTTCTCAAGCACTGCATCACCTTAGACCATCATGATATCATAAATGCTCTCTATTCTCCATATAACTCATGACTAGATGTCTTTTTGAATGTTGCACCTATCAAGGAAGATTTGAAAATTAATACAATTTGATCAATGGAACACCCATGGTCATCCCACTATTCATCTAAAAATAAAACTACCGAAGACAAACCAACTGAATTCAAATTGTCCAAAAAACAATGAAGTGCTTTCAAAAATATCGAGTTACAACACTTAGAAAAAATTCATATTTTATTTATCTCAAAAGGTGTCTACAAGTAAGAGGTAAAAAAGCCAAAGGCTATAGTAGATTGGAATCTTAATTCTCATGTCCTCGTTCCTGATTCGCCTTGCTGGCATGAAGAGATGTTATTGCTCACACTGTGATGGGAACCCGAAGTAAGCACACCTCTGCTTCTGAGAGGATCCGTGCTGCTAAAAGTCTACAGTCCTCAAATCCAGCCCCATATGCCTCACTCTTGGCATGGCAGAGTCAGGTCTCAATGGCTTCACCGTGCTTCGATGAAAGATGATTTGCTTTGCAACCTCAAATATTCATTACTACAGTTACCATTACTCCTTTTCAACCCTTCAATAGTAATCTTGTTTTCCTCCAACTGGGTATGTAGGGATATATTTTCCACCATCTCCATGGTTCAACGAGTCTGAACCCATCAAAAGATTGTTGCATTTCCTAATCCTTTCTTCTCCTAGTGCCTATTGAAGGTATCGGGCATCAGCCATGGCCTCATCTTTGACTCATTCGGCTTATTGAGTCTTCTCTTCTTGTTCTAAAGATCCCTCACCTTGCATTTAGCTATAAGCTAAGTAGAGCTCTTTCCATAACCACTCATTTTGGTTTCTAGCTAAATTAAGCTCCTTCTAGAACCATTGATTTGGCTATTAATCTTAGCCTTTCTTATATATTTCATCTATCATATTAAATTTAAACCCTCTAAATTATTAGGTCCATAAAAGGATGAAGTTATGGGAATAACTAAGTCCTAGCCTCCCATTAAGTGGAATGGTAAGGGATCCAATTGTTGGGTGTTCATTGGCACATCCAAAGATCGGGTGTTCATCGGGCTATTGGAATTGCCATACCTAATATGATGGCTCAGTACAACTCTCTTAACGATGGTTAGGTAGGCTAGCCAAAGTTGTGCTTGACTATTCATTGGTTAGAAGCATTGAATTTTGTCATGTTAATGGTTGGACCTAACTGGGACCTTCAATAGGAAGCCCAAAGGCCAATTAAAGTACACCTTGGGGCAAAATCTAAATACGAAAAGTTACTTAGAGAAGTAATCAGTTAAAGAACCTAATTTTAGATGTGCATGGGTGGGCCGGCCAAAGTCAAGCATATGTGTTGTCTGTTGGGTTCTAGTACCCACTAAGAAATTAAAGTAATTCCTCAGATTGAAGGTAGAGGCTACCAGTCTAAACAAAATAGTGGGAGGGCTTTTAGACTAAAGCCATGTCTTTAGATTAATAATTCATATACACTAATAGATTTTGGTTTTCCTTTCAGTTGTCTACCAACTTGTCGCTCCGATCTCTTCTCAATAATGAGAAACTCATGGGTCCCAACTTTGATAGCTGGTATTAAAGGCTCAAGATTATCTTGGAGCATGAACGGATCTTATATGTGATATCGGATCTGATGCCTGAAATCCTTACTTCCAATGCTCGGGATTTAGTCAGAGACACTTATCAGAAGTGGCTCTCTGATAGGACCACTGTCTGATGCATCATGTTGGCAGCGATGAATGATGAGTTCAGTCACAAATTTGAGGAAGCCCGGCCGGAGGAGATCCTTCAAAAGTTGAAGGAGTCCTTCGGTACATCAAATGATGTTGAGAGGTACAAAGTCTCCTGTGCTATCTATAATGCACGAAAGCTTAATGAGGCCTCAGTCACTAATCATGTATTGTACATGATCGAGATGATTAAGTGCCTGGGCAAGCTCGGATGTCCCTTTCATGAACAGCTCAAGAAAGATGCGATCTAAATTCCCTGCCCTCTTCTTATCTAGACTTTCTCGATCATTTCAGAATGAATAAACATGTAGTTAACTACCACGGTATATTGGGATTACTACAGACTTATGAGAAAGACCACCAACTCAATAAAGGGTTGGTAAATCTAGTGGGAGGATCTTCGGCGAGGCATCGTCCCTTTAAGAAAGGAAAAAAGAGAAATAAAGGGAAGAAGGTGCAAAATGCTTCTAGGCCCAGTCAGGTCAAGAAGGTGAAAGGTGATAAGAGCCAGGCAAAGTGCTTCTTATGTAAGAAGCAGGGTCATTGGAAGAGAAACTATCCTCTTTATATTGCATCCCTTGACTTGAACAGGTCCAAGAAGAGGAAGCGGTAGTAGTGCTAAACAAGGTATTTATATGATAATGCCTTGTAGTTTCTCTATCTACGATACTATTAACTAGGTATTAATACCGGAAGTCCAATTCATATTTGCAATTCTTTGCAGGGACTTCAACTTAGTAAGAGATTCGACGACGGTGAGAGATTCTTGAATGTGGGAAATGGAAGCCAAGTTCCAGCCCTGGTTTGGGAGCCCTCAAATTAGTTTTCGAGTCTTGTACAATCATTTTGAATGAGTATCATTGATACAGGTGTGGGTGATGAAATTGATGGGTGTTGACGCACTCAAATGATTAACTAATCTTATTGAGCAATGATTATAAACATAAGCAAAAATTATACATAAGAGAGACAAAAACTTCGAAGCAAGACACTAGTCGATCTAAAAATTAACACCCACAGGTATACCGCATCCAAAAAAATAAGAAAAGGATCTTATGGCTAAAAAATCCATCTGTACTAGGTCAAGTCACTTACAATGATCATATCTAAAGGGTCAAGAGGGATTCTCCTACCAACAATGAAGACTAGAAATTTTGGTCTAAAGGAATATTGCCCAGCATAGCAACCCAAGAGGGGGTGAATTGGGTTTCTTTAAAAATTTAAAGAAAATATGTGCTTGTTGATCCCTAGAATGATTTTGATGATTACAAAACATTAGAGCATGTTTGCATTACTAAGTCTTTCAATTACTCAAGAAGTTTTGCAGGAAGTACTTATCTTTATTTCAATTGATTTTCTAACTAGTTGGAAAGTATTCCAACATTGTATGAACTCATATACACTTCAAGTTGTAAAGCCCTAATTTTTCATCCATGTAATCTTATAAAAAGGGCTCTAAATTAGTAAAAATGAGTGCAAGTAGGTTAGACATGTCTGGTAGGCTCTTTGAAGCTTTTTGGAAGACTTGCTATTGTAGAAATCTTGAATTGAAGAAGTTGGGAGAAATTTGAAGATAAAAAGAATTTTTGTGAGAGCCGACTCATGGACCAAGAGCTGACTCCTATTCTGGCATGGCACAAAAAATTTCAGAGTTTCAGAAGTTCGAGCCAACTCGAGCCTTAAGAGCTGACTCGATGAAGAACTTGTGTTTTTGATAACTAAGACTTTGAGCCGACTCAAGCCCAGAAGAGCTGACTCATCTAGAGTTTATGTTGTTGGTGACTAAGACTTCGAGCTGACTCAGCCTTGAAGAGCCGACTCCTGTAGAGTTTATTTTTCCACTAACTGAGACTTCGAGCCGACTCGAGTGACAGGTTTTGGCAGTCTAACGGCTAATTCTTAAATCAAATTTTTGAACTCCAAAAGTCCTTTAACAGCTCTATTTCAGTTCCCTAGGCCCTACAATAGCTAGTTTTGATTGAAGACTATAAAAAAGAGTATTTATGATGGTTTAAATAATGATCGATAGATTATTCATTGATTATTCAAGTTAATTTTAAGTCTTTCACCAATCAACTCAAGAGGGCATTCAGGAAGGATTCAAAGCTTCACCAACTAATCTTCATCCTTGAATCCAACCTTTTGAAGAAGTAAAGAAGCAGCTTGAAGAGCATTAACGAGCATTCAAATATAAGCTTCAATTTGATCTTCATCGGCAACACTCAAACAAATTTGGTTTGTTGTAAAGTTGTAATTTACATTTGATATATCTTGTTTTCTCTCTAAGAGAAGCGAGGGGCTGTGTCTTGAGAGTGTTAAAGGTTTTTAGGTAAGCCTATTAAATCCTAAGTTTGGATTTCTTTGGTGAGCCCGATTCTAAAAAATAAAAAGAGTTAGGTTCTTGGTTAGCCTGTGTTAAAACCAAGTGTGGGTTTCTTTAGTGATCCGGGTAAAACCAATTATAAAGGTTTAGATTGTGAGCCTGTTAAAACAATCCGACTGTATTCCGTGTGGGGGATATAGTGAAAATCCTAAGTGGTGCTTAGGTAGTGGACGTAGGAGCGAGTTGCTCCAAACCACTCTAAATTTCTTGTGTTTGTGATTGTGCTTGTTATACTTTCTTAAGTTAATTCATTTGCTTCCACATTGCATAATTCATCACAACACCAAAAGGATTTTAAATTGCACATTCTTGCTAAAGTTTTTATAATCCCAATTCACCCCTCTCTTGGGAAGCCACCTGGGCAACAGTGTTGCACTTTAAAATGTTTGTGAAGTAATGCAAATGAGCATACAAAGAATAAGATGCAATGCTATGAATATAAGCAGCAAATGAAAGAGAGCAAAGAATACACATACAAACACAAAGGTTTATAGTGGTTCGGTGTACACCAAGCACCTACATCCACTCCCCAAGCTATCCCTTGGGAATTTTACTATAATCAACATAGATTACAGCCAATTTGTTTTCAATGGCTCACAAGTCAAATCCAAAGTTGGTTTTCTCACTAAGGCTTACCAACAATCTTTACTCAAGCCAACCTAGGCTTGGATTCTAATTCACGGCTTGAAAGGGCCTAATATCTAGTTTCAAACACTCTTGAAACTAGTTACAACAGATAACTTCAAAAGTACAAGAGTAAAGCACAAGAAAAACTCTCTATATAGTAGAAAGTAAAAGCTTTGAGGCTCTTGATGATTTCTTGACTTGTCTTCTCCTTGGAATCACTTCAAAGACCACTTTTGGAATGTTAATTTGAAGGCTTGGAAGCTTTTTCAGTGAGAATCTTCTCTTTTGCTCTCTTTTGACTTTAGAAGTGAAGTTCTTAAAGGTATGTCTTGTCTCTTGTGGTTAGTTGTTCTTGAATGAGTTTGGTGATACTTAAATACTTCAAAAACTTTACCTAAAAACTGAGTTCTGCATGAGTTGACTCAAGGTATAAATCTTGAAAAAACTGATTTCTGTTCCATTTTTGTTCTCGGGCTATGAGTTGACCTTTGAGTCGATACTTGACTTCTATGAGTCGACACTTGAGTCTTCTGAGTCGACACTTGACAAAAAATATCTCAAAATGGCATAGTTTTGTATCATCATTTTTCTCAGGCCATGAGTCGACACTTGGTTCTTATGAGTCGACACTTGACTTCTTCATGAGTCGACACTTGACTTCTGTGAGTCAACTCAAGACATGCCAAAGAGATTTCTGCATGCCAGTCCTTTTGAAGTGTCGACACCTCATGTATCATGAGTCAACACTTGGTATGTGCCACTTAAAAACTCTGTGTCAAGCATCAAAATTCAAAGTGTTCTTCAATAAAACTTCAATATCTTCTTCATAAAGCCCAGATTGACCTATTTTAAGGATTTTCAAGGTGAAAAGACTTCTTATACACTGAAATTCACTTAGCTTCAAAATTAGTGAGTTTGATACCTTTGTATGAAAAATTTGATGTACCTGTATCCTGAAACTCACAACTATAATTCAAACATTAGTATAAAACATATACTCAACATTTCATTAGTTGTCAAAATCAAGGGCTAAAGCCAACAAGGAAGCTCTCAACACTTAAAGATTGAGGCTTAAACTCTAAGACTAGCACTCCCTACCTTTAGGACTTACCTTGGCCTTGATCCATGGCATGAAGACAATCATCTTTGACTTGGAAGCCCTGAGAGAACCTGCAACAAAATCAAACATTAGGCATGGAAGAGGAATCAAAGATGGAATTGAAATAAAGGAAAGAAGGAAGAAGGAATAGTGGCCGGCGCTTGGAATCAAGGAGCTTGAACTTGATCAATCAAAGGGCATCCCACCCTCCACTCATCACAAGGGCATCCCACCCTCCACTCATCACAAGGGCATCCCACCCTACAAACACAAACCCAAGGATATCCCACCCTACAAACATAAACCCAAGGACATCCCAACCTACAAACACAAATCCAAGGGCATCTCACCCTCTTCTCAAACAAGGCTTCACACCTTCAAACCAAAGAAATCTTACTCACTCCATACAAGAGAATACAAGAAGGAACTTAACATGAAGGAAACCTTTCATTCATTACTCAAAGTATAGCATGCTTACAAGAGAGGGCTTAGAGCCCTATTTATAGACCTACTAACCATGGGAGTCAGCCAAGGAGAGAGAGGAGAGAGGGTTAGGTTAAGCTAACTAACTCCTAGTTAGATCTAACAAATTTGGTTACATGGTTCTAACTTGAAGTAGTTTGCAACAACTTTTAGCTAGAAAGTTGTAACAACTTGAACATGTGGTACTTAGGTGGCAATGACATGGCCTCCTCTTCCTGATGTGGATCCTTTGATGGCCTGTGATGTGGCATTCTACATATCAAGTTGGCTGGAGATTTGTTGGGGGATTAGAAAGTGGTTATATGCTCCCCATAAATTACTTGATGGAGTATTCTTCATGTTTCCCCCAAAGATGCTTGATGAAGTGTCCTCCATGTGAAGGAAAAGTGGTCTCTATGTAAAGGTGATGAGGTGGCATCCATGAAGGCTCCAAATGGCATGCTCGAATTGGGGTTGACTTGGGTTGAGTCGACTCATGAGGATGGTGGAGTCAGCTCATGGACTTGTGGTTCAAAAGGATGAGTTGACTCATGAGGATGGTGGAGTTGGCTCATGGGCTTTGTGATTGGGCTTCATCCCATAACCTTTATTGAATTTAAGTAGATCTTTTAGCCTCAAAACCAACGCAAATTAGTTTAAAATTTTTCCTTCTTGTCGATGTCCCCATCAGTTCTCCCGAGATGGAAAGAGCTCGACCCTGTGGAGTAGGAATCAATTTGACTTTGGTAATACTCTAGTAGTCTGGGTCAATTCTTTGTAGGTCCTCTCGAGTAATTCATGAATCTTCAAAATCAGGTCATCCTTGTGGTGTGGACACCAGAAGCCGAAAGAAACTTCACTCCAATAAGGTTAGCCTTATCCCAATTTGGATCGAAGATAATTAGGTTACCTTGTATCCTTTAGTTCAAAAATATTTTATTTTCAAGAGTCATTTCCTTTTCAAGAGTCCTGTAATTAATTTTGAGTTTCAAATCAAGAGTGTTTATTGAGTCCTATAATTACTTTTAAAATTTCATTTCTTGTAAGTCCATTTCAAGTTTTAAAGTCTAGGTCAGTCAAGTCAGTTCAGTTAAGTTAAGTCTAATTCAGTTGAGTTAAGTCTAATCAAGTCTTAAAGCCATGAAAGCCAGCAACAAGACTCAAATTCTAGACCCCAGAATTTGACCACATGAAGAAGAGAAGACACATCAACCAAGCAAGAGAAAAGGACCATCAACTAGGATCACTGGGCGCCACATGTCATTCTTATCCAAGTAGAAGACCACTTCACCATGCCACATCATCAGGTGCCACTTCACCAGCCACCTCATCACCCTTTGGGCGCCAACAAGGGAGATTCAAATTCAAGGAGGTTGGCCACATCCCTCCAAGTCCTCCACCAAATCCTCCAACCCCCCCCACATCCCTCCAAACTCTCCACCAAATCCTCCAACCCCCCTTGTAATCCTCCTTGATTTGGGGAGTTTTTAAATTTCAAAAGCTAGCTTTGTGACGCTATTAAAAGCCTTGGACGCTCATTGTAAAAGAGATTGATTTTGGAAATGAATGAAGTTTGAAGTGAAGTTGTCTTGAGTTTTATGTGTGAAATTTTTCCTATCTTCTTCTTCCACGCCCAAAGCCACTCTCTTCCCTAGCAATTCATCATCCAAGCTCAAGGCAAAGGCATTGGAGTCGGCCAGATTTTCTCAATTATCTTTTCTTTGTTCACAAGTTCTTCCATCCCTTCTTTATGTTTGCATCCTTCAACCTTAACTTTGATCTTCATTGCAGGGTCCTTCGAAGTCCTTGAGTTGTGAACAGGGTTCCCCTTGACAATGAACCAACAAGCTGAAGCCCAAGTCCAGGGTTCTGATCACTGTTATCCAAGTTCTCCAGTCCAGAGCATCAGTAGTTTCAAGTTTTGAATCATAGGAAGGTTGGAAAACTCATCAAGGTAAGTCCTCAATCATTAGCCCCTATTGTCTAGATCTTCTTCCTTCTTAGTTTTAGAGTTGTGTCTAATCATGTAATAGTCCCTTTTCATATAATCCTTAAATCTTATTAAGATGAGTACAATGCTAAGTATAATTAGGTTTCATTGCTCTACAAACCCCATATTCAAAACATTAATCATATGCGTGCCGCATCAAATTGGTATCAGAGCATGGTTGCAATAGGGTAGAATAGTTTTCTTTAAATCCAAGCAAGATCTAAAATTCATGCCTCCTGAGCGGGTGTACTCCAGTACACTGTCATGACCCATGGGAATAATGAGCCCCTGGACGGACGTGAATTTTTTAGATTGAAGTTTGGGTAAGCCATTGCACTTGTTTGATTAGGTTCTGTTTTCTAAAAATTTGCATCTGTTTACTGTAATCCGTCTGCAGCTCCAAAGGCAAGTCACTGATTTTTTATTGAAATATTTTTTTTCTTGTTCCTTTTTAAGTCAGTTATCACCATATTAAATTTCATCATCAGAAAAAGATTATATAAAAAATAAAAATTTCTGCAGTTCGACATTGTCATTAGGGTTATGTTCTGTCCTTTTTATTTATCTTCATTTGTAGGATCTGCTTAGATTAGTATAGATTTTAGTTTTAAAATTCCTTTCATCTACATTGAAAAATATAAGTTAGGAATCCTTTGTGAATTTTTCAAAATTTTTGGACATTTTTTATCATCACGTTTTCCACACCACTTTCAAATTGCAACACACTTCTGCAGCACCTTTGCATTTCATTCATCTCATGAGAAATCAAATTAAGGGCATCAATTTGACATAGGGTCAGGGTTTCATCACCTGTCCCTAGCCCAAAAATCACCAACCAGCATATCGATCCCAGCCTGTTAATTAAAATTGAGTAGAACGTTAATTGCCCTAGTGGGTTAGGGACACCAACAAGTTGGGTTCAGGTTAGGGTCAAGTTAACTGTGTCAGCTAATTGGTGTGTGCTTACTGGCTTGGTGTCTAGGATTGGTGCATCAGGGCTTGTGATTTGGTCCGCCTACCTGGCCAATCTCAGATTGGTGTCTAAGGTTGGCAATCAGGGACCTTCACTCCCCACCACCTACCTGGCTAAGTCCCATAAGTACTACTAGCTAGTTGGTTCACTTAATTAGACCTCTAATTTGTGCTCTAGGTCTAGGAAACCTTAGCTCGAGCTTGAGTCTATTTGCATGCATGACAACTAGAGCAGGGACACCATATTCACCAATCCAAGCACAGTCCAGTGTAGCCATGGACCCGAATCTTGAAACCATGCTGAAAGGCCTAAATGATCTAATGGCCCAATTGAACCAAATGCTGGCTAAACAATTTTCCTTAGACCAACCAACTCCTACTTTCCCATTAGCTCATATGAATGATAAGAGTAAGAACCCTGAAGTACAAGTTGAGTTCATGAATACTCAAGACTTAGGGTATCCTCAAACTGAAGGGTATCCTCAAACTGAAGGGCTAGGGAAGGAAGAAGGCAAGTCTGAACCTAGTAAATATGTGTATGAGACCAACATAAGTTTAATAGATGAATATGAAGGGGAAGACTGTGAAAAGAACAACTTTAATACCTTACCTAAGGAAACCTTTGGTAAAGAAAAGATTATTGAGCCTAGTCCTGAAACATCAGAACAACCAAAATTTAGTGAGGACTTGGTTCCCGTAAGACAATGCCCTCAGGAAGAACCCAATACTTTAGCTTCGACACAAGAACTCCTTCAGGTACCTGAGAAGAACCCAATCATTATTTTAGAAGACTTTCCTGATGACCTTCAACTACCTAGAAGCATCCCGCCTGTAGATCAATATTCAAATCTTAAGGTCATCATGAGTAACCAAGGTCTGTTTCAAGATTCCCCTAAATTATTCCAAGACTCGGATTCCTATTTCCTGCCTTTCCTTAAGTCTTATCCTAATTTTAGAGCCATTAAGTTTCATTTTGATGAGATTACTAGATTGCATGAGCCTTTAAAGCCTATTCCTTTTGCTACCTACTTTTGGAAAAACTTATGGCATTTGCTAGAAACCCATGGTAAATTCTCATGTGCATACCAGACCAGGGTCAAACCTAGAGAGTCATTAATCTGTTAGGTTTAGGCCCTAGAGAGTCCAATAAAATTCCTCTCAATAAAGATGCCTAGTTCCATCTTTCTTTCGTTAGTTAAGCCTGCATTTCGTAAGTGCTTGTGTAAGTTTCTGAGTCTGCTGAGTCTTTTGCACAGCATGTCACAAATCTGCATAAAGAAATCAGTAATAAGATCAACCTGAGCAATGAAACTTATAAACACTTAGCTGACTCACATAAGAGGGCTAAAGAATTCTGTGAAGGGGATTATGCGATGATTAGGCTCAACCCTGAACGGTTTCCCCCTGGAACCATAAAGAAGCTGCATGCCCGTGAAGCGGGACCTTTTAAGATCTTAAAGAAAATAGGGCCTAATGCATATGTTTTGGAACTTCCACCTGATATGGGTATTAGTACAACCTTCAATGTTTCAGACCTAGTAGAATACAAAGAACCACTACTAATACCTAGTGAGCCTTTTGAGCCAGAAACTTTCATTGAGAGTGAACATATTTCCGAGTGTCCACCACCAACCTTACCTGAGCAGAGAGAGAGGATTGAGAGAATCCTGGATGACAAGATCATTACTACCAGGAATAAGGACTATCAGCGATACCTGGTTCAATGGCAAGGTCGACCTGAGTCCGACAACTCTTGGATTACTCGAGAGGACCTGCAAAGACTTAACCCAGACTTGTTCGAGCATTACCAGGGCAAAACTGAACCATACTTGACTGGGTCGAGTTCTGCCCACCCTAGGAGAATTGGTGTGGACACCAGAAGCCGAAAGAAACTTCACTCCAACAAGGTTAGCCTTATCCCAATTTGGATCGAAGATAATTAGGTTACCTTGTATCCTTTAGTTCAAAAATATTTTATTTTCAAGAGTCATTTCCTTTTCAAGAGTCCTGTAATTAATTTTGAGTTTCAAATCAAGAGTGTTTATTGAGTCCTATAATTACTTTTAAAATTTCATTTCTTGTAAGTCCATTTCAAGTTTTAAAGTCTAGGTCAGTCAAGTCAGTTCAGTTAAGTTAAGTCTAATTCAGTTGAGTTAAGTCTAATCAAGTCTTAAAGCCATGAAAGCCAGCAACAAGACTCAAATTCTAGACCCCAGAATTTGACCACATGAAGAAGAGAAGACACATCAACCAAGCAAGAGAAAAGGACCATCAACTAGGACCACTGGGCGCCACATATCATTCTTATCCAAGTAGAAGACCACTTCACCATGCCACGTCATCAGGTGCCACTTCACCAGCCACCTCATCACCCTTTGGGCGCCAACAAGGGAGATTCAAATTCAAGGAGGTTGGCCACATCCCTCCAAGTCCACCAAATCCTCCAACCCCCCCCACATCCCTCCAAACTCTCCACCAAATCCTCCAGCCCCCCTTGTAATCCTCCTTGATTTGGGGAGTTTTTAAATTTCAAAATCTAGCTTTGTGACGCTATTAAAAGCCTTGGACGCTCATTGTAAAAGAGATTGATTTTGGAAATGAATGAAGTTTGAAGTGAAGTTGTCTTGAGTTTTATGTGTGAAATTTTTCCTATCTTCTTCTTCCACACCCAAAGCCACTCTCTTCCCTAGCAATTCATCATCCAAGCTCAAGGCAAAGGCATTGGAGTCGGCCAGATCTTCTCAATTATCTTTTCTTTGTTCACAAGTTCTCCCATCCCTTCTTTATGTTTGCATCCTTCAACCTTAACTTTGATCTTCATTGCAGGGTCCTTCGAAGTCCTTGAGTTGTGAACAGGGTTCCCCTTGACAATGAACCAACAAGCTGAAGCCCAAGTCCAGGGTTCTGATCACTGTTATCCAAGTTCTCCAGTCCAGAGCATCAGTAGTTTCAAGTTTTGAATCATAGGAAGGTTGGAAAACTCATCAAGGTAAGTCCTTAATCATTAGCCCCTATTGTCTAGATCTTCTTCCTTCTTAGTTTTAGAGTTGTGTCTAATCATGTAATAGTCCCTTTTCATATAATCCTTAAATCTTATTAAGATGAGTACAATGCTAAGTATAATTAGGTTTCATTGCTCTACAAACCCCATATTCAAAACATTAATCATATGCGTGCCGCATCACCTTGTCAATGAACCAAGTAGCGTTGATAGTCCTTGTTTTGGGTAGGATAGTCTTATCATCTAATATTCGCTCAATCCTATCTCATCGCATTGGTAAATAGATGGTGGACACTCATGGGTTGACTCACTCTCAAAGATAGAATCAGGCCCGAATGGCTCACTGGGTATCATTATTGGTTCCTTATACTCTACTAGATCTAAAATGTTGAAAGTGGAACTGATACCAAAGTCATATGGTAAATCTAGCACATAAGCATTAGATCCAATTTTCTTTATTATTTTGAAAGGACCTGCACCACGGGCATGTAATTTTTTTATAGTTCCTAGTGGGAACTATTTAGGTTTGAGCCTAATCATGACATAGTCTCCTTCCTAAAATTTTTGGCTCTCTTATGAGAGTTAATCATATGTTTATAAGTTTCATTGCTCAAATAGATTTTCTTGCTAATGTCTTTGTGCAAATCCTTAAGATGCAGTGCATATGATTCAGTAAACTCTGAGATTTGTGCATACATGGGTATAGGGATAAGATCTATTAGCTTTCTTGGTTTGTACCCATGAACAATGATGTGGGACGACTCTAAGATTGCTAATCATGCAAGAAAAATAGTAAACTAGTTTTTTTTATGATTTTTATGATTTAGGTTTGTAGGCTAAATTTTCAAATAAAAGTAAGAACTAGCATAAGGAGTAGTAATGCATAGAATCATCATGATCGCAGGCAAACTCATGCAAAAATAATAAATTTCAGGACCCGAGAATTGAGAAACTCCTAGATTATGATAGTTTATCTTTATCAAAATAGATATCAAGAGAAGGGAAGGTTTTTTTCCAGTCAGATATTGAAAACTT
This sequence comes from Areca catechu, assembly GCA_021397845.1. Taxonomy (NCBI): domain Eukaryota; kingdom Viridiplantae; phylum Streptophyta; class Magnoliopsida; order Arecales; family Arecaceae; genus Areca; species Areca catechu. The sequence goes on along the minus strand of CM038053.1, from coordinate 137,814,966 downwards.
TGCAGTGGAAAGGATCACTCACACTCTGATTGGAGCCTGAAAGAAGAAGCCTCAGTTCCTGGAATCAGATGGCTGATCTGGACCTAGTCTGAAGGCAAGGAAAGCCTCCTCTGAGGAGGTGAAACACCTTGAGGATCCTACAAGTGTCAAGGATCAATCAAAATAGTAATTAAACAAAGGAATAAAAGCTAGGGTTTAGAAGGAAACAAAATTAGGTTTAGGTGTGGGTGTCCTGGGGAAGAAACAGTTGCTTGATTGGGGCAGCAGCTAGGGCATCATTCTCTGGACGTGGCTGATCTCCCGGGATGCAGAGGGAAGCTAGGGCAGCAGGGGTTTGGCCAAGGAACACAAGGAGAGCACTCAAGAATAAGAACCAAACACAAGAACAAGATAATGTCTCAAAATTTCAGCAAATTGTATTCATAAGGAAAAATTGCTTACAAGAATGGGAGGGGTGGGGTATTTATAGAATTCCCATGCCCTCTCTAACTAGGGTTACACTTAGGTTAACAAGCCTTTTCCTAGTTAAATTACATGTCCTTTCCTAGCTATGTTAGAATTACAAAGCTTAAAAGAACTAAGAATCCTAACTAGTTTTAGAACTTTGACTAGTCTTCTCCTCTTTGCTTCATGCTTTGACTTGGTCAACTCCAAGGATGCCTAAGATGGTGTGTTGGGCTTCTAGGAGAAGCAATGGGCCGGCCAAAGGGTGAAGGGCTCATGGGCTTGGGCCTCTTGGAAGCTGGGGTGCCCTGGATGGAATATTCTTGGAATAAAAAGAGCATTTTGGTACTAGTGGGCTTGGGCCTGGTGCCTGGACTTGATTTCCTTGGGCTGGGATGAAGGTGGACCTTTGGGATCATGGATGCCCTAGTTTAGGAATATGCTCTGGTATCTGGAGAGGCATTTGGATATTTAAAGGGCATCTAGAAGGAATCAGGGTTTCCGGATGGTATCTTAGATCCTATGGTGTCACATAAAATCCAATAATCTGATATAGTAGCCTCTGACTCCTAGATGAGGCCTGGTGGAACTCCAAAATAGTGTAACCTCCTCTCTTGTATAAAATTTGGACTTATACTGGACTCATGGCTAAAGTACAGGACTCAAAAATGGACTAAGGTTGAGGGTTGAGACAAATCAACTAACCTCAACTTGTTACAGGACTCAATCTTAATTGATTACAAAATTTTCAAAACTTTGACACATGACTAAGTAAACCATATGGGATCCAGGGATCTGTGTCTGATCCTGGTGTCCCCACCAATTCTCCCGGGGTGGGAGGAACTCGACCCCGTCAAGTAAGGATCAATTTGGCTCAAGGAGGGTCTGGGTTGAGGCGCTGCAGATCCGCACCAGCATTCCACAAGTCCTCAGATTCTAGCCGACCTTGCCATCGGACCAGGTACCGCTGACTGTCTCTATCCCAGGTATCGATAGCTTGATCGTCCAGAGCTCTCTCAATCTTTTTCTTACTAAAAGGCCAAATTGTATGCAGTCGCTCTGGGGTGGGTTCACTCACAAAGAAAGGGAGAGGCTCAAGGGGCTCGCTGGGTATCACTATTGGGTCCCTAGACTCTATAAGATCTAAGATGATGAAGGTGGAGCTAATACCTAAATCAGGTGATATCTCAGACACATAGGCATTGGGTCCATTACTCTTCATTATCTTGGATGGGCTAGCTTCGTGAGCAGAAAATTCCTTTATCATCACATATTTCTCTACATAAAATTCTTTATATTTCTTTTAAAAATTAGCCAAGTTGTTATTTAGTTCATTAATTATATTCAGCTCTTGACTAATTTCATGATGCATATGCTATGCTGAGGCTAGTGTAGGTGTAGATATGTGATTTAGGACTGTGAATTTTATTGGACTCAACTAATACCTATTAGACTCGACTAAACTTTCCTATCGAAGGAAATTTTATTGGACTTTCTAGGGTCTAACCTAACACACTATAGACACTCTAGGTTTGACCCTAGCATGGCATGCAGATGAAAATTTACTATGTATGTTTACTAAATGCCAAAGGGTAAGTAAGAAGTAAGATGCAAACATGGCATGATTAATGAATGTATGCAATATGCAAACTCCTATAAAATGCATATGAATGGTTAAAAAATCATAAGAAGAGTCAGAAAAGGGTAGAAAATAATAAGTGTGTTCAGGGTTAGACTGATGGGTTAGGAAGTAGGAAAAGGGTTAAGGATTAATTGGATAGAATAGGATGTAAGAAGGGGTGTCAGGGATTAATCCTAAACTAATAAGGTTTACCTTATGGGTTTGATGTCTATCTAAAGGGTCTGCATAATGGAAGAAAGGGTCATTGATTTTAGGAAAGAGATCAAGTGAAGTCAAAGAGGTGACTTCATCCTGAGGGTATTGATCTAAAGAGATCAAGTCCTTAACAAATTCTTCTAGCTCATAAATCAAAGGACTAGGCTCTATAGTTGGGATTTCTTTTAGTGGCTCCTCAGGTAGGATTCTAATAATAGGATTGGATTCCTCATGGTCTTCTTCCTTTAAGGGTTCTTCCACTACATGGTCAGCTAACTCTATGTTGGTTACTATTTGGGTATGGCTAGGGTTAGCTAAATCTAGGTCTGCTCCTACTTGGGTATGGTCAAGTTCAACTAATGTTGGGTGGTCTTCTACCTGGTCATCTAATGATTCAGCTAACTCTAAGTTTTCTATGGGGAACTCCTCTTCTTCCTCCTCGTACTCATCCACTAAGCTTAGGTCAGCCTCATATATTTCCTCTTCAAGGTCATCCTTGTGATCTAGTGGGGTGGTAACAGGGGTTTGGCTAAGAAAAAATTGACTAGTAGCTGGGGTAGCAAAGGTGGGTTGACTAAGGGTTATGGGTTCATAGATTATGGGTTCATAGGTTATGGGCTCAGATCTATAGGTCAAATGGTCAAACCTATGGGTTGCTTGGGTATTTGATTGGGTCATTTGGTTAGTCTGGGTGGTTAATTGAGCAAACTGATTCTGGGATCGGGTGTTCATCTGGGCAAACTGGGTTTGGTTTTGGATGTTCATTTGGGCTAACTGATTTAGAGTTTGGGTATTGGTGTGGTTCAACTAGGCAAGCTGATCAGTCATGGCTTTCAGGATGGCTTCAAAATTGGACTCCATGTTTGAATTGGGGTTAGGTTTAGACTGACTATATTGGACTCCTGACCTGGTGGTCATGCAATAATCAATCAATCAAAATAGAATGGTGCAACCAAGCATGCAAAATAGGTTAGCTTAATCTAGGGTTTCCTAGACCTAGAGCCAAAGCTGGATGGGTAAGTTCAACTTACACTTAACCTAGTAGCTAATCCTTCCTCTGGCCAGGTAGAGGGTGGGAGTGTGGGAGGCTCCCCTGCTTTCACAAGGACCCAATTAAAAACCACAACACCACTTAGTTCGTTTGACTCTGGACCCTCAGCCTTAGACACCAGATTTCAGTAATAGCCACAGGATTAAATGCACTAGTTGGCCCATACAGCTCAGACCTGACCTATGGGTGTCACCTAGTCCTCTAGGGCAAATTAGGTCTAATTGATATTTAATTAGGATTGGGTTAGTATGATGATGGTTGTTTTGGGCCCAGGACAGGTTATGACCTCCTGCCCTAATCTGAGATATTGAGTTGCCCTTAAGATTTGTTTAAAGCAAATGATGGCAATCGATGGTCCTGATGTAATCTAAAATAATCAAAAAAAAAATATTTTACATGTGTTTTATGAGGTTGCAAGTTAAGTTTAGGTTGATTAGGTTAGCAAACAAATTAGGCTTGGATTGGGGTGTGTGGAAGTTGATTAGGTTAGGTTGAGTCAAGTGCAGAATATCAGAATTAGGGTTTCAGATGATGCAGGTTTTGACATAGTTACCAATGCAGAAAAAAATCAGAAAAATTCTAGGATAGAGTATGGATGGTGATGATGAACTCTACTAAGTTTGATGAAAAAAAAAATTAAATAATAATGCAAATCCTAGGGTTTTCAGACTGCTACAGAAATCTCAGGATTTTGTTAGGGTTTCTAATATGCCAAATTTTAATAATTTAAAGTTTCTATAAAATTAATTAAGAATTATGATAAATTAGAGAACATGATAGAGAACAATTTATGAAAATTTCATAAAAAAATAAAATTCCTAGATGATTGAAATCAGATGGAAAAATAGAGACCTAATGCAGTAAACAGGATGCAGAAAATTCAGAAACTAGGGTTTCGTGAATTGATTGCAAATGAAAACCATACTAAACCTGCTCTGATACCAAACTGATGCGGGATGACTCTAAGATTGCTAATCATGTAGAGAAAATAGTAAACTAATTTTTTTTGTGATTTTTATGATTTAGGTTTGTAGGCTAAATTTTCAAATAAAAGTAAGACTAGCATAAGGAGTAGCAATGCATAGAATCATCATGATCGCAGGCAAACTCATACAAAAATAATAAATTCCAGGACCTGAAAATTGAGAAACTCCTAGATTAGGATAGTTTATCTTCATCAAAATAGATATCAAGAGAAGGAAAGATTTCTTATCGGTCAGAGATTAAAAACTTTGCAGTGGAAATGATCACTCACACTCTGATTGGAGCCTGGAAGAAGAAGCTTAGTTCTTGGAATCAGATGGCTGATCTAGACCCAGTATGAAGGTAAGGAAAGCCTCCTCTAAGGAGGTGAAACACCTTGGGGATCTTACAAGTGTCAAGGGTCAATCAAAACAGCAATTAAACATAGGAATAAAAGCTAGGGTTTAGAAGGAAACAAAATTAGGTTTAGGTGTGGATGTCCTGGGGAAGAAGCAGTTGCTTGACTGGGACAGCAGCTAGGGCATCTTCCTCTGGACATGGCTGATCTCCCAGGATGCAGAGGGAAGCTAGGGCAGCAGGGGTTCGGCCAAGGGACACAAGGAGAGCACTCAAGAATAAGAACCAAACACAAGAACAAGACAATGTCTCAAAATTTCAGCAAATTATATTCATAAGGGAAAATTGATTATAAGAGAGGGAGGGGTGAGTATTTATAGAGTTTCCATGCCCTCTCTAACTAGGGTTACACTTAGGTTAACAAGCCTTTTTCTAGTTAGATTACATGTCCTTTCCTAGCTATGTTAGAATTACAAAGCTTAAAAGAACTAGGAATCCTAACTAGGTTTAGAACTTTGACTAGTCTTCTTCTCTTTGCTTCATGCTTTGACTTGGTCAACTCCAAGGACACCTAGGATGGTGTGTTGGGCTTTCTAGGAGCAGCAATGGGCCGGCCAAAGGATGAAGGGCGCATGGGCTTGGGCCTCCTGGAAGCTAGGGTGCCCTGGATTGAATATTCTTGGAATAAAAAGAACATCTTAGTTCTAGTGGGCCTAGGCCTAGCACCTGGACTTGATTTCCTTGGGCTAAGATGTAGGTGGACCTCTGGAATCATGGATGCCCTGGTTTGGAAATATGCTCTGGTATCTGGGCATCTGGAGGGCATCTGGAAGGAATCAAGGTTTCCGAAGGGTATCTTGGATCCTGTGGTGTCACACAAAATCAATTAATCTAATGTAATGACCTCTAACTCCTGGATGAGGCCTGGTGGAACTCCAAAATAGTGTAACCTCCTCTCTTGTATAAAATTTGGGCTTATACTAGACTTATGGCTAAAGTACAGGACTCAAAACTGGACTAAGGTTGAGGGTTGAGACAAATCAACTAACCTCAACTTATTACAGGACTCAATCTTAATTGAATATAAAATTTTCAAAACTTTGACACATGACTAAGTAAATCATATGGGATCTAGGGATCTGTGTCTGATCCTGGTGTCCCTATTAAACAATCTCAAAGAGACTTTTTCCAGTGGACCTATTAATTGTTCTATTATAAGCAAATTTTATGCGAGGCAGCAAAACGTCCCAATTTTCAGTATTTTCCCCCACTAAACATCTTAACATATTCCCTAGACTCCTATTCACAACCTATGTTTGGCCATAAATTTGGGGGTGGTAAGAGGTAGAGAAGTTCAACTTAGTTCCCATTAAGTGCCATAGGGTTTTCCAGAAATAGTTAGTGAATTTGACATCCCTATCAGACACAATGGTTTTAGGCAAACCATGTATCCTAACCACTTCATTAAAGAATAATTTGGCCACTCTTGAAGCATCAAAGGTCTGGGAATAGGGTAAGAAATGTGACATCTTTAAAAAATGATCAACAATAACATAGATGGAATCGTGTCTATGCATAGTCTTTGGCAATCCTAGCATGAAATCTATACTGATGTCTTGCCAAGGGTAGTTAGGGACAGGTAAAAGGGTATATAGGCTAGTGTTTTGTTTTTGTATTTTAGCAACAGCACATGTTCAACACTAGGCTACAACTTGGGCCACATTTCTTTTAAGGCTTGGCCAAAAGAATTGGTCTTCCAAAGCTAGAATAGTTTTATTCCTACCAAAATGGCCAGCTAATCCCCCTGCATGGATTTTCCAAATCAAGAATTCTTGAATAGAGGTTCAGGGGATATACAACTTGTCTCCTTTAGAAAGGTATCCATCATGAACGATATAATCATTGTGTTCACTAGATGGTCTTTGGTGAACAGACTCAAAGATCCTACCAAAGTCTGAACAGTTTTTGTATTCCTCATTTACAAATCAAATCCTCTGACTTTGGTACTAATAGAAGTCAACAATACCAGAACGTCGACTCAGGGCATCAGCAACCCTATTTTCAATGCCCACACGGTGTTTTAAGATAAAAGTGTAAGCTTGGATATACTCTACCCATCTACCATGCCTAGGGTTCAGCTTTTTTTACAAACTAAGGAACCAGAGTGCTTCATGATCTGAGTATAAGACAAACTCCTACGATAATAAGTAGATCTCTAGTGCCTTAAAGCCTGATCTACCGCATATAATTTTTTATCATAAGTGGAGTACTTTAGTCTTGCTTCATTTAGTTTCTCACTAAAGAAGGCAACAGGATGGTTTTCTTGACTTAACACTCTACCAATTCCAATCCCAAATGCATCACAAGCAACCTCAAAAATCTTAGAAAAATCAAGTAACCTTAGGATTGGTGCTTGAATCATTCTTTCTTTAATTTCATGAAAAGCTTTGTCGGCTTGCTTGGTCCATTCAAAGGTTCCTTTCTTAAGACAATCCGTGATTGGGGCAACGATGGTACTAAACCCTTGGATGAATCTCTTATAGAAGGTGACAAGGCCGTGAAAGCTACGCATATCATGTATACTCTTGGATTCGGGCTACTCAACTATGGATTTAACTTTCTTGAGATCAATAGATACCCCTTCAGCAGTAACGATGAACCATAGAAAGATCACTCTATAAGTCATGAATTCACACTTTTTCAGATTGGCATAGAGGCTTTCCTTTCTAAGAATGCAGTAAACTTGGTTGAGGTGCTCTAGATGGTCTTCCCTAGTTTTAATGTAGATAAGGATGTCGTCAAAGTATACTGCAACAAATTTTTCCATGAATGGTTTTAAAACTTGAGTCATGATCCTCGTGAACGTACTAATGGCATTCGATAAACCAAAGGCCATTACCAGCCACTCATAAAAACCTTCTTTAGTCTTAAATGTTGTTTTCCACTCATCCCCAGGTCTAATCCTAACCTGGTGATAGCCACTCTTAAGATCTATTTTTGAAAAGACAGTGGCTCCGGTCATCATAACAAGCAAATCATATAAACGAGGAATTGGAAACCTATATTTGATTATGATCTTATGATGGCACGACTGTCATGCACATTCTCCAAGTTCCATCTTTCTTAGGGGTCAATAGGGTGGGTACTGCACAAGGACTTAAACTCTCCCTAATGAATCCTTTTTGGAGGAGGTCTCCTACTTGTCTTTGAAGCTCAGCATGCTCAGTAGGATTCATCCTATAGTGAGGTAGGTTGGGCAAAGTGGCTCCCGGGACTAAGTCTCTGGCATGTTAAATATCCCTCAGTGGAGGCAAATGATCAGGTAAGTCTTCTGGAAATATATCCTTAAAGTCTTTCAAGATATTTTCAACTTCCTTGGGTGGTTCCTTAAGGTTTTGCTCCTGGACTTCCCTAAGGGTCAAAATCCATATGGGTGATCCTTCCTTGATTTCTTTCTCCAAATCCTTGGCATCAATTAAATTTAAACCTTGCTTCTTCTCTTTCAAGTCACTAGACCCTCTTTTGATATTGTCCTTAGGTGGGGTCAAGTTAATGATAAGCTTCTTTCCTTGATGGGTGAAGGCACAAAAATTGGATCGACCATATAAAGTTGTATCATGGTCATATAATCATGGTCTACCCAAAATAATGCTACTTACCCCCATGGGAAGAACATCACACTAGACTTGTTCCTGATAGGATTGGATTTGAATTGGAACCTGACATCTGGACTTGATGAGGATTGAAGTAAAATCTATCCAAGAGACTTTATAAGGATTAGGATATAGAACAAGGGTCAAGCCTAAGTTCTTAAGGGCTTTGGTTGAAATCACATTTACACAACTCTCATTGTCTACAATGATTTTATAGACTTTCTCCCCTATCTTGACAAGTTTTGGAGGATGTTAGTCCTTTTCCAACCCTCCTTTTCTTTAGTTTAGGCCAAGATTCTAACAACACCTAATGTCTCATCATAACCACCTTCTTCTTCATCATACTCATTGATCAGATTGGATTCGGCCTCATATACCTCTTCTTCAAACTCTCTAGTGGGTTCAATCTCCTCATCAGCTAACTCTCCTATATGCAAGGATTGGGTAGGGAATTGGCTAGCAAGGTATCCCATTTTTTGACATTTGAAACATTGGACATTTAGGTTACCACTCTTCTGAATTGCAGGGGCCTTACCCTTATCAACTGATTGGCTTGATGGGGCTGGAGGAGTAGGGTGGTTTTGATGCACTTGGTTGAACCCTGGTTTTTGAGTAGGGGCACTAACCTTAGTTGGTTTGGGTCGTCGAATTATTGGTCCCCTATGAAATCTCTCACAGTCCCTGGCTATCTGGTAGGCTTGGTCTAGGTCAGTGACTTTCCTCAAAAATAATTTCCTTTGGATCTCTTCTCATAGACCAGCTCTAAACCGAGATAGTGTTACAGCCTCTAATTCATCAATGTTGCATCTCATTGCAAACTCATCAAACTTGGCAATATATTCTGACACAGTCTTATTGCCCTAGTATAACCTTAGCCACTGATCTAATAGTCTTTGGTGATAGGACATAGGGAGATATTTTTTCCTGAGCTTGATTTTTATGGCTCTTTAGGTGGCTATGGGCATGTCTCCTCTTTGCCTAATCACTCGCTCAACATTTTTCCAGTATAACCTAGCCTGACAGACTAATCTCAATTTGGCAAACTTGAACTTTCTCTCCTCAGTCATCTCATACCATTCAAAATATTGGTCCATTTCTCCCTCTCAGTAATGTAGATCTTAGGGTCCAGGCTTATATCAAATATAGGAGCCTCTAATCAAATGTTACTCATGACTCTTTCATCTTGATCTAAGTAGTCTTGGTAAGGTCGCCTAGGGGTATGCTAAGGGGTGTAGTCATAATGATGGGCACAAGGAATTGGCCTAGGTGACTCAGGCTCAGCATGGACTCTACGGGCTTCTTCCATGAAATTAGGGTGAAGCTGCCTTGGATTGTACTCAAGGGTGTGCTCATGATGTTGGACTCTTGGACCTCAGGGAATTGATTTAGATGACTCAAATTTGGTGGGGATCTTTTAGGCCTCTTCAAGGATCCCAATTCTATCTTTCACTTGATCTAATTCCTTGCTCATTTGCCATAATTGCTCAGTTACAGTATCAAGTTTTTCAATCAGGGTCCTCATAAAGAATTCAAGATTGGGATCCATAGGTAAACTAGACTGAGTGTAGGACTATTGGTATAGGGCTTCAAACCAATTGGACAAGTAGTACAAACCTAGCTTCTAGGGCTCCTAGACCTAGAAGTTCAAAAAATAGAAATTGACTAGGTACTAGTTAAGGATGCAATTATCCTTTCCACTGGCCAGGTAAGAGGTAGGGTTGCGAGAGGCTCTCCTCATTTTCATGACATCCTAATTATAAATTGCAAGTCTGCTTAAGGTATTTGCCGTTGGAACTATAGCCTTAGACACCAATTTCAAGGAGTAAATACAAACTCAAATAATACTTTGCCCATCTTGTACTTGAACTTGACTCATGGATGTCCCTAGTTTTAGGTTCCTAGTTGATTTAATTATGGCTTAGGTCAATGCAAATATGGATGATTATTTTGGGCCAAGGAAAGGTAATGAACTCCTTCCCTTATGTTATATTGAATGCCCTTAAATAGATTTAGAAATGGATGTACAAACAATTCACCAACTAGTTAGCACAACAACTAGATTAATACAAACATATGATTCAAATTCAATTCTAAAAATTTCAAAATTCAAAAAAATTTAAATTGGAAATCACAGATCTGGAAATCTAGATTTTAAAATTAAAATTTTTGAATTTTAATTTTTGAATTTATGGTTGGAAATTCATTTTGGATAGATGAAACCAAAAGTTGTTGTAAGGATCCTCCAATCTAACAAACTTCTAACTAACAATTAGTTGTAATCCAAAATTCAAAGTTTAAAATTCCAAAAATTCAAATTTCTAAAGATGGAAAACTCAGATTTTAATCCAAGAATATAGAAAAAAAAAATTGAATTTTTTCTAAAATTTAATGGAACAACTAAATGGCATGAAACTAAAATTGAAGCAAGTACTAGCTAACTAAAGGAGCAACGAGAGATGACGGATTTTAAACTACAAAAATTTAAAAAAAGTTTTTTAAAAAAAAAATTAGATCTCAGATCCTAAGGTCCTAAAATGTAGCAAAATAATTTTTTTGAATTTTTTTTGCAACATGAAAAATTATTAAAATTTGTGGAAAACTAGGATTAAAACTAGAGCATAAATTTTGGCAATCAAACACTTGACCTAATAACCATGCTCTGATACCAAAAATTGATGCGGGACATGGGTGATGAAATTGATGGGTGTTGATGCACTCAAATGATTAACTAGTCCTATTGAGCAATGATTATAAACATAAGCAAAAATTATACATAAGAGAGACAAAAACTTCAAAGCAAGACACTAGTCGATCTAAAAATTAACACCCGCAAGTATATCGCATCCAAAAAAATAAGAAAAGGATCTTATGGCTAAAAAAGTCATTTGTACTAGGTCAAGTCACTTACAATGATCAGATCTAAAGGGTCAAGAGGGGTTCTCCTACCAACAATGAAGACTAGAAATTTTGGTATAAAGGAAGCTCTCAACACTCAAGGATTAAGGCCTAAACTCTAAGACTAGCACTCCTTACCTTTAGGACTTACCTTGACCTTGATCCATGGCATGGAGACCATCATCTTTGACTTGGAAGCCCTGAGAGAACCTGCAACAAAACAAACATTAGGTGTGGAAGAAGAATCAAAGATGGAATTGAAATAAAGGAAAGAAGGAAAAAGGAATAGTGGATGGCGCTTGGAATCAAGGAGCTTGAACTTGATCAATCAAAGGGCATCCCACCCTTCACTCATCACAAGGGCATCCTACCCTACAAACACAAATCCAAGGGCATCCTACCCTCTTCTCAAACAAAGCTTCACACCTTCAAACCAAAAAAATCTTACTCACTCCATATGAGAGAATACAAGAAGGAACTTAACAAGAAGGAAACCTTTCATTCATTACTCAAAGTATAGCATGCTTACAAGAGAGGGCTTAAAGCCCTATTTATAGACTTCTAACCATGGGAGTCGGCCAAGAAGAAAGAGGAGAGAGGGTTAGGTTAAGCTAACTAACTTCTAGTTAGATCTAACAAATTTGGTTCATGGTTCTAACTAGAAGTAGTTTGCAACAACTTTTAGGTAGAAAGTTATAACGACTTGAACATGTGGCACTTAGGTGGTAATGACATGGCCTCCTCTTGCTGATGTAGATCTTTTAGTTGCATGTGATGTGGCATTCCACATGTCAAGTTGGTTGGAGATTTGTTGGAGGATTGGAAAGTGATTATATGCTCCCCATAAATTACTTGATGAAGTGTCCTTCATGTTTTCCCCAATGATGCTTGATGGAGTATCCTCCATGTGAAGGAAAAGTGGTCTCCATGTGAAGGTGATGAGGTGGCATCCATGAAGGCTCCAAATGGCATGCTCGAATTGGGGTTGACTTGGGTTGAGTCGACTCATAAGGATGGTGAAGTCGGCTCATGGACTTGTGCTTTAAAAGGATGAGTCGACTCATGAGGATAGTGGAGTTGACTCATAGGCTTTGTGATTGGGCTTCATTCCATGATCTTTATTGGATTTAAGTAGATTCTTTTAGCTGCAAAACCAAAAAAAATTAGTTTGAAATTTTTCCTTCTTGTTGATGTCCCCATCAATCATTAATGTCCGTCTTTCATCCTGAATGTCATTTCTGTAGGCCAATGGGCCATGTATGGTTATGAACTATCAATAAAGAATGATATTTGCAAAATCATTTAGAATGGTTCTGTTGTGATAAATGGATACATGAACAATGGCATTTATGTACTATCGTGACCTGTTAGTGTAGTGTACACATCTAGCAAACACCCTAGGATAGATAATGTCAGCGATGTGTATGTATGGCATTGTAGGCTAGGTCATTTAACAAGAATAGGATAAACAGGTTAAAAAGCGAGGATGTTTGGAGATCAGTGAATGTGATTCACTACCAACCTATGAGTCCTGTCTTCTTGAAAAGATGACAAGATTACCTTTTACTGGAAAAGGTGAACGGGCCAAAGAAATTCTAAGACTAGTACATACTAATGTATGCAGACCTATGAATATTAGTGCTAGAGGTGGGTCCAATTATTTTATTACGTTTACAAATGATCTTTCGAGATACGGTTATGTCTTCTTGTTGAGACATAAATCTGAATTGTTTAAAATGTTCAAACAATATTGTAATGAAGTAGAAAAATAAACTGGAAAGTATATCAAAACCCTTCGAATAGATCGAGGTGGTGAATATCTTTTCAACAATTTTCTGACATATCTTGAGGAGAATGGGATTCTCTCTCAATAGACACCTCCAAGGATACCTCAGTTAAATGAAGTGTTTAAAAGGAGAAATTGAATCCTGCGACATGGTTCGATCCATGATGGACTTTGCTTCTCTGCCACTATCCTTTTGGGGATATGCTTCAGAGTCAGCCTGCTACCTTTTAAATAGGATTTTGAGTAAGTCCGTTGGCAAAATTCATATGAGATATGGACTGGACGTAAGCCGACACTCGCAAACCTTCGGGTCTGGGGTTGCCCAGCTTATATCAAATGTTTAGAAACAGCTAAGCTTGGACCTAGATCTGACCGGTGCCTATTTGTTAGGTATCTAAAAGAGTCTAAGGGGTGCTACTTCTACTTAGCCGAGGAACAAAAGTTGTTCGTCAGTCTTAGCACTATCTTTTTGGAAAAGGAGTTCCTTGGTGAATAAACTATAGCCACTAAGATTGAACTTAGTGAAATTCAATAAGTAAAAGAACCGACACACTTAAGGGACAATATAGAACCAGTTGTGATTAGATCACACCCAGAGCCCATACAGGAACCATTAAGAAGATCCGATAGGGTACCGCGTCAATCGGATAGATACTACGATTTATTGGTCCGGGACGGTGATCCCATTGAACTTGATAAGAATAATGAGAACCGGATCACCTATATGGATGCAATGCAGAGGTCTGACTCTGAAAAATGGCTAGGAGCCATGAGATCTGAAATAGAGTCCATGGAAATCAACAATGTATGGACATTGGTTGATCCAACTGAGGGGATAAAATCTATTGGATGTAAATAGATTTTCAAAAGGAAAAGGGATGACTCTAAGATTTCTAAATACGTAGGAAAAATAGAAAACTATTTTTTTTAATTTTTTTATAATTTTAGTTTGCCTGCTAAATTTTCAAAATTAAGTAAGAATTAGTGGAAAGAGTAGCAATGTAAAGAATCACCATGATCACAAGTATACTCATGCAAGATAATGAAAGTCAGGACCTGGGAATTGAGAAACTTCCAGTTTATGATAGCTTATCTTCAACAAATCAGAAATCAAGAGTAGGAAAGGATGTTACCAATCAGTGATTTGAAAAACTTCCGATGAAAAGATCACACAATACTTTGATTGGAGCCTAGATGATGAAGCTCGGTTTCCTTGAATTTGATGACTGATTTGGGTGGTCCTGGAGGTAAGAAAATCCTCCTCTAGGAAGGTGAAACACCTCGGGGATCCTGTAAGTATCATAGGTCAATCAAAATAGCAAGTAATAAAAGTAAAGGAAACTAGGGTTTAAAAGAAATCCAAATCAGGGTTTGAATGGCTGGCGGCTAGAAGCTTGATGAAGATCCTTGCTTGGACGGCCTAGAGCACTCTTCCTTTGGGCGTGTGAAGGCTTGGATGGCAGCAAGCTTGGGCATGGAAAGATGCTAGGGCATAAGAAGAACACTCCACAAACACAGGAACACCAACACCAACACAAGAACACAAAGCAACTAAACCAAAATTTCAGCAAGAGTTTATTTCATATGATAAAAGTTGATTACAAAAGGAAGGGGTGGGGTATTTATAGAGTCCCATGCCCTCCCCTAGAGGGATTACAAGTATTCTCCTAGTTAGAATAGGTTTACATAATTTAAGTGGGAGAAAGACTATAAAATAAACCTAAAACTAGGAGTACATAAGTTGAATGGGATAAGAACTTTGTTTCCTCCTTTCATTTGGACTTTCCCTCTTAGCTTGGACCAAGTCAACACCTTGGATGCCTTTTTGATTGGCGTGTGGACCTTGGGCTGCAATGGGTCGACTCCTCTTGGGCTTTGGACGGCCTTAGAATGGGCTTGGCGCATGGCTTTGGGCCATGGAAACTGGGATGCCCTGGGTTGGAGTATACCTGGAATCAAAAGAGCATCTTGGTTCTTCATGGACCTGGGCCATGAATTCTCTTGGGCTGGGGCGCAGGTAAATCCTTGGGATCATGGGGCTCCCTAGTATTGGAATATTTCCTAGCATCTGGAGGGAATCTAGTATCTAAAAAGCATCTGGAGGGCATCTAGGCATCTTGCAGGAATCTTGGATCCTGGGTTATCATACAAGGTCAATTGGCTGATGTAGAGGCCTCTGGCTCCTGGATGAGACCTAGTGGAACTCCAAAGTAATGTATCCTCTTCTCTTGTACAAAATTGAACTCTTACTAGACTCATAACCGAAGTACAGGACTCAATATACTGACTAGGATTGAGGGTTGAGACAAATCAACTAACCTCAACTTATTACAGGACTCAATCTTAATTGATTACAAAATTGTGACACATAACTAAGGTTCTAAAATTAAAATCCTAATCAATAAACCATATGGGATCCATTGATCTGTGTCTGATCCTTGTGTCCCCACCAATTCTCTCGGGATGGGAGGAACTCGACCCCATCGAGTGAGGGTCAATTTGGCTCAAGGAGTGTCTGGGTTGAGGTGCTGCAGATCCGTACTATCATTCCATAAGTTCTCATATTCTAGCCGACCTTACCACCGGACCAAGTATCGCTGACAGTCTCTATCTCAGGTGCCGATAGCTTGATCATCCAGAGCTCTCTTAATCTTTTTCCCACCAAAAGGCTAAATTATATGTGGTCGCTGTAGGATGGGTTCACTTACAAAGAAAGGGAGTGGCTCAAGGGGTTCGCTGGGTATGACTGCTGGCTCCCTAGACTCTATAAAATCTAAGATGATGAAGGTGGAGCTAATACCTAAATCAGGTGATATTTCAGGCACATAGGCATTGGATCTATTACTCTTCATTATTATGGATGGGCCGGCTTCGTGAGCAGAAAATTCCTTTATCATCATATATTCCTCTGCATAAAATTTTTTATCTTCTATTGGGAATTATCCAAGTTGTTATTTAGTTCATTACTTATGTTCAACTCTTGACTAATATCCTGATGCAAATGCTGTGCAGAGGTCAGTGCATGTGTGGACAGATGAATTAGGGTTGTAAATTTATTGGACTCAAGACTAACACTTAATAGACTTGACTAGACTTCCCTATTAAAGAAAATTTATTGGACTCTTTGGATCTAACCTAACACACTATAGACTCTTTAGGTTTGACCCTAGCATGGCATGTACATGAGAATTTACTATGTACTCCTACGAGGTGCCATAGGGTACGCCGGAAATATGATGCAAATCTAACCTGTGCAACAAATGAATGCAATATGGTTACCCTTGTAAAATGCAATCTAAGGGTTAGAAAACTGTGAAAAGTTTTAGAAAAAGGTAGGAAATAAGAAGTGAACTCAGGGTTAGTCGGATAGGGTAGGAAGTAAGAAAAGGGTTCGGTAGGATGCAAGAAGGGGTGTTTGGGATTAATCCTAGACTAATAAGGTTGACCTTATGGGGTTGATGGGTACCTACAGGGTTTATAGTATATAAGAATGGGTCACTAATTTCGGGAAAGAGATCGTCAATGGAAACTACATGATGGGATTCTTCCTGAGAGTACTGATAAGCCAAATCCTCAATAAAGTCATCTGGTTCAAGAAATTTAGGACTAAGCTCTACAATTGCGTTCTCTTCTAAAGTTTCCTCAAGTGGTGCTCTAGTAATAGGATCTGGGCCATCTAACTCTGGGTCGACTACTATGTGGGTATGGTTAGGGTCGACTGACTCTAGGGTGGCTTCTACCTGGGTATCTATTAGGTCAACTAATCCTAGATCATCCATAAGTGTGTCTTCTTCTTCCTCATACTCCACTAAGCTCACATCAGCTCCATATATTTCCTCTACAAGGTCATTCTGGTGAACCAATGGGGTGGTAAGTGAGGGTTGACTAGGAAAAAATTGACTATACTAAGCTCAAATCTAGGGGTATTAATCCTATAGGATTCAGGTTGACTGAGGGATAGTGGGTTACTACTAGGTTCATATCTAGGGACTATGGGTTCCTGGGGTTTACTAGATTGGATCATTTGGTCAATTCTTTGATTTATTTGGATATTTGATTGGTCAAATTTGAAGTCCATCTTTTCACTCAAGGCTTTTATGAGGGCTTCTAGATTGGACTCCATGATTGGGCTGGGTTGGGGTGTAGACTTTTGGTATGGGGTTCCTCGTCTATTGGCCATGCAACAAATAATCAATCAAAGTGGAATGGTGCAGCCAAGCATGCAAAAAGAAAAAGGATAGTACAATCTAGGGTTTCCTAGACCTAGAGCCAAAACTGAATGGGTCAGCTCAACTTACACTTAACCTAACAGCTAATCCTTCCTTTAGCTAGGTAGAGAGTGGGAGACCCAATTAAAAACCACAACACCACTTAGGTCATTTGACTTTGGACCCTCGGCCTTAGACACTAGATTTCAGTAATAGCCACATGATTAAATGTACTAGTTGGCCCACACAATTTGGACCCGACCTATTGGGTGTCACCTAGCCCTCTAGGGCAAATTAAGTCTAATTAATTTTAGTTAAGGTTTGGAAGAAAATGCAAGGAGATTGTTTTGGGCCCAAGACAGGTTATGACCTCCTGCGCTGATCTGAGATAGAGAAAGTGCCCTTAAGATTAGTTTAATACAGATGATGGCAATCGAAGGTCCTGATGCAATCTAAAATAATCAGAAAAATAAAAATATTTTGTGTGTTTTATGAGGTGGCAAATTAAGTTTAGGTTGATTAGGTTAGCAAACAAAATGGGCTTGGGATTGGGGTGTGTGGAAGTTGGTTAGGATTGGTTAAGTAATAGTGCAGAAATAGCAGAATTCAGGAAATTAGGATTTCAGATGATGCAGGTTTTGACATAGTTACTGATGTAGAAAAAAATCAAAAACATTACAAGATAGAGGACGGACGGTGATAATGAGCTCTACCAAATTTGATGCAAAACAAAAATCAAATTATGATGCAAATCATAGGGTTTTTAGACTAATGCAGAAATATCAAGATTTTAGTTAAGGTTTCTAATATGCCAAATTTTAGTGAATTAGGGTTTCTATAAAATTAATTAAAAATTATAAAAATTATAAATACAAGACAAAGAACACTTCATAAAAATTCTACAAAAAAATAAAATTCCTATATGATCAAAATCAGATGAAAAATAGATACCTAATGCAGCTAGCAGGATGCAGAAATTAGGGTTTGTGATACTAATGCAGATGAATGCTATCCTAAACCCGCTCTAATACCAAACTGATGCAGGATGACTTTAAGATTGCTAAATACATAGAAAAAATAGAAAATTAATTTTTTAAATTTTTTTTATAATTTAATTTGTAGGCTAAATTTCCAAAATTAAGTAAGAACTATCAGAAAGAGTAGCAATGCAAAGAATCACCATGATCGCAGGCATACTCATGTAAGATAATGAAAGTCAGAACCTAAGAATTGAGAAACTCCCAGTTTATGATAGCTTATCTTCAACAAATCAGAAATCAAGAGTAGTAAAGGATGTTACCAATCAGTGCTTTGAAGAACTTCCGATGAAGAGATCACACGGCACTCTGATTGGAGCCTGGATGATGAAGCTCGATTTCCTTGAATTTAATGACTGATTTGGGCAGTCCTGGAGGCAAGGAAAGCCTCCTCTAGGGAGGTGAAACATCTCGGGGATCCTGCAAGTGTCAGAGATCAATCAAAATAATAAGTAATAAAAGTAAAGGAAACTAGGATTTGAAGGAAATCCGAATCAGGGTTTGAATGGCTGGCGGCTAGAATCTTGATGAAGATCCTTGCTTGGGCGGCCTAGGGCACTCTTCCTTTGGGCGTGTGAAGGCTTGGATGGCAGCAAGCTTGGGTGTGGAAGGATGCTAGGGCATAAGAAGAACACTCCACAAACACAAGAACACCAACACCAACACAATAACACAAAGCAACTAAACCAAAATTTCAGCAAGAGTCTATTTCATATGATAAAAGTTGATTACAAGAAGAAGGGGTGGGGTATTTATAGAGTCCCATGCCCTCTCCTAAAGGGATTACAAGTCTTTTCCTAGTTAGAATAGGTTTACATAATTTAAGTGGGAGAAAGACTATAAAATAAACCTAGAACTAAGAGTACATAAGTTGAATGGGATAAGAACTTTATTTCCTCCTTTCATTTGGACTTCCCCTCTTAGCTTGGACCAAGTCAACACCTTGAACACCTCCTTGATTGGCATGTGGACCTTGGGTAGCAATGGGTCGACTGCTCTTGGGCTTTGGGTGGCCTTAGAATGGGCTTGGTGCATGGCTTTGGGCCCTGGAAACTGGGATGCCCTAGGTTGGAATATACTTGGAATCAAAAGAGCATCTTGGTTCTTCATGGACCTGGGCCTTGAATTCTCTTAGGCTGGGTCACCGGTAAGTCCTTGGGATCATGGGGCTCCCTGGTATTGAATATTCCCTGGCATTTGGAGGGAATATGGTATCTGAAAGCATCTGGAGGGTATTTGGGCATCTTGCAGGAATCTTGGACCCTGGGTTGTCATACAAGGTACAATTGGCTGATGTAGAGGCCTTTAGCTCCTGGATGATACCTAGTGGGACTCCAAAGTAATGTATCCTCTTCTTTTGTACAAAATTGAACTCTCACTAGACTCATAACTGAAGTACAGGATTTAATATACTGACTAGGATTGAGGGTTGAGATAAATCAACTAACCTCAACTTATTACAGGACTCAATCTTAATTGATTACAAAATTGTGATACATGACTAAGATTCTAAAATTAAAATCCTAATCAATAAACCATATTGGATCCAGTGATCTGTGTTTGATCCTGATGTCTCCACCAGCCCATCTGGTTGCCAAGGGATATCGTCAACATTATGGTATTGACTATGATAAGACGTTTTCTCCTATGGCAATGCTCCAATCCATTCAGATCATACTTACTTTAGCGGCACACTTTGACTATGAAATCTGGCAAATGGATGTTCGAACAGCTTTCCTGAATGGTGAGCTGGAACAGGAGGTGTACATGATACAACCTGAAGGGTTCACATCCACAATGAGTCAAAGGTGTGCAATCTTCAAAGGTCCATATATGGACCGAAGCAAACATCTCGGAGTTGGAATATGCGATTTGATAAGTGTATCAAGTCGTATGGCTTCATTAAAAATAGAGATGAACCTTGCATTTATAAATGGGTTAATGGTTCTGTGATTGTATTCCTTATATTGTATGTGGATGACATTCTTTTAATCGAAAGTGACGTCCCAGCACTACAAAGAATAAAGGTCTGGTTATCATCTCAGTTCTCTATGAAGGACTTGGGTGAAGCCTCTCTCACATACTAGGTATGAAAATCTGTAGATATAGATCTAAGAGGCTTCTACGACTGTCCCAGTCTGTGTACATTGATATTGTGCTGAAGCGATTCAGCATGGAGAATTCTATGAAATGCTATCTCCCGATAGGCCCTGAAATTATGCAATAACTCTTGAGGAAAGAGAGCATATGAGTAGAATTTCATATACTTCGATAGTGGGTTCTATCATATACGCCATGACATGTACTAGACCAGACATGGCATACTCACTAGGCATAGTGAGCAGATACCAATCTGACTCAGGTGAAGCTTATTGGAAAGTGGTAAAGACTATCCTTAAGTATCTTGAAATATTAAGGACCAATGGCTGACTTGTGGAGAACCTGACTTGAAACTTGTGGGATATACTGACTCCAATTTTGAGTCAGATAGGGTAACAGCAAGAGTGTGTCAGGAATTATCTTCACCCTAAATGGATGAGTGATCTACTGGAAAAGTTATAAGCAACCTATTATGGCAGACTCAGTATGTAAAGCAGAAACATCGCAGCATCGGATGTAGCAAAGGAAGCTATATAGTTGTAAAAGTTCCTAGGTAAGCTGGGAGTGGCACCTTTCCTGGATGGTCCTATTCCGATGTATTATGACAGCACTGGAGCCATTGCTCAAGCCAAAGAGCCAAAAGTCCCATCAACGTACCAAACACATTCTGCGGTGCTATCACCTTGTGAAGAAATCATGGAATGAGGTGACATCGACCTTCAGAAGATCGATGGAAAGGAGAACATGGCTAACCCCTTTTCTTAAGCCGTCAGAGTTCAAGGTTCAATAATTGTAAATGAAAAATGAAAATAAGATTCTATACTGATTGGCTTTAGTACAAGTGAGAGTTGTTGGGAATAGTGTTCCAAAGCCAATCATCTAGACTGTAGGCGGTTGTGCTATTTTGTAATTGTATGTGAATTTTTTAAATGAATAAAAGTCATTCTTTTGGCTATTCATCACATGTGCCTTTTCCTGAAAAGAACTCTTGTATGATGGAATTCTTAGAACTACATTATATTTAATATGGAGAGAATGTATCGAGTAGTTCTTAAACTAGTTCACAACCAAAGGATACATTGTTATAGGATGATGATTTATCAAGCATAGGTTATTGTATGTCACATTGGTTGGTTGTCCTCTTAACCAAGGAGTATAGAGATACTGATGTGACATACAGGTGAAATGTATGATATCTCACTGAATGTAATCAACTACGGAGCTCCCTTCTACCAAAGGGTTGCTCGCGAAGGGATATGGGTATATGTGTCCCTTAGACCTGAGGTCACCAGGTAGCTTGCAAGCAACTCACTATACTTTGATGCCGGACTACTTGGATTTCTAATCCAATGACGAAAGATTTATAGGTACAGTCAAGTACTTGTAGAGCGGTGGTGGATCAAGATGAGATTGACCCCTCCAAATAGTTTGTGGTGAATGACTCACTATGTCTCAATTTAGCAAAACCTTGGTCAAGGTAGTTCTTATAAGGAGTCACAGAACTTGTAAGGTTGAGACATGATCTGGATGTACTAAATTAAGGTTGGCAGTCAACCCTAGGTCTTCCTGAGCATTATCAGGTCAAAGGAAAGAATTATGCAGTAACCATATGCCAGGAGTTCTAGAGAGTTGCTCTGCAATCTTCGACCTATCTGGACGTCGGGTATCATTGCTAGATAATGACTTTGACTGGTATTGAAAGTATTCCAGTGCTACCAACTTAGTGTTCGAACCTATGGGGTCACACACCATAGGGGTTTCTACCTGATCTAAAGGCTGATCAATGATTGTGAATCATTTGGCATCACTGGGGGTCAATATGATGGACCATGATCCAAGTATCGATACTTTGGAGTGTCGACACTTTAAAGTATTGACACTTCCATGTGTCGACACTTGGCTGTGACAA
Source organism: Areca catechu (assembly GCA_021397845.1). NCBI lineage: Eukaryota > Viridiplantae > Streptophyta > Magnoliopsida > Arecales > Arecaceae > Areca > Areca catechu. The sequence goes on along the minus strand of CM038053.1, from coordinate 137,792,726 downwards.
AATTTTTTTTCACTAATTCGATTAGTGAATTTTGGAGGACTTATTTGCAATATGATTGTAACCTAATGGGTCAAGACAAATGTGATTTGGCTTAGGATCAAATTGGATTTGATTTTTCATGCTCTCTTTCCTTTAAAAAGATTTAAATTTGAATTTTGAATTCAAATTTTAAATCTTGGCTGAAATTGGCTCCAAGATTTTTATGGAATGCATTATTTGGGAATGCAGTTTTTCTTCCATTTAAACCTAGAGCTAATTTGGTTTAACCCTTAACCCTCTCTCCTAATCACTCCACCTTTCATATCTCTCTCCCTCTTCGGTGCCACTATAAATAAGTATTATTGTAGGGCCAGCAAAAGGATGACAAGCTGGGCTTTTCTAAGAGAGAAAGAAAGGGATTCCTTAGAGTAGGGTTTAAGAGGATTAGGATTTTGGGTGTGAGCTTACCTTGCATTCAAGCTAGGATTTGGGAAGAGAGAGTTGGTTAAGAAGGGTTCCACTTCCACTTCTCCTCATTGTCCTCCAACAAGTTCTTCTCGGCAGCTTCAAGAAGGTCTTGCAGATTCAAGGAAGGAGAAGATTGGCTTCCAGGATCCTGAAGAGCTAACACTCCAAGGGAATTGATTTGGATCGAACCCTGGTGTGAACTACCCATAAAGGCCAGACACTTATGTGGCTCGGCAGCTCTTCATCACCTCCATCCAATGGTTTAAAGGTAACGTACCTTTTCCTTGGTTGCATGTGATCAGTTCTAAAATATGAAATTGTTACATGCTTTTCCTTTTTATTGCTTATGGTATTCTTTGCATGCACTTTTATTATGTTGGATCCTGTTGCAAGCAGATTGGTAGATCAACTTGATCGATCTACCAAGTCTTTTGCTGTTCTTTATTTTAAAATAGTTTTAAAATATAGTCTGCTTGTATTGCTTCACTTTTACAAGGCCCTTCTAACTAAATTCAGTTAAGGCCCAAGCCTGTAAATACCGGTACAAGGGACCTCCGAGGGTAAGTAAGCTTAACTAGCAGGAATACTGCCTCACTCTTTAGCCATTTTTCTTGAGATTTCATATCTATTTATCCGAATCCTTGCTGACTTAAGCATCGGAGTGTCCCCCACCGAAAAACCCTCCGGTGAGTGGACTTGTTTTATAGATTCTGAAGAAGTCCAAAAGAGCAGGCCCAGACGGTGCATCAAAGTCATGCTAGTTCGGCAACAACACATATCATATCATATTATTATACTGCAAATATAATATAGTATAATAATAAATTAATATTATGATATATTATAAACTTATAATATAATCTATTATTATATTATTATATTATAAAATATAATATAATATAATAATATTTAATATTATTATATTATACTAATACATTATAATATGTATATTATAATTTATTATGAGATTAGATTGTAATCCATTATATTATATTGCATTATAATAATAATATAATATAATATAATATTGCATTATATTATAATAATATTATATAATATAATGATATATTACAATATAATAATTGTTGTTGCCTGGATCGTCGTGGCCTGTAGCTCTTGTGTAGTGTATGGCATCTCCCTCCCCGTCGGTCCATTCGTGCGCACACCTGGTCCTACAAAAGAAAGGAGATCCGGACCGGGGATTACGGCCCGGGCACTCCGACGATCAAGTCAATGGACGATCTAGGGAAATAGACTATCCTCAGTGGATCCCCAAGTAGTCTCCACTCTCGGATGTTTTGAAAAGAATAAGGGTGTGAGAGTTCTCATTGAGGAAGAGAGCTTGAGCGGTGGTGGCTGTGTCCGCTAAGACTCTTCCAATGAGATCCCTTGGTAGCCTTCGAGCGCTCTCTCTTGGCTCTCTTCTTGCTCGCTCTGTCTTACCTTGCTTGCCCCTTTTGAAGGCTTCTCAAAGTTTCTTATAGATAGAAGGTACTGACTGTGACCAGACCTAGGCTGGCCCTCTCTATCCCCCTCCTAGGAGGGGGGAGGGCTCTGGTAGGCCTGCGATTGGCAGTGCTCGGGGAGTGGGCGCACTAGTGTACACATTCTCTTCATGACAGGAAGTTGTGCCATGGGTTTTGACACCCTGGCAAGATACCGTGTTTAGGGAAACTTGGTAGGGCAGGGTGTTGTCCCTTTTCCATCCTAGGCCAGCCCCTTCCCCTCTCTTGGGGGTACTAGAAGGCCTGCGGCTGGTAGTGCCTGTGTGTGCAAAAGCACACGTTCTCTTTATGGCAGGAAGTTACGCTGCAGGCTCTAACGCTTTGGCGGGAAGCCATGTTTGGGGAAACCTGGCAAGGCAAGGTGTGGTGTCACGCACTCCAAGGTTTGAATTCCTTGCCATAGACTTCTCCTTTGGGGTGGTGCAGATGGTTGGTAGGGGGACGCTATGCCCTAAGTGGAGCATCCCTTCCCAACTAGTGTTGACATTGATCTTAAGGGGTCCTAATACCCCTGCGAAGCATTCCCTCATAGGTCTCAGGTGGTGCGTCTCCGCCTGAAGGAGGAGTTGTACCTCTTGCATGTTCTCCCTTGATTCCTGAGGCATGGTTGACCTTAATCAAGGGATTGAATTTGCTCCCCTCAACCTTTTGGGCTGAAGGGAGCTCGACTTCGACCGGGTGCTCGACCTTGGGGGAGCCACCCCAACGGAAGGGCCCAAGGAGAGGAAGCTCGACTTCGGCTAGGTGCTTGACCTCGGGGGAGCCACCCAATGGAAGGGCTCAAGGAGAGGGAGCTTACTTCGACCGGGTGCTCGATCTCAGGGGAGCCACCTCGACGGAAGGGCCCAAGGAGAGGGAGCTTGACTTCACCGGGTGCTCGACCTTGGGGGAGCCACCCCGGTGGAAGGGCTCGAGAAGAGGGAGCTCGACTTTGGTCGGGTGCTCGACCTTGAGGGAGCCACCCCGGTGGAAGGGCTCGAGGAGAGGGAGCTCAACTTCGGCTAGGTGCTTGACCTCAAAGGAGCCACCCTAGTAGAAGGGCTCGAGAAGAGGGAGCTCAACTTTGACCAGGTGCTCGACCTTGGGGGAGCCACCCCGGTGGAAGGGCTCGAGGAGAGAGAGCTCGACTTTGACCGGGTGCTCGACCTCGAGGGAGCCACCTCGGTAAAAGGGCTCGAGGAGAGGGAGCTCGACTTCGGTCGAGTACTCGACCTCGATGGAGCCACCCTGATGGAAGGACTCAAGGAGAGGGAGCTCGACTTCGACCGGGTGCTCGACCTCGGGGGAGGCACCCCGGTGGAAGGACTCGAGAAGAGGGATTATCATGGCAATCTCTGCTAGCGAGACCACCAACTAGATCCAAGGGGGACTCTACATTAATGATCCTGCTACATCAGTTGCCCCCCACTCCCAAGTCCTGACGAAACATGGTGCTCAGGGCAAAGGGAGTTATTGTGGAGCTGATATGGAAAGGTAGAATCCTGATGTTATTAAAACCATGATTGTCATCGATTCGCAAATCATGCCTAGATGCCAATGCAGGAATGCCACATCAGCGAGTCCGAGGAAGCATGATGGTTGACACCGGGCCCGAGGTGATCTTTGACTTATTAAGGCACCGTCCTTGGCTAATCTTGACACACGGTGCCCATCTGATGGCGAGGGGATCAAAAAGATGCATGGTCGTTGTCTAGTCATTTTGAAAAGGGAAGAAACTTTTCTTAAACTATCTCTTTCGAGCTCTCCGTGCTCACAGATGAACCAGAGTCCTCTCTTTACCAGTTCATCCTTTTCCTTCAAGGCGATCAGTTCAGTCTTCGATTCTTGTCTTCTTCTTCTCCAGCTAGGTCGAGTCCTCCCTCAGAACCTTCCGGGTCCCCAATCTTCGCCTTCCTTCCTTTTCTTCTATTTTAGATGGCCCCTTCAGGTAGGAACCACTATTCTTCTAACAACCCAAATAAGGCAGGGCCCTCCCAACCAAGGACCCCATCTTCCGAAGAGGAGGAGGAAGCCCCCCTCCCCACCCGCAGGAGTTCCCGTCCGGTAAGGATTATTATAGGAGGGCCTAGGGTACCTCCTTCCATCCCCATCCCTGCTTTTGTTTCTTCTGTCCCTGCAACTTCTTCCATACCTTCTAAGTTGATTGGTCCTTCCAGCATCGCTTCGACAATGACCCGGGAGGACCTCTCCCAAGTTCAAAGCACTTATGGGATTCTGGACTTCATCCAGCTCTCAGTTTTGGGTCCAAGGAAATGGGTTACCTCCAGCGGTTCGGGTCGAATCGCCTTCTACAAGGAGTTCTTTCTTAGGGGTCTTCACCTTCCCCTGCACCCTTTTTTCCTTTTACTCCTCAACAATTATCGACTCATTCCTACCCAATTAGCCCCAAATGCTATTAGGGCCATTGCCTGCTTCATAGTCTTTTGCAACTTTCACGGGATTGTTGCCCGTTTCTCTTTGTTTAGGGCATTCTTTATCCTAAAGCACCACCTAACCGATGACGGGTGGTGGTTTATTTCTCCTCATCCAAAGGGTATAAGGTTTGACCTCCCCTTTTTTATTAAGGGATGGAAGAGTAAATACTTCTTTGCTTCTATTGAAGGAGTGGATTGGGTCTGGCGTGATCCAGACCGAACACCAAATTGGAACTCCCAGGTGGAGGCTACTTGATCGGGAAGTGTACGATCAGCTTATCTCCGATGAGATCCATTCTCCCCAGGTTCTGTTATCAGAGCAAAACCTATTTGATACCAGGATTAGCCCAATCCAAGATCTAAGTGAGCCTCCTGAATCGCACTTCTCCCTCTTCCGTGAGTCTTTATGAGGTCCGAGGCTAACCCACATCTCTTTCTTTCTGCAAGGATGAAGTTCTCCATTGACCAGCTCCTGGAGTCAACCTAGAAGAGAAGCGCATCATCCAAGCCCCGATGAAGAGGGCCCGGGCGGAGTTCGGTCATGGGTCTAGGTCCGTCGCATCCCCTGGCTTAGAGGGAGGAGGGATCGAACCGGTCTCTGAATCTCCTAGGCGGCAGGCCCATCTTCCGACCTAGGAACCTGGTGCGACCGTGCGGGCTTGTCCCACTACTCCCATCGAGGTACGGGCCTTGGAGGTGGTCAAAGTGGGGGCCGAAAGAGAAACAAGGAGGCGGCATTTGCCACCAACTCTGGCGACCGCATCAGTGACAGCAATGGCGAGCCCTCCTCCATCATCTGAGATGCCCCCGGTGATGTCTTCTCCTTGCACGGTGACAGTCCCGACATCGCCAAACTCTGAGGTCTGGCGGATGCCAATCGTGGTGCTGCTGAATTCGACAGTCACTTAGGATCATGTGCTGGCCAAGCGAATGATGGACTACGCTATCTAGGAATGCAATCATCGTGAGAGGAGAGGTAGAGTGCTGGCGGAGGCTATCCTCGATGTCCTCCCCCACCTCTTCATGGTAGGTCCTTCTTTCCTCCATTTTGGTCGAACTACCCTGGTTAATTCCTTTGTTGATGTAGATTGGAACTGACATACTCCTGATCCATGATTACTGCGCCCAGTGGGTAAAGAGGGTGGTCCAATAGCAGTGGAAAATTGAGATGCTAGGGGCCGAGGCCAAGGAACAGATCGAGAGGGCTTGGGCTTTGGAAGATCAGAACAAGGCTCTTCATGCTGAAGTGGGTAAGGTCGAAAAGTGGGCAAGGGACCTTGAAGTATCCCTGGCCTCGGAAAAATGTTGAGCTACTTGTCGGGCAGAGGAGTCCACCATGGAGGTGGCTCGCTTGGAGGGGAATCCGTGGACCCTCGAATCCCACTTGGAGGCGGCACTGACACGAGCATCTACTGCTGAGGAAAAGGCAGCCGCGGCTGTGGCACTGATGGAGGCCTCCAAGAAGGAGGCTGCTGAGGTGGTGCCGAAATTCAGTGCTTTGGTAAAGTTCACTGATGAAGTCTGAAAGGTAGTTATGGACTCCTTTATTAAGGGGTTCATGATCTGTAGGTCACAAGTGGCTCAGGCCTTCCCGGAATTGAATTTAGAGAACATCGTTCTTCCTATGGTCCCAAGTGGAAGTTCGGAGGAGGCGAGGACTCTAGCCAAGGTAGCCAAGGCGGAGCTTGCAGCTGTTGAACCGGCGATCCCACCATTAGAGAGCCAAAGAGATGTCGACATGCCTCCCCACCATCCTGGGAAGGAGCCGGTAGAGCCATGATCCCCATGCTTAAGGGCCTCTTTCTAGTATACATTTTGCTTCCAGAAACCTTCTTTTTCCTTCTTCTTTCTCTTTTTCTTTTTTTTTTTAAGGACCGCCTGGCCTGTCGGGGGTCCTTTGATGATGTACAATTTTGCTCTCCTTCAATGAAGTTTTCTATCTTTATTGAACTTCCGTGTCACTCATTCTCCCGGCCTTCCTTTGTGGTGGTTCGAGCATAAATCTTCGCTGTAGCCACCCATCCAGAAATTCCCAGCTTCTAGCCCTCCCTAGTGGGGCCTTAAAGGCAGCAAGTACCTGAGAGGAACTTGGGAGTCTGATGGGTCATCATTGCCATGCTAGAAGTTCTGTCGAGGGCCTCCGGTCATCTACCAGGGGCTGGCCGCTCATCTTGGGGATCTCAGGTTTTGACCATTTCCATAATTGGAAAGTGGATTGGAGAGGCCTAGGGAGGGCCCTGCAAGCCGTTCTTGTTGATGCTAATTCTTAAGGAATTCTAGAATCCCCGTCGCCGGTCCGAGGCCCCCGGGCCAATGTAGTGCGGGGCTCCCGGAGTTTCCTAGCTTTGAGGTGCGGGGCTTGTAGAGTTTCCCGGCTTTGAAGTGCGGGGTGCGAGGTTTCTAGAGTTTATGGTGCGGACACCAGAGGCACCAGAATAAGGTAGAGGCTTCTCAACCCTCTGTGGATCACTTAGTTAATATTTGAATCCCCTGTAAAAAAGCTTAGTCCAGCTACATTTGAGTCCTGTAATTAGTCCAGCTCTTGTTGAGCTAGTTCAGTTCAGTACTAGTCAGCTCATGTTGAGCTAATTTCAATTTTTGAGTCCTGTCTAATCAGATTGAATACTCAAGACCACATCATACAAGTGAAGACCAAGTTCAACCTAATTGAAGACATAAAAGTTAAGCCCAAGTCCAACCCAGCTTGAAGACTTGAAGAGTCCAGGAAGAGAAGACAAAATCAAGAACAAATTCGAAACCCTGGACCAGCCGGAAGGAATTTGGGCCAGCCCAGGCCCAGGTAGAATTTAGGGCACCCCTCCCTAGGGTCACCTCCCCTCTTGGTCGGCCACTTATGGTCACCACCTTGGCCGACCAAGAGAAGGACAAGAGGAGAGTGTTTTGAAGTTTTCTACCTATTTGCCTTGTATTCCAATTAGAGTTTGAAAAGGAAAAGGAGTCCTATCTAAAGTCTAAAGTGCCCTTACTTGGAGCCCAAGGTTAAGGATCTATTTAAGGGACCCTAGCCTCTTGTATGAAACATACTTTTTTTATATGAATTAAAACCTTGAGTTCTTCTATTAAGTTGTGTGATACCCTGCTGTGTGCATAAAGGGGTTTGTGAGAGTTCTTCTTCCCGGTGTTTGCAATAATCTTCCTGCTGCCAACAAACCCTCCAGATCCCTGGACGCCCACTCCAAAAGAAGCCTTCCCTTGCTGCTTTTTCTTTGTTTTCTTGTTCCTTTGTGAGTTTTCTAACCCCTGACAGGTCGTTTGCAGGTCCCCGAGTTCCTACGAATCCAACGACTCCAGCCAAGCCTCAATCGGATCACCGAGCAGAAAGTCGGGTATCCGCGGGTCATTGGCTCGGTTTGCCAGGCCGCATCCATCAAGGAACGAGAGATCCCTTCACTGCGATCTTCATCGAGTGCTTCAGACATTGTCAGGTACACCCCTCTACCTCCAGTAATTATATTGTAGGAGAACTTGCCCTAACCGAGGCTTCTTAGCCCCGGCGATCATTCTTTAGTACTTTTTAGGTCCTAATCTGCATGCGTGGCTTCAAAAATTCATATAAAATTCCCTACAACTAATTTTGATCTAAAAATCAGGAATTAATCACCTAACCCCATATATAAAATATACAAAAAGAATTACATGCATATTAGTCCCCCATCAGTTTCCCGGCATTGAGGTGCGGGGCTTCTAGAGTTTTCCGGCTTTGAAGTGTGAAGATTCTGGAGTTTCCTGACTTTGAAGTGCAGGGCTTCTGGAGTTTCTCGACTTTGAGGTGCTGGGTTTCTGGAGTTTCCCGGCTTTGGTATGGGGCACTGAGGCTCCCGGCTTGACTGCAGGGCTTCTGAAGTTTCCCGACTTTGGTGTGGGGTGCTGAGGCTCCCGGCTTGAGTGCAGGACTTCGAAAGTTTCCTAGCTTTGAAGTGCGGGCCTTTTAGAGTTTCTTGATTTTGATGTGCGAGACTTCTAGAGTTTTCTGGCTTTGAGGTGCGGAGCTTCGAAAGTTTCCCGGCTTTGAAGTGCTGGGCTTCTGGAGTTTCCCGGCTTTGGTGTGGGGCATGAAACTCCCAACTTGAGTACAGGGCTTTGAAAGTTTTCTGACTTTGTTGAGGGGTGCTGAGGCTCCCGGCTTGAGTACGGGGCTTCGGAAGCTTCCCAACTTTGGTGCAGGATGCTAAGGCTCCCGGCTTGAGTGTGGGGCTTCGAAAGTTTCTCGGCTTTGATTGCTATATTTAGAGTCAAGTGGTGGCATTCCTGCATAGGTGAAAACAATGTTGCACCAAAAGGAATTTTTCACTCATGGGAGGAAATCTTACATCATTGATAGTACATCCTTAGATTGTTTGCATTCCAGGTTCACGGGAACCTGGCACCACCAAGTTCAGCGAGGAAGTAAGCTGTTGACTCTGGTCTTGATTTTGATGATTGACAAAATGTTTAAGTATATATGAGTACTAATTGTGTTTTAAGTGTATTTCTCAGATCTTAGTACTCAACCATGTTGAATAAAGAAATGCTTGTATTTCAGTTGAAAAAGTCCTTAAATTAATGGAAATTCAAATATATGGACTTTGGAATTAATATGAAAGGATTTGAAGATGGTTCAGCAAGGCCGGCACGGCAAAATTTCAGTGGCACGCTTCAGAGGTCGACACCAGAGGTCGACACCTGTCCAGAGGTCGACACCTGAGGTCAACACCTGTCCAGAGGTCGACACCAGAGGTCGACTCATAGCCTGAGAATTCAAACTGGGCAGAACTATGGTTTTCTGGATTTTTGCCTAAGATAAACTGGAGGTCGACTCATGAGGTCGACACTTGATCCAGAGGTCGACTCATGAGGTCGACTCATGGTATAACGGCTAGTTTTTCTGAACTTTTGATTTGATTTCTAACGGCCATAAACGGCCATATTTTTGATTCTAACGGTCTTGTGGAGTTGTTTCAGCATGAATGAGGTATTTAACCTCCACCAAACTTCAAAAAAGACATGGAGACAAGGTGAAAAGGATTAGAGTGAAAGTAAAAAGCCTTCAAGCAATTCCAAGCCAAAAAGAATGAGAAATCCAAGAGATTCCTTAGCCAAAAGCTTTCCATCTTTGAGGAATCCAACTTTCAAGAGTTTGGCATTTAGTGAGGTCAAAGATTCCAAGGGAAAAGGCTTGAAGAGTCTCCATCAAGAGCTTCAACGAATTTCTTTTTGCTCAAAAGGAGTTTGTATTGTTTTTATTCATTGTATTCATATTCTTTTGTCTTTGGCTAGTTTCAAGGGAATTTGAAACTAGTGTGAGGTTTGTTGGTGAGCCAATTGATAAAACCAACTAGGGTTCCTTGTAAGCCCGAAGCCAAAACAAGTGAGTGGGGTTTGTTGGTGAGCCAATTGATAAAACCAACTAGGGTTCCTTGTAAGCCCGAAGCCAAAACAAGTGAGTGAGGTTTGTTGGTGAGCCAATTGATAAAACCAACTAGGGTTGCTTGTAAGCCCGAAGCCAAAACAAGTGTGTAAGGTTTTGACTTGTGAGCCTGGTAAAACAAGTCGGCTGTAATCTAAAGATTATAGTGGAAATTCCTAAGTGGAGCTTGGGGAGTGGATGTAGGTGCTAGGTGCACCAAACTATACTTCTTGTGTGTTTGCATTGCTCTTCTTTTGCTCTTTAATTGTTGATTTATTTCATTGCTTCCGTTGCACAATTATTTGAGCACTATCACTCTTCACCTTAAAACTTGATAGCACATATATTGCTTTAATTTTTTAAATACCCAATTCACCCCCCCTCTTGGGCACCATATCTGGGCAACATAAGCCCCATGAGATAAGGCTTCAACTACCCTATAAGGGCCTTCCCAGTTGGGGGAAAGCTTACCGCACTCCCTAGGTTGGGAGGCCTCGGTCCGTCGCAGCACCAGGTTGCCCGAACGGAAGACCTTCGATTTCACCCATGAATTGTAGTATCGGGCCACTCGCTATCTATAGGCTGCCATACAGAGTCGAGCCTTATCTCTTATTTCTTTAAGGAGGTCTAGGTTAAGTAGGAGGTGAGCTGGGTTCCTAGCCTCGTCATATTGCTCTATCCGTATTATGGGCAAGCCCAGTTCTATTGGAATTATGGCTTCAGTGCCGAAGACGAGGTTGAAAGGTGTCTCATTCATGGCCATTCAGGGTGTGGTGTGGTATGCCCAAAGAATGCTTGGAAGTTCTTCTATCCACCAACCATTTGTCTAATCTAGCCTGGCTCAGAGTCCTTGGAGGATGGTCCGGTTGGTCACCTCGGCCTCTCCGTTGGTCTAGGGATAAGCCACCGATGTAAAGCGATGGTGAATATTAAGGTTGGCGCAGAAATCTTTGAACATCCGATTGTTGAACTACCGTTCGTTGTCAATGATAATAGTGTGGGGAAGCCCGAAGTGGCAAATAATCTACTTCCAGAAGAAAGACCTGACCTTGTCTTCAGTGATCCATGCTAGTACTTCGGTCTCAACCCACTTGGTGAAGTAGTCGATGGCTACTATTAGGAATTTGCACTTCCTGACGTGAACGAAAGGGACCCAGAATGTCCATTCCCCACTGAGTGAATGGGCAAGGGGTAGAAAGTTAGGAAAGCGATGCGGCTGGTTGACATTGTACGTAGGTCTGCCGTTGGCAGCGGTCACACTTCTTCTTGCATTCGATGTTATCTTTCCTCATAGTTTTTCAATAGTATCCCTGACGAAGGGCTTTGTATGCCAATGTCCTGCCCCATACATGGTTCCCGCAGAGGCCTTCGTGTATCTCTTGGAGCACAAAGGCCACCTCTAATTGTCTCAAACATTTTAGGAGTGGGTAGCAATAGGATCGATGATAGAGTTGCCCGTCCATCAGTATGAAGCGCACAACCTTCTTCTTGACAAGGCCGGCCTCCGTGCGATCTTCGAGCATAGTGCTATCAGTGATGTACCTGATGTGGCGATCCATCTAGCTAGGTTTGGGGGTGACTTGATGGACCACCCCAGGTGTCTCGTAATTGGGAGTCTGGAGGTACTCGACGTAGGCGCGCCCTAGTGATGAGTTGGCAAGGTCGCGAGCCTAAAGAGGGCATCGGCACGAGCATTCTTCCCACGAGGAATATGGAAGATGCTAAAGTACCGGAAACCCGCTGTGCTCGAGCGTACCAGCTATAGATATTTTGACATTTGGGGATCTCGATTTTCGTACTCTCCCAAGACCTGGCCAGCCACCAACTAAGAGTCGATGAAGACCTTTAGGTTGGGTACACCCAACTTACGGGAGACTCTCAGCCGCATGAGGAGTGCCTCGTATTTGCCTGGTTGCTGGTGGCTTTGAACTAGAAGCGGAGTGCACACTCGGCCACAACCCCATCGTGATTAATGAGGATGAGGCCTGTTCTGCTCCCACTGGCGTTGGATGCTCCATCCACATGGAGGACCCAAATCTCTTCGTCGATCAGGGGTTTTACTTGGTGCCCTGAGGGGGTCTCCTTCGGGTCTTCACCCATGTCGGTACACTCGACCAGGAAGTCAGCCAGCACTTGCACCTTCTGAGATGGCCTTGGCCGATACGTGATGTTGAACTCACTAAGCTTCAACGCCCATTTGGCCAGATGCCCGGATGTGTCCGGGCACTGAGTATGGCTCTTAGTGGTTGGTTCATCAAGACCGTAATTGGATGAGCTTGAAAATACAATTTGAGGTGTTAAGCAGATATAATGAGTGCAAAAATTAATTTTTTGGAGTGGGTGTACCTGACCTCCGCATCCCGGAGGAGTTTGTTGGCGTAGTACACCGGTCTCTAAACTCCATTTCTATAGATGTGGATGAGGACTGAGCTGACGGCTCCCAGGGTGACCACAAGGTATAGGAGGAGTTCCTCTCCATCTTCCAGTCTGGAGAGCAGCGATGGTGACACCAGGAACTTTTTCAGTCCCTCAAAGGCCTCCCATCATTCCTCTATCCAACTGAAGTCATGGACTTTGTGCATCACCTTGAGAAAAGGTAGGCAACGATCAACGGAGCATGAGATGAACTTACTCAGGACTGCAATCCGGCCAGTGAGGCATTGGACTTGCTTCTTCATGGTGGGATGCTCCATGTCAATGATTGCTTGGACTTTCTTAGGGTTGGCATCGATCCATCGTTGAGTGACCATGAATCCCAAGAACTTCCCAGCTGCCATGCCAAAGGTTCACTTAGCCAGGTTCAACTTCATCTAGTAAAGGCAAAGTTTACGAAAGGCCTTTGCCAGGTCCGCAACATGGTCTGACTCTAGCTTGCTCATGACGAGCATGTCATCCTTGTAAACTTGCATGTTGCGGCCAATTTGGTCTCAGAAGACTTTGTTAACCAACCACTGGTATGTAGCTCCAGCGTTCTTCAGACCGAAGGGCATCATTTTGTAGCAGTACATCCCATGATCTATGATGAAGGCAGTGTGCTCTTTGTCTCCTGGATGCATCTGGATTTGATTATACATCGAAAATGCATCCATGAAGGAGAGTAAGCGATGCCCTGAGGTGGTGTCCACCAATTGATCGATCTCTAGAAGGGAGAAGCTATCCTTCGGGCAAGTTTGGTTGAGGTGGTGTAATCTACACAGATCCTCCATTTTTCATTAGCCTTCTTGACCATGACCACATTCGTCTACCAGCTCGGATACTGCAGTTTGTGAATGAATCCAGTCACGAGGAGCTTCTCCACTTCCTTATTGACCACCCTTTGCCTTTCTGGGATGAAGCTCCTCTTATTTTACTAGACTAGGTGGCACTTCAAGTCAATATTCAATTTATGAGTAATAATGTTAAGGAGGATTTTGGCATGTCCATCGCAATCCAAGCGAACACATCTACATTCGCCCGAAGGAAACTAAATAGGCGAGCGTTCTCTTCTTCTTGTAACTGGGCCCCTATCTGTACTGTCTTCAATGGATCCACATTGAGGGGGTAGGATAACAGATGCTCGATTGGGTTGCCTCTGGGGTCCTGCATCCTTTGGTTAAGGTCATCAGCATTGGGACCCTCCCGGCATTTTTGATTCTGGGAACTAATTGCAAATAGTGTTGTATCAACTGAGGTGCCCCCTTATCTCGCCCATGCAATTAAGAGTAGGGAACTACACCAGCAACCGCTTTATGGATATGACCGCGTTAGCAAGTTGAGCTCAGGGCGGCCAAGGATCACGTTGTAGGCCGAAGGGAGCCTAACAACCGTGAAGGTCATCATAACTGTCCTCTGCCAAGGCGGTGTCCCAGTAGTAATGAGGAGAGTAACTTCTCCCTCAACCCCTACCGAGTCTCCTATGAAACCGACGAGCGAGGTGTATCTGGCTTCAGTTGCATAGAAGACAAATTCATCTTGAAAAAGGCATCGTAAAAAAGGATATCCATCTAGCTCTCACTATCGATCATGATGCGCTTTACAGGATGCTTCGCTATTATCATTGCGACACAACAGCATCATTATTTATATTTTCATCCCCAGTCCCCTTTTCTCTCATAAAGGGGAGTACACTTTCCGACCCCTCTCCCACTCTTGTCCTTTTGGGGGTGCACTCTATCTCCCAAGATATCATATCCACAAGCTTCTTTGTGGGTCGGTTATCAACTGGAGGAACAGGAGGAAAAGCTACAAGCACTTGAGGTTCCGCTGGGACCTTGCCCCCCATAAACTTTTCGAGGTAGCCCCTTCTTATCAGGTCTTCAATTTTTCTTTTGAGGTGGCGGCACTCTGTGTCGTGGCTGTGGTCATGGTGAAACTGACAGTACTTGGTCTTATCACGACTGTTGGATGGCTTCAGTAGGGGAGGGCGGCGTAGGTAATGTTCGCCCTCAATCTCCATGAGGATCTTAGACCTTGGGATAAGGAGAGGAGTATATCGTTCTCCCAGGATGGAGCCATTCTTCAACATTGGGTCTATCCAAAGATTCGGGGTCAGTCCGGGCTTCCATATCCCAGAGGCCTCTTCCATAGTCTGCTTCTTCAATGGCTTCCCGTTCAACTCTCTCCTGGTGTGGTCTGCCTCTTCTGCATGGATATACTTATGGACATGGAGAAGAAGGTCAGAATAGGTCCTTGGTGGCTTCTTGTCTAGAGAGTAGGTCAGGCGGGAGGTTATGAGCCCCCTCTTTAGTGCTAGCATGGCAACGGGCTCATCCAAATTGTAGATCTTCAGTGTGGCAACCTTAAAACGAGTTACGTAATCTTGCAAGGACTCATGGTCTTGTTGCCTGATGGAGAAGAGGCTGTCAGCTTCTCGCGGCATCTTTTGGCAGGCATCAAAGTATGCCATGAACCTTCTTTCCTATTGCACGAAGGAGCTAATACTTTTGGGCTCGAGGTGGGTGTACCAGACTCGAGCGGCCTTTTGGAGAGTGGCTAGGAAGGCAATGCAGAGGAGGATGTCGGTCGGCCCCTGAACTCTCATAAGAGCCATGTAGCTCTCTAGGTGATCCAGGGGGTCAGTGGTCCCGTCATAGGGATCCATCTGAGGCATACGGAATCTGTTGGAGATCGGTTCCTCTTGGATTTCTTGGAAAAAAGGAGAGCGGGTGTCATAGCCCTCTGGCTCATGCGTGGAGCCTTGCAAATTGGCAAACTGACAGGATACTTCTGCTAGCTTGCACTCTTGTTCCTCTAGGTGCTTTTAGCCAAACGCCTGATAGCCTCGATGGTGGAGCCTTCCACCAAGGCTGTTGGAGGAGATGATAATAGCTGGGGGGGTCACGATTGGGGGCCTTGCTACAATGGTGCTTGTGATGCCCAGTGACGGCATGATCGAGAACGGGAGACCTGCTCTCCCGGTCAACTGACCCGCTCCACTATCTCTTCCCCGGGTTCTAGAGGCTTCCTTGGGGACCAGACGCATCCCGCGGATGCAAGGGCCTCCCTTGAAAGGATTGGAGGCTATCACGGGGTCCCGCGCTTGGGTCATGAGGGTCCCTGGCTATTGTTGGGTGGCCAGGGACATTGTTGCTGATGCAGTTGCCACACTACAGTGGTCAAAGTTTGGATCTGCTGAGCAAGAGTGGCAAGCTGGAGGTTCGCCAGAGGTGGTGGTGGTGGAGCGGGGAGCTCTCTCCGGGCTGTGCGGGCTTTCATAAGAAGGTGGGTCCCCCGTGCGACTAGTGAAAGTGATGGGGACATCGTCGGCATGAATCTTGAAGCAAGCATGAATCCTTGAGTTGCATGAATCTCGAAGCATATCTAGAATAAATTAGTTTGGGATTTATCTTTTGTTCGAAATTTGAATTATGATTTGGTTGGTTATGATTGAGATATGGATATGCTTATCTTATCTTATCTTGTATTTGAATTTGAACCATCCCTGTTTTTGTCGACCTTACCGCTGCGGCCTGTAGTTGTGGGTTGGTGTCAGACATCTACCCCTTACTCTGGAATCCTAGCATTCCCGTACCTGTAAAATAAGGTTAGAGACCCGAGCCGAGGATCCCGACGGGGGCACTCCGATGATCAAGTCAACGAGCGACAAAGTGGAACAAATCCACTAAGGCAGACCCCAAGTGGGTTTCCGTGCTTAGAGGAATTCTTGATGAAGGGTTGAGTGAGAGAGAATGAGAGAGGGTTGGCCTCAAGTTGCTTCGGCTAGGCTTACAGGACTCACTCTTGGGAGTCCTCCGGGAGCCCTTGCCTCTCAATCGCCTATTTTCATCCTTCGTGTGTCTACCCTCTTGATCGCTTACCTTGCTCTTTGCCCGTTGGTGCCTTTTAGGTTGTTAGTTGCTTCGGTGCCTTGATTCTCCCCCTCTATGGGGGCTTAGAGGTCAACAGTGTTCGTTGGCTGCTCTCCTGAGGTTGCTTCCTTTCATAGTTGGGAGTTAAGTTGTGAGCTTGTCTCGTCCGTCGTGCTGTCATGAAGGGGGAACTAGGCAGGACCTCGATCCAGGCGCAGCCACCCTTGGGTTTGAGATGTTGAACATGTCCCTCCCCATCAGGGTGGTCCAAGCGATCGATCGCAGGATCTGACATCACGATCAGGGCATCTCTCTCGAACCGGTGCAAACGAGGTTACACTCACCATTATAGATCTAGGGCACCGCACCGCGCGTAGCAGTGCCCTTAGGGTTGGCGCCTTTGGTCCTCCCGATGCTTCCACGGAGAAGGCGCGACTTCGACCAAGGTGGACCCCACCTAGGGGAGCTACTTGGCGAAGAAGTGGAGGCAGGCTCGACTTCAGCCAAGGGGGACCTATCTGGGGGTGCCACCTAACGAAAGAGCAAAGGCAGGCTCGACTTCGACCGAGGTGGACCCATATGGGGGTGCCACCTGGCGAAGGAGTGGGAATGCCGAGCTTGACTTTGGCCGAGGTGGACCCATCTGGGGGCACCACCTAGCGAAGAAGCAGGGATGCCGAGCTCGACTTCAGCTAAGGTGGACCCATCTAGGGGTGCCACCTGGCGAAGGAGCAGAGGTGTGCTCGACTTTGGCCGAGATGGACCCATCTGGGGGCGCCACCGGGTGAAGGAGCAGGAATGCCGAGCTCAACTTCGATCGAGGTGGACCCATCTGGGGTTGCCACCTGGCAAAGGAGTAGAGACAGGCTCGACTTCGATCAAGGTGGACCCATCTGGGGGTGCCCCCCGATGAAGGAGTAGAGCCAGGCTCGACTTCGATCGAGGTGGACCCATCTAGGGGTGCCACCCATCGAAGGAGCAGGAATGCTGAGCTCGACTTCGATCGAGGTGGACCCATCTGGGGGTGCCACCTGGCAAAGGAGCAGAGGCACACGCGACTTCGACCGAGGTGGACTCATCTGGGGGTGCCACCTGGTGAAGGAGTAGATGCATGCTTGACTTCGACCGAGATGGACCCATCTGGGAGTGCCACCTAGCGAAGGAGCAAAGGCATGCTCAATTTCGGCCAAGGTGGACCCATCGAGGGCACCACCTGGCGAAGGAGCAGGAATTCCGAGCTCGACTTCGGCCGAGGTGGACCCATCTAGGGGTGCCACCTGGCAAAGGAGCAGGATAGTGCTCCACTTCGGCCGAGGGGGGCTCGACCCTTAAGAAGCCACATGGCAAGGGAGCGGGACAGTGCTCGACTCCGGCCGAGATGGACCCCTCTTGGGGTCACCACCTGGCAAAGGAGAGGAAGTTATGCTCAACTTCGACCGAGTGGACCCCACCTGGGGGAGCCACCTAGTGAAGGAGTGGGAGCGCCGAGCTCGACTCGAGGTGGGAGCGATCATCGATTAGGCCATCTGGCAGGGGAGCCCGGAAGGGAATTTGGCATGGTGCTATTTTCCTGTCTGTCTGCCAGCTGGGTCCGAGGTATACTCCATGTCAGCGGTCTTGCTATATCATTTGCCCCCCACTCCCAAGTTCCATCGAAGCATCATGGCTGGGATGTGGGGAGTTAATGCAGAGATGACGTGGAAGGACAAAAATCTTGCACAATAATTGTCACGATCGCCATCGCTTCGCTTGTCGTGCCCGAGGTCCAACATGCAAGAACCACGTCTACAAGTTTGATGGACCATAATTGCACCGTGCCAAACTCGAGGTAGTTCGTAATAAATCGAAGCATCATCATCGGGCATCTTCACACGTGACGCTCATTCGAGGGCACAGGCCAAAGAGGTTGTACGGCTACTGTCGATTGGCTTTGAAAGGAGAGGGAACTTTCTGGAAACGAGGTCTTTTGACTTTTTCACACCTCGCCAGTAGTTGCAGCAGTCCTTCTTCATATCTCGGGCCCCCTTTCTTCGCTAAAACAATCTGGTGAGTGCCCAATGATCTTCATTTTCTCTTCTGTTTCTTCTCAAACCCCATTCCTCTCCTCCGTCTTAGGTGAACTAGACTTTTCTCTAGGTTCTTGTCCTCCTCTTCTCAAACTCCCTCTTCCTCGATGGCTCTTTCAGGCCATCGCCCTCGCTTCTCTTCTAACCTGGTCCTTCCTGGCTGAGGACTCCATCGTCCTCCTCGTTGGAGGATGACATTCCCCTCGACGTCCGGAGGTGATTGCATCCCGACAGAATTACCATTGAAAGCCTTAGGGCCCCTAGGGTTCCTTCTGCTATCCTTGTTCCTCCTATCTCTATCGTCGCCCCTCCGATGATAGAGGCTTCTTCCGGTCCCTCTGGTTTCACTTCGACAATGACCCAAGATGATCTTTCTTGGATCCGGGACATGTTTGAGGTTACGGATTCCATCCAACTCTAGCTCCCGAGTCTAGGGGAGCAAGTTATCTCGAGCGACCCTAGCCGGGTTGCTTGCTATGAAGACTTCCTCACTGGGGTCTTCGTTTTCTACTTCACCCTTTCTTCCTTTTTTTTCTTAGCAATTTCTGCCTCGTCCCGGCCTAGTTGGCTCCTAATGCCATCGGGTCATCTTCGCCTTCATCATCTTTTATCACTTCCACGGGTTCGTTACATATTTTTCGCTATTCATGGCCCTGTTTACCCTGAAGCGCTACTCCACCGATGATGGTTGGTGGTACCTCGCCCCTGGCCTAAGTGCCTCCGATTCGACCTCCCCACATCCATCAAGGGATGGAAGAACCGATTCTTCTTCGTCTTGATCGGGGATGTTGATTGGGTCTGGAGTGAGCCAGATCGATCCCCGAACCGAAACTCCCGGATTGAGCTGGCTGACCAAGAGGTCATCTCCAAGCTGTTAGGTGACATGGTTCCCTCCCTCGAAGTTCTGCTCTTGGAGCAGAATTTGTTCGAGGCAAGGGTTAGCCCGATCCGGATGATTGGTGAGGCTCCAAGCCTCCTTTTTCTTTTCTTTCTTTTTTTTTTGGTGCTGATTCTCTTTTGATCTTTTTCTTTCTCAGGGATGAAGTTTTCAGTGGACAGCCTGGTGGAGTCAGCCTGAAAGAGAAGCGCTTCGGCCGGGGCCCAGGACACTACACCGAAGAGGGCCCATACGGAGACGGATTTGGGGGCCAGGCCCACTCCAACCTCAGGGCAGAGGGTGGTGGACACGACTCCTCGGCCACCTCAGCAGCAACCTCCTGCCCCAGAGATCGTTGACATCGACGGGGGCAGGGAGGAGGAGCGATCGGTGCCTCCTCTGATGGTCACGGTGACCAGTGCTCCGACGGTAGACATGATGGTGGCGGCGACCTCGCAGACCACATCTTTGTGCACCAATGGGACTATCGCGTAGCCCTCCTCCAAGCCCCGCCTCGCACCAGCAGGGATTTGTGGTAATGCCTCTGTCATCCGGGACCAGGGCTTAGCAGAAAGGATGATAGAGTATGCGGCCTAGCCTCGAGACCAATGCTTGAAAGGTGGTCGGGACTACTCGGCTGCACTGCTCGGGATCCATCTCCGGCTCTTCACGGTGAGTATCCAGCACCTTTTTTAATGTTCTAGTTGGATCTTTAAAGAATCTAAACTTATCTTTGATGCAAATAGTGATTGACATGCTCCTACTTCACGACTTCCTTATTACTTCAGCGAGGAAGGAGGCCGAAAGGGAGAAGAAGCTGGGCAAGGGACCTCAAGGCCTCTTGGTCCAAGGAGAGGATCTTAACACAACGCTGTTTTGATAAGGACACGACGGAGATCTCTCGTCTAGAGGGACGATCCCGATCGCGGGAGAGCTGGGTCGATGAGGTCCTGGTAGAGCTGATGATGGCCAAAAAGAAGACTTCTTACATCTCGAGGCTGCTGGAGGTTGCACAGAGGGATGCACAAGAGGCCACGCCTAAGTTCTGGGCTTCCTAGGAGTTCAAGGATGAGGTCCACGAGGCTGCCGTGGACTCCTTCTTGAAAGGCTTTGAGCTCTACCAGGAGAAGGTGGCCTCGCTCTTCCTGGAGCTCGACTTGGTTGGAGTCGTCCTCGGCGACCCTAGGGAGGAGCCTGAGGAGTCAGTGGTGCCGGGAGCAACCGACGAGGGGACCACCGGATGACCAGCTGGGTAGGCAACCGACGACATTGAGGCTTCCCAACCAGGGATAGAGCCAGTGATGGAGTGACCTTGGGTCCTTCATTTTGTATTCTATTGTAGGGTTTTCATTTTGTTCTTTTGGGTCGCCCGGTCTATCGGGACCCTTTCATATGTATGAAACCCTTACACTTAGAAATGAAGCTCTTTTTCCTTTTTACACCTTAGTGTTCTTGTCTTGGCTCTTTGCTTTGCTCCTTTGTTGATGGCAGGACTGAGACCCCTATTTTTTTGGTGTCGGAGCCAAGTCTGTGACTTTGATTCGAAATTCGATTCTGACTCTTGGCTAGAAATCAGGTTCAGGAGGCCTCCAGGCTTTGGCATAGGATTCCTGGAGCTTCCAGTTTGTACTTCATGAGTCTTTGGTGCCCGGACTTTTGTTGCTGGAACTAGATTCCATGTCTTTCATTCGGATTGAACTCCGTGCTTCGTACCGGAATTGGGTTCCATGCGGTCATCTGGATTGAACTTCGAGCTTTCATCAGGACTGGAATCCAGGTTTGGTGTCGAAACTGGGTTCCGGGCTTTGGTGCCGGAACTGAGATTCGTGCGGTCATTCGGACTGAAGTCCGGGCTTTCATCTGGACTGGGATCTAGGCGGTCATCCGGACTAAACTCTGGGCTTTCATCCGGACTGGAATCTGAACAGTCATCCAGACGAACTTCGGGCTCGGTGCCGGAACTAGGTTTCGAGCTTCTACGCCAGCACTGGGTTCCGTGCGGTCATCCGGAATGAGGTCTAGGCTTTCATCCAAACTGGGATCTAGGCGATCATCCGGACTGAACTCCAGGCTTTCATCAGGATTGGAATCCAAGCAATCATCCGGACTTAACTCCGAGCTCAGTGCCGGAATTGGGTTCCGGGCTTCTATGCCGGAACTGGGTTCCATGCGATCATCTAGAGCGAGATCCGGGCTTTCATCCGGACTGGGATCCGAGCGGTCATCCGGACTAAACTCCGAGCTTTCATTCGAACAAAAATCTAGGCGATCATCCAGACTGAACTCCGGGCTCGGTGCCGAAACTTGGTTCTGGGCTTCTATGCCAAAACTGGATTCCGTGCGGTCATTTGGACTGAGGTCCGGGCTTTCATCTGGACTGGGATCCGGGTGGTCATCCGGACTGAACTCCGGGCTTTGCATTTTTTATGAATTGCTTGTGGGACTTTTGCCTCGCCTTCGGTCACCAGATCTAAGGCTGAGCGACGATAGTCCTTTGAGACAGAGACCAGCATTGCACTAAGGAGAATTTCATTATTAATGTCTAGGAAGTCTTATATCATTGGTAATACATCCTCAGGTTTGTGACATCCGTCCGTGAAAATCATGCCCATCGAGCCCGCCGAGATAGTAGACACCGTGAGGGAGGGCTTCAACCACCCTATAAGGGCCTTCCAAGTTTGGAGAGAGCTTACCACACTCTCGAGATTGGGAGGCTTCCGCCCGTCGTAGTACCAAGTCTCCCGGTCAAAAGGACTTTGATCTCACCCTGGAGTTGTAGTATCTGGCCACCCATTGCTAGTAGGCCACCATACGGACCCGAGCCTTGTCCCTCATCTCTTCAAGCAAATCTAGATTGAGCAGGAGCCATGCCGGGTTCTCGACTTTGTCATATTGCTCTACACGCAATGTTGGCAGATTGAGTTCCATCGAAATCATCGCTTCTACACCGAAGACAAGGTTGAATGGAGTTTCATCTATGACCATCCTTGGCATTGTGTGGTACGCCCATAGGACACTGAGAAGTTCTTTAGCCCATCTACCCTTGGCTTGATCCAACCTGGTTTGGAGCCCTTAAAAGATGGTCTGGTTAGTCACCTCGGCATCCCCATTGATCTGAGGGTGTGCTACCAAGGTGAAACGATGATGAATGCCGAAGTCGTTGCAGAACTCCTCGAACTCTCGATTGTCGAACTGTCATCCATTATCGATGATGATGGTGTAAGGGAGTCTAAAGCGGCATATGATCGATTTGCAAAAAAATCTGCTGGCATTTGCTTCCATGATCCAGGCTAACGGCTCAGCCTCGACCCACTTCGTGAAGTAGTCGATGGTGACTATCAAGAACTTACGCTACCCGGGTGTGAAAGGAAAGGGACCAAGGATGTCCATGCCCCACTGAGCAAATGGCCAAGGGGTGGAGAGCTATGAGAGCGGCGCAGCCGGCTGACGTTGCACAATGGCATGACGTTGACAGTGGTCACACCTCTAGACAAAGTTGGATGCATCCTCCCTCATCGTTTCCCAGAAGTATCCGTGGCAGAGGGCCTTATATGCCAGAGTTCTACACCCCATATGGTTCCCGCAAAAGCCTTCATGTATCTCCTGAAGCATGACTACTGCCTCTGTAGGTCTCAAGCATTTGAGAAGTGGGTAGGAGTAGGACCTCCGATAGAGTAATCCGTCAATTAGCACAAAGCGGGCGACCTTCCTTTTGATGAGGTCGGCTTCTATTCGATCTTTGAGCAAAGTACCATTGATGATGTATTTGACATACTTTTCCATCCAATTGGGCTTCGAAATGACCTACTAGACCTCTCTGGGGGCTTCATAGCTCGGGACCTGAAGATATTCGATGTAGGCGTGACCTAGGGATGAGTCCAACAAGGTTGCCAGCTGAGAGAGGGTCTCAACGCGAGCGTTCTCTTCGCGCGGAATATGCGAGATGCTGAAGCACTTAAAACATGCTGCACTTGCACGTACCAACTCCAGGTACATTGACATTTGAGGGTCCCGGGACTCGAACTCGCCTGAGACCTGCCCGGCCACCAATTGTGAGTCGGTGAAGACCCTCAAGCTAGTCACGCCCAGTTCATAGGAGATTCTCAGTCTCGTGAGGAGCGCTTCATACTCTGCCTGGTTATTGGTGGTGGAAAACTGGAGGCAGAGCGCGCACTCGGTGACGACTCCCTTGCTGTTAGCAAGAATGAGTCCGACTCCACTTCCACCAGAGTTGGAGGCTCCATCCACATGACTAGATGTCCTCCTCCGGTTCAGGTCCTGGTTATTGATTATGGGGGTTCTCTTCTGGTCCCTCGCCCAGGCCTGCACACTCAACTAAAAAGTCATCCAGTACCTGTACCTTCATGGATGACCTTGGCCGGTAGGCAATGTCGAACTCGCTGATTTTCAACGTCCACTTCACCAAACATCCAGACATGTCGATCGGCTGAGTATGGCCTTTAGCGATTGATCCGTCAGGATCGCAATCGGGTGTGCTTGGAAGTAAGGCCTGAGATGCTGGGAAGACATAATAAGCATAAAAATTAACTTCTTGGATCGAGAGTACCTGAGCTCAGTATCACGAAGAAGCTTGCTTGTGTAGTACATAGATCTCTAGATCCCCCCATCATCTATTCGGACCAAGGCCGAGCTGACGGCCTCCGG
Source organism: Areca catechu (assembly GCA_021397845.1). Classification (NCBI taxonomy): domain Eukaryota; kingdom Viridiplantae; phylum Streptophyta; class Magnoliopsida; order Arecales; family Arecaceae; genus Areca; species Areca catechu. The sequence continues at coordinate 137,769,058 of CM038053.1, read as the reverse complement.
AGTGACCACCATATACAGGAGGAGCTCTTCTCCCTTCTCTGGCCATGAGAGTAGTGGTGGTGATGCCAGGGTCTTCTTTAGCTCTTCGAATGCCTCCTAGCATTCCCTCATCCAAGCAAAGTCTGCATCTTTCTCAACGCCTTGAAGAAGGGCTGGAAATAATCGGCAGATCGTGAGATGAACCGACTCAGGGCTGCTATCCGACTGATGAGTCACTGGACTTGCTTCTTGGAGGTGGGCTGCTCCATGTCAAGGATTGCTCGACCATCTCCGGGTTGGCTTCAATTCCTCTCTAGGTTACCATGAAGCCAAGAAACTTCCATGCCGCCACACCGAAAGTGCACTTCACTGGGTTCAACTTCTGATGCAGAACGGAAGCTCTGATACCAAAAATGATGCAGAACAAATAAAGGGATGCGATGCGGAAGTAAATTAAGATTAACTAATTTTTTTGTTTTTGTTTTTATATGTTTGTAGAAGTTGGCTTCAAATCAAAGAAAAGTTAACCTAACATTGAAAGATACTAATATGATAATTGAAAGCACAATTTTAAGGAAACTAAATTATCAGAGTAGTTCAGAAGCAACGGATCGCTGGGGGTTGAGAAACTCTCAGACCTAGGATTTCGCTCCGAACTTTCAGCAGAACAGAAATAAAGAGAAGAGATGGTTTACCTAACCAGACAATGATCTTCATAGATTTTGGTGGAAGAACTCTCCCGAGCAGATTGTTGGATCCTCGGATTCAGATATCTTCGCAATGGATCCTCCAATACTGGTCCTTTGGCGGGTTGGCTTCTCCTGAACTCAAGATCTGGAAGAGAAGAAAAACAATTGATGGAATCAGAGAGTCAAGGGAAAAATTTACCAGGTTGATGAACTTGAAGATTGAAATTGCTGAAAACTGGATTCTCCTGGAAGCTGATGTGATTTTCCTTGGAACTTGCTCTGGATCTGAAGTAGCCAGACTGGATCTGGATGAAGGTGGACGGCCTGGACTTGTAGAGAGAGAGAGGTCGTGGGAGATGGATGGATCTAGGGTTTGATGGATTGAAAATAATGAAGGGTGGCTAGGGTTTTGGAATTTCAAGTGGCTAACCTAGGGTTTTGGATAAAGATGGAGATCTCTCACCTCCTCAAGGCTCCAATGGAACCCGGATTACCCCCTCACGGAGCTCAACACTTAGAATAGTGCGGAAGAAGAGAAACCTAGGTCACTCAACACAAGAGAATAGCAAAAAAAATAATTTTCTTCATTGATTTTCTAAAGTTACAAAGAGAGGTCTATTATATAGACCTAAAATTTTCTCCAAGCTTGTACAAATTCCCATGTGGGACTAAACTCCTCCAACCCCTAGATTAGGTAGAAAATCTTCTCTCTTGGCCGACCAAGAGTTCAAAAAAAATTGGGACGGCCATAAAGGAATTTTTTTGGAATTTTTGTGGCGCCTCCTTTGGAGTTGGATTTGGATTTGGAGTCCTCTTCTTCTTATGGCATTTCTTCTTTTCTTCCACTCCAAGTTAAGCTCTTTGATTTTGATTTGAACTTCAATTAGGAGTAGGTTGGATGTCCTTCTTTGATTTCTTCTCCAAGAGAAGTCTTCTTCCTTCTTTGCTTAGGTAAAATAGGCAGGTATGGGCGCCTCCTTTAAAGTAGCCTCCAATTTGATTTTTTCTTCTTTGGATGTGTGGACCATGACACTGGGATGCCTCTGTGGCGCCTCCTGGACTCTGGCATGTGCTCGGAGTGTGGCTGGGCGTGTGGCTTGGAGTGTGGCCTCCACTTGCTTGAACCTTGATTTGATTGGAAGACAAATGTGGCACCATTTTGGACCAAATTGAAACCACATCGGGACTTGCATCGAGTCAACATGACTCAACAAAATTTAAATGGTGACTCAAGAAATAAATAAACTGGTTGACCAGGTCAACCTTTATTACAAACCCTAATTTCTCGGGCAATGTCAATCAGAGATCCAAATGGAGCTCTGAAGTCTTCTTCTGAGTCTGGTGCCCGCACCAATTCTCCCAGGGTGGGAGGAACTCGACCCTGTCGAGTAAGGCTCAAGTTGGCTCTGGTATCTCTCCAAGAGGTCTGGGTCCAATTCTTGTAATTCTTCTCGGGAGATCCAAGAGTCATCAGAATCTGGCCTTCCTTACCAGCGGACCAGGTACCTTTGGTATCCTCGATTACGAGTAGAGATAACCTGATCATCTAGGATCTTTTCAATCTGCTCTTTCCTCACAGGCCAGTTTGTTGGTGGACACACAGGGTCGGGATCACTCTCAATGATAGGGTTAGGCTCAAAAGCTCACTAGGAATCACAGCTGGCTCCCTGTACTCTACTAAGTCTGTAATGTTGAAAGTAGAGCTAATGCCTAGTTCTGGAGGCAACTCGAGCACATAGGCATTGGATCCTACTCTCTTTACCACTCTAAATGGTCCAGCTCCCCTAGCATGTAACTTTCTAACGGTTCCAGGAGGAAACCGTTCAGGCCTTAACCTAATCATCACATAGTCTCCCTCAACAAAAGATTTGACTCGCCTTTGAGTATCAGCCAACTTCTTATAAGTTTCATTACTTAAATTTATTTTGGCATGAATTTCTTTATGCACGTCTTTTACATGCTGTGCAAAATTCTCAGCAGATTCGGAGACTCGAGTGTGGACAGGTAAAGGGACTAGGTCAAGAGGTGTGTGAGGTTTGTACCCATGTACAATTTCAAATGGACTCTTACCCGTAGACCTATTGACCGAGTCATTGTACGCAAATTCTGCCCTTGGTAGGTATAAATCCCAATTTCTGGTATTTTCACCAACAAGACATCTCAGCAGATTTCCTAGGCTACGGTTCACTACTTCAGTTTGGCCATCAGTTTGGGGATGATAGGCAGTTGAAAACTTAAGTTTTGTCCCTAACTTATGCCAAAGGATCTTCCAAAAGTAACTGGTGAACCGGACATCCCTATCTGAAACGATTGTCTTAGGTAGGCCATGGAGTCTAACTATCTCATTGAAGAAAAGCGTGGCTACCTTAGACGCATCAAAGGTTTGGGAACAAGGCAGGAAGTGGGCCATTTTAGAGAATCGGTCGACTATGACACAGATAGAATCATGTCTCCTCTGGGTCTTAGGTAAACCTAACACAAAATCCATACTCACATCTTGCCAAGGACGATCTGGGACAGGGAGTGGGGTATAAAGGCCAGTGTTTTGTTTTCGCTGTTTGGCAACAGCGCAGGTTCGACATCTAGCTACAATATTAGCTACATCCCTTTTCAAGCTAGGCCAGAAAAAGTGGTCTTCAATAGCTAGAATGGTCTTGTCTTTTCCAAAATGGCCGGCTAAACCTCCAGCATGGATTTCCCAAATCAAAAATTCCCTAAGAGAAGTTCAAGGGATGCAAAGCCTATTTTTGAAGAACAAAAAACCATCTACAAGGGTATAATCCTGGTGATTACTAGATGGTCCTTGAACTAGATCCTGATACACAGTTGTGAAATCCGGACAAGACTCATATTCCTCTTTGATTTGCTCAAACCCTATGACCTCAGTTCTAACAGAAGTTAATAACAGAGATCGGCGACTAAAGGCATCAGCTACCTTATTCTCAACTCCAGCCTTATGTTTCAGGACAAAAGTATAGGACTGGATATATTCTACCCACTTAGCATGCCTAGGGTTAAGCTTCTTTTGGGAGTTCAGAAATCTAAGAGCCTCATGGTCCGAAAATAGTACAAATTCCTGCGGTAGCAAATAATGTCTCCAGTAACGCAAAGCTTGCACCACCACATAAAATTCCTTATCATAGGTAGAATACCTAAGCTTAGCATCATTAAGTTTTTCACTAAAGAATGCTATGGGATGATTCTCTTGGCTTAGGACTCCACCTATTCCTACACCTGAAGCATCACAGGCAACCTCAAATACTTTAGAAAAATCGGGTAATCTCAGAATGGGTGCCTGGGTCATTTTATCCTTAAGATCTAGGAAGGCTTTATGGGCTGACTTAGTCCAATGGAATTCTCCCTTCCTAATACAATCAGTGATAGGAGCAGCTAAAGTACTAAACCCCTTGATGAATCGCCTATAGAAGGTAGCCAAGCCGTGGAAACTTCTAACTTCATGCACATTGGTTGGCTCTGGCCAGTCTACTATGGACCTAATTTTCTCAGGATCGGCCACCACGCCGTCAGGGGTTACTACAAAACCAAGAAAGATAACTCTACTAGTCATGAATTCACACTTCTTAAGATTACCGTAGAGTCTCTCATTCCTCAAAACTTGGCAGACTGCTCTAAGGTGGCCTAGGTGATCTGCTGGGATTTTACTATAGATCAGGATGTCATCAAAATAGACCACCACAAATTTTCCTATGAAAGCTCTAAGTACCTGGGTCATAATTCTCATGAAAGTACTAGGGGCATTGGACAACCCAAAAGGCATAACAACCCATTCATAAAGACCATCCTTAGTTTTGAAAGCAGTTTTCCATTCATCCCCGGGTCTAATCCTAACCTGATGATAGCCGCTTTTGAGATCAATCTTAGAAAAACCATTGCACCAGCCATCATATCAAGCATGTCATCTAGTCTAGGGATGGGAAACCTATATTTGATTGTAATTTTATTGATGGCACGACTGTCAACACACATCCTCCACGTGCCATCTTTCTTTGGGGTCAGTAAGGCTGGGACTGCACAAGGGCTAAGACTTTCTCTAATGAACCCCTTCCTCAATAATTCTCCAACCTGCTTTTTGCAGTTCTTCATGCTCAGATGGATTCATCCTGTAATGGGGCAAGTTGGGCAAAGTCGCTCCTGGGATTAGATCTACGGCATGCTGGATATCCCTAAGAGGTGGAAGGTGGTCTGGCAAATCCTCGGGAAAGACATCCTCAAATTCTTTTAACACAGGTTTAACTTCTTGAGGAGGCTCTGAGGGTTCCGAAGTTCTAAGTTCCTTAGCAGTCAACATCCAGATGGGTGAACCACTATGAATTTCTTGTTCTAGATCCTTAGCACTGATTAGGTTCACTCCAGTTTTCATCTCCTTAACCTTACCGGCTCCTTTAGTTACCTTGTCCTTAGGGGGAACGGAATGGATCGTAATCTTCTTCCCATTGAAACTAAAGACACAGGTATTGGATTTTCCTAAGAGGGTGGCATCATGATCATACAACCAAGGTCTTCCGAGAATTATACTGCTCACCCCCATGGGTAAAACATTGCACCAAATCTTTTCGTGATAAGATTGCATTTGGATTTGGACTTGACATCTAGACTGGATGGGTATGGAGGTAGAATCTACCCAAGAAACCTTATAGGGGTTGGGATGGGGAACTGGGATTAAGCCTAACATCTTGACAGTGCTAGTAGAGATGGCATTTACACAGCTCCCACTATCTATGATGATCTTACATACCTTATCCCCTAATTTAAGAAAAGTCTGTAGGATGTTAGTCCTACGCCAATCCTCTTGAACTAGATTCTGGGATAGGATGCATCTTACAACTCCTAATTGGTCAGATTCATTGGGTTCCTCCTCTCCTTCATACTCCTCGACCAAATTCATTCCGGGCTCATAAACTTCTTCTTCAAATTCCTCACTGGGCTCGAAATTATCATTCTCTCCCTCTTCTATGTAAAGGGATCTCCGTGGGCACTGGCTAGCAACATGACCTACCTTATGACACTTGAAACAGGCTATGGCAGTACACTGACTGGAAATGTGACCTGGTTTCTGACACTTAAAACAGGTGATATTTGAACTAGGGGTTCTCTGGGTGTCAGGTGCCTTACCTTTGTCCATGGGCCTAGGGGTAGAAGTACCCTGAAAAGGTTTACTAGGGATAACTTGGCTAGGTCCATTCCTTGGGATTGGGGCACTAACCCTAGAAGGTATAGGTCCTCTCTGAAATTTCTCAGTGTTCAGTGCAATCTGGTAGGCTTGGTCTAGATCAGTAACCTCTCTCAGAAATAGTTCTCTCTTGATATCTTCCCTCAGTCCAGCCCTAAATCTAGACAAAGTGACTTCGTGGGCTTCACTCACATCACATCTCATTAGGTATTCATCAAAAGTAGCTATGTAGTCTGAGACAGATCGGTTTCCTTGTTTCAGGTTTTGCCATTGGTCTAACAGGTTTTGCTGGTATGAAATGGGTAGGTATTTATCTCTCAGTTTTTCTTTCATACCCTGCCAAGTGGTTATGGGCTCAACATTCCGTCTCCTAGTGGTTAGCTCAATGTTCCCCCAGTATAACCTAGCTTGACGCACTAATTTCATCTTGGCAAACTTGTATTTCCTCTCCTCAGACATAGCATACCACTCAAAGTATTGATCCATCTCACCCTCCCAATCAGAATACACCTTAGGGTTCAGACTACCATCAAAAGTGGGTGCATCTAATTTGATGTTCCTGATGAACCTATCATCTCTATCTTCAGGCTCTGGGTCAGGCCTCCTATGATTAGGTTCAGGATCTCTATATAAAGGCCTTCTAGGCTCCTGATGTGGGTGAGGTTGAGGCACATTAAAATCGGGGTCAGGAGTCCAATTCCGATGTCTAGGTTCTTCAAGTACTTGGACTCGGTCCCTAAGTTGGGTAAGATCCTCATGAATTTGTGCGCTAAACTGGGCCACAGTGTTTTTCATATCCTGATTCATTTTAGCCATACTTTCAGTAAGAGTTCTGATCATGGCCTCTAAATCAGGTTGGGTTTGACCAGGTTGATATGGCACTCCGTTTCTGGTAGACATGATGATTCAAGCAAGCACACAAAATGAGACTAGACTAAATCGACTACTGGATCACTAGACCTAGAGTCCAAACTAGATGCCCAATCAGAGTGGCAAGCTAGCCTGTAGTAACTCAGGACTCAGCCAGGCAGGTGTAAGGGGAGTGTTAGGTCCTTGATTGCCAATCCTAGACACCAATCAGTGATTGGTCAGGTAAGCGGACCAGCACACAAGCCCTTCGGGACGTAGTCCCTAAACCACCGTTCTAGACACTGAGTTCTAAGCACACACAGAATAACTCGGCAAACTGACTCAACACTAGCCTAGACCCGACCAATTGGTGTCCCTAGCCCACTAGGACAAATTAGGTCTAACTGATTTTAAATTAGGTCTAGGTTCGAATGATTGGATGGTGGTTTTGGGCTAAGGAGAGGTAATCAACTCCTCCCCTTATCTTAGATGCTCAATTGCCCTTAAGTAAATTATGAGATGATCACTCCAAAAAGAATTGAATTGCAGAACACAAAAAATAGAGTTGCTGTATTTTAATTCTCAGAGTTTTTACCGAAACCAATAAATCACAGAAAAATTATGGAAAATAGTTTCAATTATACTGGTTTCAACAAAGCAAAAATCATGCAATTCAGAGTCTTATGCAGGGAGAAATAATTCAGACAACAGGGCAATTATGGGCTGCAACTAGATTGTCTTCCCCGTTTATAATCCCTGCTACGAAGTTATAACCCAATGGATCCCCTACATGCCCTAGGAACACCCCATGGAATGGGAGGAGGAGGCTTGCGCCTCGCTTAGTTCCTAGGACCGGACGTCCTGGGGAGTCTACTTCGAGCAGACAAAATAAAAAGAGAACAATCAAAATAAGCAAGCAAGCAAATCAGAAACCCTAGACTGGGCTCTGATACCAAAAATGATGCAGAACGGAAGCTCTGATACCAAAATGATGCAGAACAAATAAAGGGATGCGATGCGGAAGTAAATTAAGATTAACTAATTTTTTTGTTTTTGTTTTTATATGTTTGTAGAAGTTGGCTTCAAATCAAAGAAAAGTTAACCTAACATTGAAAGATACTAATATGATAATTGAAAGCACAATTTTAAGGAAACTAAATTATCAGAGTAGTTCAAGAGGAACGGATCGCTGGGGGTTGAGAAACTCCCAGACCTAGGATTTCGCTCCGAACTTTCAGCATAATAGAAATAAAGAGAAGAGATGGTTTACCTAACCAGACAATGATCTTCACAGATTTTGGTGGAAGAACTCTCCCGAGCAGATTGTTGGATCCTCGGATTCAGATATCTTCGCAATGGATCCTCCAATACTAGTCCTTTGGCGGGTTGGCTTCTCCTGAACTCAAGATCTGGAAGAGAAGAAAAACAATTGATGGAATCAGAGAGTCAAGGGAAAAATTTACCAGGTTGATGAACTTGAAGATTGAAATTGCTGAAAACTGGATTCTCCTGGAAGCTGATGTGATTTTCCTTGGAACTTGCTCTGGATCTGAAGTAGCCAGACTGGATCTGGATGAAGGTGGACGGCCTGGACTTGTAGAGAGAGAGAGGCCGTGGGAGATGGATGGATCTAGGGTTTGATGGATTGAAAATAATGAAGGGTGGCTAGGGTTTTGGAATTTCAAGTGGCTAACCTAGGGTTTTGGATAAAGATGGAGATCTCTCACCTCCTCAAGGCTCCAATGGAACCCGGATTACCCCCTCACGGAGCTCAACACTTAGAATAGTGCGGAAGAAGAGAAACCTAGGTCACTCAACACAAGAGAATAGCAAAAAAATAATTTTCTTCATTGATTTTCTAAAGTTACAAAGAGAGGTCTATTATATAGACCTAAAATTTTCTCCAAGCTTGTACAAATTCCCATGTGGGACTAAACTCCTCCAACCCCTAGATTAGGTAGAAAATCTTCTCTCTTGGCCGACCAAGAGTTCAAAAAAAATTGGGACGGCCATAAAGGAATTTTTTTGGAATTTTTATGGCGCCTCCTTTGGAGTTGGATTTGGATTAGGAGTCCTCTTCTTCTTATGGCATTTCTTCTTTTCTTCCACTCCAAGTTAAGCTCTTTGATTTTGATTTGAACTTCAATTAGGAGTAGGTTGGATGTCCTTCTTTGATTTCTTCTCCAAGAGAAGTCTTCTTCCTTCTTTGCTTAGGTAAAATAGGCAGGTATGGGCGCCTCCTTTAAAGTAGCCTCCAATTTGATTTTTTCTTCTTTGGATGTGGGGACCATGACACTGGGATGCCTCTGTGGCGCCTCCTGGACTCTGGCGTGTGCTCGGAGTGTGGCTGGGCATGTGGCTTGGAGTGTGGCCTCCACTTGCTTGAACCTTGATTTGATTGGAAGACAAATGTGGCACCATTTTGGACCAAATTGAAACCACATCGGGACTTGCATCGAGTCAACATGACTCAACAAAATTTAAATGGTGACTCAAGAAATAAATAAACTGGTTGACCAGGTCAACCTTTATTACAAACCCTAATTTCTCGGGCAATGTCAATCAGAGATCCAAATGGAGCTCTGAAGTCTTCTTCTGAGTCTGGTGCCCGCACCAACTTCATTTGGTAGAGGTGAAGGTTGCGGAAGGTCTACGCCAGGTCGTCGACGTGGTTCGAGGTCGGCTTGCTCATAATGAGCATGTCATCCACAAATACATGCATGTTGCCACTAATTTGGTCTTTGAAGACCTTGTTGACCAATCACTGGTACGTGGCGCCAGCATTTTTCAGTCCGAAGGGCATCATTCTATAGCAGTATGTCTCACAGTCTGTGATGAAGGTGGTATGCTCCTTGTCCTCTGGGAGCATCCGGATATGATTGTACCTGGAGAATGCATCCATGAAGGAGAGGAGACGGTGCCCCGAAGTAGCATCCACAAGCTGGTCAATCTTCGAAAGGGGAAAGCTATCCTTTGGGCAAGCACGGTTGAGGTTGATGTAGTCTACATAGATCCTCCACTTTTCGTTGTTCTTCTTGACCATGACAATATTCACCAGCCAGCTGGGGTGCTGCACTTCGCAGACAAAGCAAGCGGTAAGGAGCTTCTCCACCTCATCGTTGATTGCCTTCTGCCTTTCTACAGCAAAGCTCCTCTTCTTCTGCCGAATTGGACGGTACTTCAGATCAATCTTCAACTGATGAGTGATGATGTCTGGGAGAATACCTGGCATATCCACCGTAGACCATGTGAATACATCCGCGTTCACCCGAAGGAAGCTCAGTAAGCGAGTCCACTCATCTTCTAGTAGTTGGGCTCCTATATACACCATCTTCAGTAAGTCCAAGCCAAGAGGGTACATCAACAGGCGCTTAACGGGGCATCCCTAGGGTCCTGCACCCTTTGGTTGAGGTCGTCAATGTCAGAGTCGAGCTCGGCACTCCAGGCTCCTGGTATAGCTTGCAAGCAATGCGAGACTGGCTGAGTTGCCCCCGTCATCTCTCCCACCGCGTAAGGGGTAGGGAACTGTACCAACAATCTTTTGGTGGAAATGACTGCATCGAGCTGGTTGAGCCCAGGGTGGCCCAGGATAGCATTGTAAGTGATGGGAGTCTGAGACAGTGAAAGTCATCATGACTGTGCTCTGCCAGGGTGGAGTCCCGACTGTGACAGGGAGGGTGATTTCTCCCTCGACTCCCATAGAATCTTCGGTGAATCCTACGAGAGGGGTGTGCACTGGCCTTAGCCGATCATAAGACAAGTTCATCTGAGAGAAAGCATCGTAAAAAAGCACATCCGTGGAGCTCCCACTATTAACCATAATAGGGTGTACAGGATGCTTGGTGATGGTCATCTCGACCACGACAGCATCATTATTTACATTTTCTTTCTCACCTCTCTTCCCCTTTGCAAAGGGGAGTACATTTTCCAGATCTCCTCCCTCCTGGGCTCTCTTCGATGCATGCCCTATTCCCTAAGAGATCATACCCACAGGCTTCTCCATGGGGTAATTGTCGAATGCAGGAACATGGGAAAGGGCCGCAAGTGGTTGATCCTCCGTCGAAGCCTCATTTCTCACAAACTTCCTGAGATAGCCCCTCCTGATCAGGTCTTCGATCTACCTCTTCAGGTTGCGGCACTCCTTAGTGTCGTGGTCATGGTCACGATGGAACTGGCAGTACTTCATCTTATCGCGACTGCTTGACAGCTTCTAAGGGAGAGGTCGGCGAAGGTAGCACTCGCCCTCAATCTCCATAAGAATCTTTGTCCTTAGAGCAAGGAAGGGAGTGAAGGTCTGCTCAAGGATAGGACCATTCTTCGGCTTTGGCCCCGATCGAAAGTCTGTAAGTAGCCCGGGTTTCTGCGTCCCAGGTGCATCCCTTCGGATAGGCTTCTTCGAAGGCTTCCGATCTAGTTCTCTCCTGGTACGGTCAGCCTCCTCAGCATGGATGTACTTGTGGATGCGAAGGAGGAGTTCAGAGTACATCTTGGATGGCTTCTTGTCCAAGGAATAGGTCAGATAGGAGGTCCTGAGCCCTCGCTTCAATGCCAACATGGCGACGAGCTCATCTAAACTGTAGATTCCAGCGCATCAGTTTTGAAGTGGGTTACGTAGTCCCGCAGGAGCTCATGGTTTTACTGCTAGATAGAGAAGAGACTATCCACCTCCCATGGCACCTTTCAATAAGCATCAAAGTGGACCACAAACCTCCTCTCTAGCTGCTAAAAAAGTCGATGCTTTCGGGCTCGAGGTGGGTGAACTAGACTCGAGCAGCCTTCTGGAGAGTGGTCGGAAAGGCAATGCACAAGAGGATCCGTTGCCCTTTGAACTCTCATGAGAGCTTTATAGCTCTCCAGGTGGTCTAGAGGGTCGGTGGTCCCGCGTAGGGATCCACCTAAGGCATGCAGAATCGACTCGGAATCGGTTCCTCTTGGATTTCCTGAGAGAAGGAGGGTCGGGCATTATAGCCCACCAGCTCGTTGGGGGAGCCTTATATGTTGGCAAACTGATGGGAGAGCTCTGCCAGCTTTCACTCTTGCTCTTTAGGTGCCTCTCAGCCAGGGCCTGATGGCTTCATCAATGGAACCTTTCATCGAGGCCGCTGGAGAAGAAGGGGCTGACAAGTCATGACAGGGGGCCTTGCCCCGGTGGTGCTTGCTGCGCTTGGCGGCATTATTGTCGTTCACCGGGATCGGCTCCCACAGGCCGCCGACCTGGTGTGATTCCTCTTTGAGGGGATCTGGTAACTCTCGCGAGGGTTGGTTGTGGCCCACGGATGGGATGGCCTGCCTTGGATGGAGCACAAGCTTCCGCTGGGGCCCGCGACTCAGGCCATGGGGATCCCTAGCTAGGGTTGAGTGACCAGGGAGCGTTGCTGATACTGCAACTGCCTCACAGCCGCGATCAGTGCCTACATCTGTTGGACAAGTGCAGCGTACTGACCGTCTGTCGAGGGTAGCTGAGGAGTGGGAAGTTCCCTCTCCAGACTACGCGGACCCGAGGGAGAGGGGGCGTCTCCCGCCCGGCTGGTGGAAGCTTCACATCCACGAGTCACCACCATGCTTCGAGTCGAGCTGTTCTCAAGCTCGCGGGGGGCTTGTTCATACAGGGGCTTCTTCCCCTACCTGGTGTGCCAATCTATTGCTAACCTTACCATTATGGCCTGTAGCTGTGGGTTGGCGCCGGATGTCTGCCCCTTTACTCCAGAATCCTAGCATTCCAAGACCTACAAAATAAAATTAGAAACCCGGGCCTGAGATCCCGGCGGGGCATTCCGATGATCAAGTTAGCGAGCGGCAAAGTGGAACAAATCCACTAAGGCGGACCCCAAGTGGGTTTCCATGCTTGGAGGAATCTTGATGAAGGGTTGAGTGAGAGAGAATGAGAGAGGGTTAGCGCTCAAGTTGCTACGGCTGGGCTTGCAGGACTCGCTCCTGGGAGTCCTCCGGGAGCCCTTGCCTCTGAGTCGCCTATTTTCTTCCTTCGTGTGTCTTCCCTCTTTATCGCTTACCTTGCTCCTTGCCCGTTGGTGCCTTTTAGGTCGTCAGTTGCTTCGGTGCCTCGATTCTCCCCTTCTAGGGGGCTTAGAGGTCAACAGTGTTTGTTGGCCGCCCTCCTGAGGTTGCTTCCTTTCATAGTTGGGAGTTAAGTTGTGAGCTCGTCTCGTCTACCGTGCTATCATGAAGGGGGGAACTAGGCAAGACATCGATCCAAGTGCAGCCACCCTTGGGTTTGAGACGTTGAATGCGGCCCTCCCCATCGGGGTGGTCCAGGCGATCAGTCGCAGGATCTGACATCTCGATCAGGGGATCTGTCCCGAACCGGTGCAAATAAAAAAATGCACACCATTATAGAATTGGGGTGCCGCACTAGGCACGCTGCACTGCGCGTGCTGACCTCAGCAGCGCCCTTGGGGCCAGCGCCTTCGATCCTCCCGATGCTTCCACGAAGAAGGTGCAACTTCGGTCGAGGTGGACCCCGCTTGGGGGAGCCACATAGTGAAGGAGCAGAGGCAGGCTCGACTTCGATCGAGGAGGACCCATATGGGGGTGCCACCTGATGAAGGAGAGAGGTAGGCTTGACTTCGACCGAGGTGGGCCCATCTAGGGGTGCCACCTGGTAAAGAAGCGGGAATGCCGAACTCGACTTCGGCTGAGATGGACCCATCTAGGGGAGCCACCTAGCGAATGAGCAGAGATAGGCTCGACTTCGACCGAGGTGGACCCATCTGGGGGTGCCACCTAGCGAAGGAGCAGGAATGCCGAGCTCAACTTTGATCGAGGTGGACCCATCTAAGAGTGCCACCTGGCGAAGGAGCAGAGGCATGCTCGACTTCGACTGAGGTGAACCCATCTGGGGGCACCACTTGGCGAAGGAGCAAGAATGTCGAGCTCGACTTCGGCCGAGGTGGACCCATCTGGGGTTGCCACCTGGCAAAGGAGCAGAGGCATGCTAGACTTTGACCGAGATGGACCCATCTTGGGGTGCCACCTGGCGAAGGAGCAGAGACAGACTCGACTTCGACCGAGATGGGCCCATCTGGGGGCACCACCCACCGAAGGAGAAGGAATGTCGAGCTCGACTTTGGCCGAGGTGGACCCGTCTGGGGGTGCCACCTGGAAAAGGAGCAGAGGCATGCTCAACTTTGGTCGAGGTGGACCCGTCTGGGGGTGCCACCTAGCGAAGGAGCAGAGGCACACTCGACTTCGGCCAAGATAGACGCATCTGAGGGTGCCACCTGGCAAAAGAGCAGAGGCACGCTCGACTTCGACCAAGGAGGACCCATCTGGGGGCGCCACCTAGAGATGGAGCATGAATTCCGGGCTCGACTTCGACCGAGATGGATCCATCTGGGGGTGCCACCTGGTGAAGGAGCAGGATAGCACTCCACTTTGGCCGAAGGGGGCTCGACCCTTGGGGAGCCACCTGGAGAGGGAGCGGGACAGCGCTTGACTCCGGTCGAGGTGGACCGCTCCTGGGGATGCCACTTGGTGAAGGAGCGGAAGGCATGCTTAACTTCGGCCGAGGTGGACCCCCCTAGGGGTGCCACCTGGCGAAGGAGCGGGAGCGCCGAGCTCTACTCGAGATAGGTGCGATCGTCGATCAAGCCATCTAGCATGGGAGCCTGGAAGGAAATTTGGCGCGGCGCTATTTTCATGTCTGTCTGCTAGCTGGGTCCAAGGTATACTCCAAGTCAGCGGTCTTGCCATATATCATTTGCCCCCCACTCCCAAGTCCCATCGAAGCACCATGGCTGGGACGTGGGGAGTTAATGCAGAGATGACGTGGGAGGACAAAAATCTTGCACAATAATTGCCACGATCGCTGTCGCTCCGCTTGTCATGCCCAAGGTCCAACATGCAAGCACCACGTCTACGAGTTTGATGGAACATAATCGTATCATGCCAGACTTGAGGCGGTTCGTAGCAAACCAAAGCATCATCGTCGGGTGTCCTCACATGTGGTGCTCATCCGATGGCGAGGGCGAAAAGAGGTTGTACAGTTGCTATCGATTGGCTTTGAAAATAGAGGGGACTTTCTGGAAATGAGATTTTTTGGCTTTCTCTGATGAAGACATCGCCAGCACGGACCTAGAGCAAGCACGAATCCTGGAGCTACACGAATCTCGGAGCATATCCAAAATAAATTAATTTGGGTTTATCTTTTTGTTTGAAATTTAAATTAGAATTTGGTTGGTTATGAATGAGATATTGATAGGCTTATCTTATCCTATCTTGTATTTGAATTTGAATCATCCATATCTTTTTATCTTGTATTCAAATTCAAATGAGGATTGGACAAGTCTATAAATACCACCCTCAGTCCTTTGTAAAAAAATAGTTTAGTCAATTAAAGATGAGTTTTTTAGAAAAGAGAGTCACTCCGTGAGGAGAGGGTGTGAGGCCCAACCCCAGGACATGATGTGAGATCATGTCTAGTTATCCCCCTTCCCATTCTATTTTCTTTATCCTCTCAAGACCTTTGAGATTCACCCTAATGCCTCCAAGTATCGAGGAGGGTGGAATGTCCTAGAGGTGAGAGGTCTCTTCATTAGTACGAGTCCCAAAGTCCATGAGATTCAAATCCCTGTCTTCCATTCCCACTATTCCTTCGCCACCACTAAAAAAAATCCAAAAAAAAAAGTATCCTAATCTAGGTGACTTCTAGGCTCACCAACGATTATACCCCCTATCCCCCATCAAATTGGTATCAGAGCCCAGATTGATTAGGGTATTAACATCTTCTTTCCTTCACCAACCCCACCATTCTTTATCTTTCCTGTCCTTGTTCCACTGCCATCCTGTTTGGCCACCACCAAGCCAGATCCACCACTCCACCATCCTTAATGTCTCCACCTCCTCCCTGATGACGTGACTACCACTGTCACCTCCCTACTGCCCCGCTACCACACCACAGTTCCCCCCTTTCCCTCCAGCGAACTGTCCGCACCACCTTACCGATGCTACTGGAGCCCCCTGAGTAGCAGATTCGCCGTCCACCACCTCCAGACCCCTTATCGCTCTATCTCTCTCGTTTCTTCGCTCTCTTCCTCTCTTTGATCACATGAACTCCTTTATCCACCCTTTTCTCCATCAACACCATCGTCGACCTCCGAACCCCTAAATCAGCTTCCTTTTTCCAGTCCAAGAAGTGCCTCGGTGACTTCAACTCCATTCTGATCCCAATCCCCAAAAAGATGTGGAGAAATCTTGCAAGAAAGGCATCATCTTCCTCACGAAATCTGGGTTTTGCCGGAAGCCCATCATCCGTCCTTAACCAGGGCAACCATTCCTTCGACCGCGGAAACCACGGCAAGGACACCAACCACCACCATGGCCACCACTTCCGCTCCGTCTCCAGAGAGTCTCCCGCTCTTAGTCCGCCACCCACCAGATCTAGACCATCAACAACCACCTCCCGGTTACTCGAGCCATCCGACCGCCTGATCATCAGCGATCCAAAGCCGTCGATCTCCAGTTCCCCTCCAGTCCACTACCATCATCCCCAGCCACACGGATCCTCCCTTTGCAGCTATCATCGTCAATGCCGATCCAAACCCTCCTCTCAAAAATTCCTCTCTACAAATCGTCCGCCACCTCCACTCACAGTCACCTTCTCCCTTGCCCTCTCCATAGGTTTCCCGTGCCATCGCCGGAGTCGTTGCTTCCTTTGTCACCAAGCGCCAGCCCACTCGCCATCGCTCTTCCACCCCGCCGAAACCCTTCCTCATCTCCAAGCATCTGTGCCGACCCGTCCGTGCTGATGCCCCCGTGTGATGCGGCAAGCATATGATTAATATTTAGAATATGGTTTGTAGAGCAATGAAATCTAATTACACTAGCATTATACTCATCATGATAAGATTTAAGGATTACAAGAAATTGAACTTTTACTTGATTAGACACAATCCTAAACTAAGAAGGAAGAAGATCTAGATAATAGGGGCTAATGATTGTGGACTTACCGTGATAAGCTTTCCAACCTTCTTTTGATTCATACCTTGAAACTACCAACGCTCAGAACTGAAGAACCTAGATTACAGAGATCAGAACCCTGGACTTGGGCTTCAGCTTGTTGGTTCCTTGTCAAGGAAGACCCTGCTTGCAACTCGAAAACCTCGAAGGACCCTGCACATAAAGAATAAGGGTTAAGGAAGAAGAAAGGCATGCATATGGAAGGGATGGAAAATTTGTGAGCAAAGAAAGAGATTTAAGATGGCTTGGCTGACTCCAAGGCCTTCTTCTTGACTTGGGCGTTGGATGCTTGGAAGAGAAAATAGTTTGGTATGGAAGAGGGGCTTAGAGACAATCACTCAAAACAATAAACTTCAATTCAACTTCAACTTTCATTAATCTCCAAAAAAATCAAATCCCCTTCACAATGGGGCATCCAAGGCTTTTTAATAGCCTTACAAAACTTTTGAAATTTGAAAACTCCCAAAATTGTGGAGGATTACAAGGGAGGTTGGAGGATATGGGGCCTTGTTACATGGGATAAGGAGAAATTCATGGAGATTCTCCCCAAATTGTGGAGGATTACAAGGGAGGTTGGAAGATATGGGGCCTTGTTACATGGGATAAGGAGAAATTCATGGAGATTGGCCGGTTTCTTTGAATTTAAAATGCTTGGTCGATCTCCCCTTTAGGTGCCCATTTGAAGGTGACGTGGCTAATGATGTGGTGTCCCTGGTGGCTGCTTTGTTGGCATGGTGATGTGGAATTCCAGCTTGGTGGACCAAGGTCTTGATTTGGAAGCTCCAAGTGGTTTGGTGAACCTCAACTTGAAGTAGCTTGGACTTGATTTAAATAAACCTAATGGAACTCTAATTGAGTTCTTATTTGAACCCAGATTGAGACAGGACATAATTACAGGACTCGATTAGACATATTTACAGGATTCATGAAATTAAAACTAAGTAATTACAGGACTCTTGAAAGTAAATTGCCCTTTACAAGAAAAATTTAACCTAGTGATCTTCGATCCAAAGTGGAATCAGGTTAACCTTATTTGAGTGGGGTTTTATTCTGCTTCTGCTTCTGGTGTCCACACCACCATGCTACCAGCCATCGACCGTGTCGCCCTTCCCCAGCGACGGAACTTCTGAGGACACCGATAAAGTCCACCAGATTTCTTCACCCGAAGCCAATCCTTGTTCCACCATGCATCGGGCCAGGAGAAGGAAGTCCCCGCATAAACATAAAAGCACTGCATGCTCGCCAAAGCAATTGCCCATCACTGTTGCCGATTTCTTCCTCTACACGAATATCAAAGTGCATAGTTTTCAAAGCTGCACCATTTTTAAAGCTACACCATTTTTAGAGCAGCCCTCTTTTGATTGGATGCGGTTCACTAGAGTCCTTGCTGATCCACACTCGACGGAGTCGAGTGTTTCCCACCTCAAGGGAATAATAGGGACATCGCCAGCACAGATCTCGGAGCAAGCACGAATCCTGGAGCTACACGAATCTCATAGCATATCCAGAATAAATTAATTTTGGTTTATCTTTTTGTTTGAAATTTAAATTAGGATTTGGTTGGTTAGGATTGAGATATGGATGGGCTTATCTTATCCTATCTTGTATTTGAATTTGAATCATCCATATCTTTTTTATCTTGTATTCAAATTCAAATGAGGGTTGGACAAGTCTATAAATACCACCCTCAATCGTTTGTAAAAAAACAGTTTAGTCAATTAAAGAAGAGTTTTTTAGGAAAGAGAGTCACTCCGTGAGGAGAGGGTGTGAGGCCCAACCCCAGGACATGATGTGAGGTCATGTCTAGTTATCCCCCTTCCCCTTCCATTTTCTTTATCCCCTCATGACCTTTAAGATTCACCCTAACGCCTCCAAGTATCGAGAAGGGTGGAATGCCCTAGAGGTGAGAGGTCTCTTCATTAGTGTGAGTCCCAAAGTCCATGAGATTCAAATCCCTGTCTTCCATTCCCACTATTCCTTCGCCACCCCTAAAAAATGTACCCTAATCTAGGTGACTTCTAGGCTCACCAATGATCCTACCCCCTGTCCCCCATCATTCTCACACCTCACCAGCGATTGCAGTGGTCCTTCTTCATCTCTCAAGCCATCTTTCTTCGCTAAAACAATTTGGTGAGTGCTCGATGATCTTCATTTTCTCTTCTGTTTCTTCTCAAACCCCAGTCCTCTCCTCCATCTTAGGTGAACTGGACCTTTCTCTAGGTTTTTGTCCTCCTCTTCTCAAACCCCCTCTTCCTCGATGGCTTTTTCAAGCCATCACCCTCGCTTCTCTTCTAACTCGGTCTTTCCCAGCTAAGGACTCCATCATCCTTCTCGTCGAAGGATGACGTTCCCTCGACGTCCGGAGGTGACTGTAATGGGGGACCCGAAACCCATCTGGGTTTTCTTTTAATTTTTCTAGGTTTTCTTATTTTCTTATCCCTGCTATTCCACTTATTCCCTTTATTCCTGTTTTATACAAAGTTTATCCCTGAGTTATCCCGGCTAACCCCTTCTTCAACCTTTCATCACGTAAAATTCTTTTTTTCAAAACCTAGCCGCCACCCCCCCTTCCCCCATCCGGGCTGCCCGACCCCCGGCCGTCCCTGCCGGCCCACCCACCGGTGCCCGCCGGCCCCGCCCTCACCGGAAACCCAGTGTCCACCATCCCCACCCGTGGAAGATGAAGGGAAGGCCTTGGGAAGTCCAACCGTCGCCCCCACGGTCGTCGCTCGCCGCCGATCCGCCGCGCGACCGTCGCCCCGCCAGCGTCCCTGGGCCCCACACCCGCAGGAAGACCGAACGGCATGCTCGTGCATGTCGTGCCATCCCTGGGCGTCCTTGGAAAGTCCAACCATTGGCCCCATGGCCGCCACTGCCATCGCCTCCCACATGCTATCGCTCTCCACTGATCCACCGCCCGGCCGTCGCACCGTTGCCCTATCGACATCCCTGGGCCCCACGCCCGCGGTAAGACCGAACGGCATGCTCGTGCGTGCCGTGCGGCCGTGCCACCCCTGCGCCGCTGCCCCCCACCACCATCCACCACCTGGCCACCACCACCGTCCACCGCCTGGCCGCCGCCCCGCCGCCATCACCCGCCGGTCGCGCTGCGCCCGCCGCCCGCTGGCCCCCGACCAACCAGAGATGGGGTTTTCCCCCTGTCGCTCGATCGAGAAGAAGCTTCAGCACGCTTCTCAAAGCACCCCAGGGAAGAAGCTGTTATGCATGCTTTTTGGATGTGCATGATTTTCAGAGCAGCATGATTTTCAGGGCAGCACGCATTCTAGAGTAGAGGGAGATTTCAAAATTCAAATAAAAGGGATTTATTTGGTATTTTTTTTAATGAATGTAATTTGGAAAATTTGGGGATTTTGGTTTTGAATTTGAATTCAAATCTAGGGAGGATTTCTAGGGATTTTATTTTTGAATTTCAAAGGGAGATGGGAATCTATAAATACCCATACTCCTCTTGTAATAAATCAGTTGAAAAAAATAAAATTTTTGAGGGTTTGTAACCTTATTCTGGTTCTGGGCTGAGGCTTGTTTGCCTTCGTCCTCCGGGACGTCGAGGGGTGTGAGGCCCTAACTTGCCTTCGTCCTTCGGGACGTCGAGGGGTGTGAGGTCCCAGGTATCTCCATTTTCTCTCCCCACCTTCATGTCTTTCTCTGCTTCCCCTCGTGACCTTGAGATCCATCCTAGCACCTCCAAGTATCGAGGAGGGTGTAATGCCTTAGAGGTGGATGGTCTCTTCATTAGGGTGAGTCCCAAGGATCATGAGTCCAGTCCCTAATCTCCCATCCCCATCCTTCCTTCACCACCTCCGCCAAGAAAACTGCAAACCAAAAGAGTCCAGCCATTTTAGGTTTTTAATCTTGAGGGATCGCTCTATCCTAGTCCTGGGAGGCTTCTTAGCCCTCACACGATCCTTGGTTTGCTTTATGTCTTTCCCATTTCAGAATAACCATGGGTTTTTCGCTTCCATCCCAATCAGACTGCATCCCGATGGAATTACCATCGGAAGCCCTAGGGCCCCTAGGGTTCCTTCTGCTGTCCCATCTCTGTCGTCGCCGCTCCAGTTGCAGAGGCCTCTTCCGGTCCCTCCAGTTTCGCTTCGATGATGATCCAAGAAGATCTTTCTTGGATCCGGGACATGTTTGGGGGTTCGGATTCCATCCAGCTCTCGCTCTCGAGTCTAGTGGAGCGAGTTACCTCGAGCGGCCCTGGCCGGGTTGCTTTCTATGAAGACTTCCTCGCCGGGGGTCTTCGTTTTCCACTCCACCCTTTCTTCCTTTCTTTTCTTAGCAATTTCCGTCTCGTCCCGGCCCAGTTGGCTCCTAATGCCATCAGGGTCATCTACGCCTTCATCATCTTTTATCAATTTCACGGGTTCGTTGCCCATTTTTCATTGTTCAGGGCCCTGTTTACCATGAAGCGCTACTCCACCGATGATGGTTAGTGGTACCTTTCCCCCCGACCTAAGTGCCTCCGGTTCAACCTCCCCACATCCATCAAGGGGTGGAAGAACGGATTCTTCTTCATCTCGGTCAGGGACGTTGATTGGGTCTGAAATGAGCCAGACCGGTCCCCGAACTGGAACTCCGAGGTTGAGCTGGCTGACCAAGAGGTCTTCTCCCAGCTGTTAGGTGACATGGTTCACTCCCTCGAAGTTCTGCTCTTGGAGCAGAATTTGTTCGAGGCAGGGGTTAGCCCGATCCGGACGATTGGTGAGGCTCCAAGCCTCCTTCTTTTTCTTTTCTTTCTTTTTTTTGGTGCTGATTTTCTTTTGATCTTTTCTTTCTAAGGGATGAAATTTTTGGTGGACAGCCTGGTGGAGTCGGCCTGGAAGAGAAGTGATGGGGACATCGACTAGCCCAGAATCTGAAGCAGTCAAGATTAAACATGAAGCCCAGCCCAGCCCAAAACTTGAAGCCAACCCAACCCAGAAGCCAGCCTATAACCTAAAGCCAACCCAGCCCAAACCCTGGGGCCAAAGATCCTAGAGTTGATGAGCACACATTTCGGTGCAGCACAAATCCCGAAGTACACAAACCTTGGAGCAGGATAAAAATAATATTTTATTTTTCTGGGTGTACGAGCGATTGGGATATCTTGAAATTTTAGGATTAGTTTCTGTATGATTTTTTAAAATTTATTTTATCATTATTTTAGGATTTATCTTGTTTTTAGGATTTAGGTGGATTAGTTTAATTTTAATAGTTTGAATGTTTAGGATTGAGTTGAGGTATCAGGATATCGGATATCTCAGAGTAACCTATTTATTGTTTTACCAATCAAATAAAAAATTATTATGATGAATTATTGAAAAAAAAAAATTTTGCTTCAATTCTCCAGGTACGGAGATCATTGTTTCTCCAGGTAAGAGAACGGCCCTTCCAGGTAGGAGAAAGGTGTCTCAATCTTTGTCCCTTCTGGATAGGAGAAGGGTGAGAAGCCTGTAGTATTTTTTTTCCTTCCGAGATCTTCCTTTTCATCTTTCCTCTCCGTCTCTTCTCTATTTCAACTCCCGAACACAGATCTCATCGAAGGACCACGGACAAGCCGACGACCTCCACCGCTAGCAGCCGACAGCGAGAACCAAGAAGAACCCCGTGCAGACCCGTGCCATCCCGATCGAAAATCTCCCTCCAGTCCAATGCCCTGTCGACCATCTCCTCCGCTCCCAGCCCACGCCCTGATCGGATCTAGCATCTGCCCATCTCCTCAGTGCGATCGAGCTCTCAAGATTTGAAGCGGCCGCCAATCCCCTCTCTCCACTTCTCGGATCCCTCTTGGCTTATAGGTTAACAACAGAGTAGAAATGGGGAAGGAAAAGGTTCACATTAACATTGTGGTCATTGGCCATGTCGATTCTGGGAAATCAACTACCACTGAACATCTTATTTACAAGCTTGGTGGTATTGACAAGCATGTGATCGAGAGGTTCGAGAAAGAAACTGCTGAGATGAACAAAAGGTCATTCAAGTATGCTTGGGTGCTTGACAAGCTGAAGGCTGAGCGTGAACGTGGTATCACCATTGATATTGCTCTCTGGAAGTTTGAGACCACAAAATACTACTGCACTGTCATCGATGCTCCTAGCCACCGTGATTTCATCAAGAACATGATCACAAGAACTTCTCAGGTCGATTGTGATGTTCTCATTATCGATTCCACCATAAGTGATTTTGAAGTAGGAATTTCAAAGGATGGCCAGACCGTGATCATGCTCTTCTCGCCTTCACTCTGCCCGAAGCCCCCTCCGGTGCCTCCGTTCCCCATCTCCGCTTACGCTCCTCATCGAAGCCCCATCGCCCTGCTGCCATGACGCCTACAGACCGCCAGAGAGGCCGCGCCACCAACTCCCCTAGCCGCCGTCCTTAGCCTAATGCCATCGCCAGCGAGATCCCACCGGAATCATTCCTCCCATGACCGAAACCCCTATTCTAGGCATTCTGCATGGCTGTCAAAGCACCGGGAGATACTTTGCACGAATGTGAAAGCATCTCCGGGCTTCTCAATGCTGACTCCAAGTGCAGAGCCTTCTGCATGCTTCTCAGAGCATAGCCAGCTTCCCCTAATGCCGACTTTAGAATAAAGGCAAAAAAAAAAGTGGGACAAAAAAAGAGAGAAAAAAAATGAAAGAAAAAAAAGTTTATTTGAAAAAAAAAAGAAAAAAATAATTTGGGCCTGGTTGAACCTAGCCTAAAGATCATTTCCTAGCAACCAACGATCCGATCTCCTAAAATAAATATTGATTGGGGTCTGTTCCCCATCAAGAGGCGCTTTGGCCGGGGACCAGGACACTGCACCGAAGAGGGCCCATACGGAGATGGATCAAGGGGCCAGGCCCACTCTGACCTCGAGGCAAAGGGCGATGGACACGACTCCTTGGCCACCTCATCAGCAACCTCCTGCCCCAGAGATGTTGACATCGACAGGGGTAGGGAGGAGGAGCGACCGGTGACTCCTCCAATGGTCGCGGTGACCAGTGCTCCGACGGCAGCCATGACGGTGGCGGTGACCCCGCAAACCATGTCTTCGCATGCCAAAGGGACACCTGCGCAGCCCTCCTCCGAGCCCCGCCTCGCACCGGCAGGGATTCCTAGTAATGCCTCCGTCATCCGGGACCAGGGTTTAGCAAAAAGGATTATGGAGTATGCGGCCCAGCCTCGGGACCGCTGCTTGAGAGGTGGCCAGGACTACTTGCTGAGAATTCGACTCCAAATCTAACCAGATTTGATGTACCAAAACTGTCAAAAATAGCCTCATTCCCGATCAAGAACAAATGCCTTGATCGACAAAGCAATTGCGGAAGCGTATCACCAGGTTGTGGATGACCATCTGCCAATAATCTTTATTGAAGATCACGGTAGGATTCAGGTCTGTGAAGATCAAGAATACCAAGAATGGGAGAAGAGAAAATAGAGGAATTTTCATAGGAGAAAGGGATTTCCACTTCCAAGAAGTTCGTTACACCACTACTATCCTCTTATGAGAATACAATATATATACCTCGGTCATACGTGCACGAGATCCCAAAAAACTCCCATAGCTGGCACTGTTCAAAAATAGTTCACCCGTTATCCGAGTCGACCCGAGATACTAGAGTCGACTAGGCCTTAAAACCGAGTCGACTCTAATCTATCCGAGCTGACTCGTCCAGACCACAGGTTTCCCTGACTGTGTATCCGAGCCAACTCTAATCCATCTGAGCCAACTCGTTCAGACCACAGGTTTCTCTAACTGTGCATCCAAGCCGACTCTAATCCATCCAAGCCGACTCGTCCAGTCCACAACCACCTGTTATGAGACATGCCAACCAATAAAGTCGACTCTTACCATAGAAGAGTCAACCCTTAGACCCAGACTGACCAAAACTGAGCCTAAATACCTAGGACTCATACCGGACTCAACCCTAGCTCTAGACACATCATGGAAAATCATGATAGACCAGATCAACACATGTACATTGCTCCAACAAGCCATGAATGCACCACCTGAGACTCAACAATCTCCACATTGGTGCTTCAATGCTACTTATGCCAGACCCCTCAAACTCATTAACCATATACAAGAGTAAAAGCTATCCCTTGGTAGAGCCTTCGTAAGTGCATCCGCCTGGTTCTCCGTTGTATGAACTTTCACCAGCGCCACTTCTCCTTCCTCCACCAGCTCCACGACTTTATGGTATCTCACATCTATATGCTTGGTCCAAGCATGATAGACTGGGTTCTGTGTCAAGTATATGGCACTCTGGCTATCACTGTGCAGGACCACCATACACTGTTTCATCCCCATTTCAGACACTAGCCTTCTCAGCCATGGTGCTTCTTTTGCAGCCTCAGTAATTCCTATATACTTAGCTTCTATTGTAGAAATGTTGTAATAGGTTGAAGGGTTGATCTCTAAGAAACTGGTCCACCATACATGCAAAAGAGATAATCTGTTGTATACCTTCTTGTATCAAGATCATCTGCATAGCTTGCATCAACAAACCCTTCCAAAGGACTTGAATCCTCACATGATTCTATGGAGTGCCATCCATGTCCTTCAGGCTATCCACAAAATACCAGTCCATATCTTTGAGTCCCTTGCAGATATCTCAAAATCCACTTCAATGCCTTCTAGTGTTCCTTCCCAGGATTAGCCATGTACCTGCTCACCTGGCTTACAGCATATGCTATGTCCTGCCTGCAATATACCATAGCATACATCAAACTGCCCACTGCATTAGCATATGGAACTCTTTCCATGTACTCTCTCTCCTCCTCTGATTGGGGGCACTGTTTCTTCGAGAGAGAAAAATGTCCTAGTAAAGGTGTTTCCACAGGTTTGGGATGGAAATCTCCATTCCAAGGATTTTCTGAGCTGATACCAAATCTTTTATCTCAAATTCCTGAGATAATGCTCTCTTCAGCCCTTTCACAGCTGTCATACTCCTGCTGGCTATCAACATATCCTCCATATACAGAAGTAAATACAGAGCATCCATAGTATCCATATCCTTCACATAAACACAATGATCATGTTCATATCTGAGAAATCCAAGGCTCAAGATAAATGTATCAAATCTGTGATACCACTGACAAGGTGATTGTTTCAATCCATACAATGACCTCTGAAGTATACATACCTTGTTCTCCAGTCCAATCTCAATGAAACCATCAGGTTGCTTCATATAGATTTTCTCTTCCAGTCTTCCATGTAGAAAGGCTGTCTTCACATCCATCTACTCCAATTTCAAATTATGTTTTGCCACCAAAGACAACAACACCCGAATTGAAGTATGACGTACCACAGGAGAAAACACTTTTGTATAGTCAACTCCTTCCCTCTGTGAGTATCCCTTTGCTACCAATCTTGCCTTGTATCTTACTCCACCTTGCTCTGAAGGTAATGATTTTTTAGGAACACCTATTTGGAGTCAATAGCATGAGCATCTCTAGATAGATCCACCAGCTACCATGTCTGATTCCTCCTGAGAGATTCCATCTCTTCAATCATGCCTTGCATCTATGACTCTTTATCAGGACTTTCCATGGCCTCTACAAAACTTTCTGGATCTTCATTCATAGATATAAGAGCATATGAAATTGCTTCATCCATGCCATATCTCACCGGCTTTCGGATTGTGCGTTGAGGCTTATGCAATGCCACTCCCCTTGCACTGTCCTGTAAGTATACTGTTTGTAGCTCCTCCTATACTTTCCTTTGAATAGCTGATTCTTCTCGCCTCTCCTTCACTCCTGGAGAATCTTTCCTGTCTAACTCCACCTCAACTGAGACTCCATTTCCAGCTGATATTGAAGACATATCCTCCACCTGTGACGGGCTCTCACTGTTGTTCATCTTATTGACTACATTTCTTGTTGTAGTCCCCGGTTTCACCAAGATGCTCCTCTCATCAAAAATAACATCTCTACTGATCACTGCCTTTTGAGACTATGAATCCCACAGTAGGTAACCTTTGACTCCTTATGGATACCCTATAAAGATCATCTTCTTTGACTTAGGATCCAGCTTGCTTCTTTCAGTTGCCTCCATATGAACATAAGTCGGGCAACCAAAATCTTTCAGGTGGCCAAGCTCCACCTTCTTCCCACTCCAAGCTTCTTTTGAAAGTCCACCATCCAACTTGAAGTGAGGGGACCTGTTTATGAGAAAACATGCCAGATTAATAACATCACCCCAAAAAGTTTTTGGTAGTGATGACTATAGCCTCATACTCCTTGCCCTCTCCAATAGTATCCGGTTCATCCTTTCCGCGACACCATTCTACTGTGGAGTCATCCTTACTGTGTAATGGCGTTTAATACCATTTTCCTCATAGTAACTTCTAAATTCTGTACTAGAGTACTCTCTACCATTATCAGTCCGAAGGCACTTTACATGTCTTCCTGTCTCCTCTACCTCAACTCTCCAAGCTTTAAACTGAGTGAACATATCTGATTTTTTCCTCATCAGATACACCCACAGTTTCCTAGAGAAGTCATTAATAAAGGTAACAAAATACCTTGCTCCACCTTTGGATAAAATAGGTGCTGGTCCCCATACATCCATGTGCACCAAATCCAGCACTCCTTCACTTGGCTTGGTACAAATAGGAAATTTCACTCTATGATGTTTACCAAAGATACACGGCTTACACAGGTCATTTCCATCCTTTTTCAAAGCTAGGATGTTCCCTCTTCTGCTTAACTCCGTGAGCCCTCGGTCACTCATATGACCCATTCGATAGTGCCACAATTTATATTTCAAATATTTCTCTTGTGCCGCTGCAAGCACTTCAGCACTATCACTTATCATTGAGCCTTCCATCCTATATATATTGTTGCTCAGTCTTCTTCCTCTCATTACCACCAAAGCTTCCTTGATAATTCTCAAACATCCACTACCAGATTGGCTTTTACAAGCATATCCCTGTTCTTCCAAGTGTTGGAAATTGTGTCCCAAAGCCAATCGCCTGGGTTGTAGGCGGTTGAGCTCAGTATTGTACTTTTTCTTTGAATTAATAAAATATATTTTTGGCAGCTCATTACATATTAAATTTTCCTGAAATGAACTCTTTCCATGTGATGAAGTCCTTAGGACTACACTGACTTCGATATAGAGAGGATGTATCGAGTGGTCCTTAAACCCTGTTCACAACCAAATGATATATTGTACTGGATGGCAATATATCAAGTATAGATTGTTATAGTTCACGTTGTTTGGTTGTCCTCTTGACCAAATGAGTGTGGTGACACTGATATGATCTGCAAGTGGGATATGTGATATCTTATTGAACGTGACTCCATGCAACCCCTTTCTGCCAAAGGGATACTCATGATTGGATATGGGTGTATGTGTCCCTCCGACCTGAGGTCATCACGGTAGCTTGCAAGCAACTCCCTGTGCTTTGGTGCTGGACTACCCGAATTTTTAATCCGGTGATAGAAGGTTTCTAGGTACAGGCAAGTCCTGTGGAGCAGTGATGGACCAAGATGGAATTGACCTGTCCAAACAGTTTGTATCGAATGTCTCGCAGTATCTCAATTTAACAAATCCTCGATCGGGGTAGTCCTAGTGAAGAGTCACTAGGCTTGCAAGGTTGAGACACGTAGTCGACTGACTCAGTCTGGGTTGGCAGCCTAATCTCAGCCATCCTAAGCATTAGAGGTCAAAGGGATGAATTATATGGTAACCATATGCCAGAGGTTCGATAGTTTGCTCCCGCATCTTCGACCTATCCGGATGCCGGGACCCATTGCTAGATGGTTTCCTGTGCTGGTACTAGAATTGTTCCAGTGCTACCATTTAGGTTCGAACCTATGAGGTCACACACCACAGATGATTACTCTCTGATCCGGATACCAATTACGATTGAGAATCGTCTCGGTTTTAAGGTCACGATATTTTTTTAGCACTATTTTTCCTGACTTGCCCTTGTCCATGTCAACCGAAAATTGTTCCGGGCTGACCAGGACTGCACCAGTTTTTTTTTGAATCAGTTTTGAACTGATTCGGAGCTCGTTTCGGCCTTCAATTGGTTGTGAACCAATTTTAATCCCTCGAACCAATTTTAATTGGGTTTGAACCGGTTCAATTGGATTGAACCAAGAGGTTTAAAAAGGGTTGACTGGTTTTGGTTGGACCGGTTTTGAACCGGTGGTTTTTCTCCACTTGGACCGTTTTACACGGTAAAACGCTGGGAGAAAAACCATGCATCCGAAGAAGGCCAATCGTTGCTGGGCATTGTCCCTTCCTCTCCTTCCACCCACTGCCATTCCTCCTTTGTTTATTGCTGGTTTAATGGGTGAAACGCAGCCGAGTTCTCTTCCTCTCCCTGTCTCTCCGTTATCTTCGCTGCTGTTCTATTTATAAACCCACAGCAGCCCTGTTTCAGTAGCCAGTTATTTTTCACCGTGAGAAGAGAGGAAACAATCAAGGGAGTTCTTCCTTTTGAGAGGCTGAGAACTTGTTCTTCGTGCTTCTTCCTTGGAGAACTTCCACTACCCTTCCACCAGTGATTTTGAGGTCTGGGTTTTGGTGAGAGTTTGGGAGAGAAAACTCCTTGATTCCCTATTCTAATTTCTGCTCAATCGGAGGAAGAAGAAATCAGTTTTGGAGAAAACCAAGTTCAGAACAGAGCATTCTGTTCTTACTCTTCCTCCCACCGTTCTAAGGCATTCCGGCGACTAGCATCACGCGAGAGGTCAGATCAGAGGAGCCCCAGGCGTGTCACCCCTCTAGAGGGTGTTCGCTTGAGCACCTGGGAGCCAGTTGATCTTCCATTGCTGCTGTTTTGATTTGCCCTATTTTTGTGGTTGCAGATTTTCTTTGCAGCACCTGGTAGAGCGGAAGAGGTCGTTGGTTGATCGATCTTCAAGCTCTTTTTTGAAGCTAGTTCCTTCAAGCCACTCCCTTGCCATTGGTGAAGGAAGAGACCAAGAGATTGGCCATTTTTGTTTTGGTTTGCTGCAGTTTTGGAGGAAAAAAAAACAGCATTTCAACGTGCTGGAAGAAGAAGAAGACATGAATAAATTTATTCCTGTTATCCCAGCAATTCCAGCAGATATCCTAGGGTTATTCCAGCAGGAATAAGGTAATTATTTCTAGTTTTATTTTTCATGCATGCCTAGATCTAGGTTTATATAATTGTTTATAAATATTACATGCCCTTGTTCATGCCTAGTTTTGCCTATACATGCATCCAGAATATGTTAGATCCTGTACGGAGTAGGTAGTTTCCGCTGTTATTTTAAAATAGTTTTAAAATACATACCTGCTCCCTGCTGTTGCATGCTTAGTGTAGGCACCTGCAACACCCACGCAGTTTTATTTCAGTGGTATCAGATCCAGGTTTAAGTGTAGCATTTCTTGATTGCATGTATAGTTGATAAAAATGTTTAATCTTTTGTATCGTAAATCATAAGGTATGATTAGAGAGTACTTTTAGGAACCTAGTTGAGACCTTCACCATGACCGTGTGTCTTTGACACGATGCGGATCGTCTGTGTTGGCCTCTTCAGAAGGATCCTTTAAGGAAATCTTGGAATTAAAATTGTTTTAATTCAAATACATGTTTGGCATGTGATATTTTTCTTTTGGGCAATGTAATGTTTATAAAAGAATAATCTAGATATGATGCATCAGTGGATATGTAAAAGGAGTTTTACATGCTTTTAATTAAAATTGTTTTAATTAAAATGATTGGCTTATATTCAAACAATTTTGAATTGTATGATTAATTAAATGACAAGTTATTTTAGGGTTTATGAAATCTAATGTCGTTTAAATAAGCCAATTGGGTTAATTGGGTCCATAAGTAGGTTAGACCTAAGTTTAGTTGAACCAGATAACAAGAAGATTAAACAAAAGTTATTTAAGGCCCTTCTTTAGAACTATCTAATAGTTAGATTAGTTGATCCGTTCTTCTAAAATGGATCCAATTAGTGGCTCAGTGGACGCCCGAGTCTTTAGGCTAGTCTGATCGAGTCTGGTAAACCGACTGGTGTCAATGTAGGTTTGGCAGTGTGATCATGGTTGTCTGAGGCTACCTCTTTCCTAGCCAACTTGGTTGGTGTCTAGGAAAGATGGTTAATGGCGGATACTCACCCATGATCTCACCTACCTGGCTAGTCGAGTCGACCAGAACTGATTGGAAAAGCTCAATGACTCGAGTTAACCCATATCACCCAGGTTGATCGGTCTGACTGATCTATAGGTGCCCATGGATCATTTGTTGATTTATTTCAATCCTCCTGGAATCTAATTGATTCAGTGGGAGGTTGATCCATGTCCTTGTCTTTTCTTCTATCATAATTAAAAATCCTCTAAAATTATTAGGTCCTTAAAAAGACTAAGTCAAGGAGTTGACAGTGTCTTAGCCTCCCATTAAGTTGGATAGAAATGTGTCCACTAGCTTGGTGTGCATCGGCAGTTCTATAGAACGGGTGTACATCCGGCGACTGGAATTTCTATCTGATTGATGATGGTTCAGTGCAACCTCCTTAACGGGACCAAGTGGGCCGGCCATAGTCGAGCTTGGTCTTTAGTTAGCTGGAAACATTGGATTTGTCATTTTAATGGTTGGACTTAACCAGAGACCCGCAATAGGAGGCCCCTAGGCCGATTGGGATGTTCTCTGGGACAAAATAAAATACTGAAAATTGTTTAAGGAAACAATTGGTTTACGAACCTACCTTTAGGCTCGTATGGGTGAGCTGGCCATAGTCGGGCTCATGCGAGGCCTATTGGATTTCAGTACCCACTTGAAAAAGTATTTTCATGGATTGGAGTTAGAGGCTACCAATCAGAAAAATTAGTGGGAGAAACCTTTAGACTAAAGTCCAAGTCTTTTGGTTAAATTATTAATTCATACACTAATTTGGTCTTATTTTCTTTTTAGATGTCTTCTAATTTATCGCTCCGGTCACTTCTTGATAACGAGAAGTTAAAGGGTTACAACTTCGATAGTTGGTATCGAAGATTGGGAATCTTCTGGAGCATAAACGGATCATATATGTGATAACGGATCCGGCACTTGAAATCCCTCTCGCTAATGCACGGAGTGCGGTCAGAGATGCTTATCTGAAGTGGGTCTTTGATCGGACTACTGTCCGATGCATTATGCTAGCGGCGATGAACGATGAGTTCAGTCGCAAATTCGAGGAGGCCCAACCTGATGAAATCCTTCAAAAGTTGAAGGAATCCTTCGGCACCCCGGATGATGTAGAACGGTACAAAGTGTCTTGTGCCATCTACAACTCCAAGATGCTGAATGGTGGTTCAGTCACTGATCATGTATTGTACATGATCGAGCTGATTGAAAAACTGGGCAAACTCGGGTGCCCCTTGACGAGCAGCTCGGCAAGGATGCGATCTTGAATTCTCTTCCCTCCGCCTATCTTGATTTTCTCGATCATTATAGAATGAACAAGCCTGCAGTTAACTACCATGGTCTTTTGGGGTTGCTGCAGACTTTCAAGAAATACCACCAACTGAATAAGGGGATGGTGAATTTAGTGGGATGAAGTAGAGGTCGTCGTCCCTTTAAGAAAGGGAAGAAGAAAATAAATAAGAAGGGAAAGAAGGTGCAGAATGCTCCTGGCCCTAGTCAGACCAGGAAGTATAAGGCTGATCATTCTTCTGTAGAATGTTTCTACTGCAAGAAGAAGGGACACTGGAAGAGGAACTATCCTCTTTATATTGCATCCCTTGATCCGATCAGGCCGAGGAAGCAGAAGTCTGCTGAACAAGGTATTTATATGATAAAACCTTGCAATTACTCAATTGTTGATACTGCTAACTGGGTATTGGATACTGGTAGTCTAATTCACGTTTGTAATTCGTTACATGGACTTCAAGTTAGCAGAAGATTTGAAGATGGAGAACAGTTTCTGAGCGTCGGGAATGGAAATCGTGTTCCAGTATTGGCAGTCGGAGTCCTGCGTCTTGTCTTTGAGTCTTGTACTGTCGAACTAGTCGACTGTCACTATTGTCCTAGTTTCATTATGACCATAATCTCTATAGGCCTTTTGGCCAATTGTGGTTTTGAACTATCAATAAAAGGAGATTTTTGCAATGTTCTTTTGAATAACTCTGTTATAATGAAAGCTAGATTAAATAATGGCATATATGTACTATCAAGGCCTGTTAGTGTAATGTACACTTCCAGCAAATGCCCAAGATTAGATAATGTTAATGATTTGTATCTTTGGCACTGTAGGCTAGGTCATATTAATCAAAATAGGATAAACAAGATGCGAGGAGATGGACTCCTCGAGGTCAGTGATTCTGAATCACTACCCACTTGTGAATCCTGTTTACTTGGTAAAATGACCAAGTCACCTTTTACTAGAAAAGGTGAACGAGCTACAGAACTTCTAAGTCTAATACATACTGATGTATGTGGATCGATGACAGTTAGTGCCAGAGGAGGATACAAATATTTCATTACTTTTACAGACGACCTTTCAAGGTTCGGTTATGTCTTTTTATTGAGACATAAGTCTGAGTCGTTTGAAATGTTCAAATGATACCGTAATGAAGTAGAAAAGCAAACTAGAAAAAGTATTAAAATCCTTCGATCTAATCGAGGTGGTGAATACTTATCTAGTGAATTTTTGACATATCTTGAGGAGAATGGAATTCTCTTTCAATGGACTCCTCCAGGAACACCACAGTTGAATGGTGTGTCCGAAAGGAGGAATCGAACCTTGTTGGACATGGTTCGATCCATGATGGGCTTTGCAACTCTGCCGCTATCCTTTTGGGGATATGCGCTTCAGACAGCCTGTTACTTGTTAAATAATGTTCCAAGTAAGTATGTTGTCTCCACTCCGTATGAGATGTGGAATGGACGTAAATCCTCAATCTCACACCTTCGGGTCTGGGGTTGTTCGACTTACATAAAGTGTTTAGACTCAGACAAACTTGATCCTAGGTCTGATCAGTGTTTATTCATTGGTTATCCTAAGGAAACCAAAGGGTATTTCTTCTACTTGGAGAAGGAACATAAGGTGTTCGTTGCTCTTAGAGCAATCTTTTTGGAAAAGGAGTTCCTTGGAGAAGGACTATAGCTTCTAAGATTGAACTTGATGAAGTTCAGCCAATAGAAGAACCAGCATACTCTAAGGACATCGTAGAACCAGCTGTGATTGAATCACACCCAGAACCCATTAGAAGATCCGGTAGAATACCGCGTCAGCCGGATAGATACTACGGTTTTTTGGTCCGGGACGGCGATCCCATTGAGCTCGATGAGAACAATGAGGATTCGATCACCTATATGGATGCTCTTCAGAGATCTGACTCTGAGGCATGGCTTAGAGCCATGCGATCCGAAATGGAGTCCATGGAAATCAACAATGTATGGACATTGGTTGATCCGCCTGAAGGGATAAAATCCATTGGGTGTAAATGGATCTTCAAGAGGAAAAGGGGCGCAGATGGGAAGGTAGAGACCTATAAAGCCCGTCTAGTTGCCAAGGGGTATCGTCAGCGATATGGTATCGATTATGACGAGACTTTCTCCCCTGTGGCAATGCTCAAGTCCATTCGAATCATGCTTGCTTTGGCAGCATATTTTGATTACGAGATCTGGCAGATGGATGTCCGAACTGCTTTCCTAAATGGAAAGCTGGAAGAGGAGGTGTATATGATACAGCCTGAAGGGTTCACATCCACAGATGAATCAAAAGTATGCAAGTTGCAGAGGTCCATCTATGGACTCAAGCAAGCGTCTCGAAGTTGGAACTTACGGTTTGATAGATGTATCAAATCGTACGGCTTCGTTAGGAACGGAGAAGAACCGTGCATCTATAAATGGGTTAATGGTTCTGTGATTGTATTCCTAGTACTGTATGTTGACGACATTCTCTTAATCGGGAATGATGTCGCAGCATTACAAGGAATAAAGGTCTGGTTATCATCTCAGTTCTCCATGAAGGACTTGGGTGAAGCTTCGTACATACTAGGTATGAAGATCTATAAAGATAGATCTAAGAAGCTTTTAGGATTGTCCCAGTCTATGTACATTGACACCGTGCTGAAAGGGTTCAGCATGGAAAATTCCAAGAAAGGCTATCTCCCGATAGGTTCTGGAATTACTCTTTCCAAGAAGGATTGTGCGATAACTCCTGAGGAAAGAGAGCGCATGAGTAGAGTACCTTATGCTTCTACAGTAGGCTCTATCATGTATGCTATGACTTGTACTAGACCAGACGTGGCATACTCACTAGGAGTAGTGAGTAGATACCAGTCTGATCCAGGTGAGGCACATTGGAAGGTGGTTAAGTCCATCCTTAAGTATTTGAAAAATACTAAAAATCAATGGCTGATTTATGGAGAACCTGACTTGAAACTTGTGGGGTACTCTGACTTCAGTTTCCAGTCAGATAGAGATGATAGCAAGAGTGTGTCAGGGTTTGTATTTACCCTGAATGGAGGAGCGATCTGCAGGAAAAGTTCCAAGCAGGCAACTGTTGCAGACTCGGTATGCGAAGCAGAATACATTGCAGCATCAGATGCAGCAAAGGAAGCTGTGTGGTTGTGGAAGTTCCTTGGAGAGCTAAGGGTGGCACCTTCCCTAGATGATCTTGTTACGGTGTATTGTGACAGCATTGGAGCCATTGCTCAAGCTAAGGAGCCTAAAGCTCATCACTGCACCAAGCACATTTTGCGGCGCTGCCACCTCATACGAGAGATCGTAGAACGAGGCGACATCAATCTTCTGAAGATCGATGTAAAAGAAAATTTGCCCGACCCATTCACTAAAGCCCTTGGAATAAAGAGTTCGACTATTGTAAATGGGAAATGGGTATTAGATACTCTTCTGCTTGGCTTTAGTACAAGTGGGAGTTGTTGGGAATTGTGTCCCAAAGCCAATCGCCTGAGTTGTAGGTAGTTGAGCTTAGTATTGTACTTTTTCTTTGAATTAATAAAATATATTTTTGGCAGCTCATCACATATTAAATTTTCCTGAAATGAACTCTTTCCATGTGATGAAGTCCTTAGGACTACACTGACTTCGATACAGAGAAGATGTATCGAGTGGTCCTTAAACCCTGTTCACAACCAAAGGATATATTGTACTGGACGGCAATATATCAAGTATAGGTTGTTATAGTTCACATCATTTGGTTGTCCTCTTGACCAAATGAGTGTGGTGACACTGATGTGATCTGCAAGTGGAATATGTGATATCTTATTGAACGTGACTCCGTGCAGCCCCTTTCTGCCAAAGGGATACTCATGATTGGATATGGGTATATGTGTCCCTCCGACCTGAGGTCATCACGGTAGCTTGCAAGCAACTCCCTGTGCTTTGATGCCGGACTACCCGGATTTTTAATCCGGTGATGGAAGGTTTCTAGGTACAAGCAAGTACTTGTGGAGCAGTGATGGACCAAGATGGAATTGACATGTCCAAACAGTTTGGATCGAATGTTTCGCAGTATCTCAATTTAGCAAATCCTCGGCCGGGTAGTCCTAGTGAAGAGTCACTGGGCTTGCAAGGTTGAGACACGTAGTCGACTGACTCAGTTTGGGTTGGCAGCCCAATCTCAGTCATCCTGAGTATTAGAAGTCAAAGGGATGAATTATACGGTAACCATATGCCAGAGGTTCGATAGTTTGCTCCCGTATCTTCGACCTATCCGGACGCCGGGACCCATTGCTAGATGGTTTCCTGTGCTGGTACTAGAATTGTTCCAGTGCTACCGTTTAGGTTCGAACCTATGAGGTCACACACCACAGAGGATTACTCTCTGATCCAGATACCGATTATGATTGAGAATCGTCTCGGTTTTAAGGTCACGGTATTTTTTTAGCACTCTTTTCCCTGACTTATCCTTGTTCGTGTCAACCAAAAATTGTTCCGGGCTGACCAGGACTGCACCAGTTTTTTTCTGAATCAGTTTTGAACTAATTCGGAGCTCGTTTCGGCCTTCAATTGGTTGTGAACCAATTTTAATCCCTTGAACCAATTTTAATTGGGTTTGAACCGGTTCAATTGGATTGAACCAAGAGGTTTAAAAAGGGGTTGACTGGTTTTGGTTGGACCGGTTTTGAACCGGTGGTTTTTCTCCACTTGGACTGTTTTACACGGTAAAACGCTGGGAGAAAAACCATGCATCCGAAGAAGGCCAATCGTCGCTGGGCGTTGTCCCTTCCTCTCCTTCCACCCGCTGCCATTCCTCCTTTGTTTATTGCTGGTTTAATAGGTGAAACGCAGCCGAGTTCTCTTCCTCTCCCTGTCTCTCCGTTATCTTCCCTGCTGTTCTATTTATAAACCCACAGCAGCCCTGTTTCAGCAGCTAGTTATTTTTCACCGTAAGAAGAGAGGAAACAATCAAGGGAGTTCTTCCTTTTGAGAGGCTGAGAACTTGTTCTTCGTGCTTCTTCCTTGGAGAACTTCCACTACCCTTCCACCAGTGATTTTGAGGTCTGGGTTATGGTGAGAGTTTGGGAGAGAAAACTCCTTGATTCCCTATTCTAATTTCTGCTCAATCGGAGGAAGAAGAAATCAGTTTTGGAGAAAACCAATTTCAGAACAGAGCATTCTGTTCTTGCTCTTCCTCCCACCGTTCTAAGGCATTCCGGCGACTAGCATCGCGGGAGAGGTCAGATCAGAGGAGCCCCAAGCATGTCCCCCCTCTAGAGGGTGTTCGCTTGAGCACCTGGGAGCCAGTTGATCTTCCATTGCTGCTGTTTTGCTTTGCCCTATTTTTGTGGTTGCAGATTTTCTTTGCAGCACCTGGTAGAGAGGAAGAGGTCATTGGTTGATCGATCTTCAAGCTCTCTTTTGAAGCTAGTTCCTTCAAGCCACTCCCTTGCCATCGGTGAAGGAAGAGACCAAGAGATTGGCCATTTTTGTTTTGGTTTGCTGCAGTTTTGGAGGAAAAGAAAACAGCATTTCAACGTGCTGGAAGAAGAAGAAGACATGAATAAATTTATTCCTGTTATCCCAGCAATTCCAGCAGATATCCTAGGGTTATTCCAGTAGGAATAAGGTAATTATTTCTAGTTTTATTTTTCATGCATGCCTAGATCTAGGTTTATATAATTGTTTATAAATATTACAT
Source organism: Areca catechu (assembly GCA_021397845.1). Taxonomy (NCBI): domain Eukaryota; kingdom Viridiplantae; phylum Streptophyta; class Magnoliopsida; order Arecales; family Arecaceae; genus Areca; species Areca catechu. The sequence continues at coordinate 137,731,306 of CM038053.1, read as the reverse complement.
GCCCTTGTTCATGCCTAGTTTTGTCTATACATGCATCCGGAATATGTTAGATCCTGTACGGAGTAGGTAGTTTCCGCTGTTATTTTAAAATAGTTTTAAAATACATACCTGCTCCCTGCTGTTGCATGCTTAGTGTAGGCACCTGCAACACCCGCGCAGTTTTCTTTCACCAAGTAGCCCAAAGAAATCAAATTCTTTTTCAATTCTGGTATATGTTTGACACTTGATAGAGTCCTTATCACTCATCATACATGCTCACCCTAATAGTGCCTACTCCAGCTACCATACAAGGGTGATCATCACCAAGACTTACACTACCTCCATCTGACGTATCATTGGTGTAAAACCAATCCCAATTTGAGGTATAGTGGTATGAGCATGCAGAATCCAAAATCCAGGTATTCTCCCAGTCCACTGATCCATCTGATACTACCAGTACTCCTTCTCCATTGCTTTCCAAAGCATTAGCACCACTAGTGTTAGCTCTCCCCTTTTCTGTCTTCCAAAGAGGACAATTCTTCCTGATATGCCCTAGTTGACGACACTTGTAGCATTTCAAACTTTTGTGATTTCGAGACTGAGATCTACTCTTGGACTTTCCCCTAGTTCTTTTCTTGGGTCTTCCTTGTCTCTCATTCACAACAAGAACCTCTGAATTAGGATTACCTTTGTAGATCTTTTCTCTTTGCTCATTGGATCTGAGCACACCAACAACCTTTTCATAATTTAGGGTTTCCTTCCCATAGACCAAGGTTGTTATGAGACCATCATATGATCTAGGGAGTGAATACAGTAGCAACAATGCCCGAACCTCCTCGTCTATCTTCACATCCAGACTCATCACCTCAGAACAAACCTGATTGAACCTCTGAATGTGAGCAACTAGGTCTCCTCCTTCAGGCATTCTCAAGCTATATAATTGCTTCTTCAGCCATAGCTTGTTAGTCATGCTCTTTCCCATGTATGTGTTCTCTAGTCTTCTCCAAAGACCTTTTGCAGTAGTCTCTGAACACACCTTAGGTAAAACCTGATCAGCCAAACACATCCTGATGGTGCTAAAAGCAATCTCTTCTAACTCTTCCCATTCTTCAACACTAATCTTTTCCGGTCTTTCTTTAACCAAGACCTTGTAGATCTCTGTTGACCCAGTAAATCTTTAACCCTTTGCTGCCACAGGGTGAAGTTTTCCTTACCATCATACTTCTCAAAATCTACATTGAACCCACTTGATGCCATTACCATAATCAAGAATTCAAGAGATATGAAAACCGTACCTACAAGAAGCCTTACTTCCAACCCTATGATCTTGAGATCTTCCATCCACGAACTTTGCTCTGATACCAAATGTTGAGAATCCGACTCCAAATCCAACCAGATTTGATGAACCAAAACTCTCAAGACTAGCCTCATTCCCGATTAAGAACAAACGCCTTGAACGACAAAGCAATTATAGAAGCGTATCACTAGGTTATGGATGACCATCTGCCAACAATCTCCATTGAAGATCATTGTAGGATTCAGATCTATAAAGATCAAGAATACTAAGAACGGGAGAAGAGAAAACAGAGGAATTTTCATGGGAGAAAGGGATTTTCTCTTTCAAGAAGTTCGTTACACCACTACTATCCTCTTACGAGAATACAATATATATACCTCGGTCACACATGCCCGAGATCCCAAAAAACTCTCCCAGCTGGCACCGTTAAAAAATAGTTCACCCGTCATCCGAGCTCACCTTAGATATTAGAGTCGACTAGGCCTTGAAACCGAGTCGACTCTAATCCATCCGAGCCGACTCGTCCAAACCACAGGTTTCCCTAACTGTGCATCCGAGCCAACTCTAATCCATTCGAGCCGACTCATCCAGACCACAGGTTTTCCTGACTGTGTATCCGAGCCGACTCTAATCTATCCGAGCCAACTCGTCCAGTCCATAACCACCTATTCTGAGACATGCCAACCAACAGAGTCGACTCTTACCATAGAAGAGCCGACCCTAAGACCCAGCTGACCAAAATTGAGCCTAAACACCTAGGACTCATACCAGACTCAACCCTAGCCCTAGACACATCATGAAAAATCATGATAGACCAGATCAATACATGTACATTGACCCAACTAGCCATGAATGCACCACCTGAGACTCAACACTACTCGGCTGCACTGCTCGGGATCCTTCCCCAACTCTTCACGGTGAGTATCCAGCACCTTTTTTAATGTTCTAGTTGGATCTTTAAAGAATCTGAACTTATCTTTGATGCAGATCGGGACTGACGTGCTCCTGCTTCGCGACTTCCTCACTACTTCGGCGAGGAAGGAGGCCGAAAGGGAGAAGAAGCTGGGCAAGCTCTCGGTCGATGTGAAGGACCTAGTAGAGAAAGGTCACGAGCTGAGTGAAGCAATAAGGCTCTCTGAGGAGATCTAGCCCATGTTGAAGGGCACATCAAGGACCTCGAGGCCTCCAGGTCCGAGGAGAGGATATTGACTCAGTGCTGCATTGATAAGGCGTCGGCGAGATCTCTCATCTCGAGTGGCGATCCCGGTTGCTGGAGAGCCGGGTCGATGAGGTCCTGGCAGAGCTTACGGTGGCCAAAAAGAAGACTTCTTATGTCTCGGGGCTACTGGAGGCTGCGTAGAGGGACGCCCAAGAGGCCGTGCATAAGTTTCGGGCTTCCTAGGAGTTCAAGGATGAGGTCCACAAGGCTGTTATGGACTTCTTCTTGAAAGGCTTTGAGCTCTGCCAGGAGAAGGTGGCCTCTCTCTTCCTGGAGCTCGATTTGGTCGGAGTCGTCCTTGGCGACCCCAGGGAGCAGCCTGAGAGTCAGTGACACCGGGAGCAGCCGACGAGGGGACCACCGGACGACCAACTAGGGAGGCAACCGATGATGTTGAGGCTTCCCAACCTGGGATGGAGCCAGCGATGGAGTGACCTTGGGTCCTTCATTTTGTATTCTAGTATAGGGTTTTCATTTTGTTCTTTTGGGTCACCCGGTCTGTCGGGTCCCTTTCATATGTATGAAACCCTTACACTTAGAAATGAAGCTCTTTTTCCTTTTTATACCTTAGTGTTATTGTCTTAGCTCTTTGCTTTGCTCCTTTGTTGATGGCGGGCCTGAGTCCCCTATTTTTTTTGTGTCGGAGCCAAGTCTGCGACTTTGATTCGGAATTCGATTTTGACTCTTGGCCAGAAATCAGGTTCGGGAGGCCTCCAGGCTTTGGCATGGGATTCCTGGAGCTTCCAGTTTGTACTTCATGAGTCTTTGGTGCTGGGACTTTTGTTGCTGGAATTGGGTTTCGTGTCTTTCATCTGGATTGAACTCCATGCTTCGTGTTGGAACAGGGTTCCGTGCAGTCATCCTGATTGAACTCCAGGCTTTCATCTGGACTGGAATCAAGGTTCGGTGCCGGAATTGGGTTCCAGGCTTCGGTGCCAAAAATGAGTTCCATGCGGTCATCCAGACTGAAGTCCGGGCTTTCATCTGGACTGGGATTCGGGCGATCATCCGGACTGAACTCCGGGCTTTCATCCGGACTGGAATCCGGGCGGTCATCCGGACTGAGCTCCGAGCTTGGTGCCGAAATTGGGTTCTGGGCTTCTGCGTCAGAACTGGGTTCTGTGCGGTCATCCAGACTGAGGTCCAGGCTTTCATCCGGATTGGGATCCGGGTGGTCATCCATTCTGAACTTCGGGCTTTCATTCGGACTAGAATCCGGGTGGTCATCCGGACTGAACTTTGGGCTCGATGCCAAAATTAGGTTCTGGGCTTCTGTGCTAGAATTGGGTTCCGTGCGGTCATCCGGACTGGAATCCAGGTGGTCATCCAAACTGAACTCCGGGCTCGGTGCCGGACTGGGTTCTGAGCTTCTGCGCCGGAACTGGATTTCGTGCAGATTCGTGACACACTTCCTCTTTCGGCGGGAGCTCCAAGGCGTGTGCTTCTTTCTAGGCCTCCTCGTGTCCCAGGTCCTTAACGAGCTTATCAAGACCTCCATCCAGCAATCCCATCCAGCCACCTGCACTACCCTCGAGATGTGCGACTCCCACGGCTAGCCCTCCTCCCACTCCTAGTACATGTTCTTCTTTGCTCAAATCGTCGAATTCTTCATCATCAAGGACTGGATCCTCCCCACCGGTGGTGGACTGATCTCCTAGTTCACCGCCGAACGTCGTCCCCTCCTATGGTCGCGCCTCCCTCTCATCGAGCCACCATCGTCTTCACCATCGCACCGCCCGAGATCGAGCGATGCCATCGCCACCCCTGGATGCTGTGACTGCCCCGCTGCCACACCACAATCCCCCCCACTCTGGCGAACTATCTGTGCTGCCTCACCAACGTCTCCGCCACCTACAACCAAATCGGTCAGCCACCGGCCTCCATCTCCGGTTCTCCTTGGCATCCGCCTTCCCTCCTCTTTGGCCACCACCAAGCTAAATCCCACCGAACGGACACCCGAGGAGAAGAAGGATCAACACCCAGCAGTCGACGACCACGCTCCACCACCAGCCAAAAAATTAGGCCGAGATCAGATATGGTTGCAACCAACCGCCCCAAATCGATAGGCCCGCAGACCTTCGCCATGGTCACCTCTGCCGCTTGGGTTTCTCTCCATGTCGTCACCGTCGTTGCCATTCTCCTCGCCGCTTTCTACGTTGGTCGCCCCCTCTACTGGAAGCTCTTCGCCTCCATCCACGAAATCCACGAGAAGCGCCAAATCGTCAAAGAAGGAATTTCCCAGTTTGTTTTAGAGGCCCGGAGGATGATGGGATGGGTCCAGGATGAGTCCGATTCAGGATCCAACATTGCTCGGAAGGCTTCCGTGTATACCAGTCGCTGGTTTATTCGAAAATGATCAGCTACAGACTTGCCATCGCCCACCCCTCCGATGACTCCAAGTCCATCGCCCAATGCTTCACCTTCGTCGCCGAACACCATCGCCTCCTTACTGTCCCGCCGCGCCCTGGATGCTTCACCTCCCATGGCCGCGCCTCTCTCTCATCAAGCCACCATCGTCTTCACCATCGCACCGCCTGAGATCGAGCGATGCCATCGCCGCCCCTTGGATGCTGTGACTGCCACCGCCGCCCCCTGACTACCATCGCCAGCCTCCGTCCACCTTCGCCTAGACCAAGCCCCCCTCCTCTCCATCCAGCGCCGATAACACCCCTCTACCAGGGCCTGTTCTGGTTTCAGTATGTGAAGATGAAGAGGGATTGCACGAATGTGAATACAATCCCCCCCACCCCGCTGCCGACTTCTCCACACCCTTACTGCCGACTTCACTTAAGGGAACTGCACGTTTCTTAAAGCAAGGTGCCATCCCCTATTGCTGATTCAAGATTCTGCATGCTTCTCAAAGCTGCACAATCCTTACTGATCCATACTTGATGAAGTCGAGTTTCTCCCCACCCCAGGAAAATGATGGGAATATCGCTAGCACGGATCTCGGAGCAAGCACGGATCTCGGAGCAAGCATGAATCCTGGAGCTGCACGAATCTCAAAGCATATCTAGAATAAATTAGTTTGGGATTTATCTTTTGTTTGAAATTTGAATTAGGATTTGGTTGGTTAGGATTGAGATATGGATAGGCTTATTTTATCCTATCTCAAATTCAAATAAGGGTTGAACAGGTCTATAATTACCACCCTCAGTCCTTTGTAAAAAAATAGTTTGGTGAATAAATGAGTTTTTAGAAGAGTGATTCTTTGTCATGCCTTCACCTTCAGGCATCGAGGGGCGTGAGGCCCTAGTTATCCCCCCTTCACTTTGATTCCATTTTCTTTATCCCCTCGTGTCATTTGAGATTCATCCTAATGCCTTCAAGTATTGAGATGGGTGGAATATCCTAGAGCTGAGAGGTCTCTTCGTTAGTGCGAGTCCCAAAGTCCATGAGATCCATATTCCTGTCTTTCATCCCCATTATTTTCTTCACCACTCCTTTACAAAAAATACAAAAAAAAATACCCTAATCTAGGTGACTTCTAGGCTCGCCAACGATCCTACCCCCTGTTCCCTTATCAGGAAGCTTCTCACGCGCGTGTCACCACCATGTCATGGGCAGAGCTATTTTTTTGGGGGTTAGCTTGGCCAAGATCATGTCCTAGTTCCCTCCTTCCTGGCGTGCCAAGATGTTGCTGCCTGGACCGTCGTGGCCTGTAGCTCTTGCGTGGCGTTGGGTGTATCCCTCCTCGCCTGTCCTTTCGTGGCGCACCCAGTTATGCAAAAGAAAGGAGACTCGGGCTAGGGATTCTGGTGGGGACACTCCGACGGTCAAGTCCGGTCTCCACTCTTGGAGGTTTTGAAAAGAATAAGGGTGTGAGAGTTCGCATTGAGGAAGAGAGCTTGAGCGGTGGTGGCTGTGTATGCTGGGACTCTTTTGATGAGATCCCTTGGTAGCCTTCAAGCACTCTCTCTCTCCTGGTTCTCTTCCTGCTCCTCTTTCTTACCTTGCTTGCCCCTTTCGAAGGCTTCTCGAAGTTTCTTATAGACAGAAGGTACTGATTGTGATCAGACCTAGGCTGGCCCTCTCCATCCCCCTCCTAGGAGGGGGGAGGGCTCTGGTAGGCCTGCGATTAGTAATGCTTGGGGAGTGGGTGCACTGGTGCACACATTCTCTTCATGGCAGGAAGTTGTGCCGTGGGTTTTGACATCTTGGCAAGACATCATGTTTGGGGAAACCTGGCAGGGTAGGGTGCTGTCCCTTTTCCACCCTAGGCCAGCTCCTTACTTCCCCTCTCTGGGGGGTACCAGAAGGCCTGCGGCTGGTAGTGCCTGGGTGTGCAAGAGCACACGCTCTCTTTATGGCACGAAGTTACACTGCGGGCTCTGACGCTCTGGCAAGATGCCGTGTTTGGGGAAACTTAGCAGGGCAAGGTATGGTGGCAGGCGCTCTAAGGTTTGAATTCCTTGCCATAGACTTCTCCTTTGGGATGGTGCAGATGGTTGGTAGGGAGATGCTGTGCCCTAAGTGGAGCATCCCTTCCCAACTAGTGTTGACATTGATCTGAAGGGGTCCTGATACCCAGCGAAGCATTCCCTTGTAGGTCTCAGGTGGTGCATCTCCGCTTGAAGGAGGGGTTGTATCCTCCTACGTGTTCTCCCTTGATTCCTGAGACGTGGTTGACCTTAACCAGGGGATTGTACTCACTCCCCTCAGCCCAAAGGTTGAGGAGAGATCAACTTCGACCGGGTGCTCGACCTTGGGGGAGCCACCTTGGAGGAAGGGCCCAAGGAGAGGGAGCTCGACTTCGACCAGGTGCTCGACCTTGAGGGAGCCACCACAGCATAAGGGCTCGAGGAGAGGGAGCTCGACTTCAGCCAAGTGCTCGATCTCGGGAGAGCCACCACGATAGAAGGGCCCAAGGAGAGGGAGCTCGACTTCGACCGAGTGCTCGACCTCGGGGGAAGCCACCCGACGAAAGGGCTCAAGGAGAGGGAGCTCGACTTCGATCGAGTGCTCGACCTCAGGGGAGCCACCCAACGAAAGGGCTCGAGGAGAGGGAGCTCGACTTCGGCCGGGTGCTCGATCTCGGGAGAGCCATCCCGGCGGAAGGGCTCGAGAAGAGGGATTATCGTGGCAATCTCTGCCAGCGGGATCGCCAGATGGATCCGAGGAGAACTCCACATCAGTGATCCTGCTACCTTAATAATATATATATATTTTAAGAATGAAATATAATCTACAATAGTATTATCATATTATAAAAATAATGTAATACAATAATATTTAATAATAATGTAATATTATTATATTATAATCTTTTATTAAATTAGGCTATAATTCATTATATTATATTATATATTTTATTATGATTATGATTATAATTATATTATATTATATTTTAATAATATAATATATTATTTTATTATTTTTTATTATATAATATTTTTAATGTCTATTATTATTATTTTATCATGTATTTTTTATTCTAGTTACCAAATATATATATATATTAAAAATTCAAGATTTTTTATAAATATAATTATCAAACAGTAAATTATTTTTTATAATATTTTTATTTTTAAAAATTTTAAAAACCCTATTTCTAAAGCAATGCCAAACGGGAGCTTAGTCCATTCGCCCAATTCTATCTTTGGTAAGTGCAAAAGAGGAACCATTGAACAGCAACGCGTCTTCCGGGCATACAGCCCCCCCTCGCTGCTCAGATTGTAAACGCCCACATGATCGGCATCGTTCGTATTATTATCCCGATAAATACGACGAATAAAAGAAACCAAATATATATTGAAAAGAAAAAAACCAAAGAAACCGCTGTCACTATTTATTCTGTCCGAACTTTCATCATCCCTTCTTTTTCCCCATATCTGAGCGTCCTTATCTCGCCATCTCTTCTTACCTCCCCAAAAACTCGCTCCAGGAGCTCCAATGGCGGAGGACAACGGCGACCTCAGCACCCATCTCCTCCCCGGCGGACACGATTCCGATGTCATCCTCGTTATCGACGGCGAGCGCCTCCCCGCCGAAGAGCCGGAGAACCCTTTCGAGTTCCTGGGCTCGCCCCCGCTGGTCCTTCCTCGGCCGATACCCGTCGATCCCTTCCGCAACCACACTCCGTCCATTGCTGGGGTCTATGAGTGGTTAAAGGTGGTCTTTTGCGTGCCCATCGCCCTCGCCCGGCTGGTGCTCTTCGGTCTCGCCCTTGCCTTGGGATTCGTGGCAACCAAGTTGGCGCTCGAGGGATGGAAGGACAAACAGAGCCCGATGCCCCGGTGGCGGAGCCGGATCATGTGGATCACCAGGATCTGCGCTCGTTGCATCCTCTTCACCTTCGGGTAATCGAAACTCCTTTCCTCTTCGTCTCCATCTCCCTCTGTCTTTTTCTTTATTATTTGTTGGTGGTGGTGGTGTTCTGATCATACTTAAAATGTAGATAATCTGTTTGAGATTTGGTTTGCTTTAGCCATGTGATTGCTATGATAAAGGACGTGAAGTTGTGAGCATGACATGAACAGAGGGGGAATAATGTAATGATAAGAGTTAGAAAAGATAATTGGAAGCAGATGAGGGGATGGAGTTTGGCCACCCGTAATGGTTTATATATGGCTTATTGGTTGGTATAACTTTATTATTTTTGTTCTGGGCGCTATATCTTTCATAATTTAGCCATGGATTGACAAGCACAATTAATTTCGAAAAGACAAGCACAATTAGCTTCGGAAAGGATAGGGGTTTGTTTCAGTGATTGGAGAAAACTCTGACACCATAAATCCAATGATTTCACCAACAGAAAAATACTTCAATGTTTCGTAACTATCTTGGCTTCCTTTACATTTTCCCTATCTTTTTGATAGAAACCCTGAAACTTTGACTAAAATTTTACTAAAATTGTTTAAACTACCACAATCACTGAAATTGTAAGGACCAAAACTTGGTTGACCTCACTAAAACCAAATTTTTACACCTTTGCTATGCCAGTCTTAGCCGATACTTCTGCAGCATATTAAATTCTAATGTGCTCATTCCATGTAGCATGGTTGGATTTGATGTCCTTTGAAAAGGATTATGTACAAGACTGTGTTAAGATGTAGGTAAATTCTTTTTAAATTGATTAAATGCAATAATTTGCTCTTTATAATCAATATTACTTAGGGGAAATAAAATCGAAGTTGATGAATTGTTTAAACTTATACTTAGGGGAAATAAATCAAATTAAAGCTAGTACATAAGTTTTGGGCCTTTTTATTTGCTAGGAGAAATGTTTGGGAATATGAGGACATAGAAGCTTGCTATTTTCCATATTTCTATGCTTTAGTAAAACATGTGCTATATTGTTGTCTGTATGCATGCGTGTGTGCAAATGCATAGGCACGGATGTATATGCATATTCATATTTGTACATAAGTACAAGTAGGGTTTCTGGTACCGTCTTGAACCGCCTAGTTTGAAGCATAGCATAACATACTAGCCAAGAATTGGTATGGTTTAGTTCTAAAAAATGGTTCAGGATCCGAACCATAAAAATTGACTTGAATCGAACCGGTACGGGTCAGTTCGTACGGTACAGGTATGTTTGGACCGGTATGGCTTGGTTCAGTTCGGTTCAGGCTCAGTTTGGATCTGGTTCAGGTCCGGTTCAACGATCTTTGCTTGAGAGGGGAGAGGAAGATAGTTTTTTCTCAATTCACCAAGCTCAGTACGTCTACTGGTATGGTACCATATTGTACCGTATCGGTCGCTGACCGGTATGGATCCTAGCATAGTTCAACGATCCTTGGATACAAGATATTCACATATATATTTTGTAGCATGTTCTATGTAAGTGAGAGAACATACATCAAAATCTTGAAGTATAGATGGTTATGATTTGTTTACTATTTTTTCTTCCGAATTCCGTGTCTTTTTAAAGTTTTGAAATTCAAAATTATTAAGGGATAAAAATTCAAAGATTTCCAAGAAAAATGAAGATTTCTAAAATAGAGAGAAATTAGGGCTGTAAAAGACAAAAGTAGAAAAGAGGAATATGATGAGATACGCTGATTGATTTTTATCTTACATATTTAGAGCAAGCCCCTATATCCTTTGTTGCATTTGGTTGCGGAATAAATTTTGAGTGAACTAGATGCTGGACTCATGCAATGCATGGAGTATAACAATTTTGATGTTTGGTATGATTCAAAATTTATTTAATAAAATTTATTATTTATTATATTTATTATCTTAAATCTATTTAAAATTTATTTTAAAATTTTGATATTTGGAAAATTCTTTTCTTCTTAAAACTAAATTAGAGAAGTATGGTGCAAATTTTGGAGAGAAAACTTTCTCCAAAACTAAGCCAGGCTTCTTTACTTTTAGGACCTGGTTGGGAGAGGGGAATAGGAGATAAAAGAAAAGAATATGAGAGAAAGTAATGCTATTTCTTGGTTGGGGTTTTTTTAAGAAGAAAAAGGAAGGAAAAGGAGGGAAAGGGAGGGAAAACAAATCCTCTCAAATCTGCAATTTTTTCTCTTCCAAAATGAGAGGAATTGGAGAGAAAGAAATTGGGATATAATCCCTATCTTACCCATCTAAAAGTAAAAAAAGGCTGTATCATTTCATTTCATTCCTTTTCTTTTTTCTACTTTCAACCAAGAAGAGATATTATTTCTTTTTTTGTTAAACTTACAATCCATAGGAGAAAAATAAAATTCCTTTCCTTTCTTTGCTTTTCTTTTTTTCTCTCCTCACCAATCCTTTCTTTTTTTTTCTTGCCCAAACTCCCAACCAGGCCCTTATAGATATAATAGATAATAGATAAAAAGATATTTAAGTATTTCCAATGCACACCTATATTAATTAATTTTAATATGCTGTATTTCATTGTTATATAGAAGGTGTAAGTTTTAGCGGGAAAAAGGATTTGGAAAAACTGACACTTTGCAGCCATTGAATCCAGATACCACTATTTTAGATATATATATAATAGATAAGGAAAAGTTATTTAGGTATTGTAGAAGGGTTACAAGCAGGGTTTGCGGTACCGTCCCGTACCGTACCGGTCAACAGTCGGTATGGTTCATATATAAAAAATGGTCTGGCACTCTGGACCGTTAAAAAAAATAAAAAATATATTCCATATGGTACTGTACCATATTGTACCGCCCAGTTTGGGCTCAGTTCGGGTTCGGTTCGTGCTCGATTCAGGTTAAACAATTTTTTTATAGGAAGCGAGGGGTTTTTTTAAGATTTTGTGAGCCTGGTACGGGACCAGTACCGTACTGTACCAGTTGGTGATTGGTATGAGGACTGGCACTGGTTTCGAGTTCCTTGGTTATAAGCATGAAAAGCTAAATCGGACTGAGTCACTTGATTCGGCCCGGACTTTCAGTCCGGCCCCTAAATCGATTGAAATCACATTGAACCGGGCAATTCAGCATGGTTTCGGGCTAAACCGAACAGTTCGGCCCAACTCGGTTGGTTTGGGCTTTTTAAATTGAATGAAAAGAGAGAAGTCTCCTAGAACCATGTTGATGATGAAAATCTAACTTTCCAAGGCTAAAAACTAATAAATTTTTTTATAAAGAAAAAAAATTCTTATTGTCATGCTTTACAATAGAAATAGGTATTTATAGGCTTTTAGATTAGAAAAGGAATTATATTCTTTAGGATCATACTAAAATTAAAAATCCACATAAGGTAAGTTGATGAAGCAAATCAATCAACTATTTAAGAAATATTGTAGAGATTTTGAGCTTGTATTTGAACTGCATTTAGAGACTTTGTTTTGTTTACAATCGGAAAAGAATATTTATTATTATCATGTTTTATAATAGAAATATGTATTTATATACCTCTGGTTTAGAAAGGGAATAATATTCTTTAGGATCATTCTAAAAATAGAAATTCACATAAGATGTCTTATTGTCATGCTTTACAATAGAAGTATGTATTTATAAGTCTCTAGATTAGAAAGAGAGTAATATTCTTTAGGATCATACTAAAAATAGAAATCCATATAAGGTAAGTTGATGAAGCAAATTAGTCAGCTATTATTAGAAAAGTAAAACTTTTTTATAGAAGGAAAAATAGTAAGGCAAATCATTCAAGAAATCTTAAAAAGTTGATTCTATACCTTAAGAAACAAAAAACCTGAAAAACAAAAAATCAACAAAAAAATAGTATGCTGGTTTGACTGGCAGACTCATCCATATCGTGTATCGGTACAGTACCGAACTAGTATCTTTTCATATTGGCTAGCAACCGATATGGATACCGGTACCAGTCCGGCGAACCTTGGATACAAGTTTGTTGGTGTTTGGTTGGATGAATACGGGAGGGGATAAGGTTAGGGATTCAAGTGCATTAAGTATGCATTGGATTTCATGATGATTTATATTTTATCTCTCATAAAAAAAAGTTGATTTAGATTTTATCACAAGGACAGAATTGCTCTCCTACTTTTTTTTGGTATTTGGAGAGTGGATGGGGGCAAAAGAGTAATTGGAGGGCTAATATGGTAATTGGGATGAACGAGTTTTCTACTCAGTTCTGTGGAATGAGCCCATCAGAGCTCCACCATGGAATTAGCTTATCATGTAAGTGGGAGGGATTTCTTCTAGGACATCATGACGAGGGAATAAGCCTACTCTGTCAGTGCCAAAATGTTGTTTGGTAGAATAAATGATGCAAGTGGGAGGATATTCCCTCACTTATTCTGCAAGCATGCTACCTTAGCCAAGGCTTCATTCTTCAAAGTCAGTTTCAGATGTTCTGACTACAAAAGTTCTTATTTTTGCATAATAGATACATGTCGCTTTGCATGCATATGCATGCATATATAGGTGTGGGTATACAATTGCAAATCAACACATGCAATGCATGTTAAGAAAAAGATATGACTTACCAAAAGAAATAGATATATATTCATAAAATACAAAATAGGAGCAAAAATAAAAGATGAAACAAAAAAATAAAATAAAAATAGTATAGAATAAAATATAAAACATCAACGCAATGTGAAGCAAACAAAAGATATGTTAAATTAAATCAAAGGGCATTCCTCACCTTGATTTTGGCCAAGGTCCTAGTTCTCAATTAAAAAAAATCAATGTCACTGTACTTGCAGTGCTCCATGCTAGATGCCATGATATCTAATTGTTACTTCCTATCTGGTCCTTATAAAAATTTTAATGAATTAGGTGATAATATTATGTCCACTATTGCTGTCAGCTACCTTATTTGTTAGGGATTACAAATAGAAGGCTAGTTTGAATTGAAAGAACTCATGCAAGAGAAACACTAGTACTGAGATATTGATTATTTATGAAATAAAGGTGGGGATGGGTTTGTTTCAGAATGAGTATATTTTTTGAAGAAACATTAGGGGGTTCCTTTCTTATGCACATGGAAATTCTACCACATGGCAAGGGGACTACTGTAACTCTAGGATTTTTTGCCGAACTAGTAGGATTTGGTATGGTACATGGGGATGGTTGATTAATAAGTTGCCAATCCAGCATCAGTTGGCCCGAGGAGCTTTTCATGTTTACACAATAGGCAACCCAAAGCAATTTCATTTTTAGAGAGCTTAGAGGTATTCTAGACTTGACTCAAGAGTGTTTTGATTAGAAAAGTGATAAACAAAATCCTGTGAAAACATAAAAATGTAGACACTTTTAAAATATTAAATCAAGATGTCTTTGATTGAAAATTTTATGGTTTATGCTATAGTTTTACTCACTAGATGCATAGGCAAAAGACCTCCAAAAATGTGTGATTTTTGGTTTCTAGCCAATGTAAATGCTGTAGATCATGATCAATAGTTCATATTTTTTATTTTGAGAGGTCTTTCATTATTTTTAATGAGGAAGCATGTGGAGCCAAATTCTCTCAAAAGCTTCCCAGCCTAACTGTATATGCATACATACATATTAATGTAGATATGTATGTATGCATATTTGTATGATTCGGTGCATTATGTTTTTAGGCTAACCATTCAATAGAAATCATTTGATTATGGTAATATTTCACTTACCTTTCAACATAATTAATCTTTCTTTTTTTGTATATCCTTTTTTTTTTTTGTTATCAGCTATCACTGGATTAAGCGAAAAGGAAGGCCTGCATCACGCGAGGTTGCACCGATAGTTGTTGCTAATCATATCTCATACATAGAGCCCATATTCTTTTTCTATGAACTATTTCCAACTATTGTTGCTTCTGAGTCACATGATGCCTTGCCCTTTGTTGGAACTATTATCAGAGCCATGCAGGTACATCTATGCTTTACTTGGTTAATACTTGTCGAATATCTAGTTATCTAGTGTTAAATTTATGAACTTTTTACTTTCCATGTATTGGCATTCTTGCAAAATCAAGTTATTAAGGAGTTACCATTTCATTGAGTTTTATGTTTCATGTTGTATAGGTTATATATGTTGATAGGTTCTCAGCACCATCAAGAAAGCATGCTGTTAGTGAAATAAAGGTAAAAGGGTTTGCAAGTTATGATATCTATATTTTGATCTAATTTCTGCTTTTCTTAACATTGTTATTTTCTTCAGTTGTATTGTAAATCAAGAAAATTGCACTCATGAACTTATCACTTGTCTTTGTTTTTCTATTATCTTGGTAAATTTTGTGTTCTCTTTGGATCAATTCGACCACTTTACTTTATAAGTCCTGTTTCATTTATTTTTTAAGATATGTTCTTCTGAACCAATGCTTATTCATGGTATTTTATTCTTTTAGCTGTAAAAGTTTTATTACTGTAATGGTGGAATAAAGAAGCTGAACATGGTTTGAAATTTTATTGGCAAGGTCAATGGTGGTTTGTAGCTTATTAAGGTTGGATTTGGACATTCTAAATTTAAAATCATGATCTTATTCTGTTTCTTTTTATTCAAAATTTTTAGATGTTGAAAGACAAGAATTTCAGTAGGGATTGAGTTCTACTCAAAGTTGAATTTTCTAATCACATGATTTGAAAGATTTGGGAAATTTTCATTGTACTAACAAAAACCAAGTTGTCTTGAACCATGATTTGTAATTTTGAAAAGCACAATGATTACGAAATATTATGATTCCTATAACATATCCAACACAACCGAGGGTCAGTTTTGAAATTCTGTGGGATTGTATTATGGTGACTTATTATGTTCATGAAGATTGGTCCTCAATATTTCAAAACATTAGGGTATTACTATAATGCTTATCCAACAAAATTAGTGAGCTCATGGGAATAAAAAAGGGCAGGAAAATTGTGTCTACAATAATATTGTGGAGTTTAAGCTGATGGTGAAATGTTGATCTAGCCTTTATCTTTTTCTAATTCATCGCATCATTTTGGAAAGGTAATATAATGTTTCTTTAGGTAGTTGAGATTCATATGTAATCTGTGCTTCATGATTAAGGATATGAGTCTCCTTATGCCCTTAAACCCTCTCAATCCTAGTGAAGGGCAACATTTTTCCCAATACCTCTAAACTTGTCAAGCTAGTGAGGGGCAGATTCAATCTTTGGTTTATTGTACAACCTTCTAGAAATGTTATCAGCAGGCTACGTAGCAACTTTTGACCAAATGATAATGGAGACTGGTTGATCCTATTATATATGATTCTTTTGAAACATTAGGATGATTTGTTCATCTTTTTTCCTTAGATTACATCAAAGGTGAAGGAAAATTTTGATGAACTATGACTACAAAACACAATATTTATGGATTTAGTGTTGTTGAGCTTTTTGCATATGAAAAATAAGGTGAACATAGACCATCTCGGAGAACAGATGCCAAACATATTGTAGCCAAATAGAAGCCAAAAAAAAAATCACTCTGATGTCATTAAATGTAGTTTTTAGCTTTTGTAAATGAGAAAATATCTCCTTTTGGAACCTGGTTACCTGGTTGATTGTAACACCAACATTTTGAGGCTTGTGACCACTGTCAAATCCAAAAGGGGACATTGATTGCTGCAGCCCCCCCCCCTCCCAAGGAAATTTAAAACCCCTTGCATATAGACTTGTTCATGGGCTAGCTTGGGCCCGAGCCAAGCTTTGCTGGAAGGTCAACACAATTTACTTAGGTCTAGGCTTGGCCTCAACTGGCCCAGATTGGCTTTGGGTACTAAGCCTGGCCCTTACTCGGTCGGGCTTTGGGCTTTAGGCCAAGCATCAAACTTCCCGAATTTTTTTAAATTTTAAAATACCAAAAATACTTAAAAATGATTTAATGGTGTTAAATATGAATAAAATTAAATATTGTCAGCAACTAACAACATGTCTGTCCCATTAAGTTCACATTATCAACAATAATTGTTAATTAAGTACAAATACATCAAATATATAAACAAACACAAGGAAAATAAAAATAATTCAGACTTGGCCTGGTTACATTTTTTTGTTATATCTGGCAAATGTTACAGCAAAAAGTGGAATGATTTCCTTTAGTCTCTGATGACTCGTTTTGGATAAAAATATTTTTTTAGCTTATGATGATGGGGGAAGTAAATTTGTGTTTCCAGACCACCCTTTGGTTAGACTATATTTCATGCCATCTTGCATAGCTGATAAGAAATAAAAAATGGAAGATTGGCATGTCTATTTTTTGGTTCTGCCTGGCATTCCTGTGCTTGATTTGCATACTTGCATAGCAAAGTTGAAATGTGACCATTTGACGATCAGTTGATGTTATTTCTTTTTTTTATTCACCGGATATATAGTTATGCAAGTTGCACAAGTGTATTTTGTTACTTTAATTTTTGATCAATTGTTTTGTCCTCTTTCTTCTTTTGCAGCTTAGATTTGTTAGTATCAGTATAACCTGGGCATGGTTGTAGTGTCAACACTATATGAAATGCAATTTTTTTATTTTTCAATTGGGAGAGAGCAAAACTTGCTTTGCTAACTGAGTACATAAAATAGGACTCTTTTTAATAAAATGTCTCCCTGCATATTAGCTATTTGATACAGAAACATATTTTCTAGGACCTGAATTCAGAGAAAGGCTTCATGCAATGGTTTTCCACGCGTTTTACTGTTTCCTGAGGGAACCACTACAAATGGGAGGTTTCTTATTTCATTTCAACTTGGTGCATTCATTCATGGCTTCCCAGTTCAACCTGTGGTTGTGCGCTTTCCCCATGTACATTTTGACCAGTCATGGTATTTTTTTTTATTTTTTATATGAGGTATGTTTTTTATTGATGCCTTCTGCCATAATACATTTGATGTCATCTAATTCAGGGGGAATATTTCGTTGACGAAGCTCATGGTCAGAATGTTCACTCAGTTTCACAATTTCATGGAGGTACCTCTATCTTTTTCATAATCTATACACCCTTTTTGTTTGAATGTCCAGGTGCTGTTTGTTAACTGCAATGCTTGTGACTTTCTGCAATTGCTACATGCCAAAAGTCTATGATTTGTTTAAAGTTTAAATCCAGTTTTTTAGTTTTGGGTGAAAACAGCTATTTTTTCTTAAAATGTTCATAAATTTTATCATACCCAAAAACTGTCAAGGCACAGAGGTCTAGTTAAAAAAGTCCTAGATCTTAATATCCAAAATTTCTTCATCTTATATGATACTAATTAGCACAGGATGCTTCAATACTCATACATGCTTTACTCTTTTCAAATCTTAAACACCATTTTTATTTATTTACCATATGAATGACTACCATATAGCATTGTCATGTTGTGAATCCAGCATCAGAATTGGCTACGTGACCGGTCACATAAACCTAGATATCATCCTAGAAATCATGCCAGGCCTATCCTTCAATTCAATATCCAAGTAGTGGTAAAGAACAAATTTCATTAATTACTTTTAGAATTTTTTATTAAAGTTAACAGGTAAATAAAATTCAACTAAAATTTAGAGTAAATCATAAAATAAGGGATTAACACCTAAATCCTAGCTCCTCACTGATTGGTTCCAAAGTCCAATTGATCTTTCGGATCTATAACAAAAATATAGGAAAACAGGGGTTCGGATCTATAACAAAAATATAGGAAAACAGGGGTGAGCTATACAGGCTCAGTAAGTTATCAACACCTCTAATATATGCATAAACATGTCAACAACAATTTGCAAACATATACTAATCATGCATTACAGTATAACCAGCTCACAATAAAATAAAATGCAATATCACATTATGTTATATCCATCCGGCCGGCCTAGGTTGGACCGGACAAGGCGTTCAGCCGGTTGATACGGATTGACGCTCCCATCGATCGGCTCTCGTGGAGGTCCTGACGGGTTCCCCATCGAAGGTCCAATGAGCCGACTGGCTACTGGACTTATTGTTCTAGGGGCCAACCTATCCGAAGACCAGCTGACTCATGGGTAGCCAACCTACTAGAGGCTGATCTACTGAAAGCTGACCAACCTGGGACCAGCTGATCCATTCCTGCTTAGCTTGACGGACTTATCCCCATCTGGGGAACCACCCGAAGGTTCCGGAAGATTCCCTCCAGCTGGTACCAGAATTCTGTTGCAACGGACTCCACGCCATGGCCACGACTTTATGCCACCTGGCCATCACTTCAATCCTCCCACGGGCAAACCAGGGACTTCATCTCTGTCCTCTAACAAATTTTGGCAGTATCTCACGCCCATAAAAGGTATCCAGGGGGCCTCCACCGGGATAAGACGCTCTTTCCTCTCGACGCTATGCTCTTCTCTCTTTCACTTCACTTTGTTGCTCCAAACCCCCTGCTAACTTAAGCATCGGAGTGTCCCCCGTCGGAGCACCTCCGGCGCCCTGGGGACTTTGTGCAGGTTAACCGGCGAAGGAGCTTTCCAGCGCAGCGAACCGAGTCCGATCCAGGTGGAAGCGCAGCAACAGATTGGCGTTAGAGGAAGGGGGTTCTGCCCTCTACTCTAAAACGGGAGATTGACTGAAGAAAGTTGTCAATGGTAAAGGGAAGAACGTGAAGCATCTTCGCCAGAGGGAGGCATTCTCCCCATGGGCCTGAAGCGTCTCGTGGAGAAGACGCCACGGCCACCGCTGCTGAGCGCACCATCACTCTGGGGCTGCAGCAGTTCCAGATGCTGGTAAACCGCATTGAGACGCTTACCTCAGCAGTCCAGCATTTCCAGGAAGCGGCAGCCATCCGCGGCGTCCTGCATCAACCACCAACCGGCTGCCAGGGGGAGTTAGCAGTCGGAGGAGCCACCACCCCTCACCCACGTTGCTCCGAAGCCTCGAAGGTCTCTGGGGGCTCACGCCAGCGGGAAGAGGGCGAGGTTGGCTTCCCCATCCTTCGCTGACTCCGCTCCCCTCGGTGGTCGGCGCCCTGCTGAAGATCCGCTGACTATGGCAGTAAGATCATGCGCATGGCGGAGATTATCGAGCACCAGAAGGCCGAAGGGGGGCAGGCGTATGACACCCGCCCACCTTTTTCTGCTGAGATCTTGGGGGAGCCTATCCCCCGACACTTCAAAATTCCTCAGGTGGACCCCTACGATGGTACCACCGACCCGTGGATCATTTGGGTACTTACAAAGCCCACATGATGGTACAGGGCGCCTCCGACGTCCTTCATTGTATTGCATTCTCAGCCACCCTGAAGAAGGCCACCTGGATGTGGTTTGCGGCCATCCGACCAGGTACAATCCGGTCTTTTTCTCAACTTGAGACTCTTTTTCTTTCACATTTCAGGACATGCAGTCGAGCTCCAAAGAACACCGATTGCCTCTTCCTTATACTCCAAAAGGAGGGGGGGACCCTCCGAGATTACATGGCTCGCTTTAACTCAACGGCCATGGAAGTCCCTGACTTGAACGAGGCGGTAGCAATGTCCGCCTTCAAGAGAGGGCTTCGGTCGTCCAGGCTTACATTCTCCCTGGACAAGAAGTTCCCAACGGACTACGCCGAGCTGTTGACCAGGGCCCACAAGTACACCCTGGCAGAGGAGCAATCTGCGAGCCGCCTCCAAGCGGAGGGGAAATCAGCCACTAAGAAGCGGAGCGACAAAACCCCTGCAGTCCGACCTCCTGGCGACGACAGCCGACCTACTCGCCGTCGAAGCCCGAAACCAAGGGACTTCTTTAAGAAGTTAGAGACTTATGCGCCCCTCTCCCTTCCGAGGGAGAAAATTCTCATGGAAATCGAGAATTAGGCTTACTTCCAAAGGCCTCGACCGATGAGGGGCCCCTTGCCGCTAGAAACAAGAACAAGTACTGCCGGTTCCACGGACCATGGACACGACACTGAGGAGTGCCTCCAGCTGAAGGATGCTATCGAAGACCTCATCAGGAGAGGGTATTTGAGCAAGTACGTCCATCCCCGTCGGGACCGGGCTGAAACCTCAACTGTCAGAGCCACCTGAAGAGGCTGAACTCCCCAATCAGCATGCGACGGGCGGAGGCGTTGACATGTTGCACCGAAAGTCCGACCGGGGGTCTGAAGGGGGCCAGGATATTGTGAAGAGGCCCAGGGGCTCCAGTATGATCAGTTTTTCTGATGAAGACCTCTTGGAACCCCATCTTCCAGGAGATGACCCTGTCGTTGTATCGGTAATCATTGCCAATTACGATGTAAAGCGTGTCCTTATTGACAATGAAAGCTGTTCGGAAGTTTTACTGTACGATGCTTTTATTCGAATGAACTTGCTTAGGTCAAGGCTGCGGGACTCCTTGGTGCCACTCACTGGCTTTGGGGGAAACTCCGTTGGAGCAGAAGGAGAAATCACCTTACCTGTAACCCTTGGGACGGAGCCCCGCCAACGGACTTTTCCTATCAATTTTTTGGTTGTCCGTACGACCTCGGCGTACAATGCCATCATAGGCCGGCCGGCCCTTGATAAGTTCCGTGCCATCGTATCTACTTATCATTTGCTAGCGAAGTTCCCGACTCGTAATGGGATCGGGGAGTTAAGGGGAGACCGCAGGATGGCCAGACAATGTCTAGCCATACATGATAGGCAGCTGGATGGGCGCCCCACACTTGAGCAACTGGATCTCAGGGGTGAAACGGATGACCACAGTCAGCCTGTCGAAAAGGTTGTGTTTGTTCCGCTCAGAGAGGATGATCCTACTAAAGTACTTCAAATCGGGAGTACGCTAAGTGAAGAAGCCCGACAGGAGCTGATAGGGTTCTTGAGAAGCAATGCTGATGCTTTTGCCTGGTCACCCTCGAACATGCCAGGCATCCCGTCGGACATCATTACTCACCAACTTAAGGTGGATCCAACGTATAGGCCAGTCTGACAGAAGAAAAGAAGCTTTGCTGCCGAAAGGCAGAAGCCATCGAAGGAGAAGTAAAGAAACTCCTCGACGCCGGCTTCATTAGGGAGTCTCACTATCCCGAGTGGGTGGCCAATGTCGTTATGGTGAAGAAGGCCAGTGAAAAGTGGAGGATCTGTATGGACTACACAGACCTCAACAAGGCTTGTACGAAGGACAGTTTTTCCTTGCCAAAAATTGACCAACTGGTGGATGCTACGGCTGGCCACTAGCTTTTGAGCTTCATGGATACCTTCTCTAGGTACAACCAGATCAAGATGCACCCCGAGCACGAGGAGAATACGGCCTTTGTCACGGACAGGGGGCTGTATTGTTACAAGATGATGCCTTTCGGTTTGAAGAATGCGGGTGCCACTTTTCAACGGCTGATCAACCGAGTTTTTGAGGGGCAACTCGGAAGGAATATGGAGGCTTACGTCGACGACGTGATTGTTAAGAGCCTCCGAAGGACCGACCACATCAGGGACTTGCGGGAATCCTTCGACGCGCTGAGACGTCATCGGATGAAATTGAATCCCGCCAAGTGCGTCTTTGGGGTGACCTCCGGGAAATTTCTCTGCTTCCTGGTCACTCAAAGAGGTATTGAGGTCAACCCTGAGAAGATCAAGGCCATTATGGACATGGCACATCCGACCAGTAAGAAATAGGTGCAAGAGCTCACCGACCGTATTGCCTCTCAGCCGTTTCATTTCCCGGTCGGCTGAGAAGTCCTTGCCCTTCTTCAGAACTTTACGCCGGTCGGACCGTTTTCAGTGGATCGACGAGTGCCGGTCGGCCTTCGAAGCCTTGAAGGACTATTTGAAGAACCCCTCGCTGTTGGCCAAGCCAATAGAGGGGGAGGTGTTGTACCTATACTTGTCGACCTCTGATGAAAATGTCAGCACCGTCCTTGTGCGGGTGGGGGAAGATGGCCAGCAGAAACCTGTCTACTACATCAGCAAAGTCCTCCACGATGCCGAGACAAGTTACCCCAAAGTCCAAAAGCTGGTTTACTCGGTCATGGCAGCGAAGCGCCTCCGGCCCTATTTTCAAGCGCACCCGATCGTTGTGCTGACTGACCAGCCTCTCAAGGCAATCCTCCGAAGTCCTGACACCTCCGGACGGCTCGCCAAGTGGGCTGTCAGGCTGGGCGAGTTTGACATCTCCTTTCAATCCCGATCGGCCTTGAAGGCCCAGATAATTGCTGATTTCATTGCATAATGCACATGGGGGCCGAAGGCCACCCCTTCGATTGCCGAAGTACCTGTGGCCGGTGCAGTAGGAGAGATCGAGCCCGCCTGGACTCTACACGTAGACGGAGCCTCCAATCTCGCTGGATGTGGGGCAGGCCTGATTTTAGCCGACCCCGACGGGCAATGTCTGGAGTATGCCTTGCACTTTGCATTTCAGGTATCTAACAACCAAGCGGAGTACGAAGCTTTACTTGTAGGGCTGAGGATGGTTGGTGAGTTGGGCATCAGTAGAATCCAGGCCTTCTCTGACTCCCAGTTGGTAGTCAATCAAGTGAAGGGCGAATTTGAAGCGAGGGACCCTACCCTGGCTAAGTACTTGGACAAGGTACGAGGCTTTACATCTTTGCTCAAGTCTTTCGAGATTCTCCATATATCTTGGCTGCAGAACTTCTGGGCGGGCGCTCTGTCGCGGTTAGCCACGGCTGTGGTCGGCACCTCCGATCGGACCTTTGTGGAGCATTTGCAGCGTCCATGCATTGCGAAGAACCGACCGGCATCCATCAGGTTGAGCAGGAGGCATCTTGGATAGACCCGATCCGTACCTTCCTGGTTCAGGGCACTCTTCCGGACAACCCGGTTGAAGCCAAGCGTATATGCTCGACAGCCTCTAAATACGTCGTCCTCGACGGAACCCTCTACAAGCGGTCATTTTTACAACCATTATTGAAGTGCCTGGGGCCGATCGATGCAGACTATGCGCTCAGGGAGGTGCATGAAGGCATTTGCGGCGACCACCTTGGAGGAAGATCTCTGGCCTATAAAATTATCCGGCAGGGATATTACTGGCCCACAATTCAAAAGGACGCGTCAGACTTCGTGCAGAGGTGTGACGCGTGTCAAAGGTATTCGGGTGTCCAAAGGAGGCCCGCCAGCCAGCTGACCCCACTTACGGCGCCGTGGCCATTTGCCCAGTGGGGCATGGACATCCTGGGACTATTTATCCCAGCGTCCGGCCAACGAAAATTCCTCCTGGTGGCCATCGATTAATTTACCAAATGGGTGGAGGCTGAAGCAATGGCGCAGATAACAGAAGCCAAGGTGGAGAACTTCGTCTGAAATTGCATTATCTTCAGGTTTGGCATCCCACGGACGATCATCATAGATAACAGAAGGCAATTTGACAACTCAAGGTTCCGAGATTTTTGCTAGCAATACCATATTTTCCATTGGCTCACCTCGGTCGGCCATCCTCAATCCAATGGAAAGGCTGAAGTCACCAACCGGACGATCCTGCATGGGTTGAAGACTCGGCTAAATGAAGTCAAAGGACTTTGGGTGTAAGAGCTTCATTCGGTACTATGGGCATACCGGACTACCGCTCGGACGGCAACCGGAGAAACTTCGTTCAACTTGACCTATGGAAGTGAGGCAGTCATCCCCGTAGAAATCTCTTTGCAATCCCTGCGGGTTGATCACCTCACTGAGCCGATCAATTTGGAGCAACGAAGGGCTGACCTGGATTTGCTGGAGGAAACCAGGCTACGGGCAAGCATGAAGATGGCAACTTACTGGCAGAAGATGGCTCGATATTACAATTCGAGGGTTAAGGCGCGAACCTTCCAAGTTGGAGACTTGGTCTTGCGGAGGACGGAGATTTCAAGGCCGACCGAGCAAGGAAAACTTTCTCCTAATTGGGAGGGTCCCTATCTGTAGGGTTCGGTGGCAAGGCGGAATCATAGATTTCAAAAATTTTTATCTTTATGAAATCTTCACCAAACCTTCAACCCAAAATCTCCTTAAAAGAATTAAAACATATAAGATGTTTATATAAGATTTAATCTCAAATTAAGATACTAACCTGTATCGCAAAATCCAAACTCTGAATCTCCACCAGGTGCCCAAATGTTCACCCTCCAATGGTGATCCACACAGAAAAATAATGAAGACAATAATTTCTAGTTCTTGGCTCCTCTTCTTGAATTCTTTTTCAAGAATTCAATTCTTGGACCTTTAGGCTGAAATTTTCTTTCTTGAAAATTTCTTTTCTTCCTTCTTTCCTCTTCTTGAATTTTCTTCAAGAATTCCCTTTTTTGAATCCCTTTTCTTGAATTGAATTGGAAGAAAAATTAAGACAGTCAAAGTCTTAATTCAAGAAGGAAAAGAAGAATAGATCCTTTCCCTTTTCTTTCCTTTACCGTTCAAGACCTTCTTCTTATTCTTGTTTAGGGTCAGAGTTTCGACAGAGGATACCTCTGTAAGGGAAACAATACCCAACAAGAACAAGAGGGAGTATTCTGGAGAGGAAGAAAAGAATTGGATCTCTGAATTATGTTACGTGAAAACCCCCGAGAACCCCAACCCTATTTATAGATCTCAGAGGGGTGTCATCTCGAAACAACGCAACCCTCTGAAACCCCAGGGATCACGATCCCTCATTCCTCACGCGTCCCCTCAACCAAAAATCATGATTCTCCGATTTGATTTTCGTTTTTCCGACGAGGACTCTCGGAAAAACTTCAGGAAGAATCGCGACTTTTGGAGACGGATTTGCGACCGAAAAGCGACGGATCTTTTCCTTAATTTTTTCTGGCCATCAGATCCAGATCCAAGGGCGCCAGACAAGGATCTGAATCGCCCCTTTTCAGATTTTTCTCCGACGTTTTCTTTCTCACGCGTTTTAAGAGAAGTCCACGCGCGTGGACTCTCTTTCTTGGCGCGCGCGGGTGAGAAAAGGGAGGGGGCGGCTTGGAGAGAGGGTCTCAGTGAACTAAATTCACTTGGGTTCAGCCATGGGTTAGCCCAATGTCCTAAAAAATAAATTGGACCTTAATCTGGTTCAATTAGAACCCAATTAAGCCCAATTCGAAACCAAATTCGAATCTGATTCGAATAGAAATTTGGTCTGCAACACATGCTAGTGTGTTTATCCTGCAAACATGATTTAATTCCAAATTAAATCCTTCATCAATTTTATTTTGTGTGTGACCCATTGGGTTCCACACCTAGCCAGCAGTAGGTCTGAGTGCTATTTGACTTAATTCGGTTAGATCTCAACTTAAGCCGATTTAGGTCAACTTAAACTAGCTCGACTCGGTCAATTAGAATCTAATTCAAATTGACTGATTTGAATTACCATGACTCAATCATATACCTACAAGACAAGATTGACGTCTAGCAATGTATCATGTCTACCCGGAAGATGTGGAATTTTGGTGGAATTACCAAAATACCCTTCAGTGGTGAGTTACCGGGCAATTCAGTCCTTTGATCAACTTGCATCCCGAATATGATTATGAATATGGATACTTGTCAAATCCAATTTTCATATTCATCCCTAGCTCAATCTTTATAATGATGATTCAGTAATGAACCATTAGAAAATAACTCTAATGTTCATACTTTGATCAAAGGTTTCCTGAATCCATCATTTGAAATTTTACTGGATGCTATTCCCTTTTACTAGGGCTGATCAATTCCTTGTTGACCTACTCACAACCTCCATATACAATCCACCATAACCAGTATCACCTCGTGCATGACTCAGTGTCATGATTGATTGCGAACCAAAGTATGGATTCATATATATAAGGTACTATGGTAGTCTCAGGTCAAAGGACCACATGCACTACTCCCACTATGAGAATTATCTATTGACAAACAGATAAGGTTCCATTAGATATTCTCTATCTGAATCAATTCAGTGAACTCATTCTCTAATGAACACTCACATCCTAGTATTAGTGTCAAACACAAGTGACTGTGAGATCAGTCACCCTTATTACAAAACATATATAGGATGTGCTGGTCTTGCCGGAAACATTGATCCCCAACTCAATGTCCCATCGACCAGGAATATTTTAGATTAGGGTTTTAAGGCTTTAGGTCTCACTGGTATGATCTCATCATAACCCCAGAACCATAGCCCTAATCTATGGGGTTCATCATAAAATCAAAAAGACAAAGCAAATGATGAAACTAATGCCTTTATAAAATGTCAATTCATTGATTTTGGGATCAAAATTACAATATTTCAATTGGCTTTCAGGGCACAATCTTTCAATCTCCCACTTGCACTAAAGCCAATCGTCTTTAAATCTTAACCCCATACAATCAAGGTGGCGATCAAACTCTCGCTGTGATAGAGCCTTAGTGAACGGGTCTGCTACGTTGTTCTTCGTTTCTACCCTTTTAATGCAGACTTCTTGTCTTTCGACAATCTCTCGAACGAGATGGAAGCGCCTCAGAATGTGCTTTGATTTGTGATGAGCTCTTGGTTCCTTTGCTTGAGCAACAGCCCCCGTATTATCACAGTAAAGTGATACTGGACCTTCAATCTCAGGAACTACGCCCAACTCTGATATGAACTTCTTCATCCAGACAGCTTCCTTGGCAGCTTCACTAACAGCAATGTACTCTGCCTCAGTTGTTGAGTCAGCTACAGTTTGCTGTTTAGAACTTTTCCAGCTTACAGCTCCTCCATTAAGGGTAAAAACATACCCAGATATAGATTTGCTGTCATCTGGATCTGATTGAAAACTAGAATCTGAATAAGCTTCTAGTTTAAGATCAGATCCTCCGTATATTAGAAAAATATCCTTAGTTCTTCTTAAGTACTTAAGAATATTTTTCACAGCCTTCCAATGATCCTCTCCTGGATCAGCCTGAAACCTGCTGGCTATACCTAAGGCATATGCCACATCAGGCCTAGTACATAACATAGCATACATAATAGACCCTACTGCCGAAGCATAAGGTACCGAATTCATTCTATTTCTTTCTTCAGGTGTCTTAGGAGACATCTTCTTAGAAAGATGTATGCCATGACCAATAGGTAAGTAACCTCTTTTACTTTCCTCCATGCTAAATCTTTTTAGCACTTGGTCAATGTACCTAGACTGGGATAAACCTAGCATCCTCCTAGATCTATCTCTATAGATCTTGATGCCTAGTATATAAGATGCTTCTCCCAAGTCTTTCATGGAAAACTGTTTAGATAACCATACCTTGACTGATTGTAACATTGGGATATCATTCCCAATGAGGAGTATGTCATCTACATACAGAACCAAGAAAACTATGGCACTCCCACTAGTCTTCTTGTACACACAAGGTTCATCCTCATTTTTGATAAAGTCAAATTCTTTGACTGTCTTATCAAATCGGATGTTCCAACCCCTAGATGCTTGCTTTAATCCATAAATAGATTTCTTTAGCCTACATACCTGATTAGGTTTAGTCTCCAAGACAAAACCTTCTGGCTGTGACATATAAACCTCTTCCTCGAGGAAACCATCGAGGAATGCAGTTTTCACATCCATCTGCCAGATTTCATAATCATGATATGCTGCTATAGCAAGCATGATCCGAATAGATTTGAGCATGGCAACAGGAGAAAATGTTTCATCATAATCTATTCCCTGTTTTTGTCTGAAACCCTTAGCCACTAATCTGGCTTTATAAGTTTCAACTTGGCCATCTGTCCCAATCTTTTTCTTATAGACCCATTTGCATCCAATAGGGTTAACACTCTCTGGTGCATCAACCAAAGTCCAGACTTGGTTGACATACATGGAGTCCATTTCGGATCTCATGGCTTCCAGCCATTTGTCTGAGTCACTACTTATGACAGCATTCGTATATGTTAGAGGCTCATCATTATCAATGATTCGGGCTTCATTATTTTCAATAATGAACCCATACCTTTCAGGTGCATGTCGCACTCTATCAGACTTACGGATAGGAGTGGTGTGTTCAGGTTCTATACTAACTGTGTTATGATTTTGTTGAGATGTATCTACTTGTTGAACTTCTTCAAGTTCAATATTTCTCCCACTGCCCTTTTGTAGGATGAATTCTTTTTCCATAAAAATGGCATGCCTACTGACTAAAACCTTTTGTTCAGTAGGGTGGTAGAATAGATATCCTATACTATCTTTGGGATATCCAACAAATAGACATTTTTCTGCTCTAGCATCAAGCTTTTGTCCAAAATTTCTTTTGACATAAGCTGGACATCCCCATATCTTAAGGTGCTTAAGATTGGGTTTCTTTCCCCTCCATAACTCATATGGAATGCTAGATACAGATTTGGATGGTACTCTATTCAAAATATTAGCCGCTGTTTCCAAGGCATATCCCCAGAAAGAAATAGGTAAGTCTGTGAAGCACATCATGGACCGTACCATATCTAATAAAGTACGATTTCTCCTTTCAGCAACACCATTTAATTGTGGTGTGTAAGGAGGAGTCCATTCAGAGATGATTCCCTTTTGTTTAAGGTGATCAAGAAACTCGGTGGATAAGTATTCACCTCCTCTATCTGATCGAAGGATCTTAATACTTTTCCCCGTTTGTTTCTCTACCATACTTTGATACTCTAAAAATTTTTCAAAAGCTTCGGACTTATGTTTCATTAGATACACAAATCCGTACCTTGAAAAATCATCAGTAAATGTGATGAAATATGAGTATCCACCCTTGGCCTGAGTTGTCATAGGTCCACATACATCAGTGTGTATGAGTCCTAATAACTCTGTTGTCCTTTCATTATGTCCACTAAATGGAGTCTTGGTCATTTTACCCATGAGACATGATTCACAAGTTCCTAATGATTCATAGTCATAAGGATTAAGGAATTTTTCCTTGTATAACTTGTTAATCCTCTGCTCACTAATATGTCCAAGACGACAGTGCCAAAGTAAAGTATTGTTTACTTCATCTCTTTTTCGTTTATTACTAACATGTAGTATATTGTCATCAGAAGATAAAGTTAAGAGACCATTGCAAAATATGCCATTAAATATTATTTCATTAGAAAAACTGATTGAGCAGCCACTGCTCATTACATTCATAATATATCCTTGTTTAAGTAACAAGGGTACAGATATGATGTTTCTAATGATTCTAGGCATAAAATAACAATTCTTTAACTCTAAAATCTTCCCAGAAGGCAGCTTCAACATATAAGTCCCTACAGCTTCTGCTTGGATGGAATCTCCTCCAGCACCGTAGAGCTCAAAGTCGCCTTCCTTCAAAACTCTAATGTTCTGTAGTCCCTGCAATGATTTGCAGATATGATGACCACAAGCAGTATCCAATACCCAAGAGTTTGAATTAGAAGTGTCTAATGACAAAATTGCATGTATCTCATACATACCTTTTGGTGCATTACTAGCACTAGGCTTCACACTTGCAAGGTAAACCTTGCAGTTTCTTTTCCAGTGACCCGGCTTGCCACAATGAAAGCAGGTCATTTGTCCGGAGGCCTTCTTTCCTTTCTTTTTCTTGATGCCCCCTTTTGGATTTAACCTCTTCTTGGAACCCTTTTTGCCTATTTTCTTCTTATTTACACCATCCACAAGAAGAAGTGGAGCCTTATTTTTCTTTAAATGGCTCTCTGCTGTTTTTAACATATTCAACAGCTCAGGCAAGGAAGTGTTAAGTTTGTTCATATGATAATTAAGAACAAACTGTGAAAATGACTCTGGGAGTGACTGCAGGATTAAATCCTGATTCAACTTCCCATCCATAACAAAACCCAATTGACCCAATCGGGTGATTAGGTCAATAACCTTTAATACATGGTCTTGTACGGATGTACCTTCTGTCATTCTTGCACGGAATAACTGCTTAGATATTTCATATCTTGCAATTCGACTATGTTCTCCATAAAGTTCTTTTAAATTGAGCAATATGGAGTTTGTGTCCATGCTATCATGTTGCCTCTGTAACTCATTGGTCATAGAGACAAGCATTATACACTTGACAGTAAGTGAGTCATTTTGCCACGTGTTATATGTGGTCTTATCCTCTTGCGAGGCATCTTCCCCTAATGGTTCCAAGGTTGGGGTATCAAGAATATAAGAAATTCTTTCTTGGCTGAGTACTATCTTCAGGTTTCTCAACCAATCAACATAGTTTGGTCCAGTCAATTTATTTGCATCAAGAATGCTACGGAGTGAGAGTGAAGAGGCCATTTAATCTACATTAACAAACAACATTACATAAGCAGACAATCAATGTTGACAAAACATAATTAAATTAGGACTTTAACTTAATTATGTCTCCCACTATTTTATCAAGCATCATAACCCTCAATGTGATGATCGAGAAAACCCTAATTGGTTCTCTTAGTGGGGTTGAGATCCTAATTCCTTATAAAAGACCTTGTGTGTACACAACAAATCTTATATAAGTTCAAAGGTAGGAAAACTCTTTCCAATTGTAATTCATACAATTCTCAACTTATCTTGGCCTCTAAAATATTAATAGCCTTGTGTGTACACAACAAACTATAATATTTTAGTTAAGTTAGACCCTTCATTGCTATATGGTCATGATATTAATCATAATACCCTTGTGTGTACACAACAAAGTATTATATCAAATCATTCCATAAGCATCAAATGTACCAAGCAAAAATTATGTTAGTCACCATAAAGAAAAAAAAGGCCTTGTGTGTACACAACAAACCTAATATGGATCATAACATAATAATGACTTGGCATGAAGGAAAGCCATATGTAGTGAATATTACACTGAGCATATCAATCAATAATTAAGTTAATCATACCGGCCAGGTAAGTGGGAGAGTGGTGGGAGTCCCTCCGTTGCTTTCCTTAGACACCAATAAGAATTGGCCAGGTCAGTCAACGGAACCAATTAAAAACCACGTCCTCTTTACCGATCATGAACCACTTTTCCTAGACACCGAATGATAAACTAATCATATTGATTATTTTTGCTTTTGGTATATGACATTACAACTTAATATGTTGTTAAAGAGGGCTTTATTAAAACAAAGCACATTCTAGCAAATATGTGCCATAGTGTGCCATCATACTAGGACAACCATTTACCACATAATGGATCCACCATTATGCCAGGGCAACCTTATTTCAGTATGATGACTAGAAGGCTAAACATATCTCTATGCAAATTAAGGTTTAAGTGAAAACCTTAATTAGTGGCATACATCAAACATATATGCATAATTAACACAAATATGTAATTAGTGTGTCATCATACTAGGACAACCATTTACCACATAATGGATCCACCATTATGCCAGGGCAACCTTATTTCAGTATGATGACTAGAAGGCTAAACATATCTCTATGCAAATTAAGGTTTAAGTGAAAACCTTAATTAGTGGCATACATCAAACATATATGCATAATTAACACAAATATGTGATTAGTGTGTCATCATACTAGGACAACCATTTACCACATAATGGATCCACCATTATGCGAGGGCAACCTTATTTCAGTATGATGACTAGAAGGCTAAACATATCTCTATGCAAATTAAGGTTTAAGTGAAAACCTTAATTAGTGGCATACATCAAACATATATGCATAATTAACACAAATATGTGATTAGTGTGTCATCATACTTGGACAACCATTTACCACATAATGGATCCACCATTATGCCAGGGCAACCTTATTTCAGTATGATGACTAGATCTCTATGCATATCTCTACAATAATTAGGGTTTGAGTGAAAAAACCCTAATTGGTGATATTATAACAAACATATATTACATCTCATGTTACTTATATAAATATGCATCTAAAATTCAGAATATATATTTTAATCTTAATAAGGAGGCTCTGATACCACTGTAGGGTTCGGTGGCAAGGCGGAATCATAGATTTCAAAAATTTTTTATCTTTATGAAATCTTCACCAAACCTTCAACCCAAAATCTCCTTAAAAGAATTAAAACATATAAGATGTTTATATAAGATTTAATCTCAAATTAAGATACTAACCTGTATCGCAAAATCCAAACTCTGAATCTCCACCAGGTGCCCAAATGTTCACCCTCCAATGGTGATCCACACAGAAAAATAATGAAGACAATAATTTCTAGTTCTTGGCTCCTCTTCTTGAATTCTTTTTCAAGAATTCAATTCTTGGACCTTTAGGCTGAAATTTTCTTTCTTGAAAATTTCTTTTCTTCCTTCTTTCCTCTTTTTGAATTTTCTTCAAGAATTCCCTTTCTTGAATTGAATTGGAAGAAAAATTAAGACAGTCAAAGTCTTAATTCAAGAAGGAAAAGAAGAATAGATCCTTTCCCTTTTCTTTCCTTTACCGTTCAAGACCTTATTCTTGTTTAGGGTCAGAGTTTCGACAGAGGATACCTCTGTAAGGGAAACAATACCCAACAAGAACAAGAGGAAGGAGTATTCTGGAGAGAAAAAAAGGGAATTGGATCTCTGAATTATGTTACGTGAAAACCCCCGAGAACCCCAACCCTATTTATAGATCTCAGAGGGGTGTCATCTCGAAACAACGCAACCCTCTGAAACCCCAGGGATTACGATCCCTCATTCCTCACGCGTCCCCTCAACCAAAAATCACGATTCTCCGATTTGATTTTCGTTTTTCCGACGAGGAGGACTCTCGGAAAAACTTCAGGAAGAATCGCGACTTTTGGAGACGGATTTGCGACCGAAAAGCGACGGATCTTTTCCTTAATTTTTTCTGGCCATCAGATCCAGATCCAAGGGCGCCAGACAAGGATCTGAATCGCCCCTTTTCAGATTTTTCTCCGACGTTTTCTTTCTCACGCGTTTTAAGAGAAGTCCACGCGTGTGGACTCTCTTTCTTGGCGCGCGCGGGTGAGAAAAGGGAGGGGGCGGCTTGGAGAGAGGGTCTCAGTGAACTAAATTCACTTGGGTTCAGCCATGGGTTAGCCCAATGTCCTAAAAAATAAATTGGACCTTAATCTGGTTCAATTAGAACCCAATTAAGCCCAATTCGGAACCAAATTCAAATCTGATTCGAATAGAAATTTGGTCTGCAACACATGCTAGTGTGTTTATCCTGCAAACATGATTTAATTCCAAATTAAATCCTTCATCAATTTTCTTTTGTGTATAACCCATTGGGTTCCACACCTAGCCAGCAGTAGGTCCGAGTGCTATTTGACTTAATTCGGTTAGATCTCAACTAAGCCAATTTAGGTCAACTCAAACTAGCTCGACTCGGTCAATTAGAATCTAATTCAAATTGACTGATTTGAATTACCATGACTCAATCATATACCTACAAGACAAGATTGACGTCTAGCAACGTATCATGTCTACCCGGAAGATGTGGAATTTTGGTGGAATTACCAAAATACCCTTCAGTGGTGAGTTACCGGGCAATTCAGTCCTTTGATCAACTTGCATCCCGAATATGATTATGAATATGGATACTTGTCAAATCCAATTTTCATATTCATCCCTAGCTCAATCTTTATAATGATGATTCAGTAATGAGCCATTAGAAAATAACTCTAATGTTCATACTTTGATCAAAGGTTTCCTGAATCCATCATTTGAAATTTTACTGGATGCTATTCCCTCTTACTAGGGCTGATCAATTCCTTATTGACCTACTCACAACCTCCATATACAATCCACCATAACCAGTATCACCTCGTGCATGACTCAGTGTCATGATTGATTGCGAACCAAAGTATGGATTCATATATATAAGGTACTATGGTAGTCTCAGGTCAAAGGACCACATGCACTACTCCCACTATGAGAATTATCTATTGACAAACAGATAAGGTTCCATTAGATATTCTCTATCTGGATCAATTCAGTGAACTCATTCTCCAATGAACACTCACATCCTAGTATTAGTGTCAAACACAAGTGACTGTGAGATCAGTCATCCTTATTACAAAACATATATAGGATGTGCTGGTCTTGCCGGAAACATTGATCCCCAACTCAATGTCCCATCGACCAGGAATATTTTAGATTAGGGTTTTAAGGCTTTAGGTCTCACTGGTATGATCTCATCATAACCCCAGAACCATAGCCCTAATCTATGGGGTTCATCATAAAATCAAAAAGACACAGCAAATGATGAAACTAATGCCTTTATAAAATGTCAATTCATTGATTTTGGGATCAAAATTACAATATTTCAATTGGCTTTCAGGGCACAATCTTTCACTATCGAGTCAGTGAAGTAGTCCGAGCCGGGACCTACCGGCTTGAGCAGTTGGACGGGCAGCAAATATCGCGCCCGTGGAATGTAGACAACCTTCGCAAGTACTATCAATAAAGTCTACAGTTCCCTCCACCACTCCGAAAGTCCGACTCCGGTCGGCAGAGGCTCCAGGGCAGCCTACTCCGAAAGTCCGACTCCGGTCGGCAGAGGCTCCAGGGCAGCCCACTCCGAAAGTTCGACCCCGGTCGGCAGAGGCTCCAGGGTAGCTCACTCCGAAAGTCCGACCCCGGTCGGCAATCACCGCACATGGCCCATGTGGAACCGCGTGAAGAACAGATAGCAAACCCGAGGTAGCTGACGGATCAAGCTGGGAGCAAGTCTCTTGGTTCATGAGCCCGAACTAAACAGTTGCCAACATTTCAGCTTTGGACCTCAAAAGGCAGACCGAAAATACTTGGAAATTTTTCGAGGTTTCTAATTTGGACCGGCATCGAACGACCATCTAGAAAAGAGGGTGGCCTACGATACGGAGAAGTCGATCGGAAACACTTAGAAAAATTTCGAAAGAAAAAGGTGACCTACAGCACGAAGAAGTCGACCGGAAACACTTAGAAAAATTCGGAAGAAAAAGAAAGCAACCTGTGGTACGAAGAAGCCGACTGGAAACACTTAGAAGGATTTTGAAAGAAAAGCATCTATTCCACACATATACACATGAGACAACTGTAAGGTCTTTCATTAAATTCAAAAGCATACGCTTACAAAAGGTGGGTCGGACCCACGGAAGGTGCATCAGGGGCCCCAACTTCGGCCCCGTCCGCTACAACTCGAAGGACAACAGGGACCGCAGTGCTTGGGGGCTCGACCGGGATGCCCGTTGCCTCTACTTCGGCCCTGGCCTCCGTCTCGCCTTCGGCTTGGGGCTCTCCCTCCTCCACAGGCCCCTCCAGCTCCGCACCTGACAGGTCCAGCTCCGGGAAAGTAGGGCCACCTTCTTCAAGCAGTCGTCGTAGCCTTCTTTGTAGAAGTCCGACGCTGCCTCTTCGACTTCCTCGTCGAAGTCGGAGGAGGCCTTGTATGCCATTACCGCATCCCGGACCTGCCTTACGGCCTGCTCCCTGGCTTCTTCGAGCTGGGTCGTCAGCTGTACCACCGTTGCCCTTTCGGCTTGCGCTCTCTTGTCGGCCTCCGAGAACTGACCCTCCTCTTCCTGCAGCCGACGGGTGAGGGAAGCAACCTTCGCTTTCCTCTTCTTCAGTCTGGCCTTCCGGTCGGCCAGTCGGCCCTCTGCCTCCTTCAGGGCGTCCTTCGACGATTCGGCCTCTGCTTGAGCGGCCGATGACCTCTCCTCCGCAGATTTCAGAGACGCCTCCATGGCGGCTTGGGTTGCCTCCATGGCAGCTCGAGTCGCCTCCAGCTCCTGCACCCTTCTGGCGGAGGTTTTGGCTGCGTGGAGTACCCGGCCGATACCGTCGTCCATCAGAGAAATATCATGGAGGAGCTGCAAATATGAAGCTAAATTAGAGCAGAAAGAGAAAAAAAAAAACAATGAAGGATCAAGCAGGATGCCTTACCCGCATGAGATTGCGGTAGGATTCTATCGCCACATCGCTTAAGTTCCTTTGGATTGACTGCTCCCAGTCGACGTCGGTCATCACCCCCTTAAGCAGGCTTCGTGCTCTCCGGGGGTGGTCCAGATCGTTCCAATGTTGGAACTCCTCCTGGCGGACTTCTTCGTCGGACTCCTCTTCGGCCTCCTCGTTGTCGGCCCCTTCTGCGGCTGTCCCCTTTCCCTTGTCCTCCGAGGGCCCCGCTGTATCCGGGCCGACAGGTGCAGAGGCCGTGTCGGGTAGCTCCGACCGCTCCTGCTCCTGTGGGGCGGCCGACTCCCCGGCGACAGATGAAGCCCCGGACGCCTTCCTGGCCAACACCTCAGTAAGAGGGGTGTTGTCCTCGTTGGACTCCACTTCCACAACGGGTGCAGGCTGCTTCTCCTCCCGCCTCTTCTTCTGTCTTTCGGTCGTCGATGTTGGGGCTGACCCTGGGGCGGGCCTTTTCCGCACCGCCCGCTGAACGACTTTGTCCTTGTCTATTTTTCTCATCCTCCCTCCTGTTACAAAGAAATTCAGGGTTAGTCAAAGAAAGAAAAGCGACAAGGACAGAGGGGGCAAACCGTGAGGAAAGAGTTCGGCCCTTGCCTAAAAATCGTTGGGAGCTGATCCTTGCCCGGTGAAGGCGGTCTTCGCCCAGCAGTTCAAATGCCGCGGTCGGGCCAGCTCCATTGATTTCATTGAATTTGGCTTGGTCGGCCATCAGGATCGACCTCCCCTCTCGGAGCCTCGCCCACGGCTCCCTCCACAAGGGCTCGAACCCCCAGGGCTGGAGACTGCTCACGAGAAAGAACCGGGCCTTCCACCCGTGGACGGCCGACGGAAGACACTTTAGGATTTTTCGGCCGGGACGGGGACTGAACATCCACCATTCTCGGCTCCTAAAGTCCTTTTTCAAAAGGAAGAAATTGCCGAAAAGGGGTAACCTAGGTTCAAGTCCAGCCCTATGATACAATACGACAAAACAGCATATGATCCGGATGCTGTTCGGAGTTAACTGTGCCGGGGTTATCCTATAGTGCCTGAAGACCTCTACAAAGAAGGGGTGCAACGGGAACCTCAAACCAGCCTTGAGGTGAGATTCGTACATTGGTAAGGTTCCCGGCCATAGCGGATTGCTCGTTCTCCCCTCTCGGCCCGGCAATGTGAGGTGCAGGGTGGTGGGGATCCTGTACACTGCCCTAAGGTTCTCGACCCGCTCCCGGGTCATGGTCGATGGGATCTCGCTCGGCCCTGCCTAGGTCTATGGACTGGGCCCGTATTAGTGGTCGCCATTAATATTGAAGAGGAATTAGGACTTAGGAGCTAACCTGAAGATGAACTCCTAAGAGCCGGGTTTCGCGAAGGAAGAAGGAGAAGTTCTCTTTCGCAGAGCACAAACACAGCCGGAAAACCTTCCCAGAGCACGTCGCCCCTCCTTTTATAGATCCCTGGGGGGGCACCGCCTCTCTCTTCGTGGGCGTTTCAACCGTCCCATTGGGAGACGCGTCCATCCGCATCCCTAAGACTGAAGCGACAGGCCGATCCTAATGGCAGACGGCGATTCGTGTAAATGCTGAATCAACGGTGAAGGAGTCGCATAAGAGCTGGAGCTGACCGCCTAGATGCTGTCACGTGGTACGGCGCGTCCTCTCATTCTCGTCAGTGCCCTTGCCAGCCTGACTCTCCATGACATCTTTTCGCCATTGACTGTGATCCCTGCGCCCCCAATGAGGGGCCGACATCTGTCCAGGAGGCCGATCATGGGAGATTCGAAGCGACCTGTCGCGATGATCCCGGATCAAGCCTGAACGGGCGCGATTCGTACTAAAAGTTATGCTCCTGCACTTCGAGGTCACGTGCCTCCTGAAAGCCCAGCAGCAGGGGACAACTGTTATATCCATCCGGCCGGCCTAGGTTAGGCCGGACAAGGCGTTCAGCCGGTTGATACGGATTGACGCTCCCACCGATCGGCTCTCGTGGAGGTCCTGACGGGTTCCCAACCGAAGGTCCAATGAGTCGACTGGCTACTGGACTTATTGTTCTATGGGCCAACCTATCCGAAGACCAGCTGACTCATGGGTAGCCGACCTACTGAAGGCCGTCCTACTGGAGGCCGACCTACTGGAGGTTGATCTACTGAAAGCCGACCAACCTGGGACCGGCTGATCCATCCCTGCTTATTAGCTTGACGGACTTATTCCCATCCGGGGAAACGCCCGAAGGTTCCGGAAGATTCCCTCCAGCTGGTACCAGAATTCTGTTGCAACGGACTCCACGCCATGGCCACGACTTTATACCACCTGGCCATCACTTCAATCCTCTCAGGGGCAAACCGGGACTTCATCTCTGTCCTCTAACGAATTTTGGCAGTATCTTACGCCCATAAAAGGTATTTAGGGGGACGCTCTTTCCTCTCGACGCTACGCTCCTCTCTTTCTCTCCACTCTGTTGCTCCAAACCCCCTGCTAACTTAAGCATCGGAGTGTCCCCCACCGGATCACCTCTGGCGCCCAGGGGACTTTGTGCAGGTTAACCGACGAAGGAGCTCTCCAGCATAGCAAACCGAGCCCGGTCCAGGTTGAAGCGCAGCAACATATTATATGCATATTCACATACAAACGACACGACTATGGATGGCCAACCATTTACTTTACTCTTCTAGTTCCTCTGACTACAGCCATGATCGGCTCATAGCTAATCCCAAAAGAGACAAGAATCCTGACTACACATACCGCACATCGGTTATGTGCCAGTGATCGCCCCATTGGAGGCCCGGAAGGAAACTAACTTTGATATCACACGAGAAAATATGCATCCTCAATATGTGCCAGCAATTGCCATGCATGGCTGAAAACAAAAAGGCAACTAGCTCTTGCTATACATACCGCACATTGGTCATGTGCCAGTGATCGTCCCACTGGAGGCTCGGAAGGAGACTAGGTCCTCGTGTGATCATAGTCAGACTAGAGAGCGACAACACCAACACACATGACAATGAATGCAATTCAATGCAGATCAAATTATGCTACATACATTTTACATTGTACAACAATCACAACATATTTAGCATATAATACTAGAGGTCAAGATAACTTACCTGAAACTGATTCCATCAGGAACACACGACTCAATTCTAGATCCTTGATACTCCTATGCTGATGAAGGCTTTGACAAAATAAGTTAAATAATTAATCTTAAATCTAAATAAGATAAAAGATTTTCGGTCTAGTCTGAGACTAGGCTCGATCTAGATTTCTATTTAGGTTCGGGTGATGAAAATCAGATTAATCAATAGAAACAGTCTAAATATCCAAACTAATTTTATAAAATTTATTTATTTATTTATTTTTCTTCTCTTTGCTCTTCCTCTTTCATTCTCTCTTATTTCTCTCTCCTCTCTGTTCTCTTTCTCTCTTTTCTTTCTCTCTCATCTCTCTTTTCTCTCCTTTCTTTTTTTTCCTTTTCCTTCTTTTTCTTTCCTTCCTCTTTTTCCCTCGACTTCTTGGTTTGGCCCGAGCGAGCCTCCCATAGTCTCGGAAGCCATATGAGGTGGTGGATGGGGAGGGAAGCTTGCTGGACATCGCCGGACAGAGAAGGGACAGGGTTGGCTGGCATATCCATGGCCGGAACCATTTCAGATAGTTGATTAAATGCACAAATTAAGAGCCCAAAATCCATTTCAGATAGCTGATTAAATGCACAAATTAAGAGCTTAGGGAGAGGAGGACTCACCAGCGACAAGTCCAGGAATGATCGACCATCGGAGAAGAGGAGATTGATGGAAAACTCGGTGATAGGGGAGGATTTTTAAGGAGGAAAATGATGGAGTTGTCCTCGCCGTACTGGGAGAAACCTCAACCGATCAGACACCCATCCCTCCACGACACTCCATCGCCCGAGTTCAACTGCCCTACGGCCCCCCCTTTCAGCTTCTCCGGCGAGATCATCGGTCGGATAAACAGGGGCTCGGTTTCCTGTTTTTGCTAATTTTTTTTCTAGGTTCTGAACTGAAGTTGGCAGCCCTACCGACTTCAGCCCAAGGTGGCCTAGTTAAACTGGGTTTCACATTCTCCCCTCCTACAAAAAAATTTCGACTTCGAAATTTTAAAAAAAATTTAAGTCTTCTATACACGATACAATACTCACAAGTACCATTCTGTCCAAATTCAGTAATCCCAGCCTAATTTTTTAATATCATTCAACTCATATCCTGATCATTTATCCTTGCAGTCGCAAATGATCATAACCCAAGCTTCGATATCATTCTATCATGCCTTAATAACCATCATATTAATTTCTAATCATCTATATCATAGTCTTTAATTTTTATCAAAATTAGATTCCCAAATTAGATTAAATTCATAGCATAACTTAAAATATACCTCCATATATTCATTATGTAACCTCAATGATATTCTTCCAAAACTTAAGCTAGGAGAGTTTAATCCAACATTTTATTCGTGCAAGCCTTCTATACTTAGTAAAATCCTTGGAACTATAATATACACCTATCAAAGAAAATTAAATAAACTATTACTATCGACAATTATTTCAGAAAATTTCATCAAAACCCTAATTCTATCCTACTTTCACTAACTAAATCATCTTGATCTTAAACCTTTGCTCTGATACCACTCTGTCACGCCCCGAATCCAGCACCGGAATCGGCTACGTGACCGGTCGCACAATTCTAGGTATCATCCTAGAGATCATGCTAGACCTATCCTTCAATTCAATATCCAAGCAGTGGTAAAGAACAAATTTCACTAATTATTTCTAGAATTTTTTATCAAAGTTAATAGGTAAATAAAATTCAACTAAAATTTAAGGTAAATCATAAAATAAGGGATTAACACATGAACCCTAGTTCCTCACTAATTGGTCCCAAAGCCGATTGATCTTATGGATCTATAACAAAAATATAGGAAAACAGGGGGTGAGCTATACAGGCTCAGTAAGTTATCAATATCTCTAATATATGCATAAACATGTCAACAACAATTTGCAAACATATACCAATCATGCATTACAGTATAACCAGCTCATAATAAAATAAAATGCAACATCACATTATATGTACATTCACATACAAATGATACGACTATGGATGGCCAACCATTTACTTTACTCTCCTAGTCTCTCTGACTATGGTCACGATCGACCCGTGGCTAGTCCCGAAAAAGATAAGAATGCTGACTACACATACCGCACATCGGTCATGTACCAGTGATCGTCCTACTAGAGGCCCGGAAGGAAACTAACTTTGATATCACTTGAAAAAACATGCATCCTCAGCATGTGCCAGCAACTGCCACGCATGTCTAAAAATAAAAAGGCAATTAGATCCTGACTACACATACTGCACATCAGTCATGTGCCAGTGATCATCCTACTAGAGGTCCAGAAGGAGACTAGGTCCTTGTGTGATCATAGTCGGACTAGAGAGTGACAACACCAACACACATGACAATGAATGCAACCCAATGCAGATTAAATTATGCCACACACATTTTACATTGCACTACAATCACAACATATTTAGCATATAATACTAGAGGTCAAGATAACTTACCTGAAACTGATTTTATTAGGAACACACGACTCAACTCTAGATTCTCGATACTCCCATACTGATAAAGACTCTGACAAAATAAATAAATTAATTAATCCTAAATCTAAATAAGATAAAAGATTTTTCGGTTCGGTTTGAAACTAGGCCCGATCTAAATATCTATTTAGGTCCGAGTGATGAAAATCAGATTGATCAATAGAAATAGTTTGAATATCCAAACTAATTTTATAAAATTTATTTATTTTTTTCTTTTTTTCCTTCTCTCTCCTCTTCCTCTTTCATTTTCTCTCTCCTCTTTTTCTCTCTTCTTTCTCTCTCTCCCTCTCTTTTTCCCTCCTCTTTCTCTCTCCTCTCTCTCTCTTTTTTTCTTTTCTTTTTCTTTCCTTTATTTTTTTTTCCCCTTCTTCTTTCCCCAACTTCTCCTTGGTTTGGCCCGAGTGAGCCTCCCATGGTCTCAGAAGCCATGGGAGGTGGTGGACAGGGAGGGAAGCTTGCCGGACATCGCTAGACAGAGAAGGGACGGGGTCGGCTGGCGTATCCATGGCCATTCCGACCATGGGTAGCAACCGAAAGAGGAACGAGTTCAAAATCCATTTCAGATAACTGATTAAACACACAAATTAAGAGCTTAGGGAGAGGAGGACTCACCGGCGACAGTCCAGGAATGATCGGCCACCAGAGAAGAGGAGGAGATCGATGGAAATCTTGGTGATAAGGGAGGGTTTTTAAGGAGGAAAATGATGGAGTTGTCTTCGCCGTTCGGG
The DNA here is from genome assembly GCA_021397845.1 of Areca catechu. Classification (NCBI taxonomy): domain Eukaryota; kingdom Viridiplantae; phylum Streptophyta; class Magnoliopsida; order Arecales; family Arecaceae; genus Areca; species Areca catechu. The sequence goes on along the minus strand of CM038053.1, from coordinate 137,688,553 downwards.
GAGAAACCTTAACCGATCAGACACCCATCCCTCCACGACACTCCACCGCCCGAGTTCGACTGTCCTACGGCCCCTCCTTTCGGCTTCTCTGGCGAGATCGTCGGTCGGATAAACAGGAGCTCGATCCCTATTTCCGCTACTTTTTTTCTGGGTTCTGAACTGAAGTTGCAAGAACTGCCGACTTCAGCCCAAGGAAGCCCAGTTAAACTGGGCTTCACAAGCATATACATTTATCAATGGTTGTAATTGAAGTAATGCTAATGGACTGTTAGGATGTCATATTAGCTTAAAATTCAGAATCCAAAATGCATACATATACCCACTTTTTTAAAAATTGTTATAGGACACCATGCAGGGGTTTAAGATATGTTTTAGTTAACGATGGAACTCCTAATTGGGTTAGAAGTTTAAATTATCAAATTTTAAAATCCCAAAAGAGTTTGCACCCATGCATTAAAATGCAGGCTAGTTCCATTGCAGCCATGCCCACTATGTGCCACGGGTCCACATAATGTTTTGGCATGCATCATGTGTTGTGCCAGCCCTGGTTAGCATGGGCTGCACCAATAAACTTAAATTCTTGATCACATGTAAAATCAAGGTTTTCTAAACCGTCTCGAACCATCTGGTTCGGGGTGTACTGGCCAAGAACTAGTATGATTCAGCTATAAAAAATGGTCCAGAATGTCGGACCATTCAAAAAAGCTCAAATCAGTACCGTATCGCTGCATTTTGCCTGGTTTGGCCTGGTTCAACCCGGTTCGGGTCCTGTTCAGGCTCGATTTAGGTCGGACAATGTAGCAATGGGAGAGGGATAGATTTTTTCTCAATTTCACAGAGTGCAGTACGTATCTCGATACGATATGGTATGGTACCATACCATACCCTACTGGTCATTAACCAGTACGGCTCCCGATATGGGTTCAACATTCCTTGGATAAAATCATTAGTCACAAAATTAAGGCAGAAGCAAATGTCTAGGTCTTTAGCTTTACTAGCTTCCAAGTATTTCTTGCTAACTTTTAAATCTTTAGTTTACTTTCTTTGGGTTAGAAGCAATTCTCAGCCTGAATGCTACAAGAAAAGAGAAAAAGAAACTATCACAATGTTCAAAGCAACAAAATAGTCAATTTAGGTAATCCTATTGATAACACTTGAGGTACAAATTTACTGGAAAGCATTACTTTAAGTTATTAATCTTCTTGTCAAACTAGGCCCAACTCAAAGGCTTGCTCCAGTAACAAATCATCCTAAGTTCTCTTGAAGATTCTCAAATGTCAATCCCTTTTCTTAAGATTATCAAGACATTGTGGTGTATCATTTTTTCATAATACATACTAGATAAGATGCCATAGCCTATTGTTATTTCATGTATAGGACTATTCCACCTAAGGTTTGCTTTGCTGGTACCGGGGCCCAAACCGGTTGGCTGGTGGCATGATTCAGTACATACCTGTATCGTTCCATACTGGACTTAAATCAACATGATAATATAGAAGTAGAATGGAAGAAAGGAAAAGAGAGGGGGAGAGAACCTTCGAAAGCCATCGAAGGGTTGGCAAGGAAGGGGGAGGGAGAAGGAAAGAGAGGAAAAGAGAATGAGAGGGGGGAGGGAAGGAGAGTCTCCAAAGGCCCGTAAGGCCATTGAAGGGCCTGAGACGGCCCATTGAAATAGGGATAGAAGCTCCTACTTCATTTTCTTTTATTTCTTTTGGAGATATTGAGTGAAGTGGGCAATGTCGTTGCCAACTTCACTTAATCCCTATTTTTTAAAATTTTGCCTATATCGGGTGAAGTCGGAAATGGCCCTATTTCAATTGGGGATTAAGCGAAGTTGCAATGGCATTGTCAACTTCACCTGGTATCCCTAAAAAATATCAGCCTCCTTCTGCCCTCTAGCAGCCTTGGCATTTGGAGGCTCTTTCTCCCTCTCCACTCTCCTTCCCTCCCCTACCTCTTTCTCTTTTTCTCTCTTTCCTTCTCCCACCCCCCTCCTTGCCAGCCCTCCTCTAGCCCTCCAGTAGGAACAATGGCCCTTGGGCAGCCTCGATAGGCCCTCTCCTCTCCCTCTCCTTCTCTCTTCCCCCCTTCTCGCTAGTATCTCATTTCAAATGCCAGAACCATCTCAGTCCATTGCTTGTACGGTTCAGCATATCCTGAACTAGGCGGTTTGAGATGGTTTTACAATCATTGATTTCACCTAGTCTTGAAGTATTGTGTTTTCATGATCTATGCAACACGTGTTTCTCTTAATAGTCTTAGATCTCTTTGATTATTTTCTATAACTCATAATGAAGGCTTTGGAAACTTATAGTTTGTGATTGGCTAGTCATTTAATCTCTACTAATTAATTTGATTGCTATATTCTCCATGCACTTAACTTTGACAATTTGATCATTGGCAATTTCCAAATAAATTGAAGTTTGATTTAAGGTTTGTTCACATTTTTGTGAGAAGCTTATCCAAACAATAACTCGATCTTCTTTGTGAAGCTTTTGAGGACTTGTGCAAATGTGTATTTAGTTTTACATTGACTGTGTGCTAAGGAGATCTTGGGTACTTATACAAGGACAAGGAATCTCAAAAAATACCTTCTAGTTAGTTTTTTTGGATGAAGTCCCAAATCATTTCAAGTACTATCAAAGCAGGTCCAATCCATCACCCATGTAGACGAGGGGACATTGCAGTAGGACTCTTTAAGGCAAATCATCAGCTGATTGTAGTGTTGGTGATTAGATTTGATGGGATTTGGACCCTAATCTTGGTGAGGATACTAGGGCTTAAGCAAGGGGAGTATATATAGTTCTATGTGGTTATGAACAAGGTTCTCAGAACTGTCCCAAATCACCTGGTTCGGGATGTACTGAACCATACCAGCAAGGGAAGTATATATAGGTCTGTGGTTATGAGCAAGGTTCTCGAAACCGTCCCAACCCATCTGGTTTAGGGCGCATTGAACCGTACCAGCCAATAACTGGTACAGCTTGGTCATGAAAAATGGTCCAAAATCTTGGACCATTCAAAAACTCTTGTACCAGAACGGTATGGTACCATACTGTATCGATGAGTTTCATCTGGTTTAATCTGGTTTGGGCCCGGTTCGGGTCAAACAATGTAGCCATGGGGAGGAAAAGGTTTTTTTTCAAATTTACGGAGCCCAGTATGGGACCCAGTACGGTACCATACCATATCGTACCATACCGGTTAGTGATCAGTACGGGTTCCGGTATCGGTTCTTAGATTCTTGGTTATGAGTTTTGTCTTATATTGATTTTATATTGCAAAGATCTTGGATACTTATACAGGACCAAGAAATCTAAAAAATACTTTTTAGATAGCCTTCTTGGGTGAGATCTCAATTTGTTATAAAGCCTTGTTGTTTGATTTATACTTGAGAGCACTATTTATATATCATTCTTTGTTATAGTAGATTCAAAATCTGGTTGGGTTAAGGTTTTGCAACCCTGCCATGTGTTTTATGGTTTGGCACCTATTGGTTTATGATTTTCTTGACATGATCATAGTTGTTCATCTTTGATTTGACTTGGGTTATCTCTTACTTTTCTAGAAAGTGAGGAAAATCCTATTATACAAATCACCTTAATCATTTCAAGGTTTAGCAAACATCCACCGCTGTATTCTCATCTTTGTCATGCTTGTTCAATGTATTCATATCCTCTTAGTTTACCAATACTTTGGATCAAGGTTTTCCGAACTGTCCCGAATTGCTTGATTTGGGGCATGTCGACACTACCGATCAAAAACCGGTATGGTTCAGCCATAAAAATTGGTCCAGAATCTAGACCATCCAAAACTCTCTTGAACCGGATCGAAACGGTACGGTTCAGCGCTGAACTGTGTGTTTCGGCCCGATTCGAGTCCAGTTCAGGTTGGACTCTTAAGCAAAGTTGGGAGGTTGTTTTTATTGTGACCGAGAGCCTACCGATATAGTTCTGGTACAGTACCATACAATGCCGTATTTGTCATTAACTAGCATAGGTCTTGGTTCCGATTCAGCGATCCTTGCTTTGGATCATATAATGTTATTATCTAGATTACAACCATGAGAAAATTGCTAAACTCTCACTAGTATTACACAGTTCTATAGTGTAATACTATAGAAAATATTCTTTTTGATTTCTTTTTAGATTCTTGAAATGGATGGGTTCTTTAAGGGCATGTGTTGGTGCCACATGCATAAAAGCTGTACAGAAATTTTATTGTACAGCAAAAAGCATAGAACATTCTATGAGACAAATTCTTAGGCTTTAAAGAGAGCAAACAAGCAATGCTTCGGCAGTCTCAAACTATTTAGTTTGTTTGATTAGGAATGCTGGGATCAAAACTATTAGTTATGTGTTTTTGTTTGGGGTAGTTTTAGATGATTTTGACTTCTTTTCTTAAACTTTGCAGCTTCAATTGATATCCTTGTGTCTCGAACAAAATAGACAATCTAAAATGTTTTATTTGGGAGATAAATGAAATCGTGGCCTTAAATGTCTTAATGTGAATGTCAAGTAGATCAAAATACTGCTTGGGTAAGTGGTAAGGTAAAAAGGATGGGTTTGCAAATGAGTATTTTAAAAGTATGGGTTACCACTATTTGAGAATATGTGGTGGAGATTGGATAATTAACTAAGATGATATGGACGTGCAATAAAGATCCTACGAAGCTTTCATGAGGAGAGTGCCTTATTTGTATATGTATATGTTACTATGTGTGTTTATTTAGTTAGGATGCCCTCCAGTGCATTTTGCCCAGAATGCTTCCTAGTGGAAATCAATAATGAACTTCTCAGAATGAAAATCAACAATGTTGATCATGATCTATTGTGTATAAAATGCTTAGAGAACAGACCAAGAGACTAGAAATCATTTTTCTTAGAGGTTTCTTGCCTATGCATCAAGCAAGCACAAAATGAATGGCAGCAGTATAGCTAGTAAACTAAGGTATGTTATATACTATATAATTTGCATGTATAAACTATTGATCTAAATACTTCTACATATACTAATCAAATTTTAGCTGATTTGGATGCTTCTAGATTATGATAAAGTGATGACATGTACCATTAAAATTGTTCATTTTTCATTCAAGCATGGGCAAAAGATCTCCAAACTGTTTTTTTTTTTTTTTGTTTCCATGCATTTTATACAACATAGATCAAGTTCAATGCTGTCAATTTTCATTTTGAAATGTCAATCATTGATTTCCACTATGAAGCATTCAGGGCCAATTGCAGTATTGCACTCAAGTGCATCCTTGCACCTCTCTTTCTCTCTCTATACATATATATTGGCTAGAACTTGGGTGTATGTTGAAGGGTCATGAGAGATGATAGAGACATAAAGTGACATGGGTTTGAGACATCATGCTGCAATGATACTTACTGGTTATGGTTGTGGTTTTGATATAACCAACATAAATTATATATTTACCAAGTTGAAATCTTTGGAAGTTAAATCTTTGCACATTTGTCTGGGAAGTTTAGGCAAAAATGCTAAGTTCCCGAGCTAGATGCAAACATCATTGTCTACAGATGTTTGCTAGGGCAGGGAATTAATAATACATAGCATTTTCTACAAATAACACAACCTTCCTGCTTGGAAAACATAGTTGTATTAGATGTGTTAGTTGAACAACAGAGAGAACTTCATCCCCTTGTAGACACTGTTCTAATTGACACACATGTTGGGTAACTGAGGTAAGAGAGCTCTGTTGCCTATATTTCTGTATCATGAAAAAGGTCACAAGAAAATTATTCTGTTCCAGATTCATTTTAGAAAATGGTATTAAACAAATGATTAATATTTGCTGGTGCAAGTTGTCACTTGTGTTAAATATTCATTAAAAATAGTATTCTGTGGTTATGATTTGATTATGCATATTGATTCTTCTTGGTTGCCATGATTAAGTTTTACTATCTAAATGGTTTGATGCCAAATTATGATCAGCTTGGCTGTTTTTCTGCTATCATTGCTGCTCTGTCAGATTCTTAATGTATTTTGTCTAGGATACTTTTCCTACTAAAGTCAAAACTTTTCAGCACTTCACATATAGGTGCTTCCATTCCTGTGATTTTAAATTTTAATTCAGCCAGCACTCTGTGACTACCATGTAATATATATGAAAGAGACATTGATAAATGCGATTGTCCTGAAAATAGTTTAATGTTATACCCATCTACATGCACACTTCTATGTGAATATGGTCAACTATGTCATTCCAAGTAAGCCTACTTGTTGTCATGAATAGAATTTAATGCTTTCAGATTCTTAAACTTGGGTGAGATGCTTAATTGGAAACTTTCATAGTTAAAAAATCTCTGTGATTTGACAGGTCGAATACCTCCCCATCATTGCCCCACTTGAGAAACAACAAAATGCTGTTCATTTTGCTGAGCGGGTATGTGTAGTGAACAGTTGCCATCTTTTGTTTCTTAATTGACTGAAAGCATCGTGTTTTAAAACCTTTTGAATGTTATGCTCTGACACAAAAATGATGACATTTGTTAGCTGATCTTTAGTTGGCAGAGTTCTTAATGTGTCATTTGATAAATAAAGTGCCTTGTTAGATCACTTTATTATTGTGAGTCAATATTGAATAAGGTCTCACTGTGGATATTTCTCTCTTTATGGAGCTATGCTGTTTGGATAATGGCAATCAGCTTGACAAGCTGAAAGGAAAAGCTAACATACATGTTTGTGGTCATTATTTAAATTTGCAGGCTAGCCATGCTATGGCAAGTTCACTTAACATTGTACAGACATCTCATTCTTATGGTGATCTAATGCTTCTGACAAAGGCATTGGAACTGGCAAAGGTGAAACATTTGCTTATCTTACAAAATGACTTCCCGCTTGTTACTTCCATTTCTTTAATCCATACAAATTGTGTTTGCTTTTAGGTTACCCTAATGCTGTTTTTTTTTTGATAAATTGAATTAATTTGGATTATAACATCAATGGAATTCTAAATCAGAGGCTGTTGTTATGTTAGTAACATGTCATTTATTTCAATTGTTTGATATAGAGAATCCTGTAAGCTTTTTCTCTATTTCTCATCCAATTGCTCCTTGTTTTGTGAAATGAAGCCATCATTTTATGCAGAAAATAAAGGTATTCATCACCTATACTCCTTAAATCAAAGGATCTGTCATGCAATGCAGTGAACATTTATTTATACATTACAAAAAAAAAAATCAAAATAAAGAGCTGTTATGCCAAAGGATTTTGAGAAATCCAAATATATTGTAAACTTGCTTCTTTTTCTCACTTTTCAGAATTCCCTCCTTATGGCTGATTCAGATCTAGTCAGTAACTTGTGCAGCAATTTTTGATCAATGTGTAATACCATATTATCAATTCACATTGGTTTTGCTAGTGTGCTAAGGATCTTTACCTGGCCACAAAGATGTTAAATGGTCTGTATTTAAATAATTTGTTGACAGAGGCAAACCAATTTTTGTTTTGACTGGAGGACCACAGTTAACCGATTGATAAATCCTTCCTCCAGTCTTGATAAGTCAGGTTTTAGTTTTAAAGAAGTTTTGAGTCAGTGTCTGCAACAAAGAAGTTTTGAGTCAGTGTCTGCAAAATCTACATTCAACTTTTAAACAATCTTTCATGTGCCCCCAAAAAAGAACTTTTTTTAATGATTAGGAAAAAAAACATGGTTACGAAGAGAAAATGGAATTAGTTTTATTTATGTATACATTCTTTTAGTAGTATACCTAGGACTAACTGAACTAGCCATGGATGCATTGTGTATGTGGTGGAAGAGGCAAATGTAAAGTACTGTTTCATGATTTAACACTTATAACTAAGGTGTTGTTAGGCATCACTTTCTTTTTTGTTAATTTAAAAATAAAAAATTGTTTCAATTTTATTTTTGAAATTTTTAAAAATATAAATATGTTTGGTATACTTGATTATTCTTAGAAACATAAACATAATTATGGTGACCAAGGTGGTGGTGGTGGTGGTGTGATACTGGCTATGATAGCTGCGGTGGTATGGTAGGGGTGGTGGGGGTGACAGTGGCAGTGTTTATAGCAATGGTTATGGCGGTGGTAGAGATAACAACACTGGCAGCAATGGTGGTGGTGGAGGAAATGGTAGTTGCAATGGTGGTAGTATTGGTGGTGGTGGAGAAGGTTTTAAATCACATGGAACAGGGCTGTCTCGGTTTTTCCATGGAACGAGATGTGCAACAGTCCATCTCATCTCTGTTGGGAATTGTATCCCAAAGCCAATCAATTTTATTTTTGAAATTTTTAAAAATATAAATATGTTTGGTATACTTGATTATTCTTAGAAACATAAACATAATTATGGTGACCAAGGTGGTGGTGGTGGTGGTGTGATACTGGCTATGATAGCTGCGGTGGTATGGTAGGGGTGGTGGGGGTGACAGTGGCAGTGTTTATAGCAATGGTTATGGCGGTGGTAGAGATAACAACACTGGCAGCAATGGTGGTGGTGGAGGAAATGGTAGTTGCAATGGTGGTAGTATTGGTGGTGGTGGAGAAGGTTTTAAATCACATGGAACAGGGCTGTCTCGGTTTTTCCATGGAACGAGATGTGCAACAGTCCATCTCATCTCTGTTGGGAATTGTATCCCAAAGCCAATCATCTAGGTTGTAGATGGTTGAGCTAATTATTATGTAATTTTTATAATGAATAAAAGTTATTCTGGCTTCTCATCACTTTACATCTTCCTATAATGAATTTTTAGTGATGATGTCCTTAGGACTACTATTACATCGATATAGAGAGGATATATCGAGTGGTCCTTAAACAGGGTTCTCAGCCAAATGATATGTTGTGCCTGGATAGCAACATATCAAGCATAGGCTGTTGTGGTTCGCATTGTTTGGTTGTCCTCTTGACCAAAGGAGTGTGGTGACACTGATGTGATCTGCAAATGGGATATTTGATATCTCATTAGACGTGACTCCGCGTAGCACCTTATCTGCCTAAGGATCGCTCGCGAATGGATATGGGCATAAGTGTCCCTCTGACCTGAGGTCACTATGGTAGCTTGCAAGCAACTCCCTGTGCTTTGGTGCCGGACTACCCGGATTTTTAATCCGGTGACGGAAGGTTTCTGGGTACAGGCAAGTACTTGTGGGGCAGTAGTGGACCAAGATGGAATTGACCTATCTAAATGGTTTGGATTGAATGTCTCGCAGTGTCTCAATTTAGCAAATCCTCGGCCGGGGTGGTCCCAGTGAAGAGTCACTGGACATGCGAGATTGAGACACGTAGTGGATTGACATAGCTGGGGTTGGCAGTTCAACCCTAGGTCATCCTGAGCATTGGAGGTCAAAGGGATAAATTATGCGCTAACCATATGCCAGAGGTTCGATGGATTGCTCCCGCATCTTCGACCTATCCGGACGCCGAGACCCATTGCTAGGTGGTATCTTGTGCTGGTACTGGAAGTGTCCCAGTACTACCGTTTAGGTTCGAACCTATGAGGTCACACGCCACAGAGGATTTCTATTTGATCAGGATCCGATTCGATTGGGAATCGTTTCGGTATTTTGTCACAGTTTTTGGTTGAGTTTTCTTCTGGATGACCCGGTCTTGGGTTGATCGGGTCTTCTCTGGATCAACCAGGAATATGTTCCTGGCTGACTAGGATTGAACCCATGTTCATCAAATGGTTTGATGAATGTTTCTAAGTCTAATTGATTTTGTTTTAAATCGGTTGCAAATCGATTTCAACTCAAATCAGTGAGGTTGGACTGTAGAAAGATAGGGTTCGTTCTTAGCTTCGTTTTGAGTCCAGTTTCGTTCGATTTGGACTTCGTTTGACTGGGTTTTGGCCTGAACCCAATTGACCCTGCTTTGCCCTTGGACCGAAGGGCTTTTTGGTCATTTGCCGGTTCACCCATTGAACCGTCGTCTTCATCCTCACGCCTGAGACTTTTCAACTTCTGAAACCGAAACAGGGCGTTCCCTTCCCTGATTTATTTCAATTAAATCCCACTACCCCATCGCACCAAACTCAAGACCCTTGCTCTCCCCTTCGGTTGGCATCCAGAGGAATTTTTTATACCCCCTTCTTGCTCTCTTTCGGTGGGTTTTTTGAGAGCTTCCTCCATTTCTCCAAAAACCGTGAAAACTTGGGATCCGGCGGCTAGCGACGCCGGAGCTCCGATCAGAAGTTCCCACGGCGTGTATCCCCTCTAGAGGGATTTCGCCTGAGATCCTCGGAGCAGGTCATCGCTCCAGTGCAAGGTAATCAAAGTTTGATCTTCAAATCCCCCTGCTGCAACCGTGGCCGTGGACGACTTTTGGAGCCCCGATTCGAAGAGGAAAACGCCGGAGACCTGGAGATCCGATTTCATCACCTTGTAGCCGGTCAAGCAAGGATTCCAGCGGACCTAGGAGCTCGGAGTTTGGAGGCCTGTGCGCTCTGCAGTCGGCGTCTGAACATTGCTCCACGGTAAGCAATCTCTGGACCGAGGTTGAAGAAGGGTGGAATAGCGGGAATAGCTATTCCACCCTATTCCTCATTGCTATTCCACCCTATTCCTCCCTTATTCCAGCCTGGAATAAGTTCAATTTAATTTTTATATGCATTTATACATATCCAAAAATTATAAAAAAAATATATGCCATGCATTTTATTGTTCTCTATGCAAACATATTTTTTGATCCTGGTTTTGGGACAGGTATTTCCGCAATTAATTAAAATTGTTTTAAACATCTACCTGTTCCTATCCTCTGCTTAGTGTAGGCACACAAAAAAAAAAAAAAAATCAAAAAAAAAATCATCCTTCAAATGGTATCAGAGCCAGGTTCAATTTAAAATTATATTTGCATAGATTTTAGTCAATTAAAATTGTTTAATTAACTAATTTGGTAATTAGTTGAATTATTTAATTTTTAATTAAAATTGTTTTAATTAAGAATTAATGATGGCATGTATTATTTTTAATTTTTGATATGTTAAATGTAAATAAGAATTAATTGTAAAAGGAGTTTTACAAGATTTAATTAAAATTGCTTTAATTAAATAATTGGCTTGATTTCTTATAATTATGAATTATTTGAAATATTTAAATGATAAATGCAAATTAGGGTTTATAAAACCTTAAGTCATTTGATAAGCCAATTGGGTTAAATGGTTGGGCTAGGATTAGATCCTAATTGGGTTAGACCTAGGTTTAGTTGAATGAACTCTAAAATTAATTTTAATCAAAAGTTGATTAAGGATTATCTTTTCCTAGTTTCTAATTAGTTAGAAGCTTGAGTCCATTCATTTAAATGGATCTAATCTGGCTCAGTGGCTAACCTAACTCAATTTTTCTAATCTAATTGATGACGGTAAACCAATTTGGTGTCTAAGGTAAGCAGCCTTATGGTCCTTGGCTTTGAGGGTACCCTTTCCTAGCCAGTTCTTGTAATTGGTGTCTAAGGAAAGTGGTTAATGCCGTAACTCATGCCTCGACCGCACTTACCTGGCCAAATTGGCTAACCTGATTTGATTTAGAAAAGATTATTGAGTTAGATCAACCCATGCCATTTAAGGTTATCAGTCTGACTGATTTAGGTGCCCATGAACCTAACCATAAACCCTTCTAAGATTTAGTGGGAGTTTATGGATCAAGGTTCATGATTTTTTTATATGTCACAAATTTTAAAATCCTCTAAATTATTAGGTTCTTAAAAAGGCCTAGTTAAGGAGTTAACAAGGTCTTTAGCCTCCCATTAAGTGGGTTTGTAATGTGTCCATTAGTTGGGTATGCATCGGCAGTTCCATAGAACGGGTGTATATCACGCTATTGGGATTACTCTCCCTAATATGAAGGTTCAGTGTGACCTTCTCAACAGTGATCAGGTGAGCCGTACCCTAGACGGGCTTGGTCATTTGTTGGTTGGAAACATTGAATTCGGCATGTTAATGGTTGGACCTAACCGAGAGCCTGTAATAGGAGGCCCCTAGGTCGATTACAGTGCATCTTGGGGCAAAATAAATTACTAGAAATTGCTAAGGGTAGCAATTGGTTATAAGAACCTACCTTTAGACACGTATGGGTGAGCCGTACCCTAGACGGGCTTGTACGTGGTCTATTGGATTCTAGTACCCACTTTGAATTATGACTTCACGGAATTGGAGGTAGAGGCTCCTATTCTGAAAAGTTAGTAAGAGAACCTTTTTGACTAAAGTCCAAGTCTTTAGGTTTTTGAAAATTACATAAACTAATTTTGGTCATATTTTTCTTTCAGATGTCCACCAGTCTGTCGCTCCGTCCATTATTGGACAATGAAAAATTGACTGGACCCAACTTCGATAGCTGGTATCGAAGATTGAGGATAGTCCTTGAGCATGAACGGATCTTGTACGTTCTGACAGATCCGGCACCTGTAGTTCCCGCTGCCAATACTCGGGGACCGGTTAGAGACACTTACCAGAAGTGGATCTCTGATCGGACCACTGTCCGATGTATTATGCTGGCTGCGATGAACGATGAGTTCAGTCGCAGGTTTGAGGAGGCCTAGCCTGAGGATATCCTTCAAAGGTTGAAGGAGTCTTTTGGCACACCTGATGACGCTGAGAGATACCGTATCTCCAGCGCCATCTATAACTCGCGTATGCGTGAAGGTGCTTCTGTGACTGATCATGTTATGAACATGATCGAGTTGTTCGAGCGCCTGGGCAAGCTCGGCTGTCCCCTTCACGAACAGTTGGGAAAAGATGCGATCCTGAACTCCCTGCCACCGTCCTACGTGTCCTTTCTCGATCATTGGAGATTGAATAGGCCGGTAATAAACTATCATGAGATGTTAGGTTTACTGCAAGCCTATGAAAAGGACCACCAGCTCAACAAAGGGCTGGTGAATTATGTAGGAGGTTCCTCGGCAGGTGCTCCTCGACCCTTTAAGAAAAAGAAGAAGAAGAAGAGCAAGAAGCTACAGTCTGCTCCTGGTCCAAGTCAGACCAAGAAGAAGTTAGACCAGAGCAAGGCAGAGTGCTTCTTTTGCAAGAAGCAGGGTCATTGGAAGAGGAATTGTCCTCTTTACATCGCTTCACTTGACCCGAACAGGCCAAAGAAGAAGAAGCAGCAAGCTGTTGCTGCACCAGGTATATATATGATATATCCTAACTTTACTATTTGTGATACTACTAGCTGGGTATTAGATACCGGAAGTCCTATTCATATCTGTAATTCTTTACAGGGACTTCGAGTTAGTAGAAGATTCGAAGATGGCGAGAGGTACCTGAACGTAGGGAATGGAAATGCTGTTCCAGTTCTGGCGTTGGGTGTTCTGGAGTTGTCTTATGAGTCTTGTAATGTCACTCTAAGTGACTGTCATTATAGTCCTTCTTTCATGCTTAATGTTATTTCTGTAGGCCTTCTGGCCAATGAAAATTTTGAATTTTCAATAAAGAAAAACGTTTGTTCTATCATTTTGAATGGTAAGACTATCATGAATGGAAGCTTAGTTAATGGCATATATTTACTATCACAGCCTGTTATTGTAATGAGTACAAGTTCTAGTAAACGCCCTAGAATAGATGATGTCAATGAAGCCTATCTTTGGCACTGTAGGCTAGGTCACATCAATAAAAATAGGATTAACAAGTTAATAGGAGATGGCCTCCTAGATGTCAGTGATTGTGAATCACTGCCAACTTGTGAATCTTGTCTTATTGGAAAGATGACCAAATCACCTTTTAAAGGAAAAGGTGAACGAGCCTCAGATATCCTAGGTCTTGTACATACTGATGTATGTGGACCTATGTCTATCTGTGCTAAAGGAGGTTTTAGATATTTCATTACTTTTACAGACGACCTTTCGAGGTTTGGTTATGTCTATCTCATGAGACATAAGTCTGATTCGTTTGAAATGTTCAAACGATATCGTAATGAAGTTGAAAAACAAACTAGAAAGGAAATCAAAATACTTCGATCAGATCGAGGTGGTGAATACCTTTCAGGTGAGTTTTTGACATATCTTGAGGAGAATGGGATTCTCTCTCAATGGACTCCTCCTATGACACCTCAGTTAAATGGAGTGTCTGAAAGGAGAAATCGGACCTTGTTGGACATGGTTCGATCTATGATGGGGTTTGCTACTTTGCCTATGTTTTTCTGGGGATATGCATTGGAGACTGCATGTCAACTTCTTAATAATGTTCCTAGTAAATCCGTTGACAAAACTCCATATGAAATATGGACAGGACGTAAGCCAACCCTTTCATGTTTTCGTGTCTGGGGGTGTCCGGCTTATGTCATGCGTTTGGAAACAGATAAACTAGGGCCAAGGTCTGAAAAATGTTTTTTTTTGTTGGTTATCCAAAAGAATCCAAAGGATACTACTTTTACTTGCCTGATGAACAAAAGGTGTTCGTCAGACTTAGAGCTATCTTTTTAGAAAAGGAGTTCCTTATTAAAGGAACTGTAGCTTCTAAGATAGAACTTGATGAAGTTCTACAAGTAGAAGAACCCGGGCACACACAGGCTGCTATTGAACCTGATTTGGTAAGATCAAATCCTGAGCCTATTGTGCAATCATTAAGGAGATCCGATAGAGTATCGCGTCCACCGGATAGATATTTTGGATATCTAATCCAGGATGGCGATCCTGTTGAACTCGATGAGAACAACGAGGATCCGATCACCTATATGGATGCAATGCAAAGGTCTGATTCTGAGTTATGGCTTGGAGCCATGAAATCCGAAATGGAGTCCATCGAAATCAACCATGTATGGACATTGGTTGATGCACCTGAAGGGATAAAACCCATTGGGTGCAAATGGATCTTCAAAAGGAAAAGAGGCGCAGACGGGAAGGTAGAGACCTATAAAGCCCGTCTGGTTGCCAAGGGGTATCGTCAACGTTATGGTATTGACTATGACGAGACATTTTCTCCTGTGGCAATGCTGAAATCCATTCGGATTATGCTAGCTTTAGCTGCTCATTTTGACTATGAGATCTGGCAAATGGATGTCCGAACAGCCTTCCTAAATGGAGAGCTGGAGGAGGAAGTGTATATGACACAACCTGAAGGGTTCACTTCCATAGACGAGTCAAAAGTGTGTAGACTTCAGAAGTCTATATATGGGCTAAAGCAAGCATCTCGAAGTTGGAACATGCGGTTTGATAAGTGTATCAAATCGTATGGCTTCGTTAGGAACGGAGAAGAACCTTGCATATATAAATGGGCCAATGGTTCTGTAGTTGTATTTCTTGTATTGTATGTGGATGATATTCTCTTAATCGGGAATGACGTTCCTGCATTACAGGGAATAAAAGTTTGGCTTTCATCACAATTCTCCATGAAGGATATGGGAGAAGCCTCATTCATATTAGGTATGAAAATCTATAGAGATAGATCAAAGAGGCTTCTGGGATTGTCCCAGTCGACATACATTGACACCGTGTTAAAAAGGTTTAGCATGGAAAATTCCAAGAAAGGCTATCTCCCGATAGGCCATGGAATCACTCTTTCCAAAAAGGATTGTGTGACAACCCCTGAGGAAAGAGAGCGTATGAGTAGAATACCATATGCTTCGGCAGTGGGTTCTATTATGTATGCTATGTTGTGTACTAGACCCGATGTGGCATACTCACTAGGGGTAGTGAGTAGATACCAATCTAACCCAGGAGAAGCACATTGGAAGGTGGTAAAGACCATCCTTAAGTATTTGCGAAATACTAAAGATCAATGGCTACTCTATGGAGATTCTGACCTAAAACTAGAGGGGTATACTGACTCCAGTTTTATGTCAGATCATGATGACAGCAAGAGTGTGTCAGGATTTGTTTTTATCCTAAATGGTGGAGCTATCTGCTGGAAAAGTTCCAAGCAGCATACTGTTGCAGACTCGGTTTGTGAAGCAGAGTATATTGCCGCATCTGATGCAGCTAAAGAGGCTGTCTGGTTGCGGAAGTTCATAGGCGAGCTGGGAGTGGCACCTTCCCTGGAGCATTCTATTCCTCTGCATTGTGACAGCACAGGGGCGATTGCTCAAGCCAAAGAACCGAAGGCACATCAGCGCACCAAGCATATTCTGCGGCGCTTTCACCTTGTACGAGAGATCGTGGAACGAGGTGACATCGACCTTCAGAAGATCGATGGAAAGGAAAATCCGGCCGACCCCTTTACCAAAGCCATCGGAATTAAAGAATTCGACAGTTATAAATGGAAGATGGGTATTCGATACTGTTCTGATTGGCTTTAGTCTAAGTGGGAGTTTGTTGGGAATTGTATCCCAAAGCCAATCATCTAGGTTGTAGATGGTTGAGCTAATTATTATGTAATTTTTATAATGAATAAAAGTTATTCTGGCTTCTCATCACTTTACATCTTCCTATAATGAATTCTTTAGTGATGATGTCCTTAGGACTACTATTACATCGATATAGAGAGGATATATCGAGTGGTCCTTAAACAGGGTTCTCAGCCAAATGATATGTTGTGCCTGGATAGCAACATATCAAGCATAGGCTGTTGTGGTTCGCATTGTTTGGTTGTCCTCTTGACCAAAGGAGTGTGGTGACACTGATGTGATCTGCAAATGGGATATTTGATATCTCATTAGACGTGACTCCGCGTAGCACCTTATCTGCCTAAGGATCGCTCGCGAATGGATATGGGCATAAGTGTCCCTCTGACCTGAGGTCACTATGGTAGCTTGCAAGCAACTCCCTGTGCTTTGGTGCCGGACTACCCGGATTTTTAATCCGGTGACGGAAGGTTTCTGGGTACAGGCAAGTACTTGTGGGGCAGTAGTGGACCAAGATGGAATTGACCTATCTAAATGGTTTGGATTGAATGTCTCGCAGTGTCTCAATTTAGCAAATCCTCGGCCGGGGTGGTCCCAGTGAAGAGTCACTGGACATGCGAGATTGAGACACGTAGTGGATTGACATAGCTGGGGTTGGCAGTTCAACCCTAGGTCATCCTGAGCATTGGAGGTCAAAGGGATAAATTATGCGCTAACCATATGCCAGAGGTTCGATGGATTGCTCCCGCATCTTCGACCTATCCGGACGCCGAGACCCATTGCTAGGTGGTATCTTGTGCTGGTACTGGAAGTGTCCCAGTACTACCGTTTAGGTTCGAACCTATGAGGTCACACGCCACAGAGGATTTCTATCTGATCAGGATCCGATTCGATTGGGAATCGTTTCGGTATTTTGTCACGGTTTTTGGTTGAGTTTTCTTCTGGATGACCCGGTCTTGGGTTGATCGGGTCTTCTCTGGATCAACCAGGAATATGTTCCTGGCTGACTAGGATTGAACCCATGTTCATCAAATGGTTTGATGAATGTTTCTAAGTCTAATTGATTTTGTTTTAAATCGGTTGCAAATCGATTTCAACTCAAATCAGTGAGGTTGGACTGTAGAAAGATAGGGTTCGTTCTTAGCTTCGTTTTGAGTCCAGTTTCGTTCGATTTGGACTTCGTTTGACTGGGTTTTGGCCTGAACCCAATTGACCCTGCTTTGCCCTTGGACCGAAGGGCTTTTTGGTCATTTGCCGGTTCACCCATTGAACCGTCGTCTTCATCCTCACGCCTGAGACTTTTCAACTTCTGAAACCGAAACAGGGCGTTCCCTTCCCTGATTTATTTCAATTAAATCCCACTACCCCATCGCACCAAACTCAAGACCCTTGCTCTCCCCTTCGGTTGGCATCCAGAGGAATTTTTTATACCCCCTTCTTGCTCTCTTTCGGTGGGTTTTTTGAGAGCTTCCTCCATTTCTCCAAAAATCGTGAAAACTTGGGATCCGGCGGCTAGCGACGCCGGAGCTCCGATCAGAAGTTCCCACGGCGTGTATCCCCTCTAGAGGGATTTCGCCTGAGATCCTCGGAGCAGGTCATCGCTCCAGTGCAAGGTAATCAAAGTTTGATCTTCAAATCCCCCTGCTGCAACCGTGGCCGTGGACGACTTTTGGAGCCCCGATTCGAAGAGGAAAACGCCGGAGACCTGGATATCCGATTTCATCACCTTGTAGCCGGTCAAGCAAGGATTCCAGCGGACCTAGGAGCTCGGAGTTTGGAGGCCTGTGCGCTCTGCAGTCGGCGTCTGAACATTGCTCCACGGTAAGCAATCTCTGGACCGAGGTTGAAGAAGGGTGGAATAGCGGGAATAGCTATTCCACCCTATTCCTCATTGCTATTCCACCCTATTCCTCCCTTATTCCAGCCTGGAATAAGTTCAATTTAATTTTTATATGCATTTATACATATCCAAAAATTATAAAAAAAAATATATGCCATGCATTTTATTGTTCTCTATGCAAACATATTTTTTGATCCTGGTTTTGGGACAGGTATTTCCGCAATTAATTAAAATTGTTTTAAACATCTACCTGTTCCTATCCTCTGCTTAGTGTAGGCACACAAAAAAAAAAAAAAAATCAAAAAAAAATCATCCTTCAATCTCGACACTCAAGATAAGAGATGTCCCAAGGTGTCCTCATTGGGATGCTAAGATACTGGTGGGACATCTTGTTCCGATACATGGGATGGTACTCTATCCCCGTGTCCCACGCGACATCTCACCGGGACCTGAATCCTTGGTGGAGGCAATGATTGTGGTGGTAGCAACGATGGTGATGGCAGAGGTGATGTCAGTTGTGGTGGTGAAAGGGGAGTTTCTTGTTTTTGAAAATAGTAAAAATAAGAATTTCTTACTTTCATTTTTTATAAATAATAAAACTGGCTTTTGAAAAATAAAAAAATAAAAACAACAGTACCAAATATGATTTTGCCTCAATTTCTGTAATTTTGTTTTTAACAATAAAATAAAAGAAGGGATGCCAAACAAGCTCGTGTGGTTTCCTATAAATGCCTTGGGGCATTTTTTTTGCTTGATACTCGTGAAAATGTTGGTGTTCTTATATCCTTCATGAAGTGGCAACCACAATAATTGAGCAGCTTTCAGATTACCTGAGGGTTATAATCACAAATCCCAAAATGGATGTGTTTGGACGAGTGAAAGATAGAGGTAAGAATATTATTGCAGTGCAAAATGTAATGGTTGTTTTTATGAGAATGGTAAATGGTAAGTCACTTCCCGACTACCTCTCGGAAACTTCTGGTCACTTAAATAGAACATGTGTTGCTTATTGAGTAGATATTTCAAACTTATAAATATCACTAGTTTTTTTATTCTGTCACTAGAGTCTCGCACATGGGATGCAACCAGACCTTAATTGCACTTTGATGGCTATGATCTTGTAAGGAAATGGATAGATGAGAAAGACTTTGTATTTTAAAAGTAATATATTTTTGTAATACTTGTTGTCCAGTAAGCAATCCAAGAGGGGGGGTGAATTGGATTAAAAAAAAATTGATTTGATAAACTAACTTAATAAAACTTGATACTAGGCAATGCAGTCCAATTCAACAAGTATATTAGCAAGGTACTATGATTCAAGTGCAATGCTCTAAAATAAAAGTGCAGCGGAAATTAAGAGCAATAAATAAAGAGCAAAGAGAGAGAGATCAAGTAATCACAAACACCAAAAGCTAAGTGGTTCGTTGCTATCCAATGCACCTATATCCACTCCCCAAGATCCCCTTGGAAATTCACTATAATTACACTGATTATAGCCAATTAGTTTTTCGGGCTCACTAATCAAAACCCGACTTTGTTTTCACAAAGCTCACAAGTCAAAACCTCACTTGGTTTTACGGGCTAACCAAGAACCAATTGGTTTGCACAAGGCTAACCAACAACCTTGGTTTTCCGGGCTAATCAAGAACTTTAGTGGTTTTGCGGGCTAACCACCAACCTAATTGGTTTTCCAAGGCTTACCAATAACCTCCCTTGGTTTTATAATAGGCTAACCAAGGACCCTTACAAGAAATATGGTTTAAAAGTAAAGAACCAATGTAAGCTTTCTAAAACAAAGCGAATATCTCGATGTAGCTCGATGTAGAGTTGCTTTGCACTTGTTGAAGCCTTTTGGATGCCCAAGTATGAATGATCTTCAAGGCTCTTGAATGCTTGGAGGCTTCCTTTAGCTTGAGAGTGGTTGAAACTTCAATGAATAGGAGTTAAAGATCACTCTTCTTCTCTCTTCTCAAAACTCTTCAATAATATTCAGTTGTCTCTCTTTTGATTTGATTTGGAGCATATAAATACCTTTCCAAGGCCTCAAAACCGAATCTAGTTGTTAGACTTGAAAAACTAGCCGTTGGGGGCAATTTGGGCAAGTTCTGCGTTCGAAAAAACTAGCCGTTACTGTTGCCAGAACTTCATATGTCGACACTTTCTCAGTTGAGTCGACACATAAGGTCGACACATGTTCTTCTTGAGTCGACACATAGTTCAATTTGCTCCATTCAGATTCTTTGGAAATCTCAGATGTGTCGACACCTTGAGTCAACACCTTGCTTCCATGTGTCAACACTTTAGCTGTTCTTTCAACTTCTGCAAGTTCTGTAGCTTGAAAGTCTCAGGCAATGTGTTGATCCATGTGTCGACACCTTGAGTCGGCACTTCAGGTTCATGTGTTGACACTTCATCTGTGCTATTTGAAACATTACTGCGTACCGACCTCAGTCGACACTTCATCTTCTTGTGTCAACACTTCATGTCATGTGTCGACACTTCTTTGAAAAAATCACAGAAGATGCTGAATTTGAACTGGAACATGTTTCCATTTAGCTTAGCTATCCATTCAACCATCTCTTAAGTGTACTAGTCTTCTTTTGAGCAATCTTTTCATTCAAACTTGGCTTCTTCAAAATAATTGGGCTTCATCAAATTTTGTGAGCATCTTTTCAATAGAAACACACTCAAAGCAAATTATTAGTCCTCAACTTATACTTAACTATTTTGCTTGTTATCAAAATCAATTAATGGAGTCAACAATACTGCTTATGCAAAAGTTTAAGATTAGTCTTAATGAGAAAAAGTTTAGATATATAACAATTCTTAAAAAAGGAAACTTAGGAAAGTTGAAAAACTTTTCTCAATACAATTTAACCTTTCTAAAAACTTGGGTAAGAGACCATCTATGGAAAGATACCAGAGAAATTACAAAAAAAATTGTTCCATGGTCAATGGGGTTGTGGGACATGGGCCCTTCCCATTATCAATAGATAGATGTATAGCTATTATTTGGAGGAGTAATACTTGATGGATGATCTTGATGTTTTCCCTTTATAAAAAATAAAAGAGAATAAGATTGAGGAATTGGATGGTTGATTGCACTGCCAAACATAAGGTGGGATAGAAGAAATGCATGATATCTTTGAAACATGGAAAGATGCGAACGTTTTCTTTTCTTCTGAAATGAAGGCTTCATTAGGTGAAGGGATTTTTAGTATTGGTTTTAAGGCATGCAAAAATGCAGATATTTATTTTTTCCCGAGAAGGCTTCATCAAGAGTTCTTTCTATTTTTTTTCTTGAGAAGGAAGACTTCATCGTGCGAAGAGATTGCTGGTGTTTGTTTTAAGGCAAGCCCTGGTTTCAGTCCTTGAGGCCAGCCATTTGAAGCTGGCCTCAAGGCTTCATATATCTGTTTGGCATTAGCATGATGGACATTTGAGCATATCTTTTAGGGAAATAGTAATTTTTCATGGTTAACTTGTACAGCTACACTAATGTAGGATTTCTAAGTGTTGAAGTATATACTTAAATTTTCTCTTTTTTCAATTCACTTTATCTATTTTGAGTCTATATATTTTTAAATTTTTCCAAAATGCCAACCCCATATGCATCCTCATATTGAAAATTTGCTCTGTGGGACCTTGATCATCATCATACCTTTCACTTTTTGAAACCTTGATGCTAGCCATATTTGGGCATAGGGCAAGGGTTTACACTATTCGACCATGCATGCTGGTAAATGGTTGCCATGAACCTTTATGAGAAGTGTAATGACCCAGGACCTTCCTAAGATAGCTAAAAGGTGTTATTCGAGTTTTTTAGCCTAGATAAGTACCCAAGATATCCTCGTCACACAACCCATATGGGACTAGATACATGCATGCAAAGGCTCTTATATAACTCCCAGTTTAAGGTTCGTTGTCCTCACTAGGCTAAAGATCCAAATCTAATAACAAATAATCAATCCATAGTTAACCCTAAAAGCATCCATAATGTCCCCCAGTCCACATGGGCTATTAGTTGGGTTTGCTTTGATACTATTTGTAATGATTCATGACCAAAAAAGACTAGTTGAAGTATTATTTGTGTTTTTTGGCTCTCTATAAGTATTCAAGATCTTCCGAAGATGTAACTAATATGCGACTAAACATGTGCCCACACGGGTCCTCACAAAAGCAGTACCAGTTGACAAAGACACCTGATTTTGAGCCTTGACACATGATGCGGTGTGCAGCCAAATGGTAGTACCAAGTACCGACCTGCCAGCCTGTGACTAGTGACCAAAATATATTATACAGTACTTTTATCTTGGCCTAGAAGTAATCTTGAATTGAATTAACTAGCTAGATAATTAATCTGCCTTATGATCGTTATTGTATCTAAATCAGGTAATGCTAAAGTATAATAGATTATAGCACATATAATGGTCATCAGGGGCATAGAACTATATAGTGCCTGATGTGGCAAGCCGCTGACATGGCACCCACATCGGGTACAACTGGGCGGTGAGGTGGTGGAGAGCACCACCTGTCCCGTCTGAGGTTGAGCTCCCAGCCGAGGTCGAGCTCCCGTCTGGGCCAGGTCCCTGGAGGTAAGAAGGTGCTTTCCCGGCCATGGCCGGGAAGATAGTAAGAAGTGGAGCCTGATTTTTGGAGGACAAAGACGATGGAGACTTGGACTGCAACATGGAGGCATTGCCGTCCCCGTCGGATCGGCCACAATTCTTGTGGGGGCGCATGCTCCACCTGGGCTTCTGGTCCTGTGGCACGCTGCCCACACCTACGCGGTGCGTGCTCCACCAGGACTCTAGGTCCTGTAGCATGTCGCCCACATCCTCTGCTAGGCACGTGCTCCATCGGGGCTGCAGGCCTTGTAGCACGCTGCCTACACCTCACAAGAAGAGTGCTTTACCAGGGCCTTAGGCCCTATAACATGGTGCCTGTACCCCGAAAGTGGAAGTCCTTGACCGTAGTTCAGGACTCTGTAGCATGCTACCTGCACCCTTCCCAGGGGATCGCTTTGCCAAGGGGACAGGCTTTGTGGCACGTTGACCACGCCCCTTGCAAAAGGACCACTTGGGAACTGGTCTGATGGGGGATCTGAAAAACCCGTACCCCTCTTGCGGGGGATAGGAGGGAGGGAGGAGCGGCCAGCTAAGGCTCCAAGCTCAATCAAACAGGATCAGTTCCTATATAACGGAAAGAAGGATCTCCGTGGAAGGAGAGCGAACCAAGAGAAAAAGAATGTAAGTGAGCAAAGGCAATGAACTGAAACAGAGAACAACCTCCTAACATCCTCTGAACTCTTGTTCTTTTCATCTTCTCTTATTTTTCCTCTACGTGGTGACATCTCAAGTCACCGTGACCGAGGATCTGTTCTCCTTGATCGCCCTACTGATTTGACCATCGGAGCGTTTCCAGCTCGGATCTTCTATTTTTTACAGGACCGGTTTACCGTGATGGCGCGAGGATGAAGAACCCGACGCTCTGGAGGAGGCCAGCTCATACGGGCTATGTCAGAGTTGCAGGCCACGGCGATCTAGACGGCAACAGATTAGCGCGCCAGGAAGGGGGGTGGACGAATGGTCATCAACCAGCCTCCTATAATTTCATGATGGTGACCCGTGCATGGAAAGCCTTCATCAATCGCATGGAAGAACCATCCCATCACGGCGACCGATGCAGCCAGAAGGTGGAGCTCCCTGCTCCATCTCCCCCTCCAGTTGACCAATCCGTGCAGGTCGCCACACTTGCGCAGCAGGTCTAGACCCTGACTGCGGTAGTGCACCAACTACACCACCAACAATTCCTGGCAATACAGTAGTAGCTGGGGACACCCGCGGCTCAAGCCATCGAACCTCGTGCCAGTTGAGGTCCTTTTAGGAAGGACCATCATGCACGCGGGCAGCCTCATAGCCACGGGGGAGCTTGCGGGCAGCTGGGAAGAGGCACTGGGATGGTTCGGCCAGTCGGGAGAGTAACTCCCCGGTCTTGACCCATGGTGCTGCATTGCATCGATGGCATCGACATGGTCGGGAGCTGAAGCACGAGTTTCTTCGGTTGCCGCCCTCTTCTTCCCTGAC
Source organism: Areca catechu (assembly GCA_021397845.1). Classification (NCBI taxonomy): domain Eukaryota; kingdom Viridiplantae; phylum Streptophyta; class Magnoliopsida; order Arecales; family Arecaceae; genus Areca; species Areca catechu. Next base: position 137,664,377 of record CM038053.1, on the reverse strand, counting down.
AGCCTCTACGGAGGGGTCAATAGACGAAGCCATCCGTCGATGGGCGGAGGGTGCCTTAAAGAACAAAAGCGCAGGTTGGCAGATCTGGCCCGCCATTTTGTCGAGATTCAGGGCTCACGGGCTCCCCGCGTGAGCCTGTGGGCTATGATGCTCGCCTTCCTCTCACTCATTGAATACAAAAGGAATCGATTCTTAACCAGTTCTGCATGCCACAGGTGGATTTCTATGATGGGACCACAGATCCCATCGACCATCTTGAGAGTTATAAGGCTCTCATGCGGATCTAGGGAGCCACTGACGCCCTCCTTTACGGTTCCTTCCCAATCACACTCTGCAAGGCAACTCGGGTTTGGTACTCCCATCTCGAACCGAAAGCATAGATTCCTTTGAGCAGCTGGAGAAGAGATTTGTGGCACACTTCGATGCCTGCCAGAAGGTGCCACGTGAAGCTGATAGACTCTTGTCTGTCCAATAGCAGGATCATGAGTCCCTTCGGGACTACGTGCCCGATTTAAGATGGCCACTCTGGTATCTACAATCTTGACGAGCCCATCGCCATGCTAGCAGCACTGAAGAAGGGGCTCAGGACCTCTCGCTTCACTCACTCCCTCGACAAGAAGCTTTCAAAGTCTTATTCGAAGCTCCTCCATGTCCATAAGTATATCCGTGTAGAGGAGGCCGACCGCACCAAGAGGGAGTTGGATGGGAGGCCCCTAAAGAGACAGGCTCGGGGGAGGCGAGGGGCTGCCTGTAGCCAAGGCCGTCTTGACACCTCGAACGGGCCTAAGTCAAGGGATGGTCCTACAAAGGACGAGAAGTACACACCTCCTTGTTCCAAGAGCCAAAATCCTCATGGAGATCGAGGATGAGCGCTACCTCCATCGTCCTCCCTCATCAGAGTCATCCAATGGATGTGACAAATCTTGGTATTGTTAGTTTCACTGCGACCATGGCCACGACACTGAGGAATGCCGCCATCTAAAGAGGAAGATCGAAGATCTGATCAGGCGAGGCTATCTCGTGAAGTTCATGGAGGGAAGAGCTCCACCCGAGACCCGGAGCGACGAAGCCTGACACCCTGCCATCGACAATTAAACCATGGAGAAGTCGATAGGAATGATCTCATGGGATCAGGGTGAGCCAAAGAGGGCTAGGGGGAGGAAGAGGATTGATGATGTACTCCCCTACAGGAGAGAAGGGCTAGCTGGGATATATAACCCAAATAATGATGCTGTTATCGTGGAAATGATGACAACAAAGCATCCTATAAAAAGAATTATAGTCGATAGTGAAAGCTCAGCCGACATCCTTTTTTATAATAATGCCTTCGCAAGGATGAACTTGTCTCCTGATATGATAAAACCGGTGTTTACACCTCTTGTCGGCTTTACCGGAGATTCGATGGGGGTTGGAGGAGAGATTACCCTCCTGGTTAGTGTCGAGACATCGTCTCGGCAGAGCACCATAATGGCAACCTTCATTATTGTAAGTCTCTCCTCACCTTACAACGTAATCCTGGGGTATTTCGGGCTTAACCTACTCGATGCCACCATTTCAACCGAGCAGCTACTTGTCCAGTTCCCGACCCCATGTGAAATCAGGGAGATGAGGAGATCTCGATAGCTGGTCCAGCACTGCTTGTAGGCTGACCCTAGAGTCCGGGGGGTCGAGGAAGGTTCGACAATCGATCAGTTAGGCCAAATGGAGCAGGAGTTGAAGGGCGGGCCAGTCAAACTCTTGCTATCATTCCCTCTGAGCGAAGACCCCCTGAAGATGGTGCAAGTGGGAGCCTTATTGGCCGAGAAGGAGGGCTCGGTTGCTGAGTTTCTTGTGGGCTAATGCTGACGTCTTCGCCTGGACTACAACGGACATGCCCGGAATTCCCTCCAAGGTGATTATCCACGGGCTAAACATCGATCCAAATAGCCGTTCGGTCCAACAGAAGAGAAGCTTCACCTCGGACAGGCAGAGGGTGATAGATGAGGTCGGGAAACTCCTCGCGGCAGGCTTCATCCATGAGGTACGGTATCCTACCTGGCTAACAAATATGGTCATAGTCAAGAAGGCCAGCAGAAAGTGGAGGATTTGGGTAGATTACATCGACCTCAATCAGGCATGCTCGAAAGATAGCTTCTCGCTGTTCAAGATTGATCAACTTATGGACGCGACCTCGGGGCATAGGCTGCTCAACTTCATGGATGCGTTCTCCGGATATAATCAGATCCGCATGCACCCGGAAGATGAGCATGGCATTCATGATCAACAGAGATATATTCTGCTATAAGGTGATGTCGTTTGACCTCAAGAATGCTGGGGTGACGTACCAGCGCCTGGTCAACAGGATCTTTAAAGACTAGATGGGCTGCAACATGCAGGCCTATGTTGACGATATGCTTGTCATGAGTGGCCGGGAATCGGACCACATCGCCGACTTGGTGGAGACCTTTGATAACCTTTATCTCTACCAGATGAAGCTGAACCTGGCGAGGTGCGCGTTCGACATCGCGGCAGGAAAATTTCTTGGCTTCATGGTCACCCAGCATAGGATCGAGGTCAACCCGAAGAAGATCCAGGCGATCATGGATATGAGGCATCCCACATCCAAGGAGGTCCAACGCCTGACCGGACGCATCATCGTCCTCAATCGATTCATCTCGCGCTTCGCTGAGCGCTGCCAGCTGTTCTTCAAGGTCCTGCTCAAGATGCACGACTTCGCCTGGATGGAGTGCCGGGAGGCATTTGAGGGACTGAAGAAGCTCCTCGCTTCTAAATTATTGTCCAGGCCGGAGCCCAGAGAGGAGCTCCCTTGTACTTGGCGGTCTTCCTAGAATTAGTCAGCTCGGTGCTCGTCCGCACCAATAAGACAGTCTTCAGTGGCTGGTCTACTACACCAAGCTACTCTGCGATATGGAAACTAGATACTTCGGGGTGCCTGGCTAAGTGGGCGATGAAGCTCAGCGAGTTCGACATCTTCTATCGCCTGAGGCCATCCTAGAAGGTCCAGGTCCTGGTCGATTTCCTGGTGGAATACGCCTGGACGGACGAGGATCTGGAGGAGGTGGGCAAACCAACCGAGTTTAGGCCGGACCAACCGCAGGGGAGATGGCGTGTGTGATAGTTATTAAAAATACTTTAATTAATCCAATTAAAATTGATATTCTTATGCAGTGTTTTGTAGAAAATGATTTCATTAATGCGAAGAGCTCGATTTTAGGAGTCCAATAGTGCAAATGGCACGCAAATTGGACTCAAAACGGGCTCGAAATCAAGTTTTAAAGAGATTATTTGGAGTTGCATGAAGTTTAAAGCACCGGTCCACCATGGACTGGCCGCTTGGTCTACGGTTTGCCAGGCGGTCTACAGGGATGCCATGGCTGCAGTCCACGAAACAGAGTCGTGGACCGCGAAGCCCAAAACCGTGCCACCCTATCGCCGCCCAAGCCTCCGGCACCTTGCCAGCCGGAGAAGCCTCTCATGGTTGAAAAAATGATCGGAAAAGCCGCTGGTCTTCTTCTTCGCTGCTATTCCATGGTTTCCAAGCCGATTTAGCACTAGAGAAGCCACTGGTGCCCTTCCCCTCGCCGCCGAGAAAGTCCCATGGCCGAAAAAGCCGTCATCCACCTCCCAAGCCGTCGGCTTTTGGCCGCCATCCAAGCTATCCGAGATTTGACCTCCCAAGCCATCGGTCACTTGCAGTTGCCGTCCACAGCCATCCCTCTCCTCTCTGTTCCCTATTCAGCCTTCTGCTCGTTGGCCATTCCCCTATGGATCCAAGCCACCAGAGTCGCCATCTTCTCTGCTGCCAAGCCAAAATTCGGTCATCGTTTCCTCATTGGCCAAGTCCAAATGTATCAAGCCCTGCCCTTCCGTTCTCTTTGCTTGTCGCGGTTGCCACCACCCATCCCACGGCTGCTGCAAGTCATCCGTTGGAGCTCAGTGGGATCAACGGGATCATTGGGAACGTTGGAATGGAATGCAGTTGGAGATCATTGGGAACGTTGGAATGGAATGCAGTTGGTGTTCATTGGGATCGTTGGAGCTCAGTTGGATCGGTGGAACAGAATTCGGGTGAAGAAATCGTAGGTTGTTGGGTTGTTGATGCTCATTGCCTATAAAATCCTTCGACCTCTCGATCACGGGAAGAATATCGAGTCCATAGTCCTCTCCTCTCAATCCCTTCTCTGCTCCACTCCAAGTACTCTGTCTTCTCCATTTTCCTTGGTTCCACTTCTCTTCCATCTTTCTGACCCCCTTCATCCTGACTAGTTCCTACTTCCACTGCATTAGCCCTAGTTCCCACTCTCTGCTCTCTACCACATCTCCGGACTGCTCCATCTTCTGATATCTTCGGATATGATGCAGCTTCACTTTGGAAGTCTGATCTCCATCAAATTTGGGAAAGGGTTTATATTTTGGATGTGTTCATTTGATGTACTCCTTATTTTATGAAATGAAAAGAGCTTTCGATTAATTCATATTTTTTCTATCTTGGTTGAAGTAGATTCATGAGCAGTGATGAGATTTTGAGGTAAGTTTTTCTACGTGAATGTAATTTTGACTGATCTATTCCTAAAAGGGACGGGCCGTGATCTATGGGTATGGGCCGCACTCTCGTTTAGATAGATCATATCTGGATTATTTTCATCGCTAATTTTCTTTTAGTTCAATTTCTATTATGCATTTTACTTTTAAAATAACTCAAAGGTCCCTGCGGATTCGATTCTTACTCTTACTACTCTACATAAAAATAGTGGAATTAAGGTATTAAATCGGTGCGTAGCGATGCACATCTGATTTTTGACGCCGTTGCCGGGGACCTTTTGGCGTTATTTAAAAAAAAATCAAAATTAAAAATTGGTAGTTAATATTTTTCTACGTACAATTGAACAGACTTAAAAAAAAACTTAAAAAATAAAAATCTAAAATATATATATTTTAAAATCTTGACATTTTCATAACTTGGTAGGAGATTAGAAACTTAACCATCAAATTAAATAAAAAAAATAATTAGTATAATTTTGTTTGTTTGATAACTTCAAGATTTGGACACCTTGCTTGCTGCATTCATCTTTTCATAACTGAGTTAAGGGCATTTAACCTCATTAATCAGATAAGGTAGGGAGTTCATTATCCTTAGCCCACAAATCATTCCCTTGCATGTGCATTGATCCAAACCTTAGCTCTAAAATTAATTAGACACTAGCCCTAGAAAATTCGAGCTTAATAAGACAAAGGAACCTTAGAGTTGGACCGGGTTCAATCAGTTAGTTACTCGGTATCTAAGGCAAGTGGTTCAAGGATAAGGGCCCGAAGGAATGTGGTTCTTTAATTGGTTCTTTTCGCTTACCTGGCCAATTTTAATTGGTGTCTAAGACAAGTAACTGGGGCACCCCCACCAACCTTACACTTACCTGGTAGGGTCAGTCGATTGATTTTGGGCTTGGAGTGCTCGAAGGTAACCTTGGAATAGTTTGGAAGTGGAAGTCCCCTCGAAAGTGGAAGTCCCTGATCGTGGTTCAGGACTCTGTAGCACGCTACCCATACCCTTCCCAGGAGATCGTTCCGTCAAGGGGACAGGCTTTGTGGCTCGTCGACCACACCCCTTGCAAGAGGACCTTTTCCCGGGAACTGGTTCGACACGGGGCTCTAAAAAACCTGTACCCCTCCTACAAGGGACAGGAGGGAGGAGCAGCCAGGCAAGGCTTCAAGCTCGATCAAACAGGATCAATTCCTATATAATGGAAAGAGGGACCTTCATGGTAGGAGAGCGAACCAAGAGAGATAAAGAATGCAAGTGAGCAAAGGCAGTGGACAGAAATAGAGAATAACCTCCTAACATCCTTTGGACCAAGGATCGCTGAACCGGTACCGGGACCCGTATCGGTCAACGACGGTACGGTAACGACTTAAATTTGGGATAAAAAATGTCTTCCTTTCCCCCTCTCAAGCAAAGATCGTTGAACCGGACCTGAACTGGATCCAAGCCGAGCTAAATCGAGCCCAAACTGGACCAAACTGAGCGGTACATATCGGTACGGTGCCATACCATACCGGTATGGAATATAGTTTTTTTTATTTTTTTCAACGGTTCGAAGGTCAGACCATTTTTTATAGATAAACCGTACCATCTAAGAGCTGGTACGGGATGGTACTGCAAACCCTACTATGGACTCTTGTTCTTTTCATCTTCTCCTTCTATTTTTTCTCTATGTGATGGCATCTCAAATCGCCGTGATCGAGGATCTATTCTCCTTGGTTGCCCTATTGACTTGACTGTTGAAGTGTCCCCGTCGGGATTTCCGGCCTGAGCCTTCTCTTTTTTATAGGACCGGTTTGCCACGAAGATGCGAGGACAAAGAACCCGATGCTTACTGGGAGGCTAGCTCATCCAGGCCACGACGATCTAGACGGCAATGGTGCCAATTCGCAAAACGGAGTTTAGGCAATTCACAAGATTGCCTGCTAATATGCAAATGGCCATAAAAGATATTTTGGGATACATGTTTCTTGTCTTCTGATCCACAACACTTTGTTTGCTTTATCGAGCCACAGAAATGTTTGAAACTTGTAAACATGATGTCTGAATCATTTATATACATATAATATCATGAGTCAAGTCAAAAAAGCAAGCTATTTTTGATCCGGCATAACTGTTCACATGTACTGTACTACCATTTTTTTCAAGTCTAAGAAAAAAACTATGTATCGTTCCATTTTATAAAATGAAATACAGGAGGTTCAGGGCATTGCCAACAAACCACTGATGGCTAGTAGAGATATGGTAGACTGCTAACTTCTTTTCTTTCAATTTATACCACTTTGCTTTCTTTAAGCATGTTTGAAACATATGGATGAGAATTCTAACCCTATTTGTTTAAATATAACATCTAGAGGTTAAGCAAGCATGTTTTTGTTGACGGACACAACTGATCACATATAATGTAATCATTTAATTGAAGGGAAACAAAGTCAGACTAACATTTTAAAAAGAAAAGTGAAAACTATGGGAGGCCATATAACCTTTTTTAGCAGGATGCAAAAAGCGGTAATAATTTTACTAAATTATGAAGTTAAGTAAGCAGGCATATAAAGCAAATGAGAGATAGAACACTATATCCTCCCCATCTTCATCTAGACTACTGTAGAGGGTTGTTTACTATTTCATATTTTCATTTGAGGCTAGCTTGATGATGCCCAGTAAACGCTACAATAACCAACTTATATAGGTTTTTTTTTTCTTAATTTAAGAATGAGTAGGGCAAAGCCATCCCACAAGCCCCAACCTAAGGCTACCTAGTGTAGGAGTTTTACCACCTTTAGTGATTCTCTAGAAAGTCCAATTATTGGTATGTTGATTTGTGGTTGTCACCAATAACATACAGTACTATGAATTGGCACATGTTGCAACCATTCAGTAACCATAACATTAATGCAGATGTAGAAATGGAGAGGCCTCCCAATATTGTTATGCATGTTATTAATTGCCGGCTATTAAGGTTGCCTTGTAAGCAAGGATTAATATAGTATATATCATGCTTGTGTTAGTTAAGTGTTGGCAGTATATGCATATCATCCTGAACTATGCCAACACTTGGCATGCATCATTATGAAAAGGCACGCAGGTTTGTCAAAATGATAACTATTGACATTCTAAGATGAACTACTTGATTAAATCATTTTAAGCAAAATTGTCTTATGTACTAGAATATAGTGAAAGTTTAATCAAGTGAATGTGGTTTTAGACTAATTTAGAGTAGTCTATAAGCACAATTTTTCCTAAATATCTGATTGGCTGTGCCTTAGTATGTATATTACATGACTTCAAGTAATTTGTCTGGAAAAATTTTATAAAATTGTTTTGATGCATCAGCTATATGATTAAACTCAAACATTTTATACAATTATAACGAATGTGGAACCTTGCCTACAAGGTTACAACACATTGTAGATGTTGTCCATGTTGTTGGTATTATAAGATTCTCATATACTTCTAATAATGCAAGAAGTTTCATTGAGTTAATTTCTGTTCTTTGTTATAGTGTAGAACATGATTTTTTCTTTTATCATTATGTTCCTTATCTGTAGATCACTTCAAATCTTTTAAAAGAAAGGAAGAAAATAAAAGCCATAACAAGGACAAAAGAGAATATTTTTACAGAGTCTTAAATGGAAATAATAATGTTTGGCATGGGTCAGCATGATAAAGGACCCAAGACAATGTGCCATGTATTGTTTGTATTGCTGCATATGATAAAGGACCCAAGACAATATGCCATGTATTGTTTGTATTGCTGCATATGATTTTAATCCATGTTTGTATATAGATTAAAATATAAGCTGGCACTACTAAATTCAATGGTAGAATACCCCGAGATTGGACTGATGGCTTTCTGGCATGTCATATATCATCAACAGGATACAGTAGAAAGGGAAATTATACCACTTTTTCGTAAGCTGCATGAGTATTCGATGTTTTTGACCAAAAACCATGCAGACATTATGGCAGTGATCATTTGAACTGCAATGCAAGTGTCATTTGCCCATTTTCTCACCCGGCAATTTCTATTTTATTCTCTACAATTACAATATATCATCAACCAAATTTTTGATTAGCTATGTCAACTTATACGTGGTTATGGTGGAAGGCCACCCAGGTGAATGTCATTACTATCACCTCAAAAACTACTCACATGTTTATTCGCCCTCATACATGGATTTTATATAAGCATTCAGTCACATCTTTCTTTGTCGGTCTAGCATATGTCTATCCTATAGTTGAAGAAAGTTTCCATTAATGTGTGGACTTTGATATGCATGCAATTCTATGTGAACCATCAGACTACTTTGGACTCTTGGATAATATGCATGCATTTCTATGTGAACCATCAGACTACTTCGGACTCTTGGATAATTCCATTATCATGATGATGGTAACATAATTCTCAAGTCTGTGCATGTCTGTTCTAATTATATAATTTGTGTTGTACAACCAGCATCTTTGCCAAGCGCTCTTCTTCCCAAGGGCAGTTTGGTTGTTGCACATAAACACTTTGAAAAATTTTGATTTATAGGTTTCACATCCTTCGTACCTTGACCAATAAAGAAGAAAATTTAACCTTTTAAGACATTTGGCTTATATCTCCATACAAATGAGAATCTAATCATGATTTTGGAAAAACCCTGCACTACTAATATTAATATCAAAATTTTAAGGAATCCATCATATTATTCAAGATCAATGTTAATGTAATAAAAAAAAAGGATCAATGTTATTAATTAATCATGCTCCAGTTGTTATGAGCTTGATTAAATTGATAATTATAGATGTTATTTATTTGTTATCACTCTTTCTTTCAATTGTTTTGATCTTCATGTGCAGGACAAATGCTCAACATCAAATTATATGGTAGAAATGGCATGGGTCGAGAGTGTGAGTTTTCAATTCCCGAAATTGATATCTATATGCTTCCATGTCATCAAGATTGAAGTGTCTATGCTAGTAGAAGTCCCAACCACTGTTTGCCATACCCTGACAACACACTTGTTGAACTGTGTCAAATTAGAAGTCAGAAACTTAATGTATTTTTGAATTAGAACATTTAAAAATTTAAATAGGTGTAAAAATTTCAACTTGTGTGAAACCGTGCAACTAGCTTAGCAAAGTATGTGCCTAGTGCCATAACTGGCTTGGCATGGTACATGTAGGGCAGCATATACCATGCTAAGCCACTCTTGGATGGCATGTGAAACCTTTCACATCATTTATTCATAATAAGTATCAGCCTAGTCTAAATTTTGTTTGGAATTATGTATGGGATCATTTACCTTATAAAAAGCTATTTGTTTTGACCTATTGTCCCAATGACATCATCCAATTATGGTCCCAATAATTCAGGGTCCTGGGAGGGACAAACTGGGGATGGATCTAGACTTTGGTATCTTTTTTGCACAAAGTGGCTGCCCCAAACATATGCCATTGCACTTGTCAACACAGGCCTTTTACCATTGCTCCAGGTCAAGGATAGATGAACCGGTACTGAGACCTGTATTGGTCAGCGACCGGTATGGTATCGTACCGTACCATATTGGTATATGTACCGGTCTTGGTAAATTGAGAAAAAAACTATCTTTCTCCCCCCTCTCAAGCAAGGATCGTTAAATCGGACCTGAACCGGATTCGAACTGGGCCGAACCGGACTGAACCGACCCATACCGTAATGAATCGACCCGTCCCGGTCCGGTTCAGGTCATTTATTTATGGTTCGGGTTCCAAACTATTTTTTAGAGCTAAACTGTACCGGTTCTTGGCCGGTATGGTATGGTACACCCTGAACCGGGTAGTTTGGGACTGTTTCGAAAACCCTGCTTCAGGCAATGACCCCTGTCCTAACCAATTGTTCTAAACTCCTCATACTAAGAAAAAATTAGCTTATCAATTTTATTTTATTTTTTAACCTAGATGATGGGTTGGATTCATCGCAGAATGGATAACAAAGTTTTCATTGGACCCAATCACCATTCAGCTGGACTTCATGATCTGTGCCAGAAACGTTGTTAGTGGTTCTGATAATTGGTGCACTGAAACACGCCATACTTGACCCAATCTCGATGTATTTCATTTATCAATGCTGAAGCTTAACCTTTCTTTCCATTTTCCAATGGAGCTAGCCATATCTTAAAATTGAATTGACTAATGCAGAATCCTTAACTGACTTCTGGAAGATGTGTAAAAGAAACAGCTAACTATTTCTCCAGCTTCCCTTGAGCTGAAATGCAGACATGTCTAGAAGCATTACTTCATCAATTAACAAACATGCCTCCAGATGGCTTAAAATCCTCTGGGTGGAAGTTGACCTTGGCATTTTTCTCTATGTTCAGTTAACACAGTATTAATATTATTTTCCATGCCACATTCACATCTTAGCTATCTGTAATTATTAGAGCACTGAAGCCTCATAGCTTAGGCTTTCTTTTGGACTTGATAGTATTGCTTTTTGTTTATAAGATCTTAATCAAGATGTAATTCTTATGGTATTGCTCATATAAAACTAGAGGATACATGATACCACAAGCAACGAGCCATTATCCCATCAGTTTGGTCTTGAATGTACAAAGTACAAACTCTTCTAATTCACTTATTTTAATGGTACATTGTGTGTTGCTATGATCTTTAGGTACCTCTAGAATCTGGATATTATTTTATTCTCTGTTGACTCTTTCACAAAAGGTACTTATCAAGTGAAGAAGTCTCCCTAGTTGTTCCTGTGCACAATTATGTAGAGTGCTGGCACACATTGACAAGAAAGATATGTAACATTACCAAGATACTTTATTGAATATATGCCCGTTCATGAGAACTGAATTATCAAGTTATGATTACGTAGCTTAGAAATCAAGAGGGCGAGTGTATGACATAATTTTTTTATTGATATAGTTGTACTTGAAATAACATCAGATTAGGATTGTTCTTTTATGCTTACAGCCACTACTGCATGATATATGAATGTATATTTGTTCTTATGCAGTCATTCAGCATAAGCACATCAGAAGCCATGGAGTTGTTGGATCAGTTTTTCACCATGCACCCGGATTCCAAGTAAGTTCCATCAAATCTCAAGTTAAAATCATGATTTCAGATACTAATTTGCTTTGTGCTTTTAATGTTTGATAGCCACACTTAAGGAATACCGAACTGGTACCGGTCACCAACCGGTACAGTATCATACCGATACCGTACTGGGCCCTGTACTGGGTTCAGAAAATTAAAAAAAATCTCCTTCCCTCTTCATAGCTAATTGTTTGACCTGAATCGGGTCCGAGCCGGACTCGAACCGGGCGGTATGCACCAATACGGTACGGTACCGGTATGGTATAGAATTTTTTTATTTTTTCAACGATCCGGCACTCCGGATCATTTTTTATAACTGAACCGTACCGGCTTTTGGCTGGTATGGTATGGTACGCCCCGAATCGGATGGTTCGGGACGTTACCGTGATCCTTGGCCACACTTGTAGTAGTATGAAACCAAGGGACTTAGCATTAGAATTTGTTACCATGTACCCTCTGTAAGATCTTTTAAGGATGCATTAAATCTGGAAAAGATTCTCGATCTTTGAGCATATTTGTCTTAGAAGTTAAAACTATGTATGTGTATTGTAGATAAGGCATAAACCACCTGTGTAGTGCCTGCATATTGTGCACTGATTACATGTCTTTTGTCCATGTCTATCTTTTTGCACGTGTACAAGTAGAAATTTACTTGAGTACAATGTAATGAGAATTGAACAAGACTTTTTGAATATAAGGAGTTATATATGTGTCCTCAAAAAAGTAAAATCCTTTTTGGAAAAAAATATCTCGACCTGAAGCCTTGATATAAGTAAATTGATGTTAGAGAAGTTCTTGATCAGATGTTAGAGCTGCTTGAATATGCCTATATCCATCTATAATGTGGTAGAAAACTAAACATCTGCAGTGCTCAAACATATACCATGTTACAACTTTATATTCTTAAAGAAGCACAACGATTGTGCTAGTTAAGGATGAAACAAGGAATCTTGTCTATTGTGCTAGTTAAGGATGAAACAAGGAATCTTGTCTAAGATGTCAGGGGCATCTGCAATAAAAGAAATAAACAAAAAGGCAATTGTGTGTGTGTGCATGCAAGCGCACGTGTGTTTCATGCAGTTCAAGCTCAAGACTCAAGAGCTCCTCCTTGTTACATTTATAAGGCCAAGATATTGCCCTTTAGGTTGGATTGTTTGGGGGGGAGCAACATATGGTTATATATACATTTTATGATTCGTGAAGTTGCTAAAAGAACTTTGCCTATGAGGGAATGACTTAGATCCATTGGAAGCATTTGATATCTGCTTATATATTTACATTTTCAGTCAGTAGGTGCTTATCTTTAAATCCTTTCAAATTTTAAATCACACACGCGCGCGCGCGCACACATATTGATGTTAAGCTTCAGCTTGGTGACTTTAATAGTTATATGAGTTACAATTATTGGTTCCATTTAAGCTATAATACAATGAGGATTTTGTCAATATCCTATGATTTCATTGTGGCAGCGGACGTGTTGAAATTCATGGTTTTTTGTCTGCTTTTGGATTGGGGCTTTGTCCTCTTTGTGAGAAGGTTAGACATATTTCTTCTGTTCTTTTTGACCTTGTAAATTCGCTTTATTTGTTTAAAATGCTTTTGTTTCTGCTGTTGCTGAATTCCCTTTCTGAGGCGGCCCCCCCCCCCCCCCCCCCCCCCGCAACACCCCCCAAAAAAAAAAAAAGTTTGTAATGTGTGGTTGTTTCTTTAGCTTCTTAGTTTACTAAAATTGATACCTAAATCCTAATAATGCTACATCTATATTTTGATTGTGTTTGACAATCTTTACCACAGCTGTCTATGCATATAATCTCCGGCCTGTTTACCATTAAATAGATTGTGCTGCTAGAAATCATCCATGTCCTGCTCATTACCAGTAAAAGTTCATGACAATAGATATGAAGTGATGTGGCTTAATTTACGAACAACAACTGTAAGAGACTCATATTGATCAATGGATAATAGTCATTATTACATAATGTGCTCTAGCATGCTTGTCAGAATTTTATCTTGCTATTTATGCTAGAAAAGGTTTATGCACTTTATAATCATTCAAAAGGTTTAACAGCACATAAGAGGAAAGCCAGGGGCATAGTATGTGAAATAAATAGAGTGCTGAAGGACAGATATCTTATGTTGGCCATCAGGTAAAGTCAGGTAACCATCTGGCAGACTTTTAAGCTTAGTAGAAAATCAGGATTTAGAAAAAGGGGACAGGTCAGTATTTGAAAGGTGTATTCAGATATAAGAGACCAGCAGCAAGCATTGAAGGCTAGTGCAAAAGCCCTTCATTTTTGTCAAAGGGGAGGTGTAGAATCAAGTATCACTGACTTAGAAACAAATCCCGTGCCAGCTAGCTGGTGGTACAAGTCATTACACCCCCATACCGGACTGTACTGGTCCAAACCAACATGGAAACAAGGGAACCCAGGAGGAAAAGAGAGAGAGAGTTAGGGGGGAGCAAGGGAGGGAGAGGGAAGGCTTGCGGAGATGCTGGTGATGGCCACTTGAGGGCTGCTGAGGCCTCCTGGCCTCCGTGTCCACTATGTGAGGCAGCTTAGAGAGAGAGAGAGAGTGGTCCACTATGTGAGGCAGCTTAGAGAGAGAGAGAGAGTGGCCTCCGCATCCATCGTGCGGCCACCACCTTCTCCCTTCTTTTCTTTCCCTCCCTTTCTCTAAACTACCTTTCGCAAAGGCCACGGCAGCCCTCCTAGGGCAACCATGGCCCTCCAATGGCTACTGCCAGCCTTTAATCTTCTTCCCTCCCCTCTCTTCCTCTCTTTCCTTCTGCCTTGTTCATTTCTCACCAGCGCTCCGAATTGAAAGGCCAAATTGCACTAGTTTGCCATTGGTACAGCTCGATATGCCTTGGACCACCCAGTTTGGCAAACCTTGTGTAGAATTATTTGTCTGCCTTACGTGGTGGTTGAGAATCCATCTATAGTTTGGATTAGATGAATTTTAAATTTTAAACCGCTAGCTGTTCTCTTGGATCTAGGTACCATTCTGGCTCAGGACCAAAACATTCAGTGTAAAATATTTGATCATATCATGAAGGTCCAGTAGTAGAACTGCCTGAAAGACATTAGGTTGGTTTGGGGTATGCTGAAGTTAGGTTTATCTAAAAATAAAAGGCCTGCCCGTGCTAAGACCCCACATCTCATAGGGCTTTGATTGCCAAACAGAACAAGATGCTCATTTGCGGTACCGATGCTTCTCAAAATAATAAAATCCATATCTACCCTAAACAATCAAACATCAAGAAAAATAATTTTTTAATTTCAGTGTTGTAATTGGTATAGATATTTATTATCATAACTCATAATCATCATTAAGCAATCAACACTAGTTAAGCTATTCAACCAACAAATATATACATGTTGATATTGTTTAGATATTGTTGCCGATCATACCGCGGTGGCCCGTAGCTCGTGAGCTGGCGCCGGTTCTCGGACTCTCTCATTTTGAGATCTTCAAGTCTCCGGTCCTACAAAACAAAGTCAAAGACCCGGACCGGAGATTCCGACGGTCAAGTTAGAGAGCGGCAAGATGGAACAGGTCCTCTAAGACGGGTTCCCGAAGGATTCTCGTGCTTAGATGTGTAGATGAAAGAAGCGTGGGGAATAGAGGGGTTGAAGCCCGGCTTCCTGCGCTGGGTTCACCGAGCTCACGCCTCAGGACTTCTTGGGGCTCCTAAGATCGTTCTCCTGATATTCTTTTTCCCTCTCTCCTTTTTTGACTTACCTTTCTGTCTGCTTTTACACCTTTTATACCACCGGACCGCCTTTGGCCCACGTCCCCTCCCGGAGGCTCCCAGAAATCTCTGAATCTTCCCCTCCCCCTTCTCCTTCAAGTCCGGGAGTTAAGCGGTCGGCACGCCTCGTCCGCCGTGTATCACGAAAGGGAAAAATTGGCGAGACCTCGAGCAAAGTGCGGGAGCTCTCCTTTCGGGGCGTTGACGGAGGGCTTCTAGCATTCCAGGCTCCTGTCCGCGAGGGTTTTATTCCTCGATCGCGGGGCCCTGCTATTTTGATATAAACGAGGTTTCGCGTACCGTTGCGGGCCATACCGGCGCCCTGTACGGGATGCTCGGGAGCTCTTCTGCCCACCTCCCCTTGGCCTGGTCTAATCTTGTCCGGAGGCCTTACAAGATGGTCCTGTTCGTTACCTCGGCTTCTCCATTTGTCTGAGGATGCGCCACTGAGGTGAAACGATGATGGATTCCGAGGTCGTCATAGAACTCCTCAAACTCCCGACAATTGAACTGGCGTCCGTTGTCGGTGATGATGGTGTGGGGCAAGCCGAAGCGGCAAATGATCGACTTCTAGAGGAACTTGATGACATTTGCCTCCGTGATCCGGGCCAGGGGCTCGGCCTCGACCCACTTCGTGAAGTAGTCGATGGCCACAATCAGGAATTTCCGCTGCCCGGACGCCGGAGGGAAAGGTCCTAGGAGATCCATGCCCCACTGGGCGAACGGCCATGGGGCGGATAGCTGGGAGAGTGGAGCAGCAGGCTGATGTTGCACCACAGCGTGCCGTTGACATCGGTCGCACCTTTTTACGAAGTCAGCTGCATCTTCTCTCATGGTCTTCCAGAAATAACCTTGACGGAGGACCTTATACGCTAGCGTCCTGCCCCCCACATGGTTCTCGCAAATGCCCTCGTGGATCTCCTGGAGCACGAGTGTGGCTTTGGCGGGACTCAGACACTTAAGGAGCGGGTTGGAGTAGGATCTCCGATACAGTAGCCCGTCCATCAGTACAAATCGTGCGGCCTTCCTCTTAATGAGGCCAGCCGCCACACGATCCTCGGGCAAGGTGCCGTTGGTAATGAACTCGATGTACTTATCCATCCAGCTAGGCTTCGGGCTGACTGCTGGACCTCCATGGGTGTCTCGTAGCTCGGGGCTTTAAGGTGCTTGATGCAAGCGCGGCCCAGTGACGGTCCGGCAGGGTTGCCAGGCGGGAGAGGGCGTCCGCGCAGGCGTTTTTCCCTCAAGGAATATGGGAGACGCTGAAGCGCCTAAAACCTGTCGTGCTCGTTCGTACGAGCTCCAGGTACTTCGCCATTTGGGGGTCCCGCGCCTCGTACTCCCCCGAGACCTTCCCGGCCACCAGCTGCGAGTCGGTGAAGACCCTGAGGCAGGCCATGCCCAGCTCGCGGGACACTCTTAGTCCCGCGAGGAGCGCTTCGTACTCCGCCTGGTTATTGGTGGCGGCGAACTGGAAGCGGAGCGCACACTCGGCGACAACCCCTTCGTCGTTGGCAAGGATGAGTCTGGCTCCACTCCCACCGGAGTTCGAAGCTCCGTCCACATGAAGGATCCAGACGTCTTCCTCTGGTCCAGGCTATGGCTGCCGGTCTTCGGGGCTCTCTTCCAGCCCCTCATCCAAGCCTGCGCACTCAACCAAGAAATCAATGAGTGCCTGCGTCTTCATGGCCGACCTCGGCCGGTAAGTGATGTCGAACTTGCTGAGCTTGAGCGCCCGCTTCGCCAGGCATCCAGACGTGTCAGACCGGCTGAGCACCCCCTTCAATGGCTGATCCGTCAGGACCGCGATGGGATGTGCTTGGAAGTAAGGCCTGAGACGCTGAGCGGACATGATTAGCGCAAAAATCAGTTTCTTAGACTGAGAATACCTGAGCTCTGCATCACGGAGGAGTTTGCTCGTGTAATACATCGGCCTCTGTATCCCTTTGTCGTCCGTCCGAACCAGGACCGAGCTGACGGCCTCTGGTGTGACCGCCAGGTACAGTAGGAGCTCCTCTCCCTCCTCCGGTCGGGAGAGCAATGGCGGCGACGCCAATGTCTTCTTCAACTCTTCAAATGCCTCCTGGCACTCCTTCGTCCAGGCGAAGTCATGCATCTTCCTCAGCTCCTTGAAGAAAGGCTGGCAGCGGTCAGCGGACCCTGAAATAAACCGGCTCAGTGCGGTTATCCGGTCGGTGAGTCGCTGTACTTGCTTCTTGGAGGTGGGCTGCTCCATGTCTAGGATCGCCTGAACCTTCTCCGGGTTGGCCTCTATCCTTCTTTGGGTCACCATGAACCCCCGGAACTTCCCTGCGGATACGCCGAAAGCGCATTTCGCCGGATTCAACTTCATTTGGTGAAGCCGGAGGTTACTGAAGGTCTCCGCCAGGTCACCGACGTGGTCCGAAGTGGGCTTGCTCATCACCAGCATGTCGTCCACGTAAACCTGCATGTTGCAGGCCAATTTGGTCTTTGAAGACCTTGTTGACCAGGCGTTGGTACGTGGCACCTATGTTCTTGAGGCCGAACGGCATCATCTTATAGCAGTAGGTCCCGCGGTCGGTGACGAAGGCGATGTGTTCCTCGTCCTCCGGGTGCATTCGGATCTGGTTGTACCCAGAGAAAGCGTCCATAAAAGAGAGGAGGCGATGCCCCGAGGTAGTGTCCACGAGCTGGTCGATGTTTGGAAGAGGGAAATTATCCTTCGGGCAAGCTCGGTTGAGGTCGGTGTAGTCCACACAAATCCTCCACTTGCCGTTGCTCTTTTTCACCATTACTACGTTCGCCAGCCAGTTGGGATACTATACTTCTCGTACAAAGCCGGCAGCGAGAAGCTTTTCCACTTCCTCATTGATGGCCTTTTGCCTTTCTGCAGCGAAACTTCTCTTCTTCTGGTGGACTGGGCGGCACCTTGGATCAATCTTCAATTGGTGGGTGATGACCTCCGAGGGAATACTTGGCATGTCTGCAGCAGACCAGGCGAACACATCAACATTCATTCGGAGGAAGTCCAGCAAGTGAGCCCGCTCTTCTTCCGGGAGTTGGGCTCCTATCTGCACGATTTTCTGAGGGTCCGAGCCGAGGGGGTACGTCAATAAGCGCTCCACGGGACCTCCCCTGGGATCTTGCGCTCTTAGATCGAAGTCGTCGACGTCGAAATCGACCTCGGCATTCCGGGCCCATGGGACCGTCTGCAGGCAGTGCGAGACAGGTTGGGCCGTCCTCCTCATCACCCCCGTCCCAGAGGCGGTAGGGAACTGCACTAGCAACCTCTTGGTGGAAATGACCGTGTCTAGCTGGTTGAGCCCTGGACGGCCTAGGATAGCATTGTAAGGTGATGGGAGTCTAACGACGGTAAACGTCATCATGACCGTGCTCTGCCGAGGTGGGGATCCGGCGGTAATAGGGAGAGTAATCTCTCCTTCGACCCCCACAGAATCTCCGATGAAGCTCACAAGAGGGGTGTGCATCATGAGACAAATTCATCCGGGAGAAAGCATCGTAAAAAAGTACGTCAATAGAGCTCTCACCATCCATCATAATGCGATGTACAGGATGCTTTGCAATGGTCATCTCGACCACCACTGCATCATTGTTTATATTTTCATTTTTCTTCCCCTTTTCAAAGGGGAGTACATTCTTTGGTCTTCCACCTCCCGGGCTCTCTTCGAGGCGTGCCCTATCCCCCACGAGATCATGCCCACCGGCTTCTCCGTTGGACGGTTGTCAATTGCAGGGATGAGGGGAAGGGCCGCGAGCGGTTGGCCCTCCGCCGGGGCCTCGCTCCTCACAAACTTCCGGAGGTAGCCCCTCTTGATCAGCTCCTCGATCTCCCGTTTGAGATTGCGGCACTCCCCCATGTCGTGGCCGTGCTCGCGGTGAAATTGACAATACTTCGTCTTGTCATGGATGTTCCTCGGGTTCTGAGGAGGTCGGTGGAGGTAGTTCTCACCCTCAATTTCCATGAGGATCTTCGTTTTAGGAGCGAGGAGAGGGGTGAAGGTCCGCTCCGGGGCAGTACCATTCTTCTGCTTCGGACCTGGACGGAAGTCCGCATGTGGTCCAGGCCTCCGGGTCCCAGGGACATCCCTTGGGGCAGGCTTCTTCGAAGGCTTTCCGTCTAGCTCTCGCCTGGTACGGTCGGCCTCCTTAGCCCGGATGTACTTGTGGACGCGGAGGAGGAGCTCATAATACGTCTTGGGGGGCTTCTTGTCCAGGGAATACGTCAGGCGGGAGGTCTTGAGCCCGCGCTTCAACGCCAGCATGGCGACAGGCTCGTCCAGGCTATAAATCTCCAGGGCGGCGGTCTTGAAGCGGGTGACGTAGTCCGCAGCAGCTCCTGGTCTTGCTGGCGGATAGAGAAGAGACTATCCACCTCCCGTGGCAACTTTCGGCAGGCGTCAAAGTGTGCCACGAACTTTCCTTCCAGCTGTTGGAAGGAGCTGATGGATTCTGGCTTGAGGCGGGTGAACCAAACTCGAGCAGCCTTCCGGAGGGTGGCTGGGAAGGCAATGCACAAAAGAGCGTCCGTTGCTCCTTGGACCCTCATGAGAGTCTTATAGCTCTCCAAGTGGTCCAGGGGGTCGGTGGTTCCATCGTAGGGATCCACCTAGGACATGCGGAGCCGATTCGGGATCGGATCCTCTTGGATTTCCCGAGAGAATGGTGGCTGGGCGTTATAGCCCACTGGCTCAGCTGGGGAGCTTTGCATGTTGGTGAAACGACGGGAGAACTCCGCCAACTTGCGCTCGTGCTCTTCCAGACGCCTCTCGGCCTAGCGCCTGATGGCTTCATCAGTGGAACCTTCCACCAAGGCCGCTGGGGGAGGTGCGATCAGTCTCAGCGAGGGGCCTTGCCCCGATGGCGCCTGTTGCGCCGTACTGCTTCAGCATCGTTGGCTGGGGATCGACTCTCGTGATCCGTCGAACTGGAGTGGTTTCTCTTCGTGGGAGTCTAATGGCTTTCGCGGGGGCCCGTGGCTCGGGTCGCGGGGGTCCCTGGCTGGGGCTGAGTGGCCAGGGAGTGCTGCTGGTGCTGCAGCTGACGCACGGCCGTAATCAGTGTTTGCAGCTGCTGGACGACAGCTGTGAAAGGACCGTCCACCGAGGACGGCTGAGGAGGTTGAGCAGGAAGTTCCCTCTCCGGGCTGCGCGGCCCCTGGGGAGAAGGAACCTCTCCTGCTCGGTTGGTGGATGCTTCGCGCCCACGAGTCACCACCATGGTCGACGTACGCTTTTGCTCACGGAAAGCTTGTCTGTGCAGGGGTTGCTGTTCTGCCCCCCTTCTTGGCGCGCCAATCTGTTGCCGATCTTACCGTGGTGGCCCGTAGCTCGTGAGCTAGCGCCGGTTCTCGGACTCTCACCTTGAGATCTCCAAGCCTCCGGTCCTGCAAAACAAAGTCAGAGACCCGTGCCGGGAATTCCAGTGGGGGCACTCCGACGGTCAAGTAAGAGAGCGGCAAGATGGAACAGGTCCTTTAAAGCGGGTTCCCGATGGATTCCCGTGCTTAGAGGAGGTGTAGATGAAAGAAGCGTGGGGAAGAGAGGGGTTGAAGCCCGGCTTCCTGTACTGGGTTCACCAAGCTCACGCCTCAGGACTTCTTGGGGGTCCCAGGATTGTTCTCCCGATGTTCTTTTTTCCTCATTTTTTGACTTACCTTTCCGTTCGCTTTTACTGTCCCTTTTATACCACCGGACTGCCTTTGGCCCACGTCCACTCCCGAAGGCTCCCGGAGATCTCTGAATCTTCCCCTCCCCCTTTTCCTTCAAGTCCGGGAGTTAAGTGGCCGGCACACCTCGTCCGCCGTGTGTCACGAAAGGGAAAAACTGGCGAGACCTCGAGCCAAGTGCGGGAGCTCTCCTTTCGGGGCGTTGACGGGGGGCTTCTAGCATTCGAGGCTCCTGTCCACGAGGATTTTATTCCTCGATCGCGGGGCTCTGCTTATTTGATATAAATGAGGTTTCGCGCACCGCTGCGGGCCGTACTGGCGCCCTGTACGGGACGCGGCGCATGCCGATTCTAGTGTCGACCTCATGGCCCCCGTCTCTGCCTCCTCGAGGCTTTGCAGAGTAGGGCTGACTTCGGCCGAGGTGGACCCATCACGGGGTGCCACCTGGCGAAGGAGCAGGAGGGCCCGGCTTGACCTCGGCAGAGGTGGACCCATCTTGGGGTGCCACCTGGCGAGGGAGCAGGGGGGCTGCCAGCTCCTGGGTGGACACCTGGCGGGGTGGCAGAGAGACGCTCGACTTCGGTCGAGGTGGACACCTGGCGGGGTGGCAGAGAGAGGCTCGACTTCGGCCGAGGTGGCAGAGAGAGGCTCGACTTCGGCCGAGGTGGACCCGTCTTGGGGTGCCACCCGGTGAGGGAGCGGGGGCTGCCAGCTTCGACCGAGGTGGACACCCGGTGAAGTGGTAGAGAGAGACTCAACTTCGGTCTAGGTGGGCCCGTCTTGGGGTGCCACCTGCCGAAGGAGCAGGAGAGCCCAGCTCGACCTCGGCCGAGGTGGACCCGTCTTGGGGTGCCACCTGGTGAGGGAGCAAGGAGCTGCCAGCTTCGGCCGAGGTGGACCTCTCTTGGGTGGACACCTGGCGAAGTGGCAGAGAGAGGCTCGACTTCGGTCGAGGTGGACCCGTCTTAGGGTGCCACCTAGCGAAAGAGCAGGAGAGCCTGGCTCGACCTCGGCAGAGGTGGACCCGTCTTGGGGTGCCACCTGGAGAGGGAGCATGGGGCTGCCAGCTACGACCGAGATGGACCCCTCCTGGGTGGACACCTGGCGAAGTGGAAGAGAGGCTCGACTTCGGTCGAGGTAGACCCGTCTTGGGGTGCCACCTGGCGAAGGAGCAGGAGAGCCTGGCTCAACCTCGGCAGAGGTGGACCCGTCGTCTTGGGGTGCCACTTGGCGAGGGAGCAGGGGGCTGCCAGCTTCGACCGAGATGGACCCCTCCTGGGTGGACACTTGCCGAAGTGGCAGAGAGAGGCTCAACTTCGGTCGAGGTGGACCCGTCTTGGGGTGCCACCTGGCGAACGAGCAGGAGAGCCTGTCTCGACCTCGGCAGAGGTGGACCCGTCTTGGGGTGTCACCTGGCGAGGGAGCAGGGGGCTGCCAGCTTCGGTCGAGGTGGACCCCTCCTGGGTGGACACCTGGCGAAGTGGCAGAGAGGCTTGACTTCGGCCGAGGTGAACCCGTCTTGGGGTGCCACCTGGCGAAGGAGCAGGAGAGCCCGGCTCGACCTCGGCCGAGGTGGACCTATCTTGGGGTGCCACCTGGCGAGGGAGCAGGGGGCTGCCAACTTCGGTCGAGGTGGACCCCTCCTCGACCTCGGCAGAGGTGGACCCGTCTTGGGGTGCCACCTGGTGAGGGAGCAGGGGGCTGCCAGCTTCGGTCGGAGTGGATTCCTCCTGAATGGATACCTGGCGAAGTGGCAGAGAGAGGCTCGACTTCGGTCGAGGTGGACCCGTCTTGGGGTGCCACCTGGTGAAGGAGCAGGAGAGCTTGGCTCGACCTCGACCGAGTTGGACTCGTCTTGGGGTGCCACCTGGCGAGGGAGCAGGGGGCTGCCAGCTTCGGCCGAGGTGGACCCCTCCTGAGTAGATACCTGGCGAAGTGGCAGAGAGAGGCTCGACCTCGGCTCGACCTCGGTCGAGGTGGACCCGTCTTGGGGTGCCACCTGGCGTAGGAGCAGGAGAGCCCGGCTTGACCTCGACCGAGGTGGACCCGTCTTGAGGTACCACCTGGCGAGGGAGCAGGGGGCTGCCAGCTTCGGCCGAGGTGGATCCCTCCTGGGTAGACACCTGGCGAAGTGGCAAAGAGGCTCGACTTCGGCCGAGTTGGACCCCAAGAGTGGCAAAGAGGCTCGACTTCGGCCGAGTTGGACCCGTCTTGGGGTGCCACCTAGCGAAGGAGCAGGAGAGCCCGGCTCGACCTCGGCCGAGGTGGACCCGTCTTGGGGTGCCACCTGGCGAGGGAGCAGGAGGCTGCCAGCTTCGGCCGAGGTGGACCCCTCCTGGGTAGACACCTGGCGAAGTGGCAGAGAAAGGCTCGACTTCGGCCGAGGTGGACCCGTCTTGGGGTGCCACCTGGTGGAGCAGGAGAGCCCGGCTCGACCTCGGCAGAGTTGGACCCGTCTTGGGGTGCCACCTGGCGAGGGAGCAGGGGGCCGCTAGCTTCGGCCGAGGTGGACCCCTCCTGTGTGGACACCTGGCAAAGTGGCAGAGAGGCTCGACTTCGGCCGAGGTGGACCCGTTTGGGGGTGCCACCTGGCGAAGGAGCAGGAGCGCCATTTCTCGAGCGGTGGAATTTTGAAAGAAAAATCCACGTGGCACCGGAGGCATCCAGCTGGATCTGACACGTTCTACGTCAGCGATGTAGCCATATCAGATATCATATCTGTGTCTTTTATAAGATAAAATCAAATAACAGTGACCAAGAAATGTTATAAAAAATTGGAAAAAGCAATGTTCAAAATTCGGTTCCTGATTGGGCCTCTGGGGTAGAGTTTGGTTTCACCAATTTTAGCAGTTTGTGGTTTTGGTAGTTTTGCTTCAAGTTTTACAAAAACAATCATGAAGTTTAAAAAGAAAGAAAAATGAAGAGAAAATTAAAAGAAACCATGACAAGTTATTTTACATCATTTTGTTATATTTGAGTTATCCAGGATCGCAATTTCTATTGTTTGATTAATTTAAGCACATCCTTCCATACACTCTGTCTGTGTAATGATTTCACATTTTCACCATTCAAACATGTGTGCCTCAAAATTTTAAGTTATAAGTGGAAAAAGAGGGAGATACGCTGAATTTTTACCACATTTTCAAATATTTCAAATAGAATATCAGAAAGATAATTGCTATTGATTTCTTGGATTAGGATTTGGAATTTTGCCCATTCTTGGGTATAGCAGTGACAGAACCTTGCTATCTTGGAGCATGGTTGATGAGTTTAAGAACCTAAGTAATGATGTCGTTTTCTTTGGATCTAGTTATGAAACAGTTCATCGTCCATTATGACCATGCTTCTACTGGATACTACAAGTACCAATCATAAAAGCTACATCAACCTTTTATTCAAATATATCAATATTCAGGTTAATTAAGGGACCGATGCCTCAAACTTAGGACAGAAACATCCATTATCTCCTCAAGAGACATGAGAGTAACATAATCATCATTGAATGAGGTTAGCAAGATAGATTAGATGCTTATTATATGCATAGAATTTTTTTTTGGACACATTTTCTTAAAGTCTACTCATAATCAGATTAGCACATTAGAGACTACAGAGTCTTTATCAGCAATCCTACCACAATAAAGAAAAGAGACAGCAGTTTAGTTTGTTTCGGCCAAAACTGGTTGGACCTAGTTGAAGCTAAAACCAGCCAAAGCCCCTACAACTGACTGAAAGCAAAAATATTTTGGTCATTTCCGAATTTGTCTCAGCTGAAACAGATCCGTTTTGCCAAAAACTTAAAACCTTGTCACAAAGGAGACAATTAAATATCCTAAAGTATCTTTGAAAATCATTGCCATAATTATCACTCAAGCTTTCTTCACTTTATTAACCACAAATTGATAATCCTCATTGTTCTTGTATGTGTCCTTTTAGTCATAACCATCTCTTCTAAGCTAGTCGCAAACTTGAATCCATAGCTCTGTTCTTTGATTCTGCTTAAGATCTAGTCCATGTTCATCAACTTCAAGGTTTGCCGAACCATCTGAATTGGGCAGTATGAGATGTGCTGAATTGTACTGGTGGCTTACCAGTATAGTTCGGGCATTCAATTAGGAATATTGGCAAAAACAGAGTGAGGAGGAAGGAAAGAGAGGAAAAAAGAAAGGGTAAAGGAAGGAGAGGGAAAGACCAGTGACCTGTTAAGCCTTTTGGGGCTCCACCCTCCGAGAGAGGAGATTAGAGAGAGTTAAAGAGAGGGAGAAGGGAGAGAAATGGAAGGCGGCAGAGAGGCCACTGGAGGGTTGCCGAGGTTGCTAGATAGCCAAAATCAATCCTATGGACACCATGGGATTGATTTAAGCCTTTCGATGGCCTCCCCGCTTCCTTCTCCCTTCCCCTCTTTTTCTAATCTCCTCTCTCAAAGGAGGGAGTCCTAGAGGCCTTGTCGACTCTTCGTGACCCTGGCCAACATCTTTGCCGACCTCCTTTTCCTTCCCTCCCTCCCACCCCCCTCTCTTTTCCTCTGCGGTTCTCCCTCTCCCCCACTTTTGTTTCCGGGTAGGTTCAAGCCTAGTATGGGGGCGTACCGACATGTAATGCCAGCCGGCTGGCATGGGTCTAGTTTCAAGTCAACGAACCTTAATCAACTCCATTGTAGTCATGCACCCCATGTCAAGCTATCATCTTCCGTCTTCTGCACATTTTCCGAAAATTACAACTGTATCCTTAATTAATCATCAATTTCATCAATATTTTCTAATATAATAGACTCAATGGCAATGCACCTTTAAGAGCTTTATTGATAACTGCTGTGGGTTAGGAGCTGACCTTTTCCAAAATGCCTCCTTTCAATTGTGTGACTGTAAACCAACAAGTTATGTAATATGTAAAGTAAAAAAGAAATCATAATCATGGTTCTCGGTACCGTCTTGAACTTTTCAGATCGGGATATATTGTACTGAACTGGCCAAGAGCCGATATGGTCAGCCATGAAAAACAGTCCGGAATGCTGAACCATTCAAAAAATCATATATCGGACCGGTACAGTATGGTACAGTAGCGTACCGGTACATTTCGCCGGTTCAACTCGGCTCGGGTCCAGTTCAGGTCTGATTAAGGTTAAACAACATAGCCATGGAAAAGGAAGATATTTTTTTTATAATTTCATGGGCCTGGTATGGTATGGTACCATACTGGTCGGTGATTGGTACAAGGCCCGGTATCGATTCAGTATTCTTTGATCAAATATAATAACACAATTTCAATGTTTGTAGTTGAAGATCTTGCCTACATCCAATGGAATACTAATACGACCCTCTTTATTATTAAAATTAACAATATTGGGGGTTCTTTTTTCCATTTCAATAATATTAGTTAATTTTGAGATGCAAACTTAGTCTGTGTAACTTCTTCAGAGAACTCCAAGTTTGAGCTGTAATAAAAAAATTCTTGGTTTAACTAGTAATCTGCCACATTCAATTTGAATGTTGAAGTTGATAGTCCCATCTTGCAATTGATGATTATAAAGATTTTCTTGTACTTCCCTTCATTCTTATCCATGATTCTTGGTAAATATTTTAGCCTTCTAGGCTTCTATCTGCAACCTCCTGTAAGTACCTCACAGCTGGTTTCTTAGCATTGTTAATGAGTTGAAAAACCAAAATAAGAGGGCTCATCACCTTAAGAATATATACAATTTGGCTCCAAATAAAGTTTTCAATATGATTTCAGAGACTTGTATGTCCTTTGCATCTACTACTCAACTACTTTTGGAAGGTGGACATGCTTCATAAGTTGTCTTTTTTTTTTTGTAAATGCATTCACATGTGCGGAATAACATTGCAAATGACTCATACCCACCATTTGTCAACTCTATTTTCCTCATAATTTTGCAACCCCAAAAGATTGGTAGATAAAACTAGTTGGGTAATTACCGTATTCAAGGCCCTCTTCATTTGAAAATCTTCCTATAGTTTTCCAACATAAAGGAAAGCAATGTTGCATGTTATTGATGGTATAAAGGACTTTAGTGCTAATGTCAGTAGACATGTTGGCAAATGCATGTGCTTTGCTAGCAAACCCTTACCATGCCAGGATTAAAAAATTTAAAGGACTTGATACCTCTTTTTCAGTTAAGAATATTAAAAGCATAATTAATCAGTGCAATGCCAACTCATTTGAATGCCTGTTGAAGCCAGCATAATGCATATTGTCCAACATGGACCAGCATGGGCTGGCATTTGAAACCTTGAATGTAACCATGCTACAAAATTGTTAAAATGGAAAAAATTACTATCCAGCCAATATATAGTTATCTTCATTATCATTTGCCTTTAGAACATCAATATTGGCCCAGTGCATTCCACCATGTTCTTGAGTAATTTGAGCAACTCCACAATTTTCATTTACAGGATGCACAATTGATTGACAAGTATATTTCCTGCTTCTAACTCTCCTAGAAATTTATTAATGTTCTATTTTTTTTATTTATTTGCTCATCAAACAAAAGAGAATCTTGATTTGCAAGGGCATCCATGTCACATTTGTTAAGTCTTCCTTGTAAGCTCTCTATTTTTGAGGAGTTGGACACTTTGTCCATGATAATTTGGAGTTTTCTTGTTTGAATGCTATTGTCCAATAGGTTCAACCCTACATTCAAAGCTGGGTAAATGAGCACAAACAAATATTATTTATGCCTGCTGATAATACCAGCAGATGGATTGGCACATTGATGCCTGCTGAAAAGGGGGGAAAACAGCCAATAAATTGCTGCATTTGATCTCCTTTTGCACACATCATTCATAGTAGTTCAACTTCCCAGCTTCGAAGAAGAAACCTAACTTTGAATGCCTGCATGTGTCCGATCCAGAAGTAGTTCAATTTATGCCTGCTGAAACAAATATTATTTATTTGTTTATGCCTGCTTCTGGATCCAATAGCTTCAACCATACATTCAAAGCTGGGTAAATGAGCACAAACAAATATTATTTATGCCTGCTGATAATACCAGCAGATGGATTGGCACATTGATGCCTGCTCAAAAGGGGGGAAAACAGCCAATAAATCGCTGCATTGCTGCATTTGATCTCCTTTGGCACACATCATTCATAGTAGTTCAACTTCTCAGCCTTGCAAGATTGAGCTACTTCTGGATCAGACACATGCAGGCATTCAAAGTTAGGTTTCTTCTTTGAATTGGGTTTCTGAGTAGCTGAAATTTCCATTGCTATCCCTAATAGATGTGTAGACTGTGGTAATATATAAAAAAAACATAAATTGGAGATGCAATCTCTAGTTCAGATCAAATGACATTCCATTCAAACAAATAAATAGTACAAAGCAGAGGATAGCAGAGGAAATGCATAAACTGATAATATTATTGATTAAGATTTAAGAATCCAAATGTTGACATAATTTTAAAAAAGAAATGACAAATGGAACTAGATAGGGCTAATAAAAGTAAATGACAATTTATAAGCATAATAATGTGAAAACATAAATGAAAGCAGCGTTTTTGAAGTGTCAAATCACACATTTAACAATAAATGAATTTAAAATATTACATTTTTTAAGTCTAATGACAGAATTTTGTATACCTCTTGTTGGGTGGCATTGATCTAAACATAATAAAATAAAAACGGAATTTAAAAATAACAAAATAGAAATACAAGAATTTTGAAGAGAAAAGAAACCTGAATCAGATAGAAAAAAAAAAAAGAATAAAAACATAATACACAAAACTAGACAAGAAACAATGCAAAGAGAGAATTTATTTTGTAAGACAGAAAATAGACAGCAGAGAAATGAAAAAAAGGAAAATAGACAACAAATCAGGAAATAAAACATAAATTGGAAAATAGAAAACCAGTAAGTTGAAAATTGAAATGAGAAAATAACGAAACTAGAAAATGAATGTGTTCATGGCATGCTTGCGTGCATGTGCACGTGTGTGTGTGTGAGAGAGAGAGAGAGCATGGGAAAAATAAGAAGAAGGTGAGACAGGGATGGATAGAAAGGCAGATCCTCCTCGACTCTTATAATGTACTCATTTTTTCTCGTTCTCTTTATGTAAACCTATTTATCATCATAACATATTCATTTCTTCCACTTATGATGCATTCTTCCTAACCCATTGGGGCCAGCTTTAAAGTAAAGGTTTTGTGGTTGCTTTGGGACATCATGGAGTTGAAGTTATACAAAGAGAGGTGAAGGTT
Organism: Areca catechu; assembly: GCA_021397845.1. Classification (NCBI taxonomy): domain Eukaryota; kingdom Viridiplantae; phylum Streptophyta; class Magnoliopsida; order Arecales; family Arecaceae; genus Areca; species Areca catechu. The sequence continues at coordinate 137,635,134 of CM038053.1, read as the reverse complement.
CCAAGCACAGTTTACCGAATTGGGTAGTTTAGGACGTGCCGAACCATATCAACAGCCAACCGGTAAAAACAAAGCAAAGGAGAAGGAAATAAAGGAAGAGAGGGAAAGAGATGGAAAGGCAGTTATGGCCCACTGAAGCTGCCGGAGGGCTACCAAGGCCTCCGAGGCTCCGCGATTCTCCACGAGCAAGATTAGAGGGAGAGAAAGGAGGGCAAGGCAGTGGGGAGGCTGCCAAAGAGCTGCTCATTGGCCGCTATGGTTGTCAGGCGGTGAAAAGCTTCCCATGGAGGCTGCAGGTTTGAAATAGGGATGAGCCACGAGCCTCAAAGGCCTCGGCTGCCCTTTGAGGGCCACCACCAGTGTCTTGCTGGCCTCCCTCTCCCCTCTTTTTTCCTTTTTAGTTTTTCCTCGTTTCCGTGTTAGTTCGGGCCTAATACGGAGGTATATCGACTTGTACCATCGGCCAGTCAGCATGGATTTTGTTTTCGAGTCGGCAAACTTTGGTTCCATTATTTAAATGATGGCACAGTCTCTAACAAGCATTTTTTGAAGATCATTTAATCCTTTATTACTAGAACCAAGCCAAACAAGACTTTGCACATTTGCTTTCCTTGTGCTAGACTACCTCCCTCCAAAATAAATACAAAATATAATATACTATGATACAATATAATGTAATTAAAATTCTTGATGAAGAGCTTGGGAGGTGCTGGTTGATGGGACTGTTGACAATTTGATGCTAGAATGAGAATTGTTGGCTATGCTATTGGAATGGATTGTGACATTGGCACACATATAATATATATTAGAGGCAAGTATGGAAAAGCAAGGACAAGGATAGAGGCAAGGTTCACTATGCTAGTACCAGGGCTCATACCGGTTGGTCAGCAGCATGGTTTGGTATGCCTCTATACTATTTCATGCCGGGCTCAATTGACACAAGAGGGAAGAGGGAGAATGAGAGAGGAAAAGAGAGAGAGAAGGTGGGGGGAGGGAGGGGGAGTCTGCTGGAGGCCTGCTGAGGCCAACAAAGGGCCGCTGCGGTTGTTGGAGGGTTGGCAAGGAGGGGGGAGGAAGCATGAAAGAGGAAAAAAGAGAGACGAGATGAAAGGAAAGGGGAAAGGGAGATAGAGCCCTTGAGGCCTATCGAGGCTACTAGAGGGCTGAAGGAGACCGATTGACACGGGGGTTTCTATTTCATTTTCCTTTTTGGGAGGGATGTTGCTATTTTCCGACTTCACTTAATCCCTATATTTTTTTTATTTTGGAGATATCGGTGTTGTTGACTACACTCGATATCCCCAAAAAAAAAGAAATTGAGATAGAGGCTTTCACATCTAATTCGATCAGCCTCTTCTAGCCCTCCAGTAGCCTTGGCAAGCCTCCGGAGGCTCTCTCTCTCCCCTCATTGGCCCTCCAGCCTTCCAGTGGGCACGGCAGCCCTCCAGTGGCATTGTGGGCCTCTGGAGGTTCTTACACTCTACTTCACTCCCCAACCCCCCTGCTATTTTCCTCTTTTTCCTTCTTCTTCCTCCCCCTCCTCGCCAATGTCAAATTTTGAATGCCAAAACTATCTCAGTCCACCACCAATACAGCTCGATACATCCCAAACTCGGTAATTTGAGATGGGTCAACAATCACTGGATAGAGGCTTTGTAATTTTGCAGTGCAATTTTGTTTGTACTTTGCTTCAGTATTCTCATTGAATTTCTAACATACTAGACCAATAGACCACTAGGAAGTAAATCACAGTGCACCAGTCTCCATGCTTCCACCATGTCATTACCTCACAATTGTGATCCCCAACTTTGTCATACTTCTATTACCATCAAGCAATGGTATGTTGATGCCATCACAACATCCACTAACACGTCTTTGACCACCACATTAACACCCGCATCATCAATCATGATGCCATCCTTAATTAGCCAATTCTGGTTGCCTTGATGTTGGTCAAATGCCCTCCCCTTTCTGACTGCCCTCATTAAACATTACTTTCTTGCTCTTCCAAAGCCATCCCCACCCTTGCCAACTCTTTTCACCAGCCCAACTTTCTCATTGTCCACCCCTCTCCCATTTGCTGCTGAAACCCAACCCAACTCCAATCTGCCCCTGCTCCTCAAGTTCCCACCACCCCCAAGCACTGTTGAAGCTGACATGATGCATGCGAGTCTTGTTTCGCATTTTGCAGCTACAGTCTTCTTAGATGAAATCTTATCAGTATATTATGCTATGTTAATGCTTAGAATATGACAGCTAGCAAAAGAATGTAGCCTAGAGAAGTGGATTATAGAAGGAATACATCCTTATAAAAATAGTACATCCTTAGTTTTATCATCATGATGCTCTTAAGGTGTGCCCCAGAATGTTGAGGGAAGGGGTATTGGAAATGCTGCGTTGTTTTCCTCTAAGGATAAAGGTTTCTATCATGTGGGAGTAAAAGCAATAACAAGCTTGAGTAACAAGTAGTATGACCAAAGTCAGGTGATTACGTGGCCAATTTGAGTTAAAGACCCATGGGTCCAGGCCACAAAGAGATAAGAATGCCATCTCTGTTGCCAATCAGGTGGTGTTAATGGAAGGTCTTTTTTTCCATCATGCATTATTTGTTTGAGTTTTTAGCTAGTCAAAATTATTTGTAACATAGACATAAAGCTGTACCTCTGACATAAACAGGTTCTGTGCAACTCTCTTTATTATTTTGTCTCCAAGACATTGTATGCATGCATACAATATAACTTTTTGTATGTTATTGGCATTTGCAGTTTACATTGTCTAAAAATCAAATGGAATAAATTCCAATATGTACAAAACATATTTTTTTATACCCAAGTGAGTCTAAGATTGGGAAAGTGGATGACTTATAAGCAGGGTTTTTGGAACCATCCCGAACCGCTCGATTCGGGGCGTACCATACCGTACCGGCCAAGAACTGGTATGGTTCGGGATCCGAACCATAAAAATTGACTTGAACCGGACCGGTATGGGTCAGTTCGGTATGGTACGGATTGGTTTGGCTCGGTTCAATCTAGTTTGGGCTCAGTTCAGCCCGCTTCGGGTCTGGTTCGGGTCTAGTTCAGCGATCCTTGCTTGAGAAGGGGGAGAAAGATAGTTTTTTCTCAATTCACCAAGACCGATACATGTACTGGTATGATATGGTACGGTACGGTACCATACTATACCGGTCACTGGCCGGTATGAGTCCAGTACCGATTCAGCAATCCTTGCTTTTGAGTGCTAACACTTGTCGCACTAAATTGGCTGGAGAGATGGGGAGAGCTATTGCGGGAAGGAAGTTTGGAGAGGGGATTAGGATGAGCAGGGGGGAGGGACAGGCCAGCTCATCTGTAAACTTGAAGCCAAACCCTAAGATCTCAACTCATGCTACTACAAGAATCATAATGTTATTAACCATTTCAGCTGCAGAACAATTTCTTGGCATTGTATGATTTATATATTTCTGCTATAAAAATTTACTTTTGATTAGTATCCATAAATTTACATGCATACCTTTATATATTTCTTTTCTATCAATCGTTCTGCTATTCTGTTTTTGCATGAGTCTGGTTTAAAGTCAAATTTTCTTTTTTTTCCTCTCTTTTCAGATATTTGGCTATTTTGATGTGGAAAAGCTGGGAGCCATTACATTTCATCAGGTAATATTGTTAATTTTCTTCATAGTTGTATTCTGTAGGTTTCTCGAAGAAGTTTTGTAAAAAGTTCTGTGGGAAGCTGCAAGTTTAAACCACATAATGAGTTGAATTTGGGTTGTTTCTGATATGTTCCTTATATATTTTAAATTGTCCTTTGATGGATTTACTTGTGCAATGGTTTCTCATAATATGTACTAGTAACTTCAACATATATTTCATGTTTCTCATTATCATATTTAACTTTGTAAAAGCATAACCTTTTATACAGAAGAGAACAGATGATTTACGTTGTCAAATGTTTCTGTTAGCCATTCAAACCAAGTTAACAAGCTATTAGTAAGCTCAAGTTAACAAGCTATCAGTAAGCTCAGTGTACAATTCATTTCTCCGTTATCATGTTAAACATGGTAAAAGTGTAACTGTTTGTACGGAAGAAAACAAAAGATTTATATTGTCTAACCTTTCATTCATCTTTCAAATAAAATCCAAGCAAGCCAAAAGATTTCTCTGCCTACCATAATCCCTTCCAAATTAAATACATATAGAGGAAAGTTAATTCTTCCAATAGCAGTTGTCAAACTTCTCATTTATTCAATTCGAGATTTGCAAGGTAAACCATACGTCATGATGCTGTTGGCTTTGACAGGCAAGCATCGTAACATTTAATATTTTAAGTAAGAAAATTAATTATTTGGCTAAATTTAAGTAAAGCTGCCAGCTCTTTCTGCTGCCCCTGGTAGCAATTGTTGTGCCAGGTGTGGATTTTGCTTCTTCCATGTTGCCATCAAAGTCATTGCAGTTGTTATCTACCCTACGGTTTTTTTTTTTGTTGCCAGTGTTAAAATATTTGAAGGTTATCTGATAAGGTTTGAAGATGTAAGTACAGAGCAATTAGGCAGTACTTCTGGAGCATTAAAGTTGATTGATGGCCTAAAGAAGTGGATGATGATAGGGAGGATGTCGGCAATCTCTTTGGTTCATATTGTAGGCTGACTATATTTTTTGTTGTGGAAAATCTAGGCATCTGGGTTTTTCTCACCATTGATGACCATTGCTCTTACAAGGCTGCCTGCCACTTGCTACCCAAGGGGCAGAACTCCTGTAGAACCGGATATTGAGCATCTTTGAAGAAAAGATGGAAAATATGTCAACCAGGATCCTAGGCTTTACATATCAGGTTCTGACACATTAATTTTCAATGGTGTTTATGGATTTAGGTTTAATGCCAACATAGATCTCCAAAAGTTTCCTTTTAATAGAAGGTGACTATGATTACTACAATGATTTTAGACATGGAAAAAATTCAATTATACCCCTTCAACTTTTCATGATTTATACATACATTTCAGAACTTCTATTTTTTTTAATTAGATACTAAATCTTAGGTTTTGGTTGCATTGTAGCCCAGCCATCCATCTTCATGAGAATCTGTGAACACTCATTATTATGTGAGTTAAGTTTAGACAAAGATTCATCAATACTCTTATTAGTTGGATTAGAAGAGTTGTTTGGCAAAAGCGAAAACCTGAGGGTTTATTAGTAATTGTACACTTGCAGTTAATAGCACTAGAACTTGGATGGACATTTGGGCTATATTGCAACCAATTCGTAACTTTTAGGATCTAATTGAAAAAATCAAAACAAGGGTGTAACTGTAACTTACAAAATGTTGAAGGGATGTCTATATAATTTTTTCTTAGAATGTTTATCAATCAAAGATAAACAGAAGAGATAGGTCATTTGCATCATAGTCAAACTATTGCTAGTTTGCCCACATAAATTATGCTTAATTCTATCTGTTGCTTCTCTTGTGCTCTTAAGTAACCGAAATTGAGATGGTCTTAGCATATATCATAAATATATGAGAGCTCGGTTTTCAGCTTTTTTGGCTTCAGAATCTGATTATTTGGTTCCTTATAACTAAAATGTTTACCCTTTGTGGTAGTTCTGCTATTTTCAGGTTCTAATTTACCTTTAATTGAAGGTTCTTCCTAATATAGTTCCTATCTTAAAATATGTCATATCTTTTGCTTACATGCCAAATGACAAATACTGTTTATGGTATATCGTGCAGTTCTTGATTGGATCAGCACAAATCAGGAAGCAACCATTATTTTGGAGAGCCTGTGAAACAGCTTTTAATAAATGCAGAGATATGAATATGGATCAAATTTCTCAAAGAAGGGTAAAACAAATCGCTTTTCCAGTAGCAACCTTTTAGATTGAACGTTTGTAACCTCACTAATCCAGCTGCCTTTTTGATGTAGCTCGGGGAAATCACTCAATTAATTTTGCCCGGTACAAGCCCAGACGTGAGTTAATCTAATTTGAGAACCAACATAGGAATATCAACAAAGATTCCTGGCTAGAACTGCATTTATATCCACGTGCATGAAACTAGTTAATGCCTTTGCAGGAGCTAGTCTTCTTTCGTTTCACCTTCATCGCTTTTTATCCATTTTGTGGTTACTGATTTTTTTTTCTTTGCAGCTAGAACATCTATTCCATATACTTGACATTGACAATGATGGGCTTGTCAGTAGAGATGATTTCATGGCATGCCTGAGGAAGAACCCACTACTGATAGCCTTTTTTGCTGCTTGTATGACGTATGAAAGCTGATGGTGTGATGGAGTTGTAACCATGATTATTTTTCAGAACTTTGTATGTATGGTGCATTCATCAAAGAGATGACATGGAACCCCCTCCTGAAATCTCTCCGGTTGCTGACCATTCAAGTCATTTTTTTGTTACATTGAATGGTTATAGCTTCCAATTTGAAGAGCTGGGTGAAGCTGCAAGCATCGTGGTTGTCCTACAATGTTACATACCAAACAGGCATATATAAAGGTCTAGAAATCACATAATTTTGAGATGAGATTTTCATGTAAAATGCCATATAGATTTTTGGACCCTTATTACTAGCAATTTCTGTAATGTCTTATTTACACTAAAACTAAACTTGAAGTTTGTAATACATTTGACTGGTGTATGCAATCATTTACAATGTATGTGTCTCTCACATCACAATGCACTTATCCTTTGCTTTTGATTCACTCTTTTGTGAAGCACTGGAGTTCCTGGGTGCCTGTTAAAATACAAAGAAAAACACTTATTTTTCTGCATGAACATCATTGTCTCCATGAATGTTACAGAAGCTATGATTCAAAATGTCATGTAAAACCATTCATCTTCTGGATTCAGAACATCATTGGGGCATGGAGCCGTTACTCCAAAGTGGAATGATGTTCAAAACTTAACTCAGAATTGTTGGCAAAGAGGTTATAAAAATTATGTACCAAAAAAAAAAAGGGTTATAAAAACTGAAGCAAGTTGATGTACAAAAAAGTGTACTTTGACTCATCAGCAAAGAATGGACTATTACAATCATCCATAATCATTGTTTGATTTAGTAGTTTCAACTATTATTATCTGATCATTATAAATATTTTCAACATACTTTATATGAATGCTCACATAATCCAAAATAGGGGATCGAAAAATAAATGCAATATCTAACCATGATCTTTATTCTTCCTATTCAAAAAACTAAAAGAATGTCAAATTGTCAATATAAGATAAAACTGGAATACAAATGCAAAACTTTGCCACATCACTTTTGCATGTATGTATATATGAGTGCACGACAAGGATCAGTTTAATGGAAATCTAATGAAAAAAATATTTTCCATGTGAATATGGTAAATAAACTTGTGATGGGGTTGTATGGCGTATGACTAAATGTCCGAGGAGATCCATGCACCAGTCCTATAGACTTGCAAAATCCATTGATCAATCAAAAACTAATGATGAACAAGGTTTTTGCGAGTCTGATTTAACTCAGCTGAGTTCTGAGTCAGATCAGCAAATTCTGACACAGTGGGTGGACCTTCAATAAAATAACCCAAACAGAAAAACACTCCACGTACTGATGCAACTTAGCATCGTGAAAAACCAAATCAAAGAAATGTCGGGAGAGCTAATCTACTTAAATGGACTGCTTTTGCCCACATGACAGTTTGTCATCGTTATAAGATGAAGCACAAAAAAAAAGGCAGGGGGGGGGGGGGGGGCGGCGGGGGGGTGGTTGGGAGCGGGCGAAGGAAAGAAAAAGCAAAAAAAAAAAAAAAAACAGCGTTGCCATAATAGAGGGTACCTAATAGGTTTTGCATTAATTCCTTAATTTAGAAGGAATCTTGCCAAAAAGATGGACATCTAAAAAAAAAAAAAAGAACTCATGTAATTATCTATAGGTCTCCATTATTTTTTTCAAAGAAAATATAGTCTAGAGTAGAACAATGCTTAAACACTCGCTAATGCATTAACCAATCCGAAATTAAACCTCTCAAATATGAAATTGGTCTAGCAGACTATCCAATCCATAACAAGATTTCAATAGGTTCTTGGCTAATTTGACTCAATCTAAGCAATTATTGACTTAAATTGCAAGCCTATGCAGCATGATTAAGCATATAGATGTCTCAATGTCGGAATCAAGTTTCATATCGAAAGTTAGAATTTTAATAACAAAAAAGTATTGATTTTAACTGATAGTATATGGCTGTTGGTAATATCAAATATTATATGATATTATATGATACTCAAAAGTGACTGGCCCAGATATCATCATTTGGCATCTCCTAGTATAGCAATCAAACCAAATACTATGTTCCACTTCAAAAACAGAGACTATGATATACCAAACATGAACATCAGTTAGACTCCATCATAGTGAGAACTTTTTGAAAGAACCGCTAACCTTAGAAGGTTTGATTTGAAAATTGTGATCTCATTATTCACTTAAACTAGGCAAACTGTATGAAAAAAAGGAGAAAATTGGAACAAAACTCATCACGTCATCAACAAATAAAATCAAACATGCTCTAATGAAACCATTGGGATTGCCGAAGACTAGTCCAATATAGAGTAAATTTAGTTTAAAATGTTGCATATTTCAGGGGAAAAAGAACAGTTTCTGCGAAAGGTTAAGAGTTCTAATATCTCATTAGGGCTTTGCGAAAGGTTAAGAGTTCTAATATCTCATTAGGGCTTGGAAGAAGATAGAACATGAAAGAATTATGCTTCTGATTAATTCTTAATTGTTCAAATGAGACCACAACTTGAACTCAAAGATACATATAAGCTCCCAAAATGATGTGTCAAGACATCCAAAAGTATCACAACTAGGCCTAGCAAGTTCAAAATCAAAGAGAACAAATCTCATCAACATAAACTACCAAAAAAACGAGCAAATATGTAATTTGCAAGTGCATTTTTGATATTTCAATTGAAAGCATAAAAACACCAAATAACGTGAGTGAAGGCATCTACCTGAGGACCTGTGACAAGCCTTGAACGACCAGTAACAGGCGGCTGTTGTGGATACTGTTGTTGCTGGCATGGGGGTTGTTGTTCAAACTCCTGTTGTTGAAGCGCAATTGCCAGTTGCAGGTCAGAACTGCCAGACAATAATCACAAGAGGATTATAATCAAGAAAGGGGAAAAGCTAATATGAAAACCATTCAGTTTAAGTTGAGAGAGAGAGAGAGAGGATCACAGATAGTGACAGGGCATAGCATTAAGACAAGAATAAAAAGAAAAGGAAAAAAAACCAACATTGATATAGAAAATATGCCATTTTTGAAAGAACAATCAATTTATACATGTTAACCCTTAATAATAAGAATGCACATTAGATATGGGCTGCATGCATCAATTGCAGTTTGAATCTAAGGTAGATTATACCTCAATTTGTGTGGGGAAGCCTACCATGGAAGGGTTTCAAGTTTGTGGCCATGGCTGTATTTGATCATAGCGGGCCCCAAGAACACGCATTGGCTCTACGAAGTTGACCACCATTGTATCCATAGCCCAACTAGGATTGTCAGTAATGAGGTTTCCAGTAATATGCGTGAGGCATAGTTGACAGGTTTGCAGATGGGGTGAAGTTTTCCGGACATCCTTTATCTTTGTTATCATTTACCTAAAAGATGAGGAGTCACTTTGTAACTTTACAAAGTGTACAGATCATCATTAGCTCTTTACTTGACCCTTAACAAGCATTAATTAGTTAAATACCAAAACATTTACCCTACATTTGGTTGAGGTCATGAGAGGGAGGATGGATGGGTACTGTCCATTGTTTGGTACAAAAAATTTTGATGGATTTTCCATCCACCCTGGCCCATCATTTTGCATCCTCCCCAATTAGGAGGATGAGAAAGGATGGATGAAACATGTGAGGTAAATTTTTGTATTAGCAAAATTATCCTTATTAATTTTTCAACAAAATATAACACTTCTTTACCTTTCCATTTATATTGTTTATAAATATTTTTTATTTTATATATACCATGATCATATGCTATTAAATTTCATTGCTAATTATTTTAACTTTAGCATATAATTTTCATAATTATAATTATTTTATATTTTTTAATTTACATCTACTATTTTTAATTAACTATTCGTATAAAATTAATTAATTATTCAAATTAAGTTATAAATTAGTTATTTATTTATATAATTAATATATAAAAATGAATTAATTCATTAATAATTAGTTTATAAAATTATTTATTTAGTTAAATTAAATTGAAATTAAATATTTATATATTTTTATATAATTATAAATTGTAAAGATTATAAGTTTGCTTACTTCTTTAACATAGATAATTTTTATAAATCGATAATAATAATATTTTTTATCAAATGAAAGTTAAGTAAAAATATTATATAAATATTATCTATCCTTCCTTTAGAAGAGAACATTCACATCCATCCTTCCCTGTTTTACAAAATAAATAAAAAGATTGATGAAAGATCCATCCATCTTTCTCATTCATCCTCCATCCATTCTTTCTCCAATTTATCCTTCGTGCCAAACAAAGGATTAGAGCATATTTGGAAAGGATAGGAATAGCCCAGATCCTACAGGATCAATGGATCCTAAGGATAAAAATCCTATTTTTATTCTTGGCCGATGTTTGGCTGGTTGAACCAAGGGATCAGGGGGAAAAAAAATCCATGGAAAGTTTTTTTTCTTGCGATCTTTGGGCTTTATCTTTGCACCAGCTTTGCACTCCACCTCCAAAACTAGATATGCCATGCTCCCCTTACCTCATTTAAAGAGGACAAGACGCAATAAGGGTGCAGTCCACTCCATATTTTCCTCCGCCATTAAAGCAGCATAAAAGAATAAATAGATAAGGCCCAAAAGGGCCTGCCAAATGTATGCTAACTTGCTGAATATCCCCTGCCCCAGCACTGACAACTCAATTTAATGGAATTCAAAGATAACCTAACACCAAAACACAAGCAAACACCTTGTAACAGAGGATATATTATTTTATTTCTTATCAGAAGAGGCATATGTGAATTACTGTTTTGTTTTCTTTATTGAGAATATGGCTCCAAGCCCTGGTGCTAGCCATAAGCTAGCCTCCAAGACTTTTTGCTATCCATAATAATATAAATTCTTAAAAGAAATAATTACTTATATTTTATAAAATAATTTATTCTAAATTTTGTACAGTCCTTGTAACAAGAAATGACACATTTAGCAAGTAGATACACAGCTTGTTTAGAAATGCATGGATACATAAAACAATCCATACAAAAATCACTGAGCTTATGATATAGGTAGGGGTATAATGGTTTGACCAAGTTTATAAGAAACCATTCATGGAAAAACTTTTTAATAAATAATAAAAATAAAGTGAGTCATCTACCTTATTGTTGGAAATATTGAGAAAGGGCAAAACAAAGTGTAGATAGAGGAGGGAAGAGGAAGGAGAGAGTGGAAGGAAATCCTAATTTATCATCCAGATATAGGACGATTAGTTACATAGGATTTGTCGCCCAACAAGGTTTTATATATAATCCTATCAGATCAAAACTCACGTCTCATCATAAATTTTGTCCTAAAGTTATAAATCCAAGGCACCTAAATAGGTCCTATTATGAGAATAAATACTAAGGATGCTTTGGTAACTTTGCAGACAAACTTCTCCAGCAGATCTATATAACCAATTTACAAAGATGTCCTATAAGGAAGGCAATTTTCATATCCCAGCTCATGTTTCTGGTCAAAGACATTTCAGTTTTTCTCCTAGCATGCCAAAAACAACATAAGCAGGATTTACAAATGCTTGCTCCTGCTTTCAGAATATACTGAGAATTTCAGACTTCAGTAGAAAGCAACTTGATGAAGAACATGGCTGGCAATGCTGCAGGGTTTGACGGGGATAACAATGATGGTTGGGGCAATGCATATGATGATGGATTCAGTGATGGTCATGTTAGTGATGGTTGCACTCCATTTTTTGATCTTGAGATTGGATTTAGTATCAAAATTGGGGATCGAGAGCAGCAAGATTATGGAAAAGTCAATACCGAATTACATAACAGGAGCAGAATCTAACTACAGTTTTAGTGGACATGGTAAATGTTTTGGTTCCTATAGCAAAGAAATATCCAGAATATTTTGAATACAATCAAAGGATATAAAATCTTTAATGATTACCTTACCTATCTTCAAGAAATGGACATGTTTTGTATAAGAAGATTGATCAATAGAGTGGATGACTAAGCGGACTTGGTTACACTCTTCCACGAAGGACTGACAGATTGATGGATGAATGGAAGCATGACGTAGATGCACTCGCGAGCGATCAATGGCCTCCCTAGAACACTCGTACAGTCTGAAAGAACGAATTCCTTTCAGCCAACTCAGGAGCAGGCGGATAGTGCGACCTTAGTGACCTAGATTCCATCGCGATCGATCAAGCACTTAGAACACTCATAAGTACCCTTCCATGACTGACCCATTGACTGAACGAATAAGAAGGAGAAGACAACCATCCTTGGTATGGAGCCTGTCGTAAACAAACTTGGATGAAATTTCAATCGAATGATTGACCGACTGAGTGAACGTGATAATCTTTCGCTTAGCTCAGCTTCTACTGCCCTTTCCAAGTCATTCCTGACTGAAGATCGTCGGAATCAAACGTTAGTTTGTTTTTTCTGGAGTAAAGACTCTATAATGATTGATTCACTGCCTATACCCCAACTTTAGTCTAACTTTTGAATCTAAAATCTTACCTCACCCTATTAAGTTAAGTATACAGTTGAAGTTATATTTTTTCTTAGGACAGGTTTTTTCTCCCTAACACCTTTATTCCTTCCAAGAGCCTGGTTCGAGAAGTTTCGTTTCGGTCAGCCTTGCGCTTTCTACTCGTCTTGGCCTCTTTTCACGCTAACACATCATACATCATGTTTTAATAGTAAAGGACTGCAGCTAAGGGACAAAAAAAATAGAAGAGCGTTGACGAAACGTACGACCAGATCATGCGAAGAGCTCTTCGTCTTATTGATCAGGAGTCTCGACCAGAAACCACCAGGCCACGTCTCCCAATAAAAGATGATCCCCACAATAGATGTCAGGCCTTGGCTTCTGAAAATCAGATTGGATCCGCACTATAGGATAAGAAGACAGATAGGCTGACTAAGAAGATCTGAAAAATTGTCTGACCTGAAAAGAAGAGTTGATCAAAGGAATACCTGAATCAAAGAATAAAGACATGGCACAGCTGGGTGCTAGAATAGTAGTCGATAGAAGTTCTAGTCACTAAATTCATATTCGTTAAATAACCACTGCTTAACTTAATTAGATCGTATAAGATAATCTAAGCACCGAAGGCACACCTAGCTATTAGCATGACAATGTATCAAGGTTACATATCTTGTGGTAGAGAGGATTCACAGGGTTTCTAGGTTTTCTTAGAAGTCTTATGTCCATAAATGCAGTACATCAGATTTGAACCAAAAGAATTGCGAATAGATTGTACAGAGATAGATTCAATGTTTTTAGGCTGCTAGGTATTTAGGGAAGCTGAGAGCCATGGATAACCGGATGCATAAGAAACAACTAAAAGAATGAACTACAGCTTTGAATCAACTTTCGTTTCAATCTGTCTCACATCTAATGCAGAAAGCACCTAAAAGATGAAAATCAAAAGATATGATAAGGAAAGAGGTGGTAGTAAGCAAGGAGGGAAAAAACTGCGTGTATTAACATATCTGATCATTTCAGACCTTCAAATCAGCAAACTGTAGTGGGAGGAATAAAAGAAAATTATAAGAAAGAGACAAGGGAAATGAGGAATTTTTTTCGTAAGTCAAATCAAGCACCCAATTCAATATGTTAGAATTAAAATATATGTAACTACAGTACAACATTTAATTAGTAGTTTTACATAGGCTGAGCTCATAAATTATATGCAAGTGAATCAACTAAAATGACCACACCAAACCCTCTATTCTCTACTAAAAATCAATTTAAAAGCATAAGTTTGAAAAATTCAGGGAATATATGAAATAAAATCTAAATTACTACTCAATAATAAAAAATGGTGCTATTGTAGATTTGGCACAGTTTGATGTGCTTCTACATTAAAAACCCTTATATAAGAAACAAGTTATTCTCAAGTTTTGATGAACCATTGCGGACTATCATAAAGAAACAGCATTGACAACCAAGTATAAGAACTGTAGAGTAGTGCGACCATAAATAAGACCATACGAGTTTAATGTGTATGGCACAGATTGCCATGAACCACTCTGGATATGTATAATGACCTATATTTTGTTTAAAAAAAAAAGGAGCAGTTTAGATAAAATCACGGTGCTATCCAAAGCATCCTAGTTTCAATTAACTACAACTTATCAAAGAGTTTTGGGCAAGGAATTGGAAGTACCCAAATTATTCTACAAAACTATACTCAACCTCGTGAAAAACGTACCCAAAAGAGACCAATTCAAATATGTTCTTGATTAGGTTTGGATCTAGATATTAAAGAAAACGAAGGCATCAAAAGTATTTAAAGTTTTCTCTTGTACACTAATTTCCAATATTCTTCTGTATAGTAATAATACAGGCACTCAACTAGCACTGATAAAAATTAAATTTCATAAATAGAACTTATAAATATAGAAGTTTTATATTTAGATAAGAACTTAGGTTAAACTTAAAGTTATACAACAAAATAAGTGTATGTGCAACCCTTGAGCTTCTTATCTACAAATTAAACTTAAAAATAATAGGTGTTAATAATGAATTTAAAGTATGTTTATTCCTAATGAATTTAAAGTATGTCTATTATAATCAAAATCCAGGAATTTGGAGGTCGCAATGGGTATCAACTTCCCATCCAGCCCATTCCCATGTCTGGTAACTCATTCAGACATGGAAATATTGACCCCATTGGATACCGGATTCCCAAAAAGAAGGGGCAAAACCACATCAAAGGAGGGGCTTGGGTACCATTTTCATATTACAGGGAATCGTTTCAAACCCATTAATTATGACAACATCATATAAAAGGGAAGCAAGGTATTAACATATTCAATAATAATGAGATATTATACACTACAGCACTATGCATATCGTCAATCTAGTAAAAATAGAGCTAATGATACCCCAGTTACAGGACTATATAGTGAAGAAAAAATTATGGCAGCACATCAAATTTAAAACCAAAAATTAAAAATTAAAAAATTAAAATAATTAAAATGCATATGATGACAAGGCATCTATGGGGTGGTCAAACAAAAAGACAGGAATTTAAGTGCCCCATGTTGTGACCAAAGATTGACAATGGCTTTCTTTGTTTGAGAGTTTAGCCTTTATTAGCATTTCAACAAACTGATCCCAGATAAACGTTACAAGGCCAACCATAATAGATATGATTTTCTATAAATTAGTTTCGGACATAAACTAGTTTTTACCATAGCTAAAATTTCAGCAATACAAAGCATACAACAGAAAAATACAGCATTTTATAATTACTACTATAAGATATAGTGATACACAGCAGAATTTGATAATTTGATAAAACACAACAATAAACTAATGCAGTCAACATGCTATTTATATATAGAATGCTCTTCAAATTCATATCTTACTTGACAATGTGACACAAATACACTATATTAAAAAGCAAATGAGTATAACAGACATACTTTAGAGTTGAACTTGATGGAGATGAACTTTCAAGAGAAGCTAGATAATCCTGCAGAAAAGAAATTTATTAATTCCATTTTGTTCATTAATTGTAAAGCTAAAAGAAAACTAAATCAGCATTAATTTGTAGCAGGAGAATACATACAGCAGTACTGGCCATAGCGTTCTGTTCATTCCATGAGTCATTGACTTGGTTTTCGGCCTTAAATTCCGTAAAGTTGCCAGTCATAAAAACAGTATCTCCATTTACCTTTTGTGAAACATTTCATGAGAACAAATCAAGAACATGCTTCTTCTCACAGAACATTACAACTTAAATTAAAGAAAAATTTAAAACAAAAACTACCAAGCGACATTTGTAAATAGACCAAAGTTGGTCCTCTGACTAATCATTGAAAAAGAAAAGGCAAACTAAAAATATGGGTCCTACTCCACACAACCAAATACCAAAAAACATAGCATACCTCATTCAACTTTTCCCACACCAAATCAGGTTGGTTAATATAACCTTGATCAGTAGCCAAGAGATAGAGTTGACCATTGAACTACAAAAGAAAATATCAAAATTGTAAGGTTTGACCAAACAAGTTGAACTACTAAATACCTATCTAGTTCACCATATCATGAAAACAAAGAGAACTCCTACAAGTAAAAGAAATAAATAAAGAAACATAAGAGCTTGATTGTACCTTAAACATAGAGCTGAAATGATTATTACGGAAAAAGACACAAAGTTCTCTTTCTTTAAGCCCCTCTTGCAAGCAAAATAGGCTGTGAAACAAGAGACAACTTTACAAGAATATAACTTTTCTTCATACATTAATATCTTAGAAAGAAAAGCAATTGTATCAGATCGCAATGAGCATGTACCCATAGATGGTCAATTGGCTTGCATTATTTTCCAAAAAGTTTTTTATCAGTTGCCCTGGAAACAAATGATTGCATCAGTATTAAAACAGATGCAAGAGTTATTTAGATATTGTAAAAAGGGACAGAAAATAAAAATCTACTGAAGACTCCTTTACATTGGTGCCGAGTGACCTCATCTTCCAAATTTTTAGGACCGTTATCCTCCTCCATTTTGTCAGCCTGCTCAGCAAGAATCACCTCACCTTCATAGACTGGCTCTCGGTTTTCATGTGTCATAAATGCAGATTCAAGAATGCGTTCTTCTCCTTCATAAATGGGCTCACTCCCTTCAAAGCTTGAACTGACAGCCTCAGAAACATCAGAAAGCTCTTCTCTTCCATTTGAGGAAGGGAAATCAGAACAATGGGCAATCGGACCAGAAAAAACTGTAGAGTTGCAATCAATCAGATTGTCAGTGGGCTTGTCATGCCTCAATTGACCCTCTCCTGAAGCACACATTAGGTCTTTGTTGGTGCAGCACCTATCAGAACCATCTTCTTCAGTAGATAGTGGAGGTGGATCCACCTTTTGCATTAACATATCAGTCCTTACAGTCTGCTTTGAATCACCAGATTTTAAAAGTTTAATGGATCCTTCAGAGATTGACTGATCAGCATTATTTCCAGAACTATCCCTGGGAACCAAAGACCCATCCTCTGCTATGGCATGGTTCTTCCAATGACTGGATTCTTGTGTTGAAAACAAGTCTGACTGATACAACTTTTCAGATTCAGCTCCATTTTGTAACCCCAAAGAATCAGCATGAGTTCCTAATCCAGAACACTGATGTGTGATTTCCTCTAGTTTAGAAGGATTACTCCAATCAGCAACAGGGGGCATGGAAACATCAACTGGACTGGATATTTCATTTCTAGAGAGGGTCAAGGCTCGCATCAGCTCTTCTTCTTCTTGTATGTCACCTCTCCCTCTTCTTTGCTCGACAGAGGTTGAGACTGGATAATCATCAAATGATCTACCTCTTGAAAGGCATGGCGACGGAACTCCTAATGTTGCAGTTGTTGCAGCAGCAAAATCAACAGAGTCTTCTTCTTGCATAATCATATTTTCTCTCTCAGATTTCCTTGCTTCAAAAGCAACAAGCTCAGCAACAAGTGTATTGTAAGACTTAGACCCAATTGCTGCTGCAGTATCAGTATCCTAGATAACAGCAAATGTCAGTCAATATAATTCCATCAATCATGGTATGCCAACAGTGGTACAGGGTATGCAGGGCATATTGAGTATCGATACACTGCACTGACCTCCGTACCAGGCATATCGACATTGTATCAAGATTATACCAGATATTAAAATTGCAAAACTTGCTATCAATGCTATGAAGGACAAGAACAGTAACTCAGCTATACCAAAATTTTTCATAAAACTAATGTCCAATCCAACATAATTGCCATTGTACATCAATGGCCTCTCTGTAATTAAATCTTAACAGATCAGGTACAGAAAAACAAGGCAAAGCTGCAAGCCGATAATGCAAGGAACATGCAAGCAAGCAATAAACAAAAATGAAAGCCACTGATAAAAATTGTTGTTGGCAAGAAAGATTGTTGCAAATGGTAAAAAAAATCATTAGGCTGTGAAGCAAAACTAAAATGAAAAAAGCATGAGATGCTTATACAAACAAAATAGTTAGTCATAAATCTCAAGGCGATAGAGAAAAACATGCTGACTTCATTCAAATGCCTCAAGAAAGTATATATGAGTGAACAGGTGGCAAAAATACAAGTGAATCAGAGACTTGTTTGATCCAATGTAACTCTGAAAAGCAGAAGCACCGGAATTTAATGAACTACTGTTCTACTGATAGTGTTTGTTAATGCAGTACTATCAAATTCAAGTGTTTGTTTAAGGTTAGGACACTGGTGACCAAAGTTATATAAACTAAAATCAGGCCTAGCTAGACAAGTTTCGTTTTGATTGCATTACCTTTTTGATTGGCTCGATAAGATTGCATTGTTTCTTGTCATAGCAGATTAAGCTAACTTAAACTAGGTCACATGTGGTTTGGTTGGGTCAAATATTAAGTATAGATAAGTCAAGCTCTAGCCTGCCTGCATCCCTTCTTCCACCTCCTAGAGCCGGGCATCATTCCCCATTGGCAGCAGTCAACTTTATGAGGCAGATCAATTTTAGAAGTCCAGTTAATTACATAAGCCCTCAATTGCACTAACAGAAAAGATCCAATTTAAGCAACCAAATTAGAACAGAACGAACAAGGAAAAGTGAAGTCTACAAGCACAAAATAGGATAGTAGGAGGTAGCTCTGTGATATCAAGAGAAGAAGAAAATCATGAGGTCAGCTTGCAAGGTTAGGTGGAAGATGTCATCAACAAAAGACAAAAATGTGACAAAAGAAAACCAATCTTGAGCAAGATATGCAGACGAATTTAAGGACATGGATTTAATATAAAATCCACCAATATGCATATTGACTACTGCTGTCAAGATGGTCTGTGATGGCCTGCTTGAAAACTTAGAACAAGTTGATGAGCATAAAATAAGAGCACGAAATTGCCGAATCAAGAGACAGGAAACACAAAGCACATTTCATGCTCTTGAGATGAGATGTGAACAACAAAATGCACACATCTTCAAGTTGAAACTTAGGGGACCATAACCCAAAAAGACCATGATAGCAAAACCTGAAGACAGATAAAAACGAAGATGAAGAATGAACTAATCAAATGCCAAGCCCATAGAAACTGTTGAGGTTAGGCAACATGACCAAATAGCCATTTAATAATATAGGATCACAAGAGAAAATTTTGTTATTATGGAATGCACCAAGATGGGATTATCAACGTAGATGAGAGTGGATAGTCAAATGATTTAGCATAACAAGAAAAAAAAGGGATACATGAAAATATGATAGAGTGCATTTGCAATTATGCAATTAAATATGCATGCACACGTTCATATAGACACAGGAACATATAGACAGAGGTGTATCTTTACTTTGCTCATGAAAAACATATTACACAAGTGCATGCAAACCGAGCACACACTTGGACATGGAAGCATTTGTTGAGAAGAGGGAGAGGGAACAACAGAAAGTAACCTCCTAATTCTACCTATACATTTGCAATTATGTATTTACATATGCATGCACATGTAAATATAGATATGATTGCATATAAGCTTCAGTGTCCTTTGCCCATGAATAACATATTATATAAAAGTGTGCGTACACGAAGCAAGCATGCAGATGCACACATATAAGCATACATGGAGAGAGAGGCAAATATGTAACTTAACCAATAGAAATGAAACATCAATCCTACAAATGCAAAAACAATCAAGCAGGATCACACTATTGATCATGATATTAATAAAAAAAATGTTTAGGAACAAAAATTCATGTGCTGTAGAGGTAACAATAATGTTAGTGTAACAAATGTAAGAGCTCATTGCCCAGGTTGATGCTGGTCAAAATCAATCGAAGGAGCTGATTTTGTGACTTCAAAGTATTTGTAATGATGGAGTAAGTTTAAATATTACCTAGGGCCCAAATCTTGCACTAGTGTGAGCTTAATTTGGCTAACTGCTAATGTCTGCCTAGCTAAGGCCTAATGAATAAGCATGCCTATCTATATATTTATCCACACATACATGCAAAGAGAGAGAGGATTCCAAAGATCTAAAAGAAAAATTAGAAGAGTTAAATAATATAGATAAAGTTAGAAAAAACAAAAAAAACTTAAGTAGACTTATGCAAATGAAAAATGTTATTCTGATGAATATTCCAGTTCAAAGAATAAGTGATGGCAAAATGATAGCACCATGAATTGAAGTACAGTTTTTGTTAAGAAAAATAAACTCTTTAAAAGATCTCGAAAAAAAAATAAACAATAGCTCACTAGATTTACAACCTTACATAAAAATTACATATCAGTTAGAACAAATGTTTTAAAATGAGATGAATATTGCCACCTATGCGCCTGCATATCATACGCTGTCCCTTGACCACACCTCATTACCTATACGCAGTACAATATGTGGTCATACTGCATCAGGACCAAAAAGGTAATCCACCTAGCATCATCGCATGGCCAGCTATGTGCCCTACTTAGTACCATATGACTGCATATGCAAGCCCTCTTAGGGGCTGTTAGCGCCCTATGGTTGAAGTCACATTGCAACTCAAGTCACATTGCAACTCAAGTCGCATTGCAACTTATGTTGCAGTGGTTGACTTACAAGGAAACTTATTGCTTGTGTTTAGAAGAGAATTTAAGGAACAAAAGGGTTTCCTTAATAGACATTCTATCGAACACCTTGCGAGCAAATATCAGGTCGAAGCAATTGATGTATATGGAGATAAGTGTGCCACGGATGAAGAGGCTGAAGTCAAAGTCACAGGTGATAAGTGCCTGAGTGTGGACCTAGGCACCTAGTGGAGCGAGTATGTAGTGGTGCAAGCCTTGAGGGAAGCAAAGGTGAACGATAGGGGCAAGGTAGGAGGACAGAGGTAGTGCATGGCAGCATAGAATAGAATGTTTATCATTATTGCTTTTACGTTGCTATTATTCATCTATTAAAATTTTTTATCATTATTGTTTTTACATTGTACATTATATTTATTGTTAAATAGTTACAAAATACTAACTTCAAATGCACTCATATGTGCCTCCAACTTATCGCATATGGCAGTATACAGTCCCTTGTCTGACCTTATTTTTGCAAACTCTTTTCAAAACACTAGATGGACCACAAAATAGATGTTAAATCTCTGTAAAAAGATCTAATGATTCAGAAAATGAAGATAAGTTATTTAAATTAGAAATTCATGCCATTGATTCATAATCTATAAAAAACATGCCCATAAACTAAAATTCATGCATTGATGGCCTCCTACTAAAACATCACATGGGCGCAAATTTATTAGGCTCTAGTAGCAGAATAGGATGTTGTGCTATGATACAAGCATCAAAATCCACTGAACTCTAAGATATACATGTTTTAGGATACATATATCATGATCAATGGAGTGGATTTTTAAATAGTATGACATATTGTGCATTGTAGTAGACTAAAACAATTGTTTTCAATGATTTCTTTTCACCTTCTTGATACATAGGTAAGAGACTACTGAAATTTATAAATTTTCTAGGCATCTTCAAAACATGATCAATAGTTTGGATCTCCAATTCAGGTGCCCCTTTATCACTTTTATATTAATAAGTTTTTTTACCAAAGATGTAGCATTCAGCATATGTGTGTGTGTAAAAATGTGACATTCAGAGTGTGTGTGTGTGTGTGTGTGTGTAAAGATGAAACATTCAGTTTTGTGTGTGTCTATATGTAGTTAGTCTTGGATGCTTCTGACAGCACATAGCTCCAAATACTTCCTTATCAAAAAGAATGGACCTCTCAACATTAAAATCAGCATTGTTAATCAAGATACATGACATTTAAATAGGCTAGAAACCTAAAATAGTATGTCTTTTACCTATGCATCAAATGAAAACAAAATTAACAATTTCAACGATATAATATCATGTTTTAGTTTGATCTGAAGTTTAGAAATATTCAAAGTAGCTGAAATGTGCTTTGTCTATGTTTCAAAATATTTAGGTGAAGATCAATGGTTTAGAAATTCAAATTACATAATTTACACCACATTTTTTTTACTAGCTATATTACTACAGTTCATTTGTTTGTCGGCTTAATGCATAGGCAAAACAACCAAAATAAAAAAATTTTAGTTTCCTAATATTTAACAAATCTCAGATCATGATCAATGGTGTTGATTTTCATTTTGAGGTTCTTCATTTATTTTGACTAGGAAGCATTTGGAGCCAAATATTCTTGAAGCATCTCTCTCTCTCTCTCTCTACACATGCACACACACATACACACACACATATATATATATATATATAGGTGGACTGAATTTGGTCTATATTATTCTCGACACTAATGTGGACTAGAGGTTATAACTTGGACTTTAGTTAAGCATCATTAACTACACAGGTTGGACCCTTTTGATGGGAACAATTTGATGGGACTAGAGGATATAATTTGACTATGTTGCTCTTGGTAGTAGAAAACTTCTATCTAGAGCATAAATTAAGTTTGAAACCTCTCAAATGAAAGAATGATACCCTAAAAGCCAATCTTTGTATGGATATTTTTATGATCTTCCAGCTCATGCATGATATTATTTATTAATAAAAGGCATTTGTTTCATCATACTGTTGCATCTTATCAAGATTATGATGAATCCCATAGATTAGGAAAAAGAAATTAGGATTATGATGGAGATCATAACGATGAGACCTAAGTTCCTATAAACCATAATCTAAAATGTTCTTAATCGTTGGATAATCGATTCGGGGATCGATGAATCTGGTAAGACTAGCACATCTTATGTATGCTTGATGGAGAGGATGGTTGGTCTCACAGCCACTTGTGTAGAGACACTAATACAAAGATGTAGGTGCTCATTAGGCTATGAGTTCACTGAACTGATCAGACAAAAGAATATCAAATGAAAATCTTATTTGTCAAAAGAATGTTCTTTTATTAGGAGTTGTGCATGTGATCCTTAGACCTGAGACTACCATAGTATTTTATGCACATAAATCCATGTTTTGGTGCATACTCATTCATGGCAATTAAGTCATGTACGGGGTGCTTCTGGATATGGTGGATTGTATATGAAGGTAATGAGTAGGTCAACAAGGAATCGATCACTCCTAGTAAGGGGAGAAGTTATCCCGTGTGATTTCTTCGAATGATGACTCAGAAAATCTTTGATTAAAGCATGATGAGATTAGATAGGATTTCTAATCTTTCATCGGTCGAGTCTTCATTATCGAATTGAGATTCGAAAAGATTAAGTGCTAGGGTTTGATATTTATCCATGCCCATCACTTATTCGAGATAAAGGAAGATCGAAGGATTGAATTGCACGGTAACCTTCCACTGAAGGATATTTTGGTAATTTCAACCAAATTCCTTATCTTCCGGGTAGACATGACACATTACTAGATGTCAATCATCTCTTGTAGATTTTCATGAATCAAATGGATTGGATTCATGAGTCAATTCGGAAGCTAGTTCAAATTGGCAACTTAGGTCAGCTCAATTTGACCTAATTAGGTCACTTAGTTTCGATTGAATCGAATTGGCTTGGACCTAGACCTACTGCTGGCTAGATGTGGAATCCAAAGGGTCACACACATTAGAAAATTGGCCAAGGAAGTCAATTGTATTTTTATTAGGATTAAAGGATCCTAATTTGCTAGCTAATTGACATACTAGCATATGTTGACTAGCCCAACTCCTAACCCAATTGGATTGGGTTTATTAGCTTGCTATTTGGGCTAACCAATTTAAGTGGACCTTAAATTGGGTTGTGTCCTAAATAGAACAGCATTTATCTGGATTTATTTGGGCCTTATCTTGGACTTATGAGAGAGTCCAAGATGGAAGGAACACTTGGTGCCAATTTTAGCATGCGCCAAAGATGAAGGGGCGCAGAAGGACCAAGAGTCTTGCTTTTAAAACACCTTTTCCAGATAAACGTTTAGCCTTTTTCCCTTATCTCCACGCCCAATTGGATGGGCTTTAACCAGTCAAAAATTGGTAATTGACGTGAAAAAGAAGCGTGCACAATGAAGGGTCGCGTCTCTTCATTTTGGTGCATATTCAAGTGGCCAGAGTCCTTCTGTTAATTTCTTCGATGCATCCCTTGGGATCCCACACCTTTTAGCCATCTTCTAACCGGTTACATGCCACATGGCAGGTGAAAAAATAGGCTGGAATTATGAAGAGATATTTATGTCTCTTGGCATATGAAAGGACATTTCATGATAAATCCTCTCACCCAAAAGACTCCTGCTTGAAGGGTCTTATCAAGGGGCTGAGAAAGAGACTTATCATGCAACTTATCCCTCTATAAATAGGCATCGATAATCTGATGCCAGGTATTGAATTCTGATCCGAAAGAAGTCCATTTCTATTTTTCTTCCTTGTCCCTTTAAGACAAGGCTTGTCATTTTAAGACAAGTTCCTAGGAAGAAAATTAGGAGGGATATTCGGAATCTGAGAGAGGATTCAGAGAGATCTCTAAGTGCCCTACAGGAGGGTAGGGATTCTAGCAAAGAGTGAAGTCTGAAAGGCTGCCGGAAGAATCCAAATCAAATAAGCAAGCTTAGTAGGAGTGCTTTCTTGATCCAGTTCCTGTGTGGATCATCTCTGGAGGGCATACACTTGTATGCCTCGTGAAAATAAAGGAGTATAGCATTCTAGGTATTCTTTTATAATCCTAAAGTTTTGATTTATTAGTTGTTATGATCAGGTGGTCCTAGGGTTTAGGGTTCCGGCCGATCAAGGTTTCAATAATGAAAGTTTTGAAACCCGATCTTCTGCTGCACCCCACCCGGATCCCATAGTGATATCAGAGCCACCTTGATGCATACAATTAGTAATCTCTTTAGTATTGCTTGCTTGCTATGTTATGAATCGATGCATGATTAGCTCATATTATATATGAGATATGTTATATCCTAGTAACTACTTCGGATTGGGTTAGTCACCATGGCCATCCGATCATAGAAGCTAATTAGGGTTTCATGGCCCTCTCTTCCTATTTAATGGGATCTCCTATGGCGTGTAGGGGTGCCACTATGGCCTTATCCCATGAACAAGTGAGGTGAATAATGGATTGTTGTTATAATCATGCTCATGTTATGCATATTAAGGTTAATATGCTTATTTGCTGGAATGAGTATCATGAAGACAGGATTAATTAGGATGTGTTTGAGACCTTAGAAGCCCTCATAAAAATTATCTTTAGTCGTAGTGTAAGTGAATCGTGATACAAATTCGATTAGGATTTGATCAGCCAATTGGTGTCTAGGCAAGTGGTTCTGAGAAAGTAAAGGGAATGAGGTTTTTAATTGGTTTCGTTGTTTGACCTGGCCAATTCAATTGGTATCCAAGAAAAGCAACGGGGGACCCTCTCATCTCTTCCACTTACCTGGCCAATTTGGTCATATCTAAACCCTAAATTGGAAATTCTAATTGATTAAGCACACTACAAATTGCCTTCCTTCATGCTACTAAACTAAATCCATGTCAAAAATCTATAGTAGGTTTGTTGTGATTGATACAAGACCTATTCTAGGATTTAATATGATATTTGTCTTGGTGCATTTTTATGCTTTATGGCATGATTGGTGGTGTTACTTTGTTGTGATTGACACAAGGGCAGTATTTATCAAACATGACTGTATAGAAATGAAGGGTCTAACTAAACTAAGATATTATAGTTTGTTGTGATTAACACAAGTCTATAAATGTCTTAGAGGCAGGTGTTATGTTGAGAGTTGCATAAATTGCAATTGGAAAGGAATTTTCCTACCCTTGAACTCATGGGTGTTTGTTGTGATTAACACAAGGCATTCTTAAGGAATTGGGATCTCAACCCCACTAAGAAAGCCCTGGCAGGGTTTCTCGCTTACCATAGATAAGGATTATGGTATTCGAAAGAAAATAGTGAGAGACAATTAGATGCAAAAGTCCTTATCTAATTGTGAATATTAGTATGAGTGGTCTGCCTATAGTTGTTCTTTACTTAATGTAGATTTTACATTATGGCTTCTACTCTTTCATCGCAAGACATCCTGGATGCCAACAAGTTGACCGGTCTGAATTATATGGACTGGTTGAGGAACCTAAGGATTGTATTAGCTCAGGAAAATATTGCCTATATCCTCGATTCTCCTGACTTAGATCCGGTAGGAGAGGATGCTACTGAGGAGGAAAGAGCTATATAAAACGTGGCAGAATGATAGCATGACTATCAAGTGCATCATGTTGATCTCTATGAGCAATGAATTGTAGAGACAACATGAGAAAATAGAAACCTCAGTCCATATTACTCAATCTTAAAGAGCTTTATGGAGATATAGTCAGACTGCTCGATATGAGACATCGAAGCAGTTGTTTCGAGCACGGATGAGTGTGGGCTCTTCTGTCCAGGCACATGTCCTCAAGATGATTGATCTGATCACTCGATTAGGTCAACTAGGATTTGTGATGGATGGAGAGCTTAATCAGGACTTGATCCTACAGTCACTCCCAGATTCCTTCTCACAGTTTGTCATGAATTATCACATGAATAAACTGAATATGGCATTGCCTGAGCTGCTAATATGCTCAAAACAGCAGAGAGCCACTTTGAAGGTGATAAGGCTCAGCTTTTTCTGGTTAATAGAAAGCAAGAATGAAGAAAGGTTCAAAGAAAAAAAAGGAACCCTAAGAGTAGCTTCCAGAAGAGGAAGAAGGCACGAAGCCCTTTGTTGATGGGACCTGCTATCATTGTGGAAAACAAGGGCACTGGGAGAAGAATTGCAAGTTGTATCTTACAAGTATGAAGCATAATGCTGGTGGAGCATCAAAATGTTTGTACATGATACAAACAAACTTGTCATTGAATTCTTCAGCTTCTGATACATGAGTAATGGATACCGCATGTAGGTCTCATATCTACAAGTCATTGCAGGAGTTACAAAGACCTAAAAACTTGAAGAAGTATGACTTCGAGCTGTTTGGCACGAGTGGAGATCCCATTCAAGCTGAAGCTCTTAGCACATATCTACTATTATTGCCATCGGATAATATTCTTGAATTAAAAAATTGTTATTATATACCCAACATTATAAAGAACATTATTTCTGTACCTTTGTTATTAAAACAAGGTTATGAAATAAATTTGTCGAGCCATGGATGCTCGATTTTTTCAAAAAAATTTTTGGTTGTGGTACATCTTTTGATACTGTCATTCAATGACGAAGTTATGCTTGTTAAAAACAAAAAAAAAAAGAGAGATGATGTGAATGTCACTTATTTATGGTATTGCCGTTTGGATCATATCAGTGAGTCTAGGATAAATAAGTTATACAAAGAAAATTTCTTTGAACCATTTGATCTTGAGTTATCAGGAACTTGTGAGTCCTGTCTCATGGATAAGATGACCAAATCTCCATTCACAAGACATGAAGAGAGGGCAACTGAGTTGTTAGGTCTAGTACACACAGATATGTGTGGTCCTGTAACAACCCAGGCCAGAGTAGAATACTCTTATTTCATCAGTAAAACTGATGACTTATCAAGGTTCGGATATGTATATCTTATGAAACACAAGTCCGAAGCGTTTGATAAATTCAAAGAATATCAAAGTGAGCTTAAGAAACAAACTGGGCATAGCATTAAAATCCTTCGATCTGATAGAGGAGAATACTCGTCTAGTAAATTTCTCAATCATCTTAAAGACAAAGGCATCCTCTCTGAATGGACTCCTTCATATACATCATAGCTAAATGCTATAACAGAAAGAAGGAACCAAACCTTGCTGGACTAGGTATGATCTATGATATGCTTCACAGATCTTCCAATATCCTTCTGGGGTTATGCAGGTAAAACAGAAAGGAGGAACCGAACCTTGCTGGACATGGTATAGTCTATGATATGCTTCACAGATCTTCCAATCTCCTTCTGGGGTTATGTCCTAGATACTGCTACCTACATATTAAATAGGGTGCCATTAAAGGCAGTTAAAAGCACTCCATACGAATTATGGAAAGAAAAAAGGCCAAGTCTTAAATATTTTAAGATTTGAGATTGCCTTGCTTATGTCAAGAATGTTTTTGGACATAAGCTAAATGCCAGGGCTGACACATACAGGTTTGTAGGATATCCTAAAGAAGGTATGGGTTACCTTTTCTACCACCCTACTGAGCAAAATGTCTTTGTCAGTAGGCATGCTACATTCTTAGAAAAGGAGTTTATCCAAGAAAGAAATAGTAAGAGGATATTTGAACTTGAAGAAGTTTAACCTATACCTGAAGCAATTCCTCAACCAGATGTTCCTAAGGTTTATGAACAACCACAACACACACCTCTTCGTAGGTCAGAAAGAGTGCGAAGTGCACCTCTCAAATATGGTTTTGTTATTGAGAATAATAATGAAGCTAGTATCTTACAAGATGATGATCATGTGATCTATATGGAAGCTGTCATGAATGGAGACTCTAATAGATGGCTAGAAGCCATGAAATCTAAGATGGACTCCATGTACTCTAATCATGTTTGGACATTGATAGATCCACCTAAGAAAGTAAACCCAATTGGATATAAATGGGTTTTCAAGAAAAAGATTGGAGCAAATGGTCAAATAGATACCTACAAGGCTAAGCTGGTGGCAAAAGGTTTCAGACAAAGACATGGTATTGACTATGATGAAACTTTTTCACCAATAGCCATGCTCAAGTCCATTCAGATATTGCTTGTCATAGCTGCATACTATGACTATGAAATCTGGCAGATGGATGTAAAAACTGCTTTCCTTAATGGATATCTATAGGAAGAAGTCTATATGTCACAACCAAAGGAGTTTGTCTCAAGTGAGAGGCAAACCAAGTATGCAGGCTTAAGAAATCCATTTATGGATTGAAGCAAGTATTGAGGAGTTGAAACATCCGCTTTGATGAAATAATCAAAGAATTTGGTTTCATCAAGAATGTGGATGAACCGTGTACAAGAAGATAAGTGAAAGTGCCATTGTTTTCTTAGTTTTGTATATCGATGACATACTCATCATTGGGAATGATATCCCAATGTTGCAATCGGTCAAGTCTTGGCTATCAAAACAGTTTTCCATGAAGGATTTGGGAGAGGCATTCTATATACTGGATATAAAGATCTATAGAGTAGACCTAAGAAGATGCTTGGCTTATCCCAATCCAGGTACATTAACTTAGTGTTGAAGAGATTCAACATGGAGGGAAGTAAGAAAGGTTACTTGCCCATGAGTCATCTCTCCAAGAAGATGTCTCCTAAGACACCAGAAAAAAGAAAGAGAATGAGTTTGATTTCTTATACTTTGACTGTAGGATCAATTATGTATGCCATGTTATTTACCATGCCTGATGTTGCTTATGCCTTGGGCATAGTAAATAGGTTCCAGGCTGATCCAGGGGAGGATCATTGGAAAGCTGTGAAAAATATTCTTAAGTACCTGAGAAGGGCTAAAGATGTTTTTCTAATATATAGTAGATCAGAGTTGAAACTAGAAGGGTATACAAATTCTAGTTTTCAATCAGATCAAATGATAGCAAATCTATATCAAGATATGTCTTCACCCTATATGGTGGTGTAGTGAGTTAGAAAAGTACAAAGCAGCAAACTGTATATAGCTGCAAGTAAAGCCACAAAGGAAGCTGTGTGGATGAAGAAATTCATTACGGAATTAGGCGTGGTTCTTGCTATACAACAACCGGTGCCACTTTATTATGATAACACTGGAGCCGTTGTGCAAGCTAAGGAACCAAGGTCTCATCATAAGTCCAAGCACATCTTAAGATGCTTCCACCTCGTTCGAGAAATCATAGAAAGACAAGATGTTCTCATTGAACGAGTAGATACAAAGAAAACATAGCAGATCCATTCACTAAAGCACTACCAAAGTAGCAGTTTGATCGCCACTTAGATTACATGGGTGTAAAATACAAAGATGATTGGCTTTAGTGCAAGTGGGAGATTGAAAGAATGATGCCCTAAAAGCCAATCTTTGTATGGGCATTTCTATGATCTTCCAGCTCATATATGATATAATGTATTAATAAAAGACATTTGTTTCATGATATTGCTGCATCTTATCAAGATTATGATGAACTCCATAGGTTAGGGCAATGGAATTAGGATTATGATGGAGACCATAATGGCAAGACCTAAGTTTCTATAAACCCTAATCTAAAATGTTCCTAGTCGTTAAATAATCGACTCGGGGATCGATGAATTCGGTAAAACTAGCACATCTTATGTATGCTCGATTGAGAGGATGGTTGATCTTACAGCCACTTGTGTAGAGATATTAATACAAGGATATGGGTGCTCATTAGGCTATGAGTTCACTGAACTGATCCGACAAGAGAACATCAGATAGAAATCTTACTTGTCAAAAGAATGTTCTCTTAGGGGGAGTTGTGCATGTGATCCTTAGACCTGAGACTACCATAGTATCTTGTGCACATAAATCCATGTTTTGGTGCATACTCATTCATGGCAATTAAGTCATATACGAGATGCTTCTAGATATGGTAGATTGTATATGAAGGTAATGAGTAGGTCAACAAGGAATTGATCACTCATAGTACGGAAAAAAGTTATCTCATGTGATTTCTTCGAATGTTGACTCAGGAAGTCATTGATCAAAGCATGATAAGATTATATAGGATTTCCAATCTTTTATCGGTCGAGTCTTTATTATCGAATTGAGATTCGAAAGGATTAAGTGCTAGGATTTGATATTTATCCATGCCCATCACTTATTCAGGATAAAGAAAGATCGAAGGATTGAATTGCACGGTAACTTTCCACTGAAGGGTATTTTGGTAATTTCTACCAAATTTCTCGTCTTCCGGATAGGCATGACACGTTGCTAGACGTCAATCATGTTTTGTAGGTTTTCATGAATCAAATATATTAGATTCATGAGTCAATTCGAAAGCTGGTTCGAATTGGCAACTTAGGTCAGCTCAATTTGACCTAATTAGGTCAATTGATTTCGATTGGATTGAATTGGCTTGGACCTAGAGCTACTGCTAGCTAGATGTGGAACCCAAAGGATCACATACATTAAGGAATTGGCCAAGGAAGTTAATTATATTTTTATTAGGGTCAAAGGATCCTAATTGGCTAGCTAATTGACATACTAGATATATTGGCTAGTCCAACTCCTAACCCAATTGGATTGGGTTTATTAGCTTACTATTTGGGCTATAACCAATTTAAGCGAGACTTAAATTGGGTTGTGTCCTGATTAGGATAGCATTTATCTGAATTTATTTGAGCCTTATCTTGGACTTATGAGAGAGTTCAAGATGAAAAGAACACTTGGTGCCAATTTTGGCATGTGCCAAAGATGAACGGGTATAGAAGGACCAAGAGTCCTACTTTCAAAACACCTTTTCTAGATAAACGTTAAACCTTTTTCCCTTATCTCCATGTCCAATTGGATGGGCTTTGATCGGTTAAAAATTCATAATTGGCGTGAAAAAGAAGCACGCACATCTCTTCATTTTGGTGCAAATTCAAGAGGCCAGAGTCATGTTTGAAGACTCTTAATTTCTCCGATGCATCCCTTGGGCTCCCACGCCTTTTAGGCATCTTATAACTGGTTACATGCTATGTGGTAGGTGGAGAAATAGACAAGAATTATGAAGAGACATTTATATGTCTCTTGGCGCATGAAAGGACATTTCATGATAAGTCCTCTTATCCAAAAGACTCCTTCTACTTGAAGGATCTTATCAAAGGGCTGAGAAAGAGACTTATCAGGCGCCTCATCCCTCTCTATAAATAGGCATCGGTAATCTGATGCCAAGTATTGAATTGTGATCCGAAAAAAATCCATTTCTATTTTTCTTCCTTGTCCTTTTAAGACAAAGCTTGTCTCTTTAAGACAAGGCTTGTCATTTTAAGACAAGACCCTGGGAAGAAAATTAGGAGGGATATTCGAATTCTGAGAGAGGAATCAGAGAGGTCTCTAAGTGCCCTACAGGAGGGTAGGGGTTTCAGCAGAGGATGAAAGTCCGAAAGGCTGCCGAAAGAGTCCAAGTCAAATAAGCAAGCTTGGTAAGAGTGCTTCCTTGGTCCAATTTCTGTATGGATCACCTCTAGAGGGCATACATCTGTGTGCCTCATGGAAATAAAGGAGTATAGCGCTCCAGGTATTCTTCTATAATCCTAAAGTTTTGATTTATTAGTTGTCATGATCAAGTGGTCCTAGGGTTTAGGATTCCGGCCGATCAGGATTTCAATAATGAAAGTTTTGAAACCCGATCTTCGTTGCGCCCTGCCCGGATCCCAACATCAAAAAACTCACTCTTGCACCTACTTCCTATGCACATCCTACTATAGATTTTTCCGAGAGGTCACTTCAACATACCCACCTACAATCCACTTAAGCAACCAATCCTAATACCAAATTCCACACATATTGCGGATAAGTACACTCCACCATTCACGAAAAAAATTTAAGGCAAGCCTCTCAGTAGCTAGACTAGCCTAATTTCAGCATATTTTTCCGTTGAAACCCACTTGCATATTAAAGTTATTTTGAGAAGTGGACAGATAACCTGCAGGCTGCAAATGATCCTTAAAAGTTAATATATCTGCACTCAAGCATGTCCTAAGTGTATGCACAACTATGAACAAAGCTTTTAGAAATTTAGAAACAAAATTGCACCTATGATGCAAGTCTTAGTTGAAAATTGTCCAACAGGGTATATGGTTAATGTAAGTTATCATCTTAAAATCATATGGTTACACACGCTTAAGGAAGAGCAAATATCAAAAAAGAAGCTTTGGATCATGACAATTATTTATCAATGGAAATTTGATTAAAATATGCAAGGTTCCAAAATGAATTACAAAGAATATGGACATATATGGAGGTAATATATGGATAAAAGGAACTTGGAAAATATTGCTAAATACACCATCTAACCAACATAATCATGAACACCTTATTGACATCCTTCTCATAAATCCTTGTGACTTAATGAAAATACCATAGAAGATTATCTGATGTGCATGGCAAGGTTACTGCAACTTATATGCCAAAGTAGTTTGTTAGCTGGCAACCTATGTACTTCATATATTTAACATAGTTAAATTTAACTAGCCAAATAAATACAGCACAAGAAGATTAGCATGTACGAAAAAATTGAGTCTCATGACCATAACGTGATTGAAATTTTCCATTATTAATCCTATTCACAGAACAATTCGGATAGCTCATACAGTTTGATTATGCAAGTAAATTTTATTATTGAGTCTCAAAAAACATTGCATCATGATTTGAGTTCCAAAGCAATCCAATTATGAAAGAGAAGTTTTGCTATCTTATCATCGAAATGTTCAATGAGAAGTTTGGGTTTTTGACCATCCTTCAAAAGCATCAAAATCCCCAAATGGTTATCAATGATTTCCAATATAAAATAGAAGCATTTCAAGTACCCAATTTGTTACGTAACTTAAAAGGCAAATGACAAGCTAAGCAATATGTTTATTGTTATAAATGGATGTATCTTAGTAATTCCTGCTACAGCATGCACCCTTAATTAGAAATTAGCATTTATCTTGTTGTATATTGAACTGCCCTATGGTAGTCATTTGCAAGAGAAGAACTTCATCCTCATTCAATAAGAAAGATAATTGTTCCTCGTTCACAAGTTAACCAAATCTTTTACACCCAAGGAGCAGCTCCCAACTATTTATGGGGCATGACATCATTCACTATAAGAACCAAATAAACAAGAGACTTGCAACATGAAGATTACATTTACTATGATTATTTAAATCATCTAACACAAAATAAGGAGCAGTTGTTAAGGGGAAATGAAAGGTACGTTACATTGGTGTTGATTTTTATTCACTTGAATCGACTAAATTTGGCATTGGATAGGATTAGCTGTCTACCTTAAACATGAGGCCCACTCCAATACTGCATCTAAAAATACCATCAACCTGCAGTCAGCATATCTTTCATCTGAACATTAACTAGATGACATGTTTAACATGTCACTGGCAAGTTAAGACTCGCTCCATGAAAAGAAGAAAATATAATAGAAAGGATGACAAATTCATACTGAAATCCCGAGAGTATAATGAGACAAGACTAATTAAACATCTTTTAATTAGACTTAAATTACATTACAGAAAAATTATCCTCACATTATTGAGATAATGATCATGCTAAGAAAAAATATACATATTCCACATTCTATCAAGATCACTCAATCATAAGTTGATCTGTAGAAGTCATTAATATTATAACCATTAATAACAAGGAAACAAATGGCATATTTCTATTAAAGTAGGATGTCAACAAGGGATATGTTCATCAATCATGCTAGAAATGACAAGCAAAACAATGTGGAGAAAATAGAGAGTTGCACTAATCACAATATGAATATTATCAATGGAGATCAAAAAAATGGATGGATGTCATACATGTACCCACCAAAATCAAAGTGAGAGGCACAACAACCAAGTTAACATGTTTCATCATTTGGTTCAGGAAAACAAGAACCAACACAAAACAGAATAAAGCTGTGAACAAAAGGCATGTATAAATAAATCTGACAGGTGATGCCACCCAACCAGAAGTTTGGCATTATCATCAGAAAAATAGGCACCATTTTAG
The DNA here is from genome assembly GCA_021397845.1 of Areca catechu. Lineage (NCBI taxonomy): Eukaryota > Viridiplantae > Streptophyta > Magnoliopsida > Arecales > Arecaceae > Areca > Areca catechu. Next base: position 137,600,312 of record CM038053.1, on the reverse strand, counting down.
AGCAGAAGAAGTGAGTGAGGTAAACAAAGATGTGTCACCACAATAAAGTTCTTAGCATAAAAGCTGTCAAACATGAACAATGATGCCTGAACCAAAGAACACAGGCATCTTTTGAAGTATTGGTCAAACAACCCAGAGAGATGATTACCTTGAAAATAAGACAAGCTTAAAAAGCCAAAGTAAATCCAATTGTTACAGAATAGTACCTGAGGATCAACTATCCACCCATGGCACAAACCAATATCAAGGAGATCAAATATGGCGCATTCCCGCGTGAACTCAAAATCATTTATCCTACATAATTGAGCAAAAGTATTGGGATTCGATATAAAAAATATTTTTTTTAAAAAAAAGACAGCACTTTTTTATAATGTGAAAAAGACAATAGCTAAGAGCTTTAATTGATGCTCACTTCCTGAAATGCACATTAACATCAATTCCAGTAGCAAGACGTGGCAGCAGGTCGATGGCATCCGCTATGTTCTGTTGCTGGTTGCTAACATACCCATCATCCTTGTCCTACATGCAGAAAAAGAAAAGAGTTAGTGCACAAAAGTGCAAATTGAATGGCAGCCCACATCCTATCCATCTCCAATCAATCCACGGATAGTAACCTGAACGTTGCTGTTGGAATCAATCAGCCTTTCTGCAACGAGAGAAAGCAGCTTCTGCAGCGAGACCTCCGACACATCCGAACTCAGATTAAGGTTATTCTTTAGCAGCAGAACATTACCTAAAGAACATAAATTCAACAAAATCATCACCAGACGACCAAACAAGCTCCAAATTAGGTCGATCGAAACCAATTTTCTTCCCATCGAAATCGCTTGGAAAAGAGACGGAAAACATCACACGGGACAAGAAAGAGAGCCGCATTTCCGCATCCAAGAAAGCAAATGCAATCGAGGGGAAAAAAGAAAGGGCTCACAGATGGCCAGGAGAGGGCAAGGACCGTTGTCGTTCTGGAGGATGATGGGGGTGGTGCGGCCGAGGAACTGGATGACCTTCGTCCTGTAGACGACCTCAGCCTCCGCCTCCTTCCTCCGCTCTTCCGTCGCCATGATCGACCTTCAATCCCTCCGATCAGAGCGTGAGAGAGGAGATAAGAGAGAAAATTAGATCGAGAGGAGGGGAGGTGGGATTGACGGCAAGTAAGCCCAAACCCTTCTCGCCTTTTTCGGGGCCTTTCCTCGTTTTTCTCCGCAACCGCGCGGACGAAGGGATATTTGGTTTTTGCCTTTCCTCCATTCAGCGGAATATAACCCGTGGGATGAGACCTCGACCGTCGGATGATAACGGATCGGACTGCTCTGGAGGGAGCCGGTGTCATCCGGCCAATAAAACTCGTCAAACAAGTGTGTGTGTGTGTGTGTGTTTTTTTTTTTTTGCCTTTTCTTTTAATTAGAGGGCGGGGCGGTGTCGGAGAGGAGAAATATTGTAGTGTAGTTTTAAATAAAAATAGGAAGATTACGTGAGTTTACCGTTTGGGGCTGAAAATACAATCGGTTCGGATCAGGCCAAACGTTCTTCGACCTATATTCAATTTATTTATTAAATAAATTAAAATTATAAATCCAAGTTCAACCAAATTAGTAAATAAATAATTTATTTAGATCATATAATGCAGTTCAAGTTAAATTAAATAAATTAAATAGATCAAGAATCTGTTTTGAAAATTAAACTTAAAATTTCATGTGATTCATGACCTAACTAATTGCTATCGTAGCGGTCAAAAATAATTTATCAACTCAATTTTATATCTAGGATCAATTGTATCAGGAATCGGTTAGGATTAGTTTTATTTTTTAATTAAAATTTGTTAGAATACTATAAAAAAAATGATTATAATTAAAAATAAAAATTAAATTAAATTAGAACTAGCAAATAAGAAATTAAGTAAAATATGAAAGATATCATAAATTTTGATTTAGTATTTAGTATTATACTAAACAATTATTCAATATATAATAACTTAACTATATGTTGACCCTAAAATGATTTTGATGACTATAAAATATTAGAGCATATATTTGATACTGAAATATTTTAAATATTTAAAAAGTTTTTGTAAGACATTTTTAATGGACAATCATCAATCCTATATTTCTCAAAACCATTAGAATGTATCCATGTATTCAAAAAGAAGTTTCATGTAATTTTCAATCATTTAAGAGCCCTAAGTAAATTTAATTGTATATTCATAAAAAAGGATCAAATCGATATAATTTTAAGTATAAATACTTTAGAATAGGTTTAGAATATATTTGAAAGAAGTTTGAAACTATTTGGAAGCCTTTGGAGAAGTTTCAACTCGAGCCAACTCTAATGGATAGAGCTGATACATTTCTTGGCACAGCACAGAACTTTTCTGATACAAAACATCCGAGCCCACTCCAAGAAGATCAGAGCCAACTCTCACAGAGTGATAGAAAATTGCTTCTAAGATTTCAGTCATCTAAGCCGACTCTAATTTGACATGAGCCGACTCTCACAGACTGCAGAATTACTTCACTGACAATCCGAGCCAACACAAGTTCTACGAGCCGACTCGCTTCTCAGGATTTCAACAGTAATGACTAGTTCTAAAATTTAAATTTTTTGAAGTTAAAGCCTCCCAATGGCTAGTTTTCGATTCCCAAAAGATTCCAACGGCCATATTCATCTAAGAACACTTCAAAAAATTATAAATGAAGGATTTAAGAGAAGAAAAACAACTTTTATGGAGCTTTTATGAGAGTATCGAATATTCTAAGAACTTTCAAGTAGAAACTCAAGTTCTCCAACAACTTTCAACTAATTTCTTGAGTTAATGTTTGATCAGCTAAGAGATCCTTGAAAAGCATTGAAGAAGTATTCAAGAATGCCTTATTAAGAGCTTCAATTGCAATCATTCAATACATTGGGTTTGTTTTAGTATTGCTTCTTTTATTAACTCTGTTTTTGAGTTGTTACAAGTACAGCAGGTGGCTGTAGCTTGTGAGTTGCTTTTAGGTTGTTGGTTAGTCTTGAAAATCAAGTCGGGTTGTTAGTGAACCCGGGAAAACTAACTTTGTATTGAGTTTTGGATCATAAGCCTATAGGAAAACAATCCGACTATATTCGAGATGAATATAGTAGAAATTCCAAGAGTGTACCTTGGATAGTAGATGTATGAGCTGGATTGTTTCAAACCACTCTAAATCTTGTGGTGTTTGTGTTTACCCTTGCTTTTGCATTCTTATTTACTTTTGTATGTAATACTCTATCTATTTCACTCACCACACAAGATTTCAAAAGGCACATACTTGCTAATTTTTTTCAAACCCAATTCAACCTCTCTCTTGGATTGGCCAACTGGGCAATAAGTGGTATTAGAGCCACATCTCAGTGCCATTAATCTAACGATTAAGAGAAAATTTCTATGGCAATCTAAATGAGCACATCTTTGGCCAAAGATCAATCAAGTAATAGACCTCCATTGTTCACTGGCACCAATTACATATATTGGAAATCAAGGATGAAAATTTATATACAAACTGTTGATTTTCAATTATGAAAAATAATTTTGAAAGGACTACACGTACCCATAAAAAGTAGATGGAATAGACATCCCTAAACTAGAAGAGGAATGTGATGAATATGACATGAAAATGAGTAAACATAATGCTAAAGCCATAACCTTCGTTATTGTGCTTTGTATGCAAATAAGTTTAACCGGATTTCTACTTGCACTTTGACAAAGAAAATTTGGGATAAACTACAAGTGACACATGAGGGCACTACTCAAGTAAAGACCTCTAAAATTAATATACTGTGCACTATTATGAACTCTTCAAAATGGAACTATATGAGACTACATCTGAAATATTTGTTAGATTTACAGATATTATTTATGGTTTAAAAAGTCTTGGTAGGGTATATTCCAATTATTCCAATGCTGATTTGGTACAAAAGATTATTCGATCCTTACCAAATAAATGGGATCTCAAGGTCACTGCAATACAAGAAGCCAAGGACTTAAACACACTTCCACTTGATGAACTTCTTGGTTCTTTGATTACTCATGAACTGACAATGCAGCACCGCAGCAAAGATGATAATAAGAAAAAGAAATCAATATCATTCAAGGCTGCAACAGAGATTAAGAAACAAGAAGAGAAAAAAGAAGAAGAAAGCCTATCCTCGGATGAAGAATTAAGAGATGATAATATAGCATTAGTTATGAGAAGATTTCAAAGATTTATAGACAAAAGAAAGTCAAGATATTAGAGAAAGCACTTTTGCAAAGGTGAACAAAGCAAAGAAAAAGAAAAAGACAAAGACAAAGAAAATGAGCAACTACCTATTTGTTATGAATGTAAGAAGCTAGGGTACTACCGTTCTGAATGTCCTACACTGAAAAAGGGATACAAGAAGAAAAAAGAAAGCAATGATGGCTGCATGGAGTGACAGCGATGAATCCACTTCCAATGAAGAGGAAGAAACATCAAAATCAGCAAATATATGTTTAATGGATCTAGAGAAAATGAGATAATATCTAGTGAACCAATTTATGAATTTACTTATGATGAATTGCATACTGCTTTTCAGGAACTTTTAACAGAATATAAGAAGGCTAGAAAATTAAATTTTTAAAAAATAACTATGATATATTATTGAAAGAAAAGGATGAGATTTCTAAAAATAATAATCTTTTACAAAAAAGAATTAAGTAATATTTCTAAAAAATGTAAAGTGTTACAAGTTGAAAAAGATGAATATTTTAAAAAGAATAAAGATTTGCAAAATGAATTTGATAGACTCAAGCCTCTTGTTGATAAATTGACCTTAAGTTTTAACAAACTTGAGCTAATCCTAAATAATCAAAAAAAATCTAATAATAAAGCTGGAATTAGGTACAATACAATGCATATAAATAAATTTTCAGCTTTAAAACCTTATGCATCAAAATTTTTAGCATCCACTTCTTTTCAAAAGTCAAATGTAATTTGTTTTGCTATAATGGGGTTGGACATAAGGCACATGAATGCAATTTGAGAAGGAAAAATAAAAATAAAGTAAAAGGATTTGGGTTCCTAAAGAAACCTCAGCTACTAACCATCAAGGACCCGAGAAATCTTTGGTACCTAAAAATTTTACTTGATTGTTTTGCAGGAATGTCTTATAGCCCAAAATTCAAAGAAGAGATAGTATCTAGATAGCAACTGTTCAAGACACATGATGGGTGACAAAGATCAATTTATTATCCTTGAAATAAAAGATGCTGAGATGGTTATATTTGGTGATAATGGCAAGGAAAAAATCATTGGGATTGGTAAGATCAAAATTATCCCTTCCACTTATATTGAAAATGTATTGCTAATAGATAAATTGAAGCATAATATATTGAGCATTAGTCAATTATATTATAGGGGCTTCAAAGTTTTATTTGAATCATCAATGTGTATAGTAATTGGCTCTCTTGATTATAGCATTAGGTTTGTTGATCATAGACTTGGAAATATTTATATAGTAGACTTGAATGATCTAGACATGTCAAGTAGTACAAGTCTAGTAGCTATAAATGCTAAAACTAAGGAATATAGTTTACTTTAGCATAGAAGATTGGGTCATGCTAGAATGCATACTTTAGCAAAATTAATTTTCAAAGACTTAGTTAGAGGTTTACCAAAGTTTAAAATTGATTTTAATTATGTTTGTGATGCATGTCAATATGGTAAACAAACTAGAAAAAATTTTAAATCTAAAAACATTGTTTCAACATCAAGACCCTCAGAACTACTATACATGGATTTATTTGGACCAACTAGAATCTGGTGCAGGCACCAGGGCTAAAAGAAATCGACAGGTTGAACTCACATCCCTGTGGATCACCTATGAGTAAAACCCTGAACCTAACCCATTTACCATGTAAATATTTTATTTTAAATTTTATTATTTTGGTTTAGTTAGGGTAAACCCTTTTTACCAACTATAATTAGGGTTTGTTTATTTTGGGATAAAACCATTTTTACTAAGTTGAGTCGAAACCCCAATTGAATCAAACCCTATTTACCTAATTGAGATCTTAGCGGTCTAATTTAATTAGCCCTTTTTACCAACTTTAATTGGATTTTAATTTGAAAGTCTAATTAAGTATGGTTGGTTCAATTAGTTATTAGTTGGTTAAATCATGTGGTTAGTTATTCATTGAGTCAATGTAATTAGTTGAGTCATTGAGTCATGTATTACAAGGGGCATCAATTGAAGACCCATGTGCATCCAATTGAAGACCTATGTGCATCCAATTGAAGACCCATGTGCTAGCCCAAGTCAAGCTATGTGCTAGTTCAAGACAAGCCATGTGTTAGGCCAAGTCAATTTATTTTTGGCACCACCTTTGCAAGACTTCTGGACAACACCTACCACATCACTAGGGGACATCAACACATGGCATGTCACCTGTGTTTGGACATATAACAATGGGATATTGAGACATCAAGAGATCAGACAATGTTTGAGTTTATCCAAAAAAAAGTGGCACCATTCAATTTCCTTTTCATCGCTCTTTTTGGAATCTAAGAAGACATTTAAGAGAAGTAAAGCAGAAGGACTCTACTTCTCATCTAGCACCCCTCTTATCCTCCAGATAGTCGCCTACTCCAAATAGCCGGCCAACTCAAGCATGAGTTCAAAATTCAAATGGGAGAATCCAAGATTAGATGAAGGTTCATTTAAATTCAAAGGAGTCTTAATCCTTCCAAGATTTATCCAACATTCAAATAAATTTCTCTTATCAAGGATACTTATCCTAGCGCCAACATGAGAAATATTTGGTGCCTCCTTTTTAAGATGAGTAAGTGTGAAGGATTCCTCTTAATTGGCACCTTCCACTCCTTTCCTTCATGCCAAAACCAAGGAAGAAGTCGGTCAAGCAAAGTTTCAACACCCACTTTAAAAGGAGTCCCTTTCAGTCCATCAAGCAGGAGTCCAGGCTACCCAGAGTTGTAGTTCAAAGGAAATAAGAGTCTTGTATCTGAGTCCCTTACTTCACTGGTTGGGGGTCTATAAATACCCCATTAACCCCCCTTGTAATTCATGAAATTATTATTAAAATACAAAGAAATTCGGCCAAATTTTTTCTTTGCTGTGTGTATCGCGGGGTGTGAGACCCTTTCTTTATTCCTTTGGAGCATCGCGAGGTTGAGGCCCTACTTATCCATCCGACGAGAAGATCCATCCATTACTTCTAACCCTTTCCCTTATTTCCTTTCACTTTCTTACTGCTTTCTAATCCTATATTCCTTTGCTGAGTTTTTGCAGGTGACCAAAAATCTAGATCTGGTGTTCATGCCTCAGAACCGACATCGTGTGGAAGATCGGACCCGAAAGCGAGATCTTGAAACCCTGTCGCTACTATCTTGAGAGTCCTGTCAGACCTACATCGAGAGAATGATCTTCGTTAGTAAAATCTGAACTTATTCCCTCCTCATTAATTTCTGACTCGTTGAAAATAAATCCTAGTTTATGGTGGTTTCTCAACCACCAGGTCCTGTTTTTTTTAATTGCTTTTAGGTTTACTTGTGCAGGTAATTAACTTGCTTAGTTTTCTTTACTATCTTCTTTGAGCTCTCCTTTAAAATCTAAAAATATAAAAAATATATATTAATTGCTATTTTTATTATTTATTTATTTATCCCGCATCAAGATCACAAGCTTAGGAGGTATGAAATATGGACTTGTGATAGTAGATTATTTTTCATGATTTACTTGGATTTTGTTTTTAGCACACAAAGATGAAGCCTTTAAAGTTTTTTGAAAATTTTATAAAAATATTTCAAATTAGAAAAATCTTTCAATTATCTCAATTAAAAGTGAACATGGAACTGAATTCGAAAATCAATACTTTGAGAAATTTTGTATAGAACATAGTATTGATTATAACTTTTCAGCCCCTAGAATATCACAACAAAATGGAGTTATGGAAAGGAAAAATAGAATATTGAAAGTGATAGCCCGAACCATATTATGTGAAGGTAATCTTCGAAGGTACTTTTGGACCGAAGCTATAAACACTGTATGTTACATATTAAATCGTGTTTTGATTAGACTAATTTTGAAGAAAACCCCTTATGAGTTTTGAAATGATAGAAAACCAAATATTCATTACTTTCATATTTTTAGATGTAAATATTATATCTTAAACAATAGAAAAGATAACTTAGAAAAGTTTGATGCAAAATATGATTAAGGTATATTTCTTGGATATTCAACCACTAGCAAAGCATATAGAGTTTTTAACAAAAGAACTTTAACTGTTGAAGAATCAATCCATGTTGTTTTCGATGAATCTAACCTCATACCTTCAAGAAAAGAAGAGTGTATTGATAATGATGCAGGTTCCCTAAATGATGGAATAAAGGACATGACCTTGAAAGAAAAGCAAGTTGAGCAAGAAAAGGAGAAAGTAAGTGCAGAACATGATGAGCTACCAAAGGATTGGAGGTATGCACATTCTCATCCTAAAAAATTAATTATTGGTGATCCCTTTCAAGGAGTAAAAACTAGGTCATATTTTAGAGACACCTTTGACTACTTAGAATTTGTTTCTCAAGTTGAACCTAACTACATAGAGGAAGCTGAAAATAATCCATTTTGGATGATGGCTATGCAGGAGGAACTTAATCAATTTGAAAGGAACAATGTATGGACCTTAGTAGCTAGACCTAAGGAACATCCTATCATAGGTTCTAAATGGGTTTTTACAAATAAATTAGATGACAAAGATAATGTAGTTAGAAACAAAGCCAGATTAGTTACTAAAGGATATAACCAAGAGGAAGGAATAGATTTTGATGAAACATATATACCTATAGTAAGATTAGAAGCCATAAGACTCTTACTTGCATTTGCATGTCACATGAAATTTAAACTTTTTCAAATGGATGTAAAAAGTACTTTTTTAAATGGCTACATTGAAGAAGAAGTTTTTATGGAACAACCTCCCGATTTTGAAAATCACTATTTTCTAAATCATGTTTTCAAATTAAATAAAGCTTTATATGGTTTAAAACAAGCACCTAGAGCATGGTATGAGAGGTTGAGCAAGTTTCTTTTAGAAAATAATTTCAAAAAAACTAGAGTAGATACAATATTGTTTATCAAAAGAAAAGATGATAAATTATTAGTTGTACAAATATATATTGATGATATAATCTTTGGTGCAACTAATGAAACTTTATGTTAAGAATTTACCAAACTTATTCAGGGAGAATTTGAAATGAGCATGATGGGTGAACTCACTTTTTTCCTTGGACTACAAATCAAATAAACATAAGAAGGGATATTCATTAACCAAACAAAGTACATCAAAAAACTCTTGAAGAAGTTTGGGATGGAATATACAAAGAAAATTGGCACACCCATGAGCCCAACCTGCAAACTTGACAAAGATGAGGAAAGTAACAAGGTTGATCAAAAATTATATTGAGGTATGATTGGATCTCTACTTTATTTGACTGCAAGTAGACATGATATACTATTTAGTATTTGTATATATGCAAGATTTTAAGCTAATCCTAAAGAATCACATATACTTGCTGTTAAGATAATCATAAGATATCTTAAAGGTATATCAAACTTAGGATTATGGTACTCTAAACCTTCATCTTTAACTTTAATAGGTTATTTAGATGTTGATTATGGTGGTTGTAGAATTGATAGGAAGAGCACTAGTGACACATGTCAATTTTTAGGATTGAACTTAATCTCATGGCACAGCAAGAAACAAAACTCCATAGCACTTTTTACTCCTGAGACAGAGTATGTGGCTGCAGGAAGTTGTTGTGCTCAAATGTTATAGATTAAGTAATAACTAGAAAATTATGGTGTCATTTAATCTAAAATTCTAATCAAATGTGATAACACAAGTACTATCAACTTAACAAAGAATCCTATTCAGCACTTATGAACTAAGCATATTAAAATTAGATATCATTTCATTAGGGATCATATTCAAAATGGTGATATTGAACTCGAATTTATTTATACTAAAAAATAACTGGCTGACATCTTTACTAAACCCCATAGTGAGGATAGATTTCAAATGATCAGACGAGAATTAGGCCTTGGTGATCCTTTTTAGAATTTTGACCTAATTTCTTCAAAAATTAAGGAAAATTTATCTAGAGCACTTCCATCAACTATTTAAGTTAGATACATATCTTTTCTAGTATTTTTCTAGGAATCAAAACCTTTTTCCTGAATTTTTGAACCATTTTCCTTGGTTCTGCTCGAGTTGACTCGAGTAAAAAAGCTCTCTAGGCGAGTCGACTCGAATAGCAGAAATATAAGAGAACTGTAGAGCCCTAAATTTCTTTTTTCTCATTATTCCCTGTTGAACTTAAGCCCAAGATAGACCTTTCCTTTTTAGCCTTAGGGACCACTCCAATCACTCTAATTCCCTTAGATCCTAGATCGATGGCTCCTAAGAAGGCAGTAGCAAAGAGAAAGAAGCGGATGGCTTCAAGCTCAGAACAAGCAAAAAGAAGATCAAAGAGAAGACAAGATGGCCGACTCCTCAAGAACCACAAGCTCCACCTCCTCCTCAGTGACAGATCATTCAAATAGGAAATAGACCGGTAACTTCAGGTAGAAAAGTGGATTTTGGATTTCTTGAACAATAACATTCCTACATTGGTGGTTGTATTGCAGCACAAGGGTAGGAGTTATTTAGTTTTTTTTATGTTCCCACATATCCTACTCTTGTTAGGACTTGTTGGAAATTGTGTTCCAAAGCCAATCATCTAGGCTGTAGATGGTTGTGCTAGTTTTATAATTGTATATGAATTTTTAATGAATAAAAGTTATTCTTTTAGTTGTTTATCACGTGTGCATTTTCCTGAAAAGAACTCTTATGTGATGGAGTCCTTAGAACTACATTATATTTGATATAGAGAAGATATATCAAATAGTTCTTAAACTGGTTCACAACCAAAGGTTACATTGTTAAGGATGACGATGTATCAAGTATAGGTTGTTGTATCTCACAATGGTTGGTTATCCCCTTGACCAAGGAGTATGGTGATACTGATATGATATACAAGTGAAATGTATGACATCTCACTGAACGTGACTATCTGTAGAGCTCCTTTCTGCCAAAGGGATGCTCGCGAAGGGATATGGATATATGTGTCCCTCAGACCTGAGCTCACCATGGTAGCTTGTAAGCAACTCACTGTACCTTGGTGCCGGACTATCTGGATTTTAACCCAGTGATGAAGGTTTCTGGGTGCAGTCAAGTACTTATGAAGTGATGGTGGATCAAGATGGAATTGATCCCTTCAAATAGTTTGGAGTGAATGACTCACTATGTCTCAATTTAGCAAAACCTTGGCTAGGGTAGTTCTTATGAGGAGTCACAGAACTTGTAAACTTAAGACACGATCTGGATGAACCAAATTAGGGTTGGCAATCAAATCCTAGGTCATCCTGAGTATTATGAGATCAAAGAGATGAATTATGTGGCAACCGTATGCTAGAGGTTCTTGTAAGTTGATCTGCAATCTTCGACCTATCCAGATGTCGGGTATTATTACTAGATGAGGACTTTGATTGGTACTAAAAATGTTTCAGTGATACCGGCTTAGTGTTCAAACCTATGGGGTCACACACCTTAGGGGTCTCTATCTGATCTTAAGGCTGATCGATGATTAAGAATCGTTTGCTATCACTGGCGGTCAATATGATTGACCATGTGTCGATACTTGAGGGGTCGACACTTGGCTATGACAAAAAATATTTTCGGAGATCTTTTCTATACGAGCCGATGCGACCCCTGCTCGAGTCGACTAGTTCTGTGTTTTGGACTAGCCGACTCGACCCCTGCTATAATCGACTCATTTCTATTGAAAGAACAATACTGTTTTGTGTTCTAGATAAGCCGACTCAAACCCTGCTCGAGTCGACTCATCTCTGCTTGACCAAAAAACCCTGACGGTATTTCTGGAAAGTTTTTTAAGAAGGTTTTGATCGAATTTGAATTTCGAATTCAAGTTGTTTTGGCTCCAAACTTTCATGGAATGATTGTCATTCCTTCCTAATATGGTTAGAGCCAAATTTGTATGCTCTTTGACCTTCTCCCTCAATCGCTTCTCCTTTCTCTTTCTCCCTCTATTTGTATGCTGGTTAGTTGAAGAACTAGAAGAGAAAAGGAGTTTTGTGAGAACTTGGAATTGGGTGTGAGAATACCTAGTATTCAATCTAGGTCTTGGAAAGAGAGAAAGTTAGGAAGGGTTCCACCTCTCCTCCTTGTCTTCCGAGAAGAAGAAGATCGGCCCGAAGGATCCCAAGGAGCTAGCACTCCGAGAGAGTTAATTAGTATTGAGCCTCGGTGTGGATTACCTGTAGAGGTCAGACACGTGTGTGGCTCGAGTTCTTTACCCTTTTCCACAGTATTTTCAAAGGTATAACGGTAAGGTACTTTTATATCTTTGATTATTTTTCTTGCTCTTGATGTATATTACATGCTGCATTATCTTACTAGATCATGTTGCTGGCAGATTGGTAGATCGTTTTGATTGATCTACCAAGCTTTCCATTGTTCATTTTAAAATTGTTTTAAAATTCTTTCTTTCTGCCTAGCATGTTTTTCCTTCAGGACTTTCTTTGAGCACCTATCTTTTGGCACACATTGTTAGATGTATGCCTTGAAAGCCAAGTTGGCTTGACACATTGTAATTTTTAGGGCATGAGCATTGTACTTAATTTTTCTTATTAATAAAAAGGCATTAGTTTCATTCATATTGATGTGACTATGAATCGTCCATGAAGTTAATGGATAATGACACATATTCTCAAGAATTGAGAATCTGAGGCATGTGTCTTTATAGATTAACTCCTAAATGCTCCTGATTGTTGAAATATCATGAGGACAGTGATTGATCCATTAAAATCGGTGTACAGATCACTTACCTTTCTAGGTAGATGAGTCTTTGACCTACAGTGTGGTGACATTGAAGTGAGAGTGTAAGTAGTTGATAGAGATCAACGTTACTAAGCATGACCAAGTACAGGAAGTTATATGGATCACTACTTACTCGTCAATAACTTCCGATGCTATAGTCATGTGAATAGTTCTTTGACCTAGAGTGTCTCAGCTACTCATAATAAGGTTGCTGTAGTTTGACAGCATAATCACATGGTTCCTATCCATATGGGATCTTGCGGTGTTTGTTGGCTGTAGTAAGTTTATTATAGGAGCAGGGTGTTCACTTGTAGGGACTATCAGCCTTAGTAGTAAGGTATAATCCTATACAGCTTAATATGACTATGTCCAGAAGTCTATGGTCATAGTAGGGTAATAATGAAAAGGTGTTTTTATTAGTATCACAATTGGACTTGAGTCAATTAAGTTAAGCATATGATTGTTGGGTTTGACGAGTTTCTGTAACCAACATCATGTCGAGATTTTTGATAGAGAAATCAAATCACATGGTAACTATACCTAGGGATTCCAATCTTATTCTGCTGGGTTTCCACTATATACTACTAGGTATCACTGGTGGATTGTGAGAGCCTATTAGGATCATTTTTGGATCAATGATCCTGATTAGGGTTGAGCTAAAATTGTTTCAGTCCATCGAAAGAAGTTTTGATGATGTATAATAGAGATTATAGCATGTCTCATTACTAGACAGGATAAGACCTGATGGGTCACACATATTAGGGGCTTAAGTAACCAATCAGCAAATCAAAATGTTACTAAAATTGAAAATTTTAGTATATTTGAAACTAATTATAAGTGTTACAATTAAGATTTGACCTAATTAATTATGGATTAGTTATTAGTTAAATTAAATCAGATTTAATTTGATTTTAATTGAGCCTAATCTAGTTGGGTCAATAACCTTTTTGAAATGGGTTCATTTGGGTTTAATCTGGCTTCAATTTGAGTGTCAAATTAATTTTGTATGGACCATGAGTCAGAGTCCAATTAGACTGGGACTCTATCTCCCTATCTTTCCTTATCTCGCCTTCCCTCCACACACCCACCTAGTGGGCCCAAGTATTTGGGTGACAAAACTAAAAGGGCGTGAAAGAGGAGGGCGTTAATATGGAGTTGGCGTGAAGAGAATTAATAGAGGAGGAGTCCTTCTCATCCACTCTTAAATTTCAACCGGATAAAATAAAACACCGGTCTTTTTGGCATGGAGAAACTTGAGAAGGGATTAACTGTAAGAAATAAAAGGGGAGGGGCTGGCCGAACTTCATACTTCTCTTTTGGTGTGAATTTTATTTGGGCACATCTCTCTTGGGCGTTAATATTCCAGAGAGTCTCACTCTCCTAGGTGCCAAGTTTTTCTCTCCTTTTATTTGTTTTCTTCTCTTCAAGAATCTTGAGAGGTCTTCTTCATAAGAGGAAGAAGATGGTAAGATATCCAAAGGTCTTGCATAGTTTGATTTGCAAGATAGAAGCCAGAAACTGGTCCAGTTGCAGATTGACACAGTTTTTAAAGCAAGTGATTTGCAGAAAGAGGTAAAGGCTGCAAGGATCTAGCAATCCTTTGCTCTCTATGACTCGGTTATGAGAGCTTCTTGTAGAAACTAGCAGAGGTCGGGCGATTACGCGGCTCCGATAAAACCTCAGTTTCAATAGCGGATTGGCATGCTTTTCAGAGCAGGCTAGGATAGCGATACAGGTAAGTATTTTATGCTTAAAATAATTTTTATTTTAGATCCGATATTTTTTTCATATATTTCTGTATGTTAAAAATTTATAATGAATAAATTTGATTTATTTATAAATTGCATGATTAGACATAAATTATTTTTATATCTGCTTATGCTATGATCAGGTTGTTGATCCCTGATCGATTGCAATATATTGTTCCTGGGAGAACTCCTACACACATCATATCCTTTCTACTATGAAAAGCATTACTATTTTAGTGGATGAAGCAAGGTTGAGTAGAGTTCTACATATGCCTTAGACTAGAAAATGTTATCTGAACATCAAGGATAGGCAAAATACTTTGAGGGTTATTTTGGAAAGAAGAAATGTGGAAGGCATCTCCAATGTTCAAGCTAATAGACTATCACTCGAGATGTGCCTGCTCCACAACATCATTAGCAGGGTTTTCTTGCCTAGGATAGGACATTTTGATTGGATGAGAGAGCGAGATCTTATGTTTATGAGATACATGATTGAGGGGGAGGCCCTCAATATGCCATTCATCATGATGACACAAATCAAAGATGCTGCTCACAAGGCCAAAGCATGTCTACTCTATAGAATGGCCTTCACCCTACTGTTTCAGGACTGTGGTATTGATCTATTTGGAGAGGACAGTAGACCCCTTCTACACATTGACAATATTCTGAGAAATCACTTCACAGGATGGGGTATCATAAAGTTGAAGGGAATGGGTGAAGAAAGTGTCAGGACAGAGAGCAATTCATTCAGATGATGATGAGGATGACATCTTAGAGGATACTGAGACTGCTGAGCAGACTGGAGATGATGAGGATGAGCATGATGATGAGGCTGGACCCTCAGAGCCAGCACTTGCCACACCACCTCCATTAGTACCTTCAGAGCCCAGTATTGGTGGACAGCAGCATGACTCTGAGCAGATGAGGATACCTATAGATGATGTTTCTACTCTCGAATCTAATCTTTAGACAGTTCGAGCAGAGGTTCACCTAGGATTGATCAGCAGTAGATAGAGGTCAGAGATGGTTTTAGCAGGATTCTAGCAACTCTACATCTGAGTACCTCAGCTAGACCATCTGCATCACCTCCACCATCACCAGATGATGGACAGGATTTCCATACTACTGATTAGTAGGCTAATGTGCACTTTACAGACCCACATATTATGGACACACCAGCACTAGAGGTAGAGTAGCCAAAGCAGTGCATTCCTAATATTCCTACCATACAGATTCTCTCTGGGACTAGCACTCTAGCATTGTCTGATGCATTCACTGACCAAAGGACTCCATTGCTTTCAGCTTCTGAGTCAGAGCCATCTCCCTCAGCACCTATTCTAGAGCCTACTCCTCCACCAACACCTACTGAAGCCAGACCTATACCTAGATAGTATCATAGATCTAGAGCTCCTACTAGACCTAGAGCTGGCCCATCCCTTAGGATCAGAAACATGACCCATCAGACTCCTAAACCATCTGCTTCTAGGGTTATGGCTACTGTTGTATTAGATCTTCCATCTGATGAGGATTAGCCTCACATATGTCTTGCTTATGTTGTGCTTCACGTATGTTATTGTGTTACATGTATTGAACTAAACTTTCATTATTTATGACAATCATATTTACTTCTTTTTTACTCTCTAAATGTGTGATGATATATAATTTTATTGTAAAGGGGAGCATTTATACCTTTTGTTGATGACAAAAAGGGGAAGTAATATAATGTAATGCATGGAAAATGATAATATAATATGATGCATGGAAAATGATAATATAATATGATGCATAGAAAATGATAATATCATGTGATGCATGGAAAATATGAGATGCATGAAAATGTGAGATGCAAGGAAAATTATAATGAGAAATGTGTGTGCAAAATGCTTGAGCAAAGGAGAGTATATCTCAAAAAATTATAATGAGCCTTGGAATATTTCTAAAAATTAGCTAGAATGTATTGACAGCCTTAACATTTCACTCAACAGCTCTGACACCTCAGTTAACTTATAAAGCTTTGACACTTCAGTTAACTTGCAAAATGAACTTTTATGTCTTCTTACAATAGACCAAACATTAGATTGAATATAAATCATAACTTGAATTGCTTGGTATGACATACTGTATAGCATACTCTAAACTCATTCACTCTGATATAGTTACAAATATAAAGTTACTTATTCTTTCCATGCCCAGTGTTTTGTCATCATCAAAAAGGGGGAGATTGTTGATCCCTGGAATGATTTTGATGATTACAAAATATTGGAGCATGTATTTGATACCGATACTTTTTAAGTGTTTAAGAAGTTCTGTAAGGAATTTCTAATGGACAATCATCAATCCTATGTTTCTCAAAATCATTGGAATATATCCATGTATTCAAGAAGAAGTTTCATGTAATTTTCAATCATTTAAGGGCCCTAAGTAAATTCAATTATATATTCATGAAAAAAATCCAAATCGATGTAATTTTAAGTATAAATACTTTAGAATAGGTTTAGAATGTATTTAGAAGAAGTTTGATGCTATTTGGAAGCCTTTGGAGAAGTTTCAACTCGAGCTGACTCTAATGGATAGGGCTGATACATTTCTTGGTACGGCATAGAACTTTTCTGATACAGAACATCCGAGCCGACTCCAAGAATAGCAGAGCCGACTCTCATAGAGTGATAGAAAATTGCTTCTAAGATTTCAGTCATCCAAGTCGACTCTAGTTTGACATGAGCCGACTCTCACAGACTGCAGAATTACTTCACTAACAATCCTAGCTGACTCAAGTTTTGCAAGCTGACTCGCTTTCTAGGATTTCAACAATAACGGCTAGTTCCAGAATTCAAATTTTTTGAAGTTAAAGCCTCCCAATGGCTAGTTTTTGATTTCCAAAAGATTCTAACGGCCATATTCATTTGGGAATACTTCAAGAAGCTATAAATGAAGAATTTAAGAGAAGAAAAATAACTTTTATGGAGCTTTTATGAGAGTATTGAATATTCTAAGAGCTTTCAAGTATAAACTCAAGTTCTCCAACAACTTCCAACTAACTTCTTGAGTTAATCTTTGAAAAGTTAAGAGAGCCTTGAAAAGCATTCAAGAAGCATTCAAGAAGGTCTCATTAAGAGCTTTAACTACAACCATTCAACTCATTGGATTTGTTTTAGTGTTGCTTCTTTTGTTAACTCTGTTTTTGAGTTGTTACAAGTATAGCTGGTGGCTGTAGCTTGTGAGTTGCTTTTAGGTTATTGGTTAGCCTTGAAAACCAAGTTGGGTTGTTAGTGAGCCCGAGAAAACTAACTTTATATTGAGTTTTGGATTGTGAGCTCGTAGAAAAACAATCCGACTATATTCAAGATGAATATAATAGAAATCCCAAGAGTGCACCTTGGGTAGTGGATATAGGAGCTGGGTTGCTCTGAACCACTCTAAATCTTGTAGTGTTTGTGTTTGCTCTTGTTTTGCATTCTTATTTACTTCCGCATGCAATACTTTATCTACTTCACTCACCATACAAGGTTTCAAAAGGCACATACTTGCTAAATTTTTTCAAACCCAATTCACCCCTTCTTGGATTGGCCAACTGTGCAACACTATGATTGATCCTGAGTATAGCCTATCTTATTGGATATAGACCTTGATCCATTCTTACATAGCTACAGATTATTCAAAGTCTCTAATCATAAAATTAAAATTTCATGTAATCAGATTTCGAGCATAGCTTATCTCACTAAGCATAAATCATATCCTTGAATCTTGACTCATCTCCAAGTAGTCATAGGCTATTCTAAAATCTAATTATAGTCTAAATAATAAATATAAAACTTGAAAAATATAAAATAAATTTTATTCATAAAAAGAAAAGTATTACAATCAATATTTAATTGTAATAAGTTTTTTTATTATTCCAAGTCCTATGCATGATTTCCAGAATACCAAAAATAATATTATTTTCAAGAATTGATCTGAACAAACAATAGATTCATAAATTTCATAGAATAAATAATAATTTTAGATTTGAAATATGTACCTACATTCATCATTAATTTTTAAACTCATAATCATGAATGCTCACATAAATATCAAAGACCAAGTCCTTCTTTCTAACATCCTCTCTCAATAGGCGGCTATTCGATAGAACAAGCTATGCGAACAAATTTTATAAAACATTATTATTATGAGGAGTGGAGAGGGGACCTACTTTATTTATAAGCAAACCCTAACAAGCCCTCTCATCATGAGTTAGTTAGGCTAGGGCCTATACTGTGCTGCCTCAATCACCCTAACAAACATAAGGTGCTCAAAGCCTAAATATAAGGATCATACATTATATTGGGTTAGACAAATATCTATCAACACGGATCATATAATCAACCTATTTTAACAAACCAAAATAAAATAAAATAATAATTAATTATAGTCCATAATTAAGAAAAATTCTTACATTCATTTATTTGGATAATATTAATTATATTTTTAAAAATATTTTATTTTAAAATGATTCTTGAACTGAATACAATATGTGGCCACGAAAATATATGATCCATAGATAGCATCTATAAATGATTCGATCCAATAGTATTAATCATATCGAATCATAGAAGTCATTGTATCCTTTATTTGATACATGACCTATTCATGGTTACAAACATCACAAATACTATCAACATGAGTCTTGGCATAGTATGCAGCAAAAATATAGCATCCAAATGTAATTCAAAGAAAACATACTATTTATATTATCAGTCCATTAATTTTTCTTTAACATGCTTGATATAAAATAAGCAAGAAAAAATTTAATGACTTCAAAATAACAAGCCATTTTACTTATGTACTCAATATGATGTCAATGATGAAATATTATAATATATCTGAGACTTGACACCTAGTATCAAATTTTGTACAGCAGGTACATAAACAAAAGATATATCATAAATATATATATAATAAAAAAATTATATAAATGTATCATTAATCATGATTTCTCTTTAACCATATGCTTTATTACAAGCCAAAGAAATTCATGGCTTTAAAAAAAGTCCATATATCTTCAAACAAATATATCTAGATGCCTTAAATAATAGATAAAATATATCCATACAACTATCATTCTCAAAACAAAGGCACATTCTTGAGATATTGTATTGTATTTATTTCACATATATATATAAACCATATAGGAATGCAATCCATCAACTATCATATCAACAATATATATAAATACTCATAATAGAAATATAAAATGAAACAAAGGTCTATCAAATAAAGTATAAATCTAAAGTTATTCTCACTAACCAAGTATAATAAAAGAATTCAATATGTTCATATTTTTAATAAGCTTTATAAAGCATACGGATTTCAAATCCATGGTCAGAGGATCAACTAACATGTACTCTATATAGGCACTTGACAGTTATGACTTCTTAGATTGTAATCCATTAATAAAGCAATGAATGATAAATAAAATTTGTCTATCAAGTCAATGTATAAATATCATAATACATCAAACTCCCACTAATCTAAAAAATCAAAAAAAATTAAAATGCCCATAATCTTAACATATTTTATGAAAACTATGAATTTTATTCATTTAATTAGGGGATCAATAAATATTGATTTTATATAAATATATTTTATAAAATATATTTTTTTAACTAAAATCTCCGACTATCAAATATTTTATCTCTATATAGATAAATATATAGGAAACTTTTATTATTCCTTTAAAGAATATAGTTGTATTATTATTATAATAAATCTTAAATAGTTTTTAAGATAAAATTAACAATTATAAGATCCAGGATAAAGTTTTATAATTAAAAATAATATAAATTATGATTTTGCAATATGTCACAAACTTTATCTATATATTCAAAAATGCCACTAGATCTATTTTTATCCCTTTTTATCAAATAAACCCTCTAGCTATTCGCATCTTAAAAAATCAAATTATCATAAGAAATGATAAGGTTTTATTTTTTATTATATGATTTCTTTACCAATACTATATCAACTAGTAATGGAAGTATTATACTTAGTTCATATATATAATGTTGCTCTCCTATTGTCCTTTAATAAGATGAAATATAATATTTTCATAAACAAAAAAATAAGAACAATAACTTATTTTTTTTAATGCCATATTTCTAATATAGGAGCATATAATATCATGCAAATTACAATCTACAATTATGGCATGATTTGATTCAATATTCTTTATATCCATATTAGGATAGTAGAATCTATATTTATTTAAAATTATCTAGATAACCAAAATAAATAACATGTTATTTCAAATCTAAAATTTATTTATTGATAGAATATTAATCTTTAACTATTACAGGACAACCCCAAATATAAAATTAAATAATATTAGGCTTCCTACCAATCTTCAACTCAAAAGGTTATCTTATGTAACTACCTTATCAAGAAATTTATCCAAAATATAGATGACAATTCTTAGGATCTTATATTAAAGATATTATAATAAATTAAGTCAACTCATCATACTTCAAACTTTATCCTTGAGAGTATGATTTTGCCTTTCAAAGGCATGGTATATTAAATAACTATTCCAGACTTATACAAATATTTAATAATGTTATTTGTTTATTATGTATAGAATCCTAGAATATGACTGATACACTATATCAACACTCTTATCCTTTTGTTAAAAGTATAAAATTTTTTTAAATAAAATAGGATAAAAGTATTAATTATTTTACTTATATGGTTTTAAGTTCATTAAAGTTTACAACAATAAATTAAAAATTGATGAGTAACCAATGTATTAGAGATAGAGTTTCAAAATACTTAGTTTAGGCACAATACTCTCTAGTTTCATAATATAAGACCTAGCACCATTATGCCATCATATCTTATATAAATTTATTTATCCATCAATTATCTAGACTCTTTTTTATTAGATTCTACATACCTTTTATTAATGAGTTCAAAAATTATATTAGATCACCATTCTTAGGTACAACATCAAGAATGGAATCAATTATATATATATTATAAGCAAAATGATTCACTCTTTATTATTTTTATAAGCAACTTTTATTCTAGAATACTTTTATAAGTTATCCAAGATAGAAGTTTATTATACAATGTAAACTATCATACTTAGTACTAGCATAATTTTAGTTTTCATATTTTATAGTTTATTCAGTTAGAGTTATAATGAAAGCATTAACTCTATTGAATATAAATATACTAACTGTTAAATAATTTTGATGCAGTTAATCAATAGAGAAATATAGATAATATATATGTTAAAAAAATTTTATAAGCATTATTTTAATGAGAGCCCTTGGTTTAATGCTACAATTTTTTTTAAAAAAAAGTGATCTACATAATATATCTCTCTTCAATATATAATATTATTCAATCCCTTCTAAATATCTTGTTGTCTAGTTGGCCAACCCAAGAGGGAGGCTGAATTAGGTTTGTAAAAAATTTTATCAAGTATGTGCCTTTTGAAAGCTTTGTGTGATGAGTGAAGTTGATAGAGTATTGTAAGTGGAAGTAAATAAAAATGCAAGAGCAAGAACAAACACAAACACTGCAAGATTTAAAGTGGTTCAAAGTAATCCAGCTCCTACATCCACTACCCAAGATGCACCTTGGGATTTCTACTATATTCATCCTGAATATAGCCAAATTATTTTCCTACGGGCTCACAATCCAAAATCCAATACAAAGTTAGTTTTCTCGGGCTCACTAACGACCCAACTTATTTTTTAAGGCTAACCAATAACCTAAAAATAACTTACAAGTTACAGCCACCTGCTGTACTTGTAATAACTCAAAAATAGAGTATCAAAAGAATCAATACAAAAAACAAACCTAATGTGTTGAATGGTTGCAGTTGAAGCTCTTAATGAGGCCTTCTTGAATGCTTCTTGAATGCTCTTCAAGCCTCTCTTATCTCTTCAAAGATAAACTCAAGAATGTAATTGGAAGTTGTTGGAGAACTTGAGTTTTCACTTGAAAGCTCTTAGAACATTCAATACTCTCTTTAAAGTTCCATAAAAGTTCTTTTTCTTTCAGTTAAATCCCTCATTTATAGTTTCTTGGAGTGTTTCCAAATGAATATGACCATTAGAATTCTTTGGTAGTCAAAAACTAGCCATTAGGAGCTTTTAGAATCATGAAATTTAAATTCTAGAACTAGCTGTTGCTATTGAAATCCTGGGATTTGAGTTAGCTCGTAGAGCTTAAGTCGGCTCGGATTGTCAGTGAAGTAAAATTGTAGTTTGTAAGAGTCGGCTCATTTCAAATTAAAGTTAGCTCAATTGATTGAGTCTCAGAAGATACATTCTGTCACTCTGTGAGAGTCGGCTTTAATCTTTATTGAGTCGGCTCGAATATTGTGTATCAAAAAATTTTTGTACCATGCCAATAAATGTATCAGCTCTATCCATTAGAGTTGGCTAAAGTGAAACTTCTCCAAAATCTTCCAAACAGCTTCAAACTTCTTTCAAACTTATTTTAAACCTAATCTAAGATATCTATACTTAAAATTACATTAATTTGATCCTTTTTCATAAATATACAATTAAATTTACTTTGGGCTCTTAAATGATTGAAATATATATGAAACTTTTTCTTAAATACATTGATACATTCCAATGATCTTGAGAAACATAGGATTGATGATTGTCTTTTAGAAACATCCTACAAAAACTTCTTAAATATTTGAAAAGTATCAGTATCAAATGCATGATCTAATATTTTGTAATTTATCATTCAAGTCAAGACCAAGAGGGAAAGTCATCGGATCAAGTGATCCATCAGACCCCTACTCCAGCACCCCAGTCCTTGACCTGGGCCCCTTCCATGATGCCCAAAGGTCCCAAGCATTGGCGCCCCAGCCCAAGGTCCATCGGTTGGCGCATATCCCAAAGCCCATTAGAGTAGGCGCCCATCCCAGTCCACCTTAGTTGGTAACTCCAGGCCCAAAGCCCATTCATGTTGGCGCCCCCCTCCCAAGACCTTTGACCTAGTCCATCTACACTGGCGCCCAAGGCTTTGACCAGTCAAAGAGAATCTTAGTCCAAGCCCACCAGAGAGTGGAAAAGTCAAACCTCTAAGCCCAAGAGGATTTCTTACCAACCCAAGCCCATGGAGAAAAGTCAAAGCTTCCAAGTCCAACAAGGAGTCAGCTAGCACAATTCTACAAGGAGATCAATTTTTTAATTTTATTCACTTTTGTGCTCCCACTTTGATACAAACTTGTACTCCAACTTTGACAGGGAAAGGGCTCTGGGTAGCTCTATAAAAACCCACCCCTCCCCTCTTATATAAAGAATCTTTTCATGAATGAAATTGAGAGTTTTCTGCATTACTTTGTTTCCTCCAATTGGAGTGGGTGTAAGATCCGTTTGCCTTTGTTCTCCGGAACATCGAGGGGTGTGAAGCCCTAGTTATCAAATAAACCTTAGCCCTAGCGGCCCCTCATCTACTCCATCCCTAGGCCCCCCCGACCTCCTCTCATCTAAGATGCCCCTCCACCTTCTTTCTCTTGGCCGGCCCATACAACCTTCATCTAGGCTTCCACCCTCCACTCCTCCACAAACCCTAACGCCAACCACCTCTCCCCTTCTAGGCCACCATCCAAGGAAGCCCTCAGGCACCCTTTTCATCAAGCCCTAGGCAGCCCTCCAAGGATCCAGGCATCCATCATCCATCAAGACTTCGATCTACCCCGGCGATCCTCCCACTTCTCCTTTTCCAAATCTTTTGTTCTATATTTTTTTCATCATCCTCGACACTAATCCTTGACGTTTGTAGGATCCTTCAAGAGAAACAGACCTTGGATGAAGTCCTTCTTACCTCCGAATCGATATGATAAAAAGCTGGCAGATCCACGGGAAAGTGGCTGGATCATCCAGGCACCGATCCGAGCAGAGCGAACCCTTCTATGGCTTCAAGATCATCATTGCTAGGTATTACTAACCCTTCCCATCTCTCTTTGTCTGATTTTTGAAGATTAAACTGCACCTAATAGGCCTTCTTAGTCCTAGGATCCTTTATTTGCTTTGTCTCTTTGATAATTCTAGCATGTGAGTAGGATTCTAACCATTACTAGAAAACCCTAACCTAGTCTTGACCTGTTTTGGGAATTTAATCATAATAAAATCTGAAATTAATTTGCTGCATATTTTATGTTCCTTCCCTGCATCCTCATCCCGCATCATGTTAGAATCCTGTCCCTCATCAATTTGGTATCAGAGCAGGATTAGGGCATGTTCTTGCATCATAGTTTAGGTTACTGCATGCTGAAATATGCATATACATCAAAACTTAGGACTGTTTACCCATCAAAACGTTTTTATTTTTTTTTTTTTTTACAGTTATTAATCTCTATTTTGTCCTCTATTTCTTGGTGATTTTTTTGTAATTTTTATGATCTGAAAATATGGTAAAATCTGCCTAAGAAAAAAACCCTAACAAAAAAATTCTGCATGCTGACTTTTGCATATTAGTCCAATTTAGGTCCAATTTCCCTTTAAACTTTTACTGTTTTTCTCTGAAATTTGCAGAACATCATCTCTGTTCAGTCCTCTATTTTTTCAGCATTTTTAGTAATTTTTCTGATCTAAAAACTTAGGAAAATCTGCATGAAACTGGAACCCTGTGTTGCTGAAATTCTGCATGCTTAGTTTAGGGTTGAACCTAATCACCCATCCAATCCACCCAACCCAAGCCAAGTTTATTTGATCACCTAACCAACTCAAATTTAAGTCAGTCACCTCATAAATCAACATTTTTTTTTATAATTTTTTTGTTTTTTTGATTTTAGACTGCATTAGGGTTTCATCGTGTGTGCATCATTTGCATTAACTTAATCTTAAGGGCACTCTACTCTGTCAGATCACGGTTGGATTTCATCACCTGTCCTAGGCCCAAAACGACCACTTGCATACCAACCCAAGCCTAAATTAAAATTAACTAGAAACCTAATTGCTTTAGGGATACCAACAGGTCGGGTCCGAGTCTGGTAAGAAAACTAGTGCACTCAACCCTCCACTTATTACTGGAAGTTGGGGTGTAGGCTAGAGGTCTAGTGGCAAATGCCCTAAGCGGACTGTTGGTTAATTAGGACCCTTGACAAGCAGGGGGAGCCTCCTACCATCTCACCTCTTACCTGGCTAGTGGAAGGATTAAGTGTTGAGTTGGGTGTAAGTTGAGTTGACCCACTCTACTTTGACTTTAGGTTTAGCAAACCCTAGAACGTACTAACCTTGTGTGCTTGTTGCATGACCACCCGGTCAGGAGTCTAGTACCATCAGTCTAAACCCCAACCCAATTCAACCATGGGCCCAATCTAGAGACTTTCATGAGGACCATTACTGAATAACTAGCCCAAATGAATAATAGGTTTGATCAGGTAGAAAACTGATTAGGAACCCTAGAGGGAACCCAAGAGTCCGACACTGAACCTGACCTGAGTCACCTCTCCCCACACCTCCCAACCCTAGGAGAGCCCAACACCATGGCCCATACTTGGAGCCCAACCCTAGGAGAGCCCAACACCCTGATCCATACTTGGAGCCCAACCCTAGGAGAGCCTAACACCCTGACCCATACTTAGAGCCCAACCTTAGAAGAGCCCCATACTTGGAGCCCAATCCTAGGAGGACCCCATACCCTAACCCATACTCGGAGCCTAACCATCGGAGAACCCCACACCCTGTACCAATCTTGGATCTTAGTGTAGAGAGAACCAATTATAAATTCACAGGAGCACCTACATTTGGTGGTGATCCTGAGTTTGAGGATTATCTTAATTGAAAAAAAAATATGGACCTATATTTTGAAAGAAATGCAGGTCTATATTCTGAAAGAGATCAGTTCAAGTTTGCTAAATCTAAGTTAGTTCACCAGACTAAGATAGACTAGGATAAGTTTGAGAGAATGGCTAGACTAAAAGAATAAACACCCATAACTACCTGGAGAGCCATGAAAAGCAAACTTAGAAAAAAGTACCTACATAATCCTATGACCCTAGCTCCTATGCACCCATATCCTATGAACCTAGCTCCTATGCACCTAGATCCTCTGAACCCAGATCCTATGTACCCAAGACCGAGCCCAAGAGATCCATAATCCATAGATCTGAGCCCATGTCCTAGTACCCAAAGAACCTATAACCCATAGGTCTGAACCCATATCCTATGAGCTTAAGGAACCCATAACCCCTAGTAGACCTGAACCCCATAGGATTAATATCCCTAGATATAAGCTAAGTATTAGTCAGGTACCCCTTAGTCGACACACCCCTGCTCCCCAGATCCTAGTCAATTTTTTCTTAACCAACCCCCTCCTACTACCCCATTGGTTCACAAGGAAGACATTGAAGTGGAAGTATATGAAGCTAACATGAGCTTAGTGGATAATACGATGGAGAAGGAGAAATAGATGAAGCCAACCCATAGTTAGTTGACCCTGATCCTACCTAGACTGAAGCCAACCTAAAGTTAGTTGACCCATACCACACTCAGACTGAAGCTATAGTGGAAGAACAGTTAAAGGAAGAGAACCCAGATAGTGCTACTAGAGCCTTACCTAAGGAGACTTTAGGAGAGAACCCAATTATAGAGCCTAGTCCTGAAATTCAGGGACCAAAGGAAATGAGTGAGGACTTAGCTTATTTAATCCAGTACCCTCAGGATGAATCCCCTCTTGTAGTTTTCATTGAAGATCTCTTCCCTAAAATTAGTGACCCATTCTTCCATATGACAGAACCTATAGATGTGCATCAAACCCGTAAGATCAACCTCATTAGTCTAGGACTAATCCCTGACACCCCTTCTTATATCCTACTTTATCCGATCAACCCTGAACCATCTTCTTACTTTCTACCCTACTAGACTAACCCTGAATCCACCTCTTATTTCTTGCCATTTCCAGAAACTTCTAGCATTTCTAGGACCATTCGATTGCATTTTATAGAGGTTAGCATATTGCATACATTCATTGCACCTGTTAGGTTTGCATCTTACTTCTGGCATACTCTATGATATTTAGTAGTACATGCACCATTCTCATCTGCATGTCACCCACCTGACAAAGGGTTAAATCCATAGTTGTAGTTTAGGGTTTAGTCGAGTCTGCATATCAATAAGTGTTGGCATGAATCATTTGCCTGCATTAGGTGTTATAAGCTTTTGCACTACATGATTAGAGATTGCATAAGAAATTAGCTATAAAATTAATGTAAGTAATGATTTTTATAAAAATATGGTTAATTCCCGAAAAGAGTCTAAGAAAGTTGAGTATAGGGAGCCAGCAATGATGTCACCTTAATTAGGCATCAAGCTTAACCTTCAGTATTTCAGACTTAGTTGAGTATAGGGAGCCAGCAATGATATCCAGTGGCCTATTGAGCCTGACCCTTTCTTTGAGAGCGAACCATCCCTGAGAGTCCACTAAATTAAGCCCATGAGAGGAAAATGATTGAGTGTATCTTGGACGACCAAGCCATCAGTACCGGATCAAAGGCTACCATGTCACTTGGTTCTTGGCAAGGTTGACTGAAATATGAGGATTCATGGATCACTCGAGATGATCCATAATGCCTCAACCTAGACCCACCAGAGCCAGATTGACCTTTACTTTATAGGGTCGACTTCCTCCCACTCCGAGAGAATTGATGAAGACATCAGGAGCAGACATATTTCAAGATCCCAATTTTGATCTCTACTTCATGTGTTGGAAAAAGTCAGTCAGTTTTCATTTGAGTCATGTAATAAAGTGAGCCAGTTGCATTCGCTAAGTCAGTTGAAGTCCCCTGTTTAGTCCAAATCGAGTCCATGTAATTTATCATTCAAGTCAAGTCCAAGAGGGAGAGTCATTAGATCAAGAGATCTATCAGACCCCTACTCCAGCACCCCAATCCTTGATCTGGGCCCCTTTCATGATACCCAAAGGTCCCAAGCATCGACGCCCCAACCCAAGGTCCACCAAGTTCGTGCACATCCCAAAGCCCACTAGAATAGGCACCAGTCCACCTCAATTGGCACCCCCATGCCTAAAGCTCATTCATGTTGGCGCCCCCCTCCCAAGACCTTTTACCCAATCCATCTGCATTGGCACCCAAGGCTTTGACCAGTCATAGAGGATCTTAGTCCAAGCCCACTAGGGAGTGGAAAACCTCTAAGCCTAAGAGGATTTTTTACCAGCCCAAGTCCATGGAAAAAAGTCAAAGTTTCCAAGTCCAACAAGGAGTTAGCTAGCACAATTCTACAAGGAGATCAGTTTTTTAATTGTATTCACTTTTGTACTCCCACTTTGATACAAACCTATACTCCAACTTTGATAAGGAAAGGGCCTTGAGTAACTCTATAAATACCCACCCCCTTCCTCTTGTATAAAGACTCTTTTCATGAATGAAATTGAGAGTTTTTCTACATTACTTTGTTTCCTCCAATTGGAGTGGGTATGAGACCCATTCTGTTGACTTCGTTATTGATTTTGATAATAAACAAAATACTTAAGTATAAGTTGAGTATACACTATTTCTTTAAAGTATATTTTTATAGAAAAATGTACTCATCAACTCAACAAGATTTGATTGCTTGTTAAAAATGAAGAAGTCCCTTCCATGAATGAAAGATCAGTTTTAAATGAACTTAAGTACTTGAAGATTGCTTGAAAGGACTTAGATAGTCCAGCACAAATTGGTTTCAGTAGAAGTTCAATGGTCTTTAAAGAAATCTCAGTAAGTATCGACTCAAAGTGTCGACTCACAACTTAAGTGTCGACTCATGATAGTGGAAGTGTCGACTCAAGCCAGTACGCAGAAAGAGTTTTAGATGGCATAGCTGAAGTATCGACTCATGCCAGTTAAGTGTCGACTCAAGGATCGGCTCAAGACCTCAAAAAATTTTGATACAGAACTTGCTGAAATTGAAGACTTGCCTGAAGTATCGACTCATAGATGTCAAGTATCGACTAAAGTGTCGACTCACCATAAGAAGTGTCGACTCATTTGAGAGTTCCATAGAGCTTCAATGAAGAAATTTGAACTTGGTGTCGACTCATCGAACTTAAGTGTCAACCCTAAGTGTTGACTCACAGCTTGAACTGCCGACACTTAGAGTTTTGGGAACAGTAATAGCTAGTTTTTCAAACACAGAACTCGGCCCTCTTGGCTCCCAATGGTTAGTTTTTCATGTCTAACAGTCATAAACTGATTTTAAGGCCTTGGGATGGTATTTAAGTGATTCAAATTGAATTGGAACACAATAGGATCAACAATAAAAAAAGAAAAGCAAGTACATTCACTCCCATTCATTGAGAGCAACCACCTTCAAGCAAAAAGAAGTCTCAAAGCATTCAAAGCCCTCAAGAGTATTCAAGTCCAACATTCTTAAGCATTGATTGAGGCTTTATCAAGTTGAATACAACAATTCCTCAAAGCTTCAAAAAGATATCTGCTTTTATTAAGAAAGCTTTTCTTGTTGCTTTACTTTAACTCTATCTTTGTTGTAAAGATTTTTGGTTAGCCTATTGAAAAACCAAGGAGGTTTTTGATTAGCCTATTAGAAAACCAAAAAGGTTTTTGGTAAGCCTAGTTGAAAATTAAGGAGGTTATTGGTTAGCCTTTGAAAACTAAGAGATTTCTTTTGGTGAGCCTTATAAAAACCAAAAGGGGTTTTGATTAGTGAGCCTAAAAAACTAATTGACTGTAATTGATGAAGATTATAGTGAATTTCCAAGTGGACCTTAGGGAGTAGATGTAGGTGCATTGGAAAGCACCAAATCACTATACTTAGATTGTGTTTGTGATTGTTTGTCTCTCTCTCTTACTATTACATTTATTGCATTTAAATTTTCACTACATACTCTTTAAGAACATTTTACTCTTGCATCTCATTGCACTTAAGTTGTTAATTAAATTGGTTCATACATTTGTATTTAATTTTTAGAAATCCAATTCACCCCCCTCTTGGGTTGCTTACCGGGCAACAAGTGGTATCGGAGCCACATTCTCAGTATATAGGTCTAACTGCCTTAAGTAAAGATCTATGGCAACCCCCCCTTGGTACTAGTGTAGTTGAGGGATAAGCCTCAAATAGACCTCCATATTTTAATAGAACAAATTATATTTATTGAAAAACTAGAATGAGAATTTACATGCATTCAATAGATTATAATTTATGGAAAGTTATTGATAAAGGTCCATATATTCCTTCGATTGTGGTTAATGGTGTTTCCATCCCAAAGCTCGAAGAGGATTGGGATGAAAATGACATTAAACAATCCAAGATTAATGCAAAAGTAATGAATCTCCTTTATTGTGCATTAGATCCTAGTGAGTTCAATAAGATTTCTACATGCACATCTACTAAGAAAATATTAGATACACTTGAAGTTACCCATGAGGGTATTGATCAAGTGAAGAACACAAAAGTAAACATGTTAGTGCACACTTATGAGATGTTCCGAATGAAACCAAATGAATCTATCACTGACATGTACACTAGATTCAGAAATATTATTAATGGCATGAGAAATTTAGATAAAGTCATGTCTAATGTCGATCTTGTCAACAAAATTCTCAAGTCACTTCTAACTTCATGGGATCCAATGGTGACCGCCATACAAGAAACCAAAGATGTTGATAAATTATCCTTGGAGCAACTAGTGGGATCGCACATAACTTATGAGCTAAATCTGAAGCAGAAATCTATGGACTTGGACAAAAAGAAAAAGAGGATAGCTTTCAAGTCTACAATTCAAAAAGAATCCTCAAATGAAGAATCAGAAGAAGAAGAGGAGGATGAGAGTGAGGAAGCTCTTCTAGCAAGGAAGTTCAGAAGATTTATGAAAAAAAATTTCCTTACAAGAAAAGGTTCCAAACAAGTAAAGACAAGGAAAAAGAAAAGGAGAAAGAAAAAGAAAAGATGAAGGAATTACCTATATTCTTCTAATGCAAGAAGCTAGGACACTATAAGTTTGACTATCCTCTCCTAAAAAAACCAAGAAAGAAGCTTAGAAAGAAAGCTATGATGACGACCTAGAGTGACAGCGAGGACTCCAGCTCAGATGAAGAACCAACTGAAGTCGCCAATCTATGTTTCATGGCACAATAAGAAAAAGAAGAGGGAATTTCTGACTATGAAGTGGATTTTACTTTTGATGAATTGAAAAATGCATTTGATGAATTGATGTATGATTATAAATTGATTCTATCTGAAAATAGAAAATTGAAAAAGCATGTAAATAGTTTTTCATATGAAAACAATTCTCTTTTGAATGAAGTTAATGAATTGAAAAGTAAACTTGATGTTTTAGAAAAGAAAAACAATGCTTTAACAATAAAAAATGAAGTTTTAAAAGGATCTAAAGCTATTGTTTCAAATAGTGACCTTTTAAAGAAAAACAAAGATCTAGAAATAGAAAACAAAAATTATATAGATGAACTTGATAAAATAAAATCTTTTGTTGAAAAGTTTACTTATAGTTCTGAAAAATTAAATCTTTTTTTAAATAATCAAAGAGCTATTTTTAATAAAGCAGGATTAAGATATAAACCCCAAAAATATCAAAGGCATTTCAAAATTTTTTTTTGTATCTATATCATCAAGCATTACATGTTTTTTATGCAAAAAATTAGGCCATAAAGCTTTTCAATGCAATTTAAGAAAAATCAATAATTTTGGAAAGATTTGGATTCCAAAAGGAACCAATTTAAGCACTAATCCTAAAGGACCCAAGTTGGCTTGGGTACCTAAAAACAAAATTTGATTTATTTTACAGGTGTGTCTTGCAACCAAGGAAAACAACAGGCTATGGTATCTTGATAGTTATTGTTCAAGATACTTGACAGGGGATGTGAAGCAATTCATATCTCTTGAGGTAATAAATGGAGGGAGTCTGACCTTCGATGATAATGGTAAAAGAAAACTCATTGGTACTGGTAAGGTTCACATCTCCCCTTTAACTTGCATTAATAATGTACTTTTAGTTGAAGGTTTAAAGCATAAACTTTTAAATATTAGTCAATTTTGCGATAAGGACTTTCAAGTTGTTTTTGAATCATATTATTGCATGATTGCTAGACCTAATAAAAATGGAGTAAAATTCATTGAAAAAAGGCATGATAATATCTATCTAGTAGATTTGGATAATCTATCTTTGCCTAATGGAGAATGCCTAGTTGCAATGAATTCTACTATAAATGTGACTAGTTGGCTTTGGCATCATAGACTAGGTCATGCTAGCATGTATTTACTTTCAAAACTTACCAAAAAGGATTTAGTAAGAGATTTGCCAAAACTTAGTTTTGAAAAAGATAAAGTTTATGAAGCATACCAATTTAGAAAACAAGTAAAAACATCTTTTAATTCTAAAGGTTTTGTTACAACTATTAGGCCATTAGAACTACTCCATATGGATCTCTTTAGACCAACTAGAATATCTAGTTTAGGAGGTAAGAGATGTGGTCATGGTTTACATGGGTTTTATTTCTTGCTCATAAAGATGAATCATTTTCAGCATTCATGAAGTTTTATCGAAAAGTTTCAAATGAAAAAGGTATTTCAGTAATTTGCATTCATAGTGATCATGGTTCTAAATTTGAAAATCAGGATTTTTAAAACTTTTGCAATGAAAAAGGGATTGAGCACAATTTTTCTACACCTAGGACACCTCAATAGAATGTGATTGTAAAAAGAAAAAATCGTACTTTAGAAGAAATAGCATGCACTATGCTTTGTGAAAATGATTTGCCAAGATATTTTTGGACTGAAGCAATTAATACTACTTGTTATATTTTGAATCATGTTTTAATTTATCTTATTTTAAAGAAAACTCCATATGAGCTTTGGAAACAAAGAAAACCAACCTTAAAATATTTTTGTGTTTTTGGTTGTAAATGTTTTATCATGAATAATAGTAAAGATAGTTTGAAAAAATTTGATGCCAAGTCTGATGAAGGTATCTTCTTAAGATACTCTACATTAAGTAGGGCATACAGAGTTTTTAACAAGAGAACCTTAGTAGTAGAGGAGTCTGTACATGTAGTCTTTGAAGAATCTGCTAATAAATCCTCTAAAAAAGAGGATACTTCTAATGCATGTGCAGGAGCTGAAATGTTAAAGAAGCTGATATTGGATGATCAACCTTCTCAACAAAGTGAAGGAGATCAAGATAAAAATTAAAGAGAATAAGCCATACAATCCAAACCAAAGCATTAAGATCTACCGAAGGAGTGGAGGTATGCTAATGGACATTCTAAGGAGTTAATCCTAGGTGATCCATCAAAAGGGGTAAGAACAAGATTTTCAATTAGAAATAAATGTGATTATATTGCTTTTATTTCTCAAATTGAAGCAAAATGTTTTGAAGATGCTGAAAAAGATCCTAATTGGATTAATGCAATGTAAGAATAATTAAATTAGTTTGAAAGAAACCATGTTTGGACTCTAATAGAAAGACCATCTAATATTTTAATTATTGGCACAAAATGGATATTTAAGAATAAATTGGATGAAAATGGTATTATTACTAAGAACAAGGCTAGACTGGTTGCTAAAGATTATAATCAAGAGGAACACATTGATTTTGATGAAACCTTTGTACCTGTTGCTAGATTTGAGCCATTAGATTACTTTTAGCATTTGCATATTTTGTGAACTTCAAACTTTTTCAAATGGATGTTAAAAGTACTTTTCTGAATGGTCATATAGCAGAAGAAGTATTTGTTGAATAACCACTTTGTTTTGAAAATCATACACATCTTGATCATGTTTTTAAACTACACAAAGCTCTTTATGGTTTAAAGAAGCACCCCGAGTATGGTATGAAAGACTCAGCAAGTTTTTGATTGAAAATGATTTCTCTAGAGACCATGTTACACAACTTTATTTCTAAAGAAGAAAAATGATGATTTATTAGTAATACAAATTTATGTTGATGATATTATATTCAGTGCTACTAATGAAATCTTTTGTCAAGAGTTTGCCAAACTTATGTAGGGAGAGTTCGAAATGAGCATGATGAAAAAACTCAATTTCTTTCTCGGACTTCAAATCAAGCAAATTAAGGATGGAATCTTCATCAACCAAGCTAAGTATACAAGACAAACCTTAAAGAAGTTTAGGATAGAGACTACTAAGTTAATAGGTACACCTATGAGCCCCTCTTGTAAACTTAATAAAGATGAACATGGTAAATCTATTGATCAAAAATTATATAAAGGAATGATTGGCTCTTTATTATATTTGATTGCTAGTAGACCAAATATCATGTTCAGTGTCTGTATGTGTACTAGATATCAGTTTGATCCTAAAGAATCTCATCTGTTGGCTGTTAAGCGCATATTTAAATACTTATATGGTACAATTGATATTAGTTTGTGGTATTCTAGATATTCATCTATTGATTTAATTGGATTTTCTGATGCTGATTTTGCTGGATATAAACTTGATAGAAAAAGTATTAATGAAACTTGCCAATTTCTTGGAGTTAACTTAATCTCTTGATTTAGCAAGAAATAAAGTTCAGTTACATTATCCACAACCGAGGCTGAGTATATTGCAACAGGAAGTTGTTATGCTCAAATCTTGTGGATTAAGCAACAACTTGAAGATTTTGGAATCAAACTAAGATACCCATAAAATGTGATAATACTAGCGCAATAAGCTTAGCTAAAAATTCTGTTCAGCACTCAAGAAGTAAACATATTGAAATTAGGCATCATTTTATTAGAAATCATGTTAAAAACAATGATGTTGTGCTTGAATTTGTTAGTACTAAAATGCAATTAGCGATATATTGATTAAACCTCTCCAAGAAGATCGATTCAATATGATTAAAAAAGAACTTGGGATCATCAACTTGTTTGATTGAAAATTTCTATCTCTTCATTTTCTTTGGCCCTTGAATGATCAAATTTGCTTTTAATTATGTTTAATCTCCTTGAATTCCATTGAAATTCTATTCATTTCGATCAATGCTCTTTTTCCTATTTTTTTTGGTTTTAAGTCGAAGTATCGACACCTGGAAGTGTCGACACTTGACTCAGTGTTATGAGTCGACACTTGAACGGCAATAGATCGAAATAAAAATAAGAAAATGAAGTATTTTCATTGTTTTCTTCCTTCCAAATCAAGCCGACACATCCCTAACACTGTTCCAATGACTTCTTCCCTGTAGATTTCTACTCCAAACCTCTCAAATCCTCGTTTAGGATGGATTTTCCTTCGGGTTCTATTGTTTTCCCCCTTCCTCTTTGATTTAGCACCATAGAAACCCTAGGTTTGTTTCCCTCTTACATTTCCATCTTGTATCTTTGGAATGGGGCCTAGGAAGCAAGTTGTCCGGTATCCAAGACCCTCCAATCAAGAAGAAGAAAGGAGAAGAAAGACAAGACATGAGGCTAGAGCAGCTATAGAGCCTGAGATTCCGGTCAGACCTCTCTTTCCTACAGCAAATCGCTTGGATCAAAGACCATCGTCGGAGGATGTCGTGTGGACTTCGATTTCATTGATCAGCAGTAGTTTAGGATAGGTCAGTGGCTCAAGGATGCAGGATTGGTGCCATTTTGCTTTTTGATAGAGAGATTCTACCTGGATTTGATTTGAGAGTTCTATGGTTCACTCGCCTGAGGTAGTGATGGATGGTTTGCTCAGGTGCGAGGCAGAGATGTCCCAGTGTCCACAAAGATTTTGAGTAGAGTATGGGACATACTCATGAGAGGATCAATTATGGACAGCTTAGTGGATAGAGTTAGTGGTCTCCGTTGCATTTTCGACATAGATGACTTACATGAGGGAGCCACTGTAGTAGCTTCGAGGCTGAGGGCTAAGATGAGGTTGCTGCATCATATAGTAGCCCGGATTCTTCTATCGAAGACCGGCCATTTTGACTTCATCACAGAGTGGGAGCTGTTAATGATGGTTTCTCTGGTACAACACATGCCAGTATGCCTTCCAGTACTCATGGTACATTAACTAACTGAGGCATCGATCAGCCAGAGATTGTGTCTACCCTACGGGATGTGGCTGACTCTACTGTTTAGAGCTTTGGAGTAGTTATGGATGATGTGCCCTACCGGCAGCTACTGCACACTGTTGTCTATGACATGAGATCATTGGATCGGATGGGGTATCAGCTTGTTAGAGGCTAGTGGAGACAACGCGTATCTAGTTAGGCTATAGATAGAGATGATGAGGCAGTGGAGGAGGAGCGCATCTTTTCGGGTGAGGCAGAGCCCTCAGAGGTACAGCCCGAGCCTTCAGCATAGCCAGAGCCAACTCCTCAGCCTGAGCTAGCTCCTCAGCCTGAGCCAGCATAGTCAGATATCCTTGGAGTTTTAAAGAGTCTAGAGGACAGAGTCACTCGCATTGAGACTGAGGTGATATCATTCATCAGCGAGTCGACAAGTTTCACATGGAGATGAGAGAGAGCCATCGAGGACTGAGAGATGGGATCTCTGCCATTTTATTTGCCTCGGGTAGACTCTCTTTTGGCAGAGCTCCTGATAATTATGCTCCAGATGATTTAGCTCCAGCACCACCTGCTCCAAGACCAGATTTGGATGATGATGAGATTGACTTTGATGAGTTTGACATGGCAGATTTGATGACAGAGCTAGTACCGGAGACTGCAGCTGACCTTCCTAGGAGTTACTGTTGCCCAGGTGGCTACCCAAGAGGGGGGTGAATTGGGCCTTTTAAAAATTGAAGGCTAGTAATATGCAATTTAAAATCCTTTGCAAGTGGTATGTGCTGTGATAGAATTATGAAATGCAGAAGCTAAACAGAGTCAAGAAAGCACAACACAAACACATCAAATTTATAGTGGTTCGGAGCAACCCAGCTCCTACGTCTACTACCCAAGACACCACTTGGGATTTTCATTATATTCACACCTGAATACAGTAGGATTGTTTTATAAGAACACAATCTAAAACCTTTACACTTTGGTTTTACGAGATCACCAAAGAAAACCCAACACCCTTTGGTTTTAACAGGCTCACCAAAGAAACCCAACTTAGTTTTCACAGGATCACCAAGAACCTAATCCTTGGTTTTAACAAGGCTCACCAAGAACCTATTTGGTTTTTCAACCGGGCTCACTAATAACCCAACAATTTAAAAATTGAATTGAAAATAAATACAACAAGAATGACAAACTCAATTTATCGGATAGTTGCTGGTGCAGCTTGTTGGAAGTCCACTTGAATGTACTTGAATATACTTTAATTAATTCAGTGGCTTCTTCCCAAAGTTGCTTCAAGCTTCAAATTGGAGTTGGTGAAGACTTGAAAGCTTGACTTGAATGCTCTTGTACTTTTTTGCTGTTGGTAGGTGGATATTCAATGAAGCTCCCTTTTCTTTGAAGAACTCTTTAATTAATTGCTTTAAGGAAGTTCAAATCCTTTAAATTTAAAGTCTTCCATCATCCCAAGGTAGTTATAGCCGTTGTAGACCACTGGGAAATGATTTGTGACTGTTGGAGCACCTTTTAGCATTCAAAAATAGATTCTGGAACTAGCCGTTAAATACCTGAAAACGATGTTCGAGTCGGCTCTGATTCCTTCGAGTCGGCTCGGATCCTTCGAATCGATGGGTCGAGTTGCCAAATCTTCAATGCAGTCAGCTCTTTGTCTCAGGGCGTAAAACATCACTCTGGACGAGTCGGCTCTTTGTAGCTCGGGTCGACTCAAACTTCTTTCTTTGAAAAATTTGAACTCGAGGAGTCAGCTCTTTCAGCTTGGGTTGGCTCTTCTTCTCAGGTTCGAAAAACCTTACTCTGGAAGAGTCGGCTCGATGCAGTTCGGGTTGGCTCACTTTCTTATGCTTTCAGAATTAGGTCTAGCAGAGTCGGCTCTTTTTGGTTCGGGTCGGCTCGCCTGGCTGTTCTTAGAAATCTTCAGAAAATAGACTCTGGAGGAGTCATCTCGGACTGATTCCAATCGACTCGGATTCACTGGAGTCGGCTCGCTTTCCATCGAGTCGGCTCAGATTGCTGCATTCCAGAATCCTTACTGCATGCCAATAAGTAGAGTTGGCTCTTCATCACTTGGGATCGGCTCGAGTGTCTTCTTCAGGATTTTTATAATTGAACTTAAAGAAAACTCTCACCAACTCTTTTACAATTTCACACAAACCAACTCAAACTAAAATTCATGACACACACACACTCACAGAAGTAACCTTTTTAATTGATTTTTCTTAGCATTTTTGATTGGGTTCTTCTTTACAAAAACATTTACAATACAACTCAACTAAGAAAACATAAGTGTAGGAGTTGAAGTTTGAACATGTTATTCATCCTACAAAAACTTGTTAAACACTTGAAGAGTTGTCAGAAATAAATGTACATGCTCCAATGTTTGGTTATCATTAAAACACTTATGAGGTCAACAATCTCCCCTTTTTTGATGATGACAAAACACTGGGCATGAAAAATCAATATAAAATTTTATAATTACTTGTATAATAGTATTTGCAGGAGTATATAAACAAGTAGAACAAATTGACTTTAATTAGTGCCAAACAATAAGAGGAGAATTAGGGCTTAGAGAGATAAACTCCCCCTCAATAAAATACTCCATGTTTTGTGTTGGGATATCCTGGTTCAAGCTACAAATCAAACTCCGGTTCGACTGGCCGAAGTTCTCTTTCCGGACTATGGACTTTGAACCAAGCCGGGGACAAGCCGATTGCAGGCGACCCAAGGCCACATGCCGGATGGCAACATTTGAAGGCCAGTTCTTCAGGTGACATCTTCGGCCTCGACCATAGACTGAACTCCTCATCGACTTTCGAAGGCACGTGCTTCGAACCCCGCCATAGATACGAACTCTGGCTTCGGGAAAATACCAAGTCTTCGGCCTATGCAAGGGGAAACCCAAAGCTTGGATCACAATCTATTCCAGAAAGGCAGCTGTAACCAACGGTTACAATCGACACTCATCATGCCATGATCATGGCGCGCGACTCCTGCAGCCACGCCTCCGATCTGGCCAGAACCGCTCATTGATAACCCACGATCGCCAATCATGGGAGAGATTGGCTCCCCATGATCACCAGAAAAAGAGCAGGCCGCATGCCGAGGGCCTTCTTTTAAATATGGGTAAGAAGAGTTGCTCGGGGGGGGGGAATGATCTCGCACACATACTCTTGTAATCTCCGAGAGCCTTTTCTCTTCCACTCTTTCTCGACATCTTCTCCATTCTGTGGCTGAAATCCGCCACTGACTTAGGCATCGAAGTGTCCCCGCCGGAACAACTCCGGCAAGGGAGCGGTCCTGCGATGCAGCGGCTCTGACAGGCCAATCCAGGGACTCCACACCAACAGATTGGCACGCCAGGTAAGGGGGATGGCAGCATTAACGCTCTTCAAGCTCCCTCTCAGACAAGGGGAAGAAAAAAAAGTTTTTTGATGGCAAGAGGAAAAGCTTAAATTGCTTCTACAAGCCAGAGTCATGCTCCATCTCAAGGGAGTATACCCCCGGAGGAGAACGATGTTCCACCTCCCACAGTTATTGTGGGAGCACAGCAGTTTGAAGCTCTTATGAACCAGGTCGCCAACCTAATGGCCATAGTTCAAGAATTCCAAGACAGAGCCTTTCCGGTGGCAAACCATCGGCTGTTTCTAGACATAGCTCTCGATCCCGAAGAAGGAGAGCTCCGCGGGAGGATTCCACACATCGTTCCCCCCGTTCTTGGCCTTCTCCTGAAGGTCGAACTTCAAGATTGCCTAGGTCCGTCAATTCCCCGCAGAAAGGGAAAAGGCCTAGGCAAACCTCCTCCTCCTCCAAAGACTCCACTTCAGTGGAAAGAGCACCGAAGCAGACTCCCGATTATGATGGGAGGTTCAGAGCCATCGAGTCAGAGATGGAAAAGGTGCGAAAACAGAGAATGCGGGATCAGAGAGATCCCGATGACTTGATTGTGGGTGATCTACGCCTACCCTACACCGACCACATCATGGCCGAGGTCACCCCTCAGCACTCAGGGTTCCCTAGATGGAGCCCTATGACGGCACCACCGACCCCCTCGATCATTTGGACAGCTTCAAGGCCCATATGATGATTCAAGAAGCTTCAGACATGATGTATTGCTTGGCATTCCCAGCTACCTTGAAGAAGTCCGCTCGGATGTGGTACTCGAGCCTGCGCCCAGGTACCATCGATTCCTTTTTTGAGTTAGAAAAGCTGTTTGTCTTGCATTTCAGGACCTGCCGCAAGACTCCTCGAAATATGGATACATTGTTTCTCCTTCACTAGAATGAAGGAAAAAGCCTGAGAGACTATATCTCTAGGTTTAATGCGGCCATGCTTGAGATCCCCGATCTCAACGAACACGTGGCCATGTCAGCACTAAAGAAGGGGCTTCATACCTCCAGGCTTACTTTTTTCCTGGATAAGAAGTTCCCTAAAAGCTATGCTGAGCTCCTATCAAGGGCTCAGAAATATGCCGATGCTGAAGAGCAGGCGGTGAATCGACGATTGATTGAAGGAAAACCCCCTTCAAAGAAGAAGAATAATAGGGGACAAGGTCCCCAAACCTCTAACAATAATGGTGGCATGTATACAGACTGCCGAAGAAGTCCTCCCTGGCCTAAAGCAATGAGAGGAAGATTTGACTCTTACACCCCCCTCAACCTCCCTCGAGAGAAGATCCTCATGGAGATAGAGAAAGAAAACTATCTCCAACGGCCCCGTCCCATGAAGGCCCCCTCTTCCGTAAGGAATAGGAATAAATCCTGCTGATTCCACCGAGACCACGGCCACCATACAGAAGAATGCATCCAACTGAAGGATGCAATTGAGGATCTCATCAAGAGAGGATACTTGGGATGGTATATCGATCGCCAAGGCTCCCGGTCGGAAGCAACTATTCCCCAGCCACCTTCTGAAGAGGCCGAATTACCAAATCAAAGGCCCACCAACAGAGGTGTAGGGATGATACACCGACCCACCAACTGGAGAAGGGATGAAGATGAAGCTTCAAAGCAACTGAAGGATAACAACTCCATCCACTTCTCCGACGATGACCTTGCAGGAGTTCGGCTCCCGCATGATGATCCTCTTGTAATTTTGGCCGTAGTGGCTAATTATGATGTACAGCGAGTTCTTGTAGATAATGGAGTTTGACTGATGTCTTGATGTACGATGCATTCTCTAAAATGTGTTTGCCCAGACATCAACTGCAAAGATCCCCCATACCGCTCTCTGGTTTCGGGGGTAACCAAGTTTATGCCGAGGGGGAAATAGTGCTGCCTGTAACCCTTGGCATCGAGCCTCGACAAAAGACATTGCCAATCAACTTCACGGTGGTCCAGATCCCCTCAGCATACAACATTATTCTGGGATGGCTTGCCTTGAACAGGTTCCGAACCATGATCTTCTCTTACTACCTCTTAGTACGCTTCCCCACCAGGAATGGTGTTGGAGAAGTTATGGGGAACCAGAGGACGGCACGATAGTGCCTAATGATTGAAGACAAGCATTTCAAGGATTCGACTACTCCGGATCAGCTAGATCCGAGGGATGCAACCATAAATCTTGGTGAGCCCATGCAGAGGACCATCCGGATACCTTTGAAAGAGGAAGATCCCTCCAGAGTTGTACAGATTGGGAGTGCGCTTGATGAGGAAACCAGAACGGAGTTGATCCGTTTCCTCAGGGACAACGTCGATGTCTTCGCCTGGTCGGCTTCGGACATGCCCGAAATTCCTGCCGAAGTAATCACTCATTGGCTGGAAGTAACCCCTGGGTACAAGCTGGTGTGGCAGAAAAAGAGGAGCTTCACCCCCGAAAGACAGCAAGCTGTAGACGAAGAGGTTGGCAAGCTCCTCAAAGTAG
Source organism: Areca catechu (assembly GCA_021397845.1). Classification (NCBI taxonomy): domain Eukaryota; kingdom Viridiplantae; phylum Streptophyta; class Magnoliopsida; order Arecales; family Arecaceae; genus Areca; species Areca catechu. The sequence goes on along the minus strand of CM038053.1, from coordinate 137,557,817 downwards.
GGTTCATCAGAGAGGCCCGCTACCCTGAGTGGCTGGCCAATATGGTAATGGTGATAAAAGCTAGCAGCAAGTAGAGGATCCGCATCGACTATACAGACCGTAATAAGGCTTGCCTAAAGGATAGCTTCCCTCTCCCAAAAATTGATCAACTGGTCGACGCTACTGCCGGCCACCAGTTGTTGAGCTTCATAGATGCCTTCTCCGGCTACAATCAAATTAGAATGGATCCACAAGATGAGGAGAAGATGGCTTTCATCACTGATAGAGGTTTCTACTGTTACAAGATGATGCCATTCGGCCTCAAGAATGCCGGAGCGACATTTCAGAGACTGATCAACAAGGTGTTCGAAAAGCAACTGAAAAGAGATATGGAGGCCTATGTTGACGACATGATCGTCAAGAGCCTCCACCGGAGAGATCATATCCATGACTTGGAGAAATTGTTCGGCGCTCTTCGGCGCTACCATATGAAGCTAAACCCGGCAAAGTGTGCCTTTGGGGTCACTTCGGGCAAATTCTTGGGATTCCTTGTTACCAAACGAGGGATTGAGGCGAACCCTGAGAAGATTCAAGCCTTGAAAGATATAAGACATCCCTCCTGCAAAAAGAAAGTCCAACAGTTGACAGGGAGGATTGCCTCCCTAAGTAGATTTATCTCTCGGTCAACCAAGAAATGCCTTTCGTTCTTCAAGGTGCTCCGGCAATCAAAGGGCTTCGAATGGTCCGAAGACGTCGTGCTGCCTTTGAGGAACTGAAGAAGTATCTGGAGACCCCGCCATTGCTCTCCATGCTAAAAGAAGGCGAGGTTCTCTACCTGTACCTCTTTGCTTTAGATGAAGCAGTGAGTTCGGTTCTTGTCCGAATGGAAGAAGATGGGTTCCACAAGCCGATTTACTACATCAGCAAAGTCCTGCATGATGCAGAGACACGATATGTAAGAATGCAGAAGCTGATCTACTCAGTGATTGCGGCAAAGCAACTACTGCCATACTTTCAGGCCCACGCTATCGTGGTGCTAACTGATCAACCTCTCAAGGCCGTTCTCCGATCTCTGGACACTTCTGGAAGGATAGCCAAGTGGGCTGTGAAGCTAAGCAAATTTGATATCAGCTTCCAGCCCCGAGCGGCTATGAAGGCCTATGTGCTCTCCGATTTTTTAGCTGAATGCACCTGGAAGTCCGAAGATGAAGCCTCTTCGAAGAAGAAGAAGCCCCAAAGGAGGCGAACTCTGTTTGGGTGCTTCATGTGGACGGAGCTTCCAATGCTATTGGGTGCGGGGCTGGACTCATGTTGGCCGAACCTGATGGCTATACCCTAGAGTATGCACTCCGTTTCTCCTTCCACGCCTCCAATAATCAGGCTGAATATGAGGCCCTACTCGTCGAACTTCGGATCGCCAAAGATCTGGGAGTCCGGCAACTTCGAGCCTTCTTCGATTCTCAACTGGTTGTGAATCAAGTCAACGGAGAATACGCAGCCAAAGATCCAACCATGGTTCAATACCTGGAGAAGGTACAGGCTTTATCTTTCCAATTCGAATATTTTGAAATCATCCATATTCCCCGATCAGAGAACTCTCGGGCGGATGCACTGTCTCGACTGGCAACTACAGCACCGGAGTCTCTCGGGTGCACCTTTGTTGAACATCTTAAAACTCCAAGCATTATCGAAGAGGCTACAGAGGTGCGCCAGATTGATGCTGAGCCAAGCTGAATGGATCCCATTGTCAGGTTCCTGAATGAAGGAAAACTACTGGAAGATAAGGCAAAGGCCAAGAAGATCTGCTGGATGGCGTCTCAATACGTCATCTTAGATGGAACCCTCTACAAGAGATCGTTCTCTTAACCACTACAAAAATGCCTAGGACCCACTGATGCATATTATACTTTGAGAGAGGTCCACGAGGGCATATGTGGGGGTCACTTGGGAGGCAGATTTCTAGCATACAAGATTATTCTACAGGGGTATTACTGGCCCTCCATCCAAAAGGACTTAGCTGATTTCGTGCGGAAGTGCGACCAATGCCAGAGATATGCCAATATGCAGAGACAACCTGCGAGTCACCTAACTCAATTGGCAGCCCCATGGCCTTTTGTCCAGTGGGGGATGGACATTCTTGGCCCATTCTCACCAGCATCAAGGCAAAGAAAGTTTCTCCTAGTGGCCATCGACTATTTTACGAAGTGGGTGGAAGCGAACCATTGACCCAGATCATAGAAGGCAAGGTGGAAAATTTTGTGAAAAATTCCATCATCTTCAGGTTCGGCATCCCATATGTCATCATCATGGACAACGGGGGACAATTCGACAATCCGAAGTTCAAGGACTTCTGTGCTCGGTACCATATCCAACATCGGCTGACATCCGTTGCTCACTCATAGTCCAACGGAGAGGCCGAAGTTACCAACCGGACCTTCCTCCATGGTCTGAAGACAAGATTGAACGCTGTCAAAGGGCTTCGGGCCAAAGAACTGACCTCCATTCTTTGGGTGTACCGAACTACCCCGAGAATGACCACCAATGAATCTCTGTTCAACCTGGCCTACGGTACCGAAGCCGTACTACCCATTGAAGTCTCCCTACAGTCCTTGAGAATTGACAACTATGAAGAGCCTGAGAATTCTGATCGCAGAAGATTGATCTGGATTTGCTATCAAGCACCAGGCTACAGGCCCAGATAAGGATGGCAGTGTACTAGCAAAAGGTCACCAAGTATTACAACTCAAGGGTGAAGGAGCAAACCTTTTGTACAGGGAACATGGTATTGCAAAGAGCAGAAGTGTTCAGGTCCATGGAACAGGATAAACTCTCCCCCAACTGGGAAGGCCCATATCAAGTCGAAGAAGTCATTCGACCAGGGACATATCGACTCAAGACCCTAGAGGGAAAAGTCCTATCCCGGCCATGGAATGTACAAAACCTTCGCAAATATTATCAACGAAAGAGTTCCTGAAATTCCTGTGCAAAGCTCCTCAACCCTACTCAACTCATAATGGCTAGTTGCATCGACTGAACAACAACAGCCTAAATGACTTGATCTGAAAAATCAGTCAACTGCGCAAAGAAGAGTCTGATCCACTCACCTTATCAGTATGCCCGACGAGCGCAATGGATGGTCTAACCAGGCCACCAAAAAGATCAAGGGTGTAGGGATGGTTCTCGTAACCTACCCTACGGTGAATCCGAACACGCGCCGAGGCGGGCCTGAACAGCCTACCTTAATCATGAAAGAAAGTGCACAGGATGGTGTAAACACCTTACCCTACGTAAAATCCGAACACGTGCCTAAAGGACCACAGTTGTCCTCTCTGTCAACAACAAACATTCTCAAAATGGTCCAATTGACCTCACTTCTTCCCTGTAGACTGAAAGTGATTTACGGAGTCTACATTACAGACAAATCGTGACGCAATACATCGCAAAAAGTATGTGGGAAGAGGTAACAGAAAAGATCAATCATTTCTTTCAAATTTTTACAAAAAAAAAGAAAGAGAAAAGAAAGAAAGAAACTCTCCTAAAGAGAGAGTAAGGAAAAAGAAAAGAAACTCTCCTAAAGAGATATATATATATATAAAAAAAAAGGAGCAGCAGTAGCAAAATCTGGGAAATTTTCAATAACTCCCCGATGGGTTTTTCCCATACTGTCGGGGAGAGACCTGGTGGGACGAAGAAGGGCTCCCGGGGTTCCCATCCGAACTCGAGTCTGACCCCTCATCGGAGTCAGAATCGAACTCGTGGCCGGGGAAGGGAACGGAGGGTTTGATATTATCCAAGCCCTTCAAGTTGTAAAACTTGGAGGCTTTCCTCCAGCACTCCTAAAACCCCTGGTGAAAGGAGTCCAGGGCCACCCTGGTGAGCTCGTCCTTGAAGGCGGCAGAAGCTCTGAAGTTTGTGACAGCATCCGCCGCCTCCCTCTTTGCCTCCTTTGTCGTCGTGGTCGCCACTGTGACCTGAGCCCATGCCTCCCTCAACTGAGCCTCTAGAAGGTGGACCTTCTTCTCGAGACGGTCCACCAGAGGCTCCTCCTCTTCACCTCCTGGCCTAGGTGACTCCGGACTTCGCTTCCTCTTGGGGTCGATAGCCCTCCTTTTCGTTGCTTGGCGGAGCTCAGAAGTGCTGAACCTCATGGTTAATGGAGGGAAGAAGCCTACGGAAATGATGGCCTTTGACAACGGAGGGCAGGGTCCTATTTATAGAAACTCTGCACCCATGACCAACTATAGGGAAGCGTGCTCCACGTCCTTCCTAGCCGCGTTAGAAAGTGCCACGTGTCCGGGCGACGCTTCGAGAACCAGAAAGTCTCTCGAAAGCCATCCCCAGGACAGCAACTGCCATTGCTTCGAATCTGGAGAAACCTGCATCGTGCGACGGCATCATTAAAAAAAGAGACCCGACAGCTCATACGGTGCAAGAAATTACGATTGTGCAAATTTTGACGTGCCACATGGACAACAATGATCCTAATCAAATCTCCCTAATCCGCGGGGGACACTCCGATGCCTAAGTCAGTGGCAGATTCTAGCCACAGAATGGGGAAGGTGTCGAGAAAGAGTGAAAGAGAAAAGGCTCTCGGAGATTATAAGAGTATGTGTGCGAGATCATTCGCCCCCCTCCGAGTTACCCTTCTTACCCATATTTAAAAGAAGGCCCCCGGCCTACGGCCTGCTCTTTTTCCGTTGATCATGGGAAGCCAGTCTCTCCCATGATTGGCGATCGTGGGTTGTTAATGAGCAGTTTCGGCCAGATCGGAGGCGTGGCTGTAGGAGTTGCATGCCATGATCATGACATGATGAGTGTCGACTATAACCGTTAGTTACAGTTATCTTTCTGGAATAGGTTATGATCCAAGCTTTGGGTTTTTCCTTGTGTGGGCTGAAGACTTGGTATTTCCTCGAGGCCGGAGTTCGTGTCTATAGCGGGGTTCGAAGCACGTGCCTTTGAAAGTCGATGAGGAGTTCAGTCTTCGGTCGAGTCTGAAGAAGTCACCTGAAGAACTGGCCTTCGATGTTGCCATCCGGCGTGTGGCCTTGGGTCGCCTGCAATCGGCTTGTCCCCGGTTTGTTCGAAGTCCATAGTCCGGAGAGAGAACTTCGACCAGTCGAATCGGAGTTCAGTTTGTAGCTTGAACCAGGATTCCCAACACTTGCCCCCCTACTCTCAGTTCTCGAAGCGGAGATTTGCCTTGAGAAGTGAGAGTATTAGTGTCTTGTTGTTTTCCTCCTGAGATGTAGTGTGGTGGATGATTACAAAATCCTTGACAGGACTGTCCATCATGATTCGGGAATCAGATGGTGGATAGATGTAACTCCTGGATTAGAGAGGAAGTAGAAAGTGGGTAGCCCTGGAGCCGCCTCTCCTTTCCCCGTTGCATGGTAGTTGAGGCAATCTTTTGGTTGGGATTTGGATGGTTGTGGTGGCCTTCCTCCGTCCGTTAGATGAAAGGTATGCCTTATCCTGGCGGTCAGTCGCAAGTGGGTTATCTCCCAATGTAACCTTGAGTCAATCCAACCCCCGGCGGGGCTCCAGAGACCCTTGTTTTTCTTTTGGGAAATGGTGAAGGTCCGGCCAAGGAAGCTTCTTCAACCTTGTCTCATCCCCTGCTCGAACTATTCTAAACTACCAGTCTATTCCTCAAGTAGAAACTTCTTTTCGCTCCCTTGCTTCATTCCTTTGTCATGGAAGAGACCGTTGAGAGTCAGGGGAAAAGGTTGGGCCTTCGAGGGCCGGAGATATAGTAGGTCCGAAGTCGGTTCCCAGCTCGGTTTCTCAGGACAAGGCAGCCCTTCTTTGGGAATGCTACCGCATTCCTGAGGAGTTTCCCTTTGTCCTTCCTACGCCCGAGGAGCGGGTGAACGAAGCTCCCCCTAGGTGCCTAGCTGTATACGAAGATCACCTGAAGGCTGGTTTTCGGCTTCCCCTGCACCCCTTCTTTGTTAAGATTTTTCACTTGTACCAAGTGGTGCCAGCACAGTTGACCCCAAACAGCATCAGGAACATCTACGGGTTCCTGGTTATGTGCAGCATTGCCAATGTAGAACCTAGGACCAACTTGTTCACGACCCTTTTCGTTTTCAAGAGGGACTTCCACAGCAATGGATGGTGGGTGATTGGCCCTAGATCGGGACGTAGGGTGATCAAGGACATGCCCAGCACCATCCAAGGGTGGAAACCCGTCTTCGTATTTGTGTTGTCTTTTGATCCATGGAGCTTCGATACTGTATGGAAGAAGCCTCGCCTGATCGCCAATGATGGAAAGAAAGTCTTGGCGGCCGATCAATTGGATTATGATCTTCTGGTTAACTCTGAAGTTGCCCCCATCTGGGAGCTGTTGAAGGAGAGGAACCTCCATCGGGCGGGAATTAGTAAATTCCCCTCATTAGGTATAGAGATGAGAATTTCCGCCCCTCTACTTCAGGTTTTATTATAGCTCATTTAACTGATGTGAGCCCCTTTGCCTGTAGGTGGCGAGATGAAGCACGATTTGAGCTGGCTTCGCCAAACTTCGGAGAAGAGGGTTGCACAGGCCCCTTCTACCAGGTCTGTAGTCTGGAAGAAAGCTCGAAGGGATGGTCCCGAAGGGGACCAAAGCACTTCGTCCTCCCGGGGCACCCTGGGAGAAGATGTAGCGGCTGCGGAAGGGGCTCCGGCGAGATCCTGTCCAGTCGAAACTTTATCGACGGTCTTCTCCCCAGTCGACACGACGGGGAGCCCGCCTCAATGAGTGGATGTGCCGCTGGTTTGCCCCCCCGTCGCTGATAGAGGCAAAGCGCGGCAAGTCGAAGGAGAGTTCATCCACGGGGCTTCTTCAGTTGGAGGCCGTTCGATGAACTCCTCGGAGCTTCTGCCTATGGGGGGACTGCTGGTCCCGACCGAAGCCAGACAGGCATTGAAGGGTACGATACTGTCCCACAACCTGGCAATTCTCCGAAATCGGAGCCTTCTCAAAGTGTCCAACTCTGGCTTCACCGCCCTGCAACAGGTATGACCATCACCGCCTCCTTTGCCTCGAGAATTATTTGATCCTCGATTTCTCTTTTTTGATGTAGTTGGTCTATGACTTCACTTTCATGGAGGAAGGCCTGGGGAACGTGAACAGCCTCATTCACGGCCTCAAGGAGAAGCTTTAGACCGCTAAGGCTACCAGGGAAGTACCCGAAGAGCTGAAGCAGTCCATGGAGGACCGTCTCGTTCGGGTAATTGATGAAGTTCGCAAACTAAAAGGTGAACTGAAAGGTGCCCACTTGAGGATAGCGGGACAAGAGGCAGGGTGGAAGAGGCGTAGGAAGCAAGTCGAGTCCCTGGAGCATGCTGCCAGGGAGGATTAGGAGAAGATGGAGAATTTATCCAAGGTGGCGAAGGAGGCTTCTAGGAGGGCCGAAGTGGCAATCCTGGAATTCGAAGCCGCTAAGAGGGAGTCCGAAGCTGCCAGGCGAGAGTCTGAATCTTTGAGGAAGCGGATAGACAGTGCCGTGGCTGACTTCAAGATGTCTTCACAATTCTAGACAGAGATTGATGAAGCGTTATTATATGCCTACCAGCATGGCTTCAACGATGGACTCTCCAAGGTAAAGGAGACCTTCCCTTACATCGACCTTTCTAGTATTCCCTCCTACAACATAATTGGAGAGGAAGGAGAAGAGTGGAGGAAGCCGAAGCTGTAGTGGAGGTCGAGGGGGCGCCATGTTCGGAGGAGGAGGTTGTTACCCCAGTCGAAAGTCCGGAGGTGATCCTAGCTCTGATCCCAGCTCAGGAAGTAACTCGGGCTGGAGGAGTCCAAGTTGAAGGTTCTCCTATCCCGGCCCAGATTGGTGAGGTCCTCTCAGAGCAAATTGACAAGTTGCTCCAGTCCTGTGGTGTGGAGCCTTCCCCTACTGATGTTGAGTGACTTGGATCACTCTGGATGTATTTTCCTTCTTTCTTACTTATATTGCCAATGAACATTGTATGGTAGATTTTCTGGGTTTTGAAATGAATTCTCCTTTATTTGCACATGCATTGTTGTGCCTCATGTGTAGCCTGAAACGGTTCTACCATTTCTTCTTTTGCCTAGTCAAACGACAGCCTCCGAAGGCCGTTCAGTCGATAAGAACTGGTTTTACCGTTCTCTTTTCTGTTTGGCTGAGCAGTCGTGGCCGAAGGCTGTTCAATCGGTGAGGATGAAACCTGGAATGGTCCAGAACTCCGTTGCCGAAGACTGCCACCTTTCTTTGGATGTTAAATTTGTCTGTTAGGGCGGACATAAGTCATCTTCCCGCCAATCAGTGATTAGGGAGATTTGATTAGGATCATCGTTATCCACGTGGCACGTCAAAAGGTTGGATGGCAAGTGTTAGATTGACTCAAGGTTACCCTAGGAGATAACCCACTTGCGACTGACCACCAGGATAAGGCATACCTTTCATTCGACGGACGGAGGAAGGCCACCACAACCATCCAAATCCCAACCAAAAGATTGCCTTAACTACCATGCAATGGGAAAAGGAGAGGCAGCTCCAGGGCCACCCACTTTTCCCTTCCTCTCTAATCCAGGAGTTACAGCTGTCCACCATTTGATTCCCGGATTATGATGGACAGTCCCGTTAAGGATTCTGTAATCATCCACCACACCGCCTCTTGGGAGGAAAATGACAAGGCACTAATACTCTCACTTCTCGAGGCAAATCTCTTCTTCGAGAACTGAGAGTAGGAGGCAAGTGTTGGGATATCCTGGTTCAAGCTACAAACCGAACTCCGGTTTGACTGGCCGAAGTTCTCTCTCCGGACTACGGACTTCGAACCAAGCCGGGTACAAGCCGATTGTAGGTGACCCAAGGCCACATGCCGGATGGCAACATCCGAAGGCCAGTTCTTCAGGTGATGTCTTCGGCCTCGACCGAAGACTGAACTTCTCATCGACTTCGAAAGCACGTGCTTCGGACCCCGCCATAGACACGAACTCTGGCTTTAGGGAAATACCAAGTCTTCGGCCCACGTAAGGGAAAACCCAAAGCTTGGATCATAATCTGTTCCAGAAAGGCAGCTGTAATCAACGGTTACAATCGACACTCATCATGCCATGATCATGGCGCGCGACTCCTGCAGCCATGCCTCTGATCTAGTCGGAACCACTCATTGACAACCCACGATCGCCAATCATGGAAGAGGTTGGCTCCCCATGATCACCGAAAAAAGAGCGAGCCGTAGGTCGGGGGCCTTCTTTTAAATATAGGTAAGAAGGGTAGCTCGGGGGGGGCGAATGATCTCGCACACATACTCTTGTAATCTCTGAGAGCCTTTTCTCTTCCACTTTTTCTCGACACCTTCCCCATTCTGTGGCTGGAATTCGCCACTGACTTAGACATCGGAGTGTCCCCCGTCGGAACAACTCCGGCAAGGGACCTGTTTTGTAGGTGAACCAGGGAGCGGTCCTGCGACGTAGCGGCTCTGACCGACCGATCCAGGGACTCCATGCCAACATTTTGGCATACTTTTTCATTCAATTTTATATTTCAAAGCTCAAAAACTTTGATCAACAGAGCTAATAAATGTTGAAGTGTAAAACATTATGTATTAGAGTTTGTAAAAAAAATTGAAATTCAAGGCTTTAAACATTATAAGTTAGAACTTAAAGTATCAGAGCTTGAAATATCAATACATGTTCTCTTCAAGTATCAGAGTAAATATGTATCAGAGCTTTGAAGTATCTCAATATTTTATCCTTTTCATGCAATACATTCTTCCCCTTTTTGTCAATCAATCAAAAAGGTTGAGAAAGAATTAAGCTCAGATTTTAAAATAGATTGAGAAAGTATTGAAAATTGTTTGAGATAATTTTACTTTCTCATATTTATCTTGAAATTCTAATTAAAAGATTAATCATTGTAAGAGCAATCCAACATTCAATTCATAGAGAAATTGAAGAATTTGTAAGACAAAAGATGCACTTTCATTTCATTTCAAAACTTCAGTACAAAGTATAAAAGGGTAATACATTTAGTCACTATCTATATCTTTGCTAGGTTTTGAAGGAGTTTGGCTAGGAATTTGAATGCCAGGTGGTAGAGAAGCAATAGGATCAATAAATTATGGAATAATGTGGAATTCAGGTGCCCTAATGTGTGGAGCAGGTTGTCTTGGATGGCGTGAATGACTAGGAAAGGATCTAGAAGAAGCATTGAGAGTAGCTAGGATGTCTTCAATCTTGCCCATCATTTTTCACTGAAAACTGTTCATTGATATCAATTTGGCTTCAACTTTCTTTACACTTCTAGAAGCAACCAAGTCTTCTATTCCTTCTTTGATTTCTGCCACTTCTTTTTATAGTGTAAGCATTTCTGAAGCTTGAACATTGGCAAATGCTTCGGCTGAACCTCTCAATCTTCCATATTCACTTCTAATTATACAAATACCTTTGGTATAATCTTCCTCCATCCTTTTTTCTACTTCAAGTGATCCTATTCTGACCCTTAAGTTATCCATCTCAGTTCTGTAGGCTTCAAGGATTTGAGTGATTGAGCTTTTGATAGAATCTGAACTTGATGTAATCAACTGAAGGATCGGCTGGACATTTGTCACAGTTGTACTAGTTGTTGCAGTTTTGGAGGTTTCAATATTTTCAATTCTTTCTTTTAGATCATTTATTTGTTCTCCAAACTAGGTTAGCCTGTCATCAACTGATTTTTGAAATACTCCAAACATCTCATCCATAGAAGACTTAATGGATTCAGTCATACTGTTCATTTGTTGTGCTAAGAAGTCTTGTATCATTGAAGTGTTCATAGTAGGAGTAGTAGCAGCTTGATCATAACTTGGAATGTTTGGAGCCTGATCAAAGGTAGGTGTGCTGTATGGCATGTCAGGCAAGTTAGGGATAGAAATATTTAGAAAAGAAGTATCGAAGTCCATCTGGATAGGGGATTCCTGCTGTTTCTATGGCTCAGGGATGTGCAATGTGGTGCCTTCACCAGCCTCTTCTTCTATTTATTCTTGGACTTCTTCAGTCTCTTCAACTATAGGAGTGTCAATTTTCTTCTTCTAGGTACCATCTGTTAACAAGTATCCCATTCTCTGAAGGGTCTTGGCTGTGTATGTGTCAGTGTGGAGTAATGCCTTACTGTCTTCTCCTGTCAAGTCTAAACTTGCTCTTTGAAAGAAGATTGAAAGAATCATTCCATATAGTAAGTAGGCTTTAACTTTCCTAATTGCCTCCTTCATTTGGCTAATCATAATTGTAGGCAAATTAATCTTTTCTCCATTAATTAAGAGCTCCATAAAATATAATTCCTTTTCACTTACCCAATCGAATCGACCTATTCTAGGTAAGAAGATCTGACTTATGAAGTTATATAGGAGTCTCATCTCAATGGACAACATGCTTGCTTTGAGAATCCCAATCTCATTTACCTCAGCTTTTTCCAAAACTATCTGCAATGCCTTGGTTCTGTCCTTCAGTACAAGATATTCTATGCCTTCAAAAGGCATTTCCAAAACACTTCCTAGGATTTCAGCAGAAATAATTATCCTCTTTCCTTTAACTGAGGACTCAATGAAATTCTCTCCAAACCTTAAATTTTCATAGAACATTCTTACTAGGTTTGGATAGGTCTTAATATCCAGTGAACACAAATTCCTCCAACCTTGGTTTTCAATAAGATCCCCAATCACAAAATTGATTTCCCTTAGATATTCGAATAAAATACGTCCCCTGATAGTGATTGGTCTCATATCAGGGACATTTGGCGGCTTGGAGAAATAGGGATTCCTTCTTCTTCAGGTTGTGGTTCATTCCAGGAGACATTATCTTCTCGGAATTTCGTTCTTCGTTCTTGTGGAGCCGCATCACCAATTCTCCCAGATTTCTTCCCAGCTACTCTCCTTGCTGCCATAGTGAAGAAATTGAGTTTAGAGGAGGTTTATGGAAGTTTAGTGAAGTTTGGAAAGTTTCTTGGAGGGAATGGAATAGGGTTTAGGAGTAAGAATGGTAAAAACAAAACCCTATGGTTCGAATTAAAAAAGAGACGTCTCGACATCGAGCCGGCTCGACCAACAGTTCATCTACTCAAGTCGGCTCGAGCAGAGGGAGCTCAAAGAATAATTTTTGTATTTCAAGCAAGGCTCATAAAATTCTGGAATTTGGATCAGAAGGTTATCTAGATACATTGTCCTTAAGACTCTAGAGGTGTTTCTAGATAGGATCACATAATCTTAGTTCATTATAATCATTGCAAACCTATCTAAATTCAATGGTTTGGTAAAGATATCAGCAAGTTGGTTTTCAGTTGGCACATATTCAAGAGTAATATCATTATTCAAAACATGTTCTCTTATAAAATGGTGCCTAATTTCAATGTGTTTAGTTCGTGAATGCTAAACAGGATTTTTTGTCAAATTAATGGCACTTGTATTATCACATTTGATTAGAATTTTAGATTGTGTAACACCAAAATCTTCTAGCTGTTATTTAATCCATTAAACTTGATCACAACAACTACTAGCAGCAACGTATTCTGCCTCGGCAGTAGACAATGCTATAGAGTTTTGCTTCTTATAGTGCCATGAAATTAAATTCAACCCTAGAATTGGCATGTACCACTAGTGCTCTTTCTATCAATTTTGCAACCAGCATAGTCAGTATCAGAAAAACCAATTAAATTCAAAGATGATTCTTTAGAATACCAAAGACCTAAGTTACTTGTACCTTTCAAGTATTTGAAAATTCTTTTAACAGCAAGCATATGTGTTTCTTTAGGATTACATTGAAATTTAGCACAAACACATACACTGTACAAGATATCAGGCCTACTAGCTGTCAAATATAAAAGGGATCTGATCATATCTTTATATAGCTTTTGGTCAACTTTGGATCCACTTTCATCTTTGTCTAACCTGCAGGTAGGACTCATGGATGTGCTAGCCTCTTTGCTTGTTTCTATGCCAAATTTCTTGATTAATTCCTTGATGTACTTGGCTTGGCTTATAAAGATTCCTTCCTTCATTTGTTTGACTTGTAATCCAAGAAAGTAGTTGAGCTCACCCATAAAGCTCATTTCAAACTTAACCTGCATTAGCTCAGTAAATTCTTCACGAAAACTTTCATTAGCTGTACCAAAGATAATATCATCAATGTATATTTGTACAACTAACTTGTCATTTCCTTTGTTCTTAATAAAAATATTTTTGTTAATATTTCCTCTTTTAAAATCATTTTCAAGTAAAAACATGCTCAATCTACCATACCAGGCCCTAGGTACTTATTTTAAACCATATAAAGCTTTGTTCAACTTAAACACATGATTTGGAAAAGCATGATTTTCAAAACCTGGTGGCTGTTCTATAAAAACTTGTTCAGAAATAAATCCATTTAGAAAAGCACTTTTGACGTTCATTTGAAAGAGTTTAAAATTCATGTAGCAAGCAAATGCAAGAAGTAATCTAATGGTCTCAGGTCTTGTTACTGGAGCATAAGTTTCATCAAAATAGATATCTTCTTCTTGATTGAATTCATTTGCTATCAACCTGCTTTATTTCTAATTACTTTACCATTTTCATCTAGTGTGTTCCTATAGACCCATTTGGTTTCTATTATTGGATGGTCTGTTGGTCTACTAACTAGTGTCCAAACATTATTCCTGTCTAACTGGTTTAATTCATCATGCATGGCCATCATCCAGTTATAATCATTTTCAGCTTCTTCTAAATTGTGTGGTTCAATTTGAGAGACAAAGGCTAGGTAGTCATGTGCATCTCTATGTGCTGACCTAGTCCTAACACCATGAGAAGGATCACCAATGATTAAATCTTTGGGATGTGAAGTAACATACCTCCATTCCTTTAGTAAATCAGCATGATCCTTGCTTACCATTTCACTTCCATCTTGCATTGGCTTGTCTTGAATGTTTAGATCGTTCATTTCTATTTGTAATGTACCTGCATCATTATTTTTGCACTCATCTTTTCTTGATGGTGAGGGGTTAGCTTCATTAAAGATAACATGAATTGACTTTTCTACAGTAAGAGTCCTCTTGTTAAACACTCTATATGCTTTGCTATGTAATGAATAACCAAGGAATACAGATTCATCAGATTTTGCATCAAACTTTCCTAGATTAGCCTTACCATTATTTAACACAAAACATTTACACCCAAAAATATGAAAATAATTGATATTTGGTTTTCTTCCATTCCAAAGCTCATAGGGGGTTTTCTTTGAAATTGGTCATATCAAAACTTGATTTAGTATATAACAGGCAGTGTTCATGGCTTTTGCCCAAAAGTACCTTGGAAGATTACCTTCACATAACATTATTCTGGCCATCTTTTCCAAAGTCCTATTCTTTCTCTCTACAACATCATTTTGTTGTGGTGTTTTAAGAGCAAAGAAGTTATGATCAATGCCGTGCTCAGTGCAATATTCATCAAAGAATTGATTTTGAAATTCAGTTCCATGATCACTTCTAATAGAAATAACAGAAAGATTTTTCTCATTTGAAACCTTTTTATGAAAATTTTGAAATACATCAAAAGTTTCATCTTTATGTGCAATAAATAATACCGATGTGAATCTAGAAAAGTCATCTACAATCACAAGGCCATATTTCATACCTTCTAGGCTTGTGGTCCTAGTTGGTCCAAATAAGTCCATATGAAGTAGCTCAAGGGGTCTAGTTGTTAAAATAACATTTTTCGATTTAAAACTCCCTCTATTTTGTTTGCCTAATTGACAAGCATCACATACATAATCAAGATCAACTTTGAAATGAGGCAAACCTCTAACTACATTCTTTGAGATTAATTTGGTAATAGTATGCATGCTAGCATGACCTAATCGTCTATGCCATAATAAACATGACTCCTTCATCTTAGCATTCATTGCTACTAAACTAGAACTACTAGACATGGCTAGATCATTTAGATCTACTATATAGATATTTCCGGGTCTATGGCCAATAAATTTGTTGCTAGAGTCAAAAGAGTTAGTTACTATACACATAGATGATTCAAAGATAACTTTGAAGCCTTTATCACATAATTGACTAATACTCAATAAATTATGCTTCATTTTATCTACTAGCAGCATATCTTCAATAAAAGTACAGGGTGTTAATTTAATCTTACCGATTTCGATTATTCTCCCCTTGCCATTATCTCCAAAGGTAACTAATCCTCATTCTTTCATTTGTAGGGTGATGAACTGATTCTTGTCACCCGTCATATGCCTTGAACAGCCACTGTCAAGATACCATCTTTTCTTTAATTTTTGGGCTACAAGATAATCCTGCAAAATAATCAAGGAGTGATTATAGGTACCCAAGCTAACTTGGATCCTTTCGGGTTAGTAAAATTGGTTCCCTTTGGAACCCAAATGATTCTATATTTCAATGCACTAATCATGGAATTTTTTAAAGAATTGCATTGATAAGATTTATGCCCAAATCTATGACATGCATAACAAATAATTTTGTCATTTTTGAATGATGCATGCTTTGAAGCTATAACAGATGCAGAAATAGGAATACTTGATTTGAAGGATTTTTGCATAGTATTCTTAGAAACATATTTCAAGCCATTTGAAATTGATTTCGATGGAAAACCTTTTTCAAATCTAGCATTTACAGCTGAAGCTTTAAAAGACATAAATTTTGTTGCTGAAATTTCTTTAGCATTTATAGCATTAAATCCAATTCCAGCTTTACTTTTAGAGTCCTTTTGTTCTTTCAAAATTAGCTCAAGCTTATTGGAACTTAAGGTCAGTTTTTCTACTAAAGGCTTAAGCTTTTCAACCTCCTTTTTCAAATCAATATTTTCAGCAACTAAAATATTATTTATCTTATTTAAAATAATTTTTTCATTATTCAAGATAATAACATTTTTAGAAAGGTTATTCAATTTTCTTTGCAAAATGTTATTCTTTTCAAAAATTTCATCCTTTTCTTTTAATAAAACATCGTTTTGTTTCTTTAAGGACTTAATTTTAACCCCAGCTTTCTTGAATTCGATGAGTAAATCATGAAATGTAGAATTCAGTTCATCATATGTAAATTCAGTTTGAAGCTCAAGGGATGATACCTCATTTTCAAGACCCATCAAGCAAAGATTCATAGATTTCTGAGCCTCTTCTTCTTCATTTGATGAAGACGCTTCGCTATCGCTCCATGTTGCTACCATTGCTTTCTTTTTATTTTTCTTAAATCCCTTTTTAAATAAAGGACAATCTGATCGGACGTGCTCTAGCTTTTTGCACTCGTAACATGTGGGCACCTCTTTTTCTTTCTCCTTTTCCTTGTCTTTCTCCTTATTGAACTCTTTGTTCTTGTGGAATTTTCTAAAATATCTTCCTTTCTTTCTTCCCAAGAACTTTCTGAATTTTCTGATGATCATGGCAACGTCTTCGTCTTTCATGTCGCTTTCAGTAGAGGAGCTTTCATTTTCTGATTCTTCATCCCTTTTAGAATCCATAGTAGCTTTAAAAGCGATCGATCTCCTTTTCTTTTGATTATCTTCAGTTCAGTGCTGCATGGTCCGTTCATGTGTGATAAGAGATCCTAGCAGTTCATCCAGCAATAAGGTATTCAAATCTTTTGCTTCTTGGATGGCAGTCACTTTCAGATCCCACTTATCCGAAAGAGATCTTAGAATCTTGTGCACTAGATCTGCATTAGTGTATACCCTGCCAAGACTTTTTCAGTCAGTAATAATGTCAGTGAAATGTGAAAACATGGTAGAGATTGTTTCATTTGGTTCCATCTTAAATAATTCATAACTATGTACAAGAAGATTAATTTTAGAAGACTTCACTTATGAAGTTCCTTCATGGGTTACTTTGAGTTTATCCCAAATTTCTTTTGCCGAAGAGCAAATTGAAATTTGATTAAACTCATTACTATCCAAAGTGCAATATAACAAGTTCATGGCTTTGGCATTTAACTCTCCCATCTTCATGTCATGTTCATCCCAATCCTCTTCAGGTTTAGGAACATCCACTCCTTCAATTTTAACCATGGGGATATAAGGACCCTTTAGAATGACCTTTCATAATTGAAAATCAACTGCTTGAATATAGATCTTCATTCTAGCTTTCCAATATGCATAATTTGTGCTAGTGAAGAGTGGAGGTCTATTAGTTGATTGGCCTTCCACCAAGGATGTACTTATTGGATGAGCTATCAATCTTTACTCTAATATATTCAAAGACACTGCTCTGATACCAGTTGTTATCCAGGTGGCTACCCAAGAGGGGGGTGAATTGGGCCTTTTAAAAATTGAAGGCAAGTAATATGCAATTTAAAATCCTTTGCAAGTGGTATGTGCTGTGATAGAATTTTAAAATGCAGAAGCTAAACAGAGTCAAGAAAGCACAACACAAACACACCAAATTTATAGTGGTTCGGAGCAACCCAGCTCCTATGTCCACTATCCAAGATATCACTTGGGTTTTCCACTATATTCATACCCGAATATAGTAGGATTGTTTTACAGGATCACAATCCAAAACCTTTACACTTTGGTTTTATGGGATCACCAAAGAAAACTCAACACCCTTTGGTTTTAACAGGCTTACCAAAGAAACCCAACTTGGTTTTCACAGGATCACCAAGAACCTAACCCTAGGTTTTAACAAGGCTCACCAAGAACCTATTTGGTTTTTTAACCGGGCTCACCAATAACCCAACAATTCAAAAATTGAATTGAAAATAAATGCAACAAGAATGACAAACTCAATTTGTCGAATAGTTGTCGGTGCAGCTTGTTGGAAGTCCACTTGAATGCACTTGAATAGACTTTAATTAATTCAGTGGCTTCTTTCCAAAGTTGCTTCAAGCTTCAAATTGGAGTTGGTGAAGACTTGAAAGCTTGACTTGAATGCTCTTGTGCTTTTTTGCTGTTGGTAGGTAGGATATTCAATGAAGCTCTCTTTTTTTTGAAGAACTCTCTAATTCATTACTTTAAAGAAGTTCAAATCCTTCAAATTTAAAGTCTTCCATCATTCCAAGGTAGTTCTAGCCATTGTAGACCGTTGGGGAATGATTTGTGACTGTTGGAGCACCTTTTAGCATTCAAAAATAGATTCTGGAACTAGACGTTAAATACCTGGAAACGATGTTCGAGTCGGCTTGGATTCCTTCGAGTTGGCTCGGATCCTTCGAGTCGATGGGTCGAGTCGCCAAATCTTCAATGCAGTCAGCTCTTTGTCTCAGGATGCAAAACATCACTTTAGATGAGTCGGCTTTTTGTAGCTCGGGTTGGCTTGAACTTCTTTCTTTAAAAAAATTGAACTCGAGGAGTCGACTCTTTTTAGCTTGGGTCGGCTCTTCTTCTCAAGTTCAAAAAACCTTACTCTGGAAGAGTCGGCTCGGTATAGTTCGGGTCGGCTCGCTTTCTCAAGCTTTCAGAATTAGGTCTGGCAGAGTCAGCTCTTTTTGGTTCTGGTCGGCTTGCTTGGCTGTTCTCAGAAATTTTCAGAAAATAGACTCTAGAGGAGTCGGCTCGGGCTGATTCCAATCGACTCGGATTCACTGGAGTCGGCTCGCTTTCCATTGAGTCGGTTCGGATTGCTGCATTCCAGAATCCTTGCTGCATTCCAGAATCCTTACTGCATGCCAATAAGCAGAGTCAGCTCTTCATCACTTGGGGTCGGCTCGAGTGTCTTCTTCAGGATTTTTATAATTGAACTTAAAAAAAACTCTCATCAACTCTTTTACAATTTCACACAAACCAACTCAAACTAAAATCCATGGCACACACATACTCACAGAAGTAACCCTTTTAATTGATTTTTCTTAGCATTTTTGATTGGGTTCTTCTTTACAAAAACATTTACAACACAACTCAACCAAGAAAACAGAAGTGTAGGAGTTGAAGTTTGAATATGTTATTCATCCTACAAAAACTTGTCAAACACTTGAAGAGTTGTCAGAAATAAATGTACATGCTCCAATGTTTGGTTATCATCAAAATCACTTATGGGGTCAACAGTTCCATCATGATCCATCTAGTTCATCTTTCCAGACTCCTATTCTACCCACTCTCTTTCCAAACCTGCTGATCATACTCCCATTCATGCACCTACTCCTATCATACCTTCAGCTTCTGGTACATTTATTATTCATTCTCCTCCATTGCATACATCTTTTCTTATCAAGGAACTAGGATTTTATACCCCTGGTTTTTACCGTCTTGATTCAGGACCTATCTTTGATCATACACCGCTTCATACTGATTTTGATAATGCCATTCCCATCAGTGTCGTTCTTGCTGTTGACATAGTTTCTACCTCTTCTGCACCAGCTAGAGGTAGGACTTATGTTAGACATAGAGGACAAGGCCATTGTGTTCCATCGAGACCGACCAGGACCCATCTTCGTGATCTTTGATCTATGTGGCCTCGACCCGTGCTTTTACTGATACAGGACCATCGAGATTGGATCCTCGAATGACAAGGACAGTGCTTAGGATAGTCTTTATGTTTAGCTAGTTTATGTTTCTATACTACTTGTATGCTTTTATGTTTACTCTTACGTATCAAACTTGTATCAATGTATGAAACATTATGAATGATTGAAATGTTCTACTTCATGCTATGTCTTTGGATGCTATTTCCTCTGAATGAATGAATTGTATTACTTCTTTTTGCTATGTCTTTTTTAATGTTGACAAAAAGGGGGAGAGGTAAGTATAAAAGATAAAGGGAGAGATAAGTGAAAGATATAAGTGAAGGTGAGATAAGAGAGATGAAAGATATATATATTTCTTTTGCAATGAAGATAAGTTTTGCAATGATGATAAAATGAAAAATCTATTTGTATTTGAGAAAAATGTTTGGAGCATTGAGTGAGGGAGAGTAATCCCTTCTTTTAATTGCAAAATCTATTTTGGGTAAAATTTCATGCAAAATCCTTAATTTCATATGTTTAATTTTGGATTTTTGCCTTTGAAAGATCTTTGAAAATCGATTTTTCGTATCACCTCTTGAGGGGGAGTATTTATACTCTTCAATTTATTGTTAAAAAATTCTTCTTTGATTACTTTCACCTTATTTCATTACTGAATTTATTATGAATTTATTATTCTTGAGCATGTTCTCTTTAGAGTATCATGATACATGAATTTTTTTAGTACTGATACTCTTAGTTCAAATTTGATTCAAATGAGCTTTTAAACTTCATCTCTTACATTTTTTTATTTGAATACATATTGCAATAAACTTTGTCTATTGAAAATTCCTTTTAGGAGATTATCATGTGGTTTATACTTAAAGGTTTTGTCATCATCAAAAATGAGGAGATTGTTGACTCTGTTATTGATTTTGATGATAAACAAAACACTTAAGTATAAGTTGAGTACTAACTATTTCTTTAAAGTATGTTTTTATAAAAAAATGTACTCATCAACTCAACAAGATTTGATTTCTTGTCAAAAATGAAGAAGTCCCTTCCATGAATGAAAGATCAGTTTTAAATAGACTTAAGTCTTGAAGATTGCTTGAAAGGACTTAGATAGTCCAGCACAAATTGGTTTCAGCAGAAGTTCAATGGTCTTTAAAGAAATCTCTGTCGACTCAAAATGTCGACTCACAACTCGAGTATCGACTCATGACAATGGAAGTGTCGACTTAAGCCCGTACGCTGAAAGAGTTTCAGATGGCATAGCTGAAGTGTCGACTCATGCCAGTCAAGTGTTGACCCAAGGTGTCGACTCAAGGATCAGCTCAAGGCTTGAGAAAATCTTGATACAGAACTTGCTGAAATTGAAGACTTGCTTGAAGTGTCGACTCATAGATGTCAAGTGTCGACTCAAGTATCGACTCACCAGAAGAAGTGTCAACTCACTTGAGAATTCTAAAGAGCTTCTATGAAGAAATTTGAACTTGGTATTGACTCATGGAACTTATGTGTCGACCCTAAGTGTCGACTCACAGCTTGAAGTGTCGACACTTAGAGTTCTGGGAACAGTATCGGCTAGTTTTTCAAACACATAACTCGGCCCTCTTGGCTCCCAATGGCTAGTTTTTCATGTCTAACAGTCATAAACTGACTTTAAGGCCTTGGGATGGTATTTAAGTGATTCAAATTGAATTGGAACACAAGAGGATCAACAATAGAAAAAGAAAAGCAAGTGCATTCACTCCCATTCATTGAGAGCAACCACCTTCAAGCAAAAAGAAGTCTCAAAGCATTCAAAGCCTTCAAGAGTATTCAAGTCCAACATTCTTGAGTATTGATTGAGGCTTCATGAAGTTGAAGACAGCAACTCCTCAAAGCTTCAAAGAGATATCTGTTTTTATTAAGAAAGCTTTTCTTGTTGCTTTACTTTAACTCTATCTTTGTTGTAAAGGTTTTTGGTTAGCCTATTGAAAAATGAAGGAGGTTTTTGGTTAGCCTATTGAAAAACCAAGGAGGTTTTTGGTAAGCCTAGTTAAAAACCAAGAAGGTTATTGGTTAGCCTTTGAAAACCAAGAGATTTCTTTTGGTGAGCCTTGTAAAAATCAAAAGGAATTTTGGTTAGTGAGCCCGAAAAACTAATCGACTGTAATCGGTGGAGATTATAGTGAATTCCCAAGTGGACCTTGGAGAGTGGATGTAGGTGCATTGGAAAGCACCAAACCACTATACTTGGATTGTGTTTGTGATTGTTTGTCTCTCTATTGCTCTTACATTTATTGTATTTAAATTTTCACTACATACTCTTTAAGAGCACTTTACTCTTGCATCTCATTGCACTTAAGTTGTTAATTGAATTGGTTCATACATTTGCATTTAATTTTTAGAAACCCAATTCACCCCCTCTCTTGGGTTGCTTAATGGGCAACACATTTGCCTTTGTTTTCTGGAACATCGAGGGATGTGAGGCCCTAGTTATCAAACAAACCCTAGCCCTAGCTGCCCCTCATCTACTCCATCTCTAGGCCACCCCCACCTCCTCTCATCTAGGATGCCCCTCCACCTTCTTTCTCTTGGTCGCCCCATACAACCTTCATCTAGGCTTCCACCCTCCACTCCTCCATAAACCCTAACGCAAACCACCTCTCCCTTTCCAGGCCACCATCCAAGGAAGCCCTCAGGCACCCTCTTCATCAAGCCCCAAGCAGCCCTCCAAGGATCCAGGCATCCATCATCCATCAAGCCTTCGATCTACCCTGGCGATCCTTCCGCTTCTCCTTCTTTTCCAAATATTTTGTTCTATCTTTTCCCATCATCCTCGACACTAATCCTTGATGTTTGTAGGATCCCTCAGGAGAAATAGACCTTGGATGAAGTCCTCCTTGCCTCCAAATCGATCTGATAAAAAGTTGGTGGATCCGCGGGAAAGTGGCCGGATCATCCAGGCCCCGATTCGAGCGGAGTGAACCCTTCTACGACTTCAAGATCGTCATTGCTGGGTAACACTAACCCTTCACATCTCTCTTTGTCTAATTTTCAAAGATTAAACATGCACCTAATAGGCCTTCTTAGTCTTAGGATCCTTTATTTGCTTTGTCTCTTTGATAGTTCTTGCATGTGGATAGGATTCTAACCATTACTAGAAAACCTTAACCTAGTCTTGATATGTTTCAGGAATTTAATCATAATAAAATCTGAAATTAATTTGTTACATATTTCATGTTCTTCCCCTACATCCTAATCTCACATCATGTTAGAATCCCATCCCTTATCAGAAGTATCAGAGCTTTACAAGTTAACTAAGGTGTCAGAGTTGTTGAGTGAAATGTCAAAGCTCATTATAATTTTATGAAATATACTCTCCCTTGCTTAAGCATTTTGCACACACGTTGCACATATAATTTCTCATGTAATTTTCCATTGTAATTTCATATTTGTCTCATATTTTTTATGCATTACATAATATTATCATCATTTTCCATGCTTCACATATTAATTTTCCATGCATCTTAGTATATTTCTCCCCCATTTTGTCATCAACAAAAGGTGAATTATAAAATACTATATCATCACACATTGAGAGAGTAAAAAGGAAGTAAATGTGATTTTGATAAATAGTGAGCTTTCATTTCAGTATATGTAGCATAATAACATACATGAAACACAACATAAGACATCTGTGAGGCTAGTCCTCATCAGATGGAAGATCTAATACAATAGTAGCCATATCCTTATGTGTAGTAGGTCTAGGAGTCTGATGAGTCATGTTCCTAGTCCTAAGAGAAGGGCCAGCTCTAGGTGCTCTAGATCTATGATACTGTCTAGGTGTATCTCTAGTAGGTGCTAGTGGAGAAGTAGGCTCTAGCTTAGAAGCTGAGATCAATGGAGTCCTCTGATCAGTAAAAGCATCAGATAATGCAAGAGTGCTGGTGACAGAAAGGATATGAGTAGTAGGTGTATTAGGAATACTCTGCTCATGCTGCTCTTCCTTGGGTGCTATAGGAGTGTCCATGACATGTAGATCTGAAAAATGCTCATCACCTACTGATTCGAAGTATGAAAATCCTGTCCATCATCTGGTGATGGAGGTGATCCAGGAGGTCCAGCTGAGGTAGTTGATGTAGAGCTGCTAAAATCTGGCTAAAATTATATCTCATCTCATTCTACAGTAGATCTATCTTGGAATGTACCTTTGCCCGAACAGTCTGAAGGTCTGATCTAAGGGCAGAAATATCCTCTCAAAGTACCCTCAAGTGCTCAGAATCCTGCTGCCCACCAATGCTGGGCTCAGAAGGAACTGACGAAGGAGGTGTGGTAGGTGCTAGCTCTAAGGGTCTAGCCTCATCATCTGGCTCATCCTCATCATCAGTCTACTCAGCAGTATCTACATCAACTGGAATATCATCCTCCTCCTCATCATTATCAGAGTGAGTTGCTCTCTATCTAGATACCTTCTTCATCCATACTCCTTCAACTTTGTGGTACCCCATCCTGGTAGAGATTTCTCTGAATATCTATCAGTGTGCAGTAGGGGTCTACCATCCTCCCCTGATAAGGTCAATACCACAATCCTGAAATAGAAGAGTAAAGGCCATCCCATAGGATAAACATGCTTTGGCCTTGAGAGCTGCATCTCTGATCTAAGTCATCATAATGAATGGTAGATTGAGGGCCTCCCCCTCAATCATGTATCTCATGAACATAAGGTCATGCTTACTCACCCAGTCAAATCTTCGTGTCTTGGGCAAAAACACCCTGCTAATGATATTGTGGAGCAATCTCATCTCAAGTGATAATCTATTTGCTTGAATATTTAAAATTCCTTCCATATTTCTTCTCTTTAGAATAGCTCTTAAAGTATTCTATCTGTGCTTGATATTCAAATAACATTTCCCAGTCTTTGGCATTTGTAGAACTCTGCTTAACCTAATTTCATCCACTGAAATAGTGACTCCTTTCATTGTAGAGAGAATCTGGTGTGCTCCAAAAGATAGATGCTTAAAGAAGGTCCTAACTAGTGTGGGATATGCGGGGACATCCAAAGAACAAAATAACTCCCATCCTTGTGCTCTAATCCAATCACTAATGCAAAAACTTTGTTATTCTAAAAAGTAAAATCTACTCTTCTACCTGAGGTTACTGGTCTGTTGCCCACATGAATGATTTGCCACTATGAAGGAGGTGGAACTTGAGTATCTCGTGGAGTCAGCTCATCTTGTCTTCTTTTGGATCTCCTTTCTGCTTGAATAGTGCTTGGAGCCGTCCATTTAGATCTCTTTGCCATGGTTTTTTTGGATGCCATTGATCAAGGATCTAAGGGATTTGGAAGGTTTTAAGTGGTCCTTAGGGCTAAAGTGGAAAGTACTCCCTTAGACTCGATTTCAACAGGAAATAAAAAAGTGAAAAAAAATTTAGGGCTTAAGGTTCTTAAGTAGGTCCGCCATCTGAGTCGACTTGTCCAGATAGCACTTTCTACTCGAGTCGGCTCGAGCAAAACTAAGGAAAATGGTTCCAAATTTCAAGGAAATGGTTTCTAATCCTAGAAAAATACTAGAAAAGGTGTGTATCAACCTTAGATAGGTGATGGAGGTCCTTTAGGTAAATTTTTCTTAATTCTTGAAGAAATTAGATGAAAAATTCTAAAAAGGATCATAAAGGCCTAATTCTCCTCTGATCTTTTGAAATTTATTTTCACTAAGAGATTTAGTAAAGATGTCAGGCAATTATTTTTTAGTACAAACAAATTCAAGTTCAATATCACCATTTTATACTTGATCCCTATTGAAATGATGTCTAATTTCAATATGCTTAGTTCTTTAATGCTGAATAGAATTCTTTGTTAAGTTGATAGCACTTATGTTATCACATTTGATTGGAACTTTAGATTGAATAACATTATAATCTTTTAGTTGTTGTTTAATCCATAACACTTGAGCATAATAACTCCCTACAGTCACATACTCTGTCTCAGCAGTAAATAGTGCCACGGCGTTTTGTTTCTTGCTATGCCATGAGATTAAGTTCAACCCTAGAAATTGATGTGTGCCACTAGTACTCTTTCTATCAATTCTACAACCACCATAATCAGCATCTGAATAACTTATTAAATTTAAAGATGAAGGTTTAGAGTACCATAATCATAAGTTTGATATACCTTTAAGATATCTTATGATTCTCTTAATAGCAAGTATATGTGATTCTTTAGGATTAGCTTGAAATCTTGCACATATACAAATACTAAATAGTATATCAGGTCCACTTGTAGTTAAATAAAGTAGAGAGCCAATCATACCTCGATATAATTTTTGATCAACCTTGTTACTTTCCTCATCTTTATCAAGTTTGCAGGTTAGGATCATGGGTGTGCTAATTTTCTTTGTAGACTCCATCCAAAACTTCTTCAAGAGTTCTTTGATGTATTTTGTTTGGTTGATGAATATCCCTTCCTTTGTTTGTTTGATTTGCAGTCTAAGAAAGAAAGTGAGTTCATCTATCATGCTCATTTCAAATTCTCCCTGCATAAGCTTGGCAAATTCTTGACATAAAGTTTCATTAGTTGCACCAAAGATTATATCATCAATATATATTTGTACAACTAATAATTCATCATTGTTTTTTGATAAACAATGTTGTATCTACTTCTTTTGAAATCAGTTTCTAAAAGAAACTTGCTCAACCTTTCATACCATGCTCTATGTGCTTGTTTTAAACCATATAAAGCTTTGTTTAACTTGAAAATATGATTTGAAAAAGAGTAAAGATTTTCAAATCTGGGAGGTTGTTCCACAAAAACTTCTTTTTCAATATAGCCATTTAAAAAAGTACTTTTTATATCCATTTGAAAAAGTTTAAATTTCACGTGATATGCAAATGCAAGAGTCTTATGGCTTCTACTCTTGCTACAAGTACATAAGTTTCATCAAAATCTATTCCTTCATCTTAGTTATATCCTTTAGCAACTAAATTGGCTTTGTTCTAACTACATTGTCTTTGTCATCTAATTTATTTATAAAAACCTATTTAGAACCTATAACAGGATGTTCCTTAGGTCTAGCTACTAGGGTCCATACATTGTTCCTTTTAAATTGATTAAGTTCCTCCTACATAGCCATCATTCAACATGGATCATTTTCAGCTTCCTTTATGTAGTTAGGTTCAACTTGAGAAACAAATGCTAAATAGTCAAAGGTATCTCTAAAAGATGACATAGTTCTTACTCCTTGTGAGGGATCACCAATAATTAATTCTTTAGGATGAGAATGTGCATACCTCCAATCTTTTGGTAGCTCATCATGTTCTGTACTTACCTTCTCCTTTTCTTGCTCAACTTGCTTTTCTTTCAAGCTCAAGTCCTTTACTCTATCATTTAGGAAACCTGCATCACTGTCAATAACTGTTCTTTTCTTGAAGGTGTGAGGTTAGACTCATCGAAAATAACATGAATTGATTCTTCAACATTTAAAGTTCTTTTTTAAATACTTTATATGCTTTGCTTGTGGTTGAATATCCAAGAAATATGCCTTGGTCAGATTTTGCATCAAATTTATCTAAGCTATCTTTTTCATTATTCAAGATATAATATTTACATCCAAAAATATGAAAGTATTGAATATTTGGTTTTCTATAATTCCAAAGCTCATAGAGGGTTTTCTTCAAAATTGGTCAAATTAAAATAAGGTTTAATATGTAATATGTAGTGTTCATAGCTTCTGCCCAAAAGTATCTTGGAAGATTGTCTTCACACAACATGGTTTGGGCCATCTCATCCAATGTTCTATTTTTCTTTTCCTCTCCATTTTGTTGTGGTGTTCTAGGGGCTGAAAAGTTATGATCAATGCCATGTTTTATGCAAAATTCTTTAAAATATTGATTTTCGAATTCAGCACCATGATCACTTCTAATTGAAACAACTAAATTTTTTTTCTGATTTGGAACTTTTTGGTAAAATTTTCAAAAATCTTTGAATGCTTCATCTTTGTGTGTAAAAAATAAAATCCAAGTGAATCGTGAAAAATCATCTACTATCACAAGTCCATATTTTATACCTCCTAGGCTTGTGGTCCTAGTTGGTCCAAATAAGCTATGTGTAGCAGTTCTAAGGGTCTTGATATTGAACCAATATTTTTAGATTTAAAATTTTTCCTAGTTTGTTTACCATATTGACATGCATCACAAACATGATCAAAATCAACTTTAAACTTTGGTAAATCTCTAAGTCTTTGAAAATTAATTTTGCTAAAGTATGCATGCTAGCATGACCCAACTTCTATGCCAAAGTAAACTAAATTCCTTGGTTTTAGCATTTATAGCCATTAAACTTGTACTGCTTGACATTGCAAGATCATTCAAGTCTACTATGTAAATATTTCCAAATCTATGACCAACAAACCTAATGTTAGATCAAGAGAGCTAGTTATTATGCACATTGAAGATTCAAATAAGACTTTGAAGCTTTTATCACATAATTGACTAATGCTCAATAGATATTGGTCCTACTGTATATGAAGATATCATCAAAATAGACTACAACAAGTTTTTCAATGAATGGTCTGAAAGAAAGGTGCCCTAAAAGCTAATCTTTGTGAGGGCATTTTTGTACTCTTTCAACTCTTGTATGATATTATTGAATAAATAAAAGGCATTGTGTTTCATCATATTGCTGTGTATTATTTAAAGATTATTATAAACCCCGGAGATTAGGGCAAAGAAATTAGAGTTATGATGAAGATCATAACGATAAGACCTAAGTTCCTATAAATCCTAATCTAAAATGTTCATAGATATTGGATCATTGATTCGGGGATTGATGCTTCCAACAAGAATAGCTTATCCTATGTATGCTCGATGGAGAGAGTGGTTGGTCTCACAGCCACTTGTGTAGAGACACTAATATAAGGATAAGGGTGCTTATTAGGGTATGAGTTCATCGAACTGATCCGTACTGAGAATATCTTATGAAAGTCTTACTACTTGTTAAGAGATAGTTCTCATAGTGGGAGTTGTGCAAGTGATCTTTAGACCTGAGATCACCATGGTTTCTTATGCACACTAAGCAATGTTTTGGTTCATACTCATTCATGATATTGAGCCATGTATGGCATGTTTTCGGATATGATGGAAGGTGTATGAAGGATGTGAGTAGATCAACAAGGAATTGATTATTCCTAGTAAGAGAAAATGTTATCCCATGTAATCTTTTCAATTGATGACTTAGGGAGTCTATGATCAAAGTAGGATGAGATTAGAAGTAGGTTCTAATCAGTCATCAATAGAGTTTTCATTATCGAATTGAGATTCGAAATGACTAAGTGCTGGGGTTGGACAATTATCCATACCCATCACTTATTCGGGATAAAGGGAGATCGAAAGATTGAATTGCATGGTAACTTTCCATTGAAGGATATTTTGGTACTTTCTACCAAATTCATATCTTCCGAGTAGGCATGATACATTGCTAGATGTCAATCATGTCTTGTAGATTTTCATGAATCAATTCGATTGGATACATGAGTCAATTCGAAAGCTAGTTCGAATTGGCAACTTAGGTTAGCTCAATTTAACTTAATTAGGTTAATCGAGTTTGATTGGATCGAATTGGCTTGGACCTGGACCTACTGCTGGCTAGATGCGGAACCCAAAGGGTCACACGCATTAGGAAATTAGCCTAGGAAGTCAATTGATATTTTATTAGGGTCATGGGATCCTAATTGGTTAGCTAGATTACACACTAGCATGTGTAGGCTAACCTAACTCCTAACCCAAGTGAATTGGGTCTAAAGGTTGCTTAATGGGCTAACCAATTTGAGGGAATCCTAGATTGGGTTGAGTCCAAAGTGGGGCAGCAATTATCTGGTTTTATCCAGATTTAATCAGCCTTTATCTATTTATTTGAAGAGTCCTAAGTTGTAAGGACTCTTGGCGCCAATTTGGTTTTTGCGCTAGAATAAATGGGGCGCAAAAAGGACCTAGAGTCCTTCTGCTTTGGGGAATTGTTTTCAGGTGAAACAAGGCATCCTTAGCCTTATTCCATGTCCAAATGTCCTGGCTTATTATCGGTGGAAAAGGTTGGAAGGTGAAATCAGTTGGCGTGCACATGAAGGGTTGCATCCCTTCATGTATATTGCAACATTTCGAATCCAAGAGTCCTTCTTAATGAAGGAACTTGACTCTTGGATAAATCACATTGCTTCCATGCCATCTTAGGACCCCTATCAGCCAACCATATGTGCCACATGGCATGAGGAGAAAAAGCCAGCATTATCCAAAAGACATGAATAAGGCCTTTCGCATAGGAAGGGTCATGATGTTTCAAGATAAGACTCCTTCTTAATGAAGGGTCTTATATGACTTGTTATTTGACAGATCAAAAGCTGATGAAGAGCCATTATTCATGCCCCTCCATCCCCTATAAATAGCCTTCGGTATTTAGGCCGATGGCAATCTAATTTCATCCTTTCTTTCTTGTATTCTTATACTTTGCCACTTAGACTTCCTTGTCTCTTCCTTCCATTGTTAGAACATAGGTCTTGCCTTAAGACAAGTCCACCATTGTAAGACAAGGGCTTAAGAAGTGAATTAGGAAGTGATAAAGAGAGTGAAGAAAGGTTTTGGAGAGGGCTCAAAGTGCTCTACTGGAGGGCAAGGGTTTATGATGTGGCATGCAAGAATGAATTCTAACTTAGAGGATTAATTAATTGGATGAGCAATGATACCTACCTACATTAGCAATAATTCATATGTAAGAATGGCAAAAAATAAATCAAATGAAGGGAGTACTTAATGAAATGAAACCTACCCACAATGTAACTCAATCCTAATCAAAAGAAGAAGGGACCTAATGATCGAGGAACCATTAAGACCAAGACATATACCTTCATATGAATAGACTTAAGAGGCTCGGATGGGTTTACTAACCAATGATGAGCACTCACTCCATTGATGAGAGATTAATTTCAGCAATCCATTGAGCTGCAACTGAACTTAAAGATTGTCACTATCGGAATGACAACTCCATCCATAGTTGGTTCCAAGGCAAAGCATACCTCTTCTTTAACTCTGGATTGTAGGGGACCCTGCAAAGAATGACATTAGAGACATGCTAAGGTTGAGGAAAGTTGACAAAAGGGATCAAGAGAAAGAGTGGAGTGTTGGCTCTTTTATGTTGGATGGAAGAGGTCTTGGAGGGGAAGAAGCTGGCATCCTTGGAGGAGGATTGACTCCTTGGTGTGCTTGGAATGTGGAAAGGTTGGCACCTCTTGAAGAAGCTTTAATGAAGATCCTTGAAAGTTGAAATTGGTGGGTGGCTTTTGAATGAAAAAGAAGATGGCTATCTTTGATGAGTTGATGTTGTTGACTTCATTGGAGATGGCAATCTTGAGGACTTGAAGATGGTGGCATTATAGGCTGATTGGTAGAGGGATTTGTTTGGTAGACTAATACTTATAGGATAGCTAGGTTGAGCCTCACACTCATTCCCTCATGGAAGACATTTGCATCACACAAATGGGAAGAAAATTGAAACTAATAAACTTTCATTCATTCACTCATAACATCCATTACAAGGAGTTATGGAGATGTATTCATAGACCTTCCAAGCTCTTTTGAAATTTTGAAATTCATGGAGGATTACATGGAGAAGATGGTGGAGAGTTGGAGAAGATGAAGGAGAGTTACAACCAATCTTGATTGAATTTGACTGAAGGCATTTGTTGGTGTCTGCACCATTTTTCCCGGGATGGCAAGAACTCGATCCTGTCAAATATGGGTCAACTTGACTTAGGTAATGCTCCAATAAGTTCGGGTCAATTCATTATAGGCCCTCCTTAGTGATCCACAAGTTTTCATATTCTGGCTAACCTTGCCAACAAACCAGATATCATTAGTAGTCCTTGTTCCTGGTAGTGACAGTCTTGTCATCTAGAATTTGCCCAATTTTGTCTCGTCTCTTTGGAGAAATGGTTGGTGGACACTCAGGGACAGGCTCACTCTCAAAAATAGGGTTAGGCCCAAAAGGCTCACTAGGTATCTTCATTGGCTCCTTATACTCTATCAAGTCTGAAACATTGAAGGTCGAGCTGATACCTAGGTCATTAGGTGTAAGGATTTTGGTGACCAGGGCGGAAGCGTGGACTTCAAAAATTTATTATGAAACCACTACCAAACCCTTAACCCAAGACCTCCTTACTAGGAATTAAAACATACAAACATGCATATATAATATAAACTAGAGTTTAGGCACCAACCTGAACCGCTAGTATCCAATCCGATGAAGAAAACCCTGATTCAGCCTTCTTCTCCACCAGGCGTTCAAACATTCACCCTCCAACGGTGATCCACACAAAACTTGGACCAAGGAAGAACTCCTTCAAGTTGCTTGGAGAAGTGGAACTCTTTCGGCAGCCTTTGGTCAATTGACCATTGTAGACACCCTGTCCTACTATAGGGCACTAAAGACACTCTCCTAAACTACTCTTGGTTTTAGGACAACCCTCCTCTAGGACCCCTTAGGCTTATGTACTAAAACAAAGTCAGTAGAAAAGACCTTGTCTTAACAAGACAAGTCTTGTCTAAAGAAAGAAGGAGGGAGAGAGAGACACTCAGAATAGTACTTCGATCGAATTCTTCAATATCAGACTCATTTCACCGCCCCCTATTTATAGATACAAGAGGGGCGTGTGATATGTCCTCCCATCAACTTATCAGATATGATTTTTCAAGACCGAAGAAAAGTTATCTGGCTTGAAAAATCAAATCTAATAAGCCCATTTATGCATCGAAGGCCTTATTCACATCCCTTCTTTTATCTGGACGAATTCTCACTTGCCACATGTCAATTAAAGGTCCCTAGGAAGCCAATAAATGCCTCTTCAATATCCAAACATCAAAGATTATGAAGAGTCCTGATAGTAGAAGGACTCTCCATCAGAATCGCGCGCCATATGAAGGGTTGTGACTCTTCATGCACCCCCGCGCCATCCTTCTTCCATGCAAATTTCAAAGAATGTTGATTAGTCAAAACATAGGCAATATGGGTATCATTGGAAAGAGCATAAAATTTTCTTTCTGACCATACAAATTATATTCAAATCAAAGATCTATATCTCATTCTGTGCACTTTTGAAGTTAAGGTATCATTTAGGTACCAAGAGTCCCATGCCATTGGGACTCTTCATGTATGGCACCTAAAATGCCCTTAAATCCAAATTAAAATCAGATTTAGCTCTGATTAGGCTATCCCCACTTAGGACTCAACATAATTTAGGTTTCCCATAATTAGGTTAGCCCAATTAGCAAGCAACCGGACCTAATCCAATTGGGTTAGGAATTTGGTTAGCCTACATATGCTAGTATATAATCCGGCTAACCAATTAGGATCCTATGACCCTAATTAAATCATGAATGACTTCTTTGGACAAGTCTCTATTGTGTGTGACCCATTGTGTTCCATATCTAGCTAGCAGTAGGTTTAGATTTGAGCCGATTCGATCCGATTGAACCCGATTGACCTAATTAGGTCAAATTGGCTCACCTAATTGTCCAATTCGAATCACACATCGAATTGACTCATGAAACCAAATCAATTGGTTCATGAAGACCTACAAGACAAGATTGACATCTAGCAACATGTCATGCCTACCCAGAAGATGAGAAATTTTGGTGGATTTACCAAAATACCCTTCAGTGGTGTGTTACCGGGCAATTCAGTCCTTCGATCTACTTGCACCCTGAATAAGACTACGGATATGGATACTTGTCAAATCCAATTTTATATTCATTCCTTGCTCAATTTGATAATGATGATTCATTAATGAACCATTAGAAACTATTTCTAATGTTCATACTTTGATCAAAGATTTCCTGAATCTTCATTTGATTGAAATCATCTAGATGCGCTTCCCTCTTACTAGGATTGATCGATTCCTTTTTGACCTACTCACAACCTCCATATGCAATCCACCATACCCAGTATCACCCCATGCATGACTCAGTGTCATGATTGAGTGTGAACCAAAGTATGGATTCATGCATACAAGGTACCATGGCAGTCTTAGGTCAAAGGACCACATGCACTACTCCCACTATGAGAACTATCTATTGACAAATAGATAAGGTTCCATTAGATGTTCTCAAGCTGGATCCATTCAGTGAACTAATTCTCTAATGAGCACCCACATCCTAGTATTAGTATCAAACACAAGTGACTGTGAGATCAGTCACCCTCTTCACCAAGCATACATAGGATGTGCTGGTCTACCGGAAACATTGATCCCCTACTCAATATCCCATCGACCAAGAATATTCTAGATTAGGGTTTTAAGGCTTTAGGTCTCACTGGTATGATCTCATCATAATCCTAGAACCATATCCCTAATCTATGGGGTTTATCATATCTTAATAAAATTAATAAGACACAGCATATGATGAAAATAAAATGCCTTTATTAATTGATAATGTCAATACACTGGTTTGGGATACAAAAGAAAATTCCATTGAAATACAACATTTCGATTGGCCTTTAGGGCATAATCCTTTTAGTCTCCCACTTGCGCTAAAGCCAATCGCCTTTAAATTTTAACCCCATACAATCGAGGTGGCGATCAAACTCCCGCTGTGGTAGAGCCTTAGTGAACGGGTCTGCTATGTTGTTCTTCGTTTCTACTCTTTTAATGCAGACTTCTTGTCTTTCAACAATCTCTCAAACGAGATGGAAGCATCTTAGAATGTGCTTTGATTTGTGATGGCTCTAGGTTCCTTAGCTTGAACGACGACTCCAGTATTATCACAGTAAAGTGGTACTGGACCTTCAATCTCCGGAACAACGCCCAACTCTGAGATGAACTTCTTCATCCAGATAGCTTCCTTGGAAGCTTCACCAACAGCAATGTATTTTGCCTCAGTTGTTGAGTCAGTTACAGTCTGCTGTTTAGAACTCTTCTAGCTTACAGCTCCTCCATCTAGGGTAAAAATATACCCTGAAATAGATTTGCTATCATCTGGATCCGATTAAAAACTAGAATCTGAATAAGCTTCCAATTTAAGATCAGATCCTCCGTATATCAGAAAAATATCCATAGTCCTTCTCAAGTACTTAAGAATATTTTTCATAGCCTTCCAGTGATCCTCTCCTGGATCAACCTGAAATCTACTGGCTATACCTAAGACATATGCCACATCAGGCCTGGTACATAACATAGCATACATTATAGATCCTACAGCCGAAGCATAAGGTATAGAACTCATTCTATTTCTTTCTTCAGGTGTCTTAGGAGACATCTTCTTAGAAAGATGTA
Organism: Areca catechu; assembly: GCA_021397845.1. NCBI lineage: Eukaryota > Viridiplantae > Streptophyta > Magnoliopsida > Arecales > Arecaceae > Areca > Areca catechu. Next base: position 137,523,172 of record CM038053.1, on the reverse strand, counting down.
TGCCATGACCAATGGGCAACCTCTTTTACTTCTCTCAATGCTAAATCTCTTTAGCACTTGGTCAATGTACCTAAACTGGGATAAGCCTAGCATCCTCCTAGATCTATCTCTATAGATCTTGATACCCAGTATATAGGATGCTTCTTCCAAGTCTTTCATGGAAAACTGTTTAGATAACCATACCTTGACTGATTGAAACATTGGGATATCATTCCCAATGAGGAGTATGTCATCCACATACAGAACCAAGAAAACTATGGCACTCCCACTAGCTTCTTATACACACAAGGTTCATCATCATTTTTGATAAAGTTAAACTCTTTGACTGTCTTTTCAAATCGAATATTCCAACTCCTGGATGCTTGCTTTAATCCATAAATAGATTTTTCAGCCTACATACCTGATTAGGTTTAGTCCTCAAGACAAAACCTTCTGGCTGTGACATATAGACCTCTTCCTCAAGGAAACCATTAAGGAATGCGGTTTTCACATCCATCTGCCAGATTTCATAATCATGATATGCTGCTATAGCAAGCATGATCTGAATAGATTTGAGCATGGCAACAGGAGAAAATGTTTCATCATAATCTATTCCCTGTTTTTGTTTGAAACCCTTAGCCACTAATCTGGCTTTATAAGTTTCGACTTGGCCATCTGCCCCAATCTTTTTCTTATAGATCCATTTGCATCCAATAGGGTTAACACCCTCTGGTGCATCAACCAAAGTCCACACTTGGTTGACATACATGAAGTCCATTTCGGATCTCATGGCTTCCAGCCATCCGTCTGAGTCCCTACTCATGACAGCATCCGTATAGGTTAAAGGCTCATCATTTTCAATGATCCGGGCTTCATTATTTTCAATAATGAACCCATATATCTCAGGTGCATGACGCACCCTATCAGACCTACGGATTGGAGTGGTGTGTTCTGGTTCTATACTAACTATGTTATCATTTGGTTGAGATGTATCTATTTGTTGAACTTTTTCAAGTTCAATATTTCTCCGACTGCCCTTTTGTAGGATGAACTCTTTCTCCAGAAAAGTGGCATGCCTACTGACAAAAACTTTTTGTTCAGTAGGGTGGTAGAATAGATATCCTATACTATCTTTAGGATATCCTACAAATAGACACTTACCTGCTCTAGCATCCAGCTTATGTCCAAAATTTCTTTTGACATAGGTTGGACATCCCCATATCTTAAGATACTTAAGATTGGGTTTCTTACCCCACCATATCTCATATGGAGTGCTAGAGACAGATTTAGATGGTACTCTATTTAAGATATTAGCCACGATTTCCAAGGCATATCCCCAGAAGGAAACAAGTAACTCTGTGAAGCACATCATGAACCGTACCACATCTAATAAGGTATGGTTCCTCCTTTCAGCAACACCATTTAATTGTGGTGTGTAAGGAAGGGTCCATTCAGAGATAATCCCCTTTTATTTAAGGTAATCGAGAAACTCGGTGGATAAGTATTCACCTCCTCGATCTGATCGAAGGATTTTAATACTTTTCCCTGTTTGTTTCTCTACCATACTTTGATACTCTAAAAATTTATCAAAGGCTTCGGACTTATGTTTCATAAGATATACAAATCCGTACCTTGAAAAATCATCAGTAAACATGATGAAATAAGAGTATCCACCCTTGGCCTGAGTTGTCATAGGCCCACATACATCTGTATGTATGAGTCCTAATAACTCAGTTGTCGTTTCTCTATGTCCACTAAATGGAGTCTTGGTTATTTTACCCATGCGACATGATTCACAAGTTCCTAATGATTCATAATCATAAGGATTAAGGAAATTTTCCTTGTATAACTTGCTAATCCTAGTCTCACTAATATGTCCAAGCCGACAGTGCCAAAGTAAAGTATTGTTTACATCATCTCTCTTTTGTTTGTTACTTACATGAAGTATATTGTCATTAATGGATAGAGTTTAAAGACCATTGCAAAATACGCCACAATATATAATTTCATTAGAAAAGCTGATTGAGCAACCATTGCTCATCACATTCATAGTATAACCTTGTCTAAGTAACAAGGGTACAGAAATGATATTTCTAATGACCTTAGGCATATAGTAACAATCTCTCAGCTCTAAAATCTTTCCCGTAGGTAACTTCAAGATATAAGTCCCTACGGCCTCTGCTTTGATGGACTCTCCTCCAGCATCGTAGAGCTCGAAGTCTCCTTCCTTCAATACTCTAAGCCTCTGTAGCCCCTGCAATGATTTGCAGATATTATGACCACGGGCGGTATCCAATATCCAAGTATTTGAAATGGAAGAATCCAATGACAAAACAGTATGAACTTCTTTCATACCTTTTGGTGCATCCAATTTACCAGGCTTCACACCTGAAAGGTAAGCCTTGCAGTTCCTCTTCCAATGACCCAGCTTGCCACAATGAAAGCAGGTCATCTGTCCGGAGGCCTTCTTTCCTTTCTTCTTCTTGATGCCCCTTTTTGGGTTCAATCTTCTCTTGGAACCTTTTCTACCTAACTTCTTCTTGTTGATCCCATCCACAAGAAGAAGTGGAGCCATATTTTTCTTTAAATGGCTCTCTGTTGTTTTTAACATGTTTAACAGCTCAGGCAAGGAAGTGTTAAGTTTGTTCATATGATAATTAAGAACAAACTATGAAAATGACTCCGGGAGTGACTGCAAGATCAAATCCTGATTCAACTCTCCATCCATAATAAAACCCAATTGACCTAATCGAGTGATCAGGTCAATAACCATCAGTACGTGGTCTTGTACGGATGTACCTTCTGTCATTCTCGCATGGAACAACTGCTTAGATATCTCATATCTAGCAGTTCGACTATGTTCTCTATATAGCTCTTTTAGATTAAGCAGTATGGAGTTAGTGTCCATGCTATCATGTTGCCTCTGCAACTCATTGGTCATAGAGGCAAGCATGATACATTTGACAGTGAGTGAGTCATTTTGCCACATCTTGTATGTGGTCTTTTTCTTTTGTGAGGCATCTTCCCCTAAAGGTTCCAAGGTAGGGGTATCAAGAATGTAAGAAAGTTTTTCCTAGCTGAGTACTATCTTTAGGTTTCTCAACCAGTCAACATAGTTCGGTCCAGTCAATTTATTGGCATCAAGTATACTATGGAGTGAGAGTGAAGAGGCCATTTTATCTACATTAACAAAGAACATAATATAAGCAAACAACCAATGTTGTCAAAATATAATTAAATTAAGACTTTAACTTAATTATGTCTCCCATTATTTTATCAAGCATTAAACCCTCTATATGATGATCGAGAAACCCTAATTGGTTTTCTTAGTGGGGTTGAGATCCTAATTCCTTATAAAAGACCTTGTGTGTACACAATAAATCTTTTATAAGTTCAAAGGTAGGAAAACTCTTTTCAATTGTATCTCATACAATTCTCAACAAAACCAGGCCTCTAAAATATTAATAGCCTTGTGTGTGCACAACAAACTATAATATTTTTAGTTAAGTAAGACCCTTCATTCCTTTATAGTCATGATTGTAATAATAATATCCTTGTGTGTTCACAACAAAGTATTATATTAAATCATGCTATAAATATCAAAAGCACCAGGCCAAAATTGTGTTAGTTACCATAATAGGCCTTGTGTGTACACAACAAACCTAATATGGATCATAACATAAATAATGACCTAGCATGAAGGAAGGCCTAATATAGTGAATATTACACTAAGCATATCAATCAAGAATTAAGTTAATCTTATCAGCCAGGTAAGTGGGAGAGTAGTGGGAGTCCCCCCGTTGCTTTCCTAGACACCAATAAAAATTGGCCAGGTCAGTCAGCAGAACCAATTAAAAACCATGTCCTCTTAACCGATCATGAACCACTTTTCCTAGACATCGAATAATCAACTAATTATCTTTATTATTTTGCTTTTGGTATATGACACTACAACTTAATATAATTTTAATAGAGGGCTTTATTATTAAAATAAGCACATTCTACATATAACCATTCAATCAACCATGCATCATATATCATTTTATAATGTGCCAGGTGTGTCATCATACTAGGACAACATAATGGATCCACTATTATTCCAGGGCAACCTTATTTCAGTATGATGACTAGAAAGCTAAACATATCTCTATATCGGTTAAGGTTTAAGTGAATCCCCTAACCAGTGACATATATATATGCATAAACATATCAATCATATGTAACTTCAAACTTTTGTAGAGTCCTACAAAATTGGGCAACTTCAAATTTTATAGAGCCCTACAAAAATGGAAAATCTCAAGAGTCCTATAAAATTGGGCAACTTTAAATTTTGTAGAATCCTACCAAAATGGGCAACCTCAAGAGTCCTACAAAATTGGGCAACTTCAAATTTTGTATGATTTAGCCTTAATAAGGTGGCTCTAATACCACTGTAAGGGTTTTGGTGACCAGGACGGAAGTGTGGATTTCAAAAATTTATTATGAAACGCTACCAAACCCTTAACCCAAGACCTCTTTACTAGGAATTAAAACATACAAACATGCATATATAATATAAACTAGAGTTTAGGCACCGACCTGAACCGCTAGTATCCAATCCGATGAAGAAAACCCTGATTCAGCCTTCTTCTCCACCAGGCGTCCAAATGTTCGCCCTCCAACGATGATCCACACGAAACTCAGACCAAGGAAAAACTCCTTCTTCAAGTTGCTTGGAGAAGTGTAACTCTTTCGACAGCCTTTGGTCTATTGACCACTGTAGGACACCCTGTCCTACTGTAGGGCACTAAAGACACTCTCCTAAACCACTCTTGGTTTTAGGACAACCCTCCTCTAGGATCCCTTAGACTTATGTCCCAAAATAAAGCCTTGTCCTAGTAGAAAAGATCTTGTCTTAACAAGACAAGTCTTGTCTTAAAGAAAGAAGGAGGGAGAGAGAGACACTCAGAATAGTACTTTGGTGAATTCTTCATCATCAGACTCATTTCACCGCCCCTTATTTATAGATACAAGAGGGGCGTATGATATGTCCTCCCATCAACTTATCAGATATGATTTTTTAAGATCGAAGAGAAGCTATCTGGCTTGAAAAATCATATCTAATAAGCCCATTCATGCACCGAAGGCCTTATTCACATCCCTTCTTTTATCTGGACGAATTCTCACTTGCCACATGTCAATTACCGATCCCTAGGAAGCCAAGATGTGCCACTTCAATCTTCAAATATCGGAGATTATGAAGAGTCCTGATAGCAGAAGGACTCTCCATCAGAACCGCGTGCCACATGAAGAGTTGCGACTCTTCATGCACCGCGCGTGCCATCCTTCTTCCATGCAAATTTCAAAGAATGTTAACTAGTCAAAACATATGCAATATGGGTGTCATTGGAAAGAGCATAAAATTTTCTTTCTGACCATATAAATTATATTCAAATCAGAGATCTATAGCTCATTCTGTGCCCATTTGAAGTTAAGATATCATTTAGGTACCAAGAGTCCCATGCCATTAGGACTCTTCATGTATGGCGCCTAAAATGCCCTTAAATCCAAATTAAAATCAGATTTAGCTCTGATTAGGATAGCCCTTAAATTAAAATCAATGGGATGGCGATCTCATTGAGCTCGATGAGAACAATGAGGATCCAATCACCTATATGGATGCTCTTCGGAGATCTGACTCTGAGGCATGGCTTGGAGCCATGCGATCCAAAATGGAGTCCATGGAAATCAACAATGTTTGGACATTGGTTGATTCGCCTGAAGGGATAAAACTCATCGGGTGTAAATGGATCTTCAAGAGGAAAAGGGGCGCAGATGGGAAGGTAGAGACCTATAAAGCCCGTCTGGTTGCAAAGGGATATCGTCAGCGATATGGTATCGATTATGACGAGACTTTCTCCCCTGTGGCAATGCTCAAGTCCATTCGGATCATGCTTGCTTTGGCAACATATTTTGATTACGAGATCTGGCAGATGGATGTCCGAACCGCTTTCCTAAATGGGGAGCTAGAAGAGGAGGTGTATATGATACAGCCTGAAGGGTTCACATCCACGATGAATCAAAAGTATGCAAGTTGCAGAGGTCCATCTATGGACTCAAGCAAGCATCTCGAAGTTGGAACTTACGGTTTGATAGGTGTATCAAATCGTATGGCTTCGTTAGGAACGGAGAAGAACCATGCATCTATAAATAGGTTAATGGTTCTGTGATTGTATTCCTAGTACTGTATGTTGACGACATTCTCTTAATCGGGAATGATGTCTCAGCATTACAAGGAATAAAGGTCAGGTTATCATCTCAGTTCTCCATGAAGGACTTGGGTGAAGCTTCTTACATATTAGGTATGAAGATCTATAGAGATAGATCTAAGAAGCTTTTGGGACTGTCCCAGTCTACGTACATTGACACCGTGCTGAAACGGTTCAGCATGGAAAATTCCAAGAAAGGCTATCTCCCGATAGGTTCTGGAATTACTCTTTCCAAGAAGGATTGTGCGACAACTCCTGAGGAAAGAGAGCGCATGAGTAGAGTACCTTATGCTTCTGCAGTAGGCTCTATCATGTATGCTATGACTTGTACTAGACCAGACGTGGCATACTCACTAGGAGTAGTGAGCAGATACCAGTTTGACCCAGGTGAGGCGCATTGGAAGGTGGTTAAGTCCATCCTTAAGTATTTAAGAAATACTAAAGATCAATGGCTGATTTATGGAGAACCTGACTTGAAACTTGTGGGGTACTCTGACTCCAGTTTCCAGTCGGATAGAGATGATAGCAAGAGTATGTCAGGATTTGTATTTACCCTGAATGGAGGAGCGATCTGCTGGAAAAGTTCCAAGCAGGCAACTGTTGCAGACTCGGTATGCGAAGCAGAATACATTGCAGCATCATATGCAGCAAAGGAAGCTGTGTGGTTGCGGAAGTTCCTTGGAGAGCTAGGGGTGGCACCTTCCCTAGATGGTCCCGTTCTGGTGTATTGTGACAGCACTGGAGCCATTACTCAAGCTAAGGAGCCTAAAGCTCATCACCGCACCAAGTACATACTGCGGCGCTACCACCTCGTACGAGAGATCATAGAACGAGGCGACATCAATCTTCTGAAGATCGATGGAAAAGAAAATCTTGCCGACCCCTTCACTAAAGCTCTCGAAATAAAAGAGTTCGACTATTGTAAATGGGAAATGGGTATTAGATACTCTTCTGATTGGCTTTAGTACAAGTGGGAGTTGTTGGGAATTGTGTCTCAAAGCCAATCGCCTGGGTTGTAGGTGGTTGAGCTCAGTATTGTACTCTTTCTTTGAATTAATAAAATATATTTTTTGGCAGCTCATCACATATTGTATTTTCCTGAAATGAACTCTTTCCATGTGATGAAGTCCTTAGGACTACACTGACTTCGATACAGAGAGGATGTATCGAGTGGTCCTTAAACCTTGTTCACAACCAAAGGATATATTGTACTGGATGGCAATATATCAAGTATAGGTTATTGTAGTTCACATCGTTTGGTTGTCCTCTTGACCAAATGAGTGTGGTGACACTGATGTGATCTACAAGTGGGATATGTGATATCTCATTGAACATGACACCGTGCAGCCCCTTTCTGCCAAAGGGATACTCACGATTGGATATGGGTATATGTGTCCCTCTAACCTGAGGTCATCACGGTAGCTTGCAAGCAACTCCCTATGCTTTGGTACCGGACTACCCGGATTTTTTATCCGGTGATGGAAGGTTTCTGGGTACAGGCAAGTACTTACGGAGCAGTGATGGACCAAGATGGAATTGACCTGTCCAAATAGTTTGGATTGAATGTCTCGTAGTATCTAAATTTAGCAAATCCTCGGCCGGGGTAGTCCTAGTAAAGAGTCACTGGGCTTGCAAGGTTGAGACACGTAGTCGACTGACTCAGTCTGGGTTGGCAGCCCAATCTTAGTCGTCCTGAGCGTTAGAGGTCAAAGGGATGAATTATACGGTAACCATATGCCAGAGGTTTGATAGTTTGCTCTCGCATATTCGACCTATCTGGATGCCGGGACCCATTACTAGATGGTCTCCTGTGCTGGTACTAGAATTGTTCTAGTGCTACTGTTTAGGTTCGAATCTATGAGGTCACACACCACAGAGGATTACTCTCTGATCCGGGTACCGATTACGATTGAGAATCGTCTCGGTTTTATGGTCACGATATTTTTTGAGCACTCTTTTCCCCACCTTGCCCTTATCTGTGTCAACCAGAAATTGTTCCGAGTTGACCAGCACTGCGCCAGGATTTTTCTGAATCAGTTTTGAACTGATTCGGAGCTCGTTTCGGCCTTCAATTGGTTGTGAACCAATTTTAATCCATTGAACCAGGTTCAATTGGATTGAACCATTTGGTTTAAATGGTTTTGGACCGGTTTATTTGGACCGCTGTTTTCCTCTCACTTGGACCGTTTAACACGATTTTTACGTTGGAATTTTTCCATGCGTTCGAAGGAGGCCAAACGACCGAACTTCTCAAACCTTGGGCAACGTCCCTTTCTCTCCTTCCACCCGCTGCCATTCCTCCCCTGTTAACTGCTAGTTAAATGGTGAACGGCAGCAGTTTTTCTTGGTCTCCCAGCCCTTTTATCTTCCTCCCCTGCAGCTTTTATAAATCCCTGCAGCCGCCCTGTTCTAAGTTGAAGTTTCCAGCGTGTGAGAACCGAGAGAGAGCAACAATAACATCTGAGTATTCTTCTTCTTTGAGAGGCTCATTTGGGGTGCTCTTGGGGCTGGGTTTTGGAGTGTGTGAGGGAGAGAACCGGTTGTTTCCTGTGCTCAAACCCAGGACTGCAGCAAAGCCAGGTTGCTGCCATCCATTGTGGCTATTTCTTCTTCCAGCGGCTAGCACCGCATGTGAAGAGAGATCAGAGAGTCCCCGGCGTGTCTCCCCTCTAGAGGGAGTACTCTTCCACTCCTGGGAGCAAGCCTCGCGAGCCGGGATCGCCGCTGCAGCTCCAAACGCCAAGAAGATCGCTGCTGGTTTTTTGCAACCAGAAAATATGGTAGCAGACTTTGGTGAATTTCTATATTTTTTTGGCTAATTTTTTTTTTCAGTTCTTTGTTGGAGATTGAAGTAGACTCGATCTCCTTGCCGCTGCTCAAATTTGGGAGCAAACGGAGGTTCGGAAGGTAGAGTTCCAATGACGTTTTTCAACCCAAAAATAGAGCTAAGTTTCAGCCCAATGAAGAAGAAGACTGGAATAAGTTTATCCCACTTATTCTAGCCTATTCCAGTTTTATTCCAGAGTTATTCCAGGCAGAATAAAGGTATAAAAAAATATTTTTTAATCATGCATAAGTAGATTTATTTGTTTAATATTTTTTTGCAAATATTTTATGTCTTGATACTTGCCTACATGCAGCATGAATAGATTAGGTTCTGGGCGGAGCAGTTTTCCGCTGCACGGATTTATTAAAAAAGTTTTAAAATCCTTTTTGCTCCCGTACCTGTTTGCATGCCTAGTGTAGGATCATGTCAAACCACCTGCACCTCTTTTCTTTCATGCACTACTCCCACTATGAGAACTATCTATTGACAAACAGATAAGGTTCCATTAGATGTTCTCAAGTTGGATCCATTCAGTGAACTCATTCTATAATGAGCACCCACATCCTAGTATTAGTGTCAAAGACAAGTGACTGTGAGATTAGTCACCCTCTTCACCAAGCATACATAGGATGTGTTGGTCTTACCGGAAACATTGATCCCCTACTCAATATCCCATCTTCTAGGAATATTCTAGATTAGGATTTTAAGGCTTTAGGTCTCACTGGTATGATCTCATCATAACCCTAGAACCATAGCCCTAATATATTGGGTTCATCATATCCTAATAAAATTAATAAGACACAGCGTATGATAAAAATAAAATGCCTTTATTAATTAATAATGTCAATACACTGGTTTGGGATACAAAAGAAAATCCTATCGAAATACAATATTTTGATTGGCCTTTAGGGCATAATCCTTTCATTAGGTAACTCAAGTACATATGCGTTAAGTCCAATCTTCTTCATGATTATAAATGGGCCTGCACCGTGGGCATGTAATTTTTTAAAGGTTCCAAATGGGAATCGTTCAGGTCTGAGTCTAAATATTACATCGTCTCCTTCATAGAATTATTTGATTCTCTTACGTTAATTAGCCACATGCATATAGTCTTCATTGCTCAAGTTGATTTTCTTATTGATTTATTTATGCATGTCCTTAATATGCTGTGCATACGACTCAGCAGACTCAGAAACTCGTGAATGTGTGGGAAATGGGATGAGATCTATGGCATGTTGAATATCCTTAAGGGTGGAAGGTGATTAGGAAGGTCTTCTGGAAATATGTCTTGAGACTCCTCTAGAAACCTTAACACTTCCTGGGGTTGTTTCTTATGGGGTTTATCCTGAGCTTCCTTAGTTGTCAAAATCTAAATAGGGAAACCACTGCTAAGCTCTTGCTCCAATTCCTTAACACTAATCATGTTTATTCCTTGTTTCCTGTTCCCTAGGTGACTGATCCTCTCTTAACATGGTCCTTAGGTGGTGAAGATTTGATTACAATCTTCTTTCCATTATGAGTAAAAGAACAAGAATTAGAGCAACCATAGAGTATAGCATCATGATCATACAATCATAGTTGACCTAATATGATGCTGCTTACTCCCATGGGAAGAACATCACGCCAAACCTTTTCTTGGTATGATTGGATTTGGATAGTGACTTGGCACCTAAATTTGATGGGAATCGAGGTTGAACTATCCAGGATACTTTATATGGGTTGAGATGGGGTACAATGACAATCTTAAGTTCTTGACGGTGTTGGTTGAAATGGCATTGACACAACTACCACTATCTAAGATGATCTTGCACATTTTTTCTCCTATCTTGATAAAAGTTTGCAGGATGCTAGTCCTACACCAATCTTCTTGCTTCTTACCCTGGGTCAAGATACATCTCACAACTTCTAGGATTTCTGATGAGTCTATGATCTCTTCATCCCCTTCATACTCATCAACTAAGTTCACACCTGTCTCATATACTTCTTCTTCCTCATAGTTTTCTATGGGTTCAGTAACTTCCTCTTCTACTTCTCCTATGTGTAATGCTCTTGTTGACCCCACAAGTGATTTTGATGATAATAAAATACTGGAGCATGCATTTATTTTACTAACAACTATTCAAGTGTGTTACAAGTTTTTGTAGGATGATTCTAACACTCAATTACAACTCCTACATCCTTAGTTTTTGAAATGAGTTGTGTTGTGAGTGATTCATGTAAAGAAGAATCCAAAGAAAATGTTAAGTAAAAATCATGAAAATGGGTTACTTCTGGGTTGTTTCAAGCTTAAAATTTTCTAGAGAAGATTGTTAGAAGAGTTGGAAAGACTCTTGAATGTTTGAAGTCTTGCTGGATGAATTCTAGAGAAGAATTAAAATTTTACTAAGAACTCATCCGAGCCGACTCGAAGCCAAGGAGCCGACTCTGGCACATGGCATGCATGAAGATTTCTGGCATGCAGATATCCGAGCCGACTCTAAGGGACCCAAGCTGACTCATCCTAAACAAGATTTTTTGAATCAGACAATCAAGCCAACCTGAAGGAAGTCCGAGCTGACTACACTATTCTGTCAGACATCCAAGCTGACTCTTTAGATATTCGAGCCGACTCCTCCAGAGTCCAGAAAGAAGAGTTCTGAGTGAACAGCCAACCGAGCCGACTCTTCCATATTGCAATTCTGAAGGCCTATGAATCCTAGCTGACTTGAAGTAAGGCAAGCCGATTCTTCCAGAGTAAGGAATCAAGCTATTGAAAAATCGAGCTAACCAGATTGAAGAAAGGCGACTCGACCAGAACTACTCTGTGGATTCGAGCCAACTCGAGTAGATCTAAGCTGACTCGAAGGTCAATTTCAGGCTTATAACAGCTAGTTCCAGAACCTGAAATTTGAATCCAAAAAGTGCTCCAACAGACAAATATCACATCCCAACATTCTATAACAATTAAAATCATCTGAAAAGAGTACAAGACTCTATAAAAGAAAGTTTCGATGTGGATCAGTTCAGTGTATTCATAATCTAATGAACACCCTTATCTTTGTATTAGTGTCTCTACACAAGTGGCTGTGAGACCAATCACCCTCATCAACTGAGCATACATAGGATAAGCTAGTCTTACCAGATTCATCGATCCCCGAATCGATGGTCCAATGACTAGGAACATTCAAGATTAGGGTTTATAGGAATTAGATCTCACTATTATTTTATCATAACCCTAATTCCATTACCCTACTCTATGGGATTCATCATAGTCAAAAACATGACACAGCAGTATATGATGAATCAAATACCTTTATTATAAATAATGATGTCATACATGAGTTAGAAGTTTACAAAAAGGCCCATACAATGATTGGCTCTTAGGGCATTTTTCTATCAAACTCCCACTTGCACTAAAGCCAATCACCCTTATACTTTATGCCCATACAATCCAAGTGGCAATCTAACTGCTACTTGGCTAATGCTTTAGTGAATGGGTCTGCTATATTGTTCTTTGTGTTAACTCGTTCGACGACAACATCTTGTCTTTCTATAATCTCTCGAATGAGGTGGAACCATCTTAGAATGTGCTTGGACTTGTGATAAGACCTTGGTTCCTTAGCTTGTGCAACAGTCCCAGTGTTATCACAGTATAATGGCACTGGCTGTTGTACATTAGGAACCACGCCAAATTCCATGATGAATTTCTTCATCCAAACAGCTTCCTTTGCGGCTTCACTAGTAGCTATATATTCTGCTTCAGTGATTGAGTTAGCAACAGTAGGCTGCTTGGTACTCTTCCAACTCACTGCACCACCATTCAGGATGAAGACATACCTCGATGTGGATTTACTATCATCTGGATCTGATTGAAAATTAGAATCTGTATAGCCTTCTAGTTTCAACTCAGATCCTGCATATACTAGAAAAATATCTTTAGTCCTTCTCATGTACTTAAGAATATTTTTCACAGCTTTTCAATGAACCTTCCCTGGATCTGCCTGAAACCTGCTCACTATGCCCAAGGCATAACATCAGGCCTGGTACATAACATGGCATACATAATCGATCCTACAGTCGAAGCATAAGGAATCATAGCCATCCTCTCTCTTTCTTCTAATATCTTAAGAGACATCTTCTTAGAGAGTTGTATGCCTTGACTCATTGGCAAGTAACCTTTCTTACTTCCATCGATGTTGAATCTCTTCAACACTAAGTCAATGTACCTAGATTGGGATAAGCCCAGCATCCTCTCGGATCTATCTCTATAGATCCTTATACCAGTATATATGATGCTTTTCCCAAATCCTTCATGGAAAACTTTGATGATAGCCAAGTTTTAACCAATTGCAATATTAGGATATCATTCCAAATGATCAGTATGTCATCCACATACAAAACTAAGAAAATAATGGCACTCCCACTTGTCTTCTTATACACACATGGTTCATCCATATTTTTGATAAAACTAAATTCTTTGATTATTTCATCAAAATGGATGTTCCAAATCCTCGATGCTTGCTTAAGTCCATAAATAGACTTCTTTAACTTGCATACTTGGTTTGGTCTCCCACTTGAGACAAGCCCCTCTAGCTGTGACATATAGACTTCTTCCTTAAAGTTTCCATTTAGGAAAGTAGTCTTTACATCCATTTGCCAGATCTCATAGTCATGGTATGCTACTATGGCAATCAGTATTCGAATGGACTTGACATGGCTACTGGAGAAAAGGTTTCATCATAGTCTACACCATGTTTTTATCTAAAACATTTTGCTACCAGCTTAGCCTTATAGGTCTCAACTTGACCATCTGCTCCAATCTTCTTCTTGAAGACCCATTTACACCCTATCGGGTTAATTCTTTCAGGTGGATCTACCAAGGTTAAAACCTAATTGGAATACCTGGAGTCCATTTCAGATTTCATGACACCAAGCCACTTATGGAGTCCCTACTTTCGACAGCTTCCAAATAGGTCACAGGATCATCATCTTGTATGATACTGGCTTCATTATCATCCTCGATGATAAAGCCATATCTGAGAGGTGCTCGCCGTATCCTCTCTGACCTTCGGAGAGGAGGAGTGTATTGTAGCTGTTCTTGATCCACAAGAACCTCTGGTTGAGGAACTTCACTTGAAGGCTCATTGGTTTGTTGTTCCACCGTACACCCCATTTATAAAAATCAGATGGGGTGTGAAAACATTTTTAGAGTCCTTATCAAATATGTCTTCTCATATCTGATAAGTCTCTTGATGTTTCAAGAGGTTTATCTGAAACCTTTTTCCTTTCCAGCTTTAATTCACTGAAAGCCACATACCGATTTTTAAAGAGGAAAGGCATCTTCTCTGATATGAAACAATGCAATTCTTGAAGTATTTTTGAAGTAGAAGGACTCTGCTCAGAAACCTTGCGCGCATGCAGAAGAGACGCGTCTCTTCTACGCGTGGTTTTTGTTTCCGTTGTTTCATGCCATTCCTTCCATCTGTTTGACCGGTCAATGCATTTCAAAATGGGCGTGGAGAATTTGAAGAGGTGTCTCTCAGATGAAACTCTCAGAGTTTCATCTGCAGGATTCTAAGTCCTTTTGCACGCTAATTCATTCCCTGTGTGCGCCAAGAGGTGCCAAGAGTCCCTTTATTTCATGGTCAACTTTATCCACACCCCACACAACCTTTGACTAGTCAAAGCATATGCAATATAGGTGTAAAATGAAAGAGCATTAAGTCCTCTTTCTATCCATATAAATACTTTTTAAATCATAGGACTATAGACTCTTATAGGTCTTTTTGAATGCCAAGATGTCATTTTGGCACTAGAGTCCCAACTCAAATGGACTCTTTGATAAAACATCCTAAAGTCCAAAATAAAATCAGATCAAGCTCTCATTTGGATATCCCCACTTAGGACTCAACCAAATTTAGGTTTTCCTTAATTAGGTTAGCCCAATTAGTAAGCAACCGGACAAATCCAATTGGGTTAGGAATTGGGTTAGCCTACATATGCTAGTATGCAATCTGGCTAACCAATTAGGATCCCATGACCCTAACTAAACCATGAGTGACTTCCTTGGCCAACTCTCTATTGTATGTGACCCATTGGGTTCCACATCTAGCCAGCAGTAGATTTAGGTTTGAGCCGATTCGATCCAATCGAACCCGATTGACCTAATTAGGTTAAATCCACTCACCTAATTGTCCAATTCGAATCACACATTGAATTGACTCATGAAACCAATCCAATTGGTTCATGAAAATCCACAAGACAAGATTGACATCTAGCAACATGTCATGCCTACCCAGAAGATGAGAAATTTGGTAAAAATTATCAAAATATCCTTCAGTAGTAAGTTACTGTACAATTCAATCTTTTGATCTTCCATTATCCTGATTAAGTGATGGGTATAGATAAATGTCAAACCCTAACACTTAGTCATATCGAATCTTAGCTCGATCATGAGGACTCAACTGATAATTGATTAGATGCCACTTCTAATCTCATCCCACTTTGCAAAGATTCCTCGAGTCACACATCGAAGAGATTACACGAGATAACAATCCTCTTACCAGGATTGATCGATTCCTTATTGGTCCACTCACATCCTTTGTACACCTTCCACCATACCCAGAACACCCCGTACATGTCGCAATGCCATGAATGAGTATGAACTAAAGTATGGCTTAGTGTGCATAAAAAACCATGGTGACCTCATGTCTGAAGATCACATGCACAACTTCTACTCTGGGACCTATCTTTTGACAAGGAATAAGACTTCTATAAGATAGTCACGGTGTGGATCAATTCAGTGTATTCATAACCTAATGAACACCCTTATCCTTGTATTAGTGTCTCTACACAAGTGGCTGTGAGACCAACCACCCTCATCAATTGAGCATACATATGATAAGCTAGTCTTACTAGATTCATCGATCCCCGAATCGATGGTCCAATGACTAGGAACATTCTAGATTAGGGTTTACAGGAATTAGGTCTCACTATTATTTTATCATAACCTTAATTCCATTACCCTACTCTATGGGGTTCATCATAGTCAAAAACATGACACAACAGTATATGATGAATCAAATGCCTTTATTATAAATAATGATGTCATACATGAGTTGGATGTTTACAAAAAGGCCCATACAATGATTGGCTCTTAGGACATTTTTTAATCATTTACATGCCTTTTTTTAAAAGAACAAAGCTTTGGAAACTGACAAAAATGCATGTATTGAGAAAAACGAAACTTTGACTATTGAAAACAATGATTTGAAAATGGAGGTTGAAAAAGCCAAGCCACTAGTCGAAAAACTCACTTTATCTTCAAATAAACTTGAGTTAATTTTAAAAGATCAAAGAATTTCTGGAAACAAAGCTGGAATTGGTTTCAATTCTTCTAGTTCAAATGGAAGTTCAACTACTAAATTCATATTTTCAAAAGCTTATGTTGCAAAATCAATATCTCAAGAAGCTTTTGTATCTAATTCTTCTGCATCTATTTCTAAAGCTACAATGTATGTACCTAAGAATTTAAATAAAAAATCTTTTACAAGAAAAAGTTTTACATCTTCGTCAACATCTAGATCTTCGAATCGTACATCTTTTCAGAATTCTGGAATTGTATGTTATGCATGTCTTAAAGTTGGACATAGATTCTTTCAATGTAATTCATTAATGAAAAATGCATATTCTAAGAATAAAATTAAAAGAATTTGGATTCCCAAAAGAGCCACCTCCACTAACCTGCAAGGATCCAAGACAGCTTGGGTATCTAAAAGAACTTCTTGATTGTCTTACAGGAATGTCTTGCAGCACAAAAATTGAAGAAAAGATGGTATCTCGACAGTGACTATTCAAAGCATATGACAGGTGACAAGGATCAATTTATCATCCTAAAGATGAAAGAATGAGGTATGGCTATTTTTGGAGATAATGGCAAGGAAAAAATAATCGAAATCGATAAGATCAAGATAACCTCATGTACTTTCATTGAAAATGTATTGATTGTAGACAAGTTGAAACATAATTTATTAAGTATTAGTCAATTATGTATTAAAGGCTTCAAGATTGTCTTTGAATCATCTATGTATATTGTAACAAACTCTCTTGATTCTAGCAATAAGTTCATTGGATATAGACTTGAAAATATTTATGTGATAGACCTTAATGACTAGCCATGTCTAGTAGTTCCAGTCTAGTTGCAATAAATGCTAAGACCAAAGAGTCTTGTTTACTTTTGCATAGACAATTAGGTCATGCTAGCATGCATACTATTGCCAAGCTATTTAGAGGCATGCCTAAATTTAAAATAGATCTTAATCATGTTTGCGATGCATGCCAAATGGGTAAACAAACTAGGAAGAGTTTTAAATCCAAAAATATGATTTCAACTACTTGATCCTTTGAGCTACTTCACATGGATTTATTTGGACCAACTCGGACCATAAGCCTAGGTGGTATAAAATATGCACTTGTGATAGTAGATAATTTCTCTAGATTTACTTGGATTTTGTTTATCGCTCATAAAGATGAAACTTTTAAAGTCTTTCAAAAATTTTACAAAAAAGTTTCTAATCAAAAAAATCTTTCAATGGTTTCAGTTTGGAGTAATCACGGCACATAATTTGAAAATCAATTTTTTGATGATCATTGCACAGAAAACAGCATTGATCATAACTTTTCTGCTCCTAGGACACCATAACAAAATGGTATCGTAGAGAGAAAAAATAGAACTTTGGAAGAGATAGCCCGAACAATATTGTGTGAAGGCAATCTTCTAAGGTACTTTTGGGCAGAAGCGGTAAACAGTGCTTGTTATATCTTGAACCGTATTTTAATGTCCTATTTTGAAGAAAACCCCCTATGAGCTTTGAAATGAAAAGAAATCCAACATTAATTACTTTCATGTATTTGGTTGTAAATGCTTTGTGCTTAATAATGGTAAGGATAATCTAGAAAAATTTGATGCTAAATCTAATGAAGCAATTTTCCTTGGTTATTCATTACATAGCAAAGCATATAGAGCATTTAACAAACAAACTCTAACTATAGAAGAATCAATGCATGTCATTTTTGATGAAACTAACCCCTCACCTTCTAAGAAAGAAAAGTGCATAGACAATGATGCTGGTACACTTCAAAAAGAAATGGAAGACACGAGCATACAAGAAAGACCAACTCAAGAAGGAGAAAAAATGGTAAGTAAGGATCTTGCTGATCTACCAAGGGAATGGAGGTATGTAACTTCTCATCCAAGAGATTTAATTATTGGTGATCCTTCACGAGGTGTTAGGACTAGGTCATCACATAGAGATGCACATGACACCTAGCCTTTATGTAACAAATAGAACCTCATAGCTTAGAAGAAGCTGAATCTGATCCTAATTGGATGATGGCCATGCATGAAGAACTAAATCAGTTTGAAAGAAATAAGGTATAGACTTTAGTTGAAAGACCATCAAACCATCCCATCATAGGAACCAAATGGGTCTATAGAAACAAATTAGATGAACAAGGCAACGTAGTTAGAAACAAAGCTAGATTAGTGGCTAAGGGATATAACCAAGAAGAAGATATCGATTTTGATGAAATATATGCACCTGTAGTAAGACTAGAAGCTATTAGATTACTTCTTGCATTTGCTTGCTACATGATTTTCAAACTCTTTCAAATGGATGTGAAAAGTGCATTATTGAATGATTTTATATCCGAACAAGTTTTTATATAGCAGACACTAGGTTTTGAAAGTCATGCTTTTCCAAATTATGTTTTTAAACTCAATAAAGCATTATATGGTTTGAAACAAGCACCTATAGCCTGGTATGATAGACTTAGCACTTTCTTGATTGAAAATAAGTTTATAAGGAGAAATGTTGATAAAACTCTTTTCATCAAGAAGGATAATGATTTATTAGTTGTATAGATTTATGTTGATGATATTATATTTGGTACAACTAATAAAACTCTTTGTAGAGAATTTGCTAAGTTAATGCAGGGAGAATTTGAAATGAGCCTAATGGATGAACTTAACTACTTTTTTGGATTTCAAGTGAAACAAACAAAGGAAGGAATCTTCATTAACCAAGCCAAATACACCAAAGAAATTATCAAGAAGTTTGGTATGGAGTCAAGCAAACAAATGAGCACACCCATGAGCCCAACCTGTAGATTGGATAAAGATGAAGATGGATCCAACATTGATCAAAAACTCTATCGAGGTATGATTGGATCATTACTCTACTTAACTACAAGTAGACCCGATATCTTGTTTAGCGTATGTGTATGTGCTAGATTCCAATCTAATCCTAAAAAATCACATATGCATGCTGTTAAAGGATTATACGATATTTGAAAGGAACAAGTTATCTAGGTCTATGGTTTTCAAAGCATTCTTCATTGAATTTGATTGGATTTTTGGATGCTGATTATGCTAGTTATAAAATTGATAGAAAAAGTACTAGCGGCACATGCCAATTTCTAGGAGTGAATTTAATCTCATGGCACTGTAAGAAACAAAACTTGGTAGCACTATCTACTACTGAGGCAGAGTATGTTGCTGCAGGGAGTTGTTGTGCATAAGTGTTATGGGTTAAACAACAACTAGAAGACTTTGATGTTATACAATCTAAAATTCCTATCAAATGTGATTATACAAGTGCTATAAATTTAACAAAAAATCTAATTCAGCACTCGAGAATTAAACACAAAGATTAGACACCATTTTATTAGAGATCATGTTTTGAATGGTGACATTAAACTAGAATTCATCCCTACTGAAAACTAACTTGCTGACATTTTCACTAAGCCACTCAACATGTTTCTCCTAAGCTCCAATTCCAACTTTATTCCCAAATCAGAGCAAGGGCACCCAAAATGGCCATGGGGAAAAGATCTAAAAGAGTCGTTCCCTCAGCTAAAACAGAAAGAAGATCTAAGCATCAGCAAGAGGAGCTGACTCAAGCAGTGAAAAGAGAAGAACAGAGAAAAGAAGAAGAAAGAGAACCAGCAGCTACCACCACGTCTCCAAGACAAGTCATTTGCATGACCAATCGGCCCGTAACCAGTGGTAGGAGAATTATCTTTTCTTTTCTTAAAGAAATTGGGTTACGGATAGGCGATTCCATTGAAGAACTGGGGTGGGGCTTTTTCTATTCTTTAAATGTGCCTACTTACCCACATTAGTAAGAACATTCTATGAAAACTTGAGATTAGAAGCACAACACATAGAATCCACTATCAAAGGGAACAAAGTTATAGTTACTGAAGAAAGGTTGAGCACCTTACTGGAGATGCCTAACGAGGGTTCAAATCGTTTAGTACTGAAAGATAGAGAAAAGACTCAAAACTGTGCTAAACAGGGAAGATGTCAGTGGTGTTGTCACTGTAATGGCCAACACCTTATTGGTGCGGGCACCAGACTCAGAAGAAGACTTCAGGGCTCCATCTGGATCTCTGATTGACCTTGCCCGAAGAATTAGGGTTTTCTGGTTTGTAATAAGGGTTGACTTGATCAACTCAATTTTAGCCTGAGTCTGTATTTCCCTGCAATTTAATTTTGTTGAGTCATGTTGATTCAGTAGTGGTCTAGGACTTCTCCAGGGTGTCACATTTTCTCCCAAGGCCAAGCAAGTGGGCGCCACACTCCCAGCCACACGCTTGAGTCCAAGGGGCGCGACATCTCCATCCAGTATACTCTGGTCCCCACACCACAAGATAGCAGGTCCCTTCTCTCATGCGCCACTTGAGGAGAAAACAATCTGGGATCCACAATTCAAGGGGGCGGCCAAAGTGTTTCCATAAGAGCCAAGCTATGAAAAGAAAGGAGCAAAGCTTGGGGAGCAAGACTAGGAGGTGCCCAAATAATTCCAAATAAAACTAGGTATGGAAAGAAGGAAATTTCTCTTGAAGAGCAAGGTTAGGAGGCGCCAAAATAATTCCAAATAAAACCAGGTATGGAAGGAAAAATATTTTTGAAGAGCAAGGCTAGGAGGCGCCACCTACTTACCTTTTGAAGCCACCAATCAACATTTTTGGAAACTCTTGGTCGGCCATATGTGTGGGAATTGATCCTACAAACCTAATTTGAAGATCCACCCTATTAGTCCCACATGGGAAGATGTAAAACCCTGCTCTCTTGTAAACTCTTATAAATTAAACCCCTCTTGTAATTTTAAAGTTATCTGATGAATGAATCCAATTTATGTGTGAGCAAACTCTGTGTTTCTCTCTTCCGCACTTGCATCCAGGTGTTGAGCTCCGTGAGGGAGTAAATCCGGGTTCCCCTGGAACCTTGAGGAGGTGTGAGATCTCCAACCCCAAAACCCTAGGTTAGCCACTTCACTTCCAAACCCTAGCCGCCCTTCATCCTCTTCTTTCCACCAAACCCTAGCCTACCCCATCTCTCACGGCCACCCTCTCCAAGTCAAGGCCGACCACCATCATCTGGGTCCAGTTCAGCTACTTCGAATATAGAGCAAATCCCAGAGGAAGTCAGATCAGCATCCAGGAGAATCAGGATTTCAGCAACATCAATTTCAAGTTCTTCTTATCTGGTAAATCCTTTCTTTGAGTATCTGGTTCCTTAACTTGTTCTTCTTCTTTCCCAGATCCTGAGTTCAGGAGAAGCCAACTCTGCCAAAGGACCAGTATTGGAGGATCCATTGCGAAGATATCCGAATCTGAGGATCCAACAATCTGCTCGAGAGAGTCCTTCCACCAAACTCTGTGAAGATCACTGCCTGGTACATAACCCTTCCATTCTCTTTAGTTCTGTCATGTTGAAAGTTCAGAGCGAAACCCTAGGTCTGGAAGTTTCTCAACCCCCAGCGATCCTTTACTTCTGAACTACTCTGATAACCTAGTTTCTTTAAATTGTGCTTTCAATTATTACCTAGTTTCTTTTAATTTAGTTTAACTTTCCTTTGAGTCAAGGCCGACTTCTAAAAATATTAAAAAAAAAATAACAAAAAAAAAAGGAATTAGTCTTAATTTACTTCCGCATCGCATCATCTCTTCTTTCGTTATGCATCATTTTTGGTATCAGAGCCCTATCTAGGGTTTCTGTTTTGCTTGCTTGTTTTGAGTCTCTCTCCTTTTACTTTGTCTGCTCGAAGTAGACTCCCCAGGACGTCCGGTCCTAGGAACGAAGCGAGGTGCAAACCTCCTCTTCCCATTCCATGGGGTGTTCCTAGGGCGTGTAGGGGATCCATTGGGTTACAACTTCGTAGTAGGAATTGTAAACGGGGAAGCACTCTGTTTTCAGTCTGTAACTACCCTGTTACAGGAATTGTTTTTCATTGCAAGTAACTCCAAATTACATGATTTTTATTTTTCTAGAACCAGTATAATTGAATCTATTTTACATAATTTTCCTGTGATTTATTAGTTTCCATAAAGTTTCTGAGAGTTAAATTACTGAAACTCTATTTCTATGTTCTGCAATTCAATTATTTTGAGTGATCATCTCCTAATTCATCTTAAGGGCATTTGAGCATCTAAGATAAGGGGATGAGTTGATAACCTCTCCTTAGCCCAAAACCACCACCCACTCATTCGATCCTAAGCCTAATTTTAAAATTTATTAGACTTAATTTGCCCTAGTGGGCTAGGGACATCAACAAGTCGGGTCAAGGATAGTGTTGAGTTAGTTTGTCTAGTTACTCTGTGTGTGCTTTGTACTCAGTGTCTAGAACGGTGGTTCAGGGATTCTATCCCGAAGGGCTTGTGTGCTGGTCCGCCTACCTGGCCAATCACTGATTGGTGTCTAGGATTGGCATATAGGGACCTAACACTCCCCTTACACCTGCCTGGCTGAGTTCCGAGTTACTACAGGCTAGCTTGCCACTCTGATTGGGCATCTAGTTTGGGCTCTAGGTCTAGTTAGCCCGTAGTCGTTTCAGTTGAGTCTCATTTTGTGTGTTTGCTTGCATCATCATGTCTACCCGGAATGG
This sequence comes from Areca catechu, assembly GCA_021397845.1. Classification (NCBI taxonomy): domain Eukaryota; kingdom Viridiplantae; phylum Streptophyta; class Magnoliopsida; order Arecales; family Arecaceae; genus Areca; species Areca catechu. Next base: position 137,500,190 of record CM038053.1, on the reverse strand, counting down.
AGTACCCTACCAACCTGGTCAAACCCAACCTGATTTAGAGGCCATGGTTAGAGCTCTTACTGAGAGTATGAACAAATTGAGTCAGGATGTGACTGCTATTGTTGCCCAGTTTAAAGAACAGGTCCATGAGAATTTTGCCCAGCTTAGGGATCGAGTCCAAGTACTTGAGGAACCTAGGCATCAGAATTGGACTCCTGACCCAGATTTTAATGTGCCTCAGCCTCACCCACACCAAGAGCCTAGAAGACCTTTATACAGAGATCCTGAACCTAATCATAGGAGGCCTGACCCAGAACCTGAAGATAGAGATGATAGGTTTATTTGGAACATCAAATTAGATGCACCCACTTTTGATGGTAGCTTAAACCCTAAGGTGTATTCTGATTGGGAGGGTGAGATGGACCAGTACTTTGAGTGGTATGCCATGTCTGAGGAAAGGAAGTTCAAGTTTGCCAAGATGAAGTTAGTACGTCAAGCTAGGTTATAGTGGGGGAACATTGAGCTAACCACTAGAAGACGAAATGTAGAGCCCATAACCACTTGGCAGGGTATGAAAGAGAATCTTAGAGATAAGTATCTACCCATTTCATACCAGCAGAATCTGTTAGACCAATGGCAGACTTTGAAACAAGGGAACCGATCTGTATCAGACTACATAACCACCTTTGATGAATACCTGATGAGATGTGATGTGAGTGAAGCCCATGAGGTCACTTTGTCTAGGTTTAGGGCTGGACTTAGGGAAGACATTAAGAGGGAGTTATTTCTGAGAGAGGTTACTGACCTAGACCAAGCCTATCAGATTGCACTGAACACTGAGAAGTTTCAAAGAGGACCCATGCCTTCTAGGGTTAGTGCCCCAATCCCAAGAAATGGACCTAGCCAAGTTACTCCTAGCAAGCCTAATCAGGGTATTCCCACCCCTAGGCCCATGGACAAAGGTAAGGCACCTGACACCCAGAGAACCCCTAGTATCATCTGTTTTAAGTGCCAGAAGCCCGGTCATATCTCCAACCAGTGCACAACCATAGCTTGTTTTAAGTGCCATAAGGTAGGTCATGTTTTTAGCCAGTGCCCTCGTAGATCCCTTTACATAGAAGAAGGAGAAGAAGAGAATTTCGAGCCCAATGAAGAGTTTGAAGAAGAAGTTTATGAGGCCGGAATGAATTTGGTCGATGAGTATGAAGGAGAGGAGGAATTCATAGAGTCTGACCAATTACGGGTTGTGAGATGCATCTTGTCCCAGAATAGAGTTCAGGAAGATTGGCGTAGGACTAACATCCTACAGACTTTCCTTAAACTAGGGGATAAGGTATGTAAAATCATCATAGATAGTGGGAGCTGTGTGAATGCCATTTCTGCTAGCACTGTCAAAATGTTAGGCTTAACCCCAGTCCCCCACCCCAACCCCTATAAGGTTTCTTGGGTAGACTCTACCTCTATACCCATCCAGTCTAGATGTCAGGTCCAAATCCAAATGCAATCCTATCAAGAGAAGATTTGGTGTGATGTCTTGCCCATGGGGGTGAGCAGTATAATTCTTGGAAGACCTTGGTTATATGACCATGATGCCACCCTCTTAGGAAAATCCAACACCTGTGTCTTTAGTTTTAATGGGAAGAAAATCACAATCCATTCAGTCCCTCCTAAGAACAAGGTAGCTAAAGGACCCAATAAGGTCAGAGAGATGAAGACTGGGGTGAACCTAATTAGTGCTAAGGATCTAGAACAAGAAATTCATAGTGGTTCACCTATTTGGATGTTGAATGCTAAGGAACTTAGGACTCCTACACCCTCAGAGCCTCCTCAGGAAGTTAAACCTTTGTTAGAAAAATTTGAGGATGTTTTTCCCGAGGATCTGCCAGACCACCTTCCACCTCTTAGGGATATCCAGCATTCCATAGATTTAGTCCCAGGAGCTACTTTACCCAACTTGCCCCATTATAGGATGAATCCATCTGAGCATAAGGAACTGCAAAAGCAGGTTGGAGAATTGTTGAGGAAGGGGTTCATTAGAGAGAGTCTTAGCCCTTGTGTAGTCCCTGCACTTCTGACCCCAAAGAAGGATGGCACGTGGAGGATGTGTGTTGATAGTCGTGCCATCAACAAAATCACAATCAAGTATAGGTTCCCCATCCCTATACTAGATGACATGCTAGATATGATGGCCGGTGCAATGATTTTTTCTAAAATTGATCTCAAGAGCGGCTATCATCAGGTTAGGATTAGACCAGGGGATGAGTGGAAAACCGCTTTCAAAACTAAGGATGGTCTCTATGAATGGGTTGTTATGCCTTTTGGGTTGTCCAATGCCCCTAGTACTTTCATGAGGATTATGACCCAGGTGCTTAGAGCTTTCATAGGGAAGTTTGTAGTGGTCTATTTTGATGACATCCTGATCTATAGTAAGACCCCTGCAGATCACCTCGGCCATCTTAGACAAGTCTGCCAAGTTTTGAGGAATGATAGCCTCTACGGTAATCTCAAAAAGTGTGAATTCTTGACCAATAGAGTTATCTTCCTTGGTTTTGTAGTAACCCCTGACGGCGTGGCTGCCGATCCAGAAAAGATTAGGTCCATAGTAGAATGGCCAGAGCCAACCAGTGTGCATGAAGTCAGAAGTTTCCATGGCTTGGCTACCTTCTATAGGCGATTCATCAAGGGGTTTAGTACTGTAGTTGCTCCTATCACAGACTGTATTAGGAAGGGAGAATTCCAGTGGACTAAAGCAGGCCATAAAGCCTTCCTAGATCTTAAGGATAGGATGACCCAGGCACCCATTTTGAGGTTACCCGACTTTTCAAAGGTATTTGAGGTTGCCTGTGATGCTTCAGGAGTAGGCATAGGTGGAGTCCTAAGCCAAGAGAACCATCCCGTAGCATTCTTTAGTGAAAAACTTAATGATGCTAACCTTAGGTATTCTACCTATGATAAGGAATTTTATGCGGTAGTGCAAGCTTTGCGTTACTGGAGACATTATTTGCTACTGTAAGAATTTGTGCTATTTTCGGACCATGAGGCTCTTAGATTCTTGAATTCCCAGAAGAAGCTTAATCCTAGGCATGCTAAGTGGGTAGAGTATATCCAATCCTATACTTTTGTTTTGAAACATAAGGCTGGGTCTGAAAATAAGGTAGCTGATGCCCTTAGTCGTCGATCTTTGTTATTAAATTCTGTTAGGGCTGAAGTCATAGGGTTTGAGCAGATCAAAGAGGAATATGAGTCGTGTCCGGATTTTAAGACTGTGTACCAGGATCTAACTCAAGGACCATCTAGTGATCATAAGGATTATACCCTTTTAGATGGCTTTCTGTTCTTTAAGAATAGGCTTTGTATCCCTAGAACTTCTCTTAGGGAATTTTTGATTTGGGAAATTCATGCTGGAGGTTTAGCTAGCCATTTCGGAAAAGACAAGACCACCCTGGCTATTGAAGACCACTTTTTCTGGCCTAGCTTAAAAAGAGATGTAGCACACATTGTGGCTAGGTGTCGGACCTGCGCTGTTGCCAAACAGCGAAAACAGAACACCGTCCTTTATACACCACTCCCTGTCCCAGATCGTCCTTGGCAAGATGTGAGCATGGACTTTGTGTTAGGTTTGCCTAAGACCCAGAGGAGGCATGACTCTATCTGTGTTGCAGTCGACCGATTTTCCAAGATGGTCCATTTCTTGCCTTGTTCCCAAACGCTTGATGCGTCTAAGGTAGCCACCCTGTTCTTTAATGAGATAGTTCGGCTCCATGGCCTACCTATGACAATTGTTTCCGATAGGGATGTCCGGTTCACCAGCTATTTCTGGAAAACCCTTTGGCATAAGTTAAGGACAAAACTTAAGTTTTCAACTGCCTATCATCCCCAGACTGATGGCCAAACCGAAGTAGTGAACCGTAGTTTAGGCAATCTGTTAAGGTATCTTGTTGGTGAAAACATTAGGAACTGGGATTTGTACTTACCTAGAGATGAATTTGCATACAATGACTCGGTCAATAGGACTATGGGTAAGAGTCCATTTGAAATTGTGCATGGTTACAAACCTCACACACCTCTTGACCTAGCTCCTTTACCAGTCCACACACGAGTCTCCGAGTCTGCCGAAGTTTTTGCACAGCATATAAAAGACTTGCATAAAGAAATTCATGCCAAAATAAATTTAAGTAATAAAACTTATAAGAAGTTGGCTGATTCTTAAAGGCGAGTCAAAACTTTTGATGAGGGAGACTATGTAATGATTAGGTTAAGGCCTGAACGGTTTCCTCCTGGAACCGTTAGAAAGTTACATGCTAGAGGAGCTGGACCATTTAGAGTGGTGAAGAGAGTAGGATCCAATGCCTATGTGCTCGAGTTGCCTCCAAAACTAGGCATTAGCTCCACTTTCAACATTACAGACCTAGTAGAGTATAGAGAGCCAGCTGTGATTCCCAGTGAGCCTTTTGAACCTAATCCTGCTCTTGAGAGTGAACCCAACCCTGTGTGTCCACCAACAAACTGGCTTGTGAGGAAAGAGCAGATTGAAAAGATCCTGGATGATCAGGTTATCTCTACTCGTAATCGAGGATACCAAAGATACCTGGTCCGCTGGCAAGGAAGGCCAGATTCTAATAACTCTTGGATCTCCTGAGAAGAATTACAAGAATTGGACCCAGACCTCTTGGAGAGATACCAGAGCCAACTTGATCCATACTCGATAGGGTCGAGTTCCTCCCACCCTGGGAGAATTGGTGCGGGCACCAGACTCAGAAGAAGACTTCAGGGCTCCATCTGGATCTCTGATTGACCTTGCCCGAAGAATTAGGGTTTTCTGGTTTGTAATAAGGTTGACTTGATCAACTCAATTTTAATTTGAGTCTGTATTTCCCTGTAATTTAATTTTGTTGAGTCATGTTGACTCAGTAGCGGTCTAGGACTTCTCCAGGGTGTCACATTTTCTCCCAATGCCAAGCAAGTGGGCGCCACACTCCCAGCCACACTCCCAGCCACACGCTTGAGTCCAGGGGGCACCACATCTCCATCCAGTATACTCTGGTCCCCACACCACAAGATAGCAGGTCCCTTCTCTCTTGCGCCACTTGAGAAGAAAACAATCTGGGATCCACAATTCAAGGGGGCGGCCAAAGTGTTTCCATAAGAGCCAAGCTATGAAAAGAAAGGAGCAAAGCTTGGGGAGCAAGACTAGGAGGCGCCCAAATAATTCCAAATAAAACCAGGTATGGAAGGAAGGAAATTTCTCTTGAAGAGCAAGGTTAGGAGGCGCCCAAATAATTCCAAATAAAACAGGTATGGAAGGAAAAATATTTTTGAAGAGCAAGGCTAGGAGGCGCCACCTACTTACCTTTTGAAGCCACCAATCAGCATTTTTGGAAACTCTTGGCCGGCCATATGTGTGGGAATTGATCCTACAAACCTAATTTGAAGATCCACCCTATTAGTCCCACATGGGAAGATGTAAAACCCTGCTCTCTTGTAAAGTCCTATAAATTAAACCCCTCTTGTAATTTTAAAGTTATCTAATGAATGAATCCAATTTATGTGTGAGCAAACTTTGTGTTTCTCTCTTCCGTACTTGCATCCAGGTGTTGAGCTCCGTGAGGGAGTAAATCCGGGTTCCCCTGGAACCTTGAGGAGGTGTGAGATCTCCAACCCCAAAACCCTAGGTTAGCCACTTCACTTCCAAACCCTAGCCACCCATCATCCTTTTCTTTCCACCAAACCCTAGCCTACCCCACCTCTCACGGCCACTCTCTCCAAGTCAAGGCTGACCACCAGCATCCAGGTCCAGTCCGGATACTTCAGATCCAGAGCAATTCCCAGAGGAAGTCAGATCAGCCTTCAGGAGAATCCGGATTTCAGCAACATTAGCTTTCAAGTTCTTCTAACTGGTAAATCCTTCCTTGAGTATCTGATTCCATAAATTGTTCTTCTTCTTTCCCAGATCTTGAGTTTAGGAGAAGCCAACTCTACCAAAGGATCAGTATTGGAGGATCCATTGTGAAGATATCTGAATCCAGGGATCCAACAATCTGCTCAAGAGAGTCCTTCCACCAAACTCCGTGAAGATCACTGTCTGGTCTGTAACCCTTCTCTTCTCTTTACTTCTGTCCTGTTAAAAGTTCAGAGCGAAATCCTAGGTCTGGGAGTTTCTCAACCCCCAGCGATCCGTTACTTCTGAACTACTCTGATAACCCAGTTTCTTTTAAATTGTGCTTTCAATTATTACCTAGTTTCTTTTAATTTAGTTTAACTTTCCTTTGAGTCAAAGCTGACTTCTGAAAATATTAAAAAAAAGAAAGAAAAAGAATTAGTCTTAATTTACTTCCGCATCGCATCATCTCTTCTTTCGTTCTGCATCACTTATCACTTGAGATGAGGCTGTTACATAATTTCATTGGCTAAATTTTTCTCCTAAGAACCGGAAGATTCAACTGGGTCAGTGAAAAGCATTTGTGCTTTATGGAGCATATAATTGAGGGGGAGGCTCTCAATTTTTCAAATATAATGATTATGCAAATGAGGGAGGCAGTAAGGAAGGTTAAAGCTCGTTTGCTATATGGCATGGTACTAACCTTACTGTTTCAAGCCTCCAAAGTCAACCTTGAAGGGGAAGATGGAAGACCTCTACATCACACTGTTGCCCAGATATGGTGCCCAAGAGGGGGGGTGAATTGGGTATTTAAAAAACTAAACGATATATGTGCTATCAAGTTTTAAGGTGAAGAGTGATAGTGCTCAAATAATTGTGCAACGAAAGCAATGAAATAAATCAACAATTAAAGAGCAAAAGAAGAGCAATGCAAACACACAAGAAGTATAGTGGTTCGGTGCACCTAGCACCTACATCCACTCCCCAAGCTCCACTTGGGAATTTCTACTATAATCTTTAGATTACAGCCGACTTGTTTTACCAGGCTCACAAGTCAAAACCTTACACACTTGTTTTGGCTTCGGGCTTACAAGCAACCCTAGTTGGTTTTATCAATTGGCTCACCAACAAACCTCACTCACTTGTTTTGGCTTCGGGCTTACAAGCAACCCTAGTTGGTTTTATCAATTGGCTCACCAACAAACCTCACACACTTGTTTTGGCTTCGGGAATACAAGCAACCCTAGTTGGTTTTATCAATTGGCTCACCAACAAACCTCACACTAGTTTCAAATTCCCTTGAAACTAGCCTACCATAAATAGAATTTGAATACAATGAATAAAAACAATACAAACTCCTTTTTGAGCAATAAGAAATTCGTTGAAGCTCTTGATGGAGACTCTTCAAGCCTTTTCCCTTGGAATCTTTGACCTCACTAAATGCCAAACTCTTGAAAGTTGGATTCCTCAAAGATGGAAAGCTTTTAGCTAAGGAATCTCTTGGATTTCTCACTCTTTTTGGCTTGGAATTGCTTGAAGGCTTTTTACTTTCACTCTAATCCTTTTCACCTTGTCTCCATGTCTTTTTTGAAGTTTGGTGGAGGTTAAATACCTCATTCATGCTGAAACAACTCCACAAGACCGTTAGAATCAAAAATATGGCCGTTTATGGCCGTTAGAAATCAAATCAGAAGTTCAGAAAAACTAGCCGTTATACCATGAGTCGACCTCTGGATCAAGTGTCGACCTCAGGTGTCGACCTCTGGACAGGTGTTGACCTCAGGTGTCGACCTCTGAACAGGTGTTGACCTCAGGTGTCGACCTCTGAACAGGTGTTGACCTCTGGTGTCGACCTCTGGATCAAGTGTCGACCTCAGGTGTCGACCTCTAGACAGGTGTTGACCTCAGGTGTCGACCTCTGAACAGGTGTTGACCTCAGGTGTCGACCTCTGAACAGGTGTCGACCTTTGGTGTCGACCTCTGAAGCGTGCCACTGAAATTTTGCCGTGCCGGTTTTGCTGAACCATCTTCAAATCCTTTCATATTAATTCCAAAGTCCATATATTTGATTTTCCATTAATTTAAGGACTTTTTCAACTGAAATACAAGCATTTCTTCATTCAACATGGTTGAGTACTAAGATCTAAGAAATACACTTAAAACACAATTAGTACTCATATATACTTAAACATTTTGTCAATCATCAAAATCAAGACTAGAGTCAACAATCTCCCCCTTTTTGATGATGACAAAACCTTTAAGTATAAGAATAGGGTAAGCTTAAAAAGATTAACAATAAGATAAACATGTAAGCTCAAAACAATAAGCACCAAGCTCCCCCTCAAAATATGATCCAAAAAATCTTCAAAAATATTTTTTTTAAAAAATATGCAAAAGAAAAATTTAAAATTTTCAAAATTTCTTCTTCTTACTAATTCTTTCCTTTAGATAAAAACATTTTACATTCTTCTCCCCCTTTTGCACTTTCTTCCATTTCTCAAAAGATTTTTCATGTTTATGATTTTTCATGTTTATCCAATCTTCCCCTTTTCATACTTAACAATTTTCTCCCCCTTTTTGACATCATGAAAAAGGGTGTAAGGCAATACAAAGTAGGAATGAAGTTGGAAGGAATAGCAAGTAGGTCATCAAAATCAATGCATGAAATCAAATATTTATGATATCAATTGAATATGATATAAATTGAACAAGATACCAAAGAATGTAAGCACATGCAAGAAATGATTTGATGTATATTATCCATTCGCCTTACTTGTTCATGGGATAAGGTCACAGCGGCACCCCTACACGTCATAAGAGAGCCCGTTGAATGGGAAGAGAGGGTCTTTAAGCCCTACTTATCTCCTATGACCGGACGGCCATGGTGACTAACCCAATCCGAAGCGGTTACTAGGAATTCTTATATATAAAAAAAAATTGATGCCAATAGAATATGATACCATTTGAATGTAACTCCTCCAAAGAATTAGATTTGAAAACAAGAAGAGTACTAGAGCAATATAAGCAAAGCATGATATCAACAAGATATTCAAAGCATCAAATATGATAACAAATCTTTGAATGCTCCCCCTGAATGTTATTCCTTCTTTAAAAATATGCATTTATTTCAGGAATAAAACATGAAAGCTTATGCATCAAGATTTGAAATTTTTCAAGATATTCATGATTTTCAAAATACAAAACATTTATATTGCATAAAAATGTTTAGCATTATTTCAAATTCATTTTAAGATGATTTGATATCCATACAAATGCTAGAAGTAATATGATATCAAGTCTAGCTATTAGAGCAAGGGTTTGTCAATAAGCATACCTTCTTCTTAAAAGTAACCCTTAACTACTAGTTCTATACTTGATCCAAATCATTTCTAGATTATGCATAGATGCCAAAAACAATACAAATCATAGCATTTCACTTGAAATAATTTAGAAATTATATTAATCAAAATCAAGTGAAGATCTAATAATCACAAGTTTGACCATGAGAGCTTGAAATCCATCAACATCAAAATGGTCATGATCACAACAAATGATTATTAGTCTAAGCTTGATTCTAATCAATCAATTAAAACATTTTTCAAATCAATATGCATCTTTAAAAGTATTTTTCATGAAATACATTAATCAAAATCAAGTGAAGGTCTTACAATCATAAATTTAATCATGATATCATGAAATTCATCAACACCAAAAAGTTCATGATTATATCCAATGATGATAAGTCCAAACTTGATTCTAATTAACTATTTAAAACAATTTTTCAAAGTAATTGATGCAATAAAAATTAATCTACAATTTTAATTATGGAAGGAGATGTTTAGAATTTACCAATATACATAATCCTTCCTTTTACCATTTAGTCCAAAAAATAGCTTGTCCACTTCTTTAAATTGTCTTGTACAACCTCTTTTCAAGAACTTCCTTTCTTCATGTTGGGTTGCAAGACATTCCTGCAAAACAAATTAAGTGGACACTTTTGGTACCCAAACTTTCTTGGGTCCTTTATGATTAGTAATTATGGTTCCTTTTGGAACCCAAACTTTTCTTAATCTAGAAGGATAAGCATTGAAACCACATTTATAATAAGAATTGAAAGAAGCAGGAATATTGAAGTTCTTCAAGAGTTTTTGCTTCTTTTCCTCAATCAAAATATTTTTCACATTAAAAACTTTTTCACATAAATTTTTTGAAATAACATTTTCTTTTTCTAAAAATTCTTTTTCTTTATAAAAATTATTCTTTTCATTTTTAAAAATATCAATCTTGGCATTTAAATCATCATTTTTATTTGCAAGATTGGTGTTGTCAAGAGAAAATGAATCTACATGCCTATTTAATTTCTTGTGCTCAATTTTTAGCAAACTGTATTCATGCACAAGATCATTAGATGCATCATGTGATTCTTTAAAGGTAAAATCATAATTATTTTTAGCACATACCTTTTTCTCATTAGCCATGAAACAAAGATGGGCAACTTCATCATCCATACTTGAATCTTCGCTATCGCTCCAAGTTGCCATCATTGCCTTGAATTTCCTTTTGGCCTTGAGAGCTATTATTTTCTTTTCTGTATCATCTTCCACTATCCTTTGCCATAAGTTCAACTCATAGGTCATGAGTGAACCGATAAGCTCCTCCAAAGGTAAGGTTTCTACATCTTTAGCTTCTTGGATCGCCGTCACCTTTGGATCCCATGATTTTGGCAAGGATCTAAGAATTTTGTTCACCAAATCAGCATTAGTATAGATTTTGCCAAGACTTTTTAATTCATTAATAATAGTCATAAATCTTGAAAACATATCAGATATAGATTCATAATGCATCATTTCAAAAGTTTCAAAAGAATGTATAAGCAAATTAATTTTAGTGTTCTTCACTTGAAGAGTACCCTCATGAGTAACTTCAAGTGTGTCCCATATTTCCTTCGCTGATGTGCATGTAGAAACTCTATTAAATTCATTTAAGTCCAATGCACAATAAAGCAAGTTCATTGCTTTAGCATTGAGTTCAAATTGTTTAATGTCATATTCATTCCAATCCTCTTCAGGCTTTGGAATGGAAATGCCATTAACCAAAATGGAAGGAATATGAGGACCACTAATAATGGTTTTCCAAAGATGATAACTAATAGATTGAATATGGATGCGCATGCGAGTTTTCCAAAATATGTAATTTATGCCATTGAAAAATGGTGGTCTAACACTAATACCTACAAGGGTCACCATGAACTTTAGCTCAAAATCGTTAGATTTTCAATCAGAGCACCGAGCTCTGATACCACTTGTTGCCCAGATATGGTGCCCAAGAGGGGGGGTGAATTGGGTATTTAAAAAACTAAACGATATATGTGCTATCAAGTTTTAAGGTGAAGAGTGATAGTGCTCAAATAATTGTGCAACGAAAGCAATGAAATAAATCAACAATTAAAGAGCAAAAGAAGAGCAATGCAAACACACAAGAAGTATAGTGGTTCGGTGCACCTAGCACCTACATCCACTCCCCAAGCTCCACTTGGGAATTTCTACTATAATCTTTAGATTACAGCCGACTTGTTTTACCAGGCTCACAAGTCAAAACCTTACACACTTGTTTTGGCTTCGGGCTTACAAGCAATCCTGGTTGGTTTTATCAATTGGCTCACCAACAAACCTCACTCACTTGTTTTGGCTTCGGGCTTACAAGCAACCCTAGTTGGTTTTATCAATTGGCTCACCAACAAACCTCACACACTTGTTTTGGCTTCGGGAATACAAGCAACCCTAGTTGGTTTTATCAATTGGCTCACCAACAAACCTCACACTAGTTTCAAATTCCCTTGAAACTAGCCTACCATAAATAGAATTTGAATACAATGAATAAAAACAATACAAACTCCTTTTTGAGCAATAAGAAATTCGTTGAAGCTCTTGATGGAGACTCTTCAAGCCTTTTCCTTGGAATCTTTGACCTCACTAAATGCCAAACTCTTGAAAGTTGGATTCCTCAAAGATGGAAAGCTTTTAGCTAAGGAATCTCTTGGATTTCTCACTCTTTTTGGCTTGGAATTGCTTGAAGGCTTTTTACTTTCACTCTAATCCTTTTCACCTTGTCTCCATGTCTTTTTTGAAGTTTGGTGGAGGTTAAATACCTCATTCATGCTGAAACAACTCCACAAGACCGTTAGAATCAAAAATATGGCCGTTTATGGCCGTTAGAAATCAAATCAGAAGTTCAGAAAAACTAGCCGTTATACCATGAGTCGACCTCTGGATCAAGTGTCGACCTCAGGTGTCGACCTCAGGTGTCGACCTCTGGACAGGTGTTGACCTCAGGTGTCGACCTCTGAACAGGTGTTGACCTCAGGTGTCGACCTCTGAACAGGTGTTGACCTCTGGTGTCGACCTCTGGATCAAGTGTCGACCTCAGGTGTCGACCTCTGGACAGGTGTTGACCTCAGGTGTCGACCTCTGAACAGGTGTTGACCTCAGGTGTCGACCTCTGAACAGGTGTCGACCTTTGGTGTCGACCTCTGAAGCGTGCCACTGAAATTTTGCCGTGCCGGTTTTGCTGAACCATCTTCAAATCCTTTCATATTAATTCCAAAGTCCATATATTTGATTTTCCATTAATTTAAGGACTTTTTCAACTGAAATACAAGCATTTCTTCATTCAACATGGTTGAGTACTAAGATCTAAGAAATACACTTAAAACACAATTAGTACTCATATATACTTAAACATTTTGTCAATCATCAAAATCAAGACTAGAGTCAACACACACCGACACAAATTCCTCCAAATCCTTGCAGCGAATGGGTTATGAACTTAAAGAAGAAACATGAAGGAAGAAAGGAACAAACATCAAAGCTATAGGATCTAGCAGCAGTGTGGATGATAGTGAAAGTGAGGAAATATCTAGAGATATCACTTCTGACACTATTGCACCCTCTACACTTGAGCCTTTAGAGCCTCTTGTTGATATACCTGTTGCTGCTACTGCTAAGGCTACTGTTGAGGAGATTGCTGCTGAGCACATCAGTTTTAACATTATGGAGACTATGCCTACTAAGGAGGGGAGTCCCAGGATCTCTCCTTCACCTGCTTCTTCATGTGTTGTGTCTTCATCACCATTGGTTCCACCTGCTCCATCAGTTTCAAAATCTGTTCCAAGACCATCTACTATTTCAGTGACTCAGGAGTTCATTACCGAGCAGATGAGAGGACTTCTAGACACACTAACCAAATCCATGACCTCTATGTTTGGTGAGCTACGCTAGACAGTTGACACTAGATTATATCAGACCAGTGGTGAGGTCAGAGATCTATGCTCCAGGGTTGATGTACTTAAGTCCACTAGACTTTCATCCCAGGATGACATGCAACCCCTATCTGATACTACCAGGTTAGCTATTGAAGCTATTAAAAATTCAGTTGACAAAAGTATAGAAGAGTTCAGAGCTGAGTTGAAAGAAGTAAATTTCAAAATGGATGAGATGGAAGAAGGAAAAAGAATGGAAGAAGATTACACCAGAGGAATTGGGATACTCAGATCAGAATTTGGTAGACTACGGGGTTCAGCTGAAGCTTTTGCTAATGCCCAGGCTGGTGAATTAATTGCTTTGAATATAGGGATAAAGAAATTGGAAAATGAACTTAGTTCTGTATGGGTAGAGCTTATCTCACTTTCTTCCACTATTGTTTCAGCATTCTCCACTAGACCTCAGCCTACACCTGCACCTATAACTGTACCTACACCTACTCAACCCTCTGCACACCCTAGACAACCTGCACCTCATCTTAGGCCTCAGGGTTCACATCCTACTTCTGTACCCCCAAATGTACTTGATCCAGAACCTATATCATCTAGACCACCTTTTGGGCCATCCACTAGTACTAAGGTAGATATACCCAGTGATAGTGAATAGAAAGTGAGGTGTAAGCAAATTTTTGTAAGTTGTATTCAAAATTTTATGAATGAAATGAATACATCTTTTGGTATTTTACTTCTGTGTTTGGATTATGATTGTATAATGCTTTGCACTCATATTTTTACTTGTATAATATTGATCAAAATGAATTTATATTAGAGTATCAAACTTAATATGAGAAAGTGAAATTATTTCAAACAAATCTTAACAATTTTTTCATTCTATTTCAAATAAATACCTTTTTGATTGTTGACAAAAAGGGGGAGATGGTATCATACCAATGTGAGAAAGCATGAAAAATATATGAGAAAGGGGGAGAATATATATGACTGTGCATGATGTATATGACTATGCATGATAACATGCAAATGTTTCAAAATTTTAAAATCTTACAAAAAAGGGGAGAAAACTTGTTGAACTGAATGGCTTTAGTTAAAAACTTGCAATTTGCTCTGATTGCTTCAAAAAATTAGCTTAAGAATTAGTTCTGATACACTGCAAACTTGAGCTCTGATATCTTGTGATTGTGCTAGCCCTGATACTTTGAAACATACAAGCTCTGATACTCTGATATGTATAAAAGCACTGACACTGTACTGTATAGTCTTTCCTACACAAAAGCTCTTTTACTTACTTGCAAATATAGTTAGCTCTGATACATGTGAATACTCGCTTTCAAATACAATTGCACATGTAATTATAAAGAATTTTTCATGCCCAGTATTTTGTCATCATCAAAAAGGGGGAGATTGTTGACCCCACAAGTGATTTTGATGATAACAAAACATTGGAGCATGCATTTATTTTACTAAAAACTCTTCAAGTATGTTACAAGTTTTTGTAGGATAATTCAACACTCAATTACAACTCCTACATTCTTAGTTTCTTAAATGAGTTGTGTTGTAAGTGATTCATGTAAAGAAGAACCCAAAGAAAAGGTTAAGTGAAAATCATGAAAATGGGTTACTTCTGGATTGTTTCAAGCTTAAAATCTCCTAGAGAAGATTGTTAGAAGAGTTGGAAAGACTCTTGAATATTTGAAGTCTTACTGGATGAATTCTGGAGAAGAATTAAAATTTTACTGAAGAACTCATCCGAGCTGACTCGAAGCAAAGGAGCTGACTCTGGCACATGGCATGCATGAAGATTTCTGGCACGTAGATATCCAAGCCGACTCTAAGGGACTCGAGCTGACTAATCTAGAACAAGATTTTCTGAATCAAACAATCGAGCTGACCTAAAGGAAGTCCGAGTCGACTACATATTCTATCAGACATCCGAGCCGACTCTTCAGAGATTCAAGCCAACTCCTCTAGTATCCAGAAAAAAGAGTTCTGAGTGAACAGCCAAGCGAGCCGACTCTTCCAGACTACAATTCTGAAGGCCTATGATCCTAGCCTACTCGAAGTAAGGCAAGCCGACTCTTCCAGAGTAAGGAATCAAGCTATTGAGAAATTGAACTGACCCAATTGAAGAGAGGCAACTCGACCAGAACTACTCTGTGGATCTGAGCCGACTCGAGTAGATCCGAGCAAACTCAAAGGTCGATTTCAGGCTTATAATGGCTACTTCCATAACTTGAAATTTGAATCCAAAAAGTGCTCCAATGAACAAATGTCATATCCCAACATTCTACAACGACTAAAATCATCTGAGAAGAGTACAAGACTCTATAAAAAAAGATTTGGGACAACTTTTGAGAAGGTTAATGAATATTTAATGCTTACTTGAGCTTATGAGCTAGAGAGCACTACAAAAGCATTCAAGATAGACTTCAAGTCTTCACCAACTCACATTTGAAGCTTAAATCAATTATTGAAGAAGCTGAAGAAGTCATTAAAGTACATTGAAGTGCAATCAAGAAGGCTTCTCTTGAGCTGCATCGATAACCATCCGACAAAATTTGTTTGTCATTCTGTTGCTTTCTCTTTACAATTCCTTTTGAATTGTTGGGTTGTTGGTGAGCCCGATCTAAAAACCAAGTGGGTTGTTAGTGATCCTATTGAAACCTATCTGTAAGGGTTCTTGGTGATCCTGGTAAAATAAAGTTGGGTTCTTGGTGATCCTGTTTAAAACCAAGTCTTGGGTTTCTTTGGTGAGCCCGATTTAAAAACCAAAGGGAGTGAGGTTTAGATTGTGAACTTGTTTAAACAATCCGACTGTATTCCAATGGGGGATATAGTGAAAATTCCAAGTAGTAATCTTGGACAGTGGATGTAGGAGCTGGTTGCTCCGAACCACTATGTATATTTGTGTTGTGCTTTTCTATCTACTTTCACTTTTGCTTTTAATTATCTGTACCACAGCATTTAACACTTTAAAGTAGTTTTCAAAGAGCATGTAATTGCTTTAATTTTTTAAAATCCCAATTCACCTCCCTTTGGAAAAGCCACCTGGGCAACAGCTCTGGTGGGACATTGGCTTGCATAGTGACCTATCTTATGACATCTAAAATAATAGACATTTCCCTCTATTTGAACTTTAGGGCTCTTTTCTTTATCCTTCCTTCGAGCTAATGGAGTAGCAGGATTGGGTCTATTGGCTAGACTTGGGCTTGGACTTGGCCTATTTTCAGGAGATTAATCCTAGTGGGCTCGAGTCGGCGAAATAAAGGTCTCCTTCGAAATCTCTCACAATCCCTAGCAACTTAGTAGGCTTAGTCTAGGTCATAAACCTCTTTCAAAAATAATTCTCTCTGGATTTCCTTGTGTAGACCTGCTCTAAACTTAGATAAGGTTGCTGCCTCAGACTCAGCCACATTGCATCTCATAACGAACTCATCAAACTTGGCAACATATTCGGACACCATCTTATTTCCTTGAGTTAATCGTTGACATTGATCCAAGAGTCTTTGTTCATAGGACATGGGCAAATACTTCTCTCTAAGCTTTACCTTCATAGCTCTCTAAGTGGCTATGGGCATATCACCTCTCTATCTACTAATACGCTCAATATTATCTCAATACAATCTAGCCTGACGGACCAATCTAAGTTTGGCAAACTTAAATTTTCTATCTTTCGATATTTTGTACCAATCAAAGTATTGATCCATATCACTTTTCCAGCCTATATACAGCTTAGGATCCAAGTTTCCATTGAATGTGGATGCATCTAGATGAATGTTTCTATGGGCTCTTTCATCCTGGTCAATATAATCATGGTATGGTCTCCTTGGATGTGGGTCAGGAGTATGTTCCTGGCATTGGACTCTAGGATGGATGGGTGGCAATTTGGATGATTGTGGCTTAGTAGGGGTCATACTAGTCTCTTCAAGAGTTCCTATCCTCTCTTCCATTTGATCAAATCTATTGTTCAATTACTTAAACTGCTCGGTCATAGTTCTCATTAGAGCTTCTAGATTGGGGTCCATGGTAGAACTAGGTTGTCTTGTGAATGCTGGTATGGAGTTCCTGATCTAGTAGTCCTTCAATACAGAGACTCGTTTAAGGTTTGCTAGACCTAGAAGTCCAATTTAGTATGAATTAACTCAGTATAGATCAAGACTACAAATACCCTTTCAACTGGCCAGGTAAGAGGTGGGATTATGGGAGCCCCCCCCCCACTTTCGCGAGGATCCAATTAAAGAACCACAAATCCACTTAAGATATTTTCCTTTGGACTTCTAGCCTTAGACACCAATTTCCAGGAGTAGATGAAGAAATGATTCACACTAGTCTCAACATACTAATTGAGCATGACTTGTTGGTGTGCCTAATTCTAATTAGGTTGCTAATAGATTTTAATTTAGGCTTAGGTTCGAATGCAAGGGTTGTTGTTTTTGAGCCAAGGAAAGGTAATGACCTCCTTCCCTTATCTTATGATATTGTCACCCTTAGAATAAGTTATGCATATGATGGCATACATATGAAACCCTAATGCAATCTAATATTCAAAATAAAAATTACTTTTTTTATATTATATGACGTGTCAGACTTGAGTTTCAGCTAGTTAAGTGATCAAGCAAAAGTGGCTTGGGTTTGGGGGTTTGGATGTGATTTAGTTTCAGCCCAAACAAAACATGCAGAAATCTCAGCAAGTCTATTTTGTATGCAGAATTTTTTTAGGTTTTTGAATTCGTAAAATCAGGAAAAAATAACAAAATTAAGAGGACTAATCAGAGGTTAATCAGTGAAAAAACCAGAGGAAAACAGTAGGGATTGGTTGGTGAATAAGACTTAGGTTCAGACTACCAATGCAGGTTCAGTGTGCAGAAACTCGGTTCAGGCTGTTTTCTTAGACAGGTTTCACTCTGTTTTTGAATTAGAAAAATCTTAAAAAATTACAGTAAATATTAGACTAAGTAGAGATTAATTGTTGCAAAAATAAAGATAAAACAGTGAGGTCTTAATGGGGAAACAGTCCTAGAGTTCAATCCCTAACACAGAAATCAGCAAGTAGAAATTAAGTCCTAAATGTGTTATCTCTTTGTTTTCTTCTTCACGGGTTAAATCACAATGGCACCCCTACACGCCATAAGAGATCCCATTGAATGGGAAGAGAGGGTCTTGCAGCCTTACTTCTCTCCTATGATCGGACTGCCTTGGTAACGCACCCAATTCGAGTACTTAAAGAGAAACATACATGCTATCATTATTATGCAACCCATGCAACCATGCTCTGATACCAAATTTGATGTAGCATGCAAGAATAAATTCTAACATAGAAGATTAATTAATTGGATAAGCAATGATACCTACCTACATTAGCAATAATTCATATATAAGAATGCCAAAAAATAAATCAAATGAAGGGAGTACTTAATGAAATGAAACCTACCAGCAATGTAACTCAATCCTAATCAAAAGAAGAAGGGACCAATGTTGAGGAACCATTAAGACCAAGACATATACCTTCATATGAACAAGCTTAAGAGGCTCAGATGGGTTTACTAACCAATGATGAGCACTCACTCCGTTGATGAGAGATTAATTTCAGCACTCCATTGAGTTGTAACTGAACTTAAAGATTGTCACTACCGGAATGAAAACTCCATCCATAGTTGGTTCCAAGGCAAAGCATACCTCTTCTTTAACTCCGGATTGTAGGGGACCCTACAAAGAATGACATTAGAGACATGCTAAGTTTGAGGAAAGTTGACAAAAGGGATCAAGAGGAAGAGTGCAGTGTTGGCTCTTTTATGTTGGATGGAAGAGGTCTTGGAGGGGAAAAAGCTGGCATCCTTGGAGGAGGATTGACTCCTTGGTGTGCTTGTAATGTGGAAAGGTTGGCACCTCTTGAAGAAGCTTGAATGAAGATCCTTGAAAGTTGAAATTGGTGGGCGGCTTTGGAATGAAGAAGAAGATGGCTTTCTTTGATGAGTTGATGTTGTTGACTTCATTGGAGATGGTGATCTTGAGGATTTGAAGATGGTGGTGTTGTGGGCTGATGGGTAGAAGGCTTTGTTTGGCAGACTAATACTTATAGGATAGCTAGGTTGAGCCTCACATTCATTCCCTCGTGGAAGACATTTGCATCACACAAATGAAAGAAAATTGGAATTAATAAACTTTCATTCATTCACTCATAACAACCATTACAAGGAGCTATGGAGAGGTATTCATAGACCTTCCAGGCTCTTTTGAAATTTTGAAATTCATGGAGGATTACATGGAGAAGATGGTGGGGAGTTAGAGAAGATGGAGGAGAGTTACAACCAATCATGATTCATGGAGAATAATATGAGCCGGCCACTTTAAATTTGAATTTGAATGTAGGTGCCCAAGTGGAGGGGGGGTGTGAGGTGTCCTCCATGTTAGCATGTCTGCCACCTAGGCTTGGTAATGTGTTAGTCCAACTTGCACTAGTAGTTGGGAAGTTACTCCAAGGTAGTTGCTTTACTGATTTTATCCCATGTGCTGAGTTATCCCAAATAGCAAGGTTATTCCAAGTTGCAGAGTAAGTGCTGTGAGTGTTGAGTTATTCCAAGTAGCAGAATAAGTACTAAATAGCTGAAATGTTGTAGTAAAAAATTATAGTAGAATCTCTCGAGTTGAGTCGGCTCCAATGCTCGAGTCGAATCTTTGGGTAATGGTTGAGTGATGGGGAACAAGTATCGAATGATGCATTTTTAAGAATTAATGGAACTAAGTGAAAATGAAATAGATAAACATGTAGTTACTCTACGTAAAAGAAACGGAATTATATGAAAGGAACATAAGGAAATGAACTTGACTAAAAAAAAGAATCTTTCAAAATAACTAAGAAGGGGCCTTCATGGTTAGGAAACCACACAGGTAAGGGCTAGCATAATCTACTATTTTAGATCTGAAAGAAGGTTATAAAGATGGCTATCTGGCTATTAATATTCTGAAATTTAGCAAAGGAACACTCAAGATGAAGTACTAAGATGGCAAGGAGTTACTTTAGATCTAAAGGCACCTGGTTTATGATTCCTTGGCACAGTAGACCTTCACCTTGGAAACCAGGAGACCCGAGGATCCTACATAGATAGATGGTAAAATTAAAAGATTTAGATGGAAGAATGGAGAAATGGAAGAGGAAAATTAGGAATGGAAGAAGTGGCTTAAGCTTGGCTTGAAGTAGATCTCCTTTGGCGCCCATAGCTTGAATCTCCTTCACTTGATGGAGTGGAGAACTCCATTGAGGATGACATCTTTTGGAAGAGGGGTGGACGAATTTCGATTGGCTTGGAGAGGAATTTTCAAGGGTGGCCGAATGGGGTTAGAAGAGGGATTAAAGGTTTGAATTGGCTAAGTAACCTAGGTCTCACACCTACCTTCTCTCAAGGGACTTTGGCTAGCAAAGGAAAGAACTTTCAAGAAAATTATTCATTTTATTCATCATCCCATTACAAGAGAACTTAGGAGCTTTTATAGACTTTAAGCTCCCTTTTAAATTCAAACTACACCTCCTTTCATGGAGAAAATCAAGGGGTGTCCCATGAAGAGAGGAGTGGCCCTTTCAAATTTGAAACTCCTAATTACAAGAGAGAAAATCAAGGTGTCCCAAAGAAAGTGGGATGGTTCTTGCAAGGTGGCGTCCCATGGAGCTTCATTTGAATTTGTCTTGGATGAAAATCAAGGTTGAATTGTCTTGGTGATGTGGCATGATCTATCCTCCAAGTGGCATGACTTGTCCTCCAAGGTGGCATGGTTCAATGATGATGTGGTGCTCCAAGTAGTTGGTGAAGCTAGTTGCACTTAATCTGGCTTAATTGAAACTGAACTCAAGTAGCTCCTGAACCTGACTCAACACAAAGCCAATTTAACTCTAATTGGACTCAAATTGAAATAAAACATGACTCAATTATTCAAATAAGAACAAGTACAGGACTCATAGACTTATTACAGGACTTAACTTCCTAGTTTTCTATCCATAAAGAACTGGCACTGGTTGAAGCCTCTTCCTAAGCCTGGTGCCCACACCAATTCTTCCCGGGTGAGAGGAACTCGACCCTGTCGAGTAAGGATCAGTTTGACTGTGATATTTTTTTAATAGATCTGGGTCAATTTGTTGTAGATCCTCTCGGGTAATCCAGGAGTCTTCAGATTCCGATCAGCCATGCCAATGAACCAAATAACGTTGATAACCCTTATTTCTAGTAGTAATCACTTGGTCATCTAAGATACGTTCAATCTTGTCTCTCCGGTCTAGTGGAATTGCTGGTAAACACTCAGGTAAGGTTTCGCTCTCAAAGGCAGGGTGAAGTCCAAAAGGCTCACTAGAAATTAATGTCGATTCTTTAAATTCTTTCAGATTAGAAATATTAAATGTGGAGCTAATGCCATAATTAGGTGGTAACTCTAATACATATGCATTAGATTCAATTTTCTTAATTATTTTGAAAGGTCCAGCTCTCCGGGCATGCAATTTTTTCATAGTTCCCAGTGGAAACCTTTCAAGTCTAAGTTTTATCATGACAGAGTCCCCTTCATTAAATTCTTTTATTCGTTTACGCGAATTAGCCATATGCTTATAAACTTCATTACTCATTTGAATTTTCTTACTAATTTCTTTATGTAATTCTTTAAGATGCTTTGCATATGACTCGGTAGACTCAGATATTCGTGCGTGTGTAGGTAATGGAATGAGGTCGATAGGTGTCCTAGGTCTGTAACCATGGACAACCTCAAAGGAACTTTTACCAGTAGACCTATTGACCGAGCTGTTGTACGCGAATTCAGCACAAGGTAGAAGTAAATCCCAATTTCCCAGACTTTCTCCAACAAGGCACCTCAATAAATTCCCTAGACTTCTATTTACAACCTTGGTTTGTCCATCAGTCTGAGGGTGGCATGCAGTTGAGAATTTTAGTTTTGTTCCTAGTAGGTGCCAAAGGGTTTTCCAAAAATAGCTTGTGAAACAGACATCCCTATCAGAAACAATGGCCTTAGGTAACCCATGTAACTTGACTACTTGATCGAGAAAAAGCTTGGCTACCCTGGAGGCATCAAAAGTTTGGGAGCAGGGTATAAAATGGGCCATTTTCGAAAATCTGTCGACCACTACAAAGATTGAATCGTGTTTTCTAAGGATCTTGGACAATCCTAAAATGAAGTCCATGCTAAGATCCTACCATGGACAATCTGGCACAGGTAAAGGAGTGTATAACCCGGTGTTTTGTCTTTGATGTTTGGCAACCGCACATGTCCTACATCGAGCAACAATATTGGCTACCTGTCTCTTAAGGCCTGGCCAGTAAAATTTCTCCTCAAGTATCAATATGGTCTTGTTTCTTCCAAAATGGCCAGCCAAACCTCCAGCATGGGTTTCCCAAATTAAAAAGTCTATCAGGGAAGTCTTTGGAACACAAAGTTTGTTTTCCTTAAATAGATAACCATCTAAAAGGGTGTTCTCACTGTGGTCACTAGATGGTCCTAATTTCAAAGCTAGGTAAACTTCACTAAAGTCTGGACAGGTATTATACTCATCCGTAAGTCTTTCAAATCCAACGACTTCAGTGCTAATCGAGTTCAGAAGCAGGGCTCTATGACTTAATGCATCTACTACCTTATTCTCAGTTCCAGCATGGTGTTTCAAGACAAATGTATAGGCCTGGATGTATTCTACCTACTTAGCGTGCCTAGGATTCAGCTTTTTCTGGGAATTAAGGAATTTAAGGGCCTCGTGACCAGA
Source organism: Areca catechu (assembly GCA_021397845.1). Classification (NCBI taxonomy): domain Eukaryota; kingdom Viridiplantae; phylum Streptophyta; class Magnoliopsida; order Arecales; family Arecaceae; genus Areca; species Areca catechu. The sequence continues at coordinate 137,477,309 of CM038053.1, read as the reverse complement.
AAACAGGATAAATTCATGTGGTAGTAGTTAGTGCCTCCAATACCTTAAAGCTTGCACTATCGCATAGAGCTCCTTATCATAGGTGGAATACTTAAGCTTGGCTTCATTTAATTTTTCACTAAAGAAAGCTATGGGGTGGCTCTCCTAGCTTAAAACTCCATCTATTCCAACTCCAGACGCATCACAAGTGACCTCAAAAACCTTAGAAAAATCAGGCAATTTTAAGATAGGTGCTTGTATCATTTTCTTGTTAATATCTAGGAAGGCCCTATCAGCAGCTTTTGTCCATTCAAATTGGCCTTTCCTAATGCAATCCGTGATTGGCCCAACTATGGTACTAAACCCCCGAATGAACCTTCTATAAAAAGTAGCGAGACCATGAAAACTTCATACTTCATGAACAATTTTTAGCACAGGCCACTCTACAATTGACTTAATCTTTTCGGGGCCAGCAGTGAAAGGATTATGCCCTAAAGGCCAATCGAAATGTTGTATTTCGATGGGATTTTCTTTTGTATCCCAAACCAGTGTATTGACATTATCAATTAATAAAGATATTTTATTTTCATCATACACTGTGTCTTGTTAATTTTATTAAGATATGATGAACCCCATAGATTAGGGCTATGGTTCTAGAGTTATGATGAGATCATACCAGTGAGACCTAAAGCCTTAAAACCCTAATCTAGAATATTCCTGGTCGATGGGATATTGAGTAGGGATCAATGTTTCCGGTAAGACCAGCACATCCTATGTATGCTTGGTGAAGAGAGTGACTGATCTCAAAGTCACTTGTGTTTGACACTAATACTAGGATGTGGGTGCTCATTAGAGAATGAGTTCACTGAATGGATCCAGCTTGAGAACATCTAATGGAACCTTATCTGTTTGTCAATAAATAGTTCTCATAGTGGGAGTAGTACATGTGGTCCTTTGACCTAAGACTGCCATGGTATCTTGTATGCATGAATCCATACTTTGGTTCACACTCAATCGTGATGCTGAGTCATGCATGGGGTGATACTGGGTATGGTGGATTGCATATGGAGGTTGTGAGTAGGTCAAAAAGGAATCGATCAACCCTTGTAAGAGGGAAGCGCATCCAGATGATTTCAATCAAATGAAGATTCGGGAAATCTTTGATCAAAGTATAAACATTAGAAATAGTTTCTAATGGTTCATTAATGAATCACCATTATCAGATTAAGCAAGGAATGAATATGAAATTGGATTTGATAAGTATCCATATCCATAGTCATATTCAGGATGCAAGTAGATCGAAAGACTGAATTGCCAGGTAACTCACCACTGAAGGGTATTTTGATAAATCCACCAAAATTCCTCATCTTCCGGGTAGGCATGACATGTTGCTAGACGTCAATCCTGTCTTGTAGGTCTTCATGAACCAATTGATTTAGTTTCATGAGTCAATTCGATGTGTGATTCGAATTGGATAATTAGATGAGCCAATTTGACCTAATTAGGTCAATCGGGTTCGATCAGATCAAATTGGCTCAAACCTAAACCTACTGCTAGCTAGATGTGGAACCCAATGGGTCACACACAATAGAGACTTGGCCAAGGAAGTCATTCATGATTTAATTAGGGTCATAGGATCCTAATTGGTTAGCCGGATTACATACTAGCATATGTAGGCTAACCAAATTCCAAATCCAATTGGATTGGATCTGGTTGCTTGCTAATTGGGCTTACCTAATTATGGAAAACCTAAATTAGGTTGAGTCCTAAGTGGGGCTAGCCTAATTAGAGCTAAATCTGATTTTAATTTGGATTTAAGGGCATTTTAGGTGCCATACATCAAGAGTCCCAATGGCATGAGACTCTTGGTACCTAAATGATACCTTAACTTCAAAAGGGCACAGAATGAGCTATAGATCTCTGATTTGAATATAATTTATATGGTCAGAAAGGAAATTTTATGCTCTTTCCAATGACGAATATTGCCTATGTTTTGACTAGTCAACATTCTTTGATATTTGCATGGAAGAAGGATGGTGCGCGCGGTGCATGAAGAGTCGCAACTCTTTATGTGGCACACGGTTCAGATGGAGAGTCCTTCTGCTATCAGGACTCTTCATAATCTCCAATGTTTGAAGATTGAAGAGGCGCCTCTTGGCTTCCTAGGGACCGGTAATTGACATGTGGCAAGTGAGAATTCGTTCAGATAAAAGAAGGGATGTGAAGTTGCCCAATTTTGTAGGACTCTACAAAATTTTAAATTTACATATGATTGATATGTTTATGCATATATGTATGTCACTAGTAAGGGTTTTCAATTAAACCTTAACCAATATAGAGATATGTTTAGCTTTCTAGTCATCATACTGAAATAAGGTTGCCCTGGCATAATGGTGGATCCATTATGTGGTAGATGGTTGTCCTAGTATGATGACACACTTGGCACATTATAAAATGATATTTGATGCATGGTTGATTGAATGGTTATATGTAGAATGTGCTTATTTTAATAATAAAGCCCTCTATTAAAAATATATTAAGTTGTAGTGTCATATACCAAAAGCAAAATAATCAAGATGATTAGTTGATTATTCGATGTCTAGGAAAAGTGGTTCATGATCGGTTAAGAGGACATGGTTTTTAATTGGTTCTGCTGACTGACCTGGCCAATTTTTATTGGTGTCTAGGAAAGCAACGGGGGGACTCCCACTACTCTCCCACTTACCTGGCCGATAAGATTAACTTAATTCTTGATTGATATGCTTAGTATAATATTCACTACACTAGGCCTTCCTTCATGCTAGGTCATTATTATGTTATGATCCGTATTAGGTTTGTTGTGTACATACAAGGCCTATTATGGTAACTAACACAATTTTGGCCTGGTGCATTTGATGCTTATGGCATGATTTAATATAATACTTTGTTGTGAACACACAAGGGTATTATTATTACAATCATGACTATAAAGGAATGAAGGGTCTTACTTAACTAAAAATATTATAGTTTGTTGTGCACACATAAGGCTATTAATATTTTAGAGGCCAGGTTTTGTTGAGAATTGTATGAGATACAATTGGAAAGAGTTTTCCTATCTTTGAACTTATAAAAGATTTGTTGTGTACACACAAGGTCTTTTATAAGGAATTAGGATCTCAACCCTACTAAGAAAACCAATTAGGGTTTCTCGATCATCATATAGAGGGTTATGATGCTTGATAAAATAGTGAGAGACATAAGTAAGTTAAAGTCCTAATTTAATTATGTTTTGTCAATATTGGTTGTTTGCTTATGTTATGTTCTTTGTTAATGTAGATTAAATGGCCTCTTCACTCTCACTCCGTAGTATACTTGATGCCAATAAATTGACTGGACCGAACTATGTTGACCGGTTGAGAAACCTAAAGATAGTACTCAGCCAGGAAAAACTTTCTTACATTCTTGATACCCCTACCTTGGAACCTTTAGGGAAAGATGCCTCGCAAGAGGAAAAATCTACATACAAGATGTGGCAAAATGACTCACTCACTGTCAAATGTATCATGCTTGCCTCTATGACCAATAAGTTGTAAAGGCAACATGATAGTATGGACACTAACTCCATACTGCTCAATCTAAAAGAGCTATATGGAGAACATAGTTGAACTGCTAGATATGAGATATCTAAGCAGTTGTTCCGTGCGAGAATGACAGAAGGTACATCCATACAAGATCACGTACTGATGGTTATTGACCTGATCACTCGATTAGGTTAATTTGGTTTTGTTATGGATGGGGAGTTGAATCCGGATTTGATCCTGCAGTCACTCCCGGAGTCATTTTCACAGTTTGTTCTTAATTATCATATGAACAAACTTAACACTTTCTTGCCTGAGCTGTTAAACATGTTAAAAACAACAGAGAGCCATTTAAAGAAAAAATAAGACTCCACTTCTTCTTGTGGATGGGATCAACAAGAAAAAGTCAGGTAGAAAGGGTTCTAAGAGGAGATTGAACCCAAAAAGGGGCATCAAGAAGAAGAAAGGAAAGAAGGCCTCCGAACAGATGACCTGCTTTCACTGTGGCAAGCCGGGTCATTGGAAGAGGAACTGCAAGGCTTACCTTGCAGGTGTGAAGCCTGGTGCATCGGATGCACCAAAAGGTATGAAAGAAGTTCATACTATTTTGTTATCGGATTCTTCCATTTCAAATACTTGGGTATTGGATACCGCCTATGGTCATAATATCTGCAAATCATTGCAGGGGCTGCAGAGGCTTAGAGTATTGAAGGAAGGAGACTTCGAGCTCTACGGTGCTGGAGGAGAGTCCATCCAAGCAGAGGCCGTAGGGACTTATATCTTGAAGTTACCTTCGGGAAAGATTTTAGAGCTGAGAGATTGTTACTATATGCCTAAGGTCATTAGAAATATCATATCTGTACCCTTGTTACTTAGACAAGGTTATACTATGAATATGATGAGCAATGGTTACTCAATCAGCTTTTCTAATGAAATTATATATTATGGCGTATTTTGCAATGGTCTTTTAACTCTATCCACTAATGACAATATACTTCATGTAAGTAACAAACGAAAGAGAGATAATGTAAACAATACTTTACTTTGGCACTGTCGGCTTGGACATATTAGTGAGACTAGGATTAGCAAGTTATACAAGGAAAATTTCCTTAATCCTTATGATTATGAATAATTAGGAACTTGTGAATCATGTCTCATGGGTAAAATGGCCAAGACTCCATTTAGTGGACATAGAGAAAGGATAACTGAGTTATTAGGACTCATACATACAGATGTATGTGGGCCTATGACAACTCAGGCCAAGGGTGGATACTCTTATTTCATCACGTTTACTGATGATTTTTCAAGGTACGGATTTGTGTATCTTATGAAACATAAGTTCGAAGCCTTTGATAAATTTTTAGAGTATCAAAGTATGGTAGAGAAACAAACGGGAAAAAGTATTAAAATCCTTCGATCAGATCGAGGAGGTGAATACTTATCCACCGAGTTTCTCGATCAACTTAAAGAAAAGGGGATTATCTCTGAATGGACCCCTCCTTACATACCACAATTAAATGGTGTTGTTGAAAGGAGGAACCGTACCTTATTAGATATGGTACGGTCCATGATGTGCTTCACAGAGTTACCTGTTTTCTTCTGGGGATATGCCTTGGAAACCGTGGCTAATATCTTAAATAGAGTACCATCTAAATCTGTCTCTAGCACTTCATATGAGATATGGAGGGGTAAGAAACCCAATATTAAGTATCTTAAGATATGGGGATGTCCAGCCTATGTCAAAAAAATTTTGGACATAAGCTGGATGTTAGAGCAGATAAGTGTCTATTTGTAGGATATCCTAAAGATAGTATAGGATATATGTTCTACCACCCTACTGAACAAAAAGTTTTTGTCAGTAGGCATGCCACTTTTCTGGAGAAAGAGTTCATCCTACAAAAGGGCAGTGGGAGAAATATTGAACTTGAAGAAGTTCAACAAATAGATACATCTCAACCAAATGATAACATAGTTAGTATAGAACCAAAACACACCACTCCTATCCGTAGGACTGATAGGGTGCGTCATGCACCTGAGAGGTATGGGTTCATTATTGAAAATAATGAAGCCCGGATCATTAAAAATGATGAGCCTCTAACCTATACGGATGCTGCCATGAGTAGGGACTCAAACAGATGGCTGGAAGCCATGAGATCCGAATTTGACTCCATGTATGTCAACCAAGTGTGGACTTTGGTTGATGCACCAGAGGGTGTTAACCCTATTGGATGCAAATGGGTCTATAAGAAAAAGATTGAGGCAGATGGCCAAGTCGAAACTTATAAAGCCAGATTAGTGGCTAAGGGTTTCAGACAAAAACAGGGAATAGATTATGATGAAACATTTTCTCCTGTTGCCATGCTCAAATCTATTCGGATCATGTTTGCTATAGCAGCATATCATGATTATGAAATCTAGAAGATGGATGTGAAAATCGCATTCCTTAATGGTTTCCTTGAGGAAGAGGTCTATATGTCACAGCCAGAAGGTTTTGTCTTGGATACTAAACCTAATCAAGTATATGGCTGAAGAAATCCATTTATGGATTAAACCAAGCATCCAGGAGTTGGAACATCCAATTCGATAAGACAGTCAACGAGTTTGACTTTATCAAAAATCAGGATGAACCTTGTGTGTGCAAGAAGACTAGTAGGAGTGCCATAGTTTTCTTGGTTCTGTATGTGGATGACATACTCCTCATTGGGAATGATATCCCAATGTTACAATCAGTCAAGGTATGGTTATCTAAACAGTTTTCCATGAAAGACTTGGGAGAAGCATCCTATATACTGGGTATCAAGATCTATAGAGATAGATCTAGGAGGATGCTAGGCTTATCCCAGTCTAGGTACATTAACCAAGTGCTAAAGAGATTTAGCATGGAGGGAAGTAAAAGAGGTTACTTGCCCATTGGTCATGGCATACATCTTTCTAAGAAGATGTCTCTTAAGACACCTGAAGAAAGAAATAGAATGAGTTCTGTTGCCGATCTCGCCGCCGCGCCCGTGGCCTCTGAATCGCCGATCCGACTAGACCGTCCTGCTCCTAGGGCCTCCTGGCTAGACCGGACCTGCAAGGCAAGGTCAGAAGACCCTGGCCAGGTATCCCGGCGAGGGAGCTCCGACGATCAAGTTAGTAGACGGCGAGAGGGAACAGACTCTCTGGGATGGACCCCCGAAGGAGTCCCAGACTCAGAGAATTTACTAGCAAGAAAGATGCCAGAGAGACCAGAAACCCGGCTGGATTCCTTTGCTGAGCTCATGCCAAACGATCCCCTCTCGGGACCTTGGATCTTGCTCTGGGAGCGGAGCTTCCAGCCTATGTTTCTTACTCGTCTCCCCTTACTTGGTCGTCTCTTCTCTCCTTCCTTTTATCTCCTCCCGTTGCCTGCTCGTTTTTTGCTCCCGGGAGGCTCCCTTGTCGCTCTCGTCGCCCTCCCTCCATCCTTTTCTCTTTTCCCTTCTGGTTCAGAGGGCCAGACGGCTTTCCAGCCTCGTTTGCCGAGCCTAGTGGGGAAAGAGTAAGGGAGGGGGCGCTGGCCGGGCGGCCGACCAGACCTTGGGCCGAGTGTGAGCGCTCTCCTTCCTAGGTGCCGGCATTGTCCGTTATCGGGCCCTGTTTTGTCAGAACCACATCCCTCGACTGCGAAACCTGTCGGGCTGACGTAAGTGATGTTTCGCGTGCCGCCGCCATCCGTACGGGGCGCCCTTCTCGGGGTGCGGCACGCACGGCTCGAGGGTCAACCTCGGAGCCTGCGCCTCCGCTCTTTGGGACCTTCTCTGTACGAGCTGCCTGACCTCGACCGAGGTGGACCCCTCCCGGGTGGACACCTGGCGGGGCGGCAGAAGGACGCTCGGCTTCGGCCGAGGTGGTCCCGTCTCCGGGGGCCACCTGGCGAAGGAGCGGAGGGGCCCTGCTCGACCTCGGCTGAGGTGGGACCGTCTCAGGGTGCCACCTGGCGAAGGAGCGGGGGAGCAGCCGACCTTGGCCGAGGTGGACCCCTCCTGGGTGGACACCTGGCGGGGCGGCAGAAGGACGCTTGGCTTCGGTCGAGGTGGTCCCGTCTCTGGGGGCCACCTGGCGAAGGAGCGAAGGGGCCCGGCTCGACCTCGACCGAGGTGGGACCGTCTCAGGGTGCCACCTGGCGAAGGAGCGGGGGAGCAGCCGACCTTGGCCGAGGTGGACCCCTCCTGGGTGGACACCTGGCAGGGCGGCAGAAGGACGCTCGGCTTCGGCCGAGGTGGTCCCGTCTCCGGGGGCCACCTGGCGAAGGAGCGAAGGGGCCCGGCTCGACCTCGGCTGAGGTGGGGCCGTCTCAGTGTGCCACCTGGCGAAGGAGCGGGGGAGCAGCCGACCTTGGACGAGGTGGACCCCTCCTGGGTGGACACCTGGCGGGGCGGCAGAAGGACGCTCGGCTTTGGCCGAGGTGGTCCCGTCTCCGGGGGCCACCTGGCGAAGGAGCGAAGGAGCAGCCGACCTTGGCCGAGTTGGACCCCTCCTGGGTGGACACCTGGTGGGGCGGCAGAAGGATGCTCAGCTTCGGCCGAGGTGGTCCCATCTCCGGGGGCCACCTGGCGAAGGAGCGAAGGGGCCCGGCTCGACCTCGGCCGAGGTGGGACCGTCTCAGGGTGCCACCTGGCGAAGGAGCGGGGGAGCAGCCGACCTTGGCCGAGGTGGACCCCTCCTGGGTGGACACCTGGCGGGGCAGCAGAAGGACGCTCGGCTTCGGCCGAGGTGGTCCCGTCTTCGGGGGCCACCTGGCGAAGGAGCGAAGGGGCCAGGCTCGACCTCGGCCGAGGTGGGGCCGTCTCAGTGTGCCACCTGGCGAAGCGGCCGGGGACCCCGGGCCGAGCTCGACTTCGGGCATGCAGCTGACTCGGCCGAAAACCTCCACATGGCTCGAATCATGCCCGACGGGATCTGAGACCGACCACGTCATCATTACGGCCGTAACAGTTGCCCCCCAATCCAACATTCTGTTGGGGCGTCGTGGAACAAAATGTTGGGATTAAATGCGGATATGACGAGGGTAGGCGAAGATCTTGTATCATAATTTCCACGATCCTCGTCGCCATTTCTCGGTGCGCCCGAAGCCCTATAGGAGGCCGCCACGCGTTGCTTATTCGCCCGCAATAAATGTGTCGCTTCGAAGCAGAGGCCGTTTACCTGCTAACGAGGCGTCGATGTCGGGCGTGCGTCCACGCGGTGATCATCCAATGGCCCGAAGCGGAATGACGGGTATGGTGGCTGTCGATTGAGTTTGAAAAGGAGGGGACTTTCCGGAATTAGGCCTTTTCCCTTGCTCTGTGGACGGTTTGCTGCAGGCTAATTTCTACTGCCCCGCGTTCGCACAGTGCATTTTCGGTGAGTGCCCTCATTTTCTTCTTTGTCCTCTTCTCTTCCGGTGAATTTTTCTCGCTTTCTTCTTTGTCATGGCGCGCCGTCGCCATGTTTCCTCCAATCCAGACGAGGCCGATCCGTCCGGGCCGAGGACTCCATCTTCTTCCTCCTCGGAGGAGGAAGTGATCCCGGAGGAGACCCGCAGGCGACTGCAACCTGGGGGTATCACTATTGGCATCCCCAGGGGTGTCAGGTCTCCTCCCGTCGCTTCTGCTCTTCCACTTTCTTCTCTTCCTCCTCCGACTCTTCTTTCTGCCGGTCCCTCCGGTCATACTTCCACAATGACCGAAGGCGACCTTTCTTTGCTCCGGGAGGTCTATGGCATCCCGGGGTCAATCCGTCTGTTTGTTCCGCGGCCCGGGGATCGTGTCACCATGAGTGGCCCTGGCCGCATAGCATTCTACGAGGACTTCCTTCTCGGGGGTCTTTGGTTTTCTCTGCATCCCTTTTTCCTTTCCTTAGCCACTTCCGTCTAGTCCCGGCCCAATTGGCTCCTAATGCCATCCGGGTCATCTTCTCTTTCATTGTTTTTTGTCACTCCCACGGGTTTGTTGCCCGTTTCTCTCTCTTCAGGGCTCTATTTACCCTGAAGAGGTACTACACTGATGACGGCTGGTGGTACATCTCGCCCTGGCCCAGGTGTCTCCGGTTCGACCTCCCTTCTTCCATCAAGGGTTGGAAGAACCGGTTCTTTTTTCCCTCGGTCGAGGACGTTGACTGGGCCTGGAGCGAACCGGATCGGTCTCCGAACCGAAACTCCCAGGTCGAGTCGGTGGACCAAGAGGCCTACTCCCAGCTCCTGAGCGATGTGGTCCCGGCGCTCGAGGTTCTGCTCTCGGAGCAGAACTTGTTTGAGGCTAGGATCAGTCCCATCTGCTAGCCGGGTGAGACTCAATCTTCCCCTGACCTCTGTATTCTTCCTCATTTTTAGCCGAGCTGACTGACCTCTTTTTCCTTTGTGTTGCAGGCATGAAATTCTCGTTGGAGAACCTCCTGTAGGGTGAGGCCCAGAGGGACGTCATCGAGGTGGATGAACCTATGGCGAAGAGGGCTCGCACCGAGGTGGGCCAGGAGGTCGTGCCGGTGACCGTACCCAGCCCGGTGGCTGCTGCTCCCCCGCCCAGGCTGCCTCGGGGCGGGGCCATTGATGCTCCAGCCGTCAAACTCGGCGGTGCTGCCGACGAGGGGGCCCCACCATCAGCAGTTCCACCCCGTGCTGGCCCCATCATTGCCGCAGAGCCAACGGCGCCGCCACGACCTCAGCCGCCCCATCGACGGCGGTTCCTCCTGGAGGGTCAGTCGCCGTCGCAGCCGACCTGACGGCTCCGCCGCCGGTGATCACCAACTGGTGCTCGGTAATCCGCGACAAGGGGCTCGCAGAGAAAGTGATGGAGTACGCCTCCACTCCCGGGACCGCCGATCTCGAGGCAGCAGGGACTACGCCGACGCCCTGCTCGAGATCCTCCCGCAGCTCTTCACGGTAAGTCCAAACTTAGAATTTTCTGTCCTTTGTGACTTCGGTTAGCCTTTCTACTAACCCGATTCTTTTTGTTGTGCAGATTGGGAACGACGTGCTCCTGCTGAGGAACTTCCTCGCAGGGTACACGAAGAAGGATGCCGAGAAGGAAGAGAAGCTCGGCAAGCTCGCGGCCGACGTCAAAGACCTCATGGTGAAGGGGGTCGAGCTGCGAGTGAACAACCAGGCCCTCCAGGCGGACCTGGCACGCGCCGAGGAGCGCGTCAAGGACCTGGAGTCCTGTCTGTCTGAGGAGAGGATCTCCCACCAGCATCGCGCGGAGGAGGACGCGGCCGAGAGGGCTCACCTCCAGGCCCATTCTCAGTGGCCGGAGAGCCAGCTGGAGGAGGCCAGGCGGGAGGTGAGTGCGGCGAAGGAGCGAAGCGCCTACGTCAACGGGCTCCTGGAAGCCGCGAAGCGGGAGGCACAGGAAGCCATCCCGAGGTTCCGGGCCTCCGACGAGTACATCTCGGAGGTCCAGGAGGCCGCTGTGGACTCCTTCCTGAAGGGGTTCCAAGTGTGCCGGGAGAAGGTGGGGTCCTTCTACCCTGAGCTCGACCTCAGTGGGGTGGTGCTCGGAGGTAGAAGGCAAGGACCCGACAGTAGGGCTTCCGGCACGGCCGGCATCATAGCTGCGACCCCGGCGAGCGACACGGCCATAGCTCCGGAGCGGCCCCCTGAGCCAGCAGCCACCGACGGCGAGGATGTGGAGCGCGCGACCCAGGCTGAGGACCCCGCCACCGCGCCAACTGAACTGTGTATCTTTTTCTTTTTTATTTTTTGGGGACTCCCGGCCTGTCGGGACTCCCTGTTTGTACTTCCCTTTCTTGAATCAATGAAGATCTAGTTTGGCCATGTCTCGACCTCGCCTTCCTTTTTCATTTTTTCTTCTCTTTTTTTTTTTTTTGAGATGTTGATGCGGAGTGCCGAGACGAGGGTGGGCCTGGTCCCATCCAGCATTCAGATCAAAGTTCGGGGCATTCCGGACCGGATGGCAGTAGAGTAGGCCTTGAGCGGGCCCTTCTTTGGGCTTGCCTTCGTGCTCGCGTGGGCGAACTAGGTTCTGCCCCACCTTCCAGACCGAAGTCCGGGACTTCCGGACTGAACCCCGGGGCCGCAGGCTTTCTCAAGCCTTGCGCGGCTTGCCGAGCCGTTCTCCGTGCTCGCGTGGGCGAACTGGGTTCTGCCCCACCTTCCAGACTGAAGTCTGGGACTTCCGGACTGAACCCCGGGGCCGCAGGCTTTCTCAAGCCTTGCACGGCTTGCCGAGCCATTCTCCATGCTCGCATGGGCGAACTGGGTTCTGCCCCACCTTCCAGACTGAAGTCTGGGACTTCCGGACTGAACCCCGGGGCCGCAGGCTTTCTCAAGCCTTGCGCGGCTTGCCGAGCTATTCTCCGTGCTCGCGTGGGCGAACTGGGTTCTGCCCCGCCTTCCAGACCGAAGTCCGGGACTTCTGGACTGAACCCCGGGGCCACAGGCTTTCTCAAGCCTTGCACGGCTTGCCGAGCTGTTCTCCGTGCTCGCGTGGACGAACTGGGTTCTGCCCCGCCTTCCAGACCAAGTCCGGGACTTCCGAACTGAACTCCGGGGCCGCAGGCTTTCTCAAGCCTTGCGCGGCTTGCCGAGCTGTTCTCCGTGCTTGCATGGGCGAACTGGGTTCTGCCTCGCCTTCCAGACCGAAGTCCAGGACTTCCGGCCTGAACCCCGGGGCCACAGGCTTTCTCAAGCCTTGCGCGGCTTGCCGAGCTGTTCTCCGTGCTCGCGTGGGCGAACTGGGTTCTGCCCCGCCGAAGTCCGGGACTTCTCACCTTCTCTGGCCTTCGACCACAGTCGTGTATGCCGAACTCAGAGCCATGCACCGGTTTCCCTACGAGGTGAGAAAGAGCGTTTGAAGCAAAGAAACTTTATTGCAGGAGTTGGGGAACCTTACATTACTGATAATACATCCTTAGATTCGAGGTGTTCCACGTCTGGGGGAACCTGGCCCCTCCCAATTCCTCCAAGTAGTAGGTGCCGTGAGGGAGGGCTTCTGCTACCCGGTACGGGCCTTCCCAGTTCGGTGAGAGCTTCCCGCACTCTCGTGGCTGAGAAGCTTCAGCACACCGGAGGACCAGATCTCCGGGACGAAAGGACTTCGGCCGCACTCGGGAGTTGTAATACCTGGCCACTCGCTGCCTATACGCCGCCATCCGAACTCGGGCCTTGTCCCTCGTCTCTTCAAGAAGGTCAAGGTTGAGCATCATTCTGGCGGGGTTCTCCGTCTCGTCATATTGCTCCACACACAGTGTGGGTAGGCTGAGCTCAATCGGGATGACCGCTTCGGCTCCGAAGATGAGGTTGAATGGGGTCTCATCGGTCGCCATCCTCGGGGTGGTATGGTACGCCCAAAGGACACTGGGGAGCTCCTCTGCCCACCTGCCCTTGGCCTGGTCCAGCCGCGTGCGAAGGCCCTGCAAAATGGTCCTGTTCGTGACCTCGGCTTCTCCATTGGTCTGAGGATGCGCCACCGAGGTGAAGCGATGCTGGATGCCGAGGTCACCGCAGAACTCTTCAAACTCCCGGCAGTCGAACTGGCGCCCGTTATCAGTGATCACGGTGTGGGGGAGGCCGAAGCGGCAAATGATTGACTTCCAGAAGAACTTGGCGACGTTTGCTTCAGTGATCCGCGCCAAGGGTTCGGCCTCGACCCACTTCGTGAAGTAGTCGATGGCCACGATCAGGAATTTTCACTATCCAGATGCCGGTGGGAATGGGCCCAGAAGGTCCATTCCCCATTGGACGAATGGCCACGGAGCTGAGAGCTGGGAGATTGGATTGGAGGGCTGCCGTTGCACCACGGCGTGCCGCTGGCACCGATCGCACCTCTTCACGAAATCGGCGGCGTCCTCCTTCATCGTCTCCCAAAAGTAGCCCTGATGGAGGGCTTTGTAGGCTAACGCTCTGCCCCCCACAAGGTTCCCACAGATGCCCTCGTGAATCTCCTGGAGCACGAGTCTGGCTTCCGTGGGTCCCAGGCATTTAAGGAGGGGGTAAGAGTAGGATCTTCGATATAGTTGCCCATCCATCAGGATGAACCGCGCGGCCTTCTCTCTGATGAGGCGGACCGCTGCATGGTCCTCTGGCAGGGTACCACTGGTTATGTATTCGGCATACTTGTCCATCCAGCTGGGCTCACGGCTGACCTGATGGACCTCTACTGGGGTCTCGTAGCTTGGGGCCTTGAGGCGCTCCACATGAGCGCGGCCCAGCATTGAGTCCGGTAGGGTCGCCAGCCGGGAAAGAGTATCCGCACGGGCGTTTTCCCCGTGAGGGATGTGGAAGATGTTGAAGTGCCAGAAACCGGTCGTGCCCGCTTTGACAAGCTCCAAGTACTTCGCCATTTGAGGGTCGTGCGCGGCATATTCTCCGGAGACCTGTCCCGCCATGAGCTGGGAGTTAGTGAAGGCTTTGAGGTTAGCAACACCCAGCTCACGAGAGACCCTCAGCCCGGCGAGGAGTGCCTCGTACTCCGCCTGATTGTTTATCACGGTGAACTAGAAACGGAGCGCGCATTCGGTGACGACCCCACCGTTGTTGGCGAGAATGAGTCCGGCTCCGCTCCCGCCAGAGTTCGAGGCTCCATCTACGTGGAGGATCCACGCATCCTATCCGGGCTCCTCGGGGCCCGTTTTCAGCTGCTGGTGCGAGGGGTCCTCCTCGGGCTCCTTTCCTAAACCTGCACACTCGACCAAGAAGTCGGCTAGCACCTGTGCTTTCATGGCCGACCTCGGCCTGTACGCGATGTCGAACTCGCTGAGCTTCAGTGCCCACTTCGCCAATCGCCCCGACATGTCAGGTCGGCTGAGCACCGCTTTCAGCGGCTAATCCGTCAGGACGGCGATGGGATGTGCTTGGAAATAGGGCCTGAGATGCTGAGCAGACACTATTAATGCAAAAACGAGCTTCTCGGGCCGAGAATACCTGAGCTCCGCATCGTGGAGAAGTTTGCTGGTATTGTACACCGGCCGTTGGACTCCTTGGTCGTCGGTCCGAACCAGGACCGAACTGACGGCCTCCGGGGTGACCGCCAGATAGAGAATGAGCTCCTCTCCCTCCTCGAGCTGGGAAAGCAGTGGCGGCGATGCGAGCATCTTCTTCAGCTCTTCAAAGGCCTCCTGGCACTCCTCGGTCCAGGCGAAGTCGTTCATCTTCCTCAGCACCTTGAAAAAGGGTCGGCAGCGATCGGCCGATCTGGAGATGAAACGGCTAAGGGCCGCAACCCAGCCGGTGAGTTGCTGCACTTGCTTCTTGGAGGCGGGCCGCTCTATGTCCAGGATGGCCTGGACCTTCTCTGGGTTGGCTTCAATTCCTCTCTGGGTCACCATGAATCCTAGGAACTTCAAGGCGGAGATGCCAAAGGTGCACTTCGCCGGGTTCAGCTTCATCTGATGACGTCGGAGGTTGCCGAATGTCTCCGCCAGGTCAGCCACGTGGTCCGAATTAGGCTTGCTCATTACCAGCATATCGTCCACGTACACCTGCATGTTGCGGCCATCTGGTCTTTGAAGACTCTATTGACCAGATGCTGGTACGTGGCCCCGGCGTTCTTGAGGCCAAACGGCATCATCCTGTAGCAGAAAGTTCCACGGTCGGTGATGAAGGCGGTATGCTCTTCGTCCTCCGGGTTCATTCGGATCTGGTTGTAGCCGGAGAAGGCATCCATGAAGGATAGCAGGCGAAGCCCCGAGGTGGTGTCGACCAGCTGGTCAATCTTTGGAAGGGGGAAGCTGTCCTTCGGGCAAGCTCGGTTGAGGTCAGTGTAGTCTACACAGATCCTCCACTTACCACTGCTCTTCCTTACCATGACCACATTCGCCAGCCAGCTGGGATATTGGACTTCCCGCACAAAGCCGGTGGCGAAGAGTTTCTCCACCTCCTCGTTGATGGCCCTCTGTCTCTCCATAGCGAAGCTCCTCTTCTTCTGGCGGACCGGGCGGCAGCTCGGATCCACGTTCAGCCTGTGCGTAATGACCTCGGGGGGAATGCCCGGCATGTCGGCCGTTGACCAGGCGAACACGTCCACGTTCGCGCAGAGGAACTCTAGCAGGCAGGTCCATTCTTCTTTTGGGAGTTGCGCCCCGACCTGCATTGTCTTCAGCGGGTCCGAGCCAAGGGGATAAGTCATCAGGCGTTCTACGGGGCCTCCCCTAGGTTCCTTCTCCCTTAGGTCGAGGTCATCAATGTCGGGGCCGAGCTCCACGCCCCGGGTGCCCGGGACCATCTGGAGGCAATGCGGGACTGGCTGGGTCGTCCCCCTCATAACCCCGAGCCCAGAAGCCGTGGGGAATTGCACCAACAACCTCTTTGTGGAAATCATGGCATCCAGTTGGTTGAGCCCGGGACGCCCGATAATGTCGTTGTAAGGCGAAGGGAGCTTGACGATGGTGAACGTCATCAGGACGGTCGTCTGCCGAGGTGGGGATCCAGCGGTGACTGGGAGAGTGATCTCCCCTTCGACCCCCACCGAGTCCCCGGTAAAGCCTACCGGGGGGTGTGCACCGGCCTCAGCTGATCATGGAACAAATTCATTCGAGAGAAAGCATCGTAAAAAAGTACGTCAGCCGAGCTTCCACTATCTACCATAATTCGGTGTACAGGATGCTTCGCGATGGTCATCTCGACCACCACGGCATCATTGTTTACATTCTCACTTTCATTCCCCTTCTCAGAAGGGGGCACATTCTCCGGGTTCCCGACCTCCCGGGCTCTCTTTGCCGCCCGCCCGACCCCAAGTGAGATCATGCCCACCGGCTTCTCCGTCGGGCGGTTGTCGATTGCAGGAACTGGGGGTAAGGCCGCGAGCGGCTGTCCATCTGCCGGGACCACGTTCCTGACGAACTTCCTGAGGTAGCCCCTCTTGATCAGCTCCTCGATCTCCTGCTTCAGGTTGCGACACTCCTCTGTGTCATGGCCGTGCTCGCGGTGGAACTGACAGTACTTTGATTTGTCCCGGGTACCTCTTGGGTTCTGAGGAGGAGGTCGGCGGAGGTAGTGCTCGCCCTCAATTTCAATGAGGATTTTTGTTCGGGGGGCGAGGAGAGGGGTGAACCTCCGCTCCGGAATGGCCTCGCCCTTTGACCTCGGATTCGGGCGAGGGTCGACAGATGGCCCGGGCTTCCGAGCTCCTGGAATATCCCTCGGGGAAGGCCTCTTCAGAGTCTTCCCGTCTAGCTCTCGACGGGTGCGGTCGGCCTCCTCCGCTCGGATGTACTTGTGGGCGCGGAGGAGGAGCTCGGAGTATGTCCTGGGGGGCTTTTTGTCCAGGGAGTAGGTTAGGCGGGACGTCTTGAGCCCGCGCTTCAAGGCCAGCATGGCGACGGGCTCATCTAGGCTGTAGATTTCCAGGGCTACAGTCTTGAACCGGGTGATGTAGTCTCAGAGCAGCTCCTGGTCCTGCTGGCGGATGGAGAAGAGGCTATCCACCTCCCTCGGTACCTTCCGACAAGCGTCAAAGTGCGCCACAAACTTTCCTTCCAACTGGTGGAAGGAGCAAATAGATCCGGGCTCGAGGCGGGTGAATCAGACTCGAGCAGCCTTCCGGAGGGTAGCGAGGAAGGCGATGCACAAAAGGGTGTCAGTGGCCCCCTGGACCCTCATGAGAGCCTTGTAGCTCTCCAGATGGTCTAGAGGGTCGGTGGTCCCATCGTAGGGATCCACCTGCGGCATGCGGAATCGATTCAGAATCGGCTCCGCCTGGATTTCTTCAGAGAAGGGGGGACGGGAGTCCTAGCCCGCCGGGTCCGCAGATGAGTTCTGCAGGTCGGCAAATCGACGGGTGAACTCCACCAACTTGCGCTCGTGCTCCTCCAGGCGCCTCTCGGCCTAGCGCCTGATGGCCTCGTCGGTGGAATCTTCCACCGAGGCCGCTGGTGAAGGGGGCGCCGATCGGTCTCGGCGTAGAGTCACGCCTCGGCATCGCTTGCTGCGATACGCCGTTTCAGCTTCGTCGGCCGGGGATCGACTCTCGTGATCCGCCAAGCCAGAGTAGTTTCTTTTTACGGGAGTTTGGTGGCTCCCGCGGGGGTTGGAGACTGCCCGCGGTTGCGATGGCCTGCCTTGAATGGAGCGCAGGCTCCCACGCGACCTCGCGGCCCGAGCCACGGGGGTCCCTAGCTACGTGGCCAGGGAGCGTTGCTGGTGTGGTAGCTGCCGGACCGCCGAGGTCAAGGTCTGCAGCTATTGGATGACGGCCACGAGAGGCCCGTCCGCCGAGGTCGGCTGTGGTGAAAGAGGAGGGGGACCCGAGAGCTCCCTCTCCGGGCTGTGGGCCCCTCGAGGGGAGGGAACCTCCCCCATACGGCTGGTGGACGCCTCGCACCCACGAGTAACCACTATTGTCGAAGAGCGCTTTGTCTGCAGAAAGCTAGCTCTCACTAGAGGTGTTGTCCTGCACCCATACCTGGTGCGCCAATCTATTGCCGATCTCGCCGCCGCGCCCGTGGCCTCGGAATCGTCGATCCGACTAGACCGTCCTGCTCCTAGGGCCTCTTGGCTAGACCGGACCTGCAAGGCAAGGCCAGAAGACCCTGGTCGGGGATCCTGGCGAGGGAGCTTCGACGATCAAGTTAGTTGACGGCGAGAGGGAACAGACTCTCTGGGATGGACCCCCGAAGGAGTCCCAGACTCAGAGAATTTACTAGCAAGAAAGATGCCAGAGAGACCAGAAACCCAGCTGGATTCCTTTGCCGAGCTCATGCCAAGCGATCCCCTCTTGGGACCTTGGATCTTGCTCTGGGAGCGGAGCTTCCAGCCTCTGTTTCTTACTCGTCTCCCCTTACCTGGTCGTCTCTTCTCTCCTTCCTTTTATCTCCTCCCGTTGCCTGCTCGTTTTCCGCTCCCGGGAGGCTCCCTTGTCGCTCTCGTCGCCCTCCCTCCATCCTTTTCTCTTTTCCCTTCTGGTTCAGAGGGCCAGATGGATTTCCAGCCTCGTTTGCCGAGCCTAGCGGGGAAAGAGTAAGGGAGGGGGGCGCTGGCCGGGCGGCCGACCAGACCTCAGGCCGAGTGTGAGCGCACTCCTTCCCAGGTGCCGGCGCTGTCCGTTATCGGGCCCTGTTTTGTCAGAACCGTGTCTCTCGACTGCGGAACCTGTCGGGCCAACGTAAGTGATGTTTCGCGTGCCACCGCTATCCGTACGGGGCGCCTTTCTCAGGGTGCGGCGCGCACGGCTCGAGGGTCAACCTCGGAGCCTACGCCTCCGCTCTTTGGGACCTTCTCTGTACGAGCTGCCTGACCTCGGCCGAGGTGGACCCCTCCCGGGTGGACACTTGGCGGGGCGGCAGAAGGACGCTTGGCTTCGACCGAGGTGGTCCCGTCTCCGGGGGCCACCTGGCGAAGGAGCGGAGGAGCCCGGCTCGACCTCGACCGAGGTGGGACCGTCTCAGGGTGCCACCTGGCGAAGGAGCGGGGGAGCAGCCGACCTTGGCCGAGGTGGACCCCTCCTGGGTGGACACCTGGCGGGGCGGCAGAAGGACGCTCGGCTTCGGCCGAGGTGGTCTCGTCTCCGAGGGCCACCAGGCGAAGGAGCGAAGGGGCCCGGCTCGACCTCGACCGAGGTGGGACCGTCTCAGGGTGCCACCTGGCGAAGGAGCGGGGGAGCAGCCGACCTTGGCCGAGGTGGACCCCTCCTGGGTAGACACCTGGAGGGGCGGCAGAAGGATGCTCGGCTTCAGCCGAGGTGGTCCCGTCTCCGGGGGCCACCTAGCGAAGAAGCGAATGGGCCCGGCTCGACCTCGGCCGAGGTGGGGCCGTCTCAGTGTGCCACCTGGCGAAGGAGCGGGGGAGCAGCCGACCTTGGCCGAGGTGGACCCCTCCTGGGTGGACACCTGGCGGGGCGGCAGAAGGACGCTCGGCTTCGGTCGAGGTGGTCCCGTCTCCGGGGGCCACCTGGCGAAGGAGCGAAGGAGCTGCCGACCTTGGCCGAGGTGGACCCCTCCTGGGTGGACACCTGGCGGGGCGGCAGAAGGATGCTCGGCTTCGGCCGAGGTGGTCCCGTCTCCGGGGGCCACCTAGCGAAGGAGCGAAGGGGCCCGGCTCGACCTCGGCCGAGGTGAGACCGTCTCAGGGTGCCACCTGGTGAAGGAGCGGGGGAGCAGCCGACCTTGGCCGAGGTGGACCCCTCCTGGGTGGACACCTGGCGGGGCGGCAGAAGGACGCTCGGCTTTGGCCGAGGTGGTCCCGTCTCCGGGGACCACCTGGCGAAGGAACGAAGGGGCCCGGCTCGACCTCGGCCGAGGTGGGGCCATCTCAGTGTGCCACCTGGCGAAGCGGCCGGGGACCCCAGGCCGAGCTCGACTTCGGGCGTGCAGCTGACTCGGCCGAAAACCTCCACGTGGCTCAAATCATGCCCAACTCTTCATGTGGCGCTCGGTTCTGATGGAGAGTCCTTCTGCTATCAAGACTCTTCATAATCTCCGATGTTTGGAGATTGAAGAGGTGCCTCTTGGCTTCTTAGGGACTGATAATTGACATATGGCAAGTGAGAATTTGTCCAGATAAAATATGGGATGTGAATAAGGCCTTTGGTGCATGAATGGGCTTATTAGATATGATTTTTCAAGCCATATAACTTCTCTTCGGTCTTGAAAAATTATATCTGATAAGTTTATGGGAGGACATATCACACGCCCCTCTTGTATCTATAAATAGGGGGCGGCGAAATGAGTCTGATATAAGAATTCCATCGAAGTATTATTCTGAGTGTCTCTCTCTCCCTCCTTCTTTCTTTAAGACGAGACTTGTCTTGTTAAGACAAGGTCTTTTCTAATAGGACAAGGCTTTGTTTTAGGATATAAGCCTAAAGAGTCCTAGAGGAGGGTTGTCTTAAAACTAAGAGTGGTTTAGGAGAGTATCTTTAGTGCCCTACAGTAGGACAGGGTGTCCTACAGTGGTCAATAGACCAAAGGCTGCCGAAAGAGTTTCACTTATCCAAGCAACTTGAAGAAGGAGTTCTTCCTTGGTCCAAGTTTCGTGTGGATCACCGTTGGAGGGCGAACATTTGGGTGCCTGGCGGAGAAGAAGGTTGAATCAGGGTTTTCTTCATCGTATTGGATACTAGCGGTTCAGGTTGGTACCTAAACTCTAGTTTATATTATATATGCATGTTTGTTTGTTTTAATTCCTAGTAAGGAGGTCTTGGGTTAAGGGTTTGGTAGTGGTTTCATAATAAATTTTTGAAATCCATGCTTCCGCCCTGGTCACCAAAACACTTACAATTAGACACTTCGTCAGGTGTAACAACAAAACCTAGGAAAATAACTCTGTGGGTGAAAAAATCATATTTTTTAAGATTTGCGAAGAGACTATTTTCTCTAAGTGCTAAACAGACTTGATTCAAATGATCCAAATTGTCCTTCTTGGTCCTGCTATATATAAGAATGTTGTCAAAGTAAACTACGATAAACTTTCCTATAAATAACCGTAGGACTTGATTCACAATCCGCATAAAGGTACTAGGAGATTGGACAGTTCGAAAGGCATTACTACCCACTCAAAAAGACCCTCCTTGGTCTTGAATGCAGTCTTCTACTCATCCCCAGGTCTAATCCTAATCTGATGATAGCCACTCTTAAGGTCAATCTTTGAAAATATTGTTGCTCTGGCCATCATATCTAACATGTCGTCCAAACGAGATATGGAAAAACTATATTTTGTTGTGATCTTATTAATGGCATGACTATCAATGCACATCCTCCAAGTGCCATCTTTCTTAGGGGTCAGTAATGCGGGTACTGCACAGGAACTCAAACTTTCTCTAATAAATCCTTTCCTAAGGAGATCCCCTACTTGTCTTTGTAACTCTAAGTGTTCGGTAGGATTCATCCTATAATGTGGAAGGTTGGATAGGGTGGCTCCTGGGACTAAGTTAATGGTGTGCTGGATGTCCCTAAGTGATGGAAGTTTGTCAGGTAGGTCATCTGGAAACACATTCTTAAAGTCTTCTAACATTTTAGCCACTTCCTGAGGGCGTTCTTTCTGGGAAGGCTCCTGAATTTTCTTAGTGGTTAAAATCCAAACATGTGTACCCTTAGTGAGCTCTTT
This sequence comes from Areca catechu, assembly GCA_021397845.1. Classification (NCBI taxonomy): domain Eukaryota; kingdom Viridiplantae; phylum Streptophyta; class Magnoliopsida; order Arecales; family Arecaceae; genus Areca; species Areca catechu. Next base: position 137,455,778 of record CM038053.1, on the reverse strand, counting down.
CTCAATTTCTTTATCAGTTATCAAATTGACTCTCGTTTTCTTTTCCTTTAGGTGGCTTGATCCTCTCTTAACAATGTCCTTAGGTGGTGTTGGGTTGATCACAAACTTTTTTCTTAGGTGCATGAATGAGCAGGAATTTGATCGACCGTATAGGGTCGCGTCATGGTCAAATAACCAGGGTCGACCTAGGATGTACTGCTCACTCCCATTAGTAAGACATCACACCACACTTTCTCCTGATAGGACTGTAATTGGATTTGGACTAGGCACCTATGTTTGATAGGAATTGAAGTAGAGTCTATCCAAGAAACCTTATAGGGATTTGGATGGGGAACTGTGGACAAGCCTAAAGTTTTGACAGCACTAGTGGATATGGCATTTACACAACTCTTACTATCTATGATTATTTTACATACCTTATCCCCTAACTTGACAAATGTTTGTAGGATGTTAGTCCTACGCCAATCTTCCTGTGTCACAATATGGATAAGGATGCATCTAACTACTCCCAATAGATCAGGCTCTATTTGTTCTTCGTCACCTTCATACTCTTCAGCCAAATTTTTCTCAGCCTGATATACCTCCTCAACATTATCACCTAGGGGCTCTATGGCTTCAGGCTCATTCTCTTCTGATTCTCCTATGTGTAAGGCCTTAGTTAGACAATTACTAGCATAATGGCCTAACTTATGACATCTGAAACATGCAACATTAGGGTTTGGAGTCCTCTGAACTTCTGGTGCTTTATCCCTATCATCTCTACGGGTCAGAGGGGTGCTAGGATTGGGTCGGCTGGTTCGCATCTGATTCGGTCCTGGCTGCTGACTAGGTGCACTAGTTCTAAGGGGTTCGGGTCGGCGATAAAGTGGTCCCCTATGGAATCTCTCGACATCTCGTGCTACCTGATAGGCTAGCTCTAAGTCATGGACTTCCCTCAAAAATAACTCCTTCGGATCTCTTCTCTCAATCCTACCCTAAACCTAGACAAAGTAACTGACTCGGACTTATCTACATTGCATCTCATCACAAATTCGTCAAACTTTGCAATGTATTCAGCTACACTCTTGGTTCCATGGGTCAATCTCTGCCACTGGTCTAGAAGTCTCTGGTGGTAGGACATAGGAAGGTATTTCTCTCTAAGCCTAAGTTTCATTGCCCTCCAAGTTACTATAGGAACATCACCCCTTTGTCTAATGAACCTCTCGACGTTTTCCCAGTAAAGCCTAGCTTGACGAATTAACCTAAGCTTCACGAACTTGCATTTTCTCTCCTCTGTCATGTCATACCAATTGAAGTACTGATCCATCTCTCCCTCCTAATCTATGTAAACCTTAGGATCCAGATTTCCATCAAATGTTGGTGCTTCCAACCTAATACTCCTAAGGGTTCACTCATCACAGTCTGTCTGATCCTGATTGTGTCTCCTAGGATTTGGCTCATAGACTGGATCATGGTGTGCTATCCTAGGATTCGGGTCATGGACTCGATCAGGATTGGGCCTCCTAGGATTTGGCTCGAAGAAATGGTCTTGATGAAGAGCCCTTCTAGGGTTAATGGGTGTCTCAAACTCAGATTCAGGCTCTAACTCATTCTGGACTTCATGAGTTCTTCCAGGGGTACGAGCTTCTAATTGATCAAGCCTAGCAGTGATGAGGGTTATCTGATCAGTCATGTTTTGATTGGTCTGGGCTAATTGATCAGTTAAATTTTGGTTCAGCCGGGTCATTTGGTCATTCAAAGATTTCATCAAACTCTCAAAGTTTTGTTCCATGGTTACACTAAATTGGGCTTGGGTTTGTTGGTAGGGTGCTCCTAATCTAGTTGCCATGCACACACGGACTCGAACTTGGACTAGGGGTTTGCTAGACCTAGAGCCCAAACTAAATGTTAAGTCAAATTGACAATCCAGGTTGTAGTAACTTGGCACCTAGCCAAGTAAGTGTAAGGTTGGTGGAGGTTCCTCTTTGTTTGCCTTAGACACCAATTTGAAATTGGCCAGGTAAGCAAACCAACCCACCTTCCTTCGGGCTCTTGTCCCTGAACCACTTGCCTAGACACCAGATGCAAGCATACACAAATAGGTTGTCAAAGTTGGCTTGACACTTGACTTGACCCAATCCTGTGGGTGTCCCTAGCTCACTAGAGCAATTAAATGTCTACTTTGTTTTAATTAGGGTTGGGTGCGTTATGCAAGTTGGTGATTTTGGGCTAGGGACAGGTAATGAAATCCTGACCCTATGTCAATTTGATGCCCTTAATTTGATTTGCCATGAAATGGATGCAAACAAGCATATGGATTCAAATTTCAGGTGCAGAATTGGTGTGTTGCAGTTCCAAAGTGGGGCAGAAAAGTGCAATGTAAAAATGTCCAAAAATTCATAAAAAGTTATAGAACATTCCTAACTTATGGATGACATACTAGATGAAAGGAAATTAAAAATTAAAATCTGTGCTAGGCATGGTAGTTCCTAGAACATAGGCATTGCATGCATGACAGAATAGCAGAATTTAAACAAACAAAGTTATTTGCATACCAAACTTCAACCTAAGGATTCACGTCCGGCCAGGGGCTCATTATTCCTATGGGTCATGATAGTGTACTGGTGTACACTCGCTCAGCAGGCGTGAATCTTAGATCTAGATTGGATTTACAAAGAAAGCTATGTAGCAAGTATAAATGCTATGCATGCAGAAATTTCAACAACCTACCTAAATGTAGAAACTCAAAATTAACCCTAACCTACCGTGCTCTGATACCATGATGATGGAAAACAAGTATAGAATGATGCATTTCTAAGAATTAATGGAACTAAGTAAAAAAAAAATAGATAAACATGCAGCTACTCTACATAAAAGAAACAAAATTATATGAAAGGAACATAAGGAAATAAACTTGACTAGAAAAGAATCTTTCAAAATAACTAAGAAGGGACCTTCGTGGTTAGGAAACCACACAGGTTAGGGCTAGCGTAATCTACTATTTCAGATCTGAAAGAAGGTTATAAAGATGGATATCCGGCTATTAATATTCTAAAATTTAGCAAAGGAACACTCAAGATGAAGTACTATGATGGCAAGGAGTTACTCTAGATCTAAAGGCACCTGGTTTATGATTCCTTGGCACAGTAGACCTTCACCTTTGGAACCAAGAGACCCGGGGATCCTACATAGATAGATGGTAAAATTAAAAGATTTAGACGGAAGAATGGAAAAATGGAAGAGAAAAATTAGGAATGGAAGAAGTGGCTTAAGCTTGGCCTGAAGTGGATCTCCTTTGGCGCCCATAGCTTGAATCTCCTTCACTTGATGGAGTGGAGAACTCCTTTGAGGATGACATCTTTTGGAAGAGGGGTGGATGAATTTGGATTGGCTTGGAGAGAAATTTTCAAGGGTGGCCAAATGGGGTTGGAAGAGGGATTAAAGGTTTGAATTGGCTAAGTAACCTAGGTCTCACACCTACCTTCTCTCAAGGGACTTTGGTTAGCAAAGGAAAGAACTTTCAAGATAATTATTCATTTCATTCATCATCCCATTACAAGAGAACTTAGAAGCTTTTATAGACTTTAAGCTCCCTTTCAAATTCAAACTACACCTCCTTTCATGGAGAAAATCAAGGGGCGTCCCATGAAGAGAGGAGTGGCCCTTTCAAATTTGAAACTCCTAATTACAAGAGAGAAAATCAAGGTGTCCCAAAGAAAGTGGAATGGTTCTTGCAAGGTGGTGTCCCATGGAGCTTCATTTGAATTTGTCTTGGACGAAAATCAAGGTTGAATTATCTTGGTGATGTGGCATGATCTATCCTCCAAGTGGCATGACTTGTCCTCCAAGGTGGCATGGTTCAATGATGATGTGGTGCTCCAAGTAGTTGGTGCAGCTGGTTGCACTTAATCTGGCTTAATTGAAACTCAACTCAAGTAGCTCTTGAACCCAACTCAACACAAAGCCAATTTAACTCTAATTGGACTCAAATTGAAATAAAACAGGACTCAATTATTCAAATAAGAACAAGTACATGACTCATAGACTTATTATAGGACTTAACTTCCTAGTCTTCTATCTATAAAGAACTTGGCATTGGTTAAAGCCTCTTCCTGAGCCTGGTGCCCGCACCATTGAGCTGACTCTTGTGGCTTCAAATGGCTTGCTTCAATTTATAATTCAATCCATAGTGAATTTGACTGAAGGCATTTGTTAGTGTCCGCACTAGTCTGAGCAAGGAAGGAGAGGCTACCAAAGGAAGAAAGGCCATTGGAAGAGTCCTAGTGGATTAAGCAACCTACTAAGGAGTGGTTCCTAGGTGCAATTCCCATGTGGATCACCTCTGGAGGGCATACACTTGTGTACCTAGTGGAAAGAAGAAGGAATTAGCATTCCAGGTATTTTCCCAAACCCTATTTGACTGACTTGTTAATTGTAATGAATAAGGGATCTTGGACTTAGGGTTTCTAGTTGTTTGAAATTTCAAAATAAAAAATTTTGAAATTCATTCTTTCGCTGCGCCACCAAAATCCAACAGTGGTATCAAAGCCCCCTTATTTCATTCAATTAATGGTCCATGCAATTGCTTACTATGATATGTAGCAATGCATGATTGTTTAAAATACAATATGATATGTTATATCCTAGTAACTACTTCGGATTGGGTTAGTCAACATGGCCATCCATTCATAGGAGTTACTTAGAGTTTCATGGCCCTCTCATCCCATTCAATAGAGTCTCCTATGGCATGTTGGGGTGCTGTTGTGGTCATATCCCATGAACAAGTGAGGTGAATGGATTGATATTACAATCATGCTATGGTATGCATATTAGGGTAAATATGCTCGATTGTTGGAATGAATATCATGTCATATGATATGTTATATCCTAGTAACTACTTCAAATTGGGTTAGTCACCATGACCGTCCGGTCATAGAAGCCAAGTAGGATTTAAAGGCCCTCTCTTTCCATTCAATAGGATCTCCTAAGGCGTGTTGGGGTGTCGCTGTGGCCATATCCCATGAACAATTGAGGTGAATGGATTATTGTCATAATCATGCTATGTTATGCATATTAGGGTTTATATGCTTATATGATGTCATGAATATCATGTTTACTTAGGATGTGTTTGAAACCACTAAAAATTCTCATAATTAAAATATTTAGTCATAGTGTAAGTTAGGCAAGAGGCAAAATTCATTTAGGATTATATGATTAACCAATTGGTGTCAGGCAAGTGGTTCTGGGAAGGTAAAGGGCATGAGATTTTTAATTAGTTCCGTTGTCTAACCTGGTCAATTATTTTGGTGTCTAAGGAAAGCAACAGGGGGACCCCCTCATCTCTTCCACTTACCTGGCCAATTTGGCTATATCTACACTTTAAATTGAAAATGTCAATTGAATTAACACACTACAGTTTACCTTCCTTCATGCTAGGTATGGTTCATATTAACAACTATAGTAGGTTTGTTGTGTAACACAAGGCCTATCCTAATGTTAAATATGAATAATCTTAGTATAGTTTTTGCTTTATAGCATATTTGGTAGTATTGCTTTGTTGTGTAACACAAGGGCAATATTATTCAAACATGTCTATATGGAAATGAAGGGTCTGACTAAACTAAGATATTATAGTTTGTTGTGTAACACAAGACTATTAGTGTCTTAGAGGCGGTTCATTTGTTGAGAATCCATGGGTTGCAATTGAAAAGGAATTCCTACCTTTGAACTCTTGAGTGTTTGTTGTGTAACATAAGGCACTCATGAAGAATTGGGATCTCAACCCGACTAAAGAAACCTGGTAAGGTTTCTTTCTTACCATAGATGAGGGTTATGGTATTCGAATAAAATAGTGGGAGACATAATTAAATACAAAGTCCTTATCTTGTTATGAATGTCATCTTGAGTGGTCTGCTTATATTATTCTTAATTAAATGTAGGTTTTATTATGGCTTCAAATTTATCACTGCGAGGCATCTTAGATGCTAATAAGTTGACCGGTCCCAATTATGTGGACTGGTTGAGGAATCTGAGGATAGTACTAACCCAGGAAAAGATTTCTTATATTCTTGATTCTCCAAACCCAAAATCGATCGGAGAGGATGCTTCTGAGGAGGAAAGGGCCATACATAAAATATGACTAAATGACAGCATAACTGTCAGGTGCATCATGTTGGCCTCAATGAGAAATAAGCTTTAGAGGCAACATGAAGAGATGGAATCTCAGTCCATATTGATCAATCTAAAGGAGCTTTATGGAGAGCAAAGTAGGGCTGCTCAGTACAAGATATCGAAGTAGTTATTCCGTGCATGCATGAATGAGGGTTCATTAATTCAAACCCATGTTTTGAAAATGATTAACTTATTACCCAATTAGATCAATTAGGATTTGTAATGGATGGTGAACTCAACCAAGACTTGATACTGCAGTCACTCCCAGATTCCTTCTCTCAGTTTGTTCTAAATTATCATATAAACAAACTAAATACTTCTTTTCCAAGCTGCTTAACATGCTTAAGACAGCAGAGAGCCATTCTAAGGGAGATAAGGCTCATCTTCTTCTTGTTGATGGGAAGAAGAAACAAGCAATGAAGAAGGGTTTGAAAAGAAAATTCAACCCTAAAAGAACATCTAGAAGAAGAAGAAAGAAAAGAAGGCTGTTAATGATGGAGCATGTTTCCACTGCGGCAAGCAAAGGCATTGGGAGAAAAATTGCAAGATATATCTTGCAAATGTGAAGCAAGATGCTAGAGCGGCATCTAAAGGTTTGTACATAATACAAACAAATTTATCATTGAGTGCTTCTATTTCTAATTCATGGGTATTAGATATCGTATGTGAGTCTCATATCTGTAAGTCATTACAAGGACTCCACAAAATTAGAAGCTTGAAGAAAAGTGACTTCGAGCTATGTGGTGCAAGTGGTAAAGCCATGTATGCTGAAGCTGTAGGCACTTATCTACTATTATTACCTTCGGATAAGGTACTAAAGTTAGAAGATTGTTGCTATATCCCAAATGTTGTAAGAAATATTATTTCTATACCCTTGTTATTACAACAAGGATATGAAATAAGTGTAAAGAGCAGTGGCTGCTCTATTCTTCAATCTAACAAAATATTTGAACATGATTATTTTTTTAATGGTCTTTTAACTTTAAAACTCAATGATACAATATTACTTGTTGATAACAAGAAAAGAAAGAGAGATAATGTCAATGTCACATTTCTCTGGCATTGTCGATTAGATCATATAAGTGAGTCAAGGATAAACAAGTTAGTCAAAGATAATTACTTTGACCCTTATGATTTTCAATCATTAGGAACTTATAAGTCTTGTCTCATTGATAAAATGACCAAGATTTTATTCATTGGACATGGAGACAAGGCAATAAAATTATTAGATCTTGTACATACTGATGTGTGTGGACCTATGACAACTCAGGCCAGAGATGGATACTCTTATTTCATCATATTTATTGATAACTTATCTAGGTTTGGGCATGTGTATTTAATGAAAACAAGTCCGAAGCCTTTGATAAGTTTAAAGAGTACCAAAGTCTGGTTGAAAAACAAACTAGGCATAGTATTAAAATTCTTCATTATGATCGAAAAGGAGAATACTTGTTTAGTGAGTTTCTAATCCATCTTAAGGACAAAGGCATAATCTCTGAATGGACTTCTCCTTATACACCCAAATTAAATGGTGTGGTAGATAGGAGAAATCGCACCTTATTAGACATGATGAGGTCCATGATGAGCTTCATAGATCTTCCTATTTCCTTCTAGGGATATGCTTTGGAAACTGCTGCTTATATTTTGATCAAGGTACCATCAAAGATAGTAACTAGCACTCTATATGAAGTATGGAATGGCAAAAGACCAAATCTTAAATACTTGAAGATTTGGGGTTGCTATGCTTATGTCAAGAATAATTTTGGACATAAGTTAAGTACTAGGGCTAACAAATCCAGGTTCGTTGGTTATCCTAAAGAGAGTATTTGATACCTCTTTTATCATACTACTGAATAAAAGGTATTTGTCAATAGACATGCTACATTCTTGGAGCAAGAATTTATCCAAGAAGGAAGTAGCGGAACAACACTTGAACTTAGTGAAGTTTAAAACCAATAACCAATTCCTGAAGAGTCTTCAAATGAAATTCCTCAACCAAAGGTTCTTATTGATCAAGAATAGCTACAACAAACACCTCTGAAGGTCAGAGAGGGTGCGGGGTGAACCTCTCAGGTATGGCTTTTTTATTGGAAATGACAATGAGGCCAGTATCATTTAGGATGATGATCTTGTGACCTATATAGAAACTATTGAGAGTAGAGACTCCAATAAATGGCTAAATGCCATAAAATCTGACATGGACTCCATGTATTCCAATCAAGTTTGGACCTTGGTAGATCCACTTGAAGGAGTTAACCCAATAGGGTATAAATGGATCTTCAAAAAGAAGATTATAACAGATGGCCAAGTAGATACCTACAAGGCCATGCTGGTCGTAAAAGGTTTCAGACAAAAGCACGGTATTGACTATGATGAAACATTTTCATAGGTAGCAATGCTCAAATTCATCAGGATTTTGCTTGCAATAGCAGCATACTATGATTATGAAATCTGGTAGATGGATGTAAAGATTGCTTTCCTCAATGGATATCTTGAGGAAGAAGTCTATATGTCACGCCATCTTAAGACCCCTATCAGCCAACCTTACATGCCACATGGCATGAGGAGAAAAAGCCAGCATTATCCAGAACACATGAATAAGGCCTTTGGTGCAGGAAGGGTCATGATGTTTCAAGGCAAGACTCCTTAATAAAGGGTCTTATATGATCTGTTATTTGACAGATCAAAAGCTGATGAAGAGCCACTATTGGCACCCCCCCATCTCCTATAAATAGCCTTCGGTGTTTAGGCCGAAGGTAATCTAATTTCATCCTTTCTTTCCTGCATTCTTACACTGCCACTTAGACTTCCTCGTCTCTTCCTTCCCTTGTTAGAACAAAGGTCTTGCCTTAAGACAAGTCTACCATTTTAAGACAAGGGCTTAGGAAGTGAATTAGGAAGTGATAAAGAGAGTGAAGAAAGATTTTGGAGAGGCTACCAAAAAAAGAAAGGCCATTAGAAGAGTCCTAGTGGATTAAGCAACCTACTAAGGAGTGGTTCCTAGGTGCAATTCCAGTGTGGATCACCTCTAGAGGGCATGCTCTTGTGTGCCTAGTGGAAAGAAGAAGGAATTAGCATTCTAGGTATTTTCTTAAACCCTATTTGAGTGACTTGTTAATTATAATGAATAAGGGATCTTGGGCTTAGAGTTTCTAGTTGTTTAGAATTTTAAAATAAAAAATTTTGAAATCCATTCTTCTGCTGTGCCATCAAAACCTAACAGCTCAAAGATTAGGAAGAATAAAAATGAGAGAAAATGATCGATTTTCCCTCTTTGTTTCGGATTCCTGTCGTTCAAGTGTCGACTCATGACCTCAGTCCAAGTGTCGACACTTCGACAAAAATTTGAAAAAAAATGGAGAAAAACAAAGAAAATTATAGAAACTGATTTCAATAGTCTATGAATGATTAATCATGATTTTCAAGCATATTTGATCAAAAAATTTTCAAGGAGAATTTGAAAGATCATGAAGAAATTGAAATTCAATCAAAAGAATTAATGACCCATAATTCTCTTCTAATCATACTGAACGATCTTTATGAAGTGGCTTGGTTAGTATATCAATTAATTACATTTCAATTCAAACAAATTAAAGCATAACATCATTGTTTTAAATATGATCCCTAATAAAATGATGTCTAATTTCAATGTGCTTACTTATAGAGTGTTGAACAGGATTTTTAGTTAAGTTTATAATACTAGTATTGTCGCATCTAATTGGTGTCTTAATTAGTTTAATGCCAAAATTCTTAGGTTGTTGCTTAATCTACAAGATTTGAGCATAACAACTTCCAGCTACAATATATTCAACTTCAACTATTGATAGTGCAACTAAGTTTTGTTTCTTACTATACCATGAGATTAAGTTAACTCTAAGAAATTGACAGGTTCCAGAAGTATTTTTCTATCTAACTTACAGCCAGTAAAATTAGCATCAGAATATGCAATTAAATCAATAGCTGAATTCTTAGAATACTGCAAACCAATATCAACAATGCTAGATAAATATATAAGTATGCACTTAACGGCCAATAAATATGATTCCTAAGGCTCAGACTGATATCTAGCACACATACATACACTAAATATAATATCTGGTCTAGTAGCAGTTAAGTACAGTAATGATCCATTGATGCCTCTACAAAATTTTTGATCAACTTTCTTATCAGATTCATCCTCGTCAAGCTTATATGAAGGGCTCATAGGTGTATTGATAGGTTTAGTCTTCTCCATCCCAAGCTTTTTCAAGATCTCCTTTATGTATTTAGCTTGGTTAATGAAGATCCCTTCACTTGTTTGTTTAATCTGAAGTTCGAGGAAGTAGTTCAATTCTTCCATCATGCTCATCTCGAACTCTCCCTGTATTAGCTTTGTAAATTCTTGACAAAGAGATTCATTAGTGGTACAAAAGATAATATCATCTATATAGATCTATACTACTAAAAGATCATCAGCCTTTTTCTTTAAAAACAAAGTAGTATCACCTCTAGTAAAACCATTTTTAATTAAAAATTTACTAAGTCTCTCATATCATGCACGGAAGGCTTGCTTTAAACCATAAAGTACTTTGTATAATTTGAAAACATGATCAGGATGTGCATGATTTTCAAAACTAGGTAGTTGTTCAATAAAAACTTCTTTAGCAATATAGCCATTCAGAAACATATTGTTAACATCCATTTGAAATAGTTTAAAATTCATAAAATATGCAAATGCTAAAAGTAATCTAATAGCTTCAAGTCTAGCTACTAGAGCAAAGGTTTCATCAAAATCAATTCCTTCTTCTTGATTATAACCCTTAGCTACCAATCTAGTCTTGTTTCTAGTTACTATATCATTTTCATCTATTTTATTTTTATATACCCATTTAGTACCAATTATGGAAGCTTTAGTTGGCCTTTCTATTAGTGTCTAAACATTATTTTATCAAATTGATTTAGTTCCTCTTGCATAGCAATCAACCAGTTAGGATTTTTTTAGCTTCTTCAATACATTTAGGTTTAATTTATGAAATAAAAGCAATATAATCACATTTGTTTCTAATAGAGGATCTAGTTCTTACCCCTCTCGATGGATCACCTGAGATTAATTTCTTAGGATGTCCATGAGCATACTTCCATTCTTTGGGTAGATCCTTTGGTGAAGATCTTGTGGCTTCTTCTTCATTTTTCTTGTTTTGATTTTCTTTACTTTCTTTGGTAGGAGGATCATCCAAAGTCAGCTTCTTAAGTCCTTCAACACCTGCACATTCATCAGAAGTATCCTCTTTTCTAGAGGATTTATTAGTAGACTCTTCAAATACTACATGCATAGACTCTTCTAAAACAAGTGTTCTTTTATTAAAAGCTTTGTATGCCTTGCTAGATATAGAGTATCTTAAGAAGATACCTTCATCTGACTTGGTATCAAAATTGCCTAAATTATCTTTTTTATTATTCAAAATAAAACATCGATAACCAAAAATCTGAAAATATTTCAAAGTAGGTTTTCTTTCTTTCCAAAGCGTATAAGGTGTTTTCTTTAAAATTAGCCAAATTAAAACGTGGTTTAAAATATAGCAAGCAGTATTAATAGTTTCTGTTCAAAATATCTAAGTATATCATTTTTACAAAGCATTGTGAATGCTATTTCTTCTAAAGTTTGATTTTTTGTTTTTACCACCCTATTTTATTGAGGTGTTTTGGGTGCAGAAAAGTTATGATCAATTTTTTTTTTATTATAAAATTTTCAAATTCTTGATTTTCAAATTTTGTTTCATGGTCACTTTGAATACAAACAACTAAAGTACCTTTTTCATTTGAAACCTTTCAATAAAACTTCGTGAAAGCCAAAAAGGATTCATATTTATGTGCTAAAAATAAAACCCACGTAAACATGAGAAATCATCCACTATGACTGGTCCATATCTCTTGCCTCCTAGGCTTGTGATCCTAGTTGGTCCAAAAAGATCCATATGGAGTAGTTATAGTGGCTTATAAGTTGAAACCATTCCTTTAGTTTTGAAAGATGTTCTTATTTATTTTCTAAATTGACAAGCTTCATAAATTTTATCATTTTCAAATCTATATTTTGATAAATCTTTAACTAAATCCTTTTTGTATAATTTATAAAGTAGATGCATGCTCGCATGACCTACTACGATGCCGAAGTCAACTAGTCTCATCAATTATAGAATTCATTGCAACTAGGCATTCATCATCATATAAAGGTAAATTGTCAAGATCAGCAAGATAGATGTTGTCATGCCTATTTCCAATGAATTTTACTCTATTATCATTAAGACTAGATACCATGCAAAGAGATGATTCAAAAACTACTTTAAAGCCTTTATCATAAAACTGACTAATACTAAGTAGATTATGCTTTAATCCACCAACAAATAGAACATTATTAACATAAGTAGAAGGGAAGATGCAAACTTTACCGATACCAATAATTTTTTCTTTACTATTATCTCCAAAAGTTACACTCCCTTCATTCAGAGTCTCAAAAGATGTGAATTGCTTTACATCTCCTATCATGTGTCTTGAGAAACTACTGTCAAGATACCATAATCTTTTCCTCTCTTTGGTTGCAAGATACACCTACAAAACAGATCAAGCTTTCATTTTAGGTACCCAAGCCATCTTGGATCCTTTAGGAATAGTACTAATAGTGGTTCCTTTTAGAACCCAAACCTTTCTAGAATTATTTAACTTTCTTAGATCACACTGATATGCTTTATGCCAAAATTTTCTACAATTAAAACAAGTAACATTGGATGATACAGGAACAAAGAAATTCTTAAAAAAAATTTATTTTTTTGTTGTTTGTAACCATGTCCTGCTTTATCAAACACATCTCTTTGATTGTTCAATAATAAATTTAACTTTTCAAAATTGAATGTAAATTTTTCAACAAAAGGTTTAATTTTATTAAGCACTTCTTTGAATTTCTTACTTTCTACCTCAAGGTCTTTGTTTTTCTTTAAAAGTTTATTATTTGTAACAACAGCCTTGGGTCTTTTCAAAACTTCTATTTCTATGGATAAAGCATTCTTTTATTTTTCTAAAACATCAATCCTAGTTTTTAAATCATTATTTTCATTTGTAAGATTGGTGTTTTTAAGAGAATATGAATTAGCATGCTTCTTCAACTTTTTATTTTTAATTTTCAGCAATTTGTATTCATGCATGAGTTCATCAAAAACATCTCTAAGTTTATTGAATGTAAAATCAAGTTCAAGTTCAGATTGTCCCTCATTTTCTTGAGCCATGAGGCAAAGATTGGATACTTCTAGTTGTTCTTCCTCTAAGCTGGAGTTTTCACTATCACTCCATGTAGCCATCATTACCTTCTTTTTAAACTTTTTTTTGGATTTCTTGAGGAGAGGACAACCAAATTTGTAATGTCCAGGCTTCTTGCACTCGAAGCAAATTGGTTGATCCTTCTCCTTCTCTTTTTCTTTTGCTTTTTCTTTTTCCTTGCTAGGCTAAGGCTTCTTTTTATAGGAAAATTTTTCTTTCTCATGAATCTTCTGAATTTTCTTGCAATAAGTGCTTCTTCATCCTCATTTTCTCCTTCTTCAGATTCTTCACTTGAAGGTTCATCTAGTATAGTGGATTTGAATGCGATGATCTTCTTCTTCCTATTTGCATCCACTGCCTTTTGCTTCAAGTTCAACTCATAAGTCATGAGTGAACTAATAAGTTGCTCTAAAGAAAGAGTCTCAACATCTTTAGCTTCTTGTATTGCCATTACTTTTGGATCCCAAGATGTTGGCAATGACCTAAGAATTTTATTTACAAGGCAGCATTAGACATTATTTTTTCAAGACTTCTCATACAATTTACAATATTAGTAAATCTAGTATACATATCAATAATAGACTTATTTGGTTCCATTCTAAACATCTCATGTATATGTACAAGCATATTTACTTTAGTATTTTTTACTTGATTGGTACCCTTATGAGTAACCTCAAGTGTATCCCATATTTTCTTCACCGATGTACATGTGGATATCCTATTAAATTCACTAGGATCCAATGAACAATAGAGCAAGTTCATAGCCTTCTTAGCATTAAGCTTGGATTGTTTAATATCATTTTCATCCTAATCCTCTTTAAGTTTTGGAATGGAAATGCCATTAATCTTGACTAAAGAAATATGAGGACCTTTAACAACAACTTTTCACAAATTGTAATCAATAGAATACATATAAATTTGCATGCAAGTTTTTTAGTACATGTAATTTGTGGCATTAAAATAAGGTGGTCGATTTTAGGCTTGTCCCTCAACAACACTAGAACCTAAATGGGCAACCATTGATCTTTACCTCAAGGTGGTTAGACCTATAAGCTGAGTACGTGGCTCTGATACTACTTGTTGCCCAGCAAAGCAACCCAAGAGAGGGGTGAATTAGGTTTTTAAAACTTGTTGCAAGTATGTACCAATTTAAAACAATGAAGGTGATAGTGATTTCAAGTGTATGTGTGCTTGATGATAAAATGCAGTAGAAATAATAAGCAAATGCAAGAAGAGAGAAGCAATCACAAACACACAAGATTTATAGTGGTTTGGTGTATACCAAAGTACCTACATCCACTCACCAAGGTCCACTTGGAAATTTCATTTTAATCTCACTTGATTACAGCTGATTAGTTTTTCGAGCTCACTAATCACAACCCTTTGGTTTTCACAAGGCTAACTAAAAACCTCTTGGTTTTCACAAGGCTCACCAAAAATCTCTTAGTTTTTTGGGATAACCAAAAATCTAGTTGATTTTCACAAGGCTCACCAATAATCCAAACACTAGTTTGAAACCACTTGAAACTAGGAACAACAACAAATTTGAGTTTAAAGTAAGAATACAATAAGCTTGTCTTCAAGATAGTTAGACTTGAATGCTCTTAAATGCTTGAAGGCTCAATTTCACTCAAAAATAATGAACTCTTAATGAATTCTCTTTAATTCCTCATTAGTCTCTTTCCTCTTGAGTTTGGTCCTCTTTAAATATCGTTCCAAGCTTAAAATGACCATTTTTTATCATTGGAGATGTGAAAATAGCCATTAGGGATAAAAATGACCATTTCTGTGCTTCAAAAAAACTAGTCGTTACTGTTCATCTAGACCTACAAGTATCGACACTTCAGGTCATGAGTCCACAAATGAGTCAATACTTGAGTCGACATAATGTCAAAAATATCTTCTGAATCTCTCTGGAATACACTGGTGCGTCGACACTTCTTTTGATGAGTCAACACTTGAGTCGACACTTTATCTTCATGAGTCGACACTTAAGGAAAGACTTGAATTTAGTATGTTCTATCTTCATTTTGGTCTCAGGCCTTGAGTCAAGACTTGAGTCAACACATAAGTCAATACTTGAGCTTCATGAGTCGACACTTCATGTATGCCATCTGAAACTTCTTCTGCATATTAGCTCAAGCTTCTGTGAATCGACACCATGAGTCGACACTTCACTTTCATGAGTCAACACTTGGCTGAAACTTTTCTAAATCTCTGCTGAAACTCTACTAAAACTTCTTTAACTTTTAAGATTTGAGTTTTTCAAGGTTATTTTTATGTATCAAGATTTATTTAAAGTGAAACCTCATCAATTTAACTGACTTCTTCAACAAGATAATAAGCTTTGAACTTTTAATACAAAATAGCTTTGATGAGTACCCTGTTCTGGTAAACATACTTTTAACACACAATTAGTACTCAAATATATTTAAGTATTTTGTTATTCATCAAAATCATGATAGGAGTCAATATTATATTCCTTAATTTTCATGAGGCACACAAGTGTATGCCCTTCAGAGATTATCCACACAGGAACCGGACCAAGGAAGTACTCCTATAAAGCTTGCTTATTGACTAGGACTCTTCAAGCAACTTTTTGAACTTCTCCCTTTGCTGGAACCCCTACCCTCCTGTAAGGTACTCAGAGATCTCTCTAAATCATCTCTAAGAATCCAAATATCCCTCATAATTTTTTTCCTAAGGCCTTGTCTTAAAATGATGAGCCTTATCTTAAAAGGACAAGTCTTGTCTTAAAAGGATAAGCCTTGTCTTCAGAAGGAAGAGAAATTAGTAAGTGAATTTCCTCGGATCAGAATTGAATTGCTTGGCATCAGATTATCGATGCCTATTTATAAAGAGGGATGAGGCACCTGATAAATCTCGTTCTCAGCCCCTTGACATGACCCTTCAAGCAGGAGTTTTTTGGGTGAGAGGACTTATCATGAAATGTCCCTTCATGCACCAAGAGACATATAAATGTCTCTTCATAATTCTAGAAAATTCTCCACATGCCATGTGGCATATTACCAGTCAGATATTGGTCAAAGGGTGTGGGCTCCCAAAGGACACAACGGAGAAACCAAATGCCTTCAAACAGAAGTATTTTGGATTTTAAAATCAGCGCCATATGGTGAAGAGATGCAACCCTTCATTATGCATGCCATATTTCTTATGCCAATTGCTACCTTTTGACTGGTCAAAGCCCATCCATTTTAGTGTGGAGATAAAGAAGAGAGGCTTAGAGATTATCTAGAAAAGGTGATTTAAAAGCAGAAGGACTCTTGGTCCTTCAGCGGCCCTTCATTCTTAGCGCATGCCAAACTTGGTACCAAGTATCCCTTCCACCTTGGACTCTACCATAAATAAAAGATAAAGCCCAATAAAATCTAGATAATTACTAATGAAGGCTACCCCACTTAGAACTCAACCCACTCTAAGTTCTACTTAAATTGGTTAGCCCAAATAGCAAGCTAACAGACCCAGTCCAATCGGGCTAGGAGTTGGGCTAGCCAACATATGCTAGTATATCAATTAGCTAGCCAATTAGGATCCAATTATCCTAATAAAAATATAATTGATTTTTTTGACCAATTTTCTAATATGTGTAACCCTTTGGATTCCACATCTAGCCAGCAGTAGGTCTAGGTCCAAGCCAATTTGATCTAATCAAACCCGATTGACCTAATTAGGTCAAATAGAGCTGATCTAAGTGCCAATTTAAACTAGCTTCCGAATTGACTCATGAATCTAATCAATTTGATTCATGAAAACCAACAAGACATGATTGACATCTAGCAATGTATCATGCTTACCTTGAAGATGAGAAATTTGATAGAAATTATCAAAATATCCTTTAGTAAAAAGTTACCATGCAATTCAATCCTTCGATCTCCCTTTATCTCGAATAAGTAATGGGCATGGATAAATGTCAAACCCTAGTGCTTAATCCTTTCAAATCTTAATTCAATAATAAAGACTTGATCGATGAAAGATTAGAAAGCCTATCTAATCTCATCATGCTTTGATCAAAGACTTCTTGAGTCATCATTCGAAGAGACCATACGGGATAACTTCTTCCCTTACTAGGAGTGATCGATTCCTTGTTGACCTACTCATTACCTACTCATTACCTTCCTGAGTCATCATTTGAAGAGATTACACAGGATAACTTCTTCCCTTACTAGGAGTGATCGATTCTTTGTTGACCTACTCATTACCTTCATCCCTTTATCTCGAATAAGTGATGGGCATGGATAAATGTCAAACCCTATCACTTAATCCTTTCGAATCTCAATTCGATAATAAAGACTTGATCGATAAAAGATTAGAAATCCTATCTCATCATATTTTGATCAAAGACTTCCTGAGTCATCATTTGAAGAGATCACATGGGATAACTTCTCCCATTACTAGGAGTGATCGATTCCTTGTTGACTTACTCATTACCTTCATACACAATCTACCATATCTAGAAGCACCCTGTACATGACTTAATTGCCATGAATGAGTATGCACCAAAATATGGGTTCATGTGTACAAGATACTATGGTAGTCTGAGATCTAAGGATCACATGCACAACTCCCACTAAGAGAACATTCTTTTGACAAGTAAAACTTCTATTTGATGTTCTCTTATCGGATCAGTTCAGTGAACTCATAGCCTAATGAGCACCCACATCCTTGTATTAGTGTCCCTACATAAATGGCTATGAGACCAACCACCTTCTCCATTGAGCATATATAAGATGTGCTAGTCTTTCCGAAACATCGATCCCCAAATTGATGATCGAATGATTAGAAATATTTTAGATTAGGATTTATAGGAACTTAGTTCTCACCATTATGATCTCCATCATAACCCTGATGAATAGTAACAGCTAGTTTTTTTAAGAATAGAATTGGTCCTTTTTACCCCCAATGGCTATTTTCTCTTCTCCAACGGTCAAAAACTATCATTTGAAGCTTGGAAAGGTATTTAAAGTGGACCAAACTCAAGAAAAAAAAAGAGATGTGAAATTAAGTGCATTTACTCAAATATTCATTGAAGAATAACTACTTTCAAGATAATTTGAGCCTTCAAGCATTCAAAGCATTCAAGAGCACTCAAGTTCAACCATTCAAGCATTGATTAAGGCTTCAACAACTTGAAGACAAACATCTTCAATAGCAATCGAAGCACTTCAAAGAGATATTTGCTTTTAGTTGAAAGCTTTTTGTATTCATACATTATATTTGAAACTTGTTATTGTTTCTAGTTTCAAGAGATTTGAAACTAGAGTTGAGATTTGTTGGTGAGCCTTTGTGTTAAAACCAACCGAGATTTTTGGTTAGCCTAAGTAACAAAACCAAGGAGGTTGTTGGTGAGCCTAAGTTACAAAACCAACTAGATTTTTGGTTATACCGTAAAACCAAAGGGATTTTGACTTGTGTTCCCGATGAAAATAAGTTGGGTTTTGATTAGTGAGCCCAAAAAACTAATCAGCTATAATCAAGGAAGATTATAGTGGAATACCCAAGTGACCTTGGAGAGTGGATGTAGGTGCTTTGGTGTGCACCGAACCACTATATATCCTAGTATTTGTGGTTGCTTGTTCTTTCATTACTTGCTCTTACTTACTTTGCATTTACTTATTTATTTCCACTGCATACTCTTGAATAGCACACAAACACCTGTATTTCACTAACACCTAAGTTATTTTTAAGTTAGCACATACTTGAAAAAGCTTTTAAAACCTAATTCACCCCTCCCTCTTGGGTTGCTTGCTGGGCAACAGCGTTGATACAACTATTAGGTTTCAGCTAGAGTAGCCAAAGCACTAGCATTTAAAAATTTTATTCAAAATATCCTAGCACACCGAAATCCTCATACCCAAGATACACCTTGAAAATACAATCAAAGTATAAAATATAATAAGAGGGTATTGAAACTTACCTATCTCGCTAAATTTTCCATCCTCTAATGATGATCCATACAAGAATTGCACCAAGGACATGGCTCCTCCACAAATCTTGCTTCAAGAGTTTTAGCCCGTAGAACTCACATAGCCACACACTTGGAAGTCGATGCCTCCATGTGATAAAAATTTGAAAATACTTAAAATTACTAAAAATGTTAAAAAATTATGTGGATAATTTTTTTTATAAATCAAGTGCCATGAAAGAATTTTTTGAGCAAAATAGAATAGAAAAGGATAATAGAGTTAGAAAGTATTTGCTAATGATTGTAGCGAGTCAAAAAGTAAACTAGCTAGTTAAACTTTTACTTTTACTACCTATTTAGGTCACCTAAAGGCTATTAGCACTCCCATTGTATATGCACACTAACGAGGTAAAGTAGGTATTTGTTGTAAGGTCAATTAAAGATTCAATTATTACTAAAAACTTAATAATTGATATACATCCTGTTGCTGCCAAGATCATCGTGGCCTGTAGCTGAGGTCAAGGTCGGAACGTGCTCCTGTCACTCGGGATCTTGCTCGGGCAACTGGACTTGCAAAATAGAGTTAGTGACCGGGGCCGGGGATTCCGGTGGGGAAACTCCAATGATCAAGTCAGTAACGATCCAAGGAAACATATCCTCCTGGTCGAGCCTCAAGGGTGGACTCCATGCTAGGAGGAGAATTTATGAGGTGAGAGAGTGCGAATGGACTGAGCATAGATTATGGGAGTGACAATAGAGGAGAGCTCGAACTGAGTGGCTATATCCGTCTAGACCCCTCCTGGGGGTTTCGCGGTAGCCTCGAGCGTGGTCTTCTTGTGCGCTGCCACCTTCTTGCTTGTTGGACCTCACTCGACTGAATCTTAGCTTGAGTGAAAAACTTACCCCATTTGAATCTGAGAGACCCCTTTTAGCTGGGGGTGTTGCATGCCGCTTACCTCAAAATCTTTCCCATGCTTACGGGCACGTGTGACGATGTTTCATGCCATGGATGGATTGCCTTTCAATTTTGGTGGTATAGAAGCTACCGTTTCCTCTGACATTCCTTCTGGTCACTCCCTTTTAGGTAACTTAGCAGGGCCTCGATCGACGAGCCGCCGCCTCCTGGATCCGGACCTATTGGTTGACTTCTAATATTGGAGGGTGCAGCCAGTTGGTGGAGAATGTAGAGCCTCGATCAGAGAATTCCTTCCATTTTGGTGTAAGTGGCAGCTGGGATCATCATCGTGGCCTGGCAGGTATCTTTTCGCAGGCCTCAGGCATCGGGCCGTCATCTAGGGAGAGCGGCAACTTCCTTCGGCTGCAGATCTCTTCATCCGAGGTGGAGCCGATCTGGAGAGGCGGAGCTCGACTTCAACCTCGACATCTCGACCCGGAGGGAGTGCGGCCAAGTGAAGGAGAGGTGGAGCTCGACTTCGGCCTCTGCATCTTGACCCAGAGGGAGTGTGGCCGGGCGAATGAGTGGCAGAGCTCGACTTCGACCTCGACGTCTCGACCCAGAGGGAGCGCGGCCGAGCGAAGGAGAGGTAGAGCTCAACTTTGGCCTCGGCATCTCGACCCGGAGGGAGCGCGACCGGGCGAAGGAGAGGCGGAGCTCGACTTCAGCCTTGGCATCTCGACCTGGAGGGAGCACGACCGGGTGAAGGAGAGGCGGAGCTCGACTTCGCCTCAGCGTCTCGACCCGGAGGGTGCACGGCCGAGCAAAGGAGTCCGGGCGAAGACATCCCACTGGCAGCTTTGTCCGACATGGTGTCTGACAGGAGTCCCACGTCGGCGATCCCACCACATCACATCCCATTTAAAGATACTTGATTTCGAGAAAAGAGCTACCTGCTTGAAAGAAAATAAAAAGAAATGAAAAAAGGGGATAAGTTCTAAATATTGATTTCTCACCAAGTAACCGAGTACCTTCATCTAAGTAAGCATTATTGTTCGTATCAAAAATTGGCCAATGTGAAGATATCACAAATAAAAAAAAATCAAGTGGTGTGAAAGCTATCTCAATTTATGAGCTTAAATTAGGGGTATATAGAAAATTAACCAAAGTAGGTAATAAGTGAAGATACAATTATTCTTTACAAGCTAGTACTGAAATGCTAAGTTAGTCATCACAAACATAAGTACTGTAGACTTTTGGATGAATTCTAAAGAAGTTTCTAATAGTTTTGACTGTAAAATTTAATTCAGAAACTCAATACTTAGTTATACTAGCTAACTTCTTTTAACTTTAATCTTAGATCTAATTTTATAAAGAGGATCTTGATGATACATGGTTATAAATTAATATTTATATTCTTATTGCATTGCTAATGGACTAGCAATGATTAAGTTAAGGATGTGATAAGTCTATTAAATATCATAATTTAAGCATTAAAATAAATATTAAACAATTTATATTTATTAATAATTGATATTTTTTATTAATATTTTATAGAAAAGAAATTCATGGATAGAAATAGCTTAATTTTTGAAATTCAACGATGCAAACGGTATTCAAATCGAAGTTCAATGAGTCCAAAATCGAAGTTTGAAGTTTATTAAGAAAATTATACAAATATTAAAGCAACTAGTCCACCATGGACCAACTACTTGGTTCGCAAATCCCAAAATGGTCCATGGCAGCCATGAACTTCAGTCCACACCTCTGCTCCATGGACCATCCTGCTCTTCATCACTTTCAACGCCTCTCCCTCATCGCCAAGAAGCTGCCCATGGTAGGAAGAGACGCCAAGCACCTATCATGGCCCAAAAAAACCATGAAAGCTCCTCTTGGTCTATTTTTCTTTCCCTAGAGTCTGAGTCATCACTAATCATCCTCCTCATCGCCAGCTTGAGATGCTGGGAGATGTCCACCATCGCTTAAGCCATCCCGTGATGATGGCATAGCCATCAGCACTGCCTAGCGTTGCCTTCACCTCATTAATTTGAACCACCGAAGCCTCCTTCATCATCATTGTAGGCCTTCTTTCCACCACCTGCCACCAGTCAATAAACACCCCCATCATCTTCGGCATCTTCTTTCCACTCGTCACCTATCACTGGCTTGAGAAGCCACCAAAGCTCTCTCTCTTAGTTTGGCCTTTTCCCTCTGAGATCAAAGTCAATTTCCTACATTCCAAGTGACCACTGTCGTCGTTTCCACTATTCGTCACCATCCACTCATCATTACAATCCATTGTTGATTAGGAGAGATTGATTGGGAGTATTTTCTTGGGAGGAGGAGTCTCCAGGGTCAGGGAGTTGATCTGAAACTGGACGAGATTCGGTTGCTTGAGAAGGAAATCACCGATCATCCTCAAGATACACATCAGATGGCTGAGACTATTTATCGTGATATACATCTAATTCTGCCTCAGATTGACTTCAAATTTGACCGAGAGAAAGCTCTTGATGAGCTTTATAAAAGGAAGATCCCAGGTAATAGTCTGGACATCAATTCCTACAATAGAATTATATTTTATTTTGTAATTTAGTTCTAAGCTTTAAGAGAGTGAGAGAAATAAAGAAAAAGAGTTTTTCAAGAGAGGTGGTGCAATAATAAAGGTCCAAATCTCCAAGAAGATGTATCCAGGAGCCATGCATGACTGAGATTTAGTTTATAGGGAAGTACAGGTATCCTTTCATTAATTCATGTAATTATTTTCTATTCTATACAATTGAATAAATACTTTTAACTTATTTTTAATTATTTTTTGTTTGATTTTTTAAATTAATTACCTATAGGTAGAATGGATCATGATCCTAACATGATATGCTCCATGCTCAATATAGATTATTGATTCTAAGATTTTTGTTCACATATCTTGTTAGGATCTTTTTAACTTAATCAATGGTCAGCTTATACTTGTAGGATAGGCCATGATCTTAATAAGATGTGGTTCATACTAGGCAAGATAGTTTCTACTAAGGATTAGTTTGAAAGATTTCAAAACAAATATGGATTTCAATTGTTTAGATTAGATTGTATACATGATCTATGTTTGTGATTACTTGAAAATCCAAAGATATATTTTCATCATTTAAATCCCTCAATCTCATATTTAATTTAAATTGATTAATTTTAATTAAACCATTATCTAACTTTCAAAAATTTAAATATTTATTTCTTTCTTTACTTTCTTCATGAAATAATTATCTTGATCTCAGAGAATACGATTGCTACTCACCCTTGCTATAGAAGTTAGTTAGGTTTTATTTTTGATTGCCTATGATAGCGATCAGTCTTGTTAGACAGTAGAACCTTCAGTGCATGGACTTTGAAGTGGAGAAGGGCTTCATACTATGCTTCTACCTCTTCGTTAGGTGGGGGCTTTCATGCTAGATGCCGAAGGACCCCCCATGATTCAAAATTTCAATCCCCCGATGGATGCTTTACAAAAAAAAAAGCAATCCTTCCAGTGATGAATAGAGGAAGGAGCACCTCAAATAAGAGGGTTGACACTTAGCTTTCTCCACGAATAGATATACAACCACCCAAAAGCACGAGGGTGCTTCCCAAAGTTTAAAAAAAATCAAAAAAGATTGGTAGTCAGCTCAATGCCCACCAAAATGCAAACTACCATAAAGCCGCATATATACCACCAATAATTCGATACAATTATACATGGGAAAATTTTGAAAATTGAAGTTTGGTAAAGAAGTAAAAGAGGGAAAACCGCATCCCAGACTGAAGGCACTCTTCGTAAAGAGAAATGCAGCTTAGGGGAGGATTACAGACTCAATCGATAGCCAATAGGACTTTAAGCCCGAATACAAGCGGGATCCGGTATTGATGCCAAAGCTATCTTAGATCCATTTTCATAAGTTTGGACTAGAAGTCACTCAAAATTTCTCTAAGTCCAAATCCTCGAGCTTCGGTGGAGCCATTGGAGCCTTAGACAAAGTAAGAACTTTGACTAGACCCACTTCGAAGGCCAAGAGCCAATCAAATCAAAAGTTCTACTCATTTTTAAAGATTAAGCAAAAATCAACAAAAATTAGAGAAATCAGTGCAAAATAAAAGGCTCTCTGCAAACAAACTCTCCAGGTTTGAATGCAGACTGAGTGGGAAAAGAAAAAGAGAGAGAAAAGGCTACCAAGGAAAAACAAAGGGAAGGAGAAGAAGACATCATAGGGGATTGCGAAACACCTAACACAAGCAAAGATGATCACTAGAAAAGGTGGCCGGTGGGGAGACAAGCCTTCGGGAGGAGGAAGAAGAGAGAGAGGTAGAGAAAGCAAAATGACCGACAAAGTGAGGGGCTTCATTATTTATAAGAACTCCCAATGGTTTGGATTTGGTAAAGGTGAGATCTTCACTATCGGATGGCTGACACGTGGCATGTCGAGAATGACTAGAGCCTTACTCTTGTGGATTATAGGCCCATAGGCATCCGGAGGAAATGATTTCGATGCCTTAACTTCCGTAAAAGAAGGTGACCGGTACAATCTCTAGCAGCGTATCCTCTTTGATTGCTGCAAAGCATTTAAAGTAGCTCCTTCATTTTTCACAAACCCCATGATGAGGTGCCTTCTTAGGTGCCAAACACAATTAATGGTGCAACCCTCATCTTGTTGTGCCCAAGTTGAAGTATCTGTCAATCGGCTTGATGAAAAAGATCAAAGGTAGACCCATCGAATTTAGAATAGGTTGTAGCCTACAACTAGAATAAGATTTTGGTCCTTTAAGACTATTCTGAAGCACATAACATTTAAAAAAGAAAAGAATTTTATTCATTTACTATTTGATAAATCATACAAATACAAGGCAAAAGGGAAATAAAATTATAGCAATTACAAGTTAATAACAAATAGGTAAATGTTATCAAATCTTTCTCCCTCGGTCTTGGCTAGTCTAAAGGGTAGCTAAGGCATGGAAGATCATCAGAATAGGAATTTGGAGCAGGCTAGCCTTAGCTGACAAGAGGATATGACTGCTAAGGCCTTGCATTCCTCAAATCCTCTATCATAAGCCTTTCTCTCAACTGAAAGTAAACTATGCAGGTGGTTTGACAAGATCCTACACTAGGCATGCAAACATCTGCGGGAGCAAATTGGATTTTAAAACAATTTTTAAAATTCGCGCAGCGGGAATCTGCTCCGCTAGGAACTAATCTAAATCTAATTGCATTTAGGCATGTATAATCATATAAAATATTTATAAAATATTAAACAATTTAATCTATCCATGCATGATTAAAAAATAATTTTTTGTACCTTTTATTCCACCTGGAATAACTCTGGAATAAACCTGGAATAGACTGGAATAACTGGAATAAAGTTATTCCAGTCGTCTTCCTCCTTGGAACTCTATTTTTAACTTGCAAAACATCGTCGGAACACCTCCTTCCGGACCTCTGTTTGCTCCCAAATTTGAGCAGCAGCAACTTGGACAAGTCTTCTTCGATTTTCCACCGATTACTGCAACCAAATGTAAGCCAAAAAATTAAAATAAATCATCAAAGTCTGCTGCCAGATTTCTGCAGCAGAACTGGGCAGCAGACTTTGGCCTTCGTTTCGGAGCAGCTGGAGTGATCCCGGTCCGCGTGGTTTGCTCCTAGGAGTAGAAGGATACTCCCTCTAGAGGGGAGACACGCCCGGGGCTCTTGGATCTGCCTCCATGCACGGTGCTAGCCGCTGGAAGAGGGCTTCACGGTCACAGGATTTCTGCAGCTGTAGTGTAGAATTTGAGCTTGAAACAATGGGTTTTCTCTCCCTCTAAAGCTCCTGAACCCAGCCCAAAACTCTCTCCTTAAGCCTCTCAAAGAAGGATAGAACAAACCACAAAGACCCCTATCCAATATTCTCACGGTGAAAAGTTTTCCTCTCTAAAAATAGGGAATGCTGTTGGTTTATAAAGGCTGCTGGGAGAAGGAGGTGGAGCGACGGGAGGCCAAGAGACGAGAACAGCAGCCGTTAATCCAATTAAGCAGCCTTAAACATGGGATTAAGGTCTTCAAAACAAGCAGGAGGGAGCTCGGGAGTTTCGGTCGTTTGGCCTTTCCGACGTTTGGAAATTTTCTCCCAGCCGTTTGGCCTTCCAGCAAAACAAATGACCGTGTAAACGGTCACGCTGAGAAGAACCATGGAACCAAAATCGGTCCACCGATCCAAGGAGTAAAACATTGGTTCAAATAACCGATCCAAGCAAAAAATTGGTTCAAACCCAATTTTAAACCACTTGGATCAATCCCATTAATCCAAACGATTCAATCCAATTGAACCTGGTTCAAGGAATAAAATTGGTTCACAATCAATTGGAGACCGAAACGAACTCCGAATCAGTTCAAAACTGATTCAGAAAAATCCTGGCGCAGTGCTGGTCAGCTCGGAATAATTTTTGGTTGACATAGACAAGGGCAAGACGGGAAAAAGAGTGCTAAAAAATAATGTGACCATAAAATCGAGACGATTCCCAATCGTAATCGGTATCCGGATCAGAGAGTTTTCCTCTGTGGCGTGTGACCTCATAGGTTCGAACCTAAACGGTAGCACTAGAACAATTTTAGTACCAGCACAGGAAACCATCTGGCAATGGGTCCCGGCGTCCGGATAGGTCGAAGATGCGGGAGCAAACTATCGAACCTCTGGCATATGGTTACCGTATAATTCATCCCTTTGACCTCTAATGCTCAGGACGACTGAGATTGGGCTGCCAACCTAGACAGAGTCAGTTGACTACGTGTCTCAACCTCGCAAGCCCAATGACTCTTCACTAGGACTACCCCGGTCGAGGATTTGCTAAATTGAGATATTGCGAGACATTCAATCCAAACTGTTTGGACAGGTCAATTCCATCTTGGTCCATCACTGCTCCACAAGTACTTGCATGTACCCAGAAACCTTCCGTCACCGGATTAAAAATCTGGATAGTCCGGCACCAAAGCATAGGGAGTTGCTTGCAAGCTACCGTGATGACCTCAGGTCAGAGGGACACATATACCCATATCCAATTATGAGTATCCCTTTGGCAGAAAGGGGCTGCATGGAGTCACGTTCAATAAGATATCACATATCCCACTTGCAGATCACATCAGTGTCACCACACTTATTTGGTCAAGAGGACAACCAAACGATGTGAACTACAACAACCTATACTTGATATATTGCCGTCTAGTACAATATATCCTTTGGTTGTGAACTGGGTTTAAGGACCACTCGATACATCCTCTCTGTATCGAAGTCATTGTAGTCCTAAGGACTTCATCACATTGAAAGAGTTCATTTTAGGGAAATTAAGTATGTGATGAGTTGCCAAAAATATTATTTTATTAATTCATAAAATGAGTACAATACTTAGCACAACCGCCTACAACCCAGGCAATTGGCTTTGGGACACAATTCCCAACAACTCCCACTTGTACTAAAACCAATCAGAAGAGTATCTAATACCCATTTCCCATTTACAATAGTCGAACTCTTTTATTCCGAGGGCTTTAGTGGAGGGGTCGGCCATATTTTCTTTTCCATCGATCTTCAGAAGATTGATGTCGTCTCGTTCCACGATCTCTCGTATGAGGTGGTAGCGCCACAGAATGTGTTTGGTGTGGTGATGAGCTTTAGGCTCCTTAGCTTGAGCAATGGCTCCAGTGCTGTCACAGAACACCGGAAAAGGACCATCTAGGGAAGGTGCCACCCCTAGCTCTCCAAGGAACTTTTGCAACCACACAGCTTTCTTTGCCGCATCTGATGCTGCAATGTATTCTACTTTGCATACCGAGTCTGCAACAATTGCCTGCTTAGAACTTTTCCAGCAGATCGCTCCTCCATTTAGGGTAAATACAAACCCTGACACACTCTTGCTATCATCTCTATCTGACTGGAAACTGGAGTCAGAGTACCCCATAAGTTTCAAGTCAGGTTCTCCATAAATCAGCCATTGATCTTTAGTATTTCTTAAATACTTAAGGATGGACTTAATCACCTTCCAATGAGCCTCACCTGGGTCAGACTGGTATCTGCTCACTACTCCTAGTGAGTATGCCACGTCTGGTCTAGTACAAGTCATAGCATACATGATAGAGCCTACTGCAGAAGCATAAGGTACTCTACTCATGCGCTCTCTTTCCTCAGGAGTTGTCGCACAATCCTTCTTGGAAAGAGTAATTCCAGAACCTATCGGAAGATAGCCTTTCTTGGAATTTTCCATGCTGAACCGTTTCAACACAGTGTCAATGTACGTAGACTGGGACAGTCCCAAAAGCTTCTTAGATCTATCTCTATAGATCTTCATACTTAGTATGTAAGAAGCTTCACCCAAGTCCTTCATGGAGAACTGAGATGATAACCAGACCTTTATTCCTTGTAATGCTGCGACATCATTCCTGATTAAGAGAATGTCATCAACATACAGTACTAGGAATACAATCACAGAACCATTAACCCATTTATAGATGCACGGTTCTTCTCCATTCCTAACGAAGCCATACGATTTGATACACCTATCAAACCGTAAGTTCCAACTTCGAGACGCTTGCTTGAGTCCATAGATGGACCTCTGCAACTTGCATACTTTTGATTCATCTGTGGATGTGAACCCTTCAGGCTGTATCATATACACCTCTTCTTCCAGCTCCCCATTAAGGAAAGCGGTTCGGACATCCATCTGCCAGATCTCGTAATCAAAATATGCTACCAAAGCAAGCATGATCCGAATGGACTTGAGCATTGCCATAGGAGAGAAAGTCTCGTCATAATCGATATCATATCGCTGACGATACCCCTTGGCAACCAGACGGGCTTTATAGGTCTCTACCTTCCCATCTGTGCCCCTTTTCCTCTTGAGGATCCATTTACACCCGATGGGTTTTATTCCTTCAGGCGGATCAACCAATGTCCAAACATTGTTGATTTCCATGGACTCCATTCGGATCGCATGGCTCCAAGCCATGCTTCAGAGCCAGATCTCTGAAGTGCAGCCATATAGGTGATCGGATCCTCATTGTTCTCATCGAGCTCAATGGGATCACCATTCCAGACCAAGAAATCATAGTATCTGTCCGGGTGACGCGGTATTCTACCGGATCTCCTAATGGGTTCTGGGTGTGATTCAATCACAGCCGGTTCTACGATGTCCTTAGAGTGTGTAGGTTCTTCTATTGGCTGAACTCATCAAGTTCAATCTTAAAAGCTATAGTTCCTTCTCCAAGGAACTCCTTTTCTAAAAGATAGCTCTAAGAGCAACGAACACCTTTTGTTCATTCTCCAAGTAGAAGAAATACCCTTTGGTTTCCTTAGGATAACCAATGAATAAACACCTGTCAGACTTAGGACCAAGTTTGTCTGAGTCTAAACGCTTTACGTAAGCCGGACAACCCTAGACCCGAAGGTGTGAGATTGAGGGTTTATGCCCATTCCACATCTCATACGGAGTGGAGACAACATACTTACTTGGAACATTATTTAATAAGTAACAGACTGTCTGAAGTGCATATCCCCAAAAGGATAGCGGCAGAGTTGCAAAGCCCATCATGGATCGAACCATGTCCAACAAGGTTCGATTCCTCCTTTCGGACACACCATTCAACTGTGGTGTTCCTGGAGTAGTCCACTGTGAGAGAATTCCATTCTCCTCAAGATATGTCAAAAAAGCACCAGATAAGTATTCACCACCTCGATCAGATAGAAGGGTTTTAATACTTTTTCTAGTTTGCTTTTCTACTTCATTACGGTATCGTTTGAACATTTCAAATGATTCAGAATTATGTCTCATTAAAAAGACATAACCGAATCTTGAAAAGTCGTCTGTAAAAGTAATGAAATATTTGTATCCTTCTCTGGCACTAACTGACATCGGTCCACATACATCAGTATGTATTAGACTTAGAAGTTCTGTAGCTCGTTCACCCTTTCCAGTAAAATGTGACTTGGTCATTTTACCAAGTAAACAGGATTCACAAGTAGGCAGTGATTCAGAATCACTGACCTCGAGAAGTCCATCTCCTCGCATCTTGTTTATCCTATTTTGGTAAATATGACCTAGCCTACAATGCCAAAGATACAAATCATTGACATTATCTAACCTTGGGCGTTTGCTCGAAGTGTACATTACACTAACAGGCCTTAATAGTACGTATATGCCATTATTTAATCTAGCTTTCATTATAACAGAGTTATTCAAAATAACATTGCAAAAATCTCCTTTTATTGATAGTTCAAAACCACAATTGGCCAAAAGGCCTACAGAGATTATGCTCATAATGAAACTAGGACAATAGTGACAGTCGACTAGTTCGACAGTACAAGACTCAAAGACAAGACGCAGGACTCCGATCGCCAGTACTGGAACACGATTTTCATTCCCGACGCTCAGAAACTGTTCTCCATCTTCAAATCTTCTGCTAACTTGAAGTCCCTGTAACGAATTACAAACATGAATTGGGCTACCAGTATCCAATACCCAGTTAGCAGTATCAACAATTGAGTAATTACAAGGTTTTATCATATAAATACCTTGTTCAGCAGACTTCTGCTTCCTCGGCCTGTTCAGATAAAGGGACGCAATATAAAGAGGACAGTTCCTCTTCCAGTGTCCCTTCTTCTTGCAGTAGAAACACTCTGCAGAAGTCTGATCAGCCTTATACTTCCTGGTCTGACTTGGGCCAGGAACATTCTGCACCTTCTTTCCCTTTTTATTTGTTTTCTTTTTCCCTTTCTTAAAGGGACGACGACCTCTACTACCTCCCACTAAATTCACCACCCACTTATTCAGTTGGTGGTCTTTCTCGAAAGTCTGCAGTAACCCCAAAAGACCATGGTAGTTAACTGCAGGCTTGTTCATTCTATAATGATCGAGAAAATCAAGATAGGAGGAGGGAAGAGAATTCAGGATCGCATCCTTGCCGAGCTGCTCGTGCAAGGGGCATCCGAGTTTGCCCAACTTTTCAATTAGCTCGATCATGTACAATACATGATCAGTGACTGAACTGCCATTCGGCATCTTGGAGTTGTAGATGGCACAAGACACTTTGTACCTTTCTACATCATCCGGAGTGCCGAAGGATTCCTTTAACTTTTGAAGGATTTTAGCATGTTGGGCCTCCTCGAATTTGTGACTGAACTCGTCGTTCATAGCCGCTAACATAATGCATCGGATAGTAGTCCGATCAGAGACCCACTTCAGATAAGCGTCTCTGACCGCACTCCGTGCATTAACGGGAGGGATTTCAGGTGTCGGATCCGCTATAACATAGAGGATCCGTTCATGCTCCAGAATAATTCTCAATCTTCGATACCAACTATCGAAATTGTGACCCTTTAACTTCTCGTTATCGAGAAGTGACCGGAGCGATAAATTTGAAGACATCTGAAAAGAAAATAAGACCAAATTAGTTTATGAATTAATAACTTAACCAAAAGACTTGGACTTTAGTCTAAAGGTTTCTCCCACTAATTTTTCAGATTGGTAGCCTCTAACTCCAATCCGTGAAAATACTTTTTCTCAAGTGGGTACTGAAATCCAATAGGCCTCGCATGAGCCCGACTATGGCCGGCTCACCCATATGAGCCTAAAGATAGGTTCATAAACCAATTGTTTCCCTAAACAATTTTCAGTATTTTATTTTGCCCCAGAGAGCACCCCAATCGGCCTAGGGGCCTCCTATTGCGGGTCTCTGGTTAGGTCCAACCATTAAAATGACAAATCCAATGCTTCCAGCTAACTAAAGACCAAGCCCGACTAAGGCCGGCCCACCTGGTCCCGTTAAGGAGGTTGCACTGAACCATCATCGATCAGATAGAAATTCCAGTCGCCGGATGTACACCCGTTCTATGGAACTGCCGATGCACACCAAGCTAGTGGACATATTTTTATCCAACTTAATGGGAGGCTAAGACACTATCAACTCCTTGACTTAGTCTTTTTAAGGACCTAATAATTTTAGAGGACTTTTTAGTTATGACAGAAGAAAGTGACAAGGACATGGATCATCCTCCCACTGAATCAATCAGATTCCAGGAGGGTTGAAATAAATCAACAAATGATCCATGGGCACCTATAGATCAGTCAGACCGATCAACCTGGGTGACATGGTTTACTCGAGTCATTGAGCTTTTCCAATCAGTTCTGGTCGACTCGACTAGCCAGGTAGGTGAGATCATGGGTGAGTATCCGCCATTAACCATCTTTCCTAGACACCAACCAAGTTGGCCAGGAAAGAGGTAGTCTCATATAGCCATGATCACAATGCCAAACCTACCTCGACACCAGTCGGTTTACCAGACTCGATCAGACTAGCCTAAAGACTCGGGCGTCCACTAAGCCACTAATTGGATCCATTTTAGATGAACGGATCAACTATTCTAACTATTAGATAGTTCTAAAGAAGGACCTTAAACAACTTTTGTTTAATCTTCTTATCATCCGGTTCAACTAAATTTAGGTCTAACCTAGTAATGGACCCAACTAGTCAGCTAACCCAATTAACCCAAAATGGCTTATGCAAATTTGTTTAGATTTCATAAACCTAAAAAAATTTTAATAAGCCAATCACTTAATTAAAACATTTTTTAATTAAGTCTTTATGTAAAACATTTTTACATACCAAATCATGCATCAAAAATATTTTACAAATATTTTATAAAACATGCCTAAATCATGTATCTGCAAATTAAAATATTTTTTAATTTTTAATATTCTTTAAGGATCCTTCTGAAGAGGCCAACACAGACGATTCGCATCGTGTCAAAGACACACGGTTATGGTGAAAGTCTTAACTAGGTTCCAAAAAGAAAACTTGGATACATATTAAGATTAAACAATCTTTAATCTATAACCCTGCAGACTAGATTAGATTACAAATTCAACCTGGCTCTGATACCACTGAAAGTAAACTATGCAGGTGGTTTGACAAGATCCTACACTAGGCATGCAAACATCTGCGGGAGCAGATTGTATTTTAAAATAATTTTTAAAATTCGCGCAGCGGGAATCTGCTCCGCTGGGAACTAATCTAAATCTAGTTACATTTAGGCATGTATAATGATATAAAATATTTATAAAATATTAAACAATTTAATCTATCCATGCATGATTAAAAAATAATTTTCCATACCTTTTATTCCGCCTGGAATAACTCTGGAATAAACCTGGAATAGACTGGAATAACTGGAATAAAGTTATTCCAATCGTCTTCTTCCTTGGAACTCTGTTTTTGGCTTGCAAAATGTCATCGGAACATCTCCTTCTGGACCTCTATTTGCTCCCAAATTTGAGAAGCAGCAACTTGGACAAGTCTTCTTCGATTTGCCACTGATTACTGCAACCAAATGTAAGCCAAAAAATTAAAATAAATCACCAAAGTCTGCTGCCAGATTTCTGCAGCAGAACTGGGCAGCAGACTTTGGCCTTCGTTTTGGAGCAGCTGGAGCGATCCTGGTCCATGTGGTTTGCTCCTAGGAGTAGAAGGATACTCCCTCTAGAGGGGAGACATGCCCGGGGCTCTCGGATCCGCCTCCATGCACGGTGCTAGCCGCTGGAAGAGGGCTTCACGGTCACAGGATTTCTGTAGCTGTAGTGCAGAATTTGAGCTTAAACAATGGGATTTTCTCTCCCTCTAAAGCTCCTAAACCCAGCCCAAAACTCTCTCCTTAAGCCTCTCAAAAAAGAGGATAGAACAAACCACAAAGACCCCTATCCAATATTCTCACGGTGAAAGTTTTCCTCTCTAAAAACAGGGAATGCTGTTGGTTTATAAAGGCTGCTGGGAGAAGGAGGTGGAGCGACGGGAGGCCAAGAGACGGGAACAACAGCTGTTAATCCAATTAAGCAGCCTTAAACATAGGATTAAGGTCTTCAAAACAAGTGGGTGGGAGCTCGGGAGTTTCGGTCGTTTGGCCTTTCCGATGTTTGGAAATTTTCTCCCAACCGTTTGTCCTTCCAGCAAAACAAATGACCGTGTAAACGGTCACACTGAGAAGAACCATGGAACCAAAACCGGTCCACCGGTCCAAGGAGTAAAACATTGGTTCAAATAACCGGTCCAAGCAAAAAATTGGTTCAAACCCAATTTTAAACCACTTGGATCAATCCCATTAATCCAAACGGTTCAATGCAATTGAACCTGGTTCAAGGAATAAAATTGGTTCACAACCAATTGGAGGCCGAAACGAACTCCGAATCAGTTCAAAACTGATTCAGAAAAATCTTGACGCAGTGCTGGTTAGCCCGGAACAATTTCGGTTGACACAAACAAGGGCAAGATGGGGAAAAGAGTGCTAAAAAATAATGTGACCATAAAACTGAGACGATTTCCAATCGTAATCGGTATCCGGATCAGAGAGTTTTCCTCTGTAGCATGTGACCTCATAGGTTCGAACCTAAACGGTAGCACTAGAATAATTTTAGTACCAGCACAGGAAACCATCTAGCAATGGGTCCCGATGTCCGGATAGGTCGAAGATGCGAGAGCAAACTATCGAACCTCTGGTATATGGTTACCGTATAATTCATCCCTTTGACCTCTAATGCTCAGGATGACTGAGATTGGGCTGCCAACCCAGACAAAGTCAATCGACTACGTGTCTCAACCTCGCAAGCCCAGTGACTCTTCACTAGGACTACCCCGGTCGAGGATTTGCTAAATTGAGATATTGCGAGACATTCAATCCAAACTGTTTGGACAGGTCAATTCCATCTTGGTCCATCACTGCACCACAAGTACTTGCCTGTACCCAGAAACCTTCCATCACCGGATTAAAAATCTGGATAGTCCGGCACCAAAGCACAGGGAGTTGCTTACAAGCTACCGTGATGACCTTAGGTCAGAGGGACACATATACCCATATTCAATCGTGAGTATCCCTTTGGCAGAAAGGGGCTGCACGGAGTCACGTTCAATAAGGTATCACATATCCCACTTGCAGATCATATCAGTGTCACCACACTCATTTGGTCAAGAAGACAACCAAACGATGTGAACTACAACAACCTATACTTGATATATTGCCGTCCAGTACAATATATCCTTTGGTTGTGAACTGGGTTTAAAGACCACTCGATACATCCTCTCTGTATCGAAGTCATTGTAGTCCTAAGGACTTCATCACATTGAAAGAGTTCATTTCAGAAAATTAAGTATGTGATGAGCTGCCAAAAATATTATTTTATTAATTCATAAAATGAGTACAATACTTAGCACAGCCACCTACAACCCAGGCGATTGGCTTTGGGACACAATTCCCAACATCAACATGATGAAGCCGAGTGTCAGCAATACCTAGGTGCCCAGCAATAGCTTGCTCCACAACATTATAACCTCTTCATCACTGGAATCGACATCTTGCTTCAACTTCTCAATAGAATTCTCCATGGCCCTCAATTAACCCTTTAGAGTCATAGTCTCCCTTGTCTCCATGGCACGAAGATTATGATCTCATGCCCTCTCTATAATTCCTTCTTTTTCCTTCTTTTAGTGCTTGGTGGAGAAATTGAGCTTCTATTAAAGCTTCATTCTAAACCACTTCAGCTTGCTAGATCCTCCCTTGCTCCTGATTGGAGGATCCCTCGTTGCCCGGTCGGTAGCATGCCTATCAAAGTTTATCCCATAACCACTTGTTTTCTTCTCTAATCTACATGAGTTCGTCCCATAATCAATGGACCCTAACATGGGAGTCTTTCCACATGTCTACAAGTTTGATGTGAAAGCTTTCCTTCATAATGGTAATCTCTGCTCACGCTTCTTCTATGACTCAGGCCTCTTGCTAGCAAGCTTCAGTCATTCGCTTAATCATTGACACAAGCCATTCTATAGCTTGTTTGAGTTTTTGGTCAAAGCAAATAATCTCTTCAACTATGATATAGCTTGTTTGAGTTCTTGTTCTACTTTTGATGCCCGTTCTTCAACCTCACAAACTAGTAATTCGATGGAAGCAATCTTTTCATTGACTGTCGCCACCTTCTTCTCTGTAGCCTTGGCTGACTCCATGAAGAAGTTTAGATGCTGCCCCAACTATATAACAAATCATTGTCAGCAGGGCAATGAGACGAGATATTTAAAAGAAATGCACTATCATACCTTATGACCGATTTGAAGGCCCTGTGTATGAAAGATTAAGGATTAGCCTCTTGCATCTTCAAAGTATTAATAGGCAAGAGAAGGGATTGCACCAAATCCTCAATTGATCTGGGACCCTCAAAATAACTTGGAATGGGCAGTTCCAAAGCATATACCTTTTATTCTTGTATGTTTCCCAGCGAAGCAATCAAAGAGGGGGGGTGAATTGGGTATTAAAAAAAATTAAATAATTATGTGCTGAACTTAGAGTGTTTGTGTAACAAAGTGATTATACTCAATATGATATGCAGTAGAAGTAGCAAATTAAATGCAGAGTAATGAAGAGCAAGTAAGGAAGGAGCAAGCAAATACAAATGCCAAGATATATAGTAGTTCGGTGCACTCCAAGCACCTACATCCACTCCCCAAGCTTTACCTTGGAAATTTTCACTATAATGTATCCAAGATTACAGCCAATTTATTTTCTAAGGCTCATAAGTTAAACCTTTGTTGGTTGTGTCACCTAGGTTCACCAACAACCTTTATAACTTATTTTTAATACAGGCTCACAAGTCAAACCCTAGTTGGTTTTGTCTCTTAGACTCACCAACAACCTTGAACACTAGTTTCAATCCCTTTGAAACTAGTAACAATAAATAAAAGTAAGTATACAGAAATAAGCTCAAAAAACAGCTCCTAAATGAGCGAAAATAAATATCGATGAAGCTCTTTTTGAATGCTTGAGTTGTCTCCTTCTTGGAATCTTTGAATACACATTTTTGGATAATAATTTGAAGGCTCAAAGGTGAGTAGAGGACTTTTTCAGGTGAAATCTACTTTAAAGCTCACACTTGTCCTTTCTTAAAAGATAAACTTTGTCTCTTCTTGCTGTTCTTATCTTTAATAACTTTGGTGAGTGATAAATAGCTCAAAACTACTGAAAAAATTATTGGAGACCGTTAGAGTAAAGAAACTAGCTGTTGCCGCTCTTCCTCCTGAACCGGGCTCGACGGACGCGCTGGAGGGCTCCTCGACCGGATAACCTGCAAGAAGTCCCTAGACACCGGAGGGGGCTCCGGCGGTAGACACTCCGATGCTTAAGTTAGAGGAGGGTTGGAGCAACAGAACGGGAAGAACTCGAGAAGAGAAAATCGGAGTGGTGATGAACCTTTTTTTCTTTTTTTTTCGGAGGTCCCTCGGGTGCCTTTTATAGGCATAGAGCGTTACCAAATTCTGTTAGAAAGTAGGCTGGGAAAGCCCGGATATGCCCCCAGTAGAATAGGCGTGGCGCGAGATCGTGGGTGGCGGCGTGCCAGGTGTGTCAGAGTAGTGGCCATGCGCTTGAGTCTGTTACAGCAGAATGTCAGAACTATCGGAGAGGAGAGGTTCCTGGAAACTTTGGCGATCTCTTCAGCAGTGGGTCGGCTGGCTCCCGTAAAGCCGACCGGGGTGCTCAGCAAGATCTCTAGGAGCTGTCCATGGCAATTAAAGACTTTTGGAAGTGGGTTGCCTTGGAGCCTCTGCCGACTGGAGTTGGACTTTGGGAAGTGGGCTGCTTTGGAGCCTCTGCCGACTGGGGTCAGACTTTTGGAGTGGGCTGGAAAAAGTTGGAGAAGTTTGTAGACTTCATTGATAATACTTGCGAAGATTGTCTACATTCCACGGGCGCACTATCTGTCGCCCGTCCAAGTGTGCTAGGCGGTAAGTTCTAGCCCGGACTACCTCGACGACCCGATAGGGGCCTTCCCAATTGGGGGAGAGCTTCCCCCGTTCAATTGGCCTCGAAACCTCCGTCTTCCGCAGGACTAGATCCCCAACTTGGAAGGTGCACGCTTTAACCCATGAGTTATAATATTTGGCCATCCTTTGACAGTAGGTCGCCATCTTCATACTTGCTCGGAATCGGGTCTCATCTAGCAGATCTAGGTTAGCCCTTTGTTGCTCCGAATTGGCCGACTCGGCGAATTGATCAACCCGCAGGGATAGTAGAGAAACCTCCACAGGGATGACCGCCTCACTCCCATAAGTCAGGTTAAATGGAGTTTCTCCTGTTGCAGACCGCGCGGTCATCCGGTATGCCCAGAGCACTGAATGAAGCTCTTCCGCTCAGAATCCCTTGGCTTCATTTAGCCGGGTCTTCAGCCCATGCAGGATCGTCCTATTGGTAACCTCGGCCTCTCCATTGGACTGAGGGTGAGCGACCGACGTAAGCCGATGGGCGATGTGATATTGTTGATAGAAGTCCCGGAATTGGGAGTTGTCGAATTGCCTCCCGTTGTCAGTGATGATCATCTTCGGGATCCCAAACCAGAAGATGATGCAGTTCTAGACAAAGTTTTACACCTTGGTCTCGGTTATCTGCGCCAATGCCTCTGCCTCCACCCACTTAATAAAATAATCAATGGCCACAAGGAGGAATTTTCGCTGACCAGAGGCCGGGGAAAAAGGTCCCAGGATATCCATCCCCCATTGAGCAAATGGCCAAGACGCCGTAAGCAGGGTCAGCTGGTTGGCTGGCCTCCTTTGGATGCCGGAGAATTTCTGGTATGCATCTCACCTTCGTACGAAGTCCAAGGCATCCTTCTAAATCATAGGCCAATAGTACCCCTGGCGAATGATTTTGTAAGCCAGGGACCTTCCTCAAAGATGATCGCCACAAATGCCTTCGTGCACCTCTCAAAGCGCGTAGTCCGCATCGGCCGACCCCAAGCAATGGTTGGAAAAATGAGTGCTTATATAGAGAGCCCCATCAAGGATGATGTACTTAGAGGCCATTGAGCGGATGCGCCTGACCTCCATCGGGTCATCCGGAAGGGCTCCCTGTGCCAGGAACGCACGGATTGGGTCCATCCACGAGGCCTCTTGCTCAACCTGGTGGATCTCTGTCGGATCCTCAGCAATGCTTGGGTGCCGGAGATGTTCCACGAAGGTTCGGTCGGAGGTGCCGACCGCAGTGGTGGCCAGCCGCGACAAAGCATCCGCCCGGGAGTTTTGTTGCCGGGGTATATGAAGGATCTCAAAGAATTTAAGTTGTGACACCAAGTCCCATACCTTGTCTAAGTACTTGGCCAGGGACGGATCCCTCATTTCAAACTCACCCTTCACCTGGTTGACTACCAGCTGGGAGTCGGAGAAGGCGCGAATCCTATCGACGCCCAGCCCATTCTCTATCTTCGGCCCCGCAAGCAAAGCTTCATAGTCCCTCTGATTATTCGACACATGGAATGCAAAATGTAGAGTGTACTCCAAACACTGCCCATTGGGGTCAGCTAGGATTAAGCCTGCACCGCACCCCGAGAGGTTGGAAGCTCCATCTACGTGCAGGGTCCAGGCAGGCTTAGCTTCTTCCGCTGGATCAGCCTCTCCCACGAGCTCAACTGCGGAGTCTCGACTGTTGCCGGGGTCGGCTCCGCCCCCCAGGTACATTCCGCAATGAAATCAACTATCACTTGGGCTTTTAAGGCCAACCGTGGCTAGAAGGAGATGTCAAACTCGTCCAGCCTGATAGCTCATTTGGCGAGCCGTCCAGAGGTATCGGGGCTTCGGAGGATCGCCTTGAGGGGTTGATTCGTCTGCACGACGATGGGATGCGCTTGGAAGTAAGGTCGAAGATGCTTTTCCGCTATAACCAGCGAGTACACCAGCTTTTGCACCTTAGGATATCTGACCTCGACATCATGGAGAACCTTGCTAATGTAGTACACGGGTCTCTGTCGGCTGCCTTCCTCCACCCGTGCAAGAACGGCGCTGACGGCCTCACTGGAAGCTAATAGGTGCAAGTATAACACTTCCCCCTCTGTTGGTTTGGCCAGGAGCGGAGGGTTCCTCAAGTAGTCCTTCAAGGCTTCAAAGGCCGTCCAGCATTCATCAGTCCACTGGAAGCGGTCCGACCAGTGCAAGGTCTTGAAGAACGGGAGGGATCTCTCAACTGACCGGGAGATAAAATGGCTAAAAGATGCGATGCGACCCGCAAGCTCTTGCACCTGCTTTTTATTGGTCGGATGGATCATGTCAATGATGGCCTTGATCTTTTCGGGGTTGACCTCAATGCCACTTTGAGTAACTAGGAAGCCGAGAAACTTTCCGGAGGTCATCCCGAAGATGCACTTGGCTCTTCATCCGGTAGCGCCTCAACGTATCAAAGGACTCCTGCAGGTCCTTGATGTGGTCGGTCCTATTGAGACTTTTGATGATCATATCATCGACATATGCCTCCATGTTCCTCCCCAACTGATCTTTAAAGACTCGGTTGATCAACCTTTAGAAGGTGGCACCTGCATTCTTCAGGTTGAAGGGCATCATTTTGTAGCAATACAACCCCCTGTCTGTGACAAAGGCCGTCCTCTCCTCATCTTCAGGATGCATCCTGATCTGGTTATACCCAGAGAAAGCATCCATGAAGCTCAAGAGCTGGTGACCGGCCGTCGCATCTACCAGCTGGTCAATTTTTGGTAAAGGGAAGCTGTCGTTGGGACACGCCTTGTTGAGGTTTGTGTAGTCCACACAGATCCTCCACTTCCCACCAGCTTTCTTCACCATGACGACATTGGCCAGCCACTCCGGGTAGTGAGACTCCCTGATGAAGCCAGCATCAAGAAGCTTCTTCACTTCCTCCTCAATGGCCCTCTTCCTTTCGACAGCGAAGCTCCTTTTCTTTTGCCAGACGGGCCTGTGAGTAGGATCCACCCTGAGCTGATGGGTGATGATTTCTGCCGAGATGCCTAGCATATCGGACGCTGACCAAGCGAAGACGTCCGCATTGCTCCTCAAGAAGCCGACCAGCTCTTGCCTGGCGCCCTCGTCCAGGGTGCTCCCTATTTAGAGGACCCTCGTAGGATTATCCTTCCTTAGGGACACAAATACGATCTTCTCGGCGGGCCGACCATGGTCGTCGGCCTCGTCCCTGGTATCCAGCTGCTCAGCATGGGGTGCCCGTCCAGCTACTTGTCATGGATAGCTAGGCATTGCCGGGCCATTCTACAATCTCCCCTCAGCTCCCCAACTCCATCACGGGTCGGAAACTTGGCCAGCAGGTGGTAGGTAGATACAATAATCCGGAACTTATTGAGGGCCGCCCATAATTATATTATACGCCGAGGTCGTACGGACGACCACAAAGTTGACGGAGAAGGTTCGCTAATAAAGTTCCGTTCCGAAGGTCACAGGTAGGGCAATCTCCCCTTCAACCCCGACGG
Source organism: Areca catechu (assembly GCA_021397845.1). Taxonomy (NCBI): domain Eukaryota; kingdom Viridiplantae; phylum Streptophyta; class Magnoliopsida; order Arecales; family Arecaceae; genus Areca; species Areca catechu. The sequence continues at coordinate 137,414,235 of CM038053.1, read as the reverse complement.
AATTCCCTCCAAAGCCAGTGAGTGGCGCCGCGGACTCCCGCAATCTGGACCTGGACAGGTTCATCCGGATGAATGCATCATACAATAAAACCTCCGCACAACTTCTATTATCGATAAGGATGCGCTTTACATCATAATTTGCAATGATAGCCGACACAACCACAAAGTCATCGCCCGGGAGAGGAGGCTCCAAGAGGTCCTCATCAGAAAAGCTAATTACATTGGATCCCCTGGGCCTCTTTATAATGTTCTGGTCCTCCTTCCGCTTCCAGTCAGATCGTCGATGCAGCATGCCTCCATCGGTTGGGTGCTGATTGGGGAGCTCAGCCTCCCCCAGCGGGTCTCTAACAGTTGAAGTCCCGGCCCAATCCTAGCGGGGTCGGACATATTTGTTTAGATATCCCCTGCGGATGAGATCCTCGATGGCATCCTTTAGCTGGAGGCACTCCTCCGTGTCGTGCCCATGCTCCCTGTGGAACCGGCAGTATTTGTTCTTATTTCTGGAGGTAGGAGGTCCTCTCATCAGGCAAGGTCTTCGAAGAAGGCCTCGTTCTCAATCTCCATCAGGATCTTCTCCCGCGGTAGGGAGAGGGGCGCATAGTTGTTGAACCCCTTGAGGTAGTCCCTCGGCTTGGGGCTCTGGCACCGGGTGGATCGATCATCATTGTCGGGAGGTCGGACCATGGGGGCCTTATCGCCCCACTTCCTTGGGGCCGACCTCCCCTCGGCCTGGCGCCGGCTCGTCGCTTGCTCTTCCACCAAGGCATACTTGTGTGCCTTGGTCAGCAGATCGGTGTAGCTTGTAGGGAGCTTCTTGTCCAGGGAAAATGTGAACCTGGATGAGCGGAGCCCCTGCTTGAATGCTGACATGGCCACCGCTTCATTTAAGTCAGGGATCTCCATAGCGGTCGAGTTGAAGCGGGCCGTATAGTCCCGGAGGGTCTCTCCCTCCGTTTGCTAGATAAGGAAGAGGCAGTCGGTGTTCTTCGAAGCCCGGCTGCAGGTCCTGAAATGAGAAAGAAAAAGGATCTCGAGCTGGAAAAAAAATGGATCGTACCTGAACGGATGGCGGAGAACCACATCCGTGCGGCCTTCTTCAGGATCGCTGGGAAAGTGATGCAGTGGAGGGCATCGGACATGCCCTGCACCATCATGCGGGCTTTGTAGGTGCCCAGGTGATTCAAGGGATCGGTGGTACCGTCGTAGGGGTCCACCTGCGAAATCTTGAAATGGTGGGGGATAGACTCCCTCAGAATCTCCGCGGAGAAAGGCGGGCGGGTGTCATGCACCAGCTTTCCCTCAACGTTCTGCCGCTCGACTGTCTCGGTAATGCGCTCCTCCATGCGTATGATCTTGCTGTCGTAGTCGTGCGGGTCTGCAGTAGGGCGCCGGTCGCCGGGATGAGCAGAGTGCTGAGAGGGGGAGGCTAACCTCGCCCTCTTTCGTTCAGCGCGGGCCCTCATGGACCCCTGGGGTTCTGGGACTATGGGGGACGGTGGCGGAGGTGCGTCCGGCTGCTGGCTGACGCCGGCAACTGGCTGATGATTGATGCAGGAAGCCGTCGACGGCTGCTGCTGGCGGTCCGCCATCTCCTGGAAGCGCTGGACCACCGAGGTAAGCGTCTCGATGTGGTTCACCAGTGTTTGGAACTGTTGCAGCCCCAGGGTGATGGTGGGCTCGATGGCGACGGCGATATTGCTCTCCGCAAGGGGCACGCTGGACCCTTGGTGGGAGCGTCCTCCCCTCGCGGAGATGCTCTGGGTTCTTTCTCTTACCATAGCTGGATCCTTCCCGTTTATCTCCCGTATTAGAGTAAAGAGCGCAGCGAAGATTCAGGGCCCCTCCTTCTAGCGCCAATCTATTGCCGCTCTTCCTCCTGAACCGGGCTCGGCGGACGCGCTGGAGGGCTTCTTGACCGGACAACCTGCAAGAAGTCCCTAGATGCCGGAGGGGGCTCCGACGGGGGACACTCCGATGCTTAAGTTAGAGAAGGGTTGGAGCAATAGAACGAGAAGAACTCGGGAAGAGAAAATCGGAGTGGTGAAGAACCTTTTTTCTTTTTTTTTCGGAGGTCCCTCGAGTAACTTTTATAGGCATGGAGCGCTGCCAAATTCTATTGGAAAGTAGGCTAGGAAAGCCCGGATATGCCCCCAGTAGTGGCGGCGAGATCGTGGGTGGCGGCGTGCTAGGTGTGTCAGAGTAGTGGCCATGCACTGGAGTCCATTACAGCAGAATGTCAGAACTGTCAGAGAGGAGAGGTTCCTGGAAACTTCAGCGATCCCTTCGCGGTGGGTCGGCTGGCTCTTGTAAAGCCGATCGGGGTGCTTAACAGGATCTCCAGGAGCCGTCCGTGGCAATTAAAGGGGTCGTCGCACGGGCGGTGAGGCGCCTGTCAGCCCTCAAAACCCCCGGGTCGGCTCTTTGAGAAAGTCGACCGTGGAGTAAGATTCCACGTGAGGACCAGCCGACCGGACGCCGGGGGCCGGTCCGACTGGGGACTAGCCGAATGGGTGCATCACTAGCCATTTAGAGTCATTTGGAATCAATTCTGAAATTCTGAAAAATTAGTCGTTATACTAAGTGTCAATACTTGAATTTCTTCATGAATCAATCTGTAAGTCGACACTTGGAATTTGTGAGTCGACACTTGAGTAAAAATTTGAATTTTCAATGTTTTGCTTCACTTCTGGTCTCAGGCTACGAGTCGACCTGTGAGTCGACACTTGGAGTTTGTGAATCGATACTTGAGTCTGTGAGTCGATCTCTTGAATCAATACTTGATAAAAATTCCAAAAAATATATAGTTCTATCCATTTTTTGTCTCAGGCTATGAGTCGACCTGTGAGTCGACACTTGGCATGCCATTTGAAACTCTGCATGCTAGACTTCTAAAATGTCGACACTTTCTTTATGAGTCGATACCTTGAGTCAATACTAATCCATGAGTCAACATCTTGAGTCAACACTTGCTCTGTGTCATTTCAAAACTGCATGCCAAACTCTGAACTTTCAAATTTTCATCCAATATCCTTTTAGACTCGTCTTCAAAAAGACCAAAGTGATCATTTTATCAATATTACAAGGTGAGAAGACAACTTAAACTTTGAAATTCATCTTGCTTTGATGTTAGCAACTTTGATACTCTTGAATGAAGAAATTGATGTACCTATGTCCAGAAACTCATACTCCAATTAAAACATTAGTTCAAACATATACTCAACATTTTGTTATTCATCAAAATCAAGGAGCCAAAGCCAACAATTTTCTCCTTTTTAATGATGATAAAACTTTGAGTATATAAGCATATAAGTTCAAAAATTTAACTAGTATAGTATCAAAAGTTCTGAAAATGAATAAGTTTATCAAAACATCTTTACATTTGTCATCAAACAAAGTTCATACACGTATTTAGATGAAAATGAATCAAATTATTAGTTCATACAGTAATGCTTCAAGAGTTTCAAGGTTAGGGTTTCTCAATTTCTCTCCCTATTTTAAGTAAATTATGAATTGTTGAAAAAATTTTGACAAAGTTGCTTATATAACCTTTTCTACTCTCCCTTTTTGTCATCATTAAGCATTAAAAGGAGTTGCTCCTCCTAAATTTGCGAGAGCAATGAAGCAAATTTCATAATTAAGAAAGATAACTTTCATTGATAAACAATTTCAGTACAACATGAAGTACATAACATGACATAATATAACATAACATAACATAACATGATATGAACTGAAGAAAAATACAAGCATAAGATGGAACTACTGAACATACACGATACCCAAAATAAAACGACATGAAGTATAGATAAGTATCTAAGGGGCTAATCCTCATCAGAAGGGAACTCTAGCACTATAGGTTCCATAACCCTAGAGGATAAGGATCTAGGAGTCCTATGTAACATGCTCCTAGTCCTAAGGGAATGGTCTAATCTGTCTATGACTCGGGTAGTCCTAATGGTACGGGTAGCAAGTGTCTTTGCAGGAGTCTCATAAGCTGAAGAAGAGTCAAGCTGAGCATCAGTAGAAGCATCCAGAGTCTGATCAAGAATAACTGGTGCCTGATCCTCCCTACTAACAATATGATAACCTCCTACCCCATTCCACCGTCACTGTCAGAGTCACCATCAGCATCAGCATCGGCACCACCATCACCATCAGGAGCAGCATCAACATTGGCAGTGTCATCATGTGTATCATCATGGTCATCATCGTCTGCTGGCGGAGGAGGTGGAGGAGCTAAAGGTCCTACTGGAGGTAATAATGATCTCAGCATGCCTCTGATCTATGTAAAACTAGCCTCCATCGTATGTCGAATACTAGTGAGCTGCTCATCAATGTGAGCCCTCAATCCATGCAGCTCCAACTGTAATATGCTCGTCTGGACAAACAATCCCAAAACCTCCTCTCAAACATCAATGATCTGTGCTGTGATCCGCTCCTCAAATATAGACTCAATCTCTATAGTATCTCTAGGAGCAGTGGCTCGAGCATGAGTAGGTGCCAAAGTAGATGGCTCATATCCAAAAGCAATAGCTGGTGCAAGTTTGAGGGTGTAGACTATGGAGCAGGTCCTGATGGTCCTGCCTTAACTGCTCTAATCTCATCCTCCTTGTCTAACTCTTGCCTAGACTCTCGTCGAACCCATCTGCCACCAACTCGCCTAAATCCCAATCAATGTAGAGATTTCTCCCCATAGGTGTCTGTGTGGAGAATCTCTTTGGATGCCTCACCCTCCAATGGGATATTGAACTCTCTAAAGATCTGTGTAAGTCCCATATCGTAAGGTAGACATAATATGGGCTGTGTAGCAACCTCACCCATCTGATGCACTATGATCATAGGTAAGTTGATAGCTGTCTGCTATCTCAGATCCACCATAAGCACTAACTCCTGCTCGGTGATGAAGATGAATCTCCTAGTCTTTGGAATCATAATCCGAGCAATAATGTGATGCAAAACTCTCATCTCAAGAGACAACTAGTTCGCCGACACCATCGAAACACCACTGATATCCTCTCTCTCAAAAATACATCTGAATGCAGTGTCCCTATTACCTACACATTTTGCTGCAATACCTCTGAGAGGAATCTGCCAAATCCTGCTAATGGTCTCAGCAGTCATCAGAATACGTATACTTCTGACCACTGCACTCCACCTGAGACCGTTTGTAGCTAGGCTACCATAAAACTCTCAGATCAGATGAGGGTAGTAATTCTGCATTGTGTAGAAGGGTACAAGTCCTGCTGCTCTCAGAAGATCACCAATGATGAATCCCTCGAAGTCCCAAAACTGTAAATCAACTTACCTGCCACAAGCTATCAACTTCCCTGCCACTCTCTCAGCTGTAGGGGAAACCTGTGGAGGCGGATCCTGGGGCTGCTACTCATGCTGCTCGATTGGGTCCTAACAAGCCTTCGACCTCCTCCCTCTAGAACTCAGCTCCCCACACTCGAAGGCTGACCCCTTCTTATGAAATACTACTTTCTTTTTGGGTGCCATGAACACTAGGAGCAACAAGGGGTAGTGATGGGGACATCATCCTGCACGAATCTCGGAGCAGCACAAATTTCGGAGCAGCAAATAAATTTGAAAAATAAATTTAGGATTTATCTTTTATTTGAAATTTAAATTAGAATTTTGTTGGTTATGATTGAGATATGGATAGGCTTATCTTATCCTATCTTTTATTTGAAATTTAAATTAGGATTTTGTTGGTTATGATTGAGATATGGATAGGCTTATCTTATCCTATCTTGTATTTAAATTTGAGTTATCCCTATCCTGTATTCAAATTCAAATGAGGGTTATGGAGCTTATAAATAACCCCTCATTCCTATTGTAAAAAGGGAGAAGAAATTGAATTTTTGGGATTTGGTTTGTCAGTTGGTTTGGCAGTTGTTGTTCAGGGCTATGGCCCATTATGTCTTCACCTGCGGGTGTTGATGTTGTCTTTGTCCTTCAAGACATCGTAGGGGCGTGATGCCCTAGTTATCCCCCATCTTCGTTTTCCTCCATATTCTTTGAAATCCCCCTCATGGCTCCAGGAGTGACCTGGGTGGCAGGTGAAATACCCTAGGCTCCGCGTGTAGTGAGATGGGTGGTAGGTGAGATACCCTAGACTGCATGTAGTGAGGTGGGTGGTAGGTATAATGCCCTAGAGGTGTGAAGTCTCTCTGTGAGAGTGGGTTTCAGGGTTCGTGGTAGTCCATCCTCGTTATCCTCCATCCCTATTTTTTCCTTCGTCACCACCATAAAGAAATCAGAAAATAGAAAAAAAAAATAGGATACCCTAATCTTCGGTGACTTCTTAGCTCGCCGACGATCCTATCCCTATCCCGTGCCCCATCAACTTGGTATCAGAGCCTAGACGGATTAGGGTACGTTTCTTCTTCCCAACTCTTTTCTATGTTGACACCCCCTGCTACCATCGCTCGTGAAGACCGTCTCCGTCGCCTGCAGCCGATCCAGAAGTTGTCGCCGACGGAGTCGAGTTCTCCCCACCTCAGGAGAATGATGGGGACATCATCCTGCACGAATCTCGGAGCAGCACAAATTTCGGAGCAGCAAATAAATTTGAAAAAATAAATTTAGGATTTATCTTTTATTTGAAATTTAAATTAGGATTTTGTTGGTTATGATTGAGATATGGATAGGCTTATCTTATCCTATCTTTTATTTGAAATTTAAATTAGGATTTTGTTGGTTATGATTGAGATATGGATAGGCTTATCTTATCCTATCTTGTATTTAAATTTGAGTTATCCCTATCCTGTATTCAAATTCAAATGAGGGTTATGGAGCTTATAAATAACCCCTCATTCCTATTGTAAAAAGGGAGAAGAAATTGAATTTTTGGGATTTGGTTTGTCAGTTGGTTTGGCAGTTGTTGTTCAGGGCTATGGCCCATTATGTCTTCACCTGCGGGTGTTGATGTTGTCTTTGTCCTTCAAGACATCGTAGGGGCGTGATGCCCTAGTTATCCCCCATCTTCGTTTTCCTCCACATTCTTTGAAATCCCCCTCATGGCTCCAGGAGTGACCTGGGTGGCAGGTGAAATACCCTGGGCTCCGCGTGTAGTGAGATGGGTGGTAGGTGAGATACCCTAGACTGCATGTAGTGAGGTGGGTGGTAGGTATAATGCCCTAGAGGTGTGAAGTCTCTCTGTGAGAGTGGGTTTCAGGGTTCGTGGTAGTCCATCCTCGTTATCCTCCATCCCTATTTTTTCCTTCGTCACCACCATAAAGAAATCAGAAAATAGAAAAAAAAAATAGGATACCCTAATCTTCGGTGACTTCTTAGCTCGCCGACGATCCTATCCCTATCCCGTGCCCCATCAGGTAGAGGAACCCAAAAGGAGAGGGTAAACTGGAAAGAGGAATGAGCTTGGAGAGGGTGGATCGAACCGAAGTGGAGAAGGATAGGCCAGAGAAGGGAGAAACACGAGTGGAATCGGGCCGAAACACAACAAAAAAATTGCATGGAATTGAAAAGGAATTGGACCAAACCGAAATAAAGTAGGAAGAAAGGAAGAAATTTATCTAAAATTTGAAGGTTAAGAGCTGGAATCCACTGTTCTAGGGAATTTAAATAATTTTTGGGGACCACACGAAGGAGAGGATGGTGAAAATAGAAAGTGAAAAAGGCTTTCGGGATGCCCTAAAAATCAGACCAGCCATTCGTGAGTCGATACTTGAAAATTGCTCAAGTGTCGACACTTTGGTGAGTCAATACTTGGGCAATTTTCCAAGTATCAACACTTGGTCAATTTCCAAGAAAATAAAAATCAGAATAAATCACAATAAAATCCCAAAAATTTAATGAAATGTCCTGGGGCCATTCTAAGATATAATTGAGAGGATTTTTGAGCATTTGAGAGAATTCAACAAGAATTTGAAGTGACTTCAAATAAAAGGATCAATGATGTCTAACTCTCTTCTAATCATGCAAAACCTATCTTCACTAAGGAATTTTGTGAAAATATTAGCAAGTTATCTATCAGTACACACAAAATCAAGCATTACATCACCATTTTGTACATGATCACTTATAAAATGATGTCTTATTTCAATATATTTGTTTCTTGAATGTTGAACTGAATTTTTAATTAAATTTATTGTACTCGTATTATCACATCTTATGAAAGTTTTACTTAATTTTATGCCAAGGCCTTCGAGTTGTTGTTTGATCCATAGAATTTGAACACAACTTACAGCTGCTATATATTCGGCTTTCGCCATAGAAAGAGCAACTAAATTTTATTTCTTGCTAAACCATGAGATCAAATTCACTCTAAGAAACTGGCAAGTTTCACTTGTACTTTTCCTATCTGTTTGCATCCAGCAAAGTCAGCATCAGAATATGCAATCAATTCAATAGATAAATCTCTAGAGTACCATAGTCCAATATCAATAATACCAGACAGATATCTAAATATGTACTTAATAGTCAATAAATGAGACTCTTTAGGAGCAAACTGATATCTAGCACACATACAAATACTGAACATGATATCTGGCCTACTTGCAGTTAAGTATAATAGTAAGCCAATGATATCTCTATATAATTTTTGATCTATATTTTTACCTGTTTCATCTTTATCAAATTTATGGGAAGGGCTCATAGGAGTACATAATGGCTTGGTATTCTCTATCTCAAACTTCTTTAAAATTTTCTTTGTAAACTTAGCTTAGTTGATGAAGATCCCTTCTTTGGTTTGCTTGATCTGGAGTCCGAAAAAGAAGTTTAACTTTCCCATCATGCTCATCTCAAACTCACCCTGTATAAGCTTGGCAAACTCTTGACAAAGTATTTCATTAGTAGTACCGAAAATTATATCATCAACATAAACTTGTACTACTAATAAATCATCATTTTTCTTTTTTAAAAATAGTGTAATATCAACATTGCTCTTAAAAAATTATTTTCGAGCAAAAATTTGCTTAATCTATCATATCAAGCTCTTGGAGCTTGTTTTTAACCATACAAAGCTTTATGAAGTTTAAAAATATGATCAAGGCATTCATGATTTTCAAAACTAGGGGGTGTTCAACATATACTTCTTCTTCAATAAAATCATTTAGAAAAGTACTTTTGATATCCATTTGAAATAACTTGAAATCTATAAAACAAGCAAAAGCAAGTAATAATCTAATTGCTTCTAGTCTAGTAACGGGTACAAAAGTCTCACCAAAATTGATACATTCTTTTTTATTATAATATTTGCAACTAATCTAGCTTTATTTCTAGTTACTAAACTATTTTCATCAAGTTTATTTTTAAAAACCCATTTTGTTCCTATTATTGAAGCATTAGAAGGTATTTCAACTAAAGTCCAAACTTTGTTTCTTTTAAATTGATTTAATTCATCTTGCATGGCATTTATCCAATTTGAATCTTTTTCAGCTTCTTCAATTGATTTAGGTTCTACCTGTGATACAAATACTAAATAATCATAAACATTTCTTATTGAGGAACAAGTACTTATCCCTTTTGATGGATCACCAATTATAAATTCTTTAGAGTGTCCATGGACATACCTCCATTCTTTTTATAAAGGCTTAGGTGTTAATGCTCTAATTTCTTGTACTTGTTCTTCATTTCCTTGATCACCTTCTTGCTCTTTGGAAGGTCCTTCATTGATGATCATTTTTTCAATCTTTTGAACACTTGTTTCATCATTAATAGCTTCTTTTCTAGAAGATGTCTCGTTAGTTCATCACAAACAACATTGATGGATTCTTCAACTATAAGAGTTCTTCTGTTGAAAACCCTGTATGCCTTACTAGAAGTAGAGTATCCTAGAAAGATACCATCATCTAACTTGGCATCAAATTTACTGAGATTATCTTTGAAGTATCAACTCAAAGTGTCGACACATGGATCAGCTTATCGTCTGAGATTTTCAAGTCACAGAACTCGCTGAAGATGAAGAACTACAGAAGTGGCGACACATGGATGCAAAGTATCGACTCACCTGAGGAAGTGTCGGCACATCTGAGATTTCGAAAAAGCTAGATTAAAGATATTTGAACTGGGTGTTGACTCAAGAAGTTCAAGTGTCAACCTGAAGTGTCGACTCACAGCCTGAAGTATCGACACATGGAGTTCTGAAAATATAACGGCTAGTTTTTCAAACACAGAACAAGACCCTTTTACCCTCCAAGTTCAGGCATTTTTGTGAAGATTCAGTGAGGTGTCGACTCAAAGTGTCAACACATGGAAGTAAAGTATCGACTCAAGCCGGTATGCAAGAAAGTTTCAAATGGTATGGCTGAAGTATCAACACATTGACTTGAAGTGTCAACTCAAAGTGTCGACACATGAATCAGCTCATCGTCTGAGATTTTCAAGTCACAGAACTCGCTGAAGATGAAAAACTGCAGAAGTGTCGACACATGGATGCAAAGTATCGTCTCACCTGAGGAAGTGTCGACACATCTGAGATTTCTAAAAAGCTAGATTAAAGATATTTGAAATGGGTGTTGACTCAAGAAGTTCAAGTGTCAACCGAAGTGTCGACTCACAGCCTGAAGTGTCGACACATGGAGTTCTGGAAACATAACGGCTAGTTTTTCAAACACAGAACTCGACCCTTTTACCCTCTAATGGCTAGATTTTCAAGTCTAATGGCTAGAAACCGGATTTGAGACCTTGGAAAGGTATTTATATACTCCAAATCAAATCAAAAGGATAATTATTAAAGAGAATGAAATAGAAGTATCCAAGAGAGAAGAAAAGAGAGCATTCACTCCTATTCATTGAAGTTCAACCACTCTCAAGCAAAAGCAAGCCTCCAAGCATTCAAAAGCATTAAAGATCATCCATTCTTGAGCAATCAAAGAGACTTCAACAAGTTCAAAAGCACCACAATATCGAGCTTCAAAGAGATACTCGCTTTTTATTAGAAAGCTTTTATTCTCTTTACTTAAAACCATTATTTGTTATAAGGATTCTTGGTTAGCCTATTGTAAAACCAAGTGAGGTTATTGGTGAGCCTTCGAAAACCATTTAGGTTCTTGGTTAGCCCGGAAAATCAAGGGAGGTTGGTGGTGAGCCTTAAAATCATTTAGGTTCTTGGTTAGCCCATAAAACCAAGTGAGGTTTTGACTTGTGAGCCTTATGAAAACAAGTTGGATTTTTGATTAGTGAGCCCAGAAATCTAATCAATTATAATCGGTAAAGATTATAGTGAATTCCCAAGGAGATCTTGGGGAGTAGATGTATGTGCATTGGATAGCACCGAACCACTATACTTCTTTATCTTTGTGATTGCTTATTCTCTCCACTTGCTCTTTCATTTATTGCTCTTTATTTCTGCTGCACTTTTACTTAAGAGCATTACATTTGAATTCATAGTACCTAATTAATTATTGGATTACATACTATCTCATTGCATCAAGTAATTTTTTTTTAAAGACCCAATTCACCCCCTCTCTTGGATTGCTTACTGGGCAAAAAGTGGTATCAGAGCTCTGTTCTCAGTGTTTAGGCTTATTGCCTTGAGTAAAGATCTTTGGCAACCCCTATTGGTACTAGCGTAGTTGAGGGTCAAGTCTAAAATAGATCTCCATTTTTCAATGGATCAAATTATACATATTGGAAAACTAGGATGAGAATTTATATGCATTCTATTTATTATAATTTATGGAAAGTAGTTGATAAAGGTCCATATATTCCTTCGGTTGTGGTTAATGGTGTTTCCATCCCAAAGCTCGAAAAGGATTGGGATGAAAATGACATTAAACAATCCAAGATCAATGTTAAGGCAATAAATCTCTTTTGTTGTGCATTAGATCCTAATGAATTCAATAGGATATCTACTTGCACTTCAGCCAAAAAAATATGGAACACACTTGAAGTTACCCATGAGGGTACTGATCAAGTAAAAAATACTAAGCTGAACATGTTAGTGTATACTTATGAAATGTTCTGAATAGAACCTGATGAGTCAATCACTGACATGTACACTAGATTTACAAATATTGTAAATGGAATAAGAAGTCTAGGAAAAGTAATGCCTAACACTGATCTTGTGAATAAAATCCTCAGGTCACTTCCAACATCGTGGGATCCGAAGGTGACCACCATCCAAGAAGCAAAGGACGTTGATAAGTTACCATTAGAGCAGCTGGTTGGATCGCTCATGACTTATGAACTGAATTTGAAGCAAAAGTCAATGGACATGGATAAAAAAAAAAAGAGGATTGCATTCAAATCAAACATATAAGAAGAATCCTCAATCGATGAATCCGAAAAAGAAGATGAAAGTGAAGAAGCTCTCCTTGCTAAGAAATTTAGATGATTCATGAAAAGGAGGAAGTTCCCTTACAAGAAGAGATTTCAATCAAATAAAGAAAAGGGAAAAGATAAAGAGAAAGAAAAGGAGAAAGAAATACCAACATACTTCGAGTGTAAGAAGCTGGATCACTACAAATTCGATTGCCCTCTCCTAAAGAAGTCAAGGAAGAAGTTAAAAAAGAAAACAATGATAGCAACTTGAAGTGGTAGTGAGGACTCCAGTTCTGAAGAAGAGCAGACAGAAGTTGCAAATCTTTGTCTTATGGAACATCAAGAGCAAGATGAGGTAATATCTGATATCAAAATAGATTTTACTTTTGATAAGCTAAGAAATGCTTTTGATGAACTTATACATGATTATAAATTAATTTTATCTAAAAATAAAAAATTGAAAAAGCATGCAAACAGTTTTTCTCATGAAAATAATACTCTGTTAAATGAAGTTAGTGATTTGAAAACTAAATTAGGTGTTTTAGAAAAGAAAAACAATGCTTTGACAATGGAAAATAAAGTTTTAAAAAGATCCAAAACTATTATTTCTAATAGTGACCTTTTAAAGAAAAATAAAGATTTAGAATTAGAAAATGTAAAGTTCAAAAATGAACATGATAAAATGCAGCCATTTATTGAAAAATTTATTTTTAGTTCAGAAAGACTAAACCTACTTTTAAATAGCCAAAGAGTCATTTTCAATAAAGCAGAATTAGACTATAGACCACAAAACTAATAAAAGTATTTTAAAATTTTTTTGTTCCGGCATCTTCTAGCATAACATGTTTTTCATGTAAAAAGCAAGGTCATAAATCTTTTCAATATAATTTGAAAAAAATTAATTCTTTTGAAAAAGTTTGGATTCCAAAAGGAACCATTTTAAGTGCTAACCCTAAAGGACCCAAGTTGGCTTGGGTACCTAAAAACAAAGCTGGATTTGTATTGCAGGTGTGTCTTGCAACCAAGGAAAACAAAAAATTTTGGTATCTTGATAGTGGTTGCTCAAGGCACATGACGGGAGATGTAAAGCAATTCACTTCTCTTGAAGAAATGAATGAAAGGAGTGTGACCTTCGGGGATAATGGTAAATAAAAAATCATTGGTATTGATAAGGTTCATATAACTCCTTCTAGTTGTATTGTAATATATTTTTAGTTGAAGGATTAAAGCATAATCTTTTAAGCATTAGTCAATTTTGTGATAAAGGTTTTCAAGTTATTTTTAAATCATCTTATTGCATGATTGCTAGTCCGGATATAAATGGAGAAAAAGGCATAGTAATGTTTATTTGATAGATTTGGATTATCTATCTTTGTCTAATGGAGAATACCTTGTTGCAATGAATTATACTAAAGATGAGACTAGTTGGCTTTGGCATAGAAGATTAGGACATGCTAGTATGTATCTACTTTCAAAACTCTGCAAAAAGAATTTAGTTAGAGATTTACCTAAACTTTGTTTTCAAAAAGATAGAATTTGCCAAGCTTGTCAATTTGGAAAACAAGTTAAAACCTCTTTCAAACCTAAAGGCTTTGTAACTACTAGTAGGCCACTAGAACTACTTCATATGGATCTTTTTGAACTAACTAGAACATCAAGTCTAAAAGGCAAGAGATATGGATTAGTCATAGCGGATGATTTTTCAAGATTTACATGGATTTTCTTTCTAGCATATAAAGATAAATCATTTTCTGCATTTATAAAGTTTTATAAAAGTTTCAAATGAAAAAGGTATTTCAGTTGTATGCATTCGTAGTGATCATGAAACTGAATTTGAAAATTAAGATTTCGAAAACTTTTATAATTAAAAAGGTATTGAACATACTTTTCTGCACCTAGGATACCTCAGCAGAATGGAGTAGTAGAAAGAAAAATTATACTTTATAAGAAATGGCATGCACTATGCTTTGTGAAAATGATTTACCGAGATATTTTTGAGCTGAAGCTATTAATACTACATGTTACATTTTGAATCGAGTTTTAATCTGTCCTATTTTGAAGAAACTCCTGACGAACTTTGGAATCAAAGAAAACCAATTTTTAAAGTATTTCCGAGTTTTTGGTTGTAAATATTTTATCTTAAATAATGGATAAGATAATTTTGAAAATTTTGATGCCAAGTCTAATGAAGTTATCTTTTTAGGATACTCCATATCAAGCAGGATATACATAGTTTTTAACAAAAGAACCTTGGTTGTAGAGGAGTCAGTACATGTTGTTTTTGAAAAATCTACTAACAAATTCTCCAGAAAAGATGATGCTTCTGATGAATGTGCAGGTGCTGACAAGCTTCAAAATGGTCCGGTTAGTCACCTCGACCTCTCCATTAGTCTGAGGATGAGCCACCGAGGTGAAGCAGTGACGGATGTTGAGATCGGCACAGTCCTCCTCGAAAGCCTGATTGTCGAACTGTAGTCCATTGTCCATGATGACTGAGTGCGGGAGCCCAAACTGGCAGATGACAAACTTCCAGAAAAAGGACCTGACCTTCGCTTCCGTTATCCGAGCCAGGGGTTCGGCCTCGACCCACTTGGTGAAGTAGTCGATTGCCACAATCAGAAATTTCTGTTGACCGGACGTGGTAGGGAAAGGACCTAAGATGTCCATTCACCATTGGACGAACGGCCACGAAGCTGATAGTTGGAAGAGTGGAGCCATCGGTTGCCGCTGGATGTGGGCATGACGTTGACAGCGATCACTTTTCCTCACGAAGCTAGCAGCGTCTTCTCACATGATCTCCCAGAAGTATCATTGCCGGAATGCCTTGTAAGCCAGGGTCCTACCCCCCAAATGGTTACCGCAGATGCCTTCATGTATTCTTGGAGCAAGTAGATGGCTTTTGAGGACTTTAAGCACTTCAGCAAAGGGTAAGAGTAAGACCTCTGGTACAGCTGCCCATCCATCATCACATACCGTGCAGCCTTCTTCTTGAGGTCGACTTCTTTTAGATCTTTGAATAGGATGCCAGTGGTGATATACTTGATGTAGGGGTCCATCCAACTGGCTCCAATGGTGATTTGCTGGATTTCTGCTATGGACTCATAACTGGAGACCTCAAGATACTCGACGAAGGTACGTCCCAGCAATGACTCCGACAGGGTGGCTAGTCTCGAGAGGATATCAACCCGGGCATTCTCCACTCGTGGGATGTGGGAAATGTCGAAGTGCTGGAAGTTCGCCGTGTACAAGCATACCTTATCCAGGTACTTTGTCATCATGGGTTCCAAGCTTCGTACTCGCCGGAGACTTGGCCCACCACAAGCTGAGAGTCAGTGAAAACCTTCAATCTCCTGACGCCCAACTCGCGAGATACCTTTAGCCCCGCAAGGAGCGCCTCATATTCAACTTGATTGTTGGTCGCCCTGAAGAGGAACCAAAGTGCACACTCTGCCATGACCCCATTGGAATTAACGAGGGTGAGGCCGGATCCACACCCCTCGATGTTGGATGCGCCGTCGATGTGAAGGATCCATGTCATCGCTTCCAGGATAATATCCGAGCCTGGCTCGGCTTGCCGGTCTGTCACCTCCGAGTCCTCATCTGCCCAGATGCATTCCACCAGGAAATTGGCTAGGACTTGGACCTTTTGCGCCGACTGTGGACAGTAGGTGATGTCGAACTCCTTGAGCTTCACCACCCAGTTGGCCAGGCGCCGAAGTATCAGGATGGCTCAGGACAGCCCTCAGAGGCTGACCGATGAGGATGACAATGGGGTGCACTTGGAAATAGGGCCTGAGGTGCTGTGTAGACATTATCAATGCAAAAATGATCTTTTTGGATCAATTATACCTAGTTTTCGCATCGTGAAGCAGCTTGCTGACATAGTAGATCGACTGTTGGGAGCCATCCTTGTCGGTGCAGACCAGCACCGAGCTGACCGCTTCAAAAGAGACCGTCAAGTACAAAAGGAGCTCTTCCCCAAGCTCCGACCTGGACAGCAGCAGTGGGGAGGCGAGGAGCTTCTTCAGCCACTCGAACGCCTTCCGATACTCTTCCATCCAAGTGAAGTCGTCTATCTTCCACAGTACCTTGAAGAATGGCTGGCAGCGCTCGGCAGAACGCGAGATAAAGCGGCTCAATGCCACGATGCATCTAGTCAGGTGCTGGACCTCCTTGGAGATGGGATGTCTCATGTCGACGATTGCCTAGATCTTCTCAAGGTTGGCGTTTATTCCCCTCTGGGTGTCGGTGATTGCATGGATCTTCTCAGGGTTGGCCTCTATTCCCCTCTGGGTGACCATGAACCCGAGAAACTTTCCCGCCACGATGCCAAATGCGCACTTGGCGGGATTCAACTTCATCCGGTAGAGGCGAAGGTTGTCGAAAGCCTCTGCCAGGTCAGCAATGTGGTTAGACTCCGGGCTGCTCATGACGAGCATATTGTCTACATAAACCTACATCTTACAGGCCGATATGGTCTTTGAAAACCTTGCTGACCAGTCGCTAGTATGTGACCCCTGCATTCTTGAGACCAAATGGCATCATCTTGTAACAGTACATACCTCGGTCGGTCACAAATGCTGTGTGCTCCTCATCTACCGGATGCATATAGATTTGATTGTATCCGGAGAATGCGACCATGAAGTTAAGAAACTTGTGGCTCGAGGTCGCGTCCACCAACTAGTCAATCTTGGGAAGTGGAAAGCTATCCTTCGGGCATGCCCAATTGAGATCAGTGTAGTCCATACAGGTTGGTGTAGTCAATACAGATTATCCACTTCCTCGAAGCCTTCCTAACCATTATCACATTAGCAAGCCAGTCAGAATATCGTACCTCATGGATGAAACCTGTCACGAGAAGCTTCTCAACTTCTTCAACGATAGCCTTCTGCCGCTTCAAGGGACTGGGCAACAGTTAGAGTCGACATTCAGCTTATGGATGATCACTTCTAGAGAGATGCCAGGCATATCGGTAGCGATTCAGGCGAAGACGTTTGCATTGGCCCACAGGAAGCTGAGCAGACATGATCTCTCTTCTTCAGGCAGCATGGCTCCCACCTACACCATCTTCAAGGGATCCTTTCCTAAGGGGAAGGACAATAAGGGCTCAACGGGTCCGCCTTTCGGCATCGGCTCCGCTGGATTCAACTGGTTAATGACCATGTTCGGTTTGGCTCCTCGCAGTCCCGGGACAGTCTGTAGGCAGTGCTGGACTGGCCGGCATGAACCCCTTATCTCCCCGATCTCCCAAGGGGTTGGGAACTGAATGAGGAGACGCCTTGTAGAGATGGTGGTGTGGAGTAGGTTAAGTCCAGGATGCCCCAAGATTGCATTGTAAGGCGAAGGGAGGCTCACAACAATGAATGTCGTCAGCACAGTCCTTTGCCAAGATGGGGTCCCGGCAGTTATTGGAAGTGTAATCTCTCCCTCAGCTTCTACTGAATCTCCGGTGAAGCCCACTAAGAGCATGAATACCGATTTTATTTGGTCAGCAAACAAGTTCATCTTTGTGAAAGCATCATAAAAAAGATATCTGTAGAGCTTCCACTATCAATCATGATTCTCTTTACAGAATGCTTCGCCATCGTCATCTCCACGACGACAGCATCATTATTTGGATTATGCACCCCAATTGACTCTTCTCCCATGCAGGAGAGTACATTATCGCTCTCCTCTCTTCCCCTAGCCCTCTTCGGGGTTCTCCCTGCCCCCCGGGAGATCATTCCTACCGGCTTCTCAGTAGGCTAGTTGTCGATGGCGAGCGAACGGGGCTCTTCATTCTAGGCTACCCGGGGAGCTCCTCCCTTCATCTACTTTTCGAGGTAACCACGCTTGATTAGGTCTTCAATCTCCCTTTTCAGGTGGCGGCATTTCTCAGTATCATGGTCGTGGTCCCGATGGAAGCGACAATAGCGGGACCTGTCGCATCCGGTAGACAGCCTCAGTGAGGGAAGTAAGCACAGGAAGCGCTCGCCCTTGATCTCCATCAGAATCTTCGCTCTCAGGGTGAGGAAAGGAGTGAACTCTTCCTTGGTGGGGTCAACTATAGATCTCGGCGCCGGCCTTGCGCAGAGGATGTGAGTGGCACATTGCAGAGCTTAAATTTATGGCAGGGCATGCGCCACCTCTCAGAGGTTGCAGGTGGTCGGGAACCTCCTTGCTGTGATTTGAATTTCTATTGATCCTTCCCTCTTTTGTTGCTGGCGGGAACTCTGACCTTTGCAAGTGGGGAGGAGCCTCGCTTCAGGAGCCGCGCCTCAGGAAGCATGAGCATGTCCCCGGCCGGGAGCTGGTCTTAGATGGAGGGCTCGCCCTATGAGCATGATCCGGGCTGGGAGCTGACCTCGGCGGGAGGGCTCGCCTTGGCAGCATGAGCACACCCCGGCCGGGAGCTGGCCTCAGATGGAGAGCTCACCCCATGAGCACAATCCCAACTAGGAGCTGATCTCGACGGGAGGACTCGCCTTGATAGCATAAGCACATCCCCAGCCAGGAGCTGGCCTTAAATGGAGGGCTCGCCCTATAAGCATGACCCCAACTGGGAGCTGACCTCCGCAGGAAGGCTCCCCTCAGTAACATGAGCACGACCCCGACCGGGAGCTAGCCTCAAACGGAAGGCTCGCCCTATGAGCACGACCCTAGCTGGGAGCTGACCTCAGCAGGAGGGCTCACCTTGGCAGCATGAGCACGACCCCAACCGGGAGTTGGCCTCAAACAGAAAGCTCGCCCTATGAGCATGACCCCGACTGGGAGCTGACCTCGGTAGGAGGGCTCACCTCAGCAGCATGAGCACGACCTCGACCGGGAGCTGGCCTCAAATGGAAGGCTCGCCCTATAAGCACGACCCCGGCTGGGAGCTGACCTCGGCAGGAGGGCTCCCCTCAGCAGCATGAGCATGACCCCGACCAGGAGCTAGCCTCAGACGAAGGGCTCGCCCTATGAGCACGACCCCAGCTGGGAGCTGACCTTAAGAGGAGGGCTTGCCTCAACAGCATGAGCACGACCCTGATCGGAAGCTGGCCTTAAACGGAGGGCTCGTCCTATGAGCATGACTCCGGTTGGGAGCTGATCTCTGCAAGAGAGCTCGCTTGGCAGCATGAACACGATCCCGGCCAGGAGCTGGCCTCAGACGGAGGGCTCACCATATGAGCACGACCCCGGCTGGGAGCTGTCCTCAAACGGAGAGCTCGTCATATAAGCACGACCCCGGCTAGGAGCTGACCTCGGTAGGACTCGCCTTAGCTCTTTGCTTGACGACCGTGTCTAGGTGGCGGATCTTGCCAGCGTGGCCACCAGTAGGAGCTCCACGTCAGCGAATATGCCACATCAACTAAGAATAATATCTTTATAGAAAAAAATATATAAATAAAGGCTTATTCAAATTGAATATAATGAACCCTTTTATTAATAAAGCTGAGAATCAAATTTATTTAATGAATGAATCTAAACAAAATATGTGGTATGATAGGTTAGATCATATACGCTTAGAAAAAGTTAAACATATAATAGAGTTAAAACAAATTCTCAAATTAAACTTAAATATATGTAAATGTAAAATATATGCTGAATCTAAATAATTAAAAAAATCATTCAAATTAGTTAAAAAAAATTCTTCAACTTGGAGTTGATACATAGTGACATATATAACTCCATCAAGACTACAATCTACGATGGCAATAGATAAATAGTGACCTTTATAATTGATTTTTCTAGATACTGCTATTATTACCTAATTAAATTTAAAAATAAAACATTTAATAAGTTTAAAATTTATAAGAATGAAGTAAAAAATCAACAAAAAAAGATGAAAATTTTTAAGTCTGATAGAGAAAGTATATCTTAAATGAATTATTCCAATTTTGTAAAGAATAATTTAAGTGACTACTCCTTACTTTCCATAATCTAATTGTGTAGCTAAGTATAAAAACCATACCCTCATGAATATAGTAAACGCTATGCTTATCAATTCCGACTTACCTAAAAATTTGCAGGGAAAAGCTCTCCTATCTTTTTACTCCATCCTAAATAGGATACATATTAAGGATGTGACAAGATTTCTTATGAACTTTGAAAAGGGATGACTCTTAACTTAGATTTTTTCAAAATATGGAGGTGCCTAGTCAAGATTAATATCCCTGAATCCAAAAAAGAAAACTAGGACCTAAGACTATAGATGCTGTATTTATAGGCTATGTCCAAAATAGTAATGCTTATAGATTCTTAGTAATAAAATTAAAAGTTAATAATATAACAGACAACTCAATCTTAGAAACTAGAGATGCCATTTTTTTCAAGGATATATTCTTTTAATATTAAAATTCCTAGATTTGTAGAATGTGAACCATCTTCCTCTAAAGCTATAAAATCAGAAGTAGAAACTAAATCTAAATTAAAAAGAAGTAAAAGAAAAGGAGTTAAAAAAGATTTTGAAGAAGCCTTCGTTACATTCTTAGTAGAGGGTGAACTTTCTATGTATGATGAGACGATGTCATCAACAAAATCAACATATTACAAGAAAGCCAGAGATAATGAAATTCAACCAATTCTAGAAAATAAAACTTGGATTTTAATTGATTTACCTTCAAGAAATAAATCTATAGGAACAAAATAATTTTTTTAAAAAAAATTAAGGCCATATGGAATAATAGAAAGATATAAAACTATGTTAGTAGTAAAATGATTTAGCAAAAAAATATAAATTATTTTGACACCTAAGCTCATATAACTACAATAATTATCCTAAGAACTTTAGCAGTTTTGATCTTAATTCAATAATTAATAATCTATCAAATAAATACAAAAATTATATTCTTAAATGAAGAATTAGAAGAAAAAATATATATAAACCAACATCAAGGAATTGATATAAAAAGACAAAAATATAAGATATATAGATTAATAAAATCACTTTATGATTAAAAATAAACTTCTAAACAATAGTACATTAAATTTGAAAAAATTATCTTAAGAATAATTTTAAAATAAATAAATATGATAAATATATATACATTATAAAAGATAGAATATGAATTTTATAATATTATACTTGTATATAGATAATATATTATTATTTAAAATATCAATAAAAATAATTAAGAAATTAAAAATTATTTATCAAATAATTTTGATATGAAAGATTTGAAAGAAGCTGATATAATTTTAGAAATAAAATTTAAAAGAATAGATAGTGAAATAACAATAAACCTAGCATACTCAATAAAAAAATACTTCAAAATTTTAAATTTTTTAATTTAAATCTTATCTCTATTCCTTATTATCATAGTTGTTGCTTAATTAAAAATTTAAAAGAATCTATTAATCAATCAGAATATTTTTAGAAGATATGATTCATATTATATATTTCAAATAGAACCTGTCCATACATAGCTTATATAGTAAACAGACTGAATAGTTATACTAGTAATCCTAATAAAAAATATTGGAAAGTTCTAAAAGAATTTTTAGATATCTTAAGAAAACTTTATATTACTCTCTAGTATACTTAGGTTATCCAAAAATATTTGAAGATTATAGTGATGCTAATTAGGTGACAAATAACTTAGATATTAAGTCTACCACTTAATATCTCTTCTTCCTAAGAAAAACTATAATATTTTAAGACTCTTGTATATAAATAATAATTACTAGAGGTATACTAGAATTTAAATTAACCATTCTTGATACTACATATATTAAAACATAATGACTAAAAGATTTAATAAATAATATAAAGAAATTTTATTAATTTTTTTTAAAAAAATTATGATTGTAAAGCTCTAATTGACCTATTAAATTAACAAACAACTAATAAAAAAATAAATAATCATATTCTGATCGGATATAAAACTATAAAAAATAAATGAAAGAAGTGATATCATTATAATTTATAAGATCAAAAAATAACTTCGCAGATCTTTTGATAAAAATCCTTCAAAAATTGTAGTATCTAAAATATTAACACATATTAGTCATCAAAGTGGATCCCTACCATCATGACAATGCCATGGTTAAGGTTCAAAGAAAAACGATTTCTAAAATGATGTTTAGAAGTACCGGTTTGAAATCTATCTCTATCCTATTTTTATAATGTGGTTCTCTATTGTAACAATTAGATTGAACGTAGTTTTTAATAGATTCAAGACTATAAATTCAGCGAGATACGATTCTCTTGCACGTACCATTGGAAAATCTATCTTAATAAATATAGTTATAAAATCGCGACTGGTATCAAAACGAATTCTTAATAACTCTCACAAAAATCGAGATAAGTGCAGGACTTAAATTACACTACCTCACACTATAATCAACTCGTTTTCATACTACATGTATTTTATACTAAATACAAATTTATACCTAAAAGGTACTTGTACTAAATACAGTAAAAATCTAAAAAAAATTATTATTTAAATTATTTACTAAAATTAAATATTTTATAAGTTTTAAAACTTTGTAACTCCAATGACCGAATGCCCACACAAGCATGGGCATGTGCTCCATGCACGACCATTCGATCATATTCCACATCCATTTCTTTTTTTATTTTTCTTTCATTATTTCTTTTAAATGTTAATAGCTAAATAACTATTTTGTTTTACTTATTTTTTAATATAGTAATGGCTAGTATGAAGATGTTTTTAAATTTTTTTAAAAATTTTGAACCTATAAATAATTTTCTACCCCCTGTATCCCTGTAACCCATCCAAAAAATTTTTAAAAATTTATTTCTTACTTTTCCAAAAATTCTGAAAGCTCTCTTAATTTCATAATTTTTTTATATTTTAATCTAAAATCGAACCCGGTAAATATCCTTCCAAGATCGTACCATCGATGGATATTAGAACGTCAACTTCCAAATTGTACCATAAAAAAGAATGAAAAACTTGATCATTCACACGGGAAGAAAAACCAAATCTCCTTCTAAACTTTATTCTTATATTAATTTATAAATTATTTAACACATCAAGTACTTTATTTTAGACACCTTATTATTTTCATTATTATTATTTTTTTTATCTTATATTATTGATCACACGAAAATATTCTATCATATATCTATCACAATAATTAATTTTCAAATATATACATACATACATACATACATACATACATACATACATACATACATACATATACATACATATATATATATACATATATATATATACATACATACATATATATACATACATATACATACATACATATATATACATACATATATATATATACATATATATACATACATATATATATACATATATATATATACATACATATATATATACATATATATACATATACATACATATATATTCTTCAATTTAATTTTTATATGACATCCCTCCACAACCAACATCGGTGTTTGTTAGTCTAAATAATACTTCAAGGCAACTAACCAATCCATTTCTGCCAATAGGCATGCCAACAAATCCACAGGACCAAATGGTCATCCGGGCAGTACATGTGCATTTTGTGGCCATCGCTCGATCAGCTTGAAACCCCAAAACCTTCAAGCATCAGTACTCCCAAACAGAGGAAATGTAAGTGCTGTTCACAAGAGCATACATGTAATCCAATCGGGTCTCACAATTATAACAAGATCTACCAGTATAATTGTTGGTCTTTCTCATAAATAACAAACCTACCAACCACTCGTTACTTCTAACTTACAAAAAATAACCATGCACCGTTTAAAATTCTATATAGTAAGAGACCCATTTAACTATTCCTACCACCTAATCCTTTTTTAGTGCGGGGTTTCAATTACATATCGATCCAAGAAAATAAAGACTAGACACATTCAAGACATGGTTGTGTAATTCACATCTTTTACCATCATAAGCCCTTTTAGAGTACACAGGCTATTAAGGCCAGGCCAAGTCGACAGTATAACCATGAACAGAGGTTACATGCTGCCGAAGAACCCTGGAATGGATTCAAAACTGTGTTGCAAATTATTGAATTTCACTGGGTTCCAGACCTGTTGCGCTGTAATCTAATACACGGCAATTTCTGAACATACACGAGCATTCAATCAATATTAAACATTGAAACATAAAATACATAAGATCAGACTATTCATTACAATAGTGATCAATGATCAGTAACATCCCCTCGATCGTCCCTAAGTTTGAAAAAGGTTATACATAATTAATCTACAGCCGAGAAAAGAGAATTCACCAGATGCATAAAAATTTACCCGACAAAAGTTGAACTTCAAAGCAATATCACCCCCTTGTTACAGCCAGTCAGTGCAGCAGGAAGCAAGCTTTTATTTAATAACCAATATGAGCAACTGATTATACTTTCAGGAAATTAGAACAGCTTCTTTCAGAAAGATTTCGAGGGTTATAGAGTCAGCAAGATTTCCCACACAATTGACAGTTTCTTTCATAGATATGTCAAGGATATTTTGTCCACTGTCTACTGATAAACTGTCAAAAGCCTCAATGTCCCAACCAACTCTATGTGCCAGAAAAGAACGATCCACCCCACTAGACATAAAGATTTGCCAAAGGTACATAAGAAACTACACAGATATAAGTTATAATCCAAAAGAGATATACCTTGATATCCCTGTATACTCTGTGTGTGTATAAGAGTTCTACCAGCCATGTCACAGACCTAAAAGTTTCAATTCAAGGGTTGACGAAGAGCACGTGGCCGCACAGGAGTCTTTGAGGGACTTATCCTACAATGTTCACAAGAAGATAAGATAGATCAAGGAAAAAAGAAACCATGGAAGCCCTATAATACACGTATGAGTTTAAATAAGATGCAAAGAAAATGTACCTTATAGGTAAGGATCCCAAAATCGCGCCACTACAGTTGAGGGCAGTAGTTGCACTCTCAGCCTGCAAGAGGGGTTTTAAAATAATGTATTTTGGCATCAAATTTGGATTTAAAATGCATAAGTTAGACCTTGCATCACACTTGAGCAGACTCAACATCCAAGGGCCCAAATAGGAATTAAAAAAAAGAATTTCAAGCACTGAAATAAGAAAACGGGTCCATCTTTTGGTGGGTAAATATCATAAAAAAGTTTGCCAACTTTTTATTTAACCAACTTATTCATGTTCTTATGCTGCTCTAGATCAGTAAATTATTTTTTCATGGATAGCATTTATCCACTAAAAGGATAGAAAGTCTTATCCACCTAGAAGGTAAGTCATTTTTCCATAAGCCAAAAAAATAAGCATTATATTTTTGTTCCCAATATACCCTTAACCAAATAATAATAATATAATCATATAATAATAATATAATATACACTATAATATAATATATTATTATACTAATATAATATATTTTATAATAATATACGATGTTATTATAATATATTTATTATTATGATAATATAATATATATTATTTTATATAAGTGTATTATATTATTATAATTATTCTATTATTAAAAAATAACTTATCATTATTATATAATATATTACATGATATCTAATATAATCAAGTATATATATAATATTATACTAAAATAAAATATATTATTTATATTATATTATATATTATGATATATTAAATTATATATAATATAATATAATTTATAATTTAAATAATAGATATATTTATATAGCAAAGGATATTATGAAAAATATGGATAAATCTTAGTAACTTACCGAGAAAAATAGTAATGTGAAAAAATATACATAATAGATTCCGGAACCATTTTTTAATGCATAAAAAAATATTAATAAATTATTTTTCTATCCAAATATTGCATGAAAAATATTTATCCAAGAAAATAAAGATTAAGTTATTTACCCTCCAAAGAACAGGCGCAAAATAAATAAGTGGTGAAGTTCTTCGGTAGGGAGGATTAAAGGAGATGGCTTGGACAGCAAGCATAAACCGGAAACTCTGCAGCTTCCCAAATTTCATGAATGCTCAGATTCCAGAACTTAACACAAAATTATGTATTCTACAAATCCAATGACTTATAAATACAGATAAAAGACATAAATCAAATCATTTAATATATGGATAGCCTTCAACAATGAGCACTAGGTCCTCTTTCAATCCCCTTACAAATTACCATCTGATGTATTAACAATATCTGATCTTTGAAAAATTCACCAAAACTTCCAAATGCTTTGATAGAAATATGGCAGTGGTAATCATCTTATGACAACCATCTGATGTATAACAGTATCTAAGAAAGGTGACCCATCAATGACTTTACTCTCATATCAATTTTCCTTTGTAAACTGGAAAACCAAGTAAAATAGATAGAACGCATCTCTGCAAATCACCAGCGAAGCACTACATGTCTCCCAGAAGCGACCATAAAGGATGTAAATTGGGTCACATCCAGTTCACAGGGATTGTACCATTGCAGTGCTTTTCACGGTAGAAAGGCCTATTTTGTTATCGGCAGTTCACAAACCAGGTTTCCTCTTGCAATATACTGCACCTGAGAATATTTTGAAAATTTTAGTTTTATCATGGACTAATAAAATTTGCATTGCATCAACCTATCTCATTAACAGCAATCAAACCCACGACATTTTATGAAAAGCCTGTAATAGCACAAAGGTCTTCACAGAACAGCAAGTAAAAGCCATGAAAAGGCCTTAAAAGGTCGGATATGGTTGCACATTTCCCAGGCCTGAGATCATAGCTAAGCTTCTCCTAAGACAAGCCTCCTTTTAGAAATTACCTAGCAATACATTAACGTGGCTACATTTCCCAACTTATTTTCGGCTACATTTACCAACTTTTCAATTCTCAGAACTATCCTAGTTAGATTTCTTAGGGTAGAATTTGGTTGTGGAACAAGCGAGGGATATCCCCTAGTTTCCCCACTTATCCTACAAAAAAACATTTCGGCACCAGCAGAAAAGGCATATTTCTTCCGTGCAATGCCCCAAGAGGTATTCCACCCAATTACATCATAACCAATTCTTCTATGGTATTGGATGGAAACTTATTCTATCCAATTACCACATTGCCTCACCAATTATTCTTTTGCCCTTGTCCACTATTTAGATACACAAAAAATGGAAGGGCAATTTTGTCCTTGTGACAAAATCCAATATCATGAAAAATAAGGCACATTAAATGTACTTTGGTCCCTATCCTTATGTCCTCCCACTTATTTCTCCAACGAATTCCCAACAAACCTTATCCTACAGAATAAGTCCGTTCCTTCTACAGCCCCTGGATAACTTTTATTTATTCCCTCAAAATTTATTCTGCAACAAAATGCGACATAGATGTTTAAACCATGGAAAACCAGCAAAAAAAAAAATCCTAATATTACTGGACTTGAGTCCGATGGGGAACATTCCTTGGGATTTCCATGATTTTATGTATGATAAGAGTCCTACATATTCCGAAATCCAAATAAAGTGTTTGTTGGTCATAACAAACTCAAGCATACCTAGATTATTAACATAATATATGAAATAAATATTAAACAATATCATGAAGATATCTTGGCACAACCCGTGTTAAAATCCCCTTAAAAATTTATCTTGCACCTAAAATCTTCAATAGTAGCCACATGCATTTGAACGTGCATTTTAGCTGGTCTATCTAAATAGATCTTAGGTCAGTTTGACCTAGGCATCACTTCATACCCAGGGGGATAAACTGGATCATTCGCAACAAAAGTTAGCTTCATAACAATATGGTAAACTTCATAATGCAATCATCATTATTTTTTTTTAGAGATGCTTTGCCTATTGTTTATAGGACCAAAAGAAAAGTGTACAATCTAAGGTCCTATTTTGAAGGTGGACTTGGGGTGGAGTAGGCAACTGATTTCTCCCTGTTCAGCCAATAAAGCTTTTTTTTGCCTCAAGAATAGCCTTTCTTATGAGACGCACAATAATCCCAACCACAGAGAAAACAGGATTCCATGTGGGAGGGGAGGGGGTTGGCATTGTTATGGCCCTATTTTGGGCCCTTATCACGCAAGCTTTCCTTCTTTGCCCCCTCTCCATGTCATCTCCCACTCACTCCCCTCTTTCCCTTGTTTTGCTCCTCCCTTGCCAGATTCAAGGCCTTGCAGGCTCCCTCCACTTGGCGGCAAGCCAATCTAGCTCACCGATGCCCTAAATCCATTGTCCCGTCATGGTTGAGCTTGCTTTGCTTTTCCTCATTCAACCCTCCCTCTCAACTTTCCCAAAAACCTCCCCTTTTCTCTGGAAGTGTTTTTGCTCCCATTTTTTCTGTCTCGCCAATTTTGAGGCCATGTTAGGTCCTCTCCAGCTACCAACAAGCTCATTTGGCTGGTGGTAGCTTATTTTGCAACAGAGTCGAATGTGGCCTCACTTCAACAACGAGCCCTTATCTTGGTCTCCCATCTACCAACTGCTAGAATCACCTCCTGCTAGGTCCTCTCCAGCTACCAAAAAGCTCATTTGGCTGGTGGTAGCTTATTTTGCAACAGAGTCGAATGTGGCCTCACTTCAACAACGAGCCCTTATCTTGGTTTCCCATCTACCGACTGCTAGAATCACTTGAGGCCTCCCTTATTCGGCCCAATGCTAAGGAGTGCACAAGCCTGTATCCCCTTGGTTGTGTCTTGTTTTGGTCCTCTCTTCCATCCCCATGGTATCGATCCCTTGCCATGGGGTTTTAAGATTTGTATGCATGAAGCTATTTCACAATAGATCTCTATTTTGGTTGTTTCTGGATTATTTTGGACCTGCATGTTTGGTTTTTGAATGATGTAACTTCCTATACCCAAGATGTGCCTGTGTGTGTTTTAAGAAAGCTTAGAACCCTCCTATGCCTGCAACATACTTGATATCATGTCTGTGAGGGCTCCAAATGGGTCCACTCAATGATTTTCATGGTTTGCCATGTTTTGAGTTAGAAGTTTTTGCATTTTTGTATTACTAATTCAAGACATCTTATGTTTTTTTTTTTTCAAATCTTCTAAGATGCAATTGGATGGCCAGCAGGCAACAATTGCATCTGCACGTGAGATGATGATAACATGCTGGATGCCAGCCTCTAATGGCTTTGCCAGCTATGGCATGCAGCTAGCATTCTCATGACCCACTAGTCAGTACCTAGCATGGCATGCACGACATGCAACCAAGATTACATTGTTCGCTAGGTGGCACCTGGCATGGCATGCATCCTATGTAAAGCCAAAGATGATGTTTTCAGTCTGAGCCTTCATCTTAATTTTAAACTGATTTTCATGGTTTTCATTTATAAGTTGCTTTAATTCTTATTCGGTACACAAAGTAGAATTATGTTGTCTCAATGTGAAGATCAGTTCAATCATCCACCATCGAACACGAAAGTCAATTTAGTCATGCTCTGGCTCATAGAGTTGGCAGGGAAGTACAAGATAGACCTTACCAAGACAATATCATACTAAAAAAATTCATTTACCCTCTGGTACGAAGGATAGATTAGAGGAAAGATGGGTAGAGGAATGATAGATGAGAGAGAACAGATGACAGATCCATCCATCCTCTCACATATTTAGTGAAACATAGAAGGATGGATGGAAATAATTCCCTCCTTTGTTTGGTATAGAAAAAATGAAAGGATGGATGATATCTGCATGACATTTTTACTAAACTATCTTTTGATAAAAAAACATTATTATTGTTAACAATTTATACCAATTATTTATACTAAATAAGCAAGCAAACTTATAATCTTTATAATTTATAATTATATAAAAAAATAATATAAATACTTAATTTCAATTAATTTAACTAAATAAATGATTTTATAAATTAATTATTATTGAATTATTTTATTTTTATATATTAATTATATAAATAAAATAATTAATTTATAATTTAATTTAAATAGTTAATTAGTTTTATGCAAAGAGTTAATTAAAAATAGTAGATATAAATTAAAAAATAGAAGACAATGCTACTTATTTAATTATAATTATAAAAATTATATGCTAAAATTAAAATTACTAACAAAATTTAATAGTATAGAATCGATAGTATAGATATATATATATATATATATATATATATATATATATATATATATATATGTATATAATGTGATTGAAAATGTGAAGAAGTGTTATAGTTTTGTTAAAATAATTAATGAGAGAGAATTCTATCAATGTAAAAATCCACCTCATATACTCCATCCATCTTTCCTCATCCTCCCAACTTAGGAGGATGCAAAATGGTGAGCCCAAATGATGGGCAATCCCTTCTTTTAATCCATCTTCTTTAAAACTTTTTGAATCAAACGATAGGTGAAGAATATCCATCCTTCCAACTCCATCCATCCTCTCTCTCATGACTCCAACAAAACACAAGTTTAAGTTAGCATAATCTATATCCAATCACCAGTCTCATCCCTTTTTTAGGTTCTCGGCACAATAATGAGGTTGCTCCATTGTGAGTCAGGTGTCATGGTTTCAAACAAGGAAACAACCTATCTGCTTGCAAGGGTAAGGCAACATACTTCTAACCCTCCCAAGACCTTGCAGTGATGAAAGCCTCATGCATTGGGGCACCCTTATTTATGATTTTGTTTTGAATCACTGATTTCATCCTTTTCTTCGAGCTGACTGGCCAATCACATGACAGACAACTCATTGAGAAATGTCGTCATCCACGGTAACAAGAATCACAAGATGAGTGCATAATACATGTGGAATAAACAATTTCCTCCACAAATGTTTCATTATCTTGAGTCATCAATTATATGTATTTTGTTTCATTATTCATACTTGCAATGTAATGTCTATGTAATATTAACTATGATATGGAAATCATGTGTTATGTGTATGTCTATTATCTCTTTTGTGTACATGCCAAACTATCCTGATTTACCATAGCGGCAGGACAGGCCCGGAGGGGATGTAGCGAATGTCACATCTCATTTCCACCCACAAATCCTAAAAACATAGTTTCTTCAATTTTACTTAACTAAAATTTCACTCCATATTAATGGACCTAACCCCAAGGGGGGAAGGGGGTGTTGGGTGGGGTGGGACAACAAGTTTGGCGAGATTGCAACAACCAAATATTCATAGATGGCCAATTTTTTCATGCCGCAGGAAGGAGAGTTTTGTCCATCAAACAAAAATTCACCAATTATACCCCAATTAATTCCTCCAAACTAACAACATCATGGCAAAATAACCCACAAACTCATTTGTCCAACCAAAACCAACTCTCATTGCACAAAATAGACCTATTGGTCATAATTTATCCAAATAACTTTCCCTTATTCCTTCAATGCAACCTAAAATTTTAAACCATGACTTATCATCCCAATTAGCTTAGAAGTAGAACTAACAACAGCTCATGTTCCCCTCGAAACATAATACAAGTTTTCTAAACTTGCAGGTATTGAAAGTATTTAGAACCTGCTCAATAACAAAGTAAGGCCCTATTATTAAAAGGCCAAAAACAAGTGATGTAGGACCAAGAGGATGGCTACAATGAATGGAAGAGCCTGAAAAGTCTGGAAAACTATGTTTTGGATCAAAGAAGTTACCTTGCCATCCTTCAACCAAAAACAAGGTAAATAAATGTTTTCTGGTGGTATGGTATTATAGTTTTTTTTTAAAAAGACCTAATAAATTCTGTTTTAGGTTCTTAATAAGGTATAATGTCCAGAGAATAAGTTTCTAGAGAGCATGTCAATTGTTTGGTGGTATAGAGTGCTCTTATAACATAAATTCATATACTGGATTTCATATTCATGTTTAAAACAAGAGCTAGGTGGAATTTAGAATAGGAAAACCATTAGCAGAAATTGAAGATAAGATAAATCAAAAAGTGGGGGTATGCCAAAAATGTTTTCAAACAAAATACCTTGTCTGAAACTCTGAAACACTCTTATACAGGTCAAAACTACTAGAATTCCCACTCAAGAAATGACTCTCCCAACTTACCTATTGTGACTAAAGGCATCTTTCAACATAGTTAAATGCCAAAAGGATTCCTAGCACCGGAAACAGGATCTCCTAAACAAATTAATAATTTATTTCACAACAATTAAGTTCTCAAAATATAAGAACTAAATTATATCCTACCAACCATTTATCTACCCATTTTAGATTTATAAAAGAAGCGAAAAACAAAAGGTTTGTGCACTAGTCACTATATACGATAGTATAGCATCAAAAGTGCGAACCGGATCGACACGGAATCAAGTTGGTTCAGCCATAAAATTCGAAATAGGTTCGAACTGCTTTGAACTGGCCTGAACCGGGTGGTTTGGTACGGCACCGGGCCGAACCCATCCAGGGCATTTAAAGGTGGGAATGAACAAGAGAAGGCCAACGAGACTTCTCTTGTTCGTTTCTCTCAAAAAAAAAAAAAAACATGTCCCCCCTTCTCCACAGCTAAAAACAGCCACAAAATGAGGAGAAACAAAAGATTCAAGGTATGTAAGCTTCACTCCCACCTCCCTTGCTCTCTTACCTCTTTATTTTTTTGGGGGGGAACTTGAAAATTCATAAAAATTTAAAAAAGGAAAAATTATACTATTTTTTTTTATTTTGACATAATTTTATTATAAGTTGTGGATCCATAAATGATCTACAAAATGACACTAAAATTATTTATTTTTATTAATTATATAATTTTTAAATTAAAAAAATAAATTAAAAAATTATTAAAAAATAATTATAAAACTAAAATTTTGTTAGGAACTTGCAAGCTACTTTCAATATAAATTTGGTATCCATATATTAAAGTTTTGACACATCATGCATATAGTAGCTTAGGCCTAAATATTTGAATAAAATTAAAAAATAAGTAGCATTTTATGCATACTCACTAGTTAAAAACTATGTAGCATCCATGATAAAATTATATATGGATCTAAGATTAAATTAATTTTTCAAAATTTTTAAATATTAAAATATTTTAAATTTTAAAAAATAAAAAATTAGAATAACAAAAATTTATTATTTTTATATAATTACTAAACTAATATAATTATTTAACCTTAAAGAAAGGATCCATCGAAGAAGAATCTAAAACATGATACTCGTTAGGACCACGAGCGCATATGCTTTCGGAACGGCATTATTGGAAATGCAACTAATTCAAGAAATGAGGGATAACCGGGTTGAAACAGCACTTTGTTGGTGGGTATCTTGATATAACTATGCATAAAAAATGTCCACAAGATCTATCAGTTGATAAGAAAGACTTGGCTAATTTCAGAGCAACAGAGGAGATGACTTCGAAGAAAGAGGTGGACCACCAAGCTCCAAAGTCATATTCCTATCACTCTAGGGAGTCAAAGTCTCCACTCTAGATGATGAGATAGATTTAGGTTGCCATTCAACTAAGCTTGGATATTAGTGACAATTTGAGGTGGCCAAGCATGGAACTCAATTTGGACCATCAACATATGAGTCGGGATCAAGCTCTGTGAGCATTCTAGTAGAGTCGCAGGTTGGAAGGACCCCAATTAGAGAGCCCGTCAATAAAGGCATAAGTCGTAATGGATCTATATTGGAAACTTTTGATAGAAAAAAAAGTGCTCTAGAGATATTCCACCAGGAGTCACTATCCATGACTTAGATCCACACACCTTTCCAAGCACGGATTCCAAGCAACGAACTAAAGCTGTCAATAGATCGGGTTTGGGTCGGAACCTAGATATCCAAATCCGGACCCGATCCTAGTTATTGGACCCAGACCTGGATCCGAATACTATAAGGATCTAATTTTGAAGTACCAAACCCAAGCCCTAATAGGTCCCGGGTATCCCGACTCAAATCCGGATCCGAAACTCATATTCAAAATTTTAAAAAACTAAATTTTAAAACATAATTTTTTATCTAAAACAATTTATGGATAAATATTTGCTAAATGGCCATCGCTTGGATAATGAAGGAAGATGAAGATGACAAACACTCGAACACCCACCTCCCCAACCATCAACAATCAGGTCACCCTCGACTCACCACCACTTGGAGAAGTCAGGCTCGATGCGGAGCAAGTTCTGGGATCTAAGGGAGGCCAAGGTGCTAGCATCCCCCGGAGCATGCCTTGCTAGCTTCCTCAACTCCCTCTTCATTGCCACTGGCAACTCAAGGAGCCGCCATCGTGGCTACTTACGACAACAATGGCATGAGGGGAGGGGAGTTGGCATGCTCGATGGCAACACCGTACTCTCGGTCATGCTAAGCAAGACACTGTCGTCGAAGGGGTGACAGTCGTTGGTGGCCAGGGAGGGTGTAAAGAGGTCCGTGAGGTTCTACCCGGTGAGAGTGACCGTGGATGAGGACTGCTGGCCATGCAGGTAGAAATGCCTATACGATGGCGATTCAATGGCAATGGCTCAGCAGTCGCCTAAGGCGGCGACGATGGCAAAGAAGAGGGCGGAGAATCTTCGAGGGTTCCAGGAAAAGGAGAACAAGGAGGGGAGTGATTCAAGCTCAGATCTATTCGACCTAGAGAATCTGAAAGCGATCGAAGGGTAAGGGTACGAGAAGGGAGGGGAGGATGGAGAGGAGACAGCCAGTCCGGTGGTACCGATCTATTGGTAGGAGGGGGAGCCACCGAGTCAGGAAGAGAGCGCGCAAGGCACTAGGGCCGTGAGAGTTCTTTTTTTCTAACCTTTCTGTGAAGATTTAGAGCCATTAGATCTTTTGATCTAATGATTCATAATATTTTTAATATATACATAAATATATAATTATTATATTTTATTATCCAGGCCTCGGTTCCATCGGGTCTTGATATTAAATATCCAAATCCTACCAGTTTATATTATAGTTAAACAGATCCAAGTTCTGGTCTGAGTAAACGGGTCCCATGTTAGTACTAGACCCGAACCCATTAGATAAATACCTGTGCGTCTCGGTCTAGACCCGACCCATTAACAGCTCTACAACAAAGTATTGACAATATGCTCAAGAAGGATATAGTTAGCTATTAGATCCTAATTTCATTCAGCCACATCATAGCGTAAGCGAAAGGCAACATATTATCACTCTACCATTGCATCCATATAGGAGGCTAGTATGAGTATAAATCCTTCAGAATCGAAAGAATTGAAGGACATCTACGGTAAGTTTCTTAACAACAAGGAACTATAGAATTAGATTCCATTATATTCGAATAAGTGAATAATATATGATTGTCGGTGATATATGATGGTTAGACTGGTCCTACCAAACAAAGCATCATTAAACTTCCTGTTATATTATGATGCAAAAACATTTTTCAAAAGTACATTGATGCTTCGATCAAGTGCACAACATCATGTACATCCTCCATGCAAATTATCACTGACAAGAGACCATAGTATCGGCCATAAGGTAGATCTTGATGGAGTGGCGACCGTATAT
Source organism: Areca catechu (assembly GCA_021397845.1). Classification (NCBI taxonomy): domain Eukaryota; kingdom Viridiplantae; phylum Streptophyta; class Magnoliopsida; order Arecales; family Arecaceae; genus Areca; species Areca catechu. The sequence goes on along the minus strand of CM038053.1, from coordinate 137,378,721 downwards.
TTTCTAAATTTCATGTATTATACATTGTATCAACCTTATATTAATAGATATTGGAAAGCTTAGTAGGATGCAAAAGGCAACAGACATAGCACAAACTGCTACTAAATTCATCTATAGCCACACATCCTATTATTGATGCGAAGGTACTCAAGGAAGAGATCTTGAGACCAGATGTCACACGGTTCGCTATAAATTATATAGCACTTGATAGTCTTGTTGACATGAAAGTATACCTCTATCAAATGTTTGTCAGTACTTAGTAGGAGAGTAGATATACCAAGGCAGGCACTGAAAGCAAGGATCGCGATACCTCCCAAACCACCCGATCGAGGCGTACCGCACCATACCGACCAAGAGCCGATACGGTTTAGCTATAAAAAATTGTCCAAAATGCCGGATCGTTGAAAAAAATTCTATACCGTACCGGTATATACTGTCTTGTTCAGGCCCAGCTCTACCCAGTTCGAGTCCGGTTCGGGCCTGATTCATGTCAAACAATTAGCCATGAAGGGATTTTTTTAATTTTGTGGACCCGATACGGGTCCAGAATGGTACGATACCATATCGATCGGTGACCGATATAGAGCCCAATACCGATTCAATATTCCTTGACTGAGAGGAGCAATTTGGAGAACTTAGTGACAAACTGGCATTCTGATAATGAGCCAAGAAGATAGTGAAGGTTATCAAACCTTTATATAAGGTGCATGGGGCCGTTGATAATGAAAGATATCCCTGGCTTCTTATATCACATGATGGAGAGGGCAAAGGGTTTGATCAGGGTAGCAGATCCGAAATATATGCAGGAGTATATCAGCATCATTGATCAATGATGGAACAATTAAATGAGTAAGGCCTTGCATTTAGTAGATAAGTAGTAAATCAAGAGCACTTTGAAAATTTGACTGTTCTTATATTTGTACAAGTATACTTAATCAATTTTAAAATTTATCTGTAGCTAACTATCTGAACCCGAGAGATCAGCGCACCATACCTGGGATAGACATGGATGAGAAGTTTCTAACTATCCTATGCAATGTGATATACAAGATGGAGCCTAATCTAGAATTGCAGTAATATGCCTAGAAGTCAGGTTAAGCAATTTTTGTTAAGTTAGCTGTATCTTCAACCAGTAACATATTATAACAAGTATATTTTTTTATAGACAAATGTTTAAAAAGGGCACCAAAAAGAGCTTTGGAGATGGTGCAACAATCACAAGCAAAGCAAAGACAAATCCAGGTAGATTAGATATCAACAACGATAACTTTTACTTGACGTTACGTAGCTATTAATGTGATACAATCTTATTTTTAATTTTGCTCAATGCTTTTGCAGCTAAATGGTGAGTTCACATTGGTTTAGTGATAATAAATCTAAAATGAGTTGCCATCCAGATCCTAAACGGTCTCCTTGATTGGCTGAGCATAATTGGTCAACATTCACCCTTATCCATAGTAAATAGAAGAACCATCTGGCATAGAAATGGCTCAAAAACCTTGTATATGCTCACTACAATCAAAAATTGAGGCTCAAATGCATTCATGAGAAATTGAAGATGAAATACTTGAATTCGACTATGGGTGACTTTGTCGATGACGATGATGATCCGATGATCAAATGGCTTGTGGACCAATAGCAAGAGCCAGAGCTAAGCTAGGATCGCCTCTACAACCAGCCAATTTCGTAGCTAGGGGGATAAGTGTGAATACTAAGCAATGGACAAGCAGCAACATTCTGCATAGACTTCTAGCTGATCGACCACATCCATCCTCATAGTGTAGGGAACCAAAGTGAGGCATGATAGGAGAGCAAGTAACTGCTTAATGCAAAAATACAGAAAAATGAAAGATAGTTGCAATCCTGATGGAGAGGGTAGAGCAATCAATTCACTTAGATTTAAAGACCAAGCAAAGTGGTGATGATAGTTCTTCTAATGATCATGGATCTAGTGGTCGAGAGAGTGGAGGATAGACCATCGTTTATGTGACAACTGCAAGAGTCTTCAATTAACTGATGACTTCCAGTTTATGCATGCCACACAAAATAGGAACTACGGCGCACGAGCTCGTAAAGCCTCTAAAGATATGATTGTATACGGGCGATGGGCTCCTTGAGATCATTCAAGATAAGATGTAACTACTAGAGGTGGCAATTTATGACCCAACCCGCCAACCCGACCCGTGTTCGACCCGCCATAAACAGGTTTGGGTTTGGGATAAATGGGTTCAGGTCGTAAATGGGTCGATCTGTTTAACCCATTTAATAAACAGGTCGGGTTCAGATTTTTTAGGCCCAACCTGTTTAACCCGTTTAATATACGGGTCGGGTCGGATCGAGTCGAGTTAGGTAAACAGGATGCTATTTATTAAATAGGTTAGATCGGGTTGGGTTGGATAAACAGGTTATTCAATTGTTAAACGGGTTAAACAGGTCAGGTCAGATCGGGTTAGCAGGTTACCCGTTTAATAAACGGGTTAAACGGGTCGGGTCGGGTTACCTGTTTATTAAATGAATCAGGTTCAAGTTTTAAATTACAACCCGTTTAATAAACAGATTAGGTTCAAGTTGAGACTTTTCTAACCCGACCCATATATGACCTGACCCGTATATACCCGACCCGACTTGATTGCCATCCCTAGTAGCTACAAATAACCTCACACGTGGAGTAGGATTCATGGACATATCAGGATCCTCTTATCTATAGCCACAGATAACTTATGATCCATATAGAAATGAGTATGATACATCCAAAGCATCGTCTTTCAATAGCTACTATGCTATACAGCCTAAAGTATCTTACAGTTCGGATTTTGCTATCGCCATATTCAAATGGATCCCTCCACAGTTATATTATCAACCTAAGGATGCCTCTCAAAGCCAGAACTTCGGCAAGAGATTTAAGACCAATTACATCCAGTACACATACCTTATGGGATAAGCACAGAGTAGTACAATGCTGCTTGGTTAGAAGGATAAGCTAATATTTCTCCAGATTATGTAAGTGATCCGGATATTTATGAATAATATTAGAGCTCGAAAAGATTCTAAATTTCGATATGTATAGATTATTTATTTTTTAAAATTTTTAATTGATTTGAATATTTTAGGATTCAATAATACCTAGTCCTTGTAAGGATATCCTCAGGCTACTCCTTCAAACTTGTAATGTTATCCCCCTTTGACATAAGGTCATGTCAAATTTAATTTGCATGGCACATAATTAAAGGATGTACCAGAGTATATAAATATCAAAAACCATCAACAAACATCAATTTAGACTTAAAATCATTCAAAAAAACTTGAAAATTTGAATAGATATCTTTAAAATAAAAAAAACCAAAAAAATGGTATGCTGATTTTGAACCAGCATGCCTAGTCGTACCATGTGTCAGTATGGTACCAAGCCGGTATTGTACCGAATTAGTTGCCAATTGATACAAGTCCCGATACGAATTTGGCTAACCATGCATCCAATCATAACTATAGCTTGGACATAAGTCTCATGAACATGTTTGCATCTACCAGGTTAAAGCCCACAAGCTAAACTATACTAGCCACAAGGGTCCTTTCAATGAACCAAGCCTACACGCATCTCGAATCATGACATAAAAAAAATTCTTGAAAAAGGACCTCCGAATGGACAATCAACACGTACCACCAAAGCATCAATATATAGCTAAAGCATTAAGTACCATGCCTTAAAACTATTTACTAACAATTAATTGGTAAACTTGTATTCACATGCGATATGAAGCTTTTGAGCCAAAAAAAAAAAAATCTATTTCAATCTTTATTTGTTCCACATCACTCAGAAACATTCTATCTCTAACACAATGTTTGTGTTGTCATATGGAAGACTCCAAAAATATATAGACATATACATAAATAATTAAAGAAAAAAATAACACAGGAGCATGAGATAGTAGGAAATATTGACATAAATAGTGACAAATACTGTTATTTTCTTTTCATCAGCAAAATAAGTCTCCAAATATTTTAAAGAATTCAAATATTTTAAAGTTTTATTAGGCAGATTCTTGAATATTAGCCAAAAGAAACTACCTACAATAACTGAATGACAAAATTGGTAAAGGGAATGATTGCTGAAATCTAGTTAAAATCATAAAGGCAGCAAATAGTATTAGTTAGATAATAGCTGCTTTGAGAGAAGACAAGAAACACAACATGTATGTTGATACAAGCTGTAGACTTTCAGTTTCCTTGAATCCTTTTTTTCCTGCACCATGCTTAAAAGTTTAACAATATGAAAATTTCCGAGCCAAAATGTTATGTATATGAGTGGTGATAGTTCAGCATTATTGCAGAAAGCTAGAGATACTAACCATCACAAACTCGACAAATGCAATGCGAGTCAAATGCTGATAGTCTCCAAGCAATCTCAAGCGATAGACCTGTACCATATAAGATTATGTCACAAAATTAAATAATACTAACAACAATAATAATATTTGAAAATGAACAAAATGACCACAATTTGAAGATAGAGAGACTGCAAACCTCGCCACATAGAGTCTCAAAGAAGAGTTTAACTTCTGCCTGTGAAACCTGCAGAAAGCTTTGATGGGAAAAGTGGTTCTAGGGATGCATGAATGGTGTAATGTAAAATTTGGAAGAATGATTCAACAAATTTATAGTTTACCTTCTTGTCAATATTTGTGCAATAAACAGTCCTTGCGCACATCTCACGTTCATCATCAGACTAAAGACCACAGAAATGGTTAAAAGTTAGCCACTGATCAACAAGACATCAAGAGCAGGAATATATAACATGTATGGCATCTCTGAATTAATACCATAACAATTTTAAATCTCTTACCCTTGGCAAAAATGTCGGGTTAACAGGTGCAATTGCAGTCTTGGAAGGAAGCACCCTTACTGGGTAATATCCAAGAACAGTTCCTGACAAATTTAAAGCAGCTCTTGCACCTTCTGAAGTTGCATCATCACATGACAACAATCAATGATATTAAACTTTATAATATAAGAAGCTAAGCAAGAAAATATATGCATGTATTGGTAATCACCCTCATCAGTGAACTCTATGAAAGCAAAACGAAGAACAGAGTTTGGATCCCCACACATACGGCAGTCAACAACCTTCAGCAATAAGGAAAAGGTTAAACTTTATATGAATTATATTCCACACAAATTCAAAGGAGACGAAAGAAACTTACCTGTCCACAGTTAATGAATAGTCCTGCAAGCTGTTCTTCAGTAACCTAGATCCCAAGAGTTATATGTCAAACCTTCCCCTCAATTAAATGAAGGATGAATGGAACAAGGTAAAGAGGTTTTTTTATTAAAACAGAAATCCTAACGGTGATCTAAACAGAGAATAAACTTCCTGTCCATTGTGAAGAAATCATGAAAATCAAGGAATACCAAATTTTTGAGGCCTGTTTGACATGTGATACAGAAGTTTCCATAAACCATAAACTATCAAAGCAAAGTGTAAACAACAATCAGCTGCCCAGATCAAACATTACTAATGATGCTTCCCATAGTAATTCAATCAATGTTCTTTTTTCGAGACACCCAAGGGTTGGTCTTTTCATACCCTTTGACACAATCTTAGAGTACAGGCAAACTACACAAACCCACCCACCCTCTGCATTATGGATTACAATAAAGAAAAAAGCTAGTTTAAAACAATTTTACTATGAAAAAAAAAAAAGAAAATGAAGCAATAGGAATTAACAGGCAGGCCTTCGAAAGTGTATTTGGATTCCAAATACTGGGTCTTTTTGATTATTGAGTGAAGGATACAAAGACAGAAAGAGATGAAAGAATGTGCATTTGAGATAAAAGTGACAGAAAATACAGGACAATAGAGAGCTTCAACATTTAAAGATAGTCACTAGTCAAGTGAGAGGATAAGTTCATTCAGATTAAAGTAATAATTTGTGTTGTTAAAGGAGTGACATGTGAAAAATTTTCATAGTAATCGCCAAATCAGTCTAAACAACATTCAAATGCTTCTTATCATCTTACTGCAAGAGCATAGAAATTGTCTGAATTTAATCAGACATTTAAATTTACTGAACGCTTTGAGCATGTATGGTATTTTAGTGCTGTAGAACAATATGTTGACAAAGGTATTTTTATGACCCAAAAGGATGCCAAGTCCTTGATGTTTAGGACCTAATGTAGACTGCTTGGTTTTCAAGAGTGATAGAGTGACTTCAATATGCTCCTTTTTTCCTCTAATAAGATAGTAGTAATAAATCAAAATAAAAATCAAGATAATCCAAGGATATATTCATTAGTAATATTTTTATCAAGGTTCATCAAATGGATATTGGGAACTGCACCAGCCAGCAACTAGTACTGTACCAATTCAACCTAGAGGGATCCTCGAATGCATGCTTCTTGATCTTAGATATGATGGCTTAGTTGATTTAGGTTCAGATCATCACTGATTGGGAGATGCACAGGTCGAGGGGCTTTGGACCCATAACCTTCAAGGAGCAGTTAATGAGGGACACTTACTGGAACCATGGGGATGAAGAGGGAGAGGGGGAGAGGGAGAAGAAGGGAGAGAGATCAGCTCATCTGGGCCATGGGCAAAGCCTCCCTCAAATCCAGGGCCCTGATCCCTTGATCCAACCAAGAACGATCATCGAATACATGGTACTTGATCTCAGATCTGATGGTTTGGTTGCTTTAGGTGCAAATCATCATCGATCAGGAGGCCAGGAGGTCGAGGGGATGCATGGGCAAATCCCGGAAGGGAGGAGCATCACCATGAACCATGCCTAGTCCCGAGGCACAACAAGTTCCATTGTGGTGGAGGTTGCCATGAGATTGGCAACAGTGACAACGGTCAAAGTACTAGAGGAGAGGATGGTAAGGTGAGAGAGGAGATCTAGAAGCTTCGAGAAAGGGCGGAGTCTAACTGGAGGTTTCAAGAAAGTGAGAAATAGAGCCGGTAAAGAGATGAACCAGAGATGAGCCGTACCAGACCAATAAATAAACCACTATGAACCGAACAAAAAAGCCATTTCATCTAGGTAACTGACCAATTTGAGATGGTATGCCCTGAAGAAAGTGGTTCGGGATGGTTCCATCATCCTTGGTTTTTATCATTAACCAGTGTAAGGAGTATATCATATCATATCATATCTTGCTGGATTTGAAGTAGCATCTATACAATCTGCACCATTAACAAAAAAGCATGCACATTTTCAACAGGATAGTGGTAGTTAAGGAACTATTATACCATTGCAGCACAAAAGAGTGGATTTACAATACAATCATGCAAAATGTCACATTGCATTGAAGAGTATAAAGAAGTGGAACACAAAAATATAGTTAGGTACTTTAGGACAAGATTGATATTTTGCAAACAACTACACATTTACCAATATGTGGCAGAGGATAATGGCTCAAACAATTTAGTAGGTTAGCCAAGTAAATGAAATGCTTAGAGAAGCTTCTTCAAGGGGAGATATGGAGAAAAAGGCTTGGCTTGGCCAGCTAGAGAAACGGCGGAACATAAATACAACGGGACACTAGCAATTAGCAGTAACAAAATGAGGGTAGGCATATTAGATGGAACATCATATAGACTATAGAAAATGCTATGAAGAATGGATACAAATATATGATATGACACAGTATAAGTACATGCAACGTAACAGATCTTGAAAAAGCAGGATGTATTATAACAAGGATATATCAAATAGCATATATATATAATATATGTGCATAGATATTATCTATGCATGTACCTATTGTTTATATGTATACATATTATGTATGTACATGATACATATTACGTATATCCATATATGATATGTATAGACATATATATTATCTATCTATATATAATATAAGCAAACATATAAAGATTTATAATATGTACATATATAGATATATATATTAATACATCAGTATTTGGTTAGTCCAACATGGCGCCAAAGTTCCAATCCGTGCCAGAACACGCATGAGCCAACCTGGATGACCAGGCCACCTCTCAACACCTCACCACCTGGACATCAAACCGCGCACTCACCAACCATCTACTAGACATCAACTGTTGTCGAGTTCACCCCCGTCCATCGCAGTCAAGCGTGCTCTAGGAGTGGCTACCATTAATGCTTGCCACGTAAGGAATGCCCCGTTGCAAAGACGTGCTAACCTCCACTCTTTATTCCACTAACCATGGTATGGCCCCTGCCACGGGCATGCCTGCAACAAATAGGATGCACCAGACGCCACTCCCCTGCAACACATACCATACCTCTTCCAGGTTCAGGTACATGCTTATAAACTTCTTCCCTGGGATCCTCCAGGTAAGTCCAAGCAGAGCAAAGAACAAAAAAAAACAAGGAGCCAAGCCAAAGACGGAACAGAGAGCCCTCATTTCCTAAAAGTCCTTCCTTTCAGACAGAGATCCTCTTCTCACTCTCAAAGCATATCCTGAGCTCCCTGATAACCATCGAGCTTTTCATAACTCACTGCCTCGCCCAGTGTTCATCAAGGCATTTGCAAGCCATCCTGCATACTTTCCACCTTCCATAAAGTATCCCGACCTCCGCAACTCTACTCGACCTCCGCAACTCTACTCACTCATGTGCCTCATCGGAAGCAAGTCTCATACGTGCTAAGAACCCCTTCTTCCATGTACCCTATTTCATCTCCTTCCTTCGCTCCTCTGACTTCTCCTCCGCTCTCTAAATCCAGAGAGGACTCCAAGCCTCCTTTATAACTTTTTCGGAAGACTGACTTAGACATCAGAGGATCCACCATCGAGAAACCCCCATTATGTGTGGACTTTCTAGTATTCTTTATCTTGCAGGGCCCGACTCTCAGCAATAGAACCCTGTGAGACCCGACTCCACGTCAGCAGCTGATGCGCATCGCAACGCACCGATTTAGTACCTTAATTCCACTATTCTTATGAAGCGTAGAGGGAGTAAAAATCGAATCCACAAGGACCTTTGAGTTATTTCAAAAGTAAAATGCGAAACAGAAATTAAACTAAAAAGGGAATTAACAGGAAATTAGCAGTGAAAGTAATCTAGAGATGATCTATCTTGGCGAGAGCATGACCCGTACACGTAAATCACGGCCTGTCCCTTTTAGGAATAGATCAGTCAAAATGATAGTGAAAATAATAAAGATATGACCTATCTTAGCGAAACCACAGCCCGTATCCATAGATCACGGCCCGTTCCTTTTGGAAATAGATCAGTCAAGATTATAGTCACATAGAGTGACTTACCTCTAAAGCTTTGCACTGCTCATAAACCTGCTTCAAACAAGATAAAGAAAAGAAGAGAACATGAATTAATTGGAAACTCTTTTCATTTGATAAAGTGAAGAGTACATCAAATGAACATTAACATATAAACCCTCTTTTCCAAATAAGCTTCTAGGGTGAAACTGCAGCATATCCGAAGATGGAGCAGTCCAGTGATGCGATGGAGAGTGGAGATTGGGAACCAGGACCAGTGTAGTGAAAGCGGGAACCAAGCCAGTGCAGTGGAAGTGGAAACCACTCAAGGTGATGGGGATTGAAGAGCATAGAGAAGGGAGAGAAGCGGAATAGAAGTGGAATAGAAGAGGGATAAGAGAGGAATAAGAGGAATAGCAGAGGGATAGCAGAGAAATAGAAGAAATAGAAGAGAAATATAGGAGGAATAGAAGAGAAATAGAGGAATAGAGAGGAATAAAGGGGAATAAAGGAGGAATAGAGAGGAATAGAGAGGAATAGAGGAGGAATAGAGAGTGGAAGAAGAGGCTATGGGCCTCCATCTCTGGACTGATCCCAAACCCACTCCACTGGACTCCCTGTTTTAGGGAGTAATGAGCTCCAACAACCCAACAACCCACTGTTCTGCTTTTCTAACTAAGCTCCCACGATTCAACTATGTCCAACTGAATTCAGTTCCAACAATGGTTGTTCCAACGACATCCGTTCAATTGAGCAATGACCTCCGGCCTCCAACCTCCGAACTACTACAACAAACCTAGCAAAGCCATCTCTGTGGCTCGAACAAATAGCAAGCCGACGATGGGGATCTCAGGATGGCAGATGATGGCCAGTGATCGAGATGCCGGACATGGAACCAGGACGGTCTCGGACAGCATCTATGACCGATGCTTGGCTTTTGGATGGCTTAGGCAGCGACAAAGAATTGGTGGATGGCAATTGCAACGGCTTGGGATCATGGATTCTAGCCTCCTCGGCGGCAAGGGGGAGTACTGGCAGCTTCTCCGACCTGCGGTGGGGTCTCAGGAAGTCTGGCGGCGTGGAATGGCCGTGAAAAAAAAGAGACCGTTGGTCTTTTCCAGTCGTTTTCCGACCAAGGGAGACCTCTCCGACCGGCAAGGGTGGCGATGGGGGCTTGGGCAGCGGCGAAGCAGCAACTCCGACAAGTTTCGGCGCAATCTAAACTTCGTAGTCCATGGCTCTGCTCCGTGGACCATTGGCCATGGCTGCCCGTGGACCACAAGACCAATCATAGACCGAGCGACTAGTCCATGATGAACCAGCTGCTTTAAACTTCATGCAATTTCTTTATTAATCCTTCAAAAATTAATTCTGGGTTCATTTCAAGCTCGATATGCTTCAAACTTGTTTCATTTGAACCCATAAATCGAGCTCTTCGCGTTGGCGCTCTCCTTTCCTACAAATGATATATAAAAGTATCAATTTTAAAAAAATAAAGATAATTTGATTATTAAATTAATACTTTTATATATGTGTATAACGTAGTTATCACACCCCCAACTTGAACTTTGCTCGTCCTCGAGTAAAACAGATGGATTATCCATGTGTATCAACCCGTTCTTGAATTAGATGTTAACCTAAGCAACCCTAAAAGCAGATGATACCTAGTCAGACCACTACTAAGATACTTCATCGGATTATTAATTCAACTCAATTAGTGATCAGGCGGAGCCCATAAAAATTTCTAGAGCTTATAAAAATTTCTATGGGTTTAGTGAAGTATCTTTTTGCCAGTTGGTTTTTTTCCTTTTTTTTTTTTAATTGTAGTGTCATGTCCAAGCCTCTTAAGTATTAGTATTCTTCCCTTTTTGACGCGAACCATAATGCTTACTTAGGCGAAGGGGCCCGATTACTCAGGGAGGTACCATTGCTTAACAGATTTCTTGACCTTCTCACCTTTTAACGCGAACTACAATGCTTACCTAGGCGACGAGGCCCAGTTACTCAGTAAGAGTTCAAGCAAAACTGTGAGATGGGACTAACTTTTTTTATCAAGAAAAAAACTTTAGCATATTTGACCTTTTGATTTATACCCCATAAAGTAGATTCTTTATTGATATCAATGGTCAAAAGGTTCTGAAATTATTCCATGAAATTATTTATGATCTAAACCCTGCCATTTATTGAGTTTCATTGATAATTTATCCCTCAAACCGTACTCGAAGATCTAAGCAAGTCAAGTTTTTCTCTCCCCCTAACTTAATCGACATTATCCTCAATGAAGGAAGATTAAAAAATATATATGACAAGGAAAGATACCACCTGGAAGGGTGCTTGAACTAGATGTTCCTTTATTGTCATACTCCTCTCACTTTATTATTCCCCTAAAAGAAATGGAAGTAACTAATTAAAAATAAAAGCATAAACTGGGTTGCCTCCCAGGAGCACTAAGTTTAAAGTCTTCAGCCAGACTTAGTGGATCTTCTAGATTATGTTGATTGATACATCCACTAAATTATTAGATATACTTAGCCATGGTGGATGGTTGGACGAAATCCAATCAGTAGTGTCCTACACGATATCTTTGTCACACAAATCTACAAGATATGTCTCCTGATAATAAATACTCGGAGATGGCTTGGTAAGCATAGTAGATATTGATTCTAGTGCAGGGGTTAAGTAAATATGGAGGGTACAACAAATTGCTCAAATTTTGGTGTCCAAGGTGGATCTAATAAATCACTCAGGTTCTCCACGCTATCTATCCCAGTGCAGTTCAGATGTTTGCGAGATGGGTCCCCAGTAAAGTTATCAGGGCTATCATACTCAAGGACTGCATTACTTGGTTCTGGAAATGACAATTTGGTTGGGCAGTCTACTGGTAAATCAAAGATTGGCTCTTTAATAGCTTCTTTGGAGTTATTTGGTAAACCTACAAGTTGGGTTTCCTGGTCAAGGATTACATCATGTTCGAAGAATGGATCATTCATCTTGACTAAGAGTGGCTCTTGCTCCAATGAAGGTGAGGTTTTTTCTAATAAGGAAGCTATTGGTGTATCAGGGAGATGGGTCATCTGCTCATGTTTCGTGGTCCATGGAGGAGTGGAACTAGGTGATTCTAATAATGCATTCACTTCATCCATGTACCCATTTATGTAAAAACTGTCCATATCAAAATGGACTAAACAGGCTTGTAAAAGGTCTTGGGTGGGCATGTTAGGGGTGGTTGATTCTACAAATTCCTCTAGCACGTTTACCTCATCAAATCCAATATCTTGTGGTCCTTTAATCACACTAAATATGTTCAACCTCAACTTTTGATTCCCAAATGACACATCCATGGCTCCTATCCTACAATTGATGCAAGCATTTGCTATAGCTAGGAAGGGTCAGCCTAGGATAATGGAAATGTGTCTTGGATTGCTACTTGATTCCATGTCGAGGACTAAGAAGTCAACTGGAAAATAAAAATCATCTATTTCGACTAGGACATCCTCAAGCATCCCACGTGGTACCTTAATTGATCTGTCGGCTAACTGCAGGGTGATCGAAGTAGATTTCAATTCTCCTAGTCCAAAGAGTTCATACACCGAGCTAGGTAAAAGGTTTACACTAGCCCCTAAGTCCAGGAGAGCTTTTTCAATATGAAAGTTCCCTATGACACAAGAAATAATGGAAGCTCTTAGATCCTTGAGTTTCAGAGGGATGGTGCTGGAAGATAGAACTAGCATGTTCCGTAAGGCATACTTTCTTTGAAATTTGTGATCTAGATTTATATTTCTGGGTATACAAATCTTTAAAAAATTTAGCATATGCCGGAACCTGTTTAATTGCATCCAGGAGGAGAAGATTAATTTGAACTTGCTCAAATAATTCAAGTGTCTCCTCGAGTCCTTTCTTCTTCTCGGCAGCAATAGGGGCTTTCAGGGCATCTAGGTATGGTGCCTTGGGCAAGTAAGGTGGTTCTGGTACAATCGGTTCATCTTCTTTTCTCAGCTCCCCCTTATCCTTAGATGGTTCTGATTTAGGTTGGGTTGGAGGTGTGGGGCAGGTCTCATTGGTTTTGCTAGGTTGCTCGATAACCTTTCCGTTCCTAAGAGTCATTACTGATTTGGCATGTTCAGAAAAGGTTTATGGGATTTTAGAGCTTCCAGCCATGAATTGTCCTTTCAAGTTACTAATGGGCTGGCTAGGTAACTTACCTTCCTCCCTTCTATTGAGAGTTGTATTTAGCTGATTTATCTAGGCTTCTAGCTTGATAATGGACTGAATGTGGGAGTGGAGTTGATTACTCATTTCTAACCTTTCAATACTTGGTGCAGCCTCTCGTCGAAGGTAGGATCATGATTATTCGATGGAGGTTGTGGGGCACTCGAGTGTTGCGAATATGGCATGCTTCCAAAGTTGGTCTCCTGATAGTTGGGCCTAACTGATCTTGGATTAATAGCAGGTTAGGGTTTCCAAGAAAAATTTGGATGATTTCGCCAGCCAGGATTGTAGGTGTTTGAATATGGATCATTTCTTGGTCCATGAGCTTGTTGAGCTTGGGATTGTTGAACCTATTCATGAACAAATTCAAGAAATTGGGCAATAACAGGACACTCTGTGATATGGTGGGTAGGGCTAGAGCAAATTGTGCAAACTTTTTGTTCCATATTAGTATAGGTGGGGTAGGAGAGTGTCCCTTACTAAACATGCGATCCATCCTTTGGGACAACTCCACTATCTTTTGTGACATCTCATTCATTTTATTATGGACATCTATGAAGTGACCAACTTCATAGATTCCATCCCTTTTTTGAGCAATAAGTCTGTCACTACCTAAAACAGACATATAATGTAAAGAATTTTCACTTAATATTTCAAACAATTGCCATGCCTCATCCTCACTTTTCAACATGAAAATTCTTCCACATGAGGCATCAACCATCTGGCGGTGTTTCTCTAGTAGGCCATCATAGAAATACTAGAATAGTTGCCATTTTGGAACTGCATGATGTGGACATTTTCTAATCAATTCTTTCAACCTCTTTCATGTCTCATGAAACATTTCTCTGTCTAACTGGGAAAAACTGGTTATGGCTTTTTTAGTTTGATTCGTTTTTCCTATTGGAAAGTATTTCTTAAGAAATTCTTTCTGAAGTTGATCACAAGTTAAAATGGTTACAATGTCTAGAAAATTTAACCAGTACTTGGCTCTATCTTTGAGAGAAAAAGGAAACAACTTAAGTCTAAGGGCATCATCGAAAAAATTTTGGATTTTGACAATTGAACATAGTTCCAAGAATTCACCCAAATGTTTGTAGGGGTCTTCATTTGCAAGTCCTCATTTGCAAGTCCATAGAAAAATGGTAACATCTGAATTGTGCTGGACTTAATTTCACACTGAACAGCCTCTATTGAGGGTATTTGGATACAAGGTGAATAATGTACTTTGAAGGAGTGAAGTACTCCATCAATTGTCGTGGAGGATCGATTTCTTGATTGGGGTCTATAGTATGTGATATGTTTGCTCTACAGGTTCTATCTATTTCGGGATCTAAGGATATGATTTCAGGTTTTGAAAACCAACGGCCTAACATACACCCTACAACAATACTTTAAAGTAAACAGTAATTCAATGTTTTTTTTAATAATAAATTGGAAGAATGAGAGAAAGAGGATCTAAAGGAAAGACTCCTAAGAGAATCATATGCTAGAGAGAAAAGAGAGCTATGTTAATTTTTTTTCCTCTTTTCTTTTTTTTTCAAACAAATAATACAAACAAAATCAATTATATCCTAGAGTTAACCTGGAACTAGACGGCTCCTAACTGTTCCAAAGTTACCTTCGAGCATTCCAAGCCCAAGATCAATCAACTGACCCGGCCAGGTAAGTGAAAGGTTGGTGGGGTCCCCCCATTATTTGCCTTAGACACCAATTAAAATTGGTCAGGTAAGCGAATGGAACCAATTAAAGAACCACCTTCCTTCGAGCTCTTGTCCCTAAACCACTTGCCTTAGACACCGAGCAACTAAATGATCTGAACCCGGTACAACTCTAGGATTTCCTTGTCCTATTGAGCTTGAATTTTCTAAGACTGGCATCTAGTTAATTTTAGAGTTAAGGTCTAGGTCAATGCACATACAGGAAAATGATTTGTGGGCCAAGGATAATGACGTCCCCACCTTATCTGGTTAATGAGGTTAAGTGTCCTTAAGTCAATTGTGGAAAGATGAATGCAACAAGCAAGGTGTCCAAATCTTGAAATTATCAACAAACAAAATTACACTAATTACTTTTTTTTTTAATTTGATGGTTAAATTTTTAATCTCCTACCAAATTATGAGGATTTTACGGAAAGTTTTTTAAGTCTTCAAAAAAAAATACTAACAAACAATTTTTTTTAATTTTGATTTTTTTTTTAAATAACGCCAAAAAATTCTCGGCAACGACACTAAAAATCTGATGCGCGTTACAACGCACCGATTTAGTACCTTAATTCCATTATTCTTGCGAAGCATAGTGGGAGTAAGGGTCGAATCCACAGGAACCTTTGAGTTATTTCAAAAATAAAATGTGCAACATAAATTAAACTAGAAAGGAAATTAACAGGAAATTAGCAGGGAAAGTAATCTAGAGATGATCTATTTTAGCGAGAGCACGGCCCATCCCTCTTGGAAATAGATCAGTCAAAATGATAGTGAAAATAATCAAAATATGACCTATTTTAGCGAGAGCACGGTCTGTACCCATAGATCATGGTCCGTCCCTTTTGGAAATAGATCGATCAAGATTATAGTCACGTAGAATGACTTACCTCTAAAACTTTGCACTGTTTATAAACCTGCTTCAGACAAAATAAAGAAAACAAGAGAACATGAATTAATTGGAAGCTCTTTTCATTTGATAAAATGAAGAGTACATCAGATGAATATTAAAATATAAACCCCTTTTTCCAAATAAGCTTCCAGGGTAAAACTGCAGTATATCTGAAGATAGAGCAGTCCGATGACGCGAGGAGAGTGGAGACTGGGAACCAGTGCTTCCAGGGTAAAACTGCAGTATATCTGAAGATAGAGCAGTCCGATGACACGATGGAGAGTGGAGACTGGGAACCAGTGCCAGTGCAGTGGGAGTGGGAACCAGTGCCAGTGCAGTGGAAGTGGAAACCAGTCAAGGTGATAGGGATTGAAGAGAGAGAGCAGAGAAGGGAGAGAAGTGGAATAGAAGTAGAACAAAAGTGGGATAAGAGAGGAATAGCAGAGGAATAGAAGAAATAGAGGAATAGAAAAGAAATAGAGAAATAAAGGAGGAACAGAGAATAAATAGAGAGGAATAAAGGAGGAATAAAGAGGAATAAAGGAGAATAAAGAGGAATAGAGAGTGGAAGAAGAAGCTCTGGGCCTCGATCTCTGGACTGATCCCAAACTCCCTCCGCTGGCCTCCCTTTTATAGGCAGTAATGAGCTCCAACAACCCAACAACCCACTGTTCTACCGTTCTAACTAAGCTCCCACGATCCAACTGAATTCAGTTCCAACAATGGTTATTCCAACGACATCCATTCAACTGAGCAACGACCTCCGGCCTCCAACCTTCGAACTGCTCCAACAAACCCAGCGAAGCTATCTCTGTGGCTCGAACAAACAGCAGGCCGGCGATGGGGATCTCAGGATGGCGGATGATGGCCGGTGATCGAGATGCCGAACATAGAACCAGGATGGTCTCGGACGGCATCTATGACCGATGCTTGGCTCTTGGATGGCTCGGGCAGCGGCCAAGAATTGGTGGATGGCAACTACAACGGCTTGGGATCATGGATTCTGGCCTCAATAGAGAGGGAAGAGTACCGGCAACTTCTCCGACCAGCGGTGGGGGTCTTAGGAAGTCCAGCGGCATGCAATGGCCGTGAAGGAAAAAGAGGAGACCGCTGGTCGTTTCCGGTCGTTTTCCGATCAAGAGAGGCCTCTCCGGCCGGCAAAGGTGACGTCGGGGGCTTGGGCGACGGCGAAGCAGCAACTCCGGCAAGTTTTGGTGCAAACTGAACTTCGTGGTCCGCGGCTCTGCTCTGTGAACCACTGTCCATGGCTGCCCGTGGACCACGGCTCTGCTCCGTGAACCACTGGCCATGCAATTTCTTTATTAACCTTCAAAAATTAATTCTAGATTCATTTCAAGCCCGATTCGCTTCAAACTTATTTCATTTGAACCCATAAATCGAGCTCTTGCATTGGCGCTCTCCTTTCTTGCAAATGATATATAAAAATATCAATTTTAAAAGAATAAAGATAATTGATTATTAAATTAATATTTTTATATATATGTATAACGTAGTTATCAGCAGCAATCTCAGCTCCAGCCCTATCCGAGTCAAGCCCAAGTCAGCCTAACTTCCAGTCCGGCAATAAATTGGTGCTAAAGGTAGGGCAGTGACCCGTAAACTTCATTAAGGTTTGGAGTTTGCCTCTAGACACTTCTTGTCTCTAGTTCGCGCCATAGTTAAAGAAAAAAGGACAATCATCCACTCCCGCCGAGGCAACGCAGCCTTGGCCATCTCATTTCTAGTTCCTCCGAAAGCAGAAGAGGTGGGGTCGTCGGTTGCTCCGATCGTCAATGTCGAGTAGCTCCAACAACTTTTCCAACAAGTCGAGGCACTGATGACTTTGGTGCAGAGACTACAGTAGGCTTGGTGGAGGCAGAGCCAGCGCCACTCGTCTCCATGCATCCATCCTCTCCAGGACGAGGCGATCAACTTGGAGTGCGAGGCAAACTCGGAGTGCGAGGCAAGCCTCGAGTTGCTTCCATTACCGAGCAAGAGGCCCTTTGGGTGAGGCAATCAGCCCAAAGTGCGAGGCAAGCCTCCCATCGAGCCTCATCCCAACTAGTCGCATCTCGCAGTCACCACTCCCATCGAGAGCTAGACAAGGTGCATCAATCTGACTCTCCTATTTCTATTCTCTTTCCCTATGCAGGATACTTCGCAAGAGAAATCTTCGAGCCACCGCCTCACTTGATAGTCTGGAGGACGAGTCGAGCTGGCTCATAAGCTCCAGGAGGTAGACAACTACCTGAAGAAGCTTCGTCGACAGAACCTGTCTTCGGGTGGCAAATCTCAATTCTTGGTTCGCCCTCCATTTTCTCACAACATCATGAAGGAACCGGTGCCTCACCATTTCAAAGTACCTACCATGGAAGCCTACTACAGCACCATCGACCCCTCGATCATTTGGAGAGCTTTAAATCTCTCATGCTTCTTCAAGGGACATCTAATGCCGTTATGTGCAAATCCTTCCCAACCACCTTGAGGAAAATGGCTAAAACTTAGTATACCCGACTCCAACCGGAATCGATCCACTCTTTTAAAAAGTTTGGCCATCGATTTATGGCCCAATTACAAAGCAGCAAGCAGCCCAAGCAAGGCTCTGACTTCCTCTTCTCCATTCAGCAAGAAGGCGAGTTTCTTTGCCACTACATGGATCACTTCAAAGCGGCAATGCTAGAAGTCCATAGTCTCGAGCCCTCCGTCGCTATGTCAGCCTTGAAGAAGGGGTTGCACGGAGGCATTTTCTATTTCTTCCTCTCCAAAAAGTTTTCCAGAAACCTTCTGAGCTCTTGGCCAATGCTGAAAAGTATGTCAACGCCGAGAAAGGCATGGTAAAGTAGAAGGTTGACCGAAAGCACGTACGAGAGGATCACTCCCGTCCTCCCTTTTCTCCTCAGCCACAGCAGCAGAAGAAGAACAAGAAGTTCCATCGCCAATCTGGAAGTTCCAAGCCAACCCGTCATGAGGACTTCATTCCTCTAAATGCTTTCCAAGGACAAATCCTAATGGAGATCAAAAATCAAGATATTGTCCACTGACCAAAAAAGATGAGCAAGAAAGCTTGGAAGGATCCCAATAAATACTGCCAATTCTATCAAGATCATGGGCATGATACCAAGAATTGCTTCTCCTTAAAGAAGGAGATCAGGGAGCTAATTTGGCATAAGTACCTGCATGGCTACATCAGTCAACCTAGCACCTCTGAGACTACCAGCCAAGAGTCATAGCCGATAGCCAAACCCCCTGCGAAGAACAATATTCTCATCGGCACCATCTCCAATGGATTGGCCGCTAGGAGGGCAAGCTCCTCTGGACGGCAAGCCTATGCCAGGGTGGCCCAGCTAGAGATCTCTCAACCCAAGCATCAGAGGACGAGGGAGGAGCCCTTCACTTTCTTCGCTACCGATGCGAATAGAGTTCTATTTCCGCATGATGATCTCGTAGTTATTTTCCTTACTATCTCAAACTATGATGTAAGAAGAATCCTAGTCGATATGGAAGCTTCGCAGATATTTTATTTTATGATGCTCTCTCAAATGAGCTTGTCCAAGGATTGTCTCCGAACGGCTAACTCTCTCTTGATTGGCTTCTCTGAATATACTATTCTCGTTGAGGACATCGTGACTCTTCTTGTGACTACTGGCCGGACCTCGAGACGAGCAACGATCTTTCGAGATTTCCTAGTAGTTAGGATCCGGCAACCTACAATGCCATTTTGGGGAGACCTGGTTTGAATGCTCTCCGGGCCGTGGTCTCGACCTACCACCTGATTATGAAGTTTTCCACTCCCCATGGGATGGGCAAGATTCGAGGTGACCAAGCTTTAGCAAGGCGATGTTATGTGGTAACCCTTAAAAATAAGAATAAGAGAAGAGATTAGGGATGAGAAATAAGAGAATCATATATAGAAAATTCTACACTTCAATTCTCCATCAATCAAAAAACCATCCCAATGATTTCTTACAAGCCTGTATTTATAGGCTTACAACCCCACATTTGGAAAATAGCAAAATTAAGCAACATGCCTTAATAAAATAAAAAATATCCAAAATAAATATAGAATCCTGTAAATAAAGAAAACAAATCAAATCAGCAAATTAAAGAAATCCTAATCAAATTAGGATTTCCATCCATGCCTAGTATAAACGAGTAAAGGTGACTTAGGATTTCAATTATTGTATCATTCTTAATCATAAAAAATGAGCATCATTAAATCTTACTAATACACCTGGAACCAAGTGTCCAGCATGGTGCAAAAGATCTAGCCACAACCCTACATATGTCCACATGGCGGACGGTGATGCGAGCACCCAATATCGGCCACCTAACTACTAAGGACCGCGTGGAGGAAGCTCTATACTCCCCTTCCACTGAATAGCGGACCATTCCGCACTGCGCTTCACAATCATGCAAAGTCATCCATTCATCTACAGCTCCCAAGAATGCACTTTAGGAAAAGGTTATTGTAGTAAAGACATACAAGCCACCATTCCCTACTACTCAAACCATAGTCTCAATGATGACAAGTACTTTCCTACAAAGCCTTGTCCTAGAACCCTCCAAGTAAGAAAGAAGTCAACCAATAAGGGAGGACAAGGGGCCTTCTCCCGAGAGAGAGAGAGAGACAAACCCCAGATGCACTGGAGTTCAGCTCCTCTAAGAAGCACCGATCACCTCCCACTCTCACATTCACCACTCTCACGGTCTATTTCCACCAATGCTCTTTCCATCCTTTGTACTCTGATCCATCATGTCTATCATTCACTCCCTCTTGAGATCTTTTACTATTCACATCCACAAGAGACTGACTTAAATATCAGAGTCCACCGACGGGGAACCCCCACCCCGTCATGTCTAAACTTTTGTCTCTGGTGGTTGCGTAAGTCTAGACCGGGAGGTCGATCGCATGCATGGCATTTGTCACTAACTACAAGGGCTATTTCTGGAGGCCCTACAATCGCCCTCCATCTCCAACTCCAAAACGACGACCCTGAGTCAGCTCACCCTTGCTATGGCAACATTTACCATAGCTATTCTAGCTAAAATGGACCACTATTAGGCAACATTAAATCTCACCATCGATAACATGGACTTTAACTCCACAAATTTATGTTTAGAGCTATTCTAGCAAAAAACAAGCATCATTCTTAACCATAAAAAAGGAAAAGCAAAAGTTAGCATCATCATGTATCAATATTGAATAATTTCATAATATATTTCTACATAATATAAACATTGGAAAATCTAGTAAACTCAAGTCTAGATATATTTTGCCATTTATTTATAATTTATGCCCTAAATCTTACATTTACTCCAAATTATTCATTTTTCTATAATAATAAAAAGAACAAAAAATCTATAAAAATGTTATTATAGAAATAGGTGCATCTAACATGCATATAACCAAGGTTGGCTGTAACAATACTCGTACCAGTAGCCCGATGGTATGGTATGAAATGGTACCATGCCATGCCATTTTTGGCCTTATTGCTAAATGGAGAGCCATAAAGGGAGGGGAAGGGGAAGGAGAGGGGGAGGGGGAGAGAGAGAGAGACATGGAGAAAGAGGGATAGGGAGGGAGAGAAAGAAAAAGAGGCTAAGAGATGGTTCGAAAGCCCCTCATCTCATCCTTCATTTGCCGTAGGTTAGGGTTGCCCCTATTTCAAATGATGCAAGGGCCGTTCCTTTTTTTTTGAATGGCTAACTTCAATTGTGAAATCCAAAGAAAACTAGGGTACAACCCTTGTTTCATTCGAAACAAGAATAACCCCTACAAATAACGGATGAAGGATGAGACAATAGCTTTTGAACCCTCTCTCGGCCTCTCCCTCTCTCTCCCTTCTCTCCCTCATTGGATTTTTCAAGCCAAGGGGCAGAATCACATTGATCCACCCTCAATACAGTTTGGTATACCCCAAACTGAGCCGTTTGAAATTGTATGGCATTCCTTGCATACAACAATATCCAACAATGCTAAAACTAAAACCTCTAAAAATTTCCCATTTAATCAACAAACATCAAGAAAATCATAAAAAAAGGACCAAATATTGTATAATTCAAAATTTCAAATACCAATGGGAGGACAGAGCATTCCACCATCTTGATTATTGGGATAGAATACCATCCCAAATATTAGAACAAGACAAGTCAAGAAATGGACCGAGACTAGATGGGATATATGTTGTCCTAAGTATCAGTACATGGGATGTCCCAAAGGAGGCCCATTGCACATTATATAAAACCTTGGTCTAATTTCAATATCAGAAAATTCCAAGAGCCTTGTGTTGCACAAGCATTTTTTTCTAGATTCACCTTGGGAACATCCTATCAATAGAACAACTTTCCATATCCTTCATATTGTTTTGTGGACCTACATCCAACTGCATACACAAATATACTTCTTTCCCCTTAGTTAAGAGAAAAATACAATAAATTAAACCAGATCCCCTTCATTTTCAAAGACTTGGAAAATTGGGATTTTTTTTCAAATTGTGTCCAATCATTTTAAACATGAATTATAGCAATTTTAAGCAACCCAAGTCTTGTACTTTTCCAAATGGCCAGCACATATCAGTTTCTCTTTGTTCTTACAAATTGTATGCTATATATATAATTGTTAAGTGACATAATGCAATTTGCATAAGCATGCACAACAACAGTTGCCTCCCCACCCCATCCCCCCACCCAAAAAATAAAAGAAAAGAAAGTAATAATAACAACAACAGAAACATTATTATCTAGTTCCAAGTGTCAAGACAACAAACCAGACTAAAAGAATATTAATTATTGCATCAAATATATGGTGTGTTCTACACTTTTATGTATTTACTACAAAACTCCTATGCATGTGCAATCAAGGTTTTCATCTTGGCTAAGATCTCGGTTTGTCTCTGTTGGAATATGTCAGTTCAGGCATAAATTAGCTACCGGTTCGACCGCTCGTGCACTCCTTCCCAAACCAGGCACGCCGAACCAAAGCACCCTGAATAAACCAAAGGATTAACTGCCTCAGCCGAAGACATGGCCCTCGACCCCGGCCGAGGATATGACCTTCGCCCCCGGCCGAACCAAAGCATCATGAATAAGCCAAAGGATTAACTACCTCGCCGAAGACATGGCCCTCGACCCCGGCCGAGGATATGACCTTCGCCCCCGACCGAAGACATGACCTTCGGTCTCAATCGAAGACATGACCTTCGGTCTCAATCGAAGACATGACCTTCGGTCTCAATCGAAGACATGACCTTCGCCGCAGGTGCTAATCCGAAGATGTCTCAAGACGAAGACGTCTCAAAATGAAGGCATCCCTTCGATCTAGCAAACAAAGAAGCCCGAAGGCAGATCTCCGACATACCTCAAACCCACATGAACGTGGGGGATAACGGTTACAATCGGCTATCACCTCTAAAGCACAACTACGTCGAAGTGGCCACGTGGCTACTAACTCCAACTGTAACGCCTCCGGCCTGACTGGAACCGTTCGATAACCGTCCACGGTTACAGACAGAAGGGAATCAATTAACCCCCCATCGTAACCGCAGGAAAGAGGACAAAGCCACAGGCCGAACCAGCTGATATAAATACCAGTAAGAGGGGACATTCCAGGTAAGGCACAACTAAACCTTGAAAAATCCAGAGTTACTTTCCTCGCCATCCTCCCTCCTCAGAATCTTTCCCATTCTGTGGCTGGAGCCCGCCTTTGACTTAGGCATCGAAGTGTCCCCCACCAGAAAACATCGGCCAGGGGTCTGTTTTGCAGGTGAACCTGCGAGCGAACCTGTGATCCAACAGCTCCGCCCAGTCGGAAAAGAGATTCTACGCCAACAGATTGGCGCGCCAGGAAGGGGGGCAAGAAGAGTGTACCAGAGCATACCAAGCATCTACTATTAGCTCCCTTCCTTGAAAAAGGGAAGGTGTAAGGAGTTTCTGATGGCGAGAGGAAAAACTCATAACGCCTCAGCAAGCAGAAGTTGCATTCCCTCCCAGGAGGAGGAACCCCTGATAGGAAACGACATTCCACCTCCCATGCTTGTCATGGGACAACAGCAGTTTGAGACTCTCCTGAACCAGGTCAACGCTCTCACAGCTATGGTTCAGAACTTTCAGGATAAAGCCTTCCAGGGGGGCACCCGCCAGCCACCTCCAGATATAGCTCTCGATCCCGGAAGAAAAGAGCCCCTCGAAAGGGATCCACCCATCTTTCCCTCCACAAACCCTCTCCTGAGGGCCAAAGCTCCAGGATGCCAAGACCTACTGATTCGCTACGAAGAGGAAAGAGGCCTAGGCAATCTTTCTCTGCTTCCTCCGAAGACTCCACTCCCAGGAGGGATCTCCCGAAGGAAGTCCACCCGGATTACGAGGGGAAGCTTAAGGCCCTCGAATCGGAGGTTGCGAAGCTTCAGAGGAACCATATTGACCTTGTGGCATGTGAGCTGCGCCCTCCATACACCGCTCGCATCATGGCCGAAGTTGTCCCCCGGCACTTTAGGATCCCTCAGATGGAACCATATGGTGGCACCACCGATCCGCTTGATCACCTGGGCAGTTTCAAAGCCCATATGATGATTCAAGGGGCTTCGGATGCACTGTACTACCTCGCATTCCTGGCTACTTTGAAGAAAACCGCTCGGATGTGGTACTCGAGCATACGTTCAGGTACCATCGATTCTTTTTCCGAGCTAGAAAAATTGTTTGTCTTGCATTTCAGGACCTGTCGTAAGACCTCCCGCAACACGGACATCCTATTCCTCCTTCACCAGAATGAAGGAGAGTCTACAAGATTACATCTCCAGATTCAACTCGGCTACGCTCGAGATCCCTAATCTCAACGAGCACGTGGCCATGTCCGCATTAAAGAAGGGGCTCCGAACGTCCAGGCTCACTTTTTTCCTGGACAAAAAGTTCCCTACGAGCTATGCTGAGCTCTTGTCAAGAGCACAAAAGTATACCGACGCCAAAGAGCAAGCGGCGAACCGGCAACTAGCCGAAGGGAAGCCCCTCCCGAAGAAAAAGAACAGCAGGAGACAAGGCCTCCCTACACCCAACAACAACAACAACAATAAATATTCAGATCGACGACGAAGTCCCAAGCCCAGAGCACCGAGCGGGAGATTCGACTCCTATACCCCCTCAACCTCCATAGAGAAAAGATCCTGCTGGAGATAAAGAAAGAAAATTATCTCCAACGGCCACGTCCCATGAAGGCATCCTCTTCCGTGAGGAACAGGAACAAATACTGCCGATTTCACCGGGACCATAGCCATGACACCGAATAGTGCATCCAACTTAGAGACGCCATTGAGGATCTTATTAAGAGAGGTTATCTAGGACGGTATGTCGGTCGCCAAGGACCTCGATCGGAAGCTACAATCCCCCAGAGGGTCCCTGAAGAAGCCGAACTGCCGAGCCAGAGGCCCACCAGCGAGAACGCGGGAATGTTGCATCGATCGATCGACCGGAGAAGGACTGAAGACGATGTCTCGAAGCGGCTCAAAGACAACAATACTATACTCTTCTCCGATGAAGACCTCGCGGGGGTCCAACTCCCACATGATGATCCTGTTGTAATATCGGCCATTGTGACCAATTATGATGTAAGGCGTATCTTGGTCGATAATGGAAGTTCTACTGACGTCTTTCTCTACGACGCGTTCTCTCAGATGTGCCTGCCTAAAAATAAACTGCAAAGATCCTCTATACCGCTCACTGGCTTCGGAGGCAACCAGGTCGATGTCGAGGGTGAAATAGTATTGCCTGTAACCCTCGGCACCAAACCCCGACAGAAGACACTACCAATTAACTTCGCGGTAGTCCGAACCCCCTCGGCCTACAACGTGATCTTGGGACGGCCCGCCCTAAACAAATTACGGGCTATAGTGTTAACTTGTCACCTCCTGGTACATTTTCCCACCAGGAGTGGCATCGGAGAAGCAAAGGGAGATCAAAGAATGACACGACAATGCTTGATGATTCAAGACAGGCAATTCAACGATCCCACAACTTGGAATCAATTAGATCCAAGGGACCCAACCGCAGATTTTGGTGAACCCATGGAAAGAAGCATGCTCGACGAGGTAATCAAGGCGAAGCTGATCTATTTCCTCAGAAACAACGCTGATGTTTTTGCATGGTCAGCCTTGGATATGCATGGAATCCCAGCCGAAGTGATTACTCATCGGTTGGAAGTCGCCCCCGAATACAAGCCGGTTCGGCAAAAGAAGAGGAGCTTCGTCCCCGAAAGACAGAAGGCAATAGACGAAGAAGTAAACAAGCTCATCAAGGCGGATTCATTCGAGAAGCACACTATCCCAAATGGCTGGCCAACATGGTAATGGTGAAGAAAGCTAGTGGTAAGTGGAAGATCTGCATTAACTACACCGACCTCAACAAAGCTTGCCCGAAAGATAGCTTTTCCCTTCCAAAGATTGACCAGCTGGTTGACGCCACCGCCGGCCACCAGCTATTAAGCTTCATAGATGCCTTCTCTGGATACAACCAGATCCGAATGGACCCCCAGGATGAGGAAAAGACAGCCTTCATCACCGACAAAAGTCTTTACTGCTACAAAATGATGCCATTTGGACTAAAGAATGTTGGGGCGACATTCCAAAGGCTGATTAATAAGGTGTTCAAAGAACAACTGGGAAGGAACATGGAAACCTACGTCGACGACATGATCGTCAAAAGCCTCCTTAAAGAAGACCACATCCAGGACCTGAAAGAGTCGTTTGGTACCCTACGACGCCATCATATGAAGTTGAACCCAACGAAGTGCACCTTCGGAGTAACTTCGGGCAAGTTCTTGGGGTTCCTCGTTACTAAACGAGGGATCGAGGCAAACCCCGAGAAAATCCAGGCCCTTAGGGATACGAGACATCCTTCTTGCAAGAAGAAGGTACAGCAGCTGACAGGGAGGATTGCCTCTTTGAGCAGATTCATCTCCCGGTCGACCGAGAAATGCCTTCCTTTCTTCAAGGTACTCCGACAGTCCCGAGACTTCGAATGGACCGAGGATTGCCGCATTGCTTTTGAATAGTTGAAAAGATACTTGGAGACTCCACCCTTGCTCTCCAAATCTCAAGAGGGAGAAATACTCTATATGTACATCTCTGCTACAGATGAAGCGATCAGTTCAGTCCTTGTCCGAAGAGAGGACGGCTCCCATAAGCCGATCTACTACATCAACAAAGTCTTGTACGACGCTGAGATAAGGTACTCAAAGATGCAGAAGCTGATTTACTCCTTGATAATTGCGGCAAAGCGACTACGACTTTATTTCCATACCCATGCAGTCGTGGTTTTGACTGACCAGCCCCTTAAGGCCGTTCTCCGATATCCTGACACTTCGGGGAGGATAGCCAAATGGGCCATGAAGTTAAGTGAGTTTGACATCAGCTTCCAGCCCTGATTGGCTATGAAAGCACAGGTGCTGTCCAACTTCCTGGCTGAGTGCACTTGGAAGTCCGAAGATGAGGTACAACTAACCAAAGAGGAAGGAGTCACTCTGAAGGACGCGGAGTCCATCTGGGTACTCCAGGTAGATGGGGCCTCTAACTCCGCTGGATGCGGAGCGAATCTCATACTAGTCGAACCATATGGGCATACAATGGAGTATGAACTTCGTTTTTCCTTCCGTTCTTCGAACAACCAGGCCGAGTACGAAGCCTTACTTGCAGGACTCCGAATCACCTAGAACTTGGGGATTCAGAGACTTCAGATCTTCTCGGATTCCCAGCTAGTGGTAAACCAGGTCAAAGACGAGTTTGAAGCTAGAGACTCTACGATGATCCAATACCTAGAGGTGCAAGCCCTATCCTCTCAACTGGAATTTTTTGAGATCATTCATGTCCCCTGATCGAAGAACTCCCGGGCAGACGCACTGTCTAGGCTCGCCACCACCACTCCGGAATCCCTCGGTCGCACCTTCATCGAACACCTTGAGGCTCCAAGTATAGCCGAAGTGGGTCGAGGCCGAACCACTGGCTCACAACACAAAGGGAAAAGTCAAAAGTTTCGTTAGGAATTCCATCATATTCTGGTTCGGAATTCCACACACTATAATTACCAACAACGGGAGGCAATTTGACAACCCCAAATTTAAAGACTTTTGCACTCGGTACCATGTGCAGCACAAGTTGACATCTGTCAACCATCCGCAATTTAATGGGAAGGCTGAAGTGACGAATCGGACCATTCTCCATGGTCTGAAGACACGACTGAACGATGCCAAGGGACTTTGGGCAGAAGAGCTGATCTCCGTTCTCTGGGCATACCAGACGATCCCAACGATCCCAAGAACGGTCACTGGCGAGTCCCCATTCAACCTGGCATATGATGTCGAAGCAGTCCTCCCTATCGAAATCACCCTATAGTCTTTGAGAATTGACAAATATGAGAAGCCTGGGAACTCTGAACGCAGCAAGGTGGGCTTGGATCTACTACCGAGTACCAGACTCCAGGCTCAAATGAAAATGACAGCATATCAACAAAAAGTTGCCAAGTATTACAACTCTAGGATGAAAGAGCAGACCTTCCGCACCGAGAACATGGTACTGCGAAGGACCGAAGTATCCAGACCAATGGAGCAGGGCAAACTTTTCCCCAACTGGGAGGGGCCATACCAAATCAAAGAAGTGCGTCCAGGAACGTATCGACTCGAGACCCTAGATGGCGTTGTGCTGCCTCGGCCCTGGAATATACAAAACCTTCGTAAGTACTATCAATAAACATACCCCAGAGATTTTCATGAAACTCTGTTCAAATCTAAACAGCCCACCATCCCGATGATGCAACAATGGTCTCAATGATCCGTCCAACGAAATCAACCAAAAGCACAAAGGTGAGCCCGATCCACTCGCCTTATTGGTATGCCCGACGAGCGCAACGGACAGCCCAATCAGGCTGCCAAATGATCAAAGATGCAGGGATGGTTTATATAACCTATCCTACGGTGAATCCAAAGACGCGCCGAGAAGAGCCTAATCGCCTACCTAAATTATGAAAGAAGGCGCAAGGACAGTTCACGCAACCTACCCTACGGTAAATCCGAAGATGCGTCGGGGCAAGCCTAATCAACCTACCTTAACTTCAATAGAGGGGCACAGGGATGGCCCAGATGCCATACCCTACGGTAAATCCGAAGACGTGCCGGAATGAGTCTAAATCACTCACCTTGTCAACAGTAGACGCCTCACGTGATGACTTAATCGATCCCATCCCGTCAGCAAATCCCAAATGGCTCTACAAATTTATCACACGGCTGTCATATTGAAGAGCCCACACTCCGCAATGTTTTAAGGTACGCCATTCACAGAGAAAGAAAGAAGAGAAAAGGAAGATAATTTCATTTCATTTCAGAAGCTTTACAACAAAAAAGGAGAAAGAGAACAGATAGTGGAAAGGCAGATCTAAAGACCACCCGCCGACCCCTTTCCATGCTAGCGGGGGGTGTCAAATCTCTGAGAAGCGAATGGGGAGGCTCCAAGCTTCCCTTCAGATTCGAACTCCGACTCCTCTTCAAAGTCGGAGTCATATTCATAACCAGGAAAGGGGACAGAAGGCCTAATATTCTCCAGGCCCTTCAAATTGTAGTAACGGAAGGCCTTGTCCCTGTGCTCCCGGGATCCCTGGTGATAGAAGTACAAGACCGCCTCGGCAACCTCATCCTTGAAGGCTGATGATGCCATGAATTTCGCGACAGCCACCGCCGCCTCCCTCCTGGCCTCTTCTGCCTTCGCAATAGCTTCCGCAACTTGGACTCTAGCCTCCTCCAGCCGGGCCTCCAGGACTTGTATCTTCTTCTCCAGATAGGCCACGTCCCCGTGGTCGTCGCCCCGCTGAGCCTTTCCGCTAGGCTCACCCTCCGCCACAGAACTGGAAGCCCTTTTTCGGGCCATTTTTTAGAGCTCTGCAACATTAAACTTCATCTCCGAGATATGTTAAGAGGAAAGGGGAAGACAACCTTTGGAATAAAGGTTTGCTCCTCTGATGTCTTAATGGTCTCCAAAAAGGAAGGAACCAGGACCTATTTAACGGGATCCCGTACCCACAGACAACCGCAGGAAAACATGCCCCACGCCTTTTCCTAAGCTAGCCAGAGGGCGCCACGTGTCGAAACAACGCATCGAAGCCCGAACGACCGCCCTGGGAACGGTACAGTCACCAGTAGCTGCTCTCGAGGATGGAGGCCGCCAGCGCTTCAAACCTGGAGCAATCTTCCTCGGACGGTTACAACATTAATGACTACTTTTCGAAAAAGGAAAGCTTGGCGGCACCCAGGACGCGCGGGGATGCAACCGTTCGAAAACCAACGCGCTCAACACGGCAGCAAAAAATATGCTCAATGTCCCCCAACCAGTCGCTAATGATGAGGTGACATCCGTCCGCCGCGTCACCACTAACGCAGAAAGGACAATTATGGTGGATAATCAACATCAGTCCAACTAAGGTTAATCCCGGTCCAAAGGACCGATCTAGTCCTTTCTAATCCGGTCTACCATGCTAGGGAAATCAGCAACGGTCCGACAGCATTACGATCCCACTTCGGAGTTCATCTTCAACCAAGCCGAGAGTATCGACCCCGAACTGGTCATGTCTTCGTCTCACCCACCAGGAAGGAATCAACTCAAAAGAGACTAGTTTAAAGAAAATTAGTCATTTATTTCAAGGAAGGAAAAACCCTCATTCAAGAGGGAGACATTACAATTGGTTGATAAAAGAAAGAAAAATATAACAGTTTTATTCTCCGTCAGCCCCTTTGGCAGCTGAAACAGGAGCAGGGATCGATGCTTCGCCAGTGACCTTTCCGTTGCCTTCACCAGAGCGCACCGACGCCGCTTCGGACTGAACCTCTGAGTCTTCGGCTCCGTCCCCCAGACCGGCTGCCAAGGAAAAGTCCAAGCTGGGATAAAGTTTCTTGACTTTGCCTAGGCAGTCGGCGTAACCCAGAAGGTAGCTCTCCAATGCGGCTTCGTGCACTTCATCTTTGAAAGCCTGAGAGCTTTTGTAGGCCTTAACGACCTCGACAGATCTCCCTTCGACCTGCGCAGCCCTCTGGTTGGCCACTGAAAGATCTGTCTTCATTTTATCGATCCTCCTTCCCAAGTTGGCACGTTGGGACTTCAGTCCCTCGGCGTCCCGAAGGGTCTCCCTCAGCAACAGTTCAAGAGAGATCACCTTCTCTTTTTCTGCACATCGATCGCTAGATTAGCCGCCTGCGCCTGAAGCATCCTCAGTTGTCTTCGCAGGACGTCGTTGGAGGCGACAGCCTTCCCCAACTCTTCTTCTACGGCGGTCCGAAATCTTTCAGCAACATCTTTCTCAACTACAGCCGAGGTCACCTGACTTCGAAGGTCTTCGCCAAAGCTGATGGACTAGCGAGCACCTTTCTCCAGCAAGGAAAGGCCGTGAAAAACCTGTCGAAAGGGAAGCACATGCAAAGTTAATCTAGCCGATACACAGACTGGCAACATGCATGCCGGAGCCTACCTATTGTATTCCAAGAAAGACGGCAAAAAAAGGATCCCCCGACTCCCATCTCCCGATTCCAGTGGCAGATACATCACACCCCGCGGGATTCCTTCCTCCTGCAGCCGGAGCCGCTGGATTGACATCTTCGATATGCGAGGGAACCCAGCCAATGTCCCGCGGACTTGACCTCTTAGATGGCCCGGCCGACACGGCCCTCCCAAGAGAAGTCGGTTCCTCCCCTCCTCCCAAGGAAAGGAACCGATCTCGATTGGGACACTACTCCCAACCTAGGCGCACAGTAATGCCAACACACACCTCCGCCTCCGATCCGATCTCCTCACCTAGATACCTCTCACCGGCCTCCCCCTTACCGCCCGCCTGAGCTGAGCTAGGTCCGGCCTCATACAGCAAAAAAGTCCTTCGAACCACGCGGGGATGAGGAGATAGAAATGGTGTTGGGAGAGGCTTTGCCAAGAGCAGATGACATTCAATCCAAGAAGGCCCTCTTCCTTATATCAAGACTAGCGGGGCTCAGATCAAATGCCCTCATTTGCAACAAGCCCCTGGGCACGCCACGCACACTTGCCCTCATTAACCAGGGCCCCAATTTGTGCGATGGAGGGGACCACTGGGGAGAACTATTGTGTTGGAAGGGACCACTAAAAGACTGCAGCCACGATGATCCCTTTTTTCTAAGCAATCATTTTAACTCTAATTGCCATCATCTCTCCAGGCAGCAGCATGATGATCGCCAAACCTCCGGTGAACCAAAAGTATCTCTCACGTAAAGATTCCCCTACATGTTTTAAGATCCAAGGGGTGAGCCAATGTTCAGAAAAGAGTGACTCAGCAAAGGGCTGCATAAGCCAGTCCATCGCTAAAATCGACAGCCCAACCAAAGCTAAGTTCGAAGACTCTACACTCAAGGGGGTCCCTTAGCATCCACAAAAAGGGAAAATGGAGAAATATGCATTAATCCAGGAGAAATCATTGATTACATGCCAAAGAAGGAGAAAGAAGAAGTACAAAGCTCGAAACCTATCGAGCCCCTACAGATCAACCGAGAGAGCCCCAGTGTTGGCAAAACGGAGTATCTCATCAATTTGGGCAGGGAGGATTTCCTCAATCTGAGCCAAAGCCGAGGAATCTTCGGCCTGAATCTCCTCCTTAGTTTGCACTGGAACTACCGGATCGGCCACGGCCAACTCCTCAGCTACGACCGGGACTTCGTCACTTCGGCTTGCCATCTCTTCGACTTCGGCAGGGACCCCGATCTCTTCCTCTCTTTCCTCCTCAATATCATACACAGGGACATCAGAAAGATCAAGATCGGGGAAGACCTCACTGACCTTAGCGAGACCGTCATTGAAGCCATATTGATAGCTGAACATGCTTACTTCATTTACTTCCATCTTGAACTGCGAAGACTTTCTAAAGTCTTCAACAGCTTTAGCAGCCTGCTCTCTCATGGCTTCGGACTCCCTCGTGGCCACTTCGGCCTTCAGAATTACCTCTTCAGCCCTCCTGGTCGCCTCCTCAGCCGTCCTAGCTAGGCCTTCGGCCTTCTCTTGGCTCTCCTTAACAGAATGCTCCACGGAGTCAACATGCTTACTTCATTTACTTCCATCGCTAAAATCGACAGCCCAACCAAAGCTAAGTTCGAAGACTCTACACTCAAGGGGGTCCCTTAGCATCCACAAAAAGGGAAAAAGGAGAAATATGCATTAATCCAGGAGAAATCATTGATTACATGCCAAAGAAGGAGAAAGAAGAAGTACAAAGCTCGAAACCTATCGAGCCCCTACAGATCAACCGAGAGAGCCCCAGTGTTGGCAGAACGGAGTATCTCATCAATTTGGGCAGGGAGGATTTCCTCAATCTGAGCCAAAGCCGAGGAATCTTCGGCCTGAATCTCCTCCTTAGTTTGCACTGGAACTACCGGATCGGCCACGGCCAACTCCTCAGCTACGACCGGGACTTCGTCACTTCGGCTTGCCATCTCTTCGACTTCGGCAGGGACCCCGATCTCTTCCTCTCTTTCCTCCTCAATATCATACACAGGGACATCAGAAAGATCAAGATCGGGGAAGACCTCACTGACCTTAGCGAGACCGTCATTGAAGCCATATTGATAGCTGAACATGCTTACTTCATTTACTTCCATCTTGAACCGCGAAGACTTTCTAAAGTCTTCAACAGCTTTAGCAGCCTGCTCTCTCATGGCTTCGGAACTCCCTCGTGGCCACTTCGGCCTTCAGAATTACCTCTTCAGCCCTCCTGGTCGCCTCCTCAGCCGTCCTAGCTAGGCCTTCGGCCTTCTCTTGGCTCTCCTTAACAGAATGCTCCACGGAGTCAATTTGCTTCTTCTTCCTCCTTAGCTTCGCCTCCTGTTCAAAGATCTTCAGATGGGCATTCTTTAGTTCGCCCTTCAGGCCCTGAACCTCGACGTCCATACGGGTGAGCTGATTCTCCATGGACAGCTTCAGCTCCTCGACCACCTCCCTTTCGGCTCGGACCACTTGGAGCTCCTCCTTCAAGCCATGAATGAGGCTATCAACGCTCCCCAGACCCTCTTCCAGAAAGGTGATATCGTAGAGCAGCTGTACCAGCAAAACAAGGCATGAGATCAGTCATAAACTAAATGATCCACCGGACACGGGAGGAGTGATAAAAACTCTACCTGCAACATAGAGGAAAAAGCGGAATCAGATACCCTGGCGAGGCTCAAACCCCGGATAACTACCAAATCGTGGGGCAGCAAAGTGTCCTTCAATACCCGCCTAGCAACGGCAGGGACTGAAAGACCCCCGTGATGAAAAGCTCCGAAGGGTCCACAGGACAACTTCCACCTGGAGGAGCCCCCCAAATAGACTCCTCCTCGACTTGCGGTGCCTTGCCCCTGTCCGTCATAGAGGGCAAGGTGATGGTGCATCGACAACCGGAGACAGACTCTTCCTAATCCGAACCGGAGAGTCGACCGTTGGCAAAGACTCAGCTTGCAGAGGCCCTTCCGGAGCCTCCATCGTTGGTATCCCGTCCCCTCCAGACGTCCCTCTGGAGGATGAAGCGCTTCTGCTTCTGTCGGGATCATTCCCCGGACCTTCTTCCGGACTTCTGATTTCGAAGGAGGAGCCTGGGCTGCTTTCCTCTTGGAAGACTGACGAAGCCAGTCCAAGTCAGGCCTCATTCCACTGCCTACAAACAAAAATGCCCTTCAAAATCAACTAGACCACGGAGAAACTGAAAGAGGAAAGCTGAAAATCTCTACCACTTATACCTAATACCGGGGACCTGCTGATCCCGGCAAGATGGAGATTCCTTTCCTCCAACAGTTCACGGATGGAAACGGCATCTAAACTGGACAGCAAGGCATAATCAGATTGATCAGCCGCCAGAATCTTTTTCTCAACGTTGGCATCCAGGCGTGGCTCCCTCCACTCACTACTGAAACCCCATAATTCGGTGGAAGAAACAAAAACAAAGTTGGGCTTACACCCGTGGATGGCGCTGGGCATGTCCTTCATGATTTTGCGACCAGGCCGAGGGCCGATAACCCACCATCCGTGACCGTGGAAATCTTTCTTAAGAACAAAGAAGGAAGTGAATAAGTTGGTTCCAGGCCTTACTAGCTATGTGACATCGGACCAAGAACCTGCAAATATTTCGAATACTATTCGGAGTCAACTGCACGGGCATGATCTGATACATGTGGAAGACTTTGACGAAAAAAGGATGCAGCGAAAAACGAAGACCAGCCTTTAGATGATCTTCATACACAGCAATACACCCGACGGAAGGCTTATGCACCCGCTCTTCTGATGTCGGAAGTATCAGAGGAAACCCTTCGGGGACATGATAGCGCTCCCGAAGGAAGACTATTTTTCCCAGCGAAATGAAGCTAGAAACTAGCTCCGAACGCACCACATCATCAGTACCGGAAGGCCCAGCCTCCCCCCTCGAGCTCCCAAGGTCTCGGCCATAATAGGAAAAAGAAACAAGGGAGCGGGAGAAAGGTCCTACCTGTGGGAGAGACTAATAGCCACAACAGGAAAAGCTAGGCCAAAGGCGGAAGCGAACAAAGGTGGAGAAGCTTCCTCAGCCAGTCTTCCTTTTCCCTCATAAAGGGACAGGAAGACTTCAGGATGCCACCTCGATAGAAAGGACCATCTCTCTGAGTCCGCCATAGATGCTGAAGACAGATGCGAAACCCCAAACAGCCCTAAGCTGATTTGACGCAGAAAGGACAGAAGGTCATGATTCGCGCGACGCCAATCAATGACGAAGATGGAGCTCGTGTCTTTTCCGAGGGACGAAAAGAGGCCACGACCTCCATCCAAATTCTAATGAAAAGATCGGCTGAACCACCGCGAAACAAAAAAAGGAGAGGTGACGTCCTGGTCCGCCCCCGTTCCTTTTTCGCACTCCAATCAGGGGATGACAGCTGGCCACACCTAATCCTCGAATCAACCGGCAGTTATGGCAAACAATCAAATCAGAGATTTCACAATCATCAGCCGCACCACTTCCCAAAGGAAAACGACTAGTGATACTCTCACTCTTCGAGGCAAATCACTGCTTCGAAAACTGAGAGTGGGGGGCAACTATTGGAATATGTCAGTTCAGGCATAAATCAACCACCGGTTCGACCACTCGTGTACTCCTCAAACCAGGCAAGCCGAACCAAAGCACCCTGAATAAGCCGAAGGATTAACTGCCTCAGGCGAAGACATGGCCCTCGACCCCGGTCGAGGATATGACCTTCGCCCCCGGCCGAAGACGCAGTCTTCGGTCTCAGCCGAAGACATGACCTTCGCTGCAAGTGCCGATCCGAAAGCGTCTCAAGACAAAGATGTCTCGGAACGAAGGCATCCCTCCGATCTAGCAAACGAAGAAGCCCGAAAGCAGATCTCTGACATATCTCAAACCCACGTGGGGGATAACGGTTACAATCGGCTATCACCTTCAAAGCACAACTACGTCGAAATGGCCACATGGCCACTAACTCCAACTATAACATCTCTGGCCTAACCGGAACCGTTCAATAACCGTCCACGGTTACGGACAGAAGGAAATCAATTAACTAACCCCCATCGTAATCGCAGGAAAGATGACAAAGCCACAGGCCAGGCCAGCCGATATAAATACTGGTAAAAGGGCACTCCAGGTGGCACAACTACACCCTGAAAAATCCAGAGTTTCTTTCCTCGCCATCCTCCCTCAGAATCTTTCCCATTTTGTAGCTGGAGCCCGCCTCTGACTTAGGCATCGGAGTGTCCCCGCCGAAGAACATCCGGACAGGGATCTGTTTTGTAGATGAACCTAGGAGTGAACCTGTGATCCGGCAGCTCTATCCAGTCGGAAAAGAGATTCTACGCCAACAGTCCGATACCAGGCACCTCTTGATATGATGATATAGGATGATAAAATCTAAGATGACAGAAACAATAAATTCACATTCGGTGATACTTTCCAATCACTTTTTACTTCCTAAAATATATCTTTTTTAACTAATAAATCTTGAAATCAATGCTCAAATATAGTTCTTAATCTCGACCAAGATTTCAATATCTCGATCCATAAATTATCAACGGAGACCTTGGAAATTCTTTAATCTATGCAAACTTACCCACTTCTCATATCAATCAAGATAAACAAAGATCTCGGTTCACCTCAATTTCGGTCATTGAGATAACTGAAATATCGAAATTTATAATACTAGCCATGCAATGATTAAAGCATTCTTTAAACTCATGCCGTTGCCTTTATAGCATTTCAAGCACTTCCAAACTCCAGCAAACTATAATGAAAAGATGAAGGAATAAAACAAAATGCTAGGTTGCGTTTGGTGGATCGCCAGGAAATCCAGAATGGTAATATTGATTACCTGCAAGATAGATTATCATTGGATAGATTGCCAGTAATGCTGATTACTGTATTTGGTATACACAGGTACTCTATCAGTAAGATTGATTATTGTGTTTGATATAACAAATAGATTACCGGTAATCTAAGCTCAAATTTTCAAAATATTCCTAAGTCAAATTTATTAAAAATATATTATAATATAATATAGTAATGTAACATAATATTGCTTTAATATAATATATTATAAAAAATATATTAGATTATATCATATATAAAATAATATAATATATTTGTATAACATAGTATATTTATTTGAAATATATTTATATATTTATATATAATATAATATATATTTAAATTATGTATTTATGTAGAATATAAATATATTATTTTAAATTTAATAATATAATATATATACATTTAATATATTACTTAGTATATTTAAAAAATTATATATATATTTTTTTATATTTATTTAGTATAAAAAATAATTTTTAATTTTTTAATTTTAATATAAAAATATTAAATATTTTATATTTAATAATATAAAATATTTAAAAATTATAT
Organism: Areca catechu; assembly: GCA_021397845.1. Taxonomy (NCBI): domain Eukaryota; kingdom Viridiplantae; phylum Streptophyta; class Magnoliopsida; order Arecales; family Arecaceae; genus Areca; species Areca catechu. Next base: position 137,340,815 of record CM038053.1, on the reverse strand, counting down.
TTTTAATAAATAGCTAAAATATAAAAATTATATTTTTATAAATAAAATATAGATTTAAAAAAAAATTCTAATTAGTATCCAGAAGACATAGATCAGAAGAAAAATATTTCATTCTCATCAAAATGAAAGGAACAGAATAATTTTGTAAAAATAAAAGAAACCAGATTACCACATCTCCGGTAATTTGAATAGCCACCCCTTCCTAAGAGGATCTACGTTACCATACGAGTGACATAGATTATCGATTTTAAAAAAATATCAAACAAGATTATCTGATGGATCCAGTTTAAAATTATCGAAAATCTGGATAGATTACCGTCTACCAAATGCAACCTAGAATTTTTTTTTTTTTTTGTTAATCTAGAATTAGTGTCAGTCAACATGCCTCAAGCTACCTCCTACCATATTCTAGTGAGTAACGCACAATCTAAAACCTGTCATCCGGAGACGAAGAATATCCGAATGAAACTAATTCCAGAATAACAAGAACTCTAAAATCTGGCCAGAGAATCATTACCTGATGATCGATATAAGAAACATAAACCGTTCTCCTTATCACTTCCTCTCGCTGTGCCAAACTCGTCCTGCTGTTCATTCGGCGCTTTCCCTGGCCATTCCCGTTCTTCTTTTAAGCCAAACCGCAAAACCAAAACCAGCATAAAAAAAGAAAAGATAGAAAAAATAACATAGGCCAGGTTACCGTAGAGAGAAAAGGAAGGAAAATAAGGTAGAAGATGTGATCAAAACCCTTACCCGCCTTCTACCACCGCCATTCACGCCGCCATTAGCCACAGCGTGGTGCGCTCCAAAGCCATTAGAGTCAAACCCAGCGTCCACGCTGCCAACTCCGCCGCCGGTGGCCGTGGCGTATCTATGGTTGGCGAGCGACGTAGGCACGAACTCCGCCGCCATCGGGTTCAGCTTCGAGAGGAGCTCCTCCAAATCCCTTATCTCCCGCCTAAACCCTTCACCACCACCGGAGGCCACCGCCACCACCGCGTCCCCCTTCCTCCCGACGACAACGCCGTCGGCCCGCTGCGCCACCACCACCCCAGCTTCGCTCCTTGCCAAGCCCTTCTCCAGGATGCCGCCGGCAGCGCGGTGCTGCGGGTTGAACTGCTGGACCCTCATGTGGTAGGCGGCGGAGGCGGCAGCGGGCTCGTGGTTGGAGCGGAGGACGGGGATGCCGCCGGCGGTCTCTACCATCCGGACCACCGCCTGGCGGGCGTCCAGATCGTTGGGGCCGTTCAACTCCGGCGCTCCGCCGGCGTCGATATCCTGGCTGGAAGACCCCGCATTTGCCCCGAGATCAACGCCGCCCGTGTTCTCACCAACGGCCATGATTGATCATCAACACCGATGTCTCCTCTCTGTTCCTTTCCCTCTTCGCAATCGCTATTTACAGAGAGCAGAGGAGCACAAGGGCGAAGAAGGATAGGAGTAGTTGCATCTTAGAATAGAGTGGCAGGCGCACCGGTGGGATCCCGCACGCCGGTCGTAGAGGGGGAGGGATCCTGGTTGGTGGACAAGAGAAGGGGGTGGTGGGTCTTCTTGGGATCGTCCGTTCCCTCTTCTCGTTCCTTTTTGGACCTTCTTGTTCTCCACTATTTTTTTTTTTTTACTTTTTCTTCCTTCCGGTGATCCTATGTGCTTTAGGTAGCTCTAATACTCGATATTTTTTATTTTTTGGTTTTTTTTGTTTTTAAAACTCGACGGCAAGGCTTGCGAACGCGGAAGCATCAAAGAGGCATGGGATGTACGACATTTGGCATACGTGGAGCTCGTCGAGTGGTCTTGGTGTACGCCATGAGTCATGCGCATGAGAAGGGGCATGTTTTTTTATTTTTTTTTTATTTTTTTTTTTAATAAAAAAAAAAAGAGGAGTTTGATTCCGGACGTGGCCAAACGGTCCTCCAATCCCAGCTAGAGAATGTTCAATACACGATGCATATAAATTTTTCCGCAGCTGTTTTCAAAGATAAGTACGTCAACCTGATTATCACTGTTGTTAGTCGGGTGAACGAGATTTATTATATATATTTTTAATTTTTTCACTATTATGAATCAACAGAAACTTCAGAATTATTTTACTAATTTTTTTTTTAATATTATTTTTAAATTTATAAGGGATGGAAAAATGTTGGATGTGATAATGAACCGGTCGCTTTCGGGTTGGCAGAGATCGCAGGCGGTGATGGTCGAGCTGTGGCGGGACATGCTGATCCTGGGACAACGGACCCAACCGAAGTGGGTGGGGTAGCGAATAGGCTGTCTTGTATGGTATGCCAATCAGCCGTTTGAGATCACGTCTCGGTGCGTTCACGAGCATGAATAAGGCTATTTATGAGCCGAGTGGCCTACCAAGGTCCTATTCAGGATTAGCATTGACAGTAAAATTTTTAAAAAATAAAGTTATTGAGAAATATTTTTTTATTTTTTTATTTTTTCTATAAACATGCCAACACTAAGATGCCGACACCAACTGATAGGATGGGAAGAAGAAAGAACCTTGCCCTTCTCCAGGATTAATCCTGATCACCCTCGGGATCATTACTCGAACCCGAGATTATAAAAAATTATTTATTATTTATATTTTTAAAGTGTTGTTGCGGTGACTTCTTCTGGACCGGGTCTGATAGGCTGTGCTTGAATTCTCCTCGTCCGGTAGACCTGCAATAAAGTCCCCAAGACACCGATGGTGTTCCGATGGAGGACCCTTCGATGCCTAAGTTAGCAGGAGCTTGAAGGCAACAGAATGGAGAAATCAAAGAAATAGCACAAGGAAAGGGAAGAGAGTCCTTAGCTCAAAACGGGGTCCACCTGGGCATCTTTTATAGGCACGAAACAGTCCAAAATTCATTAGGAAGGAGTCCAAAAAAGACCGATCTGCCCCTAGAAGAATATGACGAGTGGTCACGTGGCGTCCGGATAGAGCAGCATCGTGAGAGTAGTGGAGCAATACTGCTGATGTGGCAGGCGTCCGTTGTAACAAAAAGGGTTTCTGGAACCCTCTGGGTTCTGAAGCACGTCCGTCAGATGTCGAACAGGAAGGCCAGCCCGGTGGGTCGGACCTCCGAAGGGGAGCAATGGGTCGGACCCCAGCAGGAGCGGGCCGTCGGACCTCTACTCCGGTAGGTCGGACCTCCAAAGGAGAGCAATGGGCCGGACCTCAACAGGAGCGGACCGTCGGACCTCTACTCCGGTGGGTCGGACCTCCGAAGGGGAACAATGGGCCGGACTCCAGTAGGAGCGGGCCGTCGGACCTCTACTCTAGTGGGTCGGACCTCCGAAGGGGTATCACTTGGAGCTTTGGAAGAGTAGCATGGTTCAATCAGACGGTGAGCCGTTAGGGTGTAACAAGTGCTATAAAATTTTGATATATATTTAATAATCAATTGATAAAAATATTTTTAACATGACAAAATGAACATAAAAAATATTACATAATATTATAAAGTATAGAATATAATAAAATATAATATGCATTATTGTATAAATATATTACATATCATAATATTACTATAATATAATATTATATTATTATAATATAGTTAATAGAGTATTGTATATTATAGTATAATAATATAATATAATATAGCAATATATTATTTCATAGTATGATATTATTATAATGTAACATAATATAATAAATATAATAATATAGTATAATATGATATAATATTATATGGTATTATTACATATTAAAATATTATTATGCATTATAATATTACTAAAATGTGATATAATATAGCATATTATTGTAATATAATATAAAATATTATAGAAAAAGAGATTTTAGGATTTTTTCTATCTAATAATCTTTCTTATTCTTGTTTTTTTCTTGTTGACGCTGAATTCCTACGGACCGGACGGAGTAGCTAGATTGCTATTTGCCTTCCAGAGTTCCTGCAAAACAAACCCCTTGATCGGATTTTTTTCGGTAAAGGATACTCCGATGCCTAAGTCAGTAAGGATCCAAGCTACAGAATGGAGAGCTCAAAGAGAAAGAAATGGAATGAAAGGGGTAAGAGCTTGAGTGGCGTTGTGAGAGCTATCCATAGACTAGCTCTGACTTATCCAGGATCGCTCAGAATTGCTTAGGACCACTTACCTCGGAAGTCCCCGCTTACCGATATTTATATGCAATGTTGTAAGTGAAAGTAGTTAAACCTTCAGGAATTCTGTTAGGAAAGTTGGTTAATCCAACTTCCTTAAAACTGAATGAGGTTGCTACCGGAGGTTGGCTACCCCAGTTTTATTGAAGCATGAGCTACTCATCATATGGTTGGTTAGAACAACCAAACCAGTTCTTGATGGCTCTAGGCCAAGGAAAAACTATTAATTTATTTCAAGACCATCCTTTTCGGAATGGGATGAAGTGAGGCTAGCCACTTACTTCAGACCCATCCTCTTCGGATTGGGCCAAAGATGGATTAGCCGGTTGCTTCGGAACCATCTTCTTTGGATTGGGCTAAAGATAAAGTAGTCATTTATTCCGAAACAACATGGATCAGGTATATATTTCAGAGTTGTCCTCTTCGGAACCAGCCAAAGATTGATCCTACGCTGTGTGGTGCTGTTGGCTAGTACATAGCATCGAATTATTATTTTGTTGAACTTCGAAGTCACTCTCATGTTCATCTGCTCGGTTGACCGATTTAGATAGGATCAATTAAACTTTCGAACCCGTAATAATCTTTTCTTGAGCCGGTGTATCACAACAATTGCCTCCCACTCCCAGTTTTAAAGTAACTTTTGCTTTGAAAAATATGAGTATTTATATTTTATCTTCTTCTTATTGACTCCATTATTGATTTTGATGATAAACAAAATACTTAAGTATAAGTTGAGTATTAACTGTTTCTTTAAAGTATATTTTTATAGAAAAATGTACTCATCAATTCAACAAGATTTGATTGCTTGTCAAAATGAAGAAGTCCTTTCCATAAATGAAAGATCATCTTATATGGACTTAAGTACTTGAAGATTGCTTGAAAGGACTTGGTTATTCTAGCACAAAATTGGTTTTAGCAGAGGTTCAATGGTTTTTGAAGAAATCTCAGCAAGTGTCGACTCATGACAGTGAAAGTATTGACTCAAGCCTATACACAAAAAGAGTGTCAGATGGCACAGCTGAAGTATTGACTCATGCTAATAAAATGTCGACTCAAGGTGTCGACTCAAGGATCGGCTCAAGATCTAAGAAAATTTTGATACAGAACTTGCTGAAATTGAAGACTTGCTTGAAGTATCGACTCATGGATGTCAAATGTCGACTCAAGTGTCGACTCACCAGAAGAAGTGTCGACTCACCTGAGAACTCCAGAGAGCTTCAATGAAGATATTTGAACTTGGTGTCAACTCATGGAACATAAGTGTCAACCTAAGTGTCGACTCACAGCTTGAAGTGTCGATACTTGAAGTTTTGGGAACAATAACGGCTAGTTTTTCAAATGCAGAACTCGGCCCTCTTGGCTCCCAACGGCTAGTTTTTCGTGTCTAACAACCATAAACCGACTTTGAGGCCTTGGGATGGTATTTAAGTGATTCAAATCAAATTTAAACATAAGAGGATCAATAAGAGGAAAAGAAAAGCAAGTGCATTCACTCACATTCATTGAGAACAACCACCTTCAAGCAAAGAGAAGTCTCAAAATATTCAAAGCCTTCAAGAGCATTTAAGTCCATCATTCTTGAGCATTGATTGAGGCTTCATCAAGTTGAAGATAAGCAATTCCTCAAAGCTTCAAAGAGATATCCACTTTTATTAAGAAAGCTTTTCTTGTTAATTTACTTTAACTCTATCTTTGTTGTAAAGAATTTTGGTTAGCCTATTGAAAAACAAAGGAGGTTATTGGAGCCTTGAAAACCAATGAGGTTATTGGTTAGCCTTGAAAACCAAGGAGGTTGTTGGTGAGCCTTAAAATCAATTAGGTTCTTGGTTAGTTCTTAAAACCAAGGGAGGTTTTGACTTGTTAACCTTATGAAAATAAGTCGGGTTTTAATTAGTGAGCTTAAAAAACTAAACGGCTATAATCGGTGGAGACTATAGTGAATTTCTAAGTGGATCTTGGGAAATGGATATAGGTGCATTCGAAAGCACCGAACCACTATTCTTGGATTGTGTTTGTGAATGCTTCTATCTCTCTCTTTCTCTTGCTCTTATATTTATTGTTTTCAAATTTTTGCTGCATACTCTTTAAGAGCATATTACTATTACATCTCATTGCACGTAAGTTATTTATTGAATTAGTGCATACTTGCATTTAATTTTTAGAAACCCAATTCACCCCTCCTCTTGGATTGCTTATTGGGCAACAAGTGGTATCAAAGCCACGTTCTTAGTATATAGATCTAACCGCTTTGCGTAAAGATCTATGACAACCCTCCTTGGTACTAGTGTAGTTGAGGGACAAGCCTCAAATAGACCTCCATATTTTAATGGAACAAATTATACTTATTGAAAAACTATGATGAGAATTTATATGCATTCAATAGATTATAATTTATGGAAAATTATTGATAAGGGTCTACATATTCCTTTAATTGTGGTTAATGATGTTTCCATCCCAAAGCTCGAAGAGGATTAGGATGAAAATGACATTAAACAATATGAAATTAATGCGAAAGCAATGAATCTCCTTTATTGTGCATTGAATCCTAATGAATTCAATAGGATTTTTACATGCATATCTGTTAAGAAAATATGGGACATACTTGAAGTTACCCATGAAAGTAAACATGTTAGTGCATACTTATGAGATATTCCGAATAGAACCAAATGAATCTATCGCTGACATGTATACTAGATTCACAAATATTGTTAATAGCATGAGAAGTTTAGGTAAAGTCATGTCTAATGCTGATCTTGTTAACAAAATTTTCAGGTTACTTCCAACTTCATGGGATCCAAAGGTGACCGCTATACAAGAAGCCAAAGATGTTGACAAATTATCCTTGGAGCAGCTAGTGGGATCGCTCATGACTTATAAGCTAAATCTGAAGCAAAAATATATAGACTTGGACAAAAAGAAAAAGGAGATAGCCTTCAAATATACAATTTAAGAAGAATCTTCAAGTGAAGAATCAGAAGAAGATAAGAAGATGAGAGTGATGAAGCCTTTCTAGCAAGGAAGTTCAGAAGATTTATGAAAAGAAGAAAATTCCCTTATAAGAAAAGGTTCCAAACAAGTAAAGACAAGGAAAAAAAAGGAGAAAGAAAAATAAAAGGAGAAGGAATTACCTATATGCTTCGAATGCAAGAAGCCAGGATATTATAAGTTTGATCGTCCTCTCTTAATTCTATCAAGAAAGAAACTTAGAAAGAAAGCTATGATGGCGACTCGGAGTGACAGCGAGGACTCCAGCTCAGATGAAGAACCAACTGAAGTTGTCAATTTATATTTCATGGCACAACAAGAATAAGAAGAGGTAATTTCTGACTCTGAAGTAGATTTTATTTTTGATGAATTGAAAAATACATTTGATGAATTGATGCATGATTATAAATTGATTTTATCTGAAAATAGAAAATTAAAAGAGCATGCAAATAGTTTTTCACTTGAAAATGATTCACTTTTAAATGAAGTTAGTGAATTGAAAAGTAAACTTGATATTTTAGAAAAGAAAAACAAAGCTTTAACAATGGAAAATGAAGTTTTAAAAAGATCCAAAGCTATTGTTTCAAATGGTGATCTTTTAAAAAAACAAAGATCTAGAGATAGAAAATAAAAATTATAAAGATGAACTTGATAAAATAAAATTCTTTGTTGAAAAGTTTACTTATAGTTCTGAAAAATTAAATATTTTTTTAAATAATCAAAAAGTTATTTTTAACAAAGCAGGATTATGATACAAACTTCAAAAACAGCAAAGGTATTTCAAAAATTTCTTTGTACCTGCATTATCAAGCATTACATGTTTTTTATGCAAAAAATTAGGTCATAAAGCTTTTCAATGCAATTTATGAAAAATCAATAATTTTGAAAAGATTTGGATTCCAAAAGGAAGCATTAACCCTAAAAGACCCAAGTTGGCTTTGGTACCTAAAAACAAAATTTGATTTGTTTTATAGGGGTGTCTTACAACCAAGGAAAATAAAAGACTATGGTATCTTGATAGTGGTTATTCAAGACACATGACAGGAGATGTGAAGCAATTCACCTCTCTTAAGGCAATAAATGGAGGGAGTGTGACCTTTGGATATAATGATAAAGGAAAAATCATTGGTACTGGTAAGGTTCACATCACCCCTTCTACTTGTATCATAATGTACTTTTAGTTGAAGGTTTAAAGCATAATTTTTTAAGTATTAGTCAATTTTGCAATAAGGATTTTTAAGTTATTTTCGAATTATCTTTTTGCATGATTGCTAGTCCTAATAAAATGGAGTAAGATTCATTGGAAAAAGGCATGGTAATATATATGTGGTAGATTTGGATAATCCACCTTTATCAAATGGAGAATGCCTAGTTGCAATGAATTCTACCATAAATGAGACTAGTTAGTTTTGGCATCGTAGACTAGGTCATGCTAGCATATATTTACTTTCAAAACTTTCTAAAAAGGATTTAGTAAGAGATTTGCCAAAACTTGGTTTTGAAAAGGATAAAGTTTGTGAAGCATGCCAATTTAGAAAACAAGTAAAAACATCTTTTAAACCTAAAGGTTTTGTTACAACTACTAGGCCATTAGAACTACTCCATATGGATTTCTTTGGACCAACTAGAATATCTAGTCTAGAGGTAAGAGATATGGATTAGTTATAGTGGATGATTTTTCATGGTTTACACGGATCTTATTTCTTTCTCATAAAGATGAATCATTTTCAGTATTCATAAAGTTTTACCGAAAAGTCTTAAATGAAAAAGGTACTTCAGTAATTTGCATTCGTGGTGATTATGGTTCTGAATTTAAAAATCAGAATTTTGAAAACTTTTGCAATAAAAAAGGGATTGAACATAATTTTTCTACACCTAAGGCACCTCAACAGAATGGGATTGTAGAAAGAAAAAATCATACTTTAGAAAAAATGGCATGCACTATGCTTCGTGAAAATTATTTGCCAAGGTATTTTTGAGCTGAAGCAATTAATACTGCTTATTATATTTTGAATCATGTTTTGATTCGTCATATTTTAAAGAAAACTCTATATGAGCTTTGAAATTAAAGAAAACCAACTTTAATCTTGGAAAATTCGAGTTTTTGGTTGTAAATGTTTCATTTTGAATAATGGTAAAGACAACTTGGAAAATTTGATGTCAAGTTTGATAAAGGTATCTTTTTAGGATACTCTACATCAAGTAGGGCATATAGAGTTCTTAATAAGAGAATCTTAGTATTAGAGAAGTCTGTACATATAGTCTTTGAAGAGTCTGCTAACAAATCCTTTAGAAAAGAGGATACTTCTGATGCATGTGTAGGTGCTGAAAAGTTAAAAAAGCTAGCATTGGAAGATCAATCTTTTCAACAAGGAGAAGAAGATCAAGACAAAAATGAAAGAGAAGAAGCCATACAATCCACACCAAAGCATCAAGATCTATCCAAGAAGTGGAGGTTTGCTCATGGACATCCTAAGAAGTTAATCCTAGGTGATCCATCAAAAGGGGTAAAAACAAGATCTCCAATTAGAAATGAATGTGATTATATTGCTTTTATTTCTCAAATTGAACCAAAATGTTTTAAAGATGCTGAAAAAGATCTTAATTGGATTAATGCAATGCAAGAAGAATTAAATCAGTTTGAAAGAAATAATGTTTAGACTCTAATAGAAAGACCATCTAATATTTCAATTATTGGCATAAAATGGGTATTTAGGAATAAATTGGATGAAAATGGTATTGTTACTAGGAACAAGGCTATACTAGTTGCTAAAGGTTATAATTAAGAGAAGGTATGAAAGACTTTATGGCTTAAAGCAAGCACCCCGAGCATAGTATGAAAGACTCAGCAAGTTTTTGATTGAAAATGATTTCTCTAGAGGCCATGTAGACACAACTTTATTTCTAAAGAAGAAAAATGATGATTTATTAATTGAGGGAGCCGTTGTTGTAGTATCGAGGCTAACGCCTGAGATGAGGTTGCTGCACCATATAGCCTGGATCCTTCTATCGAAGACCAACTGATTCAACTTCATCGCAGAGTGTGAGCTTCTGGTGATGGTATCTTTAGTACAGCACACTCCAGTATGCCTCCCGGTACTTATAGTACACTAGTTGACCAAGGCATTGATCAATCAGAGATTGTGTCTACCCTACGGGATGGGTTTGATACTACTATTTAGAGCTTATAGAGTGGTCATAGATGATGAGCCCTACAGGCAGCTATTATACATAGACGTCTATGACATCAAATCACTGCACCGGATGGGGTATCAGCTTGTCAGAGACCAGTGGAGATGATGCATATCTGGACAGGTCACTGACAGAGATGATGAGGTAGCGGAGGAGGAGCGCATCTTTTCAAGAGAGGCAGGGCCATCTGAGATTCACAGAGAGACATCTGATATAGCCCGAACCTTCAGCACAGCCCGAGCTAGCTCCTCAGCCTGAGCCAGCATAGATAGATATCCTTGGAGCTTTAGATAGCCTAGAGGACAGGATCGCTCGCATCGAGACTGAGATGATGATCATTTATCAGCGAGTCGATAGGATTCATATGGAGATGAGGGAGAGCCATCGAGGACTGAGTGATGGCATCTCTGCCATTTTGTCTGCTTTGGCTAGACCTTCTTCAGGCAAAGCTCCTACACCTTCAGCTCCATCTGATTCACCTTTAGCACTACCTACTCCAGGCCATATTTGGATGATGATGAGACTGACTTTACTGAGTTTGAATTTGATGATCCGATGACAAAGCCAACGTCAGAGGTAGCAACTGACCTTCCTAAGAGTCCTATTCCTGGTCTATCTGGATCATCTTTTTAGACTCCAATCCTATCATCCTCACCTTCCAGATATGATCCACATCCTACTTTCATTCATACACCTACTCTTGTCATACCATCAGCTTTTTGATACTCCTATAATTCATTCTCCATCTTTGTATACATCCTCTCTTATCAGGGAATTAAGATTTGTACCCCTGGTTTCCACCGTCTTGACTCAGAACCCATCTTTGATCATACCCCCATTCATACTATTCTTGATACTGCCATTCCAGTCAGTGCAGTTCCTATTGCTGACATAGCTTCTACCTCTTTCGTACCACTAGAGGCAGGACTTATGTTAGATGTAGAGGATGAGACGTCATGACATGTCGAGACCGACCAGGACCCGTCTTGCTGATCTTCAATCCATGTGGCCTCGATCATGTTCTTCTACTAATACTACACCGATCGATATTGGATCCTCTAATGACGAAGAATCTGCTTAGGATAGTCTTTATGCTTAGATAACTTATATTTCAGCACTCTTGTATGCTTTTATGTTTGCTTACTATATTGTATCTTAACTTGTATCAATGTATGAAGTATACTTCAATAAATAAAATCCTTTTATATATATCAATATTTTATCCTTGAATTGTATTGCTAAATTTTTATGATGATTTCATCTTTCCCTCTGCTCTAACCTTTTTTATGTTGACAAAAAGAGAGAGAATTAAGTGAGTAATATGAGAGAAAATTGAATGTGATAAGTAAAAGAGAGAGATTTGTATAAAAGTTAGCAACGAGGGAAAATTAAATATAAAAGAAAGAAAGAAAGAAAAGTGCAATGAGTGAGGGGGACTAATTCTTTCTTTGCTGTTTTGTGTAAATTAGTTTACTCAAATCTTTAAATTCAGCTTTTCATTTATAAAAACTCATTGAAAATCAGTTTTTCGAATCATCCTTTGAGGGGGATTATTTTTACTTTTCAATCTTTTATTCAAAAATTTCTTTTTGATTACATTTACTATTACCCTATGATGAATTTCTTATCTTAAAGCATGTTTTATCTCTGATATTTATTTAGAGTATCATAATACATGAAATTGTTTTTAGCTCTAATACTCTTATGATTCTAATTCAATTCAAATGAGCTTTTAGACTTTATCTCTTTACTACGATAGAAAATGCAATAAGCTTTATGCAAACTGAAAATTCTTTTAAGAGATTATTATATGAATTATGCTTAAAGATTTTGTCATCATCAAAAAGGGGAAGATTGTTGACTCCGTTATTAATTTTGATGATAAGCAAAATACTTAAGTATAAGTTGAGTACTAACATGTTCCTTGAAGTGTGTTTAATAGAAAAAGGTACTTATCAAAACAACTAAATCGGATTGCTTGTCAAATGATGAAGAAGCCATTTGTATGGATGAAAGATCAGTTATAAATGGACTTAAGTACATGAGAAATACTTGAAAGGACTTCAAGAGTTCAGCTTAAAAAGGTTCCAGCAGAATTTTAGTGATTTTTGAAAAAATCTCAGCAAGTGTCGACTCAAAGTATCGACTTACAGTTCAAGTGCTGACTCATGGCAGTGTAAGTGTCGACTCAAGTTGGCATGCAGTAAGAGTTTTAGATGGCACGACTGAAGTATCAACTCATGCCACTCAAGTGTCGACTCAAGGTCTGAGAAAAATTTCTTACAGAACATGTTGAAGTTGAAGACTTGTCTGAAGTGTCGACTCATGGATGTTAAGTGTCGACTCACTTGAGAATTCTAGAGAGCTTTAAAAAAAATTTTGAACTAAGTGTCGACTTATGAGACTTAAGTGTCGACCCTAAGTATCGACTCACAGCTTGAAGTGTCGACACTTCGAGTTCTGGAAACAGTAATGGCTAATTTTTCAATTACAAAATTTAGCCCTCTTGGCTCCCAACGGCTAGTTTTTCATGTCTAACGATCATAAACCGACCTTGAGACCTTGGGATGGGATTTAAGTGATTCAAATTAAATTAGAACACAAGAGGATAAGAAAAGAAAAAAAGAAAGAGAAGCGAGTGCATTCATTCCCATTCATTGAGAGTATCTACCTTCAAGCAAAAAGAAGTCTACAAGAATTCAAAGCTATCAAGAAGCATTCAAGTCCAACACCTTTGAGTATTGATTAAGGCTTTATCAAGTTCAAAACAAGCAACTTCTCCAAGCTTCAAAGAGATATCAACTTTACATTATAAAGCTTTTCTTGTTGCTTTACTTATCTCGTATCTTTGTTATAAAGGTTTTTGGTGAGCCTAAGAACAAAACCAATGTTGACCCCATAAGTAATTTTGATGATAACAAAATATTGGAGCATGCATTTATTTTACTAACAACTTTTCAAGTGTTTTACAAGTTTTTGTAGGATTATTCTAACGCTCAATTACAACTCCTACATTTTTAGTTTTTAAAAATGAGTTGTGCTGTAAGTGAATCATGTAAACAAGAATCCAAAGAAAAAGTTAAGTAAAAATCATGAAAATGGGTTACTTTTGGGTTGTTTCAAGCTAAAAATTTCCTAGAGAAGATTGTTAGAAGAGTTGGAAAGACTCTTGAATGTTTGAAGTCTTGTTAGATGAATTCTGGAGAAGAACTGAGATTTCAATGAAGAACTCATCCAAGCCGACTCGAAGCAAAGGAGATGACTCTGGCACATGGCATGCATGAAGGATCTGGCATGTAGATATCCAAGTCGACTCTAAGGGACTCGAGCCGACTCATCCAGAATATGATTTTTTGAATCAAATAATCGAGCCAACCCGAAGGAAGTCCGAGCTAACTATATTATTCTGTCAGACATCCGAGCTGACTCTTCAGAGATTCGAGTTGACTCCTCTAGAGTCCAAAAAGAAGAGTTCTGAGTGAATAGCCAGGAGTGCCGACCCTAAGGAACCCGAGCCAACTCTTCTAGAGTACAGTTTTAAATACCTATAGATCCGAGCCGACTCGAAGTAAGGTAAGCTGACTCGAAGTAAGGTGAGCCGACTCTTCTAGAGTAAGGAATCAAGCTACTAAGAAATCGAGCAGACCCAAATGAAGCGAGGTGACTCAACCAGAACTACTTTATGGATCCGAGCCTACTCAAGTAGATCCGAGCCAACTCGAAGGTCGATTTCAGGTCTATAACGGCTAGTTCCAAAACGTGGAATTTGAATCCAAAAAGTGCTCCAATGGTCAAGTGTCACATCTCAACATTCTACAACGACTAAAACTACTTGAAAAGAGTACAAGACACTATAAATAAAGAATTGGGACAACTTTTGAATAGGGAATGCTTATTTTAAATATCAAATAAACCTTGAGAGCAAGAGAGCACTAAAGATCATTCAAGATAGTCTTCAAGTCTTCACCAACTCACTTCAGAAGCTTAAAGCAATTATTGAAGAAGTTAAAGAAGCCATTCAAGTGCATTGAAGTGAAATCAATAGGGCTTCTCTTGAGCTGCATCAACAACCATCCAACAAATGTTTGTCATTTCGTTGCTTTCTCTTTACAATTCTTTTTTTGAATTGTTGGGTTGTTGGTGATCCCGGTCTAAGAACCAAGTGGGTTGTTAGTGATCCCGTTCAAAACTAACTATAAGGGTTCTTGGTGATCTTATTTAAAACCAAGTGTTGGGTTTCTTTGGTGAACCCGGTTTAAAAACCAATGGGAGTTAGGTTTAGATTGTGAGCCTGTTAAAACAATTCGACTATATTCGATGGAAGATATAGTGGAAATCCTAAGTGATAATCTTGGATAGTGGACGTAGGAGCAGGTTGCTCTGAACCACTATAAATTTTTTTTGTTTGTGTTATGCTTTCTCTAATAGCTTGCGCTTCTGCTTTTAATTATTTGAACCACAGCACTTAACACTCCAAAGAAGTTTTTAAAAAATACATACTTGCTTTAATTTTTAAATTCCCAATTCACCCCCTTTTGGGAAAGCTACCTGGGCAACAACTGGTATCAGAGTAGTGTTTCTGAATACTTTTAGAGTAAAGATCGATGGCTCATCCCATGAGTGAAGGAAAACCTGGTGCAGCAGAAGCCTACCCTAGGCATGCAATACTAGGGAGCAGGTATTGCATAATTAAAATTTTTTATTAGCATACGGAAAAATCTACTCATGCACAGGATCTAACATATCATGATACATGTAACAGAATATACAGGCATGTATTAGCAAGTGCAACAATAATAAATTATATGATAACAACTAGATCTAGGCATGCATGATAACCAAAATAAAATATACCTGACCGAAGTAGACTCCCTCAGTCTTCAAATCAGATCAGCAACGATCGGTTGAACTCTTTCAACAGCAAAATAAGATCTGCAATAGCAAAATAAATAGGTCGATGCAACCTCTCGAGGTGTCAAAGCGTCCACCCTCTAGAGTATCCATGCACAGGCTCTCACTGATCCAACTCTCGGAAGGATGCTAGTCCTTCAGGAATCAATAAACTGGTCATGAATAGGTGGAGCAGGGAAAGCCAAAGAATCCACACGAACGGTCTTCTCCAAGATCGTCCAAACTCCACCAAGAGCACACACAATAAAACCAGGGAATGATTCACAGGACACTTCAACGTTTTATCAACTCACAACCAGTTACAAAAAGCCCTACTTCTTTCCTCCCATGGCCTTTCTCCAAGATTTATGAAAAGGCTAAGAGAACCTTCTCCCTCACGGCTGCAACCCAACTTATAACCTGTTGCAAATGCCTTGTTCCCTTCTTCTCTTAATGCTCTGTTCTCTCTATCTTACCCCCTGATGCTTCTCTATCTCTTCTCTCTTTTTCCTCCGAGTGTTCAACCATCAGGATGTATTTATAGGCAGAAAAATCAATCCATGAAGGCAAGGGAAAACGGTGGAAGAGCAGTCCAGATAAAACACCGGAAAGGAAACCTAGATAAATCCAAACTCCTTTGGATCATATGGAATCGGTTTAGAACCACCGGAGAAAATGTGTGAGGGCAGGGAAGAGATCGGAGAAGTCACACGCCCCACATCTTCCTATCTTACGGTCAGCAACCCCTGTTGTCTTCCTAACAACAGCAACTCACTCGGCCTTTCAACGCATGGTTGTAAAAGAGGCAGAGAAGTTTGTGAAGATTGTGAAGATGCGTGAGAGAGTCCATATCAAATCAAAAACTCCAAAGGATTGGGCCTTGTCCGGTTTAAACTCTCGGAACATGTACGGGAGATAAACACCAAGAGAGGCAATCCAGATTGCTGCACTCTATCTCCATGCCATCCTTATCCAATGCATTCGGTCAAACAAGGGAGGAGAAGCCATGTTAAACAAATCACCGTGTAAATATTCCATGCTTAAACCAGTTCATCAAACCAAGTTTAAAGAAAATCGGTTCAAAACCAAATCCATTGAGTAATAAAATTCGGTTCAGTCCTGGTTTACGAGGAATAATTCCTGGTTGACCCAAATCCATCCTGGTCGATCCAAATCAGACTAGAAAAATCCAATGTGTGCTCTATTAATCCATTTGACCAAAATACCGAAACGATTCCCAATCATTAATCAATTCCTGGATTAGGAAGAAATCCTCTATGGCGTGTGACCTCATAGGTTTGAACCTAAACGGTAACACTAGAACACTTCCAGTCCGAGTACAAGATACCATCTAGGAATGGGTCCCGACATCCAGATAGGCTGAAGATGCGAGAGCAATCTATCGAACCTCTGATATATAGTTTCCGTATAATTCATCCCTTTGACCTCCAATGCTCAAGATGACCTAAAGTTAGACTGCCAACCCTAACTGAGTCAATCCACAACATGTCTCAACCTCGCAAGTCCAGTGACTCCTCACTAGGACTACCCCGGCCGAGGATTTGCTAAATTGAGATACTAAGAGACATTCAATCCAAACAATTTGGATAGGTCAATTCAATCTTGGTCCACCACTGCTCCACAAGTACTTGCCTGTACTCAGAAACCTTCCATCACCGGATTAGAAATCTGGGTAGTTCAGCACCAAAGCATAGGAAGTTGCTTGCAAGCTACCATGGTGACCTCAGGTCGGAGGGACACATATACCCATATCCAATCGCGAGCAATCCTTTGGCAGAAAGGAACTCCACGGAGTCACGTTCAATGAGATATCACACATCCCACTTGTAGATCACATCAGTGTCACCACACTTCTTTAGTTAAGAGGACAACCAAACGATGTGAACCACAACAATCTACACTTGATACATTGCCATCTTGTACAATGTATCTTTTGGTCATGAACCTGTTTAAAGGACCACTCGATATATCATCTCTATATTAAAGTCAGTGCAGTCCTAAGGACTTCATCACATAAATAGAGTTCTTATAAGGAAATGTAAAATGCGATGAGCTGCCAAAATAAAGTTTTTTTTATTCATATACTAATTACAATACTGAGCATAACTGCCTATAACCTAGGCAATTGGCTTTGAGACACAATTCCCAACAACTCCCACTTGTACTAAAGCCAATCAAAATAGTATCTAATACCCATTTCCCATTTACAATAGTCGAACTCTTTGATTCCGAGGGCTTTAGTGAAGGGGTCGGCCAGATTCTCCTTTCCATCGATCTTCATAAGATTGATGTCGTCTCATTCCATGATCTCTCGCACGAGGTGATAGCGCCACAGAATATGCTTGGTGCGATGATGAGACTTTGGCTCCTTAGCTTGAGCAATGGCACTTGTGCTGTCACAATACACTAGAACAGGACCATCTAGGGAAGGTGCCACCCCTAGCTCTCCAAGGAACTTTCGTAACCACACGGCTTCCTTTGCTACATCTGATGCTGCAATATACTCTGCTTCGCATACTGAGTTTGCAACTGTTGCCTGCTTGGAACTCTTCCAGCAGATCGCTCCTCCATTCAGGGTAAACACAAACCCTGACACACTCTTGCTTCATCTCTGTCTGACTGGAAACTGGAGTCAGTATATCCCACAAGTTTCAAGTCAGGTTCTCCATAAATCAGCCATTGGTCCTTAGTATTTCTGAAATACTTCAGAATGGTTTTAACCACCTTCCAATGCGCCTCACCTGGATCAGATTGGTATCTGCTCACTACTCCTAGTGAGTATGCCATGTCTGGTCTAGTATATGTCATAGCATACATGATAGAGCCCACTGCCGAAGCATAAGGAACTATACTCATGTACTCTCTTTCATCAGGAGTTATCACACAATCCTTTTTGGAAAAAGTAATTCCAGAACCTATCAGAAGATAGCCTTTTTAGAATTTTTCATGCTGAACTGTTTCATCACGGTATCAATGTACGTAGACTGGGACAATCCTAGAAGCCTCTTAGATCTATCTTTATAGATCTTCATACCCAGTGTGTAAGAAGCTTCACCCAAGTCCTTCATGAAAAACTGAGATGATAACCAGACCTTTATTCCTTGCAATGCTGCGATGTCATTCCCGATTAAGAGAATATCATCAATATACAGTACCGGAATACAATCACAGAACCATTAACCTACTTATAGATGCAGGGTTCCTCTCCGTTCCTAATGAAGCCATACGATTTGATACACTTATCAAATCGCATGTTCCAACTTCGAGACGCTTGCTTGAGTCCATAAATGGACCTATAAAATTTGCATACTTTTGACTCATTTGTGGATGTGAACCCTTCAGGCTGTATCATATACACCTCCTCATCCAGCTCCCCATTCAGGAAAGTGGTTCGGACATCCATTTGCTAGATCTCATAGTCAAAATATGCTGCCAAAGCAAGCATGATCCGAATGGACTTGAGCATTGCCACAATGGAGAATGTCTCATCATAATCGATACCATATCGCTGATGATATCCCTTGGTAACCAAACGGGCTTTATAGGGTCTTCACCTTCCCATCTATGCCCCTTTTCCTCTTGAAAATTCACTTGCACCCGATGGGTTTTATCCCTTCAGGTGGATCAACCAATGTCCATACATTGTTGATCTCCATGGACTCCATTTCAGATTGCATGGCTCCAAGCCATGTCTCAGAGTCAGATCTTTGAAGTGCATCCATATAGGTGATCGGATCCTCATCATTCTCGTTGAGTTCAATGAGATCACCGTCCCGAACCAAGAAACTGTAGTATCTGTCCGGCTGACGCGGTACTCTACCAGATCTCCTAATAATGGGTTCTGGGTGTGATTCAATCACAGCCGGTTCTATGATGTCCTTAGAGTGTGCAAGTTCTTCCACTGGTTGAACTTTACCAAGTTCAATCTTAGAGGCTACAGTTCCTTCTCCAAGGAACTCCTTTTCCAAAAAGATTGCCCTAAGAGCAATGAACACTTTCTATTCATTCTCCAAGTAGAAGAAATACCCTTTTGTTTCCTTAGGGTATCCAATAAACAGGCATCGATCAGACCTAGGATAAAGTTTATCTGAGTCTAAATGCTTTACATAAGCCAGACAACCCCAGATCCGAAGGTGTAAAATTGAAGGCTTACGTCCAGTCCATAGCTCATATGGAGTGGAGATAACAGACTTACTCGGAATATTATTCAGCAAGTAACAAGCTGTTTCGAGTGCATATCCCCGAAGGATAGTGGTAGAGTTGCAAAGCCCACATGGATCGAGCCATGTCTAATAGGGTTCGATTCTTCCTTTGAGACACCATTCAACTGGGGTGTACCTGGAGGAGTCCACTGAGAGAGAATCCCATTCTTCTCAAGATATGTCATGAACTCATCGGATAGGTATTCACCGCCTCGATCAGATCGAATGGTTTTAATACTCGTTTCAATTTGTTTCTCCACTTCATTACGATATAGTTTGAACATTTCAAACGATTCAGATTTATGTCTCATTAAGAAGACATAACCATACCTTAAAAGGTCATCTGTAAATGTAATGAAATATCTGTATCCACCTCTGGCACTAACTGTCATGGGTCCGCATACATCAGTATGTATGAGACTCGGAAGTTCTATAGCTCGTTCACTTTTTCTTATAAAAGGTGACTTGGTCATTTTACCAAGCAAACAGGATTCATAAGTGGGCAGCGAGTCAGAATCACTGACCTCGAGGAGGCCATCTCCTCGCAACTTGTTTATCCTATTATGGTTAACATGACCTAGCCTACAGTGCCATAGATACAATTCATTGACATTTTCTATTCTTGGATGTTTGCTAGACGTGTACATTACATTAACAGGCCGTGACAAAACAAAAATGCCATTATTCAACTTAGCTTTCATTATCACAGAGTTATTCACAATAACTTGGCAAAAATCTCTTTTTATTGAAAGTTCATAACCACAATTGGCCAATAGGCCTACAAAGATAACGCTCATAATGAAGCTAGGATAATAATGACAGTTGACTAAATCGACAGTACTAGACTCAAAAAGAAGACTCAGAACTCCGATCGTCAAAACTAGAACACGATTTCCATTTCCGATGCTTAGGAACTGCTCCCCATCCTTGAATCTCTTGCTAACCTGTAGTTCCTGCAATGAATTGCAAACATGAATAGGACTACCAGTATCCAATACCTAGTTAGCAGTGTTACAAATAGAGAAATTACAAGGTTTTATCATATAAATACCTTGTCCAGCACCTTGCTGCTTTCCCTTTCTTGGCCTGTTCGGGTCTAAGGATGCATGATAAAGAGGACAGTTCCTCTTTCAGTGTCCCTGCTTCTTACAGTATAAGCACTCTGCTTTAGTTTGATCAGCTTTCACTTTCTTGGTCTGACTTATGCCAGGAGCACTTTGCACCTTCTTTCCTTTATTTTTCTTTTTCCCTTTCTTAAAGTGACGACGACCTCTAGAACCTCCTACTAAATTCACCACCCCTTTATTCAGTTGGTGGTCCTTCTCGTAAGTCTGCAGCAACCCCATCAAACCATGGTAATTGACTGCAGGCTTATTCATTCTATAATGATCAAGAAAGTCAAGATAGGAGGAAGGTAGAGAATTCAGGATCGCATCCTTGCCGAGTTGCTTGTGCAAGGGACATCTGAGCTTGCCTAGTCGTTCGATCATATCGATCATGTACGATACATGATTAGTGACCGAACCACCATTATGCATTTTAGCATTGTAGATGGCACAAGATACTTTGTACTGCTCTACATCGTCTGGCATGCCGAAAGATTCCTTCAACTTTTGAAGGATCTCGTCTGGCCGGGCCTCCTCAAATTTGCGACTGAACTCATCATTCATAGTCGCCAACATTATGCATCGGACAGTAGTTTGATCAGAAACCCACTTCAAATAAGTGTCCCTGATCGAACTTCGAGCATTGGCAGAAGGGATTTCGGGTGCTAGATCCATTATCACATAAATGATCCGCTCGTGTTCCAGGACAATCCTCAACTTTCGATACCGGCTATCAAAATTGGGACCCTTTAACTTCTCGCTATCGAGAAGTGACCGGAGCGAAAGGTTTGAAGACATCTAAAAGGAAAATTGAGACCATATTAGATATGAATTAATCAATTAAATCAAAAGACTTAGACTTTAGTCTAAAGGTCCCTCCCACTAATTTTTCAAATTGGGAGCCTTTAACTCCAATCCGTGAAATCACCATTTCATAGTGGGTACTAAAATCCAATAGACCACGTATGAGCCTGACTATGGCCGGCTCACCCATACGCACCTAAAGGTAGGTTCTTTAACCAATTGCTTCCCTAAGCAACTTCCAGTAATCAATTTTGTCCCACAGAACCCCCAATCGGCCTAGGGGCCTCCTATTGCGGGTCTCTGGTTAGGTCCAACCATCAACATGACAAATTCGATGCTTCCAGCTAATGAATGACCAAGCCCGACTATGGCTAGCCCACCTGATCACCGTTAAGAAGGTTGCACCGAACCATCATCTATGGGAGAGTAATCCCAGTAACCAGATGCACATCCATTCTATGGAACTGCCGATGTACACCAAGCTAAATGACTCATTACTAACCCACTCAATGGGAGGCTAAGACACCATCAACTTATTGACTTAGTCTTTTGCAGGACCTAATAATTTTAGAGGATTTTAATTAAATTATGACAGAAGAATAGAGAGAAGAACATGGATCAACCTCCCACTGATCAAATCAATTCTTAGGAGGGTTGAATTAAATTCAACAAATTGGTCCATAGGCACCTTAAGATCAGACAAGCTAATCAACTTGGGTGACATGGGTTAACTCGAATCAATAAGCTTTTCTAATCAATTCTGGTTGATTACATTGGCCAGGTAGGTGAGATCATGGGTGAGTAACCGCCATTAACCGTCTTTCCTAGACACCAACCAAGTTGGCCAGGAAAGAGGTAGCCTCATGCAACCATGATCAAAAATGCCAAACCTGCCTAGACACCAATCGATTAACCAGACTCGATTAGACCAGCCTAAGGACTCGGGCTTACCATAGAGCTACTAATTAGATCTATTTAAGAATAATGGACTAACCCATCTAACTATTAGATAGATACTAAAGAGAAGGTCCTTAATCAACATTTGATTAGTTCTCTTAAGTCCAATTCAACTAACCTTAGGCCTAATCCAATTAATGGACCCAATCAGACAGCTAACCCAATTAACTTGGATGGCTTATTCAAATGACATTAGGTTTCATAAACCCTAATTAAACTTGTCATTTAATTAATCTTTCAATTCATAATTGTTAGATTATAAGCCATCTTTTAATTAAAATATTTTTAATTAAATTCATGTAAAACTCTTTTTACATGTTTCATGCATCATATCTAGTTTCATCATATCAATTATAATATTGCAAGCCTTAACAATTATAAATATCCCAATGTATAACATGTATCAGGATTAAAATCTTTTTAATACTGTAGGTTTCCTTTAAGGATCCTTCTGAAAAGGCCAACATAGACGAACCACCTCATGCCATAGAAACTCAGGGTTTTAAACCTTAATTTTTTACAGACCCATGGCTATGGTGAAGGTCTCAACTAGGTTTCTAAAAGTAATCCTTAACACATGCAATCATGATATGCTACACAGGAACCTATGGCTCTAATACCACTGAAGAAAAACTTGGTGCAGCAGAAGCCAACTATAGGCATGCAACACTAGGAAGCAGGTATTGCATAATTAAAATTTTTAATTAGCATACGAAAAAACCTACTCATGCACAGGATCTAACATATCATGATGCATGTAACAGAATATACAGGCATGTATGGGTAAGTGCAACAATAATAAATTATATGATAACAACTATATCTAGGTCGAGCAACCTAGATCTAGTTACCTGACCGAAGCAGACTCCCTCAGTCTTCATATCATATCAGCAATGACCGGTTGAACTCCTTCAACAGTAAAATAAGATCTGCAATAGCAAAATAAATAGGTCGAGCAACCTCTCGAGGTGTCCAAGCGTCCACCCTCTAAAGTATCTACGCGTGGGCTCTCGCTGATCCAACTCCCGGAAGGATGCTAGTCCTCCAGGAATCAATAAACTGGTCATGGATAGGTGGAGCAGAGAAAGCCAAAGAATCCACACGGACGGTCTTCTCCAAGACCGTCCAAACTCCACCAAGAGCACCACAATAAAACTAGGGAATGATTCATAGGACACTTCAACGTTTTATCAACTCACAACTAGTTACAAAAACCCCTGCTTCTTTCCTCCCACGGCCTTTCACCAAGATTTATGAAAAGGCTAAGAGAACCTTCTCCCTCATGGCTGCAACCCAACTTATAACCTGCTGCAAATGCCTTGTTCCCTTTTACTCTCAATGCTCTGTTCTCTCTATCTCACCCCCTGATGCTTCTCTATCTCTTCTCTCTTTTTCCTCCGAGTGTTCAACCATCAGGATGTATTTATAAGTAGAAAAATCAATCCATGAAGGCAAGGAAAAACGGTGGAAGAGCAGTCCAGATAAAACACCGGAAAGGAAACCCAGATAAATCCAAACTCCTTTGGATCATATAGAATCGGTTTAGAACCATCGGAGAAAATGTGTGAGGGCAGGGAAGAGATCGGAGAAGTCGCACGCCCCACATCTTCCTATCTTACGATCAGCAACCCCTGTTGTCTTCCCAACAATAGCAAATCACTCGGCCTTTCAACGCACGGTTGTAAAAGAGGCAGAGAAGTCCATGAAGATTGTGAAGATGCGTGAGAGAGTCCATATCAAATCAAAAAATCCAAAGGATAGGCCCTTGTCCGGTTTAAATGCTCGGAACATGTACGGGAGATAAACACCAAGAGAGGCAATCCAGATTGCTGCGCTCGATCTCCATGCCATCCTTATCCAGTACATTCAGTCAAACAGGGGAGGAGAAGCCACGTTAAATGAATCACCGTGTAAATATTCCATGATTAAACCAGTTCATCAAACCAAGTTTAAAAAAAACTGGTTCAAAACCAAATCCATTGAGTAATAAAATTCGGTTTAGTCCTGGTCTACGAGGAACAGTTCCTGGTTGATCCAAATCTATCTTGGTCAATCCAAATCAGACCAAAAAAATCCAATGTGTGCTCTATTAATCCATTTGACTTAAATACTGAAACAATTCCCAATCGTTAATCAGTTCCTAGATCAGGAAGAAATCCTCTATGGCGTGTGACCTCATAGGTTCAAACTTAAATGGTAGCACTAGAACACTTCCAGTACCAGCACAAGATACCATCTAGCAATATGTCCTGGCATCTGGATAGGTCGAAGATGCAAGAGCAATCTATCGAACCTCTAGCATATGGTTACTGTATAATTCATCCCTTTGATCTCCAATGCTCAAGATGACCCAGGGTTAGACTACCAACCCTAACCGAGTCAATCCACAACATGTCTCAACCTCGCAAGTCCAGTGACTCCTCATTAAGACTACCCCGGTCGAGGATTTGCTAAATTAAGACACCGCGAGACATTCAATCCAAACAATTTGGACAGGTCAATTCCATCTTGGTCCATCATTGCTTCACAAGTACTTGCCTATGCCTAGAAACCTTCCGTCATCGAATTAGAAATCCGGGTAGTCCGGCACCAAAGCACAGGGAGTTGCTTGCAAGCTACCATGGTGACCTCAGGTCAGAGGGACACATATACCCATATCCAATCACGAGCAATCCTTTGGCAGAAAGGAGCTCCACAGAGTCATGTTTAATGAGATGTCACACATCCCACTTGCAGATCACATCAGTGTCACCACACTCTTTTGGTTAAGAGGACAACCAAACGATGTGAACCACAATAACCTACACTTGATACATTGCCATCCTGTATAATGTATCTTTTGGTCGTGAACCTGTTTAAAGGACCACTCGATATATCCTCTCTATATCGAAGTCAATGCAGTCCTAAGGACTTCATCACATAAATAGAGTTCTTATAGGGAAATGTGAAATGCGATGAGCTACCAAAATAAAGTTTTATTAATTCATATACTAATTATAATACTGAGCACAACCGCCTACAACCTAGGCGATTGGCTTTGGGACACAATTCCCAACAATGAGTACATCTTTGGTCGAAGGCCAATTTACTAATAGACCTCCACTCTTCACTGGTACAAATTATTCTTACTGGAAAGCTAGAATGAAAATATACATTTAAGCTATAGATGTTCAGTTATGGACGGTCATTTTAAAGTGTCCAAGTATACCCATGATTAAAATTGATGGTATGGATATCCCAAAACCTGAAGAGGATTTGGAGGAACACGACATGAAGATGGAGAAATTGAATGCTAAAGCCATGAATTTATTATACTGTGCTTTGGATGCTAACGAGTTCAATCGAATTTCCACTTGCTACTCAGCAAAGAAAATTTGGGATAAACTTGAAGTGACCCATGAGGGAACTTTCCAAGTAAAGACCTCCAAAATTAATCTTCTGGTACACAACTATGAGTTGTTTAAAATGGAACAAAATGAATCAATCTCTGCCATGTTTTTTCGCTTTATAGATATTATTAATGATTTAAAAAGTCTTGTTATGGTCTATTCAAATGTTGATCTAGTACATAAGATTCTCATATCACTTCCGGACAAGTGGGACCCCAAAGTATCTGCCATCCAGGAAGCGAAAGATCTAAATACTTTATCTCTGGATGAACTGATGGGTTCTCTCATCACACATAAGCTAGCAATGCAGCATAGGACTGATAATGATAAGAAGAAGAAGAAAATAATAGCCTTTAGAGCTGCATTTGATTCAAAGAAAGATGAGGAATCGTAAAATAAATGCTCCTTCTCTGAAGATGACTTGGAAGATGAAAATATTATTATGGTTGTGAGGAGATTTAGAAGGTTTATTGGAAAGAAGAAAGAAAGATATTATAGAAAATTTCATAAACAAGGTGAGCACTCCAAGGACAATGACATAGATAGAGAAAAAGAAAAAGAATAGATGCCCACATGCTATGAATGCAAGAAGCCCAGGCACATCCATCCAAATCATCCTCTACTGAAAAAGATATTTAAGAAAAAAAAAAAGAAGCAATGGTTGCTATATGGAGTGACAGCGAGGAGTTGACTTCAACCGAACAAGAAGATACCACAAAGACTGCAAATCTATGCTTAATGGGTCTCGAAGATGAAGTAACATCCACCGAACCTCAAACATAATTTATATTTAAAGAATTGAATTCTACTTTTTATGATCTATTATATGAATATAAAAAAAATGGAGTAAAGATAAGTGCTCTAAAGAATACATGATTCTTTACAAAAAGAGAAGGAAGAAATTTCATAAAAGAATAATTTGTTGCAAAGAGATTTACATGCCTTTTCTGAAAAGAACAAAGCTTTGGAAACTGACAAAAATGCATATTGTTGCCGCTCTCGCCGCCGCGCCCGTGCCACGGATCAGCCGATCCTCACTGACCGCCTGGCGAGGGAGCCTCCCTTCTCGCGGAGAACCTGCAATAAAGGGGTTAGAGGACCCTGGCCGGGGATCCCGGCGAGGGAGCTCCGACGGTCAAGTCAGTAGACGACGAGAAGGAACAGACTCTCCAGCCGGACCCTCGAAAGGATTCCAGACTTGGAGAGTTAACTGGTGAAGGAAACGCTCTGGGGACCAGAATCTCGGCTGGGCCTCCTTGCCGAGCTCACACTCAGTGTACCGCTCTCGGGATCTCTGGTTTCTCTCTCGGAGCCAGGCCTTTCGCCGGTGCTTCCTCCCTGTCCCCAAGCTAATTGGCTTACCTCCTTGTCCCTAGATTCCTTCCTCTTTATCTCCTTTCATCGTGTGCTTGTCCTCTTTTCTCCTCGGAAACTCCCCTCCCCCGTCCTCTTCTCTTTTCCCTTTTCGGTGAGGGAGGCCAGGCGGCTTTCCGACCTCGTCTGCTGGGCCCAGCAGGGAAAAGGCAAAGACAGAAGAGAAAGAGGGGAGGGCGGCGCTAGCAGGGCGGCCGGTCAGGCCTCGGGCTTAGTAAGAGTGCTCTCTTCCCCAAGCGCGGGCGCCACCCATCTATGGGGCCTGTCCCGTCAGGATCGGGTCCCTCGGCCGCGGGACCTGTCGGGCCGATGCAAGTGATGTTTCGCCTGCCGCCGCCCTCTGTACGGGACACCGTCTGGGATTCGTACGGCCCGAGAGATGGCCTCGGGGCCCGATCTCTCTCTCCCCGGGGCCCTCTCCGTACGAGCGGTCTGACCTCGGCTGAGTTGGATCCGTCTCCGGGGGACAACTGGCGAGGGGCGAGGGATCGGCCGACCTTGGCTTAGGTGGGCCCCTCCTGGGTTGGACACCTGGCGAGGTGGCAGGAGGTCGCCTGGCTTCGGCCGAGGTGGGCCCGTCTCCGGGTGGCCACCTGACGAAGGGTGAAGGATCAGCCGACCTCGGCTTAGGTGGACCCCTCCTGGGTGGACACCTGGCGAGGTGGCAGGAGGTCGCCTGGCTTCGGCCGAGGTGGGCCCATCTCCGGGTGGCCACCTGGCGAAGGGCGAAGGATCAGCCGACCTCGGCTCAGGTGGACCCCTCCTGGGTGGACACCTGGCGAGGTGTCAGGAGGTCGCCTGGCTTCGGCCGAGGTGGGCCCGTCTCCGGGTGGCCACCTGGCGAAGGGCGAAGGATCAGCCGACCTCGGCTTAGGTGGACCCCTCCTGGGTGGACACCTGGCGAGGTGGCAGGAGGTCGCCTGACCTCGGCCGACCTCACTTAGGCGGACCCCTCCGGTCCCGGGCGCCAATGAGGTGGTAGAGGAACTCCGAGCCGAGCTCGACCTCGGCGAGGGCGGTTTGCCTTAGACAGTCGTCGGGCGGGGTAGTCTTGCCGATCCTGGCTTTGAGGATGTGGCGCTGACTTGGCCGGAGAAACATCCACGTGGCTCGCTCGTATTCGGTGATACCTGAGCCTGGCCACGTCACTGTCATGGCTGTAACACATATATTGAGAAAAACAAAGCTTTTGCTATTGAAAATAATGATTTGAAAAAGGAGGTTGAAAAACTCAAGCCACTAGTTGAAAAACTCTCTTTATCTTCAAATAAGCTTGAATTAATTTTAAAAGATCAAACAATTTCTAAAAACAAAACTGGAATTGGTTTCAATTCTTCTAGTTCAAATAGAATTTTAGCTACTAAATCATATCATCAAAAGCTTATATTCCAAAATCAATATCTCAAAAAGCTTTTGTATCTAATCCTTATGCATCCATTTCTAAAGCTACAATGTATATACTAAAGAATTTAAATAGAAAATCTTTTATAAGAAAAAGTTTTACATCTGCATCTGGAACTCCAAATCATACATCTTTTCAGAATTCTAGAATTGTGTGTTATGCATGTCATGGGGTTGGACATAAATTCTTTCAATGTAATTCATTAATGAAAAATACACATTCTAAAAATAAAATTAAAAAGATTTGGGTTCCCAAAGAAACCTCCTCTGCTAACCTACAAGGATCCAAGTTAGCTTGGATACCTAAAAGAACTTCTTAATTTCTTGCAGGAATGTCTTGCAGCCCAAAAATTGAAGAAAAGATGGTATCTTGATAGTGGCTGTTTAAGACATATGACGGGTGACAAGGATCAATTTATCATCCTAGAGATGAAAGAAGGAGGTATGGTTACTTTTGAAGATAATGACAAAGGAAAAATAATTGGAATCGATAATATCAAAATAACCCCCTGTACTTTTTTGAAAATATATTGCTAGTAGATAAATTGAAGCATAATTTATTAAGTATTAGTTAATTATATGATAAAGGCTTAATGGTTGTCTTTGAATTATTTATGTGTATTGTAACAAACTCTCTTGATTTCAATAGTAAGTTTATTGAACATAGAATTTGAAATATTTATATGGTAGACCTTAATGATCTAGCCATGTCTAGTAGTTCCAGTCTAGTTGCAATGAATGCTAAGACCAAGGAGTATTGTTTACTTTAGCATAGACGATTAGGTCATGCTAGCATGCATACTATTGCTAAGGTAATTTCCAAGAATCTAGTTAGAGGCATGCCTAAAGTTAAAGTATATCTTAATCATGTTTGCGATACATGCTAAATGGGTAAATAAACTAGTGAGAGTTTTAAATTCAAAAATATGATTTCAACTACTAGACCCCTTGAGCTACTTCACATGGACTTATTTGGACCAACTAGGACCACAAGCCTAGGTGGTATGAAATATGCTCTTATGATAGTATGATTTCTCTAGATTTACTTGGATTTTGTTCATCGCTTATAAAGATGAAACTTTTAAAGTCTTTCAAAAATTTTACAAAAAAGTTTCAAATTAGAAAAACTTTTAATAGTTTCAATTAGAAGTGATCATGGCATGGAATTTGAAAATCAATTTTTTGATGATTACTGCATAGAAAATGGCATTGATCTCAACTTTTCTACTCTTAGGATACCACAACAAAATTGTGTTAAAGAGAAGAAAAATAGGACTTTGGAAGAGATGGCCCGAACAATGTTGTGTGAAGGCAATCTTCCAAGATATTTTTGGGTAGAAGCTGTGAACACTACTTGTTATATCTTGAATCGTGTTTTGATTCGTCCTATTTTAAAGAAAACCCCCATGAGCTTTGGAATGAAAAAAAATCCAACATTAATTACTTTCATGTATTTGGTTGTAAATACTTTGTACTTAATAATGGTAAGGATAATCTAGAAAAATTTGATGCTAAATTTGATGAAGCAATTTTTCTTGGTTATTCATTACATAGCAAAGCTTATAGATTATTTAACAAAAGAACTCTTACCATAGAAGAATCCATGCATGTTGTTTTTGATGAATCTAACCCCTCACCTTCTAAGAATGAAGAGTGCATAGATAATGATACAGGTACACTTCAAAAAGAAATGGAAGACATGAGCATATAAGAAAGACCAACTTAAGAAGGAGAATAAACGGTAAGTAAGGATCATGCTAATCTACTAAGAAAATGGAGGTATGTAACTTCTCATCCAAGAGATTTAATTATTGGTGATCCTTCACAAGGTGTTAGAATTAGGTCATTACATTAAAGTGCACATGATTACCTAGCCTTTGTGTCATAAATAGAATCTCATAGCTTAGAAGAAGCTGAATTTGTCCCAAACTGAATAATGGCCATGCATGAAGAACTAAACCTTTTTGAAAGAAATAAGGTATAGACTTTAGTTGATAGACTATCAAACCATCGCATCATAGGAACCAAATAGGTCTATAGAAATAAATTAGATGAACAAGGCAATGTAATTAGAAACAAAGCTAGATTAGTCGCTGTTGCGTCCAGACAAACTTTGACGATGCTCGAGCTTGAATCAAATTGGAGAGAATTGAATTGAGCTAATGGATTTAGCTCTCCGTCATCTTCTTGGAGGATCTATGTGCTGGGGTTGCTCTCAAACTTCGTCAATGGCTTCTGAATTGAACAGATGAGATCTAAAGAAAGGTTAGGTAAAGGATGTTCCGGAAAAAGAATCCCCTTCTCCATCGTGCTCACCGATATTTATAGGCCTCAATTCTAACCGTTTACAGGTGGAGCCCAGTAGTAAATGGTTAATTTAAGACATGAGCATATGCAACACATGTTATCCACAGTTGATCAGCTATTTTCCAGATGTCGAATAGTCTCGCATTACTTGAATAATAATCAGCTTTGCTTCTCCTGAGCATTAGTCGACTTTAGGCCTCTCAAGAATTGATCAGCCTTATGCCTCTTGGGCATTCATCAGCTTTATGCCTCTTGACCGTTGATTAGCCTTATGCCTCTTGGGCATTCATTTGCTTTATGCCTCTTGAGCGTTAATCAACCTTATGCCTCTTGGGCAATCATCGACTTTACACCACTTGGGCATTGATCAGCCTTATGCCTCTTGAGCATTCATCGGCTTTACACCACTTAGGCGTTGATCAGCCTTATGTCTCTTGGGCATTCATCGGCTTTACACCTCTTGGGCGTTGATCAGCCTTATGCCTCTTGAGCATTCATCGGCTTTATGCCACTTGGGCATTGATTAGTCTTATGCCTCTTGGGCATTCATCGGCTTTACGCCTCTTAGGCATTAATCAGCCTTATGCCTCCTGGGCAATCATTGGCTTTACGCCACTTGGGTGTTATCAACCTTATGCCTCTTGGGCATAATCGGCTTTACGCTTCTTGGGCGTTGATCAATCGATTCAAATCTCCATCGGATCAGAATAAGTAGACCAAACGTGTCGTATCCCAACACCAATCCTCCTAGTTTCTGAATTCATTAATTAGAAATCAAAAATTGTCAGAAGCTTCCATTCTTGGGCAGCATGCTTTGATAACGTGTCAATCTCTGATAGGGGAGGCAGTTACAAAAACCAACAGTCGTATCCTGCCATCATTATCACAATTCTTGAAATCCCAAAAAGGGCCGAAAGATCTTCGTCATCTAATAAATGCAAACATCCCATTAACAGCATATTGCCGTCGGATTATGAAGGTTCATTTCGACTCTTCAAGAAACTCTATCTTTTTACCAGATATTGCAGATAGGTAGCTAAATCTGGATCAATCCCGTTATTCGAGAGAAATCTTGGACCGTCAATGGACAATATATAAGCACCATCTTTTCCAGGAAAATAGGTTTTCCACCATTTCAATTTTTTCACCTTAGGAGCAAAAGAAACATCTCAGGTCATCCTCTTTCCTTCTTTACCTTTTGTTTAAGTTAATCTTCCTTCGTTCCTTCCTTTCTTTATGGCTAGGATCTTAGAAATTAGTCATACTGATAATCCTGAAGAATCCACTTATCAAAAATAGAAACAATAAGCAGAATCAATAAAGATAGGTGATGTTAGGTCTTCCTTAACATAACACCGAATTTTAGCGTTAAAATAGTACTATAATATTCCAGACGATTATACTATAATCCTCCCAAATCCTTAAGAGCAAATAGATCGGCCTCCACTTAGTAGCCTGATAGTTTATGAAGAACATTTAAGGGCTGGTCTTAGATTTTTGATTCATCCATTTTTCCTTGCAATCTTCAGATTATATCGAGTATTACTAGCCCAACTAACTCCCAATAGTATCCGAATAATCTGTGCATTCTTGATTCTTTGCAAGGACACAAATATAGTCCCCAAAACTTTCCTTTTCACTATCTTGTTCGCACTAAAGCGGGATTTCCATTGCCATGGGTGGTGGGTAATCAATCCACACCATGGTCAGAAATTTATCTTGTGGCTTCCTTCGGCTATCCATGGTTAGAAGCCTTGTTTATTCAACATTGTTTCCAAGATTCCTTGGGATTTCACCATTAGCCATAGGAAACCCCGATTAACTCCCAATAATGGCAAGAAAATTCTGATAGCCGATCAAGAATATTATGAGAAGCTCATGGGGATGAAGATTTCCCCGATAAAAAAACATCTTGACAAAAGAGGACTTTTTTCGGCGGAAATCAGTCCTAAACCTTCCTTTGGTATCTTTATCGTTGATATTATCTCTCCATTTCTTTTCTGACAATCAGCCTCAATATTTGACTTCTCAATTATTATAGATACATTAATCATGGTGGATGTTCGGAAACTTCGAAAACTTTCGAAGAAAAGAAGAGCAGAAGCCACCTCCCCTAACCAAGAAGAAGAATTAAAATGCTGAAGAAGATAAAACTGACAATTCCAACGACTCCTGCAATCTCAGTAGATCCTATTTCTCTGATACTAATAGCAAGTGTATCAGAAGATGATGAAGTTCCATTATCAGCATCTCTTCAACCTCCAGTACAAGGAAGACAACCGACAGAAATCTCAGGAGCTAGTCCATCATCCTTTTCTACTGACGAACCAATAAAGAAAAGCTCCGATGATGGAGGAGAAGAAGAAGAGAGAATTCCGGCTGCAAATGTCACAGCTAACTTTCCTGTATATGTTGATGACTCAGGTCTGAATGATCCAATGCTGGCTCATCGCCCTTTGAAGTTTATTATCATTCCAAGAGATTGGGAAATAACCAAGTCCCAGCAGATTGATGATACCATTCTGTTACTTCACCCTATACTGTTGGAGGTATAGAATCAAATCTGTATTTTAAAGAGTTAATTGTTTTATTTTCTTTATTAAATCTGACTAATTCAGAATGTAAATAAACAGCTCATCCATGGGATCAGTATCATAGATGAAAGTCTGAAAAATTTTGACCAATTCCGTCAAACTATGTGCAACGAGGTAAACGTTGCAAGGGTGGAGAAAGATGTTGCCGAGGAGCTGAAAAATGCCATGAAAAAAAAACTAGAAGAAATAGCAACTAAAACGTCAGCTCTAGAAGCAAAGCTGAATGAAGCAAGGTCAAAAATAAATGCCATGGAATCAAAGTTGAAAAAAAAAACAAGAAAATTCTATCGATATTCGTCAACTTGGAGAAAGCTGAAGAAAAAATCTCAATAGCTAAAAAGAAAGTTCTAGCGACTGAAGAAAGAGCTTTAACGGTAACAAAGAAAGCTGAACAAGCCATTGAAGAGGCTGTTAATGAAGCTGTAAAGAAATACGTTCAATCAAAAGTCTTTGATGACAAACTCCACGAAGCGGGAGTCGAAAGCTACAGTCATGGCCTTGCTGATTGTTTAAATAAAGTAAAGAAATTTTATCCCGACTTAGATACTTCAAAAATATAGGAAGACTCTGATGAAGAAGACTCTGATGAAGAAGGTTCTGACGAAGAAGATCAGGTCGGAGACCAATCAAAAATAGAATTGAAGAACTAGTCGACGACCAAACCGAAGAATTAGCACCAAGCTCTCAAATCCAAGAAGAAACGACGATAGTTCCTACTATAAACCAAGTCGAGATAGAAGAAAATGTAGTTGAAAAGAATGTAAACGATCAACCCATATGAATGATGTGAAGACTCATTTTGTTTTTAATGTAAAATGAAAAATCTTTGGATTGCAAGAGTATCAATTTTTATGAATGAAAAAAATTTCTAAGTATAGAATCATCAAATCGAACAAGGAAGTTTCAAAAAAGACTGATCTGATCATAAAATTGTTCGAATTAAATTACAAACACTAATTACTATTCATAAAAATTTAGTTAAATCAATTTCAAACAAGTTCAATGAACAAGAATCTTTAATAGAATAAGTCGATTGGAAAATATGATCCCTAACTTCTTCCCTGGAAGAAGTTATCACTTACTGAACATTTAGAAAAATCAATCTCTAAGTTAATCAAACCCCTAATTTGCTCATAAATGGTATCAACCTAATTTACTAAATATCTTTTTCCTTTCTCTTTATATTTTAAGAAGAAGAATCCTTCATGAAAAACTTTTCCAGATGAAATCCAATAAGTCATCATACCAATTTTGCCAAATATCTTCTTTCTATTAGGAGAGCAGTTGTTCAGCAGGCCGTATAACTGCATTTGTCAATATTTAAGAGGCCGTATAAGATTTGAATTCAAATTCAAATCAAATACCATTATATATATATATATATATATTTATAACTGACATTCTGAGAATTAGAAGCGGTGCACGGATTTTCACCAAATCAGGATCTTAAAGGTGTCGAGATCTCAAGATATCTCAGAATTTGGACCATAAATCGTGGCCATTAACGCTCTCTATGTAAAGAGGTCCCAGGCTCAGGGTTTTGAGCCAATTTCATCTCAAGTATTTTGAGTTTCTTTTCTCCTTCGAAACTCTTTGCTCCAAGGAATACTTCTAGGAAGAAATTTTCATCGTATTTGAGAAATGGAATCAGGTGATAAAAAGCTTCATCGAATACCTAAAAGGAAAGCCGGACCGGTACGATTCAGAGAAGAAAGATCATGTGTAAGAAAAAGGTGCTTATCAAGAAGTACTTCCAATAAGCCGGAACTTCCAAAATATGTTGCATCTTCATCCGAGGAAGAGGAACAAAAGCCTTCCATCCCATTTTCAAAAGAACCAGAATGTGATCCATCTGCTAAGCATACTTCAATGGAAAAGGGAAAAGCTCTTGTTGAGGAACCATCTGGTCTGAACAATGACAAAGCTGTTCAAATGCTTGTCGCTGATACAAGTATCAATAATCCCAAGCTAGCAAAAACCATACTATAATCTACCATCCTTCGGAAAGACTGGGAGACAACAATCAAATATGGAGTGAAAGAGATTCTATCTTCCATCTATCCCTGAGTAATAAAGGTAGGTAATACTCCCTTTCTTCTCAAAAACAATCTATTCTCGTTCTAATGATGCTCCAACCCTTTTGTTCAGTTCATCAATGATATCTCTATGATTGAAGAAAGTTGGTGTCAAACAACTAACCTTTAGGAAGATCTTCAAAAATAGTTAGCAGTAGCCAAAGAGGAAAAAGACAAGGCTGATGCTAATCGAATGGCCTTAGAATCAAGGGTTGTCTGATCAACTGCAAAGATCTTGTCTTTACAAAATCAACTGAGAATAATTAATAGGCAGGCCACGTAGCTTGTGGATGATGCAGCTAGAAAAAGAAAAATACTTCGGCAGGCAGATGAAGCCATAGAAGAGAAAACCCGGGCGTACGAAGAAGTATTGAATCAAAAGTCCATAATGGAAGAGAGGAAGTTGGAACAATCTGAATAAGAAAATGCTTCACTGATTCATCGGAGGCTTCTTGTGATCGAAGAATTCAAAAAATCTGAAGCCTTTAACGATGGAATGAACCAAGTGGGAGCCAAAGGCTATGAATTTGGCTTTGAAGACTGTGTTAATAAGGTCAATAAATTATACCCCGACCTCGACTTCTCCTCCATTTCCATAGACTATTCTGTAGAAAAAGAAGAAGAAAAGCCAACCGATAATCCAGTAATTTCAACTGTTGAGGGAACATCTGAACAGGAGAAAGCTTCAAGTGATCAAGTCAGCAAGAAAAAAGTTGAATAATGTTTGTTGTCATTTCTTCTTTTTCTTTCTTGTAATCAGAACATCAATGAAGTCTTCAATTTCTCTTCAATATACTAAATCATGCTTTCAATATTTTGGATATTTTAAGATAACATCATTGATAGAATAGTAGACCACACTGTCTCTCATCACTTGTCCCATGGTTAACTTATCAAGTCAACCTTTTAATCAATCGGTTATCTTGATACTAACACATTGACGAGTTAATAAATCAGATCAACCCAATTTGTCGAATTATAGTCAGCTTATCTGGCCAACATTTTAATTGATCAGTGAATTATTCTGATCATTAAACATCGATGAGTTTGTGGGTCAGACCAACTCGATTTGTCAGATTATGGTTAGCTTATCAGGCCAACCTTTTAACCAGTTATTCTGATCGATAAACACCAATGAGTTAGTGAATCAGACCAACTCGATTTGTCAGAATATAGTTAGCTTATCAGGACAACCTTTTGATCAGTTATTCTGATTGTTAAACACCAACGAGTTAGTGGATCAGACCAACTCGATTTGTCGGATTATGGTTAGTTTATCAGGCCAACCTTTTGATTAGTTATTCTGATCGTTAAACATCGATGAGTTAGTAGATCAAACCAACTTGATTTGTCGGATTATGGTCATTTTATCAGGCCAACCTTTCTTTTCTCTATGTTCTAGAGAACATTTCATTTTCATATTTTTCCTCTGTATGAAAGGGAAATCTCTTTATTAATGGTATTTACAAAGATTTTCTACATTCCATGGTCTAGCCAATGGATAACTATCTAAACTTTCAAGTCGATAGGTCCCAGATCCACAACTTTAGCGATGCAATAGGGGCCTTCCTAATTTAGGGTAAGTTTGCCCTGTTTAGTTGATCGGGATATAGTTGTTCGGTGCAAACAAGGTTTCCAACCCGAAAGACTCGAGCCTTGACTCTTGAATTATAATACTGCACCACTCTTTGTCGATATGCTGCCATTCTTTTTTGTGTCTGTAATTTGGAATTTTCAAGAAGATCTAGATCAATGCTCCTTTGGTCAGCATTATTTGACTCTTCAAAGTAGTCGATTCTTCTTGAACGAAGAACGATCTCTATAGGCAACATAGCTTCACTCCCATAAGAAAAGTTAAAGGGAGATTCCCCGGTTGTAGATCAGAGAGTTGTTCGGTAAGCCCATAAAACATAGTTGAGTTCATCAACCCAAGATCCCCTAACTTCATTCAATCAGGTCTTTAATCCGTGAAGGATTGTTCGATTAGTTACCTCAGCTTCCCCATTAGTTTGAGGATGTCCAATAGATGTCAGTTTATGGAGAATATTATATTAAGCACAGAAATTCCTGAATTTCTGATTATCAAACTGCCTTCCATTATCAATAATAATAGCATGTAGAATTCCGAACCTATATATGATGGAATTTCTGACAAACATTTCAACTTTTGCTTCAGTGATTAAAGCTAGAGGCTC
Organism: Areca catechu; assembly: GCA_021397845.1. Lineage (NCBI taxonomy): Eukaryota > Viridiplantae > Streptophyta > Magnoliopsida > Arecales > Arecaceae > Areca > Areca catechu. The sequence goes on along the minus strand of CM038053.1, from coordinate 137,303,208 downwards.
GGCTTCTATCCATTTCGTAAAATAGTCAATGGCAACGATCAGAAATTTTTGCTGTCTTGAAGCCAGAGGAAACGGACCAAGTATATCCATTCCCTACTGAGCAAATGGCCAAGGAGCCATTAACTGTGTTAGCCGACTAACAGGATGCCTTTGTATATTTGCATACCTTTGACAAGAATCACATTTTCTTACAAAATCCAAAGCATCCTTCTGTATAGTCGGCCAGTAATATCCCTGCCTTATAATTTTATAGGCTAAAGACCTTCCTCCCAAATGATCACCGCATATTCTTTCATGCACTTCTCTAAGAGCATAATCGACATCTGAAGGAGATAAACACTTCAACAGTGGCTGGGAAAATGATTTTTTATATAACAAACCAACCAGGATAACATACTGAGAAGCAGTCTTTCGAAGTTGTTTAGCTTCTACATTATTTTCAGGCAATACTCCTTCATCAGATATTTGACTATCGGACTCATCCAATCCATTTCTGGCTCTATTTGAAGAACCTTTTTCTTTTTTAGTTGTTGAAATACTTGGGGTCTCTAGATGTTCCATAAAAGTCTGACCCATTTGGTCAGGTGTAGAAGTAGCCAATCTGGACAATGAATCGGCTCGAGAATTTTCAATTCTAGGGATATGACTGATGTCCCATGAATCAAATAAAGCTCCAAGCTCCCGAACCTTCTTTAGATACAAAGCTAAAGTGGCATCACGAATTTCAAAATCTCCTTTTACTTGGTTGACAACTAATTATGAATCAGATAATACCTTCAACCTTCAGACATTCACCTCCTTTGCTATTCTTAAACCAGCCAGGAGGGCTTCATATTTGGCTTGATTATTAGAGACTTTGAAAGAGAATCAAAGTGCATACTCCGTGATATCTCCACTTGGGCTGGATAAGATCAACCTCGCCCCACAGCCAGAAGAATTTGAAGCTCCATCTACATGTAATATCCAAGGTGCATCGGTCATCTCCATTTCATCAGATGGTTGAATTTCCTTTCCACTGTCACTCCAGGTACATTCGGCTATAAAATCAATCAGTACTTGAGTCTTCATTGCAGACCAAGGTCGATAGGTAATATCATATTCACTTAATTTGACTGCCCATTTTGCCATCCGACCAGAAGTACCAGGACATTGTAGAACAATCCTTAGAGGTTGATTGGTCAATATAACAATACGATGGGACTGAAAATATGTCCTGAGGCATTTGGCTGATATTACTAGGATATAAACAATCTTCTGAAGTTTTGGATACCTTGTCTCCGCATCATGAAGAACTTTGCTAATGTAATAAATGGGCTTATGTGATTCATCAGATTCCTTTCTCACCAACACAAAACTAATTGCTTCGTCAGATACAACCAAATAAAGATACAAATCTTCTCCTTCTTGGGGTTTAGATAATATGATCGGATTTGTCAAATACTTCTTAAGCTCTTCAAATGTTGTCCGACGTCATCTGACCAATTGAACTCCTTGGATTAGTGTAAAGCTTTGAAGAAAGGTAAACATCTCTCAGCTGAACGAGAAATGAATTGGCTTAATGAAGTGATTCGTTCAGTTAACTGTTGGATTTCTTTCTTATTAGCTAGATGTCTCATATCCAAGATGGCTCGAATTTTTTCTGGGTTAGCTTCAATCCCTCGCTTTGTAACCATGAAGCCTAAAAATTTTCCAGAAGTTATACCAAAAATATATTTTGTCGGATTTAATTTCATATGATTTTGCTACAAAATATCAAAGGCTATCTGCAAATCTTTAATATGATCATCAGATTGATTACTTTTAATGATCATATTATCTACATATACTTCTATAGTCTTTCCAATTTGATCTTCAAAGATCTTATTCACTAACCTCTGATAAGTAGCTCCAGCATTCTTATGACCAAATGTCATGACTTTATAACAGTATATCCCTCGATATGTGATGAAAGATATTTTTTTTCATCTTCTGGGCTCATTCGTATCTGATTGTATCCAGAGAAAGTATCCATAAAACTTAAGAATTTATGTCCGGCCGTTGCATCAATCAATTGATCAATTTTAGGTAAAGGAAAACTATCTTTAGGACATGCCTTGTTAAGATCAGAATAATCTATACATATCCGCCATTTTCCATTTGCTTTCCTTACCATCACTACATTGGCAAGCCAATCGAGGTAGTGGACCTTCCGAATGAATCCGGCATCAAGTAATTTAGATACTTCTTCATTGATAACTTTCTATCTTTCTGGGACAAAATTTCATTTCTTTTGTCGAACAGGATGACTAAGTGGGTAAACTTTGAGTTCATGCATAATCACTTCATGGGGAATACCCAACATATCAACAGCTTTCCATGCAAATATGTCAGCATTTTTTTGTAGAAAGTCAATCAACTTCTTCCTTTGGTCTTTAGTAAGTGAACTTCCAATCTAAACTATTTTAGTAGGATCATCTTTTGTCAAAGGAGCATGAATTGTTCTTTCTATTGACATGCTGACTCCTTCGATCGAATCATGTGGATCCATTTGTTCGGAGGTGGATTTGTTGATTGATTGTTGATTCTAAATTGTCAAACATTGATAAGCCATCTGTTGATTTTCCCTTACTACTCCAATCCCATTTTGGGTTGGAAATTTCATCAGAAGATGATATGTCGATACGATGGCTTGAAACTTATTAAGAGCGGGCCTCCCCAAGATGGCATTTTATGTAGAAGGAATCCGAACAACCATAAAAGTAAGAGGGAATGTTCTTTGCTTTGGCATTGTTCTGAAGGTTATAAGAAGTGTAATTTCCTTCTCTACTCCCACAGAATTTTTGCCAAATCTAGTTAGTGGCACATGAATTCTTCGTAGCTTATCAATTTGTAATTTCATCTTGACAAAAGTATCGTAAAGCAAAACTTCGGTGGAACTTCCATTATCAACCAAAATTCTATGTACATCATAGTTCGCAATTATTATGGAAATCACTACAAGATCATTATGAGGCATCTGAATGCCTCGTAAGTCATCATAAAAAAAAAAAACACTTTCTCGAAGCCTCTTGGGGCTCCGATCATCTTCATAGAATGCTTGGTGAATCATTCCAACCGATCCATCACTCGGTTGTTGATTTGGGAGCTCCATCCCGTCAGTGATCATTCTTGGGCCTACTAGCCTTGGCAACATTGCCTCAGTTGGTCGATTCTGATTTTGATTTCAAACATATCTACCCAAATAGCCCAGCTTAATCAAGCTTTTGATCTCATCTTTCAGTTGGATGCATTCCTTTGTATCATGTCCATGATCATGATGAAACCGACAGTATTTGGTCTTATTGCGCACAACAGGTGGAGCTCTCATTAGCCTTGGCCTCTGAAAAAAAGTTTCTTTCTCAATTTCCATCAGAATTTTTTCTCTTAAAAGAGTTAGGGGGGTGTAAGCATCAAATCGATTGATGCAATTCCTGTCAACCAAGTTCTTCGGCCTTTGATCTTGCCATTGAATTGATCGAACTCCAGATGATCGGGGATCATTTTCCCTGGTATTCTTCCTGCTTGGCACCAATTTCTTCTCTATTTGTCGCTGGCTCAAGGCTTGTTCTTTGACCTGAGCATACTTTTGAGCATGGGCAGTAATTCAAAATAATTGGTCAAAAATTTTTTATCCAAGAAAAATGTGAACCTAGAGGCCGCAACCCCTTCTTCATAGTAGACATCGCCATGTATTCATTGAGATCTAGAATATCCAACATGGCATAATTGAACCTTCTGATATAGTCTCTCAAAGACTCCCCTTCTGACTATTGGATAAAGAATAAGCTATCAGAATTTTTGGGCATTTTCCTGCTTATTCTGAAGTGAGAGATGAACAACTTCTCTAACTGACTGAAAGAGTGGATGGTGTCCGGTTGTAGACTTGAATACCACATTCTCGTAGATTTTTTTAAGGTTGCAGGGAAGGCAAGATAATGGAGTGCATCTAATGCCCCTTGAATCAACATATGGGTTTTACAGCTGCCCAAATGATCCAAGGGGTCAGACGATCCATCGTACAGCTTAATTTGTGGAACTTTGAAGTGATGCAGAATTCTTTCCTCCATAATCTTCTTAGAAAAAAGAGGCAGGATGTCGCAGCTTTGTGTTGCATCCTCTACTTTCCTCTCTCAACCACTCTAGCAATCTGCAACTCCAGCTTCCTGAATTTCTTATCAAAATCATTTGCTCTTGCAAGGTTTTGAACTTGAGTATTGTCAGGAGTGGATTCTTTGGATGATGTGGAATGAGATCGTGGATGTTTCACCTTGTTCCGTTTCTTGGTATGATGATGAGATCAGTGATGTTATTTTGAAGGAGATTGCTAACCTGAAGAACATTGATAAGATGAATGTCTTCTTGGACTGAGATGTCTACTTACCTGGAGAGATGGTCGTCCGCTACTTTTTGATACAGCAGGTTGTGATGGCTCCTTCGTAGCAATTTCTCGAAGGTTTTGCACTGCCGCAGTAAGTACTTCTATCTTATCAAACAGGGTGTTTAACCTTTCTTGATCCATATTTCCAGTAGGAAGAACTTCCACCTTCTCGCCAAGAATGGGATCGTTCTCCTTTGAAGGATTGGGAATGTCTTCCATGGAAAGATTTTTTTTCCTACCTTTCACCATACTTCCTTCCAGATTCTTGAAACTCTTTCACTGAGTTTCCCTACCTGGCGCACCAATCTGTTGCATCCATACAAACTTTGATGATGCTTGAGCTTGAATCAAGTTGGAGAGAATTGAATTGAGCTAATGGATCTAGCTCTCCGTCATCTTCTTGGAGGATCTGTGTGCTGGGGTTGCTCTCAAACTTCGTCAATGGCTTCTGAAGTGAACAGATGAGATCTGAAGAAAGGTTAGGTGAAGGATGTTCCAGAAAAAGAATCCCCTTCTCCATCATGCTCACCGATATTTATAGGCCTCGATCCTAACCGTTTATAGGTGGAGCCCAGTAGTAAACGGTTAATTTAAGACATGAGCATATGCAATACATATTATCCACAATTGATCAGCTATTTTCCAGATGTCGAATAGTCTCACATTACTTGAACATTAATCAGCTTTGCTTCTCCTGAGCATTAGTCGACTTTAGGCCTCTCAAGAATTGATCAGCCTTATGCCTCTTGGGCGTTCATCGGCTTTATGCCACTTGAGCGTTGATCAGCCTTAAGTCTCTTGGGCATTCATTGGCTTTACGCCTCTTGAGCATTAATCAGGCTTATGCCTCTTGGGCAATCATCAGCTTTATGCCACTTGGGCATTGATTAGCCTTATGCCTCTTGAGCATTCATCGGCTTTACGCCACTTAGGCGTTGATCAGTCTTATGTCTCTTGGGCATTCATCGGCTTTACGCCTCTTGGGCGTTAATCAGCCTTATGCCTCTTGAGCATTCATCGACTTTACACCACTTGGATGTTGATAAGCCTTATGCCTCTTGGGCATTCATCGGCTTTACGCCTCTTAGGCATTAATCAGCCTTATGCCTCCTGGGCAATCATTGGCATTACACCACTTGGGCTTTGATCAATCAGATTCAAATCTCCACCAGATCAGTATAAGTAGACCAAACATGTCGTATCCCAACAGTCGCTAAGGGATATAACCAAGAAGAAGGTATAGATTTTGATGAAACATATGCACCTATAGCAAGACTAGAAGCCATTAGATTACTTCTTGTATTTGCTTGCTACATGTATTTCAAACTCTTTTAAATGGATGTAAAAAGTACATTCTTGAATGATTTTATATCCGAACAAGTTTTTGTAGAACAGGCACTAAGTTTTGAAAGTCATGCTTTTCCAAATCATGTTTTTAAACTCAATAAATCATTGTATGGTTTGAAACAAGTACCTAGAGCCTGGTATGATAGACTTAGCACTTTCTTGATTGAAAATGATTTTACAAGAGAAAATATTGATAAAACTCTTTTCATCAAGAAGAAGGATAATGATTTATTAGTTGTACAGATTTTGTTAATGACATTATATTTGTTGCAACTAATGAAACTCTTTGTAGAGAATTTGCTTAGTTAATGCAGGAAGAATTTAAAATGAGCTTAATGGATGAACTTAACTACTTCCTTGGCTTTCAAGTGAAACAAACAAAGGAAGGAGTCTTTATTAACCAAGCCAAATACACCAAAGAAATTATCAAGAAGTTTAGTATGGAGTCAAGCAAACAAATGATCATACCTATAAGCCCAACTTGCAGATTGGACAAAGATAAAGATGGATCCAACATTGATCAAAGCTCTATCGAGGTATGATTGGATCATTGCTATACTAAACTGCAAGTAGACCTGATATCTTGTTTAGTGTATGTGTATGTGCTATATTCTAATCTAATCCTAAAGAATCACATATGCATGCTGTTAAAAGGATTATACAATATTTTAAAGGAACAAGTAATCTAGGTCTATGGTTTTCAAAGCATTATTCATTGAATTTGATTGGATTTTCGAATGCTGATTATGCTGGTTGTAAAATTGATAGAAAAAGTACTAGCAACACATGCCAATTTTTAGGAGTGAATTTAATCTCATGGCACTATAAGAAACAAAACTCGGTAGCATTATCTAATGCTGTGGTAGAGTATGTACTGCAGGGAGTTGTTGTGCACAAGTATTATGGATTAAACAACAACTAGAAGACTTTGGTATTATATAATCTAAAATTCCTATTAAATGTAATAACACAAGTGCTATAAATTTAACAAAAAATCTAATTCAGCACTCAAGAACTAAGCACATATAGATTAGACATCATTTTATTAGAGATAATGTTCTAAATGGTGACATTGAATTAGAATTCATCCCTACTGAAAACCAACTTGCTGAAATTTTTACTAAGCCACTCAATCAGGATAGATTTAAGATGATTAGAGGAGAATTAGGTCTTTGTGATCATTTTTAAAAAATCTTTCTAACCTAATTTTCTAAATTTTTTTTTAGAAAAATTATTATCTAGAAAGCCACCTACATTAATTCAATATCTTTGAACACCTTTCCATGCAATTTTCTAGATTTAATTTTCATTTCTGAACATTCTTTTAACTCTTGTGGAAAGTGTTTATTCGAGTCGACTTGGGTAATTATGCTCAGGTCGAGCCGACTCGAATCACTGTGTAATCCTGATTTTGCTCTAGTCAAGCCGACTCGGGCAATTTAGGGATAGACAAGCCGACTCAGATATCGGGCAAATTATTTTTTAATAGAGCAGATTAACTTATTCCGAGCTTTCATGCTTTTCATTCTTGCTCTAAACCCTAGCATTCCACTCGCTATCACTCCCCTTCCTCTGAAATCCTTTCTCCTAAGCTCCAATTCCATCCTTCTTCCAAATTAGAGCAATGGCACCCAAAATGGCCATGGGAAAAATGTCAAAGAGAGCTGTTCCCTTGATTGAGACAGAAAGAAGAACCAAACATCGGCAAGAGGAGCCAACTTGGACAGAAGAAAGAGAAGAACATTAAGAAATCACTAAAAAAAGAGAAATGGCTGCAGCTCCCTCTCCAAGACAAGTCATTTTCATGTCAAACCAGTCTGTAACCAGTGGTAGGAGAATAATCTTTTCATTTCTCAAAGAAATAGGGTTACAGATAGGTGATTCAATTGAAGAACTAGGGTGGGGCTTTTTCTGTTTTCTAAATGAGCTAACTTATCCAACCCTAGTAAGAACCTTTTATGAAAATCTAAGACTTGAAGCTAATCACATAGAATCCACTGTTAAAGGCATGAGGATCATTGTCACTAAGGAAAGGCTGAGTAGCTTGTTGGAAATGCCTAAAGAGGGTATAAAACATTTAGTACTTAAGGATAAAGAGAACACCCTCAGAACTATACTGAACAGAACTGATATCAGTGGTGTTGGCAATGTAATGGCCAACACCTTATCACTTGAGATGAGGCTCCTACATAATTTCATTAGCCGCATTTTTCTTCCGAGGATAGGCAGATTCGATTGGGTCAGTGAAAGGGACCTATATTTTATGGAGCACATAATTAAGGGGGAGGCCCTCAATTTGCCATATATAATGATTATGCAAATGAGAAAGGCAGTAAGGAAGGTTAAAGCTTGTTTACCATATGGCATGGTACTAACCCTACTGTTTCAAGCCTCGAGAGTCAACCTTGAAGGGGAAGATGGAAGACCCCTACATCACACAGACACATATTCCTCCAAGTCTTTGCTTCGTATGGGTTCTCAGTTGTGTGGGGGAATTTGAAAAAAGAAAGGGTCTGAAGAAAGCACTATAGCAACTTCTAGCAGTGAGGATGACTGTGATAGTGAGAAGTATCTAGAGAGATCACTTCTAACACTATTGCATCCTCTACACTTGAGCCTTCGAGCCTGTTGTTGATGTGCCTGTTGCTGCCACTGCTGAGACTGAGCCTACTTATACTACTGAGGTTGTGGAGACTGTGCATATAGAGTATGGGAGTCCTAGATTTTCTCCTTCACTTGCTTCTCCACCTGTACCAGTCTCGCCATTTGTTCCAGCTGCACCTTCTGCTCCATTATCTTCTGCACAGGGACCATCTATTGATAGATCAGGTGTTTCAGTGACTCAGGATTACATTGCACAGCAGATGAGGTCACTGACTGATACTCTGACCAGTTCCTTGACTACTATGTTTGACGAGCTTCGCCAGTCAGTTGATAGCAGATTATATCAAATTGGTGGTGAGGTTAGAGAGCTACGCTCTAGAGTTGACCTGATAGAGTCCAGCAGACCAGTACCCCAAGTTGACTTGCAGCCCATATCTGATACTCTCAGGACAGCCACTGAAACTATTAAAAATTCAGTTGATAAAAGTATAGAAGAGTTTAGTGCTAAACTAAAAAGAAATGAGTTTCAAAATGGGGATTGGAACATGGCAAGAGGATGGAGGAAGACTACACCAAAGGCATTGGGATCTTGAGATCAGAGTTTGGTAGACTGCGGGGGTCAGCTGAAGCTTTTGCTAATGCCCAGGCTACTAGATTGCTTGCACTGAATACTGGGATAAAGAAGATGGAAGAAGAACTTTCTTCTGTTTGGGTGACCCTCACTTAGCTTCAAGCTTTAGTCATTACATCCTCTGCTACACCTAAACCTTAGCCTGCACCTGCACCTGCATCTTCTACACATCCTAGGTAGCCTGCACCACACCTTAGGCCCCAGGATTCTGAGCCGTAGTATGTGGATCCTATAGCCTCGATGCCATCGTTTGGACCACCTTTTGGACCATCCACTGGCACTAGTACAAAGGTCAAGGAAGAACCTATAGAACCTACTGTACAATTGCCTAGTGATAGTGAATAGACTTTTGATTTCAATCTTTTGTAATTTGCACTGAAAATTCTATGAATGAAATGAAAGTATCTTTTGGTATCTTATTTCTTTGTATGAATTGTGATTATACTATACTTTTCAATGATATTTTCACTTGATACAATGCAAATCTAGATCAATTTTAATTAGATTATCAAAATTGATATAAGAAAGTGAAATTATCTCAAACAAATCTTAACAACCTTTTCATTCTATTTCAAATAAATACCTTTTTGATTGTTGATAAAAAGGGGGAGAACATATATGACTGTGTGCATGAAAATAAAATAGTGTTGAGATGAAAATATTTCATATTTCAAAATTTTAAGAACATACAAAAAGGGAGAGAAAAATTATTGAACTGAATGGCTTTAGTTCAAAACTTGCAATTTGCTCTGATTGCTTCAAAAAAAATTAGCTCAAGAATTAGCTCTGACACCTTTAGAAATGATTTGATACTTTTCAAAAAGCTCTATAATATACTGCAAACTTGAGCTTTGATACTTTGTGCTAGCTTTGATACTTTGAAATATACAAGCTCTGATACTCTGATATATATAAAAGCATTGACACTGATACTGTATAGTTTTTCTTATACAAAAGCTCTGATACTTACTTGCAAATATAGTTAGCTCTGATACATGTTAATACTCACTTTCACATACAATTGCACATGTAATTACAAAAAAAATTTCTTGTCCAGTATTTTGTCATCATCAAAAAGGGAAAGATTGTTGATCCCAAAGTGATTTTGATGATAACAAATTATTGGAGCATGATTTATTTTACTAACAACTCTTTAAGTATTTTACAAGTTTTTGTAGGATGATTCTAATGCTTAATTATAACTCCTACATTCTTAGTTTTTTAGAGTTGTGCTATAAGTGAATCATGTAAAGAAGAATCCAAAGAAAAAGTTAAGTAAAAATAATGAAAATGGGTTACTTCTGGATTGTTTCAAGCTTGAAATTTCATAGAGAAGATTGTTAGAAGAGTTGGAAAGACTCTTGAAAGTTTGAAGTCTTGCTGGATGAATTCTGGAGAAGAACTGAGATTTCAATGAAGAACTCATCCGAGCTGACTCGAGCAAAGGAGCTGACTCTGGCACATGGCATGCATGAAGGATCTGGCACGCAGATATCCGAGTCAACTCTAAGGGACCCGAGCCGACTCATCCAGAACATGATTTTCTGAATCAGACAATCGAGCTAACCCAAAGGAAGTCCGAGCTGACTACATTATTCTGTCAGACATCCGAGCCAACTCTTCAGAGATTCGAGTCGACTCTTTAGAGATTTGAGCTGACTCCTCCAGAGTCCAGAAAGAAGAGTTCCGAATGAACAGCCAGGAGAGCTGACCCGAAGGAACCCGAGCCGACTCTTCCACAGTAAGGAATCAAGCTATTGAGAAACCGAGCTGATCCAAATGAAGTGAGGTGACTTGATCAGAACTACTCTATGGATCCGAGCCTACTCAAGTAGATCTAGATCCGAGCCAACTCGAAGGTCGATTTCAGGCCTATAACGGCTAGTTCTAGAACTTAGAATTTGAATCCAAAAAGTGTTCCAACGATCAAGTATCACATCTCAACGTTCTACAACAACTAAAACTACCTGAGAAGAGTACAAAACACTATAAATGAAGAATTGGGACAACTTTTGAATAGAGAATGTTTATTTTAACTTTCAAAGAAATCTTAAGAGCAAGAGAGCACTAAAGATCATTCAAGATAGTCTCCAAGTCTTCACCAACTCACTTCAGAAGCTTGAAGTAATTATTGAAGAAGTTAAAGAAGCCATTCAAGTGCATTGAAGTGAAATCAATAGGGCTTCTCTTGAGCTGCATCGACAACCATCCGACAACATCTATTTGCCATTTCATTACTTTCTCTTTACAATTCTTTTTTTAAATTGTTGGGTTGTTAGTGAGCCTGGTCTAAAAACCAAGTGGGCATTAGTGATCCCGTTCAAAACTAACTATAAGGGTTCTTGGTGATCTTATTTAAAACCAAGTGTTGGATTTCTTTGGTGAGCCCGATTTAAAAACCAAAGAGAGTTAGGTTTGGATTATGAGCTATTAAAATAACTCGACTATATTCCGGTTGGGGATATAGTGAAAATCCTAAGTAGTAATCTTGGGTAGTGGATGTAGGAGCGGTTGCTCCGAACCACTATAAATTTCTTTTGTTTGTGTTGTGCTTTCTCTAACTGCTTGCACTTCTACTTTTAATTATTTGAACCATAGTACTTAACACTCAAAAGAAGTTTTTAAAGAATACATACTTGCTTTAATTTTTAAATTTCCAATTCATCTCCTCTTGGGAAAGCCACCTGGGCAACAACCAAGTAGGTTATTGGTTAGCTTATTTGAAAACCAAGGAGGTTATTGGTTAACCTATTTGAAAACCAAGAAGGTTATTGGTTAGCCTATTTGAAAACCAAGGAGCTTTTTGGTAAGCCTATTTGAAAACCAAGGAGCTTTTTGGTAAGCCTTTGAAAATCATGAGGTTTCTTTTGGTGAGCCTTGTAAAAAGCAAAAGGGGTTTTGATTAGTAAACCCGAAAAACTAATCGGCTGTAATCGTGGGAGATTATAGTGAATTCCTAAGTAGACCTTGGGGAGTGGATGTAGGTGCATTAGAAAGCACCAAACTACTATACTTGGCTTATGTTTGTGATTGTCTTTAGCTTTCTTTACTTGCTCTTATATTTGTTGCATTTATATTTTTGTTGCATACTCTTCAAGAGCATACTATTTCACCTCACACTAGTACTTGATTTAATATTTGTATTGGCACATATTCTTGCAAGTAATTTTTAGAAACCCAATTCACCCCCCTCTTGGATTGCTTATTGGGTAACAGGTCGGCGCATCATTTGTAGGAGGTATGGGCAGAGCCAACCCTTTGTTGCTCTTCTTCTTGGAGGCTGGCCTCCCTTCAGTTAGTTATCGGCTCATCGCTTGCTCTTCAGCTAATACATACTTCTAAGCTCTCGCCAATAGTTCGGCATAGCTTGTAGAAAATTTTTATCCAAGGAGAAAGTGAACCTGGATGATCGAAGGCCTTTTTGCATGGCCGACATGGCCACGTACTCATTGAGATCGGGGATCTCAAGAGTTACAGAGTTGAATTTGGCGACGTAATCTTTAAGACTTTCTTCTTCGGTCTGTTGTAGTAGGAAAAGGTTGTCAGAGTTGCGAGGCATCTTCCTGCAAGTCTTGAAATGCGATACAAACAAATTTTCCAATTCACTAAAAGAATGAATGGCACCTGGTCTAAAGCTTGAATACCATATTCGAGCTGCTTTCTTTAAAGTGGCAGGGAAGGCGAGACCATGTAAGGCATTTGAAGCCCCTTGTATCATCATATGTACTCTAAAGCTCCCCAAATGATCCAGAGGATCGGTGGTTCCATTATATGCTTCTAGCTGGGGAACTTTAAAGTGGCGGGGGATTACTTCCTCCATGATTCTCTGGGAGAATGGAGGCCATGAATTGTATGCCATAACATCATCAGTTCTTCGCTGATCATTAAGTTTTTCAACTTGGAGTTCCAGTGCTTTGAGTTTTTCTTCATAATGATGATGTGTTTCCTTTCGCCTAGCATTCCCTGGTGTAGAGTCACCGAAAGAAACCAAGAGAGATCTTCTGGATCTCTTCTTGTCAATTCAGCTCTCCATGAGCCCATGACGTTGAGAAATTCGAGGCTGCTGGATTGTCTGCCTCGAGAGGAATGTTGAGTGGATTCTAGACATTGCTCGTCACCTCTTTTGGATTGGTGACTATGTCTGGAAGTTGCTGGCAGATATCATCGTCGAAGTGCCGTTTCTTGGAAGGTTTGAACCAAAGTAGTCAACACATCCACCTTTTTCATGAGGGTCTCCAACTGTTGCTGTCCTATGACGATTGTGGAAGGAATTGCCTCATTCTCCAACTCTGCTCATTCCTTTGGGATCGGATGGAGTGACTAGATTGTTGGTTCACCTCCCGGAGTTCCTACAGAGCAAACCCCCTGACCAGATTTTTTCCAGTGGTGAACACTCTGATGCCTAAGTCAGTAAGGATCCAGGCTACAGAATGGAGAGCTCAAAGAGAAAGAAATGGAATGAAAGGGGTGAGATCTTGAGTGGCACATGAGAGCTATCCATGGACTGGCTCTGACTTGCCTAGGATCACTCAAAATTGCTTAGGATCACTTACCTCAGAAGTCCCCTCTTATCGATATTTATAGATGATGCTGTAACTGAAAGTAGCTAAACCTTCAAGAATTTTGTTAGGGAAGTTGGTTAATCCAATTTCCTTATAACTAAATGGGGTTGCTATTGGAGGTTGGCTATCCCAGTTTTATTGAAGCAGGAGCTACTCATCTTGTGGTTCGTTAGAATAACCAAACTAGTTCTTGATGGCTCTAAGCCAAGGAAAAACCATTAACTTACTTTAAGACCATCCTTTTTGGAATGGGCTGAAGTGAGGTTGGCCACTTACTTTAGACCCATCCTCTTCGGATTAGGTCAAAAATGGATTAGCCGGTTGCTTCGGAACCATCTTCTTTGGATTGGGCTGAAGATAGAGTAGTCATTTATTCTGAAACTACATGGATCAGGTATATATTTTGGAGTTGTTCTCTTCGGAATCAGCTGAAGACTGATCCTACATTGTGCGGTGCTGTTGGCCAGTACATAGTGTCGAATCATTATTTCGTTGAACTTCGGACTCACCCTCATGTTCATCTATTTGGTCGACCTGTTTAGATAGGATCAATTGAACATTCGGACCGGTAATAATCTTTTCTTGAGCCAGCGTATCACATCATTTTTATACATAATAAAACAATATCAATGCATATTAATAAATCAAGTATATATTTGATGCCATCATATCCATAGTAAATTTTAAAATATGTATTAATTATTAATCTCACCAAATTATTTTATATTTTTCATTCTAGTAACAATAAAATTGCAAGATACAAGTCCACTCAAATCCAAAATATGATTGTTATAAGATAAAATCCATGTTACATATACAATTTTATAAAAAAAGAAGTCAATGAGTCACAAGAAGAGTAGCAATATGATCATATAAAATATCCATCTCATAGTTACTCATTATTTGGCTTTGCTCCATACTCAATTTTTCTTGTGATTCATTGATCTCTAAATAATCTAGAGGGAGTAGATCATATCATCATAATAAGGCTAAAACTCAAAGTCTTTAATTGTATGATTCCTAATAAAGTTATAAATGGCCATGAAAGCCACCACAATTTGAACTTGTTTATAACAAAGAAAGTTAGGCATTGTACTCAATATTCTCCATCTACTTTTTCAATATCCAAATATTCTCTCAATAGCATATTTCAATAAGGAATGTGTATGATTAAAGATTTCATGCATATCCCTTGATTGACTTCCATGCCAAAAATCTGGTAGATGATATATTTCCCTTTTATAAGGTCCCATATATCCTGACATATGAGGATATCCTGCATCCACTAAGTAATATTTACCTACATAAATATATATATGTTAGAATTTAACACTTATGCATGAAAGTTAAAATATATCCCAACCATTATAATATATTAAATTCAAATGCATACCTCCAGGTGGGTGTGGAAAGTTAAGCTCATTTCTATGTATAGTCTCTAAGAAAATAAGCCCAAACAAAAGTGAAATGCATCTCAAAATCACAACATGCCATAATAATTTGTATAGGAATTCCTTTTTGGCCAATATATGGTATTTGCTTAGATGGAAAAATTTTTACTATCACATGGGTACCATCAATTTCTCTAATGCAATTCTTAAAATAAGGCCACCAGTAATTATCATCCTGGATTTTTCTTGAAACATTCTTGAATAGTCTATCAATTGGGCTAATAATATCCTCGTCATTTTTAAGATAGCATTTAAGATATATATAAAACACCTACTAACTATTTCCCCAAATATTGAAATCTTTCTTGAACCATCCTATTCTAAACCCATATCCTAAAATCATTAAAAACATGGCTACCAACTCCTTAACAGAAATGCTTCTAGAACCTTTCAAACCATATCTAACTTTCAATTCCACACACATATCAATAAATACATGTTTTTCCATTCTAAATTATTGTGAACATCTATCTGAATTACCTTGTAGAATCTCTAATATAAACCTATATCCGGTTTGATAAGATGTCTTGCGAGGCTCTTTATCAACAAACTTTGAGTAGTATTCACTAGCCATATCAGCAACTGTAGTCACAAATGTATAAAATTCTTCATCATCAAGTATCTCATCTTTACTAGAACAAATCTTCTCAGAACTATTGTCAGTGCTACCCATATCAAAACAGAAAATATAAAACATCCATAACAAAAAAAGAAATAATATATAACACCAAGGCTTGTAATATAAAAAAATACAAACAATATAAAACGAGAATGCATACCATCCACAATAGTCATAATATTCACAACACATTGTCCAAGACATAATATAAATACATATAACCATATCCATAGTTCCAACATAAATTTCATAATTAAAACTATAGAAAAACATATCATCATACTAATATATCAAGAACTAGTTTCGTAGATTTGACATTCACTTGAGCCATTCAATTTGAAGATGGGTATCCTCGAGGGCCACAAACATCTCTCTATGTTCTCTTTTAAGGAGCACCTTAGTAGAAAGTAAGGATAACTCAGGCTATGCTCCCATCTTAGGCATCGTATGCACCATGTTCATCACCTCATCAATGCTACATCCAAGCTTATCAATTATCCTGGATGGCATCATACTCCTCTCCACTGCATCAACAAGATGACTAAACTCCTGAGATAATTGCATAACACCCCCTACCTTCTTGTATTGCTTATCTTGATTCCTAGAACTAGCTTTTTTCTTTCCTTTTTATTGGGTGGGATAAGATACGAGGGTAGGGTTAACATTATCTATATCAATGGAAAGGTCATGAATTCCATGTATGATCAGATTAGGATCTTCATCCAACTCATATAAGACCTCAAACATGTTAGTATTTTTTCCATCTAACCTATCATCTGCTGCAAATATACTCTCAATATTTTCTTGTATTGATAAAGCTGGTGCCCAATCCCCCTCCCCTATAGCAATAGTATCTCTAAATAACCTATCCAATTTAATAAACATGTTGTAAATCAAGTTCTTGAAACTTAACTACATCAAGAATTTTTTGTAAGTTAAATATATATAATTAACAATATTTTTTTAAAAAATCATAGGATAAAAAATTTTACAGACATTGATATACTATTATTTATACATGTAATTTTTTTCCCACCATGCATTCGATGCATCTATTATGTTTTTAATAGGATCCCATCCAAGCCCTATTTCCTCTATTATTAATCTCACCCAAATGCTCCAGTTTATTTTTAGGCTATTCCATTTGTTCTTAAATTGTTTATAATCATATTGATTTCTAGTCTTCTCATTAAATGTTTTAATTATATTGGCCCATCCAAGCCTATTGTAATGTGCTCTTGGATGATTACTAGCTTCAACTTGACCAATACATATATCAATAAACTCCTCTAGCAATCTATCATTCCAAACTACCTTATTTTTCTTGTTGTCTTGGGTTGATGGACTAATAAACATATTTTGATTCTTCTTAGGCATTTCTTTTTTATTACAATGCAACAACAACGATATAAAATACTTTGTTGATCATAAATCATAATTTCAACCATAGTTAATAAGATAATTTATAAAGCAAATGTAAATGTATGCAATTCAAATATATAGGCACATACAGTAGTACCAATCATTCCAACAAGTAGAGTGACAAAGCATGTATGAAATTTTTTATGTGGATGAAATAATGGCATTGTAATTTTTAGATCCTACTAGATGGAAATTTAATCGCAGTTTAGACCCCTCGATGGCTGGTAACCAAAAATTACAAGTGAGAAAAGAACTTGTACTAATAAGAAAATAGTATGCTACTATTTTTATTCAACTCGGATGAGAGAGCTTAAAATATGAATAATAAAAGAAACTGACACTGTCCTATCTTTTCCTCCTTTCTTCTCCCTTATTTAAGAATGAGAAGCAACTTTCATATGCTAATCCTTATAGATTAGACCCTACCCCTAACTAGATGGTAGGATATCTCTACTTCAACTCTTCATGAGACATCAAACACCATCCCTTATAAACATAACTATTGTTTTCTTTCTTTGAAACTTTGTCCAGCATTATCACCATTATAACACCATGACATGGTGCTAGAACACATGCCACTTTCTACTTTTTCAAGCTAACATACTTTCTTTTTACTTTTTTCCACATGCTTAATATATTTCTCAAAAAACTTGATAGATCACTTTACTTTGTACTTTTACCATTAATAAAATGCATGATCTACAAGGGCTCATAGACTAAAAAATAATCTATGGGTTAAATCAGGAGTGGTTTATTAGTGATACTTTCTCAACCTTCATCTTTCGATGTCTTGCAGGTGTAATTTCTTTTATAGAGGTCTTCTTTGATACAGGATGAGACATGCTAGAGATTATCATAAAGAAATTCAGATTAATAGAGCAATGATTTTATATTTTATGATGTTTTCTTTCCATTAAGAGCAAGAATAAACTATATGATTATGTAAAGATCAAAAGCAACTACCCGCGGATTAAGATCTAACAAAGTAATGAAGAAATAGGATCCTAAGGTTGAGAAACTACTAATTTAGAATATGCTCGATTTTCAACAAAATAGAAGTAGAGAGAAGGGATGGGTTTGATTACATAGCAATGATTTCCTCATTGTGGAAGGGATCACACACTCTCAGGATTAGCGCCTGGAAGAAGAAGCTTCTTTCCCGTGGATGCGCTAGCTTTTCTTCAGATGGTCCCAAAGGTAGAGAAGACCTCCTCCAAGGATCGTGGCACTGGAAGGATCCTACAAATACCAGGGGTAAGGGATTCAGAAGATAGAAAAAATATGCAATCAAAAGTTGGAAGAGAAGAGAAGGCAGGAGGGGCGCAGGAAGATAGTCGGTGGCCTAGTTATCGGAGGATGCCTGGACTTTGGAGGGGGCGGCTTGGAGATGTGGTGGACACCTTGGGGCTTTGGGGTTGGCAGCTAGGAGGCATGATGGGGGCGGCCTAGAGACTGGGTGGTGGTGGCTTGGCTGATGGAAGAAGGACTCCTTGCAGCCTAGGGTTTTGGAAGAATGCTGGCGGCCTAGGGTTTTGGAGGAAGGAAGGGGTTGGCGGTTTGGGCTAGGGTTTGGATGCTTGGACTAGTGTTGGGCCTCTCACCCTCTTCCTCACAGAGTGTCAATGCTCAAAGTAAAGGAAACTGGAAGAAAAAAACTCTTTCGTTCATTAATCATTGATTCATTCTTTAAAAGAGAGAGGAGGGATATTTATAGATCACCCAGTCCTCGTAACTCCCTGTCAAAGTTGGAGTACAAAGTTTGAGTGGGATAAGGAGGCTTGATTCCTTATTGGATTGGGAAGCTTGATTCCTTGTTGGACTGGGAGGTTTGACTCCTTGCTGGACTGGGAGGCTTGACTCCTTGTTGGATTGGGAGGCGCCACTTCCTTGTGGGCTTGGGACACCAATTTCTTTTGGGCTTGGGATGCCACTTTCTCTTGGGCTTGGGATGCCAATTCTTGGTGGGCTTGGGCATCAAATCCATGTGGGCTTGGGCAGCCTAAGTGGGGACCAGGGGATTGGTGCATAACATCCTCATTCTCTGCTTCAGTGGGGCCTAGTGACTCTCCTCTTGGACTTGACTTGAATAAAAGAAGTCACAATTACAGGACTCAAATGAACTTACTTGACTGGACTGAAACAAATGGACTCAATTAACTTAATGGACTCAATTGACTTAACTTTATTACAGGACTCAATTGACTTAATGAACTCAATTGACTCACTTTATTACAGGACTCAAGTGACTCAAGACTGATGGACTCTACAGGACTCGAAAGTCTAATCAGAAATCCATAATGGGCTCAGACTGGGGTGCAGCCTCTTTCTAATCCTGGTACCCGCACCAATTTTTTCGGGGTGGGAGGAACTCGATCCTGTCGAGTAAGGGTCAATCTGGCTTTGGTACTACTCTAACATGTCTGGGTTGAGGCATTGCAGATTCTCTTGAGTGATCCATGAATCCTCAGATTCTGGTCGACCTTGCTAACGAACCAAGTAATGCTGGTAGCCTTTGTTCCGGGTACTAATAGCTTGGTGTTCCAGGATACACTCAATCCTTTCTCCTTTCCCAAGCAAATTTATTGGTGGACACTTAGGATGGATTTGCTCTCAAGAAAAGAGTCAGGTCCAAAAGGCTCACTAGGTATCATTCCTGGCTCCTTATACACAACTAGGTCAGAGATATTGAAGGTTGAGCTAATGCCAAATTCGGGTGATAACTCGAGCACATAGGTATTAGGTTCAACTTTCTTTATCACTTTGAAGGGTCCAGCTCCACGAGCATGTAACTTCTTCACGATTTCCGGAGGAAATTGCTCAGGCCTAAGCCTAATCATCACATAATCTCCCTCAGCAAATTCTTTAACTCTTTTTCGGGAATTAGCTATATTTTTATAAGTATCATTGCTCAAATTAATCTTATTGCTAATTTTCTTATGCAAATCTCTAACATGCTGAGCAAATGATTCAGCTGACTTAGAGACTCGTTCATGTATGGGCAAGGTGATTAGATCTATGGGTTTCTTAGGCTTATAACCATGACCCTTGGTTGGTGGGTGACATACAGATAAAAATTTTATAGGGACTCCTAATAAATGCTATAAGGTCTTATAGAAATAGGTAGCAAATCTAACGTGCTCAAAGGATTTGTGTAACTTATTAACCTCAACAAAGTATAATTGAGTGGTTCTAGAAGCATTGGAAGCCTTAGGATAGGATAGGAAATAAGAAGAGGATTTGTTGAATAGTCTTTGATTAATGAGGATGACCTTAAGGTTTGGACATTGATTTATATTTACAGGTAATAAAAGATCCACTTTATGGAAGGATAAGTTATCTGTTTCAGGAAAGAGATCCTTAATTGGGACTCAAGGAGTGAATTCCTCCTGAGGGTACTGAATTGAAGAAACCATGTCCTCACTAATTTCCTCTTGTTCTTAAATTTCAAGACCAGGCTCTATAATTTGATTCTCTTCTAGTATTTCCTCAGGTAAAGCCCTAGTGTAACAGTGTTATAGTCCTCATAGTTCTCTCCTTCTAATTATCCTTCCAATATAACTTTAGTTTGAGTATTTTCCTGGTCAACTAGTTCTGGGTCTGTCATGTATGTTTCCTCTTCAATGTCATCCTTGTGAATAAATGGGGTAGTAAGGGTTGGTTGGATAAGAAAAACTTGACTAGTACTTGGCTTATATCCAGGGGTACTAATCCTATTGGGTTCGGGTCGATGAGTTATGGGTCCCCTCTACTCATAGGACATGGGTAGGCACTTCTCCATAAGCTTAAGCTTCAAAGCTCTCCAGGTGGCTATGTGTATGTCTTCTCTTTGTCTAGTTATGCATTCAACACTCCCCTAGTATAGCCTAGCCTGGAGGACTAACCTGAGTTTGGCAAACTTATACTTCCTTTCTTCAGTCATCTCATACCACTCAAAGTACTGGTCCATATCTCCTTCCTAATCAGTGTATACCTTAGAGTCAAGGCTGCCATCAAATATAGGTGCCTCCAACCTAATGTTCCTAATGGCTCTCTCATCTTGGTCAATAAAATCATGATTGGGTCTCCTCTGATTAAGCTCCCAGATTAGGTCATGGCATGGGGCTCTCCTATGGTTGGGAGGCATGGGAAATGGTGTCTCAAGTTCAGGCTCAGTATGGGTCTCAGGGTTCTCTCTAGGTTTCCAACATGTTCTTTAATCTGATCAAACCTATTATTCAATTGGGCAAATTATTCAGTCATGGTCCTCGATAAGGTTTCAAAGTTAGGTTCCATGGTCAGATTGAGTTGGGTTTAAGACTGCTGGTATTGGACTCCTAATCTAGTGGTCATGCAACAAGTACGCAAATTGTTCTAGGATTTTGCTAGACCTAGCAGCTCAAGTAGAATGAGTCAGCTCAACTTACAACAAGTCAACAATTATCCTTTCCACTGGCCAGGTAAGAGGTGGGAGTGTGGGAGGCTCCCCCTGCTCTCGCAGGGTCTTAATTAAGTAACCATAGCTCCGCTTAGGGCATTTGCCTTTGGACCTCTAGCCTAGACAGCAATTTCAAGAGATAAGTAGTGAATTGAGTGCACTAGCTTTCTCACAATATTATGAACTGGACCTGTTGGTGTCCTTAATTTGATTAGGTTGCTATTCAATTTTAATTAGGCTTGGGATTGAGATGAGGGTGATTGTTTTGGTCTAAGGAAAGGTGATAAAATCTTTCTTTTATCTGAGATTGAGAGATTGTCTTTAAGTGAATTAGTTATGCTTGCACACACATGAATATGCAACATGAAACTAAAATCAAAAAATATGCAGAAGATAAAATATTTTTTTCTAGTTTTTTATGCAAATGGAAGATTTAATAAAGACTAATATAGCTAATTAAATGCAAAGAAAGCTAAGTTTTGAAGGTTTCACTGCAAACGAAATTCAGCCCTTATCTAGTTATGTAGAAATTTCAGCAATGCAAACTTTAGAATTTTATGCAGGATTATTTTTTGTATTTTCAGATCTGAAAATTAAAATAAAATTGCAAAATTAAAGAAGATTAATTATGTGATTGATGGATGCAAAGATTGGTGATAAACAAAAAGGTTTTAATAAGAAATAAGTTCTAGGTTTAGACTACTATGCATAAATTTTAGCATGCAGAATTTTTCAATTACTATGCATGAACATATCATAAACCATGCTCTGATAACAAATTGATGTGGGATGAGACATGCTAGAGATTATCATAAAGAAATTCAGATTAATAGAGCAATTATTTTAGATTTTTATATTGTTTTCTTTCCATCAAGAGCAAGAATAAACTAGATGATTATGTAAAGATCAAAAGCAACTACCCGCAGATTAAGATCTAACAAAGTAATAAAGAAATAGGATCTTAGGGTTGAGAAACCACTAATTTAGAACATGCTCAGTTTTCAAGAAAATAGAAGTAGAGAGAAGGAATGGGTTTGATTACCTAGTAATGATTTCCTCCTCGTTGTAGAAGGGATCACACACTCTCAGGATTGGCGCCTGAAAGAAGAAGCTTCTTTCTCATGGATGCACCAGCTTTTCTTTAGATGGTCTCAAAGGCAGAGAAGACCTCCTCCAAGGATCATGGCACTGGAGCGATCCTATAACCACCGGGGGTTAGGGATTCAAAAGATAGGAAAAATATGCAATCGAAAGTTAGAAGAGGAGAGAAGGCAGGAGGGGCGTAGGAAGATGGTTGGCAGCTGGCTATGGGAGATGCTTGGACTCTGGAGGGGGTGGCTTGGAGATATGGTGGACACCTTGGGGCTTTGGGGTTGGTGGCTAGGAGGCATGATGGGGGCGGCCTGGAGACTGGGTGGTGGTGGCTTGGCTGATGGAAGGACTCCTGGTAGCCTAGGGTTTTGGAAGAATGTTGGTGGCCTAGGGTTTTGGAGGAAAGAAGGGGTTGGCGGTTTGGGCTAGGGTTTGGATGCTTGGATTGGTGTTGGGCCTCTCACCCTCTCCCTCACGGAGTGTCAATGCTCAAAGCTAAGGAAACTGGAAGAAAAAACTCTTTCATTCATTAATCATTGATTCATTCTTTCAAGAGGGAGGAGGGGTATTTATAGATCACCCAGTACTCTTAACTCCCTATCAAAGTTGGAGTACAAAGTTTGAGTGGGATAAGGAGGCTTAATTCCTTGTTGGATTGGGAAGCTTGATTCCTTGTTGGACTGGGAGGCTTGACTCCTTGTTGGACTGGGAGGCTTGACTCCTTGTTGGATTGGAAGGCGCCACTTCCTTGTGGGCTTGGGATGCCAATTTCTTTTGGGCTTGGGATGCCACTTTCTCTTGGGCTGGGGATGCCAATTCTTGGTGGGCTTGGGCATCAAATCTATGTGGGCTTGGGCATCAAATCCATGTGGGCTTGGGTGGCCTAAGTGGGGACCAGGGGATTGGCGCATAACGTCCTCATTCCCTGCTTCAGTGGGGCCTGGTGACTCTCTTCTTGGACTTAACTTGAATGAAAGAAGTCATAATTACATGACTCAAATGAACTCACTTGATTGGATTGTAACAAATGGACTCAACTGACTTAATGGACTCAATTGACTTAACTTTATCACAGACTCAATTAACTTAATGAACTCAATTGACTCACTTTATTACAGGACTTAAGTGACTCAGGATTGATGGACTTTACAGGACTCGAAAGTCTAATTAGAAACTCATAATGGGCTCAAACTGGTGTGCAGCCTCTTTCTGATCCTGGTGCCCGCACCATACTTCTTTTCTTAAGGTTTTAGTAAAGTATTTTAATTTAAATCAACCTAGTTTGACTTATGTAAGTAGGTTTGGAGTGACTAATACTGTGGATTGGTTTCAACAAAAAGAATGAAAATTGGCATAAACAAAAGGATTATCAAATAAGATTTGCATGAAAATGACTTAACCTAAAATGATTGTATTCAATATCTCATTCCTCTCTAACATGACATGTGCAAATATATTAATCAAACACCATCCTTTCCATAGCATTTAATAACTTTTCCATTTTTTTATAACAAAATATAATTATTTAATATTTACATTCTCATTTGTCTCTTTACAAAAATAAAAAATAATTAAAATAAGAATCTAAAGTCAGTTAAAATGGGACTCTAGAGTTATACTTAAAATAAACTCTAGAGTTATACAAAAAAGAAGACTCTAGACTCCTTGGGACTCTATCTCTTCTTATCAAAGAGATAGAGAGAGGGATAGAAAAAACAAAAAAGATAATGCAAACAAAGCAATATATGGAGAAAGATCATGGAAAAAATAGAAAATATACAAGACAAAGAGAGGGTTCATGTAAGGGAGAAAAAATCAAAAAAACAAGGCTGAAGCTATAAAGTTTCAAAAAAGATACGTAGAAGCTTAAAATAATCAGAGAGATAAGAAATAATACCTTGATAAAATGAAAGGAGTTGAGACCGGTAAAAAAATAACAAGAAAGTGTTGAAGTGATTAGAGTTCCTTTTCCACATTAGGGTTCCTATTGTGTTACCTTTTATAGGGATATCAATATAGTTATATGATTGTTTCATGGACATTTTGATTAAAAAAATAAAATTTATTAAAGTTAAAATAGCTTCCTAACGTAATCTTGAAAATACTTTTGGTGAAAAGTTCCAAAATAGAGCTTTTTTTAAATAGATAATTTCAGCTTTTTGGTAAAGCCAAAATATCTTTTATATTTTTTTACCAAGCATTATCTTAACTATAAGTAATTTTGGAGGGCTAGAAAATGCTTTCTAACCCTCCAAAAGCTTAGCCAATTGGGGCCTAAGTTATGCTTGAACCTCCAAGCTTTTTGGATTGGTTTTAGCCTAAGGTTTTAAGCCCAATAAACTGGGCTGAGCTTGGAAGATAGGCCTGTTTTGTATACAAGCTATGCTCTGGCATGGGAATCTAATTCTGAGACAAATTTTAATTTATCTCATATTACTTATTTATATTTGATGTATTCATCAACTTAATTAGCAATTGTTGTTGACATATGAACTAAATACGATAATAAGTTTTGGGGGAAAATATGGTTGGATTAGGCACATGAGACTCATGGTGCTACGAGCACTCTAACCAAGACATGCATGAATGGACATGATACATTCTGACCTCTCTAAGGTATTAGCAAGCCCTACTAACCACCCTTAAGGTGCTTGGCTAGAAGCTTCCAAGCAAACGATGGCAAAGGCTAATTCTTATGCCCTAAGATATCAGCGAGCCTCACCGATTGCCCCTAAGGTACTTGGCCAGAAGCCTCAGAGTGGATAATGACAGAGGCCAATTCTTATGTTTCAAGGTATCAGCGAGCCTTGCTGACTACCCCTAAGGTACTCAGTCAGAAGTCCATGAATGAATGATGGCAGAGACCAATTCCTATGCCCTAAGGCATTAGTGAGCCCTGTCAACTATTCCTAAGAAGCTCAGCAAGAAGCTCCCAAGCAGATGATGATAGAGACTAATTTTTATGTCCCAAGGTATTAGTGAGCCCTACCAACTGCCCCTAAGATGCTCGGTAAGAAGACTTCGAGCGAATGAGGGCAGAGACAAATTTCTATGCCCTAAAGTATCAGCGAGCTCTGTTGACTGCCCCTAAGGTGCTTAGTTAGACTGTTGATCGATACTCCTTAGCAACACATCCACTCTAAGCCCTCATAGCACAGCACTCTGATGCTCACCACCACTATTATGTAACACCACCTGGCATAGCTCTCCATCATATCTTAAAATCATCGAATCATTATGGGATCTTTGTTGAAAAAAATACCTAAGGTTTCATACATGTATTTTTTTAATAATTTACTATAGAAGAATATCTATTTTAAAACCATTTTAAATAGAAAACATGAATTTAAAATAATTCTAATAAATCCTAAGCATGATTTTAATATGATATGCAGTAGAAAATAAAATTAGTATGCATCGATCTACCTATATATGTAGTAGATCGAATAAATAGTTCACAATCAAATTTCATACCTTTTCATGGGGCTAATGATCACCACTATGATGGCACGTGGTAAGGGCTCTCTATGTTGCTTTGCAGCCATATAGGATGTCCGTCTCTATGAATTGTCTACACAAAGCTCCAACACAATCAACTTCCTAGACTACTAGATTCATGCAAAGGCTATAGATGGCTGAAAATAAATTAATTCTTAGACTTTCTTGAGCCTCTCAAAAAACCTAGGAAGAGGATCAAGAGGTCTATATTTAAGAGGAAGAAAATAAAAAATAAGAGACCCCTTTCTACTATTTTTTTCTTCTTTTTTCTTTTTCTTTTAACCCTAGCACTAAGAAGGTCTCTCATACCCATCCATAATTCACTCCCCCTTTTTCTCTTATTTTCATAATAATTTCACTTTAGATTTTTTGTGGTAATTACTCTTTTAATGATGTATACATGATGAAAATTTGAAGTAAAATCTTATTAATTAGAGGAGGGATTAGATTAGGATAAGTTGATGCTATTTGAATAGGACTAGGTATTTTATTTTCAATAGAATTACTCTAATTAAATTTAAACCAATCAAAATTTAATTTAAACTAATCTAATATAAATGGAAATAAGGGAGGATAAAAAAAATATTTTTTTCAAGGATAATTTTCAAAAATAATTGGTGACAAAAATAGATAAGTTTTCGAGAGTTTAAGACCAAGTAGAGTTAGGATAAGGCAAAGAGTTTGATTCCCGGTCAAACTTCTTATATTTAAATTTAAAACTCATCCTAAATTAATCCAAATTAAATAAAAAAAGGAAAAGTGTGAAAACATGTTTGGCATATATTTTTCATGAATTTATTTAAATAATTGGCATGGAAAAAATTAATAGAAAACCTAGTTGGGCTAGATAAGGGTTTGACCAGGCTTTGACCAAAATTAGTTATAAATCAAAACTAATTTGGTTATAACTAATTTAACCAACTTGGACTTAATTTAATTAGGTTCTAATTAATTTTAATTAAATTTCAATTAAATCTGAAACTATCTAAGCCCAAGCCTGAATCCAATCGTAATTAGAAATCCTTAGTAATTAGGTCAAGAAATAATCTAATTTGAAAAAAATTCTAATTGAACCAAATTCAGTTAGACTTGACCTAAACCTCTTTACTTAATTAAATTAAATCAATTAGTAATCCAATTATTAACTTATCCTTCATAATTAATTAATAATTAATTAACTATTAATTTATAATATTTGTATAGGATTAATTATTCATCATATTTATAATTTTATCATTGAATAATTCTTAATCATTAGTTAGCCATCATGATCAGTCAAAAACTTATATTGTGTGTGACCCCATATTTTTGAACACTAAGCTAATTATTCATAAACTAATTTCTGAGCTAATCGCTACAACCATCTAGCAATGATGCTCGATATTCAAATAGATCGAATGTTTGTGAAGCAACATTCAAGAACTAATATATATGATTTTCATATAATTCGTCTCTTTTACTCTAAAGCTTAGAATAATTTTAGAGTCAACTACCAACTTCGAATAATGCACCCAAATATGTCTCAACTTGCTAAATGTTGTGACTCTTCACAAGGATTACCTTGGCCAAGGTCTTGCTAAGTTGAAACATAGTAGAGTATTGTCTCCAACATCTTGAAGTGGTCAATTCTATCTTGACTTATCACTGACTTAACAAGTATTTGACTATACCTAGTTGTTGGATTTCTAGGGTTTTGATGGCACAGCGGAACAATAGAATTCAATTTTTTTTTTCTTGAAACTCAAAGCAACTTGAAACCCTAAGCCCAAGATCACTTATTTCATTTCAATTAACAAGTCATATAATTAGGGTTTGGAAAAATACCTGGAATGCTAATTTCTTCTTCTTTCCACTAGGCATACAAGTGCATGCCTTCCAGAGGTGATCTACATAGGAATAGAACCTAGGAAGCACTCCTTAGTAAGTTGCTTAAACCATTGGGACTTTTATGATGGCTTTTCTTCCTTTGGCAGCCTCTCCTTCCTTGCCCAGACCTTTGCCCTCCAATAGGGCACTCTGAGCCCTCTCCAAATCCTCTCTTCATTCTCTTTTTCACTTTCTAAATCTCTTCCTAAATCCTTGTCTTAAAATGATGGACTTGTCTTAAGACAAGACCTAAACTCTAACAAGGGAAGGGGGAGACAAGGAGAGTGAGTGGCAGAGTGTTAGTGAATGTAGGAAAGAAAGGATGGAATCAGATACCCATCGGCCTAAACATCGATGGCTATATATAGGAGTGGGAGAGGTGCTAGATAAGACTCTTCATCAACCTTTGATCTATCCAAACATAGATCAAATAAGACCTTTCAATAAGAAGGACTCTTATCTTGAAGAGTCATGACATTTCCCATGCCAACTGCCATATATCTGTCTCTTCAAGTTTTTTGCCAACTTTTCCACTTACCACATGGCAGTGACCGATTGCAGGAAAGCCAAGGGACATGGCTTTTGATTTAGAAGCATCAGGGATTTGAAATTCCTTAAAGCAGAAGGACTCTGCTTCATGGAAGTAGTGCCAAACATAAAGAGTAGAAACTCTTCATGTGCGCCAACTTCCTTCCACCGCATTCTTTTTTTTGTTGATCGATAAAAGCCCATATGAGAGGGCATGAAGATGAGGATAAAATCCCTTGGACTTTATCTGGCTTTGGTGAATGACAAGTAGAAGGACTCTTGTCCTTTCTGTGCACCAAAAATCTGTGCGCCAACAGTGAAGAGTCGTGACTCTTCACTTTATGTGCCACCTTTCTCTATGCCTTTCACATATTTGACTCAGTCAAAAGATATGCAAAATGGGTGTCATATAAAAGGGAATTAAATCTACTTTCTGACGATATAATTTGTTTTCAAGTATGAGATCTATTGGTCCTTCTGCACCCTTTTAAATGCTGAGAACCCATTTTGTGCCAAGAGTCCCATGCCATTTGGACTCTTGATATATGGTGCATAACATGTCCAAAAAATATTAGATAAAATCTGATAAGTTTATCCCACTTAGGACACAACCCAATTTAGGTCTCTCATAAATAGGTTAGTCCATTTAGCAACCTTTTTGACCCAATTTAATTGGGTTAGGAGTTAGGTTAGCATAGACATGCTAGTGTGCAATCTAGCTAACTAATTAGGATCCCATGATCCTAATTAAATGCTAATTACTTTCTAAGTCAATTCCCTAATGTGTGTGACCTTTTGGGTTTTACATCTAGCCAGCAATAGGTCTAGGTCCGAGCTGATTCGATCTAATCGAACCTGATCGACCTAATTAGATCAAATTGAGCTAACCTAAGTTGTCAATTCGAACCAGCTTTCGAATTGACTCATGAATTCAATCCAATTGATTCATGAAAACCCACAAGACATGATTGATGTCTAGTAATATGTCATGCTTATCCAGAAGATGAGGGATTTGGTGGAAAGTATCAAAATACTTTTCAGCAGAAAGTTACCATGCAATTCAATCCTTCAATCTCCCTGTATCCCGATTAAGTGATGGGCATGGATAAATGTCAAATCCTAGCACTTAATCCTTTTGAATCTCAATTCGATAATGAAGACTCAATTGATGAATAATTAGAAACCTTATCTAATCTCATCTTGCTTTGGCCAAAGACTTTCTGAGTCATCATTCGAAGAGATCACATGGGATAACTTCTCCTCTTACTAGGAGTGATCGATTCCTTGTTAACCTACTCATTACCTTCATACACAACCCACCATACCTAGAAACACCCCATACATGACTTAATTGCTATGAGTGAGTATGCACCAAAACATGGGTTCATGTGCACAAGATACTATGGTGTCTCAAGTCTAAGGATCACATGCACAACTCCCACCAAGAGAACATTCTTTTGACAAGTAAGACATCCATTTGATGTTCTCTTGTCGGATAAGTTCAGTAGACTCATAACCTAATGAGCACCCACATCCTTGTATTAATATCTCTACACAAGTGGTTGTGAGACCAATCACCCTCTCCATCGAGCATATATAGGATGTGCTAGTCTTTTCGGATTCATCGATCCTCGAATTGATTATCCAACGACCAGGAACATTTTAGATTAGGATTTATAGGAACTTAGGTCTCACCGTTATGATCTCCATCATAACCCTAATTTCATTGCCCTAACCTATGGGGTTTATCATAATCTTTATAAGATGTAGCAGTATGATGAATCAAAAGATGCCTTTTATTGATAAATAATATCATACATAAGTTGGAAGATCATAGAAATGCCCTTACAATGATTGGCTTTTAGGGCACCATTCTTTCAATCTCCCACTTGCACTATAGCCAATCGCCTTTGTATTTTATACCTATACAATCTAAGTGGTGATCAAGCTACTGCATTGATAGTGCTTTAGTGAATG
This sequence comes from Areca catechu, assembly GCA_021397845.1. NCBI lineage: Eukaryota > Viridiplantae > Streptophyta > Magnoliopsida > Arecales > Arecaceae > Areca > Areca catechu. The sequence goes on along the minus strand of CM038053.1, from coordinate 137,272,801 downwards.
GGTCTGCTATGTTGTTCTTTATATCTACTTGTTTGATGACAACATCTTGTCCTTGAACGATATGGAAGCATCTTAGGATGTGCTTGAGCTTATTATGAGACCTTGGTTCCTTAACTTGCACAACAACTCCACCGTTGTTCTATAGTAGGAACCATGCCCAATTCTGTGATGAATTTATTCATTCACACAACTTCTTTTATGGCTTCACTTGTAGCTATATACTCACCTACTCACTGTACCACCATATAGGATGAAGACATACCCTAATATGGATTTGCTATTATCCGGTCTGATTGAAAACTAGAATCTTTATATCCTTCTAGTTTCAATCCTGATCCACCATTTATTAGAAAAACATCTTTAGTCCTTCTTAGGTACTTAAGAATATTTTCACAGCTTTCCAATGATTCTCCCCTGGATCGCCTGGAACCTGCCTACTATGCCCAAGGCATAAGCAACATCAGGCCTGGTACATAACATGGCATACATAATTGATCCTACAGTCGAAGCATACAGAATCAAACTCATCCTTTCTCTCTCTCTCTCCTCGATGTCTTAGGAGATCAGGCCTGGTACATAACATGGCATACATAATTGATCCTATAGCCGAAGCATACGGAATCAAACTCATCTTTTCTCTCTCTCTGTCCTCGATGTCTTAGGAGACATCTTCTTGGAGAAATGTATGCCTTGACTCATGGACAAGTAACCTTTCTTACTTCCCTCCATGTTGAATCTCTTCAACACTAGGTCAATGTACCTGGATTGGGATAAGCCCAGCATCCTCTTAGATCTATCTCTATAGATCTTTATACCCAGTATGTAGGATGCCTCTCCCAAATCCTTCATGGAAAATTGCTTTGATAGCCAAGACTTGACCGATTGCAACATTGGGATATCATTCCTAATGATGAGTATGTCATCAACATACAAAACCAAGAAAATAAGGGCACTCCTACTTGTCTCCTTGTACACACATGGTTCATCCATATTCTTGATAAAACCAAACTCCTTAATTATTTCATTAAAGCAGATGTTCCAACTCCTCGATGCTTGCTTTAGTCTATAAATGGACTTCTTCCTCAAGATTTCCATTAAGGAAAGTAGTCTTTACATCCATCTATCAGATTTCATAATCATGATATGCTGCTATAGCAAGCAATATCCGAATGGACTTGAGCATGGCTACTAGTGAAAAGGTTTCATCCTAGTCAATACCATGTTTTCGTCTAAAACCTTTTGCCACCAGCTTGGCCTTGTAGGTCTCTACTTGACGATCTGCTCCTATCTTCTTCTTGAAGACCCATTTACACCCTATTGGGTTAATTCCTTCAGGTGGATCTGCTAAGGTCCAAACCTGATTGGAATACATAGAGTCCATCTCAGATTCATGGCTTCTAGCCATTTATCAGAGTTTTCACTCGTGATAGCTTCCATATAGGTCACAGGATCATTATCCTGTATGATATTGGCTTCATTATCATTCCTAATGACAAAGCCATATCTGAGAAGTGCACTTGGCACTCTCTCTGACCTACGGAGAGGAGGTGTGTATTGTGGTTGTTTCTGAATCTTAGGAACATCTGGTTGAGAAATTGTTTCAGGTGTAGGTTGAACTTCTTCAAGTTCAAATATTCTCTCATTGCCCTTTTCTTGGATAAACTCCTTTTCCAAGAATGTGGCATGCCTACTGACAAAGACCTTTTACTCAGTAGGATGGTAGAAAAGGTAACCCATACCTTGTTTAGGATATCCTACAAACCTGCACTTGTCAGTCCTAGCATTTAGCTTATGTCCAAAAATATTCCCGACATAAGCAGGGTAACCCCAAATCTTAAAATATTTAAGACTTGGCCTTTTCCCGTTCCATAATTCATATAGAGTGCTCTTAACTGTCTTTGATGGTATCCTATTTAGTATGTGGGTAGCAGTCTCTAGTGCATAATCCTAGAAGGATACTGGAAGATCTGTGAAGCACATCATGGATCGTACCATGTCCAACAAGGTTTGGTTCCTCCTTTCTGCTACACCATTTAATTGTGGCATATATGAAGGGGTCCATTCAGAGAGAATTCTTTTATCTTTAAGATGATCAAGAAATTTACTAGATAAGTATTCTCCTCCTCTATCAGATCAAAGGATTTTAATACTATGCCTAGTTTGTTTCTCAACCATCTTTGATACTCTTTGAATTTTTTAAAGGCTTCGGACTTGTGTTTCATAAGATACACATATCCGAACCTTGATAAATCATCAGTAAAACTGATGAAATAAGAGTATCCTCCTCTGGCCTGGGTTGTCATAGGACCACACACATCTGTGTACTAGGCCTAACAACTCAGTTGCCCTATCTCCATGTCCAGTGAATGGATATTTGGTCATCTTATCCATGAGGCAGGACTCACAAGTTCCTAATGATTCATGATCAAAAGGTTCAAATAAATTTTCTTTGTATAACTTGTTTATCCTAGACTCACTAATATGACCCAAATGGCAATTTCACAGACATGTGACATTTATATCATCTATCTTTCTCTTCTTATTTTCAACAAGCATAACTTTATCATTAAATGATAGAATTAAAAGATCATTAACAAATGTACCACAATCAAAGAACTTCTTTGAAAAGAAGATCGAGCACCCATGTCTTCAAATATTTATTTCATAACCTTATTTCAATAACAAAGGTACAAAAATAATATTTTTTATAATGTTGGGTGCATAGTAACAATCTTTTAATTCAAGAATATTGCTTGATGGCAATAACATTAGAAAGGTGCCAATAGCTTCAGCATGAAGGGGATCACCACTCGCACCAAACATCTTGAAGTCACCCTTCTTCAAGCTTTTGGGTCTCTGTAACCCCTGCAATGACTTGCAGATATGAGACCCACATGCGGTATCCAATACCTATGTATCAAAAGCTGAAGAACTTAATAATAAGTTTGTTTGTATCATGTACAAACTTTTCGATGCATCACTAGCTTCCTGCTTCTGATTTGCAAGATATAACTTGCAATTCTTCTTCTAGTGCCCTTGCTTTCTATAATGATAGCAGGTTCCATTAGTAGAGGGCTTCCTTGCCTTTTTCCTTTTTTGGAAGCTACTCTTAGAGTTCCTTTTTCTCTTTGAACCCTTCTTAGTAGCATCCTCTCCTACCAGATCTAGGTCTCCCGAACTAATATAATTCTCAGGTTCCTTAACCAATCCACATCATTCAGATCGGTCAATTTATTGGCATCCAAGATGCCTCTCAGTAAAAGAGTAGAAGCCATAATACAATAATCTATAGTAAGTAAAGAACAATTATAAGCAACCACTCATGATGATATTCACAATTAGACAAGGACTTTTGCATCTAATTGCATCTCCCACTATTTTCTATCGAATACCATAACAATCAACTATGGTAAGCGGGAAACCCTTCCAGGGCTTCCATAGTGGGGTTGAGATCCCAATTCCTTATAAATGTCTTGTATGTACACAACAAACACTTACAAGTCCAAGAGTAGGAAATGATCCTTTCCAATTGCATCCCTTGCAATTCTCAACTTAACTTTTGCCTTAAGACACTTATAGCTTTGTGTGCACATAATAAACCATAATATCTTAGTTTAGTCAGACTCTTCATTTCTATATAGCCATGATTGAATAATGTTGCCCTTGTGTGTACACAACAAAGCAACATTATCAGTCATGCTATAAAGCACTAAGTGCACCAAGATAAATTTTATACCAAATGCTAGGGCAGGCCTTATGTGTACACAACAAACCTACCATAATTTTTGATATAAATTTGGCTTAGCATGAAGGAATGCAAATTTTAGTGTACTTAATCAATTAGCAATTCCAATTTAAGGTCTAGATATGACCATATTGGCCAGGTAAGTGGAAGGGATGAGGGGGTCCTCCATTGCTTTCCTTAGATACCAATTAAATTGGCCAGGTAAGTCAATGAAACTAATTAAAAACCTCATTTCCTTTACCTTCCCAGAACCACTTGCCTAGACACCAATTGGCTGATCATACCCTAAGCAAATTTCCATCATGATTAACTTACACTACGACTAAATATGTTTTTTATGAGAGCTTTGATGGTCTCTAGCACATCCTAATATAGACTTAATCATGTCAACCTAACATTCATGACATCATAATGTATTCATAACCATACACATATGACATGATATTCATTCCATTATTCGAGCATATTAACCCTAATATGCATACCATAAGCATGATTGTAATATGAATCCGTTCACTTCACTTGTTCATGGGATATGGCCACAGTGGCATCCCTACATGCCATAGAAGACCCCCATTGAATGGAAAAAGAGGGCCATGAAATCCTAAATAACTCTTATGACCAGACGGCCATGGTACTAACCCAATTTGAAGCAGTTACTAGGATATAACACATTTCAAATATGTGATTGAACTAATCATGCATAGAATCATATAATCCTTCGATAGCATGCACCATACTTGATAATATGCACTATCATATAAACTTTCAATAGTATGCATCATACTATGATTTATATATATGATCATATTATTATTCAATATATAACTGAACCCTAATTACTGGCATGCATCAGAATATGATTCCCACATATTCACTATCATGTAAGCATTTTCAATTGACCATTAATTGAATGAAATAAGAGGGCTCTGATACCATTATTGGTTTTTTAGGGTTTCGATGGCACAGCAGAACAATGGATTTCAAAAAATTTCTTTCTTGAAACTCCAAGCAACTTGAAACCCTAAGCCTAAGATCACTTATTTCATTTTAATTAACAAGTCATGTAATTAGGATTTGGAAAAATACCTGGAACACTAATTCCTTTTTCTTTCTATTAGGCACACAAGTGCATTCCCTCTAGAGGTGATCCACATAGGAATTAAACCTAGGAAGCACTACTTAGTAGGTTGCTTAAGCCACTGGGACTCTTTTGATGGCTTTTCTTCCTTTGGCAGCCTCTCCTTCCTTGCTTAGACCTTTGCCCTCCAGTAGAGCACTCTGAGCTCTCTCCAAATCCTCTCTTCACCCTCTTTTTCACTTCCTAAATCTCTTCCTAAATCCTTGTCTTAAAATGATGGACTTGTCTTAAGATAAGACCTAAACTCTAACAAGGGAAGGGGGAGACAAGGAGAGTGAGTGCAGAGTATGAGTGAATACAGGAAAGAAAAGATTGAATCAGATACCCATCGGCCTAAACACTTATGGCTATATATAGGAGTGGGAGAGGTGCCAGATACGACTCTTCATCAGCCTTTGATCTATCCAAACACAGATTAAATAAGACCCTTCAATGAGAAGGAGTCTTATCTTGAAGAGTCATGACATTTCTTGCACCAACTGCCATATATCTATTTCTTCAAGTATCCTGCCAACTTTTCCACTTGCCACATGGTAGTGACTGGTTACAGGAAGGCCAAGGGACATGGCTTTTGATTTAGAAGCTTCGATGATTTGAAATTCCTTAAAGTAGAAGGACTCTGCTTCATGGAATTAGCACCAAACGTGAAGAGTCGCAACTCTTCATGTGCGCCAACTTCCTTCCACCGCATTCTTCCTTTTGTTGACCGATAAAAGCCCATATGAGAGGGCATGGAGATGAGGATAAAGTCCCTTGGACTTTATCTGGCTTTGGTGAATGACAAGCATAAGGACTCTTGTCCTTTCCGTGTGCCAAAAATCTATGTGCCAATAGTGAAGAGTTTCAACTCTTCACTTTGTGCGCCACCTTTCTCCATTCCTTTCACATATTTGACCTAGTCAAAAGATATGCAAAATGGACTTCATATGAAAGGGCATTAAATCTACTTTTTGACCATATAATTTGTTTTCAAGTATGAGGTCTATTGGTCCTTCTGCACCCTTTTAAATGCCGAGCACCCATTTTGCGCCAAGAGTCCCATGCCATTTAGACTCTTGATATATGGTGCATAACATGTCCAAAAAATATCAGATAAAATCTGATAAATTTATGCCACTTAGGACACAACCCAATTTAGGTCTCTCATAAATTGGTTAGTCTATTTAGCAATCTTTTAGACCCAATTCAATTAGGTTAGGAGTTAGGTTAGCATATACATGCTAGTGTGCAATCTAGCTAACCAATTAGGATCCCATGACCCTAATTAAATGCCAATTGACTTCCTAGGTCAATTCCTTAATGTGTGTAACTCTTTGGATTCCACATCTAGCCAGCAGTAGGTCTAGGTCTAAACTGATTCAATCCAATCGAACCCGATTGACTTAATTAGGTCAAATTGAGCTGATCTAAGTTGCCAATTCGAACCAGCTTTCGAATTGACTCATGAATTCAATCCAATTGATTCATGAAAACCCACAAGACATGATTGACGTCTAGCAACGTGTCATGCCTACCCAGAAGATGAAGAATTTGGGAGAAAGTACCAAAATACCTTTCAACGGAAAGTTACTGTGCATTTCAATCCTTCTATGTCCCTATATCCCGATTAAGTGTTGGGCATGGATAAATGTCAAATCCTAGCACTTAATCCTTTTAAATTTCAATTCGATAATGAAGACTTGATCGATGAATGATTAGAAACCCTATCTAATCTCATCCTGATTTGGCCAAAGACTTCCTGAGTCATCATTCGAAGAGATCACATGGGATAACTTTTTCTCTTACTAGGAGTAATCGATTCCTTGTTGACCTACTCATTACCTTCATATACAATCCACCATATTTAAAAACACCCTGTACATGATATAATTGCCATGAGTGATTATGCACCAAAACATGGGTTTAGTGCACAAGATACTATGGTAGTCTCAGGTCTAAGGATCACATGCACAACTCCCACTAAGAGAATATTTTTTTGACAAGTAAGTAAGACTTCCATTTGATGTTCTCTTGTTGGATTAGTTCAGTAGACTCATAACCTAATGAGCACCTACATCCTTGTATTAGTATCTCTACACAAGTGGTTGTGAGACCAATCACCCTCTCCATTGAGCATACATAAGATGTGTTAGTCTTTCCAGATTCATCGATCCTCGAATCGATTATCCAATGACTAGGAACATTTTAGATTAGGGTTTATAGAAACTTAGGTCTCACTGTTATGATCTCTATCATAATCCTAATTCCATTGCCCTAACCTATGAGGTTCACATAATCTTTATAAGATGCAGCAGTATGATGAATTAAAAGATACTTTTTATTGATAAATAATATCATACATGAGTTGGAAGATCATAGAAATGCCCTTACAATGATTAGCTTTTAGGGCACCATTCTTTCAGTAGTAATCTTTCATCACTGGATTGAACTCCAAGTAGTCAGCACCTAAGTACAATGAGTTACTTGCAAATCACCAAGGTGATCTCAGGTTGGAGAGATACTTATTAGAGGACAATAAGAAGAAGTGAAAGTGGAACCCTTCCTAACCAACTCTCTCTTCCCAAATCCTAGCTTGATTGCTAGGTAGGTCACACCCAAAACCCTAATCCTCTCAAACCCACTCAGGAACCCCTTTCTTTCTCTCTTAGAAAAGCCCAGCTTATCATCCTTTTGCTGGCCCTATAATAACACTTATTTATAGTGGCAGCGAAGAGGGAGAGAGATACGGAAGGTGGAGTGAATAGGGGAGAGGGTTAAAAAAAATTAGCTCTAGGTTTAAATGAGAGAAAATCTGCATTCCCAAATAATGCATTCTATAAAAATCTTGGAGCCAATTTCAGCCAAGATTTGAAATATGAATTCAAAATTCAAATTTAAATATTTTTAATGGAAAGAGAGAATAAAAAATCAAATCCAATTTGATCCTAAGCCAAATCACATTTGGCTTGACACATTATGTTACAATCATATGCAAATAAGTCCTCAAAAACTCACTAATCGAATCAGTGAAAAAAAATTCTTGTCACAGCCAAGTGTCGATACATGGAAGTGTCGACACTTCAAAGTGTAAACACTCCAAATTATGGACACTTGGATCATGGTCAATCATATTGACCCCCAGTGATGCCAAACGATTCTCAACCATCGATCAACCTTTAGATCAGGTAGAAATCCCTATGGTGTGTGATCCCATAGGTTCAAACACTAAGCCGGTAGCACTGGAACACTTCCAGTACTAGTCAAAGTCATCATATAGCAATGATACCCAATGTTTGGATAGGTCAAAGATTACAGAGCAACTCTCTAGAATCCCTGGCATATGGTTACTGCATAATTCATCCCTTTGATCTCATAATACTCAAAATGACCTAGGGTTTGATTACCAACCATAATTTAGTACATCCAGATCATGTCTCAACCTTACAAGTTCTATGACTCCTCACAAGAACTACCCTGGCCAAGGTTTTGCTAAATTGAGACATAGGGAGTCATTCATCCTAAACCATTTGGAGGGGTCAATCCCATCTTAACCCACCACTTCTCCACAAGTACTTGACTGTACCCAGAATCTTCCATCACTTGATTAGAAATCCAAGTAGTATGGTACCAAAGTATAGTGAGTTGCTTGCAAGCTACCATGGCGACCTCAGATCTGAGGAACACATATACCCATATCCCTTTGCGAGCAACCCTTTAGCAGAAGAGAGCTTTGCAGTTGGTCACGTTCAGTAAGATATCTTATATTTCACCTGTATGTCACATCAGTGTCTCTACACTCCTTGGTTAAGAAGACAACCAACCAATGTGACATATAAGAACATACACTTGATACATCATCGACCTATAACAATGTATCCTTTGGTTATGAACTAGTTTAAGAGCTACTAGATATATCCTCTCTATATCAAATATAATGTAGTTCTAAGGACTCCATCACACAAGAGTTTTTTTCAGAAAAATGCACATGTGATGAATAGCCAAAAAAATAACTTTTATTTATTAAAAAAAATTCACATACAATTACAAAATAGCACAACCATCTACAGCCTAGATGATTAACTTTGGGATACTATTCCCAACAACTCCCATATGGACTAAAGCCAATTAGTACATATCTTATTCCCATTTTCCATTTATAATTATTGAACTCTTGAACTCTGACGGCTTTAGTGAAGGGATCAGCCAGGGTCTCTTTTCCATTGATCTTCTGCAGGTCGATGTCACATCATTCCATGATTTCTCGTTCAAGATGATAGCACTACAGAATGTATTTGGTACGTTGATGGGACTTTGGCTCTTTGACTTGAGCAATGGCTCCAGTGCTATCACAATATACCAGAACAGGACCATCCAGGGAAGGTGCCACTCCCAGCATACCTAGGAACTTTGCAACCACACAACTTTCTTTGCTACATCCAATGATGTGATGTATTCTGCTTCGCATACTGAGTCTGCCATAGTAGGCTGCTTGAAACTTTTTTAGTAGATCGCTCCTCCATTTAGGATAAAGATAAATCCTGGCACACTCTTGCTGTCATACATATCTGACTGAAAACTAGAGTCAGTTTACCCCACAAGTTTTAAGTCATGTTTTCATAAATCAGCCATTGGTCCTTAGTATTTCGCAGATACTTAAGAATGATCTTTACCACTTTCCAACGAGTTTCACTTGGATCAGACTGGTATCTGCTTACTACGCCTAGTGAGTATGCCATGTCTAGTCTAGTACATGTCATGGCGTACATGATAGAACCCACTACCGAAGCATATGGGATTCTACTCATATGCTCTCTTTCCTCAAGAGTTATCACATAATCCTTTTTGGAGAGTATAATTCCAGGGCCTATCAGGAGATAGCCTTTCTTGAAATCCTCCATGCTGAACCGCTTTAGCACAGTATCAATGTATGCATACTGGGACAGTCCCAGAAGTCTCTTAGATCTATCTCTATAGATGTTCATACCCATTATGTAAGAGGCTTCACCCAAGTCCTTCATAGAGAATTGAGATGACAACCAGACCTTTATTCCTTGTAGTGATGGAATGTCATTCTCGATTAAGAGAATATCATCTACATACAATACAAGGAATATAATCATAGAACTATTAGCCCATTTATAAATACAAGGTTCTTCTTCGTTTCTAACAAAACCATACGACTTGATAGACTTATCAAATTGCATGTTCCAACTCCGAGATGCTTACTTCAGTCCATAGATAGACTTTTGAAGCTTGCACACCTTTGACTCGTCTGTGGATGTGAACCCTTCAAGTTGTATCATATACACCTCCTCTTCTAACTCACCATTCAGGAAAGCTGTTCGGATATCCATTTGCCAGATTTCATAGTCAAAGTATGCTGCTAAAGCAAGTATGATCCAAATGGATTTGAGCATTGCCACAGGAAAGAACATCTCATCATAATCAATACCATAACGTTGACGATATCCCTTGGCAACTAGACAAGCTTTATAGATCTCTACCTGCCCGTCTGCACCCCTTTTTCTTGTGAAAATCTATTTGCATCCAATGGGTTTTATCCCCTCAGGTGGATCAACCAATGTCCATACACTATTGATTTCAATGGACTTAATTCAGATCTCATGGCTTCTAGCTATTTCTTAGAGTCGAACCTCTGTATTGCATCCATATAGGTGATCGGGTCCTCATTGTTCTCATCGAGTTCAATGGGATCACTGTCCTGGACCAAGAAATCGTAGTATCTATTTGGTTGACGCGGTACCCTATCGGATCTCCTAATGGTTTCTGTATGGGCTCTGGGTGTGATCTAATCATAATCAATTCTATGTTGTCCCTTAAGTGTGTTAGTTCTTCTACTTGTTGAACTTCACTAAGTTCAATCTTAGCGGCTACAGTTTCTTCATCGAGGAACACCTTTTCCAAAAAGATAGCCCTAAGACTGATTAACAACTTTTGTTCCTTAGCCAAGAAGAAGTAGTACCCCTTAGACTCTTTTGGATACCCAACAAATAGGTACTAATCAGACCTAGGTCTAAGCTTATCTATTTTCAAATGTTTGACATAAGCTGAGCAACCCCAGACCCGAAGGTATGTGAGTGTCGGCTTACGTCCAGTCCATATCTCATATAGGATTTTGCTAATAGACTTACTTGGAACCCTATTAAAAAGGTAGCAAGCTGACTCTAGAGCATATTCCTAAAAGGATAGCGATAGAGAAGCAAAGCCCACCATTGACCGAATCATGTTTAACAGGATTTGATTCCTTCTTTCAGACACTACATTTAATTGAGGTATCCTTGGAGGTGTCCATTGAGAGCAACTCAATAGGTTGAACACTAAGCTGGTAGCATTGGAACACTTCCAGTACCAGTCAAAGTTATCATCTAGCAATGATATCCGATGTCCGGATAAGTCGAAGATTACAGAGCAACTCTCTAGAACTCCTGGCATATGGTTACCGCATAATTCATCCCTTTGACCTTATAATGCTCAGGATGACCTAGGGTTTGATTTCCAACCCTAATTTAGTACATCCAGATCGTATCTCAGCCTTACAAGTTTTATGACTCCTCACAAGAACTACCCTGTCCAAGGTTTTGCTAAATTGAGAAATAGTGAGTCATTCACCCCAATCTCCCATCTTGATTTACCACCGCTCCACAAGCACTTGACTGTACCCAGAAATCTTCCTTCACTGGATTAGAAATCCAGGTAGTTTGGTACCAAAGTATAGTGAGTTGCTTGCAAGCTACCATGATGACCTCATGTCTGAGGGACATATATATCCTATCCCTTCGCGAGCAACCCTTTGATAGAAGGGAGCTCTACAATTGGTCACGTTCAATGAGATGTCATACATTTCATTTGTATGTCATATCAGTGTCTCCACACTCATTGGTTAAGAGGACAACCAACCAATGTGACATACAACATTATACACTTGATACATCATCATCCTATAGCAATGTATTCTTTGGTTGTAAACCAGTTTAAGAATTACTCGATATATCCTCTCTATATTAAATATAATGTAGTTCTATGGACTTCATCATATAAGAGTTCTTTTCAAGAAAATGTACATTGGATGAACATCCAAAAGAATAACTTTTATTCATTAAAAAAAATTCACATATAATTACAAAATAATACAACCGTTTATAGCCTAGACGATTGGCTTTGGACACTATTCTCAAAAGACAGGCCCATAGTCACATGGAGAGCCGTGAAGATCAAACATAGGAAAAAGTACCTACCCTTGTCCTATGATCAGAGGCTTTTAGATCAATGGCAAAGATTGAGCCAAGGGAATAGAACCATATCTGAATATATTTCCAAGTTCGATGAATTTGTCATGAGATGTAGTATGGTCGAGTCGGAGGCCATCACCTTGTCTAGATTTAGAGTAGGCCTACATAAAAAAATTCAAAGAAAATTATTTCTGAGAGAAGTCCATGGCCTAGAGCAGGCTTACCAAATCGCTAGGGACTATGAGAGATTTCAGAGGGGACCCCTGATCCATCGACCTGAATCCAGTAGGATTAGTATCCCTAGAAATAGACCAAATTCTAGTCAAATTCTCTCAAACCGACCCAATACTACTACCCCACTAGCTCACAAAGATGATAGGGGTAAGGCCCTTGAAGTTCAAAGAGATAATCACCAAAATGTATATTGCTTTAGGTGTCAAAAAATTGGTCACTATGCTAGTCAATGCCCTACCCGAGCCTTACACATAGGAGAGTTAGAGGAAGAAACTCCAGGAACCTTTGAAGAATTTGAGGAAGAAGTATATGAAGCTAGGTCAAATCTAGTGGATGAATATAAAGGAGATGAAGAAGACATTTATCAAATTAAAACATCGGGAGCTGTTAGATATATTTTGACCCAAACAAGAGAGCATAAGGATTGGCATGGAACCAATATCCTACAAACTTTTATCAAAATAGGTAAAAAGGTTTGCAAGATCATCATAGATAGTGGGAGTTATGTTAATGCCATTTCCACTAGTGTTGTCAAGAGTTTAGGATTGACCACTGTTCCCCATCCCAACCCTTATAAGGTATCTTGGATTGATTCAACCTCCATCCCTATTAAGTTAAGATGCCAAGTCACAATCCAACTCCAATCCTATCAGGAGAAAGTTTGGTATGACATTCTTTCTATGGGGGTTAGCAATATCATTCTTGGCCGACCCTGGCTGTATGATCATGATGCTACTTTGTACGGTAGATCAAACTCTTGTTCATTTACCCATCTAGGAAAAAAAATCATTATCAACTCTTCACCACCTAAGGATAACATCGAAAGAGGGTCTAGCAGTCTGAAGGAAAGAAATAAGCACTGAATTTGATCAATGCTAAGGATTTGGAAAGAGAAATTAATGAGGGTTCACTAGTTTGGATATTGTCCACTAAGGAAGTCTAGGAACAATTCCAGAAAGAGCAACCCCAGGAAATAGTAGAATTTTTGAAAGATTTTCAAGATGTATTTCCGAAAGATCTCCCTGATCACCTCCCACCATTAAGAAATATTCAACATGCCATAGACTTAGGCCCAAGTGCCACCTTACCAAACTTTCCACATTATAGGATGAATCCCACTGAACATTTAGAGCTACAAAAGCAAGTTAAAGGTCTTCTCCAAAAGGAATTCATTAGGAAAAGCCTGAGCCCTTGTGTGGTACCTATACTTTTGATCCCTAAGAAGGATGGCACTTGGAGAATGTGTGTAGATAGTCATGCCATCAATAAGATAACGGTCAAGTATCATTTCTTTATTTCCCATCTTGATGATATGTTAGACTTGATGGCCGGAGCCACTATTTTCTCTAAGATTGACCTTAAGAGTGGCTATCACCAAGTTAGGATTAGACCTGGGGATGAGTGGAAGATAGCCTTTAAGACTAAGGATGACCTTTATGAATGGTTAGTGATACATGTTGGCCTTTCAAATGCCCCTAGTATGTTTTGAGGATCATGACCCAAGTCTTGAGACCATTCATTGAAAAATTTATTGTAGTCTATTTCGACGATATCCTTATATACAGTAGGACTAAGGAACATCACTGGACCATCTCCAACAAGTATGTCAATCTTTTAGGAAGGACAGCCTCTATGCCAACCTTAAGAAATGTAGCTTCATGATCCCTAGAGTCATTTTTGTAGGTTTTGTCGTTACCCCTGAACAAGTATCTACCGACCGGAAAAAGGTTAAGTCCAGAGTAGAGTGGTCTATACCCAAAAGTGTACATGATATATGTAGCTTCCACGGCCTTGCCACCTTCTATAAAAGATTCATTCGAGGTTTTAGTATGATTGTTGCATCGATCACGGAATGTATTAGGAAGGAAACTTTTGAATGGACTAAGAATGCCGATAGAGCCTTCCTTGAGATCAAAGAGAAAATGACCCAAGCACCAATTTTAAGGCTACTTGACTTTTCAAAGGTTTTTGAGGTTGCTTGTGATGCCTCCGGAATTGGAATTAGAAGAGTTCTAACGGTCTGAGCATGGCCATCATAAAAAGTCACATGGATATCTACTCATCAGTGACTTTCTTGATATTGTAGTTGTGTGAGTGGTCCTTTAACCTGTTGTACCTCGATTACTCATAGTAGGAATGCTATAGTTTGACAACACAAAATATTAGCCCTAGACATTCAGGCCCTTGCAATTTTTATTGGCTATAGTAGGTTTGCTATAGAAGTTGGGAGTGTACTTATAGGGATCAATTGATCTTAGTAGTTAAGGTGTAGTTCTATATGATTTAAGAAGCTAAGTTCTTAAGACCATGTTCATGGCAAGGTGAAGGATGGAAAAGAATTTCCAAGATTTTCACATTGGATTTAAGCTAATTAAATTTAGCATATGATAGATGCTTAAGATTTGTCAAGTTTTCATGACCTACATCTTGTCAAGATTCTTGATAGAAGAACTCAATCACACGATAATTACACATAGGATTTCTTTTTTCTATTTTACTAGGTTGTTACTACATACTGCTAGGCATTATTGGTGGATTGTGAGAATTTACTAAGATTATTTTGGATCAATGATCCTTGATGGGATGAGATAGAATTATTCTAGTTCATCGAAAGAGTTTGATGATATTATGATGGAGATTATGGTTTGTCTCACTAGCATATAAAATGAAACTTGAGGGGTCAAATACAATAGGAGTTTGACCTGATCATTCAGTTGGATTGAAAAATATAAGAGTTACATATTTAGAAAATCTAAATTTGTGAGGATTACAAATTTAGAACCTACTAATTTTGGAACCTATTAATTTTAGCAAGGATTTTATTACAAGAGTTGTAATTAGATGATTTGATCGCTTAATTATGATTAGGCTCGATACAAATTGAATTGAATTCTATTTGGTTGAGTTTGGGTGATGTCATAGTTCAATTGGATTTTGGATTAGCCTAATTGTAATTCTTGTGAGCCAATTTAGTTTAACCTAATTGGTTGCCTAATCCTAAGTCAATTAAATCTGATTTAATTCAGTCATGTTTGATCTTTTCTATTTGGATATAGTGGTCCTAATTATATTAGGATTTAATTTCTAATTAGTTATAGATTTAAATATAAACTTAAATTAGTTAGGAATTAGATTAGTTAGTTTTCTAGTTGGTTAGAATTAGTTAGTTAGTTAGCCTAACTAATTCCTATCCAATTTCTAATTAGTTATGGATTTAAACCTATACCTATATTAGTTAGGATTAGTTAGGTTAGTTAGAATCTTAAAATGGTTAGGACAAGGAGTTAATTAGTTGAACTAATTGCTAACTAACAAACTGATTATTCTCTCTCCCTCCCCATGTTTTTCTCTCTCTTTGGCATGTAAGAAAAAAGGCCCATGCCCTTCTTCATGTTAAAATCAGATACATTAATGTGGAATTGCATTTGGCATGAAAAATTATGGGGCATACAAAGGAGTTTGGGCTCCCTAGGATTCTCTCTCATTATTATCCTTATTTAGTTCATTGTTTGAATTTGTTTTAAAACATTTGTCTTAATTCTATAGGGGATAGAATTTTCGGAAGAGAAAACATTCATGTGATGTGAGAAAAGAAATAGGTGGTGGGTGGCAAAATAAAAGGGTGTGTTCTAGTTCTCTTGGTTTTTCATGTGAGACAATATTTAATTTCCTACGCCCATACTTCTTGGTATTCCGAGTGCACAAAATATGAGAGAAAAATATTTCATCACCCCCTAATTCCTCCTCCTCTTATCCTTGATCTTGAATGAATGGTTCAATTCAAAAAAAGAAAAAAACTTCTTCCTTGATCTTTTGAGAAGAGATCAATCTTCTTTCAAATCTTTAACATAGAGAAAAGGAAATGAAGATAGGTAGGGAGATTCAATTCAATGGTCGAAGCGAAGCCTAAAAGTTGCAGCACTCTGGTAGCCTCGAGGCTTCGATCAAGCCATCTCCATATAGATACCAGTAGAGGCCAAGTATGTGTGAGACTCTAGTGAAACCTGAGATTTTTTTCTAGATATGATCTAGAAGAACTTGGGATTTTTTCTAGATCTGATCCGATGAAGACGGAGTAGCACAATTGGTAAGTGGATTTAATAGTTTTATTTTTATTCGTAGCACTATATTACATTTTAATGATTGGTTCTTGTTATGCATGCTTAGAGGAGGTTTTTATTCTACTATGTATTAATTTTAATTAATTAAAAATTTTTAAAAAACATGTATGCAACCTGGGGATCGTTAGACGATTCCTTTAAGTGGTATCAGATCCATACTTCATGAATATGTATAGATCTAAAATTAGATATAACAATTTTATTTTTTGATTTGATAATTTAGATCTTGAAAGGAGTTTCTGATCTAAAAATTAAGAATTTTAGATCTAGAAATTTAAATCTAAAGTTTTAGTTGAAAATCAAAAATTTTAGATTTGAGATTTCTGTAATCTAGATTTGCACTACATCTAAAATTTTTGTTAGATTGATCTAAAAATCAGATTTTTTTGGATTTAAAGTTTATATCAAGAAGTCATGGTTTATATTCATTTCATAGATCTTAAAAATTATTTTTAGATTTAATATTATGAATTTTTGAATACATGAGTGCTAAAATTTCTAGGTCTGAATTTTCATGTCTATTATGTTTTTCATGAGATGATTAAACTTAATTATTTAGATTAGAAATTAGTTTGATATCTAGACTAAACCTTCATATTCATAATGTACCTAATTAAAAATCTAAAATTAAAATTGATTAGGTTCAATCTTGTGCTGACATAAGGTTATCATTCTATAAGGTTAACCCCTTATAGTGTAAGGTTATCCTAGTATAAGATTGATCCATTTTAAAAATAATTTTCAAGAATTTAAATCAATTATTTGAGATATAAAATTAAGGTTAATAGATTTGAAATTGAGTATTTAATATCTAAACTCAATGCATAAAATATGAGGGATGGGGCTTGTGTCGAATTGATTAGGTCATGCAATTGGATTCATCTATCTTCGGTTAGATCAAACCCAATAATTGATTAAACTCTTGATCTAACCAAATCAAGAGTTGATTAGAATTAGGTCAAGAGTGCTTAAGACCATGGTAATGGTTTGAGCTGATCGATATGCTTGACATTAATCGATTGACCTAAAGATCTAATTTAGCTTAACGGTTGAACCCGAATTGTTTAAGCTGACCAATTCAAAACTGATAAACCAATTGGTGTCTAAGATGAGTTTTGATCATGGTTTTTAATTAGGATTAACTCTTACTTGTCCAACTCAGTTGATATCTAGGAAAGAGGTTAAATGGCAAAACCTTCCCATCGATCTTGCTTAGTCAATTTGGTTAATTATGTTTTGAATAAGGTTGCTTATTGATTTGAGTTCACCCATGCTATCTTGATTAGTTAGAAATGAGATGGGCTGACTAATTAATATGTGACATGAACTAGGCCATTTAGACATGAAATGTATGGATTTAAACAAGTCAAGTATGAGATGTGTTGATCCAATCTTGGTGTGTCAGATATTAGATGTGTTGACCCGAACCAAGTTAATCAGACATTAGATATGCTGACCCAAACAAGGCTAATCAGATATGAGATGTGCTGATTTAAACTTTATTTCATATATGATATGACCCTTTAACTTTGTACTTAGATTGAGTGCATCACCATGGCCATCTAGTCATAAGAGTAATCAAGGTTTAAAGACTCTCTCTTTCCATTTGATGGAGTTCTCTTATGATGTGTAAGGGTGCCGCTATGATTTGACTCATGAAGAAGAACTATGAAAAGATTTTTTAATTGAGTTGACCTAAGTTAGTTTAGTCAAAAGGTAAGTCAGACATAAGATTGTGCTGACTAATTAAATAGAGACCTAAATCCAAATCTTCTCATAAATATTAAGTCATAGGCTTTCCACCATTACATAGCTGCGAGCATCTCTTGGATGTTGATTATTCTTGGCTAAATATAGTGGTTCTGTTGCATCATGGGGGTGCAACTACTTTATTAAATATGAGATGTTATGGGGTGAAGATGTAGTTGGGGCCAATAACTAATAGGTGAGGGACCCAATAATAGCTTCATTTTATATTGAATGATAGGTCTGACTTAACTAGGGAGTGTGGATAATAACTGTTAGATAAGCTTACATGACTTAGACACTTAGTCATTGCAATATGCTTGAGAAGCATTGGACAAGAGTTGTCCACTCATTAGTTTACATGTTGCTAATAACTATTAGTGAGGTGCATGAATCAGTGAGACCATAGTACCCACTAGGGCCCCTAGTTCTGTAAGGGTTTTCACATCTCCATTAAGGAGTGTGAAAGATCCATGAAAATAGTGGAAGCCTAATTTGATTCTTAAAATTTTTAGAATAAGTTTAAAATTAAATATAATCATTTAATTTAAATCTTTACTCTCCATTGATTAAAAGCTAGTTTCTAATCCTCTTAGACAAATCAATTAACCTAAATCTATTTTAAAGACCAGCTCAAATTAAAATTTAATTAGACAAGCTGAATACAGTAATAACCAGGATTATCCTATGTTATCAAGCCATTCTAGCTAACTTAGTTGCAATTGGTTCATGATCATTATTTAATAATAATTAAGGATTAGGAGCTTGAGAAGCTCAGGCATGTTGATGCATAAGGATTGCAAATGGATTTGATTCAACCGTCTTTGTCTAATTCATATGGATGGCTTATTGTAAACTATCATTGAATAAGATTAAGATAATTTGGTTAACAAATTGGTAACAAATAAAGGGACTTTGTAAGGTTCAATGGATATGCTCTTGATGTAGAGTAGATGGTGCGGACACTAGAGGCACCATAATAAGGCAAAGGCTTCTCAACCCTCTATAGTTATCAGATTAGTAGTTTCAGTATTTGAGTTCAATTTTGTTTAGTGTTTGTGTTTAATTTTGTAATACGGGCTTAGTCTATTTGAGTCCCTACTTTGGCTCCTGAGTCCTGTTTTGGGCCTTTCTACATTTGAGTCTTGTATTTAGAATTCATTCCATACCATTAACATTTTGGATTAGTCAATTGAGTCAAATCAAGTTCAGTTGAGTCTTGAGTTAAGTTTGCTCATGTTGAACCATTTATCATTTGAGTCCTGTAAGTCTTATATTGAGTGCAGTCTAGTTCATTAAGAAGAAGACTCAAGCCACTGATGGATCCCAACTAGAGTTTGACAACTTCAAGGAGTCCCGGTCATACTTGAATGTGCCACCTTGGATTGCATTAGAAGGATCATCACTACATCAGCCTGCTGGGAGGAAGGACAACCGAAGAAACCCTAAACCCTGCCTAGGATAGAGGTGGGCTGCCCAAAGCCCTGGCCCATCATGAAATTGGCGCCCCCTTATGGTCACCACCCTTGGTCGGCCACCTTAGGGTCACCCCCTTGGCCGACCACAACAAGGAGAGGGGGAGAGAGAGAGTACCAATTTATTTAGGAGAAGAAATTTCTATGTATTCTAGCTAGGGTTTGTGTGGGAAAAGGATACCTAGGGATTTACTTGTATACCCTTTCTTATGGTCGAAGTTTTGTAAGCCAATATAAAGGCCCCCTCTCATGTACTTTGATCAATTATGATGAATGAAATTATTGAGTTTTCTTCAATTACTGTGTGATTTTCTATGTGATTAAGGGTATTTGTGTGATCCCTCAGGATATCTGTGTGATCCCAATGCCCTGCCACCAAGCCTTCAACCCTAAACCCTAGTCGCTAGCCTCTTCAGCCTCTTGGCCGCCCCACATCAATCATCTTCTTCCCATTCTTCTTTCAGCCTTCTAACCTATTTCCCTTTTGTTTTCTATCCCTTAAATGATGATTTGCAGGTCCCTCAGAGTCCACAAATCCAGGATTCGATCCGGCAAGCTTTGGGTCAGCAGGTCAAAAGCCACGGATCCACAGGGTCATCAGCTTGATTTTCCAGGCCACATCTAAGAGTGTAGAGTGATCTCTTCATGGATTGATTTTCAAATCTCTGCCAGGTACACCACCTTGCTTCATCAGTTATGGTATTGCAGAAGAGATAGCCTTACCAGGGCTTCTCAGCCTTGGTGATCCTTCTTTTTTACTCTTTAGGGTTTATTTCTGCATACCTCTACTTCTGATTTTTTGTAGAAGTCCCTGATTAACTTCTTGGCTCCAAATTTGGGATATGAACTCCTGACTAAATACTTAATCACAAAAAATTAGTTTGCATGTATAAGTAGTCTCGCATCAGTAGACCTTCTCCTCTAAAAGATAGTATACTTGGAAGAAGAGGCTTGGGTAGAAGCAAGAGATCGAGATCTTTCAAGGAGATGGCTATTAATAAGGAAAATGTATTTCCAATTCAAGCTCAATGACCATAGGAATCATCCCTGTACCTAGAATCCTTAAAGAATGAATATGACATAGCTACCTTTAAAAGGTATGTCAACTGCTCAAAGTGACTTTTATCTACTGATTTCAGATATTTGATTTCTGTTTAGCATGGAAATCACTAATCTATTTATTTTAAAAATAAATTAGATCTAGATAATTTTTAAATATTAGTCTATATATGCATATGATGCATCTTTGAGCTATTAGTGAGTATCGAGGGTCTGATAGATGCTATGAGATGATATGCTAGCTCGGGTATATATTGATATGTGCCTCAATGTGCAGAACAGAGAAGGCTCCTTAAGGTTCTTCAATTAGATTAAGGAAATATCTTTGAGATGAATTTCATAATTATCTTAAGTTATTTAGCATAGCCTAACAATCGACTCCTCTTACATCTCGAGCCCAACGAGATGTCTGAGCAAATAAATTGAAGCTATTAGATATGGTTCAATTCATTATGAAAATCACTGATTTTCTTTAAGGATTTGATTATATAACTTTGTCGATCTATTTAATTGGGTTCACTCTAAATCTTTTTATCACACTTATATGAGATATAGGTAGATAAGTTAGAGATTGGATGACTAATGCCTATATCCTAAAGAGCTATTAGGATACATTTTTTCAATGAATCACAAATAGTTGTGACCCAATGTCTAGAGTGATGGTTAAATAGTTTATCCTAAATTTAGTAATGAAAGTATTTTAAGCTCAAAAAGATAGTCTCAAAAGAGCAAAGGGCCATAGAACCTATAGAACCTGTTTGAGTAGAGCTAGAATATTAGTTCCTCTTCCATCTTATAAGTCTAGTAGGATCTTCTATCTTCTAAAAGGTACAAAGATATTCTTATAGAGAATACAAAGAAAGTTTTTCCTAGCAGGAGAAAGGAAATATAGAGATGATCTCAGAAACCTACAATGAGGTGATGTCAGACATCAATTCCAAGAAATGATGAATCTCATGAAGTTAGACTCGATGTGCTTCAACCTATTATGGACCTTAATGAATCTACCAAATGGTATATGTTGCCTAGTGTAGCAACCCAAGAGGGGGTGAATTGGGTTTCTTAAAAAAATTAAACTTAAGCAAGTATGTGCTGAACTAAAGTACTTATGTAACAACATAATTATGCTTGATAATGATATGCAGTAGAATAAATATGAGGAAGTAATGAGAAAGAGCAAGCAATCACAAATACAAAGATGTATAGTGGTTTGATGTACTTCAAGCACCTACATCCACTCCGCAAGCTTTTTCCTGAGTATTTCCACTATAATCAATAAGATTACAACCAACTTATTTTTTGGGCTCACAAGTTAAAACCCTTTATTGGTTTTGTCACTTAGGCTCACCAACAACCTTTCCCTCAAGCCAAACCTAGGCTTGAATTCCAACTCACAACGAAAGGGCCTAACCCTAGTTTCAATAGCCTTGAAACTAGTTACAATAATAAAAGTCAAGTATACAGTAATAAGCACAAGAAAAACTCTCGAAAGAGCAGAAATAAATATCGTTGAAGCTCTTCATGTATGCTTGAGTTGTCTCCTTCTTGGATGCTCTTCAATGAACACTTTTGCAAAATGATTTGAAGGCACAATAGCAAGGTTAAAGGCTTTTTCAGGTGGAATCTTCTTTATGGCTCACTCTTATCTTTTCAAAGGCTTTTCTCAAAAGATAGGATTTGTCTCTTGTGTCTTACTTTTTATCTTGAGTATTCAATAAGTTTGGTGAGTGATAAATAGTCCAAAAACCTTCAAAAAATTGTTAGAGACCGTTAGAGTGAAGAAACTAGCTATTTGGAGCCGTTTGAGCTAATTCTGAACTTCTGAAAATATAGCCATTACTATTGTTAGAAGCTGTGAGTCGACCTATGAGTCGACACTTGGGTCGACACATGAGTCTTCATGAGTCGACACTTGTATCAACACTAGGTATAATTCTTGAATTTCTAAGGTTATACTTCACTTCTGGTCTCAGGCTATGAGTCGACCTATGAGTTGACACTTGGAACTATGAGTCGACACTTAAGTCAACACTAGGCAAAAAGCTCAGGAATGACACTATTCTATTTTCTTTCTTGTCTCAGGCCTTGAGATGATTTGTGAGTTAACACTTGAATCTTATGAGTCGACACTTGAGTTTTGTGAGTCGACACTTCATTTAAGTCCAAAATGATGTTCCGTATATTTCTGTCTCAGGCCTTGA
Source organism: Areca catechu (assembly GCA_021397845.1). Taxonomy (NCBI): domain Eukaryota; kingdom Viridiplantae; phylum Streptophyta; class Magnoliopsida; order Arecales; family Arecaceae; genus Areca; species Areca catechu. The sequence goes on along the minus strand of CM038053.1, from coordinate 137,249,850 downwards.
GCTGATCTGTGAGTCGACACTTGAACTTTAAGTTGACACTTAGGTCGACACTTGGCATGCTAGCTGAAACTCTGCGTGCCAGTCTTCAAAGGTGTAGACACTTGCTCCATGAGTCAACACTTTGAGTCAACACTTAGGTCGACACTTGATCTGTGCCATTTCCAAAAAGTGTGCCAAACTCCAAAATTCTTAAATTTTGTCCATTAGACTTCTAGTTTCTGCTTCATAAAGGCTAAAGTGATCATTTTCATGGCATTCCAAGATGAGAAGATCTCTTAAACATTGAAATTCATCTTGTTTTGATGTCCATAACTTTGATACTCTTGAGTGAAAAATTTGATGTACCTGTGACCTAGAACTCACAACTCTAATTGAAACATTAGTACTTACATATACTCAACATTTTGTTATTCATCAAAATCAAGGACTAAAGCTAACAATCTCTCCCTTTTTGATGATGATAAAACTTTGAGTATATAAGCAAATTTTCAAAAGTATTGAACAAGTTCATTAACCATGCTTCATAATTATCAATATATCAAAGTTCATACAAGTATTTAGAAATGTATCAGTTATTTAGTTCATACAACAATGTTTCAAGTGCTTCATGGTTAGATTTTCTCAATTTCTCCCCCTATCTTAAGTAGATAGTGAATATTATTGAAAATTTTGGGAATTGTGCTTATATAGTCTTTCTTACTCCTCCTTTTTGTTATCATTAAACATTAAAATGAAGTTTCTCTCCCTAAATTAGTGCTTTTGTCACAACAAAAAGTCAATTAGACATAAAAAATGTGTAACACAGCAACTTTCATAACTAAGAAACATGACTTTCATATATAAAGAGTTTCGATACAACAGGAAGTACAAGCATAGCATAAACTGAAAATACAACATAAAAGAGTACATGAAATGCAAACATAACATAACATCTATGAGGCTACTCCTCATTAGATGGAAACTCTATAACTATGGGTGCCATAATCCTAGAAGATGAAGATCTAGGAGTCTTATGTAACATACTCCTAGTCCTAAGTGAAGGGCCAGATCTATCTATAACCCTAGTAGTCCTAGTGGCACGGGATCTAAGAGTCTCCGTAGGTATCACAAAACCTGAATCAGGGGCCTGAGTATCAGGAATAGAATCTGAAGCTTGTGCAGGAATATCTGAAGCACTGATTGGAGGCTGATCCTCAACAACTGTATCACCATTGACAATATGACCACCACCTACACTAGTACCATCACCACCATCACCATCACTACCATCATCACCATCTATACTACATCATGATCATCACCATCTGTACTATAATCATGATCATCACTATTTGTACTATCATCATGATCATCACCATCTGTCGATGGAGGAGGAGGAGGTGGAACTGAAGGTCCAGCTGGAGGCAATAGGGATCTCAGATATCTCTAATCTCAGCAAATCCTGTCACCATAGTCTGCCTAATAGTAGTGAGCTGCTCATCTGTATGAACTCTTAGTCCATGCAGCTCAAGCCATAACCTGCTAGTCCTGACTAAAACACTCATAATCTCCTCCCGAACTGCAATGAACTGCTCAGTGATCCTCTACTCAAAAGTAGAATCTATAATGTAGAGTCTTGAAATGGTGGAGCAGGAGCACGAGTCATAGGCTCTGACTCTGAAGTAGCAACAGGAGCAGGTTTGGGGGGATTCATCTATGATGCAGGTCCAGAGGGTCCCGTCTTTGTAGCTCTAATCTCATCCTCCTCATCTGGCTCCTAGCCTGACTCCTGTCTGACCCATCTGCTTGCTACTCTCCTGTATCCCATACGATGTAAAGATTTATCCCCATATGTATCAGTGTGGAGAATCTCCTTGGAGGCCTCATCCTCCAGTGGTATACCAAATGCCCTAAAAATCCTGGTGAGTCCCATATCGTAGGGCAGGCACAATCTTCGCTGGGTGGCTGCCTCACCCATCTGGTGGACTATAATCATAGGAAGATTGATGGACGTCTGCTATCTCAAAATGACCATCAATACCAACTCCTGCTCAATTATAAAATCAAATATGCCTGTCTTCGAGACCAAGATCCTAGCAATGATATGATGGAGCACTTTCATCTCTAGAGATAACTGATTCGCTGACATTGTGGATACTCCTCAATGTCCTCACACTCCAGTATACATCTAAATGCAGCATCCCTGTCTCCTACCCAGTTCACTACCAAACCTCGAAGGGGAATCTCCCATACTCTGCTGATAGTCTTTGGTGTAATCAGAATGACAACTCCTCTTTCTATGCCATGATCACTTCTAATAGATACAATTGAAAGATTTTTCTGGTTTGAAACTTTCTTGTGAAATTTTTGAAAAACATTGAAAGTTTCCATCTTTACGTGCAATAAACAAGACACATGTAAATCTAGACCCATGTAAATCTAGAAAAATCATCTACTATCATAAGTGTGCATTTCATACCACCTAGGCTTGTGATCCTAGTTGGTCTAAATAAATCCATGTGAAGTAGCTCAAGTGGTCTAGAAGTTGAAACCATATTTTTAGATTTAAAATTCTCTTTAGTTTGTTTACCCATTTGACAAGCATCGCAAACATGTTCGAAATCAGTTTTAAATTTAGGTAAACCTCTAACTAAATTCTTAGAAATTAATTTGGCAATTGTATGCATGCTAGCTGAAAGGGATATGCCCTACAAGCCAATCTATGTTGTATCTCCCAAACCATTGTAATTGACAATTTTCTAAATAAAGGCATTATTTTTCATCATACGCTGTATTTATATTATATGATGAACCCCATAGATTAGGGCTATGATTTTAGGGTTATGATGAGATCATACCAATGAGACCTAAAATCTTAAAACCTTAATCTAAAGTATTCTTAGTCAAAGGAACCCTGAGTAGGGGATCAGGGTTTTCCGGTAAGACTAGCACATCCCATGTATACTGGAAAGGGTGACTGCTCTCACAGTCACTTGTGTATGACACTAATACTAGGATGTGGGTGCTCATTGAAGAATGAGTTCACTGATATGATCCAACTTGAGAACATCTAATGGAGTCTTAGCTACATGTCAATAGAAGGTTCTCATAGTGGGAGTGGTACAAGTAATCTTTTGACCTGAGACTGCCATAAGTACCTTATGTACATGAACCCATTCTTTGGTTCAATCCTAATCATGACACTGAGTCATGCACAGGATTGATACTGGGAATGGTGAATTGGATATGAAGGTAATGAGTAGGTCAACAAGGAATCGATCACTCTTAGTAAAAGGAGATTGCATCCAGCTAGTTAACAATCGGATAATGATTCAGGGAATCTTTGATCAAAGTAAAGATATTAGAGATGGTTTCTAATATCAAGATAATTGAATCATCGATATAAGATTGAGCTAGAAATAAATATAATATTGGATTTGACATATATCCATATCCATAATTATATTTTTGGGTGCAGGCTGATCGAAAGATTTAATTGTACGGTAACTCTCTACTGAAGGGTAATTTTGGTATTTCACCAGAATTTTCATATCTTCTGGGTAGACATGACACGTTGCTAGACATCAATCTTGTCTTGTGGGTTGATCAAATTCAAAGATCATTTATTAGGAAGAGTCCTAATTGATCAAATCGGGTAAGCCCGGTTTGACCTAAATCGATTAGAAAGAGTTCTAATCAAATTAGGTCAACTTGTATTCGAACCCACTGTTGGCTAGATGTGGAACCCAATGGGTCACACACTTAAGAGGATTGATCAAGAGTTTAATTTGGAATTAAATCATCTTTGCAGGATAACACTCTAGCAGGTGTTGCAAACCCTAGCTTCTATTCGAATCGGATTCGAATTAGGGTTCCGGATTGGTTCAAATTGGGTTCTAATTGGACCTAATTAGACCCTAATTATGAAAATAGGATTATGGCTAACCCTATTGGCTAGCCATGTAACTTGGCTAGCCTTCCCACCCATCCCCCTTGTATTTTCATGCCAAAGGCCAAGAGTCCATGCGCTTATGGACTCTTGGCGCGCCCCGCTTAATTCTCCGATGAATTAAGATGGGGCGGCCTCCTTTCTTAATGATTAGCGCACCATCTCTCCCCCCTTGGATGGGAATCCAATGGCTGATGGGATTTTAAGAAAGAAGGAATGCGCTAACTCTTCCCGGGCGCACGAAATAACATCTCTTCGGAGATGAAAAGTCGTGACCCCTTTCCTTTTAAAACACCGCGGTTTTTTCTTTAAGAAAGGCCGTGGGATTTAATCTGAAGGGCCGTAAGAAAGTGGGAAGGGGCGTGAGAAAATCAGAAGGGCATGAGATGGGTGTTTACGGAGAGGTGTGTGGGCGCCCATCTGAGATCTATTTAAAGGGTCGAGAAAATCAGAACAAGGTAATATTTTTCTTTCTTCCTCTCCTGAAGACTCTTTTATTCTTTTCTTGCTCTTGCACTGTTTCCTTTACAGAGTACACCTCTGTCGAAACTCTGCTACTGAACAAGAATAAGAGTAAAAGTCTCCGACGATAAAGAAAAGAAAGAAGTTCTGATTTGTTCCTTTCTTTCTTACATTAAGACATCATTGTCTTAATTTCTCCTCCAACTTAAGACAAGCCTATGTCCTCTTAGGACAAGGTCTTTTCTTCAAGACAAGGGTGTCTAAAGGGCCAAGGTCTTAGTGGAAGGAGGAGAAGAGATCAAGGAAAGGGAGGCAAGCTCTTGTGTGGAGGAATTCAAGCCATAGTCCAAGCAATTGAGTTCTAGGAAGAAGAACTCAATAGAAGGAACCATTGAAAAGAAGATAGAGTTGTCTTGATCATTGCTCTGTGTGGATCACCATTGGAGGGCGGACACTTGGATGCCTGGTGAAATAATTAGCCTCTTCAACATCAAATTTTGTTGGAATTAGCGATTACAGGTTGGTACCCTAATTCTAACAATGTAAGTTTATATGTTTATTATATGTTTTAATCCTGAATAAGGAGATCTTGGCTAAGGGATTATGGTGCAAATTTCATCATTTTGAAATTACACTTCCGCTGCGGTGCACCGGATCCCCAACAGTGGTATCAGAGCCATCCTTATTACAGTTAAAACATATGAAAATTATTTATATGTGTTTTTGTTGTAGTATCGCAATTAGGGTTTTAAACCCTTGAATGCTGATACACTTAGCATAATTTATGGAATGCATATATGATAATTAATGTTTTGATGTATGCCACTAGTTAGGGTTTTTCACTCAAACCCTAATTATTATAGAGATATGATTAGTTTTGAAGTCATCATACTGAAATAAGGTTGCCCTGGCATAATGGTGGATCCATTATGTGGTAAATGGTTGTCCTAGTATGATGACACACTTAGCACATATATGTTTATCAGAGTGATATGATTGTGACATGTTCTATAAGAATGTGCTGGCAATTTTATAAAGCCCTCTTCTTAAAATTATAGTAAGTCATAGTATATTTAACTAATAAGCATCACTAGTCATGATGAATAATTGATCATTTGGTGTCTAGAAAGGTGGTTCTGGGAAGGTAAAGAGAATCATGATTTTTAATTGGTTCCGTTGACTGACCTGGCCAATTTTTATTGGTGTCTAGGAAAGCAACGGGGGGACTCCCACATCTCTTTCACTTGCCTGGCCGATTTGATTATATTTAAATCTTGACTTAAATGTTTAGTGTTAAAAAATACTATATATATTGGCCTTCCTTCATGCTGGATCATTATTGTGTTATGAACCATATTAGGTTTGTTGTGTTATCTGCAAGACCTAATATGGTGATTGACATAATATTGGTCTAGTGCATAGATATGCTTACAGTATATTCAGTATAATGCCTTGTTGTGTTATCTGCAAGGGCATTATATTTGAATACTGACTGTATAGAAATGAAAGGGTCTTGACTTAACTAGAACATTATGGTTTGTTGTGTTTTCTGCAAGACTTATAATGTTCTAGAGGCCAAGTTATTTTTGAGAATTATATGAGATATAATTGGAAGAGTTTCCTACCTTTGAGCTTATAAAAGATTTGTTGTGTTATCTGCAAGATCTTTTATAAGTTATTAGGATCTCAATCTCACTAAGAAAAACCGATCAGGGTTCTTCTCGATTATCATAGTGAGGGCTATGATTTTTGATAAAATAGTGGGAGACATAATTAAATTGAAGACCTAATTTAATTATGTAAGTCATTTCATGGTTGTTTGCTTATGTATTGTTCTTTATTAAATGTAGATAAATGGCATCTTCATTATCACTGTGAAGCATCTTAGATACCAACAAATTGACTGGTCCAAACTATGTGGACTGGTTGAGAAACTTAAAGATTGTGCTGAGTTCAGAAAAACTTTCTTATATTCTTGATACCCCTAGTCTTAATCCACTAGGGGATGATGCCACACAGGAAGATATGGCCACATACAAAATGTGGCAGAATGACTCCCTCATTGTCAAGTGTATCATACTGGCCTCTATGACTAATGAGTTACAGAGGCAGCATGAAAGCATGGATACTCAATCCATAATGCTCAATTTAAAAGAGCTTTATGGAGAACAAAGCAGAACTGCTAGATACAAAATATCTAAGCAGTTATTCCGTGCTAGGATGACAGAGGGTACATCCGTTCAGGATCATGTCCTGAAGGTAATTGACTTAATCACCAGATTGGGTCAATTAGGGTTTATTATGGATGGGGAGCTGAATCAGGATTTAATCCTGTAATCACTCCCGGAGTCATTTTCTCAGTTTGTCTTGAATTATCACATGAACAAACTGAACACTTCCTTGCCTGAGCTGTTAAATATGTTAAAAACAGCAGAGAGCCACGTTAAGAAAGAAAAGGCTCCACTTCTTCTTGTTGATAAGACCAATAAGAAGAAATCAAGCAAAAAGGATTTTAGTAGGAGGCTAAACCCTAAGGGTGGCATCAATAAGAACAAGAAAGGAAAGAAGGCCTCAAAACAGTCAACCTATTTCTTTTGCGGCAAAACGAGACATTGGAAAAGGAATTGCAAGGCTTACCTTGCAACTGTGAAGCCTGGTGCGTCAGATGCACCAAAAGGTATGTATGAGATACATACTATATTGACATTAAATTTGTCTATATCAAATACTTGGGTATTGGATACCGCTTGTGGTTACCATATATGCAAATCTTTGCAGGACCTCCACAAGCTTAAAGTATTGAAGGAAGGCGACTTCAATCTCTACGGTGCTGGTGGTGATATCATCCAAGCAGAAGCTGTAGGGACCTATATTCTGAAGTTGCCTTCAGGGAAGATCTTGGAGTTAGAAAATTGTTACTATATGCCAAAGATTATTAGGAACATTATATCTATTCCTTTGTTATTAAAACAAGGATATGTAATGGATGTAACGAGCACTGGTTGCTCGATAATGTTATCTAATAAAATTATTTGTTCTGGCATATTTAGCAATGGGCTCTTAACTCTTTTTTCCAATGATAGTGTTTTTCATGTCAATTATAAAAGGAAAAGAAAAGACTTTAATGATACTTTACTTTGGCATCATCGACTTGGTCATGTTAATGAGTCTAGGATAAGCAAGTTATACAAGGAAAAATTCCTTGATCCTTATGAGTATGAATCATTAGGAACTTGCGAATCATGTCTCATGGGTAAGATGACCAAGACTCCATTCACTGGACATGGAGAAAGGTCAACTGAGTTATTAGGACTTATACATACTGATGTATGTGGTCCAATGACAACTCAGGCCAGAGGAGGATACTCATTTTTTATCACTTTTACAGATGATTTATCTAGGTTTGGATATGTGTATCTTATGAAACATAAATCTGAAGCCTTTGATAAATTTAAGGAGTATCAAAGTATGGTCGAAAAACAAACCGGGAAAAGTATTAAAGTTCTTCGTTCTGATCGAGGAGGAGAATACTTATCTACGGAGTTTTTAGACTATCTTAAAGTTAATGGAATTCTTTCTGAATGGACCCCTCCTTATACACCACAGCTAAATGGTATAGCTGAAAGGAGGAATCGTACCTTATTAGATATGGTACGATCCATGATGTGCTTCACAAATTTACCCATTTCCTTCTAGGGTCATGACCTAGAAACTGCTGTTTACATTCTGAACAAGGTACCTTCTAAATCCGTTGTTAGTACTCCATATGAAATTTGGAGTGGAAAGAAACCATATCTTAAATATTTCAAGGTATGGGGATGTCCAGCTTATGTTAAAAGAAATTTTGGACATAAGTTGGAACCTAGAGCGGATAAATATCTATTTGTAGGATATCCTAGAGAAGGTAGAGGATATCTATTCTACCATCCTACTGAACAAAAGATTTTTGTCAGCAGGCATGCCACTTTTCTAGAAAAGGAGTTCATTTTAGAAAAGGGCAATGGTAGAACTATTGAACTTGGAGAAGTACAAGAAACACAGATAGACAATTCTCAACCATTAGAACATATTGTTAGGATAGAACCAGAACACAAAACTCCTCCCCGTAGGTCTGATAGAGTCCCACGGGCACCTGAGAGGTATGGGTTTATTATTGAAAATAATGAAGCCCAAGTCATTCGAAATGATGAACCTCTGACCTATACGGAAGCTATCTTGAGTATTGATTCAGATAGATGGCAAGAAGCCATGGAATCCGAAATAGACTCTATGTATGTAAACCAAGTATGGTCTTTGGTTGATGCACCAGAGGACTTGTATTACTAGTCATAGCTAGATCATTCAGATCTACCACATATATATTTCCAAGTCTATGTCCAATGAGTGTAGTGCTAGAATCAATTGAGTTAGTTACTATACAAATAGATGATTCAAAGACAACCTTGAAGCCTTTATCACACAATTGACTAATACTTAACAAATTATGCTTCAATTTATCTACTAGCAATACATTTTCAATGAAAGTACAAGGGGTTATTTTGATCTTACCAATTCTGATTATTTTCTCTTTGCCATTATCTCCAAAAGTTACCAATCCTCCTTCTTTCATTTGTTGGATGATGAATTGCTCTTTATCACCCATCATATGCCTTAATAACAGCTATCCAGATACCATCTTTTCTTTACATTTTGGACTGCAAGACATTCCTACAAAATAATCATAGTGTATTTTTAGGTACCCAAGCTACCTTGGGTTCTTTTAGGTTAGTAGGATTAGTTCCTTTGGGAACCCAAATTCTTCTAATTCTGTTCTTATTTTTTATTAACATATTACATTGAAATGATTTGTGTCCAACCCCATTACATGCATAATAAATAACTCTAGAATTTTGAAAAGATATAAATTTTGATGCTTTAGAAGTAGAAGTATTAGATGCAGATGTAGAATCATTTGACTTAAAAGATTTTTGATTTGAAATTTTGGATACATACTTTGAAGTTCTAGAAATGGATGTGGGAGCATTTGATACAAAAGCTTTTTAAAATAAAAGTTTTGGTACACAAGCTTTTAAAGATACAAATCTAGTAGCTGAAACTTCATTTTTATTCAAAGAGTTATAACTGATTCCAACCTTATTACTTGAATCACTTTGTTCTTTCAAAATTAACTCAAGCTTATTTGAACTTAAAGTCAGTTTTTCAACCAAAGGCTTGAGTTTTTCTACCTCCTTTTTCAAACCATTGTTTTCTTTAAGTAAAGCTTTGTTTTTCTCAAAGTAACTATTCTTTTCAGTTTGCAAACCTTTATAGTTTTTAGAAAAGGTAATCAGTTCTTTTTGTAATAACTTATTCTTTTCTAAAATTTCAACATTTTCATTCATTAATGAATCATTGCTATTTTTTAAAGCTCTAATTTTTACCTTAGCCTTTTTAAATTCAGACAGTAAATCATGGAATGCTGAGTTTAGCTCCTTAAAAGTAAATTCATTACGAGGTTCAGGAGATATTACCTCATCTTCGAGAACCATAAGACATAGATTGACAGTTTTAGTGGTCTCTTCCTCTTCGGTTGAAGTTGACTCCTCATTGTCGCTCCAAGTAGCAACCATCACTTTCTTCTTCTTTTTTTTATATATCTTCTTCAATAAAAGACAATCAGAATGGATATGCCCCGACTTCTTGCATTCATAATAGATGGGCTTTAATCCTTTTCTCTTTCTTTTTCCTTGTCCTTGTCCTTGCTGTATTCACCTTTCTTGTAAAACTTCTTGAAGTATCTACCCTTTTTCTTGCCCATAAATTTTCTAAATCTCCTCACGACCAGTGCTATGTCTTCATCTTCTAATTCATCTTCAGAGGAGGGGCAGTCTTCTTCAGATTTATCTTCTTGTTTCTTCATTTCTGATGTAGCTTTGAAGGCAATAGTCTTTTTCTTTCTTTGATCATCTTCATTCCTATGTTGCATGGCCAACTCAAGTGTTATTAAAGAACCCATCACTTCATCCAGAGATAGTGTGTTCAAGTCTTTTATTTCCTGGATGGCAGCTACTTTAGGATCCCACTTGTCTGGAAGTGATCTTAAGATCTTTTGTACTAGATCTGCATTAGAGTAAACCCTGCCAAGACTTTTCAAACCATTAATAATATCTATAAAATATAAAAATATGGCAAAGATAGTTTCATTTTGTTACATCTTAAACAGTTCATAGTTGTGCATAAGAAGATTAATTTTAGAAGTCTTCACTTGGGAAGTTCCTTCATGGGTTACCTCGAGTTTGTCCCAAATTTCTTTTGCAAATAAGCAAGTAGAAATTCGATTGAACTCATTTGCATCCAAAGAACAATATAACAAGTTCATGGCTTTGGCATTTAACTCACCTATTTTCATGTCGTTTCATGTCGTGTTCATCCTAATCCTCTTCAAGTTTTCGGACATCCACGCCATCAACCTTTATCATGGGTATATGAGATCCCTTGAGAATGACCTTCCATAATTAAAAGTCTATAGCTTGAATGTATATTTTTATTCAAGCTTTCCAATAAGAATAGTTTGTGCCAGTGAATGGTGGAGGTTTATTTGTTGATTGCCTTCAGCCAAGGAGGTACTCATGGGATGAGCCATTAATTTTTACTCTAATTAAAATTCAGAGGCACTACTTTATACCAGTTATTGCCCAGGTGGCCTTTTCCAAGAGGGGGGTGAATTGGGAATTTAAAAAATTTAAGCAAATGTGTGCTATGTTAAGTGTTTTTTAGTATGGAAAGTGCTGTGATTAGAATAATTAAAGCAAAAGTAAGCAAAAGTAGAAAAGGCACAATCACAAACATAGCAAGTTTATAGTGGTTCAGAGCAACCTAGCTCTTACGTCCACTACCCAAGATACCACTTGGAATTTCAACTATATTTATCCACGAAATACAACTGGATTATTTTCACGGGCTCACAATCCAAAATCCAAACTTGGTTTTAACCAGGCTAACCAAAAATCCAAACTTGGTTTTGACCGGGCTCACCAAAAATCCACTACAATGTTAGTTTTAAGATGGGATTGCTAACAACCCACACTTGGTTTTCAATAGGCTCACCAAGAACCTAACAAACTCACAAAAGAGTTAAGAAAATTCAAGCAACTTTATGATAAACCCAAGTTGTCTGATGGTTACAGTTGCAGCTTAAAGGAAGCCTTCTTTATTGCACTTGAATGCTCCTTAATGGCTTCTTAGATTCCTTGATAAATGCTTCAAGCTTTAAATGAGAGATGGTGAAGACTTGAAGACTCTCTTTAATGCTTTCTCTTGAATATTCTCACCAAATAAACATTAAAGCTCATTAGCCTTTCAAGAGATGTCCAAATTCCTTATAAATAGAGTCTTGTACTCTTCTTTGGTGGATAAAGCCATTGTAGACCATTGGGATTTGAAATTTGGCCATTGGAGCTTGATTTGATTTCAAACAGCAAGTTCTAGAACTAGCCATTACTTGCCTAAACTAGGATTTGAGTCGGCTCGGATGCTTCGAGTTAGCCCAGATTCTCAGATAGGTCAGAAGGTTGTACTGGTCGAGTCGGTTCCTCTTCATCGAGTCGGCTCACCTGGCTTGTTCTTCAGAACTGATTATATCTGAACTCTGTAAGAGTCGGCTCTTCTGTCCTTGAGACGGCTCGCCAGTCTTTTTGAGAAATCCTTACTCTGATCGAGTCAGCTCGAATACCTTTGAGTCAGCTCGGATTCTAGAATTTTAGAACTTGTACTCTGCTTGAGTTGGCTCTTTACTTTTGGGTCGACTTGAATTTCTGACTAAGAAACTGAAGCACTGGATGAGTCGGCTCGACTTCCTTCGAGTCAGCTCGGATATTTGCATGCCAGTAAGTTATGTTTTGTACTAGAACTCGAGTTAGCTCTTTATGATTTGAGTTGGCTCTTCACTAAACTTGTACGCTTCCTTTCATAAAATATTTCTAATATTTCTAGAAATTTGCTTGACATACTTACAAAGTTGTAGTAAGTGTGAATGTACATTAAAATCATTCTACAAAAACTTAGAAAAGACTTGGAAGTAGTTAGCAAAACAAATGCATGCTCCAATGTTTTGTTATCATCAAAATCATTCAAGGGTTCAACAATCTCCCCCTTTTTGATGATGACAAAACACCGTGCATGGAAAAGAAAACTTTATAATTACATGTATGAAGGTTGTTACGGCCGTTACGATGACATGGCATACCTCAGATTTTGCTGGGCGTGATTCGAGCCACGTGGAAGTTTTTCGGCAAGGTCAGGTGTTGCCCCGTCTCGATCGAAGTCGAGGTTGGTCCAGGCCTTCCTGCTCCTCCGCCAGGTGTCCACCCAGGAGGGGTCCACCTCGACCGAAGCCGACGGCCCCTTTCTCCCTCGCCAGGTGGTGCCCTGAGACGGTCCCACCTCAGCTAAGGTCGAGCCGGGCCCTCTCACTCCTTTGCCAGGTGGCGCCCGGAGACGGGACCACCTCGGTCGAAGTCGAGCGCCCCTCTGCCGCTCCGCCAGGTGTCCACCCAGGAGGGGTCCACCTCGGCAGAAGCCGGCGGCCCCTTGCTCCCTCGCCAGGTGGTGCCCTGAGACGGTCCCACCTCAGCCGAGGTCGAGCCGGGCCCTCTCGCTCCTTCGCCAGGTGGCACCCGGAGACGGGACCACCTCGACCGAAGTCGAGCGCCCCTCTGCTGCTCCGCCAGGTGCGCACCCAGGAGGGGTCCACCTCGGTCGAAGCCGGTGGCCCCTTGCTCCCTTGCCAGGTGGCGCCCTGAGACGGTCCCACCTCAGCCAAGGTCGAGCCAGGCCCTCTCGCTCCTTTGCCAGGTGGCGCCCGGAGATGGGACCACCTCGGCCGAAGTCGAGCGCCCCTCTGCCGCTCCACCAGGTGCCCACCCAGGAGGGGTCCACCTCGACCGAAGCCGGCGGCCCCTTGCTCCCTCGCTAGGTGGTGCCCTGAGACGGTCCCACCTCAGCCGAGGTCGAGCCGGGTCCCCTTGCTCCTTCGCCAGGTGGCGCCCGGAGACGGGACCACCTCGACCGAAGTCGAGCGCCCCTCTGCCGCTCTGCCAGGTGTCCACCCAGGAGGGGTCCACCTCGGCCGAAGCCGGTGGCCCCTTGCTCCCTCGCCAGGTGGCACCCTGAGACGGTCCCAACTCAGTCGAGGTTGAGCCGGGCCCTCTCGCTCCTTCGCTAGGTGGCACCCGGAGACGGGACAACCTCGGCCGAAGTTGAGCACCCCTCTGCCGCTCCACCAGGTGTCCACCCAGGAGGGGTCCACCTCGGCCGAAGCCAGCGGCCCCTTGCTCCCACGCCAGGTGGTGCCCTGAGATGGTCCCACCTCAGCCGAGGTCGAGCCGGGCCCCCTCGCTCCTTCGCTAGGTGGCACTCGGAGACGGGACCACCTCGGCCAAAGTCGAGCACCCCTCTGCTGCTCCGCCAGGTGTCTACCCAGGAGGGATCCACCTCGGTCGAAGCCGGCGGCCCCTTGCTCCCTTGCCAGGTGGTGCCCTGAGACGGTCCCACCTCAGCCAAGGTCGAGCCGGGCCCTCTCGCTCCTTCGCCAGGTGGTGCCTGGAGACAGGACCACCTCGGTCGAAGCCGGCCAACCTGTGCGACGAAGCCTCCGAGGAGCAGGAGCACGAGCTCCGAGATTGCCCATCGAGCCGTGCGCTCCGCGACCCGAAAGAAGCATCCGTACGATCGGCAGTGACACGCGAAACATCGCTTACATCAGCCCGACAGGTTCCGCAGTCGAGAGGTGAAGTCCTGACAAAACAGGACCCCATAACGGGCATCGTCGGCGCCTGGGAAGGAGAGTGCTCACGCTCGGCCCAAGGTCTGGTCGGTGGTCTGGCTAGTGCCCCCCCCCTCCCTTTTACTCTTTCCTCGCTAGGCCCGGCAAGCAAGGTGAAAGCGACGAAGGGGGCCTCCCAAAGGCGGCAAACGAAAAGGCAACGTGGGGAGTTAAAAGGAAGAGGAGAGTAGACGACTAGGTAAGCAAAAAGAAAAGCAAGAAACGGAGGCTGGTAAAAGAAAAAAGCACCAAGAGCAGGATCCAAGATCCCGAGAGGGGACCTTCGGCGCGAGCTCGGTGGTGGAACCCGGTCGGATTTCTATTCTTCCTCAGACCTTTCTTGATAGCATAATCTCTAAGTCTGGACTCCTTCGGGAGCCCGTCTCGGAGATTCTGTTCCCTCTCGCCGTTTACTAACTTGACCATCGGAGCTCCCTCGCCGGGATCCCCGGCCAGGGCTTCTGATCTTGTCTTGCATGATTGAGAGCCAGGAGACCCGAAGGCGAGACGGTCTAGTCAAATTGGCGGCTCCAAAGCCACAGGCACGGTGGCAAGATCGGCAACAGATTGGCATGCCAGGTAGGGGGCATGACAACACCCCCAGTGGGAGCCAGCTTTCTATGGACGAAGTGCGCTCCGACCATGGTCGTCATGCGTGGACGCGAAGCGTCCACCAGCTGAATGGGGGAGGTCCCCTCCCCTCCGGGGCCACGCAACCTGGAGAGGGAGCTCCCTACTCCCCCTCCCCTTCCACCACAGCCGACCTCAGTGGACGGACCTTTTGCGGCTGTCGTCCAGCAGCTGCAAACCTTGACTATGGCAGTTCGGCAGCTACAGCATCAGCAGCGCTCCTTGGCCACACAGCCTCAGCCAGGGACCCCCGCGGCTCGGGCCACGGGGCTGTGCAGGAGCCTGCGCTCCATCCACGACATGCCATCCCAACCGTGGGCAGCCTCCAAACCCCGCGGGAGCCACCAAACTCCCGTAAAAAGAAATTACTCCGGTTCGGCGGATCACGAGAGTCGATCCCCGACCGATGAGGCCGAGACGGCGCGTCGCAGCAAGCGACGTCGAGGCAAAACCCTGCGCCGAGACCGATCGGCGCCCCCTTCACCAGCGGCCTCGGTGGAAGATTCCACTGACGAGGCCATCAGGCGCCAGGCCGAGAGGCGCTTGGAGGAGCACGAGTGCAAATTGGCAGAGTTCGCCCGCTGATTTGCCAACCTGCAAAACTCCTCGGTGGACCCGGCGGGCTACGACTCCCGCCCACCCTTTTCCTAGGAAATCCAGGCGGAGCCGATTCTGAGCCGGTTTCGCATGCCGCAGGTGGATCCCTACGACGGGACCACTGACCCTTTGGACCATCTGGAGAGCTACAAGGCTCTCATGAGGGTCCAGGGGTCCACGGATGCTCTTTTATGCATTGCCTTCCCCGCTACCCTCCGGAAGGCTGCTCGAGTCTGGTTCACCCGCCTCGAGCCCGAATCCATCTGCTCTTTCCATCAATTGGAAGGAAAGTTTGTGGCACATTTCGATGCTTGTCGGAAGGTGCCGAGAGAGGTGGACAGCCTCTTCTCCATCCGCCAGCAGGACCAGGAGCCGCTTCGGGACTACACCCGTTTCAAGACCGCTGCCCTGGAGATCTACAGCCTGGACGAGCCCGTTGCCATACTGGCTTTAAAGTGCGGGCTCAAGACATCTCGTCTGACTTATTTCCTGGATAAAAAACCCCCCAGGACGTACTCCGAGCTCCTCCTTTGTGTCCACAAGTACATTCGGGCGGAGGAGGCCGACCACACCCGTCGGGAACTAGACGAGAGGGCCTTGAAGAAGCCAGCCCGAGAGATGTTCCGGGGCCCGGCAGCCTGGGCCATCTGCTGACCCTCGTCCAGGTCTGAAGCTGAAGGACGAGCCTGCCCTGGAGCGAAGGTTCACCCCTCTCCTTGCTCCCAGAATGAAGATCCTCATGGAAATTGAGGGCGAGCACTACCTCCGCCGACCTCCCCCTCAGAACCCGAGGAGCACCCACGACAAGTCAAAGTACTGCCAGTTCCATCGCGAGCATGGCCACGACACGGAGGAGTGTCGTAATCTGAAGTGGAAAATTGAGGAGCTGATCAAAAGAGGCTACCTCAGGAAGTTCGTGAGGAACGAAGCCCCGGCGGAGGGACAGCCGCTCGCGGCCTTACCCCCGGTTCCCGCGATCGACAACCGTCCGACGGAGAAGCCAGTGGGCATGATCTCTTGTGGAATCGGGCGGGCAGCAAAGAGAGCCCGGGAGGTCGGGAACCCGGAGGATGTACCCCTTTTTGAGAAAGGGAATGAAAACAAGAATGTAAATAATGATGCTGTGGTGGTCGAGATGACCATCGCAAAGCATCCTGTACACAGGATTATGGTAGATAGTGGAAGCTCCGCTGACGTGCTTTTTTATGATGCTTTCTCTCGAATGAATCTGTCCCATGATCAGCTAAGGCCGGTGCACACCCCTCTGGTAGGCCTTACCGGGGACTTGGTGGGGGTTGAAGGGGAGATCACTCTCCCGGTCATCGCTGGATCCTCACCTCGACATACCACAGTCATGATGATGTTTACCGTCGTCAAGCTTCCTTCGTCCTATAACGTGATCCTCGGGTGCCTGGGGCTCAACCAGTTGGACGCCATGATTTCTACAAAGCGGTTGTTAGTGCAATTCCCCACAGCCTCTGGGCCTGGGTTGATGAGGGGAACGACCTAGCCAGTCCAGCATTGCCTCCAGACAGTCCCAGGTGCCCAGGGCACCAAGCTCGGCCCCGACGATGACAACCTCGACCTAAGGGAGAAAGAACCCAGGGGGGGACCCGTAGAGAGTCTATTGACATATCCCCTCGATTTGGACCCTCTGAAGACTGTGCAGGTGGGGGCCCAGCTCCCGGAGGAGGAACGGACCCGCCTGCTGGATTTCCTCTGCATGAACGCGGATGTGTTTACATGGTCCGCGACCGACATGCCGGGCATCCCCCCTGAGGTCATTACCCATAGGCTGAACGTGGACCCGAGGTGCCGCCCGGTCTGCCAGAAGAAGAGGAGTTTCATCGCGGAAAGGCAGAGGGCCATCAACGAAGAGGTGGAAAAACTCCTCGCCGCCGGTTTCGTGCGGGAAGTCCAATATCCCAGCTGGCTGGCGAATGTGGTCATGGTGAAGAAGAGCAATGGCAAGTGGAGGATCTGCGTGGACTACACCGACCTCAACCGAGCCTGTCCGAAGGACAGCTTCTCTCTTCCGAAGATTGACCAGCTGGTGGACACCACCTCGGGGCATCGCCTCCTCTCTTTCATGGATGCCCTCTCCGGGTATAACCAGATCCGGATGAACCCAGAGGATGAAGAGCACACCGCCTTCATCACCGACCAAGGAACTTTCTATTACAGGATGATGCCGTTTGGCCTCAAGAACGTCGGGGCCATGTACCAGCGACTGGTCAGCAAAGTCTTTAAGGACCAGATCGGCCGCAACATGCAGGTGTATGTGGACGACATGCTGGTAATGAGCAAGCCCCTCTCGGACCATGTTACCGACCTGGCGGAGACCTTCGGCAACCTTCGACTTCATCAGATGAAGCTGAACCCAGCGAAGTGCGCCTTCGGCATCTCCACCGAAAAATTCCTGGGATTCATGGTAACCCAAAGAGGGATCGAAGCCAACCCGAAAAAGGTCCAAGCCATCTTGGACATGGAGCAGCCTGCCTCCAAGAAGCAAGTGCAGTGACTCACCGGCTGGATAGTTGCCCTGAGTCGGTTCATCTCGAGGTCGACCGACCGCTGTCGACCCTTTTTCAAAGTGCTGAGGAAGATGAACGACTTCGCCTGGACTGAGGAGTGCCAGGAGGCGTTTGACGAGTTGAAGAAGATGCTTGCATCGCCCCCACTGCTTTCCAGGCCCGAAGAAGGAGAGGAACTTATCCTCTACCTGGCGGTCACCCCGGAGGCCGTCAATTCGATCCTGGTTCGGACCGACAACCAGGGAGTCCAGCGACCGGTGTACTACACAAGCAAACTTCTCCGCGATGCGGAGCTCAGGTATTCCCGGTCCGAAAAGCTCATTTTTGCGTTAATAGTGTATGCTCAGCATCTCAAGCCCTATTTCCAAGTGCATCCCATTGCCATCCTGACTGATCAGCCACTGAAAGCGATACTCAGCCGACCCGACACGTCGGGGAGATTGGCGAGGTGGGCACTCAAGCTCAGCGAGTTCGATATCGCTTATAGGCCAAGGTCGGCTATGAAAGCGCAAGTGTTGGCCGACTTCTTGGTCGAGTGTGCGGGCCTAGGCAAGGAGCCGGAGAGGGACTCTCTGCACCTAGAATCGAAACCAGGACCCGAGGAGGATGCCTAGATCCTTCACGTCGATGGAGTCTCGAACTCCGGCGGGAGCGAAGTCGGACTCATTCTCGCCAATGACGGTGGGGTCGTCGCCGAATGTGCACTCCATTTCCAATTCGCCGCAACTAACAACCAGGCGGAATACGAGGCGCTCCTCACCGGGCTGAGAGTCTCCCGCGAGTTGGGCATGGCCAACCTCAAGGCCTTCACTGATTCCCAGCTGGTGGCCGGCCAGGTCTCCGGAGAATATGCTGCGCACGACCCTCAAATGGCGAAATATCTAGAGCTCGTCAAGACGAGCGCTTTCGGATTTCGGTGCTTCACCATCTCCCATATACCCCGCGGGGAAAATGCCTGTGCGGACGCTCTCTCCCGGCTGGCGACACTGCCGGACTCGTCGCTGGGTCGCGCTCATATAGAGCGCCTCAAGGTCTCGAGCTACGAGACCCCTGTAAAGGTCCAACAGGTCAGCCATGAGCCCAGCTGGATGGACAAGTATGCCGAATACATAACCGATGGCACCTTGCCGGAGGACCCCGCAGTAGCCCACCTTATCAAAAAGGCCATGCGATTCATCCTAATGGATGGGCAGCTGTATCGGAGGTCTTACTCCTATCCCCTCCTCGAGTGCCTGAGACCCGCGGAGGCCACACTCGTGCTTCAGGAAATCCATGAGGGCATCTGCGGGAACCACGTGGGGGGCAGAACGTTAGCATACAAGGCCCTCCGCCAAGGTTACTTCTGGGAAACGATGAGGGAGGATGCCGCCGACTTCGTGAAGAAGTGTGATCGGTGCCAAAGGCATGCCGTAGTGCAGCGGCAGCCCTCCACTCCGCTTTCCCAGCTCTCGGCCCCGTGGCCATTCGCCCAATGGGGGATGGATCTCTTAGGACCATTTCCCCCGGCGTCCGGATAGCGGAGGTTCCTGATCGTTGCCATCGACTACTTCACGAAGTGGGTTGAGGCCGAACCCCTGGCATGGATTACGAAGGCAAACGTCGCCAAGTTTTTCTGGAAGTCAATCATTTACCATTTCGACCTCCCCCATACCGTGATCACCGATAACGGGCATCAGTTCGACTGCCAGAAGTTTGAAAAATTCTGCAGCGACCCGGCATCCACATCGCTTTACCTTGGTGGCTCACCCGCAGACAAATGGAGAAGCCGAGGTGACGAATAGGACCATCTTGCAAGGCCTCCGGATGAGGCTGGATCAGGCCAAGGACAGGTGGGCAGAAGAGCTCCTGAGCATCCTGTGAGCGTACCACACCACCCCGAGGACGGCCACCGACGAGACCCCATTCAATCTCATCTTCGGAGCCGAGGCAGTTATCCCGATTGAGCTCAGTCTACCCACCCTGCGTGTGGAGCAGTACGACGAAGCGGAGAACCCCGCCAGGATGATGCTCAACCTGGACCTCCTTGAGGAGACGAGGGACAAGGCCCGAGTCCAGATGGCGGCAAGATCGACAACAAAGGTATTTGGGAGTTGGTATCAA
This sequence comes from Areca catechu, assembly GCA_021397845.1. Classification (NCBI taxonomy): domain Eukaryota; kingdom Viridiplantae; phylum Streptophyta; class Magnoliopsida; order Arecales; family Arecaceae; genus Areca; species Areca catechu. The sequence continues at coordinate 137,229,797 of CM038053.1, read as the reverse complement.
CATGTATGAGCTATAAATCACAAATGTATCAGAGTATATTAACATAATATCAAGGCTTTTGAAATAGTTTCATTATGTATTGACATTTATCCAAGCCTATTTTTGCCTAAATTAAAGTCAATAAGTATAAGGAAAAATTGATAGGAAAAATATATCAAAGTTCAAAATTTGCAAATTGTATTAGATCTTGAGATAGCAAAAGGTATTGGTGTTGGCAATAATGTATCAGAGCTTATTCAGAGCTAATGGTAATAGAGCTATTGAATGTATTAGAGCTTAATATGTATCAAATATGTATCAAAGCTAAATTTTGAAAACATATCAGAGCATAAATCTAAAAATGCATAGCTCATTAAGTTCAAAATCAATATAAAGCTAAAAATTCATAGCACATCAACATAAAGGCCCCCCTTACTTGTATATTTCTCTGAAATAATGAATGTCTGAATTTTCTATGCACATACACTTCATTAATATCATTCTCCATTCTCCCCCTTTTTGTCATTAATCAAAAAGGTATACAATTAATTGCTCCCCCTGTGTTAAGTATTTTAAGCTCGATTTTTGAAACATAATGAGAAGATTGTTAACTTTGTTTAAGATAATTTCATATAGAAACCTTGATAAACTAATTTAAATTTATCTTGATTAGATGTTGAATATATAAACATCATTGCATACACAATATGTAAGAAACAGATACTTTCATTGCTTTCAAAGTTTTCATTACAGCTTATAGAATTTGAAAGTACAAATAAAAAAAAATGGCCTACTCACTATCACTAGACTCAACTTTAACATATTCATACCTACCATACCAAGATCTAGGATGACTAGAAGAACCTCTAGCCCTAGTAGATGATCCAAGAGGTGGTTTAGAAGAAATAGGGTCTGGATCAAACACTCCGGGAGGTACAAAAGGTGGTTGTGTAGAGTGAGGTGGTGGCTGTCTAGGAGTAGATGAGCTGGCTCTTCTAGCAGTATAAGATAGCTGAGACAAGAAAAGCTAAACAGTGCTAAGCTCAGTCTGTTATCTTCTTGATCCCCTCATGAAGTGCAATGATCTCACTAGCTTGAGCATTAGCAAAAGCTTCTGTAGATCCTCTCAATCGACCAAACTCAGCTTGGAGTATCCCCACTCCTACAGTGTAATCATCCTCACTCTTCCTAGTCTACTCTAGTGACCTCATCTGAAAAGACAACTCTCGCAATTCTGATCTGAACTCCTGTAATCCACGGTCTACTATCAATCGGATATCATCAGACACAGACCTAAAAGAATATGTCAGTGACTGAAAGTCTCTCTGTGGCTCTGCTCTGGTAGACTCAATTGTGTCCACTCTGGAGTGTAACTATCTCATCTCTCCATAGATCTCCTGAAGTCTAGTATCGATTGTTTGACGAAGCTCACCAAACATTAATCCAATAGTGCTCGTCAAGGACTGTGATAACTGTCTGATCTGCTGATCAAAGAAAGCATATGATACTGATGGTGCTGAAGTATCTACTGATGGTCCTAGAGCAGGTGTAGTAGAAGGTATAGGGGTAGAAGTCTATGCTGGTACTGGTGCTGGTGCTAGTGAAGGTGCTGGTGCTGGTGAAGGTGCTGGTCCTGGTGAAGTCCTAGGACTCTCAAGCTCTTTCTATAGCTGTGCATGCTCATCAGCCTATATGTCATCATCTCCTCTGTCAATAGTATCAGTATCATCAATAGGGTGCTCAGTCTGATTATCTTGACCTTCATCCTCATCTGAAGAGGTCCCAGCTCTTTGTTCTGATGACTTCTTCGACCAAACTCCTTCAATTTGATGGTACCCCATCCTTTGAAGGGATTTTTCTGAGTAAGTGTTAGTGTGATGCAATAATCTGCTATCCTCTCCATCCAAGTTAATACCAAAATGCCTTAATACTAAGAAGAAGGCCATACCATAAGGTAGACACACTTTGGCCTTACAAACTGCATCTTTCATTTGAATCAGCATAATATAAAGTAGATTGAGGGCCTCCCCCTCAATCATGTATCTCATGAACATCAGGTCTCTTTCGCTGACCTAGTCAAAATGTCCAGTACGAGGCAAGAAGATTCTGCTTATGATGTTGTGTAGAAGCCTCATCTCTAGGGATAAAACATTAGCTTTCACATTTGTTATCCCATCTACACTACTGGACACTAGAATAAGCCTTAGAGTTCTTTGCCTATCCTTCATGATTAGGTGACATTCTCCTCTGTTAGGCATTTGAAGGATTTGGCTTAAACTAGCTTCATTCATAGATATTCTAACCCCTTTAACAGATGATGTTATCCCGTGCTCTTTTAGGGTTAGATTTTCAAAAAAGGTTCTTATAAGGCTTGGGCAAGTAAGAACATCTAAAGAGCAAAAATATTCCCAACCTTGAATTTCAATCCAGTTTCCTATCCGAAACCCTTGGTTTTCTAAAAATGAAAAAATTATCTTCCTACTAGTGGTTATGGGGAGATTTCCCATCTGGATGACTTGTCTTGGAGGCGCTGGAGGTGGATTTCTGATTTCTTCCTATTCTTCCTATTCTTCCAAATGAGTCGGCTCTTCCTGTTTTCATTTAGTCCTTTTTTTTCTTTTATCTCTTGGATCAACCCTATGAGAAGGGTTATATAAAAGTGCCCAACCCGATATTCGAGTCGACTCGACTTGAGCACTGATGCTCGAGTCGACTCGAACCAAAACTTTCTAGATGGTTCAAAAAGGTTTTGAATTGGTTTCTAAATAAGGGTATACACTTATAAAGAAGGTCAATATCCTTAAGTTGATGTAGGAGGCTTTTTAGATAATTTTTTCTTAATTTTTTGGAGTAATTAAGTCAACAAATACTAAAATGGGTCACATAAACCTAATTCTCCTCTAATCATCTCAAATCTCTCTTCATTAAATGACTTAGTGAAAATATCTGCAAGTTGGTTCTTAGTTGGAATAAATTCAAGTTCAATTTCTTCATTTAAAACATGATCTCTTATGAAATGATGTCTAATTTCAATGTGCTTTATTCTTGAATGCTGAATTAGATTTTTTGTCAAATTTATAGCACTTGTATTATCACATTTGATAGGAGTTTTAGTTTGTGTAATACCAAAGTCTTCTAGTTATTGCTTAATCCATAACACTTGTGCATAACAACTCCCTACAGCTACATACTCTACCTCAGTATAGATAGTGCTACAGAGTTTTATTTTTTGCAATGCCATGAGATTAAACTCAACCCTAGAAATTGGCAAGTATCACTAGTGCTTTTTCTATCAATTTTACAACCAATATAATAGCATCCGAAAATCCAATTAAGTTTAATGAAGATTTCTTTGAATACCATAGACCTAGATCACTTGTTTCTCTTAGATATTTTATAATTTTTTTTACTGCAAGCATATGTGATTATTTATGATTGATTGAAATCTAGCACACACACATATGCTGAACAAGATATCATGTCTACTTGCGGTTAAATACAATAGTGATCCAATCATACCTCTATATAGCTTCTGATTAACGTTGTTGCCATCTTCATCTTTATCTAATCTACGGGTAGGGCTCATTTGTTTGCTTGACTCCATACCAAACTTCTTGATGATCTCCTTGATGTACTTTGCTTGGTTCAATAAATTTACAAAAAATCAAGGAGGTCTAGGGTTTATAAAGATGATGTTTAAGAGGATTTTGAATATTTAAAATAACTTAATAAATAATTTGAAAGGTTTTCAATCAAAGGGGTCAATGATGCTTAATTCTCTTCTGACATGCAAAACCATCTTCACTAAGGGGTTTAGTAAAAACATCTACTAATTGTTTATCAGTATATATAAAATCAAGCATTACATCACCATCTTGCACATGATCTCTTATGAAATGATGTCTTATTTTAATATGTTTGCTTCTTGAATGTTGAGCTAGATTTTTAGTTAAATTAATTATACTTGTGTTATCACATCTTATTGGTGTTTTATTTAACTTAATACTAAAGTCTTTGAGTTATTGCTTGATCCATAAGATTTGAGCATAATAACTTCCAGCTGCTATATATTCGACTTCCACCGTAGATAGAGGAATGGAATTTTGTTTCTTGCTAAATCATGAAATCAAATTAACTCCAAAAAATTGATAAGTACTACTATTACTTTTTCTATCTAGTTTACATCCAGCAAAGTCAGCATCTGAATAAGCAATTAATTCAATTGATGAATGTCTAGAGTACCACAGTCTAATATCAATTATGATAGACAAATATCCAAGTATGCGCTTAACAGACAATAAATGAGATTTTTTAGGAGTAGACTGATATCTAGCACAAAGACATACACTGAACATAATATCTGGCCTACTTGCAGTTAAGTATAACAATAAACCAATGATACCTCTATATAGTTTTTGATCAATATTTTTACCTGATTCATCTTTATCAAGTTTACAAGAAGGACTAAAAGGTGTACCTAATGGCTTAGTTGTCTCCATCCCAAACTTCTTCAAGATTTTCTTTGTATACTTAGCTTGGTTGGTGAAGATCCCTTCTTTAGTTTGCTTGATATGGAGTCCAAGAAAGAAGTTTAGCTCGCCCATCATGCTCATCTCGAACTCTCCCTGCATAAGCTTGGCAAACTCTTGACAAAGTATTTCATTAGTAGCACCAAAAATGATATCATCAACATAAACTTGTACTACTAAGGACCATTATTTTTCTTTTTCAAAAATAGTGTAATGTCAACATTGCCTCTAGAAAATTCATTTTCAAGTAGAAATTTACTTAATCTATCATACCAAGCTCTTGGAACTTGTTTTAAACCATACAAAGCCTTGTGGAGTTTAAAAATATGATTAGGGCTTTCATGATTTTCAAAACCTGGGGACTATTTAACATATACTTCTTCTTCAATAAAACCATTTAAAAAGGCACTTTTGACATCCATTTAAAATAATTTAAAATCCATATAACAAGCAAAAGCAAGTAATAATCTGATTGCTTCTAATATAGTAACAAGAGCAAATATTTTATCAAAATCAATACCTTCTTCTTGATATTACCTTTTGCTACCTTTCTAGCTTTATTTCTTATTACTACTCCACTTTCATCAAGTTTATTTCTGAAAATCCATTTTGTTCCTATTATTGAAACATTAGGAGGTCTTTCAACTAAGGTCAAAACTTTATTTCTTTTGAATTGATTTAATTCATCTTGCATAGCATTTATCTAATTTGAATCTTTTTTAGCTTCTTCAGTTGATTTTAGTTCTACTTGGATACAAAAGCTAAATAATCACAAACATTTTTTAGAGAGGAACGGGTACTTACCCTTTTTGATGGATCATCAATAATAAGTTCTTTAGGGTGTCCATGGGCATACCTCCATTCTTTAGATAATGGTTTGGGTGTTGATGAAGCTCCAACTTCTTATACTTATTCTTCTTCATTGTCCTGATCACCTTGTTGCTCCTTGGAAGGTCCTTCATTGATGGTCATTTTTTCAATCTTTTGGATACCTGTTTCATCATCAAGAACATCTTCTTTTTTAGAAGATTTTTTGTTAGTCTCATCAAAAACAACATGGATAGACTCTTCAACAAGAAGTGTTCTTCTGTTGAAGGCCCTATATGCTTTGCTAGAAGTAGAGTATCCTAAGAAGATGCCCTCATCTAACTTGGCATCAAATTTACTTAAGTTATCTTTGCCATTGTTTGGAATGAAACAATGGCATCCAAAAATACGAAAATACTTGATAATTGGTTTCCTACCTTTCCAAAGCTCGTAAGGTGTTTTCTTCAAAATCGGTCGGATCAAAAATCAATTTAAAATATAGCATGCAGTATTTATGGTTTCCATCCAAAAATATTTAGGTAAATCATTTTCATAAAGTATTGTGCATGCCATTTCTTCTAGTATCCTATTCTTTCTTTCTACTATTCCATTTTGTTGAGGTGTCCTAGGTACAGAAAAGTTATGTTGAATACCATTTTCATTGCAAAATATTTTAAAATCATGATTTTCAAACTCAGTACCATGATCACTACATAAAGAGACAATTGAAACACCTTTTTCATTTTAAACTTTCTTGTAAAACTTAATGAATGTAGAAAATGTTTCATCTTTGTGAATTAAAAACATCACCCATGTAATATGAGAGAAGTCATCTATAATTACTAGACCATACTTCTTGCCTCCCAAACTAGTTATTCTAGTAGGTCCAAAGAGATCCATATGAAGTAATTCTTAGGGTCTAGTTATAGACACTACTTCTTTTGGTTTGAAAGATGATTTTGTTTATTTTCCAAGTTGACATGCACTACAAATCTTATCTTTTTTAAAAGTGAGTTTTGGCAAATCTTTTATAAGATTATTTTTATTCAATTTTGAAAGTAAATGCATGCTTGCATGCCCTAGTTTTCGATGCCAAAGCCAACTAGTTTCATTGATCTTGGCTTTTATTGCCACTAGGCATTGATAATTTTGTATAGGCAGATTATCAAGATCAACCATTCAAATGTTCCCATGCCTATGACCAATAAACTTGATGCCATTGTCATCTAGACTAGATATAATGCACATAGAAGATTCAAAAACCACTTTAAATCCTTTGTCACAAAATTGACTTATACTAAGCAAATTATGTTTCAAACCTTCAACAAATATAACATTATCAATATAAATAGAGGGGGTGATATGGACTTTACCAATACCGACAATTTTGCCCTTTCCATTATTACCAAATATCACGTTTCCACCATTTAAAGCCTTCGGAGATGAGAATTGCTTTACATCTCTAGTCATGTATCTTGAGCAACCACTGTCAAGGTACCATAATCTTATTTTGTCCTTAGTTGCAAGACACACCTACAAAAAGTCAAGTGAAAACTTTAAGTACCCAAGTCATCTTGGGTCCTTTAGGATTAGTTGAAGTGGTTCCTTTTGGAACCCAAACTTTTCCAACATTATTTGATTTTTTTTATCACACATATATGATTTATGTCCTAATTTACCACAAGCATAACATGTAATGCTAGAGGATGCAGGCATAATTTTTTTTAAAAAATATTTCTATTATTTTTAAGGTTTAAAATCTAAGCCTGCTTTGTTAAAAACTGTTCTTTGGCTATTCAAAAGCAAGTTTAGTTTTTCAGAACTATAGATAAATTTCTCAACAAATAATTTTACTTTTCCAAGTTCTTTGCATTTCTTATTTTCTTGCAAAAGTTTTTTGTTTTGTTTGATAAGTTTTTTATTTGTTGCAAAAACTTTATCCTTTTTCAAAGAATATTTTTCTTTCAAAAATTCTTCCTTCTTATTTTTCAAAAGAGTAATTTGATCATTCAAATTTTTATTTTCTTATAGTAAACTATCATTATCTATCAAAAATTTATTATTTATTTTAGATAGATCCAAATTTTGCTTTCTCAATTCTTTGTTTTTCATTTTTAGTTTTTGATACTCTATAACAAGTTCATTAAAAACATCACGTAATTCTTCAAATGTAAATTCATTTTTTGTTTCAGATCTTACCTCGTCATCATTTGCCATGAAGTAGATGTTGGCCACTTCTTACTGCTCTTCATTCGAGCTTGAATCATCACTTTCACTCCACGTTGCCATCATCACTTTCTTTTTGCCCTTTTTGAGAGTGGGGCAATCCATTTTGTAATGTCTTGGCTTCTTATACTCAAAGCATATCGGTTGCTTCCTTTCATTTTCTTTTTCTTTCTCTTTATTGGGTTCTCCTCTTTGAGGCTTCTTCTTGTAGTTGAACCTTTTCTTCCTCATGAATTTTTTAAATTTTCTTGAGATGTGAGTAGTTTCATCTTCCTCATCTGAATCATCATTAGAATCTTCCTTGGTTATGGACATGAATACAACAGCCTTCTTTTTCTTCTCATTGTCCACCACCTTTTGCTTCAAGGATAGCTCATATGTCATCAGTGAACCCAAGAGCTACTCAAGTGGACGAGTGTTGACATCCTTGGCTTCTTCAATAGCAGTGACTTTTGGATCCCAAGAGGATGGAAGAGACCTGAGGATTTTGTTAACATGTTCAGCATTAGATACAACTTTTCCTAAACTCCTCATACCATTAACAATATTAGTGAACCTAGTATACATTTCACTAATAGGTTCATTTGGTTCCATTCTAAACATCTCATAGGTATGAATAAGCAAGTTAACTTTTATGGTCTTTACTTGATGTGTACCCTCATGGATAACTTCAAGTGTATTCCAAATTTTTTTGGCAGAGGTATAGTTAGATATTCTATTAAACTCACTAGGGACTAGTATATAAACCAATAAATTTATGGCCTTAGCATTAAGCTTAACTTGCTTAATGCCATTCTCATCCCAATCTTCTTCTAATTTAGGGATGGGAATGCCATTAATCAAGACAGTGGGCTGATGAGGGCCTTTAACTATAGTCTTTCAAATATTATAATCTATTGCTTGAATGTATATGCGCATGTGTGTCTTTCAGTAGGTGTAATTTGTACCATTAAATAATGAGGGATGTGTTGCCCAAGTGGCTACCCAAGAGGGGGGTGAATTGAGAATTTAAAAAATTTAAGCAGATAATGTGCACTTAAATATCCCTTTTAGAGTGTAAGGTGCTATGGCAAAATAATAACTTGCAAAAGCTAAATAATATCAAAGAAGCATAACACAAATATACAAAAATTTATAGTGGTTCGGAGCAACTCAGCTCCTACGTCCATTATCCAAGATACCACTTGGGATTTTCACCATATTCACACCCGAATATAGTAGGATTATTTTACAGGATCACAATCCAAAACCTCTACACTTTGGTTTTAACGAGATCACCAAAGAAAATCCAACACCCTTTGGTTTTAAACAGGATCACCAAAGAAACCCAACTTGGTTTTCACAGGATCACCAAGAACCTAACTTGGTTTTACCAGGATCACCAAGAACCCAACACTTGGTTTTTACCAAAGGCCCACCAAGAACCTATTTGGTTTTTCAATCGGGCTCACCAATAACCCAATAATTCAAGAATGAATTGAAAAATAAATGCAACAATAATGACAAACTCTAGTTGTCGGATAATTACCAATGCAGCTTGAGAGAAGTCCACTTGAATGTGCTTCAATATGCTTTAAGTGCTTCAGTGGCTTCTTTCCAAAAGTGCTTCAAGCTTCAGATCAGAGTTGGTGAAGACTTAAAGATTGAATTGAATGCTTTTTGTGCTCTCTTGTTTGTTTGTTGGTTGGATATTCAATAAACCCTTAGAACTTTTTGGAGTTTTTAAAAAACTTCTTCTCTCTTCTCCTAATAAAGTTTAAATCCCTTAAATATATGGTCTTTCGTTACTCTAAGATAGTTTGAGACATTGTAGACCGTTAGGATGTGATATATTATTGTTGGAGCACTTTTTGGCATTCAAAAAGAAATTCTAGAACTAGCCGTTATGTACCTGAAAATGATATTCGAGTCAGCTCGGATTCCTTCGAGTCGGCTCGGATCCTTCGAGTCGATAGGTCAAGTCACCATTTTTTCAGTACAGTCGGCTCTTTGTCTTAGGGTGCAAAAACTTCACTCTGGACGAGTCAACTCTTGATAGCTCGGGTCGGCTCGAAATTTTATCATTGAACAGATTGAACTCGAGGGGTCGGCTTGCTTCAATTTGGGTTGACTCTTCTTCTCAGTATCAAAAAAAAAAAATTTACTCTAGAGGAGTTGTTTCATTGCAGATCATGTCGGCTCGCTTTCTCAAGTCTTCAAATTTTGTTTTGGTAGAGTCGGCTCGTTGTAGTTCGGGTTGGCTCGCCTGGCTTGTTCTCAGAAATCTTCAAAACTGGATTCTAGAAGAGTCAGCTTAGACTTATTTTAGTCGACTGGATTTACTCAAGTCGGCTCGGTTTCCTTCGAGTCAGCTTGGATTACTGCGTACCAAAATCCTTAGTGCATGCCATGAGGTGGAGTCGGCTCATCATCATGCTGGGTCGGCTCAAGTGACTTCTTCAGGATTTTTATAATTAAGCTTCAAGAATACTCTCACCAACACTCTTAAACATTTCATGCAAACCAATTCAAAATAAATTTAAGGCACAACACACTTAGAAGTAACCCTTTTATACGATTTTTCTTAACTTTTTCATTGGGTTCTTCTTTACAAAATCAGATTACAACACAACTCAAAATAAGAAGTATAAATGTAGGAGTTGAAGTTTGAACAAATAAATCATCCTACAAAAACTTGTAAACCACTTGAAGAGTTGTTAGTAAAATATGTGCATGCTCCAATGTTTGGTTATCATCAAAATCACTTATGGGGTCAACAATCTCTCCCTTTTTGATGATGACAAAATATTGGACATGAAAACATAAGATAAAACTTTACAATTACTTGTATAACTGTATTTGCAAGAATGTATTAACAAGTATAGGAAAGCTTGACTATAACTTTGACATGCTCAATTATCATTAATGTTGAATTGTAGAAGGAGAATTAGAGTAGTATGAAATAATCTCCCCCTTAATAAAATACTCCATGTTCTAACAAATTTTTTCATGTATCAAGGTTTTCTAAGACAATTTTCTGTATCAGGGCATCATAGAAACTTCTATGTATCAGAGCATCATAGAAACTTCTATGTATTAGAGCATATAAAATAAGATAATTTTATATATCAGAGTATATGAAAGTTTTCTGTATCAGACATATGACATTTGACATTCTATGTATTAGAGCATATATACAAATGAAATTTCCATGTGTCAGAGCAAGAATTCTTATCTTTTTCATGCAAATATCTCCCCCTTTTTGTCATTAATCAAAAAGGTGACCTTCCAACATATAAAACTCATTTTTGATATAGATTGAGAAAGTTTCTAAATTTTGTTTGAGATAATTTCACTTTCTCAACTTAATGAAGATATTCTATTAGAAAGATAGCATCATAGTCAATGAAAGTAAATATAATACTTGTACACAACTAGCCAAAAGAGTGATATTCATTTGTTTAAAAGAAATTAGTACATTCAGTTCAGAAAGAAAAACAAAAGAGCCTAATCAATATCAGTGGACTCAGATTCAGGTTGAACAATAGTGGATTTTCCTTTGGCTCTAGAGGGTTTCTTATACCTAGTTTTCAAGTGAGTTGTAGGTTGTTTGGGTGGTCTAGAGGAAATAGGTGTAGGATCCAGTGATGCTGAAAAAGGTATACTCTAAGCAGCTTGAAGGTCCTCGACTTTAGTCATCAGCTTCCATAAAAAACTATTAATTATTTTCAATTCAGCTTCAATTTTCTTTGAATCTTTGGAAGCAGTCAGTTTTTCCATTGAAACCTTTAATTCTGCAACTTCTTTTGCATTGAAAGAACTTCAGAGGCTTGTACATTTGCAAATGCTTCGGCTGATCCTCTTAGCCTTCTTAGTTCACCTCTAAGAATCTCAAAATCTTCTGTGTAGTTGTCCTCCCTTTTCAATCTTTTCTCTATATCTCCCACACCCATTTTTACTGAATTCAGTTCCTCCTTAAACTCATCAAGACTTTGATCTACTTTTGCTTTCAGATCATTAATCATGGATCCAAAGGAACTTAACAGACCTTCTGCAAATTTATTTAGCTACTCTGTGATATCAACATGATGGACAGTAGAGGGTTCTGGAGCAGTAGCAGGAGCAGGTTTAGGTATTGGAGTACCAGAAGGAGCAAGAGGAGCAATGGGAGTAAAGTCTGGCATGAAAGCATCAAAAGTTGTCTAATCTGGTGAGCCTTGTTGTGGCTGAGGCTCAGGGATTGGAATTGAGGTGTCTTCACCAGTTTCCATCTCAACTTGTTCTTCTTCTAGTTCTTTAGTGACTGGTGCCTTATATTTCTTTTTCCAAGTCCCCTTAGATAGCAAATAACCCATCCTCTGTAAGGTTTTGGCTATATAAGTGTCAGTATGTAGGAGAGATTTGCTATCTTCTCCTAATAGATCAATATGTTCAGCCTGAAAGAAAAGAGTAAGAATCATCCCATAATGCAAACATGCCTTCACTTTCCTTATGGCTTCTTTCATTTGACTTATCATTATAGTAGGAAGATTGATTTTATCTCCAAGTATCAGTAGCTCCATAAAACATAAGTCTCTCTCACTCACCCAATCAAATCGACCTGTTTTGGGTAGAAAAATCTGACTTATAAAGCTGTGGAGTAGCCTCATTTCAATGGATAAGGAGCTAGCTTTAAGGATTCCAATCTCATCAATATCAATCTGCTCTAGTACAGTCCATAAAGCCCATGTCCTGTCCTTTAGGACCAAATGTTCTATACCTTCAAATGGCATTTCCAGGGTATTCCCAAGTAGTTCTTCAGAGATAATGATTCTTTTCCTTTTGACCAGAGACTCGATGTGGTCCTCTCCAAATCTCATGTTCTCATAAAATGTTCTAACCAGATTTGGATAAGTCCGGATGTCTAATGAACACATGTTCCGCTAGCCCTGGTTTTCGATTAAATCCCCAACAACTAACCCTATTTCCTTAAGGAATTCAAATAAAATTCTTCTACCTGTTGTTACAGGCTGCATACCCAAGAAAATTGGTTGACTTGGAGAGACGGAGCTGGGTTCTTCAGTCGGTTGAGAAGGAACTCGAGAAGTGCTCTCTTCACGGTATTTGGATCTTTTCTCCTATGGAGCTTCCTCGGTTTCCTATCTAGGCTTCTTCCCCACTGCTCTTTTTGGAGCCATCCCACAAGCACACTGAGATCCAAAAAAGTTTTGGAAGGATGGAGTTTTTTTTTGGAAAGGTTCCTCGGAGGGAAAGAAGATAGAGCCGAAGATAGAAAAGTGAATGAAAAGCCCTACGGCTTGAACTAAAAAGAGAAAGCCCGACATCCGAGTTGGCTCGACAAACTGGTCATCTGCTCGAGTCGGCTCAAGCAGAGGGAGCACAAAAGTGAATTTACCCCTTTACACAAAAAATTTCACCAACAATATATGAAAAATGGAGGATATCTAGATATTTTTTCCTTAAGTTTGTAGGGATGTTTCTAAAGTGGGTCACACAACCTAGTTTACATCTAATCATTGCAAACCTATCAGAATTTAAAGGTTTAGTGAAAATATCAGCAAGTTGGTTTTTAGTTGGCACAAAATCTAGTTCAATGTCATTATTCAATACATGATCTCTTATGAAATGGTGCCTAATTTCAATATGCTTAGTTCTTGAATGCTGAATAGGATTCTTAGTTAAATTTATAGCACTTGTGTTATCACATTTGATTGAAATTTTAGAATGTGTAACATCAAAGTTTTATAGTTGTTGTTTAATCCATAACACTTGAGCACAACAACTACCAGCAGCAACATACTCTGCCTCAGCAGTGGATATTGCTATGGAGTTTTGTTTCTTACAGTGCCATGTGATTAAATTCAACCATAGAAATTGACATGTACCACTAGTGCTCTTTCTATCAATTTTGCAACCAGCATAGTCAGCATCCGAAAAACCAATTAAATTTAAAGATGATTCTTTAGAATACCAAAGACCTAAATTACTCGTACCTTTCAGATATTTGATAATTCTTTTGATAGCAAGCATGTGTGATTCTTTAGGATTTGATTGAAAATGAGCACACATACGTACACTATACAAGATATCATGTCTACTGGTAGTTAAATATAATAGGGATCCGATCATACCTCTATAAAGCTTTTGGTCAACATTGTATCCATTTTCATCTTTGTCCAATATGCAAGATGGGCTCATGGGTGTGCTAATCTCTTTGCTTGTTTCCATGCCAAACTTTTTGATTATTTCTTTGATATACTTGGCTTGGCTTATAAAGATTCCTTCCTTTATTTGTTTGATTTGTAATCCAAGGAAGTAGTTGAGTTCACCCATAAGGCTCATTTCAAACTCACCCTGCATCAACTCAGCAAATTCTCCACAAAGATTTTCATTAGTTGCACCAAATATAATATCATCAACGTAAATCTGTACAACTAACATGTCACTTCCTTTGTTCTTAATGAAAAGAGTTTTGTGAATATTTCTTCTTTTGAAATCATTTTCAAGTAAAAATTTGTTTAGTCTGTCATACCAGGCCCTAGGTGAATGTTTCAAACCATATAATGCTTTATTTAATTTAAACACATAATTTGGAAAAGCATGATTTTCAAAACCTAGTGGCTGTTCTACAAAAACTTGTTCAGAAATAAATCCATTTAGAAAAGAACTTTTTACATCCATTTGAAATAATTTAAAATTCATGTAGCAAGCAAATGCAAGAAGTAATTTAATGGCCTCAAGTCTTGTTATAGATGCATAAGTTTCATCAAAATCAATGCCCTCTTCTTAATTGTACCCTTTGGCTACCAACCTTGCTTTATTTCTCATAACCTTACCATTCTCATTTAATTTGTTCCTATAGACCCATTTGGTTCCTCTTATAGGATGGTCTAGAGATCTACTAACTAGAGTCCAAACATTATTTCTTTCAAACTAGTTTAATTCTTCATGCATGGACATCATCCAGTTTGGATCAGTTTCAGCTTCTTCTAAATTATGTGGTTCAATTTGTGAGACAAAGGCTAGGTAGTCATGTGCTTCTCTATGTGCAGACCTAGTCCTAACACCATGAGAAGGATCACCAATAATTAAATCTTTAAGATGTGAAGTTACATACCTCCATTCCTTTGGTAAATCAGTATGATCCTTGCTTACCACTTCATTTTCATCTTGTGTTGGCTTGTCTTGTATGCTTAGATCTTCCATCTCCTTTTGTAATATACCTGCATCATTATCTACGCACTCATCTTTTCTAGATGGTGAGGGGTTAGCTTCATCAAAGATAACATGAATTGACTCTTCTATAGTAAGAGTCCTCTTATTAAACACTCTATATGCTTTGCTGTTTAGTGAATAACAAAGGAATATAGATTCATCAGATTTTGCATCAAATTTTTCTAGGTTATCTTTACCATTATTCAACACAAAGCATTTACACCCAAAAACATGAAAATAGTTAATATTAGATTTTTTCTATTCCAAAGCTCATAAGGGGTTTTCTTTGAAATTGGGCATATTAAAACTTGAGTTAATATGTAACAGGCAGTGTTCACTACTTCTGCCCAAAAGTATCTTGGAAGATTACCTTCACACAATATGGTTCAGGCCATTTCTTCCAAAGTCCTATTCTTTCTCTCTACAATACCATTTTGTTGTGGTGTGCTAGGAGCAGAGAAGTTGTGATCAATGATGTGCTCAGTGCAATATTCATCAAAAAATTGATTTTGAAATTTAGTTCCATGATCACTTCTTATAGAATAATAGAAAGATTTTTCTCATTTAAAATTTTCTGATGAAATTTTTGAAATACATCAAAGGTTTCATCTCTGTGCAATAAATAATACCCATGTGAATCTAGAAAAGTCATATACAATCACAAGGCCATATTTCATACCTCCTAGGCTTGTGATCCTAGTAGGTCCAAATAAGTCCATGTGAAGTAGCTCAAGGGATCTAGTAGTTGAAATAACATTTTTTGATTTAAAACCCTCCTAGTTTGTTTTCCTAATTGACAAACATCATAAACATAATCAAGATCAACTTTAAAATGTGGCAAACCTCTAACTAGAATTTTTGAAATTAATTTAGCAATTGTATGCATGCTAGAATGACTTAATCATCTATGCCAAAGTAAACATGACTCCTTGGTCTTAGCACTCATTGCCACTAGACTAGAGCTACTAGTCATGGCTAGATCATTTAGATCTACCACATAGATGTTTCCAAGTCTATGATCAATGAATTTATTGCTAGAGTCAAGAGAGTTAGTTACTATACACATAGATGATTCAAAGATAACCTTGAAGCCTATATCACATAATTGACTAATACTTAGTAAATTATGCTTCAATTTATCTACTAGCAGCACATCTTCAATAAAAGTACAGGGGGTTATCTTGATCTTACCAATTCCAATTATTTTTTCCTTGCCATTATTACCGAAAGTAACCAATCCTCCTTTTTTCATTTGTAAGGTGATGAATTGATCCTTGTCACCCATCATATGCCTTGAGCAGCCACTATCAAGATATCATCTTTTCTTCAATTTGTGGTCTGCAAGACAATCCTACAAAATAGTCAAGGAGTGGTTTTAGGTACCCAAGCTAACTTGGATCCTTTCTTGTTAGCAAAATTGGTTCCTTTTAGAATCCAAACAGTTCTATATTTCGATGCATTAATCTTGGAGTTTTTCAAGAAATTGCATTGATGAAATTTATGCCCAAATCTGTGACATGCATAGCAAATAATTTTATCATACTTATATGATGCATGCTTTGAATCTTTAACATACATAGAAATAGATATGTTTGGTTTGAAAGATTTTTTGAGCATAATTCTTAGGAACATACTTTAATCTATTTGAAACAGAATTTGATGGAAAAGCTTTTTGAAATTTTATATTTGATGCTGAAGATTTTGAAGATACAAATTTTGTTGCTGAAATTTCTTTAGCATTTAAAGCATTAAATCCAATTCCAGCTTTGCTTTTTGAATCTCTTTGCTCATTCAGAATTAACTCAAGCTTATTAGAACTCAAGGTAAGTTTTTCTATAAGAGGTTTAACCTTTTCTACCTCCTTTTTCAAATCAATGTTTTTGGTAACTAAAGTTTTATTTGTCTCATTTAAAACATTCTTTTCATTTTTCAAACCAATAACATTATCAAAAAAGATATTCAGTTCTTTTTGCAAAATGTTATTCTTTTCAGAGATTTCATCCTTGTTTTTTAGTAAAAGATCATTTTGTTTCTTTAAGGATTTGATTTTAACCCCAGCTTTCTTGAATTCAATATACAAATCATGAAATGCAAAATTCAATTCATCATAAGTAAATTCAGTTGGAAGCTAGGGGATGATACCTCATTCTCAAGACCCATTAGACATAAGTTCGTAGATGTCGTGGTCTCTTCTTTTTCAGTAGATGTGGATGCTTCGTTGTCGCTCCACATCGCTACTATAGCTCTCTTTTTTTTTCTTGAAACACTTTTTCAGTAATGGACAATCTGGTCAAATGTGCCCTGGTTTTTTGCATTCGTAGCAGACGGGTATTTTTTTTCCTTTTCTTTTTCCTTGTCCCTTTCTTTGCTGTATTCTTTGTTCTTGTGGAATTTCCTATAGTTTCTTCCTTTTTGTCTTCCCAAGAACTTTTTGAATCTCCTAATGACCATGGCAACATCTTCATCTTCCATGTCGCTTTCAGTAGAGGAGCATTCTTCTTCCCATTCATCATCTTTTCTTGAATCCATAGCAGCTTTGAAGGCAATAGATTTCTTCTTCTTCTGATCATCCTCAGTTCTGTGCTGCATGGTCAGTTCATGAGTGATGAGAGATCCTAGCAATTCATCCAGTAGTAAGTTATTCAATCTTTTGCTTCTTGGATGGCAGTCACTTTTGGATCCCACTTGTTTGGAAAAGATCTTAGAATCTTTTGTACAAGATCTGCATTAGAATATACCCTGTCAAAACTTTTTAAGCTATTAATAATATTAGTGAAACGTGAAAATATGGCAAAAATTATTTCATTAGGTTCTATTTTGAATAATTCGTAACTATGTACAAGAATATTAATTTTTAAGGACTTCACTTGGGAAGTTCCTTCATGGGCCACTTCAAGTTTATCCCAAATTTTCTTTGCCGAGGAGCAAATAGAAATTTGATTAAACTCATTACTATCCAAAGCACAATATAGCAAATTCATTGCTTTGGTATTTAACTCACCCATTTTCATATCATGTTCGTCCCAATTTTCTTTAGGTTTTGGAACGTCCACTCCATCAATTTTAATATTGGGGATATAAGGACCCTTTAGAATAACCTTCCACAGCTGAAAATCAACTGCTTGAACATAAATTTTCATTCTAGCTTTCCAGTATGCATAATTTGTACCAGTGAAGAGTGGAGGTCTATTAGTTGATTGGCCTTCCACCAAGGACGTACTCATTGGATGAGCCATTAATCTTTACTCTTATGTATTCAGAGACACTGCTCTGATACTAGTTGTTGCCCAGGTGGCTACCCAAGAGGGGGGTGAATTGAAAATTTAAAAAATTTAAGCAGATAATGTACACTTAAAAATCCCTTTTAGAGTGTTAGGTGCTATGGCAAAATAATAACTTATAGAAGCTAAATAATATCAAAGAAGCACAACACAAATACACAGAAATTTATAGTGGCTCGGAGCAACCCAGCTCCTACGTCCACTACCCAAGATACCACTTAGAATTTCCACTATATTCACACCCGAATACAGTAGGATTGTTTTACAGGATCATAATCCAAAACCTCTATACTTTGGTTTTAATGGGATCATTAAAGAAAACCCAACACCCTTTGATTTTAAACAGGATCACCAAAGAAACCCAACTTAATTTTCACAGGATCACCAAGAACCTAACTTGGTTTTACCAGGATCACCAAGAACCCAATGCTTGATTTTTATCAAAGGCTCACCAAGAACCTATTTGGTTTTTCAATCAGGCTCACCAATAACCCAACAATTCAAGAATGAATTGAAAAATAAATGCAACAACAATGACAAACTCTAGTTGTCGGGTAGTTGAGTGCAGCTTGAGAGAAGTCTACTTGAATGTGCTTCGATGCACTTTAAGTGCTTCAGTGGCTTCTTTCCAAAAGTGCTTCAAGCTTCAAATAGAGTTGGTGAAGACTTGAAGACTGAATTGAATGCTCTTTGTGCTCTCTTATTTTTTTATTGGTTGGATATTCAATAAACCCTTAGAACTTTTTGGAGTTTTTTAAAAACTTCTTCTCTCTTCTCTTAATAAAGTTCAAATCCCTCAAATATATGGTCTTCCATCACTCCAAAATAGTTTGAGATGTTGTAGACCATTGGGATGTGACATATAACCGTTGGATCACTTTTTGGCATTCAAAAAGAAATTCTGGAACTAGCCGTTATGTACCTGAAAATGATATTCGAGTCGGCTCACATTCCTTTGAGTCATCTTGGATCCTTCGAGTCGATAGGTCGAGTCGCCATTTCTTCAGTGCAGTCGGCTCTTTGTCTCAGGATGCAAAAACTTCACTCTGGACGAGTCGACTCTTGATAGCTTGGATCGGCTCGAACTTTTATCATCGAACACATTGAACTCGAGGGGTTGGCTTGCTTCAATTTGGGTCGACTCTTCTTCTTAGTATCAAAAAAAAAATTTACTCTAGAGGAGTCAGCTCGTTGCAGATCGGGTCGGCTCGCTTTCTCAGGTCTTCAAAATTTGTTCTGGTAGAGTCGGCTTGTTGTAGTTCGAGTCAGCTCGCCTGGCTTGTTCTAAAAAATCTTCAAAATTGGACTCTGGAAGAGTCAGCTCGAACTTATTCCAATTGACTCGAATTTACTCAAGTTGGCTCGGTTTCCTTCGAGTCGGCTCGGATTACTGCGTTCCAGAATCCTTAGTGCGTGCCTTGAGGTGGAGTCAGCTCTTCATCATGCTTGGTCGGCTTGAGTGACTTTTTTAGGATTTTTATGATTAAGCTTTAAGAATACTCTCACCAACACTCTTAAACATTTCATGCAAACCAACTCAAAATAAATTTAAGGCACAACACACATTGAAGTAACCCTTTTATATGATTCTTCTTAACTTTTTCAGTGGGTTCTTCTTTACAAAATCAGATTACAACACAACTCAAAATAAAAAGTATAAATGTATGAGTTGAAGTTTGAATAAATAAATCATCCAACAAAAACTTATAAACCACTTGAAGAGTTGTTAGTAAAATATGTGCATGCTTCAATATTTGGTTATCATCAAAATCAATTATGGGGTCAACAGGATGGTTTGAGGCTTGACCCTCAACAATACTAACAACAATTAGGGCTGCCATTAAATCTTTGACTCAAGATTGTTATACCTAAACACTGAGTACCAAGCTCTGATACCACTTGTTGCCCATTGTATTAACCCAAGAGGGGGGGTGAATTGGGTTTCTTAAAAAATATAAACTTAAGCAAGTATGTGCTGAACTAAAGTACTTGTATAACAATGTGATTGTGCTCAATAATGATATGAAACAGAATAAATATGAGAAAGTAATGAGAAAGAGCAAGCAATCACAAATACAAAGATGTATAGTGGTTCGATGCACTTCAAGCATCTACATCCACTCACCAAGCTTCCTCTTGGGTATTTCTACTATAATCACCAAGATTACAGCCAACTTGTTTTTCGGGCTCACACTTAAAATCCTTTGTTGGTTTTGTCACTTAGGCTCACCAATAACCTTTTTCTTAAGCCTAACCTAGGCTTGATTTCTAATTCATGGCTTGGAAGGGTCTAACCTTGGTTTCAATAGCCTTGAAACTAGTTACAACAATAAAAGTCAAGTATACAGTAATAAGTATAAGAAAAACTCTCAAAAGAGCATAAATAAATATCATTGAAGCTCTTCTTGAATGCTTGAGTTATCTCCTTCTTGGATGCTCTTCAATGAATACTTTTAGAAAATGATTTGAAGGCACAGTAGCAAGATTGAAGGCTTTTTCAGGTAGAATTTTTTTTATGTCTCACTCGTATCTTTTTAAAGGCTTTTCTCAAAAGATAGGATTTGTCTCTTGTGTCTCACTTTTTTTCTTGAGTATTAAATGAGTTTGGTGAGTGATGAATAGTCCAAAAACCTCCAAAAAATCATTGGAGACCATTAGAGTGAAGAAACTAGCTGTTTGGTGCTGTTTGAGCCAATTTTGAATTTTTGAAAATATAGCCGTTACTATTGTCAGAAGTTGTGAGTCGACTTGTGAGTTGACACTTGGATTGACACTTAAGTCTTCATGAGTCAACACTTGGATCAACACTAGGTATAATTCTTGAATTTCCATGGTTCTACTTCACTTCTAGTCTCAGGTTATGAGTCGACACTTGAGTTGACACTTGAGTCTTCATGAGTCAACACTTAGATCAACACTAGGTGTAATTCTTGAATTTCCATGGTTCTACTTCACTTCTGGTCTCAGGCTATGAGTCGCCTGTGAGTTGACACTTGAGTCAGCATTAGGCAAAAAGTCTAGGAATGACACTATTCTATTTTCTTCTTTTTCTCAGGCCTTGAGCTAATCTGTGAATTGACACTTGAATCTTGCAAGTCAATACTTGAGTCTTGTGAGTCGACACTTTATTTAAATCCAAAAATGATGTTCTATCTATTTCTATTCTCAGGCTTTGAGCTAATCTGTGAGTCGACACTTGAACCGTATAAGTGGATACTTAGGTCGACACTTGAGTCGACACTTGGCATGCCACCTGAAACTCTGTATGCCAGTCTTCAAAGGTGTCGACACTTGCTCCATAAGTCGACACTTAGGTCGATACTTGATTTGTGCCATTTTCAAAAAGTGTGCCAAACTCCAAAATTCTTAAATTTGTCCATTAGACTTCCAATTTCTTCTCTATAAAGGCCAAAGTGATAATTTTAATGGCATTCCAAGGTGAGAAGATCTCTTAAACATTGAAATTCATCTTGCTTTGATGTCCATAACTTTGAAACTCTTGAGTGGAGAATTTGATGTACCTATGACCTAGAATTCATAACTCCAATTGAAACATTAGTACTTACATATACTCAACATTTTGTTATTCATCAAAATCAAGGGCCAAAGCCAACAGTATAGTACCTAATAGATGCAATAGATCTATAAAGGAAAATTGATGGAGATCTATAAGGCAAGGCTTGGATAAAAGGTTATAGTAAGTATTGACTATGAAAACCTTTTCACTGATGACCATGCTGAAATTCATATTAATTGCTATTGTAGTTAACCATGATAAGATCAGGTTAATAGATAGTGATGATGTTGCCTAGGTGGCTTACCCAAGAGGGAGGGTGAATTGGGTAATTAAAATTCTTGCTAGTATGTGCTCCTTTTCAAAGTTCTTAGTATGGTAGGTGCTGTGAGTTAAGTGACTAATGTAGAAATAAGTAAGAATACAAGAAACACAATCACAAACACAGCAGATTTTATAGTGGTTCTGAGAAACCTCGCTCCTACATCCACTATCCAAGATACCACTTGGAATTTTCACTATATTCACCCTTAGAATATAGTCAGATTATTTTCACAGGCTCACAATCCAAAACCTAAACTTGGTTTTATCCTAGGCTCAGCGAAAACCCAATACAATATTAGTTTTATCCGGGCTCACTAACAACCCACTCTTGGTTTTCAAAGGCTCACCAAAAACCTTTATAAAACTAAGTAACAGCTCCTGCTGTACTTGGAACAATTTAAATAAAGAGTAGAAAACACAAAGCAACTCTATGACAAATCGAAGTTGTCGGATGGTTGCAGTTGTAGCACTTGAGAAGCTCTCTTGATTGCTCTTTGAATGCTCTTCAAGGCTTCAAGCTTTTTCAATAAATGCCTCAAGAATTTAGATGGAAGTTAGGTGTGGTCTTGAGTGCTCTCTTAAAATCTCTCTTGAGTGTTCTTTCAAAAGATCATTAACTTCTCATTCATTGCTCATGTATTCTTTCAAAAGTGATTCAAATTCCTTAAATATATTCCCCTTAACTCATTTTAAGAGGTTATAGCCATTGTAGAATATTGGGATTCAAAATATGATCATTGGAGACCATTTTGGATTCAAAAAAAAAGTTCTGGAACTAGCCGTTACTCACTTGGAACCGTCATTCGAGTCGGCTCGCATGGGTCGAGTCGGCTCGGTTCCTCAGGTAGGTCAAAACTTCATTTTGGTCGAGTCAGCTTTTCTGCTTCGAGTCGGCTCGCTTGGCTATTTCTTCAGAACTGAGATTTTTTTAACATTGAAAGAGTTGGCTCTTCGGTATATGAGTCGGCTCGGCTGTCTGTTTGAGAAACTTTCATTCTAGTCGAGTCGGCTCGAATTCTCAAAACTTCAAAAATCTCACTCTACTAGAGTCGGCACTTCTCTCTCGAGTCAGCTCGAAGGTCTGCATGCTAGAATACTGGGTGATGTGCCAAACCTCGAGCCAGCTCTTCAGTAATGAGTCGGCTCTTGATACTTGTCTTCAAAAACTTTCCAAACTTCTCAAAATTCTTTCAAAGGCATTCAATTAAGTCCAGAAGCTCTCCAACTTCATCAAGACTAAGTCTAAGAGATTTAAACTAGAAAAATACATAGAGATAGCTCAATTTCATAAATATATAGTTGAATTTTCTTTGGGCTATACATTACATACTACAATTCTACAAAATAAACTTGTCATACACCAAGGTTGTAGGAAGAGTGGTCTTTCATTTAAAACAACCTACAAAAACTTAGAAAACACTTGGAAAGAGTTAGTAACTAAATGCATGCTCCAATGTTTGGTTATCATCAAAATCATTCCAGGGGTCAACAATCTCCTCCTTTTTGATGATGACAAAACATTGGACATGGAAAAACTTTATAGTTATGAGTATATAAACATTTAAACATCTCTATGTAACTTGTGTATGACTTTAAAATTGAAACATATCCATAAGTATCATGAATGTATTGAAGGTATCATAACTTATCAACAAAGTATCAAGGCTTTTGAATTAGATCTAATGTGTATCAGAGTTGATATATGTTAAAGCTATTTTTGCCTATCACGAATTGAAGTCAATAATGTATCAAGGCAAGTTGAATATCAAAATGTATCAGAGTTTGCAATTGTATTGAAAAATGTATCAGAGTTAAAAGAGTAAAAGGTATTAAATTTAGCAAGAATGTATTAAAGCTACTATTAGGGCTATTAAAGGTAGTAGAAATGTATCAGAGCTCAGAGTTAGCAGGAATATGTCAGAGCTATTAGAAGCTAGAGGTGAATCAGAGCAAGTTATGATAAGAGCAAATTTAAGCAAATTTTGAGTAATAGGGATAACTTCACCTATTTCATGCACAACCATTACATGCTATTTTTCCATTGCATGCTATTTTTTCATTTGCAATACACAACCATTACATGCTATTTTTCCATGCACACATACAATTACTCCCCCTTTTTGTCATTAATCAAAAAGGTTTCTATAGCAAATTACATTCCCTTTTAAAATAGCATAAGAAGATCAATAACATTGTTTGAGATAATTTCACTTTCTCATAGAATTTTCTTAATTGCAATTCTTCATTAAAACTCTCTCCCTTATTAGGGTAATTAAAGAGATCAAACATGATATAACAACATTTCATTACACATTGCTTTGCAAAAAAGATATTTCATTACTATAAAAGGAAGTACAATGCATCAAAATACAAGAGGTGTTCTTCTTACAAGATACAACAAAAAGAAATAACAAACAGATACACCAACTAGTCTTCTTCCTCCCTAGAGGAAGAGCCAATTTTTAAAATAGTGGAGGATGTCTTAGTCTTCAAAGGTTTGAATCTAAGATCTCTATTTTTAGTCATAGTTGGGGCCTTAGATACTTTGGATTTTAGCTTAGGCCTAGATTTGGGTTTGGTACTCGTTGGGGCAGGCTCAACTTTAACATCGTAGGTGGAAAAGGGGGCTGTGAAGCAAGAGGTGTAGGATCAAACAGTCCTAGTGCAGAAGGAGGTGGTGACTGAGTAGGCTCTCTAGATGCTAATGCTCCTAAAGCATCGACAATAGAAGAAAATCTTGATAAGAATACCTAGATAGTCCGAAGCTCAGTAAAGATGAACTCCCTTTTATAGACACTGAAGCTCTATAGTATGCTGGGTACTAAGAGCATCTGCTGCTCCTCTCAGTCGACCAAAATCCATGTGCAAGTCTCTAATATCAGACTGAATGTCATCCTACGGGTGCTGGCGACTCTCAATTGCCTTAACTCTAGAAGACAACTGACTCAGCTCCGTCCTGATCTCCTGAAGTCTAGTATCAACTATTTGATGAAGCTCGCCAAACATTGAAGAGAAGGTACTCATCAGGGACTTTGAAAGCTATCTCAGCTGCTGAGTAATGAAGGCCTGTGAAGCAGTCGGAACAATGGTTGATGCTGAAGGTGCTAATGGAGCAACTGAAGGTCCTGGGACTACCAGGCTATCTCTTTGTCTATCTATGCTCCTCAGTATCAGCCTCTACAACATGATCATCATCATCATCACCTCTACCAGTGACAGTCTCAATATCAACCATGGGGTGCTCTGCCTGATCATCATCATCCTCATCTGAAGAAGGGTGTACCACCCTCTGTCCTGACACCCTCTTTGACCAAACTCCCTCGATCTGATGGTAACCCATCCATTGTAGGGACTTTGTCGAGTAGGTATCAATATGATGCAGTGGTCTACCATCCTCTCTAGTAAGGTCTATCCCAAAATCCTGAAATAATAAAGTGAAAACCATGCTGTAGGGAAGGTAGGCTTTCACCTTCCTTACTGCTTCCCTCATCTGAACCAGCATGATATACGGGAGATTGAGGTCCTCCCCCTCAATCAAGCATCTCATAAAGGCCAGATCTCGCTCGCTCACCCAATCAAATCGGCCTGTCCTCGACATGAAAATCCTGTTAATCATGTTGTGCAACAATCTTATTTCCAGTGACAACATGTTAGCCTATACATTCCCCATATCATCTACATCTCTTCTCTCAAGGATGAGTCTAAGGGTTTTCTTCTTATCTTTTAACACTAAGTGATTCATTCCTTCATTAGGCATGTGCAGAACATTGCTCAATCTTTCCTCATCCACAATTAGCCTTACACCTTTAATAGTTGATTCAATGTGATACTCACCCAGGGTAAGGTTTTCATAAAAGGTTCTTACCAAATAAGGATAAGTCAGAGTGTCTAAAGAACAAAAGTCACTCCACCCTTGAGCCTCTATCCATTCTCCTATTCTTAGCCCTAGTTCTTCCAAAAATGAGAAAACTATTCTTCTTCCACTAGTAACTGGGTGGTGGGGACATCAGGATCAAACACAGATCCCTGGATCCTATATGGTTTATTTAGTCATGTGTCAAAGTTTTGAAAGTTTTGTAATTGAGTCCTGTAATAAGTTGAGGTTAGTTGATTTGTCTCAACCCTCAACCTTAGTCTAGTTTTGAGTACTATACATCAGTTATGAGTCTAGTATGAGCCCAAATTTTGTACAAGAGAAGAGGTTACCCTATTTTAGAGTTTTACCAGGTCATATCCAGGAGTCAGAGGCCACTACATCAGCCCATTAGATTTTGTGTGATAACCCAGGATCCAAGATGCTTCCAGAAATCCTGATTCTTTTTAGATGTCCTCCAGATGCCCAAATTCCTCCCCAGATGCCAGAGAATATTCCTAAACTAGGGCATCCATGATTCTAGAGGTCCACCTGCATCCCAGCCTAAGAAAATCAAGCCCAGACATTAAGCCCAAGCCCTAAAGAAGCAAGATTCCATGGAATATTCCTGCTATCAGGCTACCAGGCCATCTCAGCTTCCATGAGGCCCAAGCCCATGCACCAAGCCCCTTTGGGTCGGCCCCTTGCTGCCTCTAGAAGCACAACACACCCTCCTAGGCATCCTTGAAGTGTTGACCAAGTCCAAGAGGTGTCCTTGAGTGGAATAGTCAAAGCATGAAGGGAGAAGGAGAAGACTAGGTCAAATCCTAGCCTAGTTGGGACTTATGCTCCAATTATTTTAAGATGTGTTTTTCTAGCCTAGCTAGGAGAGGACTTGTAACCCAAGTGTGTAACCCTAGTTAGAGGACATGCGAACTCTATAAATACCCCACCCCTCCCCCTCTTGTAAGCAATTTTTATTCATGATATCAAAACCCTGATAAATTTATTTGATCATGCGAGCTTGTGTGCTACTTTGTTCTTTGGTTTGTGTTTGTGTTCTTGTGCTTGGCTGAATTCCTTGCTGCCCTAGCATCCTTCCACGCCCTAACTCACTGCCATCCAAGCCTTTACACATCCAAGAAAGAGTGCCCTAGGCCGCCAAGCAAGGAGATCTTCACCGAGCTTCAAGCCGCCCAGCTTCTAAACCCTAACCTGATTCCTTCTAAACCTAGTTCACTTTCTTTTTCTTACTTTCTCTTTTGATTGACCCCTGACAATTTACAGGATCCCAGAGGTGTTTCACCTCCCTAGAGCAGTCTTTCCTTGCCTCCAGGACCACCCCAAATCAATCATCAGTTCAAGAGAAACCAAGCTTCATCATCCAGACTTCAATCAAAGTGCTGTGTGATCTCTTCATCGAAAGTTCTTCAAATCACTGACAGGTAACATCCTTCCTTTCTTTAAATTTTTGATTTGATGAAGATAAGCTATCCTAATCCGGGAGTTTCTCAATTCTTGGGTCCTGGAACTTATTATTTTGTATGAGTTTGCCTGCGATACAATGATTCTTTGCATTGCTATTCCTTATGCTAGTTCTTTGCTTAACTTTAGAATTTAGCCTATAAACCTAAATTATAAAAATCATAAAAAAATTAGTTTACTATTTTCCTGCAATCTTAGAGTCATCCTGCATCACTAGGTGGTTAGCCATCGAGATTACTTGTCTCGACGGAGACGGTGACTCATTCCTTTCTTCCTCTTGTTCTTGAATAGGGTCGACTCTTCTTCTCTGCATTTTGACCTTCTTTCCCTCTATGCACAATAATCCTCATGCCTTTCTCTCTTTCGTATTGCCATCCTTGGAGCCATAACCAAAAATCAACGATGGGAGAGGATGAAATTCAAGGAAGGTGGGGTAAAGAGGGGTCCCTAGGCTTTGGAAGGATTTTTTTTTAGTAGTTCGGCTAAGGTTCAATAGGAAATAAAAGTCCTAGGTTTTGTCCTACGGGATATATAAAAATGCCTAGCCCGACATCCGAGTCGGCTTGGCCAGAAGTATGACTGCTCGAGTCGGCTCAAGCAAAAACTCACAAAATGTTTCTAAAATACTCTAAAAAGGTTTCTAATAATAGAAGGACACTATTTAAGGTGGTCATTGTCCTTAAATTGATGTAGGAGATTTTATAGATAATTTTTCCTTAATTTAGAAGAAAATAGGTCAAAAACTCTAAAATGGATCACATAACCCTAATTCTCCTCTAACCATTTCAAATCTTTGTTCATTAAGTGGCTTAGTAAAGATGTCAGCAAGTTGGTTTTCTGTTGGAATGAATTTAAGTTCAATTTCTCCATTTTGTACATGATCTCTAATGAAGTGATGTCTAATTTCTATATGCTTTGTTCTTGAATGCTGAATTGGATTGTTTGTCAGATTAATAGCACTTGTGTTACCACATTTGATAGAAATTTTTGTTTGAATAACACCATAGTCTTCTAGTTATTGCTTAATCCATAATACTTGTGCACAACAACTCCCAATAGCTACATATTCTACCTCAGCAATGGATAGTACTATAGAGTTTTGATTTTTATAGTGCCATGAAATTAAGTTCAACCCTAGAAACTGGCAAGTATCGCTAGTACATTTTCTATCAATTTTACATCCACCATAATCAGCATTAGAAAAACCAATTAAATCTAATGAAGATTGCTTATAATATCAAAGACCAAGATTACTTATTCCTTTTAGATATTTTATGATTCTTTTGACAAAAATTTTATGTGATTCTTTAGGATTTGATTGAAATCTAGCACATATACATACACTGAACAAGATATCAGGCCTACTTATAGTTAAATACAATAATGATCCAATTATACCTTGATAAAGCTTTTGATCAATGTTGCCACCATCTTCATCTTTATCTAATCTGCACGAGGGGCTCATGGATGTGCTCATTTCTTTGGATGACTCAATACCAAACTTTTTAATGATCACCTTGATATACTTTGCTTGGTTGATAAAAATTCCTTCCTTTGTTTGCTTAATTTGGAGTCTAAAGAAGTAGGTTAGTTCACCCATCAAGCTCATTTCAAATTCACCCTGCATCAACTTAACAAATTCTCTGCAGAGATCCTCATTAGTTGCACCAAAAATATTGTCATCTACATAAATCTATACAACTAACATATCATTCTCTTTCTTTTTAATAAATAAAATTGTATCTACACTACCTCTAACAAAGTTATTTTCAAGTAAGAACTTGCTCAATCTATCATACCATGCTCTAGGTGCTTGTTTTAATCCATACAATACATTATTAAGTTTAAAAACATGATTTGAAAGAGCATGATTTTCAAAACCTGATAATTGTTCTACAAAAACTTCTTCCGAAATAAATCCATTCAAAAATGCACTTTTTACATCTATTTAAAATATTTTGAAATTCATGTAGCAAGCAAATGCAAGTAATAATCTAATGGCTTCTAATCTTGCTAAAGGTATATAGGTTTTATCAAAATCTATTCCTTCTTATTGATTATAACCTTTAGCCACTAATCTTGCTTTATTTCTAATTACTTTTTCTTGTTCATCTAACTTATTCCTATAAATCCATTTAGTTCCTATTACAGGATGGTTTGAGGGTCTATTCACTAAGGTCCATACATTATTTCTTTCAATTTGGTTAAGTTCTTCATGCTTGGCCATCATCCAATTAGGATCATTTTTAGCTTCATCTATGCTATGAGGCTCTACTTGTAAAACAAATGCTCAATAATCATGTACTTCTCTAAGTGATGACTTAGTCCTAACACCTTGTGAGGGCTCACCTATAATTAAATTTCTAGGGTGTGAAGTTTATACCTCCATTCTTGATGGGGACATCAAAACCTATCATGGTTTTTTCTTTTTCTCCTAGATTTTTTAAATTTTATTCCAGCTATTCCACTTATCCCTGTTATTCCCATTTTATTCCATACTTATCCCCAACTTATCCCTGCTATTCCTGTCATCTTCTTCCACCTAGCCCTAAACCGTCTCTTCCTGGATCCACCACTCATGACCTCGCGCTGCCACCGCCATGCCCCATAGTTGCTCCCTCATGTCCAAAAGACCCATGGTCGAGCAAACCATGCCGCCCGGTCGCTCTAGCTGCTCGATCCACCCCTGCTGTCACAGTGACCGCGTTCCCTATGCCGGATCGCTACCCTTCCCTCCACCAACCACCCAACCTACTGTTCTGCCGGTCTTCTCCGCCCGTGCCGCCATCAACCTCCCGCCACGATGACCTTCGTCGCCATCTCCACAGCCATCGGATCTCACGGAATCCATGGTCCCTAGCTTCAGATCCATGAGCACCACCTGCGGGACATAGTGGCCGCCACTTGCCTCGTTGTAATCGATGTTGATCCGCTCGAGCTGGAGGTCGGAATCGCTGGAATACTTTCTGATGTGGTCGATCTCGTGCTTGTTGCAGATCACCTCCCAAGACTTGGCCCCAATCTGGTTTCAACATTTGCCGCCCTGGATGTGGAGGATCTCCCTCATCTTCACTGGATCTGCCCCAGCCCCCCTCTTCCCCGTCCGTCGCCTCCCTCTGTTCCATGGTCACAGGGAAAAGAATCTACATAGATCTCAGAGTAGCAAAAACAACTTTGTGTGGATCTCAAAGTTGCACGCTTCTCGGAGCAGGATGTCTTTTGTACAGTTATCAGGCCTGCACATATTTTAGAGCAACTCAGCATAGATCCACCTTTCTTTGACACAGATCTCAATGCATTCAGATTATATTTTATTAATTTTATTTTTTTAATTTGGATGTATTGATTAGTTTGAAATTGTTTTAATTTCAAGTTTGTTTAAGATTAGGATTATTAGTTTGAAGTCTGTTAGAATTATTAGTTTGAGAGGGTTTAGGATTCCTAGAAAATCCCATGTATACCCTTGCTTGGTTCCTAAGTCATGTAAACCTATATGAAGACATCCCCTCTTGTATTTGAGATTTGGTGAATAAAGATGAGTTTTTAGAAGAGTGATTCTTCTGCCTCCATAAAGGAGTGGATGTGAGGCCCATTTTCCTTTGCCTTCGGGTATCGAGGGGTGTGAGACCTTATGCCTTCGCTTTCGAGCGTCAAGGGGGTGAGGCCCTATTCCTTCGCTTTTGAATGTCGAAGGGTGTGAGACCCTATGCCTTCGCTTTCAAGCGTCGAGGGGTGTGAGACCCTATGCCTTCGCTTTCGAGCATCGAGGGGGTAAGGCCCTATTCCTTCACTTTTGAGCATTGAAGGGTGTGAGACCTTGTGCCTTTGCTTTCAAGCATCGAGGGGTGTGAGACCCTATGCCTTCGCTTTCGAGCGTCGAGAGGTGTAAGACCCTATTCCTTCACTTTCGAGCATCGAGAGACGTGAGGCCCTATTTTTCCTTTGTTCTTCGGAACATCGTGGGGTATGAGGCCCTAGTTATCCCCTTCTTGATTTTATCCAAGGAGACTTCTTAGCTCTCCAACGATCCTCCTAGCCTTGTCTCCCATCAATTTGGTATCAGAGCGGGAGAGGATTAGGGTTAGAGAAAAAAAAGAAAAAAAGAAAAAAGTGATTTTTTTTCAGCATTGAGCCTAACTTGACGGAATCAAGTTTTCCCCGTCCCAGGAAAATGATGGGGACATCAAAACCCATTAGGATTTTTTTTTCTCCCAGATTTTTTAATTTTTATTCTAGCTATTCCACTTATCCCCGTTATTCCCATTTTATTCCAAATTATCCTTGACTTATCCCTAGCTATTGCTGTCATCTTCTTCCACCCAGCCCCAAATCATCTCTTCTAGGATCGACCGCTCGTGACATCGCACTGCTGCCGCCCTGCCCCACAACCGCTCCCTCCCGTCCAAAAGACCCACGACTGAGCAGACCGTGCTGCTTGACTGCTCCAGCCATCCGATCCACCCCTACTACCATGGTGACTGCCTTCCCTACACCGGATCGCCACCCTTCCCTATGCCGGCCGCCCAACCTGCTATTTTGCCAGTTGTCTCTGCTTGTGCCACCATCCATCGCCCACCACGACGACCTTCGCCACCATCTCCATAGCCACTGGATCTCATGAAATCCATGGTTCCTGGCTCTAGATCCATGAGCACCACCATGGGACGTAGCGACCGTCGTTGGCCTCATTGTAATCAACATTGATCTGCTCGAGCTGGAGGTCGGAATCGCCGAAATACTTCCTGGTATGGTTGATCCCGTGCTCATCGCAGATCACCCCCCAAGACTTGGCCCCGATCTGGTTTCCACATTGGCTGCCCTGGACGTGGAGGATCTCCCTCATCTTCGCCGGATCTACCCCAGCCCCCCTCTTCCCCGTCTGCCGCCTCCCTCTATTCCACAGTCACAAGGAAAGGAATATACATAGATCTCAGAGCAATAGAAACAACTTTGCATGAATCTCAAAGTTGCATGCTTCTCAGAGCAGGATGTCTTCTACACAGTTATCAGGCTTGCACAGATTTCAGAGTAACTCAATGCGGATCCACCTTTTTTGGCATAGATCTCGATGGATTCAGATTATATTTTATTAATTTTTTTAATATGGATGTATTGATTAGTTTGAAACTATTTTAATTTCAAGTTTGTTTTAGATTAGGATTATTAGTTTGAAGTTTGTTATGATTATTACTTTGAGAGAGTTTAGGATTCCTAGAAAATTTCATGTATACCCTTACTTGGTTCCTAAGTCGTGTAGGCCTATATAAAGGAATCCCCTCTTGTATTTGAGATTTGGTGAATAAAGATGAGTTTTTAAAATAGTGATTCTTCTGCCTCTATAAAAGAGTGGGTGTGAGGTCCGTTTTCCTTCGCCTTCGGGTGTCGAGGGGTGTGAGACCCTATGCCTTCACTTTCGAGCATCGAGGGGGTGAGGCCCTATTCCTTCGCTTTCGAACATCGAAGGGTGTGAGACCCTATGGCTTCGCTTTCGAGCATTGAGGGGTGTGAGACCCTATGCCTTCGTTTTCAAGCATCGAGGGGTGTGAGACCCTATTCCTTCACTTTTGAGTGTCGAGGGGCGTGAGGCCCTAGTTTTTCTTTGTTCTTCAGAACATCACGGGGTATAAGGCCCTAGTTATCCCCTTCTTGACCCTAATCCTAGGAGACTTCTTAGCTCTCCAACGATCCCTTAGCCTTGTCCCCCATCAATTCTCTTGGTTGATCACCATGATCGCTACTTACCATTTCTTCTCCTTCTTGCATTGGTTTGTCCTTCAAGATCATGTCTTCCATTGCTTGATCAAGTGTACCTGCATCATTGTCTATACACTCTTCTTTTCTAGAAGGTGAGGGGTTAGATTTATCAAAAATAATATGAACAGATTTTTCTACTGTTAATGTTCTTTTATTAAACACTCTATAATCTTTGCTATTGATTGAATAACCCAAAAATATAGCTTCATCAGATTTTGCATCAAACTTTCCTAGGTTATCCTTTCCATTATTTAACACAAAGCATTTACAACCAAATACATAAAAATAATGAATGCTTGGTTTTCTATGATTCCAAAGTTCATAGGGGGTTTTATTTAAAATCAGTCTTATCAAAACACGATTCAAAATGTAATAGGCAGTGTTCACTACTTCTGTCCAAAAGTATCTTGGGAGATTGCCTTCACATAACATTACTCGGGCCATCTCTTCCAAAGTCCTATTCTTCCTCTCTACAGCAAAATTTTGCTGTGGTATTTTAGGAGTGGAGAAGTTGTGATCAATGCCATGCTCAGTGTAATAACCATGAAAATTTTGATTTTGAAATTCTATGCCATGATCACTCTTAATTAAAATAATTGAAAGATTTTTCTGGTTTGAAACTTTCTTATGAAATTTTTGGAAAACTTTAAAAGCTTCATTTTTATTTGCATGAATAAAATCCAAGTAAATCTCAAAAAATCATCTACTTTAACAAGTCCGTATTTCATACCACCTAGGCTTGTAGTCCTAGTTGCTCCAAATAAATCCATGTGTAGTAACTCAAGTGGTCTAGAAGTAGAAACCAAATTTTTCGATTTAAAACTCCTCCTAGTTTGTTTACCCAATTAACATGCATCACAAATATGTTCAAAATCAACTTTGAATTTTGGTAAACCTCTAACTAGATCTTTAGAAATCAATTTAGCAATTGAATGCATGCTAGCATGACCTAATCCCTATGCCAAAGTAAGCTAGACTTTTTTGTTTTAGCATTCATTACTACAAGACTTGTACTACTAGACATGGCTAGATCATTCAAATCTATCACATATATATTTCCAAGTCTATGTCCAATGAGCTTAGTGCTAGAATCAAGTGAGTTAGTTACAATGCACATTGAAGATTCAAAGATAACCTTGAAGCCTTTATCATATAATTGACTAATACTTAATAAATTGTGCTTCAATTTGTCAACTAGCAATACATTTTCAATGAATGTAGAAGGAATTATTCTGATTTTATCGATGCCAATTATCTTCCCCTTACTATTCTTATCGAAAGTGACCATTCCTCCATCCTTCATCTCTAGGGTGATGAATTGTTCCTTGTCACCCATCATATGTCTTGAATAGCCGCTATCCAGATACCATCTTTTCTTTATGTTCTGGGCTATAAGACATTCCTACAAAACAATCATAGAGTTCTTTTAGGTACCCAAGCTTTATTGGATCCTTGTAGGTCAGTAGGATTGGTTCCTTTGGAAACCTAAATCTTTCTAATCTTACTTTTATTCTTCTTTTTCATATTACATTGAAATGACTTATGACCAACCCCATTCCAATAATAACAAATAATTCTAGATTTTTGAAAAGGTACAAATGTAGAAGCTCTATATGCAAAATTAGAAACATTTGATGTGAAAGACTTTTGATTTGAAAACTTAGGTACATAAGTTTTTGAAGGTATAAATCTAGTAGCTAAAATTTCATTGTATGCAAAGGATTATAACCAATTCCAGCTTTGCTATTTGAATCTCTTTGATCTTTTAAAATTAACTCAAGCTTGTTTGAACTCAATGTTAGCTTTTCAACCAATGAACACCCTACTCACTTCGAAGGCTCATTAAGCTTGCATAGGATTATACCTTACTACTAAGGCTAATAGATCCCTACAAGTGAACACCCTATTTTTATAATAAACTTACTGCAGCCAACGAACACCACAAGATCCTATATGGATAGGAACCATGTGATTGTGCTGTCAAACTACAGCAACCTTATTGTGAGTAGCCGAGACACTCTAGGTCAAGGAACTATTCACACAACTGCAGCATCAGGAAGTTATTGACGAGTGAGTAGTCATCTATATAACTTCCTGTACTTGGTCACACTCAATACCATTGATTGCTATCAACTACCTGCACTCTCACTCCAGTGTCACCATACTATAGGTCAGAGACTCATCTACCCAGAAAGGAAAGTGATCTATGCATCGATTTTAATGGATCAATCACTGTCCTCCTGATATTCCAACAATCAAGAGCCTTTAGGAGTTAATCTATAAAGACACAAGCCTCGGATTCTTAACTCTTATGAATATGTATCATTGTCCATTAATTCCATGGATGATTCATAGACATAACAATATGAATGAAACTAATGCCCTTTTAATTAAGTACAAAGTTCATACCCTAAAATTAAAATATGTCAAGCCAACATGACTTTCAGGGCATACATCTAACAATCTCCCACTTGCACTAAAGTCAATTAGCTACATATCTAAGTCCCATTTTTTCAAAGTGGACTTTAGCCTTCTGTTGGCTTAGAGTCTTAGTCAGTGGGTCTGCCACTTTGTCTGTGGAGTCTACTCTCCACACCTCAACAACATATTTCTTCTCGAGGTAGTCGCATATGATATAAAATTGCCGCTCAATATACTTAGACTTTTGGTGAGACCTTGGCTTTTTATCAAGAGCTTTTGCACCATTATTATCATAATATATGGAGATGGCATCAGATGGCATCACTCCAAGCTCCGCAATGAACCTTTTGTACTAGAAGGCTTCTTTTGCAACTTCAGAGGCAATGATGTACTCTGCTTCCATTGTTGAATCTGCTATGATGGGCTGTTTGGAACTTTTCCAACTAGTTGCCCACCATTACACAAAAACACAGACCCTGATATAGACATTCTATCATCAGGATCAGACATAAAGTCTGAGTCTGTGTATCCCTTTATCCCTAATTCTAAACTCCTACCGAAGACTAAGAACAAATCTTTAGTCCTTCTCAAGTACTTAAAAATGTTCTTCATAGTTATCCATTATTCTTCACCTGGATTCGACTGATATCTGCTTGTGATACTCACAGCAAAAGCTATATCAGGTCGAGTACACAATATGACATACATAAGGCTTCCAATTGCCGAAGCATATAAAATCTTGCTCATGCGTTAAATCTCTTCAGGTGTGTTAGGACACATTTTCTTGGAGAGATTAATGCCATGCCGAAAAGGTAACAATCCTCTTTTAGAGTTCTTCATGCTGAACCTTTTCAGCAGTTCCTCTATGTATAATTTTTGTGAAAGGCCAAGCATCCGATTAGATCTATCTCTATAGACCTTATTTTCCAAAATATAATATGCTTCACCTAAGTCTTTCATAGAGAACTCCTTAGATAACCAACTTTTGACCGAAGTCAACATGAAAATATCATTCCCAATAAGGAGGATGTCATCCATGTACAATACGAGGAATGTCACTGCCCTTCCTGTAAACACATGGCTCATCTTGATTCTTGATAAAATCAAATGATTTGATTGCATCATCAAACGAGTATTCCAACTTCAAGAAGCTTGCTTCAATCCGTAGATTGATCTATGCAACTTGCAAACCTTATGATCTTCATCATTGAAAGTAAAACCTAAAGGCTGCTCCATATAGATATCTTCCTCAAGATATCCATTCAGGAATGCAGTTTTCACATCCATCTGTCATATCTCATAATCATGATATGCTGTAATTGCAAGCAATGTATGGATGGATTTTAGCATAGCTACTGGTGAAAAGGTATCATGATAGTCAATGCCTTCACGTTGACTATACCCTTTCGCCACCAACCTAGCTTTAAAGGTCTTTACCTTACCATCTACACCTTTTTTTCCTTTTCTAGATACATTTACAACCAATAGGTACAATACCCTCTGGTGGATCTACTAAGGACCAAACTTGGTTAGAATGCATTGAATCAATTTCTGACTTTATAGCATTCAACCATTTCTCGGAGTTGATGTCTGACATCGCCTCATCATAAGTCTTAGGATCAATCAATTGATCCTTGTCACCAAGAAGAAACATTTCCTTTATATCCTCTATAAGCATAACCAAGTATCTTTCATGATGTATGGAGACTCTAATAGACCTACGAGGTGGAAGAACATTTATGTGTAATGGTTGATTAGGTTTGATCTGTTCTACAGCTGGCTGCTGTTCAGAGACTTTCTCATCGAGCTCAATTAACCTCCCACTACCACCTTCCCGAATAAACTATTTTTCAAGAAATGTGGCATGTCTACTCACAATCATATTATGATCTTCTGAAAGGTAAAAGCAATATCCTAAAGTTTCTTTAGGATATCCTATAAACCGAGCTTTCACAGATCTAGATTCTAACTTGTCCACCATTAGTCTTTTGACATAAGCTGGACATCCCCAAATCTTGAAATGAGCAAGACTTGATTTCTTACCATGGCAAATATCATATGGTGTGGTAGGAATAGATTTAGATGGAACCCTATTTAGAATATAAATCGAAGTTTGTAGGGCATATCTCCAAAGAAATAAAGTCAAGTCAGTGAAGCTCATCATGGATCGGACCATATCTAATAATGTCATGTTTCTCCTCTCAAACATCCCGTTAAGCTTAGGTGTACCTGGTGGAGTCCATTGTGAGACTATGCCATTATCCTTAGGATAACCTAAAAATCTCCTACTAAGGTATTCTCCTCCCCGATCTGATCGAAGAACCTTAAGGATTTTACTTGTTTGTTTTTCTACCTCATTTCTGAATTCCTTGAACTTTTCAAAAGCTTCAGATTTGTGTCTCATAAAAAACACATAACCATATCATGAACAATCATCAGTAAAGGTTATGAAGTAGTAAAAACCATTCCTGGACTGCACATCAAATGGACCACACACATCAGTATGTACCAGGGCAAGTAATTCTATGGCCCTCTCCCCATGTCCTACAAAGTGTAACTTGGTCATTGTATCTTGAAGACATGACTCACAAGGTGGGTATGATTTAGAATTAACTGAATCTAGGATCCTATCCCTTTCTAGTTTATTAATTCTGTCCTCACCTATATGACCGAGCTTTAGGTACCACATATATTTTTCATTTAGGTCATCTTTAGGACATTTATGTCCCATGGCATTCACTTTAATTTTCTCATTAATGTTCAAAGATGCATTGGCATGCAAATGATAGAGACTGTCTTTTAAAATAGCTTTTACAATCAATTTATTTTTGATATA
The DNA here is from genome assembly GCA_021397845.1 of Areca catechu. Lineage (NCBI taxonomy): Eukaryota > Viridiplantae > Streptophyta > Magnoliopsida > Arecales > Arecaceae > Areca > Areca catechu. The sequence goes on along the minus strand of CM038053.1, from coordinate 137,191,594 downwards.
AATACTACAAAAGTCTTTATTGAATATAAATTCAAATCCTTGCTGTGCTAGCACAGAGATAGAAATCAAATTTCTACTAGCTCTAGGCACAAAATAACAGTCACTAAGAAGTAATCTAAACCCTAAAGGTAATACCAGATAATATGATCCAACGGCTTGAGCAGCAACTTTTGCTCCATTTCCGACACGTAGGACCATCTCACCTTCTCTCAGCATTCTACTTCTTTCGAGATCCTGCATTGAAATGCATATATGAGCACTAGACCCAAAGTCTAAAATCTAGCTAGAAGTAGATGAAACCATTAGGTTAGATTTAATAATGAGTATAGGCTTACCTTCAGAAGGCACATCCTCCTTCTGTTTCTTTAGGCTTTCTAGGTAGAGAGGATAATCCTTTTCCAGTGGCCATCTGTGTTGCAGTGGAAACATTTTCCTATGCTAACCTTGGCTTTCTTGGGAGTGTCCTTCTTCTTCTGTTTGTTCTCCTTCTTCTGCTTCTTCGCAGGTTTCTTCTTCTTCTAAGTAGACTTTCTTTTGGAAGAAAACTGCTCCACAGAGAAAATAGAACCCCTTGAACTCTTCAGGGTCCCCTCATTACTTACCAGCATGTTCAATAATTTAGGCAAAGTGTAATTTAAATTGTTCATATTATAGTTTATTACAAACTAAGCATATGAACTAGTCAAGGACTGGAGGATCAAATCCACCTGAAGCTCCTTGTGAATAAGAATGCCCAGCTTCTCAAGCTGTTCAATATCCTTGATCATTGTTAAACAATGATTGTGCATTGACTGCTCTGCATGCATCTTGTTGTTGAAAAGTCTTTTCGACACTTCGAAGCATGCAATCCGACTTTGTTCACCATATAACTCTTGTAGGTGAATCAGAATCGATTTAGCAGTTGGCATATCCTCATGTTGGCTCTACAATTCATTTGACATTGAGGCCAACATATTACACTTAACCGTATTATCATCTTCCATCCATTTCTCATATGAAGTCGTTTGATGAGCATTTGGATGGTTAGGTAAGACAGGGGGTTCCTGGTCAAGCACATAGCCCAACTTCTCAGAACTCAAAACAATTTTGAAGTTTCTCAACCAATCATTAAAATTGAGGCCTACTAGTTGGTTTGTCTCTAGAATATGGACTAAGGGATTTGAAGCAAACATGGTTAACTACAAGAGTAGAAGATTTAAATTAGATGCTTTATACTTTATCATAAAAATTATTCTTGGGTTTTTAAGAAATAATTTTAGAACTCCCACTATTTTCTTGGATCTCGCACACTCTATGTGGAGATGCAAAATCTCTGTGACTCTAGGTTTCTAATGGGTGCTACGGTCCCATCGATGTGCGGCACCTCACCGTATCCGATTATTGGTAACATACTACATCAATAAGTGGCCAACTCTTGTCCAATGTATCTAATACAAATTGTAGCTTTTGGTCTCTAAATCATGGAATCTCAATGTGCCCGTTTATTGGTTCAATCATTAGTTAAGTCAGACCCACCATTCCTGCTAGACAAAGCCGTCACTAAGTCCCTCAATGTGCCCATTTATTGGGCCCAACCCCATCAGTGCCTAGCAACATCTCATGCCTAATAGGGTGGTTGTGTCTTCCCGATGCAACTAGACCACTGTAACCAACCTCGAATAATCAACACCAGTAGGACACCCGCACACCTACAATGGTGGAAGACCTATGACTTAATATTTATTGGGAGCTTAGGTTCGGGTCTCTTCTAAATTGATTAGCCAAATCATGACTAACCAATTACATTAAGTCAAAACAATCTAATGTCTAACTAATTACATTCAGTTAGCACAATCTTATGTCTGACTAAAAATAGTTAGCATGGGTGAACTCAAATCAAAAGTGACCCTTTTGAAAACATAATCAACCAAATTGGCCAGGTTAGTTTGATCCATGGGAGGGTTCTACCAATATACCCTATTTCCGCCAAACTAGTTGGTTAAGAAAGAGTTAGCCCCAATTAGCAAACCATGATCAAAACCTTCCTTAGACACCGATTGACTGATAAGGTTTAATTAGGTCATCTAATGATATGGGCTCATCACTGAGCCAAATTAAGTCTTAAATTATTGATTCACTATTGTGAATCGATCTGACCATACTACATCTAAAATCAATTTTGAGCACACTTGACCTAACCCAAATCATCATCTAATTAGGTTGAGCCACTTGCTCAAAATTACATTAGGGTTACTAGTTGATCTAATTAAGCCCTAATCACATAGCCCAATCTCTAGACCTAATTTGTTCAACCTAAAGCCTCATGCACCTAATTTGATTTTCTAGATCAAATCAATTTTAAAATTAGGTTCAAGTACATGATTTTAATGGCTTATGATCATGAATCACATTTAAGATCTAAACCCTAAATTGGTGCATCGCATACATCAATATCAATAATCATAAATCGATCAAAACCCTTTTGAAAATCCTTTTTCAAAACCGGTATACATCAAAGTAGGACAACCTTTGCACTATAGGGGTAAACCCTATAGCAGGACAACCTTATGTCACTTTGTGCAACCTTTGATCAATTTAATTTCAGACTATTAAATTTAATTTCAGATCTGAAAATTATAATTTTAATTTAAAAATAATTTTTCAAAACATAAAATTCCATGCTAGAACAATCTTATGTTTAACATAGATCTAATACAATCATAATTATCTATCTGATCTGATTATTTTTCAGATCATATTCTTATGCATGCATGTTAAAGAGAGAACAACGGCTCTGACACCACTGTTGGAATTTTTCCAGGAACAGGAAAGTATGTTGCATAAAATCAGGCATCAAAAGCCTGACCAGCGGAAGCAGATATACAAATGATTTTATATTTAATCATACAAATCATAAATAAATCTAATTTATTTATCATAAATTTCTAACATGCTGAATAACATGAGAAAAATATTAGATCTAAAATAAAAATTATTTTAAGCATAAAATACTTACCTGGATCGCTATTCGGGCCTGCTTTGAAAAGCATGCAGATCCGCTAATGAAAAGCCGGGATTTTGTCAGAGCTGTGCAATCGCCCGGCCTCTGCTGGTATCCACACAAAGCTCTCACAACTGAGTCATAGAGGGCACCGAACTGCTAGATCCTTGTAGCTCTCTCCTCTTTCAGCAAATCACCTTTAAAAACTCTGCCGATCCAATCCGGACTGGCTTTTGGCTTCTGCCTTGCAATCTTAGATATGCAAGACCTTGGACCCTTTTCCCTCTTCTTTCTTTTATGTAGAAGACCTTTAAACACTCTTGAAGATCTCAAGAAAGAAATATACTAGAAGGGAGAAGAATACTATGCACTAGGAGAGAGACTCTCAGGAGAAAAGATGCCCAAGAGTGATGACGCCCAGAATAATTCATGCCAAAAGAGAAGTATTAAGTTCAGCCAACTTCTCTTCCTTTTATTTTTCTCACGGTAAAACTCTCCAAGTCCTCCATGCCAAAACACCGGTGTTTCAATTTCAACCGGTTGAAATTTAAGAGGAGTGAATGAGAAGGACTCCTCATATTCCTCCATGCTAATTATGAATTAGCGCCCACCTATTTCATGCCCCTCTTTTCTTTTATCGCACAAAATAAATTGGGGCCCACTTAGGCATGTGGAGGGACGGGGAGACAAGGAGAGAGAGTCCCAGTCATATTGGACTCTAGGCCATCGTCCAAACGAAGTAATTTTACAATCAAACTGAAGCCGATTTTAAATCCGATCGAACCATTTCGAAGCAGACATTGACCCGAATTAATTAAAATTAGTTAATTGAGTCTAACTCAATTAAATTAAATCTAATTTAAATTAATTGATAATTAATCCATAATAAATTAATTGCAACATTTATAATTAGGCCAAATATTAATTGAAACACTTACAATTAGGTCCAAATTGATTTGCTGATTGGTTACTTGAGCTTCTAATATGTGTGACCCCTCAGGTCCTATCTTGTCTAGTAATGAGATATTCTATTATTCCATTATACACATCGAAACTCCTTTTGATGTACTGAAACAATTTTAACTCAACCCTAATTAGGATCATCGATTCGAGAATGATCCTAACAGGCTCTTATAATCCACCCATGACACCTAACAGTATGTAGTGGCAACCCAGCAGAATAAGATTGGAATCCCTAAGTGTAGTTATCATGTGACTCGGTTCCTCTATCAAAATCCTGACATGATGTTGGTTACAGATACTCGTCAAACCTATCAGTCATATGATTAACCTAATCGACTCAAGTCCAATTGTGATACTAATGAAAATACCTTTTCATTATCACCTTGCTATGGCCAAAGACTTCTGGACTTAGTCTCATTAAGCTTGCATAGGATTATACCTTACTACTAAGGCTCATATATCCCTACAAGTGAACACCCTACTCCTACAATAAACTTACTGCAACCAACAAACACCACAAGGTCCTGTATGGATAGGAACCATGTGATTGTGCTGTTAAACTACGGTAACCTTATTATGAGTAGCCGAGATACTCTAGGTTGAGGAACTATTCACACAACTACAGCATCAAAAAGTTATCGATGAGTGAGTAGTCATCCGTATAACTTCTATACTTGGTCATGCTTAGTACCGTTGATCTCTATCAACTACTTGCACTCTCACTCTAGTGTCACCACACTGTAGGTCAGAGACTCATGTACCCAGAAAGAGAAGTGATCTGTGCTTCAATTTTAATGGATCAATCACCGTCCCCATAATATTCCAACAATTGGGAGCCTTTAGGAGTTAATCTATAAAGACACATGTCTCAGATTCTTAACTCTTGAGAATATGTGTCATTATCCATTAACTCCATGGATGATTCATAGACATAACAATATGAATGAAACTAATGCCCTTTTAATTAAGTACAAAGTTCATGCCCTAAAATTAAAATGTGTCAAGCCAACATGGCTTTCAGGGCATACATCTAATAGATACTTATCTCCAAAATCTTTCCAAACTTCTTAGAATTCTTTCAAAGGCATTCAATCAAGTCCAGAAGCTCTCCAACTTCATCAAGACTAAGTCTAAAAAACTTAAACTAGAAAAATACATAGAGATATCCCATTTTCATAAATATATAATTGATTTTTCTTTGGGCTATACATTACATACTACAGTTCTACAAAATAAACTTGTCATACACCAAGGTTGTAGGAAGAGTGGTCTTTCATTTAAAACAACCTACAAAAAACTTAGAAAGCACACGGAAAGAGTTTGTAACTAAATGCATGCTCCAATATTTCGTTATCATCAAAATCATTCCAAGGATCAACAAATGAGCTCATAAGATCTAAGTTGCAAAGGGTCTATGTAAATAGACTAAAGCAAATAGGTTAGAATTGGAATTTTCATTTTTATAACATGATCAAATAGTTTGATTCTGTCAAGTACAAGAAGAAGAATCATGTGTTTATAAAAGATCAGTGAGAGTATATAATTATATATAATGTACACAAATAATATTGTTTTATTGGAAAGATGATTCCTGTGTTGACCTTGGTTAGGTTATGATTTTCTAGGTAATTCTTTAATGAAGACCTATTTGAAGGCATCCTACATTTGAAATGTAGATTTATGAGATAGATTAAGAAAGATTTATACCTATCATAGAAGTTGTACATTAAGGAAATGCTGAAAAAGTTTGGCCTATAAATCTAATAGGGGATTTGACTCCTTCAACATGAAATTAGTATATGAAATGTGCCTTGACACATTTGAAGATATTTTAATATAAATAGGGGATTTGACTCCTTTTGAGCTTTGGCCATAGGGAGCCTCATATAAATTTGAAAGAATTATGCCCTAAAAGTCAATCGTAGTTATTGTATCAGTGGCATTTTTCTATTCTCTCAACTCGAGATTGATATTAATAAGGCAATTTTTAATTCATCATATGTTGTCTTATGTTTTATTATAAGATTATGATGAACCCCATAGGTTAGGGCAATAAAATTAAGGTTATGATGGAGATCATAATAGTGAGATCTAAGTTCCTATAAATCCTAATCCAAAATGTTCCTAGTCGATTGATTATCGATTTAAGGATTGATGAATCCAGTAAGACTAGCATATCCTATGTATGCTCAATGGAGAGGGTGGTTGGTCTCACAATCATTTGTATAGAGATACTAATATAAGGATATGGGTGCTCATTAGGTTATGAGTCCACTGAACTAATTGTAAGAGAACATCAAATGGAAGTCTTACTTATCAAAAGCAATGTTCTCTAGTGGAAATTGTGCATGCGATCCTTAGACCTGAGACTACCATATTGTGCACATGAACCCATGTTTTGATGCATACTCATTCATGGCAATTAAGACATGCATGGGGTACTTCTGGATATGGTGAATTATGTATGAAGGTAATGAGTAGGTCAACAAGGAATCGATCACTCCTAGTAAGGGGAGGAGTTCCTATGTGATCTCTTTGAATGATGACTCAAGAAGTCTTTGATCAAAGCATGATGAGATTAGATAGGATTTCTAATCTTTCATCAATTGAGTCTTCATTATCAAATTGAGATCTGAAAGGATTAAGTTCTAGGGTTTGCCATTTATCCAAGCCCATCACTTAATCGAGATAAAGGGAGATCGAAGGATTGAATTACACGGTAATTTTCCACTGAAGGGTATTTTGATAATTTTAATCAAATTCTTCATCTTCTGGGTAGGCATAACATATTGCTAGATATCAATCATGTCTTGTAGGTTATCATGAATCAATTTGATTGGATTCATGAGTCAATTCGGAAGTTGGTTCGAATTGGCAACTTAGGTCAGCTCAATTTGATCTAATTAGGTCAATCAGGTTTGATTAGATTGAATCGACTTGGACCTAGACCTACTACTGGCTAGATATGAAATTCAAAGGATCACACATATTAAAGAATTGGCTAAGGAAGTCAACTGTATTTTTATTAGGGTCATTGGATCCTAACTGGCTAGCTAATTGACATACTAGTATATGTTGGCTATTCCAACTCCTAATCCAATTGGATTGGATCAGCTTGCTTGTTATTTGGGCTAACCAAATTTAAGTGAGACTTAAATTGGATAGAGTCCTATGTGGGGCAGCCTAATTCAATATTTATCTAGATTTATTCGGGACTTATCTTGAATTTATGGAAGAGTCCTACTTAGCATGGACTCTTGGGCACCAATTTGCATTCACGCTAATTTCATGCACATAGAAGAACTAAGAGTCCTTCTACTAGTTAGTTACAAATGCCAGATAGAGTTGAAAGGACTTCTCCCTTTTCTCCACATCCAAATGAGGGGCTTTGACCAGTCAAATAAATGCAATATGGCATGGAAGGAGTTGGCGCAAAAATGAAGAGTTGCGTCTCTTCATTATGGCACAAAATTGAAACTAAGAATCGTTCTGTTTGAAGGCTCCCATATTTCTTTGATGCTTTCCTTCAGAGTTCACACCCCTTAGCCTTAATTTCACCAGTAAATTCCATGTGGTAGGTGGAGAAGATGGGTGAAAAAATGAAGAGACATTAATATGTCTCTTGGCACAAGATTAGTTGTATCATGATATGTCCTCTCATCCAAAATACTCCTTCTAATTGAAGGGTCTTATCAAATGGCTAAAGGAGAGGCATATTAGGTGTCCCATCCCTCTTTATAAAAGGCATCATATTCTGATGCCAGAGTAATAGAGTTTCCCATCCGAAAAGACTACCTGCTATTTTCTCTTCCTCCTCCTAAAGACAAGGTTTGTCTTTTTAAGACAAAGCTAGTTCTTCTAAGACAAGGCTTATCTAATTAAGACAAGAGCCTAGGGATAAAAATAGAAGGGGTATTCAGGATCTGAGACAGGATTCAGAGTATTCTCTGAGTGTCCTACAAAAGGGTAGGGGTTCCAGAAAAATAAGAAAGTCCGAAAGGTTGTCGAAAGAGTCCTAGTCAAACAAACAACTTTTGTAGAAGTGCTTCCTTGGTTAGTTCCTATATGGATCACCTCTAGAAGGCATACACTTGTGTGCCTTATGGAAGTTAAGGAATATAGCATTCCAGGTATTCCTCTATAATCCTAAAGTTTAGATTTATTAGTTATCATGATCAAGTGGTCCTAGGGTTTAGGGTTCCGGCCGGTCAGAGTTTCGAAAATAAAAAATTTTGAAACCTAGTCTTTCATTGTGCCCAGCCCAAGGAACCCAATAGTGGTATCAGAGCCACCTTGATGCATGCAATTAGTAATCTCTTTAGTGTTGATTGCTTACTATGCTATGAATCGATGCATGATTAGTTTATATTACATATGTTAGATGTTATATTCTAGTAACTGCTTCGAATTGGGCAAGTCACCATGGCCATCTGGTCATAGGAGCCAAGTAGGGTTTAAAATAGAGGTGTCAATGGGTCGAGTTCAAATTGGAATCTAGATATCCAGACCCGAACCTGATCTTAGCTATTGGACCCAGACCCAGATCTGAATACCTGACAGGTCTAATCTTGAGGTACCAAATCCGGATCCAAATGGATCCCGGGTATCCAGACCCGAACCTGAACTCGAATAGAAGGTACCACCATAGGCTTGTAGAAGTTACATAAGAACATTCAACAAAATAAATCTAAAATTTTACCTAAGAATAGGGCATATTCAATTATTGCATAATATATTTTATTATAAGATATTATGGTGGTGAAATAGAAAAAGAAATCTAATCGATTACTTCATGATGAAATAGGTGAATTTAACAGAAAAAATCTTACAAATTACTGGAGCTCAGATTCGAGCTGCAAGGATGGGAACGATGTCGAGATGGGGGCAGTGATAGCCGACAGGGGACGATGTTGGTAACTGGTAGAGCTCGGATCCAAGAAAGGTAGCTATGGCCTGTAGGAAGTCGATGTCAGGTTGCAGGGGGTCGATGTCGGGATAGCATGGCCGGTGGGGCTCAGATCTGACAAGGCAGTGTTGAAGGATATTACCAAAGTAACGGTGGTTGGCGGGGCATAGAATTAAGGAAGGGAGAGCCAGAGGGGTGGGCTGATGTTAGAGTAGCAGTGGCTAGCAAGGGATGATGTTGGAGTAGTGGCGACCAGCAGGGACGATGTCAGAGCAACGACGGTCGGTGGGGAGGAGATGGTCGGCGATGGAGAAGAGATGTCCAACGATGGGGAGTGACACCGAACCACCTGTGATGGCCTGATGGGGAGGAGTTGTCGACGATGGACGCCGATCTAGATTGGAGAGGCTGAGAGGGGGGGAGATGATGGATGGCGATCTCGATCTGGACTGGAGAGGCCAAGAGGGAGGGAGGCGATGGATGTCAATCTCAATCTAGACTGGAGAGGCCGAGAGGGGGGAGGCTATGGATACCAATCTCGATCTGGACTGGAGAGACCAAGAGGGTGGGAGGCATCGACCGTCTGCCATCGAGGGTAGGGAGGATTTGAGGCTATTATTGAATGGGGGGAGGAATCGACTATCCGCCATCGAGGGTAGGGAGGATTTGGGGCTGTTGTCGAATGGAAAAAACCTAGGACAACCAATGAACCGAGAGGGCCTTTTATATTAAAAGTAAAGGTTGATTTTGAACCCTTAGATCAAGATCTAACAATTCATAATATTATAAATATATATATAAATATATAAATATATTTATATTATTTTATATAATCAGGTCTTGGGTCTGTCGAGTTTGGATATTAAATATCCAGACCTGGATCCATTTAATTAAGGCTAAACGGGTCCGGATCTGGGTCCAGGTAAATGGGTCCAAATTTAGTGCCAGACCCGGACCCGTTGGGTAAATACCTGCGGGTCTCAGGTCCAGACTCGATCCATTGATATCTCTAGTTTAAAGGCCCTATTTTTCCATTCAATGGGGTCTCCTATGGCATGTAGGGGTGCCATTGTGGCCATATCCCATGAACAAGTGAGGTGAATGGATTGATGTTATAAGCATGCTTATGTTATGCTTATTAGAATTAATATACTTGATTGTTGGAATGAATGTTATGTTGACATGATTAATTAGGTTGTGTTTGAGACCATCAAAGCCCTCATAAAAATTATATTTAGTCAAAGTGTAAGTTAATCATGATGCAAATTTGATTAGGGTATGATCAGCTAATTGGTGTCTAGGCAAAGTGATTCTAGGAAGGTAAAGGGAATGAGATTTTTAAGTAGTTCCGTCGTCTGACCTGACCAATTTAATTGGTGTCTAAGGAAAGCAACGGGGGGACCCCATCATCTCTTCCACTTATCTGGCCAATTTGGTCACATCTAAACCTTAAATTGGAAATGCTAATTGATTAAGCACACTACAAATTGCCTTCCATCATGCTATGACAAATTTGTATCAAAACTATAGTAGGTTTGTTGAGCAAACTCAAGGCTTACTATTAGGGTTTGATATAAAGTTTGACATGGTGCATTTTATGCTTTATAGTATGATTGATAATGCTACTTTGTTAAGCAAACTCAAGGATAACATTATTCAATCATGACTATATAAAATGAGGGTTCGACTAAACTAAGACATTATGGTTTGTTGAGCAAACACAAGGCTGTAAGTGTCTTAAAGGCAAGTGTTATATTGAGAATTACAAGAGATGCAATTGAAAAAGAATTTTCTACCCTTGAACTTATAAGTGTTTGTTATGCAAATACAAGGCATTTATAAGGAATTGGGATCTCACTCCACTAAAGAAACTGGATATTGGTTTCTCATCTACCATAGTTGAGGGTTATGGTATTCGAAGAAAATAGTGGGAGACACAATTAGATTTTATGTCCTTATCTAATTATGGTTATTATCTTGAGTGGTCTGCTTACGTATTATCCTTGTTGTTAGGAATTGTGTCCCAAAGCTAATCATTTGGCTATAGATACTTATGCAACTCATGTATATGTATATAAATTATTAAATTGAATAAAAAGTTTATTCTAGTTGTTCATCACATGTCATTTTTTTAATTAAACTCTTATGTGATGATGTCCTTTGAGCTACCTTATATACGATGTAGAGAGGATGCATTATGTAGTTTATAAATTGGTTTGCAATCAAAGGATATGCTATTTCAGGACAATAGTGTATCGAGAGTAGGTCATTGATGTCATATCTGTTGGTTGTCCTCTTAACCAAGTAGCATAGAGATGCTGGTATGACATCAGGTATTGGTTTGACACTTCACTGAACGTGACTCTCATGCGAGGTTCTCTTTTTACCGAAGAGGAGTCTTGCAGTAGAATGTGGACATGAATAATTCTTCTGACTTGAGATCACTATGGCAGCTTGCAAGCAACTCACTATGCTTAGGTGCCAGACTACCCGGATTTCTAATTCGGTGATTGAAGGTTGCTGGGTACAGTCAAGTACTTGTGTAGCTGTAGTAAGATCGAGATAGGATTGATCTCTCCAAATGATTTGGATTGAATACTTAATATGCCTTAATTGAGAAAGACCTTGGCCAGGGCATCCTTGTAAGGAGTTACAGGGATTCTTTGTTTAAGACATATTGAGATGGATTGATTAGGGTTGGATAGTTTAACCCTAAGCCATCCGAAGCATTAAGAGATTAAAGGAATAAGTTCATTGCTATTCCATATTCGATAGGTTCATGTTTCTCTGCAACCTTCAACCTATCCAGACACCGGGTGTCATTGCTCTACCGATTTAGTATTTGAACCTATGGAGTCACACACCGAGGATTTCTTCTTGCTTTGTTGGCATGGGAACGATTGCAAATTATTCTGGACTCATTTGATAAAGAGTTGTCAAAAACTCGAGCCAGCTCATTTGGATGAGTCAACTCAAGTCATCCAAGTTGACTCTAGCAGTCGAATCGACTTGACTGACAGGTTATGGTAAAATTCGAGAACCCTCCATTAAATGCTGTAACAGTTATAGAAGTTTAATGGTTGGCATTTCGGGGTTGTTATTACCTGCTGTTGTTGAAGTCTAAAGGTCTCCTGACTTGCTAGAATCCCAAGAGACTAAAACCTACCTTTAATCTCTCATTATACCCCCTTAATGGTTTTGTGGGCTGTTGTTAAAAATGCAGGGCTGAAGAAGGAGATGGATGAGGTTTCCTAACATTCCACACCCAAAAATCTAGATTAAAAAAAGTTAGGACTCTGCCCAGAAAATTTATGAGATGAAGATCTTGCTTGATCCTTAAGAGATTTTGAGATTTGATCTCCGGGATATAGTGAGGTTTGGGTTTTAGGATTCTTGAGTGCGTACCTTCTTTTGAAGGTTTAGGACAGAGCATTGGGAAAGGGTTCTCAGGCATCTTCATTCCAGCACCACTGCAGCAATAGTCCTTCAAGGAGTTGAAGGAGTCTGCATATCTTCAAGGAGTTGAAGAAGGAGTCCTTGCTGCTGACATTATTTCCGGAGTGACTAGCACCTTGAAGGAAGGAGAATAAACCATGCTACATAGTGTGAACCACCCATAGAGGTGGTACGCATGTGCTACTTATAGAGCCAGAGTTTTTCTTCCATAGGTTGGAGTTGCTCTTGGGATTGCGATTGAGAACCAGGGATTTTGTTGCAACCTTTGGTGAACGTCACTAAGGTATGTCTTTATTTTATGTATGACATAATTATTATTGCTACATCATTGTATGATTTCTGGAATAGTTCTATTTTTCATACAATATTTGCATGATTTCATATTTACATTACTCTAGATGTATCTTGATCATGCTAGGGGCTTGTATTAATTAGATTAACATTTATAGATAAAATGGCTTTATCATTTTTCATTGCTGCATGCTTTTAGAAAAGTTTTAAAATGCATGTATCGCCCCTTAGGAATAGTTCCTTCCAATGGTATCAGGGTATCCAGGTTGGATGCACATCTAGTCTAATGTTTTATATAAATTGGACTTGTTTCCTTTCATAAAGTACTTAGATTAAGATGGATTTGCCATGGTCATCCAGTCATAGGAGATAAGCATGGTTTAAAGACCATCTCTTCCCATTCTAAGGGTTCTCCTATGATGTGTAGGGGTGCTGCTGCGTCACGGCCTTATGAAGAAGAAAGTTAGGAATTTGATGGATTAAAATGGTTTTAATCTAGGGATGATAGATCATAACTATATTTAGATGAGATCTAAAAGATGTATGATCTAAAACTTTGAAAAGTTCAAGTGGAAATGATTGAAATTTGAAGTTACTATTTCTGGATGAGCTGACTCGACCAGAAAACTATGAAATAGTAGATTTAAGCTTCAGATTTTTTTTTTTTGAAATTATTTCACTTGATTTTGAAAATGTTTCAATTTATGTGATACACTTAATTGGGAATTAAGTTGTATATTTTTAAGATTTAGGTTATGATTCTAATCTTAAGTCATGATTGATAAACCATCGATTGATTCGGTTAGCTAGAATTGGGTCCTTAAATGGGTTAGACCAAGGTTTAGATGGTGTGGTACGAGGGGGTTAGGGCTAGGGATGCTGGATGCTAATAAGGATGCTTACGATGCAAAGGAATTCTTTTTTAGGGTTGATGATTTTTTTTATGTTTCTAGTTGTTCTTCTTCGTTGTTTTAGGGTTTAGATTCCCGATCACAAGCAAAGGTAAGAAATATGAAGAACAATAATGAAAGCTTACGCTAGCAGTTCAAAACCCTAAAAGTAAAAACAAGAACAGGACCCTGGGATTAAGAAATCCCGGTAGGACTAGCTCGACCTACAATATCTACTTAGGAGATAAAGAGAAAGCAAACCTCAAACTTCTGAAGTGCCCGGTGCAGAGATCACTCAACTCGGTGGATGCAGCCTGGATGCCCGAGCAGTCGAAACCATGGGAGCACTGGCTTTGGGTAGGGAGGTCGCGATGGAAAAGTTGACTGTCTCTAATGCCCGAGATGCCAGGGAGGACTTGTAGGCTAACAAAAGAAAGGTCAGCGAAATGTGGAGATGCACGAAAAGGAATTGAGATGGAGTTGGGAAGGGGTTTCGAGCCCGGTGTCCGGCTGGATTCCAAAGTTGAAGTTGGAGATAACTTGGGGCCTCGCACCCCGCGACGTCCCGGAGGACGAAGGAACGTGGCCTCACACCACGCGATGTCCTGGAGGACGAAGGATTCGCGACACCCTGGGGCGACGGACAGGTGGCCTCGCACCACTCGACGTCCCTGGGGATGAAGGCAATTCCACTCGAACCTAGCCTAAGAGACAAGGGTTGGAGGGTGGAAGAAAACTCAAACTCAATCACTCAAATTTTCATTCATTCATTCATTAGTTCTACAAGGGAGGGATTGGGTCCTTTAAATAGGCACCCAAGGCCCATTTGAAATTCAAATTACAATATTCATGGTGGCGCCCAAAATTTTCCAACATCCCATCTCTTTGGCCGACCAAATAATTTGGAGTTGGGCGTGGCATGAGCAAAGGCTTGGAGAGGGGGATTGGTCCCTTGACTTCCTTCCTTAGCATGCTTATTTTGGGAAGAAGGAGTGGGGCATGGCTTGCTTGGAGGGATGTGTTCCCTTGGACTCTTCAATGCCATCTTCTTGGATTGATTCAAGGCCGACCAAGGGAGAGCTCCATGGGCGTTGCATGGTTGAGGGCTTGAAGAGGGGAGTGTGTCTTTTGACCTTCCTTCCTTGCAAGAACACTTTGGGAAGAAAGCTTGGAAGGGGGCTTGCTTTGAGGCTTGGTTTCTTCAAGGATCTTCAACGCCCTTCTTTTGATGGAACAAGGCTTGATGTGGGGGAGGGAAGAGGGGGATGGTGTTTCTTCCTTCCAATGTTGCCCAAGGCATGTGGAAATCATGAGGATGCCACTTTGTTTCCCTTCTTGGATGCCCAAGTGGCAGCTGATGTGGTGCCACGTAGGTAGCTAAGGTGGCACCTGAGTTCGCATTATCCCAAGTAGAAGGGGTGGGTTGGCCCACCAGAACTTGATTTGGTGAAGAAAACCAGAGTGACTTCAATTGGGCTTGGGCCCAGTCCAAACTCAGACTTGAACAAATACAGGACTCATGACCTATCTTTACCCAAATTGGTTAAGGTACAGGACTAAACAAACTTTGACAAGAAATTATAACAATGCTTTGGGCTCAAGGCCTTATTACAGGACTCATAGAAGGGGGAACCCTAATCTGAGATCCATAGAGGGTTGAGGAGCCTCTGTCGGATCCTGGTGCCCACACCAGTTCTCCCGGGGTGGGAGGAACTCGACCCTATCGAGTAAGGGTTAGCTTGGCTTTGATACCTTTCCAGGATGTCGGGGTCGATGCGTTGCAAGTCCTCTCGTGTGATCCACGAGTCATCGGATTCGGGTCGGCCTTGCCATCGGACCAGGTAACGCTGGTAGCCTTTGCCCCGGGTAGTGATGGCTTGGTCATCCAGGACATGCTCGATCCGCTCTCCTCGCTTAGGTATATTTGGAGGTGGACACTCAGGTTCAGGTTCACTCTCAAAAGGGAGGTCAGGCCCAAATGGCTCACTGAGCATGTTTGCAGGTTCTCTATACTCGACTAAGTCAGCGATATTGAATGTCGAGCTAATTCCGTAATCCGGAGGCAGCTCTAGCACATAGGCGTTAGGGCCTATTCTCCTAATTACTTTAAAGGGACCTGCCCCACGAGCGTGAAGCTTCTTAACGGTTCCCGATAGAAACCGTTCAGGTCGAAGCCTAATCATTACAAAATCCCCTATCTCAAACTCTTTGGCTTGCTTTCGGGAATCAGCCAAATTATTTAAAAATTGTATTTAATGCATAATCCTAATATGATGCAAAATGCAGACTCAACTATGCTATCTTATGGAGAAAAAAATTTTTATTGGACTCCTAGGATCTAAACCTAACAGACTTTTGACTCTCTAGGTTTGACCCTAGTCTGGTATGCACAAGAAAAATTATTAAGGATCCCTAGCAAATGCCATAAAGTATACCAGAAGTAGAGGGAAAAAGGGATGGGCTCTAAGGAGTCACGCAATCTAGTAATCCCAATAAAAAGTAACCCTATGGCTCTAGAAATGTGAGAGGGTTCAGGGAAGGGTAGGAAATAGGAAGCGTAGTCTTGGGGTGGCTTATGGAAAACATAAAACAGGCCTTGGTTATTCAGGATGACCTTAAAATTTGGGCATCGTTCTATAGGTGTCATATGGTCCACTTATTCCGGTAGATCTTGGGGCTCGCTAGGGTCAATCCCACAGTGAGGAAGGTCTGTTAAAGAGGATCCTGGGACCACGTCTATAGTATGATGGATGTCTCTCAGGGGTGGAAGTTGATCAGGTAACTCATCGGGAACTTCATCCTCAATTTCTTTCCGAGCTTCAACCATCTCTTGAGGATGTTCTCTTTGGATCTGTTCATTAAGGGTTGGTTCCCGAACTCCTGTGGAAAGGACTGGTGAATCCACATGTTCATTTACTAGATGTGATCCTGGCTCGGTCATTTCCTCTTCAGATTTTGTAGTGGGTTTAGGATCACTCTCCTTGGATTCCTTAATGATTTCACCCTCGGGCCCATCTTCTACTAAACTTGACTCATAGATGCTTTCTTTCAATTCTTTAATGGGCTCAGGAGTTTCTTTCCCTAGATTTTCAATGGGTTCAACCTTAAAGTCTTCAATGGGCTCAGGGGTTTTTGTATTCAAATTCTCAGAATGTTCACCCTTATCTCCCTGAAACTCTTTAAAGGGTCCTTTCCCAGTAATCTCTTCTTCTAACCCATTGTCCTTGATTAGGTTAACTTCAGGCTTCTTTTCTTTAAGGCTACTTGATCCTTTCTTGACTGGGTCCTTTGGCTGGATTGGGTTGATTGTAATCTTTTTCCCTTGGTGGAGAAAGACACAGGTATTGGATCAACCATAAAGGGTGGCATCATGGTCGAAAAGCCAGGGTCGTCCTAGAATGATACTACCCACACCCATGGGTAAGACGTCACACCAAATTGATTCTTCATAGGAACTCATTTTTATCTTGATTTGGCACCTAGACTTTACAGGGATTGAAGTTGAATCTATCCAGGAGACTTTATAAGGGTTGGGGTGGGGAACTGTGGCTAGTCCTAAAGATTTGACTGTACTCAAGGAAAGGGCATTAACACAGCTTCCACTATCAATGATGACCTTACAAACCTTATCTCCTAGCTTGATCAGGGTCTGTAGGATGTTGGTCCTACGCCAGTCTTCCTGTACTATGTTTTGGGCTAGGATGCATCGGACTACCCCTACAAGGTCTCAGACTCTGGGGGAGGATCACGTTGAGGGTATTCCCTATGGTGAGGAGGTGACTCAGGACTGGGTTCAGGTCGGGGCCTAGCAGCTTCCTCTAGGGGTCTCAGTCTGGCATCTATCTGGTCCAGTCTATTGATCAACTGGGTCATGGATTGGGTTAAGGCTCCAATGTCAGCTCGCAGTTGGTCCATGGTGTCGGTAGAGGATGGAGAAGATGGGTGAAAAGAGGTTCTTGATCTAGTGCACATGTAACAAAACGATGCTACGGTTTGCTAGACCTAGGAGATCTCTCCAAATGTAAAGTCAAGAAGATGAACCTGGAAGTAGTAACTTGGCATTTGGCCTGGTAAGTGTAAGGTGAGTGGAGGTTCCTCTTTGCTTGCCTAGACACCAATTAGAAATTGGCCAGGTAAGCGAACCAACCCACTTCCCTTCGGGCTCTAGTCCCTGAACCACTTGCTTAGATACCAGCTACACAAGCACACACCAACAAGCAATCTAGCTTGTCTCGGCACTTGGATTGACCTGACTTTGTGGGTGTCCTTAGCTCACTAGAGCAGATTAAACGTCTAATTGATTTTAGTTAATGGCTAGGGTTCGATATACCGGGTGGTGGTTTTTGGGCTAGGAACAGGTAATGAAATCCTGACCCTATGTTAAATTGATGCCCTTAAGATATGTTATGTAAAATGAAGTACAATAATGACTAATAAAATGACTTAAAAATTTCTTTTTTTCTTTTTTTTTTTGTCTTTTAGATGTGTGAATGCTAAACAAAATGCAGGAATTAAAATGTGCCCCTAAATGCAAGAAATAAACTAAATGGATGAATGAGATGCTTGCTGAAATTTTCAGACCTGAGATTTTCTCAGGCAGTATTTCGGCTTGTAGAAACTCTACAGACTGAAATAAAATCTGATAAAAAAGGAAAAAATACTTCAAAATGAATGCGATCTAACAAAATAGAAATCATGAAATCTGGATGTCTCTACAGGGAGAAACAATCTAATGATCAGACTATATACGAACTGACCAGAATGCAGAAAATGAAACTAATAAAATGCACTAGTCCTAGCCTTGCTCTGATACCAGAAATGGTGTGGTACGAGGGGGTTAGGGCTAGGGATTCTGGATGCTAATAAGGATGCTTACAATGCAAAGGAATTCTTTTTTAGGGTTGATGATTTTTTTTATGTTTCTAGTTGTTCTTCTTCATTGTTTTATGGTTTAGATTCCGATCACAAGCAAAGGTAAGAAATACGAAGAACAATAATGAAAGCTTACGCTAGCAGTTCAAAGCCCTAAAAGAAAAAACGAGAACAGGACCTCGGGAATTAAGAAATCCTGGTAGGACTAGCTCGATCTACAATATCTACTTAGGAGATAAAGAGAAAGCAAACCTCAAACTTCTGAAGCGCCCGGTGCAGAGATCACTCAACTCGGTGAATGCGGCCTGGATGCCCGAGCAGTCGAACCCGTGGGAGCACTGGCTTTAGGTCGGGAGGTCGCGATGGCAAAGCTGACTGTCTCCAATGCCCGAGCTGCCAGGGAGGACCTGTAGGCAAACAAAAGAAAGGTTAGCGAAATGTGGAGGTGTACGGAAAGGAATTGAGATGGAGTTGGGAAGGGGCTTCGAGCTCGGTGTCCGGCTGGATTCTGAAGTTGAAGTTGGAGATAACTTGGGGCCTCGCACCCCACGACATCCCGAAGGATGAAGGAATGTGGCCTCACACCACGCGACATCCTGGAGGATGAAGGATTCGTGACGCCTTGGGGCGACGGACAGGTGGCCTCGCATAGGGTTTCGATTCCCGATCACAAGCAAAGGTAAGAAATACGAAGAACAATAATGAAAGCTTACGCTAGCAGTTCAAAGCCCTAAAAGTGAAAACGAGAACAGGACCCCGGGATTAAGAATCCCCCGTAGGACTAGCTCGACCTACAATATCTACTTAGGAGATAAAGAGAAAGCAAACCTCAAACTTCTGAAGCGCCCGGTGTAGAGATCACTCAACTCGGCGGATGCGGCCTGGATGCCCAGTAGTCGAACTCGTGGGAGCACTGGCTTTGGGTCGGGAGGTCATGATGGCAAAGCTGACTGTCTCCAATGCCCAAGATGCCAGGGAGGACTTGTAGGCAAACAAAAGAAAGGTTAGCGAAATGTGGAGGTGCACGGAAAGGAATTGAGATGGAGTTGGGAAGGGGCTTCAAGTCCGGTGTCCGGCTGGATTCCGAAGTCAAAGTTGGAGATAACTTAGGGCCTCGCACCCCGCGACATCCCGGAGGATGAAGGAATGTGACCTCACACCATGCGACATCCTGGAGGACGAAGGATTCGCGATGCCCTGGGGCGACGGACAGGTGGCCTCACACCACTCGACGTCCCTAGGGACGAAGGCAATTCCACTCAAACCTAGCCTAATGACAATGTTTGGAGGGTGGAAGAAACTCAAACTTTTCATTAATCACTCAATCATTCATTAGTTCTACAAGGGAGGGATTGGGTCCTTTAAATAGGCACCCAAGGCCCATTTGAAATTCAAATTACAATATTCATGGTGGCGCACAAAATCTTCCAACATCCCATCTCTTTGGCCGACCAAATAATTTGGAGTTGGGCGTGGCATGAGCAAAGGCTTGGAGAGGGGGATTGGTCCCTTGACTTCCTTCCTTAGCATGCTTATTTTGGGAAGAAGGAGTGGGGCATGGCTTGCTTGGAGGGATGTGTTCCCTTGGACTCTTCAATGCCATCTTCTTGGATTGATTCAAGGCCGACCAAGGGAGAGCTCCATGGGCGTTGCATGGTTGAGGGCTTGAAGAGGGGAGTGTGTCTTTTGACCTTCCTTCCTTGCAAGAACACTTTGGGAAGAAAGCTTGGAAGGGGGCTTGCTTTGAGGCTTGGTTTCTTCAAGGATCTTCAACGCCCTTCTTTTGATGGAACAAGGCTTGATGTGGGGGAGGGAAGAGGGGGATGGTGTTTCTTCCTTCCAATGTTGCCCAAGGCATGTGGAAATCATGAGGATTCCACTTTGTTTCCCTTCTTGGATGCCCAAGTGGCAGCTGATATGGTGTCACGTAGGTAGCTAAGGTGGCACCTGAGTTGGCATTATCCCAAGTAGAAGGGGTGGGTTGGCCCACCAGAACTTGATTTGGTGAAGAAAACCAGAGTAACTTCAATTGGGCTTGGGTCCAGTCCAAACTCAGACTTGAACAAATACAGGACTCATGACCTATCTTGACCCAAATTGGTTAAGGTACATGACTAAACAAACTGTGATAAGAAATTATAACAATGCTTTGGGCTCAAGGCCTTATTACAGGACTCATAGAAGGGGGAACCCTAATCTGAGATCCACAGAGGGTTGAGGAGCCTCTGTCGGATCCTGGTGCCTACACCATTAGATGAATGGATTAAATAGAAAAATTACTAATCAAAAGTTGAATTAGGTCTCTCTTTTATAGATCTCTCTAAAAGTTAGTTAGATTAGTCCATACATCTAAATGGACTTGATTTATGGCTTCATGGTGGGCCCGGCCAGGTCTTTAGGTTAGTTTGATTGAGTATGGTAAACCTCTTAGTGTCTAAGGTAAGTTTGATAGTTATGATCAAGGTTCTTTGGGGCTGACTCTTACCTGGCCAACTCATGGTTGGTGTCTAAGGCAAGAAGCTTACCAGGCTTAACCCATCCCTTGATCTTACTTACCTGGCTAATGTTGTGAATCAGATCATATTAGACTATCTATTGATTCGAGTTGACCCATGTCAACTAAGGTTAATCAGTCTGACTGGTTTATAGGTGCCCATGGACCAAATTGATCCAGAAACCCTCTAAGTGTTTGTTGGAGTTTTCTTGATCAAGGTTAATGTCTTCATTTCAAATGTCTCAAAATTTAAATCCTCTAAATTATTAGGTCCATAAAAAGATTAAGTTATGTGATAGCCTAAGTCTTAGCCTCCCATTAAGTTAGATTGGTAATGAGTCCATAAGTTGGGTGATCATCGGTAGTTCCAAAGAACAGGTGGTCATAAGGCAAGTGGGACTGCCATTCAACATATGATGGCTTAGTGTGACTATCCTAACACGTGCCTAGGTAGGCCAGCCAAAGTCAGGCTTGATCATGGGTTAGTTAGAAGCATTGAATTTGATCATGTTAATGGTTGGACCTAACCAGGACCTTCAATAGGAGACCCAAATGCCGATTGTGAGGACCCCTGGGGCAAAATGAATACTTGGAATTGCTTGGAGAAGTAATTGGTATTGTACCTACCTTTAGATGCATTTGGGTTGGTCGGCCAAAGTTGGACTCATATGTAGTCTATTGGATCCTAGTACCCGCTAAAGGATAAATGTTATTCTTCGGATTGGAGTGTAGAGGCTACTAGTCTGAACAAAATAGTGGGAGAAACCTTTAGACTAAAATCCATGTCTATAGGATTTTAAAAATAATTCATATACTGATAGGTCTTATTCTCCTCTTTTTTAGATAATGTCGACCACTTTGTCACTCTGGTTATTATTAGATAATGACAAACTGTCTGGATCCAACTTCGATAACTGGTATCGAAAACTCAGGATAGTCCTGGAGCACGAGTAGATCCTTTATGTCATAACGGATCCGGCACCTGAGATCCCAGCCCCCAATGCTCATGGCACTATCAGGGACACTTACCAGAAGTAGATCTTTGACCGCACCATGGTGCTTGCATAATGTTGGCTACGATGAACAACGAGTTCAATCACAAGTTTGAGGAAGCCAAGCCATAAAAGATTCTTCAAAAGTTGAAGGAGTCTTTTGGCACTCCGGATGATACGAAGAGATACCGGATCCCTTCTGCCATCTACAACATGCATATGCATGATGGAGCTTTGATAACTGATCATTTAATGTGCATGATCAAGTTATTTAAGTATTTGGGCAAACTCGGATGTCCTTTGCATGAGCAGCTCAGCAAGGATGCAATTTTGAATTCTCCGCCCCCTTCTAAATAGGCCTTTCTCGACAATTTTAGAATGAATAGGCCTACTGTAAACTATCTGAGATGTTAGGATTTTTGCAGACCTATGAGAGAGACCACAACCTCAATAAGAGATTAGTAAATATGGTGGGAGGTTCTGGAGTAGGACGTCATTTCTTTAGGAAAGGGAAGAAGAAGAAAAAGAATAAGAAGGTTCTTAGTGCTGGGCCAAGTCAAACTAGGAGGGTAAAGGCTGACAAGAGTAAGGCAGAGTGCTTCTTCTGCAAGAAGTTGGGTCACTAGAAGTGGAATTATTCTGCTTACCTTGCAACTCTAGACCCGAACAGGCCAAGGAAGGGAAAGTAGCAAGATGTTGCTGGTTAAGGTATTTATATGATAAATCCTTGTAGTTTCTCTGTTTATGATACTACTAGCTGGGTATTGGATACCGAAAGTCTTTACCATATTTACAATTCTTTGTAGGGACTTCAAGTTATTAGGAGATCCAGAAGCGATGGAGGTTTTTGAATGTTGGGAACGGAAGTCAAGCTCCAGTTTTGGCATTAGGAACTGTTTCTTTGTATTTCGAATCTTGAACTGTCATTCTTAATGAATGTCATTTTTGTCCTTTCATTTTAGTAAATATCATTTCTATAAGCCTATTGGCAAATGATGGTTATGAATTATCAATAAAGAAAGATATTTGCTATATCACTTTGAATGGTTCTAATGTGATGAATGGACAATTGAAGAATGGCATATATATACTGTCATAGCCTATTACTGTATTGTGGTGCGGGCACCCGACTCAGAAGAAGACTTCAGGGCTCCATCTGGATCTCTGATTGACCTTGCCCGAAGAATTAGGATTTTCTGGTTTTGTAATAAGGGTTGACCTGATCAACTCAATTTTGAGTCTGTAATTTTGTCATTTCAATTTTTGTTGGGTCATGTTGACTCAGTCCAAGTCCAAGGCCCAGGTAGGTGTCATTCCCTTTGCCATAGGGTACCATATTTTCCAGCTACAAGTGGGTGCCACACTCCCTGCCACATCTCCATCTAGTGTACCTTGGTCCCCACGCCTCAAGTAAGCAGGTTCTTTTTCTTGCACCACTTGGGGGAGAAATCCATCAAGATACCTCAATCCAAGGAGGAGACAACTTCTTTCCAGATAAACCCAAGCCAGGATGGCAAAAATTTTTCTTGAAGAGAGGATCAAGGAGGTGCCCCACAATGTTCCATAAAAATCCAAGTTATAAAAGGGAAGAGAGCATGTCTTGGGGAGAAAATCAAGGAGGCACCCAAAAGTCTCCAAAAGTGCCAAAGCCATGAAAGGAAGAAGCCTAAACTTGTGGAGCAAGACTAGGAGGTGTCCAAATGAACCAAACCATGAAGGGAAAATCCTTGATTCATGGAGAGATACTAGGAGACACCCCCATAACCTGCCATTTGGAGCTGATTTTCAAGTTTTCTTGGAGTTTTTGGGCTGCCCACTCATGGAAGGAGTCTTGGGAAGAAAATTTGATGCCTAAAGTGTGGGTTAGTCCTATTAGTCCCACATGGGAAATGTATAAAATTTTATTTCTTTGTTATGTCTATATATTCAACTCCATGTAACTCTTGAATTTAAATGATGAATGAATCCAATTTATGTGTGAGCAAACTTTGTGTTTCTCTCTTCCGCACTTGCATCCAGGTGTTGAGCTCCGTGAGGGAGTAAATCCGGGTTCCCCAGGAACCTTGAGGAGGTGTGAGATCTCCAACCCCAAAACCCTAGGTTAGCCACTTCACTTCCAAACCCTAGCCGCCCATCATCCTCTTCAATCCACCAAACCCTAGCCTACTCCATCTCTCACGGCCCCTCTCTTCAAGTAGTGGCCGACCACCAGCATCCAGGTCTAGTTCGGCTACTTCGAATACGGAGCAAATCCCAGAGGAAGCCAGATCAGCATCCAGGAGAATCAGGACTTCAACAACATCAACTTTCAAGTTCTTCTATCTGGTAAATCCTTCCTTGAGTATCTGGTTCCATAAATTGTTCTTCTTCTTTCCCAGATCTTGAGTTCAGGAGAAGCCAACTCTGCCAAAGGACCAGTATTAGAGGATCCATTGCGAAGATATCTGAATCCGGGGATCCAACAATCTGCTCAAGAGAGTCCTTCCACTAAACTCTGTGAAGATCACTGTCTGGTCTGTAACCCTTCTCTTCTCTTTACTTCTGTCCTGTTGAAAGTTCAGAGCGAAACCCTAGGTCTGGGAGTTTCTCAACCCCTAGCGATCCTTTACTTCTGAACTACTCTGATAATCTAGTTCCTTTAAATTGTGCTTTCAATTATTACATAGTTTCTTTCAATTTAGTTTAACTTTCCTTTGAGTCAAGCCGACTTCTGAAAATAAAAAAAAAAAGAAGAATTAGTCTTAATTTACTTCCGCATCGCATCATCTCTTCTTTCGTTCTGCATCATTTTTGGTATCAGAGCTTTCGTTCTGCATCATATTGTACACTACTAATAAACATCCTAGAATAGATAAGGTCAGTGTATTTATCTCTGGCACTGTAGGCTGGTCATATAAACAAGAATATGATAAATAAGTTGATGGGAGAAGGTCTTCTAGATATCACTGAGAGTGAATCTTTACTAACTTATAAATCTTGTCTTCTTAGAAAAATGACCAAGTCACCTTTTACTAGAAAGGGTGAAAGAGCCAGTGATATTCTAAGTCTGATACATATTGATGTATGTGGACCTATAAATATCAGTGCAAGAGGTGGATATATGATGGGGACATCACCAGCATTGATCTCGAAGCAGCACTAATCTTGAAGCAGCACGAATTTTGATGCATCATGAATCTCGATGCGGCACAGATTTTAATAAATTTAAATTCAAAAAATTAGTTGATTAGGATTAGTTATTTGAAATTTGATTTAGGATTAGGTTGGTTAGGATTGAGATTTGGATAGGCCTTATCTTGTATTTGAATTTGAACCGTCTTTATCTTTTTATCTTGTATTCAAATATAAATGAGGGTTGGAAAGGTCTATAAATACCACCCTCAGTCTTTTGTAAAAAAATAGTTTGGGTTAATAAAGATGAGTTTTTAAGAAATTTTGGGCATGAGGCCTATCTTGCCTTCGCCTTCGGACGTCAAGGGGTGTGAGGCCCTAATTATCCCCTTTCCCGTCGAGTCCCCTCTATGGTCTTAGGAATTTTCCTTCACGACCCCAGATAGTGATTTAGGTGAGATGCCCTAGGCTCCGCATGTAGTGAGATGGGTGGGATGTGATAGTTTGGGTGCAGGTGGTTTGACATGATCCTACACTAGGCATGCAAACAGTTACGGGAGCAGAATGGATTTTAAAACATTTTTAAAAATCACCGCAGCGGAAAACTACTCTGCCCAGAACCTAATCTATTCAAGTTGCATGTATCAAAAAAATAGGCATGTAACAAGGCATATAATATTTGTAAAATAAATTAACAAATAGATCTAATTATGCATGATTTAAATAAAATTTTTCCATACCTTTATTCCACTTGGAATAGTCCTGGAATAAATCTAGAATAGGCTAGAATAAGTGGGATAAACTTATTCCAGTCGACTTCAACCTTGAGACGTTGGATTGCCACGTTCGTTGGCTACCAGCCAGCAGCCAAATGAACCATTTGGTGGCTCGTTCTTCTCCCAACACGGAGCAGCAGCAAGGGAGGAAAACCTCCTTCGATCTTCAACAGCAACAGAGAAGAAAAAACTGGCAAACAGTCCGTTGAAGAGCTGCAGAAAATCAATGCTACAGAAAAAAAAAACAGAGCTTTCCTTGATTCGGAACAACAGCAGCAATTGAAGTCCGATCAGGTTTCTCTCAGGAGTTGAATGGAACTCCCTTTAGAGGGGAGACACACCGGGGGATCCCTGAACCTCCCTCACGAGCGGTGCTAGCCGCTGGAAGGAACAAAGGGTCACGGTGGAAGCAACAAATAAAAATAGAGTATCTGTTCTTGTTCACTACTGTGAGCACACACACAAGATCTTTTCCTCCCACACAAAAGCACCCAGCAAACAAGCTTCCCAGAGGGATCTATCTTCCTCTCTGATCTCTCTGTGGTTCTCTTCACTGCTATCAAACCAAAGAGCTTACACAATAATGAAACTCTCAGCCCAAAAACAACCTCAACCTCTACACGGAAGAACAGAGGAAAAGCCTAATATATAGGTAGCAAGGGGGAAGAGGGAGAGGCTGGGAGAGAGCCGATCAAAGAGCAGCGGTTTTCCAAAATAATCAGAAATAAACCAAGGAATAAAGGAGAGGAATGGCAGCGGGTGGAAGGAGATGAAGGAACAACGCCCAGCGACGATTGGCCTTCTTCGGACACTTCCAGCAAAAGAGGTTTCAACAGTGCTTGGGTTTCTTCCTTAGCATGTAAACCAGTTTACACGGTGAAAGGAAACGCTGGTTCAAAACCTTGGTTCAATCCCATTAAAAACCAACGGTGGTTCAATCAATTGAACCGGTCCGAGCCCAATAAATTGGTTCAATTGGTTCACAACCAATTGGAGGCCAAAACGAGCTTCGAATCAGTTCAAAACTGATTCAAAAAAATCCTGGTGCAATCCTGGTCAGCCCAAAACAATTTTCAGTTGATACAGACAAGGGCAGGACAGGGAAAAGAGTGCTAAAAAAATATCGTGACCATAAAATCGAGACGATTCTCAATCGTAATCGGTATCCAGATCAGAGAGTAATCCTCTGTGGTGTGTGACCTCATAGGTTCGAACCTAAATGATAGTACTAGAACAATTCTAGTACCAGCATAGGAAACCATCTAGCAATGGGTCCCGGCATCCGGATAGGTTGAAGATGCGAGAGCAAACTATCGAACCTCTGGCATATGGTTACCGTATAATTCATCCCTTTGACCTCCAATGCTCAGGACTACTTAGGGTTAGACTGCCGACCCTTACTGAGTCAGTCCACAACATGTCTCAACCTTGCAAGCCTAGTGACTCTTCACTAGGACTACCCCGGTCGAGGATTTGCTAAATTGAGATACTGCGAGACATTCGATCCAAACTGTTTGAACAGGTCAATTCCATCTTGGTCCATCACTGCTCTACAAGTACTTTCCTGTACCCAAAAACCTTCCATCATCGGATTAAAAATCCGGGTAGTTCGGCACCAAAGCACAGGGAGTTGCTTGCAAGCTACCATGATGACCTCAGGTCAGAGGGACACATATACCCATATCCAATCGTGAGTATCCCTTTGGCAGAAAGGGGCTGCACGGAGTCACGTTCAATGAGATATCACATATCCCACTTGCAGATCACATCAGTGTCACCACACTCCTTTGGTCAAGAGGTCAACCAAACGATTTGAACCACAACAACCTATACTTGATACATTGCCGTCCAGTACAATGTATCCTTTGGTTGTGAACTGGGTTTAAGGACTACTCGATACATCCTCTCTGTATCGAAGTTAGTGTAGTCCTAAGGACTTCATCACAATGAAAGAGTTCATTACAGGAAAATATGTGATGAGCTGCCAAAAATATATTTTATTAATTCAAAGAAAAAGAGTACAATACTGAGCTCAACCGTCTACAACAAAGGCGATTGGCTTTGGCACAAAATTCCCAACAACTCCCACTTGTACTAAAGCCAATCAGAAGAGTATCTAATACCCATTTCCCATTTACAATAGTCGAACTCTTTTATTCCGAGGGCTTTAGTGAAGGGGTCGGCCAGATTTTCTTTTCCATCGATCTTCAGAAGATTGATGTCGCCTCGTTCTACGATCTCTCATACGAGGTGGTAGCGCCGCAGTATATGCTTGGTGCGGTGATGAGCTTTAGGTTCCTTAGCTTGAGCAATGGCTCCAGTGCTGTCACAGTACACCGGAACAGGACCATCTAGGGAAGGTGCCACCCCTTGCTCTCCAAGGAACTTCCACAACCACACAGCTTCCTTTGCTGCATCTGATGCTGCAATATATTCTGCTTCGCATACCGAGTCTGCAACAGTTGCCTGCTTGGAACTTTTCCAGCAGATCGCTCCTCCATTCAGGGTAAATACAAACCCTGACACACTCTTGCTATCATCTCTATCGATTGGAAACTGGAGTCAGAGTACCCCACAAGTTTCAAGTCAGGTTCTCTATAAATCAGCCATTGATCTTTAGTATTTTTCAAATACTTAAGGATGGACTTAACCACCTTCCAATGCACCTCACCTAGGTCAGACTGGTATATGCTTACTACTCCTAGTGAGTATGCCACGTCTGGTCTAGTACAAGTCATAGTATACATGATAGAGCCTACTGCAGAAGCATAAGGTACTCTACTCATGCGCTCTCTTTCCTCAGGAGTTGTCGCACAATCCTTCTTGGAAAGAGTAATTCCAGAACCTATTGGGAGATAGCCTTTCTTGGAATTAGTAACTCCCATCCCTCTACTTCCCAGATCCAAAAAAAAAAAAAATCCAATTCTCCAACCAGTGCCTTCCATCCCGTGACTTATCCCACACCCCACCAACACCTTGTTGCCACCGACGAACCCCTCCTCCCCACCGGCAGGACCTCTTCCCCCTCCCTCCCAATGCCTCCCTCCTCTCCCCTTCGGTCGCCGCGCCACCTATTGCCTCCACTACCGCAAGTGTCCCCCATAAGCAGCAGACCTCCTCCATGGTCTCCTCTGCTGCTAGGGTTTCTCTCTGTGTCACTGCCGTCACCATTCTCCTCGTCGCTTTCTACGTTGGCCGCCCCCTCTACTGGAAGCTCTCCACCACCATCCACGAGATCTACGAGACCGTCAAAGAAGGAATTTCCCAGTTCATTCTGGAGGCCCGAAGGATGGTGGGATGGGTCCAGGACGAGTCCGACCTAGGATTCGACGTTGCTCGGAAGGCTTTCGTGTCTACCAGTCACCCTTTTATTTGAAAATGATCAGCTACAGACTCGCCATTGTCCACCCCTTCGATGACTCCAAGTCCACCACCCATGAAAAACTCTGACTGACAGTCTCTTCGCTTGCTGTTGGAGCCTCCACAGCCTCCGTCCATCTCCCACCCGTACTGAGCCGACCGTGCTTTCCCTTCATCATTCATGGCACCGATCAGGACCAACCATAGCTTGCCCCCTCCCTGCCGGCCCTTCTGCTTCCGAACCTAGCCTATCTATCCATCAGTGCCGATCCCATCTTTTGCCCCCGCTTCATCTGGATGAACCACGATCCAAAGTCGACCGGTGATGACATCTTCTTGCTCACCGCCGCAAGCCGATGCCTCCCATTGGATCTTGTCCCTATTCATCTCCCGCTATCATCTACGGTCGGCCGAGACCACCGCCATGCATTTCGTGGTCTCCGTCCAACATCGCCTTGCCTAGCGATCTTCTGTTTGATGTAACCAATGTTCCGGCTCCGCTCGACTTGGAATTCAAATTTCTTTCCACAGGTAGTTTTCATGGTGATAACACGGAGATCGCTGAGCTGGATGACAAGGTGGAGGACATTCCCATCAGTCACTCCATAATCCTGAATGAGGCTGCTGTTTTGAGCTAGCTCCCTACCATCGAAGACCAGCTTCTGCTTCTTTACCATAAATCCTTTACAGGTATAGATCATAAGCTTCACGGAGGTGATTGAGTTAGATTCCAGCACCCGCTTGGGGATCACCGAAGAACCCAGGATGGCGAGGTAGATCAGGATTGACTCGGGCGAGCAATGAGGCGACCTACTCCCATCGAACCAGATGGGGGAGAGGAGCGGATCTTCCCATGCCGTCATCCCCTCCGTTTTGAAGATTCCCCTCCGCCGTGCCACTCCTCCGATGACCTATCTTTCCATGCTGCCAACTTCTTGTGCCATCGACAACCAACCTTCCCCGGAATCTTCCATTTCGGCGACGTTTTCCTCTCCAAGACCACCGGCACACATCCCTTCCTCAGTTCCATGGATTGAAAGCCCAAGAGGCCTAGCACATGAACGTGAAAGCATAATCTGCTTTCCTTGCCATCTTCATACTCTGCACCCGGAGAGAGAATCACACAGATCACAGATCTCAATGCAGTCTCCAAGGATCATAGCATGGATTTTTGTGCATGAACTTCAAATAGATCAAGTGAGCATAGCTATTAGGTTAATTAATGAATAAGATGGAGCCCAAGAATATTTGAAATTGTCCAAGATCTTCATAATAGCATCGAGCCTAACTTGATGGAGTCGAGTTCTCCCCACCTCAGGAAAATGATGGGGACATCGCCAGCATGGATCCCGGAGCAAGCACGAATCTTGGAGCTACATGAATATCGGAGCATATCTTGAATAAATTTAGGATTTATCTTTTATTTAAAATTTGAATTAGGATTTGGTTGGTTAGGATTGAGATATGGATAGGCTTATCTTATCCTATCTTGTATATGAATTTGAATCATCTCTATCTTTTTATCTTTATTCAAATTCAAATAAGGGTTGGACAGGTCTATAAATACCACCCTCAGTCCTTTGTAAAAAATAGTTTTGGAGAATAATTATGAGTTTTTAGAAGAGTGATTCTTCTTGCCTTCGCCTTCGGACATCGCGGGGCGTGAGGCCCTAGTTATCCCCCTTCCCATTTCATTTTCTTTATCCCCTCGTGACCTTTGAGACTCACCCTCCAAGTATCGAGGAGTGTGAAATGCCCTAGAGGTGAGAGGTCTCTTCGTTAGTGCGAGTCCCAAAGTCCATGAGTTCCAAATCCTATGTCTTCCATCCCCATTATTCCATCACCATCCCTAGAAGAAAAAAAACTCAAAAAATATGATACCCTAATTTTGGTGACTTTTAGGCTCGCCAACGATCCTATCCCCCTGCCCCACATCAAATGATGGGGACATCACTAATACGGATCTCGGAGCAAGCATGAATCTTGGAGTCGCACGAATCTTAGAGCATATCCCGAATAAATTTAGGATTTATCTTTTATTTGAAATTTGAATTAGGATTTTGTTGGTTAGGATTGAGATATGGATAGGCTTATCTTATCATATCTTGTATTTGAATTTGAATCATCCATATCTTTTTATCTTATATTCAAATTCAAATAAGGGTTGGACAGGTCTATAAATACTACCCTCAGTCCTTTGTAAAAAATAGTTTTGTAGAATAATTATGAGTTTTTGGAAGAGTGATTCTTCTTGCCTTCGCCTTCGGGCATCGAGGGGCGTGAGGCCCTAGTTATCCCCCTTCCCATTCCATTTTCTTTATCCCCTCGTGATCTTTAAGATTCACCCTAATGCCTCCAAGTATCAAGGAGGGTGAAATGCCCTAGAGGTGAGAGGTCTCTTCGTTAGTATGAGTCCCAAAGTCCATGAGTTCCAAATCCTAAGTCTTCCAACCCAATGTTCCTTCACCATCCCTAGAAGAAAAAAAAATCCAAAAAAATATGATACCCTAATTTTGGTGACTTCTAGGCTTGCCAATGATCCTATCCCCCTGTCCCACATCAAATTGGTATCAGAGCCCAGAAAAATTAGGATACCCCAGATTCCCCTTCTCTCCCACCAGCCCCGGTGAGTCCCTCCATTTCCTCATCATTGATCCTCGTCGGAGTCCCTCCTCCACTCCCTCCGCTACTTCACTCGCTCCAAAGAATATAGGATCGAGGAGGTCTGTAATGCCCATTACCAGGACTTCATCTGAGTGCACCAGCATTCGGGTGGCCAAGAGGGGGCCCTACCAGGTCGGAAGCGGTGGCAGCGGCTTGGTCTCTGGCCAGGTCCTCCTGGTCCACATTATTTGGCTTATCATCCTCGGCTTCGCCGTCCTGTTCAGCTTTCCATGAATCAATCAAATCGCCTTCGTCCCGATCACCGCCATCACCTTCCCCACCCCTGCAGCCCAACATTGGTATGGTGACCGTTATCTATCTCCAGTTTTTTTTTCCCATTCCGTCGGTACCCTATCAAGATCAGAATAAGGAGAGGGAGGAGAACATAAACCTCTCTGCAAAAGAGTAGTAGTAGAGCTAAGTTGCCCGACCATAATCCTTCCCCATGGATGCCCAGAACTGCACCCAAGATCTCGCTGCCTCCATCCTCACCGCCACTACCCCAACCATCCTCAAATGCCAAGGCCGACTCTGTCTCCTCCGTTCCTATACATCCCCATTTTCATCGTCATCACCAGCCTCATCAAGGCTGACACCAAGAACCTCCGACTCCCATTGGTGGGGATTAATCGGTCTCCCCTTCCCTTCTCCGGTCCAATTCAGGCTTACTTGGAGGATCCCAGGCTAGTTCCCTCCAATCTTGAATGCAACCCCATCGCCATGGCTTCCCTATGACCGCGACTGACCATGTCGACCGACAATCACGAAGCCGCCCCTCCGCCACTCTCCCTCCACCGGCCCCACCGATGGCTTTGGCAGAGATTCTGCTCGAGGTCTTGCCTACCGACCCCTATCTCCGCTGGAAGAAGGTCATGATCCACTCCTCTCGGATCACCCTAGTCGGTCTCTTCCTCATCTGCCTCACCACCGCCGACACAAGTATCACCACTGAGGCTAGAGTCTTCACCATTGTCAGTGCTGCCAGAGCTTCGCTCCCCTGGGTCCTCATCTTCCTCGCAACCGCCGCCATCACCATCTTCTTGGAGGCTGGCATCTGCGACCTCACCGGAGAGATCACCTTCGAGCCCAGCAGTGCCACGGTTTCCTTTTTGGGATCTGCCTCTGTTCGTGCCGCATTTCTTCCAGCCGCATCAACATCTTCCTCTCCATCACCATCGTCGACCTCCGTCTTCCTCCCTAGCACCGTCACCTGTGAACGCCCACCGGCAACACCCCTCCACGAGCCCCTATTTTGGTTTGATCTGTGAAGAAGAAGATGGGATGTTGCATGAACATGAAAGCAACTCCCATCCCATTTGTCGATTTCAGAATTCTACACGCTTCTCAAGGCAAAGTCGACTTCCTGTTATCGACTTCAAGTCTAGCACTGTTCTCAGGATTGCACGGATCTTAAAGTAGTCCCAAGATGGTGAAGCGCCGATCTCTGAGCTGCACAAATTTTGATACAAGTAGTACTGCATAGATTTTATAGTTGCACAGATTTAATAGCAGAGCTTCTTTTTGAATGGACTCGGTTCCATCAAAGTCCCTACTGACTCAGACTCGATGGAGTTGAGTTATTCCCACCTCAGGAAAATGATAGAGACATCACCAGCATGGATCCCGGAGCAAGCACGAATCCTGGAGTTGCATGAATCTCGAAGGATATCCAGAATAAATTTATTTAGGATTTATGTTTATCTTTTGTTTGAATTTTGAATTAGGATTTGATTGGTTAGGATTGAGATATGGATACGCTTATCTTATCCTATCTTATATTTGAATTTGAATCATCCCTATCTTTTTATCTTATATTCAAATTCAAATGAGGGTTGGATAGGTCTATAAATACCACCCTCAGTCCTTTGTAAAAAAATAGTTTAGTCAATTAAAGATGAGTTTTTTAGGAAAGAGAGTCACTCCGCGAGGAGAGGGTGTGAGGCCCAACCCTAGGACATGATGTGAGGTCATGTATAGTTATCCCCTTATTTGATTCCATCCTCTTTATCCCTTCATATCCTTTGAGATTCATCCTAATGCCTCCAAGTATCGAGGTGGTGGAATGCCCTAGAGGTAAGAGGTCTCTTCATTAGAGTGAGTCCCAAAGTCCATGAGATTCAAATCCCTGTCTTCCATCCCCACCATTCCTTCGCCACCCCTAAAAAAAAATCCAAAAAAGTATAATACTCTAATTTTGGTGACTTTTAGGCTCGCCAACGATCCTACCCTGATCCCGTACCTCATCACAAAGCCAACTAGTTTCATTGATCTTGGCTTTCATTGTCGGTAGGCATTGACCATTTTGAATAGGAAGATCATCAAGATCAACCGTATAAATATTGCCATGCTATGACCAATAAACTTGATGCCATTATCATCTAGACTAGAAACAATGCACATAAAAGATTCGAAAACAACTTTAAAATCTGTCACAAAATTGACTAATACTAAGTAAATTATGTTTCAAACCATCAACATACAAAACATTATCAATGTAAGTAGAAGGGGTGATATGGACTTTACTAATTCCGACAATCTTGCCCTTTCCATTATCACCAAATGTCACATTACCGCCATTCTGATATTCAAGTGATGAGAACTGCTCCACATCTCCAGTCATGTGCCTTGAGCAACCACTGTCAAGGTACCACAATCTTTTTTTATTGGTTGCAAGACACACCTACAATAAAATCAAGTGGAGACTTTAGGTATCCAAGTCATCTTGGATCCTTTAAGGTTAGTGGTTATGGTTCCTTTTGGAATCCAAACCTTTTTAACTTTGCTAATTTTTCTTTTATTGTATAAATAAGATTTATGTCCTATCTTACCACATAAATAACAAGTAATTGAAGAGGAATCAGGCACAAAGAAATTCTTAAAAAATTTTGTTTCTTTTAAGTTTTGAAACCCAAACCGGCTTTGTTGAAAACAGCTCTTTGATTGTTTAAAAGCATATTTAGTTTTTCAAAACTATAAGTAAATTTTTCAACAAAAGGTTTTAATTTTTCAAGTTTATCTTTATATTTCTTATTTTTTTTCAAATTCTCTTTATTTTGTTTTGAAAGGTTTTCATTAGATGTAGAAGAGTTTTTCTTTTTTAAAACTTCATTTTCTTTTTTAAAGAGAATAATTTTGTCATTTAGCTTTTTGTTTTGAAGAAGTTAACAATCATTTTCAGTTGAAAACTTATCATTTGCTTTGATTAAATCCAAGTTTTGCTTTTTTAGTTCTTTATGCTTTGATTTAAGTTTTTGAAATTTGATAACAAGTTCATCAAAAACTTCATGCAACTCATCAAATATAAATTCTTCTTCTGGTTCAGATGTTACCTCATCATTGTTGGCCATTAGATAAAAGTTTGCAACTTCTTGTTGCTCTTCTTCATAACTGGAGTCCTCGCTGTCACTCCAGGTTGCCATCATAGCCTTCTTTCTTAATCTTCTTCTACTCTTTTTATGTAGGGGGTAGTCCATCTTGAAGTGGCCCGGTTTCTTGCACTCAAAACATGTGGGCTGCTCCTTTTCTTTCTCTTTGTCCTTTTCTTTGCTAGGCTCTCCTATTGGAGGTTTTTTCTTGAAGTTTTTCTTCTTTTTTTCATGAACCTCCTAAACTTTCTAGCCATGAGAGCTATCTAATCTTCTTCATCTTCTTCTTCGAAATCTTCACTTGACTCTTCTTTAGCGGTGGACTTGAAAGCAATAACTCTCTTCTTCTTGTCAACGTCCACATTCTTTTGCTTTAATGAGAGCTCATATGTCATCAATAAGCCTAATAGTTACTCGAGAGGAAGAGTATTGATGTCCTTGGCTTTCTTTTATAATAGTCACCTCTACATCCCATGAAGTCGGAAGAGACCTGAGGAGTTTATTGACAATTTCACCATTAGATATAATCTTTTTTAAGCTTCTCATGCCATTCATAATATTTATGAAAGTAATATACATTTCACTTATAGATTCAGTAGGTTCCATTTTGAACATTTCATATGTGTGAATGAGCATGTTAACTTAAGTTGTTTTCACTTGGCATATACTCTCATGGGTAACCTCAAGTGTATCCCATATTTTCTTTGCGGAGAGATAATTTGAGATTCTATTGAATTCACTCAGATCCAAAGAGCAAAACAATAGATTCATAGCCTTAGCATTAAGCTCTGTTTGCTTAATGTCATTCTCATCCCAATCATCTTCCATTTTGGGACAGGAAATGCCATTAATCAAAATAGTTGGCTGATGAAACCTTTAACAATAGTCCTCCAAAGATTATAATCAATGGCTTGAATACAAATACGCATGCGAGTCTTCCAATAAGTGTAATTTGTGCCATTAAATAGTGGGGGATGGTTTGAAGCTTGACCTTCAACAACACCCATTCCTATTGGGGTTGCCATGATCTTTCACTCAAGATCGTTTGACCTACAAGAGAGTACCGTCGCTCTGATACCACTTGTTGCCCATAAATGGAGCCCAAGAGTGGGGGAGTGAATTGGGTCTTTTAAAAATTTAAATCAATTATGTGCCAGCCTTTAGATGTGTTTGTGAGCAAAGTGAATAACACAATGTTATGCAGTCGAAATAGAAGATTAAATGCTAAAAGTGATAAACAAGAAGAGCAATCATACACAAACACAAGTTTTATAGTGGTTCGGTGCAAACCAAGCACCTACATCCACTCCCTAAGCCATCCTTGGGAATTCCACTATAATCTCTTCAAGATTACAGTCGACTTGTTTTACAAAGCTTACAAGTCAAAATCTATGTTGGTTTTGTCACTTACGCTCACCAACAACCTTTATACTTGTTTTATCTTCGGGCTCATAAGTTAACCCAAGTTGGTTTTGTCCTTTTAGCTCATCAACAACTACAACAACCTACTTTCAAGAAACCCTTGAAAGCTAGGTCAAACAAAAAGGATTTTTAGAGATACAATAAATAAAACACAATAAACTCTCTTTAAAGAGTAGAAAGTGAAGCTTTGAGGCTCTAGTTGATGCTTGTCTTGTCTTCTCTTTAGAATCTTCTTCAAGCTCTCTTTTTGTAAGGATGAAAGGATAGGCTTGTAAGCTTTTTCAGGGAATCTCTCCTTTTATGGCTTTTGAAGTGATGTTCTTGAGGGAATATTGACTTTTGAGCTTTCAATGGAGTTTAATACTTTATGAATGAGTTTGGTGAAGCTTAAATACTTCAAAAACTTCCAAAAAATGGTTTGAGATCGTTGGAGGATCGAAACTAGCCATTGGGAGCTTGAAAAGATAAATCTATAACTCAAAATAATAGATCCGTTAGAGCTGTCAGACCTCGTGAGTCGACACTTGACTTCCAAGTGTCGACACTTGGTCCTCAGGTGTCGACACTTGGTCCTGCGGGTGTCGAAACTTGAATTTCAGGTATCGACACTTGAAGCATAGGTGTCGACACTTGACCCAAAAACCCTTAGAATGGCATGTTCTGGATTTTCAAAAAGTCTCAGGCCTTGAGTTGACACTTGGATTCCAGGTGTCGACACTTGTGTCTCAGGTGTCGACACTTGGCATGCCAGTCAAGTTTTTTGTGTGCCATTCACTGAAGTGTCGACACTTGCAATTGCTTGAGTCGACACTTGGATCTGAAAATGTCAAAATGAGTGCCAAATGATCCAAAAACATAAGAATATATAAATGAACTTTAAATGCACTAATGTAAATAATAATTGAACATTTTTGAAACCTTTTTCATGGTGAGAAGACTTCCTAAAACATGAGTTTCGTCCAGCTTCAAGATACTATCCTTTGGAGAATTTGAGGTGCCTGTATCCTGAAACTCAAAACTACATTTGAAACATTAGTACAAAATAGGTACTCAACATTTTGTTAATCATGAAAATCAAGGGCAAACCCAACAACTTGAATGCCCACTTGTGGACCCAACCTTAAACAAGCTCGTGCCCAACTTCAGGTTGACTTGAGCTTGTGAACCAGTTCAGCTAATTGCAGGACCCATTGACCAAATTGGCCAAGATACATGACTAAAATAAAAATTGAAACCAAGTACATGACTCAAAAGTAAATTGCTCAGGCTTGAAGCCCTATTACAGGACCTAACAGATTAAAATCCTACTCAAAGATCCATAGAGGATTGAGGAGCCTCTATTTAATCCCGGTGCCCACACCATAAACACTGAAGCCTATTTAGAGGAGAATTGGAGGTGCTAGATAAGCCTTCTCATCAGCCTATGATAAGCATTTCAATTTATTAAATAAGACTCTTCATATAGAAAGAGTCTTATTAATGATGCATCATGACCTTTTGTGCGTGAACTACCTAATTCAAATCCCTTCAAAAATTATCTGACTTCTCCACTTGCCACTTGTCCTTTTTCCATTATAGAGTAGCCGAGGGATGTGGCCTTTCCAAGGAAAAAATCGGTCATAAGAAGTTGCCCAAAGCAGAAGGACTCTGCTTCTCATATTTGCGCCAAATGAAGAGTCGCAACTCTTCATTTGCACCAAGACACTTCCACCAAACTTCCTTTTGTTTTGACTAGTCAAAAGCCATTCAAATGGCATGGAGATGAGGCTAAGGGGTGCCTTGCTTCATCTAGAAACAAAGTCCCAAAGCAGGATTTTAGGTCCTTTCTACGCCCATTTATTTCTTGCACATAAAATAAGTTGGCGCCAATTATGTAGAGTCGCTACTCTTCACTTGTTGTCAACATTTTTCATGCCATATGCCACCTTTGAACAAGTCAAAATATATGCAATATGGGTGATATTTGAAAGGGCATTAAATCTACTTTCTGACCATATAATTTGTTTTCAGATAGGAGGTCTATTGGTCCATCTATGTCCTCCTGAATGCTGAGGTATCACTTAGGCGCCAAGAGTACCATGCCATTGGGACTCTTCATATATGGCACATAAAATGTCCAAAAGATATCAGATAAAATCTGATAAATTTGTCCTACTTAGGACACAACCCAATTTAGGTCTCCCATAAATTGGTTAGTCCATTTAGTAACCTTTCAGACCCAATTCAATTGGGTTAAAAGATTAGGTCAGCATACACATGCTAGTGTACAATATAGCTAACCAATTAGGATCCCTTGACCCTAATTAAATGTCAATTAACTTCCTAGGCCAATTCCCAAATATGTGTGACCCTCTAGGTTCCATATCTAGCCAGTAGTAGGTCTAGGTCTGAGCCAATTCAATCCAATCGAACCCGATTGACCTAATTAGGTCAAATTGAGCTAACCTAAGTTGCCAATTCGAATCAGCTTTTGAATTGACTCATGAATTCAATCCAATTGATACATGATAACCCACAAGCTATGATTGACATCTAGCAACATGTCATGCCTATGCAAAAGATGAGAAATTTGGTGGAAATTACCAAAATACTTTTCAGCGAAAAGCTACCGTGCAATTCAATCTTTCGATCTCCCTTTATCCTGATTAAGTGATGGGCATGGATAAATGTCAAACCTTAACACTTAATCATTTCAAATCTCTATTCAATAATGAAGACTATGCTGATGATTGATTAGAAACCACTTCTAATCTCTTTCTACTTTGATCAATGATTTCCTGAGTCATCAATCGAAGAGATTACTTGGGATAACAATTCCTTTTACTAGGAATGATCGATTCCTTGTTGGTCCACTCACATCCTTCATACACCTTCCACCATATCAGAGAACACCCTGTATATGACTCAATGTCATGAATGAGTATGAACCAAACATGGCTTAGTGTGCATAAGGAACCATGGTGACCTCAGGTCTAAAGATCACTTGCATAACTCCCACTATGAGAACTATCTTTTGACAAGTAGTAAGACTTCCATAAGATAGTCTTGGTGTAGAACAGTTCAGTGAACTCATACCCTAATGCGTACCCTTATCCTTGTATCAGTGTCTCTACACAAGTGGCTGTGAGACCAACCACCCTCTCCATTGAGCATACATAGGATAATCTAGTATTTTTGGAAGCATCGATCCCCGAATTGATGATCCAATGACTACGAATATTTTTAGATTAGGGTTTATAAGAACTTAGGTCTCACCATTATGATCTCCATCATAACCCTAATTTCATTACCCTAACCTATGGGGTTCATCATAATCTTTAAGTAAGACACAGCAGTATGATGAAGTAAAAAATGCCTTTAATAATACAATAATATCATACAAGAGTTGGAAGATTATAAAAATGCCCTTATAGAGATTGGCTTTTAGGATACCTTTTTTTTAATCTCCCACTTGCACTAAAGCTAATCGCCCTTGTATTTTATACCCATACAATCTAAGTGGCGATCTAACTACTGCTGAGGTAGTGCTTTAGTGAATGGGTCTGCTATATTGTTCTTTATATATATACTCATTCAATGATAATATCTTGTCCTTGAATGAGGTGGAAGCATATTAGGATGTGCTTGGGCTTATTATGAGACCTTGGTTCCTTAACTTGCATAACAACTCCACCAGTTGTTTTATAGTAGGAACCATGCCCGATTTCGTGATGAATTTCTTCATTCACACATCTTCACTTATGGCTTCACATGCAGCTATATACTCTGCCTACTCACTGCACCACCATATAGGGTGAAGACATACATTGATATGGATTTGCCATCATCTGGATCTGATTGAAAACTAGAATCCATATATCCTTCTAGTTTCAACTCTGATCCTCCATATATAAGAAAAATATCTTTAGTCCTTTTTAGGTACTTAAGAATATTTTTTACAGCTTTCCAATGATCCTCTCCTGGATCTGCCTGGAACCTGCTTACTATGCCCAAGGCATAAGCAACATCAGGCCTAGTACATAACATGGCATACATAATTGATCCTACAGTCGAAGCATAAGGAATCATAGCCATCCTCTCTTACTTCCATCCATGTTGAATCTCTTCAACACTAAGTCAATGTTCCTGGATTGGGATAAGCCTAGCATCTTCTTAGACCTATCTCTATAGATCTTTATACCTAGTATATAGGATGCTTCTCCCAAATCCTTCATGAAAAAATTTGATGATAGTCAAGTTTTGACTGATTGTAATATTAGGATATCATTCCCAATGATTAGTATGTCATCAACATCCAAGACCAAGAAAATAAGTGCGCTTCCACTTGTCTTCTTATACACACATGGTTCATCCATATTTTTGATAAAACCAAACTCCTTAATTGTTTCATCAAAGTAGATGTTCCAACTCCTCGATGATTGCTTTAGTCCATAAATGGACTTCTTTAGCTTGCATACTTGGTTTGGTCTCCCACTTGAGACAAAATTCTCTGGCTATGTCATATAGACTTCTTTCTCAAGATTTTCATTAAGGAAAGTAGTCTTTACATCTATCTGCCATATTTCATAATCATGGTATGCTGCTATGGCAAGCAATATCCGAATGGACTTGAACATAGTCAATTCCATGTTTTTGTCTAAAATCTTTTGCCACCAGCATGGCCTTGTTGGTTTCTACTTGACCATCTACTCTTATCTTTTTCTTGAAGACTCATTTACACCCTATTGGATTAATTCCTTCAGGTGGATCTACTAAGGTCCAAACCTGATTGGAATACATGGAGTCCATTTCAGACTTCATGGCATTTAGCCATTTATCAGAGTCTTTTCTCTCGATAGCTTTCGAATAGGTCACAAGATCATCATCCTGAATGATACTGGCCTCATTGTCATCCCCGATGACAAAGCCATATCTGAGAGGTGCTCCCCATACCCTCTCTGACCTTCAGAGAGGAGGTGTGTGTTGTGGCTGTTCCTGATCTACAAGAACTTCTGGTTAAGAGATTTCATTCAAAGGCTCTTTAGGTTGTTGGTTTTGTACTTCACTTAGTTCAAGTGTTGTTTCACTACTTCTTTCTTGGATGAATTCTTGCTCCAAGAATGTAGCATGTCTACTGATAGATACCTTTTGTTTAGTAATATGATAAAAGAGATATCCAACACCCTCTTTGGGATAACCAACGAACTTACATTTGTTAGCCCTAGCATTTAACTTATGTCCAAATTATTCTTGACATAAGCATAGCAACCCCAAATCTTTAAGTACTTAAGATTTGGTCTTTTGCTATTCCATAACTCATATAGAGTGCTAGTCACTCACTTTGATGGTACCCTGTTTAAAATATAGGTAGCAGTTTCCAGGGCATATCTCTAGAAGGAAATGAGAAGATCTGTGAAGCTCATCATGGACCTCACCATATCTAACAAGGTACGATTTCTCCTTTCTGCCACACCATTTAATTGGGGTGTATAAAGAGGGGTCCATTCAAAGATTATGCCTTCATCCTTAAGATGGTTTAAAAACTCACCAAACAAGTATTCACCTTCCCGATCAGAATGAGGAGTTTTAATACTATGTCCAGTTTATTTTTCAACCATACTTTGATACTTTTTAAACTTATCAAAGGCTTCGGACTTGTGTTTCAATAGATATACATGACCAAACCTAGATAAGTCATTGATAAACGTGATGAAGTAAGAGTATCCACCTTTGGCCTGAGTTGTTATAAGTCCACACACATCAGTATGCACAAGACCTAATAACTCAGTTGCCTTATCCCCATGTTCAGTGAATGGAGACTTGGTCAATTTACCATTGAGACAAGACTCACAAGTTCCTAATGATTGAAAATCATAAGGGTCAAAGTAATTATCTTTGACTAACTTGTTTATCCTTGACTCACTTGTATGACCTAACCAGCAAAGCCAGAGAAATGTGACATTGACATTATCTCTCTTTTTTTTTTTGTTATCAACAAGTAATATTTTATCATTGAGTTCTAATATCAGAAGACCATTAATAAAATAATCATGTATGAATATTTTATTGCTATGAAGAATAGAGCAGCAATTGCTCTTTATATTTATTTCAAATCCTTGTTGTAATAACAAGGGTATTGATATAATGTTTCTTACAATATTCGGTACATAGTAACATTCTTCTTCTGGATGCTCTTCTTAAGGTTGAACTTCCTTTTCAAATCCTTTTTTATTTCCTGTTTCTTCTTCCTATCAATGAGAAAAAAATGAGCCTTATCTCCTTTTGAATGGCTTTCTATTGTCTTAAGCATGTTCTGTAGTTCAAGCAAAGAAATATTTAGTTTGTTCATATGATAATTAAGAGCAAATTGAGAGAAGGAATCTGGGAGTAATTACATGATCAAGTCCTGATTGAGTTCACTATCCATTACAAACCATAATTGACCTAATCAGGTGATTAAGTCAATCATTTTCAAAATGTGGGTTTGTACAAATGAACCCTCACTCATTCGTGCATGGAACAACTACTTTGATATCTCATACTGAGCAGTCTTACATTGCTCTCCATAGAGCTCCTTTAAATTGAGCAATATGGACTGAGGTTCCATTCCTTCATGTTGCCTCTGAAGCTCATTGCTCATCGAGGCTAACATGATGCACCTGATAGTTATGCTATCATTTTGCCACATTTTATGTGTGGCCCTTTCTTCATTGGAAGCATCCTCTCCAATTGGCTCTGGATCTAGAGAATCAAGAATATAAGAAAGCTTCTCCTGAGTCAATACTATCCTCAGGTTCCTTAACCAATCCATATAATTGGGACCGGTCAACTTATTGGCATCTAAGATGCCCCGTAGTGATAAATTTGAAGCTATATTAAATCCTACAATTAATTAAGAATAATATAAGAAAACCACTCAAGATGACATTCATAACTAGATAAGGACTTTATATCTAATTATGTCTCCCACTATTTTATTCAAATACCATAACCCTCACTTATGGTAAGCGAGAAACCTTACCAGGTTTCTGTAGTGGGGTTGAGATCCCAATTCCTCATGAGTGCCTTGTGTTACACAACAAACACTCATGAGTTCAAAGGTAGGACTTCCTTTCTAATTGCAACCCATGCAATTCTCAACAAATGAACTGCCTCTAAGACACTTATAGTATTGTGTTACACAACAAACTATAATATCCTTGTTTAGTCAGACCCTTCATTTCTGTATAGCCATGATTGAATAATGTTGCCCTTGTGTTACACAACAAAGCAACAATTCTAATCATGCTATAAAGCACTAAGTGCACCAAGACAAATTTTATATCAAACCCTAGAGTAGGCCTTGTGTTATGCAACAAACACACTATAGTTTTGATATTAATTTGGCATAGCATGAAGGAAGGTAAATTGTAGTGTGCTTAATCAATTAGCATTTCCAATTTAAGGTCTAGATATAGCCAGTTTGGCCAGGTAAATGGAAGGGGTGAGGGGGTCCTCCTGTTGCTTTTCTTAGATACCAATTGAATTGGCCAGGTCAGACAACGGAACCATATAAAAATCTCATTCCCTTTACCTTCGCAGAACCACTTGCATAGATACCAATTGGCTGATCAAACCCTAATCGGTTATGCATCATGATTAACTTTACACTACGACTAAATATGATTTTAATAAGGGCTTTTAATGGTCTCAAAACACATCCTAACTAATCATGTCAACATAATAATAAAACTATCAACCAAGCATATTAGCCCTAATAT
Source organism: Areca catechu (assembly GCA_021397845.1). NCBI lineage: Eukaryota > Viridiplantae > Streptophyta > Magnoliopsida > Arecales > Arecaceae > Areca > Areca catechu. The sequence continues at coordinate 137,147,313 of CM038053.1, read as the reverse complement.
GCATATATAACATATTTATTTCAATCATCTGCTCATATCACTTGTTCATGGGATATGGCCACAGTGGCACCCTAACATGCCATAGAAGACTTCATTGAATGGAAAGAGAGGGCCTTTAAATCTTACTTTGCTTCTATGACCGGACGGCCATGGTGACTAACCCAATCCGAAGCTGTTACTAAGATATAACATATCATATATATGTCTTTAAACTAAATCATGCATAAAAAATATGATAACATAACATATGATCATATTTTCCTATTATCACATAGCATTCCTTAATTCAAATGACCATTGATTGAATAAAATAAGGGGGCTTTGATACCACTATTGGGTTTCTAAGGATTTCTATGGCACAGCAGAATAATGATTTAAAAAAAGTTCATTTACTAGAAAACCTTAAGCCCAAGACCCTTATTCACTACAATCAATTGATGCAGAACGAATGCTCTGATACCAAAAGTGATGCAGAACGGATATGTGGAATGCAGAAGCAAATTAAAATTAATATATTTTTTTTTATATATATTTTTAGAAGTCAGCTTTGACTCAAAGGAAAGATAAACTAATGTTGAAAGAAACTAAGAAATGACAGAAAGCACAATTAAAAGGAGTGGATTATCAGAGTAACTCAGAAGTAGGATCGCTGGGGATTGAGAAACCCCCAGATCTAGGGTTTGCTCTGAGTTTTCAACGAAACAGACAAAGTGAAAAGGGAAGGTTCTTGTTACCTAGCAGTGATATCTCTCCATTTGGTGGAAAAAGACTCTCTCGAGCAGATTATTGGATCCCGGGAGTCAAGGTATCTTCGCAATGGATCCTCCAATAATGGTCCTTGGCAAAGTTGGCCTCTTCTTGAACCCTGGATCCTGGAGAGAGAAAGAACAAGGTTAGGAACAAGAGACTCAGGGAAGAGAGTTACCAGAGTAGAAGAAAGGATGGGATCTGAAGGCCTTCAGCTGATCTGGAACTCCTAGGCTGCGGATTTGAGACTTCTTCTCCTGGATCTGCTGGATGGACTTTGAAGCAGTGGTAGCTGACTTGAAGATGGCTGGACTAGGGTCCTGGTGGTCGGCCACCCTTTGGAAGAAGAACCTTGGAGATGGTGTAGAGGCTAGGGTTTGGTGGTGGTGGAGTAGAGATGGGTGGACTAAGCTAGGGTTTTGGGGTTGGAGATCTCACACCTCCTCAAGGTTCCTAGGGAACCCGGATTTACTCCCTTACAGAGCTCAACACTCAGAATAAGTGCGGAAGAACAAGACTTTGCTAAAAAACAAGGGATTTCATTCATAAGATTTCATAAGATAAGTTCAAGTTACAAAAGGGATCTAATATATAGACCTATAAGAAAAATCAAAACCATACAAGTTCCCATGTGGGACTAATAGGACTAATCTACACTTTAGGCATCAAATTCTCTTCTCTTGGCCAACCAAGACTCCTTCCATGAGTGAGCGGTCCAAAAACTCCAAGAAAACTTGAAAATCATCTCCAAATGGCAGGTTATGGGGGTGTCTCCTAGTATCTCTCCATGAATCAAGGATTTTCCCTTCATGGTTTGGCTCTTTTGGACACCTCCTAGTCTTGCTCCACAAGTTTAGGCTTCTTCTTTTCTTGGCTTTGGCACTTTAGGAAACTTTTGGGTGCCTCCTTGATTTTCTCCCCAAGACATGCTCTCTTCCCTTTTATAACTTGGATTTTTATGGAACATTGTGGGGCACCTCCTTGATCCTCTCTTCAGGAAAAATTCTTTCCATCCTGGCTTGGGTTTATCTGGAAAGAAGTTGGCTCCTCCTTGGATTGAGGTATCTTGATGGATTTCTCCCCCAAGTGTTGCAAGAAAAAGGGGAACTTACTTCTTATGGTGTGGGGACCAAAGACACTGGATGGAGATGTGGCAGGGAGTGTGGCACCCACTTGTAGCTGGACCATGGAAGAAAAAATGTGGCACCCTATGGCAAAGGGAATGGCGCCAACCTGGACCTGGACTTGGACTGAGTCAATATGACTCAACAAAAATTGAAATGACAAAATTACAGACTCAAAATTGGATTGATCAGGTCAATCCTTATTACAAACCCTAATTTTCTCGGGCAAGGTCAATCAGAGATCCAGATGGAACCCTGAAGTCTTCTTCTGATTTGGTGCCCGCACCAGCCATGATGGAAAATGTTGCCCTTGTATTACATAACAAAGCAATAATTTTCAACCATGCCATAAATCACCAAGTGCACCAAGATAAATTTTATATCAAATCCTAGAGTAGGCCTTGTGTTACACAACAAACCTACTATAGTTTTGATATTAATTTGGCTTAGCATGAATGAAGGCCAATTATAGTATACTTAATCAATTAGCATTTCTAGGTTAAGGTTTAGATATGATCAAATTGGCCAGGTAAGTAGAAGGGGTGATGGGGTCCCCCCGTTGCTTTCCTTAGACACCAATTGAATTGGCCTAGTTAGACAACAGAACCAATTAGAAACCTCATTCCCTTTACCTTCCCAGAACCACTTGCCTAGATACCAACTGGCTGATCAAATCCTAATCGATTTTGCATCATGATTAAGTTAATACTATGACTAAATATGATTTTTATGAGGTCTTTGATGGTCTCATACACATCCTAAATAATCATGTTATCATGTTTATAACAACAAGTATAACAATAGCTTATCAATCCAGCATATGCATAGTATGATTAACAAGCATATTTATCTTAATATGCAAAATCATAGCATGATTACACATTACTCCGTTCACCTTACTTATTCATAGGATATGGCCACAGCGGCACCCCTACATGCCATAGGAGACCAATTGAATAGGAAGAGAGGGCCTATAACCCTACTTGAACCTTATAACCGGATGGCCATTGTGACTAACCCAATCCAAAGCAGTTACTAGGATAACACATATTACTTACATGCATTTGAATTGCATCATGCATAGCATCATACAATAACATGCATTATTCATGATAGAATTCACTATCAAATATAGATTAGGATTTAAGTATAACAACCCCTAACCAATGGTAAGCATCATATTATTTTTATCTTACATAATCATGCAACATTTCATTGAACCCTAGTTATTGGCATGCATCAAAACATATGATCAAACTAACTATCTCATAAGCATTTGATCTCTCATTTGACCATTAATTTAATGAAATAAGGGTCGCTCTGATACCACTAAAGGGTTTCTTAAGGGTCTTCTATCATAAATGAACACTAGATTTCAAAAATTTTACACATAAATCCTTTATAGGCTAGAAACCCTAATCCCAAGATCCCCTTATTCATGTACAACTAATAAGTCACTAATAAAGGTTATGATAAATACCTGGAATGCTGTTTTCCACTCTTTTCCACTAGTCTCACAAGTGTAAGCCCTCCAATGATGATCCAAATAGAAATTGACCCAAGGAAGAACTCCTACTACAGTTGCTTGCTTGACTAGGACTCTTTATGACAGCCTTCTGGACCTTCTCTTTTGTAGGACACCATACCCTGCTGTAGGGAACTCTGAATACTCTCCAAATCCACTTTTGGATCTAGGATTGCCCTCCTGTATGACACACTAGGCTTATGTCTTAAAAACTAAGACATGTCAAAGTAGGAAAAACCTTGTCTTGACAAGTTTTTTGTATTGAAAAGGAGGGAGGGAGAGAGACTATCAATATTTCTTCCGATGGAAAATCTTATCTCATACTTAGATTACCACCCCCTATTTATAGAATTAAGAGGGGCGTGTGATATGGCTAGTCACTATCTTATTAGAAAAGTTTTTTCAAGACCAAAGTGTAGTGATCTGGTTGAGAAAACTTATCTTAATAAAATTCTTCATGCGTCTAGATGCATATCTATGTCCCCTCCATTTCCAGACTTAATCCCCACTTGCCACATGGCAAGTAATGGTCAATATAAATCCAAGAGGTGTCAATTCAATTCAAAGCATCAAAGATAATGAAGAGTCCTGACTGTAGAAGGACTCTACCTCATACCGCGCGCCATATGAAGAGTTGCAACTCTTCACGCACGCGTGCCTTTCATTCAATCTCCACAGTAATTCAAATATATTTTACCGGTCAATCAGTCTGAGGCATGAGGATGTGTGCCAAGAGGAGTCCAGATGAATTCAGTAAGAGAGATTCATCTATAGAAGGACTCTTGGTCCTTTCTGCACCCTCCTTTCCTTAGCGCCCGCAACCTTGCGCCCAAGCATCCCAACCGACTTAGACTCTTGTCCAAGTGGCACAAAATATCCAAAATAAGTCAGATAAAATCTGACATAGGCTTCCTTAATTAATACATGTCCTAATTTAAGTCTCCCTTAAATTGGTTGATCAATTTAGCAAGTAACTAGACCCAAATTAACTTGGGTTAGGAACTAGGTTAGCCTACACATGCTAGTGTGCAATCTAGCTAACCAATTAGGATCCCATGACCCTAATTAAATTATGAATGACTTTCTTGGCCAACTCCCTAATGTGTGTGACCCTTTGGGTTCCACATCTATCTAGAAATAGGTCTAGGTTTAAGCCGATTCGAACCAATTGAACTCGATTGACCTAATTAGGTCAAATTGAACTGACCTAAGTTGCTAATTCGAACTATCCATCGAATTGACTCATGAAACCAATCCAATTGATTCATGAATACCTACAAGATATGATTGACATCTAGCAATGTGTCATGCCTATCTGAAAGATAAGAAATTTGGTGGAAAGTATCAAAATACCCTTCAGTAGAAAGCTACCATGAAATTCATCTTTCGATCTCCCATTATGCCGATTAAGTGATGGGTATAGATATATGTCAAATCCTAGTACTTACTCATTTCAAATTTCTATTCGATAATGAAGACTCAGTCGATGACTGGTTAGAAACCAATTCTATTCTCATCCTGCTTTGATCAAAGACTCTTTGAGTCATCAATTGAAGAGATCACTTGGGACAACAATTGCTCTTACAAAGAATGATCGATTCCTTGTTGGTCCACTCATATCCTTCATACACCTTCCACCATATCCGAGAACATTCCGTACATGACTTACTGTTATGAATGATTATGAACCAAAACAAGGCTTAGTGTCCAGAAGGAACCATGGTGATCTCAGGTCTAATGATCACATGCACAACTCCTACTTTAAGATCTATCTTTTGACAAGTAGTAAGACTTCCATAAGATAGTCCCGGTGTGGATCAGTTTAGTGAACTCAGACCCTAATGAATACCCTTATCCTTGTATTAGTGTCTCTACACAAGTAGCCGTGAGACCAATCACCCTATTAACAGAGCATACATAAGATAAGCTAGTCTTTCTAGACTTATCGATCCCCAAACCAATGGTCCATCGACTAGGAACATTTTAGGTTATGGTTTATAGGAACTTAGGTCTCATTATTATGATTTCCATCATAACCCTAATTCCATTTTGCCTCAACCTATGGGATTTATCATAATCTCTAAGTAAGATATAGTAATATGATGAAACTATATGATTTTATTAATATTTTAAATGTCATACAGGAGTTGGAAGATTACAAGAAAATGCCCATACATAAGATTGGCTTTTATGGCACTTTCGTTTCATGTGAGCCCTAATTCATGCAAGCCCTAGCCATCCCAAAGCACTCTCTTCCAAACCATAACATGCCAAGGAGAGGAAGCTCTAAGCCATCCATCAGCAAGAGGCCTTCTTCCCCCTCTAGCCGCCAATAGCAGAAACCCTAATTCCCTCTATTACTAACCCTAGTTTTTTTCTTTTTCCTTCTTATTTGTTTTCTTGCTAACCTCTGATGCTTGCAGAATCCTCGTGGTATTCACCTCCAACGAGGAGGCCTTCTTTACCTCCTGGACCGGTCCAAGATAGCTCCCTGAATTGAGGAACTGAAGGATTGTCTTCCAGGCGACAATCCCGAGTGCTATGTGACCCCTTCATCGACAGGATCTTCGAATTGATGCTTGGTAAAATCCATCCCCCTCCTAATTTTTGATATGCTGAAGGTACGCTATCCTAACCAGGGGATTTTCAATCTATGAGATCCTTTCTTTTATTATTTTGCATGAGTTCTTATGCGGGTAGGTTTGATCTTGTCATTACAAGTTTACCTGCTACACTTGATTTCGGGACATTAGCCTGCAAATTAAAATTCTAAAAAAATCATAAAAAAAATTAGTTTCTATTATCCTGCTATCATGGAGTCTTAGGATCATCCTGCATCATTTGGTATCAGAGCATGTTTTAGGGCTAGTTTTTGCATCCCGTAATTCTCATACATGGTCTATTATTTTTACTGTTTCTACATGCAGATAGATCATAAAACCCTAATTCTTATTTTTATGGATTTTTAATAATTGATAGTATTTTTAAATATTTTCTCATTATTTATTTTGATCTATAGAATTTTTTCACACCTATTTTCTTTTGCCCTAGAAACTTCTGCATCTTATCTTTACATTAGGGTTATGATTTTTGGTCTATTTCATCAACTTAGGTATTTTATTTTTCATTTAAATCTACATGACATACTCTCTATTTAGTCTTGATAATTATCATAATTTTAAATTATTTTTACCAAAACAAAAAAATATAAAAATTTTTGCATCTTAGAAACCCAAACTAAAATCCTGAGTTTTCTGCACATAGTTTGAAACCCTAGGAGTTGTATCATCATCTAGTTTTTATCTCTATATCAAATTTTCTAGGGATCATCATCACCATCCATCCTATATTATGTAATTTTTTCAAATTTTTTCTACATCGTAAACCATGTCAAATTCTATATCAAACAGAACCCTATTTTTTTGATTCTGTGATTTTTGCACACCTGACTGAACCTAACCTAATCAAATGCCAAACCCCTCAAATCCCAAGACAAATTTTGTTTACTAACTTAATCAACTAAAACCTAACTTGCCATCTCATAAAAAGATTAGAAAAAAACATATATTTTTTTGATTGTTGTTAGATTGCATCAGGATCATCGAATGTTCATCATCTTCTCAAACTAATTTAGGGGCATTTCTCTATCTCAGATTAGGGCAAGAGGTCATTACCTGTCCTGGGCCCAAAATAACCACCATCATCTGAACCAAAGACTTAATTAAAATTAATTAGACTTAATCTGCTTTAGATAGCTAAGTGACACCAATAGGTCGGGTCCGAATTGTGTGGGCAAACTAGTGCACTCAATTCTCCAACTATTACTAGAAACTGGTGTCTAAGGCTAAGGGTCCAGAGTCAAACGACCGAAGCAATGTTGTGGTTCCTTAATTGGGGCCCTACGAAAGCAGGGGTGCCTCCCACACTCCCACCCCCTACCTAGCCAATGGAAGGATTAGTCGTTGAGTTGGGTATAAGTTGAGTCAACCCACTCAATTTTGGCTCTAGGTCTAGCAAACCCTAGAACGTACTGATCCTTGCATGCTTGATTGCACCATACCACTTTGAGTGGTTGATTAAATGACCATCAGGTCAGGAGTCTAGTACAACTTGTCTAAGCCCAAACCTAGTTCAACCATGGAACCCAATCTTGAAACACTTTTAGAAGCCATGAATGAACAGATGGTTGCCCAATAACCACCTAGATTAACCAATCAAATACCCAAACCCAAAATCAGTTTGCCTTGATGAACTTCAAGTTTGACCAATCCAATACCCAAATAAATCAAAGACTTGATAATTGACCCAAACAAACAATCAAGCAACCAATAGGATCGACCAATTAACCCATAGGCTAGATCAAGTAAAAAACCGACTACATACCATAGAAAGAACCCAAGAGTCTAATACTGAACTTGATCCTGATCCATCCTGTTCCACTTCTCATAACCCTATGGGAGCCCAAAATCAAGACCAATTTATAGAGCCCAACCCTAGGAGAACCCAGTACTAGGGCCAATTTATGGAACCTAATCTTAGGATAGCCCCATTCCAGGAACCCTACCAGGATCCTAACCCTAGGAGGCCCAATCATGATGACCAAAACCTTGATGAGAGAATCCTTAGGAGCATCAGAGTATATCCACCCCTTTTTGATGGCACCGTGGATCCCAAGGTCTACATAGATTGGGAGGGAGGCATGGAGCAATATTTTAAATCGTATGCCTTGAGTGATGAAAGAAAGTGTCAATTTGCCAAGCTTAAGTTAACCGATCAAGCTAGGTTATATTGGGAACATGTAGAGCACCTCACTAGACAAAGAAATGATCCACCCATTGCCACATGGGAGGACATGAAGCTAAAATTTAGAGAAAAATATGTTGCCCCATACTACCAACAATATCTCCTAGATCAATGGCAAAGATTAAAATAGGGAGCCAAGACTGTAAGGGAGTATATAACCCAGTTTGATGAATGTGCCCTTAGGTGTGCCCTAGATGAACCTGAATCAATGACTTTATCTAGGTTTAGAGCTGGCCTTCATGAGGATATCCAAAGAGAACTGTACCTAAGGGGAGTTAAGCATATAGACCAGGCCTATCTGATAGCTGAAAATTTTGAGAGGTTCCAAAAAGCACCGTTAGCCCGTCGACCTGAGACCTTTAGGGCAAACACTTCTAGTTTTAGACCCAACCAGAATCTAGGTTATTCTGGCCAACCCAACCCTAACTTAACTCGACCTAACTCCAACTATGGCCGACCTAATCCTAATCCAACCCATCCCAACCCTAATCCAACCAGACCCAATCTCAACCCAACTCGTTCCAACCCTAACCCATCTCGTCCCAACCCGAGTCTGAGTCAACCCAGTTCTAGCAATTATGCATCCTCTAGGAATGACAAGGGTAAGGCACAAGAATTTCAAAAAGCCCCAAGCCCCAGCCCCAATGCCTACTTTAGATGCAACAAGGTAGGTGACTATGCTAGCCAATATCCCACCAAATCTTTAAACATAGAGGAGCTTGGGGAAGAGCTTGAACCAAATGATGAATAGGAAGAAGAGGTTTATGAAGCCGAGGCAGACTTGATTGAGGAGTATGAAGGAGATGAGGAGGAATTTGATCAGTCTGACTTAGTAGGGGTAGTTAGATGCATCCCATCCCAAACCAAGATACAAGAAGATTGGCGTAGGACTAGCATCCTACAAACTTTTGTAAAAATTGGGGATAAGGTATGCAAGATTATAATAGATAGTGAAAGTTGTGTCAATGCCATCTCTATCGATACAATTAAATCATTAGGATTGATCCCAGTTCCCCATCCTAGCCCCTATAGAGTCTCATGGATAGATTCCATATCCATTCCAACCAAGTCTAGGTGCTAAATCTTGATTAAACTATAACATTATGAGGAGAAGATTTGGTGTGATATCCTTTTCATGGGAGCCAGTAGTATCATCTTAGGTTGACCATGGCTTTACGATCATGATGCATCCCTATTTGGTTGAACCAACATCTGTACCTTTAGTCACCATGGAAAGAAATTTGTAATTCATTTGACTCAACCCAGGGAGCCAGTTAGGAGAGATTCTAGCAGACTTAAGGAAAATAAACCAGGAGTTCATATAATTAAGGCTAATCTTGAGCCCATTGATGGATCTAAAGAGGATAGTGATGAGTTGAGTCCAGAAGATGAATTAGACAGTGAACCGATTGAGGAGTTAAAGGGAAATGATCCTAAACCCACTATAACATTTGAAGAACAAGTGACTGAGCCTGGATCAAACATTATAGATGAAATTGGGGGTTCATAAGAGTTGTTGATAGAGGAAATCTAGGTAGAAGTCTCTAAGGAACAACCCCAGGAGATAGATGCAGGTAGTAAAATAATATCTAGTTTTGAGTCCAATTGGTGTGGGCACCAGGATCAGATAGAGGCTCCTTAACCCTCTGTGGATCTCGGATTAGGATTTTTAATTTGCTGGGTCCTGTAATAAGGCTTCAAGCCTGAGCATTTTATTTTTTTGAGTCATGTATTTAGTTTCAATTTTTTTTGTTTTAGTCATGTACCTTGGTCAATTTGGTCAAGTTGGGTTAATGGGTCCTGTAGTTAGCTAAATTGGTTCAAGCTCAAGTCTACTTGAGGTTGGGCTCAAGCTTGGTGAGTATTCAAGTCAAGCTTAGTTGTTGACGGTTCAAGCAATCTCCCCACGCTAAGTAGGAGCACCACTTCAATTCATGGAGTGCCACTTCATCTGTGCCATGTGGCGTGAAGAAGCACCACAACACCAAGTCATGTTGGGTAGCCAAGGCAAGAGGGAAACTCCAAAGTCAATGCCATGTGGATACCCCATCAAGCATCCCCTTGATCCAAGCCAACCACTTCCTCCCTTCCCTCTCCATATCAAGCCTCTCTCCATAGAAGCATGATCGACCAAGGAAGGATCCTAAAGTCAACTAAGCATCCCATGATTCTTAAGGACAAGATCCTTTCGTCATTCCCCCACGTCAAGCCTTTCTCCATAGAAGCATGGTTAGCCAAGGAAAGAATGAAAGGTCAAATGGGTGCCCAATGATTCTTGAAGACATGATCCCTTCCTCACTCCTCGAATCAAGCTTCCCACCTAATCAAGGCAGGCCAAAGGAGGATTTCAAGAGTCAAATTCAGATTTTTAGGTGCCTCTTTGATGATGGCTTGTAACCTTTTCTTTTGAAATTTGAATGGGACTTAGGAGCCTATATAAAGGGCCCTACCCCTTTGTAAGAAACTAATTTTTTATGAATGAAAAAGTGAGTTCTTCTTCCATTAGCCCTTGTCTTCTTAGACTAGGAACTCCGTGAGAGAGTGCCTTTGTCCTTCGGGACATCAAAGGGTGAGAGGCCCTAAGTTACCATCCTCCTATGCAAGCCACTTTCCATCTTCAAGCTGAGATGCCACCTCGAAGATCCACCTAGATTCCCAATGAGAAGAGCCCTCCTCGATAACCAACTTCGACTCCTTTCCCAACACTTCCTACTTTCTTATACCCCTATTTGCTATTTCTAATCTTTTACTTGGTTGCTTGCAGGTCCTCCAGGTGCCATGGATAAAGGATTCGGTCTCCCTTTCCTTCGGGACCATCGAACGAAAAGCCGGCGAATCCGTAGGGTTGAAGGCTTGATCCTCCAGGCCGCATCCACGAGTGTGAGCTCGACATCGGATGCGTCAGAATCTTCAAGATTTGCACTCCCTAGTCTCCTAAGTAGGTATTGATTTAGAGCTAAGTCCTACAGGGTTTCTCAATCCTGGGGTCCTCTCTTCATCATTGTTTAGGGGCTAAGCTTGCATGCTAGAAGTTTCTTGTGCTTATAGAACCTCTAGATCTAATCTTTGCTTGACTTCGGCAATCAAAAAATCTCTTAAAACCTAAATCACAAAAGAAAAAAATTCATTTGCATATCCATCTCATCATTAGTATAGTCCCGCATCATCTTAGTCCCACATCAATTTTTGGTATCAGAGCCTAGTTAGGACTTAGTTCTCTTTAAGTACTCTGATCGGGTGCTTCACCATGGCCGTTCGGTCATAGAAAAAAGTAGGGCTGCAAGATCCTCACATCCCATTCAAAGGAGATTTCCTATGGTGTGTAGGGGTGCCGATGTGATTGACCTTTGAAAGGAAAAACAAGGAGATAGATTTTAAATCCTAGAAAAAAGTTTTGCATCATTAGATTTCAACATCATTAAAATTTCTGCATTTTTCCAACCCAATACATAGTCTGCTATTTTAGTTGTTTCAGCCTGTAGGAATCTTTGATTTTGCTAATTTTTATTTTTCTAGATTCCAAGTAATTGAAAGTTTTTTCAAAATTTCTTCAGATTTTATTTCAGTCTATATATTTTCTACATGCATGAATACTCTCTGAGAACAAATTTGCTATGAAATTCTTGCAAGTGCATTTCATCATACTTCCATTTCCATATAGTTTAATTTTGCACTTTAGGTTCATATTATTTAATTTCAGTATCTTATATTTTTGCTAATATACATCGAAACACAAAAAAAGAAACTTAAATACATTTCATTGGTCATGTGTATGCCATCATCTACATAATTGACTTAAGGTCATTACCTTTCCTTGGCCCGAAAACCACCAACATTCATTTCAAACCTAAGCCTAACCTAAAATCAATTAGTAACCTAATAACTTAGGGACATCTGTGAGTTGGGTTTAACCATTGTGGGGAAGCTAGTTCATGCAACCCTTCAATTGATATCGGGAAGCTAGTGTCTAAGGCAAGAGGTTTAGTGTCAAATGACCTAAGTGGTATTGTGGCTCCTTAATTGGGTCCTTGCGAAAGCAAGGAGGGCCTCCCACACTCCCACCTCTTACTTGGCTAGTGAAAGGGCTAGTTGTTGTGCCGTGTGTAGTCTAAGTTAACCCATTCTATTTAAACTCCTAAGTCTAGCAAAACCATAGCACCGTTCTTTGTGTGTTACATATCGACTAGGTCAGGAGTCCCGTATCACCCACACAACTTTCAGTTAGGTGAACCCATGGAGAAGAACCTCGAGAATCAAATGAGGCTCATCACTGAACGACTAACCATGTTGACCCAATGATTTGATGAGTTTGAAACCAGGATAGGAACTCTGGAAAAGGGAAAGGGTCCACCCACTAAACTTGAGTCTGATTCACCTCCCCACCCTAGGGAATCCCCTCGACATGATCCCTCTTTAGAGGTTGAGCCCAGAAGAGTCCCACATCCTAACCCAATGCAAGAGACTCACCCTAGGAGACCCAATCTGGAGATCGTGGACCAGGAAGAGAAAGCCATTAGATATATTAGGCCAGAAGCACCTACCTTCGATGTCAATAGAATTCCAGAGAAGACCCATCCACATAACACATGTTTTAGATGTCATAAACTAGGGCATTTGCTAGCCAGTGCACCTCCAAAGCCTTACTTATGAAGAGCCAGTTGAAAACGAGTTAGAATCCATTGCTGAACCAGAAGGAGAAGTGTATGAAGCAGAGGATCAATTGTTGGAAGAATATGAGGGAGAGCAAGAACTGTTCGAGTCTGAAGAACTGTTAGGAGTAATTTGGTGCATCCTAACCCAGAACATAGTACAAGAAGATTGGCATAGGACTAATATCCTACAAACCTTTGTCAAGTTAGGGGACAAGGTGTGTAAGATCATAGTGGATAGTGGGAGCCGGGTCAACGCCATTTCCCTAAGTATTGTCAAATCCCTAGGATTGACCCTAGTTCCTCACCCCAACCCTTATAAGGTCTCATGGATAGATTCGACTTCCATACCTATCAAATCTGGATGCTGAGTCTTGATCAAATTGCAATCATATGAGGAGAAGATTTGGTGTGATGTCTTTCCCATGGGAGTCAGTAGTATTATCTTAGGTTGACCCTGGCTTTACAATCATGATGCCACCCTTTTTGGTCGAACCAATACTTGTGCCTTTAATCACCTTGGAAAGAAGTTTGTAATCAGTCCAACTCTACCTAAGGACCAGGTTAAAATAGGATCTAGTAGCCTAAATGAAAAGAAGCCTGGAATTAACTTGATCAAGGCCAAGGAGTTAAAAAAAGAGATTGCTAAGGGAGCCCCTATTTGGATCTTGGCCACCAAAGAAAATCATGAGCCAACCCAAAGAGAACACTCTCAAGAAGTTGTTGAGGCTCTGAAAGAATTTGAGGATATTTTTCTTGATGAATTACCTGATCAGCTACCACCCCTTAGGGACATCCAGCATGCTATAGACTTGGTCCCAAGAGCCACATTGCCAAACCTTCCTCACTATAGGATGAACCCCACCGAGCACTAGGAACTTCAGAAATAAGTGGGAGAATTACTTAGGAAGGGTTTCCTTAGGGAGAGCTTGAGTCCTTGTGCAGTCCCTGCATTGCTAACCCCTAAGAAAGATGGAACCTGGAGAATGTGTGTCAAAAGCAGAGCCATCAACAAAATCACAGTAAAATATAGGTTTCCCATCCCCCAATTGGATGACTTGCTAAACATGATGGCCGGTGCCATAGTCTTTTCCAAGAGAGACCTTAGGAGTGGCCATCATCAAATTTGGATAAGACTCAGGGATGACTAGAAGACCACGTTTAAAACTAAGGATGGTCTATTTGAATGGGTAGTAATGACTTTTGGGCTCTCAAATACACCTAGCACATTTATGAGGTTCATGACCTAGGTCCTAAAATAGTTCACTGAAAAATTTGTTATGGTGAACTTTGATGACATTTTGGTATACAGCAAGACCAAGGAAGGCCACCTTATTCACCTTAAGCTAGTCTGTCATACCCTTAGGAAGAATAGCCTTTATGCCAACCCCAAGAAGTGTGAGTTCATGAAACATAGGGTTATCTTCCTACGCTTCGTAGTCACCCCCGAAGGAGTTTCAGCTGATCCTGAAAAAATTAAATCCATAGCTGAGTGGCCAGTCCCTATAAGTGTCCATGATGTTCGCAGTTTCCATGGCTTAGCCACCTTTTATAGGAGATTTATTCAGGGATTCAGTTTTATCGTAGCACCCATCACCAACTGTATTAGGAAGGAAAACATTTAATGGACCAAAGCTATAGATAAAGGCTTCTTAGAGATCAAGGATAAAATGATACAAGCACCTGTCCTATGATTGCCTAATTTTTTTAAGGTTTTTGAGGTTGCTTGTGATGCTTCAGGAGTGGGCATTAGAGGAGTACTTAGTCAAGAAAATCACCCTGTGGCCTTCTTTAGCGAGAAACTCAATGAGGCCAAAGTTAAGTACTCAACCTAGGATATGGAGTTTTATACAGTCGTGCAAGCCCTTAGGTACTTGAGACATTACCTGCTTCTCCAAGAATTTCTCCTTTATTCTGACTATGAAGCACTTCGGTACCTAAACTTCCGAAAAGACTGAATCCTAGGCATGCTAAGTGGGTAGAATCATCCAAGCCTATACCTTTGTGCTAAAACATCATGCTAGTACTGAAAATGAGGTAGCTGATGCCCTTAGCCATCGTGCCCTGATGCTGAATATAATTAGAACTGAGGTTATAGGATTTAACCAATTAAAAAAGCAGTACAAATCCTGTCTTGACTTCGGTGAACTCTTCCGGTCCATGAAACAAGAGCCATCTAGTGCCCATAGTGAGTACACCCACCAGGATGGTTACCTCTTCAAAGTAAATAGGTTGCGCATTCCCAAGACTTCACTTAGAGAATTCTTAGTTTGGGAAAACCATGCAAGAGGCCTAGCTGGTCACTTTACTAGAGAATAGACCATTTTAGTAGTAGAAGACTAGTTCTTTTGGCCAAACCTAAGGAGAGATGTAGCAAACATTGTTTCCAAGTGTCGAACTTGTGCTGTTGCCAAAAAGCGGAAGCAGAACACTAGTTTGTATGCCCCTCTGCTTGTACCTAGTCACCCTTGGCAAGACCTTAGCATGGACTTTGTGGTAGGAAACATGATTCAGTCTATGTAGTGGTTGATAGATTCTCCAAAATGGCCCACTTCATACCTTGCTCTCAGACCTTAGATGCCTCCAAAGTAGCCAAGCTCTTCCTTGAGCATGTGGTTAAGTTACATGGCCTTCCCAAAATCATAGTGTCCAATAGGGATGTCTGCTTCACTAGTTATTTTTGGAAGACCATTTGGCACTTACTAAGAACCAAGCTCAAGTATCCCACTGCCTACCACCTGCAAATTGATAGCCAAACCAAGGTAGTCCATCACAGCCTAGGGAACCTACTAAGATGTCTGATAGGCGAACATACTGGAAATTGGGATCTTCTCTTATCTCGAGCTGAGTTTGCCTATAACAATTCAGTAAATAAAACCACCGGAAAAAGTCCTTGAGGTTGTCAGTGGGTACGAACCTAATCACTCTCTCAATTTGATTACCCTACCCATCCATGCACCAGTCTCAGAGTTTGTAGAATTTTTTGCACAGCATATTAGAGACATGCATAAAGAAATTAGCCAGAAAATAAACCTAAGTAATAATACTTACAAAAATTTGGCTGATTCCCAAAAGTGAGCCAAAGAATTTGAAATAGGGGATTCTGTAATGATTAGGCTTAGGCCTGAATGGTTTCCACCACGGACCATTAAGAAACTTCATGCTCATGGAGCTAGCCCCTTTAGAGTGATAAGGAGAGTCGGCCAATGCCTATGTGCTTGAGCTACCCTTGAATTATGGCATTAGCTCAACTTTCAATATCTTATACTTAGTCGAGTATAGGGAATCGACAACCATACCCAGCGAGCCATTTGGGCCTGACTTATCTTTTAAGAGTTTGAGAGTGAACACGATCCAGAGTGTCCACCTCCAATTTTACCTGAGAGACGACAGCAGATCGAGCGTGTCCTGGATGACCAAGCCATCACCACCTAGGGAAAAGGCTATATGCCTTACATGGTTTGATGGCAAGGCTGATTTGAGTTCTATGATTTGTGGATTACCCGAGAGGAGTTGTAGCACCTCACCCCGACCTTCTAGAAAAATATCAAAGACAAATAACCCTTACTCAACAAGGTCGAGTTCCTCCCACCTCGGGAGAATTGGTGTGGGCACCAGTATCAAACAGAGGCTCCTAACCCTCTGTGGATCTCGGATTAGGATTTAATTTGCTGGGTCCTGTAATAAGGCTTCAAGCCTGAGCATTTTATTTTTTGAGTCATGTATTAGTTTCAATTTTTTTTGTTTTAGTCATGTACCTTGGTCAATTTGGTCAAGTTGGGTTAATGGGTCCTGTAGTTAGCTAAATTGGTTCAAGCTCAAGTCTACTTGAGGTTGGGCTCAAGCTTGGTGAGTATTCAAGTCAAGCTTAGTTGTTGACGGTTCAAGCAATCTCCCCACGCTAAGTAGGAGCACCACTTCAATTCATGGAGTGCCACTTCATCTGTGCCATGTGGCGTGAAGAAGCACCACAACACCAAGTCATGTTGGGTAGCCAAGGCAAGAGGGAAACTCCAAAGTCAATGCCATGTGGATACCCCATCAAGCATCCCCTGATCCAAGCCAACCACTTCCTCCCTTCCCTCTCCATATCAAGCCTCTCTCCATAGAAGCATGATCGACCAAGGAAGGATCCTAAAGTCAACTAAGCATCCCATGATTCTTAAGGACAAGATCCTTTCGTCATTCCCCCACGTCAAGCCTTTCTCCATAGAAGCATGGTTAGCCAAGGAAAGAATGAAAGGTCAAATGGGTGCCCAATGATTCTTGAAGACATGATACCTTCCTCACTCCCCGAATCAAGCTTTCCACCAAATCAAGGCCGACCAAAGGAGGATTTCAAGAGTCAAATTCAAATTTTTAGGCACCTCTTTGATGATGGCTTGTAGCCTTTTCTTTTGAAATTTGAATGGGACTTAAGAGCCTATATAAAGGGCCCTACCTCCCTTGTAAGAAACTAATTTTTGATGAATGAAAAAGTGAGTTCTTGTTCCATTAGCCCTTGTCTTCTTAGACTAGAAAATCTATGAGAGAGTGCCTTTATCCTTTGGGACATCGAGGGGTGAGAGGCCCTGAGTTACCATCCTCCTTCGCAAGCCACCATTCCATCTTTAAGCTGGGATGCCACCTGGAAGATCCACCTAGATGCCTAACGAGAAGAGCCCTTCTCGACCACCATCTTCGACTCCTTTCCAAACACTTCCTACTTTCTTATACCCCTACTTGCTATTTTCTAATCCTTTACTTGGTTTCTCGTAGGTCCTCCAGGTGCCATGGACAAAAGATTCAGTCTCCCTTGCCTTCAGGATCATTGAACAAAAAGCCGGCGAATCTGCAGGTCGAAGACTTGATCATCCAGGTCGCATCCACGAGTGTGAGCAAACTCGGCATTGGGCATATCATAATCTTCAAGGTTTGCACTCCCTAGTCTCCTACATAGGTATTGATTTAGAGCTAAGTCCTACGGAGTTTCTAAATCCTGGGGTCCTTTCTTCATCATTGTTTAGGGATTAAGCTTGCATGCTAGAAGTTTCTTGTGCTTATAGATCCTCTAGATCTAATCTTTGCTTGACTTCGAGAATTAGAAAATCTCTTAAAACCTAAATCACAAAAGAAAAAAATTCATTTGCATATCCATCTCATCATTAGTATAGTCTCACATCATCTTTGTCCCACATCACTAGTCAATCCATATATCAACTTCATCTATCCACACATGCACTGACCTCTGCACAGCATTTGAATCAGGAAATTAGTCAAAAGATAAACATAATTAATGAACTCTATAAAAACTTGGCTAATTTCTGAAATGAGCTAAAGAATTTTCTATAGGGGATTATGTGATGATCAGGTTTAGGCCTGAGCGGTTCCCTCCAGGGAACGTAAAGAAACTACATGCTCACGGAGCTAGACCATTCAAAATAATAGAGAGAGCTGGATCCAATGCCTATGTGCTCGAGTTGCCACCCGAATTAGGTATTAGTTCCACCTTCAATACTTCAGACCTTATGGAGTACCGAGAGCTAGCAGCGATACCTAGCAAGCACTTTGAGCCTACTCTTCCCTTGTGAGTGAGCCCAACCCAGAGTGTCCACTTACAAACTGGCCTATTAGTGAGGAAATGATTGAGTGCATCCTGGACAATCAAGCCATCAGTACCCAGAACAAAGGCTATCAACGGTAATTGGTATGATGGCAATGTCGGTCAAAACTGAGGACTCATGGACAACCTGAGAAGATCTGCAATGCCTCAACCGAGACCTTCTTGAGCAATATGAGAGCCACATTGACCCTTACTAGATGGCATCGAGTTCCTCCCGCCCCGGGAGAACTGGTGGGGGCACCAGGATCCAACATAGATTGCTAGGCACTATCTGGTTTACTGATTAGGATTTTTTTGAATCCTTTATAATGTGTCAAATTTTGTAATCAAGTCTTGTAATAAAGTTGGTCTAGTTGAGAGTTTTGTAATCAAGTTAGCTCAGTTGAGTTGAATTGAGTCCTATAATAAGTTGGGTTATCTCAACTAGTCCAATTGAGTCCTGTAAATTGAGTCTAGTATTAGTCCATTTATACAAGAGGAGGAGCATCAGTCAAAGCCTTCACCAGGCTCTTAGAGCAAAGCAAGGCCAAGCTCATAACGCTCCACATATGAAGATTCCAAGAACCAAGATGCCCAGAGAATATTCTAGGCCCCCGCCTAGGGTTTCCAGGCCACCAAGAGGCCCATGCGCCCAAGCCCTTTGGAGGCTACCCAAGTCCAAGTGGAGGCCGCCCCTTTTTGCCCTAAAGTCCAAGCCCAAGCCATCTTGGCATCCAAGCCTAAAGAAAGGCCTTGACCAAGTCAAAGAAGGAGAAGAAATCAAATTCAAACAAGGAGATCAAGTTTAATTCCCATTCAAATTGTATTCTCCTTGTTTTAAGCAAACTTGTAATCCCTCTCCCACTCTACTTTGTAATTCTATTCTAACAAGGAGAGGACTTGGGAAATATCTATAAATACCCCACCCCTCCCCCTCTTGTAAGCATCTTTTATTTATGAATGAAATCCTGCTGAAATTTTAAGCTTGTTAGCTTGTTCTTGTGTTCTTGTGTTGAGGTGTGTGAGTTTTGTTTATGAGCCCTAATTCATCCAAGCCCTAGCCATCCCAAAGCACTCTCTTCAAAACCATAAAACACCAAGGAGAAGAAGCCCTAATCCATCCATCAACAAGAGGCCTTCTTCCTCCTCCAGCCGCCAGTAGTGAAAACCCTAATTCCTTATTTTCCTAACCCTAGTTCCTTTCTTTTCCCTTCTTATTTGTTTTCCTGCTAACCTCTGATGCTTACAGGATCCCCGTCGTATTCACCTCCAAGGAGGAGGCCTTCTTTGCCTCCTAGACCGATCCCAGATAGCTGTCCAAACTGAGGAACTGAAGGCTTGTCTTCCAGGCGACAATCCCGAGTGCTGTGTGACCCCTTCATCGACAAGATCTTCGAATCGGTGCTTGGTAAAATCCATCCCTCTCCTAATTTCTAATTTGCTGAAGGTACGCTATCCTAACCAAGAGTTTCTCAATCTTCGAGATCCTTTCTTTTATTATTTTGCATGAGTTCTTATGCGGGTAGGCTTGATCTTGTCATTATTAGTTTACCTGCTACACTTGAATTCGGGATATTAGCCTGTAAATTAAAATTCTAAAAAAATTATAAAAAAAATAGTTTCTATTTTCTTGCAATCATGGTAGTCTTAGGATCATCCTGCATCAGAATATCCCAGTCTACATACATCGACACTGTGCTGAAGTAGTTCATCATGGAAAATTTCAAGAAAGGGTATCTCTCAATAGGTACTGGATTTGCTCACTCCAAAAAGGATTATGCGATAACTCTGGAGGAGAGAGAGTATATGAGTAGAATCCCGTATGCTTCGACAGTGGGTTCTATCATGTATGCTATGATATGTATTAGACCAGACGTGGCATACTCATAAGGCATAGTGAGCAGATACCAGTCTGACCCAGGTGAAGCTCATTGAAAAGTGATAAAAACCATTCTTAAGTATTTGCGAAATACTAAGGACCAGTGGCTGATTTATGGAGAACCTGACTTGAAACATGTGGGGTATACTGACTTTAGTTTCCAATCAGATAATGATGACAGCAAGAGTGTGTCAAGTTCTATCTTTATCCTAAATGGAGGAGTGATCTGCTAGAAAAATTCCAAGCAGCCTACTGTGGCGGACTCGGTATGCGAAGCAGAATACCTTGCAACATCAGATCTAGCAAAGGAGGCAGTATGGTTATGAAAGTTCCTTGGTGAGCTCGGAGTGACATCTTCCCTAGATGGTCCTATTATGGTGTATTATGACAGTACTGGAGCCATTGCTCAAGCCAAGGAGCCGAAGTCTCATCACCGCACAAAGCACATTCTGCGGTACTATCACCTTGTACGAGAGATCATGGAAGATGTGACATTGACTTTCGAAAGATCAATGGAAAGGAGAACCTGGCCGACCCCTTCATTAAAGCCATTGAAATTCAAGAGTTTGACAGTTATAAATGGAAAATGGAAATAAGATTCTGTACCGATTGGCTTTAGTCCAAGTGGAAGTTGTTAGAAATTATGTTCCAAAGTCAATCATCTAGGTTGTAGATGGTTGTGCTATTTTATAATTGTATATGAATTTTTAATGAATAAAAGTTATTCTTTTGGCTATTCATCATATGTTCATTTTCCTTAAAAGAACTCTTGTATGATGAAGTCCTTAGAACTACATTATATTTGATATAGAGAGACTATATCAAGTAGTTCTTAAACTAGTTCACAACCAAATGATACAATATTATAGGACGACAATGCATCAAGTGTAGGTTGTTGTGTATCACATTTATTGGTTGTCCTCTTAACCAAGGAGTGTGGAGACACTGGTGTGACATGCAAGTGAAATGTGTGACATCTCACTGAACATGACCATCTACGGAGCTCCCTTCTATCAAAGGGTTGCTCACGAAGGGATATGGATATATGTGTCCCTCAGACCTGAGGTCACTATGGTAGCTTGCAAGCAATTCACTGTACTTTGGTGCTAGACCACCTAATTTCTAATCTAGTGATGGAAGGTTTCTGGGTGTAGTCAAGTACTTGTGGAGTGGTGGTGGATCAAGATGGAATTGACCCCTCTAAATATTTTGGAGTGAATGACTCGTTGTGTCTCAATTTAGCAAAACCTTGGTCAGGATAGTTCTTGTGAGGAGTCACAGAACTTGTAAAGTTGAGACACGATCTGGATGAACCAAATTAGGGTTGCTAGTTGAACCCTAGGTTACCCTGAGCATTATGAGGTCAAAGAGATGAATTATGTGGTAACCATATGCCAGAGGTTCTTGAAAGTTGCTATGCAATCTTTGACCTATCCGGACATTGGGGTATCATTGCTAGATGAAGACTTTGACTGGTACTGGAAGTGTTTCAGTGCTACCGGCTTAGTGTTCGAACCTATGGGGTCACACACCATAGGGTTCTCTATCTGATCTTAAGGAAGATCGATGATTGAGAATCGTTTGCTATCACTGGCTGTCGATATGATTGACCATGTGCCAACACTTGAGAGGTCGACACTTGGCTGTGATGAGAAGTATTTTTGGAAGTCTTTTCTGGATGAGCCGACAGGACCCCTGCTCGAGCCAACTCGTTCTGTGTTCTGGATGAGCCGACTCGACCCCTGCTCGAGCCAACTCGACCCCTGCTCGAGCCGACTTGTTCTATGTTCTAGATAAGCCGACTCGACCCCTGCTCGAGCTGACTCATTCTAGTTGAAAGAACAATGTGACTATTCTATGTTCTAGACAAGCCGACTCGACCCTTGCTCGAGTCGACTCGTCTCTGCTCAACCAGAAAACCCTGAATGATATTTCTAGGAAGCTTTTTGAGAAGGTTTTAACCTGGTTTAAATTTTGAATTCAAGCTATTTTGGCTCCAAACTTTCATGGAATGATTCTCATTCCTTCCTAATGTAGTTAGAACCAAATTAGTATGCTCCTTGATCTTCTCCCCCAATCACTCCTCCTTCCTCTTTCTCCCTCTCTTGGCTGCCTCTATAAATAAAGGTTATTTTAGGGACTGCTGGTTGGTTGAATAATAAGAAGAGAAAAGGGGTTTTGTAAGGACTTGGGATTGGGTGTGAGAATACCTAGCATTCAAGCTAGGTCTTGGAAAGAGAGATAGTTAGGAAGGGTTCCACCTCTCCTTCTTATCTTTCAAGAAGAAGAAGATCAGCCTGAAGGATTCCAAGGAGCTAGCACTCTGAGGGAGTTGATTAGTATTGAGCCACGATGTGGATTACCTGTAGAGGCCAGACACGTGTGTGGCTCGAGCACTTTATCCTTTTTCACAGTATTTTCAAAGGTATAACAGTAAGGTACTTTGATATCTTTGATTATTCTTCTTGCCCTTGATGTATATTGCATGCTGCATTATCTTACTAGATCTTATTGCTGGCAGATTGATAGATCATTTTGATCGATCTACCAAGCCTTCCATTGTTCATTTTAAAATTATTTTAAAATACTTTCTTTCTGCCTAGCATGTTTTTCCTTCATTAGCAACCTCAAGAACAAGAAGCAAGAGATGAACTTGATCAGTGCCAAGGAATTAGAACATGATTTTAATAAAGGTTCATCCATGTGGATTTTGACTACAAAGGAAACCCAAGACCCATCCCAAAAAGAACACCCTCAGGAAGTAGTAGAATTTTTTAGGGAATTTCAAGATGTGTTTCCTGAGGACCTTCTTGATTATCTTCCACCATTAAGGAACATCCAATACGCCATAGACTTAGTCCCAAGAGCCACTTTACCCAACCTTCCCAACTACAAGTTAAATTCTACTGAGCATGCTGAGTTGCAAAGACAAGTGGGAGAACTTCTTAAAAAGGGATTCATTAAGAAAAGTCTGAGCCCATGTATAGTACCTGCCCTTTTGACCTCCAAGAAAGATGGCACATGAAGAATGTGTGTAGATAGTCGAACCATTAATAAGATAACGATCAAGTATCATTTTCCAATTCCCTATTTGGATGACATGTTAGACATGATGGCCGGAGCAACAATTTTTTCAAAGATTGACATTAAGAGTGGCTATCACCAAGTTAGGATTAGACCTAGGGACGAATGGAAAATGGCTTTCAAAACTAAGAATGGCTTGTATGAATGGTTTGTTATGCCTTTTGGTCTTTCCAATGCCCTTAGCACCTTCATGAGAATCATGACCCAAGGCCTACGATCATTCATGGGGAAGTTTGTTGTAGTGTATTTTGATGACATCTTAATATATAGTAGGACTAAGGAAGACCATTTAGATCATCTCCGCCAAGTAGGTCAAGCTCTTAGGAAGGAAAGCCTTTATGCCAACATGAAGAAATGTAGCTTCTTGACCAATCGAGTCATTTTCTTAGGTTTTGTCATTACCCTAGGAGTGTCTGCTGACCTAGAGAAGGTTAAATCTATAGTCGAGTGGCTCGTCCCTAAAAACATACATGATGTCCGTAGTTTCCATGTCCTTGCCACCTTCTATAGGAGATTCATTCAAGGATTTAGCACGATCGTCGTGCCCATTACCAATTGCATTAGGAAGGAAACTTTTGAATGAACCAAAGCCACTGATAGAGCCTTCCTAGAAATCAAAGAGAAAATGACCCAAGCACCGATTTTGAGGTTCCCAGACTTTTCAAAGGTATTTGAGATTGCTTGTGATGCCTCTGGAGTAGGAATTGGAGGAGTTTTGAGTCAAGAAAATCATCCAGTGGCATTTTTTAGTGCAAAGTTGAATGAGGCCAAGCTTAGGTATTCAACTTATGATAAGAAATTATACATGACAGTTTAGGCCTTGAGGTATTGGAGACATTACCATTTACCATAGGAGTTCGTACTTTATTCTGATCATGAAGCACTCCGATTCCTTAATTCTCAAAAGAAGTTGAATCCTAGGCACGGGAAAAGGGTAGAAGAGTACCTTCAGGCATACACCTTTGTGTTAAAACATAGTGCTAGCATCAAAAATCAAGTTGCTGATGCTCTTAGCCGTCAGTCCATGCTTCTGACCTCTATGAGAACTGAAGTCATAGGAGTTGAGAGACTGAAGGAAGAATATGAGAATTGTCCTAACTTTAGTGAAATTTTCCAATCTGTGCATCAAGGACCATCTAGTTTGTACAAGAACTATGATGGGAATTCTTCCAGGGTGCCGGGGATCATGCAGCATGCGGAATTGACTTTCAAAATAAAATTTCATAGCATGATACCCTAACATGTATAGAAAACCCTAATTCCCAGGAACCCCTTGTGCAATATCAACTAATGAATCATAAAATAGAGTCAAGAAAAATACTTGGATCACTGAAACCCAACTTTTCCACAAGGTTCACAAGCGCAAACCCTCCAACGGTGATCCACATGAAACTCAGACCAAGGAAGAACTCCTTCAAGTTGCTTGGAGAAGTGGAACTCTTTCGATAGCCTTTAGTCTATTGACCACTATAGGACACCCTGTCCTACTGAAGGGCACTCAAGACACTGTCCTAACAACTTTAGATTCTAGGACTACGATCCTCTAGGACCCTACAAGCTTATGTCCCAAAACAAGGAGGAGGGAGGGAGAAAGTGGAAGAATCTCAGACAGACTCTCGGGAAAATAAAAACACTAATCTCAGAAGACCGAAGAAGAAGAAGTAGTAGTGTTTCTCATTTCACCATATCCCCTATTTATAATCTCAGATGGGGCATGAAATGCATCCCGACAACACTTATCAGATATGAAATATCATATCTTATAAGACTCTTCGGGAATGGAGAGTCATATTTGTGTCCTTTCACTTACCATATCAATCTCCATCGTGCCATGTGTCAAATACCAATTTCCAAGAAAGGGAGCCGCCTCTTCTAATCCAAAGTAATGCGAGGCTTGAAGAGTTCAGAGGCAGAAGGACTCTGCCCTCTGTTGTGCGCGCGCATATGAAGAGGCGTGACTCTTCATATGCGCGCCACCTTTCACACCTCTTCAAGCCATCCCATTCAAACATTAAACCAGTCTTTTGACTTCTTAAGGTATAAGGATTGAGCTAAGAGGTGCCTTCCTGATGAAGCTCCCAGACTCTCATCTGCAGAAGGACTCTCAATCTATCTGCGCGCCATACTTTCTCCCGGGTGCGCCAAAGGGCGCCAATAGTCTTTCCCTTTCTATTTAGTCCATCCAAAACATCAAATTGACTTAGTCAAACATATGCAAAATGGGTGTCATTGGAAAGGGCATCAAATAAACTTTTTGACCATATCTTTTTTTCTTAGATCAGAAGTCTGTAGCTCCTTCTGTGCCTTTTTGAAGTTAAGATGTCATTTAGGTACAAAGAGTCCCATGCCATTGGGACTCTTTATATATGGCACCTAACATGCCCAAAAATCCAAATAAAAATCAGATCAAGCTCTGATTTGTCTAGCCCCACTAAGGACTCAACCTAATTTAGGTTTTTCATAATTAGGTTAGCCTAATTAGCAAGCAACCGAACCCAATCCAATTGGGTTAGGAATTAGGTTAGCCTACATATGCTAGTATGCAATATGGCTAACAAATTAGGATCCTATGACCCTAATTAAATCATGAATGACTACCTTGGCTAAGTCTCTATTGTGTGTGATCCATTAGGTTCCATATCTAGCCAGCAATAGGTTTAGGTTTGAGCCGATTCGATCCGATCGAACCCGATTGACCTAATTAGGTCAAATTGGCTCACTTAATTGTCCAATTCGAATCACACATCGAATTGACTCATGAAACCAAACCAATTGGTTCATGAAAACCTACAGGACAAGATTGACATCTAGTAGCATGTTATGCCTACTCGGAAGATGAGGAATTTGGTAGAAAATACCAAAATACCCTTCAGTAGTAAGTTACTGTGCAATTCAATCTTTCAATCTCCCATTATCCTGAAGAACTCAACTTCGATGAGTTTGAGGACGAAGAAAATCCTAGTCCGCTGCTGGTTCTGATACGAAAAAAATGATGTGGGACATAAACGAAGAAACCTGGGGTTATTCGAAAATGGGAAACACCTAATGCAACTACGGACCGTGGGAGGGCTAAGAAGCCTCCCTGGACTAGGATAGAACTTATACTAAAACTCTAAAATGGCTGGACTCTTTTGGTTTTCAGTTTTTTTTCTTGGTGGAGGTGATGAAGGAAGGATGGGGATATGGAGGGGGAACAGGAATGAAACTCGAACCTAGGATCTAGATCCGACGGGAAATAGAGAGATGGAGGGGAAAAAAGGGTACCTAGGGCTTCTAGCCCCTCGTCAGCTATTTGGCAGCGAAGACCTTATTTGGGATCACATCCTGCCATCATGCACGGCAGCGCTGATGACTTGGAGATCACACCCTGCCATCATGATGGCGACACTGATGGCTTGGAGTGGCTTCACGCTCTTTGATGCTCTCACTGGAGTGAAGGCGTTGAGCCCTCACACCCCTCGATGTCCCGAAGGACGAAGGCAAACGGGCCTCAGCCCAGAACCAAAGCAAGGTTACAAACCCAAAAATCACTATTCATCAACTGATTTATTACAAAAAGAGTATGGGTATTTATAGATTCCCATATCCCTTTGAAATTCAAAAAAAAAATTCCTTGAAATCCTCCATAGATTTGAATTCAAATTCAAAATAATTTGAATTCAAATTCAAAATAATTTGAATTCAAATTCAAAACCAAAATCCCAAATTTCCCAAATTACATTCATTAAAAAATTACCAAATAAATCCCTTTTATTTGAATTTTGAAATCTCCCTTTGCTCTAAAATTCATGCTGCCCTGAAAGTCATGCTGGTTTAAAAATTGTGTAGCTCCAAAAATCATGCAGAACAGCTCCTTCTTTGGGATGCTTTGAGAAGCATGCTGAAGCTTCTCCACGACCATGCAACAGGGTGGAGGAACCGGATCTCCAGCGGCTGGTCGGGCAGGCGGCGGATCGGTGGCACAGGGGGGTACGGCACGCCCAGGGCATGCCGTTTCAACTTCCCACGGTCGTGGTCGGCGGTTGGGCACCAGCGAGGCTCCGGCGAGATGGCAGATGGCCGAATGGCGGCTCCGGCGGGATGGCGACGGTGGCAGCAGGCAGTAGTGGCGACGCAGGGGTGGCACGGTCGCACGACATGTAATGCATGCCGTTCGGTCTTCTCGCGAGCGTTTGTGGGGCCCCAGGCGCCGGTGAGAGCATCGATGGACGGTGGGATGGCGGGGCGACGGGAGGCAGCGGATGGCGGGGCGGCGGGGTGGCAAGGCAGCAGATGGCCATGGGTGGCCGTTCGTCTTCCCATGGCGTCCGTTCGTCTCCCCATGGTGTGGGCAGCGAACACCGATTTTCCGGCGAGAGCGAGGCCGGCGAGCACTGGTGGCGGGCCGACGGAGGCGGACGAGGGGAATGGGCATGGCGGATTTGGGACTGGTGGGACAAAAAAAATCGAAAAAAGAACGTTCTGTGACTTCCTGGGAGGTTGAAGAAGATAGGGATAGTCATGGAATAAGTTGGGAATAAATGGGGATGAAACAGGAATAAAGGTAATAAGAGGAATAGCTGGAATAACTAAAAAAATTTTAAATAAATAAATAAATAAAAAATAAAAAGAGAAACCTGGATGGGTTTCAGGTCCCCCATCATTAAAAAAAATAAAAATAAAAAAACAAATAAAAAGAGAAACCCGGATGGGTTTCGGGTCCGCCATTATGAGTGGAAGGGGTGAGGGTGTCCTCCCGTTGCTTTCCTTAGACACCAATTAGATTGGCCAGGTCAGTCAACGGAACCAATTAAAATCCTCATTCTCTTTACCTTCCCAGAAACACATGCCTATACACCAATTGGCTGATCAAACCCTAACCAATTTTGCTTTTTGACTAAGTTTTATACCATGACTAAATATTATTTTTGATGAGGGCTTTGATGGTCTCAACACACATTCTAAAACTAGCATGATAATAATGTTTATTACTACTAGTATAAACATAAACATGATATCCAAGTTTTTAACAAATATAAACCTAATGCAAATCACTCTAGCATATGCATTAAAATTCATGTCATCAAGCATATTACCCTAATATGCATAGCATTATATGACAATTAGCATATTACCCTAATATGCAAATCAAGACATGATAAAATACCATTCACCTCACTCATTAATGGAAATTGCCACAAAGTTGCACCCCTACACGCCATAGGAAACCCATAGAATGGGCAGAATGGGCTTTTTACACCCTATGTTACTCCTATGATCAAATGGCTATGGCAACCCCAATCTAGAGCAGTTACTTGGTTCAATCAACATGCATAATTTCATACTTGAAATGATAACATGCATTTCATGAAAAATATAAATTAAACATATTATCCTAATATGCAAAATTTCACATCAATATTTTGGTAGAGTCGACACGACAGGGTTCGAGTCGGCTCGGTCACTAGTCGGGTCGTCTCGATATGTGGAAATCATGAACTTCAAAAAATGATTCATAATTGGTATGCCACAAGGAGGGCTCTGATACCACTGATGGGAATTCTCCTAGGGTGCCGGGGATCACACAGCATGCAGAATTGACTTTCAAAATAAAATTTCATAGCATGATACCCTAACATGTATAACATGTATAGAAAACCCTAATTTCCAGGAACCCCTTGTGCAATATCAACTAATGAATCATAAAATAGAGTCAAGAAAAATATCTGGATCGCTGAAACACAACTTTTCCACAAGATTCACAAGCACAAACCCTCCAACGGTGATCCACACAAAACTCAGACCAAGGAAGAACTCCTTCTTCAAGTTGCTTGGAGAAGTGGAACTCTTTCGGCAGCCTTTGGTCTATTGACCACTGTAGGACACCCTGTCCTACTGAAGGGCACTCAAAACACTATCCTAAACCATTTTAGGTTCTAGGACTACCCTCCTCTAGGACCCTACTAGCTTATGTCCTAAAACCAAGCCTTGTCCTAGTATAGAAGAACTTGTCTTAACAAGACAAGTCTTGTCCTAAAACAAGGAGGGAGGGAGAAAGTGGAAGACTCTCAGACAGACTCTTGGAAAAATAAAAACACTAAAATCAAAAGATCGAAGAAGAAGAAGTAGTAGTGTTTCTCATTTCACCGTACCCCCTATTTATAATCTCAGATGGGACATGAAATGCATCCCGACAACACTTATCAGATATGAAATATCATATCTAAATAAGACTCTTCAGGAATGGAGAGTCATATCCGTGTCCTTTCACTTACCAGATCAATCCCCATCATGCCAAGTGTCAAATATCAGTTTTTGAGATAGGGATACATCTCTTCTAATCTGAGGTAATGTAATGCTTGAAGAGTTTCAGAGGCAGAAGGACTCTGCCCTCTGTTGTGCACGCGCATATGAAGAGGCGCGACTCTTCATGTGCATGCCACCTTTCACACCTCTTCAAGCCATCCCATTCAAACTTTAAACCGGTCTTTTGACTTGTCAAGGTGTGGGGATTGAGCTAAGAGGCACCTTCCTAATGAAGCTCCCAGAGTCTCATCTGCAAAAGGACTCTCATTCCATCTGCACGCCATACTTTCTCCCGGGTGCGCCAAACGACGCCAATAGTCTTTCCCTTTTCATTTAGTCCACCCAAAGCATCAAAGTGACTTAGTAAAACATATGCAATATGGGTGTCATTGGAAAGGGCATCAAATAAGATTTCTAACCATATCTTTTATTTTCATATCAGAGATCTATAGCTCCTTCTATGCCTTTTTGAAGTTAAGGTGTCATTTAGGTACCAAGAGTCCCATGCCATTGGGACTCTTCATTTATGGCGCCTAACATGTCCAAAAATCCAAATAAAAATCAGATCAAGCTCTGATTTGCCTAGCCCCACTTAGGACTCAACCTAATTTAGGTTTTCCATAATTAGGTTAGCCCAATTAGCAAGCAACCGACCCAATCCAATTGGGTTAGGAATTAGGTTAGCTTACATATGCTAGTATGCAATCTGGCTAACCAATTAGGATCCTATAACTTTAATTAAATCATGAATGACTTCCTTGGCCAAGTCTCTATTGTGTGTGACCCATTGTGTTCTATATCTAGCTAGCAGTAGGTTTAGGTTTGAGCCGATTCGATTCGATCAAACCCGATTAACCTAATTAGGTCAAATTGGCTCACCTAATTGTCCAATTCAAATCATACATCGAATTGACTCATGAAACCAAACCAATTGGTTCATAAAAATATACAAGACAAGATTGACATCTAGCAACTTGTCATGCCTACCCAGAAGATAAGGAATTTGATGAAAAATATCAAAATACCCTTCAGTAGTAAGCTATCGTGCAATTCAATCTTTCGATCTCCCATTATCCCGATTAAGTGATAGGTATGGATATATGTCAAACCCTAACACTTAATCATATCGAATCTCAGCTCGATCATGAGGACTCAACTGATGACTGATTATATTCCACTAATCCAATCCTGCTTTAATCAAAGGCTCCTTGAGTCTCTCATCGAAGAGATTTCATGGGATAACAATTCCTCTTACCAGGAATGATCGATTCCTTGTTGGTCCACTCAAATCCTTCGTACACCTTCCACCATACCCAGAATATCCCGTACATGCCATAATGGCATGAATGAGTATGAACCAAAGTATGGCTTAGTGTGCACAAGGAACCATGGTGACCTCAGGTCTAAAGATCACATGCATAACTTCTACTCTGGGATCTATCTTTTGACAAGTAGTAAGACTTCCATAAGATAATCCTGATGCAGATCAGTTCAGTGTACTCATACCCTGATGAGCACCCTTATCCTTATATTAGTTTCTCTACACAAGTGGTTGTGAGATCAACCACCCTCGTCAACTGAGCATACATAGGATAAGCTAGTCTTTCCGGATTCATCGATCCCCGAATCGATGGTTCAACGACTATGAACATTCTAGATTAGGGTTTATAGGAATTATGTCTCACTGTTATGAACTCCATCATAACCCTAACTCCATTGCCCTAATTTATGGGGTTCATCATAATCAATAAAGAAAAAATGACACAGTAGTATATGATGAATCAAATACCTTTATTAATATGAAAGTATGTCATACATGAGATGTAAGTTTACAAAAAAGGACCTCATAATGATTGGCTCTCAGGGCACTTTTCTATCAAACTACACCCTTCATAATGGATTCCTTTTCAAAGGAGATAGATTGTGCATTCCTCGAACCTCTCTTAGAGAATTCATGATTTGGTAGATCCATGTTGGAGTTTTAGCTAGCCATTTTGGTAGGAGTAAAACCATCTTAGATGTCGAGGACCAATTCTTTTGGCCAAGCCTCAAGAGAAACGTTGCCCAAGTTGTAGCCCAATGCCGAACCTATGCTGTTACCAAATAGCAAAGACAAAATACTGGTCTGTACACACCTTTACCATTACCAGACTGTCCTTGGCAAGATCTTAGTATGGATTTCCTATTTGGATTGCCAAGGACCATGAGGAAACATGATTATATCTTTGTTATGGTTGATCGATTCTCCAAGATGGCCCTTTTCATTCCTTATTCCCAGACTTACGATTCTTCGAGAGTAGCCAAACTTTTTCTAAATAAAGTGGTTTGGCTTCATGGTTTACCCAAAATTATTGTGTCAGATAGAGATGTTAGGTTCACTAACTATTTTTGGA
Source organism: Areca catechu (assembly GCA_021397845.1). Lineage (NCBI taxonomy): Eukaryota > Viridiplantae > Streptophyta > Magnoliopsida > Arecales > Arecaceae > Areca > Areca catechu. The sequence continues at coordinate 137,115,243 of CM038053.1, read as the reverse complement.
AGATCCTTTGGCATCTGCTAGGAACCAAACTCAAATTCTCTACTGCCTAACATCTTTAAACTGATGGCCAAATTGAAGTTGTCAATCAAAGTCTAGGAAACTTGTTGGGATGTCTAGTCGATGATTGCATGGGAAATTAGGATCTCTTATTACCTTGTGCAGAATTTGCTTATAACAGCTCAGTCAATAGGTCTATTGGTAAGAGTCTATTTGAAGTGGTCCATGGTTATAAGCCTAGGAAGACCATAACATTTTATCCCTTTACCTATACATGTATAAGTTTCTGAGTCTGCTGAGTCATATGCACAACATATAAGGGACTTGCATAAAAAAATCATTAACAAAATCAACTTGAGCAATTAAGCCTACAAGCATATGGCTAATTCATGTAAGAGAATCAAAGAATTCCATGAAGGAGACCACGTAATGATTAGACTCAAACCTGAATGGTTCTTATCTGGAACCATTAAAAAATTACATGCTCGTGGTGCAGGCCCATTTAAAATCATAAAGAAGATTAGACCTAACGCGTATGTACTTGAGTTACCATCTGACTTAGGTATCAGCTCAACCTTCAATGTTTTAGACTTGATAGAGTATAAGGAGCCAATGATGATACCTAGTGAGCCTTTTGGGCCTAACCCTATTTTTGAGAGTGAGCCTATCCTTGAGTGTCTACCAGCCACTTTACCAAAGCAACGAGATAAAATTGAGCGAATTCTGGATGACAAGATTATCATTACTAGGAACAAAGACTACCAATGCTATCTGGTTCATTGGCAAGGTCGACCAGAATCTAAAAACTCATGGATTACTAGGGAGGACTTGCAACGAATTGACCTAGACTTATTAGATCATTACCAGAGTCAAGTTGACCCATACTCGACAGGGTCAAGTTCTTGCCACCCCGGGAAAATTGGTGCGGACACCAATAATAGCCTTTAATCAAATTCTTTATGGATTGAATTATAAGGAAATTGAAGCAAAAGCATAAGGCATTTGAAGCCATAACAAGCCACAAAAATTGGAGCCAGTCTAACCACAACCTAAAGAGTCGACTCGAGCACTGGAGCCGATTCAACCAGAAAATTCTGCTACCTCAATTTTCAACTTCAACATTTCAACTATTCAGCACTTATTCAGCAACTTGGAATAACTCAATACTTCAGCACTTATTTAGCTACTTGGAATAACTATAGCTATTTGGAATAACTCAATACTTGGAATAGATTAGCAAGTCAACTACTTTAGAGTAACTTCCCAACCAATAGGCCAAGTTGGATCGCTACATCACCAAGCCTAGGTGGTAGCCATGCCAACATGGAGGACACCTCACACCCCCCCCCACTTGGGCGCCCAAATTCAAATTCAAAGAGGAGTGGTTGATCCATGCTTTTCTCCATGAATCAAGCCTTGGTTGCAACCCTCCACTCTCTTCTCCATGTATCTTGCTTAACCTCTCATATTTTTCTCCATGTATTTTGAAATTTCAAAAGCTTTGGGACGTCCATAAATACCTCTCCAAAGCTCCTTGTAATGCATCTTATGAATGAAAATTTTTTTGAGTTTCAATCTATTTCCATTTGTGTGACACAAATGTCCTCCGTGAGGGAGTGAGTGTGAGGCTCGACCTATCCACCACATACCTATTAGTCTACCTAAGCAAAGCCTTCCCTTCCATCTTCCCTAAATGCCAATTCCAGCAAACTCTCAAGGAAACCATCTCCAAGGATGCCATCTCCAATAATTCTTCCAAGATCACCATCTTCATCTTCCTTCCAAAGATGCCCACCAACTTCAACCCAAGGATGCCATTCATTCATTCTTCTTCAATCAAAGGCGCCATCCTTCCACATCCCAAGTACACTAAGGAGCCATCACTTCTTCAAGGATGCCAGCTTCTCCCCACTCAAACCCTCATCCATCCAATATAAAAATGCCAACGACTCTACTCTTCCTCTTGATCACTTCTTTCAACTTTCCTCAACTTTGCCATGTCACTAATGTCATTCATTGTAGGTCCCCTACAATTCTGAGTTAATGAGGATGTTTTACTTTGCCTTGGAACCAACCATGGAGGGAGTTTCCATTCTGGAAGTAATAGTCTTCAAGTTCAGTTGCAGCTCCATGGAATGCTGAAATTGATCTACCATCAAAGAAGTGAGAGCTCATCATTGGTTAGTAAACCCATCCGAGTCTCTTAGGTCTGTTCATATGAAGGTTTATATCCTAGTTAGAATGGTTTCTCAACCATTAGGTCCCTTCTTCTTTTAATTAAAATTGAGCTACATTGCAGGTAAGTTTCATTTCATTAAGTAGTCTCTTCATTTGTTTATTTCAGCCCTTTCTTATGCATGAATTTTGATAATGTAAGTAGGTGTCATTACTCAATTTAAATTGCTAAATTATTAAGATAGAATTCCTCTTTGTATCCTGCATCACGTTGGGTGCTCGTAGACCAAGCAGCTAGTTCATGGTGGACCGGTTGCTCCAAAACTCATGAAAGTTCATAATAAACTTCAACATTCAATTTTGGGCCCATTTTAAGTCTGATTCACTTCAAACTTATTTCATTTGAACCCATAAATCAAACTTTTCATATTGGCACTCTTCTTTTCTACAAATAATATATAAAAGTATCAATTTAAAATAAATAAAGATAAATTAATTATTAAATTAATACTTATATGTACATGTATAATGTAATTATCAGATCATAACCTAATCATTAATACAATTGAGAATTATGATTAATTTGCAATAGTTACAAGTTAGAGGAACTATTAGGAGGATCTAATTACAATAGTTGCAATTTGATTTAATCATTCAAGTCTTAATTAAGTTAAATTAGATTTAATTTAATTAATCTTAGTTCAATTTGAGATGAATTTGGTTTACTAATCCAATTAGGAATTGAATTTAAATCCTAATTGGATAAGGATTAGGATTTGGTTCAAATCAATTTTGAATTATGCTATAATTGATTCCTAATTGGATTAGAAATTAGAGATCTAGTCAACCGGGACTCTCACTCCCTTTGACCCATGCCTAAGGAGGTTTCACACCTAAGTATGGTGTACAAAATTCATGATGGCATGAAGAAGGAATTATGAAATAAAGTTTTATTGAAGAAAAAAATTCAGTGCCGAGGTGTTGGCACACCACCTTCTAAAGTCCTGCTAGTTTGGGACTTTAACTCTTACCCTAATCCTTATATTTGATTTCGATTCTAACTGAATTAGGATGGGATCTATCTTGAAAGGTGGCATAAGAGTAAAAGAAAGGTTCTTTCTTTCTTATGCTAGATCTTAATTCCTTAAAAAAGATTTTCCAATGCTAAAAATATGAAAGCAGAAATTAGATTGGCATGCTCCTCCTTTTGGCACCCCCTCTTTCCTTGCTCAAGCCACTTTAGAGAGAAAAAGGAGAGAAATGTTCTCTCTTCATCCTTATCCTCCTTCCTTCCTTCCTCCATCATGTGTGAAGGAGTTTATGTGATAGCATCCTTCAAGTTGCCACCCTTCTAGTTTCGTTCTTGAGAAGAAGTAAATCAAGAAGCTAGATCCAACTATTAGAAGTTGGATCTGCAAGAGAGATAGCACCTCGGTGATCATCGGGTACTTGGAATCGAGTATCTCCATGTGGATACTTATAAAGGCTGGATGCTTGAATAGCTTCAAAGAAAACCTAAAACATCCAAATCTGAATTTATTCGGAAAGGGAATAAGTGCATAAGGTATGTTCTTATTTCTAATTTTCTAGTTTTTACTATGATATCATGCATATGAACTAGATCCATAGGTGATTAGATTAGATCTATTATGCTTTAGATTAAAGAGTTTAATCTATTATTTCACTACATTTTTAAAATTCCATTTTAGAATTTTTGTATGCAACATCTTAGATCGATGAATTCTAGCAATAAATACAGAGGAGAAATCCAAAAAGTCTTTATTCTCACTACTTTTTGGTTTTGATATTCAGAATAGATACACTGTATAAAAATAGTCATAACTTCCTCTAGAAAACTCCAATTCATGCATTATTTGAAGCATTGGAAATTAGACTCGAAAGGTTTTTGAATCACATCTTATTTGACTAGATTTACTGAAAAATTAAAAAATAAAATGTTCATACAAAATACCTTAAAATCTATCTTGGTAGAATATCAAAAGCCAAGTTTATTTTTCAACAGCAACCCTTGGTCAAGCAAAAGCTAACTTAACAACAAAGATAAATAGAAAACTCAAAGGGAGTAAACATTAACTACTTGAAAATAAATACTAGAGTAAACAAAAACTAGTGAATGATAAAAAAAAAACTGTAAGACTACTCGCTACCTTATCTTTTCCTCGATGAAAAACATTTACACCCAAAAATAAATAGAAAACTTAAAGGGAGAAAACTCAGAGGCAGTTTTCATAATAAAGATAAATAGAAAACTTAGATTGTGTAAACATTAACTTCTTGAAAATAAATACTAGAGTAAACAAAAACTAGTGAATGATAAATAAAAAATGTAAGACTGCTCACAAACTTCCAATCTTCCCCTCGATGATAAATATTTACATCCAAAAATAAATAGTAAGATGTCCATAATATATACAATATATGAAGAGTGATCTTTCCATTATATGATAAAATTTTCCCTTCCATGAACCTAGCCATCTACTAATCCTTTCCATCAATGGAAGATAAACTCCTTTAGGGAGTTACAATATCCAAGGAAATCAACCCACAAAAGAAATAAGACCTAGCCACCATATGAGGTAAGAGTTCCTCCTTCACTCATAGTCTCCTTTTTACTAGCTCAACAATGCCATAGATCTGGTTCGTTCCATTGATTGGTTATCCTTAGCACTAAGGTCAAGCCACGTGCTCCAAGAGAAGGCTATTGATACATGCATTTCCTAGATAGTATTGGTGGGGACACCAGGATCAGACACAGATCACTGGATCTCATATGGTTTACTGATTATAATTTTTTTTTAAAACCTTAGTCATGTGTCATAATTTTTTAAGCAAGTAAAATTGAGTCCTGTAATAAGTTAAGGTTAGTTGATTTGTCTCAACCCTCAACCCTAGTCAGTATATTGAGTCCTGTACTTCAGCTATGAGTCAAATATGAGTTCAATATTGTACAAGAGAAGAGGATACTCTACTATGGAGTTCCACCAGGTCTCATCTAGGAGCCAGAAGACCCCACTTCAGTCAATTGGACTTTGTATGCCAACCCAGGTTCCAAGATTCCTGCATGATGCCCAGAAGCCCTCCGGATGTTTTTTGGATGCCCAGTTACCTCCAGATGCCAGAGACTATTCCCAGAACAGGGCCTCACTTGATTCTAGAGATCCATCTGTGCCCCAGCCTAAAGAAGATTCAAGGCCCAGGTTTATAAGAACCAAGATGCCATTTTATTCCAGGAATATTCCATCCAGGGCGCCCCAGATTCCAAGAGGCCCAAGCCCATGCACCCAAGCCATTCAAGGCTGCCCGAGCCCATGAGGAGCCGGCCACCTTGCTGCCCTTTGGAGCCCACATGCCATTAAAAGCATAGGTGTCCTTGAAGTTGACTAAGTCAAAGCATGAAGGGAGAAGGAGAAGACTAGGTCAAAGTTCCTAACCTATTAAGGATTCTTTTCCTAATGCCTTAAAAAGATGTTATTCTTAACTTAAGTGTAACCCTAGTTAGGAGAGGGCATAGGAGCTCTATAAATACCCCACCCCTCTTCCTCTTGTAATAACTTTTATTCATTAACCCTGGTGAATTTTATTTGAGTTTACTATTGTGTTGGAATTGTGTTTTTGTGTTTCTTTGGTTACTATTATGCTTGGCCGAATCCTTGCTACCCTAGCATCCTTCCACACCCTAGCTTGCTACCATCCAAGCCTTCACATGCCCAAGAAGGAGTGCACTAGCTGCCATCCAAGCCAAGGAGCATCATCCTACTTCTAGCCACCCACTTCAAACTTCTAACCCTGATTTCTTTCAACCCTAGTTCTTTCCTTTTATTATTTGCTATTTTGATTGACCACTGATAATTGAAAAATCCTTGAGGTGTTTTATCTCCCCAGAGGAGGCTCTCCTTGCCTCTAGGACTACCCAAATCAGTCATCAAATTCAAGGGAACCAAGCTTCATCATCCAGGCTCCAATCAAAGTGCTGTGATCGCTTCATCAGAAGTTCTTCAAATCTCTGTCTGGTAACATCCATTCCTTCTCTTGATATCTAATTTGGTTAAGATAAGCTATCCTAAACTGGGAATTTATCATTTCCCAGGTCCTAACTTTCATTATCTTGCATGAGTATGCCTGCGATCATGGTGATTCTTTGCATTGCTACTCTTTTTGCTAGTTCTTACTTAATTTTAAAAATATAGCCTGCAAATTAAATTATAAAAAAATATTTAAAAAATTAGTTTACTATTTTTTCTACATGTCTAGCAATATTAGAGTCGTCCTGCATCAGTTTGGTATCAGAGCTAGTTTAGGATAGTTTTTATCTGCTTTAGAATCACAAACCCTAATTTCTGCATCTTGTTACCTACATTAGAGGTCTAGTTCTTGATAAATTTTGGCATCTTAAATATTTTAGTTTTCTGTGGAATTTGCATGTAATGTCCTCTATTTTGTTCTAATAATTTTCATAATTTTTAATTAATTTTACCAAGACCTTAATTTCCTAAAATCTGGCATATTATAAACCCTAACTAAAATCCTGATATTTCAACATCAGTCTAAAAACCCTAGGATTTTCATCATCATATGATTTTTATTTTGTATCAAATTTAGTAGAGTTCATCAGAACCATCCATCCTCTCTTATTTAATTTTTTAGATTTTTTTTGCATCTATAACTATGTCAAAACCTGCAACATCTGAAACCCTAATTTCTTGAATTCTGATATTTCTATACTATTACTTAACCAAACCTAATCAACTTCCACACACCCTAATCACATGCCCAATTTGTTTGCTAACCTAATCAACCTAAACCTAATTTTCCACCTTATAAAACATACATAAAATATTTTATTTTCTGATTATTTGTAGATTAAATCAGGACCATCGATTGCCATCATCTCTTTAACCTAATCTTAAGGGCAATTGCTATCTAACATCAAGGCAGGATTTCATCCCCTATCTTGGGCCCAAAATAATCACCAACATTCTGACCCAAGCTTAATTAAAATTAATTAGACTTAATTTGCCCTAGAGGGCTAGGTGACACCCAACATGTCAGGTCCGAATTGTATGGGCCAACTAGTGCATTTAATCCTGTGGCTATTACTGAAATCTGGTATTTAAGGCTGAGGGTCCAGAGTCAAATGACCTAAGTGGTGTTATGGTTTTTAATTGGATCCCTGTGAAAGCAGGGGGGGCCTCCCACACTCCCACCCTTTACCTAGCCAGAGGAAGGATTAGCTGCTGGGTTAAGTGTAAGTTAAGCCGATCCATTCAGTTTTGGCTCTAGGTCTAGGAAACCCTAGATTGTACTGACCTTTTCTTTCTTTTGCATGCTTGGATGCACCATTCCACTTTGATTGATTGTTTGTTGCATGACCACTAGACTAGGAACCCAATTCCAAAAGTCCAAACCTCAACCCAGTACAACCATGGAGTTCAACCTTGAAGCTATCATAGAGCCAAGAATGAATAGATTGTTGCCCAATTAACCACACAGATGAACCAGATGAACCTCAAATAGGACCAAATCCAAAATCAGTTAGTCCAAATGAACCAAGCCAATACCCAATCCCAAACCCAGCTTACCCAAATTAATAATAGGCTTGACCAAATGACCCAATCCAGTAAACCCCAGGAACCCATAGTCCTTAGATATGAACGTAGTAGTAACCCACTATCCCTTAGTCAACCTGAACCCTATAGAATTTAATACCCATATATTTAAGCTTAGTATTAGTCAATTTTTCCCTAGTCAACCCCCTCTTACCACCTCATTGGTTCACCAGAATGACCTTGTAGAGAAAATATATGAAGCTGATGTGAGCTTAGTGGAGGAGTATGAGGAAGAAGAAGACAGACTTATGGATGATTTAGAATTAGTTGACCTGATAGATACCCAGGTAGAAGACCACCCAACATTAGCTAAACCTGACCACACCCAAGCTGAACCAGTAATGGAAGACCAGCTAGAGGAGGAGAACCTAAATATTGCTATCAGAACCTTACCTGAGGAGCCACTAAAAGAAAGCTCAACTATAGAGCCCAGTCCTTTGATTCAAGAGTCAAAAAAAATATTAAGGACTATATCTCTTTAAATCGAAACCCTCATGATGAATTTTCTCCATTGACTCCAATAGATCTCTTCCCCGAGATTAGTGATCCATTCTTCCATACTATAAACCCTGTAGGTACCCAACAATCCCATAAGGTCAACCTTATTAGTCTAGGATTAATCCCTGACACCCCTTCTTACATCTTATTCTACCCGATCAACCCAGAACCTTCTTATTTCTTACCTTGCCAGACTAACCTTGAACCCACCTCTTATTTTCTACCCTTTTCTAAAACTTCTTCTATTTTTTTCACTATTAGGTTGCATTTTATAGGAGTTTGCATGTTGCATTCATTCATTGAGCATGTCATATTTGCATTTTACTTCTAGTGAACCCTATGGCACCTCATAGGAGTACATAGTAAATTCTCATGTACATGCCATGCTAGGGTCAAACCTAAAGAGTCCATAGTATGTTAGGTTAGACCCAAAGAGTCCAATAAATCTCCTTTGATAGGGAAGTCTAATCGAGTTTATTAGGTGTTAGTCTTGAGTCCAATAAATTTACAACCCTGATTCATCTGTCCACACATGCACTAGCCTTCGCACTACCTATGCATCATGAAATTAGTCAAAAGCTGAACATAAATAATGAACTAAATCACAACTTGTCTAATTTTCAAAAGAAAGATAAAGAATTTTTTGCAGAGGATTTTATGATTGTAAAAGAATTTTTTGCTCGCAAAGCTGGCCCATCCAAAATAATAAATAGCAATGGACCCAATGCCTATGTGCCTGAGATATCATCTGATTTAGGTATTAGCTCCACTTTCATCATCTCAGATCTTATAAAGTTTAGGGAGCCAGCAGTGGTACCTAGCGAGCCCCTTGAGCCACTACCTTTCTTTGTGAGTGAACCCACCCCAGAGAGATCACATATAATTTGGCCTTTTGGTGAGAAAAAGATTGAGAGAGCTCTGGATGATCAAGCTATCAATACCTAGGATAGAGATTGTTAGCGGTACTTGGTCCGGTGGTAAGGTCGGCCAGAATCTTAGGACTTGTGGAATGCTGGTAAGGATCTGCAGTGCCTCAACCCAGACCCTCCTTGAGCCAAATTGACCCTTACTTGATAGGGTCGAGTTCCTCCCACCCTGAAAGAATTGGTGGGGACACCAGGATCAGACATAGATCACTGGATACTATATGATTTACTGACTAGGGTTTTTTTTAAAATCCTAGTCATATGTTATAATTTTGTAAGCAAGTAAGATTGAGTTTTGTAATAAGTTTAAGGTTAGTTGATTTGTCTCAACCCTTAACCCTAGTCATTATATTAAGTCTTGTACTTCAACTATAGTCCAGTATGAGTTCAATTTTGTATAATATAAGAGGATACCCAACTATGGAGTTCCACCAGGCCTCATCCAGGAGCCAGAAAACCCCACTTCAGCCAATTGGACTTTATATGCCAACCCAGGATCCAAGATTCCTGCATGATGCCCAGAAGCCCTCTAAGTGTTTTCTGGATGCACAGATTCCCTCCATATACCAGGGAATATTCCTAGAATATGGCCTCACTGGATTCCAAAGATCCATTTGCACCCCAGCCCAAAGAAGATTCAAGGCCTAGGTCCATAAGAACCAAGATACCATTTTATTCCAGGAATATTCCATCCAGGGTGCCCCAGATTCTAGGAGGCCAAAGCCCTTGTGCCCAAGCCATTCAAGGTCTCCCAAGCCCATGAGGAGCCAGCCCCCTTGCTGCCCTTTCGAGCCCACATGCCATTCAAAGCATAGGTGTCCTTGAAGTTGACTATGTCAAAGCATGAAGGGAGAAGGAGAAGACTAGGTCAAAGTTCCTAACCTATTAAGGATTCTTTTCCTAATGCCTTAAGGAGAGGTTATTCTTAACCTAAGTGTAACCCTACTTTGGAGAGGCCATGGAAGCTCTATAAATATCCCAGCCCTCTTCCTCTTGTAATAACTTTTATTCATGATATCAAAATCCTGGTGAATTTTATTTGAGTTTGCTCTTATGTTGAAATTGTGTTGTTGTGTTTCTTTGGTTACTATTGCGCTTGGCCAAATTCTTGCTACCTTAGCATCCTTCCATGCCCTAGCTTGCTGCCATCCAAGCCTTCACACATCCAAGAAGGAGTGCCCTAGCTACTGTCCAAGCCAAGGATCATCATCCTACTTCTAGCCGCCAGCTTCAAACTTCTAACCCTAATTTCTTTCAACCCTAGTTCTTTCCTTTTATTATTTGCAATTTTGATTGACCTTTGACACTTGCAAGATCCTCGAGGTGTTTAACCTCCCCAGAGGAGGCTCTCCTTGCCTCCAGGACTACCCAAATCTATCATCAAATTCAAGGGAATCGAGCTTCATCATCCAGGATCCAATCAGAGTGCTGTGTGATCTTTTCATCGGAAGTTCTTCAAATCTCTGGCTGGTAACATCCTTTCCTTCTCTTGATATTTGATTTGTTGAAGATAAGCTATCCTAAACTGGGAGTTTTTCAATTCCTAGGTCTTGACTTTCATTATCTTGCATAAGTATGCCTGCGATCATGGTGATTCTTTGCATTGCTACTCTTTTTGCTAGTTCTTACTTAATTTTAGAAAATTAGCCTGCAAATTAAATTATATAGAAATATTAAAAAAATTAGTTTACTATTTTTCCTACATGTTTCGCAATCTTAGAGTCATCCCACATTAAGTATCTACATTAAATTTTAAGCTAAAGCCTTTCATTTAGTTGATTAGAGGAGGCAGATGAAAATTTTTTCTTTACCACAATTTATTATCAAAATTATGCAAAATTCTCCTTCGACCTACCTCAACTTATACCGATGCTTAATTCCTCGTGTATATTACATGTATACATCAAAAGCAAGGTTTTCTTTTCTGAATGGATTTACATATGGGAGGCTTGAAAGGGAAATATAGATTAATGTTGCATCATTGGTGGATGAGTTAGCAAGGTTGTTAGAACATGAAATTTCAACCTAAATTGACTTCTAAAGCTTGTAGGCTGAAGTAAAGGAGTGATATGCAAGGTTGTCATTGGATTTAGGAAGCTAAATTTTTTAATAAGTCAAAAAAATTGCCAAATTTTAGAATTGAGTTGCTTGTAATCAAGAAAAATCATTGCATGATTTCGAGGATAATTCAGTTCCTATCCAAGAGCTGTTGGTCAGGTCATAAAGAATAGGTTGTCATAAGATGCAAAACATGTAGATTAAGGCAGGTTTTTGTTTGAGAAAATCGGTGATGATTAAAGTGAGTTTTGAATTCTAATGATTTACCATTTATTTCCTAAAAAAAGAAAGAGAGTTCGAGGAAATGGAATGAAAGATTGCAAGCACAAAGCAAGTTTTAAAAACTTGTAAATCTATAAGCTATATATCTACAATCATACTGGCCCATTTGTAAATGCATACCCCAATAAAATATCACTAATCAAAAGACATTATTAAAGTAAATAAAAAGAAAAACAACCCAAGACAGTTTTGCATCGACAATCATTACTCTACCACTTTCACATTCCGAATCTTCAAACACTTTTGGCCTGTGAGAGAACTCAAAGTCTACACGCACAAATGCCCATTCAACTTCAGGTAACTACTCAAGCTTTCCTTGAAGTGTCTCACCAATGTCATGTGCTTCTTTCAAAGGCATATCTATAGACAAGACTATGTCTACTTCAACAAAATACTGAGAGCCAATAGAATATGCTTTCGCTATATCGATGTTCTTGATTTCCTTGTCGTGGTTCCAAATGAGGTAGGTTAACTTTGTTAAATATTCAGGTGGTGCAATTCTTCCTATCAATAACCTAACATTCTCTAGCACCGTCTTTGTCCATGTGCTTATTGTGTACAGTGTGATCTGCATCAATTCAACTGTCAGTCATTAGATCGATGATATCAATGGATGTAATAACAACAATTTCTTAATTAGCTTGAATCAAACTAAAAGTGAACTTACCAATTATGGAACCATGCAGGAAGTTTAGTTTTAGGAAAAACATTCATAAGTACTAGATAAGAATACATTGAAATTTTTATGATAACATGTGCAATTGTTTATACACATAAAACATGTGCCTTTCCAACATTTGAGCAAACATGAATGTTTCAATATGTATTACAGGCAAGCTATTTGTATTACTATTAGATACTAATACATTTTGCATTTTAACTTACTAGTATTGTACCAACATGATCCATCCACCAATAGTATCTAATGGCAAGTATGGATGTTATTAGATCGATGGAGTCAGTGATGACATCAAAGAAATGATCTTGTGCATAAGCTCTAACAATTTCATTTTTGAAGCTACGACAATAAAGCATGAGGAAAAATTTCACAATTGTAGCTGAAGCCATGCTGCCAACTATCCATTTCTCCTTTTCATGATCAAAAGTAGGGTGATCATGTGATTTATGGAAAAAAAAACATAATTATTAAATAGCACCATGGTTGTGTCAGAATTAGTAGCACAATATTTTTAAAAATAGTTAAGTTTGATTAAACTAACACGTATCCTGTACTCATCAGGTTTGTTATTAGAATAACCATTACAATTTAGACAACAAGATAAATGTTACTTTGTTTATTATATAGTTTCTTAATTGAATAAAATTATTCCTAAAATATAAAAGCATATGAATATTTCCAAAATGTTAGTGCAGATAAATAAAACAAAATTTTCTTCCTAACTTGGCAGACATTTTATATGGTAGACACTAACAATATCCTAGTGTTGCTACGAAAATCCCAGTGGTGATACTTTGAAATCATACTCAGATTGGCCGAGTAAGGAATGGTGGGCAATGATGTGACCTCTATAGTATCTTTTCACCAGAGATTTCCTCCATCAACATAACAAGTCTAAAACTAGAAGTTCTCCTATGGAGGACCCTTCGATACTTAAGTCAAAGAAAAAAGTTTGTGAAATAGATAGAAAACTAGGAAAAAATAAAATGGCAATCTCCTGGGATAATATTAGCTTACCCATTGAAGGTCCTCTCTTATCAATATTTATAAATTCTTGTAGTAACCAAATTCTATTGAGAGATAACCTCCGTCATTAACCGTAACAATATTTTATTGGGGCTAACCTCTTTTTATTGTGATATACAATTTGTCATAATAACTTTTTATTATAATAACTATTTCCTCTCCGCCCTCTTAGCCGAATGCCTTTAGATAGTTGGCATATATGCCTTAATCATCAATAGCATCTTGGCACCTTATTAGTCACCACTTTACCTTGCATCTGACGATTCGAGCATCTTGCTCTTGAGAACATCCATTCAACTAACTCTTAAGACACAGTTAGTTGGACTTTAACATAATTAGTTGGACTTGCTCATTTCTAGTGAGTTATTTGGTTGTCATGTGCCGAGTCACTTACTTAGTGCTCTTAGTCGGCAAACCCAGTTACTTTCTTGAGAGAAGAAAGTATAACATTAATGATTCATGTGTTGGGAATTGTGTCCCAAAGCCAATCGCCTAGGTTGTAGGCGATTGTGCTGAGTATTGTATTCTTTTTATGAATTAATAAAATATTATTTTGGCAGCTCATCCATATTGTATTTCTCTGAAATGAACTCTTTCCATGTGATGAAGTCCTTAGGACTACACTGACTTCGATACAGAGAGGATGTATCGAGTGGTCCTTAAACCTTGTTCACAACCAAAGGATATATTGTACTGGACGACAATATATCAAGTATAGGTTGTTGTAGTTCACATCGTTTGGTTGTCCTCTTGACCAAATGAGTGTGGTGACACTGATGTGATCTACAAGTGGGATATGTGATATCTCATTGAACGTGACTCCGTGCAGCCCCTTTCTGCCAAAGAGATACTCATGATTGGATATGGGTATATGTGTCCCTCCGACCTGAGGTCATCACGGTAGCTTGCAAGCAACTCCCTATGCTTTGGTGCCGGACTACCCGGATTTTTAATCCAGTGATGGAAGGTTTCTGGGTACAGGCAAGTACTTGTGGAGCAGTGATGGACCAAGATGGAATTGACCTTTCCAAACAGTTTGGATTGAATGTCTCGCCGTATCTCAATTTAGCAAATCCTCGGCCAGGGTAGCCCTAGTGAAGAGTCACTGGGCTTGCGAGGTTGAGACACGTAGTGGACTGACTCTGTCTGGGTTGGCAGCCCAATCTCAGTCGTCTTGAGCATTAGAGGTCAAAGGGATGAATTATACGGTAACCATATGCCAGAGGTTCGATAGTTTGCTCCCGCATCTTCGACCTATCCGGACGCCGGGACACAGTGCTAGATGGTTTCCTGTGCTGGTACTAGAATTGTTCTAGTGCTATCGTTTAGGTTCGAACCTATGAGGTCACACGCCACAGAGGATAACTCTCTGACCCGGATACCGATTACGATTGGGAATAATCTCAATTTTATGGTCACAGTATTTTTGAGCACTCTTTTCCCCTTCTTGCCCTTGTCTGTGTCAACCAAAAATTGTTCCGGGCTGACCAGGACTGCGCCGAGATTTTTCTGAATCAGTTTTGAACTGATTCGGAGTTCGTTTCGGCCTCCAATTGGTTGTGAACCAATTGAACCCAATTTAATTGGGCTTAAACTGGTTCAATTGGATTGAACCAAGAGTTTTAAATGGGTTTGAACCAAAAATTGGCTTGGACCGGTTAATTGAACCGGTGTTCCTCTCACTTGGACCGTTTAACACGGTTTTGATGTTGGAATTTTTCCAAGCACTGGTTGGAATTCCAAGCGTCGAAGAAGCCTTAACGTCCCAAACGAACGACGCTGGCTGTGGGCACCTCTTCCTCTCCTCCACCCGTGATCTTTATCCCCTGTTTGTTGCTGGTTATGTGGAGTTGGCAACTGCTGCCTCTTGGCCTCCCCGTCTCTCCACCTCCCTCTCTCCCTGCTGTCCTATATAAACCATTGCAAGTCCCCTGTTTCAACGTATGTGTTTTAGCCGTGAAAACACTGTGACTTCTGCACCTGGCGTTCTTCTTTGAGAGGTTGAGAGATCCTCAGATTGAGAGCTTAGTCTATGCTCTTATAGGTTGGGATTTGGAGAGTGTGAGGAAGGTTTTCAAGACCCTTTTCCTTGTCCATTAGAGTGCTCAAACCTAGGATTGCAGCAAAGCCTGGTTGCTACCATCCACTGTGACTGTGTCTCCTTCCAGCGGCTAGCACCGCGCGTGAAGGTGGATCGGAGGGCCCCCGGTATGTCTCCCCTCTAGAGGGAGTACTCTTCCACTCCTGGGAGCAAGCCTCACGAGCCAGGATCGCCGCTGCAGCTCCAAACGCCAAGAAGATCGCTGCTGGTTTTCTGCAACCATAATTTCTAGCATTAGGTTTTTGGGCATTTTGTACATCGTGTACACTGTGTTTTGGTTGTAGATTTCGATAGCAAATCGAAGAAGACTTCTCCACCTTGTCGCTGCTGAAATTTGGGAGCAAACGGAGGTCCGGAAGCCTACTTTTGGATGCTCTTTTTCAGGCTCAAAACATAGTATCCCACGGTCCAAGGAGGAAGAAGGCTGGAATAGATTTATTCCAGCTATTTCAGCCTATTCCAGGTTTATCCCAGAGTTATTCCAACCGGAATAAGGTATGAAAAAAAATTATTTTTTAATCATGCATGAATAGAATTTTTAATTCAAATATTTTGTAAATATTTTATATTATCCTACATGTCTATTTGCAACTAGAATTAGATTAGTTTCTGGGTGGAGCAGATTTTCATTGCGTGGATTTTTAAAAAATATTTTTAAAATCCAATCTGCTCCCGCAGTTGTTCACATGCCTAGTGTAGGATCATGTCAAACCACCTGTACCGTTCTCTTTCATCATGCATCCCTGAACTCCACTATCCCATTTTTTCATGCTAGCCATTAATGCTTTCTTAAAAGAGTCACAGAAAAAGAACCATTTTGTCATTTCAATGTCAGAGCTATTCTTATGGTAGGTCATTTTTCGAAGAGATGGTTATTAATAATAGAAATGGCTAGCAATTCAAGGGATTTAGCTACTTTTTGCTTGGCCTTTCTAGTCTCAACACAAGTTAACTTACTATTGGAGGCTTAATCTTTTTGTGGATCTGGGTGATGTGTTGCTATTGCAAGGGAGGTGCGATAGGAAGCTAGACAATCTCCTTAGCCACGATCAAGCCATGTGGCAAAATTCAATAAGTTTCCCATCACCCAAAGAATAAATCATCATTGTCGCTTCTGCTTATACAATTATAGTCTTTTTTCCTCTAGGCTTTTCTGCTTGAACTTTTGGGTTCTCCTTCTTGCTCCCAAAAGCTTCTTCCCTTTTAGAATCTCCTTCAAGTTTTCTCCAGGTTTTTCCTCCTTTCCAATCTTTCAAAGCTTAGGTTCTCCTCCCACTAGCTCTTCTTCCTTTTTTACTAGTTTCTTTAATCCTTTTAGGGTTTTAGGGGCTTCTTGTAGATTCTCCCTTCTCCTCTTGATCTTCAACATCTAGGATGGTTAGATTTGAAGGAAATCCTACAAATGTCAGGGCTTCTTCTTTCAAGGGGTATTTTCCCATAGCAACCCTAGAAAACCCCAAACCTAGGTGAACAAAGGGTCCAAACATTGAGAATCTTCATCCAGATTAGGTAAAGTGTACTTTGACAAAGCTCACCCATGGAATTTCTATAAGATTTCACAGCATATTCAAGTAC
Source organism: Areca catechu (assembly GCA_021397845.1). Classification (NCBI taxonomy): domain Eukaryota; kingdom Viridiplantae; phylum Streptophyta; class Magnoliopsida; order Arecales; family Arecaceae; genus Areca; species Areca catechu. The sequence goes on along the minus strand of CM038053.1, from coordinate 137,098,299 downwards.
AAACCCTTGGACCTAATGACTAAGTAGTGCCCCTTATGGTCATATAGCTATATATGAAGAGCATCTTCGAGCAGGACTCCATTTTTCCCTTCATCCATTCTTCATTAAAGTCTTCAATTTGTACCATGCTATCCTTGGACAATTGCCTCCAAATACTTTTTGGATCATTTATGCTTTCTTAGTCTTATATCATGATCTCAGGATCAAGATTAAGACTTCTCTCTTTGGTAACCCTTTTATGATTAAGGGACATCCTTACGATCAAGGATGGTGGTTCATTAGACCATGCCATGCTTGAAATTCATCAAAGGTCTCCCTTCCACCATTCATAGATGGAAGCCTATCTTCTTCTTCTTATCATTTGACCATTCATGGGGTTTCAATACCAAATGGAGGGAGCCCCGACTAACTCCTAATAATAGTAAGAAGGTCCTCAAGGCCAACAAAGAAGACTTCGAGAAGCTTTTAAGAATGGAAGTCCCTCTACTGAAAGAGCTGTTGAACAAGCAAAACCTTTTCATGGCCAAAATTAGCATGGTGACCATATTAGGTATACCATGAGTAATTAGTTGTAGATCTTGATTTTTGTAGGTTCCAAAAATTTGATCGAATATATTAATTAACATTTTTCTTTGCAAAGGGAATGTGGCCCAACATTGGGAATGTTCAGCAAGTGAATCGAGAAAGGCCTACTGGACAAGGGCAGTCCTCCCAACAGCCAACGAAGCTGTGCATTGCATGAAGTTCCTCAACCCTAGTAGCTTCATTAGCTTTTATTGATCTTGCTCCTGCTATTGCAGAAGAAGCAATGGTAGCAACTTCCAGCAATGACATTGTTGTCATTGAACCCTAGCCAATAAGGCCTACATTGTCAGCCACTATGTCTCCCACATGGTTGATTAGTCCATAGCTAGCTGGCCCTTCTACCCCCCATAATCATGCCAACTGAGAAAAGGTGCCACAAACTTCCTCAAGAGTTGAGAGAGATACTTGGGCTACTAAAGAACTTGAGACATTCATAGACCTCAACATTTACTCTAATGAGTTAGCACTTCAATACCCTGAGCTGGCTTGTCGCTATTGAAAGCTACCATCCTCTCGAGAGACTGGGAGGTTACTAAGTCTCATCATTTAACCAAAGTTGTACTTTACTTTATTCTACTCTCCTGAAGGTTAGTCATTTTTCCGTTGTTTCTATCTTTCCTCAATTCCCTAGTATGGCTGACTATTTCTAACTTTGAGAATTTTGCCATTTTAGCTTGCTCACAACGCAAATTTAATAGAGGACTTCCAGGGATTTGCTAATGTTAGTCGGTCCTTGAGAGATCAGCTTGAAACTGCTAAAGCCTAGAAAGAGGTCGCCGAGGAATTGAGGTAGAGTTTGGAGAATAAGTGGAAAAAAATCTAGAAGAGATCTCCCTCCTTATAAAAAAGTTATGCTCGACAAGAAATCAAGTGGCCAGTTCAGAGGCCAAGTTGAAGAAGAAAAGGAAAAGCTTCTGTCTGATAAAAATATCATCAAAGATCTAATAAAGAAGCTCAATGAAGTAGTTGCCTGGGTAGAAGAAGCTGAAAAGAAAGCTAAACTAGCAAAGGCCAATGTTTTGAAGGTTGTTGACCACTATTAAAGGTTTGAAGCCTTCGAGGAAGAGGTGACCGAGGAATCGGCTTACACTTATGAGTATGGCTTCTATGATTGCAAAGCCAAAGTTGTTGTTCTTTTCTTGGATTTGAACCTTAATAAAGTCATCCTTTAAGAAAAAGTTGTTGAAGAAGAAGTTGCTAAAGAAGACGAAATCCGAGATGAAAATGTAGAAGAAGCCCCTGCCAAGGAAGTTGTTCCCATATCTAAGAAAGCTCCAGCTAAAGAAGTAACTTGTCCGACTGAGGAACCTCGCCAAGCAACTTCACCTGTTAAAGAACAAGCCTAGAAGGCTTTTTATCTTTCACTTGTAGTCTTTCCTGTCTACCCCTTTGAAACTTTTTGATAGTCAATTTTTTATCACTTTTTGTCTGTCGACTTCATTCCAACTTTTGTTCAAACTTTTTGAATATATCAATAGAACTTCCTTTCCCATCAATGAAGTTTAGCTGCTTTTATCAATGTTGCTTGTCTTTGAATACTTTGTTTTGCAAGAAAAGATTTGCAAGTATAGGATCATCGGTCTCTAATGTAACCTTGGTTGATAAACTGACACTGACCGATTAACTTGCGTTGAACCTTATGAACTTGTGAATTTATATCACTTGTCAAATGCCTTGATTATCTTTGGTTATCAACAAGTCACTAGTCCTTATAATCATCAAATTCACTGTTTGTACTTGATATGAATTAACCATTTAAATATTATCAGGTTTATTGATTAATTACATATAAAACCAACTATCTTTAGTATCATTGAATATTCAATAATGGTTGGATGTAAAACAACCATCTTTTAGATTATCAGGCATACTAATTATAGTTGGGCATTTAACCATACTATCTTTTAAATTGTTGGACATACGGATTATAGTTGGATAATCAAGCCAACTATCTTTTTCTTTATCAGACATACCGATTATAGTCAGATGTTTAAGCCAACTATTGATGCAGGACAAAAATGAAATGATGGATGGAGAGTTTTAGCAAGCTAACCAGTGAAAAACTTGAGCAATTAATTATCAAATAAATGGGCTAAATTAATCCAAGGAAAGAATTTTCATTAGGAGATTAGTTGATCTAAGTTACATCACCCACAATGTAGATCTAGTTCAAAATAATGATTAGGATCTTCATGGCAAAGAAACCATCACTACTAGGGTAAGTTAACCTTCAAATGATTAGATCTAATGAAGCTTAGGAAGAGTTTTCCTACCAACAATGATAGCTAAAATATTTGGTGGAAGGGAAGCTCTCAACACTCAAGGATTTGAGGTCTAAACCATAAGACTAGCACTCCTTACTTTTAGGACTCACCTTGGCCTTGATCCATGGCTTGGAGACCTTCATCTTGGACTTGGAAAACCTGAGAAAACATGCAACAAAATCAAACATTAGGCATGGGAGAGAAATCAAGTTGGAATTGAAACAAAGGGGAAGAAGGAAGAAGGAAGAAAGAAGTGGCTGGTGCTTGACTTCAAGGAACTTGGATCTTGGATTAATCAAAGGGCATCCCACCCGTCAAACACACACACAAGGGCCTCCACCCTCTCCTCAAACAAAGCTTCAAACACTCAAACTCAAGAGAACTCACTCACTCCACACAAGGGAATACAAGGGAACTTGAACAAGAAGAAACTTTTCTTTCATTAAACCAAGATAGCATGAATACAAGTGAGAACCTTAGGGCCCTATTTATAGGCTCTTAAGTTAGGAAATTCAGTGAAGGGGAGAGAGGAGGGGATAAGGATGGGCTTAGTTGGATCCAACAACTTTTGGGCAGGTGGTTTTAACTAGAAACAAATTATGGATAGAAAGTTACAACCACTTTGACATTTGGTATCTACATGGCAATGATGTAGCTTTTATTTGCTGTTGTGAAGCCTTAGATGGGGTGTGATGTGGCATCTCACATGGCAAGTTGGTTGGTGGGGAAGTGGAAGGTGGTTGTATGCTTGCCTCATAATTCTTGATGAGGTATCCAATCCTTCCCCCAAAAATACTTGATAATATGTCCCATGTGAGAAAAATGGGCTTCAAAAGGGAGGTGCCATGACTTGCTTGGTTCTTTCTTTGGAGGGCGTCAAGGCTTGCTTGAAGTTTGGCTTTAACCTAGGTTGAGCAAATTTAAGAAAAAGGTGGCTTTCTTTCATGAATTGGCTAGTCGGTTCGAGCTTCAAGTGGAGCTAGCTTTATGGACTAAGTGGGCTTCATTTCAAGGCTCTTATTTTCTCTTTAGTAGACCATATTAATTGCAAAACCAAAGAGAATTAGTAGAAAATATTTTCTTCTTGTTGATGTCCCCATCAGTTCTCCCGAGGTGGAAAGAGCTCGACTCTGTCGAGTCGGAATCAGTCTGACTTTGGTAATACTCTAGTAGGTTGGGGTTTATTCTTTGTAGGTCCTCTTGATTAATCCATGAGTCTTCAAAATCAAGACATCCTTTCCAAAGAACGAAGTAGCATTGATAGTCCTTGTTTCGAGTAGTGATAATCTTATCGTCTAAGATTTTCTCAATCCTATCTCACTGTTTTGGAAATATGGCTGGTGGACACTCAAGGGTTGGCTCACTCTCAAAGGTATAATCAAGCCCGAATAGCTTACTGGGTATCATTATTGGTTCCTTGTACTCTAATAGATCTGAAATATTGAAAGTGAAACTGATACCAAAGTTTGATGGTAAATTAGCACATATTAGGTCCAAATTTTCTTGTTATTTTGAAAGGACCTGCACCACGGGCATGTAACCGTTCAGGTTTGAGCCTTACCATGACATAGTCTCCTTCCGGAAATTCTTTGGCTTTTTCTTGTGAGTTAATCATGTGCTTGTTAATTTCATTGCTCAAACTTTCTTACTAATCATGCTATGCATATGACTCTCGTAATCATGGACACTTATACATGAGAAGGTCAAATGACAAAACACAAATGATACCAAAACAAAACAAGCTCAAATGGACTTTATTATCTATGAACTAAACTTTATTGTTGGGCTAGAAAACAAAAGTTCCTAATTTTCAATATTCCCCTAAATGGCTTTGAAGATTCTAGCACACAACTTCAGGTAGGTGGTAGTAAATCTTAATTTGGTGCCTAATAAAATCCATAACGTCTTCCAAAAGTAATTATTGAATATCAATGGGACCAGATCAATGGTATGGTGGATGTCCCAGCTGGGTGGAATAGGATTGGGGATGTTCCATAAGGGTGAATCAGGCTCAGGGCAATTATCAGGGAGTACAATTTCTATCTTCCATCTCTTCCATTTCCATCTTTCAATTCCTACCATCTCTTCACTTCTAATCCTCATGTTAAATTCTTTTACAGGTTCTATAATTTCTTAGGGTTGATCTTTTGGAATTGGTTCTAGGTTTTCTTTGATGGTCAATACCCTATTAGGTGGTCCTTCATTAATCTCTAGATCTAAATCCTCAACATTGATTAATTCTTGGTCCTCTATTATCTCCTCAGATTGCTCTTCATGGTTTTGTCCCTGGACTTCATTTTCTTCAAGTTGATTATTCTCGTTGTTGATTTCTTTAGGCTGGGTAATTATTTTATCCTTAAGCAATTATTCATGTTCATACCCATCCATAAAGTTAGACCTAGCTTTATAAACTTCTTCCTTAAATTCTTCAACGGGTTTAGGATCTTCTCTTTCTAGCCCTTCATTTGGACAAGACTTTGATTCTATTTCATCTTTAAATTCTTCAATAGGTTCAAGAGATTTTTCTTCTAATTTTTCTATGGGCTTAATCTCTTCTTTATCTTCTTTATATTCATTTATGAGACTGGATTCAGCTTCAAATATTTCTACTTTTGTCTCTTCAATGTGTTCAAGGATTTCTTTCCTACAAATTACTAAGATAATAGGAGTTGGTTTGTTTGAAGGAATCTAACTAGAACTAGGCCTATGTCCAGATGTATTATTCTTGTTGAACTTAGGTCGACTGATCAAAAGTTCTTTCTGATATGTATCAAATTTCCTAGCAATTTGTTAAGCTTCTTCTAGGTAGTGAATTTTTCATTGAAATAATTCCCACTTGATGTCCTTATGTAGACCAGCTCGAAATCTAGATATGATCATTGCCTCAGATTTGGCTGTGCTACATCTCCCGACAAACTCATTGAATTTAGTAATATACTCAGATATAGTTGCATCATCTTGTCTCAATCTGTACTATTGGTCTAAAAGTCTTTGCTCATAATATCTACCTAGGTACTTTTACCTCAGTTTACTCTTTATATCTCTCTAAGTAATTATTTTATCTCCACTATAATAACTTTTACGCTCAACTTCTTCCCAATATGTTTTAGCATGTCGGACTAACTTTAATTTGGCAAATTAACACTCCTTACTTTCAACATTTCATCAAACTCAAAGTATTGATCCATTTTCTTCTTCCAATTGATATATACTTTAGGATCTAAATTTCCATCGAAAGTTGGTGTATAAGATCGATTGCTCCTAAAGACTCTCTCTTCCTGATCTACAAAGTCTTGGTAGAGGTATCTAGGATTTTACTCAAGGGTGAGATCATGACATTGGGCTCTTGGACCAAGGGGAGGTGGACTAGGTGATTTGGGCTTAGTTTGGTTCCCAAGTTGATTGTCCATTTGTCCTAACTCTTTGTTCATTGACCCTAATTGTTTAGTTAGGGTGTCAAACTTTTCAGTCATGGTCCTCATAAAGAATTCAAGATTGGGATCCATAGATGAACCAGACTGAGTGTAGGACTGTTGGCCTAAAGCTCTTGACCTAATAAATAAGCAATACAAACCTAGATTTTAGGGTTCCTAGACCTAGAAGTTCAAAATACAAGATTTAACTAAGTACTAATTAAGGATGCAATTACCCTTTCCACTGGCCAAGTAAGAGGTGGGAATGCAGGAGGCCCCCCTCGCACTCGCGAGGACCCAATTAAAAAACTGCAAGTCTGCTTAAGGTGTTTGCTATTGGACCTTTAGCCTTAGACACCAATTTCTAAGGAGTAAGTACAAACTCAAATAGCACTTTGCCTCATCTTGCACTTAAACCCGATTTGTGGGTGTCCCTAGTTTAGATTCATACTCAATTTTAAATTAGGTCAATGTACAATGATGGATGGTTGTTTTTGGCTAAGGAAAGGTAATGACCTCCTTCCCTTATGTTATATTGAATGCCCTTAAAATGATTTTGAAATGGATGCACAAACAACCAACTAGCTAACAAGATATGTAGACTAGCACAAACACATGAGTCAAACCCGAATTTCAAAGTTTCAAAAATTCAAAATTTGAATTGAAAATTGTAGATCTAGAAATCTTGATTTCAAAACTCAAATTTCAAGATTTAGTTAGAAAATTCATTATTGGAGTTACAAGTTGTTGTAAGAAAATTTCAGCCACTAACAACTTCTAACTAACTTGTTTTTCTAAAATTTGAAATTTAAAATTTCAAAAATTTAAAATTTAAATTTAAATTGGTAGATCTAGGAGTTAAGATTTCATATTTTTAATTTTAAATTTTAATTCTCAAATTTTAGGTTAGGAAATTCATTTTTGAAAGCTTGTTGTAAAAGTTGTTACAAGAACCTTCTAGCTAAGAAACCCTCAACCATAAAATAGCTAAAATTTGAAATTTAAATTCAAGAATTTTATAATTTATTTTTTTTTAAAGTGGAGATCTCATATCCAAATCTAAAATCTAGAGAAATTTTTTTTTTGAGTTTTTCTAGAATCTAATGGAATAACTAAATGGTATGAAACTAGAATTGAAGCAAGTACTAGCTAACTAAAGGAGCAACATGAGATTACGAATATTAAACTACAAAAAATCCTTTTTTTTTTTTTAAATTTTAGATCTCAGATTCTAACGTCCTAGGATGCAAAAAAAGATTTTTTTTCTTTTTTTTTGCATCATGAAAAAAATACTAAAATTCATGGAATTCTCAGATTAATACTAGAGCAGAAATCTTAGCAATCAAACAAACCTCCAATTCACTAGATTCGAAATTTGAAATTCAAGTTTAAAACAATTCTAAAATTCTGAATTTAAATGGGAATCAACAAATTTTGACATCTAGATCTTAGATCTCAAATTTTAAATTCAGAAAAAAATATTTTTGAATTTTTTTTTGAAAATTAAACTTAATGGAGGGAAAAACAGAATTTAAATAGCTTCTAGGAAATAACCTAAGAATCTGAATTTTAAACTCCACCAAAAAAATATTTTTTAAAATTTTATATTTCAGATCCCAAACTCCTAAACTATAGAAAATAATTTATTTGAATTTTTTTATTCCTTTTAAAAAAATACTAAAATTCATGAAAAACTCAGGTTGGTGCTAGTATAGAAATTTCAGCAATCAACAAACCTCCAATTAACTAGATTCAAAATTCAAAATTTAAATTTAAAAATCATAAAAAATCACCCGCAATGTAGATCTAGTACAAAACAATGACTAGGATCTTCATGGTAAAGAAACCATCACTACTAGGACAAGTTAACCTTCAAATGATCAGATTTAATGAAGCTTAGAAAGAGTATTCCTACCAACAATGATAGCTAAAATATTTGATGGAAGGGAAGCTCTCAACACTCAAAGATTTGAGGTCTAAACCATAAGACTAGCACTCCCTACCTTTAGGACTCATCTTGGGCATGATCCATGGCTTAGAGACCTTCATCTTGGACTTGGAGAACCTGAGAAAACCTGCAACAAAATCAAGCATTAGGCATGGAAAAGAAATCAAGTTGGAATTGAAACAAATGGGAAGAAGGAAGAAGGAATAAAGAAGTGGCCGGCGCTTGACTTCAAGGAACTTGGATCTTGGATTAATCAAAGGGCATCCCATCCTTCAAACACACACACAAGAGCCTCTCACCCTCTCCTCAAACAAAGCTTCAAACACTCGAACTCAAGAGAACTCACTCACTCCACACAAGGGAACACAAGGGAACTAGAACAAGAAGAAACTTTTCTTTCATTAAACCAAGATAGCATGAATACAAGTGAGAGCCTTAGGGCCTTATTTATAGGCTCCTAAGCTAGGAAATTTATCCAAGGGGAGAGAGGAGGGGATAAGGATGGGCTTAGTTGGATCCAACAACTTGTGGGTAGGTGGTTCTAACTAGAAACAAATTATGGGTAAAAATTTATGATCAATTTGACATGTGGCATCTAAATGGTAATGATGTGGCTTCTATTTGCTATTGTGGAGCCTTAGGTGGGGTGTGGTGTGGCATCTCACATGGCAAGTTGGTTGGAGGAGAAGTGGAAGGTGGTTGTATGCTCCCCTCATAATTCTTGATGAGGTGTCCAATCCTTCTTCCAAGAATACTTTATAATGTATCCCATGTGAGAAAAATGGGCTTCAAAATGGAGGTGCCATGACTTGCTTGGGCCTTGCTTTGGAGGGCATCAAGGCTTGCTTGAAGTTGGGAGTTAGCCTAGGTTGAGCCAATTTAAGAAAAAGGTGGCTTTCTTTCATGAATTGGCTAGTAGGTTTGAGCTTCAAGTAGAGCTGGCTTCATGGACTAAGTGGGCTTTATTTCAAGGCTCTTATTTTCTGTTTAGTAGATCATATTAACTGCAAAACTAAAGAGAATTAGTAGAAAATGTTTTCTTCTTGTTGATGTCCCCATCAACTATCTTTTACTTTATCAAGCACATCGATTATAGTTGATTATTAGCCAACTATATGTTTGACATCGTCGAATATACCAACTGATTTTAGATTGTTGGGTGTCAATCAACTATCTTAACTAAAATCATAATATACTCTTGTTGGGTACAAAAAGTGACTTTGTTAATTCATTAATAGTACATGCATAGATTTTTGGCATTCTATGGTCGAGAAATCTGAATTTCATCCAAGCTCTTAATCTAGTAGGATCTAGGGTGTATTATTTCTGTAACCAGTATGGGCCTTCCTAGCTTGGAGATTATTTTTCTTATTTGGTGGGCTTTGAAACTTCAAATCTCCATAATACAAGATTGCCTGGAAGAAAAGTCTTTGGATTAACCATAGAATTGAAATATCGAATGACTCTTTATCAGGGGAAGGCCATTCTTAGATGAGCTTGTAGTCTTGTCCCTTCTAATAGATCTAAGCCAGCCCTTCGTCATTCCAAATTATTCAACTCCTCAAAATGCTTGAATCTTATAGATGGTAAGTTGATTTCCACCAGTATTACTACCTCAGTTCCAAATGTCAAATTGAATGAAGATTCTCTTATTATAATCTGAGTTGTGCAGTAAGCCCAAAGTACTAAACTTAGCTTTTTGACCCATAAACCTTTAGCTTCATTCGGCCTTGTCTACAAGCCATGCAGAATTGTTCGAGTTGTTACTTCGACTTCATCATTCAACTAGAGATGTCTGATAGAGTTTAACTTGTGAGTAATATGATATTAAGTATAAAAGTCTCTGAATCTTTGATTATTGAACTCTTCCATTGTTGGTGATGATGGCATAAGGAATTCCATACCAATAGATGATTTTATTTTGGACAAACCCTTTAACTTTTTTTTCAATTATGTGAGCTAAAGGCTCAACCTCCATCCATTTAGTAAAGTAGTTAATCACTACGTATGATGGACTTCCTGATGGAGGACAAAAATAAAATGATGAATGGAGAGTTTTAGCAAGCTAACCAGCAAGCAAACTTGAGTAATTAATTATCAAATAAATGGGCTAAATTAATCCAAGAAAAGAATTTTTATAAGGAGACTAGTTGATCTAATTTTTAAGACCCGCAATGTAGATCTAGTTCAAAATAAGAATTAGGATCTTTATAGCAAGGAAACCATCACTACTAGGGCAAGTTAACCTTCAAATGATCTGATCTAATGAAGATTAGAAAGAGTTTTCCTACCAACAATGATGGCTAATTATTTGATGGAAGGAGCTCTCATCACTCAAGGATTAAGGCCTAGAAGTCAAGATTGGCACTCTCTACTTTGAGACTTACCTTGGCCTTGATCCATGGCACGGAGACCTTCATCCCTGACTTAGGAACCTGAGAGAACCTGCAAAGAAATTCTGGATTAGACATAGAAGAAGAATTAGAGTTGGAATGGAAACAAAGAAAAAGAAGAAGAAGAAGAAAGTGGCCGGCAGCTTGAGACTTGGAACTTGATCATAAATCCATCAATGGGCATCCCATCCTTTACTCCTTGCAAAAGCACAATTCACTTTCAAACTCAAACTTAGAAAACTCTCATTCTCTCCTTGGAAAGAGATCTACACACTCAAACTAGCCAGAAAACTTTCACTCCAAACAAGAACTCAAGAAAACTAGAACACAAGGAAACAATCCTTTCATTAATTCAAATCATAGCATAAAATAAATACAACGAAAGCCTAGGGGCCCTATTTATAGGCCCCAATGCTAGGAATTTCATCCAAGGGTGGAGAGTAGGGGATAAGGATGGCTTAGTTGGCTCCAACAATTTTTAGGTAAATGATTTTAACTAAAAACAAATTATTGGTAGAATGTTACAACCACTTGACATGTGGCATTCTGGAAGGTCTTCATGTGGTTATCAAATGCTGATGTGGAGGCTTAGGTGTCATTAGAGGTGGTGCCCCACATGTCACTTGTTGGAAGGTATCTTTATGTTCCCTATAAAAGTCTTGATGTAGTGTAATTTCTTCTCCCCCAAGGTTTTTTGATGCGGTGTCCCCCCATATAAAAATTTTGGCTTCAAGTCTTAGCGTGAATTGGGCTTGAATGGCTTGAATTGGATTTTGAAGAGGTGGTTTTCCATCATGCTTTGAGCTTGTGTTGACTCATGAAAAATTGTCTTCTTCCATGTGTTGACTCATGAGTATGCTTCAAGAAAATTTGGGACTTGTTTCATGGCTCAAGATTTTATTAACTATAGCTGTAAAAACAAAGTTAGTTAATCAAAGTATATTCTCTTATTATTGTTGACCAATCATTTAATGCCTGCATTATGACAGAGCCATTAGCCAAAACTTCAAAAATGTTGTTGGTTGACATCTATGATGAATCCACTAATTCAATGGATCATCTAGAAAGTTTTAAAGCCCTTGTGCTTTTACATGGCACCATGGAAGGAGTGTTGTGCATGCTTTTCTCTCCACCTTGCATAAATCAGCATGATACTAGTATTCTAGCCTTCAACCAAGTTCGATTCACTCTTTTAACTAGTTAGGTCAGTCATTTGTCTCCTATTTTGTCAATAGCAGAAGGTTGCGTTGAAGCTCTTGTTGAGAAATGTGTCCCAAAGCCAATCATCTAGCTTGTAGATGGTTGAGCTATTATTATAATTATATATGAATTATATTGAATAAAATATTTATTCTGGCTATTCTTCACATTTTACATCTTGTAATGAACTCCTGTATGATGAAGTCCTTAGGACTACTTTGATGTGATATAGAAAGGATATATCTTCTAGTTCTTAAATTGATCCGTGACCAAATGATACATTGCCACAGGATGATAGTGTATCAAGTATAGGTCATTGTATGTCATAGTCGTTGGTTGTCCTCTTAACCGAGTGAAGAGATACTGGTATGGCATGCAGGTTTTTTGTATGACACTTCACTAGAAGTGACCCATCTGTAGAACATTCTTTCTAGCAAAGAGTAGTTAGCATTAGGATATGGATATAAGTGTTCCACTGACTTGAGATCACCATGATGGCTTTCAAGTAACTCATTGTGCTTAGATGTCGACTTTGGCTGGTATTGGAAGTGTTCCATTACTACCAGCTTAGTATTTGAACCTCTGGGGTCACACATCATGGGGGTTTCTGATTGACCTAATGGCTACTGAATGATTGGAAATCATTTTGGACTCTTTGGACAATTTGATTGTCCATCTACATTTCGAAGTCGACTAGAATTATGAGTCGACACAGTTATAGGGATTTGATGCAGGATGAACCTAAGACTGATGTAAAATAGTAAACTATTTTTTTTATAAGTTTTATAGACATTAATTTAGTGGCTAAAGATCGAAAAATAAGAAAGAATCAGCATGATGACTAGTAATGCTATAAACTATCATACACGCAAGATAACTCATGCAAAAAAATAATAAGCCAGGACTCGAGAATTGAGAGATTCCCAGCTTAGGATAGTTTATCTTCAACAAATCAAAACTCAAGAGGGGGAAGGCTTTTACCAGGTAGTGATGGCAGTTCCTTTGATGAAGAGATCTCTCAGCCTCTAGATGGTGCCTAGAAGAACTAGCCTTTGGTTTCCGAATCTGAAGGCGATCCAGATCCAGTCTAAAGGCAAAGAAAGCCTCCTTTGGGGAGGAGAAATACCTCAAGTATCTACAAAATGTCAAGGTTAAGCATGAATCAGGTAATCAAAGAAAAAAAATTACAAGATGAAACAAGGAAGGAAAGGGATTAGGGCAAAGGGCTAGCGATAAAAAAGTAGGAAGAGCTCTTGATCCGGGCATCTTCAAGGCTTCTTTTTTGGATGTGGCTGATGCTTGGAGATCTGCTTTGCTGTTGGGGCATAGAGGGATTGCAAGGATAGGGATTGGCCAACACAAGAGAAGAAACCAGACAAACCAAAGTACCAAAACACAAATACAAGAACACAGTCTTGAAAACAATTAGTAGAGTTTAATTCATAAGAGTTGATTGATTACAAGAGGAAGAGGGGTGGAGTATTTATAGAGTTTCCATTCCCTCTCCTAAAAGGATTACAAGTCTTCTCCTAGTTAGAATAGGTTTGCACAATTTAAGTGGGAGAAAGACTACAAAATAAACCTAGAACTAGGAATATACAAATTGATTAGAATAAGAACTCAATTTCCTCCTTCCACTTGGACTCCATCTCCTAGCTTAGACCAAGCAAAACTCCAAGGACATGTTGGGCTTCATGGGGGGCATCAAGGGGTGGCCAAGGATGGGTTGGGCGCATGGCTTTGCGCCCTAGAGGCCTGGGATGCCTGGAGCAGGAATATTCCAGGTATCTTAGTTCTGGGCTGGAATATACCTGGAATCTTGGTTCTTAAGGGCTTGGACCAAGCGCCTCGGCTAATTTCTCTTGGACTGGGGCATAGATGGACCTCTGGATTCATGATGTGACCTGGTCTAGGAATATACTTTGGCATATGGAGGGAATCTGGGCATCTGGAAAGCATCTGGAGGGCATCTAGGCATCTTGTAGGAATCTTGGACCCTAGGATGGCATACAAGGTCCAACTGGCTGATGTGAAGTCCTCTGGCTTTTGGATAAGGCCTAGTGGAACTCCAAAATAGGGTGTCCTCTCCTCTTGTACAAAAACTGGACTCTTACTGGACTCATACTTAAATACAGGACTCAATATACTGGACTAGGTTGAGACAAATCAACTAGTCACAACTTATTACAGGACTCAATCTTACTTGCTCACAAAATTATGACACATGACTAAGGTTCTAAAAAAAATACTAATCAGCAAACCATATGGGATTAAGTCATCTGTGTCTGATTCTAGTGTCCCTACCAATTCTCCCGGGATGGGAGGAACTCGACCCCATCAAGTAAGGGTCAATTTGGCTGTTCAAGGAGGGTCTGCATTGAGCACGGTAGATCCTTACCAGTGCTCCACAAATTCTCAGATTCTGGCTGACCTAGCCATCTGACCAAATACCTTTGATAACCTTCATCTCGGGTACTGATAGCTTGATCATCCAGGATTCGCTCACTCCTTTCCTCACTTATTGGCCAAATTGTATGTGGACACTCTCGAAGTTCGGCGGACCTGGGCAATCTCGAAGTTCGACCATCATAAGAGGGCCAAGAATGGGGAGAGGGATGCACGAAATCCTCCCGTAGAGCTCTCCTTCTTCGGGATCGAGAGCTATGTCTAGAAACAACCGGTGGGTTTCCCACCGAAATGGCTCTGTCTTGGAATTCTTGAACCATGACCGTTAGGTTGGTGACCTGGTTCATAAGAGCTTCAAATTACTGTGATCCCATAACAACTATGGGAGGTGGAGCATCGTTCTCCTCCGGGGGTGCACCCCGCTGAGATGGAGAACAACTCCGGCTTGTAGAAGCAATTGGGGCTTTTATTCTTGCCATCAAAAACTTTTTTCTTCCCCTTGTCTGGGAGGGAGCTTAAAAAATGTTAATGCCCCACTACCTGGCATGCCAATCTATTAGCGTGGAGTCCCTGGATTGGCCGGTCGGAGCCACTGCATTGCAGGACCGCTCCCTGGTTCACCTGCAAAACAGGTCCCTTACCGGAGTTGTTCCGGTGGAGGACACTCCAATGCCTAAGTCAGCGGCGGATTCCAGCCACAAAATGGGGAAGATGTGGAGAGTGGAAGAGAAAAAGGTCTTGGAGATTGTAAGCGTATATGAGCAAGAATGTTCGCGTACCTCCCCAGCAATCCTTCTTACCCTTATTCAAAGAAGGCCTCCGGCCTGCATCCCACTCTTTTTCTGGTGATCATGGGGAGCCAATCTCTTCCATGATTGGTGATCATGGGTTGTCATGGAGCGGTTCTAACTAGATTAGAGGCGTAGTAGCAAGAGTTGCGCGCTATGATCATGGCATGATGAGTGTCCATTGTAACTGTTGGTTACAGTTGCTTTTCTGGAATAGATTGTGGTCCAAGCTTCGGATTTCCCTTCGTGTGGGCCAAAGACTTGGTATTTCCTTGAGGTCGAAGATCGTGTCTACGGCGGGGACCAAAGTATGTGCCTTCGAAAGTCGATGGATAGTTCGATCTTTGGCCGGGGCCGAAGACGTTACCCGAAGGACTGGCCTTTGGATGTTGTGGTCCGGTATGAAGCCTTGGGTTACCTGTAGTTGGCCTGTCCTTTGCTTGGTCTGAAGTCCGTAGTCCAAAGAAACGAGCTTTGACCAGTCGAACCGGAGTTTGGTTTACAGTTGAACTGGGATATCCCAACAATTGTCCCCCTACTCTTAGTTTTCAAAGCAGAGATCTGGCTCGAGAAGTGAGAGTATTAAGGTTTTGTCATTTTCCTCTTGAGAGACGGTGCAGTAAATGATTACGGGATCCTTGATTGGACTGTCCACCATGATCTGAGAATCAAATGGTGGACAGGTGTGACTCCCAGATTGGAGAAAAGTAGGTGGCCCCGGGGCCATCTTTTCTTTTCCCGTTGCACGGTGGTTAAGGCAATCTTTTGGTTGGGATTTGGATGGTTGTGGTGGCCGTCCTCCGTCCATTGGATGAAGGGTATACCTTATCCTGGCGGTCAGTTGTAGGTGGGTTACCTCCCATGGTAACCTTGAGTCAATTTAACCCCAGCGGGGCTCTAGAGACCCTTACTTTTCTTTTGGAGAAGGGCGAAGGTCTGGGCAAGAAAGCTTCATCAACCTTGTCTCATCCTCCACCCGAACTGTTCTGTACTACTAGTATATTCTTCAGGTAGAATCTTCTTTCTATTCCCTTGCTTCATTCCTTTGTCATGGAATAGACTGTAGAGAGTCAGGGGAAACAGGTTGGACCCTCGGGGCTGGAGACATAGTAGGCCTGGAGTCGGTTCCCAGCTCGATTTCTCAGGGTAAGGCGACCCTTCTTTGGGAATGCTACTGCATCCTTGAGGAGTTTTCCTTCATCCTCCCTACGTCTGAGGAGTGGGTGAACGAACCTCCCCCCGGGTGTATAGCCGTATACGAAGATCATCTGAAAGCTGGTCTTAAGTTTTCCCTGCACCCTTTCTTCGTCAAGATCTTTCGCTTGTACCAAATGGTGCCAGCGCAGTTGACCTCGAACAGCATCAAGAACATCTATGGGTTCTTGGTTATGTACAGCATTGCAAACATAGTGCCTAGGACCAATCTGTTCACGACACTTTTCATTCTCAAGAGGGATTTCCACAATAACGGATGGTGGGTGATTGGTCCCAGATCAGGCTGTAGGGTTATCAAGGATATGCCCAGTGCCATCCACGGGTGGAAACCCATTTTTGTATTTGTGTTGTCTCTCAATTCATGGGGCTTCGATACGGTGTGGAAGAAGCCTCGCCTGATCGCCAATGATGGGAAGAAGGTCTTGGCGGCCGACTAGTCGAACTACGACCTCTTAGTCAACTCTGAAGTTGCTCCCATTCGGGAATTGTTGGAGGAGAGAAATCTCCACCGAGTGGGAATTAGCAGATTTTCCTTATTAGGTATAGCAATAGGAATTTCTGCTCCCCCTTTTTGGATTTATTATAGTCCAATCAATTGAAGTGAAATCCTTTACTTACAGGTGGCGGGATGAGGCCTGGCTTGAGCTGGCTTCGGCAGACTTCGGAAAAGAGGGTGGCACAGGCCCCTCCTACCAGGTCTGCGGTGTGGAAGAAAGCTCGGAAGGATGGTCTCGAAGGGGACCAAAGCACTTCGTCTTCCCGGGGGACCTCAGTGGGAGACGTAATAACTACGGAAGGGGCTCCGTCAAGACCCCATTCAGTCGAAGCTCCACCGGTGGCTATTTCCCCAATGCATACAACGGGGAGCCCACCTTAGAGAGCGGAAGTGCCACCGTTCTGCCCCCTGCTACTGGTGGAGGTGAAGCGTGGCAAGTCGAAGGAGAGTTCGCCTGCAGGGCTTCCTCAGTCGAAGTCCGTTCGATGAACTTCTTGGAGTTTTTGCCTACGCGGGGATTGCTGGTCCCGGCCGTAGCCAGGCAGGTGCTGAAGGGTACACTTCTGCCTCACCACTTGGCTATTTTCCAGAATCGGAGCCTTCCCGGGGTATCCGATTCTGCCTTCTTCGCTCTGCAATAGGTATGATCCTGCCATTTCTCTGTCTTGAGGATTGTTCGATTCATGACCCCTCCCTTTTGATGTAGCTAGTCTACGACCTTACCTTCATGGAGGAGGGCCTGGGGAACGTAGACAGCCTCATTCACAACCTCAAGGAAGAGCTCCAGATCGCTAGGGCTGCCAAGGAAGTAGCCGAGGAGCTGAAGCAATCCATGGAGGACCGTCTTGCCCGGGCGATTGATGAAGTTCGTGAACTGAAGGGTGAACTGAGAAGTGCTCATGTAATAATGATGGGGCAAGAGACAGGGTGGAGGAGGAGCAGGAAGCAGGTCGAATCCCTGGAGCAAGCTGCCAGGGAGGATCAGGAGAAGATAGGGAGACTGACCAAGACGACGGAGGAGGCTTCCAGGAGGGCCGAAGAGGCGATCCTGGAGTCCGAAACTGCTAAGAGGGAGTCTGTGTCTTTGAAGAAGCAGGTTGATGATGCCTTGCCAAACTTCAAGACATCTCCGCAATTCCAGGGAGAAATCAATGAAGTAACCTTATACGGCTACCAGCATGGCTTCAACGACGGACTCTCCAGGGTGAAGGGGACCTTTCCTCACCTCGACATTTCCAGCATTCCACCTTTTGATATAGCTAGAGAAGAAGAGGAAGTGGAGGGGGTCGAAGCCATGGTAGAGGTCGAGGAGGTTCCATGCCCGGAGGAGGAGGCTGCTACCCCAGTCGAAAATCTGGAGGTGACCCCAACTCTGACTCCGGTCCAGGAGGAAACTCAGGCTGGAGGAGTCTAAGCTGAAGGTTCTTTGGTCCCGGCCCAGACTGACGAGGTCCTCTCAGAGCAAATCGATAAGGCGATCCAGTCCTGTGGTGTGGAGCCTTCTTCTGCTGATGTTGAGTGACTTGGGTCACTGTAGATGTATTTTCCTCCTTTCTTTTTTGCTTGATCAATGAACTTTGTATGATAGCTTTTCTAAATTTTGGAATGAATTTTCCTTCCTTTGCATATACCATGTTGTGCTTCATGTGTAGCTCGAAACAGTTTTACCGTTTCTTTTTTTGCTTAGTCGAATAGCCATAGCCGAAGGCCGTTTAGTCGATAAGAACTGGTTTTACTTTTCTCTTTCCTGTTTGGTTGAGCAGTCGTAGCCGAAGGCCGTTCAATTGGTGAGGACAAACTCTGGAACAGACCAAAACTCCGTTGCTGAAGACCATCACATTCCTTCAGATGTTAGGTTTGTCCGTTAAGGCGGACAAGAGTTGTTTCTCCGCCAATCAGTGATATGGGAGATCTGATCATGATTATTGCTGTCCATGTGGCATGTCGATATTTGTACAGTCATGATTTCTTATGCCTTGCGAGCCATCGGGTCTCCTTTTTCCAAAAAGGAGCCATTAATGATGCCATCGCACGATGAGGATTTCTCCGGATTTGAAGCGATGGCGATTGTTGTCCCGGAAGTGGCTTTGAGCGACTTTTCTGGTTCTCGAAGCGTCGCCTGGACACGTGGCACTTTCTAATGCGGCTGGTGGTGAGGACATGCAAGATGAGAATGCAACTATGCAACCCTAAAGGAGATTAGCAAAGATTAACTTAGCAATTTCTTATTTGCATATGATTAGTTCAGCATATAATATCAAAGGAGGTCTAATGAAGAGAACTCGAACTGGTGGGGACACCTGAGGCACCAGAATAAGACAGAGGCTTTTTCAACCCTCTGTAAATTGATCAATAATTTATGAGTCCATCTGTAATAAGGGCTTAGCTCATCTGAGTCCATTTTAGTTGTTATTTGAGTATTTTTAGTTGTTATTTCAGTTCTGTACTAGTCAGCTCATGTTGAGCTAGTTCAGTCCAATGCTAGTCAGCTCATGTTGAGCTAATTTTATTTTTTTGAGTCCTGTCCAAGCATACTGAAGACTCAAGACTATATCATACAAGTGAAGACCAAGTCCAACTAGATTGAAGACATGGAAGTATAGCACAAGTCCAACCCAGCTTGAAGATTTGAAGACCCCAAGAGGAAAATTCAGAAAATCCTGATTTCTTGCAGATGCCCTCCAGATGCCCAGATTACCTTCCAGATGCCAAAGTATATTCATAGATAAGGGCATCCATGATTCCAGAGGTCCATCTGCATCCTAGCCCAAAGAAATCAAGCCCAGGTGCCAAGCCCAAGCCCCTAAGAAGCAAGATACCAGGGAATATTCCTGCTACCTGGCTACCAGGCCACCCCAGCTTCCAGAGGCCCAAACCCATGCACCCGAGCCCCTTTGGGCCGGCCTTTTGCTGCTCCTAGAAGCCCAACACGCCCCCCTAGGCGTCCTTGGAGTCTTGACCAAGTCAAGAAAATTTTTAGGGATTTTTCTACCTAATATTTCCTTATTTTCTAGCTAGGGTTTGAGAGGGAAAAGGATTCTTATGTAAAGACTTATGTACCCTTACTTGGAGCCCAAGGTTAAGGGTCTATTTAAGGGACCCTAGCCTCTTGTATGAGGAGAGTTTTTGATGAATGAAAACCTTGAGTTCTTCTATTGAGTGGTGTGATACCCTGCTGTGTGCATAAAGGGGTTTGTGAGAGTTCTTCTTCCCGGTGTTTGCAATCATCTTCCTGCTGCCAACAAACCCTCCAGATCCCTGGACACCCACTCCAAAAGAAGCCTTCCCTTGCTATTTTTCCTTTGTTTCTTGTTCCTTTATGAATTTTCTAATCCCTGATAGGTCGTTTGCAGGTCCTTGAGTTCCTACGAATCCAACGACTCCAGCCAAGCCTCAATCGGATCACCAAGCAGAAAGTCGGGTATCCGCGGGTCTTTGGCTCGGTTTTCCAGGCCGCATCTGTCGAGGAACGAGAGACCCCTTCGCTGCGATCTTCACAGATGTTGTCAGGTACACCCCTCTACCTCTAGTAGTTTTATTGTAGGAGAACTTGCCCTAACCGAGGCTTCTCAGCCTCGGCGGTCCTTCTTTGCTACTTTTCTAGGTCCTAATCTGCATGCTGATCTTCAAAAATTCATACAAATTTCCCTACAAATAATTTTGATCTGACATTTGGGAATTAATCACCTAACTCAACATGTAAAACATACAAAAAAAAATTCATGCATTTTAGTTCCCCATCACGAACGATCAAACGTAAACCTAATTAATGAGACTATCAAAATAACAAAGAAATAGGAATAAGATTCAAACCACACAAGTTAAGCTAGGCAAATTTAATATTTCAGACCTAATCGACACTAGAACATACCTGGCATTAATCTTTCAAGTAGGTCAAGATCACTCATGAAGAGACCTCCCAAATGACAAGACCATACTACAAATTGAGGGCCCTTCTTGTTTTCTGGATTGTGGCAAGTAATTCCTTCCTCTTGAATTCGGAATCCCGGAGAACCCTACAACAAAGAAACATTGAGATTAGGAACTTGGTAAGATACGTTAGTCAGAAAATGGAGAAACTAAAGAAGAATCGATGAAGCATTGTTGAAGAATAATCTTGGCGGCATGGTAGATCACTTGAAATGGATTAGGCCGGCCTCCTTGTGATGGTCTTCTTGATCAACCTTGAATATTGAAGGCTAGCTTGAGATTGGAGAAGAAGGAGAGTGTATTAGGCGTTGGAGATGGAGGAGAAAGTAGGGTTGGTGTGGGATAGGGAGAAGAATTTAGAACTACCACCTAGGCACATAGAACTCACATAGAAGAAACTTTTAATTTTTTTTTCATTTCCTTTCTTTTCTTTTACAAGAAGACTAAGAGTCTTTTATAGACTATTAAGCAATTTTGAATTCAAACTACACCAAATATCATGGAGAAAAATTTGTGGAGAAAAATATGGGGCATCCCATGATGAGTGGAGGAAGTTGTGGAGGAGGTTGTAGCCAATTCAAATTCAAATTCCCCTTTTCTTCTCTTGGGCGGCATCCCCTTTTCTTCTCTTGGGCGGCAACCTTGGATGGTGAGGTGGCATGTGTGATGTGGCAGCAACCTTGGATGGTGAGGTGGCATGTGTGATGTGGCAGCAACCTTGGATGGTGAGGTGGCATGTGTGATGTGGCAGCAACCTTGGATGATGAGGTGGCATGTGTCATATGGCATGTGGTCCCCACTTGAGGTGGCTTTGGTCTTGCTTTGGAGTATAAGTCTTGAGTCTTCTTTAGTCTTCAAATGTGGTTTGGTTTGATTCTTCATGGATTGGACTTGACTCATTTGGACCCAACTCTCAAATACAAGGTTAATCAGGCTGGACTAGTCCCAACATAAAATTGAAATGGACTCGAATTACATAATTATTTGGACTCAAAATTAAAGAAAGAGAAAAAAATTACAGGACTTTCTTTTACTCATCCAACCATAAGGACTCAGATTTGACTTGAATTGGTTGGAGTCTCTTCTTGATTCTGGTGCCCACACCAATTCTCCCGGGGTGGGAGGAACTCAACCCTGTCGAGTAAGGGCTGGTTTGACAAGCTTCTAATACATCCAGGTCGATTTGTTGTAGGTCCTCTCGGGTGATCCAGGAATCTTCAGATTTAGGACGTCCTTGCCATCGAACCAGATAATGTTGGTAGCCCTTATTTCTAGTAGTAATGATATGGTCATCCAAGATCCTTTCAATCCTCTCCTTTCGCTCAGGAACACTTGGTGGTGGACACTCATTTGGAGCTTCACTCTCAAAAGAAATATTAGGACCAAAAAACTCACCAGGTATTAATGCAGGTTCTTTGTATTCTTTTAAGTATGAAACATTAAATGTTGAACTAATGCCATAACCTGGTGGTAATTCTAATACATAAGCATTAGGTCCAATTTTCTTTATTATTTTGAAAGGTCTGGCTCCCCGGGCATGGAGTTTCTTCATAGTTCCCGGCAAAAACCTTTCAGGTTTAAATTTGATCATGACAGAGTCCCCTTCATTAAATTCTTTTAACCGTTTATGTGAATTAGTCATATGCTTATAGAGTTCATTGCTCGATTGGATCTTTTGGCTAATCTCCTTATGCAATTCCCTAATATGCTGTGCATATGACTCAGCAGACTCAGACACCCGTGCATGTGTGGGTAAAGGAGCTAGGTCTAAAGGCTTCCTAGGTCTGTATCCATGGACCACTTCGAATGGACTTTTCCTAATAGACCTATTAACTGAGGTGTTTTAGGCAAATTCAGCACGAGGAAGTAATAGGTCCCAGTTTCCTAGGTTGTCACCAACTAAACATCTCAACAGATTTTCTAAGCTTCGGTTTACTACCTCAGTCTGGCCATTGGTTTGAGGATGATAGGCAGTAGAGAATTCCGGCTTGGTACCGAGCATGTGCCAGAGGGTTTTCCAGAAATAGTTAGTAAATTTGACGTCTCTATCGGACACAATGGTTTTGGGTAAACCATGAAGCCTAACGACCTGATCGAGAAAAATCTTGGCCACCTTCGAAGCATCAAAAGTTTGAGAACAAGGAATGAAGTGAGCCATCTTGGAGAAACGATCGACAACCACAAAGACAGAATCATGCTTCCTAGACGTCTTAGGGAGGCCTACTACAAAATCCATGCTGATATCCTGCCATGGACAATCAGGGACAGGTAAGGGTGTGTACAGACCGGTGTTTTGTCTTTGCTGTTTTGCAACAGCACAAGTACGGCACTG
The DNA here is from genome assembly GCA_021397845.1 of Areca catechu. Classification (NCBI taxonomy): domain Eukaryota; kingdom Viridiplantae; phylum Streptophyta; class Magnoliopsida; order Arecales; family Arecaceae; genus Areca; species Areca catechu. The sequence continues at coordinate 137,075,329 of CM038053.1, read as the reverse complement.
AGCTACAATCTGGGCCACATTTCTTTTGAGACCAGGCCAAAAGAATTGGTCTTCTATTGCTAAGATGGTCTTATTCCTACCAAAATGTCCTGCTAAGCCCCCAGCATGAGCTTCCCAGATCAGAAATTCCTTAATAGAGGTCTTGGGGATACACAATTGATTTCCTTTAAAAAGGTATCCATCTAAAAGGGTATAATCACTATGCTTACTAGATGGTCCTTGTTGAAGGGATCGATAGATGTTACCAAAATCAGGGCATGTAGGATACTCCTCTTTCAATTTATCAAACCCTACTACCTCAGTGCTCACAGAAATCAACAACATGGAACGACGACTCAATGCATCAGCAACCCTATTTTCAGTACCGGCATGATGTTTCAGTACGAATGTATAAGCTTGTATGAACTCTACCCATTTTCCATGCCTAGGGTTCAGTTTCTTCTGAGAACTAAGGAACCTAAGAGCTTCGTGGTCAGAAAATAAGACAAACTCTTGCGGTAGAAGATAATGCCTCCAATAACGTAATGCCTGAACTACCGCATACAGCTCCCTATCATAGGTGGAATACCTTAGTCTCGCTTCATTTAACTTCTCACTAAAATATGCTACTGGGTGATTCTCTTGACTCAAGACACCTCCAATTCCTACCCCAGAAGCATCACAAGCAACCTCGAACACTTTGATAAAATCGGGTAACCTCAAGATGGGTGCGTGTGTCATTTTTTCCTTAATTGTTAGGAAGGCTTTGTCTGCTGCTTTAGTCCACTCAAAAGTTCCCTTCCTAATACAATCAGTGATTGGAGGCACTATCGTACTGAACCCTCTAATGAATCTCCTATAGAAGGTGGCTAAACCGTGGAAACTACGGACATCATGGATACTCTTGGGTACAGGCCACTCTACTATGGACTTAATTTTTGTAGGGTCAGCGGACACTCCTTCAGATGTTACTACGAATCCTAGAAAGATAACTCTATGTATCAAGAAATCACACTTTTTGATATTGGCATAGAGGCTATCCTTTCTAAGGACTTGGCAAACTTGTCTTAGGTGGGTTAAATGGTCTGCCTTAGTCTTGCTATAGATAAGAATGTCATCAAAGTAGACCATCACAAATTTTTTGATGAAAGTTTTCAACACTTGATTCATTATTCTCATAAAGGTGCTGGGTGCATTGGACAGACCGAACTGCATGACTAACCACTCATATAATCCATCTTTAGTCTTAAAAGCGGTCTTCCATTCATCTCCAGGCCTAACCCTAACCTGGTGATAGCCACTCTTTAAGTCTATCTTGGAGAAAATCGTTGATCCGGCTATCATATCTAACATATCATCCAGTCTTGGGATTGGAAACCTATATTTGATAGTAATCTTGTTGATGGCACGGTTGTCTACACACATCCTCCAGGTGCCATCCTTCTTAGGGGTTAACAAGGCAGGGACTGCACATGGGCTTAAACTTTCTCTAACAAACCCCTTTCTAAGAAGTTCACTAACTTGCCTTTGTAACTCCTGATGTTTAGTTGGATTCATCCTATAATGAGGAAAATTAGGTAAAGTCGTGCCAGGGACTAAATCTATGGCATGTTGTATGTCCCTTAAAGGTGGAAGATTATCGGGAAGATCCTCGGGAAACACGTCTTCAAATTCTTTCAATAATTGGACCACTTCTTGAGGGTGTTCTACTGGGGTGTGGTCCATAGTTTCCTTAGCAGCTACCATCCAAATAGGTGCTCCCTCATTAATATCTTTTTCTAATTCTCTTGCACCTATCAAATTTAATCCAGTCCTTTTTTCTTTCAGGATGCTAGCTTCTCTTTTAGTGTTGTCCTTAGGCTGGGTTGGATGAATGACAATTTTCTTTCCATTGAAATTGAAAGCACAGGAGTTTGTTCGACCAAAAATTGTCACATCATGGTCAAACAGCCATGGCCTACCTAGGATGATGCTACTTACTCCCATAGGGAGCACATCACACCAGATTCGTTCCTGATAGGACTGAAGTTGGATTCGGACCTGACATCTCTGCTTGATTGGGATAGAAGTGGAATCGATCCAAGATACCTTATATGGATTGGGATGTGGTTCAGTGGGTAATCCTAGACTCTTGGCTGTACTAGTGGAAATGGCATTGACACCGCTTCCACTATTGATCATGATCTTACAGACCTTTTCTCCTATTTTGACAAATGTGTGTAGGATGCTAGTCCTACACCAGTCTTCCTGCTCCTTGGTCTGTGTCATGATACATCTCACAACTCCTAACACATCTGATGAGTCTACATTTTCTTCATCTCCTTCATACTCATCAGCCAAGCAATCCCCTGCTTCATAAACCTCCTCCTCATCATTCTCTAGGGGTTCTGATTCTCCTTCTTCTGCCTCCCCTATATGTAAAGCTCTAGAGGGACATTGGCTTATGAAATGACCTGGTTTACGACACTTATAGCAAACTCGCTCCCTCTCACCTCGAACTTCAGGGCTCTTTCCTTTGTCTTCTCTAGGAATTGGGGGAATGGCAGGGTTGGGTCTAGGGGTTGGATTCGAGCTGGATCTTGGTCTATTGGTTGTACCAGGGACTAAACTAGGTCGAGTAATAGGAGGATTAAACCTAATGGGCTCAGGTCGCCTAAATGTAGCTCTCCTTTGAAACCTCTCATAGTCCATGACAACTTGGTATGCTTGATCTAAATCATGGACTTTTCTCAAAAATAGTTTCCCTTTTATATCTTCATTCAATCCTGATCTAAACCTCGATAATGTGACTCAGACTCAACTACGTTGCATCGCATCACAAACTCATCAAATTTAGCAACGTATTCCGAAACGGTCTTATTACCCTGTGTCAACCGTTGCCACTGATCTAACAACCTTTGCTGATAAGACATAGGCAGATATTTCTCTCTAAGATTTCTCTTCATGTCTCTCTAGGTCGCTATAGGTAAGTCTCCCCTCTGCCTAGCTATGCGTTCGATGTTTCCCCAATACAACCTAGCTTGATGGACTAGTCTGATTTTGGCCAATTTGAATCTTCTCTCTTCAGACATATCATACCAGTCAAAATACTGGTCCATGTCAGCCTCCCAGTCTATGTACACCTTAGGATCTAAGCTGCCTTCGAAGGTTGGTGCATCTAAATGGATATTCCTTAGAGCCCGATCATCCTGATCAAAAGTATCATGGTGAGGCCTTCTAGGATATGGTTCTGGAGTGTGATCAACATAGCCCTGATGTGGCCTTCTAGGAATTGGATCAGGTGTATGTTCCTGTTGCTGGGCTCTAAGACGAACTGAAGGCAATCTGGGTGATGATGGTTCAGTTGGAGTCAACCTAGATTCCTTTAGGTTTCCTATCCTTTCCTCGAATTGATCAAACCTAGAATCCAAATGTTCAAGTCTCTCAATCATAGATCTCATAAGGGTTTCCATACTAGTGTCCATGGATGAACTTGGTTGGTCTTGTGAAGGGTGGTAAGGAGTTCCTGATCTAGTTGTCATGCAAACAATTAGACTCAAACTCGGGCTAAGGATTTCTAGACCTAGAGTATGAATTAGATATCTAATTAAAAGGACCAACTAGCTAGTAGTAACTTACGTGACTTAGCCAGGTAGGTGGGAAGGGGAGTGGAGGTCCCTGTTCTGCCAACCTTAGACACCAATCTGTGATTGGCCAGGTAGGCGGACCAACCCACAAGCCCTAATACACCAATCCTAGACACCAAGCCCGTAAGCACACACCAATTAGTGGACACAATCAACTTGACCCTAATCCGAACCAGACTCGTTGGTGTCCCTAACCCACTAGGGTGATTAGGTCTAATTAATTTTAATTAAGGATTGGGATCGAGATGATGGGTTGTGGTTTTGGGCTAAGGACAAGTGATGAACTCTTGCCCCCATGTCATATTGATGCCCTTAAGATGTTTTCAAATGAATGCAATTTTTTTTTTTTTTTTTTTTTTGTGTTTTATGAGCTGACTTAATTATTTGACTTGATTAGTTTTCAAATAATTTCAAATTCAAACTTAAATTTTAAAATTTAAATTTCAAACTCCAAGTTTCAGATTCTATAATGTCAGAATTCAAAAAATTTAAAATTTAAAATTTGAACTTCAAATTCAAAAATTTTCCAAGATTGGTTCTTGCTGGAATTTCAGTTCAGATTGATTCTTAGAGAGTATTTCGAATGCTAGAAACTCTAACAATCGAAATAAAATCTGAAAAAGTTTTGAGAAATAATATGAATTATGAGGATCCCAGCAAAACAAAAATCAGAAAATTTTGATCTGTCCACATAGAGAAACAATAAAAACAACAGACCATGTACTGCAGACTATTTCAGCAGGACAGAAGATTGAAGTAGGAATTTTAGTATTTTCTGTGAATTTCTTCTGATGCTAAAACTTTGTGTGATTATAACTAACCTTATATGGAATCAAAAAAAAAAATTATGGCAATGTAAAATGTACTATATTTTTTCTTTTGATTTTTTTTTTTTTTTATTACAGCCAACAGATTCAGATTCACAGAAAAAAAGAAATTAAAGGAATTGCGATGCTTTACCAAACTCTAATCTAAAACTTCATGTCCGGCCCGGAGGCTCATTACTCCCATGGGTCGTGACAGTGTACTGGAGTACACCCGCTCAGGAGGCGTGAGTTTTTGATCTAGTTTGGATTTAAGAGAAAACTATTCTACCCTAATGCAACCATGCTCTGATACCAAGATTGGTGAGGACATGCAAGATGAGAATGCAACTATGCAACCCTAAAAGAGATTAGCAAAGATTAACTTAGCAATTTCTTATTTGCATATGATTAGTTCAGCATATAATATCAAAGGAGGTCTAATGAAGAGAACTCGAACGATCAAACGTAAACCTAATTAATGAGACTATCAAAATAACAAAGAAATAGGAATAAGATTTGAACCACACAAGTTAAGCTAGGCAAATTTAATATTTCAGACCTAATCGATACTAGAACATACCTGGCATTAATCTTTCAAGTAGGTCAAGATCACTCATGAAGAGACCTCCCAAATGACAAGACCATACTACAAATTGAGGGCCCTTCTTGTTTTCTGGATTGTGGCAAGTAATTCCTTCCTCTTGAATTCGGAATCCTGGAGAACCCTACAACAAAGAAACCTTGAGATTAGGAACTTGGTAAGATACGTTAGTCATGAAATAGAGAAACTAAAGAAGAATCGATGAAGCATTGTTGAAGAATAATCTAGGCGCCATGGTAGATCACTTGAAATGGATTAGGCCGGCCTCCTTGTGATGGTCTTCTTGATCAACCTTGAATATTGAAGGCTAGCTTGAGATTGGAGAAGAAGGAGAGTGTCTTAGGCATTGGAGATGGAGGAGGAGAAAGTAGGGTCGGCGTGGGATAGGGAGAAGAATTTAGAACTACCACCTAGGCACATAGAACTCACATAGAAGAAACTTTTAATTTTTTTTTCATTTCCTTTCTTTTCTTTTACAAGAAGACTAAGAGTCTTTTATAGACTATTAAGCAATTTTGAATTCAAACTACACCAAATATCATGGAGAAAAATTTGTGGAGAAAAATATGGGGCGTCCCATGAGGAGTGGAGGAAGTTGTGGAGGAGGTTGTAGCCAATTCAAATTCAAATTCCCCTTTTCTTCTCTTGGGCGGCAACCTTGGATGGTGAGGTGGCATGTGTGATGTGGCAGCAACCTTGGATGGTGAGGTGGCATGTGTGATGTGGCAGCAACCTTGGATGATGAGGTGGCATGTGTCATGTGGCATGTGGTCCCCACTTGAGGTGGCTTTGGTCTTGCTTTGGAGTATAAGTCTTGAGTCTTCTTTAGTCTTCAAATGTGGTTTGGTTTGATTCTTCATGGATTGGACTTGACTCATTTGGACCCAACTCTCAAATACAAGGTTAATCAGGCTGGACTAGTCCCAACATAAAATTGAAATGGACTCGAATTACATAATTATTTGGACTCAAAATTAAAGAAAGAGAAAAAAATTACAGGACTTTCTTTTACTCATCCAACCATAAGGACTCGGATTTGACTTGAATTGGTTGGAGTCTCTTCCTGATTCTGGTGCCCACACCAGCTGGAAAGGACGTGGGGCATGCCTCCCCACAGTCGGTCGTGGGTGCAGGGTTTCTATAAATAGGACCCTGCCCTCCGCTGTCAAAGGCCATCATTTCTGTAGGCTTCTTCCCTCCATTAACAATGAGGTTCAGCACTTCTGAGCTCCACCGTGCGCCTAAGAGAAGGGCTATCGACCCAAAAAGGAAGAGAAGTCTGGAGTCACCTAGGCCAGGAGATGAAGAAGAGGAGCCTCTCGTGGACCATCTCGAGAAGAAGGTCCGCCTGCTAGAGGCTCGACTAAGGGAAGCTTGGGCTCAAGTCACGGTGGTGACCATGGCGGCGGAGGAGGCAAGGAGGGAGGCGGCGGACGCCGTCACAAACTTCAAAGCTTCTGCCGCCTTCAAGGACGAGCTCACCAGGGTGGCCCTGGACTCCTTCCACCAGGGGTTTTGGGAGTGTCGGAGGAAAGCCTCCAAGTTTTACAACTTGAAGGGCTTGGACAATATCAAACCCTCCGTTCCCTTCCCCGGCCACGAATTCGATTCTAACTCTGATGAGGGGTCAGACTCGAGTTCAGACGGGAACCCCGGGGGCCCTTCGTCATCCCACCAGGTCTCTCCCCGACGGTACGGGAAAAACCCGTTGAGGAGTTATTGAAAATTTTCCAGATTCTGCTGCTGCTGCTCCTTTCTTTTTTATCTCTCTTTAGGAGAGTTTCTTTTCCTTTTTCTTACTCTATCTTTAGGAGAGTTTCTTCCTTTCTCTTTTTTTCTTTTTTTTTGTGTAAAAATTTGAAAGGAAAGAAAAATCTTTTCTATTACCTCTTCCCGCGTACTCTTTGCGATATGTTGCATCATGATTTGTCTATAATGTAGACTCCGTAGACCACTTTCAATCTACAGGGAAGAAGTGAGGTCAATTGGACCATTCTGAGAATGTTTGTTATTGATAAAAAGGATGATAGTGGTCCTTTTAGGCACGTGTTTGGATTTTATGTAGTGTAAGGTGTATACACTGTCCCTTTGCACTTTCTGTCGTGATTAAGATAAGCTATTCAGGCCCACCTCGGCGCATGTTCAGATTTACCGTAGGTAGGTTACGAGAACCATCCCTGCACCTTTGATCTTTTTGGTGGCCTGGTTAGACCATCCATTGTGCTCATCGGGCATACCCATAAGGTGAGTGGGTCAGACTCTCCTTTGCATAGTTGACCGATTTTTCTGATCGGGTCATTCAGACTGTTGTCGTTTAGTCGATGCAACTAGCCATTTTGAGTTAGTAGGGTTAAGAAGCTTTGCACAGGAGTTTTTGGAACTTTTTCATTGATAGTATTTGCGAAGGTTTTGTACATTCCATGGCTAGGATAGGGTCTTCCCCTCCACGGTCTTGAGTCGATATGTCCCTGGTCGAATGACTTCTTCGACTTGATATGGACGTTCCTAGTTAGGAAAGAGTTTACCCTGTTCCATTGGCCTGGACACTTCTGCTCTTTGCAATACCATGTCCCCCATGCAGAAAGTTTGCTCCTTCACCCTTGAGTTGTAATACTTGGCGACCTTTTGCTGGTATGCCGCCATTCTTATATGGGCCTGTAGTCTGGTGCTTGATAGCAAATCCAGATCAATTCTTCTGCGATCGAAATTCTCTGGCTCTTCATGGTTGTTAATTCTCAGGGCCTATAGGGAGACTTCGATGGGTAGTACGGCTTCAGTACCATAGGCCAGGTTGATTGGAGATTCGTCGGTGGCCATTCTCCGGGTAGTTCGATATGCCCAAAGAATGGAGGTTAGTTCTTTGGCCCAAAGCCCTTTGGTGGCGTTCAACCTTGTCTTCAGACCATGGAGGATGGTCCGGTTGGTGACTTCGGCTTCTCCGTTGGACTGTGGATGAGCAACGGATGTTAGCCGAGGCTGGATATGGTACCGAGCGCAGAAGTCCTTGAACTTCGGATTGTCGAACTGTCTCCCGTTGTCCGTAATGATGACATATGGGATGCCGAACCTGAATATGATGGAATTTTTAAAAAAATTTTCCACCTTGCCTTCCATGATCTGGGCCAATGGTACGGCTTCTACCCACTTCGTGAAATAGTCGATGGCCACTAGGAGAAACTTCTTTTACCCTGATGCTGGTGGGAATGGGCCAAGAATGTCCATCCCCCACTGGGCAAAAGGCCATGGGACTGCCAGCTAAGTCAAGTGGCTCGCAGGTTGTCTCTGTACATTGGCATACCTCTGGCATTGGTCGCACTTCCACACGAAATCTGCTGAGTCCTTCTGGATGGAGGGCCAATAATACCCCTGTCGAATGATCTTGTATGCTAGAGATCTGCCTCCCAAATGATCACCGTATATGCCCTCGTGGACCTCTCTCAAAGCATAATCTGCATCGATGGGTTCCAAGCATTTTAGTAGTGGCTGGGAGAATGATCTCTTGTAGAGAGCTCTATCTAAGATGATGTACTAAGATGCCATCCAACGGATCTTTTTGGCCTCTACCTTATCTTCCGGTAGTTCTCCCTCATTCAGAAATCCGATGATGGGATCCATCCAGCTTGGCTCAGTGTTGATCTGGCACACCTCTGCAGCCTCTTCGGCCATGCTAGGAGTCTCAAGATGTTCAACAAAGGTGCATCTCAGGGACTCCGGGGCTGTAGTTACCAGTTGAGACAGTGCATCCGTCCGGGAGTTCTCTGATCGTGGAACATGGATAATCTCAAAATATTCCAGTTGGGAAGATAAAGCCCGTACCTTCTCCAAGTATTGCACCATGGTTGGATCTTTAGCTGCATATTCTTCGTTGACTTGATTCATAACCAGTTGAGAATCTGAGAAGGCTTAAAGTTGCCGGAGTCCCAGATCCTTGGCGATCTGAAGTCCGACAAGTAGGGCTTCATATTCAGCCTGATTATTGGAGGCATGGAAGGATAAACGAAGTGCGTACTCTATGGTATGGCCATCAGGTTCAGCCAAAATGATTCCAGCCCCGCACCCAGTAGCATTGGAAGCTCCGTCCACATGAAGCACCCAAACGGACTTCATCTCCTTCGGGGCTTCTTCTTCTACCAAAGAGGCTTCATCTTCAGACTTCCAGGTGCACTCAGCCAAAAAATCAGAGAGCACCTGGGCCTTCATAGCCACTCGGAATTGGAAGCTGATGTCAAATTCACTTAGCTTTACAGCCCACTTGGCTATCCTTCCAGAAGTGTCCGAAGATCAGAGAATGGCCTTGAGAGGTTGATCAGTTAGCACCACGATGGCGTGGGCCTGAAAGTATGGCCGCAGTCACTTTGTCGCAATCACTAAGGAGTAGATCAACTCATGCATCCTTGCATATCGCGTTTCTATGTCATGCAGGACCTTGCTGATATAGTAGATGGGCTTGTGAGACCCGTCTTCCTCTTTCTGGACAAGAACTGAACTCACTGCTTCATCTGAAGCAGAGAGGTACAGATAGAGGACCTCGCCTTCCCTTGGCTTGGAGAGCAATGGTGGGGTCTCCAGATACTTCTTTAGTTCCTCAAAGGCAGCACGACAGTCTTCGGACCATTCGAAGCCCTTTGATTGCTAGAGCACCTTGAAAAATGAAAGATATTTCTTGGCTGACCGAAAGATAAATCTGCTTAGGGAGGCAATCCTCCCTGTAAACTGCTAGACTTCCTTCTTGTAGGAGGGATGTCTCATATCTTTCAAAGCTTGAATCTTCTCAGGGTTTTCCTCAATCCCTCGTTTGGTGACAAGGAAGCCCAGGAATTTGCCCGAAGTGACTCCAAAGGCACACTTTGCCGGGTTTAGCTTCATGTGGTAGCACCGGAGAGCGCTGAGTGATTCCTCCAAGTCACGGATGGATCTCTCTGGTGGAGGCTCTTGACGATCATGTCATCAACATATGCCTCCATATTTATATCCAGTTACTTTTCGAACACCTTGTTGATCAGCCTCTGAAATATCACTCTGGTGTTCTTGAGGCAAAACGGCATCATCTTATAGCAGTAGAGGCCCTTATCATCGATGAATGCCATCTTCTCCTCATCTTGTGGATCCATTCTAATTTGATTGTAGCCGGAGAAGGCATCCATGAAGCTCAGTAACTGGTGGCCGATGGTAGCGTCGACCAGTTGATCAATCTTTGGAAGAGGGAAGCTATCTTTTGGGCAAGCTTTGTTGAGTTATGTATAGTCGATGCAAATCCTCCACTTGCCACTAGCTTTCTTCATCATCACCATATTGGCCAACCACTCGAGGTAGCGGGCCTCTCTAATGAACCCTGCCTTGAGGAGCTTGCCAACCTCTTCGCCTACAGCTTGCTATCTTTTGGAGGTGAAGCTCCTCTTCTTCTGCCGCACTGGCTTGTACCCAGGGGTTACTTCCAGTCGATGAGTGGTTACTTCGATAGGAATCCCAGGCATGTCGGAAGCCGACCAAGCGAAGACATCGGCATTGTCCCTGAGGAAACGGATCAACTTCGTTCTGGTCTCCTCATCAAGTGCACTCCCGATCTGCATTACTTTGGAGGGATCTTCCTCTTCCAAAGGTACCGGGATGGTCCTCTCCATAGGCTCACCAAGATTTGGAGTTTCATCCCTCGGATCCAGCTAATCCAGAGTAGTCGAATCCTTGAAATTCCTGTCTTCAATCATCAGACACTATCGTGCCGTCCTCTAGTTTCCTCTAACTTCTCCAACACCATTCCTGGTGGGGAAGCGTACCAAGAGATAGTGAGAGGAGATCACGGTCCGGAACTTGTTCAAGACAGGCCACCCCAGGATAATATTGTATGCTGAGGGGATTTGGACTACCGTGAAGTTGATCGACAGTGTCTTTTATCGAAGTTCGGTGCCAAGGGTTACGGGCAGCACCATTTCCCCTTCAGCGTAAACTTGGTTCCCCCCAAAACCAGAGTGCGGTATGGGGGACCTTTGTAGTTGATGTCTAGGCAAACACATTTTAGAGAATGCATCATACATCAAGACATATGTCGAACTTCCATTATCTACAAGGATCCGCTGTACATCATAATTGGCCACTATGGCCGAAATTACAAGAGGATCATCATGTGGGAGCCGAACTCCTGCAAGGTTGTCATCGGAGAAGAGGATGGCGTTGTTATCTTTGAGTCACTTTGGAGCATCGTCCTCATCCCTTCTCCAATTGGTTGGTCGGTGTATCATCCCTACACCTCCATTGGTGGGCCTTTGATTTGGCAATTCGACCTCTTTAGGAGGTGGCTGGGGAATAGTTGCTTCTGATCGGGGGCCTTGGCGACTGATATACTATCCCAAGTACCCTCTCTTGATGAGATCCTCAATTGCATCCTTCAGCTGGATGCATTCTTCTGTATTGTGGCTGTAGTTTCGGTGGAATCGGTAGTATTTGTTCCTGTTCCTGACGAAAGAGGAGGCCTTCATGGGATGGGGCCATTAGAGATAGTTTTCTTTTCCTATCTCCATGAGAATCTTCTCTCGAGGGAGGTTAAGGGGGATGTAGGAGTCGAATCTTCCTCCCAATGCTCTGGGCTTGGGAGGACTTCTTCGGTGGTCAGCATATCTGCCACCGTTGATATTTGAGGTTTGGGAACCTTGTCCCCTATTATTCTTCTTCTTTGAAGGGGGTTTCCCTTCAATTAATCGTCAATTCGCCGCCTGCTCTTCAGCATCGGCGTATTTCTGAGCCCTTGATAGGAGCTCAGCATAGCTTTTAGGGAACATCTTATCCAGGGAGAAAGTAAGCCTGGAGGTACAAAGCCCCTTCTTCAGTGCTGACATGGCCACATATTCATTGAGATCTGGGATCTCAAGCATGGCTGCATTAAACCTGGAGATATAATCTTGCAGGCTTTCTCCTTCATTCTGGTGAAGGAGGAATAGTATGTCCGTATTTCAAGGAGTCTTGCAGCAGGTCCTGAAATACAAGATACATAGATTTTCTAACTCGAAAAAGGAATCGATGGTACCTGGGTGCAGGCTCGAGTACCACATCCGAGTGGACTTCTTCAAGGTAGCTGGGAACATCAAGCAGTACATCGTGTCCGAAGCTCCTTGAATCATCATATGGGCCTTGAAGCTGCCCAAATGATCGAGGGGGTCGGTGGTGCCATCGTAAGGCTCCATCTGGGGAACCCTGAAGTGCTGAGGGGTGACCTCTGCCATGATGCAGTCGGTGTAGGGTGGGCATAGGTCACCCATAATTAGGTCATCGGGATCCTTAAGATCCCACATCCAATGCTCTCACGCCTTCGCCATCTCTGATTCGATGGCTCTGAACCTTCCGTCATAATCGGGAGTCTACTTCGACGCTCTCTCCACAGAAGTGGAGTCTCCAGAGGAGGGTGAGGGAGTTTGCCTAGGCCTCTTCCCTTTGTGTGGGGAATCAGCGGACCTAGGCAATCTCGAAGTTCAGTCTTCAGGAGAGGGCTGAGAATGGGGGGAGGGATGTGCGGAATCCTCTCGTAGAGCTCTCTTTCTTCGGGATCGAGAGCTATGTCTAGAAACAACCAGTGGGTTTCCCATCGAAAAGGCTCTGTCTTGGAATTCTTGAACCATGGCCATTAGGTTGGCACCTGGTTCATAAGAGCTTCAAACTACTGTGCTCCCACAACAACTGTGGGAGGTGGAGCATCGTTCTCCTCCGGGGGTGCACCCCCTTGAGACGGAGCATGACTCCAGCTTGTAGAAGCGATTGGGGCTTTTCCTCTTGCCATCAAAAACTTTTTTCTTCCCCTTATCTGGGAGGGAGCTTAAAAAATGTTAATGCCCCCTACCTGGCATGCCAATCTATTACGTGGAGTCCCTGGATTGGCCGGTCGGAGCCACTACATCGCAAGACCGCTCCCTGGTTCACCCGCAAAATAGGTCCCTTGCCGGAGTTGTTCCAATGGAGGACACTTCGATGCCTAAGTCAGTGGTAGATTCTAGCCACAGAATGGGGAAGATGTGGAGAGTGGAAGAGAAAAAGGCTCTTGGAGATTGTAAGCGTATATGAGCGAGAATGTTCGTGTACCTCCCCAGCAATCCTTCTTACCCTTATTTAAAGAAGGCCTCTGGCCTGCATCCCGCTCTTTTTTCGGTGATCATGGGGAGCCAATCTCTCCCATGATTGGTGATCGTGGGTTATCATGGAGTGGTTCCGGCCAGATCGGAGGCGTAGTAGCAAGAGTTGCGCGCCATGATCATGGCATGATGAGTGTCCATTGTAACCATTGGTTACAGTTACCTTTCTGGAATAGATTGTGGTCCAAGCTTCGGATTTTCCTTCGCGTGGGCCGAAGACTTGGTATTTCTCTGAGGCCAGAGATCGTGTCTATGGCGGGGACCGAAGTACGTGTCTTCGGAAGTCGATGGATAGTTCGATCTTCAGCCGAGGTCGAAGACGTTACCCGAAGGACTGGCCTCCCAATGTTTTGGTCCAGTATCAAGCCTTAGGTTGCCTACAGTTGGCCAATCCTTCGCTTGGTCCGAAGTTCGTAGTCCGAAGAAACGGGCTTCGACCAGTCGAAGCGGAGTTTGGTTTACAGTTGAACCGGGATATCCCAACATGTTTCAATTTTTGGGTCCTGTAATAAGGCTTCAAGCCTAAGCATTGTAAATTTTAGTCATGAATATAGTCTCAATTATTTTTGTATAGTTCTATACTTTGACCAATTTGGTCAAGTTGTATCCTAAATTGAGTCCAGTCTGAGTCTGGGTCCAACCTAGAGTGGTCTTTGAGTCCAGCTCAACTACTATAAGGCCGAGCCTTGAAGGTCAACATGTCAACCCTAGGGCGCCACTTCACCACCTCATGTGGCACCACTTCATCATCCCATGTGGTGCCACCTCATCTAACTAAGTGGGCAGCAAAAATCAGATTTTTTTGGATGCCAAAGGGGCCAACATCACTTGATACATTCCCTCCTTCCCTCCCCCTAACATGCTCATCTCAAAAAATAGGTGGCCGGCCAATGGAAGGTCAAAGGGAGTTAGAGATTGGAAGAGATATGTCCCTCTCTTCAAGCCCTCATATCAAGCTTTCTTCCCAAAGTATTTGACCAACTATGGTAGGAAGAAGAGCAAGAGTCCATAGGCGCCAAGACAACCTCCATCTTCCACTCCCCATATCATGATTTTCACCGAAGGTGGATGGACAACCAAGAAAAGGAGGAGGACACAAGCCTTGCTATAAGCCCCATATCATGTCTTCTTCCCAAAATGAGAGACCAACCTTCCAAGTCCAAGGTTGCCAAGATCCTTCTTCCAAGCCTCAAGTCAAGCCACGCCCAATCACATGCAAATCCTTGGTCGGCCAAGGAGGAGAGAATTCAGATTTTCGGAACCTAATCAAGAGAAGATATGTATTTTTCATTTGAAATTTAAATTGGGTTCTAAGGTGCCTATATAAAGGACCTTATCCCTCATTTGTATGCTAATGTTGATGAATGAAAAAAACAAGATTTGAGAGCCATTCTCTTTAGTTGCCTTCGTTCCTTAAGAACGTCAATCTTTGTGAGGGAGCACCTTCGCCTTCGAGCATCGAGAGGTGTGAGGCCTCGAGTTACTATCTCTTCCGCAAATCCATCCTCCAACTTCGAGTTCGGAGTCCATCGGGATCATCCAACCGGGCGCCTAGCAAGAAGAACTCCATCCACCACCAACATCAACTCTCATTCCTTCATCCCTTGCTTTCTTTTTGTTGAATCCTAACTCTTCTCTTGAATGCTCGCAGGTCCTCCAGGTGCCATGAACATGAAATCGGTTCCCCTTGCCTTTGAGACCTTCGGACAGCAAACCGGCACATCCGCGGGGTTGAAGGCTCGATTATTAAGGCCACATCCGCAAGAGCGAGTGAACTTGGCATCGGGAGCTTCAGATCTTTTGAGGTTGGGCACCCTAACTCCTAAGTAGGTATTGATCCGAGAGCTTAGTCCTACGGGGATTTTCAATCCCGGGGTCCTCTTTTCATCCTTGCTTGGGGGATAATTTATGTGCTAGTTGTTCTTATCATTATAAAATCCCTAGATCTATTCTCTCTTGCCTTCGGGAATCCTTAACTTAATTAAAATCCTAAAAATCACAAAGAAAAAATCACCTGCATCATCCTAGCATCTAGTTAGTCCCACATCATGTTTGGTATCAGAGCATGGTTAGGACTTAACACTTCTTAATTACTTGGATTAGGTACTTCACCAGGCCGTCTGGTCTTAGGAGAAAAGTAGGGTTTCAAGACCCTCTCCTCCCATTCCACGGGGGTCTCCTAAGGTGTGTAGGGGTGCCACTATGATAGGCCTTTGAAGGGGAATACAAGAAGAAAAGTTTTAAAATCCCAAAAGAAAATTTTTGCATCATTAGATCTCCTCTTCTTTTAATTTCTGCATTTTTTTTCTTTCCATTCATGGTCTGTTGTTTTAGGTATTTCTATTTGTAGAAACCTTCAAACTCTCTGATTTTTGTTTTATTAGATCACACATAATTGAAAGTATTTTTGATAATTTTCTCAGATTTTATTGCAGCCTGTAGAATTTCTACAAGTCAGAATACTACCTGAGAGCAAAATCTATTTTGTGATTTTTCGGCAAGTGCATCTTTTCTTGTTTTCATTTTTCAAATAGTTTGATTTTGCATTTAGTGTCATCTCTTGTCATTTCCATCATTTTATTTCTTCTATCATACATCAAAAAAAATCCAAAAACATAAATTAGATCCATCTCATTAGATCATTTGTATGCCATCATTTTCCATAAATCATCCTAAGGGCATCAATTTGACATAGGGTTAGGATTTCATTACCTGTCCCTAGCCCAAAAATCATCAACCTACATAACGAACCCAATCCCTAAGTAAAACAGAGTAGACACTTAACTTGCTCTAGTGAGTTAGGGACACCCACGAAGTCAGGTCGAACCAAGTATCAAGCCAAGTTAGACTACTTGTTTGTGTGTGCTTGAGTAGCTGGTGTCTAGGCAAATGGTTCAGGGACAAGAGCCCGAAGGAAGGTGGGTCGGTTTGCTTACCTGGCCAATTTCAAATTGGTGTCTAAGGCAAGCAAAGAGGAACCTCCACCAACCTTACACTTACCTGGCCATGTGCCAAGTTACTACCACCAAGATTGTCTTCTTGACCTCACGTTTGGTTTGATCTCTTAGGTCTAGCCAACCCATAACATCTTTCATTATGCGTTGCATGTCATCTAGATCGGGAGTCCCCTATCATCCCCATCATTCCCAATCAAGTGAATCCATGGAGGATGATCGCAAGGATAAATTAAAGGTCATCTTTGAATAGATAGCTAGGATGAACAATAAGTTTGATCAAAGTTTAATAAGACCAGAAACTCGGGTTAGGACCTAGAAGCCTCAGACTAAATTAGAGTTTAAATCACTTCCCCATCCTAGGAGTTTCCCTCAAAATGATCCCTCCTTAGAGGCTGAGTCTAGAAGATTCCCACATCAAGGGAGTAAGAGTGTGGCCGAATACATTGCAAAGTTTGGTGAGTATGTCATGCGATATAATGTCAATGAATCAAAATCTATAACCCTATCTAGGTTTAGGGCTGGCCTACATCCCGATCTTCAAAGAGAGCTTTATTTTAGAGAGGTCAATAATTTAGAGCAGGCTTACCAAACTACGAGGTATTGTGAGCTTTTCCAAAGGGTACCCATCTATTATAGACCTGAACCCTTTAAAAACCCTAGCCAAGCCCTAGGATCTAGCCAAGGGTATGGTCAAGTCTACCCGAGTCGACCTAGTCGAAATCGACCTGACATGAGTCGACCCACCCCTGCTACCCCATGTGTTCACCAGGGTAACATTAAAGAGGGGGAGTATATTGCTAACCTAGGATTGGTTGACCTAGAAAACACCTAGGCGGAAGCTACGTTGGAAGGACCCTTAGAAAATCTTGAACCCATTAGTGAGCCTGAAGTAGAAGTATATGAAACTGAAGCACACCTAGTGGATGACTATGAAGAATAGTTAGAGGGAGAGAGCTATGATACTGATACTATAATGACTTTACCTGAGGAGACTCTTGAAGAGAGTCCAATTATCAAGCATAGTCCTAAAATCCAAGAGGAAATTATTGAGGATATGGTCTCTTTAGTTCGGTACCCTCAGGAGGAGCTCATCCCTTCAATTCCAATTCAAGATCTCTTTCCAAAAATTGTTGACCCATCCTTCCATAGCATGGACCTTTTCTTGCCCAAAGATATAGATCAATGTCCAAAATTTAAGATCGTCCTGAATAACCAAGGTCTGTTTCATGCTTCGCATAGTTTGCCCCAAGACTCTGATTCCTATTTCCTACCCTTCCCTGAGTCTTCTCATATTTCTAGAGCCATAGGGTTACATTTCGTAGAGATTACCAGGTTGCATGAACCCTTAGAGACCATCCCATTTGCTACCTAATTTTGGTATACTTTATGGCATCTGCTAGGGATTCAAGGTAATTTTTCTTGTGCATACCAGACCAGGGTCAAACTTAGAGAGTCAATAATCTATTAGGTTTAGGCCCTAGAGAGTCCAATAAAATTCTGCTCTATAGGAATGCATAGTTGAGTCTACAGTTTGCATCATGATTAGGATTCTGCATTAAGAGCAAATTTTAAAATAATTTGGCTGATTCCCGAAAGAGAACCAAAGAGTTTGATCAAGGGGATTCTGTAATGATTAGGCTTAGGCCTGAACGATTTCCACCGGGAATTGTTAAAAAACTTCATGCTCACAGAGCTGGCCCCTTTAGAGTGATAAGGAGAGTTGGCCCTAATGCCTATGTGCTTCAACTACCCCGGATTATGGCATTAGCTTGACTTTCAATATCTCAGATTAATCGAGTATAGGGAACCAGCAAACATACCCAGTAAGCCATTGGGCCTAACAATTCATTTGAGAGCGAACCTGACCCAGAGTGTCCACCTACAATTTCACCTGGGACAGGAGAGCGGATCAAGCATGTCCTAGATGATCAAGCTATGACCACCCATGGCAAAGGCTATCAGCATTACTTGGTCTGATTGCAAGGCCAACCGCAGTTCGATGATTCGTAAGATACCGAGAGGACTTGCAGCACCTCGACCCTGACCTTCTGGAAAAATATCAAAACCAAATCAACCCTTACTCGATAGGGTCAAGTTCCTCCCACCCTGGGAGAATTGGTGTGGGTACCAGACCTCTGATTGGGTTTCAATTTTTGGGTCCTATAATAAGGCTTCAAGCCTAAGCATTGTAAATGTTAGTCATGAATATAGTCTCAATTATTTTTGTTTAGTCCTGCACTTTAACCAATTTGGTCAAGTTGTGTCCTGAATTGAGTCCAGACCTGTATTGAGTCCAGTCCGAATCTGGGTTCAAGCTAGAGTGGTCTTTGAGTCCAGCTCAACTACAATTGGGCTGAGCCTTGAAGGTCAACATGTCAACCCTAGGGTGCCACTTCACCACCTCATGTGGTGCCACTTCATCATCCCATGTGGCACCACCTTATCCAGCCAAGTGGGTGGCACAAATCAGATTTTTTTGGATCCCAAAGGGGACAACATCACTTGATACATTCACTCCTTCCCTCCCCCTATCATGCTCATCTCCAAAAATAGGTGGACGGCCAATGGAAGGTCAAAGGGAGATAGAGATTTGAACAGATAAGTCCCTTGCTTCAAGCCCTCATATCAAGCTTTCTTCCCAAAGTATTTGACCAACTATGGAAGGAAGAGCAAGAGTCCATAGGTGCCAAGACAACCTCCATCTTCCACTCCCTATATCATGTTTTTCACCAAAGGTGGATGGATAACCAAGGAAAAGAGGAGGACACAAGCCTTGCTACAAGCCCCATATCATGTCTTCTTCCCAAAATGAGAGACCAACCTTCCAAGTCCAAGGGTGCCAAGATCCTTCTTCCAAGCCTCAAGTCAAGCCACACCCAATCACATGCAAATC
Source organism: Areca catechu (assembly GCA_021397845.1). NCBI lineage: Eukaryota > Viridiplantae > Streptophyta > Magnoliopsida > Arecales > Arecaceae > Areca > Areca catechu. The sequence goes on along the minus strand of CM038053.1, from coordinate 137,056,353 downwards.
CTTGGTCGGCCAAGGAGGAGAGAATTCAGATTTTTGGAGCCTTATCAAGGGAAGACATGTATTTTTCATTTGAAAATTAAATTGGGTTCTAAGATTCCTATATAAAGGACCTTACCCCTCATTTGTATGCTAATGTTGATGAATGAAAAAAACAAGATTTGAGAGCCATTCTCTTTTGTTGCCTTCGTTCCTTAAGAACATCGATCTCTGTGAGGGAGCGCCTTCGCCTTCAGGCATCGAGAGGTGTGAGGCCTTGAGTTAGTATCTCTTCCATAAATCCATCCTCCAACTTCGAGTTCGGAGTCCATCAGGATCATCCAACTGGGCGCCTAGCAAGAAGAACTCCATCCATCACCACCATCAACTCTCATTCCTTCATCCCTTGCTTTCTTTTTATTGAATCCTAACTCTTCTCTTGAATGCTCGCAGGTCCTCCAGGTGCCACGAACACGGAGTATGTTCCCCTTGCCTTCGAGATCTTCAGATAGCAAACCGGTGCATCCTCGAGGTTGAAGGCTCGATCATCCAGGCCGCATCCGCAAGAGCAAGTGAACTCGGCATTGGGCGCTTCGAATCTTTTGAGGTTTGCCACCCTAACTCCTAAGTAGGTATTGATCCGAGAGCTAAGTCCTATGGGGTTTCTCAATCCTGGGGTCCTCTTTTTATCCTTGCTTGGGGGCTAATTTACGTGCTAGTAGTTCTTATCATTATAAAATCCCTATATCTATTCTCTCTTATCTTCGGGAATCCTTAAGTTAATTAAAATCCTAAAAATCACAAAGAAAAAATCACCTGCATCATCCTAGCATCTAGTTAGTCCCGCATCATAAGGTCTGAAAGGTTGAAGGTTGGGCTAATACCAAAATTAGGTAGCATCTCACGCACATAGACATTGAGACCACTACTCTCCATTAGTCTGAATGGGCTAGCTTTGTGAGAAGAAAATTCTTTTACAAACACATAATCCTTTGCAGAAAATCTTTGATCTCTCTTTCAAGAATTGGCCAGGTTGTTATTTAGTTCATTATTTTTGTTTAACTTTTGACTAATTTCTTGATGCAAATGCTGTGTAAAGGTCAGTGCATGTGTAGACAGATGAATCAAGGTTGTAAATTTATTGGACTCAAGACTAACACCTAATAGACTCGACTAGCCTTTTGATCAAAGAAATTTATTGGACTCTTTGGGTCTAACCTAACATACTATAGACTCTTTAAGTTTGACCCTAGCATGGCATGCACATGAGAATTTACTATGTACTCTTACTAGGTGCCATAGGGTTCTCCTAAAGTAAGATGTGAATATGATAAATTCAATGTATGAATGCAACATGCAAACTTCTATAAAATGTAATCTAATAGTAAGAAAACTAGGAGAAGTTTTTAAAAAGGGTAGAAAATAAGAAGTGGGTTCAGGGTTAGTTTGATGGGGTAGGAAGTAAGTAAAGGATTTGGGGTTAATTGGGTAGAGTAGGATGTAAGAAGGGGTGTTAGGAATTAGTCCTAGACTAATGAGGTTTACCTTATGGATTTGGGGTATTCCTACATGATCTGCATTATGGAAGAATGGGTCATTAAGTTTAGGGAAGAGTTCAATTGGAGTCAATGGAATGATTTCATCTTGAGGGTACTGATTCAAAGAGATCAAGTCCTTAATCAATTCTTCTGGCTCACAAATTAAAGGACTAGGCTCTATAGTTGGGCTTTCTTTTAATGTCTCCTCAGGTAAAACTCTAATAGCAGTATCAGGGTTCTCTTCCTCTAACTTCTCTTTCACTACATGGTAAGCTAACTCTATGTCGGTTACTGTCTGGGTATGGCTAGGGTTAGCTAAATCGAGGTCAGCTCCTACTTGGGTATGGTCAGGGTCAACTAATGTTGGGTGGTCTTCTACCTGGTCCAACCTATGGGTTGCTTGGTTATTTGTTTGATTCATTTGTTTGACCTGGGTGATTAATTGGGCACAGGATTGGTTGAACTCCTGTTTCATCTGGGTGAACTGATCAGCCATGTCTTTCATAAAAGCCTCAAAATTGAAGTCCATGGTTGAACTGGGTTGGTTGTACTGGACTTCCGACTCAACTAACTTGTGTTGATTTCTATCTAGGTTTCCACTAGGTCAACTAACTCTGGGTTGGCTTCTAACTCTAGGTCACTAATAGGTATGGACTCATCATCTTCATACTCCTCTACCATACTTGGGTCAGCCTTACATATTTCTTCTTCTAGGTCATCTTGGTGAACCAATGGGGTGATAAGAGGGGTTTGGCTAATGGGAAATTGACTAGGGTCTGGGATAATAGGGGTAGGTAAGCTAAGGGTTATGGGTACATAGGTTATGGGTTTAAAGGTTATGGGTTCAAAGGTTATGGGTTCAGTTCTATGGATCTGTGGTGTGGGAGGGTTATTATTGTTGGACTCAATTTGACTAAATATGAGTTCCCTCTGATTTGACTCGAATTCTAAGACTATGTGATAGGCTTCCTCTAAGTCCTGAATCAACCTACAACACAATTCTCAATGGATGTCCTCACGTAGGCCATACCGAAACCTCACTATGGTTATATGCTCATGTTCAACTTTGTTACATTTCCTCATAAACTCATTAAATTAGTCAATGTATTCAGACAAAGTTTTGTCACCCTGTCTTAATTTGTGCCATTGGCCAAAAAGTTCATGCTCATAAGGTTTACCTAGGTAATCTTTTCTCAACTTACTCCTCATAGCTTTCCAAGTACTTATCTATTCTCCTCTCTAATAACATTCATCCTCAATAAGTTCCCAATGTCGCTTAGCATATCGGGTTAACCTATGTATAGCCAAACTAATCTTTTCCAGCTCTGATATCTTAGTGTACTCAAAGTACTGATCCATTCTATCCTCCCAATCAATATACACCTTAGGATTTGGACTTCCATCAAAAGTGGGTGCATAATGTTGGGTGCTCTTAATGGGTCTCCTATGGTTGGGTTCGAAGGATTGGTCATGGTATGGGGTTCTCCTAGGGTTGGACTCCATGTCACACTAGTTGGGCTGGGTTGAGGCTATTGGTATTGGGTTCCTAATCTAATGGTCATGCTAATAATCAAACAAACATTCAAGGTGATGTGGTACAGCCAAGCATGCAAAAGAAAAAAAGGTTAGTACAATCTAGGGTTTCCTAGACCTAGAGCCAAAACTAAGTGGGTCAGCTTAACTTACACCTAACTCAACAACTAATCCTTCCTCTAGCTAGGTAGAGGGTGGGAGTGTGGGAGGCCCCCTGCTTTTGCAAGGATCTAATTAAAAACTACAACACCACTTAGGTCATTTGACTCTGGACCCTCAGCCTTGACACCAGATTTTAGTAATAGTTGATGAATTGAATGTACTAGTTGGCCCACACAATTCGTACCCGACCTATTGGTGTCACCTAGCCCTCTAGGAAAAATTAAGTCTAATTAATTTTAATTAATCTTGGGTTAGAATGTTGGCAGTTATTTTGGGCCCAAGATAGGGGATGAAATCCTGCCCGTATATTAGATAGCAAATGCCCTTAAGATTAGGTTAATCAGATGATGGCACTCAATGATCCTGATGCAATCTAAAATAATCAGAAAAATAGAATATTTTATGTGTGTTTTATGATGTGGCAAGTTAAGTTTGAGTTGATTAGGTTAGCAAACAACTTGGGCTTGGGATTGGGGTGTGTGGGAGTTGATTAGGTTAGGTTGAGTCAAGGTGCAGAACTAGCAAAATTTAGAAAATTAGGATTTTAGAAGATGCAAAATTTGATATAGTTAAAAATGCAGAAAAAATTCAAAAGAATTCTAGGATAGAGAATGGATAGTGGTGATGACCTATACTAAAGTTTATGCAAAACAAAAATCAGATGATGATGCAAATCTTAGGATTTTCAGACTGATGCAGAAATCTCAGGTTTTCAGTTAGGGTTTCTAATATGCTAAATTTTAGAGAATTACGATTTTTCTAAAATTAATTAGAATTTATGAAAATTACCAAGACAGAACAGAGGACACAACATGCAAATTTCATAGAAAAATAAAATGTCTAAGATTCCAAAATTGATCAAAACTTAGACCTTTAATGCAGGTGATAGGATGCTGAAATTTCAGGAATTAGGGTTTTATGAATCTAATATAGATGAAAACTATACTAAACCTGCTCTAATACCAAACTTATGCAGGATGAACCTAAGACTGATGTAAAATAGTAAACTATTTTTTTTATAATTTTTTAGACATTAATTCTATGGCTAAAGACCCGAAAATAATAAAGAATCAGCATGAAGACTAGTAATGCTAGAAACTATCATACCTGCAAGATAACTCATGCAGAATAACAATAAGCCAAGACTCGAGAATTGAGAAATTTCTAGCTTAGGATAGCTTATCTTCAACAAATCAAAACTCAAGAGGGGCAAGGCATTTATCAGGTAGTGATGGCAGTTCCTTTAATGAAGAGATCTCTCAGCCTCTAGATGGCACCTGGAAGAACAAGCCTTTGGTTCTCGAATCTGATGGCGATCTGGATCCAGTCTGAAGGCAAAGAAAGCCTCCTCTAGGGAGGGTAAACACCTCGGGGATCTACAAAATATCAAGTTTAGGCATGAATCAGGTAATCAAAAAAAAATAACAAGATGAAACAAGGAAGGAAAGGGATTAGGGCAAAGGGCTGGCGGCAAGGAAGTAGGAAGAGCTCTTGATCTGGGCATCTTCAAGGCTTCTCTTTTGGATGTGGCTGATGCTTGGAGATCTGATTTGCTGCTGGGGCATAGAGGGATTGCAAGGATAGGGGCCGGCCAACACAAGAGAACAAACCAAAGAACCAAAACACAAATACAAGAACACAATCTTGAAACAATTCAGCAGAGTTTAATTCATAAGAGTTGATTGATTACAAGAGGAAGAGGGGTGGGGTATTTATAGAGTTCCCATGCCCTCTCCTAAAAGGATTACAAGTCTTCTCCTAGTTAGAATAAGTTTGCATAATTTAAATAGGAGAAAGACTACTAAATAAACTTAGAACTAGGAGTATACAAATTGAATAGAATAAGAACTCAATTTCCTCCTTCCACTTGGACTCCATCTCCTAGCTTGGACCAAGTCAAACTCTAAGGACGTGTTGGGCTTCATGGGGGGCAGCAAGGGGTGGCCAAGGATGGGTTGGGTGCATGGGCTTTGTGCCCTGGAGGCCTGGGATGCCTGGAGCAAAAATATTCCAGGTATCTTGGTTCTGGGCTGGAATATACCTAGAATCTTAGTTCTTATGGGCTTGGGCCTGGTGCCTGGGCTGATTTCTCTTGGACTGCGATATAGATGGAACTCTGGATTCATGATGTGACCTGGTCTAGGAATATACTCTGGCATCTGGAGGGGATTGGGCATCTGAAAAGCATCTAGAGGGCATCTAGGCATCTTGCAAGAATCTTGGACCCTGGGATGGCATACAAGGTCCAATTGGTTGATGTGAAGACCTCTGGCTCTTGGATGAGACCTGGTGGAACTCCAAAATAGGGTATCCTTTCCTCTTGTACAAAAACTGGACTCTCACTGGACTCATACTTAAATATAGGACTCAATAGACTGGACTAGGTTGAGACAAATCAACTAGTCTCAACTTATTACAGGACTCAATCTTGCTTGCTTACAAAATTATGACACATGACTAAAGTTCTAAAAAAAACCCTAATAAACAAACCATATGGGATCCAGTGATATGTGTTTGATCTTGGTGTCCCTACCAGGATTTGATGATTTGTCAAGTTTTGACACATCATATTACAAATATTATGACAAAGGTTTTAATTACTAAATATTGGTGATTATATTGAGGGTTAGTGGCAATGTGATTGCTTGTTTAACTCAATTTGATTGAACAATTTAGTTTGGGTCAAACCGAATGTAATTCGATTTGGGCTTGGGTTAGGTCTAATGTGATTAAGCTAAATCATTGCATCCCATTTTAGATTTAAGTTTAAATTATGAATTCAAATTTTGATTGAAGTTTTAAATTCAAATTTTAATTTGAATTTAAAAGGATGTAACTCCCATGGCCTTGAATCTTTTGTAACCCCACTTAATTATGTAATCCCATAACTTATGTAACTCTCCTCTTCTCTTCTCCCTCCACTTACCTACATATGGGGGCTTGATAAGGACATAAGAGAGAGAGAATTCTGAAATTTATTTGCTAGAAAATCCTTTAAAAAGGAAAAAATAGAGAAAAGAAGGAGAGCTTGAAACCTTTGTGTAGGGAAGAAAAGTTTGGGTTTGGGTGTGTGCTGCCTTGTATTCTTGGCTTGGAAAGGGTTCTTGAATGCATTTCCTAAATCCTCCATGGTGCTTTTTCATCTCCTAGAGCATCCTGAAGAAGAAAAAAAAGAAGAGTCCATAAGCTAATTTGTTTTGGCAATGCTAGCACTTCAAAGAAAGAAGGTCAAGGAAGAACTCCGGTGTGGATTACCTGTAGAGGCCGAACATGTGCATGGTTTCCAGAGTAGTTACCTTCCTTGGTGAGCTTTTCCTTAACCTGACGAGTGTCACATCGGATTAAAGGTAATGTTCTTAGTGACTTTGTTAAAGAAGTGTACTTTAGCAAGTGCATCGAACATAGAGTGGTTCTATGTGATGCATGACTTTGTGTACTTATATTTTCTTTCATTTGCATGTTAATATTTATACATGATTCTGTTTTGTAGGCCTTTATTAAAAATGTTCTAATATTATATATTGATTAATATGATTAATCTAGTCTTTCATTGCGATGAAAGGTTAAAAAAAAAATTAAAGTTTCATCATGATTGCCTACATAACGTTTCCTTACAATGGTATCAGAGCCAGGTTCATTTGTATGATTATTTAATATGTAGATATGAAATGTTAGTTTCCTTTTACATAGGAAGTACTTGGATTAAGGTGAATTTTCCATGGCCATCCAGCCATAGGAGAGAAGTAGGATTTAAAGGTCCTCTCGTCCCATTCAATGGGGTCTCCTATGGTGTGTAGGGGTGCCGCTTGCATCATGATCTTCTGAAGAAAAAAAGTGAAAGGTTTAGAAGATTAAAATAGCTTTGATCTTGTATGTTAGATCTTTAATTTATTTAGATTTGATATAATACAATGATAAGATCTAAATCCATTGAAAAGTTTTGTGAAAAACTTTGAATTCTAGCAAGCAACTTCAAGAAGGAGTTCTTCCTTAGTTCAATTCTCATGTGGATCACCGTTGGATGGCTTACACTTGTGAGTCTTATGGAAAGAAGTGGAAAACAGTATTTTAGGTATGTTTCTTGTACTTCATTTATGATTCATTAGTTGATAATGTCCAAGGGGATCCGGCAATTAGGGTTTCTTCTAGCCAGTTAGGGTTTTCATGCTAGAATTTTTGTTTTAAAATTCACTTTCACATGTAGCATGATGACCTTGGCTCCCTAGAAATCCCATCAATTTATAGAAATATTAGTTGCTGGAAATTAAATGATATGAACCTAAAGTGCAGAAATTAAACTATGCAGAAATCATGTAATTAACTCCTAAGTATGCAAAAATGAAAACATGCTGAAATCTAATGAAGCTGAAAACTATATGCTGAAATCTAATTATTACTAAAATTAACATGATGCAGAATTTAATGATGCAGAAATTAATGATGTAGGACTTAGTTATGCAGAAATTTTCTTTAGGTCCTAAAATACCTATCTCTTTACTTTCTTCTTCAAGGATCAATCACATCGGCACCCCTACACGCCATAGGAAATTCCCTTTGAATGGAATGTGAGGGTCTTGCAGCCCTACTTTTTTCTATGATCGGACAGCCATGGTGAAGCACCCGATTCGAGTACTTAAAGAGAAACAATGTCCTAACCATGCTCTAATACCAAACATGATGCGGGACTAAGATGTATGCAAGTGATTCTTTGTTGTTTTTATGTTTTAATGGGTTGATCAATTCTCAAAATCAAACTAAGAATAGATATAGAGATTTGCATAATGACAAGAAATTCTAGCACGCAGACATAGACCCTAAATAGTGATAAAGAAGGATCTCGGGATTGAGAAATCCTGATAGGACTTAGCTCTAAATTGATACCCTACTTAGGAGATTAGGGAGTGCTAACCTTTTGAAATTCTGAAGCATCCGATGTCGAGTTTGCTCACACTCACGAATATGCCTAGATGATCGAGCCCTCGACCCTACAGATTTGTCGACTTTTCGTTAGATGGTCTTGAAGGCACGGTAGGCCTACTCCTTTGTCCGTGGTACCAGACCTACAAGCAACCTAGAAACGAGTTAGAAAAATAAGAAGGCATAAGATAGCAAAGAAATGAATGGAAAAGAAGTTGAGGGTGGCGGTCAAGAGGGGTTCTTCTTGTTGGGCATCCAAGAAGAGCTTCTAGAGGAGTGTCTCAGCTTGGGAGGTCCATTGCTGGCTTGCATAGGAAGAAGAAACTCAGGACCTCGCACCCCTCGATGTTCCACAGAACAAAGGCTCACTCTCTCACAGAGTTCCAAGTCACAAGACAAGGGCTAAAGAAAAGAAAATTTCAGATTTTTTCATTCATCATCAATCATCGTTTACAAGAGGGTTAGGGCCATATTTATAAGCTCCCAAGTCCTCATTTGAATTCAAATAAAAGGAGTTATAAAACTTGATTTGAGGATGAATCAAGGGGGCGCCTAATTTGAATTTGAAATTTCATTCCAAGGGGCGTCCAACTTGAAATTTGAAATTCTTTTTCATGAAGCTTGGCCGACCATGACTTGTCTTGATCTTGGTGGAATGGCTTGATTTGGGGAGTGGAGTGAGGATGTTGTTTGCTTGGATCAAGGGGAGGTTAATGGGCGTCCAACATGGAATTTCAATTTGAAATTTTCATCTTGAACTTAGCCACCTAATGGTGCTTGGTGAAGTGGCACCTCCCATGTCATGTGGCATTGATGATATGGCATTCCATGAGTTGGCACTCCTAACTTGGCATGGAGGAGAGGTGGCTTGACTCTTTTTCAATTGGGCTTGACTTGATTGCCCACTTGTGGACCCATCTTCGAACTAGCTCGAACCCATCTTCAAATTGACTTGAGTTTGTGAACCAACTTGGTAAATTACAGGCCAACTGACCATAACTTGACCAAATTAACTCAATCTAGCCAAATTATAGAACTAAATCAAAATTGAAACCAACTAAATACTAATTACATGACTCAAATGCAAATTACTTAGGCTTAAATGTCTTAAGCCTTATTATAGGACCCAAAAAAGACTTAGAACCCTAATCAAAAATCCATAGAGGGTTGAGGAGCCTCTATCTAATCATGGTGCCCACACCACTAAAAGATATTTCTTCTATCTACCTGAGGAACATAGAGTGTTTGTCAGTCTTAGGGCTACCTTTTTGGAAAAGGAGTAGCTTGTTGAAGGCACTCGAGCTGCTAAGGTTGAACATGGAAAAGTTTAACAGGTAGAGGAAACAACACATTCTAGAATCGCTATAGAGCTAGATTTGATAAGATCTGAGCCTATTATACAACCATTAAGGAGATCCGGGAGAGTACCATGTCAGCCAGATAGATACTATAGTTTTCTGGTTTGGGATGGTGATCTTGTTGAGCTCAATGAAAACAATAAGGATCCGATCACCTATATGGATACAATGTAGAGGTCTGACTCTAAGAAATGACTTGAGGCCATGAAATCCGAAATGGAGTCCATGAAAATCAACAATGTGTGGATATTGGTTGATCCACCTGAAGGGATAAAATTTATTGGGTGCAAATGGATCTTCAAGAGGAAGAGGGGTGCAGACAGGCAAGTGGAGACCTATAAAGCCTGTCTGGTTGCCAAGGGATATCGACAATGTTATGGTATAGACTATGATGAGATATTTTTTCCTGTGGTAATGCTTAAGTCTATTCGGATTATGCTTGCTCTGGTAGCATATCTACACTATGAAATGTGGCAAATGGATGTCTGAATAGCTTTCCTAAATGGTGAGCTGGAAGAGGAGGTGTACATTATGCAACCTAAAGGGTTTACATCCACAGATGAGTCTAAGGCGTGCAAGCTACAGAGGTCCATTTATGGACTGAAGCAGGCATCTTGGAGTTGGAACATGCATTTTGATAAATGTATCAAGGCGTATGGCTTGTTAAGAACAGAGGAGAACCCTGTATATATAAATGGACTAATGGTTCTGTAGTTGTATTTCTTATTCTGTATATGGATGACATTCTCTTAATCGGGAATGACATTCCTGCATTACAGAAAATAAATGCCTGGCTATCATCTTAATTTTCTATGAAGGACTTGGGTGAAGCTTCCTACATACTTGGTATGAAGATCTATAGAGATAAATCTATGAAGCTTTTAGGATTATCTCAATCTACATACATAGACACTGTGCTGAAACAGTTCAGCATGGAAAATTCCAAAAAAGGCTATCTTCCAAAATACCATGGAATTACTCTTTCCAAGAAGGATTATGCGACAACTCCTGAGGAGAGAAAGCATATGCATAAGATTCCATATGCTTTGTGAAAGTGAAAAAGGGGCTTTTGCAGATGCCTACACTAAGCATGCAAGAGCGCAGGGAGCAGGTAAGTATTTTAAAATAATTTTAAAATAAAAGCAGAAAAACCTGCTCCGCACAGGATATAACACGATCCGGAAGCATGTAAAGATAAAAACACGTCATATAATGGGTATGGAATATTTATAAAATATTTTACAAATCCAGATCTACATATGCATGAACAATAAAAATAAAAATAATACCTTATTCCCGCCTGGAATAAATCTGGAATAGACCTGGTATTACTAGGATAGTGGGAATAACTTTATTCCCATAGTCTTCAAGCTCCAGCACGTTGAAACTCTGTTTCAACAGCAACTATCCAAAGCAAATGGCAGTCCCTTGGTCTCTTTTGCCGGTACAACAGCAAGGGAATACGTTCTAGCTTGTAAGGAGAATGAATTGGGATCAAACCTTCCACGGTTGGGTGCTCTTTGTGCTTCAATTCCAGCAAACCTGCAACTTAAAATAAAAACCAAGAACAGCAGCAAATGAGATCGTTCTGGCTCTCAGATGCACTAAGGAGCACCCTCTAGAGGGGAGACACGGGCCGGGCTCCTCTGATCCAATTTTCAGGCGATGCTAGTCGCCGAAAAATCCTTGGATGGTGGGAAGAAGCAGAGCTTTCTTCTTCCTGTTGAGCACAAAGAACAGAGGCTTGTGGTTGATGGTTTCTCTTTCAAACACTCAACAAGAGTGAGTCCAAAGAACAGACAATGGATAAAAAGGGTCTCTCAGGCAGGTGGAAAGGATGAACAAGCATTCTTTCTCATGGCATTTTTGCTCTCAGTTTTCTACCTCAAAACAACGCCCTAAAAATTCAGCAATAGGCAGTAGGTCTTATGAGTGGCGATCAAGGTAAACAACCGGTGGAATGGGGAGCTAAGAGAACAGGAGGGAGAGGGGAAAGGCAGAATGCTTGGATCGTGGCATTTAGTGAATTCAATCCAGTTGAATTCGTGGAGAACGAAAGAAGGAGAAGAGACGCCCAAAGCTCTGTTCGGCCATTCAATAAAGACCGGTTGGAAGGGATTAAAAAAAATGGTTTAAAATAATTTAAACCGGGTCAAAGGGTTTTTAAAAAATCCCAAAAGGTGTGAAATGGGTTCAACCATGTAATTAGATCAAAATCTAATTATCAGAAGGTTAGGTCAAGTCCTGGTTAACCAGAAAAAATTCCTGATAAACCAGGACAAACTCTGAATGACCCAAACCGAGGGCAGTCCAATGTGCTCAATCAAACCATCACCGATAAGATTCCTAATCAAATACCGGTAACTGGATCAGGGAGTTATCCTCTATGGCGTGTAACCTCATAGGTTCGAACCTAGGCAGTAGCACTGGAACAATTCCAATACCAGCACAAGATACCATCTAGCAATGGGTCTCGGTGTCTGGATAGGTCGAAGATGCGAGAGCAATCGAACCTCTGGCATATGGTTACCGTATAATTCATCCCTTTGACATCTAATGCTCAGGACAACTGAGATTGGGCTGCCAACCCAGACAGAATCAGTCCACTATGTGTCTCAACCTCGCAAGCCCAGTGACTCTTCACTAGGGCTACCCCGGCCGAGGATTTGCTAAATTGAGATACTGCGAGACATTCAATCCAAACTGTTTGGACAGGTCAATTCCATCTTGGTCCATCACTACTCCATAAGTACTTGCCTGTACCCAGAAACCTTCTGTCACCGAATTAAAAATCCAGGTAGTCCGGTACCAAAGCACAGGGAGTTGCTTGCAAGCTACCGTGATGAGCTCAGGTCAGAGGGACACATATACCCATATCCTATCGTGAGTATCCCATTGGTAGAAAGGGGCAGCATGGAGTCACGTTCAATGAGATATCACATATCCCACTTGCAGATCACATCAGTGTCACCATACTCATTCGGTCAAGAGGACAACCAAACGATGTGAACTACAACAACCTATACTTGATATATTGCCATCCAGTACAATGTATCATTTGGTTGTGAACCTGGTTTAAGGACCACTCGATACATCCTCTCTGTATCGAAGTCAGTGTAGTCCTAAGGACTTCATCACATGGAAAGAGTTCATTTCAGGGAAATAATATGTGATGAGATGCCAAATTTTATTAATTCATAAAAAGAATACAATACTGAGCACAACCGCCTACAACCCAGGCGATTGGCTTTGGGACACAATTCCTAACAACTCCCACTTGTACTAAAGCCAATCAGAAGAGTATCTAATACCCATTTCCCATTTACAATAGTTGAACTCTTTTATTCCGAGGGCTTTAGTGAAGGGGTCGGACAAATTTTCTTTTCCATCGATCTTTAGAATATTGATGTCGCCTCGTTCCACGATCTCTCGTACGAGGTGGTAGCGCCGCAGAATGTGCTTGGTGCGGTGATGAGCTTTAGGCTCCTTAGCTTAAGCAATGGCTCCAGTGCTGTCACAGTACACCGGAACAGGACCATCTAGGGAAGGTGCCATCCCTAGCTCTCCAAGGAACTTCCGCAACCATACAGCTTCCTTTGCTGCATCTGATGCTGTAATATATTCTGCTTCGCATACCGAGTCTGCAATAGTTTCCTTCTTGAAGCTTTTCCAGCAGATCGCTCCTCCATTCAGAGTAAATACAAACCCTGACACACTCTTGCTATCATCTCTATCCGACTGGAAACTGGAGTCAGAGTATCCCACAAGTTTCAAGTCAGGTTCTCCATAAATCAGCCATTGATCTTTAGTATTTCTTAAATACTTAAGGATGGATTTAACCACCTTCCAATGCGCCTCACCTGGGTCAGACTGGTATCTGCTCACTACTCCTAGTGAGTATGCCACGTCAGGTCTATTACATGTCATTGCATACATGATAGAGCCTATTGCAGAAGCATAAGGTACTCTACTCAAGCGCTCTCTTTCCTCAGGAGTTGTCGCACAATCCATCTTGGAAAGAATAATTCCAGAACCTATCGGAAGATAGCCTTTCTTGGAATTTTCCATGCTGAGCCATTTCAGCATGGTGTCAATGTACATAGACTGGGACAGTCCCAAAAGCTTATTAGATCTATCTCTATAGATCTTCATACCTAGTATGTAAGAAGCTTCACCCAAGTCCTTCATGGAGAACTGAGATGACAACCATACTTTTATTCCTTGTAATGCTGCAACGTCATTCCCGATTAGGAGAATGTCGTCAACATACAGTAGTAGGAATACAACCACAGAACCGTTAACCCACTTATAGATGCAGGGTTCTTCTCTGTTCCTAACGAAGCCATACGATTTGATACATCTATCAAACCATAAATTCCAACTTCAAGATGCTTGCTTGAGTCCATAAATGGACCTCTGCAACTTGCATACTTTTGATTCATCTGTGGATGTGAACCCTTCAGGCTGTATCATATACACCTCCTCTTCCAGTTCTCCATTAAGGAAAGCGGTACGGACATCCATTTGCCAGATCTCGTAATCAAAAAATGCTGCCAAAGCAAGCATGATCCGAATGGACTTGAGCATTGCCACAAGGGAGAAACTCTCATCATAATCGATACCATATCGCTGACGATATCCCTTGGCAACCAAACAGGCTTTATAGGTCTCTACCTTCCCATCTGTGCCCCTTTTCCTCTTGAAGATCCATTTACACCCGATGGGTTTTATTCCTTAAGGCGGATCAACCAATGTCCAAACATTGTTGATTTCCATGGACTCCATTTCGGATCGCATGGCTCCAAGCCATGCCTCAGAGTCAGATCTCTGAAGAGCATCCATATAGGTGATCAGATCCTCATTGTTCTCATCGAGCTCAATGGGATTGCCATCCTGGACCAAGAAACCGTAGTATCTGTCCGGCTGACGTGGTATTCTACCGGATCTCCTAATGGGTTCTGGGTGTGATTCAATCACAGCCAGATCTACGATGTCCTTAGAGTGTGCAGGTTCTTCTATTGGCTGAACTTTATCAAGTTCAATCTTAGAAGCTATAGTTCCTTCTCCAAGGAACTCTTTTTCCAAAAAGATAGCTCTAAGAGCAACGAACACCTTTTGTTCATTCTCCAAGTAAAAGAAATACCCTTTGGTTTCCTTAGGATAACCAATGAATAAACACCGATCAGACCTAGGACCAAGTTTGTCTGAGTCTAAATGCTTTACGTAAGCCGGACAACCCCAGACTCGAAGGTGTGAGATTGAGGGTTTATGTCCAGTCCACATCTCATACGGAATGGAGACAACAAACTTACTTGGAACATCATTTAATAAGTAACAGGCTGTCTGAAGCGCATATCCCCAAAAGGATAGCGGCAAAGTTGCAAAACCCATCATGGATCGAACCATGTCCAACAAGGTTCGATTCCTCCTTTCGGATACACCATTCAACTGTGGTGTTCCTGGAGGAGTCCACTGAGAGAGAATTCCATTCTCCTTAAGATAAGTCAAAAATTCACCAGATAAGTATTCACCACCTCGATCAGATTGAAGGGTTTTAATACTTTTTTCAGTTTGCTTTTCTACTTCATTACGATATCGTTTGAACATTTCAAACGACTCAGACTTATGTCTCATTAAAAAGACATAACCGAACCTTGAAAAGTCATCTGTAAAAGTAATGAAATATTTGTATCCTCCTCTGGCACTAAGTGTCATCGGTCCACATACATCAGTATGTATTAGACTTAGAAGTTCTGTAGCTCGTTCACCTTTTCCAGTAAAAGGTGACTTGGTCATTTTACCAACTAAACAGGATTCACAAGTGGGCAGTGATTCAGAATCACCGACCTCGAGGAGTCCATCTCCTCGCATCTTGTTTATCCTATTTTGGTTAATATGACCTAGCCTACAGTGCCAAAGATACAAATCGTTGACATTATCTAACCTTGGGCGTTTGCTAGAAGTGTACATTACACTAACAGGCCTTGATAGTACATATATGCCATTATTTAATCTAGCTTTCATTATCATAGAGTTATTCAAAATAACATTACAAAAATCTCCCTTTATTGATAGTTCAAAACCATAATTGGCCAAAAGTCCTACAGAGATTATGCTCATAATGAAACTAGGACAATAGTGACAGTCAACTAGTTCGACAGTACAAGACTCAAAGACAAGATGTAGGACTCCGACCGCCAGTACTAGAACATGATTTCCATTCCCGATGCTCAGAAACTATTCTCCATCTTCAAATCTTCTGCTAACTTGAAGTCCCTGTAATGAATTACAAACATGAATTGGACTACCAGTATCCAATACCCAGTTAGCAGTATCAACAATAGAGTAATTACAAGGTTTTATCATATAAATACCTTGTTCAGCAGACTTCTGCTTCCTCGGCCTGTTCGGATCAAGGGACACAATATAAAGAGGACAGTTCCTCTTCCAGTGTCCCTTCTTCTTGCAGTAGAAACATTCTGCAGAAGATTGATCAGCCTTATACTTCCTGGTCTGACTAGGGCCAGGAGCATTCTGCACCTTCTTTACCTTTTTATTTATTTTCTTCTTCCCTTTCTTAAAGGGCTGACGACCTCTACTTCCTCCCACTAAATTCACCACCCCCTTATTCAGTTGGTGGTCTTTCTTGAAAGTCTGCAGCAACCCCAAAAAACCATGGTAGTTGATTGCAGGCTTGTTCATTCTATAATGATCAAGAAAGTCAAGATAGGAGGAGGGAAGAGAATTCAGGATCGCATCCTTGCCGAGCTGCTCGTGCAAGGGGCATCCGAGTTTGCCCAGCTTTTCAATCAGCTCGATCATGTACAATACATGATCAGTGACTGAACCACCATTCGGCATCTTGGAGTTTTAGATGGCACAAGACACTTTGTACCGTTCTACATCATCCGGGGTGCCAAAGGATTCCTTCAACTTTTGAAGGATTTCATCAAGTTGGGCCTCCTCGAATTTGTGACTGAACTCGTCGTTCATCGCCGCTAACATAATGCAACGGACAGTAGTCCGATCAGAGACCCACTTCAGATAAGCATCTCTGACCGCACTCCATGCATTTTCAGGAGGGATTTCAGGTGCCGGATCCATTATCACATAAAGGATCCGTTCATGCTCCAGAACGATTCTCAACCTTCGATACCAACTATCGAAGTTGTGACCCTTTAACTTCTCGTTATCGAGAAGTGACCGGAACGATAAATTGGAAGACATCTGAAAAGAAAATAAGACCAAATTAGTATATGAATTAATAATTTAACCAAAAGACTTGGACTTTAGTCTAAAGGTTTCTCCCACTAATTTTTTAGATTGGTAGCCTCTAACTCCAATCCGTGAAAACACTTTTTCAAGTGGGTACTGAAATCCAATAGGCCTCGCATGAGCCTGACTTTGGCCGGCTCACCCATACGAGCCTAAAGGTAGGTTCGTAAACCAATTGCTTCCCTAAACAATTTTCAGTATTTTTTTTTGCCCCAGAGAATACCTCAATCGGCCTTGGGGCCTCCTATTGCGGGTTTCTGGTTAGGTCTAACTATCAAAATGACAAATTCAATGCTTCCAACTAACTAAAGACCAAGCCCGACTTTGGCTGGCCCACCTGGTCCCGTTAAGGAGGTTGCACTGAACCATCATCGATCAGATAGAAATTCCAATCGCCGGATGTACACCCATTCTTTGGAACTGCCGATGCACACCAAGCTAGTGGACACATTTCTAACTAACTTAATGGGAGGCTAAGACACTGTCAACACCTTGACTTAGTCTTTTTAAGGACCTAATAATTTTAGAGGATTTTTAGTTTATGACAGAAGGAAGAGACAGGAAACATGGATCATTCTCCCACTGAACGAATCAGTTTTCAAGAGAGTTGAATCAATTCAACAATTGATCCATGGGAACCTAAAAATCAGTTAGACTGATCAACCTGGGTGACATGGGTTAACACGAGTTAATTAGCTTTTCCAATCAGTTCTGGTTGACACGACTAGCCAGGTAGGTGAGATCATGGGTGAGTATCCGCCATTAACCATCTTTCCTAGACACCAACCAAGTTGGCCAGGAAAGAGGTAGCCTCATGCAACCATGATCACAATGCCAAACCTACCTCGACACCAGTTGGTTTACCAGACTCGATCAGACTAGCCAAAAGACTCGGGCATCCACTGAGCCACTAATTGGATCCATTTTAGATGAATGGATCAACTAATCTAACTATTAGATAGTTCTAAAGAAGGACCTTAATCAACTTTTGATTAATCTTCTTTTATCCGGTTCAACTAAACCTAGGTCTAACCCAGTTAAGGACCCAATTAGATAACTAACCCAATTAACCCAAAATGGCTTATTCATGTCAAATTAGATTTCATAAACCTAATAATTTTATTTTAATAAGCCATACAAATAATCAAAACATTTTTAATTAAGTGTCAATGTAAAACATTTTTTACATAACAATTCATGCATCAAATCTAGATATATATTTTATAAACATTTCATAGCCCAATAATCAACAGACATGTCACAACAGTATCTGAACTAAAATAATTTTTAATTCGAAGATTTTCTTAAAGGATCCTTCTGAAGAGGCCAACACAGACGATCCGCATTGTGTCAAAGACACACGGTCATGGTGAAGGTCTCAACTAGGTTCCTAAAAGTACTTTCAAAATACAAAAATAGATTAAACTATTTTAATCTAATACATGCATCAGGATAATGTTACTACTGTAACCTGGCTCTGATACCACTAAAAGTAAAAAAGGGGCTTTTGTAGATGCCTACACTAAGCATGCAAGAGCGCAGGGAGCAGGTAAGTATTTTAAAATAATTTTAAAATAAAAGTGGAAAAACCTTCTCCGTACAGGATCTAACACAATCCGGAAGCATGTACAGATAAAAACACGTCATATAATGGGTATGGAATATTTATAAAATATTTTACAAATCCAGATCTACATATGCATGAACAATAAAAATAAAAACAATACCTTATTCCCGCCTAGAATAAATCTGGAATAGACCTGGTATTGCTAGGATAACGGGAATAACTTTATTCCCGTAGTCTTCAAGCTCCAGCATGTTGAAGTTCTATTTCAACAGCAACTATCCAAAGCAAATGGCAGTCCCTTGGTCTCTTCTGCTGGTACAATAGCAAGGGAATACGTTCTTCCTTGTAAGGAGAATGAATTGGGATCAAACCTTCCACGGTTGGGTGCTCTTTGTACTGCCATTCCAGCAAACCTGCAACTTAAAATAAAAACCAAGAATAGCAGCAAATGAGATCGTTCCGGCTCTCAGATGCACTAAGGAGCACCCTCTAGAGGGGAGACACGCGCCGGGCTCCTCTGATCCAATTTTCAGGTGATGCTAGTCACCGAAAAATCCTTGGACGGTGGGAAGAAGCAGAGCTTTCTTCTTCCTGTTGAGCACAAAGAACAGAGGCTTGTGGTTGATGGTTTCTCTTTCAAACACTCAACAAGAGTGAGGCCAAAGAACAGACAATGGATAAAAAGGGTCTCTCAGGCGGGTGGAAAGGATGAACAAGCATTCTTTCTTACGGCCTTTTTGCTCTCAGTTTTCTGCCTCAAAACAACGCCCTAAAAATTCAGCAGCAGGCAGCAGGTTTTATGAGTGGCGATCAAGGTAAACAACCGGTGGAATGGGGAGCTAAGAGGACGGGAGGGAGAGGGAAACGCAGAACGCTTGGATCATGGCATTTAACGAATTCAATCCAGTTGAATTCGTGGAGAACGAAAGAAGGAGAAGAGACACCCAAAGCTCTGTTCGGCCATTCAATAAAGACCGGTTGGAAGGGATTAAAAAAAATGGTTTAAAACAATTTAAACCGGGTCAAAGGGTTTTTAAAAAATCCCAAAAGGTGTGAAATGGGTTCAACCATGTAATTAGATCAAAATCTAATTATCAGAAGGTTAGGTCAAGTCCTGGTTAACCAGAAAAAATTCCTGATAAACCAGGACAAACTCTGAATGACCCAAACCCGAGGGCAGTCCAATGTGCTCAATCAAACCATCACCGATAAGATTCCTAATCAAATACCGGTAACTGGATCAGGGAGTTAACCTCTATGGCGTGTGACCTCATAGGTTTGAACCTAAGCGGTAGCACTGGAACAATTCCAGTACCAGCACAAGATACCATCTAGCAATGGGTCCCGGCGTCCGAATAGGTCGAAGATGCGAGAGCAATCGAACCTCTGGCATATGGTTACCGTATAATTCATCCCTTTGACCTCTAATGCTCAGGACGACTGAGATTGGGCTGCCAACCTAGACAGAGTCAGTCCACTACGTGTCTCAACCTCGCAAGCCCAGTGACTCTTCACTAGGGCTACCCCGGCCGAGGATTTGCTAAATTGAGATACTGCGAGACATTCAATCCAAACTGTTTGGACAGGTCAATTCCATCTTGGTCCATCACTGCTCCACAAGTACTTGCCTATACCCAGAAACCTTCCATCACCGGATAAAAATCCGGGTAGTCCGGCACCAAAGCACAGGGAGTTGCTTGCAAGCTACCGTGATAAGCTTAGGTCAGAGGGACACATATACCCATATCCTATCGTGAGTATCCCATTGGCAGAAAGGGGCTGCATGGAGTCACGTTCAATGAGATATCACATATCCCACTTGCAGATCACATCAGTGTCACCACACTCATTCGGTCAAGAGGACAACCAAACGATGTGAACTACAACAACCTATACTTGATATATTGCCGTCCAGTACAATGTATCCTTTGGTTGTGAACCTGGTTTAAGGACCACTCGATACATCCTCTCTGTATCGAAGTCAGTGTAGTCCTAAGGACTTCATCATATGGAAAGAGTTCATTTCAGGGAAATAATATGTGATGAGATGCCAAATTTTATTAATTCATAAAAAGAATACAATACTGAGCACAACCGCCTACAACCCAGGCGATTGGCTTTGGGACACAATTCCCAACAATTCCCACTTGTACTGAAGCCAATCAGAAGAGTATCTAATACCCATTTCCCATTTACAATAGTCAAACTCTTTTATTCCGAGGGCTTTAGTGAAGGGGTCGGCCAGATTTTCTTTGCCATCGATCTTTAGAAGATTTATGTCGCCTCGTTCCATGATCTCTCGTACGAGGTGGTAGCGTCGCAGAATGTGTTTGGTGCAGTGATGAGCTTTAGGCTCCTTATTTTGAGCAATGGCTCCAGTGCTATCACAGTACACCGGAACAAGACCATCTAGTGAAGGTGCCACCCCTAGCTCTCTAATGAACTTCTGCAACCATATAGCTTCCTTTACAATATCTGATGCTGTAATATATTCTGCTTCGCATAACGAGTCTGCAATAGTTGCCTTCTTGGAACTTTTCCAGCAGATCGCTCCTCCATTCAGGGTAAATACAAAGCCTGACACACTCTTGCTATCATCTCTATCCGACTGGAAACTGGAGTCAGAGTACCCCACAAGTTTCAAGTCAGGTTCTCCATAAATCAGCCATTGATCTTTAGTATTTCTTAAATACTTAAGGATGGATTTAACCACCTTCCAATGCACCTCACCTGGGTCAGACTTGTATCTGCTCACTACTCCTAGTGAGTATGCCACGTCAGGTCTAGTACATGTCATTGCATACATGATAGAGCCTATTGCAGAAGCATAAGGTACTCTACTCAAGCGCTCTCTTTCCTCAGGAGTTGTCGCACAATCCTTCTTGGAAAGAATAATTCCAGAACCTATCGGAAGATAGCCTTTCTTGGAATTTTCCATGCTGAGCCGTTTCAGCATGGTGTCAATGTACATAGACTGGGACAGTCCCAAAAGCTTATTAGATCTATCTCTATAGATCTTCATACCTAGTATGTAAGAAGCTTCACCCAAGTCCTTCATGGAGAACTGAGATGACAACAATACTTTTATTCCTTGTAATGCTGCAACGTCATTCCCGATTAGGAGAATGTCGTCAACATACAATACTAGGAATACAACCACAAAACCGTTAACCCACTTATAGATGCAGGGTTCTTCTCCGTTCCTAACGAAGCCATACGATTTGATACATCTATCAAACCATAAATTCCAACTTCAAGATGCTTGCTTGAGTCCATAAATGGACCTCTGCAACTTGCATACTTTTGATTCATCTGTGGATGTGAACCCTTCAGGCTGTATCATATACACCTCCTCTTCTAGTTCTCCATTTAGGAAAGCGGTACGGACATCCATTTGCCAGATCTCGTAATCAAAAAATGCTGCCAAAGCAAGCATGATCCGAATGGACTTGAGCATTACCACAAGGGAGAAACTCTCATCATAATTGATACCATATCACTGACGATACCCCTTGGCAACCAAACAGGCTTTATAGGTCTCTACCTTCCCATCTGTGCCCCTTTTCCTCTTGAAGATCCATTTACACCCGATGGGTTTTATTCCTTCAGGCGGATCAACCAATGTCCAAACATTGTTGATTTTCATGGACTCCATTTCGGATCGCATGGCTCCAAGCCATGCCTCAGAGTCAGATCTCTGAAGAGCATCCATATAGGTGATCAGATCCTCATTGTTCTCATCGAGCTCAATGGGATCGCCATCCCGGACCAAGAAACCGTAGTATCTGTCCGGCTGACGTGGTATTCTACCGGATCTCCTAATGGGTTCTGGGTGTGATTCAATCATAGCCGGATCTACGATGTCCTTAGAGTGTGCAGGTTCTTCTATTGGCTGAACTTTATCAAGTTCAATCTTAGAAGCTATAGTTCCTTCTCCAAGGGACTCTTTTTCCAAAAAGATAGCTCTAAGAGCAACGAACACCTTTTGTTCATTCTCCAAGTAAAAGAAATACCCTTTGGTTTCCTTAGGATAACCAATGAATAAACACCGATCAGACCTAGGACCAAGTTTGTCTGAGTCTAAACGCTTTACGTAAGCCGGACAACCCCAGACTCGAAGGTGTGAGATTGAGGGTTTATGTCCAGTCCACATCTCATATGGAATGGAGACAACAGACTTACTTGGAACATCATTTAATAAGTAACAGGCTGTCTGAAGCATATATCCCCAAAAGGATAGCGGCAAAGTTGCAAAACCCATCATGGATCGAACCATGTCCAACAAGGTTCGATTCCTCCTTTCGGACACACCATTCAACTATGGTGTTCCTGGAGGAGTCCACTGAGAGAGAATTCCATTCTCCTTAAGATATGTCAAAAATTCACCAGATAAGTATTCACCACCTCGATCAGATCGAAGGGTTTTAATACTTTTTCCAGTTTGCTTTTCTACTTCATTACGGTATCGTTTGAACATTTCAAACGACTCAGACTTATGTCTCATTAAAAGGACATAACCAAACCTTGAAAAGTCGTCTGTAAAAGTAATGAAATATTTGTATCCTTCTCTGGCACTAAGTATCATCGGTCCACATATATCAGTATGTATTAGACTTAGAAGTTCTGTAGCTCATTCACCTTTTCTAGTAAAAGGTGACTTGGTCATTTTACCAACTAAACAAGATTCATAAGTGGGCAGTGATTCAGAATCACCGACCTCGAGGAGTCCATCTCCTCGCATCTTGTTTATCCTATTTTGGTTAATATGACCTAGCCTACAGTGCCAAAGATACAAATCGTTGACATTATCTAACCTTGGGCGTTTGCTAGAAGTGTACATTACACTAACAGGCCTTGATAGTACATATATGCCATTATTTAATCTAGCTTTCATTATCACAGAGTTATTCAAAATAGCATTGCAAAAATCTCCCTTTATTGATAGTTCAAAACCACAATTGGCCAAAAGGCCTACAGAGATTATGCTCATAATGAAACTAGGACAATAGTGACAGTCGACTAGTTCGACAATACAAGACTCAAAGACAAGACGCAGGACTCCGACCGCCAGTACTGGAACACGATTTCCATTCCCGATGCTCAGAAACTATTCTCGATATTCAAATCTTCTGCTAACTTGAAGTCCCTGTAATGAATTACAAACATGAATTGGGCTACCAGTATCCAATACCCAGTTAGCAGTATCAACAATAGAGTAATTACAAGGTTGTGTGGTTGAGAAAGTTTATATGCGAGTTAGGAGTGGCACCATCCCTGGATGGTCCTGTTTCGGTGTACTCTGACAGCACTGGAGCCATTGCTCAGGCTAAAGAGCCAAAGTCCCATCAATGTACTAAGCACATTCTGCGTCACTATCACCTTGTACGAGAGATCGTGGAATGGGGTGATATCAAACTTATGAAGATTGATGGAAAGGAGAATCTAGCTGACCCCTTCACTAAAGCCATTGCAGTTCAAGAGTTCAATGATTGTAAATGGAAGATTGGAATATGATTATATTATGATTGGCTTTAGTCCAAGTGGAAGTTGTTAGGAAATGTGTCCCAAAGCCAATCATCTAGCATGTAGACGTTTGAGCTATTGTTGTAATTGTATATGAATTTATTGAATAAAATATTTATTCTTGTTGTTCATCACATTTTATGTCTTCATGTAATGAACTCTTATATGATAAAGTCCTTAGGACTACTTTGATGTGATGTAGAAAGGATATGTCATCTAGTTCTTAAATTGGTTCGTGATCAAATAATACATTGTCACAGGATGATAGCGTATCAAGTGTAGGTCATTGTATATCATAGTTGTCAGTTGTAGTGTAGGTCATTGTATATCATAGTTGTCAGTTGTCCTCTTAACCAAGGAGTGTAGAGATACTGGTAGGTATGCAGATATTGTGTATGACACTTCACTAGACATGACCCATCTGTAGAACATTCTTTCTGCCAAAGAGTAGTTCCATTAGGATATGGATATAAGTGTTCCTCTGACTCGAGATTACCATGGTGGCTTGCAAGCAACTCACTGTGCTTAGGTGCTGGAATACCTGGTTTTTAATCTGGTGATGAAAGGTTGCTGGGTATAGTCAAGTACTGCGTAGCATGTGGTTGGATCAAGATGGGATTAACCCCTCCAAAAGAGTTTGGACTGAATGACTCATTATGTCTCAATTGAGAAAAACCTTGGCTAGGGTAGTCCTTATAAGTAGTTATAGGGATTTTGAGTTGAGACATATTGTGATGGACTATTCTAAGTTTGGGCTATTAATGAAAGAAAATGCGGGTTGCCAGTGCCTACACTAAGCATGCAACATCACAGGGAGCAGGTATGTATTTTAAAACCATTTTAAAATTACAACGGAAACAACCTACTCCGTACAAGATCTAACATATTCAAGATGCATGTACAGGCATAACATTGGCATGTAATATTTATAAACTATTTTATAAACCTAGATCTAGGCATGCATGAAAAATTAAAACCAAAATATTACCTTATTCCTGCTTGGAATAAACCAGGAATAATAGTGGAATAGCTGGAATATCTGGAATAAACTTATTCTAGTCTTCTTCTTCCAGCAACCTCTTGGAAAGTTCTTCACGTGTTCTCCAATAGCAGCAAGCCCAATCTACAAATGGCCAATTCTTTGCTCTCTCTTCCTGCACCAATAGCAAGGCAACAACTTGATGGAAGTTGCTTCAAAGGAGAGCTTTTGGATTGCTTGCTTGGATTGTTGTCTTCCTCTTCTCCAAAAGCAGCAGCAGAAATTCTGCAATTCAAAAACAAAGCAAGACAAAACACCAGCAAGGGAGGTTGTGAAAACTCTCAGGTGCTCAAGGGAACACCCTCTAGAGGGGGGACATACCTGGGGCTCCTTTGATCTGGCTTCTCGCGCAATGCTAGTCGCTGGAAGCTCTGAACCGGTGAGAGGAGGATGAAGAACAAAATTCTTTGTTCTAAAATCTGTTTTCTCCAAAATAGTCCTTTCTTCCACCAATTGAGCACCACAAAATAGGGAATCAAAGCACTCTTTATCCCCTAGTATCTCAACCAAACCCAAGCCCCAAAGACACCAGGGAATGGAAGGGGAAGCTCTCAAAGGGAGAATACTCTCAACATTTTTTTTTCAGCACCCAGAATTTTATAGCAGCAAGAACGGTGATTTGGGAAGCTAAAGAGATGCACTGGGAATCCAAAAGGCCACACGGTATTAAAACCAATTTAATACATATTCAATGAAGCAATCAAAAGCCATAAAATGGTGGATAAATCCTAGCCAAAATCGAGTGGAAGAGGGAGAGGAAAAGATGCCTTTAAAACCCCTGTTCGCCTAAGCCATAATACCGTGTAGATGGTTCAAACCGGTTCACAACGGGTTTAAAAAATCCCAAACTGGTTCTAAACCGGTTCACTAGTTAATTAGATCAAAATCTAATTAATAATAGACTTGGTCAAGTCCCGGTCACCCAGAAACAATTTTCAGTGGACCCGAATAAATTCTGATCGACCCAAAACTGAGTCAATCCAAAGAGTGCTCAATCAAACCATTACCGAAATGATTTATAATCATAAATTGGTACTTGGATCAGGGAGAGATCCTCTATGGCGTGTGACCTCATAGGTTCGAACCTAGGCGGTAGCATTGGAACAATTCCAATATCAGCACATGATACCATCTAGCAATGGGTCCCGGCATATGGATATGTCGAAGATGCGAGAGCAATCAATCGAACCTCTGGTACACGGTTACCGTATAATTCATCCCTTTGACCTCCAATGCTCAGGATGACCTAGGGTTAGATTGCCAACCCTAGCTGAGTCAATCCACAACATATCTCAACCTCGCAAGTCTAGTGACTCCTTACTAGGACTACCCCGACAGAGGATTTGCTAAATTGTGATACTGCAAGACATTCAATCCAAACTATTCGGACAGGTCAATTCCATCTTGGTCCACCACTGCTCCATAAGTACTTGCCTGTACCTAGAAACCTTCCATCGTCGGATTAGAAATCCGGGTAGTCCGACATCAAAGTACAAGGAGTTGCTTGCAAGCTACCATGATGACCTCAAGTCGGAGGGACACATATACCCATATCTAATCGTAAGTATCCCTTTGGCAGAAAGGGGCTACACGGAGTCACGTTTAATAAGATATCATATATCCAACTTGCAGATCACATCAGTGTCACCACACACCTTTGGTCAAGAGGACAACCAAATGACGTAAACCACATCAACCTACACTTGATACATTGCCATCCAGTACAATGTATCCTTTGGTTGTAAACTTGGTTTAAGGACCACTCGATATATCCTCTCTATATCGAAGTCAATGTAGTCCTAAGGACTTCATCACATGAAAAAGAGTTCATTACAGGGAAAAGATATAATGTGATGAGCTACCAAAATAATATTTATTAATTCATACAAAGAGTACAATACTCAGCTCAACCGCCTACAACCTAGGCGATTGGCTTTGGGATACAATTCCCAACAACTCCCACTTGTACTAAAGCCATCAGAATAGTATCTAATACCTATTTCCCTTTCACAAAAGTCAAACTCTTTTATTCCGAGGGCTTTAGTAAAAATGTCAGCCAGATTTTCCTTTCCATCGATCTTCATAAGATTGATGTTGCCTCGTTCTATGATCTCTCGTACGAGGTGGTAGCGCCATAGAATATGCTTGGTGCAGTGATGAGCTTTCGGTTCCTTAGCTTGAGCAATGGCTCTAGTGCTATCACAATACACTGGAACAGGACCATCTAGGGAAGATGCCACCACTAGCTCTCCAAGGAACTTCTGTAACCACACGGCTTCCTTCGCTGCATCTGATGCTGCAAGGTACTCTGCCTCGCATACCGAGTCTGCAACTATCACCTGCTTGGAACTTTTCTAGCAAATCGCTCCTTCATTCAGGTTAAATACAAACCCTGACACACTCTTGCTATCATCTTTGTCTGGCTGGAAACTAGAGTCAGTATACCCTACAAGTTTCAAGTCAGATTCTCTATAAATCAGCCATTGGTCTTTAGTATTTCTCAAATACTTCAGGATGGACTTAACCACCTTCCAATGTGCCTCACCTGGGTCAGACTGGTATCTGCTCACTACTCCTAGTGAGTATGCCATGTCTGGTCTAGTACATGTCATAGCATACATGATAGAGCCTACTGCAGAAGCATAAGGTACTCTACTCATGTGCTCTCTTTCCTCAGGAGTTGTCGCATAATCCTTCCTGGAAAGAGTAATTCCAGTACCTATTGGAAGATAGCCTTTCTTGGAATTTTTCATACTGAATCATTTCAGCACGGTATCAATGTACATAGATTGGGACAATCCCATAAGCCTTTTAGATCTATCTTTATAAATCTTCATACCCAGTATATAAGAAGCTTCACCCGAGTCCTTCATGGAGAACTGAGATGATAACCAAACCTTTATTTCTTGTAATGCTATGACATCATTCCCGATTAAAAGAATGTCATCGACAAACAGTACCAGGAATACAATCACAGAACCATTAACCCACTTATAGATGCATGGTTCTTCTCCGTTCCTAATGAAGCCATACGATTTGATACACCTATCAAACCGTAAGTTCCAACTTTGAGATGCTTGCTTGAGTCCATAAATGGACCTCTGTAACTTGTATACTTTTGACTCATCTGAGGATGTGAACCCTTCAGGCTGTATCATATACACCTCCTCTTCTAGCTCCCCATTTAGGAAAGCGGTTTGGATATATATCTGCCAGATTTCATAATCAAAATATGCTACTAAAGCAAGCATGATCCGAATGGACTTGAGCATTGCAACAGGAGAGAAAGTCTCATCATAATCGATACCATATCGCTAACGATACCCTTTGGCAACCAGACAGGCTTTATAGGTCTCCACCTTCCCATCTGTGCCCCTTTTCCTCTTGAAGATCCACTTGCACCCGATGGGTTTTATCCTTTCAAGCGGATCAACCAATGTCCATACATTGTTGGTCTCCATGGACTCCATTTTGGATTGCATGGCTCCAAGCCAAGCCTTAGAGTCAGATCTCTGAAGTACATCCATATAGGTGATCGGATCCTCATTGTTCACGTCGAGCTCAATGGGATCGCCGTCCCGGACCAAGAAACTGTAGTATCTATCTAGCTAATGCAGTACTTTACCGGATCTCCTAATAATGGGTTCTAGGTGTGATCCAATCACAGCCGATTCTATGATGTCCTTAGAGTGTGCAGGTTCTTCTACTGGCTGAACTTCACCATGTTCAATCTTAGAGGCTACATCCCTTCTCCAAGGAACTCCTTTTCCAAAAAGATAGCTCTAAGAGCGATGAACACTTTCTTTTCATCCTCTAAGTAGAAGAAATACCCTTTGGTTTCCTTAGGATAACCAATAAAAAGGCACCGATCATACCTAGGACCATGTTTATCTGAGTCTAAAAGCTTTACATAAGCTGGACAATCCCAGACCCGAATGTGTGAGATTGAGGGCTTACATCCAGTCCACATCTCATATGGAGTGGAGATAACAAACTTACTCGAAACATTATTTAACAAGTGACAAGCTGTCTCAAGTGCATATCCCCAAAAGAATAGCGACAGAGTTGCAAAGCCCATCATAGATCGAGCCATGTCCAACAGGGTTCGATTCCTCCTTTCGGACACACCATTCAACTGTGGTATTTCTGGAGGAGTCCACTGAGAGAGAATCCCATTCTTTTTAAGGTATATCAAAAACTCACCAGATAGGTATTCACCGCCTCGATCAGATCGAAGGGTTTTAATACTTTTTTCAGTTTGTTTCTATACTTCATTACGATATTGTTTAAACATTTCAAATGATTCAGATTTATGTCTCATCAAAAAGACATAACCGAACCTCGAAAGGTCATCTATAAATATAATGAAATATCTATATCCACCTCTAGCACTAACTGTCATGGGTCCGCATACATCAGTATGTATGAGACTCAGAAGTTCTGTAGCTCGTTCATCTTTTCCAGTAAAAGGTGACTTGGTCATTTTACCAAGTAAACAGGATTCACAAGTGGGCAGTGATTCAGAATCACTGACCTTGAGGAGTCCTTCTCCTCGCATCTTGTTTATCCTATTCTAGTTAACATGACCTAGCCTACAGTGCCAAAGATACAGATCACTGACATTTTCTAACCTTCGGCATTTGCTAGATGTGTACATTACACTAACAGGCCGTGACAGTACATAAATGCCATTATTTAACTTAGCTTTCATTATCATAGAGTTATTCAAAATAACTTGGCAAATATCTCCTTTTATTGATAGTTTAAAACCACAATTGGCCAAAAGGCCTACAGAGATTATGTACATAATAAAACTAGGATAGTAATGACAGTCGACTAACTCGACAGTATAGGACTCAAAGACAAGACTCAAAACCCTGATCGCCAGTACTAGAACACGATTTCCATTCCCAACGCTCAGGAACTGTTCCCCATCCTCGAATCTCTTGCTAACCTGCAGTCCTTGTAACGAATTACAAACATGAATAGGACTACCAGTATCCAATACCCAGTTAGCAGTATCACAAATATAAAAATTACAAGGTTTTATCATATAAATACCTTGTCCAGCAGTCTGCTGCTTTCCTTTCCTTGGCCTGTTCAGATCAAGGGACACTTGCTAAAGAGGACGGTTCCTCTTCCAGTGTCCCTGCTTCTTGCAGTAGAAGTACTCTGCAGTAGATTGGTTAGCTTTCACTTTCCTGGTCTGACTCGGGCTAGGAGAATTCAGCACCTTCTTTCCCTTCCTTTTATTCTTCCCTTTCTTAAAGGGACGACGACCTCTAGAACCTCCCACTAAATTCACCATCCCCTTGTTCAGTTGGTGGTCTTTCTCGTAAGTCTGCAGTAATCCCATCAAACCATGGTAATTGACTGCAAGCTTGTTCATTCTGTAATGGTCGAGAAAGTCAAGATAGGAGGAGGGCAAAGAATTCAAGATCGCATCCTTGCCGAGCTGCTCGTGCAAGGGAATCCGATCTTGCCCAACTTTTCTATCAGTTCGATCATGTACAATACATGATCAGTGACAGAACCACCATTCGGCATCTTGGCATTATAGATGGCACAAGATACTTTGTATCGCTCTACATCGTCTTGTGTGCCGAAAGATTCCTTCAACTTTTGAAGGATCTCATCTGGTTGGGCCTCCTCGAACTTGCAACTGAACTCGTCATTCATTGCCGCTAGCATAATGCATCGGACAGTAGTCTGATCAGAAACCCACTTCTGATTGTCCTTGATCGAACTCCAAGCATTGGCAGAGGGGATTTCAGGTGCCAGATCTATTATCACACAAAGGATCCATTCATGCTCCAGGACAATTCTCAACTTTCGATATAAACTATCGAAGTTGTGACCCTTCAACTTCTCGTTATCGAGAAGTGACTGGAGCGAAAGATTTGAAGACACTTGAAAGGAAAAACAAGACCAAATTAGAGTATGAATTAATTAATTAACCAAAAGACTTGGACTTTAGTCTAAAGGTCTCTCCCACTAATTTTTCAGATTGGGAGCCTCTAACTCCAATATGTGAAATCACTATTTCATAGTGGGTACTGAAATCCAATAGACCACGTATGAGCCTGACTATGGCCAGCTTACCCATACGCGCCTAAAGGTAGGTTCACCAACCAATTACTTCCCTAAGAAACTTCTAGTAATTTATTTTGTCCTAGAGAACACCCCAATCGGCCTAGGGGCCTCCTATTATGTGTCTCGGTTAGGTCCAACCATTAACATGATAAATCCAATACTTCCAGCCAACGAATGACCAAGCCTGATTATGGCCGACTCACCTGATCATCGTTAAGAAGGTTGCACTGAACCATCATTGATGAGAGAGCAATTCCAGTAACCGGATGCACACCCGTTCTATGGAACTGTCGATGAACACCATGTTAAAGGACACATTACTGACTCACTTAATGGGAGGCTAAGACACCATCAACTATTTGACTTAGTCTTTTTTAGGACCTAATAATTTTATAGGATTTTCGGTTGTGATAGATGAAAAAGAGAAGAACATGGATCATCCTCCCACTGAACGAATTAGTTTTCAGGAGGGTTGAAACAATTCAATAATTGATCCATGGGTAGCTACCGATTAGTCAGACTGATCAACTTGGGTGACATGGGTTAACTCGAGTCAATGAGCTTTTCTAATCTATTCTGGTCGACTCGACTGGCCAGGTAGATGAGATCATGGGTGAGTAACCGCCATTAACCATCTTTCCTAGATACCAACCAAGTTGGCCAAGAAAGAGGTAGCCTCATACAACCATGATCACAATGCCAAACCTACCTTGACACCAACTGGTTTACCAGACTCGATTAGACTAGCCTAAAGACTCAGGCTTCCACGGAACCACTAATTAGATCCATTTTAGATGAATGGACTAACTTATCTAACTATTAGATAGTTCTAAAAGAAGGACCTTAATCAACTTTTCATTAGTCTTCTTATTATCCAGTTCAACTAAACATAGGTCTAACCCAAATAATGGATCCAATCAGACAGCTAACCCAATTAACCCAATTGGCTTATTTAAATGACATTAGGTTTCATAAACCCTAAGATAAATTGTTATTTAATTAATCATACAATTCAAAATTGTTTGAATATAAGCCAATAATTTTTAATTAAAATAATTTTAATTAAAATATGTAAAACTCTTTTTACATATCAATTCATTCATCATATCTAGTTAAATGATTTTATAAATATTACATTACCAAAAACAAATTTATAAGTCATGCCAAAAATGTATCTGAATTAAAACAATTTTAATTCCTTTGATTTTCTTGAAGGATCCCTCTTAAGAGGCCAACACAGATGAACAGCATCGTGCCAAAGACACATGGTCATGGTGAAGGTCTCAACTAGGTCTCTAAAAGTACTCTCTAATCATATCCTATGATTAAGATACAGATACATATCAATAGATTAAACATTTTAATCTACTACACATGCAATCGAGAAATGTTACTCCTGAAACTTGAACCTGGCTCTGATACCACTAAAAGAAAATGCGGGTTACCAGTGCCTACACTAAGTATGCAACAGCACAAGGAGCAGGTATATATTTTAAAACCATTTTAAAATTACAGCGGAAACAACCTACTCCGCACAAGATCTAACATATTCAAGATGCATGTACAAGCATAACAAGGCATAACATTGGCATGTAATATTTATAAACTATTTTATAAACCTAGATCTAGGCATGCATGAAAAATTAAAAACAAAATATTACCTTATTCCTGCTTGGAATAAACCAGGAATAATAGTGGAATAGCTGGAATATCTGGAATAAAATTATTCCAGTCTTCTTCTTCCAGTAACCTCTTGGAAAGTTCTTCACGTGTTCTCCAACAACAGCAAGCCCGATCTACAAATGGCCAATTCTTTGCTCTCTCTTCATGCACCAATAGCAAGGCAACAACTTGATGGAAGTTGCTTCAAAGGAGAGCTTTTGGATTGCTTGGATTGTTGCCTTCCTCTTCTCCAAAAGCAGCAGCCGAAATTCTGTAATTCAAAAATAGAGCAAGACAAAACACCAGCAAAGGAGGTTGTGAAAACTCTCAGGTGCTCAAGGGAACACCCTCTAGAGGGGGGACATGCTTGGGGCTCCTCTGATCTGGTTTCTCGTGCGATGCTAGTCACCGGAAGCTCTGAACCGGTGAGAGGAGGATGAAGAACAAAATTCTCTATTTTGAAATCTGTTTTCTCCAAAACAGTCCTTTCTTCCATCGATTGAGCACCACAAATTAGAAAATCAAAGCACTCTTTCACTCCCAGTCTCTCAACCAAACCCAAGCCCCAAAGACACCGTTGGAATGGAAGGTGGAAGCTCTCAAAGGGAGAATACTCTCAACATTTTTTTTCAACACTTAGCATTTTTAGTGCCCAGAATTTTATAACAGCAAGAACGGTGATTTTGGAAGCTAAAGAGATGCGCTGGGAACCCAAAAGGCCACACGATATTAAAACCAATTGAATACATATTCAATGAAGCAATCAAAAGCCATAAAATGGTGGATAAATCCTAGCCAAAACCAAGTGGAAGAGGGAGAGGAAAAGATGCCTTTAAAACCCTTGTTCGCTCAAGCCATAATACAGTATAGATGGTTCAAACCGGTTCATAACGAGTTTAAAAAATCCTAAACTGGTTCTAAATCGATTCACTAGTTAATTAGATCAAAATCTAATTAATAATAGACTTGGTCAAGTCCCGGTCACCCAGAAATAATTTTCGGTGGACCCGAACAAATTCTGATCGATCCAAAACTGAGTCAATCCAAAGAGTGCTCAATCAAACCGTTACCGAAATGATTCCTCATCATAAATTGGTACTTGGATCAGGGAGAGATCCTCTATGGCATGTGACCTCATAGGTTCGAACCTAGGTGGTAGCACTGGAACAATTCCAATACCAGCATAAGATACCATCTAACAATAGGTCCCGACGTCCGGATAGGTCGAAGATGCAAGAGCAATTAATCGAGCCTCTGGCATATGGTTACTGTATAATTCATCCCTTTGACCTCCAATGCTCAGGATGACCTAGGGTTAGACTGCCAACCCTAGCTGAGTCAATCCACAACATGTCTCAACTTCGCAAGTCTAGTGACTCCTCACTAGGACTACCCCGGTCGAAGATTTGCTAAATTGAGACACTATGAGACATCAATCCAAACTATTCGGACAGGTCAATTCCATCTTGGTCCACCACTGCTCCATAAGTACTTGCTTGTACCCAGAAACCTTCCATCAACGGATTAAAAATCCAGGTAGTTCGGCACCAAAGCACAGGGAGTTGCTTGCAAGCTACCATGATGACCTCAGGTCGGAGGGACACATATACCCATATCCAATCGTGAGTATCCCTTTGGCGAAAAAGGGCTACATGGAGTCACGTTCAATGAGATATCATATATCCCACTTGCAGATCATATCAGTGTCACCACACTCCTTTGGTCAAGAGGATAACCAAACGACATGAACTACAATAACCTACACTTGATACATTGCCATCCAGTACGATGTATCCTTTGGTCATGAACTTGGTTTAAGGACCACTCGATATATCCTCTCTATATCAAATTCAATGTAGTCCTAAAGACTTCATCATATGAAAAAGAGTTCATTACAGAAAAAAGATAGAATGTGATGAGCTGCCAAAATAATATTTATTAATTCATAGAAAGAGTACAATACTCAGCTTAACCGGCTACAGCCTAGGTGATTGGCTTTGGAACATAATTTTCAACAGTTAAATCCTAATTCATCTAGAGCATTGAGGGTTAAAGGAATGTATTATATGATTATCATATCCATTTGCTTCTTGATAGTTGCTCTACAACCTTTAACCTATCCGAACATCGGGTGTCATTGCTAGATGGTGACTTTGGCTAGTATTGGAAGTGTTGCAGTACTACCGACTTAGTGTTCGAACCTATGGGATCACACACCATAGGGGTTTCTGATTGACCTAATGGCTATTGAATGATTGGGAATCATTTTGGACTCTTTGGACAATTTGATTGTCCATCTACATTTCGAAGTCGACTAGAATTATAAGTCGACTCAATTATAGGGATTTGATGATTTGTCAAGTGTTGACAAATCATGTTACAAATATTGTGACAAAGGTTTTAATTACTAAATATTGATGATTATATGGAGGGTTGGTGGCAATGTGATTTCTTGATTAACTCAATTTGATTGAACAATTTAGTTTGGGTCAAACCGAATGTGATTCGGTTTGGGCTTGGGTTAGGTCTAATGTGATTGGACTAAATGATTGCATCCCATTTCAGATTTAAGTTTAAATTATGAATTCAAATTTTGATTTAATTTTTAAATTCAGAATTTAGCTTAAATTTAAAAGGATGTAACCCCCATGGCCTTGAATCTTTTGTAACCCCCCATAATCATGTAATCCCATAACTTATGTAACTCTCCCCTTTTCTTCTCCCCCCACTTACCTACATATAGGGGCTTGATGAGGACATGAGAGCGAGAGAATTCTAAAATTTATTTGCTAGAAAATTTTTTAAAAAGGAAAAAAAGAGAAAAGAAGAAGGAGAGCTTGAAACCTTTATGTGGGAAAGAAAGGTTTGGGTTTGGGTGCGTACTACCTAGTGTTCTAGGCTTGAGAAGAGTGTCTTGGGAAGGGTTCTTGAGTGCATTTCCAAAATCCTCCATAGTGCTTCTTCATCTTCTAAAGAATCCTGAAGAAGAAGAAGAGGAAGAGTCCATAAGTCAATTTGTTCTGGCGAAGCTAGAACTTAAAGAAGAAGGTCAAGGAAGAAGTCCAGTGTGGATTATCTGTAGAGGCCAGACACGTGTGCGGCTTCCAGAGTGGTTGTCTTCCATGGTGAGCTTTTCCTCAACCTGGTGAGTGTCGCATCAGATTAAAGGTAAAGTTCTTGGTGAGTTTTATAAAGAAGTGTGCTTTAGCAAGTGCATCGAACATAGAGGGGTTCTATGTGATGCACGACTTTGTGTACTTGTGTTTTCTTTCATTTGCATATTAATATTCATACATGATCCTATTTTGTAGGCCTATATTAGAAATGTTCTAATATTATATGTTGATTAATATGATTAATCTAGTCTTCCGCTGTGATGCAAGGTTAAAAAAAAAAACTAAAGTTGCATCACGATTGCCTATATAACGTTTCCTTATAGCTCTGACTCCCTAATCCATATAAAGTAGAGGGATAGAGAGTCTCTCCATGCCTATGTGAGTCGATTCAACAAGGCGGATCTAGAAATCCATAAGTTAGACCACTTTGTTGCTATGACCACCCTGAAGAGCGGCCTTCTGCAATGTCCCTTTCTTTTCTTTGGAGAAGAGACTATCTACAAGTTTTTTTGAGATGCTTATAAGGCCTGAAAGGTACACGCTCATTGAGGAGGGATACGATGCCCACACCCATCAAATCAGTCCTCCTAGAATTATGACATCTAGTGCACATGCCCCAATGGTTGCCTTGGTTGAGCATAAGCCTACTCCACTTTCAACCTTGTCATTTACCCAGCACTTGGGAAATAACCCTTGAACCAAGAGTCTTTATCGAGGAGGGGGGACTGAGGGAATGTAGAGTTAGAGCCACTCACCATGGCATCGAAGGCCTTCTTCCTAGATTTAATATTACCTGAACCCCTAAGAGTGGGCTAGTGCTCCACCATCTAGGAGGTATGACTATTGCACTCCTCTAAGT
Source organism: Areca catechu (assembly GCA_021397845.1). NCBI lineage: Eukaryota > Viridiplantae > Streptophyta > Magnoliopsida > Arecales > Arecaceae > Areca > Areca catechu. The sequence goes on along the minus strand of CM038053.1, from coordinate 137,019,735 downwards.
ATCTCAAGGACTAAAGTCTTGATGCAAGTCTGAGAGCAACTACCCGAGGCAAGGAAGATGCAGATGCTTTCGGGATGTCATGACTTGCATAAATATTATCTCTATCATCGTGACCATGGCCATGACACCAAAGACTACCAACATTATGGGATGAGATATAGTTGATCCGACATGGCCAATTAGGCAAATTCATATGGGGTCGACAGGAGAAGTGCAACCTTATGGAGGCCCCATCATGCTAGATAGAGTTGCCTCCAAGGCCTGAAAAGTTGGCTAACCTACCTGCCTCTGGCAACATCAATACTATTGTCGATGAACTGATGAAGGGTGGTGTTAGCAAGAAGTGGAGATCAAGGAAGCTATTAAGACAATCACTTTTATTTGGATCGATGTAGAAGGGGTACAGTATCCCCATAATGACCTTATGGTTCTTATTTTAATTTTAATAATTACAATGTAGATTGTGTGCTTGTTGATAATGAAAGTTTTGTGGATGTCTTATTTTATGATGCTCTCTTAAACATGGATATTTTGCCAACTCTTCTACATGGAATGTGTGGACCATTATTAGGTTTTTCCAGGAAAACAATGCCTGTCGAAAAGATAATTGGGATACCATAATAGTAGGGCAAGGACCTCAATGATCACTGGTGTAAATGACTTTCACAATTATGAAGGGTCCTTCATCATATAATGCTATACTTGACTGACCAGGGCTGAATGCCCTTTGTGCAATTGTCTCCACTTATTATTTGCTTATAAAACTCCCAATGGCATGGAGGGTTGGAGAAGTCTGGGGAAACCAAACCCTGGCGAAGCATTGTTTATGGTTTCCCTGTAGCCTCAGGCAACCACTGATATTCCTATTGAAGGCCTGGATACCCATGATGAGTTAACAGAGCTGGATGAGCCTGCAAAGGACCTGCTGACTGTCCCCTTACAGGACATGACCCTCAAGGTATTGTCTATGTTGGTTTGATGCTGGACGAAGCCTCAACCCAATGACTTATAGAATTTCTAAGAAGGAATGCTTACATTTTTGCCTAGTCCCCCATTTATATGCTTGGGATCGGCCTAGAGGTTATGATGCATCGGCAAGAGTGGACCCTCTCCATCGACCAGTTAAGTAGAAGAAGAAAAACTTCATCTCTAAGTAGCTAAAAACTATTACGGAGGTGGACAAGCTTACTAACACGAGATTTATTAAACAAATCATCTACCCTAAGTGGTTGGCCAATATTATCTTTGTAAAGAAAGCCACTGAAAAGTGATGAAGGTGCATTGATTTTAATGATCTGAATAAAACATGCCTGAAGGATAGCTATCCCCTCCCAAGGATTGATAATTGGACACCACCAATGGCCATAAGCTTCTCTCATTCATGGATGGCTTTTGTAGTTACAACCAAATCTGCTTGGCACTGAAAAATAAGAAGACTACATTTATTACTGACCATGGTTTGTTTTATTATAGGGTGATGCATTTTGATCTGAGGAACGCGGGGGCAACTTTCCAGCAACTGGTGAACAAAGTATTCAAAGAATAGATTGGGTGCAACATGGAGGTTTACATCGATGATATGCTCATAAAGAGCCATGCATCCAAGGACCATATCAGCGACCTAGAGAGAGCATTTTCCACTTTGCAAAGATCTCATGGTTTTGCACTAAAGAATTAAAGCTAACCCAGAGAAGATCCAAGTGGTGAGGCAGATGACCAATCCAAAGATAGTTAAGGGTGTGCAAAGACTTACTGAGAGCATGGGTACCCTCAACCTATTTGTTTCCAAGTTGATTGAGTGATATCTACCACTTTTCTAAACACTGAAAAAGTCAAAAGACTTTAAATAGATTAACTAATACCAGAGAGCATTTGAGGAGTTTAAGGCCGACCTTAGCACTCCTCCGCTTCTCAGTAAGCCAAAAGAAGGTGAAGAGTTATTTTATATTTGGTAGCCTCTCCGACCTTCATTAGGTCTATTCTGATCCAAGAAAAGGATTAGATACAATAGCTAGTTTATTATGTCAGTAGGGTACTACAGAATGTAGAAGTCTAATACCACCATTTAGAAAAGTTAATCTTCACCATCGTGGTTTTGGTTAGGAAACTCCGACCCTACTTTTAGGCCCACACCATCATGGTCCTAACTGATCAACCCCTGTGGACCACCTTACATAAGCCGGATGTTGCGAGTCAGACAGCCAAATGGGCATTGGAGCTTATGGACTTCGACCTTGTTTTTTAGCCTCGACCTTCTATCAAGGCTTAGGTACCAATGAACGTCATAGTTGAGTGCACCATCTTGGATAAGAATTTTGAGGAAGCCAACAAATTGATTATGGAATCCCTGGGAAGCCAGTGGGTGCTGTATGTGGAAGGTTCGGTGAATGTAAACATCTCAAGCATGGGACTAATTCTCATAGTCCCAAAGGGGATGTTCTTCAATATGCCCTTCACTTCACATTCCCCTTGAAGTAGGGTATGAGGCATTGATATTCGGCCTCAAGATATCTAGAGAGTTGGGCATATAGCACATGAAGACTTATAGTGACTCGCAGCTCATTATGGGACATGTCACCGAAAAAATAAAGCTTGGGAGGAAAATATGAGGAGATACTTGTTGAAGGTCAAAGATCAAATTAAAGCCTTTTGTAGCTTCAACATTCAATAAATTTCAATAGTAGAGAACACCTAGGCTAATGCTCTCTCCTAACTAGCAATGAGCATACCATTTGGGCTCTGCTCTCAGGTCTTTTTCTATGTGATTGATGAGCCCAGTATTGAGGAACCAGCCTCGGTATTACAACTTGACCCTAAACTTGTTGGGTTGACCCTTTGGTCAGTTACCTTTGTGGTGGGACTCTTCCTGCTAGCAAAAAGGGAGCTAGGAAAATAAAATATGAGGCCTCCCAATACATCCTCTCATCTATGAAGATAAATTATATAAAAGATCCTTTACCCTGCCTTTATTGAGATCTCTACATCCGTTAAAAGCAGTGTATGCCCTCTACGAAGTCCATGAAGTACTGTGTAAGAGCCATTTATAAGGCAAATCCCTCTCTTACATGATACTCATATAAGGTTACTATTGGCTAACTATACATCAAGATGCAATGAGTTATGTTAAGAAGTATAATCACTGTCAACTGTATTCCAATATATAGCAGTAGTCGACTACCACTGACTTCCATTTATGCTCTATGGCCTTTCGCACAATGGGGGATGTACATATTAGATCCATTCCCACTAGCTTTCAAGTAGTAAAGATTCTTGTTAGTGGCCATTGATTACTTTACAAAATTGATCAAGGTCAAACTACTAGCAAAAACACCAAGGCCTTGGTCAAGAATTTTATATGGAAGTCCATTATTTGCCACTACAGTCATCCCTGAGTCATTATTACAGAAAATGACCGATAATTTAGTGACTTTAAATTGACCAAATTTTATGATGACTTGGTCATAAAGCATCACTTCACTTATGTCAACCACCCCCAAGCTATTAGGGAGGCTAAAATTATTAACCAAACCCTCTAAAAGGGATTGAAGACCCGACTTGACCATGCAAAGGAGTCATGGCCGAACAAATTGCCACATGTTTTGTGGGACTATCGTACTACATGGAGAATCTCGATAGGCAAAACTCTTTTCAATCTCATCTTTGGGACCAAGGCCATGATTCCTTTGGAACTACAACTACTATCCTTCCGAGTTAAGAATTATCAATATAGTGATAACTCAGAGCACCTTTGAATGAACGTAGGCCTAAGGGCAAGCTGAAGTAAGGATGGTAGCTTATCACCAAAAGGTCACCAGATACCATGATGCCCGGGTTCAAAACAAATTATTCCAAGTAGGGGACCTAGTGCTCTAGCAATTTGAGGTATCCCAACCGATTGTCCAAAGAAAGTTGTCCCCGGACAGGGAGTGGCTGTACAAGTTGGAAGAAGTCATACGACTGAAGACCTACCGCTTGAAGCAATTAGATGGGATGCTTATGCCCCATCCATGGAACTTTGAGAACTTACAAAAGTATTATTAGTAATGTAACCCTTTCATTCCCTAGACTTGTTTATCCCATATATAAATATGACAATGCACTAAGGAGGGGTGTTTCCAAGACGGGAAGTGAACCCCTGAATGAAAAAACATGTATACATAAATATATATAAATTCAAGGAGTGATAACTAGAAATTTTTATAAATGGTGACTAAGAAGTCTATAAATGCTATCAGAAGACATCATAGAGGTTGCATCTACCTGAGGATGTCTATGACATAGCCAGAAGTGGCTAAGACTCCATCCCAAGGAGCCAGAAGGCTCTCAGATAACATCTAAGTTGCCAATGCCCCTCCTGCCTCTTGGAGGCTTAGCTGCAACCAAGAGGGGCACTAAATGAAGTTTCCAGTAAATAATTTTTATTTTCTGAGATTAGCCATAGATTAATAGGGGATTAACAAAAATATATATTAATAAATTTTTTTGTATTTTTTTAAGATTGTTTTTATGCAGTTTATTTTCAGCCTAGTTTTAGGTATGCAAAAATTTTAGAACTAGAAGTTAAACCCTAGTTTAACCTTCACTCTGATACCAAAGATGATGCAGGACAATATGCAAAAATTAATCTATTGATTATTAAACTAATTAACAATGATTAACAGATATTAATTTTTTATAATTTTTATATTTAAAGACTCAAAGTAAATAATCAAGCAAAACTAGTCAACTAGTTGTAACCCGCAAAGTAGATCTAACAAGTAAAACTAGGAAATAGGATTTGGTGGCTAAGAAACCATCATAAACTAGGGTCCTCTCAAAGGATCATAAAATAAAGAGTTTGTGATGGTTTGAATTTACCAACGAAGACCTTATGTGCTCTGATTGTGGATTCAATTAGACTCTCAAGGAACTTGTAGCACGGCTTCAAGAAGGTCGATCTTCGGGCTTTTAACTTTTGTGATGTTGGCTCCAAGGCAAGAATACCTTGACTTCGAATCCTCAATCACCTGCAATCACTAAAAAAAAATATTCAAGTTAGGGCATGAAAGGAAGAGTAAAAGTAGAAAGGAAAATGTCGGAAGGGGAAGAAGATGGAAGTGGTGGCTAGGGTTTCTAAAGGTTGAATAACTAGGGCCTCACACCCCGCGATGCTTGATATAGCAAAGGAAATTTCATAGAATGTCGGCTTTATTTCATATATGTGGAATTAAAAATACAAGGGGGGTTGATGGGATATTTATAGACCATCAACGTGTAAGGGTTACAAAGTCTTGCATTGGTTTTCCTTGGGCAACAACTCCTTGAATCCTTGCTTTTGGCATCATGAACTCTAGCTTTTGATCTTCCTTGGACTTCATCCATGCTTGGGAGACAACTTGGATGATGAGATGGGTGACAATCCTTTAGAATTTGGACAATGAAGTGAGAAGTCTTTCTGGCTTACTCTTTTTAAAATCAGCGACAAATCACTTCTTAATTGGACGATAATGTGGATGAATATGGTGTCTCATCCTCCTTTGAAATTCAAATGGGACTCTTGAAGTAAGAAACTCCTTTGAACCTTCTCCTTGATGGGCATCCCTTTGAGATGGACTCTTGGTTGACTACTTCTTGGATTTGGCAACAAAAAAAAAAGGAAGGGTGGTGCTAAGGCTTGGACTCTTTCTGCTTTACTCATCTTAAAAATTAATGGTGCTAATTTCTTTCTCATGTGGCTGACCAAGGTAAGTGACATGGCATGTGATGTTGTCCTGATGAGGTGGCAAGTGATGTAGATTGATGATGTGCCAAGTGATGTGCAAAACATGTCATGTGATTTGTCCAAACTTAATGCATGTGGTGCATATGAAGGTAGTTGGCACATGGCTTGACTTGAGCAAGCACATGGAGTCACATGGGTCTTGACTTGGGTTACACATGGAGTCACATGGGTCATTAATTGGGTCCCCTCATATATACAGGACTCAAGACTCAACCAATTAACTAATTACAAAGACTCAATTATAACTAATTTCAAGCCCAACTTGATCAATTATAACCTAATTTTATCAAAAGGCATACTGACTCATAATTAAACCATTCCATACTTAATTAGGCTTGCAAATACAAAACACTAATTAAAGTTGGTAAAAAGGGCTAACTAACACTGATCCATTTTAAAAGAATTTATGACCCAATTGAAATTGGAGGTTTTTTTTACAAACTCAATGTTGGATCTAGGGATTTTTTCAAGGACTCAATTTTAGGATTTAGGGCTAAACCCAACTAAGCTAAAATAACTAAATTAAAGATAACTATTAACAAGTGATCTGGGGTTTGGACTTAGGGCTTCATTCATAGCTGATCCACAGGGATGTGGGTTCGACCTGCCATTTTCTTTTGGCCCTTGTATCCGCACCAATTCTTCCCAGGTGGGAGGAACTCGACCCTATCGAGTATGGGTCAACCTTGCTGTGATAGTCTCTAGTAAGTTTGGGTCAATTCTTTGCAAGTCCTCTATGATGATCCAAGAATCGTCAGTCTCGGGTCATCCTTGCTAACGAACTAGATATCGCTGATAGTCTTCGCCCTGAGTAGCGATAATCTTGTCATCCAAGATCCACTCGATCCTGTCTCTCCAGTCTGGTAGTATGGTAGGTGGACAGATATGGGTTGGCTCACTCTCAAGGATTGGATTAGGCCCAAAAGGCTTACTAGGTATCAATGTTGGATTTCTATACTTTATAAGGTCTAAAACATTGAAAGTAGAACTAATGCCTAGTTCAGATGGTAACTCAAGCACGTAGGCATTAGGTCCAATTTTCCTAATTACTTTGTATGGTCCACTACTACAGGCATACAACTTTTTCATTGTTCCAGGTGGGAACCATTCAGGTCATAGCCTAACCATGACAAAGTCTTTTTCATTGAATTCTTTGAGTCTTTTTCTTGGGTCAGCCATATGATTCTTATGCTATTCTTTAATGTGTTGTACATATGACTCTGCAAATATCTAATAGACTCAATTATGCATTCCTAGTGAATGAAATTTATTTATTTATTTATTTTTATCTTTTTAAGTCCTTAATTTTAATCTATGCTTGACCCTTTGTCGGCGAGTGACATGCAAATGAAAATTTGACAAACACTCATAATAGATGCCATAAGGTTCTCCAGAAATAAGTGACAAATCTAACAGTGTCAAAGGATTGATGAAACATGCTAACCTCAACAAAATGTAACCTAATGGTTCTAGAAACATTGGAAACCTCAGGGAAGGGTAAGAAATAAGAAGTGGATTCAGGGGTGACTTGGTAGGGTAGGAAATAAGAAAAGGGTTCAACATTTTGTCTTAGACTAATGTGGTTAACCTTAAGGTATGGACATTGATTCATACCAACAGGGAATAAAGGGTCCACTTTATGGAAGAATGGGTCAGCAATTTCAGGAAAAAGATCTTCAATTGGGACCACTGGGATGAAGTCTTTCTGAGGGTACTAGACTAAATAAGTCAAGTCCTCACTGATTACTTCAGGACTAAGCTCTATAATTTGACTTTTTTTTAATGTCTCCTTAGGTACAATTCTAATAGTAGGGTTAGACTCCTTATGGTTCTCTTCTTCTAAGGGTCCTTCCAGTATAGCTTCAGTCTGGGTAGTGTCAAGGTCAACTAACTCTGGGCTGGCTTCAGCCTGGGTGCCTATCGGGTCAGCTAATTCTAGGCCAGCCATAGGTATCTCCTCTTCTCCTTCATACTCATCCACTAAGTCCACCATAGGCTCATACACTTCTTCTTCAATGGCATCTTGGTGGACCAATAGGGTAGTAGGAGTGGGTTGGCTAGGAAAAAATTGGCTAGACTCTGGGGTAGCAAGGATGGGTCGATTCAGGTTAGGGTTAAGTTGGCTTTGCTGAGGAGTGGGTTGACTCGGGTGCTCTTGGTTGGATCCTAGGTTTTGACTACGAGCACTGATCCTAGTGGGTTCAGGTCGATTGGTTAAAAAGCCAAGGGGAGTTGGTCTAGGTGAACCAGAGTTAGTACGAGTCTTATAGATTTACTTTAGGTTTTTGAATCGCTTATCTAGTCGGTCACACTTATTGTTCATTAGGGCAAATTGATCATTCATGAACCTTAGAAAGGTTTCAAGGTTGTACTCCATGGTCACACTAGGTTGGGGTGAGACGGTTAAAAAGCCAAGGGGAGTTGGTCTAGGTGAACCAGAGTTAGTACGAGTCTTATGGATTTTCTTTAGGTTTTTGAATCACTTATCTAGTCGGTCACACTTATTGTTCATCAGGGCAAACTGATCATTCATGAACCTTAGAAAGGTTTCAAGGTTGTACTCCATGGTCACACTAGGTTGGGGTGAGACTACTACTTGGGTTAGACTCCTAATCTAATGGTTATACAATGTAGATACACAAAATTGAACTAGGGTCTCTTAGTCCTAGAGCTCAAGTAGAATGGGTTAGCTCAATTTATGACCAATTCAACAATTACCCTGTCCACTGGCCAGGTAAGAGGTGGAGTCATGGGAGGCTCCCCCTACTCTTGCAGGGTCCTAATTAAAAACCACGAGACCACTTAGGGCATTTGTCTCTGGACCTCTAGCCTTAGACACCGGATTCAAGTGCTAATCAAAGGATTGGGTGCACTAGCTTTCACACAATACTTGGAACCCAACCTATTGGTGTCCCTAAACTGCTTTAGATTTCTAATTGATTTTAATTAGGGTTAGGTTCAATGAAAAAGGTAGTTGTTGTGGGTCCAAGATAGATGATGAGATCCTACCCTGATCTGAGATAGTCAAGTTCCCTTAAGATTAGGTTACAGGATGATTTAATCACACGATATGAAACTCTAATATGCAATGAAGCCAAAATAATTAAAAATAGTAGAAAATTATAAAAAAAATTCAATTAAATATCAGATCTAAATAATTTTCAAATTTTCGATGTCAGGATATCATGTCCGGCCATAGCTCATTACTCCCATTGGTTGTGACAGTATACTTGCATATACCCGCTCAGGAGGCGTGATTTCCTTCCACTAGAAAAAATAGTAAATATTTTTTTTTCTATTTTTTTTTAGATTAGTAGTAGATTAAAAGAGGATTAACAAAAAAATTATTACTAATTTTTTTGTGTTTTTTTTAGGATGGTTTTTATGCAGTTTATTTTTAACCTAGTTCTAAGTATGTAGAAATTTCAGAACTAGAGTTAAACCCTAGTTTAACCTTCGCTCCGATACAAAAGATGATGTAGAACAATATGCAAAAATTAATCTACTGATTATTAACCTAATTAACAATGATTAACAGAGATTATTTTTTTTAGGATTTTCAGATTTAAAGACTTAAAGTAAATGATCAAGCAAAACTAGTCAACTAGTTGTAACCCGCAAAGTAATCTAACAAGTAAAACTAGGAAACAGGATTTGGTGGCTAAGAAACTATCATAAACTAGGGTCCTACTTCTCAAAGGATCAGCAAATAAAGAGTTTGGGATTATTTGAATTTATCAATGATGACCTTATGCGCTCTGATTGTAGATTCAACTAGACTCTCAAGGAACTTGTGGCAGGGCTTCAAGAAGGTCGATCTTCGGGCTTTAAACATCCACGATGTTGGTTCCAAGGCAAGAATACCTTGACTTTGAATCATCGGTCACCTGCAATCAATCAAAAAAAAATACTCAAGTTAGGGCATGGATGGAAGAGTAAAAGTAGAAAGGAAAAAGTCGGATGGGAAGAAGATGGAAGTGGTGGCTAGGATTTCTAAAGGTTGGATAACTACGGCCTCACACCCCACGATGCTCCGAAGAACAAAGGAATAGGGCCTCACACCCCACGATGCTTGACACAGCAAAAGAAATTTGACAAAATGTCAATTTTATTTCATATATGTAGAATTAAAAATACAAGGGGGGTTTGATGGGATATTTATAGACCATCAACTAGAAGTGTAAGGGTTACAAAGTCTTGCATTGGTTTCCCTTGGGCAACAACTCCTTGAATCCTTTCTTTTGGTATCATGAACTCTAGCGTTTGATCTTCCTTGGACTTCATCCATGCTTAGGTGACAACACTGGATAAGACTCCATCAGGTGGGCGATAACTTGGATGATGAGATGGGTGACAATCCTTTAGAATTTGGGAGATGAAGTGAGGAGTCTTTCTGGCTTACTCCTCTTAAAACCAGTGACAAATCACTTTTTAATTGGGCGACAATGTGGATGAATATGGCATCTCATCCTCCTCTAAAATTCAAATGGGACTGATGAGGGACAAAGGGGTAGGACCATTGGTGAGCCTAGAAGTCACCTAAATTAGGGTACTATTTTTTTTTGGTAATTTATTTTTTTCTAGGGGTGGCGAAGGAATAGTGGGGATGTATGATATGGATCTGGATCTCATGGACTTTGGGACTCACCCTAACGAAGAGACCTCTCACCTCTAAGGCATTACACCCTCCTCGATACTTGGAGGCACTAGAATGGATCTCAAAGGCCATGAGGGGATAGAGAAGATGGAATGGGAAGGGGATATGACCTCACATTATGTCCTAGGGTTGGGCCTCACACCCTCTCCTCATGGAGTGAAATAAAAAAACCACTCTATTCTAAAACTCATTTTCATTCTCAAAACTTGACTAAACTTTTTTTTTCTTTTTATAAAGGACTGAAGGTGGTATTTATAGACCTGTCTAACCCTCATTTGAATTTGAATACAAGATAAAAAGATAGAGATGATTCAAATTCAAATACAAGATAGGATAAGATAAGCCTATCCATATCTAAATCCTAACCAACCAAATCCTAATTTAAATTTCAAACAAAAAGATAAACCCAAATTAATTTTTCTGGATATCCTCCGAGATTCGTGTAGCTCCAGGATTCGTGCTGGTGAGGTCCCCATCATTCCCCTGAGGTGGGGAAAACTCGACTCCGTCGAGTTAGGCTAGCTCTAGGATGCACATGACCTATAGAATGATTTTTTTTTTTTTTTTTTTTCAACACAATTAACCTCGGATTAGCCCAAGTAAGACAATCAAAGACAAAAACATAACCCAATTTAAAGTAAACAGGATTTATTCCAAGCAGGAATAAATTCGAGATATATATGGAATAGCCATAATAGCTAGAATAGCTATTCTGGTCTTCTTCAACAACCACTCAACAATTCAACTTGCACACTTCTTGGAACGGGAGTTTTGAAGCTTCATGGGGGAGGAGATCGGAGGTGTAGATGGCTTCGAGCGGACCGGAGGAAGGAGATCCGGTGACGAGGAAGGACCGGAGAAGGAGATTCGGCGACGAAGAAGCCAGGAGGAGGCTTATGGATGGGCTTCTTTGGATGAGTGAACAGGGGCTTCATGGAACAGGGGAGCTGGGAGGCTGCTACACGGGATGGTGGAGAGGACAGCGTCGGGGCGATCTTGGAGCTTCGTTCCGATGGGGGAGTCGGGCTCCGGTGGAGGAATCGGTCGAGCGGACATCCGTGGAGGGGGATCCGGGGCTGATGACGGCGTCGGGAGGACCGGAGGGGGTGGTTCACGATGGGGAGTTGGCCTCGGGGAAGGCTGGCATCATCTAGGAATGGAGGAGATAGTCGGTCGGACTCGGAGGCGATGCGGGGTTCAGAGGTGGAAGGGCCGGCAGGGAGGGGGTGAGCGGTGGTAGGTCCCGATTAGTGCCATGAATGATGAAGGGAAAGCACGGTCGGCTCAGTATGGGTGGGAGATGGACGGAGGCTATGGAGGCTCCGGCAGCGAGCGAAGAGACGATCGACCAGAGTCTTTCACGGGCGATGAACTTGGAGTCATCGGATGGGTGGACGATGGCGAGTCTGTAGCTGATCATATTTTAATAAACCGGTGACTAGTAGACACGGAAGCCTTCCAAGCAACGTCGGATCCTGAGTCGGACTCGTCCTGGACCAATCCCACCATCCTCCGGGCCTCCAGAACGAACTGGGAAATTCCTTCTTTGACGGTCTAGCACTTCTCGTGGATCTCGTGGATGGTGGTGGAGAGCTTCCAATAGAGGGGGCGGCCAACGTAGAAAGCGATGAGGAGAATGGCGACGGTGGTGATGACGCGGAGAGAAACCCTAGCGGTAGAGGAGACCATGCCGGAGGTCTGCTGCTTGTGGGGGACACCTGCGGCGGCAGAGGCAATAGGCGACGCGACGACTGGAGGGGAGAGGAGGGAGGCGTTGGGTGGGACAGGGACGAGGTCCTCGTCGGTGGGGAGGAGGGGTTCGTCGGTGGTAGCAGGGTGTTGGTGGGGTGTGGGATGAGTCACGGAAGGGAAAGCACTGGTTTGAGAACTGATTTTTTTTTTTTTTGAATCTGGGAAGCGAAGGGATGGCTGATAAAAGAAAATCTGGGATAATATAAAGGTACCCTGATTTTCTGGGCTCTGATACCAAAATTGATGAGGGACAAAGGGGTAGGACCGTTGGTGAGCCTAGAAGTCACCTAAATTAGGGTACTATTTTTTTTGGATAATTTATTTTTTCTAGGGGTGGCGAAGGAATAGTGGAAATATATGATAGGGATCTGGATCTCATGGACTTTGGGACTCATCCTAACGAAGAGACCTCTCACCTCTAGGGCATTACACCCTCCTCGATACTTGGAGGCGCTAGGATGGATCTCAAAGGCCACGAGGGGATAGAGAAGATGGAATGGGAAGGGGATAACTGGGCATGACCTCACATAATATCCTGGGGTTGGGCCTCACACCCTCTCCTCATGGAGTGAAATAAAAAAACCACTCTATTCTAAAACTCATTTTCATTCTCAAAACTTGACTAAACTTTTTTTTTCTTTTTACAAAGGACTGAGGGTGGTATTTATAGACCTGTCCAACTCTCATTTGAATTTGAATACAAGATAAAAAGATAGAGATAATTCAAATTCAAATACAAGATAGGATAAGATAAGCCTATCCATATCTAAATCCTAACCAACCAAATCCAAATTTAAATTTCAAATAAAAAGATAAACCCAAATTAATTTATTCTGGATATCCTCCGAGATTCGTGCAGCTCCAGGATTCATGCTGGTGAGGTCTCCATCACCAAGAGCTGAGAAACTCCTGGTTTAGGATAGTTTATCTTCATCAAAATTAGATAATAAGAGAAGAGATGGTTTCTTTCCGGTCAGAGATTAAAAATTCAATAGCTAAAGGGATCACTCACACTCTGATCGGAGCCTGGATGAAGAAGCTTCAGTTCCTTGAATCAGATGGCTGATCTGTACCCGATCTGAAGGCAAGGAAATCCTTTTCTGGGGAGGTGAAACACCTCAGGGATCCTACAAGCATCAGGGGTCAATCAAAATAGCAAATAAAAAAATAGAAAAGGAACTAGGGTTTTGAATTGAAAGAACTAAGTTTAGGTGCGGATGTTCTAGGGAAGAAGTAGTTGCTTGATTGGGGCAGCAGCTAGGGCGTCTTCCTCTAGGCATGGCTGATCTCCAAAGATGCAGATGAAAGCTAGGGCAGCAGGGTTTCAATCCGGGAACAAAAGGAGAGCACACAAGAACAAGAGAACTAATACTATAACACCAAACACAAGGCAATATCACAAAATTTCAGCAAGTTGTATTTATAGGAAAGAGATGATTACAAGAGGGAGAGGGGTGGGATATTTATAGAGTTTCCATGCCCTCTCTAACTAGGGTTATACTTAGGTTTACAAGCCTTCTCCTAGTTAGATTATATATCCTTTCCAAGCTATGTTAGAATACAAAGCTTAAAAGAACTAGCAATCCTAGCTAGGTTCGACTAGTCTTCTCCTTCTCACTTAAGGGCATCTCCATTTGAGCTTTGACTTGGTTAACCCTCCAAGGATGCCTAGGAGGGTGTGTTGGGCTTCTAGGGGCAGCAAGGGGCCAGCCCAAAGGGGCTTCGGTGCATGGGCTGGGCCTTTGGAAGCTGGGGTGGCCTGGCAGCCTAGTAGCAAGAATATTCCCTGGTATCTTGCTTCTTAAGGGCTTGGGCTTGGCACCTGGACTTGATTTCTTAGGGCTAGGATGCAGGTGGACCTCTAGAATCATGGATGCCCCGGTCCAAGAATATACTATGGCATCTAGAAGGGAATCTGGGCATCTGAAAGGAATCAGGGTCTCATGAAGCATCTTGGATCCTAGGTTGTCACACAAAATTCAATGGACTGATGTAGTGGCCTCTGACTCTTGGATGTGGCTTGGTAGAACTCCAAAACAGGGTAACCTCCTCTCTCGTATAAAAATTGGGCTCATACTGGACTCATAACTGATGTACAGGACTCAAAATACTGACTATATTGAGGGTTGAGACAAATCAACTAACCTCAACTTATTACAGGACTCAATCCTAGTTGATTACAAAACTTTGACACATGGCTAGGTAAACCAAATAGGGCCCAGTAATCTATGTCTGATCCTGGTGCCCCCACCAATTTCTCAGAAAAGTTTTATAAATCATTGATCTAGTGGATTGTAAAGCCCCAGATCTTTAAATTATTTATTTCTTCGATTTAATTTACTTTTGCACATTCTTGTCAGCTTATCTAAGTGAGGGTTTGAACACAGATCAGAACATAAATTCCTCGAGGGATCGACCCATACTCGCTGGATGTGTTACTCTACACACCGTGCATTTGTGATTACAACTTAAAATTCACATCAAGTTTTTAGCACCGTTGCCAAGAAATTTATATGTTTTAAATTATGTTTTAAATTTCTTACTCTTCATGCTTTTAATCTGATTTGCTAGCATCTTTATTTATTTTATTTTATTTTATTTCTTTTAAGTTGGTGAGTGCTAAAAGTCAAGTATGCAATTTAAATTATTTTAGTTCTTTTCAGCATATTATCTTGACTTTAGTTTAGTTTAGTTTTTCATTTAAATTTGTTTGATTTCTTTCTGTTTATGCATAGCATTCTTAAATCACTTTAAGGGCACGAACCTAAACAAGATAAAGTGGGGATTTCATCATTTTTCTTAGCCCACAAACAAGACTCCTTCATTTGCATTAACCCAAGCCTAAAATAAAATCAATTAGACGCTGACCCTAGGGACATCCGAGCTCATTAGGACAAGGACACCTAAGAGTTATACCAAGCTAGTTTCGATCATTGAATTGGTGTCTAGGAAAGTTATTTAGGGATCTTAGTCTCGAAGAAAGGCAGTTTTTTAATTGGTTCTGTTTGCTGACCTGGCCAATCCAATCGGTGTCTAAGGAAAGCAAGGGGGGACCCCCGCTAATCTTACACTTACTTGGCTAATTTGGTGAATTAGTTCGAACTTGGAGTGCTTGAAGGTTGACTTGGGATAGTTAGGAGCTGTCTAGTTCTAGGTTAACCCCAGGATATGATTAATTTTGTATGAAACTTGTCTAAAAATTTTATAAAAAATTAATTAAATTATTTTAAGTATTTTCAATCTTGACTACCCTAACATAAGGTTTTCCTGGCATAACTAGAAGTTATGTTGCACGATTGTCCTAGGGTATGAAAATGTTGAATTGATTTAGATTTTTTTTGAAGAAAAACTTCTAAAATTAAAAAAATATATAATTAAAAAATTATAAATAGAAAAATATAAATATACAAAATTTTAAAAAATAGAAGATAGTAGATTTAGTGAATTCTCCAACTCTTGTGTGGAGAAGGATATCAGGTCGACTTGTTAGAATCAATTTGATTCCTGTTTCAGATCCTACGACATCTACAATGGATATAACGAATCAACCCCAAACCCTTAAGGATTTATGTTATCCAGTTGGTTCCATCCAACCTTCTTGCATAAGGTTGCCTCAACCCACGGCAAATAATTTTGAAATCAAATCTCAGATGATTAATATGCTTCCAAAGTTCACAGGAATAGAGAATGCATATATATTTATTAGGGAATTTGAAGAGGTTTGTGCAACTATAAGGCTGCAACAATTGTCAGAGGATGAAATCAAGCTGAGATTGATTAATTTTGCCCTTAAGGATAATGCTAAAAAGTGGCTTTATAGTCTTCCAAATCAATCTATCATGACCTGGGAGGGCTTTGTAAGAGTGTTCTTAAAGAAATACTTTCTTCATCATAAAATAGCTAAAATTAGAAATTAAATAAACCAATTTTATCAATTAGCTGGTGAGCCATTCTGGAAATACTTTGACCATTTCAAGAACCTCTTGACCCAATGTCTACACCATGGAATAGAGACTTGGAGACTATGCCAAATCATTTATGAAGGTTTAGATTCCAATTCAAGAACCATGCTAGAGTCTATGTGCCAAGGCCAATTTATGTATGAAGAACCCAATGAAGCATGGCAATTTCTAGAAGACCTAGCTGAAAAGAATTTACAATGAGAAATAACTAGGGAACCAAAAATATCCACACCTTCAAGAGATGGAATGCACCAAATATAGACTTTCTTAGCTACAGAAGCCAAAATTGCAACCTTGACACGTAGGTTAGAGGCCTTAGAACTTCAGAGACCAGCCAGTTTGAACCAAGTGTCTGCACTAATGTGTAATGAGTGCAATGCACCAGACCATGTCATTGAAGAATATCCACTCTTGATAAACCCAATAGAGAATGGATGTGCATAGGTGAATGCTACATATCAGAGACCAATGAACAATCCCTATGCACCCATATATAACCCAGGATGTAGGAATCATCCAAATTTTTCACGGTCACAGAACCCAAATGTAGGTGGTCCTAGTTTCAATCAACAAAACCTAAGGCATGATCCTATGATGAACAACCCGTTACCACCAGGCTTCAATAACAATGATAAAAGACTTAGTTCTTTAGAGAAAAGCCTGGAAGCCCTAGCCAAATCCAATGCTGACATCAGTGCCACATTGAGTAATTTTACGCAAACCATAGGCCAACTTCTAAATTCAAACTTTTAGGCCATAGCTCGTTTGGAAATACAAGTGGGTTAGCTAGCATCTACCATTAATGAAAGAGAATGATGTAGGCTACCTATTCAACCTGAGACCAACCCAAGAAATCAAAATGATCATCCACCCCAAGGAAATCAAGTCAATCAAGTAAATGCTATTCATTCTTTGAGATTAGGAAAGCAAGTGGAGAACAAGGTAAATACATTTGACATTAGAGAGGACTTAAATACTGAGTCAACTAAGCTACCTAATAAACAACCTACCTTACAAACTCAAGATTTTGAAACTAATAATCCACCAAATCAGGTACCCATAATTTCTATAGCTCCTTTTCTAAATTGATTAAGGTCTAATAAATAGTCAAAATATTTAGATAAAATGTTAGAGGTGTTTAAGCAAGTGCAAGTAAATATTCCTCTACTAGACATGATCCAACAGGTTCCGACTTATGCCAAGTTTTTAAAAGATCTTTGTACCAAGAAAAGGACTACCAATGTACTGAAGAGAGCTTTCTTAGCAGCAAGTGTGAGTTCATACTTGTTGAGTAATATGCCTATAAAATATAAGTATCCAAAATCTCCAACAGTTTCATATGTTATTGGAGAAACCCACATTGAGAAGGCCTTACTTGATTTATGGGCTAGTGTAAACATTCTGCCCTATTCAGTTTATAAGCAATTGGGATTGGGAAAACTTCAGTCAATAGGAATCACATTATAATTAGGAGACCGATCTTTTAGAATCCCTAAAGGAATGGTAAACGATGTCTTAATTAAGATTGGCAATTTTATCTTCCCTATAGATTTTATTATTTTAGAGACTGAACCAGTATCAAATCCTAAAGGTCATATCACATTTATTTTAGGAAGACCATTCCTAGCTACTACTAATACTAAAATCAATTATGAAAATGGACTTATGAAGCTATCCTTTGGAAATATGACTATTGAGCTGAACTGATGCGGGATGCAAGAAGCTCTGATACCAAAGTTGATGCAAGATGGATGCAAAGACTAATTCTAATAATTAAGAATTTAATTGTGATGAGCAATGGCAGCAAACTCAGATAAACTATCAAATTAATTTAACAAAAAAATAGACTAAGTCTCTACTAACTACCCGCAGTATGATCAGTATGCAATCTTATAAAGAATCCTGGATCCGATGATTGAAAAACCACCAAAACTAGGACATCCTAACTTCAATCAACCAGATCTAATGAGATTCGAATTGTTACTTACCAATAATGCTTTTCCCTCCTCTGTTTCAATAGATCTAGATTCAACTCTCACAATCTCATGGTAGGATTGCAAACTCAATTCCTTTGGAGTAGATTTTCCCATTGATGGTTGGATGGCAAGGAAACCTCCTTTCTGATTGAGAACACTAGGGATCCTACAAAAGAACTATGATTAAAATGATGGAAATGGAGTAGAAATCTAAAATGAGAGAGGGAAAGAAGGATGGATGGCTTGGATCTGGATATGGATTGGATGTTGAAGATGGTGGCGCCAGGCTTCTGGATCTTGGACTCAGGAGATAACTCGGGCTTCAGTACTCCACACACACTAATGCAATGCTTAACCAGCAAAGCACTCAAACACTACAATTGCTTAACCAGCAATTGCACTCTTAATGCTTACCCAGTAATTGGAGAAAGAAAATTGACAGAGTTTCATTAATCAATCATAAGTTGGATACAAGGGTGTAGAATGGAGTGGTATTTATAGACCCTCCATACAAGGTAGCATGATAACATAGAATTCTTTTGAATACATGATAATTAGAGATTACATTGGACTCTACTCTCCTTCTTGACCTTGATGAAGACTCTTTGTAATTTAAATTAAGTAGACCCCCCCTTGTAATTGGACTTCTCCATGGATTAGGCGGGGAATGAGGCTTTCCATGATTTTAAGAAGAATGTGGCTACAAAAAAAAATGATATAAGATCGCGCCCTTAATTCCTTCTCAATTAGTGCTAATCCATTCTCCTCTTGGCATGAACTTTCCTGGTTTTCAATTTTGAATGGTAGATAAAAAGCTCTCCATTTGAATTGGACTCCATGAATTTAAAGTAGATAGATGATAACTTCTTTCATTTAAATAAAACACCTTTGAATGTTGAATGGACTCCATTTAAATTTGAATGATTCCTTGAGTGGGCATCCATCTGGAGTGGGCGACAATTTGAGGATGAAAGGGGTGCTAGATGAGAAGTAGAATCCTTCTACTTTACTTCTCTTAAATGGCATCTTCTTCGATTTTAAAAAGGGCAATGAGAAGTAAATTGAATGGTGCCTCTTTTGGATAAACTTGAAACTTAAAATTGTCCCAATGTCTTGATGTCCCAATGTTCCATTGTCTCGATGTCTGGATGTTCCAATGTCTCAATGTCTAGATGTCCGGATGTCTCAATATCTGGATGTTCTAATGTCCAGATGTTTGGTAAGATTTTTGGACAACCTTCTTTTGTCATTGAATTAATCCACAAAGGTGATGTGGCATGATGGTGACATGGCTTCAACAACTGGGCTTGGCCTTGGTCAACAATTGAGATTGAACTCCATCGACTCATTCAATTATAAGACTTAACTTCAAGCAAACCTAATTTGACTAATTTGCAAAATAAAGCAAACTAATGTTATTTACAGGACTCAAGCTGAAATTAAGATAAAACAACTACTCATTGGTGATCTATAATGAGCTTGGAGGGTTCTGACATCTTTTTCTTGCTCTGGTGTCCTCGCCATGAATAAATTCAATTTGGAACAGGAATCCACCTATCATGCTAATGTAAATTAATCTAAGATGAAATTTATGAACCTGTAGACATTAGCGATGAGGAAGTCAATCTTGAGTCTAGTATCTGGCCAACACCTGAGTATGAAGATATTGATAAAATACTTGGTGATGATAAACACAGCCAAAGATGGGAGCCTCCTACTGAAACACTTATGGATAAACCATCAACCAAGCCATTTTTGGGTACGATACATCTTATGGATACACATAATAGAGAGATCATGTAGGACATTACTGATTGGACTTCGTCCAACTATTCATCATGGATAAGTATATTTGATAATTTAGTGGATGTATCAACCGACATAATCTAAAAGATTCACTTAGTCTGGCTGAAGACTTTAAACTTAGCGCTCCTGGGAGGCAACCCAGCTTATTTCTTTCTAATTATTTTCTTTATTAGGTTTTCAGATTCTGACTCAAGTGAGCTCCATTAGCTAAGTTGGGAGGAGAGTTCAATAAAATTCTTACTCATGTGTCTTCATTTTCTTTTATACCATATCATGCATACATTTAGAAATTATTTTTATTAATGGGGGATATAAAGCTAAATAAGTATATATTTGGAGCTATCTTTCCCTTAATATTCTTACACTTGTTGATCTTGGACTTAGGGTAAATCATACAATTTTGATAAGTAATTGATTGAACAATCTAGATATTGTTTAAAATATTGAGGGGTAAAATATTAATAGACTCAAGTAAAAATGGTAAGTAAGAATGAAATCAATTTCTAGTTTATTCTAACCCTCCTATTCGTATCGAAGAAGAATCTACCTCTTGGATGTGTATGGGTGTTATTAAATGCAAAGTTCCTTTATTAGTTAAAAGAAAAAAAATGAATGAGATAATAAAGCAAATTCTGAACATTGTTTCATCGAGTAATCGGGCCTCTTTATCTAAGTAAACGGTTGAGTCTCGCATCAAAAAGTAAAGATATGAAAAAATTTTACTATACAACCAGTTTTGATCTGTAGCCTTTCTGACTAAGCCAGTAAGCCCAAGGGGTGTTCTATACCTAGTTCTCTAAGGCCAACTGGTTTGGGAGACATTGGTCGAAAACTTGTTACAAGGATTAGATAGAAAGCTTAAGAGATTAAGACATTGCATGGTCTGTATTTGAAAAAAAAAGAAAGAGAAAAAAAGGGAAAAAAGAGTAAAAGAAAAGTATGGAATAAGAGGAACATACTTGCACTAAAATAATATCTCACCACTCCATGAGAATAGAGGATTTAGAAATAACAGAAGGAGTTGGTTAATAATTATTTAGAAAAATGAGGAGTTTGCACTTAACCAATTTACTTGAAGCTATTAATATCCCAATGACCTATTTCATCTACTATCTAATGGAAAATCTTCTACTTATAAGAAGGGTATGAGAACAACCTTTAAGTCTAAGTAAACTTGTGTGAGATATTAAGAGTTTTTGGTAGTATCCTTAATCATTTATTTTTACTCGAGGATGAGTAAGATTCAAGTTGGGGAGAGTGATAAGTGCATAAAAATTAGTAAGAAGTACATTAATTTATTAATCAAATTGATATTATTTAATTAAAATTAATATTTTTATGTAGTGTTTTAGTGAAAGAATCCCTCCAATGCGAAGAGCGTGATTTATGGAGTTCAACGGCATGAACAACGCATGAATCAAACATTAATTGAGCCGGGAAATGAATTTTGAAGTTACTATTAAAGAATTGCATGAAAATTGATGTAGCCGGTGCACCATGGACCGGCTGAATGGTTCATGAGTCGCCCACTTGGTCCATATCCTCCATTACAGCTAGTCCACTGAACAAATCCATGGACCATAGGCCAAACGAAGCTCCGATCTCACCGAGGAAGATGCCAGAGATAATCTCCACACCGCTGGGACCCTTCTCGCTAGCCGGAGAAGCATTCATGACCAAAAAATCCTAGAAATCATTGTCCAAAGCCATTCTTGGTCTTCCTATGTTCATCGTCTTCACCATGCCACCGGAAAAGCCTCCTCTTCTGGATCTGCTCTAGATTTTCATGGCCGTCGCCTCCCTGTCCTGAAGTGCCACCGTCGAGAGGAAAAAGCCCGCCACACAGCTTCAATCACCGACTGGTCTCCACCTGTCCATGGCCGACCATGCTCATCTTCTTTGCCATGGTTGGAAACTCCTCACAAGCCATCATTTCAAGTCCTTGTCAAGCTTCTTCATCATCTGACTCTTCACTATGTCCATCTTCTCTGTTCAAAGTCACTACTGCAGCACATTGACGAGAGCTTGGATGTCCAAAGGAGTAGGAGGATCAATGGATAACGCCTTCGATCTAGGATGTGGGATAACACTAAAGAAGTGCGAGTGGATATGCGGTGGTTGTATTGGTTACAGGAATGAGAATAGAGAACCAGAAGAAACTGAGAGGAGAGTCCAATGCTAATTTTCCACGGGTCGATGCATCTAACTCCTCTATAAATAAAGATCCATTGTGACAAAGAGAAGAAGCCAGTCCATCGCCCTTGCCTCTTGCTCTTTCTCCTTCCCATCTTTTCTTCCTACAGAGAGTTTTAGTATTTTATTTTTATTTTTATTTTAATTCCAAGCCCTCGTAATAGCTTAGGGTTTAATCCTTTGTGACCAAATTAGCTTTTACAATAAAGGATTTATTTATTTATTTATATTCTTTATTTCAATTTATCAGTTATAATTTTTAATTTTAGCACTAGGATAGATTATATTCTTATAATTTATTTTATGCTATTTAAATTCCTATAATTAGGATAGTATTGACCCCTTGAGTGATTTTGATGATAACAAAACATTGAAGCATGTATTTGTCTTACTAATAACTCTTCAAGTGAATTACAAGTTTTTGTAGGATGATCTTTATGCCCAATTGCAACTCCTACAACCTTATTATATGTTATGTATTGTGTTGTAAATGTTTCATGTAAAGAAGAACCCAAAGAAAAACTGATGTCATTTTCATCAGAAAGGGTTACTTCTATTTATTTTTCAATCTTAAATTCTTTAGAATTTGTTATTAGTTGAGTTGGAAAGAGATTTTAGTGTTGAAGAGATGCTGGAAGAATTTTGGAGAGGAGTTAAAGTTTTTATTGAAGATTCACTCGAGCCGACTTGCATCAAGAGAGCCGACTCTAATCCTTGGCACGGTTGAAGGATTCTGGCATGCAGAGATTCGAGCCGACTCATAGGAACCCGAGCTAACTCATCCAGTGCATCATTTATTGAATTAGACAGGCGAGCTGACCCAAAGGAAGTTCGAGATGACTCAATCATTCAGTCAGGCATCTGAGTCGACCCTTCAATAGTTTGAGCTAACTCCTCCAGAGTCCAGAAAAATTAGTTTTGAGAGAACAGCTAAGAGAATCGACTCGAAGGAACCTGAGCTGACTCCTCTAGAGTATAGTTTTGAAGACTTGAGAATCCGAGCCGACCCGACTAAGGAAAGCCGACTCAACCAGAGTGACGAATCATCGACACTAAGGATCCGAGTCGACTCAATTATGGCAAGCCGACTCGACCAGAGTAAAGGATCAATTCTCTAAAAATCTGAGCTGACTCGAGGTATCCGAGCTGACTCGAACGTCGATTTTAGGCAGACAACGGCTAGTTCCAGAACTTCATTTTTGAATTGAAAAAGTACTCCAATGGTCAAATATCAAATCTCAATATTCTACAATGACTATATCCACCCAAGAAGAGTACAAGACTCCATAAATGAGGGATTTGGACAACCTTTGAAGAAGCTAATTTTTAATTGAACATTAAAGGAGCTTGTGAACAAGAGAGCACCAAAAGAACATTCAAGTCAGTCTTCAAGTCTTCACAAACTCCTACCAGAAGCTTGAAGCACTTATTATGGAAGAAGAGGAAGCCATTGAAGTGCATTAAAGCCCATTTAAGAAGGCTTCAATTGAGCTGCGACTGCAACCATCAGACAACTTGGGTTTGTCATTAGTTGCTTACCTTTTTTTAACTCTTTATGAGTTTGTGGGTTATTGGTGAGCCCGATTTAAAAATCAAGTGTGGGTTGTTAGTGATCCCATTTAAAAGTAACAGTGTAAGGATTCTTGGTGATTTTGTTCAAAACCAAGTGTTGGGTTCTTAGTGATCCTGTTGAAAACCAAGTGTTGGGTTTTTGGTGAGCCCGAATAAAAAACTAAGTTGGGTTTTGGATTGTGAGCTTGATAAAACAATTCGACTATATTCCAGTAGTGAATATAGTGAAAATCTGAAGTGGTATCTTGGGTAGTGGATGTAGGAGCGAGGGTGCTCCGAACCACTATAAATTTACTGTGTTTGCATTTGCTTCTGCTCTTAATTATTTGAAACACAGCACCTATCACTAAAGTAGAATTAAAAAGAGCACATATCTGATTAATTTTTTAAATTTCCAATTCACTCCCCTTTTAGGAAAGCTACCTAGGCAACAACTGGTATCAGAGCGGAGTCTCTAAACTTATTTAGAATAAAGATTAATGTCTCATCCCATGAGTATTTCCTTGGTCGAAGGCCAATCTATTAATAGACCTTCACTATTCACTGGATTATTCATATTCGAAAGCTAGAATGAAGATATACATTCAAGCTGTTGATTTTCAATTATGGAAGGTCATTCTTAAGGGTCCACAAATATCCATGATTAAAATTGATGGTGTGGATGTCCCAAAACCTGAAGAGGATTGGGATGAACATGACATGAAAATGGGAGAATTGAATGCCAAAGCCATGAACATACTATACTATGCTTTGGATGCAAATGAGTTCAACCGAATTTTTATTTGCTCACTTGCAAAAGAAATCTAGGACAAACTCGAAGTTACCCATGAAGGAACTTCTCAAGTGAAGACCTCCAAAATCAATCTTCTAGTACATAGCTATCAATTATTTACAATAGAACAAACTGAAACTATCTCTGCCATGTTTTCATGATTTATAGATATTATTAATGATTTGAAAAGTCTTGGCAGGGTTTATTCTAATGCAGACTTAGTACAAAAGATTCTAAGATCACTTCTAAATAAATGGGACCCCAAAGTAACTGCTATCCATGAAGCAAAAGATCTAAACATACAAACACTGGATGAACTGCTGGATTCTCTCATTACACATGAATTGGCCATACAGCATAGAAATGAAGAAGATCAGAAGAAGAAAAAAAAAATTATCTTCAAAGCTGCATCAGAATCAAAGAAACAAGATGAGGAATCGGAAGATGAATGCTTCTCCTCCGAAGATGATTTAGAAGATGAAGATATCGCTATAATCGTGAGAAAATTTAGAAGATTTATGGGAAAAAAGAAAGGAAGATACTTCAGAAAGTTTCATAAGAGAGGTGAACATAGTAAGGACAAAGAAAGAGAAAAGGAGAAGGAAGAAATGCCCACATGTTATGAGTGTAAGAAACTAGGGCATATCCATCCCGATTGTCCTTTACTAAAGAAAACATTGAAGAAAAAGAAAAAGAAAGTGATGGTTACAACTTGGAGCGGCAGTGAGGAGTCGACTTCAGTAGAAGATGAAGAGATCACAAAAACTGTCAATCTACATCTTATGGGTCTCGAAGATGAGGTAATGTCCCCTGAATCTCAAGCTGAATTTACTTTCGATGAACTGAATTCTGCATTTCATGATTTGCTTTCTGAATTTAAAAAAGCTAGAACAAAAATTAGAGCTTTAAAGAACATTAATGATTCCTTAATAAAAAAAAAGGAAGAGATTACATAAAAGAATAAATTATTGCAAAAGGAATTAACTATCTTTTTTGAAAATAACAAAGCCTTGAAAATTGAGAAAAATTTATATCTTGAGAAAAACAAAGCTTTGATTGATGAAAATAATGATTTAAAAAAGTAAATGGAAAAACTCAAGCCTTTGGTTGAAAAGCTTACTTTAAGTTTAAATAAGCTTGAGTTAATTTTAAAAGAGCAAAGAATTTCAAGTAACAAGGCTGGAATCAAATATAATTCTTCGAATTCAAATGGAATTTCAGCTACTAGATTTGTATCTTCAAAAGCATTTGTACCAAAATCTATTTCTCAAAATGCTTTTATGTCACATGGTTCTACATCTGCATCACATGCTTCTACATCTAGAACTTCAAAGCATACTTCTTTTCAAAATAATAGAATTGTTTGTTTGTATGTCATGGGGTTGGACATAAATCTTTCCAATGCAATCTATTAAAGAAAAATGGAAATGGAAAGAACAAAATTAAAAAGATTTGGATTCCCAAAGGAACCACCTCTGCTAACCTGCAAGGACCCAAGGTAGCTTGGGTACCTAAAAGAACTTATTGATTGTTTTGCAGGAATGTCTTGTAGCCCAAAAAATGAAGAAATGATGGTATCTCGACAGTGGTTGTTCAAGATATATGACGGGTGACAAGGATCAATTCATCATCCTAGAGATGAAAGAATGAGGTTTAGTAACCTTTGGACATAATGGCAAGGAGAAAATAATCGGTATTGGTAAGATCAAATTAACCCTCTCTACTTTTATTGAAATTATATTGCTAGTAGATAAATTGAAGCATAATTTGTTAAGTATTAGTCAATTATGTGATAAAGGCTTCAAGGTTATCTTTGAATCATCTATATGTATTATAACAAACTCACTTGATTCTAGCAACAACTTCATTGGACATAGACTTAAAAATATTTATGTGGTAGATCTTAATGATCTAGCCATGTCTAGTAGTTCCAGTCTAGTAGCAATGAATGCTAAGACCAAGGAGTCTTGTTTACTTTGCATAGACGATTAGATCATGCTAGCATGCATACTATTGCCAAATTGACTTCCAAAAATCTTGTTAGAGGTTTACCTAAATTTAAAATAGATTTTGAATATGTTTGCAATACTTGCAAATTGGGTAAACAAACTAAGAAGAGTTTTAAATCCAAAAATATGATTTCAACTTCTAGACCCCTTGAGCTACTTCACATGGACTTATTTGGACTAACCAGGACTAGAAGCCTAGACGGTATGAAATATGCTCTTATGATAATAGATGATTTTTCAAGATTTACTTGGTTCTTGTTTATTGCACATAAAGATGAAACTTTTAAAGTCTTTTAAAGATTTTACAAAAAAGTTTTAAACCAAAAAAACCTTTCAATTGTTTCTATTAGGAGTGATCACGACACGAAATTTGAAAATCAATTTTTTGATGATTATTGCATAGAAAATGGCATTGATCACAACTTCTCCGCTCCTAGAACACCATAATAAAATGGTGTTATAGAGAGAAAGAATAGGACTTTGGAAGAAATTGCCTGAATAATATTATGTGAAGGCAATCTTTCAATATACTTTTGGGCAGAAACGGTGAACACTACTTGTTATATTTTAAACCGTGTTTTGATATATCCAATTTTAAAGAAAACCCCTTATGAGCTTTGGAATGAAAAGAAACCAAACATTAATTACTTTCATGTTTTTGGTTGTAAATGCTTTGTGCTGAATAATGATAAGGATAATCTAGAAAATTTTGATACTAAATCTGATGAAGCAATTTTTCTTGGTTATTCAATACATAGCAAAGCATATAAAGTATTTAATAAAAGAACATTGAATATGGAAGAATCAGTACATGTTATATTTGATGAAACTAACCCCTCACCTTCTAAGAAAGAAGAGTGCATAGATAATGATGTAGGTACACTTCAAAAGAAAATGGAAGATATGAGCATTCAAGAGAGACCAACTCAAGAAGGAGAAGAAATGGAAAGTAAAGACCATGCTGATCTCCCAAGAGAATGGAGGTATGTAACTTCTTATCCAAGAGATTTAATCATTGATGATCCCTTCCAAGGTGTTAGGACTAGGTCATCACATAGAGATGCACATGATTACCTAGCCTTTATATCACAAATAGAGCCATACAGTTTAGTAGAGACTGAAAATGACCCAAACTGGATGATGGCCATGCATGAAGAACTAAACTAGTTTGAAAGAAATAATGTGAGGACTTTAGTTGATAGACCATCAGACCATCCCATTAGAGAAACCAAATGGATCTATATAAATAAATTAGATGAACAAGGTAATGTAGTGAGAAACAAAGCTAGATTAATAGTCAAAGGGCACAACCAAGAGGAAGGAATAGACTTTGATGAAACCAATGCACCTGTAGCAAGACTAGAGGCCATAAAATTACTTCTTGCATTTGCTTGCTACATAAATTTCAAACTTTTCCAAACGGATATAAAAAGTGCATTTTTAAATGGTTTTATATCAGAACAAGTTTTTATAGAATAGCCAGTAGGTTTTGAAAGTCATGCTTTTCCAAATCATGTTTTTAAACTTAATAAAGTATTATATGGTTTGAAACAAGCACCTAGGGTCTGGTATGATAGACTAAGAAAATTCTTACTTGAAAATGATTTTGCAAGAGAAAATGTTGATAAAACTTTGTTTATCAAAAAGAAAAATAATGATATATTAGTTGTACAAATTTATGTTGATGATATTATATTTGGTGCAACTAATGAAAACTTTGTGGAGAATTTGCTAAATTGATGCAGGGTGAATTTGAAATGAGCCTTATGGGTGAACTAAATTACTTCCTTGGACTTTAAGTGAAACAAACAAAGGAAGGGATCTTCATAAACCAAGCCAAATATATCAAAGAAATCATCAAGAAGTTTGGTATGGAGATAAGCAAAGAAGCAAGCACACCCATGAGTCCTACCTGTAATTAGATAAAGATGAAGATGGCAACAACATTGATCAAAAGCTCTATAGAGGTATGATTGGATCTTTTTTGTATTTAACAGCAAGTAGACCTGATACCTTGTTTAGTGTATATGTTTGTGCTAGATTTCAATCTAATCCAAAAGAATCACATATGCTTGCTATAAAAATGATCATAAAATATTTAAGAGGAACAAGTAATTTAGGTCTACAGTATTTAAAGCAATCTTCATTGAATTTAATTGATTTTTTGAATGCTGATTATGATGGATGCAAAATAGATAGAAAGAGTACTAGTGGTACATGCCAATTTCTAGGATTAAATTTAATCTTATGGTACTATAAGAAACAAAACTCGGTAGCACTATCTACTGCTGAGGCAGAGTATGTTGCTGCAGGGAGTTGTTGTATACAAGTACTTTGGATAAAACAACAACTAGAAGACTTTGGAGTTACACAATCTAAAATTCTTATCAAATGTGATAATACAAGTGCTATTAATTTGTTTAAAAATCCAATTCAGCATTCTATAACAAAGCACATAGAGATTAGACATCATTGTATTAGGGATCATGTTTTGAATGGTGATATTATGCTTGAATTTGTTCCTACTGAAAATCAACTTGTTGATATTTTCACTAAACCTCTTAATTTAGTTAGATTTCAATTGATTAGAAGTGAATTAGGTCTATGTGACCCTTTTTAGACAACTTGACCTAATTCTTCAAAATTAAGAAAATACTATCTAGAAAGCCTCCAATTTCAAATTAAGGATAATGACCAGTACTCTTAGTATATACCTTTCATTTGAGACCATTTTTGAATTATTTTGAACCTTGTATGGAGTTTTGGTTCGAGTCGACTCGAGCTACAGTGCTCAAGTTGAGCCGACTCGAATTGCAGGTTAGGCATTTTTATATAAAATCGTAGAATCTCTCTTAGAGCTTTAAATTCACTTAAACCCTAGTAGAGCTCTCTTTCACTCTCTCCAAGCTTAGATTCTAGAACTCCTACCGTACATTCTTCCAAAATCCATCCTACCCTAACCTAATTGGTGCTAATGGCTCCGAAGAAAGCTGTTGCCAAGAGAACACGACGAGCTAAGCCCACTATGGAAAGAAAAGGAAAAACCAAGAGATGGCAAGAAGAGCCGACTCGGACTGATGAAGTGGAAGAATAGGAAGGTAGTGAGGAAAATCGGAATCCATCACTTGTGCAGCCTCGACCATTTGTTTTGATGGGGAACCGATCGGTAACTACTGGTAGGAAAATCAACTTCACAATTTTAGAGAACCAGGGTTTCCGGATTGGTAGTTGGATTGAGTCTCAGGGCTGGGAATTTTTTTGCACTTTAGATTTGCCTACATACCCTAGCCTAGTTAGATCATTCTATGAAAACCTAACCCTAGAAGAAAATGGAGTTAGTTCGACTGTGAAAGGGGTTAGAATGACTGTGAATGAGGAATGTCTAAGCCAAATTTTGCATATGCCAAGTAATGGGAGTTGTCATTTGGTTATGAGGGAAAGACAAAAGACTTTAAGACTAATTTTGGAAAGCAACAGTGTAGATGAAATTGCTAATGTAAAGGCTAATGTCATTTCCCTTGAGATGAGGCTACTTCATAATATTGTCAGTAGAATATTTTTGTCTTGCACTGGTAGATTTGATTAGGTAAGTGAGAGAGATTTGGTCTTTATGATATATATGATTGAGGGGGAGGCCCTCAATCTCCCATACATTATGCTAACCCAAATGAGAGATGCAGTCAAGAAGGCCAATGCATGCTTACCCTATGGTTTGGCCTTCACTCTTATTTTCAGACATTTTGGTGTTGTGGTTGATGGGGAGGACAACAGGTTGTTACACCACACTGATACCTACTCAGCCAAATCACTTCAACATATGGGTTATCATCAGGTTGAAGGGGCTTGGTTGAAGAAAGGTTCAGATCAAAGGGCTAAAGGATCTTCAGATGAGGATGATGAGTAGCAACCTGAGGAGATTGGGATTGCTGCTGAGCCTTCTACACTTGAGGAGATTGCCACTACTTCTATTGCTGCTGAGCTTACTATTAGATATGCTGAAGAGTTAGAGCATAGAGAGAGGAGTCTTAGGACTTTCCCAGCATGTCCTCAGCACCAGCATCTCCACCTACTTCAGTACCTATACCTCCTGTGCTAGCACCTGCAGTGACTGATACACATGCTCTTGGTCCATCTACTGATACTCTGAGACAATCTGCTGATACTCTGAGACAATCTGCTAATACTCTTACACCTTCAGTGTCTCATGCATTTTTTGCCTAGCAGATGAGGTAGCTTTCTCAGACTTTGACCAGCTCCATTGGTTCGATGTTTGGCGAGCTTCACCAAACAGTCGACACCAAACTTCTCATGCATTTTTTGCCCAGCAGATGAGGCAGCTTTCTCAGACTTTGACCAGCTCCATTGGTTCGATGTTTGGCGAGCTTCACCAAACAGTCAACACCAAACTTGAGGAGATTTGTGGTGAGATTAGACAGTTGCACTCTAGGGTAGACAGTGTTAGGTCTATTGGACCTTAGCCATAGATTGAATTTAGGCACTTTCTGACTCCCTCAGGACAGCATCAGATGACATTAGACAGACTATAGCTCACAGCATAGATGAGTTCAGAACTGAATTGAGAGAAATGAGCTACAGAATAGGTTCATTGGAAGCAACAAAGAAGATGGAAGATGATTGCACAAAAGGAGTGGGAATTCTGAGAGCAAAATTTGGAAGAATGAGAGGATCAGCTGAGGCATTTGCTAAAGCTCAGGCTAGTGAGCTCCTTACTCTACAGGAAGGGAACAAGAAAATTTAGACCGAGCTGAGCACCGTGTGGGTCTTTCTAGCCAAGCTATCTTCAGACATTCAGGCTCTTGGAGTACCTAGACCTTCAGCTAGTTAGCCTACACCTCATCCTAGATAGCCTGCAGCATACTTTAGACAGCTTCCACCTCAGTCTACTCAGCCACCACCTTTTGTTCCTCCTGGTCTATGTGACCCAGAACCTATCTCTTCCAAACAACCACCTGAAACATCCACTAGCACTAGAGGACCTTTTAATATACCTAAATCTTGGCTAGGTAGATATGAAAACATTAAGGTAGAACCTATTGATAGTGACTAGACTATTGGATGTATTTTTGCTTTCAAACTTTTGTAATCTATATCGAACATCCTTGAATGCAACAAAATTCTATGTTTTTCATGTTTGCAATGAGACTTGTGCAATGAATGGTATTGTTAATGTGATCTATGTATGCAAACAATCTTTGAGAAAGTGAAATTATCTCAAATAATCTTATCAATCTTTTCATTCTATTTCGAAAATCAAGATTTGTGGACTTAATAAAGGGAGAGAATGATTCTAATTGAATACCTTTTTGATTATTGACAAAAAGGGGGAGAATGATATTGATATTGAATGCATGGAAAATTGGCAGAAGAAACAAATGAAAAAGAATGTTTTTTTAACGAAAATCATGTTGTTTCAAAATTTTCAGAACATACAACAAGGGGAAGAAAAAGTTATTGAATGGCTTAAATTTATTTACAATTGCTCTCAAATATGTTCAAACTTGCTCTAATTAAATCTTGCTATAAGCATTTGTTGATATCTCAAGATTGATACCTTTTGCCAACCTAAAACTCTGATACATATATGGAAAAAATAACTTTTGATAACTATTTCTTATGATACATATTGATCTTATTTCAAAAGCTCTGATATATTATCTATATGCAAGCTCTGATACATTGATTTCAAATATATTCTCGGTATACAGCTCATACATGTTAATATTTACTTCCAAACATATTTATACATGTAATTGTAAAGTTTTTCCATGCTCGGTGATTTGTCATCATCAAAAAGGGAGAGATTATTAACTGCTTGAGTGATTTGATGATAACAAAATATTGGAGATGTATTTGTCTTACTAACAACTCTTCAAGTGAATTACAAGTTTTTTATAGGATGATCTTTATGCCCAATTGTAACTCCTATAACCTTATTATATGTTATGTGTTGTGTTGTAAATGTTTCATGTAAAGAAGAATCCAAAGAAAAATTGATGTAATTTTCATGAAAAAGGGTTACTTTTATGTGTTTTTCAAGCTTAAATTCTTTAGAATTTGTTGTTAGTTGAGTTTGGAAGAGTTTTTAGTGTTGAAGAGTTGCTGGAAGAATTCTAGAGAGAAGTTAAAGTTTTTATTGAAGATTCACTCGAGGTGACTTGCATGAAGAGAGCTGATTCTAATCCTTGGCATAGTTGAAGGATTTTGGTACACAGAGATCCGAGCCGACTCATCCAGTGCATCATTTCTTGAATCAAACAAGCGAGTCGACCCAAAGGAAGTCCGAGATGACTCAATCATTCAGTCAGGCATCTGAGTCGATCCTTCAATAGTTCGAGCCGACTTCTCCAGAGTCCAGAAAAATCAGTTATAAGAGAATAGCCAAGAGAGCCGATTCGAAGGAACCCGAGCCGACTCCTTTAGAGTACAGTTTTGAAGACCTGAGAATCCGAGCCGACCCGACTGAGGCGAGCCAACTCAAATAGAGTGAGGAATCATCAACACTAAGGATCCGAGCCGACTTAATTAGAGTGAGCCGACTCGACCAGAGTAAAGAAACAATTCTCTAATAATCCAAGCCGACTTGAGGCATCCGAGCCAACTTGAATGTCGATTACAGGAAGGTAATAGCTAGTTCCATAACTTTATTTTTGAATTGAAAAAGTGCTCCAATGGTCAAATATCAAATCTCAATGGTCTACAATGATTATATCCACCCAAGAAGAGTACAAGACTTTATAAATAAGGGATTTGGACAACCTTTGAAGAAGCTAATGCTTAATTGAACATTAAAAGAGCTTGTGAGCAAGAGAGCACCAAAAGAATATTCAAGTTAGCCTTCAAGTCTTCACCAACTCCTACTAGAAGCTTGAAGCACTTATTGTGGAAGAAGAAGAAGCCATTGAAGTGCATTAAAGCCCATTTAAGAAGGCTTCAATTGAGCTGCAACTACAACCATCAGACAACTTGGGTTTGCCATTAGTTGCTTACCTTCTTTTAACTATTTGTGAGTTTATGGGCTATTGGTGAGCCTGATTTAAAAATCGAGTGTGGGTTGTCAATGATCCCATTTAAAACTAATAGTGTAAGGGTTATTGGTGATCCTGTTTAAAACCAAGTGTTGGGTTCTTGGTGATCCTGTTGAAAACCAAGTGTTGGGTTCTTGGTGATCCTTTTGAAAACCAAGTTGGGTTTTGGATTGTCGGCCTAGTAAAACAATCTGATTGTATTCTGGTAGTGAATATAGTAGAAATCCCAAGTGGTATCTTGGGTAGTAGACGTAGGAGCTAGGGTTCTCCGAACCACTATAAATTTGCTATGTTTGCATTGTGCTTTTTCTATTTGCATTTGCTTTCGCTCTTAATTATTTGAAACACAGCACCTACCACTAAAGTAGATTTAAAAAGAGCATATATCTGATTAATTTTTTAAATTCCCAATTCACCCCCTCTTAGAAAAGCCACCTAGGCAACAGATAATTTTTTTTTAATTTTGCATTTAAATCCTATAATTTAAATTTCAGCAAGTAGTTAATTGATTTTATTTTTTTATAATTTTTAAAGTTTATTTTAATCATGTATGGCTAAGCATACCCTCTAGGGTTGGCGATGAAGCTAGATCTTGATTAGAAGCCCTTCTTTGGATTTCTTTTTGGACTTTAATTTTTAAGAGTTTATCTTCCATTTTTAAACTTTTTGCCAAAGAGACTTAATAAGCTATTGTTGAGTTTCAATCCCTTCATAGTTCATGCTTGATTTGATGCAAGAAGGATGAAAGATAGAAAACTCAATAATTTATTTTTTATTTCTTTTTTTCTTTCCTTATAAAACCTTGATGGGTTATAGTTGAGTTAAATATCTTCATAATCCATAAATAGTTAATATAGAGAAAGAAGTTGGAAGGATTTTTAAGAGAGATCCTCAAAAAGTTGTATAAATCATTGGTCTAGTAGATTCAAAAGCCCCAGAACTTTAAATTATATATTTATTTCATCGATTTAATTTACTTTTACTTATTTTTGTCAGCTTATCTAAGTGAGGGTTTGAATACATATCAGAACATAAATTCCTTGAGGAATCGACCCGTACTCACTGGACGTGTTACTCTGCACACGGTGCGCTTGTGGTTAAAACTTAAAATTCACATCACTTCTCATTTTGTAAGTTAGGATTTCAGGAGGCCTCCTAACCTGTTGAGGGTCTTCAAAAGATGTAATAGAAGACTTAGCAATGAAAGCTTTCCTTCCTTTACCGCTATTGTTCTTTCTTCCTCTCTTTTTCTTTTCTCTCTTTCTTTTTTCTTTGTCTTCTTCTCTTCTTCTTTTCTTTTTTATTCTCCTTTTTTTTTAGGCTTCTCGGACCACCTCGAAGGAAGCTCATGAAGGACTATGAAGGGTCTACTTCCGTTTCTAAATCGACGGACCTTGTTTCTACTTCCTGGTTTGCCGGTCCGGAGCTCAAGTTGCAGGAAGTGGAACTCTTGGAGCATCCTAGCTTGCCGCCACCTGGCCAGGAGTTTGGTCGGCTAGTCATAAGACCTCCAGAATGTCTCGACTTGCCTCTACTAGACTAGGAGTCCGGCGGGTTGCACACAGGGCTTTTGGAATTCCCTAGCTTGGAATGTCGAATGGTGAGTCTCACGGTAGATGGCATCCCTTCTCTTGCCGTTGGTTGGAACCTTGGCCTTCGTGGAGCAAAGGGAGCCCCGCCTTGGTGGTTTGAGCATGACCCTAACCGAGAGCCCGCCTCAGATAGAGGGCTCACCTTGGCAGCATAAGCATGACTCCAACCAGGAGCTTGCCTCAAATGGAGGGCTCGCCCAATGAGCACGACCCTGCTTGGGAGCTGATCTCGGTAGGAGGGCTTGCCTTAGTCACATGAGCACGACCCCGATCGAGAGCTTGCCTCAGATGGAGGGCTTGCCCAATGAGCACGACCCTGCTTGGGAGCTGACCTCAGTAGGAGGCTCGCCTTGGCCTCATGAGCACAACCCCGATCAAGAGTTTGCCTCAAATGGAGGGCTTGCCCAATAAGCATGACCCCCCTAGGAGATAACCTCTGTAGGAGGGCTCGCCTTGGCTGCATGAGCATGACCCCGACCGGGAGCTTGCCTCAGATGGAGGGCTCGCCCAATGAGCACGACCCCACTTGGGATCTGACCTCTATAGAAGGTCTCGCCTTGGCCGCATGAGCATGACCCCGTTCAGGAGCTTGCCTCAAATGGAAGGCTCACCCAATGAGCATGACCCCGCTTGGGAGCTGACCTCGGTAGGAGGGCTTGCCTTGGCCACATGAGCACGACCCCAACCGGGAGCTTGCCTCAAATGGAGGGCTCACCCAATGAGCACGACCCTGCTTGGGAGCTGACCTCGATAGGAGGGCTCGCCTTGGTCGCATGAGCATGACCCTGATCGGGAGCTTGCCTCTGACAGAGGGCTCGCCTAATAAGCATGACCTCACCTAGGAGCTGACCTTGATAGGAGGGCTCATCTTGGCATCATGAGCACAACCCTGACCGGGAGCTTGTCTCAGACGGAGGGCTTGCCCAATGAGCACGACCCCGCCTAGGAGCTGACCTCGATAGGAGGGCTCATCTTGGCTGCATGAGCACGACCCCGATTGAGAGCTTGCCTCAGATGGAGGGCTCGCCCTAATGAGCACGACCCTGCCTGGGAGCTGATCTCAATAGGAGGGCTTGCCTTGGCCACATGAGTATGACCCCACCTGGGAGCTGACCTTGGTAGGAGTGCTTGCCTTGGCTTTATCGCACTGTGAGTCATGCGGTAAATGGCATCTCGTTACCACCTCCGAGCTAAGAGCATGACTGAGGAGGGCAAGCCTGATGGAGGGGCCTACCTAATGAGTTTGCCATGCTGTGAGTCTCACGGTAGATGGCATCCCACTGCCATCTTCGAGATGTAAGCATGGTAAAGAGGGTGGGCCTGATGAAGGGGCCGCCTAGTGAGTTTGTCATGATATAAGTCATGCGGTAGATGGCATCCCACTGCCATCTCTAGGCTGTGAGCATAGCTGAGGAGGGCGGGCCTGCTGGAGGGGCCCGCTTGATGAGTTTGCCATGTTGTGAGTCTTGTGGTAGATGGCATCTCATTACCATCTCCAGGCTATAAGCATGATTGAGGAGGGCGGGCCTGATGGAGGGGCCCACCTGATGAGTTTGCCATGATGTGAGTCTCACGGTAGATGGCACCCGCTACCATCTCTAGGCTGTGAGCATAACTGAGAAGGGTGGGCCTGATGGAGGGGCCCACCTGATGAGTTTGCCATGCTGTGAGTCACACGGTAGATGGCATCCCGCTGCCATCTCCAGGCTATGTGCACGATTAAGGAGGGTGGCCTGATGGAGGGGCTCTCCTGATGAGTTTGCCATGCTGTGAGTCTTGTGGTAGATGACATCCCGCTGTGATCTCTCGGTTGTGAGCATGGCTGAGGAGGGCGGGCCAGATGGAGGGGCCCACCTGATAAGTTTGCCATGCTATGAGTCTTGCGGTAGATGGCATCCCACTGCTATCTCTGGGCTGTAAGCATGGCTGAGGAGGGCATGCTTGATGGGGGGCACGCCTGATGGGTTTGCCATGCTGTGAGTCTCGTGATAGATGGCATCCCGCTACCATCTCCGGGTTGTGAGTATGATTGATGAGGGTGGGCCTGATGGAGGAGCTCGCTTGATGAGTTTGCCATGTTGTAAGTCATGTAGTAGATGGCATCCCGTTAACATCTCCGGGCTGCCTAATGAGTTTGCCATGTTATGAGTCTCATGGTAGATGGCATCCTGCTACCATCTCTGGGCTGTAAGCGAGTCTATGGAGCTCAGCTAGGCCATAGAGAGCCGAGCTTTCCGGTTTGCCATGTTGTGAGTCTCGCGATAGGTGGCATCCCACTGCCATCTCTAGGCTACGAGCATGGCTAAGGAGGGCGCGGGCCTACTGGAGGGGCTTGCCTTGCTGATTTGCCCCACTGTGAGTCAAGAGATGGATGGCATCCCGCTGCCATCTCCGCGCCGTAAGCGAGGCTATGGAGCTAAGCTAGGACATAGAGAGCTGAGCTTTCCAGTTTGCCATGCTATGAGTGATGGGGATTCTCCCAGGGTGTTAGGAAACATGCAGCATGCAGAAGTGAATTTCAAAACAAAATTCTAAGCATGAAACCCTAATATGGCTAGAAAATCCTAATTCCTAGGAACCCCTTATGCAATACCAATCAACGAAAAATAAATGAAGTCAGAATACATACCTGGATTGGTAAAATTCCATCTTTTCATCGAGGCTCACAAGTGCA
This sequence comes from Areca catechu, assembly GCA_021397845.1. Classification (NCBI taxonomy): domain Eukaryota; kingdom Viridiplantae; phylum Streptophyta; class Magnoliopsida; order Arecales; family Arecaceae; genus Areca; species Areca catechu. The sequence continues at coordinate 136,981,963 of CM038053.1, read as the reverse complement.
AGCCCTCCAATGGTGATCCATACGAGAATGGTACAAAGAAAGAATCCCTACCGAGGTTGCTTGCTTCAACAGAACCCTTTTGTCAACCTTTTGACCTTTGACCATTGTAGGACACCCTGTTCTACTGTAGGGCTCTCTGGACATAGTCCTAAACCACTCTTGGTTTTAGGACAACCCTCTTCTAGGATCCCTTAGGCTTATGTCTTAAAACTAGGCCTTGTCCTAGTATAAAAGACCTTGTCTTAACAAGACAAGTCTTATCCTAAAGTAAGAAGGAGGGAGAGAGAAGTGGAAGAACACTGAGAATATATTTTCGGTGAAAAGGAAGATCTGAAACTCATATCACCATCCCTGTTTATAGTTTTAAGAGGGGCATGTGATATGTTTTCCAATAGGTTATCAGATATGACTTTTCAAGACTGAAAAATCATATCCAATATGTCTCCTCATGAACCAAAAGACATATTGGCATCCGTCCATTTTCCTGGACAATCTGTGACTTGCCACATAGCAAGTACCGGTCCCTGGGAAGCCAAGAGGTGCCTCTTCAATCTACAAATACCAGAGAATATGAAGAGTCCTGAAAGCAGAAGGACTCTGCTTCAGGGCGCACGCCACATGAAGAGATGCGTCTCTTCATGCATGCATTTGCTTCCATCCCTTTTTCATGCCCTTTCAAAAAAGACCTTGATCAGTCAAACATATCCAGGAGGCATGGGGTAAGATGAGAAGGCGGCCCCCTAAAATGAAACACTCCAGTGTTTCATCTGCAGAAGGACTTTTGTCCTTCTGCGCACACCTTCATCTCCCGTGCGCGCCAAGAGGCGCCAAGAGTCCCTTTATCTCATGGTCAACTTTATCCACACCCCATGCAACCTTTGACTAGTCAAAGCATATGTAATATGGGTGTCAAAAGAAAGAGCATTAAGTCCTCTTTCCATCCATATAAATGTTTTTTAGATCAAAGGACTATAGACTCTTGTAGGCCTTTTTGAATGCCAAGGTGTCATTTTAGCATCTTGAGTCCCAACTCAAATGGACTCTTCAATAAGACATCCAAAAAACCAAAATAAAATCAGATCAAGCTCTGATTTGGCTATCTCAATTAGGACTCAACCTAATTTAGGTTTCCATTAATTAGGTTAGCCCAATTAGTAAGCAACCGGACCCAATCCAATTGGGTTAGGAATTGGGTTAGCCTACATATGCTAGTATGCAATCTGGCTAACCAATTAGGATCCCATGACCCTAATTAAACCATGAGTAACTTCCTTGGCCAACTCTCTATTGTGTGTGATCCATTGGGTTCCACATCCAGCTAGAAGTAGGTTTAGGTTTAAGTCAATTCGATCCAATCGAACCCGATTGATCTAATTAGGTCAAATCAGCTCACCTAATTATCCAATTCGAATCACACATCGAATTGACTCATGGAACCAATCCAATTGGTTCATGAAAACCCACAAGACAAGATTAACATCTAGCAACATGTCATGCCTACCCTGAAGATGAGAAATTTGGTAGAAATTACCAAATTATCCTTCAGTAGTAAGTTACCGTGCAATTCAATCTTTCGATCTCCCATTATCCCGATTAAGTGATGGGTATGGATAAATGTCAAACCCTAACACTTAATCATATCGAATCTTAGCTCGATCATGAAGACTCAACTAATGATTGATTAGAAGCCACTTCTAATCTCGTCCCACTTTGCAAAGATTCCTTGAGTCACTCATCGAAGAGATTACACGGGATAACATATCCTCTTATCAGGATTGATCAATTCCTTGTTGGTCCACTCACATCCTTCGTACACCTTCCACCATACCCAGAACACCTCGTATATGTCGCAATGCTATGAATGAGTATGAACCAAAGTATGGCTTAGTGTGCATAAGGAACCATGGTGACCTCAGGTCAGAAGATCATATGCACACAAGTAGCTGTGAGACCAACCACCCTCATCAACTGAGCATACATAGGATAAGCTAGTCTTACCAGATTCATCGATCCCCGAATCGATGGTCCAATGACTAGGAATATTCTAAATTAGAGTTTATAGGAAATTGGGTCTCACTGTTATGAACTCCATCATAACCCTAATTCCATTTCCCTACTCTATGGGGTTCATCATAATCAATAAAAAACATGACACAGCAGTAAATGATGAATCAAATGCCTTTATTAATATGAAAGTATGTCATACATGAGCTGGAAGTTTATAAAAAGGCCCTCATATTGATTAGCTCTTAGGAAACTTTTCTAACAAACTCCCACTTGTACTAAAGCCAATCACCCTTGTATTTTATGCCCATACAATCTAAGTGACGATCTAACTGCTGCTTGGCTAAAGCTTTAGTGAATGGGTTTGCTATATTGTTCTTTGTGTCAACTCGTTCGATGACATCTTATCTTTCTATAATCTCTCGAATAAGGTGGAACCATCTTAGAATGTGCTTGGACTTGTGATAAGACCTTGGTTCCTTAGCTTGTGCAACAGCCCCAGTGTTATCACAGTATAATGGCACTGGCTGTTGTACATAGGAACCACGCCCAATTCCATGATAAATTTCTTCATCCCGATAGCTTTCTTTGCAGCTTCTCTAGCAGCTATGTACTCTGCCTCAATGACTGAGTCAACTACTGTTGGCTGCTTTGTAATTTTTCAACTCACTGCACCACCATTCAGGATGAGACATACCTCGATGTGGATTTGCTATCATCTGGATCTGATTCAAAACTAGAATCTGTATAGCCTTCTAGTTTCAACTCAGATCCTACATATACTCGAAAAATATCTTTAGTCCTTCTCAGGTACTTAAGAATATTTTTCACAGTTTTCTAATGATCCTCTCCTGGATCTAACTGAAACATGCTCACTATGCCCAAGGCATAAGCAACATTAGGCCTGGTACATAACATGGCATACATAATCGATCCTACAATCGAAGCATAAGGAATCATAGCCATCCTCTCTCTTTCTTCTGATGTCTTAGGAGACATCTTCTTAGAAAGTTGTATGCCTTGACTCATTGGCAAGTAACCATTCTTACTTCCATCTATGTTGAATCTCTTCAACACTAAGTCAATGTACCTAGATTGTGATAAGCCCAGCATCCTTTTGGATCTATCTCTATAGATCCTTATACCTAGTATATAGGATGCTTCTCCCAAATCCTTCATGAAAAACTTTGATGATAGCCAAGTTTTAATCGATTGCAACATTAGGATATCATTCCCAATGATCAGTATGTCATCCACATACAAAACTAAGAAAACAATGGCACTCCCACTTGTCTACACGCATGGTTCATCCACATTTTTGATAAAACCAAATCCTTTGATTGTTTCATCAAAATGGATGTTCCAACTCCTCGATGCTTGCTTAAGTCCATAAATGGACTTCTTTAATTTGCATACTTGGTTTGGTCTCCCACTTGAGACAAACCCCTCTGGCTGTGACATATAGACTTCTTCCTCAAGGTTTCCATTGAGGAAAGCAATCCTTACATCCATTTGCTAGATCTCATAATCATGGTATGCTGCTATGGCAAGCAATATCTAAATGAACTTGAGCATGGCTATTGGAGAAAAGGTTTCATCATAGTCTACACCAATTTTTTGTCTAAAACCTTTTGCTACCAACCTAGCCTTATAAGTCTCAACTTGACCATCTGCTCCAATCTTCTTCTTGAAAACCCATTTACACCCTATCGAGTTAATTCCTTCAGGTGGATCTACCAAGGTCCAAACCTGATTGGAATACAAGGAGTCCATTTCAGATTTCTTGGCACTGAGCCACTTGTCGGAGTCCCTACTCTCGACAGCTTCCGAATAGGTCACAGGATCATCATCCTGTATGATACTAGCTTCATTGTCATCCCTGATGACAAAACCATATCTAATAGGTGCTCCCCGCACCCTCTCTGACCTTTGAAGAGGAGGTGTGTATTATGGTTGTTCTTGATCCACAAGAACCTCTGGTTGAGGAACTTCACTTGAAGGCTCATCGATTTGTTGGTTCTGTTATTCACACAACTCAAGTGAAGAATCACTACATCCTTCTTGGATAAACTCTTATTCCAATAAAGTAGCATGCCTACTGACAATTATCTTTTGATCAGTAGCATTATAAAAGAGGTATTCCTTACCTTTTTTTTGGGTAACCAACAAACCTACACTTGTCAACCCTAGCACTTAACTTATGTCAAAAGTTATTCTTGACATAAGCATGGCAACCCCAAATCTTTAAGTACTTAAGACTTGGTATTTTACCATTCCATAACTCAAATGGAGTGCTACTTATTGACTTAGATGGAACCCTGTTTAATATATATGCAACAGTCTCCAAGGCATGTCCCCAAAAGGAAATGGGAAGATCTGTGAAGCTCATCATGGACCTCACCATGTCCAACAAGGTGCGATTTCTCCTTTCTGCCACTCCATTTAACTGGGGTGTATAAGGAGGGGTCCATTCAAAAATAATGCCTTTGTCCTTGAGATGGTTCAAAAACTCACTAGACAAGTATTCCCCTCCTCGATCAGACCAAAGAGCTTTAATACTAAGTCCAGTTTATCTTTCAACTATACTCTGATATTCTTTAAACTTATCAAAGGCTTTGGACTTGTGTTTCATAAAATACACATAACCGAACCTTGATAAATCATCAATAAAAGTGATGAAATAAGAATATCCTCCTCTGGCCTGAGTTGATATAGGTCCACACACATCAGTATGTACAAGACCTAACAATTCAGTTACCCTTTCTCCATATCCAATGAATGGAGACTTGGTCATTTTCTCTTTGAGGCAAGAGTCACAAGTTCTTAATGATTGAAAATCATCAGGGTCAAAGTAATCCTCTTTGACTAACTTGTTTATCCTTGATTCATCGATATGACCTAACTGGTAATGCCAGAGATATGTGACATTGACTTTATCTCTTTTTCTCTTCTTGTCATCTACAAGAAGTATTTCATCATTGAGTACTAAAGTTAGAAGACCATTCACAAAGCAACCATGCCCAAATATTGTATTATTATGAAGAATAGAGTAGCCACTACTCTTTACACTTATTTCACATCCTTGTTGTAACAACAAGGGTATAGAAATAATGTTTCTTATAATATTTGGCACATAGTAGCATTCTTCCAACCTTATGATATTATCCGAAGGTAATAACAGAAGATAGGTGCCCACAGCTTCAGCATACATGGGTTCTCCACTTGTCCCATATAATTTGAAGTCACCTTTCTTCAAATTTCTAATTCTGTGGAGTCCTTGTAAAGATTTACAAATATGTGACCCACATGCGGTATCCAATACCCATGAATTAGAAATAGATTCACTCAATGATAAATTGGTTTGTATTATGTACAAACCCCTAGATGCACCACTTGCATCTAGCTTCACATTTGCAAGACAAATCTTGCAATCCTTCTTCCAATGCCCAAACATGCTGCAATGGAAACAGGCTCCATCATCCTTCTTCTTCAACCAGTCCACATAGTTTGAACTGGTTAACTTATTAGCATCTAAGATGCCATGCAATGATAAATTTGAAGCCATAAAAATAAATGTCCTATATTTAATTAAAGAACAATATCAGCAGACCACTCAAGATGACATCCATAACTAGATAAGGACTTTCTATCTAATTATGTCTTCCACTATTTTTTTCAAATACCATAACCCTCAACTATGATAAGCGAGAAACCTTTCCTGGTTTTCTTAGTGTGGTTGAGATCTTTATTTCTCATGAGTGCCTTGTGTATGCACAACAAACATACATGAGTTCAAAGGTAGGACAACATTTCCAATTGCAACCCGTGCAATTCTCAACAATTATCTTTGCCTTTAAGATACTTATGGCCTTGTGTATGCACAACAAACCATAATGTCTTAGTTTAATCAAACCCTTCATTTCTATATAGCCATGATTGAATAATGTTACCATTGTATATGCACTATAAAGCAACATTTCCAACTATGCCATAAAGCACTAAGTGCACCAAGACAAATCTTATATCAAACCCTAGAGTAAGCCTTGTGTATGCACAACAAACCTAATATAGTCTTGACATAAATTTGGCTTAATATGAAGGAAGGCAAAATATAGTACACTTAACCAATTAGTATTACCAAATTAAGATTTAGATATGACCAAATTGGCCAGGTGAGTGGAACGGGTGAGGGGGTTCCCCCGTTGCTTTCCTTAGATACCAATTAGATTGGCTAGGTCAGTCAATGGAACCAATTAAAAACCTCATTCCCTTTCCCTTCCCAGAACCACTTGCCTATACATCAATCGGTTGATAAAACTCTAATTGATTTTGCATCATGACTAAGTTTTTTACTATGACTAAATATGATTTTTATGAGGACTTTAATTATCTCAAAAATATTTTCTAAATTATCATGATTATTATGCTTATAACATATATAAACATGTAACATATCATCATAACATAACATCATAACACAACATCATAACATAACATGTTATGTTAAACAAGCATATTATAACTAATATGCAAATCAAGGTATGATAGATACATAAAAATACCTTTCACCTCACTTTTTCATAGGATATAGCCACAGCAGTACCCCTACACGCCATAGGAGACCCATTGAATAGGAGAAGAGGGCCTTTAAACCCTACTTGGCTCCTATGACCAGATGGCCATGGTGACTAATCCAATCCAGAGCAGTTACTAGATACAATCAACAAGCATAATTTCATATTTGACATAATATCATGCATTTCATAAAAACTTGAAATTAAACATAATATGCAAAATTTCATACAATTGCATTATCATGTAATTTCATAAAGAAGCCAGAAATCATACATATGAGTTTACACGGGTCGACTCGACAAGGTTCAAGTCAGCTCGACAGGGTCCGGGTCGACTCGATAGGGTTTGGGTCGGCTCGACAGTGGAATTTCATAAAACTCCAAAAATGATTCATAACTGGTATGCCACAAGGATGGCTCTAACACCACTGATGGGAATTCTCCCAGGGTGCCGGAAATCATGCAGTGTGCGGAAGTGAATTTCAAAACAAAATTCTAAGCATGAAACCCTAATATTGCTAGAAAATCCTAATTCCCAGGAACCCCTTATGCAATACCAATCAACAAAACATAAATGAAGTCAAAATACATACCTGGATCACTAAAATCCAATTCTTTCCTCGAGACTCACAAGTGCAAGCCCTCCAACGATGATCCACACGAGAATGGTACCAAGAAAGAATCCCTACCGGGGTTGCTTGCTTCAACATAACTCTTTTGTCAGCCTTTTGACCTTTGACCACTGTAAGACACCTTGTCCTATTATAGGGCTCTCTGGACATAGTCCTAAACAACTCTTAGTTTTAGGACAACCCTCCTCTAGGATCACTTAGGCTTATGTCCTAAAACTAAGCCTTGTCCTAGTAGAAAAGACCTTGTCTTAACAAGACAAGTCTTGTCCTAAAGTAAGAAGGAGGGAGAAAGAAGTAAAAGAACACTCATAATATCTTTTTGGTGAAAAGGAAGATCTGAAACTCATATCACCACCTTTATTTATAGTTTTAAGAGGGGCATATGATATGTCCTCCAACAGGTTATCAGATATGATTTTTCAAGACTGAAAAATCATATCAAATATGTCTCCTCATGCACCAAAAGACATATTGGCATCTGTCCATTTTCCTGGACAATTTGTGACTTACCACATGGCAAGTACCAGTCCCTGGGAAGCCAAGAGGTGCCTCTTCAATCTCCAAATACTAGAGAATATGAAGAGTCTTGAAAGTGGAAGGACTTTGCTTCAGGGCGCGCACCATATGAAGAGACGCGTCTCTTCATACGCCCATTTGCTTCATCCCTTTTTCACACCCTTTCAAAAAAAGGCCTTGATCGGTCAAACATATCCAAGAAGCATGGGGTAAGATGAGAAGGCATCCCCCTGAAATAAAACACTCCAGTATTTCATCTACAGAAGGACTTTCGTCTTTCTGCGCACACCTTCATCTCCTGCGCATGCCAAGAGGTGCCAAGAGTCCCTTTATCTCGTGGTCAACTTTATCCACACCCCATGCAACCTTTGACTAGTCAAAGCATATGCAATATGGATGTCAAAAGAAAGAGAATTAAGTCCTCTTTACATTCATATAAATATTTTTCATATCAGAGGACTATAGACTCTTCTAGGCCTTTTTGAATGCCAAGGTATCATTTTGGCATCTAGAGTCCCAACTCAAATGTACTCTTCAATAAGACATCCAAAAAAATAAAATAAAATCAGATCAAGCTCTGATTTGGCTATCCCACTTAGGACTCAACCTAATTTAGGTTTCTTTTAATTAGGTTAGCCCAATTAGCAAGCAACCGGACCCAATCCAATTGGGTTAGGAATTGGGTTAGCCTACATATGCTAGTATGCATTCTGGCTAACCAATTAGGATCCTATGACCCTAATTAAACCATGAGTGACTTCCTTGACCAACTCTCTATTGTATGTGATCCATTGGGTTCCACATCTAGCTAGAAGTAGGTTTAGGTTTGAGCTGATTCAATCCGATCGAACCTGATTGACCTAATTAGGTCAAATCGGCTCACCTAATTATCCAATTCAAATCACACATTGAATTGACTCATGAAACCAATCCAATTGGTTCAAGAAAACTCACAAGACAAGATTGACATCTAGCAACATGTCATGCTTGCCCGGAAGATGAGGAATTTAGTAGAAATTATCAAAATACCCTTCAGTAGTAAGTTACCATGCAATTCAATCTTTTGATCTCCCATTATCTCGATTAAATGATGGGTATGGGTAAATGTCAAACCCTAACACTTAATAATATCAAATCTCAGCTCGATCATGAGGACTTAGCTGATGATTGATTAGAATTCACTTCTAATCTCGTCCTACTTTGCAAAGATTCCTTGAGTCACTCATCGAAAAGAATACACGGGATAACATATCCTCTTACCAGGATTAATCAATTTCTTGTTGGTACAATCACATCCTTCGTACACCTTCCACCATACCTAGAATAGCCCGTACATGTGACAATGCCATGAATGAGTATGAACCAAAGTATGGCTTAGTGTGCACAAGGAACCATGGTGACCTCAGGTTCGTAGATCACATGCACAACTTCTACTCTGGGATCTATCATTCGATAATGAGTAAGACTTCCATACGATAGTTCCAGTGCGGATCAGTTCAGTGTATTCATAACCAAATGAGCACCCTTATCCTTGTATTAGTGTCTCTACACAAGTGGCTGTGAGACCAACCACCCTCATAACTGAGCATACATAGGATAAGCTAGTCTTATCAGATTCATCGATCCCCGAATCGATGGTCCAATGACTAGGAACATTCTAGTTTATGATTTATAGGAATTAGGTCTCACTATTATTTTATCATAACCCTAATTCCATTGCCCTACTCTATGGGGTTCATCATAGTTAAAAACATGATACAGCAATATATGATGAATCAAATGCCTTTATTATAAATAATGATGTCATACATGAGTTGGAAGTTTATAAAAAGGCCCATATAATGATTGGATCTTAGGGCATTTTTCTATCAGTGAGTCTCGTGGTAGGTTACATCTCGCTGCCATCTCCGGGCTGTGAGCATGGTTGAGGAGGGCATGGGCCAGCTGGACGGGCCTGCCTTGTTGGTTTGCCCCGCTGTGAGTCACGTTGTGGATGGCATCTCGCTGCCATCTCCGGGCTATGAGCGAGGTTGTGGAGCTTGCCATTGATGGTGGTACAGGGGCTTCTCTCATAGAACTGTAACATAGTTTTCCTATTGCAAAGGTAGTGGGGAAGGGAGTTACCTATAAAGCTTGCATAAGATGATAGAAGCCCCACATGGATTCTGGGTCTAACCAGAGAGGTGGCAGGTGTTTGAAAAGACCATGAACACAAGCCCCTCTCTCCGCTATCATTAGACCCCTCTCTTCTTGTTCTTTGGTCAAGCCCTGAAAGGGGGAGCTCTCGTGTCCCTCGCCTACCCCCCAGGAGGTAGCTACTGTTGTTCCATCAATTGGAGAGCCTAGATCCTTAGGCTTGGCCATGATCTTCTTAGCTCCTGAATCATCTCTCACCCCCTACCTGGCATGCTAATCTATTACCACCTGGATCGCCGTGGCCTATAGCTCTGGCATATCGTCGTTGTGTCAGGTGCCTTCTCCTGCTGGGTATGCTTCCTCTTCTTCAGGGGTCGGCTCTTCGGTCTGATCGACCTACAAAAAAGAGGAGACCCAGGTTGGGGATCCTGGCGGGGACACTCCGACGATCAAGTTAGTGGGACGACCAAGGAGAATAGAATCTCTATGGCAGAGTATTTCGGGGGACTCTCCTCGTAGAGGGTGATAAAATGTAGGATTGAGATTGTGAGAGCAAGACAGAGATGGGATAGGTGAGCCCAGGAGGATCTTCTAGCTAGCTCCCTACCCAGCAGCCCCTCTTTCCCCTTTCTTTCTTACGCTTGCCTACCTCTCGCCTTCCTCTTTTCTGACCTTATGCCTATGTGATGGCCCAGACCAGATCTGGGGTTTCATCCCAATGTCCTTCTGAGTATGCCCTCTTACGATGTCTTCTCCAGAAGGGCTTGCCACTGCTCACGGCTTCTCCTTCCACCCCCCCTCTCAGACAAGTCCTTCAGAGGAGATGCTTCTATTGGGGGTGTTGTTTTCTTTAAGAGGGGCAGGTGCTGTGCCACTGAGCCCCATGCCAAGGCAGGAGGTTTCCATTGCTAGAGGGACCATCCAAGCATCACAAGGCCCTAGGGCCTTGACAGAATACTCCTTTTAGGGGAGATTCACATTGCAAGGGTTGTCGCCCCTAGTTACATGATTGTTAGTGTGGCAGCTCATCACGGGACTCAAAGCCTGGCAAAAAATAGTCCATGCAAAGTTTACAGGTGGTGCGTTGCAGAGTTTGAATTCATGGCTGGGTGTGGTCAGGCTTCATCCCACCATGGTTTGAATTTTTGTTGGCCTTTCTGATGTCAGGTTGAGTCTCTCCTTGGAGAACTCTATCCCGGAACTTGCCTTGATAGCATGAGCACGACCCCGGCCAGGTGCTGACCTCGGATGGAGGGCTCACCTCATGAGCATGACCTTGGCTAGGAGTTGACCTCGATAGGAGGGTTCACCTTGGTCGCATGACCATGACCCCAGCTAGGGCCGACCTCAGATGGAGGGTGCACCTCATGAGCACGGCCTTGGCTAGGAGTGACCTCGACAGGAGGGATCGCTTAGTAAGCATAACCCTGGCTAGGTGCCGACCTCAGATGGAGGGCTCACCTCATCAGCACGACCCCGGCTGGGAGCCACCTCGGCAGGAGGTCTCGCCTCGATCTTCCACCCAGAGGCCACATCCAGGTGGCAGCCCCTACCCACACGGCTACTGGTTGGTGGCTGTGTAGGCTTCATGTCAGTGGATGTTGCCACATCATCGACCTTAATAAGGCTTGTCCAAAAGATAGCTTTTCTTTACCGAAGATAGATCAGTTAGTTGATGCCACTGCTAGACACCAACTATTAAGCTTCATGGATGCCTTCCTAGGATATAATCAAATCCAAATGGATCCCGAGGATGAAGAGAAAATGGCATTCATAACTAAGAAGGGTGATATTGCTGCATGATGATGCCATTCGGCCTAAAAAATGCTGGGGCGACATTCCAAAGGCTGATCAATAAGATCTTCGAAAAGTAACTTGGGATAGATATGGAGGCATACATCGATGACATGATCATAAAGGGCCTCCAAAAGATTGACCACATCAAAGATTTGGAAGAATCCTTTTGTTGCCCAGAGAGCAACCCAAGAGGGGGGGTGAATTGGGTCTTTAAAAATTTAAAGCTAAGCTTGATAAAACAAGATATGCAATTCAATTCAACAAGGTACTAAAATTAAAGTGCGATGCTCTAATATAAAAGTGCAACATAAATTAAAAGCAATAAGCGAAATGTAAAGAGCAAGGAGGGAGAGAACAAGCAATCACAAACACAACAATCTATAGTGGTTCGGTGCCAACAATGCACCTACATCCACTCCCCAAGATTTTCTTGAAAATTCACTATAATCCAATGATTACAGCCGATTAGTTTTCTGGGCTCACTAATCAAAATCTGACTTATTTTCACAAGGCTCACAAGTCATAACCTCACTTGGTTTTACGGGCTAACCAAGAACCTAATTAGTTTTCACAAGGCTAACCAAAAACCTCCCTTGATTTTTCGAGCTAACCAAGAACCTTAGTGGTTTTGCGGGCTAACCACCAACCTAATTGGTTTTCAAGGCTTACCAAAAATCTTACTTGGTTTTCCAATAGGCTAACCAATAACCTTTACAAGATATAAGATGGAGAAATAAAGAACCAATGTAAGCTTTTAATAAAAAGCAAATAAGTTGATATAGCTCGATGTAGTGTTGCTTTACTCTTGTTGAAGCCTTTTGAATACCCAAGATTGAATGATCTTTAATACACTTGATAGCTTTGAATGCTTGGAAGGCTTTCCTTTGCTTGAGAGTGGTTGAGCTTTGAATGAATAGGAGTTAAGGCTCTTCTCTCTTCTTTTCTCTTTAGACTCTTTAAGGATATTCAATACTTATCTTCTTGATTTGATTTGGAGCCTTTATATACCTTTCCAAGTCTCCAAAATTGAAATCTAGCCATTATACTTGAAAAACTAGTCGTTGGAGGGCATTTGGGAGAGTTATGCGCTTGAAAAAACTAGCCGTTACTGTTGTCAGAACTCCATGTGTCGACACTTTCTCTTCATGTGTCGACACATTAGGCCGACACATGTTCTTCTTGAGTCAACACAAATTCAAAATGTTTCATTCAGATTCTCTGGAAAAAATCAACTGAGTCGACACATTCTCAGTTGAGTCGACACATTAAGTCAACACATAAAGTCCGTGTATCGACACATCAACTGTTCCTTCAACTTCTGCAAGTTCTGTGGCTTGAAATTCTCAAGCGATGTGTTGATCCATGTGTTGACACCTTGAGTCGACACATAAGATCCATGTATCCACACATCATCTATGCCATTTAAAATTTTGCTATGTACCAGCCTGAGTCGACAAACCATCTTCATGTGTCGACACATCATGTCATGTGTCAACATCTTTAGTCGACACATCATCAAAGAAGGTGCAGAAATTGCTGAACTTGTGCTGGAACATGTTTCCATTTGCCTTAGTCATCCATTCAACCATTTCTTTGAGTGTCCAAGTCTTGTTTTATGCAATCATTCCATTCAAACTTGGTTCTTCAATACAATTGGGCTTCTTCAAATTTTGTGAGCATCCTTTCAATGAAAACACGTTTAAAGCAAATCATTAGTCCTCAAATTATATTTAACTATTTTGCTTATCATCAAAATCAATTAGTGAAGTCAACAATCTCTCCCTTTTTGATGATGACAAAACCCTTGAGTATAAATTGCTTTAAAAGTGAAGCTTTAAGAGAATTGATCAAGATGCACAATATTGAAAGCATTACGTATCGATCATTACTTAAAGATTCAAAACACAAGTGATAGAATTTGAGCTTGTTTCAAAGATAGAGAGTATCAGAACTTAGTCAGAACATTGATATTTATTTAAATGCATTGAGAACATGTACCATGATACTCTTACAATAAAAATTTCAGTAATTAACAAAGCTCCCCCTGAATTAATGAATCATAACAAAATTTATGAGAATCTTTTCAAAAAACATTGAAAGAGGGGTTTTGAGAATCAAATTTACTTTGACAAAAGGTGAAGCTCCCCCTTTTATAAATTCAGGTTTTCAAAGTATAAAAGTTTTATTCCCCCTTTAGTTTGGAGAAGTAAACACGTAAACACATTTATACTTAAATAAAATCATGAACTACTCCCCCTTTTTGTTGTCATTAAAAAGGTAAGAAGTAAAGGAATGAATAAAAAGACAATGCATAGTCATTGAATGTATAAAAGCAATTCAAGACATTATTTATGTTCATCAAAGATATAAAAGTGAGAAAACACAAGGTTTTTCATATATGTCAGGAACTTGTACATCAAGTACACAACAAGGATAAAAGTACATGTAAGCATAAAAGTACACTATCTGGAAATATAAAACTATCTAGAAATACATCAATGTCCTGATCCTCATCCATCGAGTCATCAGAAGATGAATCGATCTCGATCGGTATGGTATCAGTAAAAGATCGAGCTCGCAGCCATCGTGGTCGAAGATCTCGAAGTCTGGTCCCGGTCGGCTGAGGAGGGGTATGGCGTCCACATCCTCTGCGACGAATATAGGTCCGACCTCTGGTTGAAGCAATAGAGGTAGAAGCTATGTCCTCCACAGGAACTGAACTGATCGGGCGAATCATCTCAGCAATAGTTAGAGCAGGAGTACGATCAAAAGTGGGGCCTGAACCGAGATGTTGAAAGTCGGGTGTATAAAACCCAAGCTCTCGAGTGACTGATGAAGTATGAAGGGTAGGACTATCAAAAGTAGGTGTAACAGCTGATGATACAGGCGTATCAAGAACAATAGTATCAGTTGTGGAAGGTATCGTTGTATCTATAATATGTGTATCAAGTGAGGGTCTCTCGATGATAGGTGTCTGAATGTCAAGAGAATCAATGAATGAAATATCTATGTCAAGTAGGTCAATAATAGGATTAAGAATAGGAATAGGAACTGGAACTGGAGTGTGATCATCCAATCTAGAAGGAGAGGATGAATCAGGTATCGAAGCATGTGAGAAGGATGGGTCAACAGATCTCGCAGCCACATCATCCGTCACCTCCATAACTGGCTTTGATGTAAGATCATCAATATCAAACCGATTTAAGTCAGTCACTGTATCTCCATCAATATCTCCAATAGTAGTACCTCCAACTCCATCTCCAATAGTAGTCTCAGCACCAATATCAATATCAGCAACGTCATCAGCTGGTGCTGGAGCAGGAATATCAATAGAAGTAGGAACTATGTCTGCAGTAGGAGCACTCATAGAAGATCTAGACAATGCTGAGAGAATAGATGAAATACCATCACTGAGACTAATGTGGCTCTCTCTCGTATCAGCAATAAACAGGTCAAGACGCTACCTCATGATGAAAACATCGATCTCAATGTGTCTGACTCTATCCTCTAAAGTATTTGAAACACCGGGAGTCTTTGTCTGCGCTGGCTGTGGCTAGGCATATGTAGAAGGATCTGATTGAGCAGGCTGTGCTGCCATCTCAGGCTGTGTCTCGCTCGGTCCAGCCTCACCTGATAGAATTCGCTCCTCCTCTGCTGTGTCCTCATCAATGTCAACTGCATCCTTGGCCTGTCCTGATGTCCTCCGTGTCCACTGGCCTCGGACTAAATAATAACCCATGCGATGCAATGACCTGATGTCATATACATCGATATGGATCAAAGTACGATAAGGCTCATCCTAGAAGCTGACTCCATACTCTCTGAATAGTACTGTCAAACCCATGCCATACAGTAAGCAAAGCCACTGACTAGACACCGCCTCAGTAATATGATGGATCATCAGAACAGGAAGACAAATCGGCATCCGTTGAATCAGGGAGACCATCACGAGCAGCTCTCGCTCGATAATGTAGTCAAATCGACCGGTCTTCGATAGAAGAATCCGGGTAACTATATGATGTAGCAGTCCCATCTCTGCAAACAGTCTCAAAGCAGGAACAGTGGCTCCCTCTAGTAAGATATCAGACTCAAAAATACACTGGAGCCCACTAACTCTATCCAACAGATTGTCAATAACTGATCCAGTCATGGGTATATCGCATACCCTGCTCAGAATCTCTGCTGAAATGAAAATATCCCGCCCTTTGACCTGAGCAATCCAGCCATCTGATCTGCGGGCAAGTGATCCGTAGAACTCTCTCATCAGCCCGGGATAGTATCTCTCGTTGAGCGAACAGAAAGATGCCAAACCAGCATGTCGGATCCACTCTCCTATCCGAAAATTCTACTGGTCCAAGAAAGAGAAGTCCACTCGGCATCCTCCAACCACTGTCTTGGAGCTCATCCGACTAGAAGGTGCAAATAACTATCGTGCTGGCGGATCTGGAGCCCTAAACTCGTGTCGTGCCTTCGTTCTCCGCTCTTCTTCATGCTGTGACTGATGCGGTGGGCGAACGACTTGTTTACGAGGACCCATTGTCAACAATCAAGGTTTGGGCAAGGTTTTTGGTGGAAATAGGGAGTTTCTAGGGTTTAGGAGCTAAAACCTAGAAAGAAATCCAACAAAAACGACCAACGAACCTTCAAATCCGAGAAAACGGTGGGTAAAAGCATGAAAATGAGAGGATGAATAGGATGGATACCTAGAATCGAGGTGTCGGCTCGGAGGAGAATGAATTTTGGGGAAAAATGATTCGAAAATTCTTAAAATCTTAGTGTCCCGTCGGGCATGTGTCGACTCACGCATGTGTCAACACATCGACTTAAAAAACTGAAAAGTCAGGAATTTCACAGAATGATCAAAATCAATTGAAATAATAGATTTTTGGAGTCAAATTATCAATGATTAATCACTATTCATCAAAAACAAGGTTGAATAGATCTAATTTTAGTAAAATTTGGAGTAAAGATTTAATCAAATGGATTGATGATCCCGAGCTCTCTTCTAATCATACAGAATCGATCTTCCAAGAGAGGTTTAGTTAAAATATTAGCTAATTGAAATTCAGTAAATATAAATTAAAGCAAAATATCATTGTTTTCAACATGATCTTTAATAAAGTGATGCCTAATTTCAATGTGCTTGCTCCTAGAGTGTTGAACATGATTTTTAGTCAAGCAAATAGCACTGGTATTATCACATTTAATGGGAGTTCTAGCAAACTTGATTCCAAAGTCTTCAAGTTATTGTTAATCCACAAGATTTGAGCACAACAACTTCTTGCTGCAATATACTCAGCCTCAGCTATGGATAGTGCAACTGAAGTTTGTTTATTGCTAAACCATAAGTTAAGTTAACCCCAAGAAATTGGCAAGTTCCACTAGTACTCTTTCTATCTAATCTACAACCAGCAAAGTCTGCATCAGAATATCCAATCAATTCAGTAGAAGAATTTCTAGCATACCACAAACCAATACTAATAGTACAGACAGATATCTAATAATACGCTTTACAGCCATAAGATGTGATTCCTTAGGTTCAAACTGATATCTAGCATACATGCAAACACTAAACATAATATCTGGTCTATTAGCAGTAAGATACAGTAAAGAACCTATCATGCCTCTATATAATTTCTGATTCATAGATTTACCATTTTCATCTTTATTAAGTTTACATGAGAGGCTCATAGGCATACCTTTTGACTTAGTAGTCTCCATCCGAAACTTTTTAATAATTTTTCTTGTGTACTTAGCTTGGTTGATGAAGATACCATCTGAAGTTTGCTTGATCTGGAGTCCGAGAAAAAAGTTGAGTTCTCTCATCATGCTCATCTCGAACTCACCCTGCATAAGCTTAGCAAACTCTTGACAAAGAATTTCATTAGTAGCACCGAAAATGATGTCATCAACATATATTTGTACTACCAATAAATCATTATCTTTCCTTTTCAAAAATAGTGTTTTGTCAACATTTTCTCTAGAAAATTCATTTTCAATAAGAAATTTGCTTAACCTTTCATACCATACTCTAGGTGCTTACTTTAATCCATAAAGTGCTTTGTGCAGTTTGAAAACATGATTAGGATGTGCATGACTTTCAAATCCGGGTGGTTGTTCAACAAAAACTTTTTTATTTATAAAACCATTTAAGAAAGCACTTTTAACATCCATTTAAAATAATTTGAAGTTCATAAAACATGCAAAAGCTAACAATAGTCTAATTGCTTCAAGTCTAGCAACAGGAGCAAAAGTTTCATCAAAGTCAATCCCTTCCTCCTGATTGTAGCCTTTAGCAACAGCCTAGCTTTATTTCTAATGACAAAACTGAAAGAAAACTGCGCGGGTGTTGCACGTGCCTACACTAAGCATGCAACAGTAGGGAGCAGGTATGTATTTTAAAACTATTTTAAAATAACAGCGGAAACTACATACTTCGCATAAGTCTAACATATTCCGGATGCATGTATAGGCAAAACTAGGCATGAACAAGGGCATGTAATATTTATAAACAATTATATAAACCTAGATCTAGGCATGCATGAGAAATAAACTAGAAATAATTACCTTATTCCTGCTGGAATAACTCTAGGATATCTGCTGGAATTGCTGGGATAACAGGAATAAATTTATTCCTGTCTTCTACTTCTTCCAACACGTTGAAATGTTGTTTTCTTTTCCTCCAAAACTACAGCAAACCAAAACAAAAATGGCCAATCTCTTGGTCTCTTCCTTCACCGATGGAAAGGGAGTGGCTTGAAGGAACTAGCTTCGAAAGAGAGCTTGAAGATCGATCAACCAACGACCTCTTCCTCTCTACCAGGTGCTGCAAAGAAAATCTGCAACCACAAAAATAGGTCAAAGCAAAACAGCAGCAATGGAAGATCAACTGGCTCCCAGGTGCTCAAGCGAACACCCTCTAGAGGGGGGACACGCCTGGGGCTCCTCTGATCTGACCTCTCGCGCGATGCTAGTCGCCGGAATGCCTTAGAATGGTGGGAGGAAGAGCAAGAACAGAATGCTCTGTTCTGAAATTGGTTTTCTCCAAAACTGATTTCTTCTTCCTCCGATTGAGCAGAAATTAGAACAGGAAATCAAGGAGTTTTCTCTCCCAAACTCTCACCAAAACCCAGACCTCAAAATCACTGGTGGAAGGGTAGTGGAAGTTCTCCAAGGAAGAAGCATGAAGAACAAGTTCTCAGCCTCTCAAAAGGAAGAACTCCCTTGATTGTTTCCTCTCTTCTCACGGTGAAAAAAAACTGGCTGCTGAAACAGGGCTGCTGTGGGTTTATAAATAGAATAGCAGGAAAGATAACGGAGAGACAGGGAGAGGAAGAGAACTCGGCTGCGTTTCACCCATTAAACCAGCAATAAACAAAGGAGGAATGGCAGCAGGTGGAAGGAGAGGAAGGGACAACACCCAGCGACCATTGGCCTTCTTCGGATGCATGGTTTTTCTCCCAGCATTTTACCGTGTAAAACGGTCCAAGTGGAGAAAAACCACCGGTTCAAAACCGGTCCAACCAAAACCGGTCAACCCCTTTTTAAACCTCTTGGTTCAATCCAATTGAATCGGTTCAAACCCAATTAAAATTGGTTCAAGGGATTAAAATTGGTTCACAACCAATTAAAGGCCGAAACGAGCTCCGAATCAGTTTAAAACTGATTCAGAAAAAACCTGGTGCAATCCTGGTCAGCCCGGAAGAATTTTCAGTTGACACGGACAAGGGCAAGTCAGGGAAAAGAGTGCTCAAAAAATACCGTGACCTTAAAATCGAGACGATTCTCAATCATAATCGGTATCCGGATCAGAGAGTAATCCTCTATGGCGTGTGACCTCATAGGTTCGAACCTAAACGGTAGCACTAGAACAATTCTAGTACCAGCACAGGAAACCATCTAGCAATGGGTCCTGGCATCCGGATAGGTCGAAGATGCGGGAGCAAACTATCGAACCTCTGGCATATGGTTACCGTATAATTCATCCCTTTGACCTCTAATGCTCAGGACGATAGAGATTGGGCTGCCAACCCAGAATGAGTCAGTCGACTACGTGTCTCAACCTTGCAAGCCAAGTAACTCTTCACTAGGACTACCCCGGCCGAGGATTTGATAAATTAAGATATTGCGAGACATTCAATCCAAACTGTTTGGATAGGTCAATTCCATCTTAGTCCATCACTGCTCCACAAGTACTTGCCTGTACCCAGAAACCTTCTGTCACCGAATTAAATTGGGTAGTCCGGCACCAAAGCACAGGGAGTTGCTTGCAAGCTACCGTGATGATCTCAAGTCGGAGGGACACATATACCCATATCCAATCGTGAGTATCCCTTTGGCAGAAAGGGGCTGCACGGAGTCACGTTCAATAAGATATCACATATCCCACTTGCAGATCACATCAGTGTCACCACACTCATTTGGTCAAGAGGACAACCAAATGATGTGAACTACAACAACCTATACTTGTTATATTATCATCCAATATAATATATCCTTTGGTTGTGAACAGGGTTTAAGGACCACTCGATACATCCTCTCTGTATCGAAGTCAGTGTAGTCCTAAGGACTTCATCATATGGAAAGAGTTCATTTTAGTGAAATTTAATATGTGATGAGCTGCCAAAAATATATTTTCTTAATTCAAAGAAAAAGTATAATACTGAGCTCAACCGCCTACAACCCAGGCGATTGGCTTTGGGACACAATTCCCAACAACTCCCACTTGTACTAAAGCCAATCAGAAGAGTATCTAATACCCATTTCCCATTTACAATAGTCGAACTCTTTTATTTCGAGGGCTTTAGTGAAGGGGTCGACCAAATTTTCTTTTTCATCGATCTTCAAAAGATTGATGTCACCTCGTTCCATGATTTCTCGTACGAGGTGGTAGCGCTGCAGAATGTGCTTGGTGCGGTGATGAGCTTTAGGCTCCTTAGCTTGAGCAATGGCTCCAATGCTGTCACAATACATCGGAACAGGACCATCTAGGGAAGGTGCCACCCCTAGCTCTCCAAGGAACTTCCGCAACCACACAGCTTCCTTTGCTGCATCTGATGTTGCAATGTATTCTGCTTCGCATACCGAGTCTGCAACAGTTGCCTGCTTGGAACTTTTCCAGCAGATCGCTCCTCCATTCAGGGTAAATACAAACCCTGACACACTCTTGCCATCATCTCTATCAGACTGGAAACTGGGATCAGAGTACCCCACAAGTTTCAAGTCAGGTTCTCCATAAATCAGCCATTGATCTTTAGTATTTCTCAAATACTTAAGGATGGACTTAACCACCTTCCAATATGCCTCACCTGGGTCAGATTGGTATCTACTCACTACTCCTAGTGAGTATGCCACATCTGGTCTAGTACAAGTCATAGCATACATGATAGAGCCTACTGCAGAAGCATAAGGTACTCTACTCATGCGCTCTCTTTCCTCAGGAGTTGTTGCACAATCTTTCTTGGAAAAAGTAATTCCAGAACCTATCGGGAGATAGCCTTTCTTGAAATTTTCCATGCTGAACCGTTTCAGCACGGTGTCAATGTACATAGACTGGGACAATCCCAAAAGCTTCTTAGATCTATCTCTATAGATCTTCATACCTAGTATGTAAGAAGCTTCACCCAAGTCCTTCATGGAGAACTGAGATGATAACCAGACCTTTATTCCTTGTAATGCTGCGACATCATTCCCGATTAAGAGAATGTCGTCAACATACAGTACTAGGAATACAATCACAGAACCATTAACCCATTTATAGATGCATGGTTCTTCTCCGTTCCTAACGAAGCCGTACGATTTGATACATCTATCAAACCGTAAGTTCCAACTTCGAGACGCTTGCTTGAGTCCATAGATGGACCTCTGCAACTTGCATACTTTTGATTCATCTGTGGATGTGAACCCTTCAAGCTGTATCATACACACCTCCTCTTCCAGCTTCCCATTTAGGAAAGCGGTTCAGACATCCATCTGCCAGATCTCGTAATCAAAATATGCTGCCAAAGCAAGCATGATCTGAATGGACTTGAGCATTGCCACAGGGGAGAAAGTCTCGTCATAATCGATACCATATCGCTAACGATACCCCTTGGCAACCAGACGGGCTTTATAGGTCTCTACCTTCCCATCTGCGCCCCTTTTCCTCTAGAAGATCCATTTACACCCAATGGGTTTTATCCCTTCAGGCGGATCAACCAATGTCCATACATTTTTTATTTCCATGGACTCCATTTCGGATCGCATGGCTCCAAGCCATGCCTTAGAGTTAGATATCTGAAGAGCATCCATATAGGTGATCGGATCCTCATTGTTTTCATCGAGCTCAATGGGATCGTCGTCCCGGACCAAGAAACCGTAGTATCTATCCGACTGACGCGGTATTCTACCTAATCTCCTAATGGGTTCTGGGTGTGATTCAATCACAGCCGGTTCTACGATGTCCTTAGAGTGTGCAGGTTCTATTGGATGAACTTCATCAAGTTCAATCTTAGAAGCTATAGTTCCTTCTCCAAGGAACTCCTTTTCCAAAAAGATAGCTCTAAGAGCAACGAACACCTTTTGTTCATTCTCCAAGTAGAAGAAATATCCTTTGATTTCCTTAGGATAACCAATGAATAAACACCGATCAGACCTAGAACCAAGTTTGTCTGAGTCTAAACGCTTTACGTAAGCCGGACAACCCCAGACTCGAAGGTGTGAGATTGAGGGTTTACGTCCATTCCACATCTCATACGGAGTGGAGACAACAGACTTACTTGGAACATTATTTAATAAGTAACAGGCTGTCTGAAGCGCATATCCCCAAAAGGATAGCGGCAGAGTTGCAAAGCCCATCATGGATCGAACCATGTCCAACAAGGTTCAACTGTGGTGTTCTTGGAGGAGTCCACTGAGAGAGAATTCCATTCTCCTCAAGATATATCAAAAATTTACCAGATAAGTATTCACCACCTCGATCAGATCGAAAGGTTTTAATACTTTTTCCAGTTTGCTTTTCTACTTCATTACGGTATCGTTTGAACATTTCAAACGACTCAGACTTATGTCTCATTAAAAAGACATAACCGAACCTTGAAAAGTCATCCGTAAAAGTAATGAAATATTTGTATCCTACTCTGGCACTAACTGTCATCGGTCCACATACATCAGTATGTATGAGACTTAGAAGTTCTATAGCTCGTTCACCTTTTCCAGTAAAAGGTGACTTGGTCATTTTACCAAGTAAACAGGATTCATAAGTGGGCACTGATTCAGAATCACTGACCTCGAGGAGTCCATCTCCTCGCATCTTGTTTATCCTATTTTGGTTAATATGACCTAGCCTACAGTGCCAAAGATACAAATCGTTGACATTATCTAACCTTGAACGTTTGCTAAAAGTGTACATTACACTAACAGGCCTTGATAGTACATATATGCCATTATTTAATCTAGCTTTCATTATAACAGAGTTATTCTAAATAACATTGCAAAAATCTCATTTTATTGATAGTTCAAAACCATAATTGGCCAAAAGGCCTACAGAGATTATGCTCATAATGAAACTAGGATAATAGTGATAGTCGACTAGTTCGACAGTACAAGACTTAAAGACAAGACGCAGGACTCCGACCGCCAGTATTGGAACACGATTTCCATTCCCGACGCTCAGAAACTATTCTCCATCTTCAAATCTTCTGCTAACTTGAAGTCCCTGTAACGAATTACAAACGTGAATTGGACTACCAGTATCCAATACCCAGTTAGCAGTATCAACAATTGAGTAATTGCAAGGTTTTATCATATAAATACCTTGTTCAGCAGACTTCTGCTTCCTCGACCTGTTCGAATCAAGGGACGCAATATAAAGAGGATAGTTCCTCTTCCAGTGTCCCTTCTTCTTACAGTAGAAACATTCTGCAAAAGAATGATCAGCCTTATACTTCCTGGTCTGACTAGGGCCAGGAGCATTCTACACCTTCTTTCCCTTCTTATTCATTTTCTTCTTCCCTTTCTTAAAGGGACGACGACCTCTACTTCCTCCCACTAAATTCACCACCCCCTTATTCAGTTGGTGGTCTTTCTCGAAAGTCTGCAGCAACCCCAAAAGACCATGGTAGTTAACTGCAGGCTTGTTCATTCTATAATGATCGAGAAAATCAAGATAGGAGGAGGGAAGAAAATTCAAGATCGCATCCTTACCGAGCTGCTCGTGCAAGGGGCATCTGAGTTTGCCCAGCTTTTCAATCAGCTCGATCATGTACAATACATGATCAGTGACTGAACCACCATTCGGCATCTTGGAGTTGTAGATGGCACAAGGTACTTTGTACCGTTCTACATCATCCGGGGTGCCGAAGGATTCCTTCAACTTTTGAAGGATTTCATCAGGTTGGGCCTCCTCGAATTTGTGACTGAACTCGTCGTTCATCACCGCTAACATAATGCATCGGACAGTAGTCCGATCAGAGACCCACTTCAGATAAGCATCTCTGACGGCACTCCGTGCATTAGCGAGAGGGATTTCAGGAGCCGGATCCGTTATCACATATAGAATCCATTCATGTTCCAGAACGATTCTCAATCTTCGATACCAACTATCGAAGTTGTGACCCTTTAACTTCTCGTTATCGAGAAGTGACCAGAGCGATAAATTAGAAGACATCTGAAAAGAAAATAAGACCAAATTAGTGTATGAATTAATAATTTAACCAAAAGACTTGGACTTTAGTCTAAAGGTTTCTCCCGCTAATTTTTCAGATTGGTAGCCTCTATCTCCAATCCGTGAAAATACTTTTTCAAGTGGATACTGAAATCCAATAGGCCTCGCATGAGCCCGACTATGGCCAGCTCACCCATACGAGCCTAAAGGTAGGTTCGTAAACCAATTGTTTCCTTAAACAATTTTTAGTATTTTATTTTGCCCCAGAGAACATCCTAATTGGCCTAGGGGCCTCCTATTGCGGGTCTCTGGTTAGGTCCAACCATTAAAATGACAAATCCAATGCTTCCAGCTAACTAAAGACCAAGCCCGACTATGGCCGGCCCACCTGGTCCCGTTAAGAAGGTTGCACTGAACCATCATCAATCAGATAGAAATTCCAGTCGCCGGATGTACACCCGTTCTATGGAACTGCCGATGCACACCAAGCTAGTGGACACATTTCTATCCAACTTAATGGGAGGCTAAGACACTGTCAACTCCTTGACTTAGTCTTTTTAAGGACCTAATAATTTTAGAGGATTTTTAATTGTGACAGAAGAAAAGACAAGGACATGGATCATCCTCCCACTGAATCAATTAGATTCCAGGAGGGTTGAAATAAATCAACAAATGATCCATGGGCACCTATAGATCAGTCAGACCGATCAACCTGGGTGACATGGGTTAACTCGAGTCATTGAGCTTTTCTAATCAGTTCTGGTCGACTCGACTAGCCAGGTGGTGAGATCATGGGTGAGTATCCGTCATTAACTATCTTTCCTAGACACCAACCAAGTTGGCCAGGAAAGAGGTAGCCTCATACAACCATGATCACACTGCCAAACCTACCTTGACACCAGTCGATTTACCAGACTCGATCAGACTAGCCTAAAGACTCGAGCGTCCAATGAGCCACTAATTGGATCCATTTTAGATGAATGGATCAACTAATCTAACTATTAGATAGTTCTAAAGAAGGGCCTTAAACAACTTTTGTTTAATCTTCTTGTTATCCGGTTCAACTAAACTTAAGTCTAACCTACTTATGGACCCAATTAGACAGCTAACCCAATTAACCCAATTGGCTTATTTAAATGACATTAGATTTCATAAACCCTAAAATAACTTATCATTTAATTAATCATACAATTCAAAATTGTTTGTATATAAGCCAATCATTTTAATTAAAACAATTTTAATTAAAAACATGTAAAACTCCTTTTACATATCCATTGATGCATCATATCTAGATTACATGTAATGTTTATTCTTTTATAAACATTACATTACCCAAAAGAAAAATATCAGACATGCCAAACATGTATGTGAATTAAAACAATTTTAATTCCAAGATTTTCTAAAAGGATCCTTCTGAAGAGGCCAACACAGACAATCCGCATCATGTCAAAGACACACGGTCATGGTGAAGGTCTCAACTAGGTTCCTAAAAGTACTCTCTAATCATACCTTATGATTTACGTTACAAAAGATTAAACATTTTAATTAACTATACATGCAATCAAGAAATGCTACACCTGAACATGGCTCTGATACCACTGAAAGAAAACTGCGCGGGTGTTGTAGGTGCCTACACTAAGCATGCAACAGCAGGGAGCAGGTATGTATTTTAAAACTATTTTAAAATAACAGCGGAAACTACCTACTCCGCACAGGATCTAACATATTCTGGATGCATGTATAGGCAAAACTAGGCATGAACAAGGGCATGTAATATTTATAAACAATTATATAAACCTTGATCTAGGCATGCATGAGAAATAAAACTAGAAATAATTACCTTATTCCTGCTGGAATAACTCTAGGATATCTGCTGGAATTGCTGGGATAACAAGAATAAATTTATTCCTGTCTTCTTCTTCTTCCAGCATGTTGAAATGCTATTTTCTTTTCCTCCAAAACTGCAGCAAACCAAAACAAAAATGGCCAATCTCTTGGTCTCTTCCTTCACCGATGGCAAGGGAGTGGATTTAAGGAACTAGCTTCAAAAGAGAGCTTGAGGATCGATCAACCAACGACCTCTTCCTCTCTACCAGGTGCTGCAAAGAAAATCTGCAACCAAAAAAATAGGGCAAAGCAAAATAGCAGCAATGGAAGATCAACTGGCTCCCAGGTACTCAAGCGAACACCCTCTAGAGGGGGGACACACCTGGGGCTCCTCTGATCTGACCTCTCACGCGATGCTAGTCGCCGGAATGCCTTAGAACAGTTGGAGGAAGAGCAAGAACAGAATGCTCTGTTCTGAAATTGGTTTTCTCCAAAACTGATTTCTTCTTCCTGTGATTGAGCAGAAATTAGAACAGGGAATCAAGGAGTTTTCTCTCCCAAACTCTCACCAAAACCCAGACTTCAAAATCACTGGTGGAAGGGTAGTGGAAGTTCTCCAAGGAAGAAGCACGAAGAACAAGTTCTCAGCCTCTCAAAAGGAAGAACTCCCTTGATTGTTTCCTCTCTTCTCACGGTGAAAAAAAACTGGCTGCTGAAACAGGGCTGCTGTGGGTTTATAAATAGAACAGCAGGGAAGATAACGGAGAGACAGGGAGAGGAAGAGAACTCGGCTGCATTTCACCCATTAAACCAGCAACAAACAAAGGAGGAATGGCAGCAGGTGGAAGGAGAGGAAGGGACAACGCCCAGTGACCATTGGCCTTCTTCAGATGCATGGTTTTTCTCCCAGCGTTTTACCATGTAAAACGGTCCAAGTGGAGAAAAACCATCGGTTCAAAACTGGACCAACCAAAATCGGTCAACCCCTTTTTAAACCTCTTGGTTCAATACAATTGAACCGGTTCAAACCCAATTAAAATTGGTTCAAGGGATTAAAATTGGTTCACAACCAATTGAAGGCCGAAACGAGCTCCGAATCAGTTCAAAACTGATTCAGAAAAAACCTGGTGCAGTCCTGGTCAGCCCGGAACAATTTTCGGTTGACACGGATAAGGGCAAGTAATGAAAAAGAGTGCTCAAAAAATACCGTGACCTTAAAATCGAGATGATTCTCAATCGTAATCGGTATCCAGATCAGAGAGTAATCCTCTATGGCACGTGACCTCATAGGTTCGAACCTAAACGGTAGCACTGGAACGATTCTAGTACCAGCATAGGAAACCATCTAGCAATGGGTCCCGGCATCCAGATAGGTCGAAGATGTGGGAGCAAACTATCGAACCTCTGGCATATGGTTACCGTATAATTCATCCCTTTGACCTCTAATGCTCAGGGCGACTGAGATTGGGCTGCCAACCCAGACTGAGTCAGTCGACTACGTGTCTCAACCTTGCAAGCCAAGTGACTCTTCACTAGGACTACCCCGGCCGCGGATTTGATAAATTAAGATATTGCGAGACATTCAATCCAAACTGTTTGGACAGGTCAATTCCATCTTGGTCTATCACTGCTCCACAAGTACTTGCCTATACCCAGAAACCTTTCGTCACCGGATTAAAAAACCGGGTAGTCCGGCACCAAAGCACAGGGAGTTGCTTGCAAGCTACCGTGATGACCTCAGGTCAGAGGGACATATATACCCATATCCAATCGTGAGTATCCTTTTGGCAGAAAGGGGCTGCACGGAGTCACGTTCAATAAGATATCACATATCCCACTTGCAGTTCACATCAGTGTCAGCACACTCATTTGGTCAAGAGGACAACTAAACGATGTGAACTACAACATCCTATACTTGATATATTATCGTCCAGTACAATATATCGTTTGGTTGTGAACAGGGTTTAAGGACCACTCGATACATCCTCTCTATATCGAAGTCAGTGTAGTCCTAAGGACTTCATCACATGGTAAGAGTTCATTTCAGGAAAATTTAATATGTGATGAGCTGCCAAAAATATATTTATTAATTCAAAGAAAAAGTACAATACTGAGCTCAACCGCCTACAACCCAGGCGATTGGCTTTGGGACACAATTCCCAACAACTCCCACTTGTACTAAAGCCAATCAGAAGAGTATCTAATACCCATTTCCTATTTACAATAGTCTAACTGTTTTATTCCGAGGGCTTTAGTGAAGGGGTCGACCAAATTTTCTTTTTCATCGATCTTCAAAAGATTGATGTCGCCTCGTTCCACGATTTCTCGTACGAGGTGGTAGCGCCGCAGAATGTGCTTGGTGCGGTGATGAGCTTTAGGCTCCTTAGCTTGAGCAATGGCTCCAGTGCTGTCACAATACACCGGAACAGGACCATCTAGGGAAGGTGCCACCCCTAGCTCTCCAAGGAACTTCCGCAACCACACAGCTTCCTTTGCTGCATCTGATGTTGCAAT
This sequence comes from Areca catechu, assembly GCA_021397845.1. Lineage (NCBI taxonomy): Eukaryota > Viridiplantae > Streptophyta > Magnoliopsida > Arecales > Arecaceae > Areca > Areca catechu. The sequence continues at coordinate 136,953,320 of CM038053.1, read as the reverse complement.
GTATTCTGCTTCGCATACCGAGTCTGCAACAGTTGCCTGCTTGGAACTTTTCCAGCAGATCGCTCCTCCAATCAGGGTAAATACAAACCCTGACACACTCTTGCTATCATCTCTATCTGACTAGAAACTGGAGTCAGAGTACCCCACAAGTTTCAAGTCAGGTTCTCCATAAATCAGCCATTGATCTTTAGTATTTCTCAAATACTTAAGGATGGACTTAACCACCTTCCAATGCGCCTCACCTGGGTCAGACTGGTATCTACTCACTACTCCTAGTGAGTATGCTATGTCTGGTCTAGTACAAGTCATAGCATACATGATAGAGCCTACTGCAGAAGCATAAGGAACTCTACTCATGTGCTTTCTTTCCTCAGGAGTTGTTGCACAATCCTTCTTGAAAAAGTAATTCCAGAACCTATCGGGAGATAGCCTTTCTTGGAATTTTCCATGCTGAACCGTTTCAGCATGGTGTCAATGTACATAGACTGGGACAATCCCAAAAGCTTCTTAGATCTATCTCTATAGATCTTCATACCTAGTATGTAAGAAGCTTCACCCGAGTCCTTCATGGAGAACTGAGATGATAACCAGACCTTTATTCCTTGTAATGCTGCGACATCATTCTCGATTAAGAGAATGTCGTCAACATACAGTACTAGGAATACAATCACAGAACCATTAACCCATTTATAGATGCATGGTTCTTCTCCGTTCCTAACGAAGCCGTACGATTTGATACATCTATCAAACCGTAAGTTCCAACTTCGAGATGCTTGCTTGAGTCCATAGATGGACCTCTGCAACTTGCATACTTTTGATTCATCTGTGGATGTGAACCCTTCAAGCTGTATCATATACACCTCCTCTTCTAGCTTCCCATTTAGGAAAAAGGTTCGGACATCCATCTGCCAGATCTCGTAATCAAAATATGCTGCCAAAGCAAGCATGATCTGAATGGACTTGAGCATTGGTTGATCGCTGACGATACCCCTTGGCAACCAGACGGGCTTTGTAGGTCTCTACCTTCCCATCTGCGCCCCTTTTCCTCTTAAAGATCAATTTACACCCAATGGGTTTTATCCCTTCAGGCGGATCAACCAATGTCCATATATTTTTGATTTCCATGGACTCCATTTCGGATCGCATGGCTCCAAGCCATGCCTCAGAGTCAGATCTCTGAAGAGCATCCATATAGGTGATCGGATCCTCATTGTTTTCATCAAGCTCAATGGGATTACCGTCCCGGACCAAGAAACTGTAGTATCTGTCCGGCTGACGCGGTATTCTACCTGATCTCCTAATGGGTTCTGGGTGTGATTCAATCACAGCCGGTTCTACGATGTCCTTAGAGTGTGCAGGTTCTTCTATTGGATGAACTTCATCAAGTTCAATCTTAGAAGCTATAGTTCCTTCTCCAAGGAACTCCTTTTCAAAAAAGATATCTCTAAGAGCAACGAACACCTTTTGTTCATTCTCCAAGTAGAAGAAATACCCTTTGGTTTCCTTAGGATAACCAATGAATAAACACCGATCAGACCTAGAACCAAGTTTGTCTGAATCTAAACGCTTTACGTAAGCTGGACAACCCCAGACCCGAAGGTGTGAGATTGAGGGTTTACATCCATTCCACATCTTATATGGAGTGGAGATAACAGACTTACTTGGAACATTATTTAATAAGTAACAGGCTGTCTGAAGCGCATATCCCTAAAAGGATAGCGGCAGAGTTGTAAAGCCCATCATGGATCGAACCATGTCCAACAAGGTTCAACTGTGGTGTTCTTGGAGGAGTCCACTGAGAGAAAATTCCATTCTCCTCAAGATATGTCAAAAATTTACCAGATAAGTATTCACCACCTCGATCAGATCGAAGGGTTTTAATACTTTTTCCAGTTTGCTTTTCTACTTCATTACGGTATTGTTTGAACATTTCAAACGACTCAGACTTATGTCTCATTAAAAAGATATAACCGAACCTTGAAAAGTCATCTGTAAAAGTAATGAGATATTTGTATCCTACTCTGGTACTAACTGTCATCGATCCACATACATCAGTATGTATGAGACTTAGAAGTTCTGTAGCTTGTTCACCTTTTGCAATAAAAGGTGACTTGGTCATTTTACCAAGTAAACAGGATTCACAAGTGGGTAGTGATTCAGAATCACTGACCTCGAGGAGTCCATCTCCTCGCATCTTATTTATCCTATTTTGGTTAATATGACCTAGCCTACAGTGCCAAAGATACAAATCGTTGACATTATCTAACCATGGACGTTTGCTAGAAGTGTACATTACACTAACAGGCCTTGATAGTACATATATGCCATTATTTAATCTAGCTTTCATTATAACAGAGTTATTCGAAATAACATTGCAAAAATCTCCTTTTATTGATAGTTCAAAACCACAATTGGCCAAAACGCCTATAGAGATTATGCTCATAATAAAACTAGGACAATAGTGATAGTCGACTAGTTCGACAGTACAAGACTCAAAGACAAGACGCAGGACTCTGACCTCCAGTACTGGAACACGATTTCCATTCCCGACGCTCAAAAACTATTCTCCATCTTCAAATCTTCTGCTAACTTGAAGTCCCTGTAATGAATTACAAACATGAATTGGACTACCAGTATCCAATACCCAGTTAGCAGTATCAACAATTGAGTAATTGCAAGGTTTTATCATATAAATACCTTGTTCAGCAGACTTCTGCTTCCTCGGCCTGTTCGGATCAAGGGACGCAATATAAAGAGGACAGTTCCTCTTCCAGTGTCCCTTCTTCTTGCAGTAGAAATATTCTGCAGAAGAATGATCAGCCTTGTACTTCCTGGTCTGACTAGGGCCAGGAGCATTCTGCACCTTCTTTTCCTTCTTATTCATTTTCTTCTTCCCTTTCTTAAAGGGACGACGACCTCTACTTCCTCCCACTAAATTCACCACCCCCTTATTCAGTTGGTGGTCTTTCTCGAAAGTCTGCAGCAACCTCAAAAGACCATGGTAGTTAACTGCAGGCTTGTTCATTCTATAATGATCGAGAAAATCAAGATAGGAGGAGGGAAGAAAATTCAAGATCGCATCCTTACCGAGCTGCTCATGCAAGGGGCATCTGAGTTTGCCCAGTTTTTCAATTAGCTCGATCATGTACAATACATGATCAGTGACTGAACCACCATTCGGCATCTTGGAGTTGTAGATGGCACAAGGTACTTTGTACCATTCTACATCATCCGGGGTGCCGAAGGATTCCATCAACTTTTGAAGGATTTCATCAGGTTGGGCCTCCTCGAATTTGCGACTGAACTCGTCGTTCATCACCGCTAACATAATGCATCGGACAGTAGTCCGATCAGAGACCCACTTCAGATAAGCATCTCTGACGGCACTCCGTGCATTAGCAAGAGAGATTTCAGGAGCCGGATCTGTTATCACATATAGAATCCATTCATGCTCCAGAACGATTCTCAATCTTCGATAACAACTATCGAAGTTGTGACCCTTTAACTTCTCGTTAATGAGAAGTGACCGGAGCGATAAATTAGAAGACATCTGAAAAGAAAATAAGACCAAATTAGTGTATGAAGTAATAATTTAACCAAAAGACCTGGACTTTAATCTAAAGGTTTCTCCCGCTAATTTTTCAGATTGGTAGCCTCTATCTCCAATCCGTGAAAACACTTTTTCAAGTGGATACTGAAATCCAATAGGCCTCGCATGAGCCCGACTATGGCCAGCTCACCCATACGAGCCTAAAGGTAGGTTCGTAAACCAATTGTTTCCTTAAACAATTTTCAGTATTTTATTTTTACCAAGAGAACATCCCAATTGGCCTAGGGGCCTCCTATTGCGGGTCTCTGGTTAGGTCCAACCATTAAAATGACAAATCCAATGCTTCCAGCTAACTAAAGACCAAGCCCGACTATGGCTGGCCCACCTGGTCCCGTTAAGGAGGTTGCACTGAACCATCATCAATTAGATAGAAATTCCAGTCGCCGGATGTACACCCGTTCTATGGAACTGCCGATGCACACCAAGCTAGTGGACACATTTCTATCCAACTTAATGGGAGGCTAAGACACTGTCAACTCCTTGACTTAGTCTTTTTAAGGACCTAATAATTTTAGAGGATTTTTAATTATGACAGAAGAAAAGACAAGGACATGGATCATCCTCCCACTGAATCAATCAGATTCCAGGAGGGTTGAAATAAATCAACAAATGATCCATGGGCACCTATAGATCAGTCAGACCGATCAACCTGGGTGACATGGGTTAACTCGAGTCATTGAGCTTTTCCAATCAGTTCTGGTCGACTCGACTAGCGAGGTAGGTGAGATCATGGGTGAGTATCCGCCATTAACCATCTTTCCTAGACACCAACCAAGTTGGCCAGGAAAGAGGTAGCCTCATACAACCATGATCACACTGCCAAACCTACCTTGACACCAGTCGATTTACCAGACTCGATCAGACTAGCCTAAAGACTCGGGCGTCCACTGAGCCACTAATTGGATCCATTTTAGATGAACGGATCAACTAATCTAACTATTAGATAGTTCTAAAGAAGGGCCTTAAACAACTTTTGTTTAATCTTCTTGTTATCCGGTTTAACTAAACTTAAGTCTAACCTACTTATGGACCCAATTAGACAGCTAACCCAATTAACCCAATTGGCTTATTTAAATGACATTAGACTTCATAAACCCTAAAATAACTTGTCATTTAATTAATCATACAATTCAAAATTGTTTGTATATAAGCCAATCATTTTAATTAAAACAGTTTTAATTAAAAACATGTAAAACTCCTTTTACATATCCATTGATGCATCATATCTAGATTACATGTAATGTTTATTCTTTTATAAACATTACATTGCCCAAAAGAAAAATATCAGACATGCCAAACATGTATTTGAATTAAAACAATTTTAATTCCAAGATTTTCTTAAAGGATCCTTTTGAAGAGGCCAACACAGACAATCCGCATCATGTCAATGACACACGGTCATGGTGAAGGTCTCAACTAGGTTCCTAAAAGTACTCTCTAATCATACCTTATGATTTACGATACAATAGATTAAACATTTTAATTAACTATACATGCAATCAAGAAATCCTACACCTGAACATGGCTCTGATACCACTGAAAGATAACTGCGCGGGTGTTGTAGGTGCGTACACTAAGCATGCAACAGTAGGGAGCAGGTATGTATTTTAAAACTATTTTAAAATAACAGCGGAAACTACGTACTCCGCACAGGATCTAACATATTCTGGATGCATGTATAGGCAAAACTAGGCATGAACAAGGGCATGTAATATTTATAAACAATTATATAAACCTAGATCTAGGCATGCATGAGAAATAAAACTAGAAATAATTACCTTATTCCTGCTGGAATAACTCTAGGATATCTGCTGGAATTGCTGGGATAACAAGAATAAATTTATTCCTGTCTTCTTCTTCTTCCAGCACGTTGAAATGCTATTTTCTTTTCCTCCAAAACTGCAGCAAACCAAAACAAAAATGGCCAATCTCTTGGTCTCTTCCTTCACCGATGGCAAGGGAGTGGCTTGAAGGAACTAGCTTCAAAAAAGAGCTTGAGGATCGATCAACCAACGACCTCTTCCTCTCTACCAGGTGCTGCAAAGAAAATCTGCAACCACAAAAATAGTGCAAAGCAAAACAGCAGCAATGGAAGATCGACTGGCTCCCAGGTGCTCAAGCGAACACCCTCTAGAGGAGGGACACGCCTGGGGCTCCTCTGATCTGACCTCTCGCGTGATGCTAGTCACCGGAATGCCTTAGAATGGTGGGAGGAAGAGCAAGAACAGAATGCTCTGTTCTGAAATTGGTTTTCTCCAAAACTGATTTCTTCTTCCTCCGATTGAGCAGAAATTAGAACACGGAATCAAGGAGTTTTCTCTCCCAAACTCTCACCAAAACCCAGACCTCAAAATCACTGGTGGAAGGGTAGTGGAAGTTCTCCAAGGAAGAAGCACGAAGAACAAGTTCTCAACCTCTCAAAAGGAAGAACTCCCTTGATTGTTTCCTCTCTTCTCACGGTGAAAAAAAACTGGCTGCTGAAACAGGGCTGCTGTGGGTTTATAAATAGAACAGCAGGGAAGATAACGGAGAGACAGGGAGAGGAAGAGAACTCGGCTGCGTTTCACCCATTAAACCAGCAATAAACAAAGGAGGAATGGCAGTGGGTGGAAGGAGAGGAAGGGACAACGCCCAGCGACCATTGGCCTTCTTCGGACGCATGGTTTTTCTCCCATTGTTTTATCGTGTAAAACGGTCCAAGTGGAGAAAAACCATCGGTTCAAAACTGGTCCAACCAAAACCGGTCAACCCCTTTTTAAACCTCTTAGTTCAATCCAATTGAACCGGTTCAAACCCAATTAAGATTGGTTCAAGGGATTAAAATTAGTTCACAACCAATTGAAGGCCGAAACGAGCTCCGAATCAGTTCAAAACTGATTCAGAAAAAACCTGGTGCAATCCTGGTCAGCCCGGAATAATTTTTGGTTGACACAGACAAGGACAAGTCGGGGAAAAGAGTGCTCAAAAAATATCGTGACCTTAAAATCGAGACAATTCTCAATCGTAATCGGTATCCGGATCATCGAGTAATCCTTTGTGGCATGTGACCTCATAGGTTCGAACCTAAACGGTAGCGCTGGAACAATTCTAGTACCAGCACAAGAAACCATCTAGCAATGGATCCCGGCGTACGGATAGGTCGAAGATGCGGGAGCAAACTATCGAACCTCTGGTATATGGTTACCGTATAATTCATCCCTTTGACCTCTAATGCTCAGGACGACTGAGATTGGGTTGCCAACCCAAACTGAGTCAATCGACTACGTGTCTCAACCTTGCAAGCCAAGTGACTCTTCACTAGGACTTCCCCGGTCGTGGATTTGCTAAATTGAGATACTGCGAGACATTCAATCCAAACTATTTTGACAGGTCAATTTCATATTGGTCCATCACTACTCCACAAGTACTTACCTGTACCCAGAAACCATCCGTCATCGAATTAAAAATCCGGGTAGTCCGGCACCAAAGCACAGGGAGTTGCTTGCAAGCTACCGTGATGACCTCAGGTCGGAGGGACACATATACCCATATCCAATCGTGAGTATCTCTTTGGCAGAAAGGGGCTGCACGGAGTCACGTTCAATAAGATATCACATATCCCACTTGCAGATCACATCAGTGTCACCACACTCATTTGGTCAAGAGGACAACCAAACGATGTGAACTACAACAACCTATACTTGATATATTGCCGTCCAGTATAATATATCCTTTGGTTATAAAGAGGATTTAAGGACCACTCGATACATCCTCTCTGTATCGAAGTCAGTGTAATCCTAAGAACTTCATCACATGGAAAGAGTTCATTTCAGAAAAATTTAATATGTGATGAGCTGCCAAAAATATATTTTATTAATTCAAAGAAAAATTACAATACTGAGCTCAACCGCCTACAACCTAGGCGATTGGCTTTGGAACACAATTCCCAACAAAAACTATTTTCATCTAATTTATTTCTAAATATCCATTTAGTGCCAATAATTGAAATATTAGATGGTCTTTCTACAAGTGTCCAAACATTATTTCTGTTAAATTGTATTAGTTTTTCTTGCATAGCATTGATCCAATTAGAGTCTTTTTCAGCTTCTTCAAAATATTTAGGTTCTACTTGAGATACAAAGGCTATATAATCACATTTATTTCTAATAGAAGCTCGAGTTCTTACCCCTTTAGGTTGATCACCTAAGATTAATTCCTTAGGGTGTCCATGAGCATACCTCCACTCCTTAGGTAGATCATGATGCACTGGAATGTCATCTTCTTTCTCACCCTTGTCTTGATTTTCTTCATTTGGTTGAGCTTGATCACCCAATGTCAGCTTCTGAAGTTTGTCAGCACCTGCATAATCATCAGATGTGTCCTCTTTTCTTGGGATTTGTTGGCAGATTCCTCAAATACAACATGTACTAACTCTTCTACAACTAAAGTTCATTTGTTGAATACTTTGTATGCCCTGCTTGATATAGAGTATCATAAGAAGATACCTTCATCAGACTTGGCATCGAACTTCCCTAGATGATCTTTTCCATTATTCAAAATAAATCATTTACAACCAAAAACTCAAAAATATTTCAAAGTTGGTTTTCTTTGGTTCCAAAGCTCATATAGAGCTTTATTTAAAATATGATGTATCAAAACTCAATTCAAAATATAACAGGCTGTATTTATAGCTTCAACCAAAAAATACCTTGGCAAATTATTTTCACAAAGCATAGTGTGTGCCATTTCTTCTAAAATATGATTTTTCCTTTCTACTACCCCATTCTGCTGAGGTGTCCTAGGTGCAGAGAAATTGTGTTCTATCCCTTTTTCATTACAAAAGTTTTCAAAATCTTGATTTTCAAATTCGGTTCTATTATCACTATGGATACAAACGACTGAAACACCTTTTTCGTTTGAAACTTTTCTATAAAACTTTATGAATATGAAAAATAATTCATCTTTTTGTGCTAAAAAGAAAATCCAAGTAAATCTCAAAAAATCATCCACAATAACTAATCTATATCTCTTGCCTCCTAGACTTGATGTTCTAGTATGTCCAAAGAGATCCATATGGAGTAGTTTAAGTGGTCTACTAGTAGTTACAAATCCTTTTGGTTTAAAAGAAGTTTTGATTTGTTTTCCAAATTGAAATACTTGGCAAATTCTATCTTTTTCAAAACCGATTTCAGGTAAATCTCTAACTAAATTCTTTTTGCAAAGTTTTGAAATAAGGTACATACTAGCATGCCCTAACCTTCTATGCCATAACCACTAGTCTCTTCTTTGGTAGAATTCATTGCAACAAGGCATTCTCCATTAGGTAAAGATAGATCATCAAGATCTACAAGATAAATATTTCCATGCCTTTTTCTAATAAATTGTACTCCATTTAAATATGGACTAGAAATCATGCAATATGATGATTTGAAAACTACTTGAAAACCTTTATCGCAAAACTGACTAATACTTAAGAGATTATGCTTTAAACCATCTACTAGAAGTACATTACTAATACTATAAGAAGGAGTTATGTGAACCTTACCAATTCCAATGATTTTATGTTTACAATTATCACCGAAGGTCACACTCCCTCCATTCAAAGCTTCAAGAGAAGTGAATTGCTTCACATCTCCAGTCATGTGCCTTGAGCAACCACTATCAAGGTACCAAATTCGTTTGTTTTCCTTGTTTGCAAGACACACCTGCAATAAGATCAAGCTTTGTTTTTAGGTACCCAAGCTAACTTGGGTCCTTTCAGGTTAGCATTCAAAATGGTTCATTTTGGAACCCACACTTTACCAAAAGACATGATTTTTCTAAAACTGCATTGATATGATTGATGACCTAATCTTTTGCAAGTAAAATAAGTAATACTAAATGATGTAGGTACAAAAAGGTTTTTGAAATACTTTTGTTGCTTTTGTGGTTTATATCCTAAACCTGCCTTGTTGAAAACTGCTCTTTGATTATTTAAAAGTAAATTCAGCTTTTTCTGAACTAAAGATGAACTTATCGACAAGAGGTTTGATTTTCTCAAGTTCATTTTTGTATTTTTCATTTTCAAGTTCCAAATCCTTGTTTTTCTTTAAAAGATCATTGTTAGAAACAACATGTTTGGGCTTTTTAGAACTTCATTTTCCATAGCTAAAGCATTATTTTTCTTTTCCAAAACATCTAGCTTAGTTTTCAAAGAGCTAACATCATTAAGTAAAGAATTGTTTTCTAATGAGAAACTATTAGTATGCTTTTTTAATTTCTTATTTTCAGATAATACTAACTTATAATCATGCATCAATTCTTCAAAAGCACTTCTAAGTTCATCAAAAGTAAAACAACTTCAGAGTCGGAATATACCTCTTCGTTATCCTAATGTGCCATGAATCGGAGATTTGTAATTTCAGTCTGCTCTTCTTCTGAACTGGAGTCTTCACTATCACTCCACATGGTCATCATTGCTTTCTTCCTTAGTTTCTTCCTTGATTTTTTGAGGAGAGGACAATCAAATTTATAATGTCTGGGCTTCTTGCACTCGAAGAATATAGGTACTTCCTTCTCCTTTTTCTTTTCTTTCTCTTTTTCTTTTTTCTTTCCCTTTTCCTTAAATTGAAATTTCTTCTTGTAGGGAAATTTCCTCCTCTTCATGAATCTTCTAAATTTTCGAGCAAGGAGGGCTTCTTCACCTTCTTCTTCTTTATCATCATCGGACTCATCAATTGAGGATTCTTCTTGAACATTTGATTTAAAAGCGATCCCCTTCTTCTTTTTATCCAAGTCCATTGATTTCTGTTTCAAGTTGAGCTCATAGGTCATGAGTGATCCTACTAGCTACTCAAGTGGAAGCTTGTCTACATCTTTTGCCTCTTAAATTGCGGTCACCTTTGGGTCCCACGACGTCGGTAGTGACCTAAGAATTTTATTCACAAGATTAGCATTAGATATGACTTTACTAAGACTCCTCATAGCATTTACAATATTTGTAAAACGTGTGTATATATTAGTAATAGATTCATTTGGTTCCATTCGGAACATCTCATATGTGTGCACTAACATATTGACCTTAGTGTTCTTTACTTGATCGATACCCTCATGGATAACTTCAAGTGTGTCCCATATTTTTTTGGCGGACACGCATGTAGATATCCTATTGAACTCACTAGGATCTAATACACAATACAAGAGATTCATTGCTTTAACATTGATCTCGAATTGTTTAATATCATTTTCATCCCAATCCTCTTCAAGTTTTGAGATGGAAACACCATTAACCACCACCTAAAGAATATGAGGACCCTTATCAACTACTTTCCATAAATTGTAATCTATAGAATGCATATAAATTCTCATCCTAGTTTTTCAATAAGTGTAATTTGCACCATTGAAAAATGGATGTCTGTTTGAAGCTTGTCCTTCAACTACACTAGTACAGTTTGGGTTGCCATAGATCTTTACTCAAGGCGGTAAAGCCTATAAACTGAGAACAAGGCTCTGATACCACTTGTTGCCCAGAGAGCAACCCAAGAGGGGGGGTGAATTGGATCTCTAAAAATTTAAAGCTAAGCTTGATAAAACAAGATATGCAATTCAATTCAACAAGGTACTAAAATTAAAGTGCAATGCTCTAATGTAAAAGTGCAGTGAAAATTAAAAGTAATAAGTGAAATGTAAAGAGCAAGGAGGGAGAGAACAAGCAATCACAAACACAATAATCTATAGTAGTTCGGTGCCAACAATGCACCTACATCCACTCCCCAAGATCTCCTTGGGAATTCACTATAATCCAATGATTATAGTCGATTAGTTTTTTGGGCTCACTAATCAAAACCCGACTTGTTTTTACAAGGCTCACAAGTCACAACCTCAGTTAGTTTTATGGGCTAACCAAGAACCTAATTGGTTTTCATAAGGCTAACCAAAAACCTCCCTTGGTTTTCCGAGCTAACCAAGAACCTTAGTGGTTTTGTGGGCTAACCACCAACCTAATTGGTTTTCAAGGCTTACCAAAAACCTTACTTGATTTTCTAATAGGCTAACCAATAACCTTTACAAGATATAAGATGGAGAAATAAAGAACCAATGTAAGCTTTCAATAAAAAGCAAATAAGTCGATGTAGCTCGATATAGTGTTGCTTTGCTCTTGTTGAAGCCTTTTGAATACCCAAGATTGAATGATCTTCAATGCACTTGATAGCTTTGAATGCTTGGAAGGCTTCCCTTTGCTTGAGAGTGGTTGAGCTTTGAATGAATAGAAGTTAAGGCTCTTCTCTCTTCTTTTCTCTTTAAACTCTTTAAGGATATTCAATACTTATCTTCTTGATTTGATTTGGAGCCTTTATATACCTTTCCAAGCTCCCAAAACCGAAATCTAGCCGTTATACTTGAAAAACTAGCCATTGGAGGGCATTTGGGAGAGTTCTGCGCTTAAAAAAACTAGCCGTTACTATTGTCAAAACTTCATGTGTCGACACTTTCTCTTCATGTGTCGACACTTCCTCTTCATGTGTCAACACATTAGGTCGACACATGTTCTTCTTGAGTCAATACAAGTTCAAAATATTCCATTCAGATTCTCTAGAAAAAATCAGTTGAGTCGACACATTCTCGGTTGAGTCGACACATTGAGTCGATACATAAAGTCCGTGTGTCGACACATCAATTGTTCCTTCAACTTTTGCAAGTTCTGTGGCTTGAAATTATCAAGCGATGTGTTGATCCATGTGTTGACATCTTGAGTCGACACATAAGGTCCATGTGTCAACATATCATCCGTGCCATTTGAAATTTTGCTACGTACCGGCCTGAGTCGACACACCATCTTCATGTGTCGACACATCATGTCATGTGTAGACACCTTGAGTCGACACATCATCAAAGAATGTGCAGAAATTGCTGAACTTGTGCTGGAACATGTTTCCATTTGCCTTAAATTCAATAATTTCTTTGAGTGTCCGAGTCTTGTTTTTTGCAATCATTCCATTCAAACTTGGTTCTTCAACACAATCGAGCTTCTTTAGATTTTGTGAGCATCCTTTCAATGAAAACACACTTAAAGTAAATCATTAGTCCTCAAATTATACTTAACTATTTTGCTTATCATCAAAATCAATTAGTGGAGTCAACACCTTTGATGCCCTGCAATGTCATCAAATGAAGTTGAACCCAACCAAGTGCGCCTTTGGAGTGATGTCAGGAAAGTTCCTGGGATTCCTTGTCACCAAATGAGGAATAGAGGCCAATCCAAAAAAAATTCAAGCAATCCAAGATATGAGGCATCCCTCTAATAAAAAAGAGGTACAATAGCTGACTGGGAGGATTGCCTCGTTAAGCCAATTCATTTCTTGATCGATCGAAAGATGTCTTCCTTTCTTCAAAGCCCTATGCCAAACAAGGGGCTTCGAATAGTCAGACAACTACCAGATTGCCTTTGAAGAGTTGAAGAAATACTTGAGGAGTCCTCCTCTACTCTCAAAACCTCAAGAAGGTGAAATTCTCTACCTATATCTCTTCACTTTGAATGAGGCCATCAGCTCCGTACTTGTCAGAAAAGAAGCCAACAACATACAGAAGCCGATATACTACACTAGTAAAGTGCTACATGAGGCCGAAGTAAAGTATCCAAAAGTGCAGAAGCTCATATATTCATTGGTCATCATAGCGAAATGCCTATGACCCTACTTTCAGTCCCATTCCATCATGGTTTTGATGGATCAACCATTGAAGGCCATCCTCTGATGCCCCGACATTTCAGGAAAGATACCTAAGTGGGCCATCAAACTGGATGAATTCGATATCATATTTCAACCCAGATTAACTATGAAAGCCCAGGTATTGGCCAATTTCCTTGCTGAGTGCACCTGGAACTATGAAGACAATCATCAGATGATCGATGAAGGAGAGATAGTCGAAGAAGATTCAAAATCCACTTGGGTACTCCATGTGGATGGAGCATCCAGTTCTGCTGGTTGTGGAGTCGAACTTATACTTTCCTACCCTGAAGGACAAACTATGGAGTACCCCTCCATTTCTTTTTCCAAGCTTCAAACAACCAAGTAGAATATAAAGCCCTCCTAACAGGACTCAAAATTATCAAAGAATTGGAAATTTGGAAGATCAAGGTCTTCTCAGATTCTTATCTGGTGGTAAATCAAGTAAAAGGCAAGTTTGAAGCCTGAGACATAATCATGATCAAGTACTTAGAAAAGGTATGAGATCTAATAACCCGATTGTAATTTTTTGAAATATCCCATGTCCCATAGACAGAAAACTCTCAAGCCGATGCCCTCTCCCGACTGGCCACCACTGCTTCTGACTTCCTTAGTCGGACATTTATAGAGTACCTAGAAGATTCCAATATATCAGAGAAAGCCTCAGAGGTGCATCAGATTAAGCACGAACCTTGCTAAATAGACCATATCTTCAAGTACCTAAGTCAAGGAATATTGCCAGGAGACAAGGCCAAAACCAAGAAAATATGCTGGATGGCTTCTCAATATGTCATTTTGGATGGAGTACTCTACAAAAGATCTTTTACACAGCCCATGTTGAAGTGCTTAGGTTCATCGAATGTTGACTACACCCTAAGGGAAGTACATGAAGGTATATGTGGAGATCATCTAGGGGACATGTCTTTAGCCTACAAAATTATATGCCAAGGTTATTATTGGTCGACCATCTAGAAAGATGCAATTGATTATATCAGAAGATGTAACCAATGTCAGAGATACTCCAACATCCAAAGATGCACCATGAGTCAACTAGCTTAATTGATAACTCCATGGTTATTTGCTCAGTGGAGAATGGACATTCTTGGCCTATTCCCTCTATCCTCTGGTCAATGAAAACTTTTTATTGTAGCCATTGATTACTTTACCAAGTAGGTCGAGGCCAAACCCTTAGCGCATATACTAAAGAAAAGGTCAAGAACTTTGTCAGGAATTTCATAATCTTCCAATTTGGAATTCCTCACACCATCAATACCGACAACAAAAGGCAATTTAATGACCAAAAATTTAGAGATTTTTATACTCAATATCATATCCTCCATAAGTTAACCTCCGTCGGGCATCTTCAATCCAATGAAGAAGCCGAGGTAACCAATCAGATGATTTTTCATGATCTGAAGACCAAACTGAATGATACTAAGGGGCTCTGGGCCAAAAACTAAACTCAGTCCTTTGGGCATATTGGATGACCTCCAGAATGGCTACATGAGAATTCCCATTTAATCTAGCATATGGTAGTGAGGCAGTCCTTCCAGTGGAAGTCACATTGCAATCCTTAAGAATTGATCACTTCACAAAGCCTAAAGATTTAGAATACTGCAGAGCGGACCTAGATCTACTCCAAGGTACCAGACTTCAAGCACAAATAAAGATGGCCATGTACCAAAAAAAGGTTGCCAAATACTACAACTCCTGGGTTAAAGCATGAACCTTTCAATCTAGAGACTTATATTGCGAAGATCCGAAGTATCCAAGTCAACGGAACAAGGAAAGATTTTCCCTAATTAGGAAGGACCTCATCGAATCATTGAGGTCGTACACCTCGAAACCTACCGACTTAAAGCTTTGGATGGTTACTAACTATCTTGACCTTGGAATATAGAGAATATTTGCAAATATTATCAAAAAAATCCTCCTTTTTATATTCTCACCAAAGTGCTTAAACTAAGTAGGCCTAACCAACCTACTCCGTCGATATGTTCCACAAGCACAAAGGTTGGCCTGACCAGTCTACCTTATCGGTATGTCCGACGAGTACAAAGGCAGGCCTGACCAACTTACCTTATCGATATGATCGACAAGTATAAGAGAGGGCCTAACCAACCTACTCTATCAGTATGTCCAACAAATGTGCAAGTGTGCCTAATCCACCTACTATATTAGCAAAACCAATAGATATACAATTGGGCTCATCAGCCTACCATATCAACAAAATTGATCATGAAAAATGAAGAATCGAACCAAACTACTGCACCAAAACTATATCACTTTACAGGAAAAGGTACCCCTATGTCGCCAAGCTATCATACCGAAGACTGCATACTTAAGGAATTTTTTCAAGTGGAAGCTAAAGAATATCTGATGACTCTACACTTAGAAAATTTTTCAAAGCATTCATCACAAGAGACATAGGTTGAGGAAAGATAAACTATTTTATTTACTTTCAAAAAATTCTTTATATTGTTTCCTCTTTACAAAAAAGAAAAATAAAGAAAAAGTACAGGATCACTCATCAATAGCTAGAGCAGTGTCAGAATCGGCCATAATTAGGGTCTCGTCGGACTACCTTGTGACCTCTTCAGCTTGGGACTGCATCATATGCTCTTCAACATCATATAACTATATCTCAAAGACATCAAGGCCAGGATGGATCTTGAGAACTTCCTCAAGGTAGTCAGAGAATCCCAACCTCTAGGTAACTATTCCGGCCTTAGTTATTTCATCCTTAAAGCCTGAAGACTTCTTATAGTCCTTGATAGCTCAGATGGCCTGCTCCTTCACCGACTCCATCTCTTTGGTAGCCTTGTCGGCCTTCTTCAAAGCCTCTTCAGCTTTCTTCTGGTTATCCTTGGCTATCTATTCGGAGTGGATCTTTTTTTTCTTTTTCCTTAGCTTCACCTCCTGTTTTGCTATCTTGGCTTGGGCCTTCTTCAGGTCAGCTCCCAGAGATTGAACAATGGTGGTGCTCCGGTTCAGTTTTTCTTCCATAGCTGATCTAAATTCTTCGACCACCTCCTTTTCGGCTTTCACCATCTCCAATTCTTGGTGAAGGCCTCTACTAAGATCTGTGAACCCTAATATGCCTTTCTTTATCAGGGTCACTTCATGAATAAGCTGTAGCATGCAAATAAAAAAGTTAGTTATATTCTTTATAACCTCAAGAAAGAAGAAATAAAAGGAGGATCCCTTACCTTTAAGATGTTGGGGTACAGTGAGTCGGCAATCTTATCTAGCCGATGATTCTTGGTGACCTCTCAGTCCCTCGAGAGGATAGTGGACTTGATCAGCTTCTTGGCCAAATCGGGATTTTCTAGTCCACTCCCATCAAAGTAGACTGTGAAGTCTGCTTCATATTCCCCCTCAGGGGTATGGTTTCTCTCTAAACCCTCCTCTGCTTGGTGAGCTTTGCCCTTATCTTGATGAGGAGGCCGAGGTGATGACACATCAGTGGTCGAAGTTAGCATCGGCTATCCCGAAGCCTGAGCTAGTGTAGTAGCTTTGGAGCAGAGTTTAGTTAGAGGGATGTCATCATCGTCGGACATTGTCCTTGATATCACAGGAGTGCTCCCTGTGGCTGGGGAAACAGTGGCTTCATCAACCTAAGCTTTCTTCGTGCCCTCCGACTTTGTTGAAGGGGCTGGTGCAGGCCTCTTACAAGTGGCCTAATGAAGCTTTCCAAAGTCTGGCTTCATCTTTTTATCTATGAAATGAAAGGATGATGGTGGTCAGTTGACAGATAATATAAGAAGAGGACAAAATAGAAGATATGTCTTATGGAGTGTACCTAAGGATGAAGACATACTGATCTGAGCGAGGTGCAAGTTATGTTCGCTCAGCAACTCCTTTATCGAAGGAACCTCAAATCCTGAGAGCCTATCAAAGTCCTCCTGGTCAGCCTTCAAAATCTTCTTTTCGTCATTGGAAATCAAACAAGGTTCTCTCCACTCAGTGTTAAAACCCCAAGGATAGGCAAGAATTAGAAAGAAGAAATAAGGCTTCCATCCATGGATAGTAGATGGCAATTTTGTGACAAACTTTTGACCAGGGCGAGGGCTGATGACCCACCACCCTTGGCCATGAAAGTCCTTCTTCAACATGAAGAAGGAAGTGAACAGAGAGGTCCTTGGCTCTATGTTCAACTCATGATAAAGGACCAAGAAGGCATAGATGACCCGAATGCTATTCTGAATCAGCTATGCTGAGACTATATGATACAAATTAAAGATTTTTACAGAAGAGTGATGCAAAGGGAATCGAAAACTAGCCTTCGGGTGATCTTCGTACACCGATATGATACCAGGAGGAGATCGATTTACCCTTTTCTCGTAATGAGGGACCATTAATGAAAGAATCTCAAGGATTTTGTAACAATCCTACAAGGAAGCTAACCTAGAGAAGGACATAGTACTCTCAATGAAGTCGGCCTTAGTTCGGCACCCCTTTTCCTAAAAGGATCTACAGTGCTAGAGGAGTCACCCTCTCCCCTACTAGCCAGAAGCCCGTCGATGGTGGGAACTCTTACAGACCTAACCATAGATGAAAAAGGAAGAGATCTCTAACCTGAGAAGGATGAAAAAATCTGGAAGAACAAGGACTTGAAGTTGAAGCAGAGATGAAGACCTCTTCAAAAGAACTGAGAGCTGGAAGATCCATCCTAAGAGGGACAAACCCTTTATATAATCAATGGTGATGGCCTTGATATCTCCTTCAAATAGTGTGAAGCACTTCTAATCATGCCACGTGCACCTAGGCCGATCGTGGGTATAGATTAATAAGAGACAGAAGCCAACTCGATGGAAGAAAAACCAGCTTGTCAGCCTTGATCCATGAAGATTTGATTGGTGATCAGGATGAAATTGTCATTTAGCACCGAATGACTGAGATGATGCCACATTTTACAATCCAAGCTGGAGATGAAGAGTCACCCTGAGTATCGAAATGAAAAGAGTCGACGTGATCCTTAAATCCATGCCAACTTATTTGATGCCAATGAGAACCTAACATCTGTCCAAAGCATGATATTTAAAATAAAAGATAGTTAATATGGCCAACCAGGCTTGAGATTTGCCATCATTAGCAGTCTTCTCCTTTTCTAAAGGAAGACAAAAAATTAATACTCCCATCTTTCAAAGCAATAATTTATCTTGAAATTGAGAGTGGGGGCAAGTATTACGGTAAACCAGATCAGAGAATAAATTAACCCATCTGGACTGGGCGACCTCGTAGCTAGAAGACCAACACGACATGAGGATAGATTAGCACAGCATTTCAATCGACAATAATATATGACCTATGGTCGGCCATCAACATGCTCCGGAATAATTGGTCGACTTGCCGACGGGCCTTAAGTCAAAGTGGATTGGCTGACTTGCAATCGGCCAATCCACTTCAGCTTAAGGCCCGTCAACTTTAGGCCCATCAAGAATAAGCTTGGTTGTTATAACCAACAAACTATATAACTGATAACCATTGCATCAATAAAAACCAAGATGAATAACTACCAATAGTAACTACAATTAGTTGAGGGAAGGTTATCTTAATTAACTTCCGTAACAACAATCAGTTACAAGAAAGCTTAACCACTTTCAGTTGGATCAAGGCTTATAAAAAGAGGTAAGAGGGGATCTCTAAGGTTAGCAAGTCTAAGGCTATCCTAAGCCAAGTCAATTTGATTCATTCCTTTTCCATCTATGCTCACTTTGAACTCTTCATTCTATTGCTCAAACTTTACTAACTTAGGCATCGGAGTGTCCCCCACCGGAGAAATTTTGGTTTGGGGGTTGTCTTGGAAGAACCAAGGTGGTGAACCGGCGATCCAAGCATTCCATCCAATCCATGGAGATCAGCATCAACGAAAGCTTTTGCTGGAAACATTAAATGTGAAGACTTCTAGCTTTTAATTTGCTAGCGGATATTGTCAGATGTTTCCCTTGACCGCGATCTTTGTCTTGGCAATGTAGAGGATTGTCAATACTATGTAACTTGTGCTCTTGTTAATAGTTTTTAGACTCGATTGGCTTGGGTGGTTACTAATTCTAAGCCAACTTTCTTGCTGAATTTGCTAGATATTCTAGCTAATGCCTTGGAAAGGAAGGAGGCTAAGGCAATGACTGTCTATATAGTTTCTCTTATTTGAAGTGCACAAAACAAGCACATATTTTGGCATCAGCATAGTATATGAGAGTGTATGTGGTGTGGGCACCAGGATCTGACAGAAGCTCCTCAACCCTTTGAGGATCTCGGATTAGGGTTTCATCTTGTGGGTTCTGTAATAAGGCTTCAAGCCTAAGTAGTCTAAGTACATTGACCAATGTGGTCAAGTTATGTCTATGAGTCCTGTGTTGAGTCTAGTCCGAGTATGGGCCCAAGCCGGAGTAGTCTTTGAGTCCAGCTCAACTACTATTGGGCCAAGCCTTGAAGGATGACATTTTCAGTCCCGGGGCACCACTTCATCATCCCATGTGGCACCACCTCACCTTGCCAAGTGGGTGGCACAAGTCAAATTTCTTGGACGCCAAAAGGAGACAACATCACTTGATCTTTTCCTCCCTTCCCTCCCCCTATCAAGCCACTTGCTAAAGGAGTCATGGGCGACCAAGGAAAGGTTGAAGATATAGGCTTTGCCCCAAGCCCCATATCATGTTTCTCTCCAAAGATGGGTGGGCAACCAAGGAAAGAAGAAAGACACAAACCTTGCTCCCAGCCCCATATCTTGTTTCTCTCCAAAGAGAGGTGGGCGACCAAGGAAAGAAGAAAGATACAAGCCTTGCATCATGCCTTTTCCCAAAATGAAGATCAGCTTTCCAAGTCCAAGGGCGCCAAGATCCTTCCTCCAAGCCCAGTATCATGCCATGCCCAAATCACAAGCAAGCTTTGGTCGGCCAAGGAGAAGGGATTTCAGAATTTTTTGGGATTTCAGAATTTTTTTTGGCACCTTATCAAGAGAAGAGATGTAATTTTCATTCAAATTTTGAAAGGGTCTTAAGGTGCCTATATAAAGGACCTTACTTCCTCCCTTGTAATGCTAATGTTGATGAATGAAAAGAAAAAGATTTGAGTGCTACTCTTCTTGTTAGTTTCCTTCGTTCCTAAAGAATGTCGATCTTCGTGAGGGAGTGCCTTCGCCTTCGGGCGTCGAGAGGTGTGAGGCCTCAAGTTACCTTCTCTTCCATGCAAACCATCCTCCATCTTCGAGTCCGGATTCCATCGGGATGATCCACCTTGGTGCCCAGCAAGAAGAACACCATCCACCACCAACCTCAACTCTCATTCCTTATCTCTTGTTTTCTTCTTGTTGAATCCTAACTCTTCCCTTGATTACTTGCAGGTCCTCCAGGTGCCACGAACACGAAGTCAGTCTTTCTTGCTTTCAAGACCTTCGGATGAAAAGCCGGTGCATCCGCGAGGTTGAAGGCTCGATCATCCAGGCCGCATCCACGAAGCGAGTGAACTCGGCATCGGGTGCTTCAGAAATTTTAAGGTTTTCCACCCTTACTCTTAAGTTGGTATTGATCCAAGAGCTAAGTCCTACCGGGTTTCTCAATCCCAGGATCCTCTTCCTATCCTGTTTAGGGGCTTACTTGCTAGTTTTAAGTTCTTGTTATTATAGAACCCTAGATCTACTTTTGCTTATCTTCGAGAATCCTTAACCTCTTTTAAAAACCTAAAAGTTAAAAAGAAAAATCACCTGCATCATCCTAGCATCTAGTTAGTCCCGCACTAGTATGTAGGACTTTGCATGTGCTTCTATCATGATCAGTTTCAATAGGTGTTATTATTTTACTCTACAATTACTGGCACTTGGTTAAAGGTTTGGGGCATTCATCAGTAGTTAAATCAGCCTTCTTCAACATCTAGCCTTGTCTCTTTGATGCCCTCTCTCTTTGAAGTGTTGGTGGTAAATTTTGATGGCACCATGAGAGATCATCCAACTATAGCAAGATTTGTAATGAGAAACCATGAAGAGGCCATGCTTTGTGTGGGTAGACAATCTCTATCTCAATTTGTAGTTCCTTATGCAGAACTTGGCGAAGCTTGGCTTGGCCTTCATACACTTACCCCTTATTTTAATCCTCAGGAAATTTGGTTGCAGGGAGATTCAATTGTCGTAGTCACTTGGCTTACTTTCTCCTGGGAGGGCAAAATGAATCATTCCCCTTGGTATCAAGATATTATGATGTGGAGACACTCTTTTAGTAGCTTTAAAGTAGTGGATCAAGTAACTGACCATGCACTAGCAAGTGATTTTTTTTTTCATTTTTGATAGGTGCCTATGCCATTCATTAATACAAAGTAAAAATTATACAATTATAGGAGAATACTAAAAAGGCATATCTGAGATATCCAAAAAAGGCCTGAATAAACAAAATGGCAGCAATAAAGGATAACAGCGGCATCTTGACTTAGCTAGTATGTTGACTAGAAATGCTATTCACATAGCATACCCTAGACATACTTCATGATTACATGCTAATTATTATTTTTGGGGTAGTGTTTTAGCATAATTACATTGAATTTAGTGGCTAGTTATTTATCTCTCTATCATGATGCTAGGATTATAGTATTAGAAATGTATAAAATATTAAGAAGTATATTGTTTAGACAATTCTATATAATATTTGGGATTACTAGAATATTCTACATAATCTTTGGGATTGCTAGTATATTCTGCATGATCTTTGGGATTGCTAGAATATTCTATATGATCCTTGAAATTGGTAGGATCATACCATAATATCCTTATTACCTGTCTGATTTTCTTTTCTTTATCTTTATATAAGGATGTACATATCATGAAGAAATATAAGAAAGAAATCTTCTCCACTTATTTGCTTTTCTTCTTCTCTCTTGTATTTTTTACATAGTATCAGAGCAGGTCATCATTGATCCAATTTTATTTCTTTGATTAGTACTTACAGCAAGTTATTGATGAAATACCTTCTTTGCATGTAGTAGAAGACAAATACTTACTATATCTAATCTTCATCGATCTGAGTTTATTCTTTTGATTATCACTTATAGCAAGTTATTGCTGAAACACATTCTTTGCACGTAGCGAGAGACAAATAGTTACCACATCTCATCTTCATCAATATATTTGACCAAATTGAGTACCATAATTAAATCTATGGTAGATGGTTCATCATTGACCTTAAGTGATGTGCATGACCCGACATCTCCCTATTTCATCTCATCATTAGAGAATCCTAGGAATATCGAGCACCAAGGAGGGACTACCGTAAATGCTACCACACCATCGACTACAAGTAAAATCGCTCCAATATCCAGTCTTTCTCCCATACAATATTGACAACTCATTTTTCTTCTTGGACAAGATAAGACTCAAAGTATCATAAATTTTGTTGGTAAGGCTTTCCTTGATTCTTGTCATCAATCTTGGATTCTTGCGAGTGGTGCTTCTGAATACTTAACATTTTGTAAGTCTTCTCTTCATGATATGAAATTCCTTGATAGTTCATTCTTTGTTAATCTACCTAACGGAGTCAATATGCATGTGCATTCATATGGTGATGTTGCTTTGATCAATGATATTACTTTACACCATACCTTATATGCTCTTAATTTTACATGCAATCTTGTTTCAGTAAGCAAACTTGCTCAAGACCTTAATTATGTCGTTCTCTTCTTTTCTATATTTTCTGCTCTACAGGAGCTTGCTACAAGGAAGCTAATTAGATTGGATGAACTTCGGAATGGTCTTTACTACTTCAAAGGCTTGATAATAAATTCTACACGGGCAAATAAAGTCAATATTTTGGTTGATCTCTGGCATGCTTGGTTAGGACATTGCTCTTACAAGCATTTGAAACTTATCCCCTTTCTTTCAAATACTCATATTGATTTCATAAATAATTATTATGATATTTGTTATTATGCCAAATAGACAAGAAAGCTCTTTTTGTTAAGCATTAATAAATCAACTTCACTATTTGATTTACTGCATCTTGACATATGGGGTCCATATCATACTTCATCACACATAGGAGCTCATTTCTTTCTCACTATTATTGATGATTACATGAGGGCTACTTGGATTTATCTATTATAAAAAATTGTAAGGCATATCAATACTTTATTAATTTTCATATTATGGTCAAAAACTATTTTAATGCCAATATTAAATACACACAATGATAATGCTCAAGAGTTTATAGCTGGATCATTAAATTTATATCTTCTAGAACATGGGATTATATCACAAACTTCTTATATCAGGACACCAGAACAAAATAAGATGGTTGAGCATAAACATCAACATGTATTAAATGTTGCCTGTGCTATAAGATTTCAAGCCAATTTGCCTATATCATTTTGGAGAGAATGTGTTTTAACTACCGTATATTTAATTAACTTGACACCCATACCAAAATTGAAGGGCAAGAGTCCTTATGAACTTTGATTTCACAAACCATCCACCTATGATTATTTGAGAGTTTTTGGTAGCCTATGTTATATGCATAAGATATCTAGTGATAAATTTTAATCTCATTCTCATGCTTGTGTATTTGTTGGATACCCTCTTAGTCAAAAGAGTTATCGTATCTATGATCTAGATAATCATAAAATATTTACTTCACGTGATGATATCTTTCATGAAAACACGTTTTCTTATTCTCAAACACTGCCTTCTTATTTAGCAGTATCTCCTTTTCCACAATTGAATTAGACTAAATATGACATGTCATTCTCTTTAGGAACTAATAATTTAACTCATTTGAACCGTTGTCAAGTTAAAGCAACTTAAGAAGGGGGTGAATTGGGTTTTAAAAATTCTTTTTGATGAATTAAAAAATCAGGTGCTAGTATATTTCCAAGATGTTTATGTGCTCAATAATAATATGCAGCAGAAGTAATGAAGTAAATGTGATGAGGACCTCACTAGCACGAATCCCGGAGCAAGCATGAATCTTGGAGCCGTGCGAATCTTGGAACATATCCAGAATAAATTTAGGATTTATCTTTTATTTGAAATTTGAATTAGGATTTGGTTGGTTATGATTTAGATATGGATAGGCTTATCTTATCCTATCTTGTATTTAAATTTGAATCATTCCTATCTTTTTATCTTGTATTCAAATTCAAATGAGGGTTGGATAGGTCTATAAATATCACCCTCAGTTCTTTGTAAAAAAATAGTTTAGTCAAGTTTTGGGAGAAAGAAATTTGAGTTTTTAAAAGAGTGATTATTCTTGCCTTCGCCTTCGGGTATGGGCGTGATGCCCTAGTTATCCCCCTTCCCATTCTATCTTTTTTATCCCCTTGTGACCTTTGAGATTTATCCTAGCACCTCCAAGTATTGAGGAGGGTGTAATGCCCTAGAGGTGAGAGGTCTCTTCGTTAGGGTGAGTCCCAAAGTCCATGAGTTCCAAACCCTGTCTTCCAGCCCCACTATTCCTTTGCCACCCTTTACCTAAAAAATTCTATAAAAAAATATTATACCCTAATTTTGGTGACTTCTAGGCTCACCAACGATCCTACCCATGTCCCCCATCAATTTTGGTATCAGAGCCTAGAAAATATTAGGGTACCCCAGATTCCCTTCTCTCCCACTAGCCCTCATCGTCCGCGTCCTCCATCTTCCACCCGGTCCAGCACCCCTTGGTCGCCTCCCCATCAGGATCCTCCCTGCTCCCCATCGGCCACAAGTCCCTTTCGCCTGCAACCGGAAACAGCCGATCGCCGTGGCCGAAGCTCATCAGATCAGCGCACCCACAGCAGCAATTTTGCCTTCATCCGCTAGCCTCCCACGGGTGCTCCCTACAATCGATCCCTCGCCATCCCCAAAAAGAAGAAGCCGCGCTCATCCGGTACTAGAACCGCAAGACTTCGACAATGGAGCCATCCTTTCCACCTCGCTCCCTACCCTCTGCGCAGCTGCCCAACTCCTCTGCTCCAAAGCTCCATCGATCCATCATCTTCCCCAAAGCCTACCACTACCCACCATCAAGAAGAAATAGCTACACCCTCTTTCCGCTCCTCCGGGTGGCCTACCCTCACTCCCGGATGTCCCCTAGAGTATAGCACCCTTCCCGGACATCTGCCTTAGCCTGACCCCGTCAACAACCGAAGCTCCATTGGACCTCCTCCCTCCGGATCGCCCCGACACCTTCTTCTCTGGATCGCCCCGACGCCCAGCTCCCCTATTCCACGAAGCCACTGTTCCGCCATCAACAAAGACAGCCCCAGGCTCACCTTCCTCCCGGTCCACCGTCACTCGACCGCCCTTATCCGGTCGTCCCCGAGCTCGGTTCACCTCCCTGCTCCTCGGGCTCACCGCAGCAGTTCCAGGCAACCCCGATGCCGACCTCTTCTCTGGACCACCTTTTCTCGAAGATCTTGCCCGAACACCTCCTTCTGTCCGGTGCAAAGCTCCTATTCCAAGAAGCGTGCAAGAAGAAAATTCGACGATCTACTGTTGAAAGAAGACGGGAATAGCTATTCTCGCTATTCCTGCTATTCTGCACTTATCCCAGCCTTATTCTTGATTGGAGTAAGCCCGTTTATTTTAATTTGGGTTGAGTTTTAAAAAAAAAAAAATCATTCTATAGGTCATGTGCATCCTAGATCCAGCCTAACTCGACGGAGTCAAGTTTTTCCCACCTCAAGGGAATGATGGGGACCTCACCAGCACGAGTCCCGAAGCAAGCACGAATCTTGGAGCCGCGCAAATCTCGAAACATATCCAGAAAAAATTTAGGATTTATCTTTTATTTAAAATTTGAATTAGGATTTGGTTGGTTAGGATTTAGATATGGATAGGCTTATCTTATCCTATCTTGTATTTGAATTTGAATCATTCCTATCTTTTTATCTTGTATTCAAATTCAAATGAGGGTTGGACAGGTCTATAAATACCACCCTCAGTCCTTTGTAAAAAAATAGTTTAGTCAAGTTTTGGGAGAAAAAAATTTGAGTTTTTAGAAGAGTGATTCTTCTTGCCTTCGCCTTTGGGCATGGGCGTGATGCCCTAGTTATCCCCCTTCCCATTCCATCTTTTTTATCCCCTCATGACCTTTGAGATTCATCCTAGCGCCTCCAAGTATCAAGGAGGGTGTAATGCCCTAAAGATGAGAAGTCTCTTCATTAGGGTGAGTCCCAAAGTCCATGAGTTCCAAACCCTATCTTCCAGCCCCACTATTCCTTCGCCACCCTTTACCTAAAAAATTCTAAAAAGAAATATGATACCCTAATTTTGGTGACTTCTAGGCTGACCAACGATCCTACCCGTGTCCCCCATCAAAATGTAGAAGAATAATAAGCAATCACAAATACATAAATTTATAGTGGTTCGGTGTATCTCAAAATACCTACGTCTACTTTCCAAGCTTTCCTTTGGAATTTCACTATAATCCAACCTTGATTACAACAAATTAGTTTTCCGGGCTCATTAATCATAATTCCTTGATTTTTACTCAAGGCTAACTAAAAATCTAATTGGTTTGTCACTCTAGGCTCACCAACAACCTTGTTGGTTTTCATACAGGGCTAATCAACAATCTCAGTACTAGTTTCAATCTCCTTGAAACCAGAAACAACAAAATAACTCAAGTATAACATAAGAATACAATAAGCTTTCTCAAAAAGCAAATAAACTCGATGAAGCTCTTGAATGTGGTTAAAAAGATTTGTCTTCAAATTGTTGAAGCCTCAATCAATGCTTGAAGATGTGGACTCGAAAGCTTTTTTTTAACTCAGTGTGCTTGAAGGCTCAAATCTCTCAAAGTATTGGATGCTTGAAGGTTTTCAATGAATGCTCTCATTAGATTTTCAAAGTTCTCATCCCTCTAGTGTTTGATGATGTTTTAATACCTTTTCAATCCCTAAAAAATCAATTATAATTATTGGAGAGGAGAAACTAGCCATTAGACATGAAACAGGAAAGTTCTGCACTTCAAAAACTAGCTACTATTGTGCTGTCAAACCTGCAAGTATCAATACTTCAGACCATGAGTGAACACTAGGTCAAGTATGACTTGTGAAGCTCTCTGAAATGCACTGGTGCGTCAACACTTCTTCTTGTGAGTCGACACTTGAGTTGACACTTTATCACCATAAGTCGACACTTGACCAAAATCCTAAAATCATCATGTTATGCATCCTGTTTGGTCTTAGGCCTTGAGTCAACACTTGAGTTGACACTTGGCTATTCATAAGTCAATACTTCTGCATGCCAGCTAAAACTTTTTCTATGTACCAGCTCAAATCTCTATGAGTCGATCCTGAGTCGATCCTTGACTGAAACAGTGCTAAAACTTTCCAAACTAAAATTTTGAGCTCTTCAAAGTCTTTCTCATGTTCCAAAGTCCATGTAGCTTGAAAATTTATAATCTTAAGTGACTTCTTCAACTAAACGACAAGTATTTCGATCTTACAATACAAACTGAGCTTGATGAGTACCTAAATCTGATAAACATACTTGTAACATACAATTAGTACTCATTTTTACTTAAATATTTTATTATTCATTAAAATCAAGATAGGAGTCAACAATCTTTTCTTTTTGATGATGACAAAATCCTTAAGATATAAACATGGTAAGCTCAAAAGATTAGTAATGAGTATCAAAGCAATTGGCTATAAATATCAGAGCAATATTGTAATGACTATCATAAAGCAAAGTCTCATCATTTAGCATGCAACTTGAATAAATTCAATTCATATATCTATATTATATCGATATTTAACCTAGCATTTTAGAACTAGGGTAAGAATGTATCAAAGCATATGCATATATAAGAGTGAAATGATAATTAGCTTCAATTAGAGCAAAATGAATATCAATAATGCATAGTCAAAGCAAATACAATGATATATCAAAATTTTACATAACCAGAGTTGATTGAACATTGGTTACAATCAAAGCAAGATATATAATAATCATACATAGTCAGAGCAAATTGGTTTTGAAAAAAATATCAAAGCACTGAATTTCAACATGTATCAAGGCAATAGAGAGTCATAAAACTATATAATCTCAGAGCAAGTTTGAAATTGAGTATCAAAGCTGAAATTGAGTAAGTTTTTTTTTTGAGTAAAAGAGTATTAGAGTGATAAAATTACTATCCAAAGATTTTCAGAGCAAAATAGTTTTGAGAAAAGCATGTATTAAAGCTAAAATAGATTTGGAAGAATGAGTATCAGAGTAAAATCAGATTTGAAACAAAATGTGAGTGGTAGAGCAAACCCCATAAGGAATAAGAGTATCGGAGCAAATAATGTAAAGATAGAGCTCTCTCTCAATACATGATCTGAAAATATTTTTCAAACTTTTCAAATATGGCTCACATGTATTAGCATTTTTCAAAAATATCTTTAAAAAGTTTAGAAATTTCTCTCTTTAATATTTTCTCCCCCTTACTTAGTTTTCCTTATATGTTTATTACTTATTACTTTCTTCTCCCCCCTTTTTGTACCTTCTTTGGTGTGGACACCATGGCTCAAAAATATCGACAGATTGAACTCACATCCCTGTGGATCACCTGTGAATAAAGCCCTGGACTCAACCCTTTTATCTGTGTAAATAATTTATTTTAATTTATGTTATTTTGGATTAGTTAGGGTTAGCCCCTTTTACCAGCTGAAATTAGGGTTTTATTTATTTAGCCTTTTTGGGCTAAACCTCTTTTACCAAGTTGAATCACTTATTTACATGTCTTGCCTTTTGATCAAATTAGGTTCCAATTGATCAAGTAGAGCTTTAGTTATTAGTTATTGAGTCTTGTATTACAAAAGAGACTCGATTGTGAGACCCATGTGACTCAAATCAAGACCCATGTGCTTAGGGCTGGAAATGAGCCTGCCCAAAAGCCCATTGTCTGGAACTGGATTGGGCCAGCTCAATAAACTTCGGACCGGTCTGAAATCGGTTCAGGCTTCGGACCAAATTTTAAGCATATTGGACTAGTCTTAGGGCTATAAAATAGATTCCGTTTAATTTTTGGACCAAAGGAATGCCCGGATTCGATCCAGAATTTTTTAAAATATAGTCTTTGGGCCGGCCCAATGGGCTTTGAGCCGGCCCATTTCCAGCCCTACATGTGCTAGCACAAGTTCTTGTCAAATGCCAGCCTATTTGGCACCACCTTTGCATGATTTAAGGACAACTACTGCAACATCACCAGGGGGACAACACACATGACCTATCATTTGTATTTGGACATGCTACACAAATCAAAACAACACCACATGGTCGGCCATGAGAAGAAGGATATTTGGCACCTCATATTTTTAAGATGAGTAAATGTGAAGGATTCTCATCTTGGTGCCCTCCATCCAAATTAATTCATGCCAAAGGAGTTCATCCAAGCAAGTTCAACGCCCACTTCAAAGGAGTTTTGGATTATTTGTTCACCTAGTGTTGGAGGTCCAAGGGTTCCTAGCATTTCATTCAAACTAGTTGCTAGCTGCTCAAGCTTCAAGAACTCAAGAGTTTCATCAGGACTCTAGAGTTTTCTCCAATCCAAACTAAAGAGTCCATGCATCTGTAAAAGGTTACATTATCAAGACACTGGAGTCCATCCATCATGATCAACCAAGGAAGAAATCATGGCCCTTCATCAAAGATCTTCACCCCATCTCCATATTAACGCCAACCATGGATAGGAGTCCATATTTTTCCATCCAGCAGGAATCCAGACAATGTAAACTTGAAGTCTAGAGTTGTAATGCAAATGGGACAAAAGTCTTATATCTGAGTCCCTTACTTCTCTGGTTATGGGTCTATAAATACCCCTACACCTCCCTTGTAATTCATGAATTATTAGTAAAATACAACAAAATTTTGCTGAATTTTTTTCTTTGCTGTGTGCATCGCGGGGTGCGAGGCCCTTCCTTTGTCCTTTGAAGCATCGCGGGGTGTGAGGCCCTACTTATCCATCTGACGAAAAGATCCATCCATTACTTCTAAACATTTCCCTTCTTTCCTTTCCCTTTTCTTACTACTTTTAACCCTGCTTTCTTTTGCTGAGTGCTTTGCAGGTGACCAACAATCCAGATCTATTATTCTTGCCTTGGAACCGGCATTGTGTGAAAAATCGGAGCCCGGAAGCAAGATCTTGAAGTCCCAACTTCACGATATTGAGAATCCTGCCGAATCTACATTAAAAGAGCGATCTACGTTGGTAACACGGAACCTTTCCCTTCTCATAAATTCTGAATCGTTGAAAAATCCTAGTTTACGGTGGTTTCTCTACCACCAGGTCCTGCTTTGTTAATTGTTTTTTTGTTTACTTGTGCGGGTAATAGACCTACTAGTTTCCTTTACTATTTCCTTTGAGTTCTCTGTTAAAATCTGAAAATATAAAAAAATATTAATTACTGTTTTTCTTAATTGTCCCGCATCAATTTTGGAATCAGAGCAGGTTAAACTAGGGTTTAATCTCTCTTGTACCAATTTAGCTCTCTTTAAGTACTCGAATCAGGTGCTTTATAATGGCCATCCGGTTATAGAAAAAAGTAGGGCTGCAAGACTCTCACTTCTCATTCAAACGGGATTTCTTATTCGTGTAATGGTGCCGCTGTGAATTGACCCCTGAAGAAGAAAATGAAGAGATAGGTATTTTTTAGATTTTTAAATTTTGCATCAAGGTTTTAATTTCTGCATCTCGGCTCGGATTGGTTTGGGTCACTGGTAGATCAGAACTGGACCTATTTTTCTTATTAATTAGGTTTGGTTGAACCGGGATTTTGCGATTTTTGGTTTTTTATTGAACCGGTTTGAAGACTTGTTTCAGTTACCTAGTTACCTGTTCTCACGGTTTTTGCTGGCCCATTACTGGATTGGGTTCTCTCGGTGTACACCATGGTTCAATGTTGTTTGCTCTCATGTTGCCCTGTTTCACCGATTGATTGGATGAGGACTGCTTGGTGATCGGCTGTTGTTTGGAATTCAGATTATATCCTTTGCACCGTGAACTTGTAAGAGTCTCATCGCGTTTTCTCCCGCACGTCACTCTCTCTCGGTCCCTGTTCTCTTCCACAAGTTCCCGGCACTGAAACCGATCCAAATCTAGAGCCTTCCAAGGAGCCGTGCGATGGAGTTTTGTTTTGATCTGAACTCTCTCACACGGCCATCACGCTGTCTTCTTTGGATTCACGGGTGTTCTCCGTTGATGTATTTTTCTGCGTTTCAAGGCCGTGAGTTCATAGAGGTTGAAGGCCGGTTGCACATAGAGAGACCGGTTGCAGCGAGAGAGAAGGAAGAAAGAGGGCTTGCGGTGTTTTCCTTTTCCTTCACAATTTTTTCTCCGCCTCATGTATTCATCTCGGAAGGAGGCCGTGGCTTGCGGTAGTAGTTGCTGGCCGTGAGAGATGTAGTGACCGCGAGACAGGGGAAGTAAACAGGGCTTATGTCTTGTGGTGAGTGAGAGAGAAAGGAGAGGAGAAATCTGGGCTTTCGGTGAAAGAAAGAAACAGGTCTTCATGGTTTTGTTCTCCGCCGGTTTTATTTTCTGGATTGCTGGCCGTATGAGGTAGCAAGAGAGGAAGGAGGGAAGGAGGCCGTGGCTTGCGTGAGAGAAGGATATGAGATAGGTTGTTACAGGGGATAAGAGAGAGCAGAGAACGAGCCTTTGGGTCGAATCTTTTCGTGCGGAAATTTGTTCTGCGTCCGTATATTCCTTCCATGGTTTTAAGTATTTTGGCATGTGCTTTTTGTGGAGTTTGGCAGTTTTGGAGGAGATTGTTCGCGGAGAATTATTTTGTTTTTCCTGCTCTACATTGCCTTGTTTTGTTTTTCCTGCTCCACATTATCGTGACTAGTTATTGATTTCTAAAGGACTAATATCCTTTCGAGAGTTTGGATCGGTGAGAGCCCGCACATGGATATTCTAGAGGTAGACACTTGGACACCTCGAGAGATTGGATCGATCTCTTCTTCTTGTAGTTGTATATCTGTTTTGCTATTGAAGGAGTTCAACCGGCTGTTCTGATTTGATGCTAATCTATTCTGAAGACTGAGAGAGTCGGTTTCTTCCTGCTTCGATCAGGTATATTATTTATTTATGTTATCATGCATGTTTAGATCTAGGTTTTATCATACTGTTTATAATTATTGCACTTGTCTTTACATGCCTGTATATTTTGTTACATGCATCATGATATGTTAGATCCTGTACATGAGTAGGTTTTTCCGTATGCTAATTAAAAAAGTTTAATTATGCAATACCTACTCCCTAGTGTAGCATGTCTAGGATAGGCGTCCGATGCACTGGTTTTTCCTTCAATTATACTTTGTTTTTTTAATTTTTTCTGTACGTAGAAAACTCAGAATTGCCTGATTCTTATTTTGTTGGATCCGTCATAATTGAAAGTATTTTTCAAATTTTTCTCATAAATTATTGCAGTCTGTAGATTTTCTGCTTACTGGAATAGTATCTGAGAACATTCTGTTCTGAATTTCAGCAATTCTAGTTTAAGGTTTTTTCTGTTATTTTAATTATTTAGTTTGATTACATATATGGATTCATCTTGTGTGTCATCATCTAAAGTTAATCTTAAGGGCACACAATATCTACATAAGGGAGGGATTTCATTACCCTTCCTTAGCCCATAATCACCACCTTTATATCGGTCCTAGCCCTAATTAAAATTGAATAGACTTAATTGCTCTAGTGAGCTAGGGGCACCTGTTGGAAATTGTCTCAAAGCCAATCGCCTAGGCTGTAGATAATTGTGCTCAGTATTGTAATTTATATATGAAATAATAAAATTTTATTTTGGCAGCTCATCACTGACTTCGATATAGAGAGGATATATCGAGTGGTCCTTTAAAAGGTTAACAACCAAAGGTACATTGTACAGGACGGCAACATATCAAGTGTAGGTTGTTGTGGTTCACATCGTTTGATTGTCCTATTGACAAAAGGAATGTGGTGACACTGATGTGATCTGCAAGTGGGATGTGTGACATCTCATTGAACGTGACTCCGTGGAGCTCCTTTCTGCCAAAGGATTGCTTGCGATTGGATATGGGTATATGTGTCCCTCCGACCTGAGGTCACCATGGTAGCTTGCAAGGAACTTCCTGTGCTTTGGTGCCGGACTATCCAGATTTCTAATCCGGTGACGGAAGGTTTCTAGGAACAGGCAAGTACTTATGAAGTAATGGTGGACCAAGATGGAATTAACCTGTCCAAATTGTTTGGAATGAATGTCTCGTAGTATCTCAATTTAGCAAATTCTCGGTCGAGGTAGTCCTAATGAGAAGTCACTGGACCTACGAGATTGAGACATGTTGTGGATTGACTCAGTCACGGTTGACAGTCTAATCCTAGGTCATCTTGAACATTGGAGGTCAAAGAGATGAATTATACGGTGTTGCCCAGGTGGCTTCCCAAGAGGGGGGTGAATTGGGATTAAAAAACTTTTACAAGTATATGCATTTTGAAATTCTTTTAGTGTAGAAGTGAAGTGTGCAAAGTGGAAGTAAATAAATTGAAGCAATAAAGCAACGAAAGCACAATCACAAACACCAAAAAATAGAGTGGTTCGGAGCAACCGGCTCCTACATCCACTATCCAAGGACCACTTGGGATTTTCACTATATCCCCCAACTGGAATACAGTCAGATTGTTTTACCAGGCTCACAATCCAAACTATACACTTTGGTTTTACCGAGATCACCAAAGAAATCCTAACTCACTTTGGTTTTACACGGGATCACCAAAAAAAACCCAAACACTTAGTTTTAAACCGATAAAACCAAGAACCCAAACTTAGGTTTTACAAGGTTCACCTAAAAACCTTTAACTCTCTCTTAAGACACAGCCCCTTGCTGTTCTTAGAGAGTAAATAAAGATAAAGACAATGTAATCAAGCAACTACAACAAACCACGTTTATTTTGGTGTTGCCGATGTAGAACAAGATGAAGTCAAGCCTTGAGTGCTCTTCAATGCTGCTTCTTCCCTTCTTCAATGAGTGGATTCAATGATAGAGTGAAGTTGGTGAAGCTTTGAATACAACTTGAATGCTCTTTGAGGTAGGTAGAGGAATGCTTTGAAAGCTCTTTGATTTCTCAAGAAAATTTTGCAATAAATCTCAATCAATCTCTTTAATCCTTAAAAAATATTCCCCTTTATAGTTTTCCATGAGATATGGCCGTTGTAGGGTCTTGGAATTCGTGAAATGGCCGTTGGAGACGAATTGGAGTTCAAATTTTAATTTCAGCAACTAGCCGTTGAAGTGCAGACAACGACTCCACGAGCCGGCTTGAGCTCCAGGAGTCGGCTTGATGTCTCAAACAGGCCAAAAACAAACTTCTGTGGAAGCCGGCTCTTGGACTAGGAGTCGGCTCTTGCCTTCAAGCTTTCAGTCAAGACAAACATACATACCTAGAGTCGGCTCTTGAACTATGAGTCGACTCTAGTTCTTAGAACTTCAAAAAATATATTTCTGGAAGAGTCGGCTCTTGAACTAGGAGTCAGCTCTTGGTTCTGAAACTTTGAATCTTTCTCCGCACCGTGCCACCATGAGTCGTCTCTTACAAGTCTTTTAAAAATTTGCTTCAAGCTTCCCAAAAACTTCAACATTGAATCAACTAGAAGCTAATCTACATACTTTATCAAATTATTTACAATTTTAAGCCCATTTTTCATGATTACAGCATTCATAAGTTAGGGCCTTTACAAACTCAATTGAATTTTCCTTAAGTAAATTTGAAAACCATTTTAAACAAGGGTAACCAATTCCTGCAAAACTTCTTAAACAATTTATAAAGAGTTAGTATCAAATACATGCTCCAATGTTTTGTGATCATCAAAATCATTACAGGGGTCAACAATGTTCCCCTTTTTGATGATGACAAAATACTAGGCATGATTATAAATTTAAAAGCACTTTACAATTGCAGTATTTTCAAGTCTATGTGCATCATATAGGTTAGGTACCGGTGTATCAATGCAATGTGCCATAATGTATCAACTGTATATAACTGAATACCAAATATTATGTGTATCAAGTGTATCGAAACATGAAATATTATATGTATCATAACATGATGTATCGATACATGATGTATCAAAGATATTGACTATACAAAGCGTATCGAAACTTATGGAATTTTCAAACTTTTGAAGTAAACTTAAGTTTTATCAACTTTATATGAATCAAACATTCATTTTATTAAAATTTCATATCATTCAATTATCCATATAGCTTTTGTAAACAATTTTTGAGAAATTTTCATGAATCAATATAGATTTCCAAATGTTCATGAATCAACAGCTTTTTCATGAATCAACAGCTTTTTTCATGCCCACACAGTCTCCATTCTTCCCCTTTTTGTCATCAACAAAAGGTATATGAGAAATGGACAATCATTCATAACATATATTCATAACATATGAGACATGGACATTGATTCAATCATAACAGTAATTTAGTAACAAGTGAAGTATATATATATATATATATATATATATATATATATATATATGAAACAAGCCAATATATAGCATATGTGATACTTTACAAACGTGCCACGGTACAACAAAATAGTATCACATAACCAAAATACAACAACATAAAGTCTCAAAAAGATTAAAACCTAAACATCAGAATGAAGTGCTAGGATCACTATCAGGTTCTTTCTCATCAGAGGAGGAACCAACCTCTAGAATACCTGGACTAGGCTTGAACTTGGGGAACCTAGGGCGGAGATCCCTAATCCTAGTCCTAGTAGGTGTAGAAGTCCTAGTTACTTTAGATTTAGGTTTAGCTTTGGTTTTTGATTCTAGTGAAATAAGGATAGGTATAGGTCTGGCAGTAGGTGGATCAAGAGATAGGGCCAAAGTGCTGGTGGATGAAAGCATCTGAGTAGTAGGAGTCACTCCAACATCAGCAGATCCAGCAGCCTCCATCCTATCCTAAGGCTCACCAACAGTAGGTATGGCGTGATAAGGTGCATCAGTACAATGTGTCTCCTATCCCTGCTCAGCATGAGTGCCAGTACCAGTCTTAATGCCCGTGCCAGTCGCTGTGCTAGTAGAAGGTGCATGCTGGCTGGCTGCAGATAGCTGTCTCAATATAGCCATAATATCATAAAAGCCCTGCTGCATCTCAGACTGCAGAGAACTAATCCTCCTGTCAGTGTCAGTCCTGAGATAAGAAATCTCCTCTAAAACTCTCTGAAATCTATCATCAGTATCATGTCTTGCAGCAGTAGAAGTCATGATTGGTAAGTGAGGTGAAGCAGGAGCTGGCTCGGATGGTCCAGCCTCATCAGTCTATCCCTCAGTCTCCTCAACATGTCCTTGAGCAGCCTGTACATCATCATCTGAATCCTCTGAATGTGCTACAGGAACTCTTGAAGTCTTTCTGATCCAATTTCCATCAACTTTAATAAATCCCATTTTGGTCAGGGATTTCACTGTGTACTTGTTGGTGTGCAGCAACAGACGACAGTCCTCTCCAGTAAGATCAATATCAGCATCCTGGAATAACAAAGTAAACACCATCCCGTAAGGTAAACAGGCTCGTGCCCTACGTACAGCCTCTCTCATATGAGAAATCATAATAAATGGAAGGTTGAGGGGCTCCCCCTCAATCAGTCGCCTCATGAATATAAGATCTCTCTCGCTAACCCAGACGAATCTCCTCGTCCTAGGTAAGAAAATCCGGCTAATGATGTTGTGTAACAGTCTCATTTCTAATGAAAGCTAATTTGCACTTACATGAATAATCCCCTTCACATTAGATCTTCCCAAGATGAGTCCAAGTGTTTTCACTTTTTCCTTCATAACCAAATAGCATTCTCCTTCTTTAGGTATATTCAACAAATTTGAATGCTTCTGCTCACTTATTTCTATGAATTTTCCTTTCACTGTTCCTTCAATATGAAAAGCTCCTAGTGACATGCTCTCAAAGAATTGACGAACCAGATTTGGGTAAGTTGGAACATTTAATTGACAAAAATCCTTCAAACCTGTCTTTCAAGCCAAGCACCAATATTCAACTGTTCTTGTTCTAGAAAACTGAAATCAAAGCACCTACTAGGGGTCACTTGTCGATTTCCCATTAGAATGACTTGCCGGGGTGCTGGAACAACTTCCTCCTGCTCAATCGGCTGTTCCTCTTGCGGAATCGAAGTATCCAGTTGCCTCTTGCTCCTCCGTTCCTCAGCCACAATCTGAACAACTCTTCTTGCTTTCTTTGCCACAGCCTTTCGAGGTGCCATTTTGCAAAGATTAAAGGTTTGAGGAGGTTTGAGAGGATTTTTGGAGAGTTTCCGAGTGTGGAGTGAGGAGTCGGCTAAGATAAAATGGTCAAAATCTAGAAAATACAATGAATAGGAAAAGTGGAAACCCTACTTAAAAAGCTTCAGCCTGACCTGCAAGTCGGCTCGCCCAGAGCTCTAAGAACTCGAGTCGGCTCGAGCAAAAATCTATTCTAAAGATCAAAATGGGTCAAACTTAATTTCTAAGGATTTCTAGAGTCTAAACTAGGTTGCCCTATGCTCTAAAGAGAAGTTTGAAATTTCTAAATAATATTTCCTTAATTTTCAAAAATTAGGTCAAATAGGTTTAAAATGGGTCACATAACCCTAATTCTCCTCTAATTTTTTCAAATCTATCTAGACTTAATGGTTTAGTAAAAATGTTCGCTAGTTGGTCTTCAGTAGGTACAAATTCAAGTTCCACAACATTGTTTAAAACATGATCACGAATAAAATGATGTCGAGTTTCAATGTGCTTAGTTCGTGAATGCTGAATTGGATTTTTTGATAAATTAATAGCACTAGTATTGTCACATTTAATAAGAATTTTAGATTGGACAACACCATAATCTACTAGTTGTTGCTTGATCTATAACACTTGAGCACAACAGCTCCCAGCAGCTACATATTCTGCCTCAGCAGTAGATAAAGCTACAGAGTTCTGTTTGTGATAGTGCCAAGAGATCAAGTTAACACCTAGAAATTGACAGGTGCCACTTGTGCTCTTTCTATCTATTTTACATCCTCCATAGTCAGCATCAGAATAACTAATTAATTTCAGTGATGTATGCTTAGAATACCATAAGCCTAAATTGCATGTACCTTTCAAGTATTTAATAATTCTCTTAACAGCTATGATGTGTGATTCTTTAGGATTAGATTGAAAGTGTGCACACATACAAACACTAAATAATATATCAGGTCTACTAGCTGTTAAATAAAGTAATGATCCGATCATACCTCGGTATAGCTTTTGATCAACATTTATGCCATCTTCATCTTTGTCAAGTCTACATGCAGGATTCATTGGAGTTCCATTTTCCTTGCTTGATTCCATGCCAAACTTCTTGATTATTTCTTTGATGTACTTGGCTTGGTTGATCAGAATACCTTCTTTAGTTTGTTTAATTTGAAGTCCAAGAAAGTAACTCTATTCGCCCATCAAGCTCATTTCGAATTCTCCCTGCATTAGCTTAACAAAGTCTTGATACAAAGATTCATTAGTAGATCCAAAGATAATGTCATCAACGTATATTTGAACAACTAAAATATCATTTTTCTTTCTTTGAATAAACAGTGTGGTGTCAACACTACCTCTTACAAATTTATTTGTAATTAAAAATTTGCTTAGTCTATCATACTAGGCTCTAGGTGCCTATTTCAGACCATATAAGACATTATTCAGTTTAAAAACATGATTTGAAAAAATATGATCAATAAAACCAGGAGGTTGTTCTACAAAAACTTTTTCAGATAAATATCCATTCAAAAATGCACTCTTTACATCCACTTGAAATAATTTGAAATTCATAAAATATGCATTAGCTAGTAGCAATCTAATGGCTTCTAATCTAGCTACTGGTGCATAAGTTTCATCAAAATCTATTCCTTCTTCTTGATTATATCCTTGTGGAACCAGTCTAGCCTTATTTCTAATTACATTTTCATCTTCATCTAGTTTATTTCTGTAAACCCACTTAGTGCCTATAACAGGATGATCATTGGGTCTTTCTACTAAGGTTCAAACATTATTTCTCCTAAATTGGTTTAATTCATCATGCATTGCTAACATCCAATTAGGATCAATTTCAGCTTCTTCTATATTATGTGGTTATACATGTGAAATAAAAGCAATCAAATCATGTACATCTCTATGTGCAGATCTAGTTTTAACACCTTGAGATGGGTCTCCTATAATTAATTCTTTAAGGTGTGATTGTACATATCTCCATTCTTTAGGTATATCACCATGCTCTTTACTCACCTCTTCTTCATGTGGTTCACTTGATTGTTTGTCTTTAAGAGTCAAATCTTTCATTCCATGTTGTAAAGTACCTGCATCATCATCAGCAAAGTCTTCCATTCTAGAAGATGTAATGTTAGACTCATTAAAAACAACATAAACAAACTCTTCAACAATCAAAGTTCTTTTATTGAAAACTCGATAGGCTTTACTATTTAAAGAATATCCAAGAAAAATAGTCTCATCGGATTTTGCATCAAACTTTCCAAGATTGTCTTTTCCATTATTAAGAACAAAACATTTGCATCCAAAAACATGAAAATATTTGATATTTGGTTTTCTATTATTCCAAAGCTCATAGGGGGTTTTTTTGATAATAGGTCTAATAAAAACTCTATTTAAAATATAGCATGCGGTATTAACAGCTTTTGCCCAAAAGTATTTTGGAAGATTTCCTTCACAAAGCATTGTTCTGGACATCTCTTCCAAAGTACGATTCTTTCTTTCTATTACACCATTTTGCTGTGGTGTTCTAGGTGCAGAAAAGTTATGATCAATACCGTGCTTTGTGCAAAAATGATCAAAAAACTGGTTTTCAAATTCGGTGCCATGATCACTCCGAATTGAAATAACATATAAGTTTTTTAAATTTGTAACTCTTTTATAAAACCTTTTGAATACATTAAAAGTATCATCCTTATGTGAAATAAACAAAATCCATGTATCTTGAAAAATCATCTATAATCACAAGTCCATATTTCATACCACCTAGGCTGGTAGTCCTAGAAGGTCCAAATAGGTCCATATGAAGTAGCTCTAAGGGTCTAGAAGTTGAAACTATGTTTTTAGATTTAAAACTCTCCCTCACTTGTTTTCCTAACTGACATGCATCACAAACATAATCAAAATTAACTTTAAACTTCGGCAAACCTTTGACTAAGTCTTTTGAAATTAATTTAGCTATTATGTCCATACTAGCATGACCAAGTCGCCTATGCCATAGTAAACTTGATTCCTTGCTCTTGTCATTCATTACTACAAAACTTGTATTACTTGACATAGCTAGATTATTAAAATCTATCATATAAATGTTACCAAGTCTGTGTCCAATGAATTTAGTACTAGAGTCAAGTGGATCAACTACTATACACATTAATGACTTGAAGAATACATTAAAACCAATGTCACATAGATGACTAATACTCAAAAGATTATGCTTTAATTTTTCTACAAGTAATACATTTTCAATAAATGTAGAAGGAGTAATTTTGATTTTACCAATACTGATTATCCTTCCTTTTCTATTGTCACCAAATGTTACCATTCCACCATCCTTCTATTCTAAAGTGAAAAATTGATCAGCATCACCAGTCATGTGTCTTGAACAGCCGCTATCCAGATACCATCTTTTCTTTATACTTGTGGCTGCAAGACATCCCTGCAAAATAATCATTTAATAAATTTGGTATCCAAGCTTTTTTGGATCCTTGCAAGTTAGTGGAAATGGTTCCTTTTGGAATCTAAACATTCTTAATTTTTCTTTTGTCATTATGTTTCAAATGACATTCAAAAGCTTCATGACCAATGTTATTACATGCATAGAATACAATCTTTGAATTTGAATAATAACTACGAGATGATGCAAATTTAGGTCTAATATGTTTATAACTAATGAATTTAGGAGCATATGAAGTAGAAGCAGAAAATGTGTTTGAAATAGAGCCTTTATAACCAATTCCAAATCTATTATTTGTTTCTTTTTGATCTTTTAAGATTAACTCAAGTTTGTTAGAATTTGGGGTTAATTTTTCAACTAATGGTTTTAATTTTTGAACTTCTTTCTTTAGGTCATCATTTTCATTTTTCAAATCCTTATTTTTCTCAAAAAGCTCTTCTTTTTCAACTTGAACAATCTTAAGTCTTTCACAAACCAAATTTAGTTCTCTTTGCAAGATTTTGTTTCTTTCACAATATTCTTTTTTGTCATTTTCAAAAACATCATATTTATTTTTAAAATCTCTCAATTTTAAACCAGCTTTTTTATATTCTATCAATAGTTCACAAAAAGCATTATGCAATTCATTATAAGTGAATTCTAAATTAGGTTCAGAAGTGCTTACCTCATCCTCCAAACCCATAAGACAGATTTGTGCTATTTTTGTTGTCTCTTCATCCTCTTCAGTAGACATAGTTTCATCACTATCACTCCAAGCAGCTAACATTGCTTCTTCTTCTTTCTAGGGAATATATTTTTCTTTCCTTCATGACAATCAGGGTGGATGTGTATTGGCTTCTTACATCCATAGCAGATAGGTACTTGATCTTTATTTTTTTCCTTTTCTTTTCCAAAGTCACCTTTTCTGTAATGATTTTTCCATTTGTTCGTTTTTCTTCTCCCTATAAACCTTTTGAATTTTCTCATGACTAGGGCAATTTCGTCACTTCCAAGATCATCATCATCTGATGAATCAGATTATTCATTCTTATCTTCCTCAGTGGCTTTAAATGCAATGACTTTCTTTCTTGTTGGGAATTGTGTCCCAAAGCTAATCGCCTGGGTTGTAGGCGGTTGAGCTAAGTATTGTACTCTCTCTTTGAATTAATAAAATATTATTTTTGACAGCTCATCACATATTGTATTTCCCTGAAATGAACTCTTTCCATGTGATGAAGTCCTTAGGACTACATTGATTTCGATACAG
Organism: Areca catechu; assembly: GCA_021397845.1. NCBI lineage: Eukaryota > Viridiplantae > Streptophyta > Magnoliopsida > Arecales > Arecaceae > Areca > Areca catechu. Next base: position 136,911,111 of record CM038053.1, on the reverse strand, counting down.
AAAGGATGTATCGAGTGGTCCTTAAACCCTGTTCACAACCAAAGGATATATTGTACTGGACGGCAATATATCAAGTATAGGTTGTTGTAGTTTACATCGTTTGGTTATCCTCTTGACCAAATGAGTGTGGTGACACTGATGTGATCTGCAAGTGGGATATGTGATATCTTATTGAACGTGACTCCATGCAGCCCCTTTCTGCCAAAGGGATACTCACGATTGGATATGGGTATATGTGTCCCTCCGACCTGAGGTCATCACGGTAGCTTGCAAGCAACTCCCTGTGCTTTGGTGCCGGACTATCCGGATTTTTAATCCGATGATGGAAGGTTTCTGGGTACAAGCAAGTACTTGTGAAGCAGTGATGGACCAAGATGGAATTGACTTGTCCAAACAGTTTGGATTGAATGTCTCGTAGTATCTCAATTTAGCAAATCCTCGGTCGGGGTAGTCCTAGTGAAGAGTCACTGGGCTTGCGAGGTTGAGACACGTAGTCGACTGACTCAGTCTGGGTTGGCAGCCCAATCTCAGTCGTCCTGAGCATTAGAGGTCAAAGGGATGAATTATACGGTAACCATATACCAGAGGTTCGATAGTTTGCTTCCGTATCTTCGACCTATCCGGACGTCGGAATCCATTGCTAAATGGTTTCTTGTGCTGGTACTAGAATTGTTCTAGTGCTACAATTTAGGTTCGAACCTATGAGGTCACACGCCATAGAGGATTACTCTCTGATCCGGATACCGATTACGATTGGGAATCATCTCGATTTTATGGTCACAGTATTTTTTAGCACTCTTTTTCCCGTCTTGCCCTTGTTTGTGTCAACCGAAATTGTTCCGGGTTGACCATGACTGCACCAGGATTTTTCTAAATCAGTTTTGAACTTATTCGGAGCTCATTTTGGCCTCCAATTGGTTGTGAACCAATTTTAATCCATTGAACCAATTTAATTGGGCTTGAACCGGTTCAATTAGATTGAACCAAGAGGTTTAAATGGATTGGACCATTTTTTTGCTTGAATCGGTATTTTCTTTGAACCGGTGTTTACTCCCATTGACCGTTTTACACGGTAAAATGCTGGAATAAACTTCATGCATCCGAAGAAGGCCAATCGACCTTTCATCGCTGGCGTCTCTTCCTCTCCTCCACCGGCTAGTTTAATCCCTTGTTTACTGCTGGTTTAATCAGTGAAACGCAGCTGAGTCCTCTTCCTCTCCTTGTCTCTCCGTCTTCTTCCCAGCTGTCCTTTAAATACCAGCAGTTCCCCCCTGTTTCAGGAGTGGATTGTTTCACCGTGAGAAGAGAGAAAACACATAGGGTGTTCTTCCATTTGAGAGGCTAAGAGCTTGGTCTTTTTTCTTCCATTGGGTACTTTGTAGAGCTGGGATTTGGAGTGTGTGAGGGAGAGAAACAAAGCCTTGTTTCTTGTGCTCAAATTCCCATTTCAGCAAAGCCCTATTGCTAAAACTTACCGTGACCGAGTGTCTTCTTCCAGTGGCTAGCACCGCATGTGGAGAGGGATCCGAGAGCCCTGGGCATGTCTCCCCTCTAGAGGGAGTACCCTTCTACTCCTAGGAGCAAACCACGCGAGCCGGACTTGCTGCTGTTGCTCAAAAACAAAGATTGAAGTATGCTGTCCTGTTCTTTAACAACTTCCAGCAGTAGACTTTGGGAGTTTTTGTACACCATTTTTGCTGTGTTTTGGTTGCAGATCTCGGTGCCAAATCGAAGACCACTCGAACCCCTAGCAGCTGCTACAATTTAGGAGCAAACGGAGGTCTGGAAGGTAGTGTTTGGACGACGTTTTGAAAGCTCAAAACAGGGTATCCCACGATCCAAGGAGGAAGAAGGCTGGAATAGATTTATTCCAGCTATTCCAGCCTATTCCAGGTTTATTCCAGAGTTATTCCAGGCAGAATAAAGGTATGGAAAATTATTTTTTTAATCATGCATAAATAGATTTATTTGTTTAATATTTTATAAATATTTTATATTATCATACATGCCTACATGCAACATGAATATGTTAGGTTCTGGGCGGAGCAGTTTTCCACTGCGCGAATTTTAAAAAAAAAGTTTTAAAATCCATTCTGCTCCCGCAGCTGTTTGCATGCCTAGTGTAGGATCATGTCAAACCACCTGCACCATTTTCTTTCATCTTTTTGTATCTTCTTCAGTCCTTTGTTGCATAGCCAATTCATGTGTGATTAAGGATCCAAGTAGTTCATCTAGTGGCAATGTATTTAGGTCCTTTTCTTCTTGAATTACTGTCACTTTGGCTTCCCACTTATCTGGAAAAGATCTTAAGACATTTTAGACAAGATCAGCATCAGAATAAGTTCTACCCAGACTCTTAAGGCCATTTATAATATCAGTAAAATGAGTATACATGGTAGATATAGTCTCACTAGGATTCATCTTGAACAACTCATAATTATGTACAAGTAGATTGATTTTTGATGTCTTAACTTGAGAAGTGCCTTCGTGTGTGATTCCTAATTTGTCCCAAATTTTTTTAGCAGAATTGCAAGTTGAAGTTCTATTAAACTCATTTGGATCCAAAGCACAATACAATAAGTTCATTGCTTTGGCATTCAATTCAGCTAATTTCATATCATTCTCGTCCCAATCCTCTTCTGGTTTGGGAATCTCTACATCATTAACTTTAATTGTGGGTGTGTGAGGTCCTTTCATGATGATTTTCCATAAGTGAAAGTCTACGGCTTGAATGTATATCTTCATTCTTGCTTTCCAATAAGTGTAATTAATTCAGGTGAAAAGTGGTGGTCTATTTGTGGATTGACCTTCAGCCAAAGAAGTGCTCATGGGATGTGTCATATGTCTTAACTCTAACTAACTTTCAGAGACTCTGCTCTGAAACCACTTGTTGCCCAGGTGGCTTCCCAAGAGGGGGATGAATTGGGATTAAAAAACTTTTACAAGTATGTGCACTTTGAAATTCTTTTAGTGTAGAAGTGAAGTGTGCAAAGTGGAAGTAAATAAATTGAAGCAATAAAGTAACGAAAGCACAATCACAAACACCAAGAAATAGAGAGGTTCGGGACAACCAGCTTCTACGTCCACTAAACAAGGACCACTTGGAATTTCCACTATATCCCTCAACTAGAATACAGTCGGATTGTTTTACCAGGCTCACAGTCCAAACATATACACTTTGGTTTTACTGGGATCACCAAAGAAACCCTAACTCACTTTGGTTTTATACGGGATCACCAAAGAAAACCCAAACACTTGGTTTTAAACCGGGAAAACCAAGAACCCAAACTTAGATTTTATAAGGTTCACCTAAAAACCTTTAACTCTCTTTTAAGACACAATCCTTGCTGTTCTTAGAGAGTAAATAAAGATAAAGACAATGTAAACAAGCAACTACTACAAACCACATTTGTTTTGGTGTTACCGATGTAGATCATGTTGACACCTAAAGTGATTTTGATGATAACAAAACATTGGAGCATACATTTGGTTATCTAACAACTCTTCAAATGATTGACAAGTTTTTGTAAGACAACTACATTAACACACTTTCTAAACCCTACAATCTTTATTGCTTTGTGTTGAGTTGTAAAGTATTTAGAATCTTGTAAAGATGAACCCTACAAAAATTTCCTACTTAAATCAAGATAAAGGGTTACTTCTAGTAGTTTTCAAGCTTCAATTTTTCTTGATTTTATTATAAGAAAACCTTGAAGAAGTATTCAAAGCTTAGCACAAGAGTTTTGGAGAATTGAATTTGATATGGCTGAAGAACCACTCTCGAGCCGACTGGATGGAGGAACCAGCCGACTCTGGCACTGGCACAAGAAAGAAGTTCTCCGGTATACAGATCCAGCCGACTGGCACCAAGGCCTAGCCGACTCGTCCAGAACTTGGTTGAGAATGCTTTGAGAGCCTCTGAGATTCGAGCCGACTGGAATCTAGCATAGCCGACTCATCTAGAGTGAACCTTTTTCTAAACTGTGGAACCCAGTCGACTGGCGTTCAGCCCAGCCAACCCGAACTTGATCCGAGCTAACTCGAAGATTGTTCGAGCCAACTGGAATGACGGAGTCACCTCCAATGGCTAGTTCTAGTTTTCAGTTTTTGAATTCCAAAAGTGCTCCAACGGTAACCTGTCACCTCCCAACGGTCTACAACGTTCAAAATCAAGGGAAGGCAATTAAAGTCTCTATAAATGAGGTATGAGAACATCGTTGGAGAGACTAATGAGTTAATGAATAGTTATTGAATATTTATTGAAGAAAGAAGTGAGAGCACTTGATCTTTGAAGTTAGCCTTCAAGCCTTCACCAACTCTTACCAGAAGCTTGAAGCATCTTTTGAGGAAAGCAAGGAAGCCATTGAAGTGCATTGAAGAGCATTCAATTGAGCTTCACTCGAGCTGTATTGGCAACCACCAGACAACAGAGTTTGTCATTTTTGTTGCTTCTTTATTCTATTCTTAGAATATTTGGGTTATTGGTGAGCCCGATTGTAAAAACCAAATAAGTTTCTTTGGTGAGCCTTTTTCAAAACCAAAGTGTAGAGGTTCTAGGTGAGCCTGTAAAAACCTAGTATGGATTTCTTTGGTGAGCTCAGTTCAAAAACCAAAGTGTAGAGGTTGGGATTGTGAGCCTGTAAAACAATCCGACTATATTCCGATTTGGGAGATATAGTGAAAATCCCGAGTGGTGAACTTGGATAGTGGACGTAGGAGCTGGGTTGCTCCGAACCACTATAAACCTGCCTTGTTTGTGTTGTGCTTGATTTACTTTTTAGCTTCTACATTTATTCTCTGATTAACACATCACCTATCCACTAAAAGGAATTACTTGTGCACATACTTGCAAAAAATTTCTAATTCCCAATTCAGCCCCCTCTTGGGAAAAGCAACCTGGGCAACCGCTGGTATCAGAGCGGTGTCTCTGATTACTTGAGTAAAGATTGATGGCTCATCCCATGAGTACATCCTTGGCCAAAGGCCAGTTAACAAATAGACCTCTACTATTCATAGGCACTAATTAATCCTATTGGAAAGCACGAATGAAAATTTACATTCAAGCTGTAGATTTTCAATTATGGAAGGTCATCTTAAAAGGGCCATACATTCCCATAATCAAAGTTGATGGCATGGACATCCCTAAGCTTGAAGAGGACTGGGATGATCATGACATGAAGATGGGGGAATTGAATGCCAAAGCAATGAATTTATTATATTGTGCTTTGGATGCAAACAAGCTCAACCGAGTTTTCACTTGCTCTTTAGCAAAGAAAATCTGGAACAAACTCGAAGTAACCCATGAGGGTACTCCACAAGTGAAAACCTCAAAGATAAATCTTTTAGTTCATAATTATGAATTGTTTAAAATGAAACCTTCTGAAACAATTTCTGCCATGTTCTCTAGATTTACAGATATTATTAATGGTTTGAAGAGTCTTGGTAGGGTATACTCTAATGCTGATCTAGTTCAGAAGATACTCCGTTCACTACCTGACAAATGGGATCCCAAAGTGACTGCAATCCAGGAGGCCAAAAATCTCAACACACTTCTACTGGATGAACTACTGGGATCACTCATCACCCACGAGCTGACAATGCAGCACAGAACTGAAGATGAACAGAAGAAAAAGAAAACAATAGCCTTTAGAGCTGCTTCCGAATCAAAGAGGGATGATGAAGAATCTGAAGAAGAAAGCACCTCCTCCAATGACGACCTAGAAGATGATGACATTGCTATGGTTGTGAAGAGATTCAGAAAATTTATAGGAAGAAAGAAAAGAAGATATAACCAAAAACTTCATAGGAAGAATTATGGAAAAGAAAAAAAGAAGGACAGAAAGAAAGATAAAGAGGTAGTCCCCACATGCTACGAATGCAAAAAATCGGGGCACATATGTCTAGACTGTCCACTATTAAAGAAATCCTTCAGACAGAAGAAGAAAAAGAAAGCCATGGTTGCCACATGGTCCGACAGTGAAGAATCATCTTCATCTGAAGAAGAAGAAGAGACCACCAAGACTGCAAATCTATGTTTAATGGGTCTCGAAGATGAGGTAACATCCCCTAACAATTGCACAGAATTTACATTCGATGAATTAAATTCTGCTTTTCATGATTTACTAACTGAATTTAAGAAAGCTAGAGTAAAGATAAAATCATTGAAAAATATGAATGATTCTTTACTCAAACAAAAGGATGAAATTTCAGAAAAGAACCTTTTATTATAAAAAGAACTGCATAACTTTTCTGAAAAAATTGAAAAGCTGGAAAATGAAAATCTTTTATATGAGAAGAAAAATAATGATTTATTCGCTGAAAACACTGAATTGAAAAAGGAGGTTACAAAACTTAAGCCTTTAGTTGAAAAACTTACTTTGTCTTCAAATAAGCTTGAGTTAATTTTAAAAGAACAACGAATTTCAAGAAATAAAGCTGGAATTGGTTTTAAAACTTCTTTTACAAATGGAATTTTAGTAACTACTTTTGTGAAATCTAAAATACCTGTTCAAAACGTTTTATCACAAAAAATTTTAGCCACACCAAAAACTGTTTCAACTTCAAAGTCATTATTATATGTTCCTAAGAATTTGAGTCAAAATGCATACATTTCAAAAAGTTCAAAATCTGCGTCAAGTGCATCACTTTTAGAACTTCAAATTCTGCTTCTATCAAAAACTCTAAAGTTGTATGCTATATTTATAAAAGAATAGGACATAAAGCTTTTGAATGTAATAATTCTAGAAATGTCCTTAAGAAAGTAAGAAAGATTTGGATTCCCAAAGGAACCGCCTCTACTGACCTGCAAGGATCCAAGGTAGCTTGGGTACCTAATAGAATTCATTGACTATTTTTCAGGAATGTCTTGTAGCCCAACAATTGAAGAAAAGGTGGTACTTAGACAGTGGCTGCTCAAGACATATGATGGGTGACAAGGACCAGTTTATCACTCTTGAAATGAAAGGAGGAATGATCACCTTTGGAGACAATGGCAAAGGGAGAATAATCGGTATTGGTAAGATCAAAATAACTCCCTTCACTTTTATTGAAAATGCTTTGCTAGTAGACAAGTTGAAGCATAATCTCTTAAGTACAAGTCAATTGTGTGATAAAGGCTTCAAGGTTGTCTTTGAATCTTCTATGTGTATAGTAACTAACTCTTTAGATTCTAGCAATAAGTTCATTGGACATAGACTTGGGAATATCTATGTGGTAGATCTTAATGATCTTGCCATGTCAAGTAGCCCTAGTCTAGTTGCAATGAATGCTAAGACCAAAGAGTCAGGCTTACTATGGCATAGACGATTAGGTCATGCTAGCATGCATACTATTGTCAAACTAATTTCTAAAGATCTTGTTAGAGGTATGCCTAAGTTTAAAGTTGATTTAAATCATGTTTGTGATGCATGCCAAATGGGTAAACAAACTATGGGGAGTTTTAAATCAAAGAATATAGTTTCTACAACAATACCACTTGAACTACTTCACATGGATCTTTTCGGACCTACTAGGATCACAAGCCTAGGAGGTATGAAATATACTCTTGTGATAGTAGATAATTTTTCAAGATTTACTTGGGTTTTGTTTATTGCTTCGAAAGATGAAACTTTTCATGTTTTCATAAAGTTTCATAAAAATGTTTCAAATCAAAAGAACTTATCTTTGATTTCAATTAGAAGTGATCATGGAACTGAATTTGAAAATCAATTTTTTGAAGATTAATGTACTGAATTTGGCATTGATCACAACTTCTCCGCTCCTAGAACACCTCAACAAAATGGTATTGTAGAGAGGAAAAATCGGACATTGTAAGAAATGAATCGCACAATATTGTATGAAAGCAATCTTCCAAAGTACTTTTGGGTAGAAGCGGTGAACACTGCATGTTATATTTTAAACCGCGTTTTAATCCATCCTATTTTAAAGAAAACCTCCTATGAACTTTGGATGATAGAAAACCCAATATTAGTTATTTTCATGTGTTTGGATGTAAATGTTTTGTGCATAACGATGGAAAAGATAATTTAGGAAAATTTGATTCTAAAGCTGATGATGCAATTTTCTTAGGTTATTCATTACATAGCAAAGCATATAGGGTTTTTAATAAAAGGACTCTTACTATTGAAAAGTCAATCCATGTTGTATTTATTGAAACTAACCCTACACCTTCTAGACAAGAAGAGTGCATAGATAATGATGTAGGTACATTGCAAAAAGGAATGGATGACTTGAGCATTCAAGACAAAGACACTCAAGATGGAAAAGAAACGGTAAGTAAGGATCACATCAATCTACCGAGGGACTGGAGGTATGTTATATCTCACCCTAAAGAATTAATTATAAGAGATCCTTCACATAGTGTTAGGACTAGGTCTGTACATAAGGATGCACATGATTACCTAGCCTTTGTATCATAAATAGAACCCCATAGCCTAGAAGAAGCTGAGACTGACCCAAACTGGATGATGGCAATGCATGAATAATTAAACCAGTTTGAAAGGAATAAGGTATGGACACTTGTAGATAGACCTACTAACCATCCAATAATAGGAATCAAATGGATCTATAGGAATAAATTAGATGAGCAAGGAAACATTATAAGAAACAAAGCTAGATTAGTGGCTAAGAGATATAACCAAGAAGAAGGTATTGATTTTGATGAAACCTATGCACCTGTAGCAAGACTAGAAGCTATTAGATTACTACTTGCATTTGCTTGCTACATGAATTTCAAACATTTTCAAATGGATGTAAAAAGTGCATTTCTTGATGGTTCTCTCTGAATAAGTTTTTGTGGAACAACCACCAGGTTTTGAAAATCACACTTTTCCAACCATGTATTTAAATTAAATAAAGCATTGTATGGTTTGAAACAAGCACCTAGAGCCTGGTATGATAGACTTAGCACTTTCTTAATTGAAAATAATTTTTCAAGAGGAAATGTAGATAAAACCTTATTTATCAAAAAGAAGAATAATGACATCTTAGTTGTACAAATATATGTTGATGATATTATTTTTGGTGCAACTAACGAATCTCTATGTAAAGAATTTGCTAAGCTTATACAGGGAGAATTTGAAATGAGCTTAATGGGCGAGCTGAACTACTTCCTTGGACTTCAAGTAAAACAAACAAAGGAAGGCATCTTCATCAACCAAGCCAAATATATCAAGAAAATCATCAAAAAGTTTTGTATGGAGAGTAGCAAATCAATGAGTATACCCATGAGCCAAGCTTGCAGATTGGACAAAGATGAAAATAGATCCAATGTTGACCAAAAGCTATATAGAGGTATGATCGGATCCTTATTATATTTGACTGCAAGTAGACCAGACATATTATATAGTATATATGTATGTGCTAGATTTCAATCATCACCAAAAGAAACACATATGCTTGCTGTTAAAAGAATAATTAAATACTTGAAAGGAACAAGTAATTTAGGAATTTGGTATTCTAAATATTCTATCCTGAATTTGATTGGATTCTCTGATGCTGATTATGCTGGTTGTAAAATAGATAGAAAAAGCACTAGCGGTACATGCCAATTTCTAGGGTTGAATTTAATTTCATGACACTGTAAGAAGTAAAACTTCGTAGCCTTGTCCATAGCTGAGGCTGAGTACGTGGCTGCTGGTAGTTGTTGTGCTCAAGTGTTATGGATTAAACAACAAGTAGAGACTTTGGTGTATCACAATCTAAAATTCCTATTAAATGTGATAACACAAGTGCTATCAATTTGACAAAGAATCCAATTCAACACTCTGGAACCAAGCACATTGAAGTTAGACATCATTTTATTAGAGATCATGTTTTAAATGGTAATATAGTGCTTGATTTTGTTCCTACAGAAGATCAATTATCTGGCATATTTAATAAGCCACTCAATCAAGATAGATTTGAGCTAATTAGGAGTGAATTAGGACTTTGCGATCATTTCTAAATTCTCTAACATAATTCCTTCAAATTTAAGGAAACATTATATAGAAAACCTCCTGATTTCATTCTATATCATTGAGCCTAAATTTTCTTTGAAATTCTCTTCAAAATCTTTCTAATTTATGATCGAATTTTCCAAAACTCTAATTTCTCTGTTCTAGTCAACTAGTTCTTAAAACGAGTTGACTGGATTTTCTTAAAGTTTTGAGTGAGTTCTGTCCTAGCTAGCTGAGCATTTTCAAGTCGACTAGATTCTCTGATTATTTTAGGAGAGCTCTGGCCGAGCCGACTCAAGCCTTTTTAGGGCAATTCGAGTCGACTGGGATTTCGCGCCTAAGTGTTTTGCCTTGGATTATAAACCCTTCTCTGAGCCGTTTAACCTCTATTTTGTCTTCTCTAATAGTTCGTTCCTCTCCTCATCGTACTCCAAAGACTTCTATCTTCCTTCCAAGCACTCCAATCTCTCAATTTTTCATCTTTCCTAGCAATGGCACCCAAGCGTGCAACCGATAAACGCTCTATTAGGGCTACTCCATCTGTTGAAAAGGAAAGAAGATCAAAAAGGCATCAAGAAGAGCCAAGTAGCACCGTTCACAGTGAGGAACTTGTAGAAGAAGCTGCAAGGGATGCTCCAACCATTCCTAGTCAAGTGCCTTCGATGTTTACACAACCGGTAACCTCCAACCATCGAATTAACTTTGAGTTTATTAAGGGGATTGGGTTGAAAATAGGAGATTTGATTGAAGATTAAGGATGGAGGAAGTTTTGTTCTTTGAATGAAAAGACTTATCCCTCTCTTGTTAGAAGTTTTTATGAAAATCTGAGATTGGGAACAAATCATGTTGAGTCCACTATTAAAGGAAAGAGGATTATTGTCAATGAAGAATTTCTACATGGTTTACTAGACTTACCTTCAGAGGGAGTGAAATTTCTAGTAATTGACAATAGAGAAAAGACTATAAGAATAATCTTGAACAATGAAGATGTTGGTGGAATTGGAACAGTGTTTGCTAACACCCTATCTTTAGAAATAAGATTGCTACACAATTTTATTTGTAGAATATTCTTGCAAAGAATAGGAAGATTTGATTGGATGAGCGAAAAAGACTTATGCCTTATGGAACACATTATAGAGAAAACTCTTGTAAATCTATCCTACATTATAATTATGCAAATGAAAGAGACAGTTAGAAAGGCCAAGTCATGTCTACCCTATGGAATGATGCTTATCCTACTGTTTAAATCTCAAAGAGTAAGTTTGGAGGGTGAAGATGGAGTAGAACTGCACCATACAGATGTCTACACTTCCAAATCTCTAGAGAGGATGGGGTACTTCCAAGTTGAAGGAGTATGGAGGAAGAAAGGTACAAATGTCAAGGCTATAGGCAGCTCAAGTAGTGAAGAGGAAGAAGAAGAGAATGTAGAAACAGCTGGAACCTCTTCTGCACCTCCACCTGAGCCTGAGTCTCATATTTCTGAGCTTGCTGCTACTATTGTGGAGACTAAAGTACCTTCTCCTATTTTTGATTTGCCTGTAGCTGAGTTTGATTTGCCTGCACCCAAGTTTGATTTTCCTGTAGCTGATATTCCTCTACCTGACTACCCTCCTGCAGCATCACAACCTCCAATCATTCAAAGTTAGATTGAAGAACAGATGAGAAGCTTGACTGATACACTGACAGGTACAATTACTTCTTTATTTAGTGATCTGAAAAAGTCAGTGGACAGAAGACTGGATGGACTGGAAGAACATATTTCAAATCTACAAGGAAAGGTTGAAGCAATGGAAGCTTCAAGATCGGCACCTCAAATAGAACTTCAACCAATCCTAGATTATATCTCTTCTAGTTCTGAAGCTATTTTGAAATCTATGGATGCAACTTTGAAGGAATACATAACTGAACTGAATGAAGCCAAATGTACATTAGAAACTATTGCAAAAACTAGAAGTATGGTAGGTGACTACACTCGTGGCATTGGGATCATCAGGTCAGAGCTTGGAAGACTTAGAAGATCAGCCGAAGCATTTGCCAATGTCCAAGCCTCTGAGCTTATTTCAATGCAAAAAAAAATCGGTGAGATGAAGGAGGCAGTGAACAAAGTACCAACAAGCCTCAAAGATATAGAGCAACAGCTTGGAGCAATCTGGATGGAGATGGTGTCTATCTGTGGCACTGTTAGATCCTTAGAGGTCACTGCTAGGACTAGACCCTTGTATGATCCACCTCCTATTTCCACTAAGGCTCCTAGTACTTCTCATCACCCTAGGGCACCTCCACCTCATGCATCCTCTAGTAGACCACCTAGACCTGCTTCTTGGTATGGTACTAGTACACCTACCAATGTACCTAAAGAGGAATCTGAAAGTAAATAGGTCTTTAGTATGGTCTTTAGTATTTTCTATACTTTTTGAAACTTTTTGAAGTTGTTGTAATGATTGATGTACTGAATCCTTTGATAGAAATGCAATGAATACTTTTTGGTCACTGTGTAATGTGTGTACTTATGTTATCCTGTTTACACTCTATTTTCTTAAATAGAACTCTCTCTCTAAAGTTGAGAAAGTGAAATTATCTCAAACAAATATTGATACTTTCTCAATCTATTTAAAAATCTAAGCTTAACTGTTTAATCTTTTTGATTTGATGACAAAAAGGAGGAGAACTGTTATACAATAGAGTGCATGAAAAAAGAAATGTAATGAATTGGAATAGAACTAATAAAGTTAATTAGATAGGGGGAGCTTAATGATTTTTGAATGATTTTTGCATACTTTTCCAGCTGAAATGTTCAAATGAATGATAAAGTGGGAGAAACTTAGAGAAATTTCATATTGTTTAGAAATTTTATAAAAAGTAGGAGATATACATGTTTAATTTACAAGTTTAATATGCTTCAATGATTACTATGATGCTCTCTACTTATTACATCTATCTGTCAATACTTATGCTGCTTGATAAATACAAGCAATCATTCTCTGATACTTACAGTTTATAAATTTGACCTTGTGTATAACTGTATAGCATATATTGATACACATTTGAGAATACGGTTAATGTTATGATTTGTCAAACAAATGTAAATGCTTACTATGATATACATCCATACTTGTGAATAGAATAGATTATTTTCATGCCCAGTATTTTGTCATCATCAAAAAGGGGGAGATTGTTAACCCCTAAAGTGATTTTGATGATAACAAAACATTGGAGCATACATTTGGTTATCTAACAACTCTACAAATGATTGACAAGTTTTTGTAGGACAACTACATTGACACACTTTCTAAACCCTACAATCTTTATTGCTTTGTATTGAGTTATAAAGTGTTTAGAATCTTGTAAAGAAGAACCCTACAAAAATTTCCTACTTAAATCAAGATAAAGGGTTACTTCTAGTAGTTTTCAAGCTTCAATTTTTCTTGATTTTATTGTAAGAAGACCTTGAAGAAGTCTTCAAAGCTTAGCACAAGAGTTCTGGAGAATTGAATTTGATCTGGCTGAAGAACCACTCTCGAGCCGACTGGATAGAGGAACCAGCCGACTCTGGCATTGGCAAAAGAAAGAAGATCTCTGGTACACAGATCTAGCTGACTAACACTAAGGCCCAGTCGACTCATCCAGAACTTGATTGAGAATGCTCTGAGAGCCTCTAAGATCCAAGCCGACTGGAATTCAGCCTAGCCGACTCGTCCAGAGTGAACCTTTTTCTCAACTGTGGAACCCAGCTGACTGGCGTTCAGCCCAGCCGACCCGAACTTGATCCGAGCTGACTCGAAGATTATCTGAGCTGACTAGAATGATGGAGTCACCTCCAACGACTAGTTCCAGTTTTCAGTTTTTGAATTCCAAAAGTACTCCAACGGTAACCTGTCACCTCCCAACGGTCTACAATGTTCAAAATCAAGGGAAGGTAGTTAAAGTATCTATAAATGAGGTATGAGAACATCTTTGGAGAGACTAATGAGTTAATGAACAGTTATTGAATATTTATTGAAGAAAGAAGTGAGAGCATTTGAGCATTAAAGTCAGCCTTCAAGCCTTCACCAACTCTTACCAGAAGCTTGAAGCATCTTTTGAGGAAAGCAAGGAAGCCATTGAAGTGCATTAAAGAGCATTCAATTGAGCTTCACTCGAGCTGTATTAGCAACCACCAGACAATAGAGTTTGTCATTTTTGTTGCTTCTTTATTATATTCTTAGAATATTTGGGTTATTGGTGAGCCCGGTTGTAAAAACCAAATAAGTTTCTTTGGTGAGCCATTTTCAAAACCAAAGTGTAGAAGTTCTAGGTGAGCCTGTAAAAATCTAGTGTGGGTTTCTTTGGTGGGCCCGGTTCAAAAACCAAAGTGTAAAGGTTGGGATTGTGAGCCTGTAAAATAATTCGACTGTATTCCGGTTTGGGGGATATAGTAGAAGTCCCGAGTGGTGAACTTGGGTAGTGGACGTAGGAGTTGGGTTGCTCCGAACCACTATAAACCTGCCTTGTTTGTATTGTGCTTGATTTACTTTTCAGCTTCTGCATTTATTCTCTGATTAACATAGCACCTATCCACTAAAAGGAATTACTTGTGCACATACTTGCAAAAAATTTGTAATTCCCAATTCACCCCCCTCTTGGGAAAAGCCACCTAGGCAATGGATCAAGATGAAGTCAAGCCTTGAGTGCTCTTTAATGCTCTTCAACACTGCTTCTTCTCTTCTTCAATCAGTGGATTCAATGATAGAGTGAAGTTGGTGAAGCTTTGAATCCAACTTGAATGCTCTTTGAGGTAGGTAGAGGAATGATTTGAAAGCTCTTTGATTTTTCAAGAAAATTTTGCAATAAATCCCAATCAATCTCTTTAATCCTTCAAAAATAATCTCCTTTATAGTTTTCCATGAGATATGGCCGTTGTAGGGCCTTGAAATTTGTGAAATGGCCATTGGAGACGAATTGGAGTTCAAATTTTAATTTCAGCAACTAGCCATTGAAGTGTAAACAATGGCTCCATGAGCCGGCTCGAGCTCCAGGAGTCGGCTCGAAGTCTCAGACAGGCCAAAAACAAACTTCTGTGGGAGCCGGCTCTTGGACTATGAGTCGGCTCTTGCCTTCAAGCTTTCAGTCAAGACAAACATACATACCTAGAGTCGGCTCTGGTTCTCATAACTTCAAAAAATATTTTTGGAAGAGGCGGCTCTTGAACTGGGAGTCGGCTCTTGGTTCTGAAACTTTGAATCTTTCTCTGTGTCGTACCACCATGAGTCGACTCTTACAAGTCTTTTAAAAATTTGCTTTAAGCTTCCCAAAAACTTCAACATTGAATCAACTAGAAGCTAATCTACATACTTTATCAAAATATTTACAATTTTAAACCCATTTTTCATGATTACAGCATTCATAAGCTAGGGCCTTTACAAACTCAATTGAATTTCCCTTAAGTAAATTTGAAAACCATTTTAAACAAGGGTAACCAATTCCTGCAAAACTTAAACAATTTGTAAAGAGTTAGTATCAAATACATGCTCCAATGTTTTGTGATCATCAAAATCATTCCAGGGATCAACATACGGTAACCATATACCAGAGATTTGATAGATTGCTCTCGCATCTTCGGCCTATCCGGATACCAGGACCCATTGCTAGATGGTATCTTGTGCTGGTATTGGAAGTGTTACAGTGCTACCGTTTAGGTTCGAACCTATGAGGTCACACGTCATAAAGGATTTCTTTCTGATCTGGGAGCCTATCAACGATTGGGAATCATTTTGGTATTAAGGTCAAACGGTTTGATTGAGCATACATTAGATTTTTTCTGATCAATCTGGTCTGATTTGGATCGACTAGGATTGGTTTGGATCAACCAGGAATTGTTCCCGGTAGATCGGGACTGGACCAATTTTTCTTATTGATTGGGTTTGGTCAAACCGGGATTTTGGCTGAACCGATTTTTGGTTTTTTATTGAACCGGTTTGAAGACTTGTTTCAGTTACCTGTTCTCACAGTTTTTGCCGGTCCATTACTAGATTTGGTTCTCTCGGTGTACACCATGGTTCAACGTTGTTTGCTCTCATATTGCCCTATTTCACTGATTGATTGGATGAGGACTGCTTGGTGGTCAGCTGTTGTTTGGAATTCAGATTATATCCTTTGCACCGTCAACTTGGAGTCTCATCACGTTTTCTCCCACACGTCACTCTCTCTTGGTCCCTGTTCTCTTCCACAAGTTCCCAGCACTTGAAACCGATCCAAATCTAGAGCATTTCCAAGGAGCCGTGCGATGGAGTTTTGTTTTGATCTGAACTCTCTCACACGGCCTTCACGCTGTCTTCTTTGGATTCACGGATGTTCTCTGCTGATGTATTTTTCTGGGTTTCAAGGCCGTGAGTTCATAGAGGTTGAAGGCCAGTTGCAGAGAGAGAGACCGGTTGCAGTGAGAGAATAGGAAGAAATAGGGCTTGCGGTGTTTTCCTTTTTCTTCACAATTTTTTCTCTACCTCATATATTCATCTCAGAAGGAGGCTGTGGCTTGCGGTAGTAGTTGCTGGCTGTGAGAGATGTAGTGACTGCGAGACAGGGGAAGAAAACATTGCTTATGTCTTGCGGTGAGTGAGAGAGAAAGGAGGGGAGAAATCTGGGCTTGCGGTGAAAGAAAGAAACAGGTCTTCGTGGTTTTGTTCTCCGCCGGTTTTATTTTCTGGATTGCTGGCCGTATGAGGTAGCAAGAGAGGAAGTAGGCCGTGGCTTGCATGAGAGAAGGATATGAGATGGGTTGTAACAGGGGATGAGAGAGAGCAGAGAACGAGCCCTTGGGTCGAATCTCTGCATGCAGAAATTTGTTCTGTATTCGTGTATTCCTTCCATGTTTTAAGTTTTCTAGTGTGTGCTTTTCATGGAGTTTGGCGGTTTTGGAGAAGATTGTCAATGGGGATTTGTTTTGTTTTCCCTGCTCCACATTACCGTAACCTATTATCAGCGAGAGTCCGTGCATGGATACTCTAGAGGGTGGACATTTTGACACCTTGAAAGATTGGATCGATCTCTTTTTCTTGTAGTTGCAGATCTGTTTTGCTGTTGAAGGAGTTCAATCGGCTGCCCTGATTTGCTGCTGATCTATTCTAAAAATTGAGAGAGTCGGTTTCTTCCTGCTTCGATCAGGTATATTATTTACTTATATTATCATGCATGTTTAGATCTAGGTTTTATCATACTGTTTATAATTATTGCACTTGCCTTTATATGCCTATATATTTTGTTACATGCAGCATGATATGTTAGATCTTGTGCATGAGTAGGTTTTTCAATATGCTAATTAAAAAAGTTTAATTATGCAATACATACTTCCTAGTATAGCATGCCTAGGGTAGGCATCCGATGCACCCTTTTTCCTTAGTGGTATCAGAGCCACAGGTTCCTGTGTAGCATATCATGATTACATATAATTGGATCTGTATCTTGATTAGGGATTACTTTTAGGAACCTAGTTGAGACCTTCACCATGGACGTGTGTCTAAATTAATCAGGGTTTAAAACCCCTAATTTTTATGGCACGAGGCAGTTTATCTATGTTGGCATTTTTAAAAGGATCTTTAAAGGAAACCTATGGTATTAAAAATATTTTAATTTTATACATGAGCATACATTGGCATGTCTTTAATTGTTTAGGCTTGCAATATCATAAATGATATGATAGACTAGATATGATGCATGAAAGATGTAAAAGAGTTTTACATGAATTTAATTAAAAATGTTTTAATTAAATATTGGCTTATAATCTAACAATTATGAATTGAAAGATTAATTAAATGACAAGCCAGATTAGGGTTTATGAAACCTAATGTCATTTGAATAAGCCATCCGGGTTAATTGGGTTAGCTGTCTGATTGGGTCCATTAATTGGGTTAGACTTAAGGTTAGTTGAATTGGACTTAAGAGAACTAATCAAATGTTGATTAAGGACCTTCTCTTTAGTATCTATATAATAGTTAGATGGGTTAGTCCATTCTTCTTAAATGGATCTAATTAGTGGCTCTATGAAAACCCAAGTTCTTAGGCTGGTCTAATCGAGTCTGGTAAACCGATTGGTGTCTACGCAGGTTTGGCAGTTTTGATCATGGTTGCATGAGGCTACCTTTTTACTGGCCAACTTAGTTGGTGTCTAGGAAAGATGGTTAATGGCTGATACTCACCCATGATCTCACCTACCTAGCCAATTCGGTCAACCAGAGCTGATTAGAAAAGCTTATTGATTCGAGTTAACCCATGTCACCCAAGTTGATCAGCCTGTTTGATCTTTAGGTGCCCATGGACCAATTTGTTGAATTTAATTCAACCCTCTTAAGAATTGATTTGATTAGTGGGAGGTTGATCCATGTTCTTCTCTCTATTCTTTTGTCACAATTTAATTAAAATTCTCTAAAATTATTAGGTCATGAAAAAGACTAAGTCAATGAGTTGATGGTGTCTTAGCCTCCATTGAGTGGGTTAGTAATGAGTCCTTTAGCTTGGTGTACATCGGCAGTTCCAAAAGAACGGGTGTGCATCCGGTTACTGGGATTACTCTCCCATAGATGATGGTTCAGTACAACCTTCTTAATAGTGATCAGGTGGGGCGGCCAAAGTCGGGCTTGGTCATTCGTTAGTTGGATGCATCGGATTTGTCATATTGATTGTTGGACCTAATCAGAGACCCGCAATAGGAGGCCGCTAGGCCAATTGGAGGTTCTGTGGGGCAAAATTTATTACTGGAAGTTGCTTAGGAAAGCAATTGGTTAGAGAACCTACCTTTAGGCACGTATGGGTGAGTCGGCCATAGTCGGGCTCATATGTAGTTTATTGGATTTCAGTATCCACTATGAAATGGTGATTTCACGGATTGGAGTTAGAGGCTCCCAATCTGAAAAATTAGTGGGAGGGACCTTTAGACTAAAGTCCAAGTCTTTTGGTTTAATTGATTAATTCATACACTAATTTGATCTTAATTTTCCTTCAGATGTCTTCAAACCTTTCGCTCCGGTCACTTCTCGATAGCGAGAAGTTAAAGGGTCCCAATTTCGATAGCTGGTATTGAAATTTGAGGATAGTCCTGGAGCATGAGCAGATCCTTTATGTGATAACGGATCCAACACTTGAAATCCCTCTTGCCAATGCTCGGAGATCGGTCAGGGACACTTATTTGAAGTGGGTTTCTGATCGGACTACTGTCCGATGCATGATGTTGGTGGCGATGAACGACGAGTTCAGTCACAAATTCAAGGAGGCCCAGCTAGACGAGATCCTTCAAAAGTTAAAGGAATCTTTTGGCATGCCAAATGATGTGGAGCAGTACAAAATATCTTGTGCCATCTACAATGCCAAAATATGGTATGGCGATTCTGTCACTAATCATGTATTGTACATGATCAAGATGATCGAATGATTGGGTAAGCTCGGATGTCCCTTGCACGAGCAACTCAGCAAGAATGTGATCCTGAATTCTCTACCCTCCTCCTATCTTGATTTTCTCGATCATTATAGAATGAATAAGCCTAAAGTCAATTACCATGGTTTGATGGGATTGCTACAGACTTACGAGAAGGACCACCAACTGAATAAGGAGGTGGTGAATTTAGTGAGAGGTTCTAGAGGTCATCATCCCTTTAAGAAAGGAAAGAAGAAAGGTAAGGGAAAGAATGTGCAGAGTGCTCCTGGCCCTAGTCAGACCAAGAAAGTGAAAGCTGATCAAACTGGTGCAGAGTGCTTCTATTGTAAGAAGTAGGGATACTGGAAGACGAACTATCCTCTTTATCAGGCATCTATAGACCCGAACAGCCCAAGGATAGAAAATATCAGTGACTTGTATCTATGGCACTGTAGACTAGGTCATGTTAACCAGAATAGGATAAACAAGTTGCGAGGAGAAGGCCTCCTTGAGGTCAGTGATTCTAACTCACTGCCCACTTGTGAATCCTGTTTGCTTTGTAAAATGACCAAGTCACCATTTACTAGAAAAGGTGAACAAACTACAGAACTTCTAAGTCTCATACATACTAATGTATGTGGACTCATGACAGTTACTACCAGAGGTGGATACAGATATTTCATTACATTTATAGATAACCTTTCCAGGTATGGTTATGTCTTTTTGATGAGACATAAATCTGAGTCGTTTGAAATGTTCAAACGATATCGTAATGAAGTGGAGAAACAAACTAAAAAGAGTATTAAAATCCTTCGATCTAATCGAGGCGGTGAATACCTATCCGGTGAATTCATGACATATCTTGAGGAGAATGGGATTCTCTCTCAGTGGACTTATCCAGGAGCACCCCAGTTGAATGGTGTGTCTGAAAGGAGGAATCGAACCCTGTTGGATATGGTTCGATCCATTATGGGCTTTGCAACTCTGTCACTATCTTTCTGGGGATATGCACTTGAGATAGCTTGTTACTTACTGAATAATGTTCCGAGTAAGTCTGTTGTCTCCACTCCATGAGTTATGAACTGGACGTAAGCCCTTAATTTCACACCTTCGGGTCTGGGGTTGTCCGGCTTATGTAAAGCATTTAGACTCAGATAAACTTGGTCATAGGTCTGATCGATGTCTGTTTATTAGGTACCATAATGAACAAAAGGGTATTTCTTCTACTTGGAGGACGAACAGAAAGTGTTCGTTGCTCTTCGGGCTATCTTTTTGGAAAAGGAGTTCCTTGGAGAAGGAACTGTAGCCTCTAAGATTGAACTTGGTGAAGTTCAACCAGTGGAAGAACATGCACACTCTAAGGACATCATAGAACCGGCTGTGATTAGATCACACCTGGAACCCATTATTAGGAGATCTGATAGAGTATCATGTCAGCTAGATAGATACTACGGTTTCTTGGTTCGAGACGGTGATCCCATTGAGCTCGACGAGAACGATAAGGATCTGATCACCTATATGGATGCACTTCAGAGATCTAACTCTGAGGCATGGCTTGGAGCCATGCGATCCGAGATGGAGTCCATGGAGATCAATAATGTATGGACATTGGTTGATCCACCTGAAGGGATAAAATTCATCGGGTGCAAGTGAATTTTCAAGAGAAAAAGGGGCGCAGATGGGAAGGTGGAGACCTATAAAGCCCATCTGGTTGCCAAGAGATATCGTCAGCGATATGGTATCGATTATGAAGAGAAGTTTTTTCCTGTGGCAATGCTCAAGTCCATTCGGATCATGCTTGCTTTGGCAGCACATTTTGACTATAAGATCTAGCAGATGGATGTCCGAACCACTTTCCTGAATGGGGAGCTGGATAAGGAGGTGTATATGATATAGCCTAAAGGGTTCATATCCATAAAGTATGCAAATTGCAGAGATCCATTTATGGGCTCAAGCAAGCATCTTGAAGTTGGAACATGCGATTTGATAGATATATCAAATCGTATGGCTTCGTTAGGAACGGAGAGGAACCCTGCATCTATAAGTGGATTAATGGTTCTATGATTGTATTCCTGAACTGTATGTTGATGACATTATCTTAATCGGGAATGACATCGCAGTATTGCAAGGAATAAAGGTTTGGTTATCATCTTAGTTCTCCATGAAGGACTTGGGTGAAGCTTCTTATATATTGAGTATAAAAATCTATAGAGATAGATCTAAGAGGCTTCTGGGATTGTCCCAGTCTATGTACATTAATACCGTGCTGAAACGATTAAGTATGTAGAATTCCAAGAAAGGCTATCTCCCGATAGGTTCTGGAATTACTCTTTCCAAGAAGGATTTGCGACAACTCCTGAGAAAAGAGAGCGCATGAATAGAGTTCCTTATAGTTCTGCAGTGGGCTCTATCATATATACTATGACATGTACTAGACCAGACGTGGCATACTCACTAGGAGTAGAGAGCAGATACCAGTCTGACCCAAGTGAGGTGCATTGGAAGGAAATTAAGACCATCCTGAAGTATTTGAGAAATACTAAGGACCAATAGGTAATTTATGGAGAACCTGACTTGAAACTTGTGGGATATACTGACTCCAGTTTTCAGTCAGACAGAGATGATAGCAAGAGTGTGTTAGGATTTGTATTTATCCTGAATGGAGGAGCGATCTACTGGAAAAGTTCCAAGTAGGCAACAGTTGCAGACTCGGTATGCGAAGCAGAGTACCTTGCAGCATCAAATGCAGCAAAGGAAGCTGTGTGGTTACGAAAGTTCCTTGGAGAGCTAGGGGTGGCACCTTCCCTATATGGTCCTGTTCCTGTGTATTGTGACAGCACAAGAGCCATTGCTCAAGCTAAGGAGCCAAAATCTCATCACCGCACCAAGCATATTCTGCGGTGCTATCACCTCTGCGAGAGATCGTGGAACAAAGCGACATCAATCTTATGAAGATCGATGGAAAGGAGAATATGGCCGACCCCTTCACTAAAGCCCTCGGAATCAAAGAGTTCGACTATTGTAAAAGGGAAATGGATATTAGATACTGTTCTGATTGACTTTAGTACAAGTGGGAATTGTTGGGAATTGTGTCCTAAAACCAATCGCCTAGGCTGTAGGCGGTTATGCTCAGTATTGTAATTTATATATGAATTAATAAAATTTTATTTTGGCAGCTCATCACAATATTCATTTCCCTGTAATGAACTCTGTTTATGTGATGAAGTCCTTAGGACTTCACTGACTTCGATATAGAGAGGATATATCGAGTGGTCCTTTAAAATGTTCACAACTAAAGGATACATTGTACAGGATGGTAATGTATCAAGTGTAGGTTGCTGTGGTTCACATCGTTTGGTTGTCCTCTTGACCAAAGGAGTGTGGTGACACTAATGTGATCTGCAAGTGGGATGTGTGACATCTCATTGAACGTGACTCCATGGAGCTCCTTTCTGCCAAAGGATTGCTCGCGATTGGATATGGGTATATGTGTCCCTCCGACTTGAGGTCACCATGGTAGCTTGCAAGCAATTCCCTATGCTTTGGTGTTGGACTACCCGAATTTCTAATCCGGTGATGGAAGGTTTCTGGGTACAAGCAAGTACTTGTGGAGCAATGGTAGACCAAGATGGAATTGACCTGTCCAAATTGTTTGGATTGAATGTCCCGCAGTGTCTCAATTTAGCAAATCCTCGGCCAGGGTAGTCTTAGTAGGAGTTACTGGACTTGCGAGGTTGAGACATGTTGTGGATTGACTCGGTCAGGGTTAGCAGTCTAATCCTAGATCATCTTGAGCATTGGATGTCAAGGGGATGAATTATGTAGTAACCATATGCCAGAGGTTCAATAGATTGCTCTTGCATCTTTGGCCTATCCAGACGCCGGGACCCATTGCTAGATGGTATCTTGTGCTAGTACTAGAAGTGTTCCAGTGCTACCGTTTAGTTTCGAACATATGAGGTCACATGTCATAGAGGATTTCTTTCTGATCCGGGAGCCGATCAGTGATTGGAAATTATATTGGTATCAAGGTCAAACGGTTTGATTGAGCACATATTAGATTTTTCCTAATCAATCTGGTCTGATTTGGATCGACTAGGATTGGTTTGGATCAACCAGGAATTGTTCCTAGTAAACCAGGACTGGACCCATTTTTCTTATTGATTGAGTTTGGTCGAACCGAGATTTTGGCTGAACCGGTTTTTGATTTTTTATTGAACCGGTTTGAAGACTTGTTTCAGTTACATGTTCTCACGGTTTTTGCCGGCCCATTACTGGATTTGGTTCTCTCGGTGTACACCATGGTTCAACGTTGTTTACTCTCATATTTCCCTGTTTCACCGATTGATTGGATGAGGACTGCTTGGTGATCGGCTGCTCTTTGGAATTCAAATTATATCCTTTGCACCGTGAACTTGTAGGAGTCCCATCGCATTTTCTCCCGCACGTCACTCTCTCTCGGTCCATGTTCTCTTCCACAAGTTCGCAGCACTTGAAACTTTCCAAAGAGCCGTGCGATGGAGTTTTGTTTTGATCTGAACTCTCTCACACGGCCTTCACACTGTCTTCTTTGGATTCACGTGTGTTCTCCGCTGATGTATTTTTCTGGAATTCAAGGCCGTGAGTTCATAGTGGTTGAAGGCCGGTTGCAGAGAGAGAGACCGATTGTAGCGAGAGAAAAAGAAGAAACAGGGCTTGCGGTGTTTTCCTTTTCCTTCACAGTTTTTTCTCCACCTCATGTATTCATCTCGGAAGGAGGCCGTGGCTTGCGGTAGTAGTTGCTAGCCGTGAGAGATGCAGTGACCGCGAGACAGGGGAAGAAAACAGGGCTTGTCTTGCGGTGAGTGAGAGAGAAGGGAGGGGAGAAATCTGGGCTTGCGGTGAAAGAAAGAAACAGGTCTTCATGGTTTTGTTCTCCGCCGGTTTTATTTTCTGGATTGCTGGCCGTATGAGGTAGCAAGAAAGGAAGGAGGCCGTGGCTTGCGTGAGAGAAGGATATGAGATGGGTCTTAACAGGGGATAAGAGAGAGCAGAGAACGAGCCTTTGGGTCGAATCTCTGCATACGGAAATTTGTTCTGCATCCGTGTATTCCTCCCATAGTTTTAAGTTTTCTGGTACGTGCTTTTTGTGGAGTTTGGTGGTTTTGGAGAAGATCATGGAGATTTATTTTGTTTTCCCTGCTCCACGTTGCCATGACCTGTTATTGATTTTGGAAGGACTAGCATCTTTCCGAGAGTTGGATCAACGAGAGCCTGTGCATGGATACTCTAGAGGGTGGATACTTGGATACCTCGAGAGATTGGATTGATCTCTTCTTCTTGTAGTTGCAGATCTATTTTGATGTTAAAGGAGTTCAACCGGCTGCCCTGATTTGCTGCTGATCTATTATGAAGACTGAGAGAGTCGGTTTCTTCCCGCTTCAATCAGGTATATTATTTATTTATGTTATTATATATGTTTAGATCTAGGTTTTATCATACTGTTTATAATGATTGTACTTATCTTTACATGCCTGTATATTTTGTTACATGCATCATGATATGTTAGATCCTGTGCATGAATAGATTTTTCCGTATGCTAATTAAAAAAGTTTAATTGTACAATACGTACTCCCTAGTATAGCGTGCCTAGGGTAGGCGTCCGATGCACTGATTTTTCCTTCAATTATGTTATGTTTTCTAATTGTTTCTGTATGTAGAAAACTCAGAATTGTCTGATTCTTATTTTGTTGGATCCATCATAATTGAATGTATTTTTCAGATTTTTCTCATAAATTATTGCAGTCTGTAGATTTTCTGCTTACCAAAATAGTGTCTGAGAACATTCTGTTCTGAATTTAAGCAATTCTAGTTTAGGATTTTTTCTGTTATTTTAATCATTTAGTTTGATTGCAACTGGGGATTCATCTTGTGTGTCATCATCTAAAGTTAATCTTAAGGGCACGCAATATCTACATAAGGGAGGGATATCATTACCCTTCCTTAGCCCACAATCACCATATTTGCATCGGTCCTAGCCCTAATTAAAATTGAAGAGACTTAATTGCTCTAGTGAGCTAGGGACACCAACAGGTCGGGGTTCTAAGTATTGTGTAAGCTGGTGCACCCAATCCTCTGATTATCTCTTGAATCTGGTGTCTAAGGCTAGAGGTTCAGTGGCAAACACCCTAAGCGATTTTCGTGGTTTTTAATTAGGACCCTGCGGGAGCCTTCCATGAACCCACCTCTTACCTGGCCAGTGGACTAGATAATTATTGAATTGACTGTAAGTTGAGCTGACCCATTCTACTTGAGCTCCAGGTCTAGGAAACCCTAGTCCGAGTCGAGTTCTGTGTGATTGCATAGCATGGCAACTAGGTCAGGTACACCCTATCACCCTACTCAAACCCAACCCAATCCACCCATGGACCATAATATGGAAAATTTATTAAGGACGATAACTGATCAACTTGGTCAGCTTACTACAAGGTTTGACCAAGTGGAAGAGAGGCTAAGTAATCTTGAAGAATCCCATGCGACTAGATCAGATCCTGAAACACCTAGACCCATTCACCCTGGTCAAAGTTCTGAAACCCCTAGACCTACTCCTTTAGGTCAAAGCTCTGAGACACCTAGGCCCATTTCCCAAATTCCTCGAGCCCAACTCACTCCCCCAAATCTAAGAGGTCATTATAGAGAACCTGCCTATCCAAGTCCAAGGGCCCAACATAGAGAAATTACTCCTAACCCAATTCTTAGGCTCCATACCCCTGATGTAAATGACCAGGAAGAAAGGATTCTTAGGAGCATTCGATTAGACGCACCCACATTTAAGGGTAGTTTAGATCCTAAGGTCTATATAGATTCGGAAAGTGATTTGGATCAGTACTTTGAATGGTATGAAATACCAGAGAAAAGAAAATTTAAATTTGCCAAGCTAAGGCTAGTCCGACATGCTAGCTTGTACTGGAAAAATGTAGAATGACTGAACCGAAAGAGAGGTGACCTACCTATAGGTACATGGCGAGCCATGAAGGTTAAGCTTAGGGAGAAGTACCTATCATTCTCATATGAACAAAAATTATTAGATCAATGGCAAAAATTGACTCAAGGAAATAAATCAATAGCTGATTATATTGCCAAATTTGATGAGTCCGAAGCTATCACCCTGTCAAGGTTTAGAGCTAGTTTATATGAGGATATTTAGAGGGAGTTGTTCTTAAGGGAAGTCAATGATTTGGAATAAGCTTACCAGATTACTAGGAATTGTGAACAATTCCAGAGGAGACTTGTCACCTATAGACCTGAGCCCAATAGGTTTAATACGCATGGAACTAGACCTAGCCCTAATTGATTTCCACCTAGCTGACCCAATCATACTTCTTAACCAGTTCATAAGGAAGATAAAGGAAAGGCACCTATGGTCCCTAGAGATCGAAATAAAAATGCATTATGTTTTAAGTGCCATAAAATGGGTCATTTTGCTGCTGATTGTCCTGTACGAGCATTGCATATAGATGAATGTGAGAAAGAAAATGTCGAGGATGAAGAAGAATTTGAGGAAGAAATTTATGAAGTGGAAAAAAACTTGGTAGAAGAGTATGAAGGAGATGAAGAGCCCATAGAGTTATCTGACCTACTAGGTATAGTTAGGTATATTTTGGCTCAAATCAAGAAGAATAAGGACTGGCATAGGACAAATATCCTTCAAACCGTTATTAAGTTAGGAGATAAAGTGTATAAAATCATTATTGACAGTGGGAGTTGTGTGAATACAATATCTACTAATGCTGTTAAGAGTTTAGGCTTACCTATAGTGCCACTTTCTAGCCTATATAAGGTACTTGGATTGACGCTACATCAATTCCTATTAAGTTACAATGCCAGGTCCTAGTCCAAATTCAATCCTACCAAGAGAAGGTATGGTGTGACATGATTCCAATGGGGGCTAGTAGTATCATACTAGGTAGATCATAGTTATATGATCATGATGCAACCCTTTTTTGCCGATCTAACTCGTGTGCATTCAAACACCATGAAAAGAGAATTGTGATCAACTTGACCCAACCCAAAGATAATATTAAAAGAGGGTCTAGTCATTTGAAGGAGAAAGAACCCAGATTGAACCTAAATTACTGCTAAGGAATTAGAACATGAAATCACTGAAGGTTCAACAGTCTGGATGCTGATTGCAAAAGAAGTTCGTGATGAACCTTTGAAAGAACATCCTAAGGAAATTAAAGAATTTCTAGAAGAATTTAAGGATGTGTTCCCAGAAGACCTCCCTGATTGTTTACCTCCATTAAGGGACATACAACATGCTATATACTTAGTTCCATAAGCTACCTTGCCAAATTTTCCTCATTATAGGATGAATCCTATTGAGCATAAGGAGTTACATAGGCAAGTTGAGGATCTTCTTAGAAAAGGATTCATAAGAGAAAGCTTAAGTCCTTGTACCGTTCCAGCACTTTTGACTCCGAAGAAAGATGGCACTTGGAGAATATGTGTCAACAGTAGAGCCTTCAACAAGATTACAGTAAAGTATAGGTTTTCAATACCCCGACTTGATGACATGCTAGACATGATGGCTAGTGCTACCATATTTTAAAAGATAGATCTTAAGAGTGGCTATCATCATGTTAGAATTAGGCTAGGGGAAGAATGGAAAATTGCATTTAAGACCAAAGATGGCTTGTACAAATGGTTAGTGATGCCTTTTGGTTTATCGAACACACCTAGTACTTTTATGAGGATAATGACTCCAGTGTTAAAATCATTTTTGAAAAATTTATAGTAGTATATTTTGATGACATCCTCATATATAGTAGAATAAGAAGGATCACTTGGACCATCTTCAGCAAGTTTGTCAAGTATTTAGAGAAGAAAATCCTTATGCGAATTTGAAGAAATGTAGTTTTATGACTCCAAAGATTATTTTCCTAGATTTTGTAGTAACTGCTGAAAGAGTATCGGTAGACCCCAAGAAGATCAAATCCATAGTTAAGTGGCCTATCCCTAAGAATGTTAATGATGTACGAAGTTTTCATAGATTAGCTACTTTCTATAGGAGATTTATTCGAGGGTTTAGTATGATAGTTGCACCTATTATAGACTGTATGAAGAAAGGATCATTTGACTGGTCAAAGGAAGCCAATAGGACTTTTGAAGAAATTAAGAATAAGATGACTCAAGCCCCAATTCTGAGGCTACCTGATTTTTTGAAAGTCTTCAAGGTTGCTTGTGATGCCTCAGGGATAGAATTGGAGGAGTCTTGAGTCAAGAGAATCACCCGGTTGTTTGCTTTAGCGAGAAACTAAACGATGCTAAACTGAAATATTCTACTTATGATAAGGAATTGTATGCAGTAGTTCAAGCACTTAGGTATTAGCGACACTATTTGCTATCGCAAGAGTTCGTATTATATTCTGATCATGAAGCTCTTAGGTTCCTTAACTATCAAAAGAAGCTGAATGCTAGGCATGGAAAATGGGTTGAATACATTCAGGCCTACACTTTTATTTTAAGACATCAATCGGGTGCTGATAATAAAGTTACTGATGCATTAAGTAGGAAATTTATACTCTTGAATTGTGTTAGTACTAAGGTAGTCGGATTTGAGAAATTGAAGGATGAATATGAGAACTGTGATAATTTTGGAGAAATTTATAAGGTAGTTATGCAAAGACCGACTAGTTCATATAGTGAGTACACAATTCAAGATGGATACCTTTTAAAGGATAGTAAACTATGTATTCCAAACACTTCACTTAGAGACTTTTTGATTTGGGAAACACATGCTGGGAGATTGCCGGACACTTCGGTAGAAATAAGATGATTTTATCTCTAGAAGACCAATTCTATTGTTCAAACCCTTAAGAGGATGTTGCTCAGATAGTAGTTAGATGTCAAACTTATGCTGTTACAAAATAGCAAAAGCAGAACACTGGCTTATACACCCATCTTCCTATACCAGATTATCCATGGCAAGACCTTAGCATGGACTTTGTTCTTGGATTACCTAAGATCCTAAGGAAGAATGATTCTATATTTGTAGTGGTCGATAGGTTTTCTAAGATGGCACATGTCCTGCCTTGTTTCCAAACCTATGATGCTTCTAAGGTAGCTAAGCTATTTTTGAATGAAGTAGTTAGATTGTATGGTTTACCTAGGACCATAGTATCAGACAGGGACGTACGGTTCACCAGTTATTTTTGGAAGACACTCTGGCATTTATTAGGGACGAAACTAAAATTTTCTACAGCTTATCACCCTCAAACTGATGGCCAGACCGAGGTTGTGAATCGTAGTTTAGGAAACTTGTTAAGAAGTTTAGTGGGAGAACATACTGCTAATTGGGACCTATTATTGTCTAAGGCTAAATTCGCTTATAATAGCTCAGTGAATAGGTCTACCAAGAAAAGCCCTTTTGAGATTGTACATGGGTACAAACCTAGAAAACCTTTAGATCTTATTTCTTTACCCATGCATGATCGCATTTCAGAGCCTGCTGAGTCGTATGCTGAATATGTTAGAGACTTGCATAAAGAAATAAGTCAAAAAATTAATGAAAGAAATAAAACTTATAAACATATGGCTAATACAAAAAGGAGACTCAAAGAATAAACTGAAAGAGACTTTGTAATGGTTAGACTATGACCTGAACGGTTCCTACCTAGAACTATGAAAAAATTACATGCTCGTAGTAGTGGACCTTACAAAGTGATTAAAAAAAATAGAATCTAATGCCTACATGCTTGAATTGCCACATGAACTAGGCATTAGCAATACTTTCAACGTTTCAGACCTTATCGAGTATAGGAAAATAACGTTGATTCTTAGTGAGCCATTTGGACCTAATCCTGTCCTTGAGAGTGAGCCAGCCCAAGTGTGTCCACCTACTATACCACTAGCCCGAAGAGATAAGATCGAACGAATCTTGGATGACAAGATCATTGCTTCCCGAGGCAAGGATTACCAGCGATATCTGGTTCGTTGATAAGGACGACCTGAGTCTAATAATTCTTGGATCACCAGAGAGGACTTGCTGAGAGTTGACCCGGACTTGCTAGAGCGCTATGTTAGCAACGTTGATCCATACTCGACAGGGTTGAGTTTCTCCCACCCGGGGAGAATTAGTGTGGACACTAGGGCCCGAAAATATCGACAGGTTGAACCCACATTCCTGTGGATCACCTGTGAATAAAGCTCTGAACCCAATCCTTTTATCTATGTAAATAATTTTTTTTTTTTTTGTTATTTTGGGTTAGTTAGGGTTAGCCCCTTTTACCAGCTGAAATTAGGGTTTTATTTATTTAGCCTTTGTGGGCTAAACCCCTTTTACCAAGTTGAATCACTTATTTACATGTCTTGCCTTTTGATCAAATTAGGTTCCAATTGATCAAGTAGGGCTTTAGGTATTAGTTATTGAGTCTTGTATTATAAGGGAGACCCAATTGTGAGACCCATGTGACTCAAATCAAGATCCATGTGCTAGCACAAGTTCTTGTCATATGCCAGCCTATTTGGCACCACCTTTGCATGATTTCAGGACAACTACTGCCACATCACCAGGGGACAACACACATGGCCTATCATTTGTATTTGGATATGCTACACAAATCAAGACAACACCACATGGTCAGCCATGAGAAGAAGGATATTTGGCGTCTCATATTTTTAAGAGGAGTAAATGTGAAGGATTCTCATCTTGGTACCCTCCATCCAAATTATTTCATGCCAAAGGAGTTTGGCCAAGCAAGTTCAACGCCCACTTCAAAGGAGTTTTGGATTATTTGTTCACCTAGTGTTGGAGGTCCAAGGGTTCCTAGCATTTCATTCAAACTAGTTGCTAGCTGCTCAAGCTTCAAGAACTCAAGAGTTTCATCAGGACTCTAAAGTTTTCTCCAATCCAAACTAAATAGTCCATGCATATGTAGAAGGTTACATTATCAAGACACTGGAGTCCATCCATCATGATCAACCAAGGAAGAAATCATGGCCCTTCATCAAAGATCTTCACCCCATCTTCATATTGGTGCCAACCATGGATAGGAGTCCATATTTTTTCATCCAGCAAGAGTTCAGGCAATTTAAACTTGAAGTCTAGAGTTGTAATGCAAATGGGACAAAAGTCTTGTATCTAAGTCCCTTACTTCTATGGTTAGGGATCTATAAATAACCCTACATCCCCTTGTAATTCATGAATTATTAGTGAAATACAACAAAATTCTGCTGAATTCTTTCCTTTGCTATGTGCATCACGGGGTGTGAGGCCCTTCCTTTGCTCCTTTGGAGCATCGCGGGGTGTGAGGCCCTACTTATCCATCCAACGAAAAGATCCATCCATTACTTCTAAACCTTTCCCTTCTTTCCTTTCGCGAGGTGTGGCACCTCAGTGTGTGCTGAGATAGAAGGCTCGGGCTACAACTCAGATGAATCTTGAGATGGGTCAGACGGCCTGGCCTCATCTCCCTGTGTCTCCTCCTCCTTTGCAGCAGCATCCTCATCCTCATCCTCATCCTCATCCAAGTCAGGTGCCTGTTTAAAAACTTTGCACCTTCAGTGATCTCAGTATCGCTGGTAACCCATCCAATGTAAGGACCTCTCGTCATATGTGTTAGTATGTAGAAGCTCTCTATACTACTCACCGACAAGATCAACTCCATAAGCTCGAAATAGTTTAGTGAGTCCCATGCCATAAGGCAAGCAGAGTTGCCTGCTGGTCACCACCTCTGTCATCTGGTGAATCATTAGCACTGGCAAGTAAATGGGCAACCTCCGAATTAGTGATACCATGACTAAGAGCTCCCTCTCTATGATGAAGTCGAATTGCCCAGTCTTCAACAACAGAATCTGAACACAATATGATGGAGTCTCATCTCTGCAGACAGCTATGATGCGACGATAGTGGCTCCCCTACCCAAGTCGTCTCTCTCTATAATACATCTGAAGCCACCGATCCGGTCTCCAAGTGAATCAGCTATAGTGCCTCTCATGGGTATCTCCCAAATATAGCTCAGAATTTCAATAGATAATATAATGGAGACACCTCTGACCTCTTCAATCCATCCATCACCACCCCTGGCCAAAGTCCTATAGAACTATCTCATCAAGGCTAAGTAGAACCTCTCTCGAAGAGTGCAAAGCTGAACCAATCTGGCATCCCCCAACCAATCTTTGATTTGGAAATGCTACTGGTCAACAAAGTTGAAATACACCCTACGTCCACCTACAATGGCCTTGGGGGCCATGCAATCTGCTCCTAAGACAGGTGATGGTTGAGTGGGATCATCGTGCTGCTCTGGAGCATCTACTGATTGAGGAGTATCAAGCCTTGCCTTAGTGTGGTGCTCCTCACCCTGAGAAGCAAAATGGGGTCTCCTCATAACCTATTTCCTGGGCCCCATCATCTAAAGAAAAAAGAAATATGAAAGGGAAAGGGAAAAAAGAGCTGGAATCCCAGTCAAATCATAAGAAATAGAGGGATACGAGAGGGAAACAGGCTCAAGCCCAAAAAGGAAGCATTAGAACCCTAAATGGGGACTAACGGAAGCTAGGGAACAATGGGGGCAAGTGTCAACTCAGAGGAGATGGGAAGAAAAAGACCGTCGGCCCTATTTAAAAACAATTCATGCCGATCAAGTATCAACACTTCAGCGAGTGTCAAGTGTTGACACTTCAGTGAGTTGACACTTCCAAAGTGTTGACATCTGAAAAAAATCAAAGAAAAACAAGAAAAATCATAAAAAAGTTAGGAGAGATGATTTGAATGGTCAATTATGATCGATCACAAGTTTCAAAATCATAAGATCAAGTAATTTTAAAGGAAATTCTAAAGATCATAAAGAATGATCGAGATCTAATCAAAAGGGTCAATGATCCCTAATTCTTTTCTAATCAAACACAACCTATCTTCATTGAGTGGCTTGGTCAGTATATCAGCTAGTTGCTTTTCAGTGCAAACAAATTCAAGCAAAACATCATTATTTTGAATATGATTTCTAATAAAGTGGTGTCTAATCTCTATGTGTTTACTTCTGGAATGTTGCACAGGATTTTTAGTTAAGTTGATTGCACTAGTATTGTCTCATCTAATAGGTTTTTTAGTTAATTTAATGCCAAAATCTTTAAGTTATTGTTTGATCTACAAGATTTGAGCACAACAACTTCAGCTGCAATATACTCAGCTTTAGCTATAGATAGTGCAACTAAATTTTGTTTCTTGCTAAACTAGGAGATTAAATTAACTCTAAGAAATTAATAGGTTTCTGATGTACTTTTTCTATCTAATTTACACCCAGGAAATTAGTATCAGAATAAACAATTAATTCTATTGCAGAGTCCTTAGAATACCACAAACTAATGTCAATAGTACCAGATAGATATCTAAGTATGCATTTGATATCTAGTAAATAAGATTCTTTAGGTTCAGACTGATACCTTGCACATATACATATACTAAACATAATATCTAGCCTACTTGCAGTTAAATACAATTATGAGCCAATTATACCTCTATAAAGTTTTTGGTCAATAGTCTTACCAAATTCATCTTTGTCAAGCTTGCATAAAGGGCTCATTGGTGTGCCAGGAGGTTTTATCTTCTCCATCCCAAATTTTTTAAGAATTTCATTGATGTACTTAGCTTGGTTGATGAAGATCCCTTCTTTGGTTTGTTTAATTTGGAGTCCAACGAAGTAGCTTAATTCTTCCATCATGTTCATCTCGAACTCACCCTACATAAGCTTAGCAAACTCTTGACAAAGAGCTTCATTAGTAGCACCAAATATAATGTCATCAACATAGATTAATACCACTAGGAGATCATCAATTTTTCTCTTTAGAAATAAAGTAGTATCTATATGTCACCTAATAAAGCCATTGTTAATTAGAAATTAGCTTAATCTTTCAGACCAAGCACGTGGGGTCTATTTTAAACCATAAAGAGTTTTATGCAATTTAAAAACATAGTTAGGATATACATGATCTTCAAAATCAGGAGGTTGATCTACATATACCTTTTCTGCTATGTATCCATTTAAAAATACACTTTTAATATCTATTTGAAATAATTTGAAATCCATAAAACATGCAAATACAAGTAAAAGTCTAATTGCTTCAAGTCTAGCAATATGAGCAAAAGTTTCATCAAAATCATACCTTCCTCCTGATTGTAGCTTTTAGCAACTAGTCTAGCCTTATTCCTAGTTACAATTCCATTTTCATCCAACTATTCCTATATACCCACTTAGTGCCTATTATGGAAGTATTGGATGGTTTTTCTATTAATATCCAAACCTTATTTCTTTCAAATTGGTTTAGTTCTTTTTGTATAACATTCATCCAATTATGATCTTTTTCAGCTTCTTCTATACTTTTAGGTTCTACTTGAGATACAAAAGCAAGATAATCACATTCATTTCTAAAAGAAGATCGAGTTCTTATCCCTTTTGAAGGATCACCTATGATTAGTTCTTTAAGATGTCCATGAGCATATCTCAACTCCTTGGCAGATCCTTGTGCTTTGGTGAAGATCTTGAGATTTTTTCTTCATCCTCCTTGCATTGATCTTTCTCATTCTCTTTGGAAGGAAGATCATTCAAAGTCAACTTCTCAAGTCTTTGAATACCTGCATCATCATCTGAAATACTCTTTTCTAGAGGACTTGTTAGTGGACTCATCAAATACAACATGCATGGATTCTTCCACAACAAGTATTCTTTTGTTGAATACCCTATATGCTTTGCTAGATGTTAAGTATCTTAAGAAGATATCTTCATCTGACTTGGCATCAAATTTGCTTAATTTTTCTTTGCCGTTGTATAATATGAAACACCGGTAACCAAACACACAAAAATACTTAATGGTAAGTTTTCTTTCTTTCCAAAGTTCATAGGAAGTTTTCTTTAAAATCGGTCAGATTAAAACTTGGTTTAAAATATAACATGCAGTGTTGATTGCTTCATCCCAAAAATATCTAAGGAGGTCATTTTCACAAAGCATAGTGCATGCTATTTCTTCTAAAGATCTATTTTTTCTTTGTACTATTCCATTTTATTGAGATATCCTAGGTATAGAAAAATTATGTTCAATACCTTTTTCATTGCAAAATTTTTCAAAACCTGATTTTCAAATTCAGTTCCATGATCACTTTAAATGCAAATAATAGTTGTACCTTTTTTATTTAAAACTTTTATATAAAACTTTCTAAAAGTAGAGAAAGATTCATCTTTATGAGCTAAGAACAAAATCCAAGTAAAATGAGAGAAATCATCAACTATAACTAAACCATATCTCTTACCACCTAGGCTTGCGGTCCTAGTTGGTCCAAGTAAAATGAGAGAAATCATCAACTATAACTAAACCATATCTCTTACCACCTAGGCTTGTGGTCCTAGTTGGTCCAAGTAAAATGAGAGAAATCATCAACTATAACTAAACCATATCTCTTACCACCTAGGCTTGTGATCCTAGTTGGTCCAAAGAGATCCATATGGAGTAGTTCAAGAGGCCTAGTAGTTGAAACAATTTTCTTAGATTTGAAAGAAGTTCTTGTTTATTTGTCATATTGGCATGCATCACAAATCTTATCTTTTTTAAATCTAAGTTTTGGCAAATCTTTGACTAAATCCTTTTTGCATAATTTGAAAAGTAAATGCATGCTTGCATGTCATAATCTTTGATGCCATAACCAGCTAGTCTCATTAATTTTGGCATCCATTGCAGCTAGGCATTCACCATCTTGTATAGCAAGATTATCAAGATCAACCAGATAAATGTTGTCATGCCTATGTCTAATGAATTTTAGCCCATCATCATTAAGACTAGACACCATGCAAAGTGATGATTCAAAAATAACTTTAAAACCTCTATCATAAAATTGGATAATGCTTAGTAAACTATGCTTTAAACCTTCTACTATTAACACATTATCATTAAAAGTAGATGGAGAAATGTGAACTTTACCAACACAATGATTTTACCTTTTCCATTATCTCTAAAGGCCACATTTTTTTCATTTAAAGCTTCAAGAGAGGTGAATTGCTTCACATCTCCCATCATGTGTCTTGAATAACTATTGTCAACATACCATATTCTTATTTTCTCCTTGGTTGCAAGACACACTTGCAAAAAAGAGATCAAGTTGATGCTTCAGGTATCCAAGCCATCTTGGATCCTTTAGGGTTAGTGTTCATGGTTCCTTTTGGAATCCAAGCCATCTTGGATCCTTTTGGATTAGTACTAAAGGTGGTTCCTTTTGGAACCCAAATCTTTCTAGAATTATTAATCTTTCTAAGATCAATTTGATATGCTTTATGACCTAACTTTCGACAAGAATAGCATGTAATATGGGATGATGCAGGTGGCTTTTCCAAGAGGGGGGTGAATTAGAAATTTAAAAAGTTTAAACAATTATGTGCTCTTTGAAAATCCCTTAAAGTGTTGAGTGCTATGATTGAAATAATTGAAAGCAGAAGCAAGATATAAAAAGAATGCACAACACAAACAAAAAAAAATTTATAGTGGTTCGGAGCAACCCAGATCCTACATCCACTATCCAAGATTACCACCTGGGATTTTCACTATATCCTCCACTGGAATACAGTCGAATTATTTTAACAGGCTCACAATCCAAATCTCTACACTTTGATTTTTAAACTGGGCTCACCAAAAAAACCCAACACTTAGTTTTAACAAGATCACCGAGAACCCAATACTTGGTTTTAACACAGGCTAACCAAGAACCTATTTAGTTTTTAAACCGGGCTCACCAATAACCCAACAATTTAGAAGGAATTATAAAGAGAAAGCAATAGAAAGACAAACAAATTTTATCAAATGGTTACCGATGCAGCTCAAGAGAAACCCAGTTGATTGCACTTCAATGCACTTGATTGGCTTCTTTAACTTCTTCAATAAAAGCTTCAAGTTTTTGTTGGAAGTTGGTGAAGGCTTGAAGACTGTCTTGAATGCTCTTGCAATGCTATCTTGCTCACAAAGTAGCTTGGATATTCAATTTAGCATTTACTCATTATCTCTTGCTTCTAAGTAGTTCAAATCCCTCAAATATATATTCTTGTACTCTTCTTAGATGATTTTAGTCATTGTAGACCATTGGGATGTGATATTTGACCGTTGGAGCACTTTTTGGATTGAAATTTCAAGTTCTGGAACTAGCCGTTATAAGCTTGAAATCGATCTTCGAGTCATTTTGGATTACTCGAGTCGGCTCGGATCCTCAGAGTAGTTCTGGTTGAGTTGACTCGCTTCATTCTAGTCGGCTTGGTTGCACAGTAATCTAATTCCTCACTCTGTAAGAGTCAGCTCGCCTTGATTCTAGTCGACTCAGATCCTTAGGCATTCAAAAATATAATCTGGAAGAGTCGGCTCAGAGTCGGCTCAGTTGGCTATAGTTCTCAGAGCTCTTTTTCTGGACTCTGGAGGGTCGGGCTCGAATCTCTGAAAGGTTGGCTCGGATGTCTGACAGTATAATGTAGTCAGCTTGGATTTCCTTTGGGTCGGCTCGATTGTTTGATTCAGAAAATCATGAACTAGATGAGTTGGCTTGGGTCCCTTAGAGTCAGATCGGATATCTGCATACCAGAAATCTTCATACGTGCCATGTGCCAGAGTCGGCTCTCTTCTCTTCGAGTCGGCTCGGATGAATTCTTTAGTGAATTATCAGTTTTTTTTCAGAAATCATCCAGCAAGTCTTCAAAGTTTCAAGATGCCTTCAAACTCTTCTAACCATATTTCTAAAAAATTTTAAGCTTGAAATACATCTAGAAGTAACCCATTTTCATGATTTTTACTTAACTTTTTATTTAGGTTCTTCTTTACATGAATCACTTACAACAAAACTCATTTCAAAACTAGGAATGTAGGAGTTGAAATTAAACAATGAAATCATCCTACAAAAACTTGTAAAACACTTGAAGAGTTGTTAGTAAAATAAATACATGCTCCAATATTTTGTTATCATCAAAATCACTTATAGGGTTAACAATCTCCCCATTTTTATTAATGTCAAAACATTGGGCATGAAAAAAAAAAATTTACAATTACATGTATAACTGAATTTGAAAGTGAGCATTGACATGTATCAGAGCTAATTGTATTTGCAAGTAAATAACAGGGGTTTCTATGAAAAAGAAACTATACAGTCTCAGTGCTTTCATAGGTATCAGAGTGTTAAGGCTAGCACTTTTACAAAGTATTAGAGCTATTAATGTATGAAAAGTATCAAAGCTCAATTTTGCAAAGTATCAAAAATATATCAGAGTTGAAAAGTATCAATGTTAATACTTTAAGATCTTCAAGATATGTGTGCAAGTTTTGAGAGCATAGAGCATGAACTAAAACCATTTAGATTCAACAATTTTTCTCCCCCTTTTTCTTTCATATTTATTCCCTCATTTACTTTCTTTCTTTTTCATGCAACTTTTTTTCTTTTTCATGCAAGGTACGTGTGCAAGTTTTGAGAGAATAGAGCATGAACTAAAACCATTTAGATTCAACAATTTTTCTCACCCTTTTTCTTTCATTTTTATTCTCTCCTTTACTTTCTTTCTTTTTCATGAAACTTTTTCTTTCTATTTTATGCAATTCTAAACATTCTCCCCTTTTTGTCAGCAATTAAAAAGGTGTTCAATTGATTTTTCAAAGCTCAATTTTTATAATAGAAAGAGAAAGTTGATAAAATCTATTTGAGATAATTTCATTTTCTCTTCTCAACTTTGATATTCTAATTAAAATTCATTTTGAGAGTATTGCACAAGCTCAATTCATACACAGAAGATATGCCAAAAAAGAATTCATTGTATTCATAAAATTTTCATTACAAATTACAAAAGATTAAGATCAAAAGACTATTCACCATCACTAGGTATATCTACCTTAGTACTAGTGGATGGCCCAAAAAGTGGTACAAAAGATGGTCCAAAAGATGGTATAGATGCTATTGGGTCCACAAATCGTGGCTCAAAATCTTGGGGCCTAAGATAAGGAGCTGGCTGCCTAGGATGTGGAGTAGAGGTAGGTCCAGGTTGAGGTGCAGGTTGAGGTGTAGGTGTAGGCCGAGGTCTAGGAGATGCAAAAGCTGCAATGACAGTGGTTTTGAGCTGATCAAGTTGAAATTGAATTGTATCCATCTCTTCATGAAGCTTCTTCACCTCAGTATTCAATGCAATTAATTCAGCAGCTTAGGCATTCGCAAATGCTTCAGCATGACCTCTAAGTCTGCCAAACTCAGATTTAAGGATCTCGATGCCTTGGTGTAGTCCTCCTCCATTATTTTGCCTTCTTCCATGCCACCCATTTTGAAATTTACTTCTTTCAACTCAGCCCTGAATTCTTCAATACTTTTGTCCACGGAATTTTTAATAGCTTCAGTAGCTAACCTGATAGAGTCTGATAAGGGCTGTGTGTCAAGCTGAGAGGCAGGTCTAGATGACTCAAGTGAGTTTAACCCTGGTGTGAAGCTCTCTGACCTTAGTACTGAGCAGATCTAATCTAATGTCCACTGACTGGTGAAGCTCGCCAAACATACTAGCCAAGGAACAAGTTAGTGTATTTGTTAGTGACTTCATTTGCTGTGCAATAAACTCCCATGTCACTGAAACTCCAGTAGAATGTGCTGATGGACCTGGAGCAATATGTGCTAGTGGTGAAGTAGGTAAGGGAGTCTCATAATCAGTATGAACTATCTCCATAGCCTCAATGAAACCAGTAGGCTCAGTCTCCATAGTAGCATGCTCAAGTATAGCAGTCTAAATAGCTAGCTCAAAAGTGGTGCCAAACTCAGTAGAAGCAGTAATGGAAACATCAAAAACATGCTCTGAAGGCTCCAATGTAGAGGGTGCAGCAGTATTAGAAGTGATCTCTCTAGGTATTTCTGCACTCTCATTATCATCATCATCCTCTGCGCTAGAAGCTCCTATGGCTATTGCATAGACCCTTTCTTCTTCCATACTCCTTCACTACAGATATATCCCATTCGAAGTAGAGATTTAGAAGAATAAGTATCAATGTGGTGAAGAGGCTTTCCATCTTCTCCTTCAAGATTGACTCTAGAGGTCTGAAATAATAGTGTTAATACCATTCCATAGGGTAAGCATGCCTTCACTTTCCTCACAGCCTCTTTGATCATCATAATCATAGTATAAGGTAAATGTTAGGAATTGTGTCCCAAAGCCAATCGCCTGGGTTATAGGTGGTTGAGCTAAGTATTGTATTCTTTTTATGAATTAATAAAATATTATTTTATGGCTGCTCATCACATATCGTATTTCCCTGAAATGAACTCTTTTCATGTGATGAAGTCCTTAGGACTACACTAACTTCGATACAGAGAGGATGTATCGAGTGGTCCTTAAACCCTGATCACAACCAAAGGATATATTGTACTGGACGGCAATATATCAAGTATAGGTTGTTACAATTCACATCGTTTGGTTGTCCTCTTGACCAAATGAGTGTGGTGACACTGATGTGATCTGCAAGTGGGATATGTAATATCTCATTGAACGTGACTCCGTGCAGCCCCTTTCTGCCAAAGAAAAACTCACGATTAGATATGGGTATATGTATCCCTCTGACCTGAGGTCATCACGGTAGTTTGCAAGCAACTCTCTGTGCTTTGGTGCCGGACTACCCGGATTTTTAATCCGGTGACGGAAGGTTTCTGGGTACAAGCAAGTACTTGTAGAGCAGTGATGGACCAAGATGGAATTGACCTGTCCAAACAGTTTGGATTGAATGTCTCGCAGTATCTCAATTTAGCAAATCCTCGGCTGGGGTAGCCCAAGTGAAGAGTCACAGGGCTTGCAAGGTTGAGACACGTAGTCGACTGACTCAGTCTGGGTTGGCAACCCAATCTCAGTCGTCCTGAGCATTAGAGGTCAAAGGGATGAACTATACGATAACCAAATGCCAGAAGTTCGATAGTTTGCTCCCGCATCTTCGACCTATCCGGACGCCGGGATCCATTGCTAGATGGTATCTTGTGCTGGTACTGGAATTGTTCCAGTGCTACCGCCTAGATTCGAACCTATGAGGTCACATGCATAGAGGATAACTCCCTGATCCAGGTACCGGTATTTGATTAGGAATCTTATCGGTGACGGTTTGATTGAGCACATTGGATTGACCTGGGTTTGGATCTATCAGATTTTGTTCTGATTTATCAATAATTTTTTCTGGTTAACCAGG
Organism: Areca catechu; assembly: GCA_021397845.1. Classification (NCBI taxonomy): domain Eukaryota; kingdom Viridiplantae; phylum Streptophyta; class Magnoliopsida; order Arecales; family Arecaceae; genus Areca; species Areca catechu. The sequence goes on along the minus strand of CM038053.1, from coordinate 136,869,603 downwards.
ACTAGACCAAGCCTTCTGATAATTCGATTTTGATCTAATTATATGGATGAACCCTTTTTGAACCATTGGGATTTTTATTAAAACCTTTTGAACTGGTTTTTGACCCTTTGAACCGGTCATCACGGTTAATTGCCGGCTTGGGCGAACTGTTTTTCACCAGCGTCTTCTCCTCTCCTGTTTCTTTGGTTTTGGGTAGTATTAAACCTCCATTTAATGGTCGGTTTTTCTTCATTGTGAACGAATTCCTTTGGATCCCAAAACCTGCTGCCTCTTCCTTTTCCCTGCCGTCCTTTTGGCTCCCCATTCCACCGGTTGAATGCATTGCTTCGTGCTTATAAATTCTGCATGCTGTTCCTTTCTGCAGTAGAAGAAGAAAAAAAAAAGGGAAAAACTGTGAGAAAAATGCTGAAGCTCCACCAGCTCTTCTTACATCCTTGAGAGAGCCTCTTCCTTTCATCCATTGGCTGTTCTTTGGCCTCATTCTTGTTGAGCGATTGGGAGAGACCCAACCTGTAGAGAGTGCTCAATTAAATAAGGTTCAGCAACTCTGTTTTGGAGAAAGAACACTGTGCTCTTCTTCCTACCATCCCAAAATTTTTGGGCGACTAGCATCGCCTGCAAATCGGATCTGGGGAGCCCCGCGCGTGTCTCCCCTCTAGAGAGTGCTCACTTGAGCACTTGGGAGCCTGATTCATTTGCTTTTGCTGACGGTTTCTAATTTCTGTTGCAGGATTTATTGTTGAAATTGGAGAAGAAATGTAGCTTAAAACCGTTGAAGATTGACACCTTTTCCTTCTCCATATGAAGCAAGAGGAGTCCTTGCTGTTGGTGAAAGAGAAGGGACCAAGACAATAGCCATTAGTTCTTGGGTTTGCTGCAATTTTTGAAAAGAGAAACAGAGCATTCCAACGTTTGAAGAGGAAGACAACAGGAATAAAGTTATTCCTGTTATCCCTGCAATTCCAGCACTATTCCAGACTTATTCCAGGTTGGAATAAGGTATAGTTTTTGTTCATGCATACGTAGATCTGAGTATTTAAAATATTTTATAAACCTCACATGCCTATATTATGACATATTTTAGTCTGTACATGCTTCCAGATCATGTTAGATCCTGCGCGGAGCAGGTTTTTTCGCTGTTCATTTTAAAATTATTTTAAAATTCTTACCTGCTTCCTGCTCTTGCATGCTTAGAGTAGGCATTTGCAAAAGCCCTTTTTAACTTTCAATGGTATCAGAGCCAGGTTTACAGGTGTAACATAATCCTGATGCATGTTTTAAATTAAAAATAGTTTAATCTACTTTTTGTATCCTGATAGTACTTTTACGAACCTAGTTGAGACCTTCATCATGACTATGTGTCTTTGACACGATACGGATCGTTTATGTTGGCCTCTTCAGAAGGATCCTTTAAGGAAATCTTGAAATTAAAATTGTTTTAGTTCAGATATAGTTTTGACATGTCTATTAATTATTGTGCCATGAAATGTTTATAAAATAAAAATCTAGATATGATGCATGATTTTGTTATGTAAAAAATGTTTTATATTGACACTTAATTAAAAATATTTTGATTAAATGTATGGCTTATTAAAATTAAATTATTAGGTTTATGAAATCTAATTTGATATGAATAAGCCATTTCTGGGTTAAATTGGGTTAGTTTTCTAATTGGGTCTTTAACTGGGTTAGACCTAGGTTTAGTTGAACCGGATAACAAGAAGATTAAACAAAAGTTGTTTAAGGCCCTTCTTTAGAACTATCTAATAGTTAGATTAGTTGATCCGTTCATCTAAAATGGATCCAATTAGTGGCTCAGTGGAAGCCCGAGTCTTTAGGCTAGTCTGATCGAGTCTGGTAAATCGACTGGTGTCAAGGTAGGTTTGGCATGTTGATCATGGTTGCATGAGGTTACCTCTTTCCTGGCCAACTTGGTTGGTGTCTAGGAAAGATGGTTAATGGCGGATACTCACCCATGATCTCACCTACCTGGCTAGTCGAGTCGACCAGAACTGATTGGAAAAGCTCAATGACTCGAGTTAACCCATGTCACCCAGGTTGATCGGTTTGACTGATCTATAGGTGCCCATAGATCATTTGTTGATTCATATCAACCCTCCTGGAATCTGATTGATTCAGTGGGAGGATGATCCATGTCCTCTTTTTCCTCTGTCATAACTAAAAATCCTCTATAATTATTAGGTCCTTAAAAAGACTAAGTCAAGGTGTTGACAGTGTCTTAGCCTCCCATTAAGTCAGTTAGAAATGTGTCTACTAGCTTGGTGTGCATCGACAGTTCCAAAGAACGGGTGTACATCCGGCGACTGAAATTTCTATCTGATCGATGATAGTTCAGTGCAACCTCCTTAACAGGACCAGGTGGGCCGGCCAAAGTCGGGCTTGGTCTTTAGTTAGTTGGAAGCATTGGATTTATCATTTTAATGGTTGGACCTAACCAGAGACCCGTAATAGGAGGCCCCAAGGCCGATTGGAGTGTTCTCTAGGGCAAAATTAATTACTGAAAATTGTTTAGGGAAGCAATTGGTTTGCGAACCTACCTTTAGGCTCGTATGGGTGAGCCAGCCTAAGTCGGGCTCATGCGAGGCCTATTGGATTTCAGTACCCACTTGAAAAAGTGTTTTCATGGATTGGAGTTAGAGGCTACCAATCTTAAAAAATTAGTGGGAGAAACCTTTAGACTAAAGTCCAAGTCTTTTGGTTAAGTTATTAATTCATAAACTAATATGGTCTTGTTTTCCTTTTAGATGTCTTCTAACTTATCGCTCCGGTCACTTCTCGACAACGAGAAGTTAAAGGGTCACAATTTCGATAGTTGGTATCGAAGATTAAGAATTGTTCTAGAGCATGAACGGATCCTCTATGTAATAGCGGATCCGGCACCTGAAATCTCTCCCGCTAATGCACGGAGTGCGGTCAGAGACGCTTATCTGAAGTGGATCTCTGATCGGACTACTGTCCGTTACATTATGTTAGCGGCGATGAACGACGAGTTCAGTCGCAAATTCGAGAAGGCCCAACCTGATGAAATCCTTCAAAAGTTGAAGGAATCCTTCGGCACCCCGGATGATGTAGAACGGTACAAAGTGTCTTGTGCCATCTACAACTCCAAGATGCCGAATGGTGGTTCAGTCACTGATCATGTATTATACATGATCGAGCTGATTGAAAAACTAGACAAACTCGGATGCCCCTTGCACGAGCAGCTCGGCAAGGATGCGATCCTGAATTCTCTTCCCTCCTCCTATCTTGACTTTCTTGATCATTACAGAATGAACAAGCCTGCAGTAAACTATCATGGTCTTTTGGGGTTGCTGCAGACTTTCAAGAAAGACCACCAACTGAATAAGGGGGTGGTGAATTCAGTGGGAGGTAGTAGAGGTCGTCGTCCCTTTAAGAAAGGGAAGAAGAAAATGAATAAGAATGGAAAGAAGGTGCAAAATGCTCCTGGTCCTAGTCAGACCAGGAAGTATAAGGCTGATCAATCTTCTGCAAAATGCTTCTACTGCAAGAAGAAGGGACACTGGAAGAGGAACTGTTCTCCTTATATTGCGTCCCTTGATCCGAACAGGCCAAGGAAGCAGAAGTCTGCTGAACAAGGTATTTATATGATAAAACCTTGTAATTACTCGATTGTTGATACTGCTAACTGGGTATTGGATATTGGTAGTCCAATTCATGTTTGTAATTCGTTACAGGGACTTCAAGTTAGCAGAAGATTTGAAGATGGAGAATAGTTTCTGAGCGTCGGGAATGGAAATCATGTTTCAGTACTAGCGGTCAGAGTCCTGCGTCTTGTCTTTGAGTCTCGTACTATCGAACTAGTCGACTGTCACTATTGTCCTAGTTTCATTCTGAGCATAATCTCTGTAGGCCTTTTGACCAATTGTGGTTTTGAACTATCAATAAAGGAAGATTTTTGTAATGTTATTTTGAATAACTCTGTAATAATAAAAGCTAGATTAAATAATGGCATATATGTACTATCAAGGCCTATTAGTATAATGTACACTTCTAGCAAACGCCCAAGGTTAGATAATGTCAACGATTTGTATCTTTGGCACTGTAGACTAGGTCATATTAATCAAAATAGGATAAACAAGATGCGAGGAGATGGACTCCTCGAGGTTAGTGATTCTGAATCACTGCCCACTTGTGAATCCTGTTTAGTTGGTAAAATGACCAAGTCACCTTTTACTGGAAAATGTGAACGAGCTACAGAACTTCTAAGTCTAATACATACTGATGTATGTGGACCGATGACAGTTAGTGCCAAAGAAGGATACAAATATTTCATTACTTTTACAAACGACTTTTCAAGATTCGGTTATGTCTTTTTAATGAGACATAAGTCTGAGTCGTTTGAAATGTTCAAACGATACCGTAATGAAGTAGAAAAGCAAACTGGAAAAAGTATTAAAACTCTTCGATCTGATCGAGGTGGTGAATACTTATCTGGTACTTTTTTGACATATCTTGAGGAGAATGGAATTCTCTCACAGTGGACTCCTCTAGGAACACCACTGTTGAATGGTGTGTCCGAAAGGAGGAATCGAACCTTGTTGGACATGGTTCGATCCATGATGGGCTTTGCAACTCTACCACTATCCTTTTGGGGATATGCGCTTCAGACAGCCTGTTACTTATTAAATGATGTTCCAAGTAAGTCCGTTGTCTCCACTCCGTATGAGATGTGGACTGGACGTAAACCCTCAATCTCACACCTTCGGGTCTGGGGTTGTCCAGCTTACGTAAAGCGTTTAGACTCAGACAAGCTTGGTCCTAGGTCTGATCGGTGTTTATTCATTGGTTATCCTAAGGAAACCAAAGGGTATTTCTTCTATTTGGAAAATGAACAAAAGGTGTTCGTTGCTCTTAGAGCTATTTTTTTGGAAAAGGAGTTCCTTGGAGAAGGAACTATAGCTTCTAAGATTGAACTTGATGAAGTTCAGCCAATAGAAGAACCTGCACTCTGTAAAGACATCGTAGAACCGGCTGTGATTGAATCACACCCAGAACCCATTAGGAAATCCAGTAGAATACCGTGTCAGCCGGACAGATACTACGGTTTCTTAGTCCGGGACGGCGATCCCATTAAGCTCGATGAGAACAATAAGGATCCGATCACCTATATGGATGCTCTTCAGAGATCTGACTCTGAGGCATGGCTTGGAGCCATGCGATCCAAAATAGAGTCCATGGAAATCAACAATGTTTGGACATTGGTTGATCCGCCTAAAGGAATAAAACCCATCGGGTGTAAATGGATCTTCAAGAGGAAAAGGTGCGCAGATGGGAAGGTAGAGACCTATAAAGCCTGTCTGGTTGCCAAGGGATATCGTCAGCGATATGGTATCGATTATGACGAGACTTTCTCCCCTGCGGCAATGCTCAAGTCCATTCGGATCATGCTTGCTTTGGCAGCATATTTCGATTACGAGATCTAGCAAATGGATGTCCGAACCGCTTTCCTAAATGTGGAGCTGGAAGAGGAGATGTATATGATACAGCCTGAAAGGTTCACATCCACAGATGAATCAAAAGTATGCAAGTTGCAGAGGTCCATCTATGGACTCAAGCAAGCATCTCGAAGTTGGAACTTACGGTTTGATAGGTGTATCAAATCGTATGGCTTCGTTAGGAACGGAGAAGAACCGTGCATCTATAAATGGGTTAATGGTTCTGTGATTGTATTCCTAGTATTATATTTTGACGACATTCTCTTAATTGGGAATGATGTCGCAGCATTACAAGGAATAAAGGTCTGGTTATCTTCTCAGTTCTCCATGAAGGACTTGGATGAAGCTTCTTACATACTAGGTATGAAGATCTATAGAGATAGATCTAAGAAGCTTTTGGGACTGTCCCAGTCTATGTACATTGATACCGTGCTGAAACGGTTCAGCATGGAAAATTCCAAGAAAGGCTATCTCCCGATAGGTTCTGGAATTACTCTTTCCAAGAAGGATTGTGCGACAACTCCTGAGGAAAGAGAGCACATGAGTAGAGTACCTTATGCTTCTGCAGTAGGCTCTATCATGTATGCTATGACTTGTACTAGACCAGACGTGGCATACTCACTAGGAATAGTGAGCAGATACCAGTCTGACCCAGGTGAGGCACATTGGAAGGTGGTTAAGTCCATCCTTAAGTATTTAAGAAATACTAAAGATCAATGGCTGATTTATGGAGAACCTTACTTAAAACTTGTAGGGTACTCTGACTCCAGTTTCCAGTCGGATAGAGATGATAGCAAGAGTGTGTCAGGGTTTATATTTACCCTGAATGGAGGAGCGATCTGCTGGAAAAGCTCTAAATAGGCAACTATTGCTGACTCGGTATGCGAAGTAGAATATATTGCAGCATCAGATGCGATAAAGGAAGCTGTGTGGTTGCGGAAGTTTCTTGGAGAGCTAGGGGTGGCACCTTCCCTAGATGGTCCTCTTCCAGTGTACTGTGACAGCACTAGAGCCATTGCTCAAGCTAAGGAGCCTAAAGCTCATCACCGCACCAAGCACATTCTGCGGCGCTACAACCTCGTACGAGAGATCGTGGAACGACGCGACATCAATCTTCTGAAGATCAATGGAAAAGAAAATCTGGCCGACCCCTTCACTAAAGCCCTCGGAATAAAAGAGTTCGACTATTGTAAATGGGAAATGGGTATTAGATACTCTTCTGATCGGCTTTAGTACAAGTGGGAGTTGTTGGGAATTGTGTCCCAAAGCTAATCGCCTGGGTTATAGGCGGTTGAGCTAAGTATTGTATTCTTTTTATGAATTAATAAAATATTATTTTATGGCTGCTCATCATATATCGTATTTCCCTGAAATGAACTCTTTTCATGTGATGAAGTCCTTAAGACTACACTAACTTCGATACAGAGAGGATGTATCGAGTGGTCCTTAAACCCAGATCACAACCAAAGGATATATTGTACTGGACGGCAATATATCAAGTATAGGTTGTTGCAGTTCACATCGTATCGAGTGGTCCTTAAACCCAGATCACAACCAAAGGATATATTGTACTGGACGGCAATATATCAAGTATAGGTTGTTGCAGTTCACATCGTTTGGTTGTCCTCTTGACCAAATGAGTGTGGTGACATTGATGTGATCTGCAAGTGGGATATGTAATATCTCATTGAACGTGACTCCGTGCAGCCCCTTTCTGCCAAAGAGAAACTCACGATTGGATATGGATATATGTGTCCCTCTGACCTGAGGTCATCACGGTAGCTTGCAAGAAACTCCCTGTGCTTTGGTGCCGGACTACCCAGATTTTTAATCCGATGACGGAAGGTTTCTGGGTACAGGCAAGTACTTGTGGAGCAGTGATGGACCAAGATGGAATTGACCTGTCCAAACAGTTTGGATTGAATGTCTCGCAGTATCTCAATTTAGCAAATCCTCGACCGGGGTAGCCCAAGTGAAGAGTCACTGGGCTTGCAAGGTTGAGACACGTAGTCGACTGACTCAGTCTGGGTTGGCAGCCCAATCTCAGTCATCCTGAGCATTGGAGGTCAAAGGGATGAACTATATGGTAACCATATGCCAGAGGTTCGATAGTTTGCTCCCGTATCTTCGACCTATCCGGACGCCGGGACCCATTGCTAGATGGTATCTTGTGCTGGTACTGGAATTGTTCCAGTGCTACCGCCTAGATTCGAACCTATGAGGTCACACGCATAGAGGATAACTCCCTGATCCAGGTACCGGTATTTGATTAGGAATCTTATCGGTGACGATTTGATTGAGCACATTGGATTGACCTGGGTTTGGGTCTATCAGATTTTGTTCTGATTTATCAGGAATTTTTTTTGGTTAACCAGGACTAGACCAAGCCTTCTGATAATTCGATTTTGATCTAATTATATGGATGAACCCTTTTTGAACCATTGGGATTTTTATTAAAACCTTTTGAACTGGTTTTTGACCCTTTGAACCGGTCATCATGGTTAATTGCCGGCTTGGGCGAACTATTTTTCATCAGCGTCTTCTCCTCTCCTGTTTCTTTGGTTTTGGGTAGTATTAAACCTCCATTTAATGGTCTGTTTTTCTTCATTGTGAACGAATTCCTTTGGATCCCAAAACCTGTTGCCTCTTCCTTTTCCCTGCCGTCCTTTTGGCTCCCCATTCCACCGGTTGAATGCATTGCTTCGTGCTTATAAATTCTGCATGCTGTTCCTTTCTGCAGCAGAAGAAGAAAAAAAAAATGGAAAAACTGTGAGAAAAATGCTGAAGCTCCACCGGCTCTTCTTACATCCTTGAGAGAGCCTCTTCCTTTCATCCATTGGCTGTTCTTTGGCCTCATTCTTGTTGAGCGATTGGGAGAGATCCAACCTGTAGAGAGTGCTCAATTAAATAAGGTTCAGCAGCTCTGTTTTGGAGAAAGAACGCTGTGCTCTTCTTCCCACTGTCCCAAAATTTTCGGGCGACTAGCATCGCCTGCAAATCGGATCTGGGGAGCCCCGCGCGTGTCTCCCCTCTAGAGAGTGCTCACTTGAGCACTTGGGAGCCTGATTTATTTGCTTTTGCTGCTGGTTTCTAATTTCTGTTGCAGGATTTATTGCTGAAATTGGAGAAGAAATGCAGCTTAAAACCGTTGAAGATTGACACCTTTTCCTTCCCATATGAAGCAAGAGGAGTCCTTGCTGTTGGTGAAAGAGAAGGGACCAAGACAATAGCCATTAGTTCTTGGGTTTGCTGCAGTTTTTGAAAAGAGAAACAGAGCATTCCTACATTTGAAGAGGAAGACAACAAGAATAAAGTTATTCCTGTTATCCCTGCAATTCCAGCACTATTCCATACTTATTCCAGGTTGGAATAAGGTATAGTTTTTGTTCATGCAAACGTAGATCTGAGTATTTAAAATATTTTATAAACATCACATGCCCATATTATGACATATTTTAGTCTGTACATGCTTCCGGATCATGTTAGATCCTGCGCGGAGCAGGTTTTTCCACTGTTCATTTTAAAATTATTTTAAAATTCTTACCTGCTCCCTGCTCTTGCATGCTTAGAGTAGGCATTTGCAAAAGCCCTTTTTAACTTTCAGTAAATTCAATGCCTCCCCCTCAATGATATGTTCCATGATGCATAAGTCTTTCTCGCTGACCCAATCAAATCTTCCTATCCTTTGAAGAAAGATCCGATTGACAAAATTATGGAGCAATCTCATTTTCAGTGATAGTGTATTTGCCATGACTGTTCCAATTTCACTGACATCTATCCTTCCAAGAATAGTTCTTAGGGTCTTTTCTCTATCTTTTAGCACTAGATGTTTAGAACCCTCTGCCAACATTTCCAAGATAGTGCTTAGACTTTCTTCAGTCACAATTACCCTTTTTCCCTTGACTGTTGATTCAATGTGTTGTGCCTCAAGTCTTAGATTCTCATAAAATGTTCTAACTAGGGCAGGATAAGTAGACACATTCAATGAACAAAAAGTATGGAGATCTAAGTTCTTCAATAGAATCACCAATTTTCAGCCCTAAATCCTTGAGAAAAGAGAAAATAATCCTTCGACCACTTGTAACCGAGCAATTAGACATGAAAATTACTTGCCTCGGAGGAGTAGCAGCCAATTCCCTTTCTTCTCTGATTTCTTGCTGTTCTTCTCTCTCCACTATCCAAGTCGGCTCCTCTTGCCGATGCTGAGTCCTTCTTTTAGTCTTATTAGATGGAGCAGCCCTTTTTGACCTTTTTCCAACCGCCATTTTCGGTGCCATTGCAAGAATTGGGAGAAATTGGAAGATTGAAGCTCAAGGGAGATGATTTTTGAGATTTTGGAAGTGGTTTTGAGTGGAGTTCTAAGGTTTAGAGCGAGAGCAAAAGAGAGAAAAATTCAGAAAAGGCTCTACGGGTCTATTAAAAAATTGTTTGCCCGATATCCAAGTCGGCTTGACTAACTCTAAAATTGTTCGAGTCGGATCGACTAGAGCAAAAAAAAAAAAAAAAACAGTAACTCGAGTCGGCTCGACCTGAGCATAATTGCTCGAGTCGACTCAAACAAAAACTTTCCATAAAAGTTAAAAATTGATCAGAAATGATAATAAATTTAGGAAAATTGTATGGAAAGGTGCTCAAAGATGTTGAATTGATGTTGGAGGTTTTCTAGATAATTTTTTCTTAATTTTGAATAGATTTGGTTTGGAAAATCTAAAAGGGATCACAAAGACTTAATTCTCCTCTAATCATCTCAAATCTATCCTAATTGAGTGGCTTAGTGAAAATGTCAGCAAGTTGGCTCTCAGTATGGATGAATTCTAGTTCAATGTCACCATTCAAAACATGATCTCTAATAAAATAATGTCTAATCTCTATATGCTTAGTCCTTGAGTGCTAAAATGGATTTTTTGTTAAATTTATAGCACTTGTGTTATCACATTTGATAGGAAGTTTAGATTGTGTAACACCAAAGTCTTCTAGTTATTGTTTAATCTATAACACTTGTACACAACAACTCCCTGTAGCAATAACTCTGCCTTAATAATAGATAGTGCTACCAATTTTGTTTCTTACAGTGCCATGAGATTAAATTCAACCCTAGAAATTAGCATGTGCCGCTAGTGCTTTTTCTATCAATTTTATAACTAGCATAATCAGCATCCAAAAATTCAATTAAATTCAATGAAGAATGTTTTGAAAACCATATACCTAGATTACTTGTTCCTTTCAAATATCTTATGATTCTTTTAACAGCAAGCATATATGATTCTTTAGGATTAGATTGGAATCTAGCGCATACACATACGCTAAACAAGAAATCATGTCTACTTATAGTTAAGTATAACAAGGATCCGATCATACCTCTATAGAGCTTTTGATCAATGTTGGATCCATCTTCATCTTTATCCAATCTGCAGGTTGGGCTCATGGATGTGTTCATTTGTTTGCTTGACTCTATACCAAACTTTTTGATTATTTCTTTGGTGTACTTGGCTTAGTTAATGAAGATTCTTTTCTTTGTTTGTTTCACTTGGAGTCCAAGGAAGTAGTTAAGTTCACCTATTAGGCTCATTTCAAATTCTCCCTGCATTAACTTAGCAAATTCTCTACAAAGAGTTTCATTAGTTACACCAAATATAATATCATCAATATAAATCTGTGCAACTAATAAGTCAATATCCTTCTTCTTGATGAAAAGAGTTTTATTAACATTTCATCTTGAAAAATCATTTTCAATCAAGAAGGTGCTAAGTCTATCATATTAGGCTCTAGGTGCTTGTTTTAAACTATATAATGCTTTATTGAGTTTAAAAACATGATTTGGAAAAGCATGATTTTCAAAACCTGGTGCTTGTTCTACAAAAACTTGTTCGGATATAAAACTATTCAAGAATGCACTTTTCACATCTATTTAAAAAAGTTTGAAATTCATGTAGCAAGCAAATACAAGTAATCTAATGGCTTCTAGTCTTGCTATAGGTGTATATGTTTCATCAAAATTTATACCTTCTTCTTGGTTATATCCCTTAGCCACCAATCTAGCTTTGTTTCTAATTATATTTTCTTGTTCATCTAACTTGTTTCCATAGACCCATTTGGTTCCTATGATGGGATGGTCTGATGGTCTTTCAACTAAAGTCCATACCTTATTTCTTTCAAACTGATTTAGTTCTTCATGCATGGCCATCATCCAGTTTGGGTCAGATTCAGCTTCTTCTAAGGTATGAGGTTGTATTTGTGATACAAAGGCTAGGTAAACATATGTATCTCTTTGTGATGACCTAGTCCTAATACCTTATGAAGGATCACCAATAATTAATTCTCTTGGATGAGAAGTTACATACCTCCATTCCCTTGGTAGATCAGCATGATCCTTACTTACTGTTTCTTCTCCTTCTTGAGTTGGTCTTTCTTGTATGCTCATGTCTTCTATTTCCTTTTGAATTGTACCTACATCATTGTCTATGCACTCTTCTTTCTTAGAATGTGAGGGGTTAGTTTCATCAAAAATAATATGCATAGATTCTTCTACAGTAAGAGTTCTTTTGTTAAATACTCTATATGCTTTGCTATGTAATGAATAACCAAGAAAAATTGCTTCATCAGATTTAGCATCAAATTTTTCTAGATTATCTTTACCATTGTTAAGCACAAAGCATTTACAACCAAATACATGCAAGTAATTAATGTTAGGTTTCTTTTCATTCCAAAGCTCATAGGGGGTTTTCTTCAAAATAGGATGAATCAAAATACGATTCAAGATATAATAAGCAGTGTTTATCGCTTTTGCCCAAAAGTATCTTGAAAGATTGCCTTCACATAACATTGTTCGGGCTATCTCTTCCAAAGTCCTATTTTTCCTCTCTACAACACCATTTTGTTACGGTGTCCTAAGAGCAGAGAAGCTGTGATCAATGCCATTTTCTATGCAATAATCATCGAAAAACTAATTTTCAAATTCGGTACCGTGATCACTCATAATTGAAATTATTGAAATATTTTTCTGAATAAAATATTTTTTGTAAAATTTTTGAAAGACTTTAAAAGTTTCATATTTATAAGAAATAAACAAAATCCAAGTAAATCTAGAAAAATCATCTACTATCACAAGAGCATATTTCATACCACCTAGGCTTGTGGTTCTAGTTGGTCCAAATAAGTCCATGTGAAGTAGCTCAAGGGGTCTTGTAGTTGAAATCATATTTTTGGGTTTAAAACTTTCCTTAGTTTGTTTACCCATTTGGCATGCATCATAAAAATGATTAAGATATACTTTAAATTTAGGCATGGCTCTTACTAGATTCTTGGAAATTAGCTTGGCAATAGTATGCATGCTAGCATAACCTAATCGTCTATGCCAAAGTAAGCAAGATTCCTTGGTCTTAGCATTCATTGCAACTAGACTGAAACTACTAGACATGGTAAGATCATTAAGGTCTACCACATAAATATTTCCAAGTCAATGTCTAATGAACTTACTGCTAGAATCAAGAGAGTTTGTTACAATATACATAGATGATTCAAAAACAACCTTGAAGCCTTTATCACATAATTGACTAATGCTTAACAAATTATGCTTCAATATATCTACTAGCAACACATTTTCAATAAAAGTATAGGCGATTATTTTTAACTTACCGATTTCGATTATTTTTCCCTTGCTATTGTCTCCAGAAGTAACCATACCTTCTTTCATCTCTAGGGTGATAAATTGATCCTTATCACCCATCATATGTCTTGAACAACCACTGTCGAAATACTATCTTTTCTTCAATTTTTGGGCTGCAAGACATTCCTCGTCTTCGAGACCCATTAGACATAAATTAGTAGTTTCCGTGGTCTCTTCTTCGTCAGATGAAGTCGACTCCTTGCTGTCGCTCCATGTAGCAACCATCACTTTCTTTTTCTTCTTCTTGAAAGATTTCTTTAACAAAGGATAGTCGAGACGAACGTGCCCTGATTTCTTACATTCATAGCATATGGGCACTTGTTCTTTTTCTTTTTCTCTATCCTTATCCTTGTCCTTGGAGTGCTCACCTCGTTTATAGAATTTTCTATAGTATCTTCTTTTCTTCTTTCCCATAAACCTTCTAAATCTCCTTACGACCATAGCAATATCTTCGTCTTCTAGATCGTCTTCGGAGGAGGTGCAGTCATCTTCCGATTCCTCATCTTTTTTAGAATCCAATGCAGCTTTGAAGGCTATTATTTTTTTCTTCTTCTAATCATCATCAGTCCTATGCTGCATGGCAAGTTCATGAGTGATGAGTGAACCCATTAATTCATCAAGAGATAAGGTGTTTAGATCTTTTGCTTCCTGGATGGAAATCACTTTGGGGTCCCACTTGTCCGGAAGTGATCTAAGGATCTTCTGTACTATGTCAGCATTTGAATAAATCCTCCAAGAGTTTTCAAACCATTAATAATATTTGTAAAGCGAGTAAACATAGTAGAGATAGTTTTAGTTGGTTCCATTTTAAAAATTTCATAACTGTTGCCGCTCTCGTCGCCGCGCCCGTGCCTCGGATCCGTGGATCCTCCCTGACCGCCTGGCGAGGGAGCCTCCCTGGCTGCGGCGAACCTGCAAGAAGGGGTTAGAAGACCCTGGCCGGGGATCCCGACGAGGGAGCTCCGATGGTCAAGTCAGTAGACGACGAGAAGGAACAGATTCTCCAAGACGGACCCCCTAAGGGGTTCCAGACTTAGAGAATTTACTAGTAAGAAAGGTGCTCTGAGGACCAGAAATTCGGCCGGGCCTCCTTACCGAGCTCACGCCAAGCGATCCCCTCTCGAGACCTCGGATCTCACTCTCGGAGCGAGGCTTTTTGCCGCTGCTTCTTCCTTGTCCCCAGGCTTGTCCGCTTACCTTGTCGTCCCCAGCTTTCTTCCTTTTATCTCCTCCCACCGTTCGCCTGCCTTCTCCTCCTGGGAGGCTCCCCTCCCCCGTCCCTTTCTCTTTCTCCTTTTCGGTGAGGAGGGCCAGGCGGCTTTCCGACCTCGTCCGCCAAGCCCAACAGGAAAAAGGCAAAGACAGAAAGGGGAGGGGGCGGCGCTGGTGTTAGACATTAGAATAATGAAAATTAATCCAACTTTATTTGATTAAAATTGATACTTTTTGTGATACTTTGCAGGAATTGACTCCATAAACATGTAGATCTTGATTTTAGGAGTCCAACGATGCAAACAGAATGCAATTCAGACTTCGAACGGGCCCGAAATGGATTTTAGAAGGTTATAGCACGGATTTCAGAGCTGCACGATTTTTGGAGCGCCCCTAAAAGTTTTTGTTGGCTCACGGTGGACCATTGAGCCGGTCCACCGTACGTTCTCTCGGTCCACGGCAGCCATTGCTGCCGGTCCACGGGCGGAGCCGTGGACCACCATGCACCGTTCGCTATGGAACTCGCCGGAGAGCTTCCCCCGGCGCCGCCCAAGCCGTTGCCGACCTCGTCGCAGGTCGGAGAAGTCCCGTTCGGCCGGAAAATGGCCGGAAGCCGGCTCCGCCCAAGCCCGAAGCCGCTGCGCCGTCCGTCTGCGCCCTCCACCCACGCCCAGCCGCCGTCCAGCCGCCCACGGCCATGCCTCCGCCGTGCATGCCGCCCGCCACGCTGCCGCCCAGCCGTCTCTCCGCCCTCCGCCCAAGCCTGCTGTCGCCGCACGCCTCCACGCTGAAGCCCCTGCGCCACGTCCAAGGCCGGCCGCGCCGCCGTCTAGTTGCCCACGGCCATGCCGAAGCCCTCCGCCCACGCCCAGCCGCCGTCCAGCCGCCCAGCCGCCACGATGCCGCCCACCACGCTGTCGGCTAGCCATCCACGCCGACTGCAGCCGTCTCCTCCCAGCCGGCCGCACCGCCGTCCAGCCACCCACGGAACGCCTCCGCCCCTTCGTGCCCAGTCGAAGCCGTTCTCCGCCCGCTGCCGTGCCCAGCCATTCGCAATGCCGTGTCCACGTCCCTGTTGCCCAGCATGCGAGCCATGTTCGCCGTTCCTGCGCCACGTCCGTGCCCGAAGCTGCCTCCGTTCTCCGCCCAACCTGCAGCTCCGTCCCTTCCCCTTCCACAGCCACACATTGCACGTCGCAGTGCCGTCCGCCGACACCGTCCCTGTCGTTCAGACCGGGATATCCGAAAACAAGGAAGCATCGGAATGAGAAGAGATGTCGGACGACGCTGAATGGACGCGGGATTGTGCGATAGAATTTTTGAATTTAATTTTTGAGATGGGGATGATCGTAAAAAAATCAGATAAGGAGATCGGATTGAGATGAAGAAATCACCGCGCTTTCCACACGGACCCGACACGGTATTTTTCAGCTATAAATACCTCGGTGATTCTCTTCTGCGGGGGAGGAATTTTTGGGAGGTTCCACTTGCTGTCCGTAGTTCCACCTGTTGCTGTGTCAGAGAGTCAGAGTCGGATAAAAAGGGAGAAAGGGACCCTTGTTCCCTTACTTTTATTTTTTTTTCTGTACTCCAATTTTTATGCAATAAAATTTATTTGCTTTATATTAATCCATGTTTGCTTATTTTTATTTTAGTCATGCTGGAGTCATGTTGGATTAGCATCTAAGGTAAGTCGTAGTGAATTAGTTTTGACTGACCTATACCTAAGGGATGGGCCGTGATCCACGGATACGGGCCGTACTCTTGAGATAGGTCATATCTAAATTATTTTCACAAGATTTATTATTTGCATTTAATTCTTGCATTAGTCTAGTTTATTTTAGTTTATTTTAAGTCAAAAGAAAATACTTTTTCAAGATAACCCCAAAGTCTCTGTGGGATCGACCCTTACTCCCGCTATTCTATCCTTTAGAGTAGTGGAATTAAGGTTCTAAATCGGTGCACTACGACACGCACCAGATTTTTGGCGCCGTTGCCGGGGACTTTCGACGTTATTCTGAAAAAAAAATATATATAATCAATAATTTAAAAATCCAAAAAAAAAAAATTCAATTTTCAAAATTTTACATTCAAATTTTCAATTTTCAATCTTGAGTGCCCTAACATAAGGTTGCCCTGGCATAACTGGGAGGTTATGTTGAATGGTTGTCCTAGGGTACAAAAAGGTTGAACACAAACAAAATTTATTTTTTTTTAGATTCACTTAGGTAAATTTATTTTTTTTGCAAAACCAAAAAAATATTACACAGACATTTCATAATTTATTAGGATCAGATACTTAATCATCAAAATTAAAAAAATTAAGTTTAATTTTGTTTGTTTATAACTTTTTGGACACCTTAGCTGTTGCATTTCATAATTTCATAATATATCTTAAGGGCACAACCCATTAATCAGATAAGGTGGGGAGATCAATACCCTTCCTTAGCCCACAAATCATCAATCCAGCATCTGCATTGACCAAAGCCTTTAATTTTAAAATTAATTAGACGTCAACCCTAAGGATTTCGAGCTCAATAGGACAAGGAAACCCTAGAGTTGGACCGGGTTCAGATCATTTAATTCCTTGGTGTCTAAGGAAAGTGGTTCAGGGACTAGAGCCCGAAGGGAAGTGAGTTGGTTCCGCTTACCTGGCCAATTTATAATTGGTATCTAAGGCAAGCGATAAGGGAACCTTCACCCACCTTACACTTACCTGGCCAAGTCAGTTAATTGATCTTGGGCTTGGAGTGCTCGAAGGTAACCTTGGATCAGTTAGGAGCTGTCTAGATCCAGGTTAACCCTAGGATAGTGATTTTGATTTGTTTCACTTGTTTGATTAAAAAAAAATTAATTAATTAACTTTCTTCTCTCTAGTTTAGGACTCTCTTAGGAACTTCTCCTTTAGACCTCTTCTCATTCTACCGCTTTCCAATTAAAAAAAAAATTAAAAAAAAAATCTTTTATTGCTGTTTACTTTAGAAGGGAGGGTGTATGTTAGTATATTCTAGGCGCCGACTTCGAGAACCTAAACATATATCCCCAGATCCGAAAATCGAAGGCTCCAGTAGAGCAACCAGCCCAGGTACTATGGATCCTAATCAAGGAATTGACCCTCCGCTGAAGGAGTACTTTACTCCTTCAAAATACACTTATTCACCTTGTATCCAAGTACCTCCTGTAGATGCCATTCAGTACGAAATCAAGTCCAGTGTGATTCAGATGTTACCCTCTTTTTACGGACTTGCGACTGAAGACCCATATAAACATCTAGATGAATTTCTAGAAATCTGTTCCACTGTTAAGATCCAAAATTTCTCCGACGATGCTTTAAGACTTAGGTTATTCCCTTTTTCTCTGAAAGATAAAGCCAAATATTGGTTGAATTCCCTAGACACCGTGATAATTTCAACTTGGGATCAACTTCAGAGGGAGTTCCTTAAGAAATATTTTCCCATAGGAAAGACGAATCAAATTAGAAAAGCCATTACTAGTTTTTCCCAATTAGACGGAGAAATGTTTCATGAAACCTAGGAGAGATTGAAAGAGCTAATTAGAAAATGCCCTCACCATGCCATACCCAAATGGCAATTAGTCCAGTGCTTCTATGACGGTTTGTCAGAAAGGCACCGGCAAATGGTGGATGCCTCATATGGAGGAACGTTCATGCTTAAAAATGAACATGAGGCATGGCAGTTGTTTGAAACGTTAAGTGAAAATTCTCTACATCATATGTCAGCTGCCCGTAGAGATCCTCCCCCAGGACCTGTAGAACCTAAGAGAGGAGGTATGTATGAAGTTGGTCGTGCTGTAGACATCTACAGCAAGGTTGATGAGCTATCTCAGAAGCTCGACCAACTTTTGCAAGCTGGAAATAATTCCTCCTCATCTCATCCTACTCATGAAGTCTGTATTATCTGCTCGAGTTCCACCCACACCTTAGGTGATTGTCCATCAGCTTACAAATTTCCTGAGCTTCTTCAGGAGCAAGCTCATCAAGCTCAAACCCGAATGGCTCCTAGACCAGGAAACGATCCTTATTCGAACACATACAATCCCGGCTGGCGCAATCACCCGAATTTTTCTTGGAAACCCCAATCCAGAATCAATTCTTTCGTTAGGCCAAACTATCAGGAGACCAAATTTCAAAGCATGCAATTTCCTCAATATCAAAATGCCCCACAGCCTCCACAACCTCCGCCGAACAATCTTGATCCTTCCTTTCAAGAAAAGATCCTTCAAACTTTGAAGGAGGGGCTGAACATGAATACCCAAATCCTTCACTCCCATACCCAATCCATTGCCAAGCTAGAGACTCAGATAGGTCAGCTAGCTACAGCTTTTAATCGGAGAGAAGAAGGTAAGTTGCCTAGTCAGCCCATTATCAACCCCAAGGGTCAATACATGGCTGAGAGTTCCACTGGACCTGAAAATTTTCCTGAACACGCTAAATCTATTATCACCTTAAGAAGTGGAAAAACATTAGATCAACCTGACCCGACCCAAGAAGTAGAACTGGCTAAGCCAGAGAAAAAGAATGAAGAGGAGAAGGAATCCATTGGTAAAGCACCTGTACCTAAGGCTCCATTCCCTAGTGCTTTGGAGTCACCTTTACCATTGGATAAGAAAATTTTAAAAATGAATGAGATGCTTGAATTATTCAAGCAAGTCCAAATCAATTTACCTCTCCTCGATGCCATCAAGCAAGTACCGGCTTATGCCAAATTTCTTAAGGATTTGTGCACTCAAAAACGAAAATCTAAGGCACATATCCCTAAGAAAATCCTCTTAACTGAGCAAGCCAGCTCAGTTTTTCAGCAAATAGCTCCACCTAAACTCAAAGACCCAGGTACCCCAATTATCTCTTGTGTCATAGGGGACCTTACAATCAAGAAAGCCTTGTTAGATTTAGGTGCGAGTGTAAACCTTCTCCCAGGATCAATGTATGATCTGTTTAAATTCGGAGAATTAAAACCCACGACGGTGACCTTACAGTTAGCTGATCGATCCGTCAAGGCACCCCGTGGAATGCTCGAGGATGTGTTGGTAAAAGTAGATGAGTTCTACTTCCCGGTTGATTTTCTTGTTTTGGACATGGAATCTAGCGGTAACCCTAGTCAGATACCCATCATTCTTGGAAGACCTTTCCTAGCTACCGCTAATGCTTGCATAAATTGCAGAACAGGGGTTATGGACATCTCTTTTGGGAATAAGAAAATGCGGTTGAATATTTTTAATGCATGCCAAGGACCACCCTCTTATGATCATAACGAAGTAAACATGATAGAAGAAGTAGTAGATAGGAATCTTCCTTTGTTGCTTAATTCGGATCCCTTGCAAGCATGTTTGACACATTTAGGAACTGACGATTTTGATATTGATGATGAAGTGAATGCTTTGTTAGAGCCACCCAAGTTTAGTACCATTCCTCCTTGGACTGTGAAATTTGAATCATTACCGACTCAATCAAGCCCTTTAGTGCCATCCTTAGAAGCACCACCCTATCTGGAATTGAAGCCTCTTCCTGATAAGTTAAAGTATTCTTTTCTTGGATCCAATGATACCCTTCCGGTAATCATTGCATCTACTTTGACCTCTGATCAGGAACAAAAATTGATGAATGTACTTAGGGAACATAAAGAGGCAATAGGATGGACAATAGCTGATCTTAAGGGAATTGACCCTTCTGTTTGCATGCACCACATTCACTGTGAAGCAGAAGCTAAACCACATAGGGACATGCAACGGAGGCTAAATCCAAACATGCGAGAAATTGTTAAAAAAGAAGTGGTTAAATGGTTGGATGCCGGTATTATTTATCCAATTTCGGATAGCCAATGGGTCAGCCCAACTCCGGTAGTACCTAAAAAGTCAGGTATTACTGTCATTCAGAATGAAAAGGGTGAGTCAATTTCTACCCGAGCAACCACTAGTTGGAGAGTGTGTATAGATTACCGGAAACTGAATGCTGTTACTAGGAAAGATCATTTCCCTCTGCCTTTTATTGATCAAATTGTAGAACGACTAGCAGGACAGAGTTTCTTTTGTTTCCTGGATGGATATTCAGGATACAACCAGGTTCCAGTATTTCCTGCAGACCAAGAAAAGACCACCTTTACTTGCCCTTTTGGAACGTTTGCATTCAGGCGTATGCCTTTTGGTCTCTGTAATGCACCAGCCACCTTTCAACGATGTATGTTGGCCTTATTCTCCGATATGGTTGGTCATTTCCTTGAATTGTTTATGGATGATTTTTCTGTTTTTGGATCTTCATTCGAGGACTGTCTCCATAATTTGGCTAAGGTATTGAAACGCTGTATAGAAACCAACCTAGTCTTAAGTTGGGAGAAGAGCCATTTTATGGTTCGTGAGGGAATTGTACTCGGACACATTGTTTCTGAGCGAGGGATTGAGGTTGACAAGGCTAAGGTTGAATTAATCTCGAAATTACCTCCCCCGACCTCGGTTAGACAAGTACGATCCTTCCTTGGCCATGCTGGTTTTTATAGACGATTCATCAAGGATTTCAGCAAAATCTCTCGACCATTGTGTGATTTACTTGCCAAAGACAAGTCCTTTGATTTTAGTAAAGAATGTTTGACCGCTTTTGACATTCTTCGAACTGCTTTGACCACTGCACCTATCATCAAGCCCCCAGATTGGACTCTGCCATTTGAAATCATGTGTGATGCTTCTGATTATGCTGTAGGAGCTGTTTTAGGACAGAAGCTCAATAGGGAACCCCATGTAATTTACTATGCTAGTAAAACTCTTTCAGATGCACAAATGAACTATACTACTACTGAAAAAGAGTTACTAGCAGTTGTATTCGCCCTAGAGAAATTTCGATCATATTTATTAGGATCTAAGGTCCTAGTTTACTCTGATCATGCTGCATTAAGACATCTGCTATCCAAAAAGGATACCAAGCCTAGACTGATTCGATGGATCCTTTTGTTACAAGAATTTGACTTAGAAATTTTGGATAAGAAAGGTTCCGAAAATATGGTAGCAGATCACATTTCTAGGATCTTAGTAGAATACAACAAGGAAATTATTGGAGATAGGTTTCCTGATGAGCAGCTATTCTCAATTTCTTCTACCAGTAATCTCCCCTGGTTTGCCCATATTGTGAATTATCTGGTAACAGGGCAAGTTCCTCCATACTGGTCGCAACAAGAAAAAGATAGGTTTTTTCGCAAATCAAATTTTACTTTTGGGAGGAACCTAAATTATTTAAACACTGTTCAGATCAAGTGATAAGGCGATGTGTCCCTAAGAGTGAATTCAAGAGTATACTTAATTTTTGTCATTCTCTTGCATGTGGGGGACACTTTAGTGGGAGAAAAACTGCAGCAAAGGTGCTGCAAAGTGGATTTTATTGGCCAACTCTCTTTAAAGATGCACATGAATTTGGCCGTAATTGTCTCAAGTGTCAATAAAGGGGGAATATTTCACGAAAAGATATGATGCCCCTAAACCCCATTTTAGTTGTTGAAATTTTTGATGTTTGGGGTATTGACTTTATGGGACCATTTCCTCTTTCCTTTGGATTTGAGTACATTTTGGTAGCAGTCGATTATGTTTCGAAATGGATTGAAGCTGTGGCAACTCGAACTAATGATCACAAAGTTGTGATCAAGTTCATTCAACATAACATCTTTAGTCGGTTTGGGTGCCCAAGGGCCATTATTAGTGATGGAGGTGCGCATTTCACAAATAGACACTTTGACGCACTGATGAAAAAGTATGGAATTACCCATAAAGTAGCCACACCATACCATCCTCAGACTAGTGGTCAGGTAGAAGTTTCGAATAGAGAGATCAAGCACATTCTTGAGAAAACGGTAAGACCCGATAGGAAAGATTGGTCCGAACGTTTGGATGATGCTTTATGGGCTTACCGAACTGCTTTCAAGACCCCTCTAGGAATGTCTCCGTACCGGTTAGTGTTTGGAAAGGCTTGTCACCTACCTGTTGAATTGGAACACCATGCATTTTGGGCTATCAAGCAATTTAATTTTGATATGAAGAATGCAAGTTCCCATAGAAAACTTCAGTTAAGTGAGTTGGAAGAGTTACGAAATGAAGCGTATGAAAGTTCGAAAAATTACAAGGCTCGAACGAAGGCTTATCATGACAAATTTATTAATAGAAAATCATTTGAGCCTAATCAAAAAGTATGGCTCTACAACTCTAGGTTACGTCTTTTTCCCGGAAAACTCCGCTCACGATGGGATGGACCTTTTGTAGTAACTCAAGTATTTTCCCATGGAGCTGTTGAACTTAAGGATCCTAAGCAAGGGAATGTTTTTAAGGTGAATGGCCAGCGTTTGAAACCGTATATTGAAGGAATCAGTGATGGAGAAGTTGTTGAAACTCTTGATCTTGAACACCCAGTTTTGCTGTAAAGATCAACTTTGTCTGGCTGAAGACGTTAAACTTAGCGCTCCTGGGAGGCAGCCCAGCTCTTTCCTTAGTTCATATTTTAACTTCTAGTTTTTTTTTTGTTTTTTAGAATAAATGGAGTAATAAAAGAAGATTGCGGGAACATGGTGATAGAAGGACGTCAAATTCTATACCCTACCAGGTTGTATCCTTCCATGCCATTACATTTTTAATACTCTCTTCCATTAGGGACAATGGAAATTAAGTTGGGGGGTGAGGTAATTAATTAAATCAAATCCTCGAGTAAAATTTTAATTAGTTTTGTGTACAAGAATTCGTCTCGAATTGAAAAAAAATCAAGCTCACTAAATGAGGAGTGATTAATGGTTTAGAAAATTTTAGAGATACTGAGGGATGATTTATCAAGAAAACCCTATAAGTGGTAGAGTGTAGTCCAGAAAATTTTAGAAGAGTAATTCCAGACCCTTCGGCCTATTGATCTTAATAATGAATCTTACTTATTTTGGTATAGGCATTATAAAAAGTCCCCAGTTAAAAATTTCTGAGGTTAATAAAGATTTTTAGCATCTCTCACTGAGTAACCGGACCCCTTCGCCTAAGTAAGCGTTGTTGTTCGCGTCAAAAGGTGGGGATGTAACGAAATCTTTCGTAGAGTTAGTCTTGACTTAGCCTTTTTAACTCGAGTCAGTAAGCCCGAGGGGTGTTTTACACCTAATGCCCTAAAGCCAACTGGTTTGGGAGTCATTGGCTTTAAAGCTCGCTACAAGGGTTAATTAGAAAGCAAGGTGTCAGGACATTGCACTAACCTTACATTAAAAAAAAAAAAAAAAAAAAAAAAAAAAAGGGACTAAATAAATATTGCATCAAAACCAAACTAAGTTGGAAGATTTAGATAGTGAGATAGAAAGTTGGGAATGAAAAAACTCTTAAAACTTCTATGAACTTTATTCTACTACTAAATGGGTGGAATTGGTAATCCAATGAAGTACCTTTTTAATAGTCTAACCATGTATCCTTTGATTTTAGGGTTAGTACGATAATTTTCATTTCATGGACCATCTTAGTACACAAGACTCATCCATTTCCTTTACTCGAGGACGAGCAAAGTTTAAGTTGGGGGGTGTGTTAGACATTAGAATAATGAAAATTAACCCAACTTTATTTGATTAAAATTGATACTTTTTGTGATACTTTGCAGGAATTGACTCCATAAACGTGTAGATCTTGATTTTAGGAGTCCAACGACGCAAACAGAATGCAATTCAGACTTCGAACGGGCCCAAAATGGATTTTAGAAGGTTATAGCACGGATTTCAGAGCCGCGCGATTTTTGGAGCGCCCCTAAAAGTTTTTGTTGGCTCACGGTGGACCATTGAGCCGGTCCACCATACGTTCTCTCGGTCCACGGCAGCCATTGCTGCCGGTCCACGGGCGGAGCCGTGGACCACCATGCACCGTTCGCTATGGAACTCGCCGGAGAGCTTCCCCCGGCGCCGCCCAAGCCGCTGCCGACCTCGTCGCAGGCCGGAGAAGTCCCGTTCGACCGGAAAATGGCTGGAAGCCGGCTCCGCCCAAGCCCGAAGCCGCCGCGCCGTCCGTCTGCGCCCTCCGCCCATGCCCAGCCGTCGTCCAGCCGCCCACGGCCACGCCTCCGCCGTGCATGCCGCCCGCCACGCTGCCGCCCAGCCGTCTCTCCGCCCTCCGCCCAAGCCTGCTGTCGCCGCACGCCTCCACGCCGAAGCCCCTGCGCCACGTCCAAGGCCGGCCGCACCGCCGTCCAGTTGCCCACGGCCATGCCGAAGCCCTCCGCCCACGCCCAGCCGCCGTCCAGCCGCCCAGCCGCCACGATGCCGCCCGCCACGCTGTCGGCCAGCCATCCACGCCGACTGCAGCCGTCTCCTCCTAGCCGGCCGCGCCGCCGTCCAGCCACCCACGGAACGCCTCCGCCCCTTCGTGCCCAGCCGAAGCCGTTCTCCGCCCGCTGCCGTGCCCAGCCGTTCGCGATGCCGCGTCCACGTCCCTGTTGCCCAGCATGCGAGCCATGTTCGCCGTTCCTGCGCCACGTCCGTGCCCGAAGCTGCCTCCGTTCTCCGCCCAACCTGCAGCTCCGTCCCTTCCCCTTCCACAGCCACACATTGCACGTCGCAGTGCCGTCCGCCGACACCATCCCTGTCGTTCAGACTGGGATATCCGAAAACAAGGAAGCATCGGAACGAGAAGAGATGTCGGACGACGCTGAATGGACGCGGGATTGTGCGATAGAATTTTTGAATTTAATTTTTGAGATGGGGATGATCGTAAAAAAATCAGATAAGGAGATCGGATTGAGATGAAGAAATCACCGCGCTTTCCACACGGACCCGACACGGTATTTTTCAGCTATAAATACCTCGGTGATTCTCTTCTGCGGGGGAGGAATTTTTGGGAGGTTCCACTTGCTGTCCGTAGTTCCACCTGTTGCTGTGTCAGAGAGTCAGAGTCGGATAAAAAGGGAGAAAGGGACCCTTGTTCCCTTACTTTTATTTTTTTTTCTGTACTCCAATTTTTATGCAATAAAATTTATTTGCTTTATATTAATCCATGTTTGCTTATTTTTATTTTAGTCATGCTGGAGTCATGTTGGATTAGCGTCTAAGGTAAGTCGTAGTGAATTAGTTTTGACTGACCTATACCTAAGGGACGGGCCGTGATCCACGGATACGGGCCGTACTCTTGAGATAGGTCATATCTAAATTATTTTCACAAGATTTATTATTTGCATTTAATTCTTGCATTAGTCTAGTTTATTTTAGTTTATTTTAAGTCAAAAGAAAATACTTTTTCAAGATAACCCCAAAGTCTCTGTGGGATCGACCCTTACTCCCGCTATTCTATCCTTTAGAGTAGTGGAATTAAGGTTCTAAATCGGAGCACTACGACACGCACCAGCTGGTAAGGCGGCCGGTCAGACCTCGGGCCCAGTGAGAGCGCTCTCTTTCCCAAGTATGGGCGCCATCCATCTATGGGGCCTGTTTTGTCAGAATCGCGCCTCTCGGCTGCGGGACCTATCGGGCCGATGCAAATGGTGTTTCGCGTGCCACCGCCATCCGTACGGGGCGCCGTCTGTGATGCGTACGGCCCGAGGGATGACCTCGGGGCCTGCGCCTCCTTCCCTGGGACCTTCTCCGTACGGGCGGCCTGACCTCGGCCGAGGTGGGCCCGTCTCCGGGGGCCACCTGGCGAAGGAGCGAAGGATCGGCCGACCTCGGCCTAGGTGGACCCCTCCTGGATGGACACCTGGCTAGGTGGCAGGAGGTCGCCTAGCTTCGGCCGAGGTGGGCCCATCTCCGGGGGCCACCTGGCGGAGGAGCGAAGGATCGGCCGACCTCGGCCTAGGTGGACCCCTCCTTGGTGGACACCTGGCGAGGTGGCAGGAGGTCGCCTGGCTTCGATCGAGGTGGGCCCGTCTCCGGGGGCCACCTGGCGAAGGAGCGAAGGATCGGCCGACCTCGGCCTAGGTGGACCCCTCCTGGGTGGACACCTGGCGAGGTGGTAGGAGGTCGCCTGGCTTCAACCGAGGTGGGCCCGTCTCCGGGGGCCACCTGGCGAAGGAGCGAAGGATCGGCCGACCTCGGCCTAGGTGGACCCCTCCTGGGTGGACACCTGGCGAGGTGGCAGGAGGTCGCCTGGCTTCGGCCGAGGTGGGCCCATCTCCGGGGGCCACCTGGCGAAGGAGCGAAGGATCGGCCGACCTCGACCTAGGCGGACCCCTCCTGGGTGGGCGCCAGGCGAGGTGGTAGAGGAGCCCCGAACCGAGCTCGACTTCGGCGAGAGCAGTTTGTCTTAGGAAGTCGTCTGGCGGAGTAGCCTTGCCGAGCTCGGCCTTGGCAATGTGGCGCTGACTTGGCCGGAGAAACCTCCACGTGGCTCGATCATATTTGGCGGTATCTGAGCCCGGCCATGTCATCGTTACAGCCGTAACAGTTGCCCCCCAGCCCGCCGTTCCGTTGGGGCATCGTGGAACGGAACGTCGGGATTAAATGCAGATATGACATGGGGAGGCGAAGATCTTGCATCATAATTGCCACGATCCTTGTCGCCGCGGCTCGATGCGCCTGAAACCCTATAGGAAGCCGCCACGCGTCGCCCACTTGCCCGCAATAAATGCGTCGCTTCGAGGCAGAGGCCGTTACCCTGCTAACGAGGTGTCGGTGTCGGGCGTGCATCCACGTGGTGATCGCTCAGTGGCTCGGGGCGGAATGACGGGTACGACCGCTGTCGACTGAGTTTGAAAAGGAGGGGACTTTCCAGAATGAGGCCTTTCCCCTTGCTCCGTGGGCGGTTTGCTGCAGGCTAACTTTCGTTGCCCTGCGTTCGCTTGGCGTATTTTCGGTGAGTGCCTCCATCCTTCTCTAGTTCCCCTCTCTCTTTTCCTCTCTGAATCCTTGTCCTCCTCTTTGCCATGGCGCGTCGTCGCTATGTCTCTTCCAATCCGGACGAGGCCGGTCCATCCCGACCGAGGACTCCATCTTCTTCCTCCTCAGAGGAGGAAACGATCCCGGAGGAGATCCGCCGGCGTCTGCAACCCGGGGGTGTCACCATCAGCATCCCTAGGGGGGTCCGATCTCCTCCGGTTGCTCCCGCTGCGCCTCTTCTTTCTCTTCCTGCTCCGCCTCTTCTTCCCGCCGGTCCCTCCGGTCATGCTTCCACCATGACCGAAGGGAATCTTTCTTTGCTCCGGGAGGCCTACGGTATCCCGGGATCAATTCGTCTATTTGTTCCGCGGCCCGGGGAGCGCGTCACCATGAGTGGCCCCGGCCGCATAGCCTTCTACGAAGACTTCTTCCTTGGGGGTCTTCGATTTCCTCTGCACCCCTTCTTCCTCTCTTTTCTCAGCCATTTCCGGCTTGTTCCGGCCCAGTTGGCTCCCAATGCCTCCGGGTCATCTTCTCCTTCATAGTCTTCTGTCACTTTCACGGGTTCGTTGCCCGTTTCTCCCTCTTCAGGGCCATGTTTACCCTGAAGAAGTACTCCACCGATGACGGCTGGTGGTATATTTTGCCCCGGCCCAGGTATCTCCGGTTCGACCTCCCTTCTTCTATCAAGGGCTGGAAGAGCTGATTTTTCTTCGCCTCGGTCGAAGATGTCGACTGGGCCTGGAGTGAACCGGACCGGTCTCCGAACCGGACCGGTCTCCGAACCGGAACTCCCAGGTTGAGTCGGCGGACCAGGAGGCCTACTCCCTACTCCTGAGTGACGTGGTCCCGGTGCTCGAGGTTCTGCTTTCGGAGCAAAATCTTTTTGAGGCCGGGATCAGTCCCATCCGTGAGTCGGGTGAGATTCGGTCCTCCTTTGACTTCTGCACTCTTTTTCTTCATGACCGAGTCGGCTGACCTTCTATTCTTTTGCATTACAGGTATGAAGTTCTCACTGGAGAGCCTTCTGGAGGGCGCGGCCCAGAGAGACATCCCGGAGGTAGACGAGCCCGCGGCCAAGAGGGCTCGTACTGAGACGGGCCGGGAGATTGCGTCGACGACCGCGCCCAGCCCAGTGGCCACTGCTCCCCCGCCCAGGTTGCCTCGGGGCGGGGCCGTTGATGCATCGGCTGCCAGACCTGGTGGCGCTGTTGTCGAGGGGGCTCCACCGCCCGAGGCTCCATCCAGCGCCGGTCCCATCGTCGCCGCGGCTCCAACGGCGCAGCCCGTGGCCTCTGCCGGCCCGTCGATTGCGACTCCAGCTGAAGGGACAGCCACCGCCGGAGCCGACCTGACAGCTCCGCCACCGGTGATCACCCACCGGTGTTCAGTCATCCGCGACAAGGGGCTCACGGAGAAGGTCATGGAGTACGCCTCCACAGCCCGGGACCGCCGAGCTCGGGGCGGCCGGGACTATGCAGACGCCTTGCTCGGGATCCTCCCGCAGCTCTTCACGGTAAGCCCGAGCTCATTCTTCTCTGTCTTTCATGATTTTAGTGGCCTTTTCTCCTAACCCGGTCGCTCTATTTGTGCAGATTGGAAATGACGTTCTCCTACTGAGGAACTTCCTCGTAGGGAACGCGAAGAGGGACGCCGAGAAGGAGAAGAAGCTCGGCAAGCTCGCAGTCGACGTCAAGGACCTCATGGAAAAGGGGGTCGAGCTGCGAGCCAGCAACCAAGCCCTCCAGACCGACCTGGCGCATTCCGAGGGGCGGAACAAGGAGCTGGAGGCTTCTTTGTCGGAGGAGAGGCTCTCCCACCAGCGTCGCACGGAGGAGGACGCGGCGGAGAGGGCTCGTCTTCAGGCCCACTCCCAGTGGCTGGAGCGCCAGCTGGAGGAGGCTCGGCGAGACGCGAACGCGGCGAAGGACCGGAGTGCGTACATCAATGGACTCCTGGAGGCCGCGAAGCGGGAGGCGCAGGAGGCCATCCCGAAGTTCCGGGCTTCCGACGAGTACACGTCGGAGGTCCGGGAGGCCGCCGTGGACTCCTTCCTGAAGGGGTTCCGGATGTGCCGGGAGAAAGTAGGGGCCTTCTTTCCCGAGCTCGACCTCAGCGGGGTGGTGCTCGGAGGTAGGAGGCAAGGAGCCGAGAGCAGAGCCTCCGGTGCGGCCGACGCCACTCCTGAGGCCCCGTCGACCAGCGAAGCCATGGCTCCGGAGCAGCCTCAAGAGCCAGCCGCCACAGAAGGCGAGGATGCAGAGCTCGCGACCCCAGCGGAGGGCTCCGACCCTGCACCAAACTGAGCCACCGTCTTCTCGCCCTGCTCCGTTGTCGCAGTTGTATCTTTTTTTTCTTCTTCTTTTTTTTTGGGGACTCCCGGCCTGTCGGGATTCCCGGCTTGCACTGTTGCTCATATTAATGAAGACACTGTTTAACCAAGCCTCGAGTTCATCTTCTTCTCCACTCCCCCATCTCCCTTTTTCTCCTTTATTTTTTTTTTTTTTAGATGTTGATGTGGAGTGCTGAAACGATCGTAGGCCTGGTCCCTTCCGTTGCTCAAATCGAAGGTTGGGACATCCCGGACCGCGCGGCGTCAGAGTAGGCCTTGAGCGGGTCCGTCTTTGGGATCGCCCTCATACTCACGTGGGCGACATGGTTTCTGCCTCGCCTTCCAGGCCGAAGCCCGGGACCTCCGGACTGAACCCCGGGGCCGCAGGCTTTCTCAAGCCTTGCGCGGCTTGCCGAGCTGCTCTCCGGGCTTGCGTGGGCGAACTGGGTTCTGCGCCACCTTCCAGGCCGAAGCCCAGGATCTCCGGACTGAACCCCGGGGCCGCAGGCTTTCTCAAGCCTTGCGCGGCTTGCCGAGCTGTTCTCCGGGCTTGCGTGGGCGAACTGGGTTCTGCACCACCTTCCAGGCCGAAGTCCAGGATCTCCGGACTGAACCCCGGGGCCGCAGGCTTTCTCAAGCCTTGCACGGCTTGCCGAGCTGCTCTCCGGGATTGCATGGGTGAACTAGGTTCTGCGCCACCTTCCAGGCCGAAGCCCAGGATCTCCGGACTGAACCCCGGGGCCGCAGGCTTCCTCAAGCCTTGCACGGCTTGCCGAGCTGTTCTCCGGGCTTGCATGGGCGAACTGGGTTCTGTCCCACCTTCCAGGCCGAAGCCCAGGATCTCCCGATTCCTTCGACCGTCGGCCATGATCGGTCATGCCGAGCCCAGGGCCATGCGCCGGTTTTCCTTCAAAGTGAGAAGAGAGCATTTGAAGCGAGGGAACTTTATTACGGGAGTATGGAACCTTACATCACTGATAATACATTCTTAGGTTCGAGGTGTTCCACGTCCGGGGGAACCTGGCACCTCCCAACTCCTCTAGGTAGTATGCGCTGTGAGGGAGGGCTTCTGCCACCCGGTATGGGCCCTCCCAGTTGGGCGAGAGCTTGCCGCATTCCCGTGGCTGGGAAGCTTCCGCGCGCCGGAGGACCAAATCTCCGGGACGAAAAACCTTCGACCGCACTCGAGAGTTGTAATACCTGGCCACACGCTGCCTATACGCCGCCATTCGAACTCGGGCCTTGTCCCTCGTTTCCTCGAGAAGGTCAAGGTTAAGCATCATCCTGGCTGGGTTTTCTGTCTCGTCATATTGCTCCACACGCAGCATGGGTAGGCTGAGCTCGATCGGGATGACTGCCTCGGCTCCGAAGACGAGGTTGAACGGAGTCTCGTCGGTAGCCATCCTCGGGGTGGTGTGGTATGCCCAGAGGATGCTGGGGAGCTCGTCGACCCACCTGCCCTTGGCCTGGTCCAGCCACGTGCGGAGGCCCCGAAGAATGGTCCTGTTCGTGACTTCGGCCTCCCCATTGGTCTGGGGATGCACCACCGAGGTGAAGCGATGCCTGATGCCGAGGTCGCTGCAGAACTCTTCGAACTCCCGGCAGTCGAACTGGCGCCCGTTGTCAGTAACCACGGTATGGGGGAGGCCGAAGCGGCAAACGATCGACTTCCAAAAGAACTTGGCGACGTTTGCCTCGGTGATCCTCGCCAAGGGTTCGGCCTCGACCCACTTCGTGAAGTAGTCGATGGCCACTATCAAGAACTTTCGCTGTCCAGACGCCGGCGGGAATGGGCCCAGGAGGTCATCCCCCACTGGGCGAACGGCCAGGGAGCTGAGAGCTGGGAGATTGGGTTGGAGGGCTACCGTTGCACCATGGCATGACGCTGGCACCGGTCGCACTTCTTCACGAAGTCAGCAGCGTCTTCCTTCATTGTCTCCCAGAAGTAGCCCTGACGGAGGGCCTTGTACGCCAATGCCCTGCCCCCCACGTGGTTCCCGCAGACGCCTTCGTGAATCTCCTGGAGCACAAGCTTGGCTTCCGTGGGTCCTATGCACTTGAGGAGGGGGTAGGAGTAGGATCTTCGATACAACTGCCCGTCCATCAGGACGAACCGCACGGCTTTCTTTCTGATAAGGCGAGCCGCCTCGCGGTCCTCCGGCAGGGTGCCACTGGTGATGTATTCGGCGTACTTGTCCATCCAGCTGGGTTCATGGCTGACCTGATGGACCTCCGCCGGTGCCTCGAGGCTTGGGATCTCAAGGCGCTCCACGTGAGCGCGGCCCAGCATCGAGTCCGGCAGGGTCGCCAGCCGAGAGAGAGTGTCCGCGCGGGCGTTCTCCCTGCGGGGGATGTGGAAGATGTTGAAGCACCGGAATCTGGATGTGCCCGCCTTGACGAGCTCCATGTATTTCACCATTTGGGGGTCATGTGCGGCATACTCCCCGGAGACCTGTCCCGCCATGAGCTGGGAATCAGTGAAAGCTTTGAGGTTGGTTACGCCCAGCTCGCGGGAGACTCTCAGTCCGGCAAGAAGTGCTTCGTACTCCGCCTGGTTATTTGTCGCGGGGAATTGGAAACGAAGTGCGCATTCGGCGACGACCCCGTCGCTGTTGGCAAGGATGAGCCCAGCCCCGCTCCCGCCGGAGTTTGAGGCTCCATCCACATGGAGGATCCAGGCATCCTCTCCGGGCTTATTGGTGCCTATCTCCATCGGCTGGCCTGAGGGGCCTTCCTCGGGCTCCTTGCCCAAGCCTGCACATTCGACCAAGAAGTCGGCCAACACCTGTGCCTTCATGGCCGACCTTGGCCTGTACGTAATGTCGAACTCGCTGAGCTTCAGTGCCCACTTTGCCAATCATCCCGAAGTATCGGGTCGGCTGAGCACCGCTTTCAACGGTTGATCCGTCAGGACAGCGATGGGGTGCGCTTGGAAATAGGGCCTGAGACGCTGGGCAGACACTATTAGCGCAAAACCGAGTTTCTCAGGCCGAGAATACCTGAGCTCCACGTCGTGGAGAAGCTTGCTGGTATAGTACACCGACCGCTGGACTCCTTGGCCATCGGCCCGAACCAGGACCGAGCTGACGGCTTCCGGGGTGACCGCCAGGTAGAGGATGAGTTCCTCCCCCTCCTCGGGCCTGGATAGCAATGGTGGCGACGCAAGCATCTTCTTCAGCTCCTCGAAGGCCTTCTGGCATTTCTCGGTCCAAGCGAAGTCGTTCATCTTTCTCAGCACCTTGAAGAAGGGACGGCAGCGGTCTGCCGACGTGGAGATAAAGCGGCTGAGGGCCGCAACTCGGCCGGTGAGTTGCTGCACTTGCTTCTTGGAGGCGGGCTGCTCCATGTCCAGGATGGCCTGGACCTTCTCTGGGTTGGCCTCAATTCCTCTTTGGGTCACCATAAATCCTAGGAATTTCCCGGCGGAGATACCAAAGGCGCACTTCGCCGGGTTCAGCTTCATCTGATGATGTCGGAGGTTGCCGAACGTCTCCGCCAAGTCAGCTACGTGGTCCGAATCGGGTTTGCTCATTACCAGCATGTCATCTACGTACACTTGCATGTTGCGGCCGATCTGGTCCTTGAAAATCCTGTTGACGAGATGCTGGTACGTGGCTCCAGCATTCTTGAGGCCGAATGGCATCATTCTGTAGCAAAAAGTTCCGCGGTCAGTTATGAAGGCGGTATGCTCTTCGTCCTCCGGGCTCATTCGGATTTGGTTGTATCCGGAGAAGGCGTCCATGAACGACAGGATGCGATGTCCCGAGGTGGTGTCGACCAGTTGGTCGATCTTTGGAAGAGGGAAGCTGTCCTTTGGGCAAGCTCGGTTGAGGTCGGTGTAGTCCACACAGATCCTCCACTTACCACTACTCTTTCTCACCATGACCATGTTTGCCAGCCAGCTGGGATACTGGACCTCCCGCACAAAACCGGCGGCGAGGAGCTTCTCCACTTCCTCGTTGATCGCCTTCTGCCTTTCCATGGCGAAGCTCCTCTTCTTCTGGCGGACCGGGCGGCAACTTGGGTCCACGTTTAGCCTGTGCGTGATGACCTCGGGCGGGATGCCCGGCATGTCGGCTGCTGACCAGGCGAACACGTCAGCATTCGCGCGGAGGAACTCCAGCAGGCGGGTCCGTTCTTCTTCAGGGAGCTGGGCCCCAACTTGCACCGTCTTCAGCGGATCCGAACCGAGGGGAAAAGTCAGTAGGCGCTCTACGGGCCCTCCCCGGGTTCCTTCTCTCTTAGGTCGAGGTCGTCGATATCTGGGGCGAGCTCCGCGCCCCGGGCGCTCGGGACCGTCTGGAGGTAGAGCGGGACTGGCTGGGTCGTCCCCTTCATCTCCCCAAGCCGGAAGGTGTGGGGAACTATACCAACAACCTTCTCGTGGAGATCATTGCGTCCAGTTGGTTGAGCCCGGGACGCCCGAGAATGGCGTTGTAAGGCGAATGGAGTCTGACGACGGTAAATGTTATTAGGACGGTCGTCTGCCGGGGTGGGGATCCGGCAGTGACCAGGAGAGTGATCTCCCCTTCGACCCCCACGGAGTCCCCTGTAAAACCTACCAGGGGGGTGTGCACCGGTCTCAGCTGATCGTGGGACAAGTTCATCCGAGAGAAAGCGTCGTAAAAAAGTACGTCAGCCGAGCTTCCACTATCCACCATGATTCGATGTACAGGATGCTTCGTGATGGTCATCTCGACCACCACGGCATCGTTGTTTACATTATCATTACCCTTCCCCTCCTCGGGAGGGATTACATTCTCCGGGTTCCCGACTTCCCGGGCTCTCTTCAACGCTCGACCGACCCCGCATGAGATCATGCCCATGGGCTTCTCCGTTTGGCGGTTATCAATTGCAGGGACGGGCAGTAAGGTCGCGAGCGGCTGCCCCTCCGAGGGGGCCTCGTTCTTGACGAACTTCCTGAGGTAGCCCCTCCTAATCAGCTCCTCGATCTCTCGCTTCAGGTTGCGACACTCCTTCGTGTCGTGACCGTGCTCGCGGTGGAACTGGTAGTACTTCGATTTGTCCCGGGTGGCTCTCGGGTTCTGAGGAGGAGGTCGGCGGAGGTAGCGCTCGCCCTCGATTTCCATGAGGATCTTGGTCCGAGGTGCGAGGAGAGGGGTGAACCTCCGCTCGGGAGTGGCCTCGCCCCTCGGCCTTGGATTCGGGCGAGGGTCGGCAGATGGCCCGGGCTTCCGAGCCCCCGGGGTATCTCTCGGGAGCGGCCTCTTCAGAGTCTTCCCGTCCAACTCTCGACGGGTGTGGTCGGCCTCCTCCACTCGGATGTACTTGTGGGCACGGAGGAGGAGCTCAGAGTACGTCCTGGGCGGCTTCTTGTCCAGGGAGTAGGTCAGGCGGGATGTCTTGAGCCCGTGCTTCAAAGCCAACATGGCGACGGGCTCGTCCAGGCTGTAGATTTCCAGGGCTGCGATCTTGAACCGGGTGATGTAGTCCCGGAGCAGCTCCTGGTCCTGCTGGCGGATGGAGAAGAGGCTGTCCACCTCTCTCGGCACCTTTCGACAAGCGTCGAAGTGCGCCACGAACTTTCCTTCCAGCTGATGGAAGGAGCAAATGGGTCCGGGCTCGAGGCGGGTGAACCAGACTCGAGGGGCTTTCTGGAGGGTGGCCGGGAAGGCGATGCACAGAAGAGCGTCGGTGGCCCCCTGGACCCTCATGAGAGCTTTGTAGCTCTCCAGATGGTCCAGAGGGTCGGTGGTCCCGTCGTAGGGATCCACCTGTGGCATGCGGAATCATTTTGGGATCGGCTCCGCCTGGATTTCTTCAGAGAAAGGGGGATAGGAGTCGTAGCCCGCCGGGTCCGCCGACGAGTTCTGCAGGTCGGCGAATCGGCGGGCGAACTCTGCCAGCTTGCGCTCATGCTCCTCCAGGCACCTCTCGGCCTGGCGCCTGATGGCTTCGTCGGTGGAGTCTTCCACCGAGGCTGCGGGTGAAGGGGGCGCCGATCGGTCTCGGCGCGAAGTCAGGCCTCGGCGTCGCTTGCTGCGATGCACCGTTTCGGCCTCGTCGGCCGGGGATCGGCTCTCGTGATCCTCCGAACCGGAGTAGTTTCTTTTTGCGGGAGCTTGGTGGCTCCCACGGGGGTTGGAGACGGCCCTCGGATGGGATGGCCTGCCCTGAATGGAGCGCAGGCTCCCACGCTGCCCCGCGGCTCGGGCTGCGGGGGTCCCTGGCTGCGGCTGCATGGCCAGGGATTGCTGCTGATGCTGAAGCTGCCGGACCGCCGAGGTCAAGGTCTGCAGTTGTTGGATGACGGCCGCAAGGGGTCCGTCCGTTGAGGTAGGCTGTGGTGGAAGAGGAGGGGGAGCTGGAAGCTCCCTCTCTGGGCTGTGGGCCCCTGGAGGGGAGTGAACCTCCCCCACATGGCTGGTGGATGCCTCGCGGCCACGAGTGACCACCATTGTTAGAGAGCGAGACACCTGCAGAAAGCTGGCTCCCGCTAGGATTTGGTGTCCTGCCCCCCTACATGGCGCGCCAATCTGTTGCCGCACTCGTCGCCGCGCCCGCGCCTTGGATCCGTGGATCCTCCCTGACAGCCTGGCGAGGGAGCCTCCCTGGCTGCGGCGAACCTGCAAGAAGGGGTTAGAAGACCCTGGCCGGGGATCCCGGCGAGGGAGCTCCGACGGTCAAGTCAGTAGACGACGAGAAGGAACAGATTCTCCAAGACGGACCCCCTAAGGGGTTCCAGACTTAGAGAATTTACTAGTAAGAAAGGTGCTCTGGGGACCAGAAATTCGGCCGGGCCTCCTTGCCGAGCTCACGCCAAGCGATCCCCTCTCGAGACCTCGGATCTCACTCTCGGAGCGAGGCTTTTTGCCGCTGCTTCTTCCTTGTCCCCAGGCTTGTCCGCTTACCTTGTCGTCCCCAGCTTTCTTCCTTTTATCTCCTCCCGCCGTTCGCCTGCCTTCTCCTCCTGGGAGGCTCCCCTCCCCTGTCCCTTTCTCTTTCCCCTTTTTGGTGAGGAGGGCCAGGCGGCTTTCTGACCTTGTCCGCCGAGCCCAACAGGAAAAAGGCAAAGACAGAAAGGGGAGGGGGCGGTGCTGGTAAGCCGGCCGGTCAGACCTCGGGCCCAGTGAGAGCGCTCTCTTTCCCAAGTGTGGGCGCCATCCGTCTATGGGGCCTGTTTTGTCAGAATCGCGCCTCTCGGCTGCGGGACCTGTCAGGCTGATGCAAATGGTGTTTCGCGTGCCACCGCCATCCGTACGGGGCGCCGTCTGTGATGCGTACGGCCCGAGGGATGACCTCGGGGCCTGCGCCTCCTTCCCTGGGACCTTCTCCGTACGGGCGGCCTGACCTCGGCCGAGGTGGGCCCATCTCCGGGGGCCACCTGGCGAAGGATCAGCCGACCTCGGCCTAGGTGGACCCCTCTTGGGTGGACACCTGGCTAGGTGGCAGGAGGTCGCCTGGCTTCGACCGAGGTGGGCCCATCTCCGGGGGCCACCTGGCGGAGGAGCGAAGGATCGGCCGACCTCGGCCTAGGTGGACCCCTCCTGGGTGGACACCTGGCGAGGTGGCAGGAGGTCGCCTGGCTTCGGCCGAGGTGGGCCCGTCTCCGGGGGCCACCTGGCGAAGGAGCGAAGGATCGACCGACCTCGGCCTAGGTGGACCCCTCCTGGGTGGATACCTGGCGAGGTGGCAGGAGGTCGCCTGGCTTCGGCCGAGGTGGGCCCGTCTCCGGGGCCACCTGGCGAAGGAGTGAAGGATCGGCCGACCTCGGCCTAGGTGGACCCCTCCTGGGTGGACACCTGGCAAGGTGGCAGGAGGTCGCCTGGCTTCGGCCGAGATGGGCCCGTCTCCGGGGGCCACCTGGAGAAGGAGCGAAGGATCGGCCGACCTCGGCCTAGGCGGACCCCTCCTGGGTGGGTGCCAGGCGAGGTGGTAGAGGAGCCCCGAACCGAGCTCGACTTCGGCGAGAGCAGTTTGTCTTAGGAAGTCGTCTGCGGAGTAGCCTTGCCGAGCTCAGCCTTGGCAATGTGGCGCTGACTCGGCCGGAGAAACCTCCACGTGGCTCGATCATATTTGGCGGTATCTGAGCCCGGCCACGTCATCGTTACGGCCGTAACAATAACTATGTACAAGAAGATTAATTTTTGAAGTCTTCACTTAGGAAGTTCCTTCATGGGTCACTTCGAGTTTGTCCCAAATTTTATTTGTAGAAAAGCAAGTGGAAATTTG
Source organism: Areca catechu (assembly GCA_021397845.1). Classification (NCBI taxonomy): domain Eukaryota; kingdom Viridiplantae; phylum Streptophyta; class Magnoliopsida; order Arecales; family Arecaceae; genus Areca; species Areca catechu. Next base: position 136,831,920 of record CM038053.1, on the reverse strand, counting down.
ATTGAACTCATTAGCATCCAAAGCATAGTATAATAAATTCATTGTTTTGGCATTTAATTCTCTCATCTTCATGTCATGTTCATCCTAGTCCTCTTCGGGCTTTGGGACATCCACACCATTAATTTTGATCATGAGAATATGTGGCCCTTTTAGAATGACCTTCCATAATTGAAAATCGATAGCTTGAATATAGATTTTCATTTTAGCTTTCCAATATGAATAATTTGTGCTAGTGAAGAGTGGAGGTCTATTAGTAGATTGACCTTTAGCCAAGGATGTACTCATGAGATGAGCCATCAATCTTTACTCTAAATGTATTCAGATACACTGTTCTGATACCAATTGTTGCCTAGGTGGCTTTCCCAAGAGGGGGTAAATTAGAATTCAAAAAGTTTAAACAATTATGTGCTCTTTGAAAATCCCTTGAAGTGTTGAGTGCTATGATTGAAATAATTGAAAGCAAAAGCAAGATATAAAAAGAATGCACAACACAAACACAGAAAATTTTATAGTGGTTCGGAGCAACCCAGCTCCTACATCTACTACCCAAGATTATCACTTGGGATTTTCGCTATATCCCCTACTAGAATACAGTCGGATTATTTTAACAGTCTCACAATCCAAACCTCTACAATTTTGTTTTTAAACCGGGCTCACCAAAGAAACCCAACACTTAGTTTTAACAGGATCACCAAGAACCCAACAATTGGTTTTAACACATGCTAACCAAGAACCTATTTGATTTTTAAACCGGGCTCACCAATAACCCAACAATTCAAAAAGAATTGTAAGGAGAAAACAACAGAATGACAAATAAATTTTGTTGAATAGTTATCGATGCAGCTCAAGAGAAGCCCAATTGATTGCACTTCCATGCACTTGGTTGGCTTCTTTAACTTCTTCAATAAGTACTTCAAGCTTTTGTTGGAAGTTGGTGAAGGCTTGAAGACTATCTTGAATGCTCTTGCAGTGCTCTCTTGCTCATAAAGTAGCTTGGATATTCAATTTAGCATTTACTCATTATCTCTTGCTTCTAAGTAGTTCAAATCCCTCAAATATATATTCTTGTACTTTTCTTAGATGATTTTAGTCATTGTAGACTGCTGGGATGTGACATTTGATCGTTGGAGCACTTTTTGGATTCAAATTCTAAGTTCTGGAACTAATGATTATAAGCCTGAAATTGACCTACGAGTCGGCTCGGATTACTCGAGTTGGCTCGGATCCTCAGAGTAGTTCCGTTTGAGTCGACTCGCTTTATTCTAGTCGGCTCAGTTGCGCAGTATTCTGATTCCTCACTTTGTAAGAGTCGGCTCGCCTTGATTCTAGTCGACTTGGATCCTCAAGCGTTCAAAAATGTAGTCTGGAAGAGTCGGCTCTTTCTCTTTAGAGTCGACTCGGTTGGCTATAGTTCTTAGAGCTCTTTTTCTAGACTCTAGAGGAGTCGGCTCGAATCTCTGAAGGATCGGCTCGAATGTGTGACAATACAACGTAGTCGGCTCGGATTCCCTTCGGGTCGACTTGGTTGTCTGATTCAGAAAATCATGAACTGGATGAGTCGGCTCGGGTCCCTTAGAGTTGGCTTGGATATCTGCATGCCAGAAATCTTCATGTATGCCATGCGCCAAAGTCGGCTCTCTTCTCTTCGAGTTGGCTCGGATGAATTCTTTAGTGAATTATCAGTTTTTCTCTAATAATCATCTAGCAAGTCTTCAAAGTTTCAAGATGCCCTCAAACTCTTATAACTATATTTTTAAGGAATTTTAAGCTTGAAACACATCTAGAAGTAACCCATTTTCATGATTTTTACTTAACTTTTTCTTTGAATTTTTCTTTACATGAATCACTTACAACACAACTCATTTCAAAACTAGAAATGTATGAGTTGAAATTAAATAATGAAATCATCCTACAAAAACTTGTAAAATACTTGAAGAGTTGTTAGTAAAACAAATGCAAGCTCCAATGTTTTGTTATCATCAAAATCACTTATGGGGTCAACATTCTTGAAAATTTTTTACTATTGTTGAGGTCTAAAATCCAAACCTACTTTGTTGAAAACTACTCTTTGATTGTTCAATAAAAGATTTAGCTTTTCAGAACTATATGTAAATTTTTCAATAAAGGGTTTAACTTTGTCAAGCTCATTTTTGAATTTCTGATTTTCTACCTCAAGGTCTTTATTTTTCTTTAAAAGTTCATTGTTTGAAATGATGACCTTGGATCTTTTCAAAACTTCAATTTTCATTGATAAAGCATTCTTTTATTTTTCTAAAACATCAATCTTAGTTTTTAAATCATTGTATTCATTTGTAAGATTGGTGTTTTCATGAGAAGATGAACTATCATGCTTTTTCAACTTTGTGTTTTCAATTTTTAGCAATCTATATTCATGCATGAGCTAATCAAATACATCTCTAAGTTCATCAAATATAAATCAGGTTCAAAGTCAGAATGTCCCTCATCTTCTTGAACCTTGAAGCATAGATTGGCTACTTCTTGTTGCTCTTCCTCCGAGCTTGAATCTTCACTATCGCTCTAGGTAGCTATCATTGCCTTCTTTCTAAACTTCTTTTTGGATTTCTTTAGGAGAGGGCAATCAGCTTTGAAGTGTCCTGACTTCTTGCATTCGAAGCAAATTGGTTGTTCCTTCTCCTTTTCCTTTTCTTTTTCTTTTCCCTTTTCTTTGGTAGGTTGAGGTATTTTCTTGTAAGGGAATTTCTTTCTTCTCATAAATTTTTTGAATCTTCTTACAATGAGAGCCTCTTCATCCTCATTTTCTTCTCCTTCAGATTCCTCACTTGAAGACTCTTCTTGTATTGTAGATTTGAAAGCTATACTCTTCTTCTTTTTATCCATGTCCATTGCCTTTTGCTTCAGGTTTAACTCATAAGTCATGAGTGAACCTATAAGTTCTCCAATGAAAGTTTTTCAATATCTTTTGCTTCTTGAATAGCTATCACTTTTGGATCCCAAGATGTTGGCAATGACCTAAAAATTTTATTTATAAGGTCAGCATTAGACATAGTCTTGCCAAGACTTCTCATGCCATTTATAATATTTGTAAATCTAGTATATATATCAGTAATAGATTCATTAGGTTCCATTTGAAACATCTCATAAGTATGTACAAGCATATTAACTTTAGTATTTTTCACTTGATCGATACCCTCATAAGTAACCTCAAGTGTATCCCATATTTTCTTAGCAGAGGTGCATGTAGAAATCCTATTGAATTCACTAGGATCCAATGCATAATATAGTAGATTCATTACTTTTGCATTAATCTTGGATTATTTAATGTCACTTTTATCACAATCCTCTTTAAATTTTGAGATGGAAATGCCATTAACAACGATTAAGGGAATATGAGGACCTTTATCAATAACTTTCCATAAATTGTAATCAATTGAATGCATGTAAATTATCATACGTATTTTCTAATATGTATAATTGGTGCTATTAAAGTAAGGAGGTCTATTTGAGGCTTGTCCCTCAACTACACTAGAACCAAGTGGAGCTGCCATAGATCTTTACTCAAAGTGGTTAGACCTAGAAACTGAGAACGTGGCTCTGATACCACTTGTTGCCTAGCAAGCAATCCAAAAGGGAGGGTGAATTGGGTTTTAAAATTTTTTGCAAGTATGTGCCAAATAAAAAACTATTTAAGTGCTGGTGAAATACAAGTATTTGTGTTCTATTTAATAGTATGCAGCGGAAATAAGTAAGTAGATGTAAAGTAAATAAAGGCCAATAATAAGAGAGTAAGTAACCACAAACACAACAATATTTAGTGGTTCGGTGCACACCAAAGTACCTACATCCACTTTCCAAGGTCCACTTGGATAATCCACTATAATCTTCTTTGATTATAGTTGATTAGTTTTTCAGGCTCACTAATCAAAACTCAACTTATTTTTACCAAGAACACAAGTCAAAACCCCGTTGGTTTTACGAGCTAACCAAAAACTTAGTTGATTTTGTAACTTAGGCTCACCAACAACCTCCTTGGTTTTGTCACTTAGGCTAACCAAAAATCTCCGTTAGTTTTCACATAAAGGCTCACCAACAAATCTTAACTATAGTTTCAATTTTCTTGAAACTAGAAAATAAGAACAAGATTCAAGTAGAATGTATGAAATACAAAAATCTTACAAATAAAAGCAAATATCTCTTTGAAGCTCTTTGATTGCTATTGAAGATGCTTGTGTCCATGTTGTTGAAGCCTTAAATGCTCTTTTGAATGCTTTGAATGCTTAAAGGCTCAACTTCTCTTGAAAGTAGATGATCTTCAATAATGATTTGAGTGAATGCTCTTAACTCATTAGTTGCTTTCCTCTTGAGTTTAATCCACTTTAAATACCTTTCCACACTTCAAATGGCCATTTTTTATCGTTAGAGAGGTGGAACTAGCTGTTGAGGGACGAAATGGATAATTTTGCACTTTAAAAAACTAGCCATTACTGTTCAGCAGAACTGTAAATATCGATAATTCAAGTCATGAGTCAACACTTTGAGTCAATACTTGATCTCCATGAGTCGATACTTAGTTCAAAAAATATTTCTTGAAGCTCTCTGAAAATCTCATGTGAGTCGACACTTCTTTTGGTGAGTCATTATTTGAGTTGATACTTGGCTTTCATGAGTCGATACTTGAGGGAAGTCTGAAATTTAGCATGTTCTATATAATTTTTATCTCAAGCCTTGAGTCGATCCTTAAGTCGATACATGAGTCGACACTTGAGCTCCATGAGTCGACACTTCGAGCATGCCATCTGAAACTTCTTCTGCATATCAGCTCAAGCTTCTGTGAGTCGACACTTCACATCCATGAGACACTTAGCTGAAACTTTCTGAAACTCAATTGAAACTCTGCTGAATCTTCTTCAAACTTAAAACTTAAGTCCTTTCAAGTCATTCTTATGTACTTAAGTCTATTTAACTTTAAGATTTCATCCATAAGGATACTTCTTTGACTATTCGATAAGCAATTCAACCAACTAACTTGATGAGTATCTTTTTCTGATAAAACATACTTTAATAAACGGTTAGTACTCAAATATACTTAAGTATGTTGTTAATCATCAAAATCAATACATGAGTCAACATTATGGTATGCAAATATGTTCCAAAATTATGTTTGATACCTTTTTATGACATTTCAAGAAGGTTCTATGATATTATAAAGAATTTTATGATATTCTGATATATAAATAGGTCTCAAAATCAAGTTTGATATCATTTTATGATATCCCAAGAGGATTCTATGACTTTCTAAGAAAATACTATGACATCCTGGCATGCAATTAGATCTCAAAATTAAGTTTGATACCATTTTTTGACATCCCAATATTATTCTATTACATGCTAGGAAAATTCTATAATATTTTGGTACGCAAACAGGTCCAAAATTAGGTTTGACATCATTTTTTGACATCTCAAGATGATTTTATGATATCCTAAGATGACTCTATTCTGGTATACAAATAAATCTCAAAATCAGGTTTGACACTTTTTTATGACATCCCAAGGGATTCTATGATATTTAAAGAAGATTTTATGACATTCTTGTATCCAAATAAGTCCCAAAATCAAAATTGGCATCATTTTATGACATCCCAGGGAGGTTCTATGATATCTTAAGAAAATTTTATGATATTCTGCTACCAAATAGGTCCCAAAATCATCTTTGGTATAATTTTATGACATCCCAAAAGGGTTCTATGATATCCTAAAAATTTTTTATAACATTTTGGTATTCAAATAGGTCATAAAATATGGTTTGGCATCATTTCTTGACATTTCAAAGTGATTCTATGACATCCTAAGAGGATTTTATGATATGTTGGTATTCAAATTGATTCCAAAATCATGTGTGACATCTTTTTATAATATCTAAAGGTAATTTTATGACATTCTAAGAGCATTCCATGATATTTTGGTATCCAAATATATCCAAAAAATGGGTTTGACATCATTTTATGACATTCCAAGAAAATTCTATGACATTCAGGTATCCAAATAGGTCCCAAAATCGGGTTTGCAATTAATTTTTGATATCCCAAGAGGGTTCCATGACATCCATAGGAGATTTTATGACATTATAGCATACAAATAGATTTCAAAATCATGTTTGACATCATTTTATAACTTTCTAAGAAGGTTTTATGACATCTAGGATTCTAAGATATTTTGGTATCCAAATAGATCATAAAATCAGGTTTGATATAATTTTATAATATCTCAAAAGAGTTTTATGGCATCCTATTGGGATTCTATGATATTTTGGTATGCAAATAGGCCCCAAAATTAGGTTTGACATCTTTTTATGACATTCTAAGAGATTCTATGACATCCTAGGAAGATTCTATGACATTATGGTATATAAATAGATCATAAAATCTAGTTTTGCACCTTTTTATGATATTTACCAAAAAAAAGGGGGTTCTATGGCATTCTAAGAGGATTGTATGACATTCTGGTATGCAAATATGTCTCAAAATTAGGTTTGGTATTATTTTATGACATTCCAAGAAAATTCTATGATATTCCAAAAAGATTCTATAATATTCTGTTACATAAACAAGTCCCAAAATCTAGTTTGACACCTTTTTATGACATTCCAAAGGGATTCTATGACATTCTAAGAAAGATTCTATGGCATTCTGGTATATAAATAGGTCTCAAAATCATGTTTAATATTATTTTATGTCATCCCAAGAAGATTCTATGACTTTCTAAGAGGATTTTATAACATCCTGGCATGTAAATATGTCCCAAAATAAGGCTTGGCACCATTTTTTAATATCCCAAGATGATTCTATGACATCCCAAATGAGTTCTATGACATTCTAGTATGCAAATAGATCTTAAAATTAGGTCTAATACCATTTTTTGAAATCCTAAAGTGATTCTACAACATTTTAGTATGCAAATATACTCGAAAATTAGGTTTGACACCTTTTATGACATCTCAAGATATTTCTATGACATTCTAAGAAGATTCTATGACATTCTGGTATGTAAATAGTTTCCAAAATTAGGTTTGGTACCATTTTATGACATCACAAGAAGATTGTATAATTTTTAAGGAGATTCTATGACATCCTTTTATGCAAATAGGTCCTAAAATCGGGTTTGACATAATTTTTCGATATCCAAAGATGATTCTATGATATTCTAAGGGTATTCTATGACACCCTGGTTTGCAAATAATCCCAAAATCAGGTTTGGCATCATTTTTTGACATTCCAAGGTGATTCTATGACATTCTAAGGTGATTCCATGATATCTTGGTATGCAAATAAGTCCCAAAATCATGTCTTGACACTTTTTTATGACATCCCAAGAGGTTTTAATGGCATTCTAAGGAAATTTTATAATATTTTGGTATGTAAATAGGTCCCAAAATCTGATTTTGAATCTTTTTATGACATCCCAAGTGGGATCTATGATATCCTAAGAAGATTATATGATATTCTGGTATGCAAATAGATCCAAAAATCAAATTTGGTATCATTTTATGGCATCCTAAGAAAATTTTATAACATTATAAGGAGATTCTATGATATCCTGATATACAAATAGATCTTAAAATCAGATTTGGTACCATTTTTTGACATCTTAAGGTGATTCAATGACATCCTAAAGTGATTTTAAAATATCCTCGTATGCAAATATGCCTCAAAATTTGGCCTATTTTTATGATATTCCAAGAGAATGTTGTGACATTTTTAAAAAATTCTATGACATTCTGGTATATAAATAGTTTCCAAAATCTAGTTTGACATCTTTTTTATAACATTTAAAGTGATTTCTTTGACATCCTAAGGGGATTCTATGATATCCTAGTATCTAAGTAGGTCTTAAAATCTGGTTTGGCATCATTTTATGATATTCCAAGGAAATATTATAAAACCCTAAGGAGATTGTATGATATATTGGTATCAAAATAGGTCATATAGTCAGGTTTGGTACCATTCTATGATATTCAGAGGGAATTATATGACATTCAAAAGAGATTCTATGATATCTTGATATCTAAATAGGTCCCAAAATCTTGTTTGATACTATTTTTTGACATCTCAAGGTGATTATATGACTTTCTAAGTGATTTCTATAATACCTTGGTATCTAAATAGGTCTTATAATCAGATTTAGCATTATTCTATGACATATCTAGGGGATTATATGGCATCCTAAGAAAATTCTATGATACCTTAGATCTAAATAGGTTCCAAAATCATGTTTGACACCATTATATGACATCCCAAGGGGATTCTACGATATCCTAAGGAGATTCTATGATACCTTGGTATCCAAATAAATCATATAATCAGGTTTGATACTATTCTATGACATCCTGAGATGATTATATGATATCCTAAAATGATTTTATAATATCTTGGTTTCCAGATAAGTCCTAGAATCAGATTTGGTACTATTCTATGACATCCTAAAAAAATTCTATAATATTCTAAGGGGATTCTATGACATCTTGATATCAAAATCGATCATTTAATCTAGTTTGACACTATTTTTATGACATCCTAAGGAGTTGTTATGATATCCTAAGGGGAATCAATGGTATGAAGCTGATTCGATGGGCGCCGTAGTCCGCGGAGTTGTGCACCACATTCCTGATCACCCTCGATACCACCATCGCGTCCACCGTAGCACCCGTGTGCAAGCTAGGACCTACACAACAGTGCTTGAGTGGATGGTGCCATCACCAGATGCCATCACCGCACTGCATAAGAACATGGCCATTCCAATTGCCACCATGGTGCTTGATTGAATGGATCCTGGATGGCTAGTGCTATGCCCTTACTTGTCCACCGAACTTGACGATGGTGCATATGAGTGGACCGGTCGGCGTGGCAACCATCTTCAGAACTCATTGTAGCTGAAGCTGCCGCATGTGGCCTTTGCTATCCCTCTCAAATAAACGAGTAGCGAAAGGAAGAAAAAGAGATAACATAGGAACCTATCTAATGTTTTGACACTAGTAGAGAATGGAAAATATGCCTCATTTTGGAGGGAAAAGATATTTTCATTCTATAATTTTTTGAAATTTAGGCTGATTCTGACCAGCCATTTATACCTTTATTTTTTATTATTTTATATGCTTGATTTGATATCAAAAGGATGAAAATCTCATCATGCCATGCAAGTACAATGTGGCCCAATTGAGAAGCACGGTATGCACCATGTTGGATTTTCTATACCACACTTGGTATATAAAGAATTACTCTAGAACTAAGCAACAAGCTATTCTTTGTAAAGTAACTGCTCAGTGGCAGACCTTATGTCCCCTCATGGGAACTGGGACTTGCTATTGGTTGGCCTTGCTTAGGGATGGTAATGGACGGGCTCGGGCTGGATGCATCACTATCTAAATCCAAACCCGAATACTCAATAAACTATCCAAATCTGGTCCAAACACTATCGGGACTGGATTTCTTTTACCCAAATCCATTTCAATCGAGTATCAGGTAATTCAGATTTACCCGGCCCGAATCCAATTGAATCATATTAAATATTTTACTTATTTTTATTAAGTTTAAAATTATCTACCATTTTATAAATCATATATTAAACTAATAAAATTTAAGTATATTTTTAGTTCAACACCGGCCTGGGAGGAGAAAATGCCACAGAAGAGGAAGAGGGGAGTTGGAGATTAATCAGGGTTTACCGATTACAAATTATAATTTATAATTCCCTTATTTATGAAAAATAATGATTAGGATAAAGAATTTAAGTATTTTAAAATTTAATAAATAATAATTAATAATTAATAAAATATATTTAATATAATATATATTAATTATATATATAAATATTAAAATAATTTGGGTCGGATTCGGGTCAGGTATATATCTACCCAGTCCCGGCCCAAACCTAAAGTTAAGCATTCGGGTTTCATCCAAACTCGGTCCAAACCCAGTCAAAACGTTGACTACTCGGTCCAATCAAGTTGAATCGAGTCAGGTACCCATGAATTTGGATTTTGTTGCTATCCTTAGCTTTGCTGTTTGATATTGGGATGATGAACCACATCACCCATATTCCTCTAGCCGGAGGATGTTGGTCTGATCTGTTATGCTGGAAATCACAGGAGCATGGATCTTTCACCAAAGGAGCTGGACAATTTGGTCGGGCACAATCAGACAACCTCGAATGGTGCTTGGTTCCAGTGGATCTAGGAGTTGCAGGCAGGGATGGCAATAGGCCGGGTTCGGGCTGGGTACATAACTATCCAAACCCAAACCCGAATACTCAATAAACTATCCAAACCCGGCCCAAACACTATCAGGACTGGATTTTTTTTTACCCAAATCCATCTCAATCGGGTATCGGATAATTCGGGTTTATCCGGCCCGAACCCAATTGAGTCATATTAAATATTTTTTTTCATTTTTATCAACTTTCAAATCATCTACCATTTCATAAATTATACATACATTAAATAAATAAAATTTAACTATATTTTTAGTTCAACAGCATTTAGTTTCATATTCAAAATAAAATTTAAATTATTTTAAATAAATAAAATTTGACAAGACTTAATTCAATACTTCTGAAATAAATAAAATATATTATATATTAATTATATATATATTAAATATTAAAATAATTAAGCTCGGGTTCGAGTCGGATGCATATCTATCCAGTCTCGGTTCAAATCCAAAGTTAAGCATTCGGATTTTATCCAAATCCGATCCAAAATTCAAATCCAATCAAAATATTAACTATCCAATTCAATCGAAACAGATCAAATATTCATCAATTTGAATTTTGTTATTGTCTCTAGTTGCAGGTACTACCGAAGGTGTGCTTGGAAACTAGCATGGTCGAGGCATCTCCAGATCCCTGCTACATGACAGCGAATTCTACTCTCTCGGTAATATGTCGTGATACAACATGAAATGTACGACATGTAGTTCTTCAATGCCCCTTTGCACACTATTATTGTTGCTGGCTTTTTTCGAATAACTGGGTTCCAATGGATCATTTTATTCCTTCATCCGTGGTATCCTTTCCATCCCAAACTAAGGTAAAGAAAGGTATCAAGGCATAGCATGCTTGCATATATGACTTGGCTTCCATGGTTTGCTAGGAACCAAAGGATATTTCACCAACAATCCTTGCAACCTGTTGATATTTTCAGATTGGTGAATGTTTATCATATGGATAGATTCAATGCAAAATGAACCTTTGCTCCGCACCGGCAGCAACCGTGTCACCAAATTATATGAGGTGGACAGACAGCCCCTCCTGGGTGCTGAAGGTGAACTTTAAAGAGGGATTGGATCCTTCGCTGCCCGTGTTATCAGGGACCATGCATTGCAGGTATTCAAAGGACCCCTTTGGGAGAAGGATTCGAAGGTAAGGATTTTGAATTGCAGGTTGTTGGGATATCCCGGTTCAGTTACAGACCGAACTTCGATTTGACTGGTTGAAGTCCTCTCTTTCCGGACTTCGGACCAAGCAAAGGACAAGCCAACTACAGGCAATTCAAGGCTACACGCCATACTATAACATCCGAAGGCCAGTCCTTTGGATAATATCTTCGGCCTCGGCTGAAAATTGAACTACTCATCGACTTCTGAATGCACGTACTTCGGTCCCCGCCGTAGACACGATCTCCGGCCCCGGAAAAATACCAAGTCTTCGGCCCATACAAGGAAAAATCCGAAGCTTGAACCATAATATGGTCCAGAAAGGCAACTGTAACCAACGGTTACAATCGATACTCATCATGCCATGATCATGGCGCGCAACTCCTGCTGCCATGCCTCCGATCTGGTCGGAACCGCTCAATGACAACCCACAATCGCCAATCATGGAAGAGATTGGCTCCCCATGATCACCAAAAAAAGAGCGGACCGCAGGCCGGAGGCCTTCTTTTAAATAAAAGTAAGAAGGATCGCTCGAGAGGTATGTGAAGACTCACGCCCACATACACTTACAAGCTCCAAGAACCTTTTTCTCTTCTACTCTCGACACCTTCCCCATTCTGTGGCTGGGGTCCGCCACTGACTTAGACATCGGAGTGTCCCCCGCCGGAACAACTCCGGCAAGGGACCTGTTTTGCAGGTGAACCAGGGAACGGTCCTGTGACGTAGCGACTCCGACCGACCGATCCAGGGACTCCACGCCAACAGATTGGCGCGCCAGGTAGGGGAGCGATCTTCGCATTCTTTAAGCTCTCTCCCAGACAAGGGGAAGAAAAAAGAAGTTTTTGATGGCAAGAGAAAAAGCTCCAGTCGCTTCTACAAGCCGGAGTCGTGCTCCGTGTCAGGGGGGTGCACCCCCAGAGGAGAACGATATTCCACCTCCCACTGTTGTTGCGGGATTGCAGTAGTTTGAAGCTCTTGTGAATCAGGTCACCAACCTTACGGCTATGGTTCAGGAATTCCAAGACAGAGCCTTTCCGGTGGGAAACCTACCGGCCGCCTCTAGACATAGCTCTCAATCCCGAAGAAGGAGAGCTTCACGGGAGGATTACATGCATCCCTCCCCCCATTCTCGGCCCTCTCCTGAAGGCCGAACTTCGAGGTTGCCCAGGTCCGTCGATTCCCCACACAAAGGGAAAAGGCCTGGCAAACTCCCTCACCCTCCTCCGGAGACTCCACTTCTGTGGAGAGAGTGCCGAAGCAAACTCTCGATTATGACAGGAGGTTCAGAGCCATCGAATCAGAGATGGCGAAGACGCGAGAACAGAGGATGCGGGATCTGAAGGATCTCGACGACTTGATTGTGGGTGATCTACGCCCACCCTACACCGACCGCATCATGGCCGAGGTCATTCCTCGGCACTTTAGGGTTCCCCAGATGGAACCCTACGATGGCACCTCCGACCCCCTCGATCATTTGGGCAGCTTCAAAGCTCATATGATGATCCAAGGAGCTTCGGAACCGATGTACTGCTTGGCATTCCCAGCTACCTTGAAGAAGTCTGCTCGGATGTGGTACTCGAGCCTGCACCCAGGTACCATCGATTCCTTTTCCGAGTTAGAGAAGATGTTTATCTTGCATTTCAGGACCTGCTGCAAGACTCCTTGGAATACGGACACATTGTTCCTCCTTCACCAGCATGAAGGAGAAAGCCTGAGAGATTACATCTCCAGGTTTAATGCGGCCGCGCTTGAGATCCCGGATCTCAACGAGCACGTGGCCATGTCAACACTGAAGAAGGGGCTTTGTACCTCCAGGCTTACTTTCTTCCTGGATAAGAAGTTCCCTAGTAGCTACGCTGAGCTCCTGTCAAGGGCTCAGAAATACGTCGATGCTGAAGAGCAGGCGGCGAATCGATGATTGGTTGAAGGGAAACCCCTTTAAAAAAGAAGAATAACAGGGGACAAGGTCCCCAAACTTTCAATAACAACGGCGGCAAATATACAGACCGCCGAAGAAGTCCTCCCAGGCCCAGAGCATTGGGAGGAAGATTCGACTCCTACACCCCCCTCAACCTCCCTCGAGAGAAGATCCTCATGGAGATAGAGAAAGAAAACTATCTCCAACGGCCCCATCTCATGAAGGCCTCCTCTTCCGTCAGGAACAGGAACAAATACTGCCGATTCCACCGGGACCACGGCCACAACACAGAAGAGTGCATCCAGCTGAAGGATGTAATTGAGGATCTCGTCAAGAGAGGGTACCTGGGGCAGTACATCGGTCGCCAAGGATCTCGGTTGGAAGCAACTGTTCCCCAGCCACCTCCCGAAGAGGCCGAATTGCCAAATCAAAAGCCCACCAACGGAGGTGTAGGGATGATATATCGACCCACTAATTGAAGAAGGGATGAGGACGAAGCCTCAAAGAGACTTAAAGACAATAACTCTATCCTCTTCTCTGACGATGACCTTGCAGGAGTTCGGCTCCCACATGATGATCCTCTTGTAATTTCGGCCTTAGTGGCCAATTATGATGTACAGCGGATCCTTGTTGATAATGGAAGTTCGATAGATGTCTTGATGTACGATGCATTCTCTAAAATGTGTTTGCCTAGACATCAACTGCAAAGATCCCCCATACCGCTCTCTGGTTTTCGGGGCAACCAAGTTTATGTCGAGGGGAAAATAGTGTTGCCTGTAACCCTTGGCACCAAACCTCGATAAAAGACACTGCCAATCAACTTCACGGTAGTCCGGATCCTCTCAGCATACAATATTATTCTGGGGCGGCCTGCCTTGAACAAGTTCCGGATCGTGATCTCTTCTCATTACCTCTTAGTACGCTTCCCCACCAGGAATGGTGTTGGAGAAGTTAAAGGAAACCAGAGGACGGCACGACAGTATCTGATGATTGAAGACAGACATTTCAAGGGTTCGACAACTCCAGATCAACTAGATCCGAGGGATGTAGTCACAAGCCTTGGTGAGTTCATGGAGAGGACCGTCCCAATACCTTTGATAGAGGAAGATCCCTCCAGAATTGTGTAGATCGGGAGCATACTAGATGAGGAAACTAGAACAGAGTTGATCCGTTTCCTCAGGGACAACGCCGATGTCTTCGCCTGGTCAGCTTTGGATATGCCGGGGATTCCTGCCGAAGTAATTACTCATCGACTGGAAGTAACCGCTGGGTACAAGCCGGTGCGGCCGAAAAAGAGGAGCTTCATCCCCGAAAGACAGCAAACTGTAGACGAAGAGGTTGGCAAGCTCCTCAAGGCAGGGTTCATCAGGGAGGCTCGCTACCCCGAGTGGTTGGCCAATGTGGTGATGGTGAAGAAAGCTAGTAGCAAGTGGAGGATCTGTATCGACTATATAGACCTCAACAAGGCTTGCCCAAAAGATAGCTTTCCTCTCCCGAAGATTGATCAACTGGTTGACGCTACCGCTGGCCACCAGTTGCTGAGCTTCATGGACGCCTTCTCCGGCTACAATCAAATTAGAATGGATCCACAAGATGAGGAGAAGACGTCTTTCATCACTGATAAAGATCTTTACTGCTATAAGATAATGCCGTTCAGCCTCAAGAATGCCAGAGCAACATTTCATAGACTCATCAACAAGATGTTCGAAAAGCAACTGGGAAGAAATATGGAGGCTTATGTTGACGACATGATCGTCAAGAGCCTCCTCCAGAGAGATAACATCCGTGACTTGGAAGAATCATTCAGCGCTCTCCGGCGCTACCATATGAAGCTAAACCCGGCAAAGTGTGCCTTTGGGGTCACTTCGGGCAAATTCTTGGGCTTCCTTGTCACCAAACGAGGGATTGAGACGAACCTTGAGAAGATTCAAGCCTTGAAATATATGAGACATCCCTCCTGCAAAAAGGAAGTCTAGCAGTTGACAAAGAGGATTGCCTCCTTAAGCAGATTTATCTCTCGGTCAGCCGAGAAATATCTTCCGTTCTTCAAGGTACTCCGGCAATCAAAGGGCTTTGAATGGCCCGAAGACTGTCGTGTTGCCTTTGAGGAACTGAAGAAGTATCTAGAGACCCCACCATTGCTCTCCAAGCCAAAAGAAGGCGAGGTCCTCTACTTGTACCTCTCTGCTTCAGATGAAGTAGTAAATTCAGTTCTTGTCTGGAAGGAAGAAGACGGGTCTCACAGGCTGATATACTATATCAGCAAGGTCCTGCATGATGCCGAAACGCAGTATGCAAGGATGCAGAAGCTGATCTACTCCTTGATGATTGCGTCAAAGTGACTACGGCCATATTTTCAGGCCCACGCTATTGTTGTACTAACATATCAACCTCTCAAGGCCGTCCTCCAATCTCCGGACACCTCTGGAAGGATAGCCAAGTGGGATGTGAAGCTAAGTGAATTTAACATCAGCTTCCAACCCCGAGCGGCTATGAAGGCCCAGGTGCTCTCCGATTTTTTAGCTGAGTGCACCTGGAAGTCCGAAGACGAAGCATCTTTGGTAGAAGAAGAAGTCCCGAAGGAGACGAAGTCCGTTTGGGTGCTTCATGTGGATGGAGCTTCCAATGCTACCGGATGCAAGGCTGGACTCATGTTGGCCGAACCTGACGTTCATACCATAGAGTACGCACTCTGCTTCTCCTTCCATGCCTCTAATAATCAGGTCGAATACGAAGCCCTGCTCGCCGGACTACGGATCCCAAAGATCTAGGAGTCCAGCAACTTTGAGCCTTCTCAGATTCCTAACTGGTTGTGAATCAAGTTAGCGGAGAAAATGCAGCTAAAGATCCAACCATGGTACAATACCTGGAGAAGGTACGGGCTTTATCTTCCCAACTGGAATATTTTAAGATCATCCATGTTCCACGATCAGAGAACTCCCGGGTGGATGCCCTATCTCGACTGGCAACTACAGCACCGGAGTTCCTCGTGCGCACCTTTATTGAACATCTTGAAACTCCAAGCATAGCCGAAGAGGCTGCGGAGGTGCGCCAGATTAACACTGAGCCAAGCTGGATAGATCCCATCATCAGATTCCTGAATGTGGGAGAACTACCGGAAGATAAGGCAGAGACCAAGAAGATCCGCTGGATGGCGTCTCAGTACGTCATCTTAGACGGAACCATCTACAAGAGATCGTTCTCCCAGCCACTGCTAAAATGTTTAGGACCTACCGATGCAGATTATACTTTGAGAGAGGTCCACGAGGGCATATGCAGTGATCACTTGGGAGGCAGATCTCTGGCATACAAGATCATTTGATAGGGATATTACTGGCCCTCCATCCAGAAGGACTCAACTGATTTCATGCAGAAGTGTGACCAATGCCAGAGGTATGCCAATGTACAGAGACAACCTGCGAGTCACCTGACTCAACTATTAGCCCCATGGCCTTTTGCCCAGTGGGGGATGGACATTCTTGGCCCATTCCCACCAGCATCAGGGCAAAGGAAGTTTCTCCTAGTGGCAATCGACTATTTCACGAAGTGGGTAGAAGCCGAACCATTGGCTCAAATCACAGAAGGCAAGGTAGAAAATTTTGTAATAAATTTTATCATATTCAGGTTCGGCATCCCATATGTCATCATCACGGACAACGGGAGACAGTTCGATAATCCGAAGTTTAAGGACTTTTGTGCTCTGTACTATATCCAGCACCGGCTGATATCCGTTGCTCATCCACAGTCTAACGGAGAAGCCGAATTCACCAACCGAACCATCTTTCATGGTCTGAAGACAAGGTTGAACGCCGCCAAAGGACTTTGGGCCGAAGAGCTGACCTCCATTCTTTGGACATACCGAACTACCCCGAGAATGGCCATCGGTGAATCTCCGTTCAACCTGGCCTATGGTACCGAAGCCGTGCTACTTATCGAAGTTTCCCTACAGTCCCTGAGAATTGACAACTATGAAGAGCCTGAGAATTCCGATCGCAGAAGGATTGATCTGGACTTGCTATCAAGCACCAGGCTACAAGCCCAGATAAGGATGGCGGCATACCAACAAAAGGTCGTAAGTATTACAACTCAAGGGTGAAGGAGCAAACTTTCCGCACGGGGGACATGGTATTGCGAAGAGCATAAGTGTCCAGGCCAACGAAACAGGATAAACTCTCCCCCAACTGGGAAGGTCCATATCAAGTCGAAGAAGTCATTCAACCAGGGACATATCGGCTCAAGACCCTAGAGGAGAAGGCTCTATCCCAGCCATGGAATGTACAAAACCTTCGCAAATACTATCAATAAAAGAGTTCCTGAAATTCCTGTGCAAAGCTTCTCAACCCTACTCAACTTAGAACGGCTAGTTGCATCGACTGAATGACAACAGCCTGAGTGACCTGATCTGAAAAATCGATCAACTGCACAAAGGAAAGTCTGATCCACTCACCTTATCGGTATGCCCGACGAGCGCAATGGATGGTCTAACCAGGCCACCAAAAAGATCAAAGATGCAGTAATGGTTTTCGTAACCTACCCTACGGTGAATCCGAAGACGCGCCGAGGCGGGCCTGAACAGCTTATCTTAATCATGACAGAAGTGCATAGGGACGGTGTAAACACCCTACCATACGGTAAATCCGAACACGTGCCTAAAAGGACCACTGTCATCCTTTTTGTCGATAACAGACATTCTCAGAATGGTCCAACTGACCTCACTTCTTTCCTATAGATCGAAGATGGTCTACGAAGTCTACATTCCAGACAAAGCATGATGCAACACATCGCAAAGAATACATGGAAAGAGGTAACGAAAAGATATTTCATTCCTTTTAAATTTTTTACAAAAAAAAAAAAAGAAGAAAGGAAAAAACTCTCTTAAAGAGAGGACAAGAAAAGAAAAAGAAACTCTCACAAGGAGAGATTTTAAAAAAAAGAAAAAAAAAAGTAGCATCAAAAGGATGTGGAAAATTTTCAATAACTCCCCACCGGATTTTTCCCGTACCGGCGGGGAGAGATTTGGTGGGACGACGAAGGGCCCCCGGGGTTCCCGTCCGAACACGAATCCGACCCCTCATTAGAGTCGGAATCAAATTCATGGCCGGGAAAGGGAACAGAGGGCTTAATGTTGTCCAGGCCCTTCAAGTAATAAAACTTGGAGGCCTTCCTCCGACATTCCCAGAACCCCTGATGGAAGGAGTCCAGAGCCACCCCGGTGAGTTCGTCCTTAAAGGCGGCAGAAGTCTTGAAGTTCGAGATGGCGTCCGCCGCCTCCCTCCTTGCTTCCTCCGCCGCCGTGGTCGCCACCGTGACCTGGGCCCAAGCTTCCCTCAGCCGAGCCTCCAACAGGCGGACCTTCTTCTCGAGGCGGTCCACGAGAGGTCCTCTTCATTGTCCCCCGACCCAAGAGACTTTGGACTTCGCTTCCTTTTCGGGTCGATGGCCTTTCTCTTTACCGCACGGCGGAGTTCAGAAGTGCTAAACCTCATTGTTAATAGAGGGAATGAGTCTACGGGAATGATGGCCCTTGACAGCAGAAGGCAGTGCCCTATTTATAGAGACCCTGCACCCATGACCGACTGCGGGGAGGCATGCTCCATGACCTTCCTAGCCGCACCAGAAAGCGCCACGTGTCCGGGCGACACTTCGAGAACCGAAAAGTCGCTCGGGAGCCATCCCCAGGATAACAAGTGCCATCGCTTCGAATCCGGAGAAATCCTCATCGTGCGATGGCATCATTAATGGCTCCTTTTTGGAAAGGGGAGACCCGGCGGCTCGCAAGGTGCTAGAAATCATGACTGTACAAATATCGACGTGCCACGTGGACAACAATGATCACAATCAAATATTCCTAATCACCGATTGACGGGGAAATGACTCTTGCCTATCCCAACGGACAAACTTAACATCCGAAGGAAGGTGACAGTCTTCGACAACGGAGTTCTGGTCCATTCCAGAGTTCGTCTCCACCGACTGAATGTCCTTCGGCCATGATTACTCAACCAAACAGGAAAGAGAGCGGTAAAACCAGTTATTATCGACTGAACGGCCTTCGAACGCGACTGTTCGACTAAGCAGAAGAAAGAACCGTAAAATCGTTTCGAGTTACACATGAAGCATAACAATGCACATATAAAGAAAGAAGAATTCATTTCAGAGCCTGGAAAAATTATCATTCATTGATAAGTACAATGGAAAGAGAAAGAAAATACATTCAGAATGACCCAAGTCACTCAACATCGACAGGAGAAGACTCCACACCACAGGATTGGAGCAACTTATCAATTTGCTCTGAGAGGACCTCATCAATCTGGGTCGGGACTGGAGAACCTTCAGCTTGGACTCCTCTAGTCTGAGTTTCCTCTTGAATCGGTATCAGAGTTGGGGTCACCTCCGGATTTTCGACTGGGGGAGCAGCCTCCTCCTCCGGACATGGTGCCTCCACGACCTCTACCATGGCTTCGGCCCCTTCCACTTCCTCTTCTTCTTCTCCAGCTATATCGAAGGGAGGAATGCCGGAGAGGTCGAGATGGGGGAAGACCTCCTTCACCCTGGAGAGTCCGTTGTTGAAGCCATGCTGGTAGCCGTACAAAGTTACTTCATTGATCTCCGCCTGGAATTGCGGAGACGTCTTGAAGTTCGCTATGGCATCGTCTACCTGCTTCTTCAAAGACGCGGACTCCCTCTTAGCAGCTTTGGACTCCAGGACCGCCTCTTCGGCCCTCCTGGAAGCCTCCTCCGTCGCCCTGGTCAAGCTTCCTATCTTCTCCTGATCCTCCTTGGCAGCCTGCTCCAGGGATTCGACTTGTTTCCTGCTCCTCCTTCACCCTGCCTCTTGCCCCGTCATGGTCAGATGAGCACTTTTCAGTTCGCCCTTCAGTTCACGAACCTCATCATTCATCCGGGCAAGACGGTCCTCCATGGATTGCTTCAGCTCCTCAGCTACTTCCTTGGCAGAATCGGACAACTCTCAAGACAAAGGGAATGGCAAGGATCATACCTGCTGCAGGGCGGAGAAGGCAGAATCGGACACCCTAGGAAGGCTCCGGTTCCGAAAAATAGCCAAGTTGTGAGACATAAGCGTACCCTTTAACGCCTGCCTGGCAACGGCCGGGACTAATAGTCCCCCCATAGACGAAAGCTCCAAGGAGTCCATCAAACGGACTTCGGCTGAGGAAGCCCTGTGGGCGAACTCTCCTTCGACTTGCCGCGCTTTGCCCCTGCCAGCAGCAGGGGGCAAAACGGCGGCACATCCACTCTCTGGGGTGGGTTCCCCGTTGTGCGAACTAGGGAGATGACCGCCGGTGGAGTTTCGACTAGATAGGGCCTTGACGGAGCCCCTTTCACGGCTGCTACGTCTTCCCCTGAGGTCCCCCGGGAAGACGAAATGCTCTGGTCCCCTTCGGGGCCATTCCTCCGAGCCCTCTTCCGAACTGCAGACTTGGTGAGAGGGGCCTGCGCTACCCTCTTCTCCGAAGTCTGACGGAGCCAGCTCAAGCCGGGCTTCATCCTGCGACCTGCAAGCAAAGGATTTCACGTCAATTGATTGGGCTACAATAAATTCAGGAAAGAGGAGCAGAAATTCCTATCGCTATACCTAATGAGGGGAATCTGCTAATTCTCGCGTGATGGAGATTTCTCTCCTCCAACAGTTCCTGAATGGGGGCAACTTCGGAGTTGACCAGGAGGTCGTAGTCCGACTGATCGGCTGCCAAGACATTCTGCCCATCATTGATGGTCAGGCGAGGCTTCTTCCACATTGTATCGAAGCCACATGAATTAAGAGACAATACAAACACAAAGACGGGTTTCCATCCATGGATGGCGCTGGGCATATCCTTGATAACCCTATGGCCTGATCTAGTACCAATCACCCACCATCCGTTGTTGTGGAAATCTTTCTTGAGGATGAAGAGGGCCATGAACAAATTGGTCCTAGGCTCTATGTTGGTGATGCTGCACATAACCAGGAACCCGCAGATGTTCCTGATGCTGTTCGGGATCAACTGCGCTGGTACCACTTAGTACAAGTGGAAGATCTTGACGAAGAAGGGGTGCAGGAAAAATCGAAGACCAGCTTCAGATGATCTTCGTATACAGCTAGGCACCCAGGGGGAGGTTCGTTCACCCGCTCCTCGGATGCAGGGAGGACGAAGGAAAACTCCTCAGGGATGCGGTAGCGTTCCCAAAGAAGGGCTGCCTTGCCCTGAGAAACCGAGCTGGAGACCGACTCCGGACCTATTATGTCTCCGGCCCCCGAGAGCCCAACCTTTTCCCCTTAACTTTCTACGGTCCCTTCCATGACAAAGGAATGAAGCAAAGGAGCAGAAAGAAGACTCTACCTGTGGAGTAGACTAGTAGTCCAGAACAGTTTGGGCAGAGGATGAGACGAGGTTGAAGAAGTTTCCTTGACCGAACCTTCGCCCTTCTCCAGAAAAAAAGTAAGAGTCTCTAGAGCCCCGCTGGGATTAAATTGACTCAAGGTCACCCTGAGAGGTAGCCCACCTGCAACTAACCGTCAGGATGAGGTATACCCATCATCCAACGGATGGAGGAGAGCCACCACAACCATCCAAATCCCAACTAAAATATTACCTCAACCATTGTGCAACGGGAAAAGGAAAGGTGGCTCCAAGGCCACCCACTTTTTCCTTCCTCCCCAATCCAGGAGTGATAGTTGTCCACCATCTGATTCCTGGATCGTGATGGACAGTCCTATCAAGGATCACGTAATCATCCACTGCATCGCCTCCCAGGAGGAAAACGACAAGGCTTTAATATTCTCACTTTTCAAATCTCCGCTTCGAAAACTGAGAGTAGGGGATAACTGTTGGGATATCCCGGTTCAGCTACGGACCGAACTCCGGTTTGACTGGTTGAAGTCCTCTCTCTCCGAACTTCGGACCAAGTAAGGGACAAGCCAACTACAGGCAACCCAAGGCTATATGCTGGACTACAACATCCGAAGGCTAGTCCTTCGGGTAATGTCTTCGGCCTCGGCCGAAGACCGAACTACTCATCGACTTCCGAAGGCACGTACTTTGGTTCCCGCCGTAGACACGATCTCCGGCCCCGAAAAAATACCAAGTATTCGACCCACGCAAGAGAAAATCCAAAGCTTGGACCATAATCTGGTCCAGAAAGGCAACTGTAACAAACGGTTACAATCGACACTCATCATACCATGATCATGGCACGCAACTCCTGCTGTCACGCCTCCGATCTGGCCGGAACCGCTCAATGACAACCTACGATCGCCAATCATGGAAGAGATTGGCTCTCCATAATCACCGAAAAAAGAGCGGGCTGCAGATCGAAGACCTTTTAAATAAAGGTAAGAAGGATCGCTCGAGAGGTACGTGAAGACTCACGCCCATATACACTTACAAGCTCCAAGAGCCTTTTTCTCTTCCACTCTCGGCACCTTCCCCGTTCCGTGACTGAGATCCACCGCTGACTTAGACATCGAAGTGTCCTCCACTGGAACAACTCTGGCAAGGAACCTATTTTGCAGATGAACCAGAAAGCGGTCCTGTGACACAGCAACTCCGACCGACCGATCCAGAGACTCCACGCCAATACAGGTAATCAGAATAACACACATCCGAAGAAAGGGGAACAAAGTGGTGGGCATGCTTGCAGTTGCAGGGAAGGCGCTTACAGGCGATTTTATTCTTAACCAGGCCAATCACCGGACGGTGAAATACTGAATCTTGACGCTTGTGGGATCGGCAGACATTTCCTTTTGTTTCTGTTTGTTCTTTGAACCTTGTAAAATCATCAAAAAATGAAAGAGATTGACATTTTTAAGGTTGGAGCCAATTGATTTTTCATGTCACTTTCACATGGACATACATGCCTAAAACACATCCAAATGTACTTCCCTCTTTATCTTGAATCACACACAAGCGAACATATACAAAAGCAGAGGTTGACTGATAATGCATTTCCAAAGGCACAAAACGAAATGTTAAAGACTATCAGCTAACCATGACTTAAATGCATTCGCTAAGGTACACCATGCAATGTTAAAAAAGCATAGAGAGTCGACATACATGATCTATCAGCTAACCATGGTCCTATGGTTGCAATCGGTTGAACAACAAAAGCTTGGACGACAAGTTCAAATCATTGCTCTTTCCAAATTCGACCGGTCACCCGCAGCTTCAGCTCCTGCCGATTGGCACCCGAGAAGAAGAGGGCCATGTTTCGGTGAATGATCAACCCATCGTAGCTATCTCGAACCTTCCTGTGGCTGTCCCTGATGCTCCTAGGCACTCCCTGCCATATCAGTTTCCGCCCATTGCCACCCACTTCCAGGCTGTAACCAAAGTTCTTTGCCTCGCTGTCTTCACCCATAAATCTTAAGAAAGCCATATAAACTGGAGCCATTCCCAAGAGGAAGGCCTCAAAGTGAAGACAGAAGTACCGTCCAAAACAGCTGAAAACCTGCAGGATATTTTTGCAAGAGAAAAACATTAAATGATGTACATGGTCCGGAGTGGGATGATTTCCAAAGACTGGTGAGAATCACACCAAATGCATGATATTTTCACTTCACGTAAGTTATTTTTCAGTACCACATCTATCAGCAAACCTGACTAGGATATTTTATGCTTGCAAGCAATAGCTAATATTTGCATGAGAGAAACTATTCGCTTTTAAAGTCAACTATAAAATAAGAACTGCCGTACATAACTATAATTGGCTCTAAAATTAAATCTGATATCCATAACTATAATTAGTGCAGGTCTGTTAATCTCAAGCATGGTCGGTGTGATAAGCATCTGGAAGTAAATGTTGCTTGAGAAGTATATAGAAGAAAAAAATTGCATCAAAGACTAACTATTCTATCTCATCATCATCAAAAAAAAAAAAAAGAACACTTTAAAAGAAAATCGTGTCGATAACAAAAACTTACAGAGTCAATAACAAAAACTAATAGTAATAAAGCGAGGAAAGGGCTTACAGTGAGCATCCATGTTGCATTTTCAACGTCATGGGGGTTCGATTTCACATAACGGTGGTTGAATGTGCACCCATCATGCATATCCACCTTATGATCATTTTTCAGGTGCGCCACAAGCATTGGAATGTCACCTGTGACCAGGCATTCAGAACCTGCATAGGGGCAACTGTATGGCCTGAACCTGCACAGTTGCTCATGTTTCGATTTAGTATAATATGGATGTATTTCAGAGCATCCCAGGTTCTGATATTTACAAGGAATCTCGAGTGACTCTGCCACCTTCTCCAGAGCTAAGCATCTGATATTACCCAGTTCCTGGCGACAAGTAGGGCAGTGATTATGTACTCTGAGCTTGCAACTTGAGCAGAGAGTGTGACCATTTGGGCACTGCAAAACAAAAAATGGTGGAAGCATGTTCCTTATAAATTCAATGCCTCTTATGCATGATGATTAAAATTTAAATTAGCTCTCTGGAGGAAAAAAAAAAAAAAAGGTCAAGCATGCATCAAATAGGTCAGCCAATTGTGTCAGCTTGCAATGCATTGTCTAACGAGTGCAACATAATTTGGAGTAGAAGCCAGGCCTCTATTCTCAAGCATCTCACAATCTGTCTAAGTATGGTATACCTGTTCACGATGCTTTTTCACTTGTGATATTTCTGCTATATAGTTTGATATTGCAAACAGTTAACTAATCTACAATACTAAATAAGAGAAGGCAAAGTAGCAAACTCAGAGAGACCACCATGAGAATTCTAAGAGACTTACGCAACAATGAAAAGGTGTTTGAGAGTGATTGTATGGTGTGGAAAAATTGGATCCCATTCAAAAAAGAAACAAAGTTTAAGGAAATAACAGTAAGTGGAAAAACATATGATCTTGTTTACAAGACTCTGGATTGCATGATATTGGCCATTCAACAAGCATAGTTATATCCGTTTACACAGAGAGAATGCAACAAAGTGAGCACTGGAGAGAAAAATTTATCCTGGTGTTTTGTGCTTTGTAATAATAACATAAGCTCAGATACAGGGATAGGAGACACCATTCATGTAGAAGCGGAAGAAAAAACCTGGTGTATGGGAGGGTACATAGAGTTTGTACAGACTGGGCACTCAAGAAGCTCATGCACACTTCTTGTAGAAGATAAGCCTGCTTTAATACCACAAGCAGTGGAAGACTTGGAAGGAATGATACCATCAAGTTCAATGCTAGCATTGGCAAGTTCATCATCTGTGACCTGGGATTCAGGAAATTCCATGCAAATGCTGCTTCCAGGAGCCATAGAAATTTATTCTTTCACCCAATTTTCGTCACAAAAAAATAACAGACACTAAAGTTCAAAGTACAAGCTTCTTCCCAGGACTCCCCCTACACGTAATATCCCTACCAAAAGTTGCTACTGTTCCACAAGGTGTTAAATAAATCTTGTCAAGGCAAACAAATAGCAGGCTCCGAGCCTCACGTCACTCATCAAAGATGCTTAAACTTGGACGAACCTCACCAGAAAACAACCTGCAAATTGCCAGAGATTGGTCTTAGTATTAGATAATTTTTGTAAATCTATCTATTTTTACTGCTCAAAATGCACTTTCCGTTTTTCAATATTCATATTACTTCAGAAATCATGAAGGTCAAGCACAAACTCTGCATGTTAAAAAGAACAACTACTGAAACAGATAGTTATTACGGTGCTCAGTTGCAGAAGACCAACTACCACTAATGAACCTTTCCCATAAAAATTCGGCAATAAGAAACGCAACAATGGGGCAGAAAAAATTCTAAGATCAGATGGTTGGAATTGTCTACTAAGTTATTGCTTTACCTTACCTGACCCATTAAAAGAGCCAACAACAAGGAATCACAGATCCACACCAAGAAGAAGAGAAGAAAGAGAATTAGACATCATATGATAGGAAACCCTAGAAAGACTAAGGTCAGCAAGCCAAACTTGAAAAGCCTGGAGGTTAAAACCTTCATAAAAACTGGCAAAACTGTCCAACATGAAAAATGTCCAACAGAAAAACCAACTAAATGATCAAAGCTGTTCGAAATTTCATGCTCTCACCCGAAAAATCCAAAAAAAAATCCACCCCAAGCATCCAGCCCAAGCTTGCAAACAATGGGCCGAAAAACTGGCAGCAGAACATAATCCAATGTGATGCATGTCAGCTGCCAATAAGCTGAAGGAAAAGGCTATTGAGCAGTTCATGCTACAGCCTGCAATTCCTATCAAAATAAAACGAAGAGTAACCACTCAAATGCTTCATTACAGAAGACAGACAACAATATTTAATGATCAGACAATAAAAAGCTATTAGATTTCTTACAATCAATCTGACAAGAATGAAGCGTACAAATCCATTCGCCTATTAGAACCAAATACTAAACCAAGTTTCCAGCTTGATCCTTTCAAACAGTGGAAAACTAAACAAATGCTAGCTACTCACAAAAATTATCATAAAAAAAAGGAAATAGAAAATTCTGGAAATTAGTTGGATAAAAGAACCCTTAGAAAGAGATCCGAAGCGATTATTACACTCTTCACTTCCTAAAAGCGGGGTTCTGCCCATATCATCCGAAATCCAACGCAAAAAAAACTAGAAGAAGGGGAAAACAAGAGCGAAGCTAAAAAGGGAAAAAAGATCGTACCTTTGCTTTGAAATCGAATCGGTCGAGCTCGAATCAGTCAGCGCCAACAAGAATCCAAGCAAAAGAACACGGAAATCGAAAGGAATCGTGGAGGGATCGGGTAGAGGACGCAAAGAACATCCAGAGGAAGACGGGGGGCGGGGTTTCGCTGGAAAATTCTAGGGTTTGGACCTGGAAGCCACTGTTATCTCCGCGTCGGCCTCGGCTGTCCATTTGTAGCCTCGGGAACGGAAGGCGCAATGGAGCTCCGATGGATTCCATTCAATTTTTTATTTCATTTTTAACTATTTTTAAGAAAAAAATAATTTCGGAAAAAAGGAATTGGACAACGCGGCGTTGGCACGGGACACTTGGTCGGATTCAACGGCCGTCAAAGGGAGAGATTATCAGATTAAATTATTCGGCCACGTGAAGACTAGGTGATCCAATAAAATAATAAAATATTTCTACCCAAGTAATATTAAAATATTAAAATATTATTCAGTAAAACTAAAAATATATAAATTGAAAAAAATAATTAATTTTGTATACTTTATTTTCATTCACTTTTTTTAATCAAATAAAAATTTTAAAATTTAAATTATCAAATCCATGTGATAAAATAGTTTAAATCAATTATTTTTTTCTGAAAAATTCCTATTTTTTTATGATAAAAAAACAGTAGATATTGTTTCTTTATTTGGCATGTTTTGGGTTTTTTTGATATATTATTTTAAGAAAGAATGAGATACCTAATAAAAATTAGATATTATTTTGTTTTTTTTTTTTTTTTTGGATGAAAACGTGAAAAAGGGTAGAGCGGAGATATCTCATCTTTGCTGCAATCTGCACGGAATTTATGCACAAAACTTATTTTAATATATTTTTAGACATATACAAAAATATAATATTCATGATATTATTTAAAATTTAATAAAAGTTTTATTTTTATACCTGGGATGTGCAAAGAATTTACAAAATTTATAAAATTATAAAATTATGCATTTATATTTCAGTTTAATCTTTACGAATTATAATTTTCGTTGATTATTAATTTGCATCTTTCATATACTTTGTCTTTTTTTTTTCATTCCAGCAATCAAACGTCTTAAAAATTTTCAGCACTTAAAGTTTTAAATATTTCAAAACTAGAAAAGATAAAATATATTTTTAAATCAAAATTTTAAATAAAATTTTTGTAAACTTTTGCAGAGTACAGCGAATTTCAAGTTGAATGGAACCTACATAGAGCCTTTGACTTGTTTATCTAAGATAGATTAAGCCCTTGATTTGTTTATCTAAGTTAGCTCTATAAGTGGCTTTACTTATACTAAAACAAGGATGTGCTATAAATGTTAACAGTGAGCACAAGTTCACCGATTTAATCATTTTTGAGTTTATTATTTTATTATCAAAATAAAATAATTTTTTTAGAATAATAATTAAAAAATTGAATGTGATTAAATAAATAAAAAAATTTTAAATAACATATTAAACATGATGGACAATCTCAATCCCAAATCGTTTATATGGGATTTCTTGTATCCTTCTAGGGATTCCTACGTGCCAAACGATGTTCAGAAAATAGAGCCGATAACATTCTTAAATAAATTTATGGATGATATTTGAGATAGTTATGAATATCTAATTAAGAACTTATTTAAGATTAGGATTAACTCAAATCCTATAAAATTTGACAATCACAAAACTAGAAACTCTATTTTATTTCTTAATCACTATTTGATTGTCTTTTAATTATAAAATAAAAATTAATAAAAATTAGCTAACCTTATAAAAAAAAATAATGACCTTTGAAGGTCATTATTTTTTTATATTTACCAAGTTTCAACTTTAATTTCCTCTCTTCCCGTGTTTAATTCACCTCCCTCCTCCAACTATTCCTCCCTCCTTGCCCTCTATCTCCTCCTCTCCCTTCTCTCACTAATGACCTTTTTCGATCCTCTACTTTCATGAGCTTTTGTCGATAATTGCAAGAGCCTTTCTTGTTGCTATTTTTAAATTGCCATAACTTGCACAAAGCCTTATATACTTATAAAAAATCCAAACAAAAACTATATTATAAAAAAATAAATTATCAACCAGGATATAATTTAGTTTAAAAAAATATTTTTAAATTGATCAAATTATAATTATTTATAATAAAAATATATTAGTGTTGTATGAGATGCCTTATGAAAAATTGGTAATCATTTTTATATTTTGGTCCGGAAAATTATGATGCACTGATGTACCAAAATTATTCCCAATCAATTATAATTTTATCATAAAAGAATTATTTATCGTCTAAAATTTTATTTGCTAAAATTAATAACGATCAAGTATATTTACATCATTAAACAAAAAATTATTCTCTTATTAGTTGCGAATTAGAAAAAAAAAAAAAAAAAAACTAAAATTTCTTGGAGTCCCGTTCCCACGCCAGGCCAGCCTATTTTTCTTTTCCTTTCCTCGTGACTTCCGCTCAACATCCATTCGCTTGCGCCGCCTCTCGAACCCCAGCTCTTTTCCTGCCACTCCAGCCTTCAAGCTATTTCTATGGCCTCTTCCATTAGGGGATGCCGGTGATCTGTGCCCCCTCCATTCTCTCAAGTCTTAATGTAAGACGCCTCCTTCCCCAAATCATTCTCCAATGCTCCTTCTCTTAGGGTTTGGCTTAGGATTTAAGGGTAAGAGATTTCATTTTCCTCGTCTCTATTTTCTAATTTTTGTATGCATGCTTACCATTTTTGCAAAAAATTGTGTGAATATCTGTGAGAACTAATCATTCATGGAATCATCCTCCACATCACTTAAGTGCTCTCTAGTTAGTACCAATTTCTTCCATATTTTCTTGTAGATTTTCCCCATTCTTTCTCTCGGATTTTCCTTTGTTTTTTTTGTCCGCAGGATTTTGATGCTTTCTCCTAGTTTTTTTTGCAGTTTTTTCCATCTGCAGGAGTCTCAATTGGGTGGGGGTTTTGGAACACTTGAAAAGGAAGCTTCTCTTTTGTTTTCTTGGATTTTGCCCATGCCTTTTTTTAGTTTTTTATCTATTTTTTCCATCCCCAGGAGTCCCAATCTTATTTTTCCATCCACAGGAGTCTCAATCAGGTGGGAGGTTAGGAATGACCGAATAGGATTTTGGATCCTTTGTTTTTGTTGATTTTGCCCAACATTTTTCTCCATTTTCTCTCTGTTTTTTTCCATCCCAAGAGTCTCAATTGGGTGGGAGGCTTGGAACACCCAAATATATTGCATTGCACATTTAAGTTCTGATATATTAAAAGAATGTCTTTTTTAGTTCTGAAATTTTCTGAGCAATATTTGCTATAGATTTCTCCTTATTTCAATATTCCTATTAATTCATTTAAATTCATTGGCCGTGCCTCTCTTCCAAGATGGAAGGTCAAACCAAGGTCTTGCCTAGAGATATTTTAGCAATACCAACTTAATATTGCAGTAGAAACTATAACTAAAAAGTGTTGCAGCAAAAATAGAAAATATTAGAATTTACACCAAGCATGCGAGCATAATTGTTGGTCTAACCTTCATGGCCATCGAGCAGCTGTGCAAAAGATAAATATATGCATCCAAGTACATGTAAACATTTTCATCTATTACTAAAGAATAGAGACTATGTATTTGAGCTAGGAATCAAATCTCATATATATTATCTCTATGTACTTCACACCTATATTAATTCCTTTGTCAAGCTGCATTTGTTAAGAGTTATACATGACAAAGTAGGCTTCTCAAATTGCTAAAATATATATGTTCTCTTTAAGTATTTATTTTTTGGAGGGACTGATATTAAAATGTGGTAATGCTTTCCTTTGTTTTCATTGATTTTCCCGTACTTTGTTATGATTTTCTGTTGTTTTTCAGTCCTTTTTATATTTGTGGAGAAATGTATGAAGTTAAATTTTCAAGTGTAAAATTGGTAGATGTATGTATCAAGTAAAACTTCCAACTGGTATTTGTTTGTAACTTTTTGAAGCTATGAGGATTTCATGGTGTACATATGAATATTTTAGTTTTTCTTTGATAGTTTCTTTAATTCAAAAGTTAGTTTAATAAAAAATATTTTTTTATGTATGCCTTTTTATCTCATATTGGAACATATACAAAAGTTAAAGAGATTGTATGAAGGGAACTCAGGTGCATTTTTAATCTCATGAACTATGTATTTTTGCATGATGGACAAGAGTTGGATAACTACATAAAAGTGGACTAAATAGTATGTTAAGGAAGTTCAAGCTTTTATAGAATTTGTTGCTGATCCTATGGATAAAGAATATGAGGTTAGATGTTCATGTATTGATTGTTTGAATCTATATATCAAGAGTCAAGATGTGGTTCATAATCACTTGCTGATTTGGGGGATGGATATAAATTATACTAGGTGGATATTTTATGAGGAACTTTCAACCTTTAAAATTCCAAGAGCATATGAAATTTTTTATAATTATGATGATGTGGATAATGATAGTATGACATGCAATGACATGGATGAGGAGATGGAGTCCATGAAAAACTGAATGATTTTAGAAATTTTATAAATAATTATCAAATGGATCATAATAATGGTATGTCTGATCTTAATGAAAATGATGGTTCACAAAATATATTTGCTAGATCTGTTAAGGATGCTGAAAAAGAATTATATACGGGTTGTTCAAAGTATTCTACTTTGTCATTTTTAGTAAAGTTGCTCCATTTGAAAGTTTATAATATATGGAGCAATAAATCATTTAACATGTTACTTAAATTACTAAAAAAGGTATTGCCAGAAGGGGAGACACTTCCTAAGTCCCACTATGAGGCAAAACATGTGTTGCATGGATTGGATTTGAGATATGTAGCTATTCATTAATGCAAGTATGATTGTGCATCATTTTGGAAGGAGTTTGAAAATCATGAAGAGTATCATGTTTGTTGTACATCTAAATAAAAAATCAATAATGGTAAGGGCAAGAAAGTACCGTATAACTTATTGCATTACTTTCTATTAAAACCAAGGTTGCAACACCATCTTATATCAAGGAAAATTGCCTTAGAAATGCAGTGGCATAAAGATAAACGTATAGACGATGGAAAGTTGTTAAGACATTCAACTAACTCAGAAACTTAAAAAATGTTTGATAATGATTTTTCATGGTTTGTTGTAGATCCTCGTAATATTAGACTTGGTCTTGCTGCTGATGGTTTTAATCCATTTAGTAATATATCATATAGTATGTGGCCAATTTTTGGTACCATACAACTTGCCTCCTTGGAAATGTATGAAGTAGCAATTTTTCATAATGTCATTGCTTATTCTAGGCCCCTAGCACCTGGAAATGATATCGATGTATATATGCAACCTTTGATAGATGAATTAAAAGACTTATAGAAAATTGGTGTGCAAACATATAATGCTTGTAGTGGATCAAATTTTCAATTGCATGCTGCACTAGTATAGACTATAAATGATTTTATAACATATAAAAATGTATCTGGATGGAGTACAAAAGGATATATGGCATGTATAGTTTGTAATCACCAGATATGTTCTCATAAGTTAAGAAGTAAAATTTGTTACATGGGGCATCGATGATAATTGTTTCATGATCATAGTTAGCAAAAAGTAAGAAGTTTGATAAAAAAATTGAGCTTCAAATGCCACCACAAGACTTATTTGGGAATGATATATTACGATAATTTACAAGCTTAAAAGATATGCAATATGGAAAGCATCTAAACAATAGAAAGAGAAAATATTCTCCAGCTGAGTTGAATTTGACTAAACAAAGTATTCTTTTTGAGTTGCCATATTGGACAAAATTAAAATTGATGCATAACTTGGATGTTATGAATATAAGAACGGATATTTGTGATAATATTTTAGATACATTGTTGAACATTAATGGAAAAATAAAAGACACTTTAAAGCCAAGGCAAGATTTGAAAGAGATGAATATAAGAAAAGAATTACATTTAATGCAGAGAATTGATGGCTCATATATTATTCCATGACGCGGGAAGGACCCGGATCAGAATTTATTCTAGAAGAATCGGACCGTTGGTCGTTAGGAAACGACCCTAGGCTAGGTTAAACTAAAACCCAAATTATTTTTCCTATTTTTTTTTTTATTCTAAATAAAACCCACTTCTTTTTTTCTTTCTTTTTTTTTTTTTTTTTTCCACGGTTTTTTTCTCTCACATTTTTTTCCTCACATTTTTTTTTTTTCCTTTTCTTTCACGTGAAGTCGGCTGCGGACGCCGGTTATACCTTCACGATCGTACAGAGAGGGGGGGCATGCAGGGAGGCCTCGCCGGCGTCGGCGAAGGGGCGGAGCTAGTCCGGCGGTGGGGGAGGAAGACGGCGATGGCGGAGGAGGGTGGGACGCTAGGCTACGGGTCGTGCGGTGACCGTGGAGGGCTACGGCATCACTGGGCTTCGTCGAGATCTGCTGGGAGGAGCCCGGGCGATGGGAGGCGGATGGCGGTGGTGAGGCATCGCAGGCAGCGGCCAGGGGAGTTGGCTTCGTGGCCTGTCCGGTGGTCAGTGGGGGTCATGGCAGCAGGGAGATGGAGCGGGCGGATGTCGGTGTGTTATCACGGGCGGAGATGACTGACGGCAGCAATGGGAGGGAGTTCCGGCGGCTTAGTTATCTTGACTGATGGTAGAAAGGAGGAGAAACAGACGGCCAGTGGTTTCGAACAGAGGAGAGGAGGCCGACGGTGGTTCCGGTCACATGCGGAAGAGAGCGGGTGGTTTGTTCGAACTGATCCGGGGAGATGAAAGCGGAGGCGGCGTTGCTAATCTACGTGGGGTTCTGGTGATTGGTAGTGACGGGATTTGAAACAGGGAAGGTCGGGCGACCGGAAGGAGATGCCGAGGCACGGCTATGCTTGGCTCAAACGTGCAACCGGAGGAGTCCTTCGGGGGAAAGATGGGAATGGTTGACCTGCTGGAGGAGGCGACCGGCTTGGTTGAGACGTTGGCCGAAGGCAGATGGGTCGTGTGGAGATCTATGCATAGGGGGTTCTGGATGGGTTTCAGTGAAGAAATGATGAACACAGGAGACACAATGGTGGTTGAATGGCTTTGAAGGGAAGATGCAGGAATCCAGGAAGAGAGTCTAGGAAGGAAAACATAGAGAGAACAAATAGATTAGAGGAAGAGAAGAAGAACAGGAAAGAATGGGAATAGTCAGAGAAGGAAGAAGACAGAGAGGAGAGGAGGAATCGGGACACACCCATACATCTTCTCAAATAATTTTCTTCATCGCTACTTTTTTTTATTTCAATAAGAAACATCTTAAATAAAACTATCGGAACCTGAAAGAGATCCGAATAAATCCTAAAATAATCGGAACTTCTCAACAGACTGAGAAATCCGAATGATAAATCCTAAAACAAATATTTAAACTAGATAATCAAATCGTAAAGCTGATAAGATAAGATAATATCTTGAATTTAAATTCAAGAGTGTTGTATTAGGATTAGTGCTCAACATGATCAGGATTAGTGCTCAACATGGTCAGGATCTGTGCTCATCAGGATCTGGGCTCATCAGGATCTGGGCTCATCAGGATCTGGGCTAGACTTCTAGGTTGGGCTGGCTTCAGGTTTGGATCGATGTCCCCATCATTTCTCCTGAGGTAGGGAGAACTCGACTCCGTCGAGTCAAGCTTCATCAATCTTCAAATTGATGCACTTCTGACTCCAATGCACCACGTAATCTGCAGACTAACATTTTATAGAAATAATGCAATTAAAATAAAACTGGCTAACCTAACTTAACCTAAACTTGCTCTGATACCATGTTGACGCGGGAAGGACCCGGATCAGAATTTATTCTAGAAGAATCGGACCGTTGGTCGTTAGGAAACGACCCTAGGCTAGGTTAAACTAAAACCCAAATTATTTTTCCTATTTTTTTTTTATTCTAAATAAAACCCACTTCTTTTTTTCTTTTCTTTTTTTTTTTTTTCCACGGTTTTTTTCTCTCACATTTTTTTCCTCACATTTTTTTTTTTTTCCTTTTCTTTCACGTGAAGTCGGCTGCGGACGCCGGTTATACCTTCACGATCGTACAGAGAGGGGGGGCATGCAGGGAGGCCTCGCCGGCGTCGGCGAAGGGGCGGAGCTAGTCCGGCGGTGGGGGAGGAAGACGGCGATGGCGGAGGAGGGTGGGACGCTAGGCTACGGGTCGTGCGGTGACCGTGGAGGGCTACGGCATCACTGGGCTTCGTCAAGATCTGCTGGGAGGAGCCCGGGCGATGGGAGGCGGATGGCGGTGGTGAGGCATCGCAGGCAGCGGCCAGGGGAGTTGGCTTCGTGGCCTGTCCGGTGGTCAGTGGGGGTCATGGCAGCAGGGAGATGGAGCGGGCGGATGTCGGTGTGTTATCACGGGCGGAGATGACTGACGGCAGCAATGGGAGGGAGTTCCGGCGGCTTAGTTATCTTGACTGATGGTAGAAAGGAGGAGAAACAGACGGCCAGTGGTTTCGAACAGAGGAGAGGAGGCCGACGGTGGTTCCGGTCACATGCGGAAGAGAGCGGGTGGGTTGTTCGAACTGATCCGGGGAGATGAAAGCGGAGGCGGCGTTGCTAATCTACGTGGGGTTCTGGTGATTGGTAGTGACGGGATTTGAAACAGGGAAGGTCGGGCGACGGAAGGAGATGCCGAGGCACGGCTATGCTTGGCTCAAACGTGCAACCGGAGGAGTCCTTCGGGGGAAAGATGGGAATGGTTGACCTGCTGGAGAGGGACGGCTTGGTTGAGACGTTGGCCGAAGGCAGATGGGTCGTGTGGAGATCTATGCATAGGGGGTTCTGGATGGGTTTCAGTGAAGAAATGATGAACACAGGAGACACAATGGTGGTTGAATGGCTTTGAAGGGAAGATGCAGGAATCCAGGAAGAGAGTCTAGGAAGGAAAACATAGAGAGAACAAATAGATTAGAGGAAGAGAAGAAGAACAGGAAAGAATGGGAATAGTCAGAGAAGGAAGAAGACAGAGAGGAGAGGAGGAATCGGGACACACCATACATCTTCTCAAATAATTTTCTTCATCGCTACTTTTTTTATTTCAATAAGAAACATCTTAAATAAAACTATCGGAACCTGAAAGAGATCCGAATAAATCCTAAAATAATCGGAACTTCTCAACAGACTGAGAAATCCGAATGATAAATCCTAAACAAATATTTAAACTAGATAATCAAATCGTAAAGCTGATAAGATAAGATAATATCTTGAATTTAAATTCAAGAGTGTTGTATTAGGATTAGTGCTCAACATGATCAGGATTAGTGCTCAACATGGTCAGGATCTGTGCTCATCAGGATCTGGGCTCATCAGGATCTGGGCTCATCAGGATCTGGGCTAGACTTCTAGGTTGGGCTGGCTTCAGGTTTGGATCGATGTCCCCATCATTTCTCCTGAGGTAGGGAGAACTCGACTCCGTCGAGTCAAGCTTCAGCAATCTTCAAATTGATGCACTTCTGACTCCAATGCACCACGTAATCTGCAGACTAACATTTTTATAGAAATAATGCAATTAAAATAAAACTGGCTAACCTAACTTAACCTAAACTTGCTCTGATACCATGTTGACGTGGGAAGGACCCGGATCAGAATTTATTCTAGAAGAATCGGATCGTTGGTCGTTAGGAAACGACCCTAGGCTAGGTTAAACTAAACCCAAATTATTTTTCCTATTTTTTTTTTTATTCTAAATAAAACCCACTTCTTTTTTTCTTTTTTTTTTTTTTTTTTTTCCACGGTTTTTTTCTCTCACATTTTTTTCCTCACATTTTTTTTTTTTCCTTTTCTTTCACGTGAAGTCGGCTGCGGACGCCGGTTATACCTTCACGATCGTACAGAGAGGGGGGGGGCATGCAGGGAGGCCTCGCCGGCGTCGGCGAAGGGGCGGAGCTAGTCCGGCGGTGGGGGAGGAAGACGGCGATGGCGGAGGAGGGTGGGACGCTAGGCTACGGGTCGTGCGGTGACCGTGGAGGGCTACGGCATCACTGGGCTTCGTCAAGATCTGCTGGGAGGAGCCCGGGCGATGGGAGGCGGATGGCGGTGGTGAGGCATCGCAGGCAGCGGCCAGGGGAGTTGGCTTCGTGGCCTGTCCGGTGGTCAGTGGGGGTCATGGCAGCAGGGAGATGGAGCGGGCGGATGTCGGTGTGTTATCACGGGCGGAGATGACTGACGGCAGCAATGGGAGGGAGTTCCGGCGGCTTAGTTATCTTGACTGATGGTAGAAAGGAGGAGAAACAGACGGCCAGTGGTTTCGAACAGAGGAGAGGAGGCCGACGGTGGTTCCGGTCACATGCGGAAGAGAGCGGGTGGTTTGTTCGAACTGATCCGGGGAGATGAAAGCGGAGGCGGCGTTGCTAATCTACGTGGGGTTCTGGTGATTGGTAGTGACGGGATTTGAAACAGGGAAGGTCGGGCGACCGGAAGGAGATGCCGAGGCACGGCTATGCTTGGCTCAAACGTGCAACCGGAGGAGTCCTTCGGGGGAAAGATGGGAATGGTTGACCTGCTGGAGGAGGCGACCGGCTTGGTTGAGACGTTGGCCGAAGGCAGATGGGTCGTGTGGAGATCTATGCATAGGGGGTTCTGGATGGGTTTCAGTGAAGAAATGATGAACACAGGAGACACAATGGTGGTTGAATGGCTTTGAAGGGAAGATGCAGGAATCCAGGAAGAGAGTCTAGGAAGGAAAACATAGAGAGAACAAATAGATTAGAGGAAGAGAAGAAGAACAGGAAAGAATGGGAATAGTCAGAGAAGGAAGAAGACAGAGAGGAGAGGAGGAATCGGGACACACCCATACATCTTCTCAAATAATTTTCTTCATCGCTACTTTTTTTTTATTTCAATAAGAAACATCTTAAAATAAAACTATCGGAACCTGAAAGAGATCCGAATAAATCCTAAAATAATCGGAACTTCTCAACAGACTGAGAAATCCGAATGATAAATCCTAAAACAAATATTTAAACTAGATAATCAAATCGTAAAGCTGATAAGATAAGATAATATCTTGAATTTAAATTCAAGAGTGTTGTATTAGGATTAGTGCTCAACATGATCAGGATTAGTGCTCAACATGGTCAGGATCTGTGCTCATCAGGATCTGGGCTCATCAGGATCTGGGCTCATCAGGATCTGGGCTCATCAGGATCTGGGCTAGACTTCTAGGTTGGGCTGGCTTCAGGTTTGGATCGATGTCCCCATCATTCCACCTACTTGTTGCACTTTAACTAAGAATGTGAAGTAGATGTTGTGTAAGTATTTAAATCAATGAAGTTCCTGGATGGATATGCTTCAAAATATCTATTGGAGTATGAATGTAAATGAAGGAAAAGTCAGATTTATAAAGTCATGATTATCATGTTATTCTCCAAAGGATACCTCTTGTTGGCATCCGTGGATGCTTGCAAAGGGATGTATGTATTACACAAGCGGAGATGGGAGATTTTTTTCAATGCTTGTGTTCTAAGATACTTAATATGGAAGAAGTACAGAAATTAAAAAAAGTTGTATTGATCCTTTGCAAGCTTGAAATGATTTTTCTACCTGCTTTCTTTTGATGTAATTATGCATCTTGCAATTATCTACCCAATGAGATAATACTTGGAGCTTCTGTACAATTCTGATAGATGTTTCCTATTGAAAGGTAATGTGAATAGTTAAACTATAATTTACTTGTCATTGTCATTGATATAACAAATGAATATATTTTTAACACAATATTTGTTTATTCATCTTTTAGATTTTTGGGAGATCTTAAAAAAAATGTGCAGGATAGAGCTTGTCTTATAGGTTCAATAGCTGAGGCTTACATTGTTAATAAATGTTTGATGTTGTACTCATCTTATCTTCATAGAATCGAGACTTATTTCAATAAAGAGAAAATAAATGTGATAGAGGATGGTGAATTATCCATTTCTCTCATAGATTTCGATCACTTGGAGTAGCAAAATATGCTCAAATGTTATCCAATGAACTCGAGATTAATCATTGGTATGTGCTATTTGATTGTGAGAAGTTGAAGCCTTATCTTGAGTAAGTATTTATTAGTACATGTATTTTGGATGTAAAAATTAATGGCTATATGTTTGTAAATTAATTATAATGCTACTTAATAGAGATCATTTGGAGGATCTTAAAAGAGAATGTACAATTATATATAGAGAGAGATGACATAAGGAACAATTTCCATCATGGTTTAAATGGCATGTAAGTTAATTATCATAATGTTGAGTGCATATATACATTAGCTATATTTTAACTAAATATTTCTTGGTTTTTTGTAGATGACATGTTTGTTCGACCAAAACACACCAGAAACAATGGTGGCACTATATTCATTAGACCTCATATTTGATTAGAATGTATGTCGGTTGCATTATCAATGATGTTAGGTTTCACACAAGAGATTGTGATGATCATCGTAGAAGGTAAAAAGTGGGATGACTGTAGAAGGAAATAATGAGGATGATGTCATTGACTACTAAGGCATAATTAATGAGATCGTAGAGTTAGAATA
This sequence comes from Areca catechu, assembly GCA_021397845.1. Lineage (NCBI taxonomy): Eukaryota > Viridiplantae > Streptophyta > Magnoliopsida > Arecales > Arecaceae > Areca > Areca catechu. The sequence continues at coordinate 136,792,445 of CM038053.1, read as the reverse complement.
TATAAGAGATAAGTGGGTAGTTTTTTTCAAATGCATGTGCTTTGATGCAGAAATAAGAGGTCTAGCATACAAATAGATGGGAAGATTATTAGTATTAACATGAGCAATACATGGTTTGATAATGATCCTTTTGTACTTGCTAGCCATGCAAAATAGGTTCTTTATCTTAATGATACCAAATTAGGAAAAAACTGGTGAGTTGCGTAAAAATTCCAACATTGGCATTTATTTGATATTTCAGAAGATTATGGATCTTACATGTTAATTACCCATGATGAAGTGTATTAACATAGTAAGCTGAATGTAAATGATTCAATGGTAAAAAATTAGATGTTAAACCTTTGGTTAGATGTGATGTCGATCCAGATATTATTGAAGCTAATATAATACCTACAATTGACGGAGCGCATGAAGAGGTCAATGAGTTTTCATAGATGATGATTTAGAAGATGAAACATTAGCAAAATATTGTAATAATGCGGATATAACTACTTATGATGATCATGATAGTGACATTGATGCATATACGTAGTTAATATATTTATTTTCATGCGAAATGATTATACACTCTTTATTTTTATCATTATTTTTCATATTTGCTTGCATTGATTATTTGCATTAACTAGTTTAACTATTTATTTGTAGTGATACTTGAGAATAGTTTTAGGGTTGAAACACCGAACTAAGGCCAGTTCCAAAGTTGTACATTCCACTGCACCTACACCAATAGTAGAGCCATCTATGTTCTTACCTCAACAGAATGCTTCTAACCTACCCCCCATTGAGTTATAGTATCATCTAGTCAGCCCAGTTTCACAGTTACAAATGAGCCATGTGCACTATTTAATGTGTCTAATTCTGCACAAGGTGATATAGTTATGTTTTAACTAAGTTCTTTAGTTTCTAGAGAAAAAAAATTCTTATTTGTTATATTTTCAAATGTTTATAGGTTTTATATCAATGAAAACGGGTCGTGGTCTTACATGTGGTATTGGCCTGAGTAAAATAAAAGTGCATTAGGTAAGAAGCTGTCAATACTGATTGATGTAGATGAAGGAAGACCACTTAATCAAGTACAATCAGCAAAATTCTCTAGTGAAGTAGGTTTTGTTACTCATCAATGTATGGTGTGCCTAAAAGATTTAAGGATCTAGATGCAAATAACTTAAATCCTGCATTTGATAGGTTGGAGATAAAACCTCTTTATAAATTTTTGTACAAAGTTATAGAATTTTTTTATAAATATGAAGACATAATAATGTTTTTAAGTTGCCTATGTTGGAGCTAATTGTTAGGAAATATACACAAAGCCAATCATTTGGATTATACATGGTTGAGCCTCTTATAATTTATATATGAATCATTAATAATAAAAGTTATTTTGATAGTTCATTATTTTTTTTGTACATCTTCTTTTATGAACTTTTTTGTGATGGAGTTCTTAGAACTACTTTTATTCCATAAAGGAGATTTATCGTATAGTTCTTAAACTTAAACTAATTTTATTCGGTAAAGGAAAATTTGTCGTGTAGTTCTTAAATCTGTTTATGATCAATTGATATGCTGTTATCTAAAATGGTAACATTTATCAAGTATAGATTGTTGTGTGCCATATAAGTTGATTATCCTCATAACCAAGGAGTGTGGAGATACTGGTATAAAATGCAGGTGAGCGTATGAGTACACTATACTAAACTTAACTAACTTTATAAAGTACTCTATTGTTAGGAGTATCTCTTAGAAAGATATGGGTGTAAGTATCCCTTCGATCTGAGATTACCATAGTGACCTGCAAGTAACTTACTATATTTTGATATTGGACTACCTGGATTTCTAATCCAGTGATGAAAGATTTCTAGGTATAGTCAAGTACTTGTAATATTGGTATGTGAGTCAAGAAGGATTGATCACTCCAAGGTATTGGAGAAAATGCTATGTTATATTTCAATTTAATAAGACCTTGATTAGGGCAATTCTTGTGAGATATCACAGGATTTGTTAGGTTAAGATATATCTGGATGCATTGTTTAAGAATTCATAGTTAACTCTGAAGTTATCCCGAGCGTTAGGTTAAAGGGATGAATTATAAGGTAACTATATACTTGGGTTCTTGAATGTTACTTTGTAATTATTCGATCTATTTGGACATCAAGTATCGTTGCTAGATAGTCACATCGATTAGTTCAGGAAAAAATTTCAAGACTATCGGCTTAGTATTCAAACCTACAGAGTTATATATCATAGAAATCTCTGACTAATTATGATGGCGATTAACCATCATAATTAAGAATCATTCAAGGATATAATTATCAATTCATTTGATAATTAACCAAGTATAAATATTATAAATAAATAATTAATTAAAATAAATTAATTATAAGAAGATTAATTATCAATTAGATTATTAATTGGCTTGATTTGATAAAGCAAAGAGCTTTAGATTAAGCTTAATTGAATTTGTTCAATTAGGTTTCACTCGATTAGGTTATACGATAATTAATTGTTAATGAGTTTTAATTTCAATTTGATTTGGATTCGGGACTAATTAATTTTTTATTTAATTAAAAACTAATTAAGCTTATTAGGACCTAATTGGATTCGGTTCAATTATTTAAATTGGGTTAAATTAAATTTGATTTAATGGAACTTAATTTAAATCAAATTAGAAATTGAATCATATTCCTAGTGCTAGTAGAACTCCCTGGAATTTCTCCATGCCTTTCTCATTTTACCATGATGTTTTCTCATGCAAAATGATGTTTGTCACCCACCATTTCTCTTATTTGGATGTGGATAAGATGTTGATTAATTTTGGTTTAAATCAAAATTTGTTTTGAATTTAAACTGATAGAGTTTCGATAGGTCTGAAACACCTGTTTTTATCTATATCTATTCCCTCTTTCCATCCTATCCAAAATTCTTTTGGATGTTTAATTTAATTTGAATTTTCTTGGGATGTGCGAGATATTTGAAGCCTTTTTACCATGGATTTGTGAAGGGATATCATCAAACAAATTTTTTGAGAAGGAATTTTGTGCATGGGAAAAACTTGTGGGCATGCGAGGACTTAGCACCAGGGTTTTATGGGGAGAGGAAGAAAAAAGAATAAGAAGGTCTTCCTAATTTTTTTGGTTTCTCACCTCTTTATCTCAGATCCTCTTTTCTTGATCTTCTTGGAGGGTTCAAGAAGATCCAACGAAAGTTTTTATTTCAGCTATCTAGTATCTTTCGGAGGGATTTAGCAATCCTAGAGGTTATTTTATCGAAGCTTTATATGGATGATCTGTAGAGATTGAATACCCAATGCAGTTGCGAAGCAACATGAACAGTCCTTACCATGTGCCATCAGTAGTGATGATCATCTACCTGTAATCAAGTAAGAGATTTGATCTCATGATTTTCATAGATTAGATCTACAATGTGCATCGATTAGATATCGATGCATGTTGATTTTATTTCTGCATTACAATCTTGTCAAGATCCTGTGCAGGGTTATTTAGAATTATTCTAAATACATTATTTTCTATTAAAATTATTTTAAATCAGATTTATTTTCGCTGGTTTTAAAAAAATTAAAATATATGCATGAAATCCTATAGTGATTTCCAATGCTAATCTTTTACCCATTATTTATTTTTTATAATGAAGGTTACTGCATGCACATAGAATAACCGTGCCTTTCATTTAATTTTTTTGTTTATGTAATTTACAAAACAAATTAGAGATTTAGAATTTGAAAGAGGATGTGAAAGTATCGAAATGTGTGCTTCGAAAGATGCAAATACATAGCAAGAATGTGAGATCAACATTATGAAAGCATTATTTGAAATTTAACTATGATGCAAAAGCAAGGCAAATAAGCTTGTCAATATATCTCAACAGAATTGGGATAAGCTATGTGATTATTGGTCTAATCCCAGTGTGAAAGTCTATCATCTTCTACTTAGTAACAAAATTTGATTTTTTATTTTTATTAATCATTATGCAAAATATATTATTTATGAAATAAAAGTATAATCCAATAGAAAAAGTAATTACTTACATTTGAAAGTTGTTTGTATTCAACTTATCTCAAGGAAATATATTCATTCAATGCTTCAAATTGAGCAAAGGCAAAGATGATGCATAAAATGAGATCTATGGCATTTGTAGCAATGCGACATGAAATTATAAGAGACGATATAATAACTACTATATTATTAATCATAGTTTAGTTTTCTGATAAATTTATTGATTTTAGTGTAATATTTGTCATAAAAAGAGTTCAATGGAAAAGAGTGTGATAGAATTATCTTGTTCAAGCATACTTACTGTAATTCAACAAGTGTACGGGCAAACTCTTATGCAAAGGAGTGTTCTATCGGTCAATAAATTTAGTTTCATTTATTATATAATTATATTATATTATTATTGGTTTTATACTTTTTATTCATACATTAACTATATTATAATATATATGCTTTTTGCAATTGAATGATTTTATGCATTTTAGATTTTCAAATTTTAATCACATAATGACTTTTATATCTTAGAATGAAATGAAAAGGTTATTGGCTGAGTCTAAAATTGAAGGAAACTCTATGACCATAGATGAGATTTGTGACAAAGTACTGGGTGTGAGATTCGAATACATTAGAGGACTTGGCCATGGTCCAAAGCCACAACAAGCCTCAGTTCAAAGTTTAAGTTAAACCAACTTGAGGAATAATTAAAAGAATCTTAATTAGAGAATGACAAGTTAAAGAAAATGTAGATGAACTAAAAAAAAATGGTAATAGCAAGACCAAAAGCTTTATCAAGAAATGATTGGATTATTGTTATACCTAACTACTAATAGACTTAATATTTTGTTTAGTATTTGCATATATGCTAGATTTCAATCAAGTCCTAAAGAATTTCACATACTAGCTATTAAAAGAATAATAAAATACTTGAAAAGAACTTTAAACTTAGGCTTTTAGTACTCTAAATATTCATCTATTGATTTGATTGGTTATTCAAATACTGATTATGGTTGATACAAATAGATAGAAAGAGTACTAGTGGTACATGCCAATTTTTAAGATTGAACTTAATCTCATGGTATATCAAGAAATAAAACTCTATAGCCTTATCCACTATTGAAACTGAATATATTATTATATGAAATTGTTATACTAAGTACTTTGATTACGCAGTAACTTGAGGATTTTGGTTTTAAACAAAACCAAACTTTTATCCTTCAAATTAGTCTAGAATTTCTTTCGACTTAATCCTTATCAATTATGATCAAATGTCCTCTTCTTTAGTTGTCTAGAAAATTATCTATTTCGATCCTAATTATTTTTGGCTCAATTTTTTCATTTTTTAAAATTTTCTATCAGGGACAAGTTGACTTGTGTTAATCCTTGGTCTCCAAGAGCTGGCTCGTGGTATCGGGATCCTATTTTTTTAACAGCGATTAGAACTTTATCTTTTCACTTGCACTATTTAAATCCTTCGAGTTGACCTACCTTTTCTTTGTTTCGAACCCTTCAAAATCCCTAGGGACCCATTTCCTATTTTACCTTGTTTTTTGAAGAGATTCATTGAGATGGGATCTCAAAAAGCAGTAGCTTGCAAAAGAAAATCCATTATAGATTTTTCAATGGAAAGGAGGTCAAGGCAAAGAAATGACCAGCAATGAGATACCAAGCCTTATTGCATATTTTCATGGGAAGTCATCCAGTTACCATGGATAGAAAGGTAAGTTTCAAGTTTTTACAATAAGAGCACTTCTAGATTAGTGATTGGATTAGGAATCAGGGTTGGAAGAAGTTTTGCTTACTAGATTTTCCCATTTATCCTAAATTAGTAAGAGCTTTCTTTGAAAATCTAAGGATTGGCACTAATAGCATTGATTCTAAGGTTAAGGATACTCTTATTATGATTGATGAGAGAAGACTTGGTAGTATCCTTGAGATGCCTAGATTAGGGTCTTTATATTAAATTTGAAGAAAAGGAAGATGGATTGAAAATAGTTTTAGAGAGAGATGAAGTGAAAGACCTAGGGAATTTTCAGGCTAACAAGTTTTCTGTTAAAATGAGATTAGTACATGTTGCCGCTCCCGTCGTCGCGCCCGTGCCACGGATCCGCCGATCCCTCCTGACCGCCTGGCGAAGGAGCCTCCCTGACTGCGGCGAACCTGCAAGAAAGGGGTTAGAAGACCCTGGCCGGGGATCCCGGCGAGGGAACTCCGACGGTCAAGTCAGTAGACGACGAGAAGGAACAGACTCTCCAGACGGACCCCCGAAAGGGTTCCAGACTTAGAGAGTTTACTAGTGAGAGAGACGCTCTGGGGACCAGAATCTCGGCTGGGCCTCCTTGCCGAGCTCACGCCCAGTGATTCCCTCTCGGGATCTCTGGTTTTCACTCTCCGGAGCGAGGCCTTTTGCCGTTGCTTCTCCTTTGTCCCCAGGCTTGTTCGCTTACCTCTGTTGTCCCCAGATTCCTCCCTCTTTATCTCCTTTCGTTCGTGCACTTGTCTTTTCCTCCTGGGAGACTCCCCTCCCCTGTCTTCTTCTCTTTTCCCTTTTCGGTGAAGGGGGGCCAGGCGGCTTTCCGACCTCGTCCGCCGAGCCCAGCAGGGAAAAGGCAAAGACAGGAGAGAAAAAGAGAGGGCGGCGCTGACAAGGCGGCCGGTCAGGCCTCGGGCCCAGCAAGAGCGCTCTCTCTCCCAAGCGTGGGCGCCATCCATCTATAGGGCCTGTTCTGTCAGAATCGTGCCCCTCGGCTGTGGAACTTGTCGGGCCGATGCAAGTGATGTTCCGCGTGCCGCCGCCCTCCGTACGGGGCGCCGTCTGGGATTCATACGGCCCGAGGGATGGCCTCGGGGCCGCGACTCTTCCTTGAGATCCTCTCCGTACGGGCGGCCTGACCTCGGCCGAGGTGGACCCGTCTCCGGGGGCCACCTGGCGAAGAGTGAAGGACCCGCCGACCTCGGCCTAGGTGGACCCCTCCCGGGTGGACACCTGGCAAGGTGGCAGGAGGTCGCCTGGACTCGGTCGAGGTAGGCCCGTCTCCGGGAGGCCACCTGGCAGGGGGGCGAGGGACCAGCCGACCTCGGCCTAGGTGGACCCCTCCCGGGTGGACACCTGGCGAGGTGGCAGGAGATCGCCTGGACTCGGCCGAGGTGGACCCGTCTCCGGGAGGCCACCTGGCAAGGGGGCGAAGGACCAGCCGACCTCGGCCTAGGTGGACCCCTCCCGGGTGGACACCTGGCGAGGTGGCAGGAGATCGCCGGACTCGGCCGAGGTGGACCCATCTCCGGGAGGCCACCTGGCGAAGGGCGAAGGGTCGGCCGACCTCGGCCCGGGCGGACTCCTCCTGGGTGGACACCTGGCGAGGTGGCAGGAGGCCTCCTGGCTTTGGCCGACCTCACTTGGGCGGATATCTCCGGGCTTGGGCGCCATCGAGTTGGTAGAGGAGCTCCGATCCGAGCTCGACCTCGGCGGGGCAGTTTGCCTTAGAGAATTGTCGGGCGCTGTAGTCTTGTCGAACCTGGACTTGAAGACGTGGCGCTGACTCGGCCGAAGAAGCCTCCACGTGGCCCGAGCGCATTCGGTGGTACCTGAGCCTGGCCACGTCACTGTCACGGCTGTAACAGTTGCCCCCCAGCCCGCCGTTCCGTCGGGGCGTCGTAGAACGGAACGTCGGGATTAAATGCGGACATGACGTGGGGAGGCGAAGATCTTGCATCATAATTGCCACGATCCTCGTCGCCGTGGCTCGAGGCGACTGAAAACCTATGGGGAGCCGCCACGCGTCGCCCACTTGCCCGCAATAAATGCGTCTCTTCGAGGCAGAGGCCGTTGCTCTGCTAACGAGGCGTCGATGTCGGGCGTGCGCCCACGTGGCGATCGTCCAGTGGCCCGAGGCGGAATGATGGGTACGGCCGCTGTCCGCTGAGTTTGAAAGGGAGGGGACTTTCCAGAACGAGGCCTTTTCCCCTTGCTTCGTGGGCGGTTTGCTGCAGGCTAACTCCTGTTGCCCTGCGCTCGTCTGGCGTATTTTCGGTGAGTGCCCTCATCTTCTCCGGCTCCCCTCCTTCCCCTTCTTTTTCTTTTCTCTTTGATCCTCCGTTCTTCTCTTTTCCATGGCGCGCCGTCGCCATGTCTCTTCCAACCCGGACGAGGCCGGTCCATCCCGGCCGAGGACTCCATCTTCTTCCTCCTCAGATGAGGAGACAATCCCGGAGGAGATCCGCCGGCGTCTGCAACCCGGGGGTGTCACCATTGGCATCCCTAGGGGGATCCGGCCTCCTCCGGTTGCTCCTGCCGTCCCCCTTCGCTCTCTTCCCGGCTCTTCCTGCTCTTCCTGCACCTCCTTCTCTTCCCGCCGGTCCCTCCGGTCATGCCTCCACCATGACCGAAGGCGATCTTTCTCTGCTCCGGGATGCTTACGGCATCCCGGGGTCCATTCGCTTGTTTGTTCCGCGGTCCGGGAGCGCGTCACCATGAGTGGCCCCGGCCGCATAGCCTTCTACGAAGACTTCCTCCTTGGGGGTCTTCGGTTTCCTCTGCACCCCTTCTTTCTTTCCTTCCTCAGCCATTTCCGGCTTGTCCCGGCCCAGCTGGCTCCCAACGCCATCCGGGTCATCTTTTCCTTCATTGTCTTCTGTCACTTCCACGGGTTCGTTGCCCGTTTCTCCCTCTTCAGGGCCTTGTTCACCTTGAAGAAGTGCTCCACCGATGACGGCTGGTGGTATATTTCGCCCCGGCCCAGGTGTCTCCGGTTCGACATCCCTTCCTCGGTGAAGGGCTGGAAGAGCCGATTTTTCTTCGCCTCAGTCGAAGATGTCGACTGGGCCTGGAGTGAACCGGACCGGACCTCGAACCGGAATTCTCGGGTCGAGTCGGCGGACCAGGAGTCCTACTCCCAGCTCCTGAGCGACGTGGTCCCGGCACTCGACGTTCTGCTTTCGGAGCAGAACCTTTTTGAGGCCGGGATCAGTCCCATCCGCGAGACTGGTGAGATTCGGCCCCACTTTGACTTCTGCCCCCCTTTTTCTTCATGACCGAGCCGGCTGACTTTCTGTTCCTTTGTGTTGCAGGGATGAAGTTTTCGCTGGAGAACCTCCTGGAGGGCGCAGCCCAGCGAGATGTCACCGAGGTGGACGAGCCGCGGCGAAGAGGGCTCGTACTGAGGCGAGCCGGGAGGTCGCGGCGGCGACCGCACCCAGCCCGATTGCTGTCGCTCCCCCGCCCAGGCTGCCCCAGGGCGGGGCCGCTGATGCCTCGGCCACGCGACCTGGTGGCGCCGCTGCTGAGAGGGCTCCACCGCCTGCAGCTCCATCCGGCGCCGGTCCCGTCGTCGCCGCTGCTTCGACAGTGCAGCCGGTGGCCACCGCCGGCCCGTCGACCGCGGAAACAGCTGAGGGGGCGGCCAGCGCAGGAGCCGGCCTGACACCTCCGGCACCGGTGATCACCCACCGGGACTCGGTCATCCGCGACAAAGGGCTCGCGGAGAAGATCATGGAGTACGCCTCCACCGCCCGGGACCGCCGAGCTCGGGGCGGCCGGGACTACGCAGATGCCCTGCTCGGGATCCTCCCGCAGCTTTTCACGGTAAGCCCGAGCTCCTTCCTTCCTTTTCTTTCAAGATCTGACTCCTTTCATCCTGACCTGGTTTGCTCTTGTTGGCGCAGATCGGGAACGACGTTCTCCTACTGAGGAACTTCCTCGTAGGGAACGCACAGAGGGACGCCGAGAAGGAGAAGAAGCTCGGCAAGCTCGCGGCCGACGTCAAAGACCTCATGGAGAAGGGGGTCGAGCTGCGAGCCAACAACCAGGCCCTCCAGTCCGACCTGGCGCGTTCTGAGGGGCGGAACAAGGAGCTGGAGGCTTCCTTGTCGGAGGAGCGGGCCGCCCACCAACGCCGCACGGAGGAGGACGTGGCGGAGAAGGCTCGCCTGCAGGCCCACTCCCAGTGGCTGGAGCGCCAGTTGGAGGAGGCCCGGCGAGACGCGAGCGCGGCGAGGGACAGGAGTGCGTACATCAACGGACTCCTGGAGGCCGCAAAGCGGGAGGCGCAGGAGGCCGTCCCGAAATTCTGGGCTTCCGACGAGTACACGTCGGAAGTCCGGGAGGCCGCCGTGGACTCCTTCCTGAAGGGGTTCCGGATGTGCCGGGAGAAGGTGGGGGCCCTCTTCCCCGAGCTCGACCTCAGCGAGGTGGTGATCGGAGGCAGAAGGCAGGGAGTCGAGAGCAGGGCTCCTGGAGCGGCCGACGCAACTCCTGCGGCGCCGTCGACTAGCGAAGCTGCGGCTCCAGAGCAGCCTCAAGAGCCGGCCGCCGCAGAAGTCGAGGATGCGACGCCTGCGCCCCCGGCAGAGGGCTCCGACCCTACACCCCACTGAGCCCGGCGCCTCCTTCCTGTTTTGTAGTGTCTTTTCTTTTTCTTCTTCTGTATTTTCTTCCTTTGGGGACTCCCGGCCTGTCGAGACTCCCGGCTTGTACTGATCCTTTGTATTAATGAAAATTTTGGTTTGATAAAATTTCGAGTTCATTCCATCTCACCTTTCTTTTTCCTTCTTTCTGAGATGTTGGTATGGAATGCTTGAAGCGATTGTAGGCCTGGTCCTTCCATTGCTCAAATCGAAGGTTGGGGCCTCCGGGGTCGCGTGGCGGCAAAGTAGGCCTTAAGCGGATCCGTCTTTGGGATCGCCCTCATACTTGCGCAGGCGACACGGTTTCTGCACCGCCTTCCAGGCCGAAGCCCAGGATCTCCGGATTGAGCTCGATGCCGCAGGCTTTCTCAAGCCTTACGCGGCTTGCTGAGCTGTTCTCCGGGCTTTCGTGGGCGAACTGGGTTCTGCGCCACCTTCCAGGCCGAAGCCCAGGATCTCCGGACTGAGCTCGATGCCGCAGGCTTTCTCAAGCCTTGCGCGGCTTGCCGAGCTGTTCTCCGGGCTTTCGTGGGCGAACTGGGTTCTGCGCCACCTTCCAGGCCGAAGCCCAGGATCTCCGGACTGAGCTCGATGCCGTAGGCTTTCTCAAGCCTTGCGCGGCTTGCCGAGCTGTTCTCCGGGCTTGTGTGGGCGAACTGGGTTCTGCGCCACCTTCCAGGTCGAAGCCCAGGATCTCCGGACTGAGCTCGATGCCGCAGGCTTTCTCAAGCCTTGCGCGGTTTGCTGAGCTGTTCTCCGGGCTTGCGTGGGCGAACTGGGTTCTGCGCCACCTTCCAGGCCGAAGCCCAGGATCTCCGGACTGAGCTCGATGCCGCAGGCTTTCTCAAGCCTTGCGCGGTTTGCCGAGCTGTTCTCCGGGCTTGCGTGGGCGAACTGGGTTCCGCGCCACCTTCCAGGCCGAAGCCCAGGATCTCCGGACTGAGCTCGATGCCGCAGGCTTTCTCAAGCCTTGCGCGGTTTGCCGAGCTGTTCTCCGGGCTTGCGTGGGCGAACTGGGTTCCGCGCCACCTTCCAGGCCGAAGCCCAGGATCTCCGGACTGAGCTCGATGCCGCAGGCTTTCTCAAGCCTTGCGCGGTTTGCCGAGCTGTTCTCCGGGCTTTCTTGTCGAAGTGAGAAGGGAGTGTTTGAAGCGGAGGAACTTTATTACAGGAGCAGGGAACCTTACATTACTGATAGTACATCCTCAGGTTCGAGGCGTTCCACGTCCGGGGAAACCTGGCACCCCCCAATTCCTCCAAGTAATATGCGCCATGAGGGAGGGCCTCTGCCACCTGATATGGGCCTTCCCAGTTGGGCGAGAGCTTGCCGCATTCCCGTGGCTGGGAAGCTTCAGCGCGCCGGAGGACCAAGTCTCCGGGACGGAAAACCTTCGGCCGCACCCGGGAGTTGTAATACCTGGCCACGCGTTGCCTGTACGCCGCCATTCGAATTCGGGCTTTGTCCCTCGTTTCCTCGAGAAGGTCAAGGTTGAGCATCATCCTGGCTGGGTTTTCTGTCTCGTCATATTGCTCCACACGCAGTGTGGGTAGGCTGAGCTCGATCGGGATGACTGCCTCGGCTCCGAAGACGAGGTTGAACGGGGTTTCGTCGGTGGCCGTCCTCGGGGTGGTGTGGTATGCCCAGAGGATGCTGGGGAGCTCGTCGGCCCACCTGCCCTTGGCCTGGTCCAGCCGCGTGCGGAGGCCCTGAAGAATGGTCCTGTTCGTGACTTCGGCCTCCCCATTGGTCTGGGGGTGCGCCACTGAAGTAAAGCGATGCTTGATGCCGAGGTCGCTGCAGAATTCTTCGAACTCCCGGCAGTCGAACTGGCGCCTGTTGTCAGTGACCACGGTGTGGGGAAGGTCGAAGCGGCAGACGATGGACTTCCAAAGGAACTTGGCGACGTTTGCTTCGGTGATCCTCGCCAAGGGTTCGGCCTCGACCCACTTCGTGAAGTAGTCGATGGCTACTATCAAGAATTTCTGCTGGCCAGACGCCGGCGGGAATGGGCCCAGGAGGTCCATCCCCCACTGGGCGAACGGCCAGGGGACTGAGAGCTGGGAGATTGGGTTGGAGGGCTGTCGTTGCACCGTGGCGTGATGCTGGCACCGGTCGCATTTCTTCACGAAGTCGGCGGCGTCTTCCTTCATCGTCTCCCAGAAGTAGCCCTGACGGAGGGCCTTGTATGCTAATGCCCTGCCCCCCACGTGGTTCCCGCAGACGCCTTCGTGGATCTCCTGGAGCACAAGCTTGGCTTCCGTGGGTCCTACGCACTTGAGGAGGGGGTAGGAGTAGGATCTTCGATACAACTGCCCGTCCATCAGGACGAATCGCACGGCCTTCTTCCTGATGAGGCGAGCCGCCTCGCGGTCCTCCGGCAGGGTGCCATTGGTGATGTATGCGGCGTACTTGTCTATCCAGCTGGGTTCATGGCCGACCTGGTGGACCTTCACCGGTGCCTCGAGGCTTGGGACCTCAAGGCGCTCCACGTAGGCGCGTCCCAGCATCGCGTCCGGCAGGGTCGCCAGTCGAGAGAGAGCATCCGCACGGGCGTTCTCCCCGCGGGGGATATGGAAGATGTTGAAGCGTCGGAATCTGGATGCGCCCTCTTTGACGAGCTCTTAGTATCTCGCCATTTGGGGGTCGTGTGCGACGTACTCCCCGGACACCTGCCCCGCCACGAGCTGGGAATCAGTGAAAGCCTTGAGGTTGGTTACGCCTAGCTCGCGGGAGACTCTCAGTCCGGCAAGAAGTGCCTCGTACTTCGCCTGGTTATTTGTCACGGGGAATTGGAAACGGAGTGCGCATTCGGCGACGACCCCGTTGCTGTTGGCAAGGATGAGCCCAGCCCCGCTCCCGCCGGAGTTCGAGGCTCCGTCTACATGGAGGATCCAGGTGTCCTCTCCGGGCTCGTCGGTGCCTATCTCTATCGACCGGCCTGAGGGGTCTTCCTCGGGCTCCTTGCCCAAGCCTGTACATTCGACCAAGAAGTCGGCCAGCACCTATGCCTTCATGGCCGACCTTGGCCTGTACGTAATGTCGAACTCGCTGAGCTTCAGTGCCCACTTTGCCAATCGTCCCGAGGTATCGGGTCGGCTGAGCACTGCTTTCAGCGGTTGATCCGTCAGGACAGCGATGGGGTGCGCTTGGAAATAAGGCCTGAGACGCTGGGCAGACACTATTAGCGCAAAAATGAGTTTCTCGGGCCGAGAATACCCGAGCTCCGCGTCACGGAGAAGTTTGCTGCTATAGTACACCGGCCGCTGGGCCCCCTGGCCGTCGGTTCGAACCAAGACTGAGCTGACGGCTTCCGGGGTAACCGCTAGATAGAGGATAAGCTCCTCTCCCTCCTCGGGCCTGGACAGCAATGGTGGCGATGCGAGGGTCTTCTTCAGCTCCTCGAAGGCCTGCTGGCATTCCTCGGTCCAAGCAAAGTCATTCATCTTCCTCAGTACCTTGAAGAAGGGACGGCAGCGATCCGCCGACCTGGAGATAAAACGGTTGAGGGCCGCAACTCGGCCGGTTAGTTGTTGCACTTGCTTCTTGGAGGCGGGCTGCTCCATATCCAGGATGGCCTGAACCTTCTCCGGGTTGGCCTCGATTCCTCTTTGGGTCACCATAAATCCTAGGAATTTCCCGGCGGAGACGCCAAAGGCGCACTTCGCCGGGTTCAGCTTCATCTGATGGCGTCGGAGGTTGCCGAAGGTCTCCGCCAAGTCAGCCACGTGATCCGACTCGGGTTTGCTCATTACCAGCATGTCGTCCACGTACACCTGCATGTTGCGGCCGATCTGGTCTTTGAAGATTCTATTGACCAGGCACTGGTACGTTGCCCCCGCGTTCTTGAGGCCAAATGGCATCATCCTGTAGCAAAAAGTTCCGCGGTCAGTTATGAAGGCGGTGTGCTCTTCGTCCTTCGGGCTCATTCGGATCTGGTTGTATCCGGAGAAGGCGTCCATGAACGACAGGAGGCGATGCCCTGAGGTGGTGTCGACCAGCTGGTCGATCTTTGGAAGAGGGAAGCTGTCCTTTGGGCAAGCTCGGTTGAGGTCGGTGTAATCCACACAGATCCTCCACTTATCACTACTCTTTCTTATCATGACCACGTTTGCCAGCCAGCTAGGGTACTGGACCTCCCGCACAAAACCGGCGGCGAGGAGCTTCTCCACTTCCTCGTTGATCGCCTTCTGCCTTTCCATGGCGAAGCTTCTCTTCTTCTGGCGGACCGGGCGGCAATTTGGGTCCACGTTTAGCCTGTGCATGATGACCTCGGGCGGGATGCCCGGCATGTCAGCTGCTGACCAGGCGAACACGTCAACGTTGGCACGGAGGAACTCCAGCAGGCGGGTTCGTTCTTCCTCAGGGAGCTGGGCCCCGACTTGCACCGTCTTCAGGGGATCCGATCCGAGGGGAAAAGTCAGCAGGCGCTCTACAGGCCCTCCCCTGGGTTCCTTCTCTCTCAGATCGAGGTCATCGATATCATGGGCGAGCTCCGGGCTCCTGGCGCCCGGGACCGTCTGAAGGCAGAGCGGGACTGGCTGGGTCGTCCCCTTTATCTCCACGAGCCCGGAAGGCGTGGGGAACTGTACCAACAGCCTTCTTGTGAAGATGGTGGCGTCCAGTTGGTTGAGCCCGGGACGCTCGAGGATGATGTTGTAAGGCGAGGGGAGCCTGACGACGGTAAAGGTTATTAGGACGGTCGCCTGCCGGGGTGGGGATCCGGCGGTGACCGGGAGAGTGATCTCCCCCTCGACCCCCACGGAGTCCCCCGTGAAACCTACCAGGGGGGTGTGCACCGGTTTCAGCTGATCGTGGGACAAGTTCATGCGGGAGAAAGCGTCGTAAAAAAGTACGTCAGCCGAGCTTCCACTATCAACCATGATTCGATGTACAGGATGCTTCGCGATGGTCATCTCGACCACCACGGCATCGTTGTTTACATTGTCATTTCCCTCCCCCCCCGAGGAGGGATTACATCCTCCGGGTTCCCGACTTCCCGGGTTCTCTTCGTCGCTCGACCGGACCCGCGTGAGATCATGCCCACGGGCTTCTCCGTTGGGCGGTTGTCGATCGCAGGGACGGGCGGTAAGGCCGCGAGCGGCTGCCCTTCAGAGGGGGCCTCGTTCTTGATGAACTTCCTGAGGTAACCCCTCCTAATCAGCTCCTCAATCTCCCGCTTCAAGTGGCGACACTCCTCTGTGTCGTGCCCGTGCTCGCGGTGGAACTGGCAGTACTTCGATTTGTCTCGGACGGCTCTCGGGTTCTGAGGAGGAGGTCGGCGGAGGTAGCGCTCGCCCTCGATTTCCATGAGGATCTTCGTTCGAGGTGCGAGGAGAGGGGTGTACCTTCGCTCGGGAGTGGCCTTGCCCCTCGGCCTTGGATTCGGGCGAGGGTCGGCAGACGGCCCGGGCCTCCGAGCTCCCGGGGCGTCCCTCGGGAGCGGCTTCTTCGGAGTCTTCCCGTCTAACTCTCGACGGGTGCGGTCAGCCTCCTCCGCTCGGATGTATTTGTGGGCGCGGAGGAGGAGCTCGGAGTACGTCCTGGGCGGCTTCTTGTCAGGGAGTAGGTCAGGCGGGACGTCTTGAGCCCGCGCTTCAAAGCCAATATGGCGACGGGCTCGTCCAAGCTGTAGATCTCCAGGGCCGCGGTCTTGAACCGGATGATGTAGTCCCGGAGCAGCTCCTGATCCTGCTGGCGGATGGAGAAGAGGCTATCCACCTCTCTCGGCACCTTTCGACAAGCGTCGAAGTGTGCCACGAACCTTCCTTCCAGCTGGTGGAAGGAGCAAATGGATCCGGGCTCGAGGCGGGTGAACCAGACTCGAGCGGCCTTCCGGAGGGTTGCCGGGAAGGCAATGCACAGAAGAGCGTCGGTGGCCCCCTGGACCCTCATGAGGGCTTTGTAGCTCTCAAGATGGTCCAGAGGGTCGGTGGTCCCGTCGTAGGGATCCACCTACGGCTTGCGGAACCGTTTCGGGATCAGTTCCGCCTGGATTTTTTCAGATAAAGGGGGGCGGGAGTCGTAGCTCGCCGGGTCTGCCGATGAGTTCTGCAGGTCGGCAAATCGGCGGGCGAACTCCGCCAGCTTGCGCTCATGCTCCTCCAGGCGCCTCTCGGCCTGGCGCCTGATGGCTTCGTCAGTGGAGTCTTCCACCGAGACTGCAGGTGAAGGGGGCGCCGATCGGTCTCGGTGCGAGGTCTGGCCTCGGCGTCGCTTGCTGCGATGCGCCATTTCGGCCCCGTCGGCTGGGGATCGGCTCTCGTGATCCTCCGAGCCGGAGTAGTTTCTCTTTGCGGGAGCTTGGTGGCTCCCCCGGGGGTTGGAGGCGGCCCTCGGATGGGATGGCCTGCCCTGGATGGAGCGCAGGCTCCCACGCTGTCCCGCGGCTCGGGCCGCGGGGGTCCCTGGCTGCGGCTGGGTGGCCAGGGAGCGTTGCTGGTGCTGAAGCTGCCGGACCGCTGAGGTCAAGGTCTGCAGCTGCTGGATGACGGCCGCAAGGGGTCCGTCCGCTGGGGTAGGCTGCTGTGCAAGAGGAGGGGGAGCCGGATGCTCCCTCTCCGGGCTGAGGGCCCCTGGAGGGGAGTGAACCTCCCCCACGCGGCTGGTGGACGCCTCGCGGCCACGAGTGACCACCATCGTCAGAGAGCGCGACACCTGCAGAAAGCTGGCCCTCGCTCGGGTTTGGTGTCCTGCCCCCCTTCCTGGCGTGCCAATTTGTTGCCGCTCCCGTCGTCGCGCCCGTGCCACGGATCCGCCGATCCCTCCTGATCGCCTGGCGAAGGAGCCTCCTTGACTGCGGCGAACCTGCAAGAAAGGGGTTAGAAGACCCTGGCCGGGGATCCCGGCGAGGGAACTCCGACGGTCAAGTCAGTAGACGACGAGAAGGAACAGACTCTCCAGACAGACCCCTTGAAAGGGTTCCAGACTTAGAGAGTTTACTAGTGAGAGAGACGCTCTGGAGACCAGAATCTCGGCTGGGCCTCCTTGCCGAGCTCACGCCCAGTGATTCCCTCTCGGGATCTCTGGTTTTCACTCTCCGGAGCGAGGCCTTTTGCCGTTGCTTCTCCTTTGTCCCCAGGCTTGTTCGCTTACCTCTGTTGTTCCCAGATTCCTCCCTCTTTATCTCCTTTCGTCGTGCGCTTGTCTTTTCCTCCTGGGAGACTCCCCTCCCCTGTCTTCTTCTCTTTTCCCTTTTCGGTGAAGGCGGGCCAGGCGGCTTTCCGACCTCGTCCGCCGAGCCCAGCAGGGAAAAGGCAAAGACAGGAGAGAAAAAGAGAGGGCGGCGCTGACAAGGCGGCCGGTCAGGCCTCGGGCCCAGCAAGAGCGCTCTCTCTCCCAAGCGTGGGCGCCATCCATCTATAGGGCCTGTTCTGTCAGAATCGTGCCCTTCGGCTGTGGAACTTGTCGGGCCGATGCAAGTGATGTTCCGCGTGCCGCTGCCCTCTGTACGGGGCGCCGTCTGGGATTCATACGGCCCGAGGGATGGCCTCGGGGTCCGCGACTCTTCCTTGAGATCTTCTCCGTACGGGCGGCCTGACCTCGGCCGAGGTGGACCCGTCTCCGGGGGCCACCTGGCAAAGAGTGAAGGACCCGCCGACCTCGGCCTAGGTGGACCCCTCCCGGGTGGACACCTGGCAAGGTGGCAGGAGGTCGCCTGGACTCGGCCGAGGTAGGCCCGTCTCCGGGAGGCCACCTGGCAGGGGGGCGAGGGACCAGCCGACCTCGGCCTAGGTGGACCCCTCCCGGGTGGACACCTGGCGAGGTGGCAGGAGATCGCCTGGACTCGGCCGAGGTGGACCCGTCTCCGGGAGGCCACCTGGCAAGGGGGCGAAGGACCAGCCGACCTCGGCCTAGGTGGACCCCTCCCGGGTGGACACCTGGCGAGGTGGCAGGAGATCGCCCGGACTCGGCCGAGGTGGACCCGTCTCCGGGAGGCCACCTGGCAAAGGGCGAAGGGTCGGCCGACCTCGGCCCGGGCGGACTCCTCCTGGGTGGACACCTGGCGAGGTGGCAGGAGGCTTCCTGGCTTTGGCCGACCTCACTTGGGCGGATATCTCCGGGCTTGGGCGCCATCGAGTTGGTAGAGGAGCTCCGATCCGAGCTCGACCTCGGCGGGGCAGTTTGCCTTAGAGAATTGTCGGGCGCTGTAGTCTTGTCGAACCTGGACTTGAAGACGTGGCGCTGACTCGGTCGAAGAAGCCTCCACGTGGCCCGAGCGCATTCGGTGGTACCTGAGCCTGGCCACGTCACTGTCACGGCTGTAACAGTACACAATATGGTTAGCAAGATTTTTTTTCCTAAGACTAGTAAATTTGATTGAATAATTTAGAAGGACATAGCTTTCATGTATTATCTAATTCAAGATAAGCCCATAAACCTACCTTTCTTGATGTTGGAACAAATCAAAGAAGCTGCCAAGAAATCTAGAGCCTGTTTACCTTATGAGATGGTCTTTGCCTTTATATTTACTGAGTTTGGAGTTAGCCTTGATGAAGAGGATCTCTTTTGAGCTTGTTTAATAAGAGATCTTTTTATAGGATCGGCAATAGGAAAGTAGATGGCAGGTAGGTATGTAGAGTTCAGATCAGGAATCCACTGCATATGATGATGATGATGATGAGGAAGATGCTTCTTAATCACCATCACCAGCTGTACCATCTACATTAGAAGCACCTTTTTCAGTTGTACCTTCCACTGCAGGACCTTCGACACAGTTAGTCACTCCACCAAGGTCCACATATTCCTTTTGCATAGACCATAGAGTAGACATCTGACATTGCATACGTGGTTACTCAATAGATTGGCACTTTTTTCACTGGCTTGAGAGATGATATTATAAGGAGACAGGATGAGCTCTGAGTTTTAGTTCAAAGATCATATGATAAGCTATGTTAGGACTTGAGGGAGCTAACATTGAGGGTTAAAGTCTTTGAGAAAACCCAAGGTCAGCAACGAGCACCTTTGGATATATCAAGATTGACTAAGAAGATTGCCAGGCTATCTAGGAGGATCAAGGACTTCATTGTTTTCC
The DNA here is from genome assembly GCA_021397845.1 of Areca catechu. Lineage (NCBI taxonomy): Eukaryota > Viridiplantae > Streptophyta > Magnoliopsida > Arecales > Arecaceae > Areca > Areca catechu. Next base: position 136,773,007 of record CM038053.1, on the reverse strand, counting down.
CATCTAAGGGTTATAGCACTATTTTGCAAGGGATATGTCATATCGAGTCTAGCATCAGGGGTTTACTCAATCGAGCTTCTTCGTCTACACCATCTGTATCCCCTAGTTAACCACCAATCTCACCTAGGCCACCTTTCATTTCTATAGTATGACCAGGCACTGGTTTTCCATCTAGGATACCATGCAGGACTGCACTAAGGATGCATCATCTTCTTCATTTGATCCAAAGATAGAGTTTGTAGATGATTAGGACTCTATGTTATTCTATGTTACCTAGTGCTAACTAGATCTTTATATCTTGGACTTCATTTTGATGTAATGTAATGACTTATGTATGATGTACTGAAGTTACATTTTAATTGTAATGGAATATGCTTTAATGAATTATGAATGGTAATTATGTAATGAATGTTATATCTCTTAATGAATCATGATCGAATACAATAAAAAAGGGGAGAAAGAATATATATTTCTTTGAATGTTACACCAAGTAATATATATATTTTTGAATGAAAACTTATTTGTTGATGACAAAAAGGGGATAGTGCGAGCACCAGAGTTCGTAAGTAACTTCAAGCAAACCAGATCAACCCAAGCTCCTTGTAGATTGCAAGTGAATAAACCAAACTCTGATTTTTATTTCAACTTTGTGTTACTTTTAGCATGATTCCATGAATCCTTTAATTTCAACATGAGTCCATGAATCCTGTAATTAGAGTCCAGTCAACTTTAATTTCAATTTAGTCATGTAATTTACTTTAGTTAGGTTCAATTTGGTTAAGTTGAGTTCAATTAGGCAAGTTGGGTTCAAGTTGGGTTCAAAATTAAGCAAGATCAAAGTCATGAAGCTTGAAAATTGGATGGAGCAAACTACCTCAATCACTATGCCAAGTTAGAATGCCACATCACCATGCCAAGATGGAAGCCACCTCACCTCCTCCATGCCAAGATAGGATGACACCTCACATTCCATGCCACATCACTCCATTTGGGCATCCAAATTCAAATTTGAATTTAAGTTGAAACTTTTCTCTTATATCTCTACTCTGCATGCATGAATCCCACTTATCCCTCCACTCTTCACTCCACTCTTTAAACTTGTAATTTGAATTTGAAAGGACCAGGAAAGTCTATAAATATCCCTGATCCCTTTGTAATCATATTATTTTGATGAATGAATAAAAGTTTTTTTTCTACTTTCATTTGCTTGTTGTATTTGACACTCCTTGATGGAGAGGGTGTGAGGCCCAACCATCCATCCAAGATGCCACTATCTTTAACCAAGATGCCCATCTCTTCAACCAAGATGCCCATCTCTTCAACCAAGATGCTAGCCTATCCCACCAAGATGCCAATAATCATTTTTATTTCCTCCTTCAAATCTCTACTTTCTTTTTCTCTCATCCTTCTACGCCTACTAATGCCCTCCATTGCAGGATCCTCCTTGATTTCGAGCTGAAGAGGAGGTTTGCTTTGCTTCAGAACCATCTACGTTAGGAGTCTTCCATCCAAGGAGTGATAGTCTTCAAGTCCAATTGCTAATCATTGGAGTGCTATAATTAAACCACCACCAAAAGTTTGAGAGCTCATTGTTGGTAAGAGAACCCTTCCTAGATTCTTAGGTTCTGATTATTTGAAGGTACATATCCTAGTTAGAATGGTTTCTTAACCATTAGGTCATTTATACTTTTGATTGAATGGAAACTATATTACGGGTAATATAACTTTCATCTAGTAATCTTTTTCATTAAATTTATTTGCTCTCTCTTATACATGAATCCTACTGATATGTAGTAGAATCATTGCTCATTTTAGTTTGTTAGGTTCTAAGTTTAAAACCCCATCCAACATCTCTCATCATTTTAGTATCAGAGCATGGTTAATTAGGACAAGTTTGCTAGTTGCTGAAATTTTCTACATGCTAAAATTCTGCATATCAAGGATTGATCTGAGAGTTCTCTTCATAACTTTTTAGATCTTAGTTTTCATTAGTATTTTTTATTAATATTGCTAATTCAAAAACCAGGGCTGAAATATCTCTCATAGGTTTTAGATCTAAAATTTTAAGAAAAAAAATTTGCATTGTTTTCATACTTTGGTATGTGGTTTCACGCCTCCTGAGTGGGTATACGAAAGTATACTGTCATGACCCATGGAAGTAATGAGCTACAGCCAGACGTGAGATCCTTATGTTAAAGGTTTGATATGCTAATTGCTTGCTTGATATGTGATTGCATGACTTGCCTAAGTGATTGCTTGAATTGTATGATTTTCTTTTATTAGCACATTAAACATCCCAAAGTTTTCTGGCACAATTCAAATTCAAAATCCACCTAACCATAATTTAAAATTTAAAATTTGAATTTTGAATTCTAAAATTTAAAATTTGAAAATTCAAATTTGAAATTTAAATTTGAAATTTAAATTTGAAATTTGAAATTTATAAATTTGAATTTTGAATTACATTTTATTCTTAGTCTTTATGGTTATTCATGGTCTTATGATTAGTTAGATTGTTGGATGTGCATTCATTTTAAAATATTTAAAAGCAATCCTATCACAGGATAAGGAAAGGATTTCATCATCCTTCCTTGGTCCAAAAATAACCAACTACATATTGCATTGATCCAAGCCTATCATAAAATTGAGTAAGAACTTAAAACTAGGGACATCAACAGGTCAAGTTCATGATCATGTTGAGACTTAACATTAATTAATTTTGTATTTACTCCTGGATATTGGTGTCTAAGGCTAGGGGTTCAATGGTAAATGCCTTAAGTGAATTTGTGATTTTTTAATTAGGACCTCACGAAAGTGAGGGGAGGGGAGCCTCCCACAGTCCCACCTCTTACCTGGCTAGTTAAAAGGGTGACTACAGTCTTGATTAATGCTATATCAATTCATGATATCTTGAACTTCTAGGTCTGGGAGCTCTAGAAGCTAGGATTGTATTGCATGACTATTAGATCATGAACCCCATACCAACACTCCTATATCCAACCAAGTCTTACCATGGACCCTAATCTTGAAACCTTGATGAGAATTATGACTGAACAATTTAGGCAACCTAAATAACAGGTTTGACCAAATAGAGGAGCGAATCGGGATCCTTGAAGAGGCCCGTTTGACCCATACTGAACATGAATCACCTAGACCAACTTCCCTTGGACCAAGAGCCCATCACCACGATCCCACCCCTGAACATAATCCTAGATGCCCACACCAAGACTTTGTGGATTCGGAGGAAAGAGTCCTTAGGAACATATGTCTCAATGCACCGACTTTTGATGGAAATTTAGATCCTAAGGTGTATGTTGATTGGGAGAGTGACATGGATTAATACTTTGAGTGGTATGAGATGTTGGAAGAAAGAAAGTATAAATTTGCTAAACTTAGGTTAGTCTGACAAGCTATATTGTATTGGAAAAATGTTGAGCGCATTTATCATCAGAGAAGAGACATGCCCATAACCACATGGAGAGCCATGAAGATCAAACTTAGGAAAAAGTACCTATCCATGTCTTATGAGCAGAGAGGACCCATAATCCATCGACCCGAACCCAATATGATTAGTACCCCTGGATATAAGCCAAGTACTGCTCAAGTTCCCTTTAGCCGACCCATTCCTACTATCTCATTTGTTTATAAGGATGACATTGAAGATGAAATATATATAGCGGACCCATAATTAGTTGACCAAAAAAATACTCAGACTGACGGTGTATTGGAAGGATAATTAGAAGAAGAGAACTATGAGAAGTATAACACTGCTACCATTAGGGCTTTACCTGAGGAAATATTATAAGAGAATAAAATTATAGAGCCTAGTCTTGAAATTCAAGAATAAGAGAAAATTAGTGAGGACATGGTTTCTTCAATTCAGTACCCTCAGGGAGAATTCATTCTTTTAGTCCCGGTTAGAGATCTCTTTTTTGAAATTGCTGACTCATCTTTTTATAAAGTGGATCTTTTATTGCCTGTAGATATAAATCAATGTTCAAATCTTAAGGTCATCCTCATTAATTAAGGATTATTCCATGAATCCTCTTCTTATTTTCTATCATATCCTAAGGCTTCCAATGCTTCTAGAACCACTCGATTATATTTTGTTAAGGTTAATAGGTTGTATAAATCCTTTGAGCATGTTAGATTTGCTACCTATTTCTGAAAGACTTTATGGCATTTATTAGGAGTTCATGTAAAATTTTCATCTGCATGTCTTCCACCAACCAAGGGTCAAGCATAAAGTTGTAGTTAAAGATTTAATAAATTTCTTTTGATAGGAATGCATAGTCGAACCTATAATTTATTAGGTGTTGGTACGAGTTATATGCACAGCATGTTAGAGAATTGCACAAAGGGATTAGTAATAAAATTAATTTGAGCAATGAAACTTACAAGCATATGGCTAATTCCCGTAAGAGAGTTAAAGAATTTTATGAAGGAGACTATGTGATGATTAGACTTAGACCTGAACTGTTTCTACTCGAACCATGAAAAAGTTACATGCCTGTGGTGCAGGTCATTTCAAAATAATAAAGAAAATTGGACCAAATGTCTATGTGCTTGAGTTACCATCTGACTTAGGTATCAATTCAACTTTCAATATCTCAGATCTTGTATAGTATAAGGAATCAACAATGATACCTTGTGAGCCTTTTAAACCTGATCCCATTTTTGAGAGTGAACTTATCCCTGAGTGTCCACCAGCCACATTACCATAACGGTGAGATAGGATTGAGCAAATTTTAGATGACAAGACTATCACTACTCGGAACAAAGACTATCAATACTATTTAATTCGTTGGCAAGGTCGACCAGAATCTAAAGACTCGTGGATCATCCAAGAGGATCTGCAAAGGATCAACCCAAACTTACTAGAACACTACCAAAGTCAAGTTGACCCATCTCGACAAGGTAGTCCTTCCCATCCCAGGAGAATTGGTGCGGGCACCAGAGTTCGTAAAAGACTTCAAGCAAACTAGATCAACCCAAGCTTCTTGTGGATTGCAAGTGAATAAACCAAACTTCGATTTTTATTTCAACTTTGTGTTACTTTCAGCATGATTTCATGAGTCCTTTAATTTTAGCATGAGTCCATGAGTCTTGCAATTAGAGTCCAATCAACTTTAATTTCAAATTAGTCATGTAATTTCCTTAAGTTAGGTTTAATTTGGTTAAGTTCAATTAGGCAAGTTGGGTTCAAAATTAATCAAGATCAAGACCATGAGTTTGGAGATTGGATAGAACAAACCATCTCAACCACCATTCCAAGTTGGAATGCCACATCACCGTACCAAGATGGAAGCCACCTCACCTCCTCCATGCCAAGATAGGATGACACCTCATTTTTTATGCCACATCACTCCATTTGGATGTCCAAATTTAAATTTGAATTTAAGTTGGAACTTCTCTCTTATATCTCCACTCTTCATGCATGAATCTTACTTATCCTTCTACTCTTCACTCCACTCTTTAAGCTTGTAATTTGAATTTGAAAGGGCTAGGGAAGTCTATAAATATTTCTAACCCTTTTATAACCAAATTATTATGATGAATGAATGAAAGCTTTTTTTCTACTTCCATTTGCTTGTTGCATTTGACACTCCATGAGGGAGAGGGTGTGAGGTCCAACCATCCATCCAAGATGCTACCATCTTCAACCAAGATGCCAGCCTGTCCTACCAAGATGCCAACAATCATTTCCGAGAAAATAGTGATAGCCTAATTTATTGCTTAAAGTCTCTAGACTAATTTAAAATTAAATATAATCATCTAACTTAAATCTTTACTTTTTGTGAATTAAAGTCAGCTTCCAACTTGTTTAATTCTTAGATCAATCGATTAACCATAATCTATTATAAAGACTGACTCAAATTAAAATTTAATTAGATAGGCTGAGTACAGTAATAGGTCAGGGTTATCTTATGTTACCAAGCCATTCTAGCTGTTCTAATTGTGATCAATCTATGATCATTGTTTGATAATGATCAAGGATTAGGAGCTTGAGAAGGGCTGTTTATGTATAAGGATTGCAAATGGATTTGACCCAACCGTCTTGTCTAACTCATATGGATAGTTTATTGTAAACTACTATTTGAATAAGATTAAGATGATTAGGTCAACAAATTGGTGACTAATAAAGGGATATTGAAAGGTTCAATGGATATGCTTCTCGATGCAGAGTAGACTTTCTCTTTCAAAAGATAGTCTAATTAAAAGTAGAGGCCTGTGAATAAGCAAGAGATCAGTTCTTCCACATAGATGCCATTGATAATGGAGAGTTGTTTCCATTTCATGGGTCAATGACCATAGGCATTGCCCTATATGCCTAATCTTTGAAGAATAAATATGACACATCTTTGGAATGTATGTCAGCTGCTCAAAGAAACTTTTATCTTGAAAAAAAATTTGATTTCTATTTAGTATGAAATCATTGATCCATTTATTTTAAAAATGAATTAGATTTAGATGATTTTTAATATCAATCTTTATATGCATATGATGTATTCACTGAGCTATTAGTGAGTGCCATAGGATCTAAGAGATCTTGTGAGATAATATGCTAGCCTGGGTACACTTTAATGTATGTAGCATATTCGATGTACTGACCAAGGAAAGTTTCTTAAGGTTCTTTGATAAGATTGAGGAAGCAAATGTCTTAGAGAAGATTTCTAGAATCATCTTAAGTTGCTTGGTATAATCTTACAATGGACTCCTCTTATATTTTGAGTTCAACGAGATTTCTGAGTAGAGAAATTGAACCCTATTGGATATGGTTTAACCCATTATGGGAATCACTAATTTATCTTTAAGTAATTTGATTACATAACTTAGCTAATCTATTTAATTAGGTTCACTTTAAATCCTTTTACCTCCCTTATATGAGATATAGATGGATGTATTAGAGATTAAGTCATTGATATCATGTATCCTATAGAGCTGTTAAGATAATTCTTCCTAGTGGATCCAAGTTGTTATGACCCGATATTTTTATTCATGGTTAAATAGTTTAATCTAAATATAGTAGTGGGAGGATAATTAAGCTCGAAGAGATTATCTTATAAGAGCAATGAGCCATAGAATTTATAGAACCCATTCGAGCAGAGCTAATAAAGTAGTTCCTTCTTCACCTTGTAAGTATTATAGGATCTCCTATCCTCCAAAAGAATATATAGGTACATTTATAGAGGATGTATAGGAAGTGTTCCTTGAGGGAGATAAGGAATATAGAAATGATCCTAAAAATCTACAATGAGATGATGTCAGACATCGATTCTGAGAAATAGTTGGATTCCATGAAGTTAGACTCGATGTGTTGCAACCTAGTATGAACTTTAATGGATCCACCAAAAAGTATAGTACCTAATGTATGGTAATCTATGAGACAAGGTTTAGGCAAAAGGTTATAGTTAGCATTGACTATGGAAATCTTTTCACTTGTGATCATGCTTAAAATCTATACTAATTATTATTGTAGTTAATCATGATGAGATTCGATAAATGGACAGTAATAAGATCACAAGGTCTAATATGCAAAAGGTTTATGTAAATCGACTAAAGCAAATAGCTTAGAATTAGAATGCTCATTTTAATGACATCTTAAAATTGTTTGATTTTGTCAAGAATGAGAAGAGGAACCATATATTTATTTTTGATTAGTGGGAGTATATGATTCCTCGCATTGTATAAGGATAATATTTTTCGATTAGAAATATGATTTCTATGCTAATTTGGATTAGATTATGAGTGTCTAGGTAATTCTCTAATGAAGACCTATTGAATGCATCCTACATTTGAAATGTAGGTCTATAGATAGATGAAAGAGGATACTACACATATCATAGAAATTATACATTAGAAAGTGTTGAATAAGTTCAACCTAAAAATCTAATTGGAGATTTGACTCTTTAAGCATGGAATTAATCTTTAAAATGGGTCCTATCATATTTGAAGAGATTTTGATATGAGCTAAATCTTTTTGGACTTTGTTTATAGGGAGCCTCATATGAACCATGTTATGTACATGACCTAATTTTTGCTATGAATGTCATGAACGAATATTAATAAAATCTGAGCTATGAGTACTGGATAATTGTGATAACATTCTTTAAGACTTGAGAAGTATCAAAGATATGTTTTAGATCTTTAAGAGAAGGAGAATTGAGGGAATAAGGATACATATGATATGTTCTTGTATAATAGTGGTTGGAACCAATCATTGTAGGTTTGACCTAGAAAGTTGACTAAATCATTATCTCTAAGGGTGCAAGGATGTATTTTGGTCAATAGATTATTATAGAAATGAGTGAGATGCCATGAGATGACATAACATTCTATCATAGCAACAATGGTCCCATAGCTCTTGTTAAGAAATTAAGATCTTATCAGAAATCTAAATACTTAGAACGATGATTCAATTCGTGACTATGTTATTAAGGTACAAAAAGTAATCTCCATTGAGAACGATTAGGACTCGTTCCGAACTTGTTTGACAACAAGTTGTCAAAACTGCCAATAGAGTCGACCCGAGGCCAGTCAACCCGAGGCGAGTCGACCTGTCTGATAGATTTGCTGAAAAATCCGAGAATGTTTCATTGATGGTTGTAAGCATTATAGCAATCAATGATTAGCATTTCTGGATTTTAATTGGCTACTGTTGTTGAAGTCCAGAGGTCTTGTAACCTACATGAATCCCAAGAGACTCTAAACCTCCTATTATTCTCTCATTCTCTCTCCTTTATGGTTTTACTTAAGGGGATTGTTTTGGAGTTGAGAACGAGATGCTTCATTCTTGATCAAGCCCAAGACTCTGCTACTCTCTGGTCAAAAGTCTTGCTTGATCTCTGAGAGATTGGGTAGTGAGAGGATTAGGGTTTTGGAATTCTTGTATGAATCCTTCTATTGAAGGTTTGGGACAGAGTGTTTTAAGAAAGGTTCTTGAGTACTTTATTCCATATGTTCAGTAGCAGATTCTTCAAGGAGTTGAAGGAGTCCGCCGTTGTCACCTTGTTTCTGGAGAGGCTAGCACCTTGAAGGAAGGAGGAGAATCCCCTTCCCCTAGTATGAACTACCTGTAGAGGTAGGATGCTTGTACTGCTTGTAGGGCTATTGCTCATCCTTGAAGTACTTCCCTTCCTGGTGATCATCACCTTGGATAAAAGGTTTGTACTTCTATCTTATGGGTCTGAAGAAATGATCTTCAATACCCTTGTGTGTGATTCAAAGAATGGTTCAATGAATTACATGCTTTGCTTGCTTGACTTCATACATGTATTACTGTATATGCATAAAGATCTGTGTAGGGCCCATGCCGCACCGGGTCTCAATTCCTTAACAATGGTATCAAAGCCATAGGTTGAATGCATATTTAGTTTAATGCTTTTGTATGAAATCAGCTTGATATTCTTCGCATAGTACTTGGATTAAGGTAGATTCGCTATGGCCGTCTAATCATTGGAGAGAAGCATGGTTTAAAGGCCATCTCTTTCCATTCAGTGGGGTTATCCTATGGCGTGTAGGGGTACTACTGCGTCATGACCTTATGAAGAAGAAAGTGAAGGATTTGATGGGATAAAATTATTTTAATCCATGTTTGTAGATCATAGTTATGTTTAGATGAGATCTAAAAGATGTATGTGAAAGGATTCCGGTGCAACGCAGCGGAAAGATAATTTCAAAATGATGAAATTTACATCAAAACCCTTAGCCAGGATCTCCTTAAACAGGATTAAAACATATGAGAAACATGCAAACCTACACTATTAGAATCAGGGCACCAACCTGTTATCGCTAAACCCAATTTTGATGTAGGATCAAAACTTGATGTTGAATGACCCTTTGGAATTCACCAGGCGTCCAAATGTCCACCCTCCAATGGTGATCCACAAGAAAATTGATCAAGATGCTCGCTTCTTCAAAAGGTTCCTTCACTTGAATTCTTCTCCCAGAACTCAAGATGACTATGGCTGAAAAACTCCACGGCAGGGACTTCTTACTTCCTTTCTTTCTTCTTCCTCTCCCTTTCTTAAGACCTTGTCCTAAGAATACACTCTTGTCTTGAAGGAGGAGGAGGATTTAAGACACTAATGTCTTAATGTAAAGGAAATAGGAAACATAGTATATCTCCTTTTCTTTTACCGTTCGAGAGATTCTTCCTATCTCTTGTTTTAGACTTGAGTTTCAACAGAGAAGAGAACTCTGTAAAAAGGAAACTTTTGTGTCCTAAACAAGCTAAGGAGGAATCAGTCTCCTGGAAAGAAAAGACAAATAAAAAAAAAAAACTCTGTTGTACATTAGCCAAACACCCGAGGCCTCTGTTCCTTAAATAGATTACAAAAAGATGTCTTCTCAAAAGAACACAACTCTCCGTAAACACCATTCCCTTTTTTCTCACGCCCCTTCCCTATTTTCTCACGCCCCATCCTTCCTTCTCACGGCCTTCCGGATAAATCCCACGGCCTTTCTCAAAGGAAAAGTCATGATGTTTTTAAAAGAAAGGAGTCGCGAATTTAAATCTCCGAAGAGATGTTATTTCGTGCAACCGGGAAGCAACAGGCACTTTCTTCCTTTTTTAAAAACCCATCAACCGTTGGATTTCCATCCAAGGGGGCATATCTGAGGCCCTAACTCTAAGAAAGGAAGCCGCCCCATCTTAATTCATCGGAGAATTTAGTGGGGCGCGCCAAGAGTCCATGTGCCATGGACTCTTCCAAATGGCGCGCCAAGAGTCCATTAGTGCATGGACTCTTGGCATTTTGGCGTGAAAATGCTAAGGGACGGGTGGGGGGCCAGCCTAGGTGCATGGTTAGCCAATAGGGTTAGCCATAATCCCTATAACCTCAATTAGGATCAAATTAGATCCAATTAGAACCCAAATTGAATCAATCCGGAATCCTAATTCAAATCTAATTCGAATAGAAGCTAGGATTTGCAACACCTGCTAGAGTGTCATCATGCAAAAATGGTTTAATTACAAAATTAAACCCTTGATCAATTCTCTTAAGTGTGTGACCCATTGGGTTCCACATCTAGCCAGCAGTGGGTTCGAACACAAGTTGACCTAATTTGATTAGAACTCTTTCTAACCGATTTAGGTCAAATCGGGCTTACCCGATTATGATCAATTAGGACTCTTCCTAATAAGTGATCATTCAATTTAATCAACCCACAAGACAAGATTGGCGTCTAGCAACGTGTCATGTCTACCCGGAAGATATGGAAATTCTGGTGAAATACCAAAACTACCATTCAGTAGAAAGTTACCATACAATTAAATCCTTCGATTAGCATGCACCCAGAATATAATTATGGATATGGATATATATCAATTCCAATATTATATTCGTTTCTAGCTCAATCTTATATTGATGATTCAATTATCTTGATATTAGAAATCATCTCTAATATCTTTACTTTGATCAAAAATTCCTTGAATCATCATCCGATTGATAACTAGTTGGATGCAATCTCCTCTTACTAAGAGTGATCGATTCCTTGTTGACCTACTCATTTCCTTCATATCCAATTCACCATTCCCAGTATCAATCCTGTGCATGACTCGGTGTCATGATTAGAATTGAACCAAAGGATGGGTTCATGTACATAAGGTACTTATGGCAGTCTCAGGTCAAAGGATTTCTTGTACCACTCCCACTATGAGAACCTTCTATTGACATGTAGCTAAGACTCCATTATATGTTCTCAAGTTGGATCATATCAGTGAACTCATTCTCTAATGAACATCCACATCCTAGTATTAGTGTCATACACAAGTGACTGTGAGAGCAGTCACCCTCTCCTGTATACATGGGATGTGCTAGTCTTACCGGAAAAATCCTGATCCCCTACTTAGGGTTCCTTTGAGTAGGAATATTTTAGATTAAGGTTTTAAGACTTTAGGTCTCACTGGTATGATCTCATCATAACCCTAAAATCATAGCCCTAATCTATGGGGTTCATCATATAATATAAACACAACGTATTATGAAAAATAATGCCTTTATTAGAATATTGTCAATTACAATGGTTTGGGAGATACAACATAGATTGGCTTGTATGGCATATCCCTTTCAATCTCCCACTTGCACTAAAGCCAATCGCCTTTAAATCTTAATCCCATACACTCGAGGTGGCGATCAAACTCTTGCTTTGGTAGAGCCTTAGTGAACGGGTCTGCTACATTGTTCTTTGTATCAACTCTATTTATGTAGACATCTTGTCTCTCTACTATTTCTCGGACGAGATGGAAGCGTCTCAGAATGTGCTTGGACTTATGATGAGCTCTTGGTTCCTTAGCTTGAGCAACAGCCCCAGTGTTGTCACAGTAAAGTGGCACTGGGTTTTCAATCTCAGGAACAACACCCAACTCTGTGATGAACTTCTTCATCCAGACTGCTTCCTTGGCAGCTTCACTGACAGCTATGTATTCTGCCTCTGTGGTTGAGTCAGCTACAGTCTGCTGCTTGGTACTCTTCCAACTCCCTGCTCCACCATTTAGGGTAAAAACATATCCCGAAATGGATTTGCTATCATCAGGGTCTGATTGAAAACTAGAATCAGAATAAGCTTCTAGTTTAAGATCAGAACCACCATAAACCAGAAAAATATCCTTAGTCCTTCTCAGGTACTTAAGAATATTTTTAACTGCTTTCCAATGATCCTCTCTTGGATCAGCCTGAAACCTACTGACAATGCCTAAAGCATATGCCACATCAGGCATGGTACATAACATGGCATACATTATGGACCATATTGCCGAAGCATAAGGTATAGAATTCATTCTATTTCTTTCTTCAGGTGTCTCCTACAGTCTGCTGCTTGGTACTCTTCCAACTCACTGCTCCACCATTTAGCGTAAAAACATATCCCCAAATGGATTTGCTATCATCAGGGTCTGATTGAAAACTAGAATCAGAATAAGCTTCTAGTTTAAGATCAGAACCACCATAAACCAGAAAAATATCCTTAGTCCTTCTAAGGTACTTAAGAATATTTTTAACTGCTTTCCAATGATCCTCTCCTGGATCAGCCTGAAACCTACTGACAATGCCTAAAGCATATGCCACATCAGGCATGGTACATAACATGGCATACATTATGGACCCTATTGCCGAAGCATAAGGTATAGAATTCATTCTATTTCTTTCTTCAGGTGTCTTAGGAGACATCCTTTTAGAAAGATGTATGCCTTGACTTATAGGAAGATAACCTCTTTTACTTTCATCCATGCTGAATCTTTTTAGCACTAAGTCAATGTACCTAGATTGGGATAAACCTAGCATCCTCTTAGATCTATCTCTATAGATCTTAATACCTAGTATATAGGATGCTTCTCCCAAATCTTTCTTGGAAAACTGGTTTGATAGCCAAACCTTGACTGATTGCAACATTGGGATATCATTCCCAATGAGGAGTATGTCATCTACATACAGAACCAAGAAGACTATGGCACTCCCACTAGTCTTCTTATAAATGCAGGGTTCATCCACATTTTTGATAAAACCAAACCTTTTAATAGTTTCATCAAAGCGGATGTTCCAACTCCTTGAAGCTTGCTATAATCCATAAATAGATTTCTTTAGCTTGCATACTTAATTAGGTTTATTCTTTGAAATAAAACCTTCTGGCTATGACATGTAGACTTCTTCCTCAAGGAAACCATTGAGAAATGCAGTCTTCACATCCATCTGCCAGATCTCATAATCGTGGTACATTGCTATAGCAAGTAAAATCCGAATTGATTTGAGCATGGCAACAGGTGAGAATGTTTCATCATAATCAATTCCCTGTTTTTGTCTAAAACCTTTTGCCACTAATCTGGCTTTATAGGTTTCAACTTGGCCATTAGCCCCAATCTTTTTCTTATAGACCCATTTGCATCCAATAGGATTAACAACCTCTGGTGCATCGACCAAAGACCATACTTGGTTTACATACATAGAGTCTATCTCGAATTCCATGGCTTCTTGCCATCTATCTGAATCAGTACTCAAGATAGCTTCCGTATAGGTCAGAGGTTCATCATTTTGAATGACTTAGGCTTCATTATTTTCAATAATAAACCCATACCTCTCAGGTGCCCGTGGCACTCTTTTAGACCTACGGGGAGGAGTTTTGTGTTCTGGTTCTGTCCTAACTATATGTTCTAATGGTTGAGAACTGTCTATCTGTATTTCTTGTACTTCTCCAAGTTCAATAGTTCTACCATTGCCCTTTTCTAAAATGAACTCCTTTTCTAGAAAAGTGGCATGCCTGCTGACAAAAATCTTTTGTTCAGTAGGATGGTAAAACAGATATCCTCTATCCTCTCTAGGATATCCTACAAATAGACATTTATTCGTTCTAGGTTCCAACTTATGTCCAAAATTTCTTTTAGCATAAGCTGGACATCCCCATACCTTAAAATATTTAAGATACGGTTTCTTTCCACTCCAAATTTCATATGGAGTATTAACAACGGATTTAGAAGGTACCTTGTTCAGAATGTAAACAGCAGTTTCTAGGGCATGACCTCAGAAGGAAATGTGTAAATTTGTGAAGCACATCATGGATCGTACCATATCTAATAAGGTATGATTCCTCCTTTCAGCTATACCATTTAGCTGTGGTGTATAAGGAGGGGTCCATTCAGAAAGAATTCCATTAACTTTAAGATAGTCTAAAAACTCCGTGGATAAGTATTCTCCTCCTCGATCAGAATGAAGAACTTTAATAATTTTCCCAGTTTGTTTTTTGACCATACTTTGATACTCCTTAAATTTATCAAAGGCTTCAGATTTATATTTCATAAGATACACACATCCAAACCTAGATAAATCATCTGTAAAAGTGATAAAATATGAGTATCCACCTCTGGCCTGAGTTGTCATTGGACCACATACATCAGTATGTATAAGTCCTAATAACTTAGTTGACCTTTCTCCATGTCCAGTAAATGGAGTCTTGGTCATCTTACCCATGAGACATGATTCGCAAGTTCCTAATGATTCATACTCATAAGGATCAAGGAATTTTTCCTTGTATAACTTGCTTATCCTAGACTCATTAACATGACCAAGTCGATGATGCCAAAGTAAAGTATCATTAAAGTCTTTTCTTTTTCTTTTATTATTGAAATGAAAAACACTATCATTGGAAGAAAGAGTTAAGGGCCCATTGCTAAATATGCTAGAACAAATAATTTTATTAGACAACATTATCGAGCAACCAGTGCTTGTTACATCCATTACATATCCTTGTTTTAATAACAAAGGAATAGATATAATGTTCCTAATAATCTTAGGCATATAATAACAATTTTCTAACTCCAAGATCTTCCCTGAAGGCAACTTCAGAATATAGGTCCCTACAGCTTCTGCTTAGATGATATCACCACTAGCACCGTAGAGATTGAAGTCACCTTCCTTCAATACTTTAAGCTTGTGGAGGTCCTGCAAAGATTTGCATATATGGTAACCACAAACGGTATCCAATACCCAAGTATTTGATATAGACGAATTTAATGTCAATATAGCATGTATCTCATACATACCTTTTGGTGCATATGACGCACCAGGCTTCACAGTTGCAAGGTAAGCCTTGCAATTCCTTTTCCAATGTTCCGCTTTGCCGCAAAAGAAATAGGTTGACTGTTTTGAGGCCTTCTTTCCTTTCTTATTCTTATTGATGCCACCCTTAGGGTTTAGCCTCCTATTAAAACCCTTTTTTCCTGATTTCTTCTTATTGGTCTTATCAACAAGAAGAAGTGGAGCCTTATCTTTCTTAACGTGGCTCTCCGCTGTTTTTAACATATTTAATAGCTCAGGCAAGGAAGTGTTCAGTTTGTTCATGTGATAATTCAGGACAAACTGAGAAAATGACTCCGGGAGTGATTGCAGGATTAAATCCTGATTCAACTCCCCATCCATGATAAAACCTAATTGACCCAATCTGGTGATTAAGTCAATTACCTTCAGAACATGATCTTGAACGGATGTTCCCTCTGTCATCCTAGCACGGAATAACTGTTTAGATATTTCATATCTAGCAGTTCTGCTATGTTCTCCATAAAGCTCTTTTAAATTGAGCATTATGGATTGAGTATCCATGCTTTCATGCTGTCTCTGTAACTCATTGGTCATAGAGGCTAGTATGATACACTTGACAGTAAGGGAGTCATTCTACCACATTTTGTATGTGGCCATATCTTCCTCGGTGGCATCATCCCCTAGTGGATTAAGACTAGGGGTATCAAGAATATAAGAAAGTTTTTCTGAACTCAGTACAATCTTTAAATTTCTCAACCAGTCCACATAGTTCGGACCAGTCAGTTTGTTGGTGTCTAAGATACTTCGTAGTGATAATGAAGATGCCATTTATCTACATTTAATAAAGAACAATACATAAGCAAACAACTATGAAATGACTTACATAATTAAATTAGGTCTTCAATTTAATTATGTCTCCCACTATTTTATCAAAAATCATAGCCCTCACTATGATATTCGAGAAGAACCCTGATCGATTTTTCTTAGTGAGATTGAGATCCTAATAACTTATAAAAGATCTTGCAGAAAACACAACAAATCTTTTATAAGCTCAAAGGTAGGAAACTCTTCCAATTATATCTCATATAATTCTCAAGATGTAACTTGGCCTCTAGAACATTATTAGTCTTGCAGAAAACACAACAAACCATAATGTTCTGGTTAAGTCAAGACCCTTTCATTTCTATACAGTCAATACTCAAATATAATACCCTTGCAGATAGCACAACAAAGCATTATACTGAATATACTGTAAGCATATCTATGCACTAGACTAGTATCATGTCAATCACCATATTAGGTCTTGCAGATAACACAACAAACCTAATGTGGTTCATAACACAATAATGATCCAGCATGAAGGAAGGCCAATATATAGTATTTTTAACACCAAGCATTTTAGTCAAGATTTAAATTTAATCAAATCGGCCAGGCAAGTGGAAAAGATATGGGAGTCCCCCCGTTGCTTTCCTAGACACCAATAAAAATTGGCTAGGTCAGTCAACGGAACCAATTAAAAACTACAATTCTCTTTACCTTTTCAGAACCACCTTTCTAGACACCGAATGATCAATTGTACATCATGACTAGTGATGCTTATTAGTTAAATATACTAAGACTTAATATAATTTTTAAAAGGAGGGATTTATAAATTGCCAGCACATCCTTATAGAAGGTATCACAATCAATATATCATTCTTATAAATAAGAAAATATGTGCTAAGTGTGTCATCATACTATGACAACGATTTACCATATGATGGATCTACCATTATGCCAGGGCAACCTTATTTCAGTATGATGACTTCAAAACTAAACATATCTCTATAATAATTAGGGTTTGAGTGAAAAACCCTAATTAGTGACACACATCAAACATAGATTCTCAAACATACATTCATCCCATAAATGTGCTAAGTGTACAGCATTCAAGGGTTTAAAAACCCTAACATGCGATACTACAACAAAAAGACATATAAATAATTTCCATATGTTTTAACTGTAATAAGGGTGGTTTTGATACCACTGAAAGGATTCCGGTGCAACGCAGCGGAAAGATAATTTCAAAATGATGAAATTTATATCAAAACCCTTAGCCAGGATCTCCTTAAACAGGATTAAAACATATGAGAAACATGCAAACCTACACTATTAGAATCAGGGCACCAACCTGTTATCGCTAAACCCAATTTTGATGTAGGATCAAAACTTGATGTTGAATGACCCTTTGGAATTCACCAGGCGTCCAAATGTCCACCCTCCAATGGTGATCCACAAGAAAATTGATCAAGATGCTCGCTTCTTCAAAAGGTTCCTTCACTTGAATTCTTCTCTCAGAACTCAAGATGACTATGGCTGAAAAACTCCACGGCAGGGACTTCTTACTTCCTTTCTTTCTTCTTCCTCTCCCTTTCTTAAGACCTTGTCCTAAGAATACACTCTTGTCTTGAAGGAGGAGGAGGATTTAAGACACTAATGTCTTAATGTAAAGGAAATAGGAAACATAGTATATCTCCTTTTCTTTTACCGTTCGAGAGATTCTTCCTATCTCTTGTTTTAGACTTGAGTTTCAACAGAGAAGAGAACTCTATAAAAAGGAAACTCTTGTGTCCTAAACAAGCTAAGGAGGAATCAGTCTCCTGGAAAGAAAAGATAAATAAAAAAAAAAACTCTGTTGTACATTAGCCAAACACCCGAGGCCTCTGTTCCTTAAATAGATTACAAAAAGATGTCTTCTCAAAAGAACACAACTCTCCGTAAACACCATTCCCTTTTTTCTCACGCCCCTTCCCTATTTTCTCATGCCCCATCCTTCCTTCTCACGGTCTTCCGGATAAATCCCACGGGGTTTCTCAAAGGAAAAGTCGCGATGTTTTTAAAAGAAAGGAGTTGCGAATTTAAATCTCCGAAGAGATGTTATTTCGCGCAACCGGGAAGCAATAGGCGCTTTCTTCCTTTCTTAAAAACCCATCAACCGTTGGATTCCCATCCAAGGGGGCATATCTGAGGCACTAACTCTAAGAAAGGAGGCCGCCCCATCTTAATTCATCGGAGAATTAAGTGGGGCGCGCCAAGAGTCCATGCGCCATGGACTCTTCCAAATGGCGCGCCAAGAGTCCATTAGCGCATGGACTCTTGGCATTTTGGCGTGAAAATGCTAAGGGGCGGGTGGGGGGCCAGCCTAGGTGCATGGTTAGCCAATAGGGTTAGCCATAATCCCTATAACCTCAATTAGGGTCAAATTAGATCCAATTAGAACCCAAATTGAATCAATCCGGAATCCTAATTCGAATCTAATTCGAATAGAAGCTAGGATTTGCAACACCTGCTAGAGTGTCATCATGCAAAAATGATTTAATTACAAAATTAAATCCTTGATCAATTCTCTTAAGTGTGTGACCCATTGGGTTCCACATCTAGCCAGCAGTGGGTTCGAACACAAGTTGACCTAATTTGATTAGAACTTTTTCTAATCGATTTAGGTCAAATCGGGCTTACTCGATTATGATCAATTAGGACTCTTCCTAATAAGTGATCATTCAATTTAATCAACCCACAAGACAAGATTGACGTCTAGCAACGTGTCATGTCTACCCGGAAGATATGGAAATTCTGGTGAAATACTGTTACAACCGTGACAGTGACGTGGACAGGCTCGGGTATCGCCGAATGAGAGCAAGCCACGTGTAAGTTTCCCCGCCGGATTTTGCGCCACGTCCACAAAGCTAGGAGCGGCAAAAACTGCACCACCTTACGACTGTCTGAAGCAAACCGTACTCGTCGAGGTCAAGCTCGGCCCGTAGTTCCTCTACCACCTCATTGGCGCCTGGGCCCGGAGGGTTTCCGCCCAAGTGAGGTCGGCCGAAGTCGGGCGACCCCCTGCCGCCTCGCCAGGTGTCCGCCCAGGAGGGGTCCACCTGAGCCGAGGTCGGCCGATCCTTCGCCTTCCGCCAGGTGGCCACCCGGAGACGGGACCACCTCGGCCGAAGCCAGGCGACCCTCTGCCGCCTCGCCAGGTGTCCACCCAAGAGGGGTCCACCTGGGCCGAGGTCGGCCGATCCTTCGCCTTTCGCCAGGTGGCCACCCGGAGATGGGACCACCTCGGCCGAAGCCAGGCGACCCTCTGCCGCCTCGCCAGGTGTCCGCCCAGGAGGGGTCCACATGAGCCGAGGTCGGCCGATCCTTCGCCTTTCGCCAGGTGGCCACCCGGAGACGGGACCACCTCGACCGAAGCCAGGCGACCCTCTGCCGCCTCGCCAGGTGTCCGCCCAGGAGGGGTCCACCTGAGCCGAGGTCGGCCGATCCTTCGCCTTTCTCCAGGTGGCCACCCGGAGACGGGACCACCTCGGCCGAAGCCAGGCGACCCTCTGCCGCCTCGCCAGGTGTCCACCCAGGAGGGGTCCACCTGAGTCGAGGTCGGCCGATCCTTCGCCTTTCGCCAGGTGGCCACCCGGAGACGGGACCACCTCGGCCGAAGCCAGGCGACCCTCTGCCGCCTCGCTAGGTGTCCGCCCAGGAGGGGTCCACCTGAGCCGAGGTCGGCCGATCCTTTGCCCCTCGCCAGTTGGCCCCCGGAGATGGGTCCAACTCAGCCGAGGTCAGACCACTCGTACGGAGAAGCCCCCGGGGAGAGAGACGGGTCCCGAGACCACCCCTCGGGCCGTACAGACCCCAGACGGTGTCCCGTACGGAGGGCGGCGGCACGCGGAACGTTACTTGCATCGGCCCGGCAGGTCCCGCAGCCGAGAGACCCGATCCTGACAGAACAGGCCCCATAAACGGATGGCGCCCACGCTCGGGGAAGGGAGCGCTCTCACAGAGCCCAAGGCCTGACGACCGGCCGCTCTGCCAGCGTCGCCCTCCCCCTTTCTCTCTCCTGTCTTTGCCTTTTCCCTGCTGGGCCCGGCGGACGAGGTCGGAAAGCCGCCTGGCCTCCTTCACCAGAAAGGGAAAAGGAAGGAGAACAGGGGAGGGGAGTCTCCGAGGAAGAAAAGGACAAGCGCACGATGGAGGGAAATAAAGAGGGAAGAATCTGGGGACTGCGAGGTAAGCAAAAAAAAAACTAGCCTGGGGACAAGGGAGGAGCACCGGCACAAGGCCTTGCGTCGAAAGAGAAACCAGGGACCCCGAGAGGGGAACACTGGGCGCGAGTTCGGCAAGCAAGCCCAGCCGAAATTCCAGTCCCCAGAGCGCTTCCTTCACCAATTAACTCTCTAAATCTGGGACCCTTTCGAGGGCCCGGAGGGGAGAGTCTGTTCCTTCTCGTCGTCTACTGACTTGACCGTCGGAGCCCCCTCGCCGGGATCCCCGGCCAGGGACTTCTAACTCCTCTGTTGCAGGTTCTCCGCAGGAAGGGAGGCTCCCTCGCCAGGCGGTCAGGAAGGATCGGCTGGTCCGAGGCACGGGCGCGGCGACGAGAGCGGCAACAGATTGGCGCGCCAGGTAGGGGGGCAGGACACTTATCTCTAGTGGGAACCAGCTTTCTGCAGGTGTCGCGCTCTCCAGCAATGGTGGTCACTCGTGGTCGCGAGGCGTCCACCAGCCGTGTGGGAGAAGCCCACTCCCCTTCGGGGGGCCACACCCCCGAACGGGAGCTTCCGGCTCCTCCTCCTCTTTCGCAGCAGCCTGCCCCGGTGGACGGATCCCTTGCGGCCATCGTCCAGCAGCTGCAGACCTTGACCTCAGCGGTCCGACAGCTTCAGCATCATCAGCGGTCCTTGGCCACTCAGCCTCAGCCGGGGACTCCCGCGGCCTGAGCCGCGGGGCAGCATGGGAGCCTGCGTTCAATCCAAGGCAGGCCATCCCATCCGCGGGCTATCTCCAACCCTCGGGGGAGCCACCAAGCTCCCGCGAAGAGAAACTTTTCCGGTTCGGTGGATCACGAGAGTCGATCCCTGGCCGATGGGGCCGAAACGGTGCATCGCAGCAAGCGACGCCGAGGCCAGACCTCGCGCCGAGACCGATCGGCGCCCCCTTCACCTGCAGTCTCGGTGGAAGACTCCACCGATGAGGCCATCAGGCGCCAGGCCGAGAGGCGCCTAGAAGAGTATGAGCGCAAGTTGGCGGAGTTCGCCCGACGGTTCGCCGACCTGCAGAACTCGTCGGCTGGCCCTGCGGGCTACGACTCCCGCCCCCCTTTCTCTGAAGAAATCCAGGCGGAACCGATCCCGAAACGGTTCCGCATGCCGCAGGTGGACCCCTACGACGGGACCACCGACCCCCTGGACCATTTGGAGAGCTATAAAGCTCTCATGAGGGTCCAGGGCGCCACCGACGCCCTCCTGTGCATCGCCTTCCCAGCGATCCTTCGGAAGGCCGCTCGAGTCTGGTTCACCCGTCTCGAGCCCGGATCCATTTGCTCCTTCCAGCAGTTGGAAGGAAAGTTCGTGGCACACTTCGATGCCTGTCGAAAGGTGCCAAGAGAAGTGGACAGCCTCTTCTCCATCCGCCAGCAGGACCAGGAGCTGCTCCGGGACTACATCACCCGGTTCAAGACCGCGGCACTGGAGATCTACAGCTTGGACGAGCCCGTCGCCATGCTGGCCTTAAAGCGCGGACTCAAGACGTCCCGCCTAACTTATTCCCTGGACAAGAAGCCGCCCAGGACGTATTCTGAGCTCCTCCTCCGCGCCCACAAGTATATCCGGGCGGAGGAGGCCGACCGCACCCGTCGAGAGCTGGACGGGAAGACTCCAAAGAAGCCGCTCCCGAGGGACATCCCGGGAGCTCGGAGGCCCGGGCCATCTGCCGAGCTCCGTCCAAATCCAAAGTCGAGAGGCGAAGCCACTCCAGAGCGGAGGTACACCCCTCTCCTCGCACCTCGAACGAAGATCCTCATGGAAATCGAGGGCGAGCGCTACCTCCGCCGACCTCCTCCTCAGAACCCGAGAGACGCCCGAGACAAATCGAAGTACTGCCAGTTCCATCGCGAACACGGGCACGACACGGAGGAGTGCCGCCATCTGAAGCGGGAAATTGAGGAGCTGATCAGCAGGGGTTACCTCAGGAAGTTCGTCAAGAACGAGGCCCCCTCTGAAGGGCAGCCGCTCGCGGCCCTACCGCCTGTCCCGGCGATCGACAACCGCCCGACGGAGAAGCCCGTGGGCATGATCTCGCGCGGGCCCGGCCGAGCAATGAAGAGAGCCCGGGAAGTTCCGGAGAATGTAATCCCTCCCGAGGGAGGGGAAATTAATGACAATGTAAACAACGATGCCGTGGTGGTCGAGATGACCATCGCGAAGCATCCTGTACATCGAATCATGGTGGATAGTGGAAGCTCGGCCGACGTACTTTTTTACGATGCTTTCTCTCGAATGAACTTATCTCCTGATCGGCTGAAACCAGTACACATCCCGCTGGTGGGTTTTACAGGAGACTCCGTGGGGGTCGAAGGGGAGATCACTCTCCCGGTCACCGCCGGATCCCCATCCCGGCAGGCGACCGTCATGATAACATTCACTGTCGTCAAGCTTCCTTCGCCTTACAACGCCATTCTCGGGCGTCCCGGGCTCAACCAACTAGATGCCACCATCTCCACGAGGAGGCTGTCGGTGCAGTTCCCCACGCCTTCCGGGCCCGGGGAAATGAAGGGGACAATCCAACCGGTTCCGCTCTGCCTCCAGACGGTCCCAGGCACCAGGAGTGCGGAGCTCGCCCACGATATTGAAGATCTCGACCTGAGGGAGAAGGAACCCAGGGGAGGGCCCGTGGAGCGCCTGCTAACTTTCCCCCTCGGTTCGGACCCCATGAAGACGGTGCAAGTCGGGGCCCAGCTCCCCGAGGAAGAGCGAACCCGCCTGCTGGAGTTTCTCCGTGCCAACGCTGACGTGTTCGCCTGGTCGGCGGCCGACATGCCGGGCATCCCGCCCGAGATCATCATGCATAGCCTGAACGTGGACCCGGGTCACCGCCCGGTCCGCCAGAAGAAGAGAAGCTTCGCCATGGAGAGACAGAAGGCGATCAACGAGGAGGTAGAAAAGCTCCTCGCCGCCGGTTTTGTCCGAGAAGTCCAATACCCCAGCTGGTTAGCAAACGTGGTCATGGTAAAGAAGAGTAGTGGTAAGTGGAGGATCTGCGTGGACTACACCGACCTCAACCGAGCTTGCCCGAAGGACAGCTTCCCTCTGCCGAAGATCGACCAGCTGGTCGACACCACCTCGGGGCATCGTCTCCTGTCATTCATGGACGCCTTCTCCGGATACAACCAGATCCGGATGAACCCAGAGGACGAAGAGCGCACTGCCTTCATAACTGACCGCGGGACTTTCTGCTACAGGATGATGCCCTTCGGCCTCAAGAACGCGGGGGCGACGTACCAACGTCTGGTCAATAAAGTCTTCAGAGACCAGATAGGCCGCAACATGCAGGTGTATGTGGACGACATGCTGGTAATGAGCAAGCTCGATTCGGACCACGTGGCCGACCTGACGGAGGCGTTCGGCAACCTCCGGCGCCATCAGATGAAACTCAACCCGGCGAAGTGCGCCTTCGGCGTCTCCGCCGGGAAGTTCCTGGGGTTTATGGTGACCCAAAGAGGAATCGAGGCCAACCCGGAGAAGGTCCAGGCCATCCTAGACATGGAGCAGCCCGCCTCCAAGAAGCAGGTGCAACAACTAACCGGCCGAGTTGCGGCCCTTAGCCGTTTTATTTCCAGGTCGGCGGACCGCTGCCGTCCCTTCTTCAAGGTGCTGAGGAAGATGAATGGCTTTGCTTGGACCGAGGAGTGCCAGCAGGCCTTCGAGGAGCTGAAGAAGACGCTCGCGTCCCCACCTTTGCTGTCCAGGCCCGAGGAGGGAGAGGAGCTAACCCTCTACTTGGCGGTTACCCCGGAGGCCGTCAGCTCTGTCTTGGTCCGAACCGACGACCACGGGCTCCAGCGGCCGGTGTACTATACCAGTAAACTCCTCCGAGACGCGGAGCTCAGGTATTCCCGGCCCGAGAAACTTGTTTTTGCGCTAATAGTGTCTGCCCAGCGTCTCAGGCCCTATTTCCAAGCGCATCCCATCGCCGTCTTGACGGACCAACCGCTGAAAGCGGTGCTCAGCCGACCCGATACCTCGGGACGATTGGCCAAGTGGGCACTGAAACTCAGCGAGTTCGACATTACATACCGACCGAGGTCGGCCATGAAGGCGCAGGTGCTGGCCGATTTCTTGGTCGAGTGTGCAGGCTTGGGCAAGGAGCCCGAGGAGGGCCCCCCGGCCCGGCCGATGGACGTTGGCACCGACGAGCCCGGAGAGGACGCCTGGATCCTCCATGTGGACGGGGCCTCAAACTCCGGCGGAAGCGGAGCTGGGCTCATCCTTGCCAACGGCGAAGGGGTCGTCGCCGAGTGCGCACTCCGCTTCCAGTTCCCCGCGACAAACAACCAGGCGGAGTACGAGGTACTTCTTGCCGGACTGAGAGTCTCCCGCGAGCTGGGCGTGACCAACCTCAGAGCTTTTACTGACTCCCAGCTCGTGGCGGGACAGGTGTCCGGGGAGTACGTCGCGCACGACCCCCAGATGGTGAAGTACTTGGAACTCGTCAAAGCGGGTGCGTCCAAGTTCCGGCGCTTCAACATCTTCCATATCCCCCGCGGGGAGAACGCCCGCGCGGATGCCCTCTCTCGGCTGGCAACCCTGCCGGACACGATGCTGGGACGCGCTCATGTGGAGCGACTTGAGGTCCCAAGCCTCGAAGCACCGGTGGAGGTCCATCAGGTCAGCCAGGAGCCCGGCTGGATGGATAAGTACGCTGCGTACATCACCAGCGGCACCCTACCGGAGGATCGAGAGGCGGCTCGCCTCATCAGGAAGAAGGCCGTGCGGTTCGTCCTGATGGACGGGCAGTTATATCGAAGATCCTACTCTTATCCTCTCCTCAAGTGCATCGGACCCACAGAAGCCAAGCTTGTGCTCCAGGAGATTCACGAAGGCATCTGCGGGAACCACGTGGGGGGCAGGGCATTGGCATACAAGGCCCTTCGGCAAGGCTACTTCTGGGAGACAATGAAGGAAGACGCCGCCGACTTCGTGAAGAAGTGCGACCGGTGCCAGCGCCACGCCACGGTGCAGCGGCAACCCTCCAACCCGATCTCTCAGCTCTCAGCTCCCTGGCCGTTCGCCCAGTGGGGGATGGACCTCCTGGGCCCGTTCCCGCCGGCGTCCGGTCAGCGGAAGTTCTTGATAGTGGCTATCGACTACTTCACGAAGTGGGTCGAGGCCGAGCCCTTGGCGAGAATCACCGAAGCAAACGTCGCCAAGTTCTTCTGGAAGTCCATCGTCTGTCGCTTCGGCCTCCCCCACACCGTGGTCACCGACAACGGACGCCAGTTCGACTGTCGGGAGTTCGAGGACTTCTGCAGCGACCTCGGCATCAAGCATCGCTTCACCTCGGTGGCGCACCCTCAGACCAACGGGGAAGCCGAAGTCACGAACAGGACCATTCTCCAGGGCCTCCGCACGCGGCTGGACCAGGCCAAGGGCAGGTGGGCTGATGAACTTCCCAGCGTCCTTTGGGCATATCACACCACCCCGAGGACGGCTACCGACGAGACTCCATTCAACCTCGTCTTCGGAGCCGAGGCAGTCATCCCGATCGAGCTCAGCCTACCCACGCTGCGCGTGGAGCAATACGACGAGACAGAAAACCCGGCCAGGATGATGCTCAACCTAGACCTACTCGAGGAAACGAGGGACAAGGCCCGAATCCGAATGGCGGCATACCGGCAACGAGTAGCCAGATATTACAACTCCCGAGTGCGGCCGAAGGTTTTTCGTCCCGGGGACCTGGTCCTCTGACGCGCAGAAGCCTCCCAGCCACGGGAATGCGGCAAGCTTTCACCCAACTGGGAAGGCCCATATCGGGTGGCGGAAGCCCTCCCTCATGGAGCATATTACTTAGAAGAATCGGGAGGTGCCAAGTTCTCCAGGACTTGGAACTCCTCGAACCTGAGAATGTACTACCAGTGATGTAAGGCTCCCAGTTTCTATAACAAATCTTCCCCAGTTCGCACACTCCCTCCAAAAATTTCGACAAGAAGGCCTGAGGCATCGAGCTCAGTCCGGAAGATCCTGGGTTTTGGCCTGGAAGGTGGCGCCGAACCCGGTTCGCCCACGCAAGCCCGGAGCACAGCTCAGCAAGCCGTGCAAGGTTTGAGAAAGCCTGCGGCATGGAGCTCAGTCCGGAAGATCCTGGGCTTCGGCCTGGAAGGTGGCGCCGAACCCAGTTCGCCCACACAAGCCCGGAGCACAGCTCAGCAAGCCGCGCAAGGTTTGAGAAAGCCTGCGGCATGGAGCTCAGTCCGGAAGATCCTGGGCTTCGTCCTGGAAGGTGGCGCCGAACCCAGTTCACCCACGCGAGCCCGGAGCATAGCTCAGCAAGCCGCGCAAGGTTTGAGAAAGCCTGCGGCATTGGGCTCAGTCCGGAAGATCCTGGGCTTCGGCCTGGAAGGTGGCGCCGAACCCAGTTTGCCCACGCGAGCCCGGAACACAGCTCAGTGAGCCGCGCAAGGCTTGAGAAAGCCTGCGGCACCAAGCTTAGTCCGGAAATCCCGAGTTTCGGTCAGGAAGACGGTGCAGAAACCGTGCTGTTCGCCCAAGCATGAAGGCAACTCAAAATCGGACCTGCTCAAGGTTTGCCTCGCTGCAACGTGGCTCAGCGGGCCCCATCCTTCGATTTGAGCGATGGAAGGACCAAGCCTGTAGTTACTTCAGGTGTTCCAGACCGACATCTCAGAAAGAAAAGAAGAGAAGAGTATAACGAAACTACGAACAAGGTTTCGATAAAACTTGAATCTTCATTAATATAAGTAGTCGTTACAAACCTGGGAGCCCCGACAGGCCGGGACCCCCCAAAAGAACAAAAACTACAAAGATGAAATAAAAGGATGGCGCCGGGTCACTGGGGCGCGGGTTCGGAGCCATCTGTCGGAGGCGCGGGCGCTGCTTCCTCAGCTTCTGCAGTAGCCGGCTCCTGGGGCTGTTCCGGGGCCGCGGCATCACTGGTCGACGGCGCCGCAGGTATCACTCTGGCCGTGCCGGGAACCCTGCTCTCGCCCCCTGGCTTCCGGCCGCCGACGACGATCCCGCTCAGGTCCAGGTGGGGGAAGAAGGCCCCCACCTTCTCCCGGCACATCCGGAACCCCTTCAGGAAGGAGTCCACGGCGGCCTCCCGGACCTCCGCCGTGAACTCGTCGGAGGCTCGGAACTTGGGGACGGCTTCTTGCGCTTCCCGTTTGGCCGCCTCCAGGAGCCCGTTGACGTAGGCGCTCCGCTCCTTCGCTGCGGCCACCTCTCGTCGGGCCTCCTCCAGCTGGCGCTCTACCCAGTTGGAGTGGGCCTGCAGGCGGGCCTTCTCCGCCGCCTCCTCCTCGGTTCGGTTATGGTTGGAGGCCCGCTCCTCCGACAATGAGACCTCTAATTCCTTGTTTCGCTCCTCGGAATGCGTCAGGTCGGACTGGAGGGCTTGCTTCTCGGCTCGCAGCTCGGCCCCCTTCTCCATCAGGTCCTTCACGTCGGCCGCGAGCTTGCCGAGTTTCAGTTCTCGATCGGAGTCCCTCTTGGCGTTCCTTGCGAGGTAATTCCTCAGTAAGAGGACGTCGTTCCCGATCTGCAATACAAAGGCAACACCTGTCAGAGCAGAGGCAGAAAAGCCTCGAGGTTGAAAAGGAGAAGGAAGAGGAAGACCACACTTACCGTGAAAAGCTGAGGAAGGATGCCGAGCAGGGCGTCCGCATAGTCTCGGCCGCCCCGAGCTCGGCGGTCCCGGGCGGTGGAGGCGTACTCCATCATCTTCTCCGCCAGTCCCCTATCGAGGATGACCGAGTCCCGGTGGGAGATCACCGGTGCCGGACCTTTCGGGCCGGCCCTTGCGGCAGCTGCCCCCTCGGCCGGAACCGCAACTGACGGGTCGGCGGTCGCCACAGACGGCGCTGTCGGGCTGGCGGCGATGACGGGCCCAGAGACAGGCGGAGCGGCGGGCGCTGGAGCTCTCTCTGCGGCGCCGCCAGGTCGCGTGGCTGAAGCACCAGGAACCCCGCCCTGAGGAGGCCTGGGCGGGGAAACGGCAGCAGCTGGGTCGGGCACGGTCGCCGCCACGACCTCCCGGCTCGTCTCTGTACGAGCCCTCTTCGCTGCGGGCTCATCCACCTCAACGACGTCCCGCTGGGCCGCCCCCTCCAGGAGGTTCTCCAGAGAAAACTTCATCCCTGCAAAATGAAAAAGACAGAAGGTCAGACAGCTCGATCTTAAAGAAAGAGGGGGGGGCAGAAATCAATGCGGGGGCCAAGTCTCACCGGTCTCACGGATGGGACTGATGCCGGCCTCATAAAGGTTCTGCTCAGAGAGCAAAACCTCGAGCGCCGGGACCACGTCACTCAGGAGCAGGGCGTAGGACTCCTGGTCCGCAGACTCCACCCGGGAATTCCGGTTCGGCGATCGGTCCGGTTCGCTCCAAGCCCAATCGACGTCGTCGACCGAGGCGAAGAAAAACCGGCTCTTCCATCCCTTGACCGAGGAAGGGAGGTCGAACCGGAGACACCTAGGCCGGGGCGAAATGTACCACCAGCCGTCATCGGTGGAGCACTTCTTCAGGGTGAACAGGGCCCTGAAGAGAGAAAAATGGGCGACAAACCCGTGAAAGTGGCAGAAGACAATGAAGGAAAAAATGACCCGGATGGCATTAGGAGCCAGCTGGGCCGGGACGAGCCGGAAGTGGCTGAGGAAGGAGAGAAAGAAAGGATGCAGGGGAAAACGAAGACCCCCGAGGAGGAAGTCTTCGTAGAAAGCAATGCGGCCGGGGCCACTCATGGTGACACGCTCCCCGGACCGCGGAGCAAAGAGACGGATAGACCCCGGGATGCCATAGGCATCCCGGAGCAGAGAAAGGTCGCCTTCGGTCATGGTAGAAGCATGACCGGAGGGACCGACGGGAAGAGATGATGGAGCAGGAAGAGAAGGCAAGGCAGGAAGAGAGCGGAGGGGCACGGCAGGCGCAACCGGAGGGGACCGGATTCCCCTGGGGATGCCAATAGTGACACCCCCGGGTTGCAAACGCCGGCGGACCTCCTCTGGAATTACCTCCTCATCCGAGGAGGAAAAAGACGGAGTCCTCGGCCGGGATGGACCGGCCTCGTCCGGATTGGAAGAGACATGGCGACGGCGCGCCATGGAAAAGAAAAGGACAAGGGAATCGGACAGAGAATGCGAAAGAAGGAGGGGGGCCGAAGAAGGAGAAGGAGGCACTCACCGAAAATGCACAGACGAGCGCGAGCAGCAGAAGTTGTTAGCCTGCAGCAAATCGCCCACGAAGCAAGGGAAAAGGCCTCGTTCTGGAAAGTCCCCTCCCTTTCAAACTCAGCCGACAGCAGCCGTACCCATCATTCCGCCTCCGACCACTGGATGGTCGCCACGTGGGCGCACGCCCGACACCGACACCTCGTTAGCAGAGTAACGGCCTCTGCCTCGAGGCGACGCATTTACTACGAGCAAGTGGACGACGCGTGGCGGCTCCCCATAGGTCTTCAGCCGCATCGAGCCACGACGAGCAAGGATCGTGGCAATTATGATGCAAGATCTTCGCCTCCCCACGTCATGTCCGCAATTAATCTCGACGTTCCGTTCTACGACGTCCCGACGGAACGGCGGGCTGGGGGGCAACTGTTACAACCATGACAGTGACGTGGACAGGCTCGGGTATCGCCGAATGAGAGCAAGCCACGTGTAAGTTTCCCCGCCGGATTTTGCGCCACGTCCACAAAGCTAGGAGCGGCAAAAACCGCACCACCTTACGACTGTCTGAAGCAAACCGTACTCGCCGAGGTCAAGCTCAGCCCGGAGTTCCTCTACCACCTCATTGGCGCCCGGGCCCGGAGGGTTTCCGCCCAAGTGAGGTCGGCCGAAGTCGGGCGACCCCCTGCCGCCTCGCCAGGTGTCCGCCCAGGAGGGGTCCACCTGAGCCGAGGTCGGCCGATCCTTCGCCTTCCGCCAGGTGGCCACCCGGAGACGGGACCACCTCGGCCGAAGCCAGGCGACCCTCTGCCGCCTCGCCAGGTGTCCACCCAGGAGGGGTCCACCTGAGCCGAGGTCGGCCGATCCTTCGCCTTCCGCCAGGTGGCCACCCGGAGACGGGACCACCTCGGCCGAAGCCAGGCGACCCTCTGCCGCCTCGCCAGGTGTCCACCCAGGAGGGGTCCACCTGAGCCGAGGTCGGCCGATCCTTCGCCTTTCGCCAGGTGGCCACCCGGAGACGGGACCACCTCGGCCGAAGCCAGGCGACCCTCTGCCGCCTCGCCAGGTGTCCGCCCAGGAGGGGTCCACCTGAGCCGAGGTCGGCCGATCCTTCGCCTTTCGCCAGGTGGCCACCCGGAGACGGGACCACCTCGGCCGAAGCCAGGCGACCCTCTGCCGCCTCGCCAGGTGTCCGCCCAGGAGGGGTCCACCTGAGCCGAGGTCGGCCGATCCTTCGCCTTTCGCCAGGTGGCCACCCGGAGACGGGACCACCTCGGCCGAAGCCAGGCGACCCTCTGCCGCCTCGCCAGGTGTCCACCCAGGAGGGGTCCACCTGAGCCGAGGTCGGCCGATCCTTCGCCTTTCGCCAGGTGGCCACCCGGAGACGGGACCACCTCGGCCGAAGCCAGGCGACCCTCTGCCGCCTCGCCAGGTGTCCGCCCAGGAGGGGTCCACCTGAGCCGAGGTCGGCCGATCCTTTGCCCCTCGCCAGTTGGCCCCCGGAGACGGGTCCAACTCAGCCGAGGTCAGACCGCTCGTACGGAGAAGCCCCCGGGGAGAGAGACGGGTCCCGAGACCACCCCTCGGGCCGTACAGACCCCAGACGGCGTCCCGTACGGAGGGCGGCGGCACGCGGAACGTTACTTGCATCGGCCCGGCAGGTCCCGCAGCCGAGAGACCCGATCCTGACAGAACAGGCCCCATAAACGGATGGCGCCCACGCTCGGGGAAGGGAGCGCTCTCACAGAGCCCGAGGCCTGACGACCGGCCGCTCTGCCAGCGCCGCCCTCCCCCTTTCTCTCTCCTGTCTTTGCCTTTTCCCTGCTGGGCCCGGCGGACGAGGTCGGAAAGCCGCCTGGCCTCCTTCACCAGAAAGGGAAAAGGAAGGAGAACAGGGGAGGGGAGTCTCCGAGGAAGAAAAGGACAAGCGCACGATGGAGGGAATAAAGAGGGAAGAATCTGGGGACTGCGAGGTAAGCAAAAAAAAACTAGCCTGGGGACAAGGGAGGAGCACCGGCACAAGGCCTTGCGTCGAAAGAGAAACCAGGGACCCCGAGAGGGGAACACTGGGCGCGAGTTCGGCAAGCAAGCCCAGCCGAAATTCCAGTCCCCAGAGCGCTTCCTTCACCAATTAACTCTCTAAATCTGGGACCCTTTCGAGGGCCCGGAGGGGAGAGTCTGTTCCTTCTCGTCGTCTACTGACTTGACCGTCGGAGCCCCCTCGCCGGGATCCCCGGCCAGGGACTTCTAACTCCTCTGTTGCAGGTTCTCCGCAGGAAGGGAGGCTCCCTCGCCAGGCGGTCAGGAAGGATCGGCTGGTCCGAGGCACGGGCGCGGCGACGAGAGCGGCAACAGATTGGCGCGCCAGGTAGGGGGGCAGGACACTTATCCCTAGTGGGAACCAGCTTTCTGCAGGTGTCGCGCTCTCCAGCAATGGTGGTCACTCGTGGTCGCGAGGCGTCCACCAGCCGTGTGGGAGAAGCCCACTCCCCTCCGGGGGCCACACCCCCGAACGGGAGCTTCCGGCTCCTCCTCCTCTTTCGCAGCAGCCTGCCCCGGTGGACGGATCCCTTGCGGCCATCGTCCAGCAGCTGCAGACCTTGACCTCAGCGGTCCGACAGCTTCAGCATCATCAGCGGTCCTTGGCCACTCAGCCTCAGCCGGGGACTCCCGCGGCCTGAGCCGCGGGGCAGCATGGGAGCCTGCGTTCAATCCAAGGCAGGCCATCCCATCCGCGGGCTATCTCCAACCCTCGGGGGAGCCACCAAGCTCCCGCGAAGAGAAACTTTTCCGGTTCGGAGGATCACGAGAGTCGATCCCTGGTCGATGGGGCCGAAACGGTGCATCGCAGCAAGCGACGCCGAGGCCAGACCTCGCGCCGAGACCGATCGGCGCCCCCTTCACCTGCAGTCTCGGTGGAAGACTCCACCGATGAGGCCATCAGGCGCCAGGCCGAGAGGCGCCTAGAAGAGCATGAGCGCAAGTTGGCGGAGTTCGCCCGACGGTTCGCCGACCTGCAGAACTCGTCGGCTGGCCCGGCGGGCTACGACTCCCGCCCCCCTTTCTCTGAAGAAATCCAGGCGGAACCGATCCCGAAACGGTTCCGCATGCCGCAGGTGGACCCCTACGACGGGACCACCGACCCCCTGGACCATTTGGAGAGCTATAAAGCTCTCATGAGGGTCCAGGGCGCCACCGACGCCCTCCTGTGCATCGCCTTCCCAGCGACCCTTCGGAAGGCCGCTCGAGTCTGGTTCACCCGTCTCGAGCCCGGATCCATTTGCTCCTTCCAGCAGTTGGAAGGAAAGTTCGTGGCGCACTTCGATGCCTGTCGAAAGGTGCCAAGAGAAGTGGACAGCCTCTTCTCCATCCGCCAGCAGGACCAGGAGCTGCTCCGGGACTACATCACCCGGTTCAAGACCGCGGCACTGGAGATCTACAGCTTGGACTAGCCCGTCGCCATGCTGGCCTTAAAGCGCGGACTCAAGACGTCCCGCCTAACTTATTCCCTGGACAAGAAGCCGCCCAGGACGTATTCTGAGCTCCTCCTCCGCGCCCACAAGTATATCCGGGCGGAGGAGGCCGACCGCACCCGTCGAGAGCTGGACGGGAAGACTCCAAAGAAGCCGCTCCCGAGGGACATCCCGGGAGCTCGGAGGCCCGGGCCATCTGCCGAGCTCCGTCCAAATCCAAAGTCGAGAGGCGAAGCCACTCCAGAGCGGAGGTACACCCCTCTCCTCGCACCTCGAACGAAGATCCTCATGGAAATCGAGGGCGAGCGCTACCTCCGCCGACCTCCTCCTCAGAACCCGAGAGACGCCCGAGACAAATCGAAGTACTGCCAGTTCCATCGCGAACACGGGCACGACACGGAGGAGTGCCGCCATCTGAAGCGGGAAATTGAGGAGCTGATCAGCAGGGGTTACCTCAGGAAGTTCGTCAAGAACGAGGCCCCCTTTGAAGGGCAGCCGCTCGCGGCCCTACCGCCTGTCCCGGCGATTGACAACCGCCCGACGGAGAAGCCCGTGGGCATGATCTCGCGCGGGCCCGGCCGAGCAATGAAGAGAGCCCGGGAAGTTCCGGAGAATGTAATCCCTCCCGAGGGAGGGGAAATTAATGACAATGTAAACAACGATGCCGTGGTGGTCGAGATGACCATCGCGAAGCATCCTGTACATCGAATCATGGTGGATAGTGGAAGCTCGGCCGACGTACTTTTTTACGATGCTTTCTCTCGAATGAACTTATCTCCTGATCGGCTGAAACCAGTACACATCCCGCTGGTGGGTTTTACAGGAGACTCCGTGGGGGTCGAAGGGGAGATCACTCTCCCGGTCACCGCCGGATCCCCGCCCCGGCAGGCGACCGTCATGATAACATTCACTGTCGTCAAGCTCCCTTCGCCTTACAACGCCATTCTCGGGCGTCCCGGGCTCAACCAACTAGATGCCACCATCTCCACGAGGAGGCTGTCGGTGCAGTTCCCCACGCCTTCCGGGCCCGGGGAAATGAAGGGGACAATCCAACCGGTTCCGCTCTGCCTCCAGACGGTCCCAGGCACCAGGAGTGCGGAGCTCGCCCACGATATTGAAGATCTCGACTGAGGGAGAAGGAACCCAGGGGAGGGCCCGTGGAGCGCCTGCTAACTTTCCCCCTCGGTTCGGACCCCATGAAGACGGTGCAAGTCGGGGCCCAGCTCCCCGAGGAAGAGCGAACCCGCCTGCTGGAGTTTCTCCGTGCCAACGCTGACGTGTTCGCCTGGTCGGCGGCCGACATGCCGGGCATCCCGCCCGAGATCATCATGCATAGCCTGAACGTGGACCCGGGTCGCCGCCCGGTCCGCCAGAAGAAGAGAAGCTTCGCCATGGAGAGACAGAAGGCGATCAACGAGGAGGTAGAAAAGCTCCTCGCCGCCGGTTTTGTCCGAGAAGTCCAATACCCCAGCTGGTTAGCAAACGTGGTCATGGTAAAGAAGAGTAGTGGTAAGTGGAGGATCTGCGTGGACTACACCGACCTCAACCGAGCTTGCCCGAAGGACAGCTTCCCTCTGCCGAAGATCGACCAGCTGGTCGACACCACCTCGGGGCATCGTCTCCTGTCATTCATGGACGCCTTCTCCGGATACAACCAGATCCGGATGAACCCAGAGGACGAAGAGCGCACTGCCTTCATAACTGACCGCGGGACTTTCTGCTACAGGATGATGCCCTTCGGCCTCAAGAACGCGGGGGCGACGTACCAACGTCTGGTCAATAAAGTCTTCAGAGACCAGATAGGCCGCAACATGCAGGTGTATGTGGACGACATGCTGGTAATGAGCAAGCTCGATTCGGACCACGTGGCCGACCTGACGGAGGCGTTCGGCAACCTCCGGCGCCATCAGATGAAACTCAACCCGGCGAAGTGCGCCTTCGGCGTCTCCGCCGGGAAGTTCCTGGGGTTTATGGTGACCCAAAGAGGAATCGAGGCCAACCCGGAGAAGGTCCAGGCCATCCTAGACATGGAGCAGCCCGCCTCCAAGAAGCAGGTGCAACAACTAACCGGCCGAGTTGCGGCCCTTAGCCGTTTTATTTCCAGGTCGGCGGACCGCTGCCGTCCCTTCTTCAAGGTGCTGAGGAAGATGAATGGCTTTGCTTGGACCGAGGAGTGCCAGCAGGCCTTCGAGGAGCTGAAGAAGACGCTCGCGTCCCCACCTTTGCTGTCCAGGCCCGAGGAGGGAGAGGAGCTAACCCTCTACTTGGCGGTTACCCCGGAGGCCGTCAGCTCTGTCTTGGTCCGAACCGACGACCACGGGCTCCAGCGGCCGGTGTACTATACCAGTAAACTCCTCCGAGACGCGGAGCTCAGGTATTCCCGGCCCGAGAAACTTGTTTTTGCGCTAATAGTGTCTGCCCAGCGTCTCAGGCCCTATTTCCAAGCGCACCCCATCGCCGTCTTGACGGACCAACCGCTGAAAGCGGTGCTCAGCCGACCCGATACCTCGGGACGATTGGCCAAGTGGGCACTGAAACTCAGCGAGTTCGACATTACATACCGACCGAGGTCGGCCATGAAGGCGCAGGTGCTGGCCGATTTCTTGGTCGAGTGTGCAGGCTTGGGCAAGGAGCCCGAGGAGGGCCCCCCGGCCCGGCCGATGGACGTTGGCACCGACGAGCCCGGAGAGGACGTCTGGATCCTCCATGTGGACGGGGCCTCAAACTCCGGCGGAAGCGGAGCTGGGCTCATCCTTGCCAACGGCGAAGGGGTCGTCGCCGAGTGCGCACTCCGCTTCCAGTTCCCCGCGACAAACAACCAGGCGGAGTACGAGGTACTTCTTGCCGGACTGAGAGTCTCCCGCGAGCTGGGCGTGACCAACCTCAGAGCTTTTACTGACTCCCAGCTCGTGGCGGGACAGGTGTCCGGGGAGTACGTCGCGCACGACCCCCAGATGGCGAAGTACTTGGAACTCGTCAAAGCGGGTGCGTCCAAGTTCCGGCGCTTCAACATCTTCCATATCCCCCGCGGGGAGAACGCCCGCGCGGATGCCCTCTCTCGGCTGGCAACCCTGCCGGACACGATGCTGGGACGCGCTCATGTGGAGCGACTTGAGGTCCCAAGCCTCGAAGCACCGGTGGAGGTCCATCAGGTCAGCCAGGAGCCCGGCTGGATGGATAAGTACGCTGCGTACATCACCAGCGGCACCCTACCGGAGGATCGAGAGGCGGCTCGCCTTATCAGGAAGAAGGCCGTGCGGTTCGTCCTGATGGATGGGCAGTTATATCGAAGATCCTACTCTTATCCTCTCCTCAAGTGCATCGGACCCACAGAAGTCAAGCTTGTGCTCCAGGAGATTCACGAAGGCATCTGCGGGAACCACGTGGGGGGCAGGGCATTGGCATACAAGGCCCTTCGGCAAGGCTACTTCTGGGAGACAATGAAGGAAGACGCCGCCGACTTCGTGAAGAAGTGCGACCGGTGCCAGCGCCACGCCACGGTGCAGCGGCAACCCTCCAACCCGATCTCTCAGCTCTCAGCTCCCTGGCCGTTCGCCCAGTGGGGGATGGACCTCCTGGGCCCGTTCCCGCCGGCGTCCGGTCAGCGGAAGTTCTTGATAGTGGCTATCGACTACTTCACGAAGTGGGTCGAGGCCGAGCCCTTGGCGAGAATCACCGAAGCAAACGTCGCCAAGTTCTTCTGGAAGTCCATCGTCTGTCGCTTCGGCCTCCCCCACACCGTGGTCACCGACAACGGACGCCAGTTCGACTGTCGGGAGTTCGAGGACTTCTGCAGCGACCTCGGCATCAAGCATCGCTTCACCTCGGTGGCGCACCCTCAGACCAACGGGGAAGCCGAAGTCACGAACAGGACCATTCTCCAGGGCCTCCGCACGCGGCTGGACCAGGCCAAGGGCAGGTGGGCTGATGAACTTCCCAGCGTCCTTTGGGCATATCACACCACCCCGAGGACGGCTACCGACGAGACTCCATTCAACCTCGTCTTCGGAGCCGAGGCAGTCATCCCGATCGAGCTCAGCCTACCCACGCTGCGCGTGGAGCAATACGACGAGACAGAAAACCCGGCCAGGATGATGCTCAACCTAGACCTACTCGAGGAAACGAGGGACAAGGCCCGAATCCGAATGGCGGCATACCGGCAACGAGTAGCCAGATATTACAACTCCCGAGTGCGGCCGAAGGTTTTTCGTCCCGGGGACCTGGTCCTCCGACGCGCAGAAGCCTCCCAGCCACGGGAATGCGGCAAGCTTTCACCCAACTGGGAAGGCCCATATCGGGTGGCGGAAGCCCTCCCTCATGGAGCATATTACTTAGAAGAATCGGGAGGTGCCAAGTTCTCCAGGACTTGGAACTCCTCGAACCTGAGAATGTACTACCAGTGATGTAAGGCTCCCAGTTTCTATAACAAAGCTTCCCCAGTTCGCACACTCCCTCCAAAAATTTCGACAAGAAGGCCTGAGGCATCGAGCTCAGTCCGGAAGATCCTGGGTTTCGGCCTGGAAGGTGGCGCCGAACCCGTTCGCCCACGCAAGCCCGGAGCACAGCTCAGCAAGCCGTGCAAGGTTTGAGAAAGCCTGCGGCATGGAGCTCAGTCCGGAAGATCCTGGGCTTCGGCCTGGAAGGTGGCGCCGAACCCAGTTCGTCCACACAAGCCCGGAGCACAGCTCAGCAAGCCGCGCAAGGTTTGAGAAAGCCTGCGGCATGGAGCTCAGTCCGGAAGATCCTGGGCTTCGTCCTGGAAGGTGGCGCCGAACCCAGTTCGCCCACGCGAGCCCGGAGCACAGCTCAGCAAGCCGCGCAAGGTTTGAGAAAGCCTGCGGCATTGGGCTCAGTCCGGAAGATCCTGGGCTTCGGCCTGGAAGGTGGCGCCGAACCCAGTTTGCCCACGCGAGCCCGGAACACAGCTCAGTGAGCCGCGCAAGGCTTGAGAAAGCCTGCGGCACCAAGCTTATTCCGGAAATCCCGAGTTTCGGTCTGGAAGACGGTGCAGAAACCGTGCTGTTCGCCCAAGCATGAAGGCAACTCAAAATCGGACCTGCTCAAGGTTTGCCTCGCTGCAACGTGGCTCAGCGGGCCCCATCCTTCGATTTGAGCGATGGAATGACCAAGCCTGCAGTTACTTCAGGTGTTCCAGACCGACATCTCAGAAAGAAAAGAAGAGAAGAGTATAACGAAACTACGAACAAGGTTTCGATAAAACTTGAATCTTCATTAATATAAGTAGTCGTTACAAACCTGGGAGCCCCGACAGGCCGGGACCCCCCAAAAGAACAAAAACTACAAAGATGAAATAAAAGGATGGCGCCGGGTCACTGGGGCGCGGGTTCGGAGCCATCTGCCGGAGGCGCGGGCGCTGCTTCCTCAGCTTCTGCAGTAGCCGGCTCCTGGGGCTGTTTCGGGGCCGCGGCATCACTGGTCGACGGCGCCGCAGGTATCGCTCTGGCCGCGCCGGGAACCCTGCTCTCGCCCCCTGGCTTCCGGCCGCCGACGACGATCCCGCTCAGGTCCAGGTGGGGGAAGAAGGCCCCCACCTTCTCCCGGCACATCCGGAACCCCTTCAGGAAGGAGTCCACGGCGGCCTCCCGGACCTCCGCCGTGAACTCGTCGGAGGCTCGGAACTTGGGGATGGCTTCTTGCGCTTCCCGTTTGGCCGCCTCTAGGAGCCCGTTGACGTAGGCGCTCCGCTCCTTCGCTGCGGCCACCTCTCGTCGGGCCTCCTCCAGCTGGCGCTCTACCCAGTTGGAGTGGGCCTGCAGGCGGGCCTTCTCCGCCGCCTCCTCGGTTCGGTTATGGTTGGAGGCCCGCTCCTCCGACAATGAGGCCTCTAATTCCTTGTTTCGCTCCTCGGAACGCGTCAGGTCGGACTGGAGGGCTTGCTTCTCGGCTCGCAGCTCGGCCCCCTTCTCCATCAGGTCCTTCACGTCGGCCGCGAGCTTGCCGAGTTTCAGTTCTCGATCGGAGTCCCTCTTGGCGTTCCTGCGAGGTAATTCCTCAGTAAGAGGACATCGTTCCCGATCTGCAATACAAAGGCAACACCTGTCAGAGCAGAGGCAGAAAAGCCTCGAGGTTGAAAAGGAGAAGGAAGAGGAAGCCCACACTTACCGTGAAAAGCTGAGGAAGGATGCCGAGCAGGGCGTCCGCATAGTCTCGGCCGCCCCGAGCTCGGCGGTCCCGGGCGGTGGAGGCGTACTCCATCATCTTCTCCGCCAGTCCCCTATCGAGGATGACCGAGTCCCGGTGGGAGATCACCGGTGCCGGACCTTTCGGGCCGGCCCTTGCGGCAGCTGCCCCCTCGGCCGGAACCGCAACTGACGGGTCGGCGGTCGCCACAGACGGCGCTGTCGGGCTGGCGGCGATGACGGGCCCGGAGACAGGCGGAGCGGCGGGCGCTGGAGCTCTCTCTGCGGCGCCGCCAGGTCGCGTGGCTGAAGCACCAGGAACCCCGCCCTGAGGAGGCCTGGGCGGGGAAACGGCAGCAGCTGGGTCGGGCACGGTCGCCGCCACGACCTCCCGGCTCGTCTCTGTACGAGCCCTCTTCGCTGCGGGCTCATCCACCTCAACGACGTCCCGCTGGGCCGCCCCCTCCAGGAGGTTCTCCAGAGAAAACTTCATCCCTGCAAAATGAAAAAGACAGAAGGTCAGACAGCTCGATCTTAAAGAAAGAGGGGGGGCAGAAATCAATGCGGGGGCCAAGTCTCACCGGTCTCACGGATGGGACTGATGCCGGCCTCATAAAGGTTCTGCTCAGAGAGCAAAACCTCGAGCGCCGGGACCACGTCACTCAGGAGCAGGGCGTAGGACTCCTGGTCCGCAGACTCCACCCGGGAATTCCGGTTCGGCGATCGGTCCGGTTCGCTCCAAGCCCAATCGACGTCGTCGACCGAGGCGAAGAAAAACCGGCTCTTCCATCCCTTGACCGAGGAAGGGAGGTCGAACCGGAGACACCTAGGCCGGGGCGAAATGTACCACCAGCCGTCATCGGTGGAGCACTTCTTCAGGGTGAACAGGGCCCTGAAGAGAGAAAAATGGGCGACAAACCCGTGAAAGTGGCAGAAGACAATGAAGGAAAAAATGACCCGGATGGCATTAGGAGCCAGCTGGGCCGGGACGAGCCGGAAGTGGCTGAGGAAGGAGAGAAAGAAAGGATGCAGGGGAAAACGAAGACCCCCGAGGAGGAAGTCTTCGTAGAAAGCAATGCGGCCGGGGCCACTCATGGTGACACGCTCCCCGGACCGCGGAGCAAAGAGACGGATAGACCCCGGGATGCCATAGGCATCCCGGAGCAGAGAAAGGTCGCCTTCGGTCATGGTAGAAGCATGACCGGAGGGACCGACGGGAAGAGATGATGGAGCAGGAAGAGAAGGCAAGGCAGGAAGAGAGCGGAGGGGCACGGCAGGCGCAACCGGAGGGGACCAGATTCCCCTGGGGATGCCAATAGTGACACCCCCAGGTTGCAAACGCCGGCGGACCTCCTCTGGAATTACCTCCTCATCCGAGGAGGAAAAAGACGGAGTCCTCGGCCGGGATGGACCGGCCTCGTCCGGATTGGAAGAGACATGGCGACGGCGCGCCATGGAAAAAAAAGGACAAGGGAATCGGACAGAGAATGCGAAAGAAGGAGGGGGGCCGAAGAAGGAGAAGGAGGCACTCACCGAAAATGCACAGACGAGCGCGAGCAGCAGAAGTTGTTAGCCTGCAGCAAACCGCCCACGAAGCAAGGGAAAAGGCCTCGTTCTGGAAAGTCCCCTCCCTTTCAAACTCAGCCGACAGCAGCCGTACCCATCATTCCGCCTCCGACCACTGGATGGTCGCCACGTGGGCGCACGCCCGACACCGACACCTCGTTAGCAGAGTAACGGCCTCTGCCTCGAGGCGACGCATTTACTACGAGCAAGTGGACGACGCGTGGCGGCTCCCCATAGGTCTTCAGCCGCATCGAGCCACGACGAGCAAGGATCGTGGCAATTATGATGCAAGATCTTCGCCTCCCCACGTCATGTCCGTAATTAATCCCGACGTTCCGTTCTACGACGTCCCGACGGAACGGCGGGCTGGGGGGCAACTGTTACAACCATGACAGTGACGTGGACAGGCTCGGGTATCGCCGAATGAGAGCAAGCCACGTGTAAGTTTCCCCGCCGGATTTTGCACCACGTCCATAAAGCTAGGAGCGGCAAAAACCGCACCACCTTACGACTGTCTGAAGCAAACCGTACTCGCCGAGGTCAAGCTCAGCCCGGAGTTCCTCTACCACCTCATTGGCGCCCGGGCCCGGAGGGTTTCCGCCCAAGTGAGGTCGGCCGAAGTCGGGCGACCCCCTGCCGCCTCGCCAGGTGTCCGCCCAGGAGGGGTCCACCTGAGCCGAGGTCGGCCGATCCTTCGCCTTCCGCCAGGTGGCCACCCGGAGACGGGACCACCTCGGCCGAAGCCAGGCGACCCTCTGCCGCCTCGCCAGGTGTCCACCCAGGAGGGGTCCACCTGAGCCGAGGTCGGCCGATCCTTCGCCTTTCGCCAGGTGGCCACCCGGAGACGGGACCACCTCGGCCGAAGCCAGGCGACCCTCTGCCGCCTCGCCAGGTGTCCGCCCAGGAGGGGTCCACCTGAGCCGAGGTCGGCCGATCCTTCGCCTTTCGCCAGGTGGCCACCCGGAGACGGGACCACCTCGGCCGAAGCCAGGCGACCCTCTGCCGCCTCGCCAGGTGTCCGCCCAGGAGGGGTCCACCTGAGCCGAGGTCGGCCGATCCTTCGCCTTTCGCCAGGTGGC
Organism: Areca catechu; assembly: GCA_021397845.1. Classification (NCBI taxonomy): domain Eukaryota; kingdom Viridiplantae; phylum Streptophyta; class Magnoliopsida; order Arecales; family Arecaceae; genus Areca; species Areca catechu. The sequence goes on along the minus strand of CM038053.1, from coordinate 136,731,012 downwards.
CACCCGGAGACGGGACCACCTCGGCCGAAGCCAGGCGACCCTCTGCCGCCTCGCCAGGTGTCCACCCAGGAGGGGTCCACCTGAGCCGAGGTCGGCCGATCCTTCGCCTTTCGCCAGGTGGCCACCCGGAGACGGGACCACCTCGGCCGAAGCCAGGCGACCCTCTGCCGCCTCGCCAGGTGTCCGCCCAGGAGGGGTCCACCTGAGCCGAGGTCGGCCGATCCTTTGCCCCTCGCCAGTTGGCCCCCGGAGACGGGTCCAACTCAGCCGAGGTCAGACCGCTCGTACGGAGAAGCCCCCGGGGAGAGAGACGGGTCCCGAGACCACCCCTCGGGCCGTACAGACCCCAGACGGCGTCCCGTACGGAGGGCGGCGGCACGCGGAACGTTACTTGCATCGGCCCGGCAGGTCCCGCAGCCGAGAGACCCGATCCTGACAGAACAGGCCCCATAAACGGATGGCGCCCACGCTCGGGGAAGGGAGCGCTCTCACAGAGCCCGAGGCCTGACGACCGGCCGCTCTGCCAGCGCCGCCCTCCCCCTTTCTCTCTCCTGTCTTTGCCTTTTCCCTGCTGGGCCCGGCGGACGAGGTCGGAAAGCCGCCTGGCCTCCTTCACTAGAAAGGGAAAAGGAAGGAGAACAGGGGAGGGGAGTCTCCGAGGAAGAAAAGGACAAGCGCACGATGGAGGGAAATAAAGAGGGAAGAATCTGGGGACTGCGAGGTAAGCAAAAAAAAACTAGCCTGGGGACAAGGGAGGAGCACCGGCACAAGGCCTTGCGTCGAAAGAGAAACCAGGGACCCCGAGAGGGGAACACTGGGCGCGAGTTCGGCAAGCAAGCCCAGCCGAAATTCCAGTCTCCAGAGCGCTTCCTTCACCAATTAACTCTCTAAATCTGGGACCCTTTCGAGGGCCCGGAGGGGAGAGTCTGTTCCTTCTCGTCGTCTACTGACTTGACCGTCGGAGCCCCCTCGCCGGGATCCCCGACCAGGGACTTCTAACTCCTCTGTTGCAGGTTCTCCGCAGGAAGGGAGGCTCCCTCGCCAGGCGGTCAGGAAGGATCGGCTGGTCCGAGGCATGGGCGCGGCGACGAGAGCGGCAACAAATACCAAGACTACCCTTCAGTAGAAAGTTGCCGTACAATTAAATCCTTCGATCAGCCTGCACCCAGAATATAATTATGGATATGGATATATGTCAATTCCAATATTACATTCGTTTCTAGCTCAATCTTATATTGATGATTCAATTATCTTGATATTAGAAATCATCTCTAATATCTTTACTTTGATCAAAAATTTCCTGAATCATCATCCGATTGATAACTAGTTGGATGCAATCTCCTCTTACTAAGAGTGATCGATTCCTTGTTGACCTACTCATTACCTTCATATCCAATTCACCATTCCCAGTATCAATCCTGTGCATGACTCGGTGTCATGATTAGAATTGAACCAAAGGATGGGTTCATGTACATAAGGTACTTATGGCAGTCTCAGGTCAAAGGATTTCTTGTACCACTCCCACTATGAGAACCTTCTATTGACATGTAGCTAAGACTCCATTATATGTTCTCAAGTTGGATCATATCAGTGAACTCATTCTCTAATGAACATCCACATCCTAGTATTAGTGTCATACACAAGTGACTGTGAGAGCAGTCACCCTCTCCTGTATACATGGGATGTGCTAGTCTTACCGGAAAAATCCTGATCCCCTACTTAGGGTTCCTTTGAGTAGGAATATTTTAGATTAAGGTTTTAAGACTTTAGGTCTCACTGGTATGATCTCATCATAACCCTAAAATCATAGCCCTAATCTATGGGGTTCATCATATAATATAAACACAGCGTATGATGAAAAATAATGCCTTTATTCGAATATTGTCAAATACAATGGTTTGGGAGATACAACATAGATTGGCTTGTAGGGCATATCCCTTTCAGTATGATCTAAGATTTTAAAAAGTTCAGGTGAAGAGATGAATTTTAAAGTTACTATTTTTTGCCTAGTCAGATGAGCCTACTCGCTTCCTGAACGAGCCAACTCAATTCCTGAAGATAGATTGGTCTATCTATTTTGTGTTCTATCCGAGCCGACTCATCCTTGTAGGAGTCGACTTGGATCTGAGAACAAAGAGAAGTTTTCTGGATGAGCCGACTTGACCAGAAAATCATGAAACAGTAAATTTAAAGTCATAGTTTTTGTGAAATTGTTTCACTTTATTTTGAAATTGTTTCAAAATTCAGGTTAATTGAAAAATGTTTTAATTGGCATGTTACTCTTAATTGAGAATTAAGTTGTATTTTTGAAAACCTTTAAGATTTAGGATGTGATTCTAATCTTAAGTCATGATTGACAAACCATGGGTTGATTGGGTTAGCTAAAATTGGGTTCTTAAATAGGTTAGACCTAGGTTTAGATGAATGGACTAAATAGAGAAATGACTAATCAAAAGCTGAATTAGGTCTCTCCTCTATAGATCTCTCTAATAGTTAGTTAGATCAGTCCATACATCTAAATGGACTTGATTCATAGCTTCGTGATGAGCCCGGGTCTTTAGGTTAGTTTGATTGAGTATGGTAAACCACTTAGTGTCTAAGATAAGTTTGACATTGGTGATCAAGGTTCTTTGGGGCTAACTCTTACCTGGCCCACTCATGATTGGTGTCTAAGGTAAGAGGCTTACCTGGCATAACCCATCCCTTGATCTTACTTACCTGGTTAATGTGGTGAATCAGATTTGGTTAGATTATCTATTGATTTGAGTTGACCCATGTCAACTAAGGTTAATTAGTCTGACTGGTTTAAGGTGCCCATGGACCCATTTGATCTTGAAACCCTCTAAGAGTTAAGTGAGAGTTTTCTTGATCAAGGTCCATGTCTTCTTTCAAATGTCACAAAATCTAAATCCTTTAAATTATTAGGTCCATAAAAAGACTAAGTTATGTGATAGTCTAAGTCTTAGTCTCCTATTAAGTTGGATTGGTAATGAGTCCATAAGTTGGGTGTTTATTGGCAGTTCCAAAGAATGGGTGGTCATCAGGCGAGTGGAATTGCCATTAAACATATGATGGCTCAGTGCGACCATCTTAACACGTGGTCAGGTGGGCTGGTCAAAGTCGGGCTTGATAATGGGTTAGTTAGAAGCATTGAATTTGATCATGCTAATGATTAGACCTAACTAGGACCTTCAATAGGAGGCCTAAAGGCAGATTGTGAGGACCCTTGGAGAAAAATGAATACTAGGAATTACTTAAAGAAGTAATTGATATTGTACCTACCTTTAGATGCATGTGGGTTGGCTGGTCAAAGTCGGGCTTATGTGTAGTCTATTGGATTCTAGTACCTGCTAAAGGATAAATATTATTCTTTGGATTAGAGTGTAGAGGCTGCTAGTCTGAATAAAATAGTGGGAGAATTTTATAAACTAAAATCCATGTCTTTAGGATGTTTAAAATAATTCATATACTAATAGGTCTTGTTCTCATTTTTCAGATAATGTTGACCACTTTGTCACTCCGATCATTATTGGATAATGACAAACTCTCTGGACCCAACTTTGATAGCTGGTATCGAAAACTCAGGATAGTCCTGGTGCACGAGCGGATCCTTTATGTGATAACGGATCTGGCACCTGAAATCCCAGCCCCTATTGCTTGTGGCACTATCAGAGACACTTACTAGAAGTGGATCTCTGACCACACCATGGTGCATTGTATTATATTGGTTGTAATGAATGACGAGTTCAGTCATAAATTTGAGGAGACCCAGCCAGAAGAAATGCTTCAAAGATTGAAGGAGTCTTTTGGCACTCCGTATGACATGGAGAGATATTGGATCTCTTCCATTATCTACAACATGCATATGCATGATGGAGCTTTGGTAACTGATCATATAATGTACATGATCGAGTTATTTGAGTATTTGATCAAACTCGGATGTCCTTTGCACGAGCAGCTCGATAATGATACGATATTGAATTCTCTACCCCCTTCCTACTAGGTCTTTCTTGACAATTTCAGAATAAATAGGCATGCAGTAAACTATCGTGAGATGTTAGGATTACTGTAGACTTATGAGAGAGACCACAACCTTTATAAGGGATTGGTAAATTTGGTAGGAGGTTCTGGATCAGGGCATCGTACCTTTAGAAAAGGGAAAAAGAAAAAGAATAAGAAAAATAAGAAGGTACAAAGTGTTGGACATAGTTAGACTAGGAGGATGAAGGCTGACAAGAGTCAGGCAGAGTGCTTCTTTTGCAAGAAGCGGGATCACTGGAAGCGGAACTGTTCTGCTTACCTTGCTACCCTAGATCCGAATAGGCAAAGGAAGGGAAAGCAGCAAGCTGTTGCTGGTTAAGGTATTTATATGATAAGTCTTGTAATTTCTCTATTTGTGATACCACTAGCTGGGTATTGGATACCAAAAGTTCTTACCATATTTGCAATTCATTGTAGGGACTTCAAGTTAATAGGAGATTCGAAAGCAATGAAAGGTTTTTGAACGTTGGAAATGGAAGTCAAGCTCCAGTTCTGGCGTTGAGAACTATTTCTTTATATTTCGAGTTTTGTACTATCACTCTTAATGATTATCATTTTTCTCCTTCCTTTTTAGTGAATATCATTTCTGTAGGCCTGTTGGTCAAAGATAGTTATGAATTATCTATAAAGAATGATATTTTCAAAATCACATTGAACGGTTCAAATGTGATGATTGGACAAGTGAAGAATGGCATATACATACTGTCACAGCCTGTCACTATATTGTACACTGCTAATAAACGCCTTAGGTTAGACAAAGTCAGTAATACTTATCTCTAGCACTGTAGGCTAGGTCATATAAACAAGAACAGGATAAATAGGTTGGTGGGAGAAGGTCTCCTAGATATCACTGAGAGTGATCTTTACTGACTTGTGAATTTTGTCTGCTTGGAAAATTGATCAAGTCACCTTTTACTGGAAAAGGTGAAAGAGCCAGTCATATTCTAAGTCTAGTACATACTAACGTATGTGGACCTATGAATATCAGTGCAAGAGAAGGGTATAATTATTTCATTATGTTTACAGACGATCTTTCAAGATACAATTATGTTTACCTGATGAGACATAAATCTGACTCATTTGAAATGTTCAAACATTATCGTAATGAAGCTGAAAAATAAACTAGGAAGTTCATAAAACACTTCGATCAGATCGAGGTGGTATCTTTCTAGCAAGTTTCTGACTTATCTTGAGAGGAATGAGATTCTCTCTCAATGGACTCCTCCAGGGACACCTCAATTAAATGGTGTGTTTGAAAGGAGGAATTGAACTCTATTGGACACGGTTCGATCCATGATGAGTTTGGCAAGTCTGCCTTAATTCTTTTTGGGGATATTGGTCTGGGCTTCAGAATCAGACAGAGGCTCCTCAATCCTCTGTGGATCTCTGATTAGGGTTTTAATTTATTGGATTCTGTAGTAAGGCTTCAAGCCTGAGCATTTTAATTTTGAGTCATATATTTAGTTCCAATTTTTGTTTTAGCCTTGTACCTTGGCCAATTTGGTCAAGCTAGGTCAATGGGTCCTATATTTAGCTGTATTGGTTGAAGCCTAAGTCTACTTGATGATTGAGCTCAAGCTGGAGTGGACATTTGAGTCAAGCCCAGTTGATGGATCAAGCCATCTTCCCCATGCCAAGTTGGATCACCATTTCAATGCCTGGAGTGCCACTTCATCAATGCTATGTGCCATGAGGAGGCGCCACCTTACCAAGACACTTGGATGGCCAAGAGAGAATGGAGGGATTCAAAATCAATGCTTATTGGATGCCCATGCTCCAAGCCAATAAATTTCCCATCCCACTCCCCACATCAAGCTCTTTTCCAAAGAAGCTTGGTCGGCCAAGGAAGGTTGAATTATCCCATGATTTTTTTGAAGACATGTTCCTTTCTTTAAGACCTCACATCAAGCCTTCTTCCTAAAGAGTCATGGTCAGCCATGAAAGAAAAATAAAGTCAATTGGGTGCCACCTTGAATGAAGAAGACAACATCCCCCAAATCAAGCTCCTCCACCAAAGCAAGTGGTGGGGACACCAAAGCCAGAAAGAAGCACCCATGACACCTTATCTCTATTATTAAGTTGTAATTGGTCCAATTGGATCTCAATTGGGTCTAAATTATTGTTTGGGTATAGTAATTAGTGTTTGGGTCCATTTTGGGTTTAATGGGACCTGAGTTATTTTTGTATGGAGTTGACTGAGTCTACATCACATGAAGGAAGCAAAGAGGGGACTACATCTACATTTATTTGGTTGGAAGCTCCATGCAAATTCTTCCTCCAAGAAAACGTTTCACACCAAACAAGGAGTTTAAAAATCGGTGGAAGGAGCTTTGAAGATAGCAATTAAGGAACTTTAAAAGGTGGAGGGAGTTTCTTGAAGAAAGCTTTTTGAAGGCATTTAAGAAAATTAAATGACACAAGTTTTGAAGGTATTTAAGAGAATTAAATGGCACAAGTTTGGAAGATATTTAAGAGAATTAAATGGCACAAGTTTTGAAGGTATTTAAAAGAGTTGGTTAAAGTCTTTTTACTTTTCAAAAAATTCTTTTCCCTTCCCATGAATTCTCTCTTGGAGGTGTTTTTGGTGGGCTCCACTCCCACTTAAATGCAGCAATTTAACTTCAATTGGCCAAGAAAAGAAAAGGGTGGAAGATCAAGTCAAGATAACTATCTTTATGAAGCATTGGCACCTATTCCAAAACCTTAATTATAATTCCCTCTTCTTTTATTTTTGTTGCCGATCTCGCCGCCGCACCTGTGGCTTCGGAGCCGCCGATTTCACAAGACCGTCTCGCCCTGGGGTCTCCTAGCTCTTGATCCTGCAAGACAAGGTCAGAAACCCTGGCCGAGGGTCCCGGCGAGGGAGCTCCGATGGTCAAGTTAGTAAACGGCGAGAGGGAACAGAATCTCTGAGACGGGCCCCCGAAGGAGTCCCAGACTTAAAGATCGTGCTAGCAAGAACGATCTCAGGAAGGACAGAAATCTGGCCGGGTCCCTCCACCGAGCTCGCGCCGAAGGTCCCCTCTCGGGATCTTGGATCCTACTATTGGAACGGAATCTCCTCTCCCAGCCTTTGTTTCTTGCTTACCTTGTCGTCTACTCTCCCCTTCCTTTTAACTCCTCATGTCACCTTTTTCGTTCCGCCCTTGGGAGGCTCCTTCGTCGCTTTCACCTCCTTCCCTCCATCTCTTTCCCCTTTCCCCTTCTGTATCAAAGTACCAGGCAGCTTCCCTGCCTTGCTTGCCGAGCCTAGCGAGGAAAGAGTAAAGGGAGGGCGCCGGTCAGACCGCCCACCAGACCTTGGGCCGAGCGTGAGTGCTCTTCTTCCCAGGCACCGACGATGCTCGTTATCGGGTCTTGTTTTATCAGGACTTCGCCTCTCGATTGCGGAACCTGTCGGGCCGATGTAAGCGGTGTTTCGCATGTCGCTGCCGACCGTACGGGCGTAACTCTTGGGATGCGGTGCGCATGGCTCGAGGGGCAATCTTGGAGCTCGTGCTCCCGCTCCTTGGAAGCTTCTCCGCACAGGTCGGCCTGCCTCGGCCGAGGTGGACCCTCCTGGGTGGACACCTGGCGGAGCGGTAGAGGGGCGCTCGACTTCGGCCGAGGTGGTCCCGTCTTCGGGCGCCACCTGGCGAAGGAGTGAGGGGGCCCGGCTCGACCTCGGTCGAGGTGGGACCGTCTCAAGGTGCCACCTGGTGAGGGAGCACGGGGGCCGCCGGCTTCGATCGAGGTGGACCCCTCCTGGGTGGACACCTGGCGGAGCGGTAGAGGGGCGCTCGACTTCGGCCGAGGTGGTCCCGTCTCCGGGTGCCACCTGGCGAAGGAGCGAGGGGTTCGGCTCGACCTCGGCCGAGGTGGGACCGTCTCAGGGCGCCACCTAGCGAGGGAGCACGGGGCCGCCGGCTTTGGCCGAGGTGGACCCCTCCTGGGTGGACACCTGGCGGAGCGGCAGAGGGGCGCTCGACTTCGGCCGAGGTGGTCCCGTCTCCGGGTGCCACCTGGCGAAGGAGCGAGGGGGCCCGGCTCGACCTCGGCCAAGGTGGGACTGTCTCAGGGCACCACTTAGCGAGGGAGCAGGGGGTCGCCGGCTTCGGCCGAGGTGGACCCCTCCTGGGTGGACACCTGGCGGAGCGGCAGAGGGCCACTCGACTTCGGTCGAGGTGGTCCCGTCTCCGGGCGCCACCTGGCGAAGGAGTGAGGGGGCCCAGCTCGACCTCGACCGAGGTGGGACCGTCTCAGGGCGCCACCTGGTGAGGGAGTAGGGGGCCGCCTGCTTCGGTCGAGGTGGACCCCTCTTGGGTGTACACCTGGCGGAGCGGCAGAGGGGCGCTCGACTTCGGCCGAGGTGGTCCCGTCTCTAGGCGCCACCTGGCGAAGAAGCGAGGGGGCCCGGCTCAACCTCGGTCGAGGTGGGACCGTCTTAGGGCGCCACCTGGCGAGGGAGCAGGGGGCCGCCGGCTTCGGCCGAGGTGGACCCCGCCTGGGTGGACACCTGGCGGAGTGGCAGAGGGGCGCTCGACTTTGGCCGAGGTGGTCCCGTCTCCCGGCGCCACCTGGCGAAGGAGCGAGGGGGCCCGGCTCGACCTCGGCCGAGGTGGGACCGTCTCAGGGCCACCTGGCGAGGGAGCAGGGGGCCGCCGGCTTCGGCCGAGGTGGACCCCTCCTGGGTGGACACCTGGCGGAGCGGTAGAGGGGCGCTCAACTTCGGCCGAGGTGGTCCCGTCTCCGGGCGCCACCTGGCGAAGGAGCGAGGGGGCCCGGCTCGAGCTCGGCCGAGGTGGGACCGTCTCAGGGCGCCACCTGGCGAGGGAGCTGGGGGGGCCGCTGGCTTCGGCTGAGGTGGACCCCTCCTGGGTGGACACCTGGCGGAGCGGTAGAGGGGCGCTCGACTTCAGCCGAGGTGGTCCCGTCTCCGGGCGCCACCTGGCGAAGGAGCGAGGGGGCCCGGCTCGACCTTGGCCGAGGTGGGACCGTCTCAGGGCGCCACCTGGCGATGGAGTAGGGGGCCGCCGGCTTCGGTCGAGGTGTACCCTTCCTGGGTGGACACCTAGCGGAGCGGCAAGAAGGCCTGGACTGACCTCGACTTCAACCGAGGCGGAGCCACATCTGACTTTGCCGAAAAAACTCCACGTGGCTCGAATCATTCCCAGTGAAATCTGAGATATGCCATGTCATCGTAACGGCCATAACAGTTGACCCCATCCCCCCGTTCCGTTGAGGCGTCATGGCTCAAAACGTGGGGATTTAATGCGGAGATGACGTGGGAGAGGCGAAGATCTCGCGCCATGATTGCCACGATCCTCGTCGCCATTCCTCGTTGCGCCCAAAGCCCTATAAGAGGATGCCACGTGTCGTCACTTCGGCCGTAATTAATGCGTCGCTTCGAAACAGAGGCTGTTTCCCTGCAACCAAGGCATCGGTGTCGGGCGTGCGTCCACGCGGCATCCATCCAATGGTCCGGAACGGAATGACGGGTACGGTCGCTGCCGATCGAATTTGAAAAGGAGGGGACTTTTCGGAACGAGGCCCTTTCCCTTTCTCAAGCTCCGTCGACGGTTTGCAGCAGGTTATCTCCCACTCCCCCGGGTTGCCGCCTCTTTTGCACAGTGCATTTCGGTGAGTGCTTCCATTCCTTTCTTGCTCCGTCCCTTTTCTTTGGCGACTTTTCCTCACCACCTTCTTCTCCATGGCGCGCCGCCGCCATGTCTCGTCCAACTTGGACGAGGCCAGTCCGTCCCGGTCGAGGACTCCATCGTCTTCCTCCTCGAAAGCGGAGGTGATCCCGGAGGAGGTTCCCAGGCGGCTCCAGCCTGGGGCCATAACCATAGGTGTCCCTAGGGATCCCAGGTCTCCCCCAGTATTCTCTGCCCATCCTATCTCTTCTCTTCCTCCTTCGGCCCTTCCTTCTGTCAGTCCCTCCGGTCACGTTTCAACGATGACCGAAGGTGACCTTTCCTTGCTCCGGGAAGTCTATGGCATCCCGGGGTCGATCAATCTTTCTCTTCTGCGGCCTGGGGATCGCGTCACCTTGAGTGGCCCTGGCCGTATAGCCTTCTATGAGGACTTCCTCCTTGGGGGTCTTCGATTTCCTCTGCACCCCTTCTTTCTTTCCTTCCTCAGTCATTTCCGCCTCGTCCCGGCCTAGTTGGCTCCCAACGCCATCCGAGTCATCTTCTCCTTCATCGTTTTCTGCCACTTTCATGGGTTTGTTGCCCGTTTCTCCCTCTTCAGGGCTCTTTTTATCCTGAAGCGGTACTCCACCGATGATGGCTAGTGGTATATTTCGCCCCGGCCTAGGTGTCTCCGATTCGACCTCCCTTCCTCCATCAAGGGTTGGAAGAATCGGTTCTTTTTCACCTCGGTCGAGGACGTCGACTGGGCCTGGAGCGATCCGGATCGGTCCCCGAACCGGAACTCTCAAGTCGAGCCGGCTGACCAGGAGGCTTACTCCCTGCTATTGAGTGATGTGGTCCCTTCGATCGAGGTTCTGCTCTTGGAGTAGAACTTATTCGAGGCGGGGATCAGTCCCATCCGAGACCCGGGTGAGGCTCAGCTTTTTCTCCTATTCTGCACTTCCCCCCTTTCTTCCTTTGTTCCTTTAACTGGGTTGACCGACCTCCCTTCCTTTGCAGGTATGAAGTTCTCGATGGAAAACCTCTTGGAGGGTGCGGCTCAGAGGGACACTGCCGAGGGAGATGAGCCCGCGGCGAAAAGGGCTCGCACCGAGGCGAGCCAGGAGGCCGTGCCGACGCCCGCCCCCGATCCAGCAGCTGCTGCGCCCAGGCTACCTCGGGCCCGGGCCACCGACGCTCCTGTCGTCTGCCCTGAGTAGCCGCAGAAGAGGGAGGCCCATCGGTAGCGGTTCACTCCTGGGCAGGGCCCGTCACCACTGCAGCTCCGACGGTGCTGCCTGCGACTCCAGCTTCCTCGCCAGTGGCAGTCCCACCCGGGGCGTCGATTGCCCCTGTCGCCGATCTGACCGCCCCGCCACCGGCCCTCACGAGCCGGTGCTCCGTGATCCGTGACCAGGGGCTCGCGGAGATGGTGATGGAATTCGCCTGCACTTCCCGGGACCGCCGACTTTGGGGCGGTCGAGACTATGCCGATGCTCTGCTCGGGATCCTCCCGCAGCTCTTCACGGTAAGTCAGAGCTCGGATCCTTCTCATTTACAATTCCAGCTAACTCCTTACTGACCAACTCTCCTTTTCGTGCATATCAGGACCGACGTGCTCCTGTTGAGGAATTTTCTTGCAGGGTACGCCAAGAAAGATGCCGATAAGGAGGAGAAGCTCGGTAAGCTCGCAGCTGACGTGAAGGACCTCATGGAAAAGGGGGTCGAGCTACGGGGGAGTAACCAGGCCCTGCAATCGGACCTGGCGCACGCCGAGGGGCGCGTTAAGGAACTGGAGTCCTCTTTGTCCGAGGAGAGGATCTCCAACCAGCGGTGCATGGAGGAGGACGCGGCGGAGAGGGCTCGTCTCCGAGCTCAGTCCCAGTCGCTGGAGCGCCAGTTGGAGGAGGCCCGGAGGGAGGCGAGCGCGGCCAAGGAGCGGAGCGCCTACATCAACGGGCTCCTGGAGGCTTCGAAGCGGGAGGCGCAGGAGGCCGTCCCGAGATTCCGGGCCTTCGACGAATACGTCTCGGAGGTCCGAGAGGCCACCGTGGACTCCTTTCTGAAGGGGTTCCAGGTGTGCCGGGAGAAGGTGGGCTCCTTCTACCCCGAGCTCGACCTCAGTGGGGTGGTGCATGGTGGTAGAAGGCAGGAGCCCACCAGCGAGGCTCCAATTGCAGCGAGCGACGCGGCTGCAGCTCCAGAGCAGCCCTCCGAGCAGCCAGTCGCCGACGGCGAAGACGGGGAGCGCGCGCCCCGGCCCGAAGATTTTGCCACCGCGCCAAACTAGGCCCCCAGCTGTATCTCTCTCTTTTTTTTTTGTGGACTCCCGGCCTGTCGGGACTCCTCCGTTGTAGCACTTTTTCAAAGTAATGAAAGACCCGATCTTGTTAAATATCGACCTTGTCTCCCTTTTCTTTTTCTCTTTTTTTTTCTGCGTCTTGTCGAGATGTTTGTGTCGAGTGCCGAGATGAGGTCCTGCGGCTTGCTCCGGGCTGAGTTCGCGGGTAGACTGGATCCCATCCAGCGTTCAGATTGAAGTTCGGAGCTTCCGAGTTGGGCGATAGTAGAGCAGGCCTTGCGCGAGTCCTTCGGGATTGCCTGACTGCTCTCCGTGATTGCGTGGGTGGGCTGGGCTCTACCCCGCCTTCCGGACTGAAGTCCGGGACTTTCGGACTGAACCTTGGGGCCGCATGCTTTATCCAAGCCTTGCACGGCTTGCCGAGCTGTTCTCCGTGATCGCGTGGGCGAGCTTGGCTCTGCCTCGCCTTCCAGACCGAAGTCCGGGACTTCCGGACTGAACCCCGGGGCCGCAGGCTTTATCCAAGCCTTGCGCGGCTTGCCGAGCTGTTCTCCGTGATCGCGTGGGCGAGCTGGGCTCTGCCCCGCCTTCCAGACCGAAGTCCGGGACTTCCGGACTGAACCCCGGGGCCGCAGGCTTTATCCAAGCCTTGCGCGGCTTGCCGAGCTGTTCTCCGTGATCGCGTGGGCGAGCTGGGCTCTGCCCCGCCTTCCGGATCGAAGTCCGGGACTTCTCGCTTTCTCGGGTCTTTGGCCACAGCCTTGTTTGCCGAGCTCGGAGCTAAGCGCCTCTTTTCCTACGAGGCAAGAGAAAGTGTTTGAAGTAAAGGAATTTTATTACAGGAGTTCGAGGATCCTTACATCATTGATAATACATTCTCAGGTTCGAGGCATTCCAGGTCCGAGGGAATCTGGATCCTTCTAATTTCTCCAGGTAATAGGCCCCGTGAGGGAGGACTTCCGCCACCCTGTATGGGCCTTCCCAGTTCGGGGAGAGCTTCCCGCACTCTCGTGGCTGAGAAGCTTCAGCACGTCGGAGCACTAGATCTCCGGGGCAAAAGGACTTTGTCGCACCCGGGAGTTGTAGTACCTGGCCACTCGCTGCCTGTATGCCGCCATTCAGACTCGGGACTTGTCCCTCGTCTCCTCAAGGAGGTCCAGGTTGAGCATCATCCTGGCGGGGTTCTCCGCTTCGTCGTACTGCTCCATACGCAGGGTGGGTAGACTGAGCTCAATCGGGATAACCGCCTCAGCTTTGAATACGAGATTGAATGGGGTCTCATCGGTGGCCGTCCTCGGGGTGGTGTGGTACGCCCACAGGACGCTCGGGAGCTCTTCTGCCCACCTGCCCCTGGCCTGATCCAGCCTCGTCCAGAGGCCTTGCAAGATGGTCCTGTTCGTCACCTCGGCTTCTCCATTTGTCTGCGGGTGCGCCACCGAGGTGAAGCGATGGTGGAGGCCGAGATCGCTGCAGAATTCTTCAAACTCCCGGTAGTCGAACTGACACCCGTTATCGGTGATCACGGTATGGGAGAGGCCGAAACGGCAAATGATTGACTTCCAGAAAAACTTGGCGATGTTTGCCTCTGTGATCAGTGCCAGGGGTTTGGCCTCAACCCACTTCGTGAAGTAGTCGATGGCCACGATCAGGAACTTCCGCTGTCCGGACGCCGGGGGAAATGGTCTTAGGAGGTCCATTCCCCATTGGGCGAACGGCCACGGAGCCGAGAGCTAGGAGAGTGGAGTGGAGGGCTGTCGCTGCACCACGGCGTGCCGTTGGCACCGATCACACTTCTTCACGAAATCGGCGGCATCCTCCTTCATCGTCTCCCAGAAATAACCTTGGCGGAAGGCCTTGTAGGCTAGCGTTCTGCCCCCCCCACCCCTGTTATACCAGATCCTAGTCAATTTTCCATTAGCCAAATCCCTCTCACCACCCCATTGGTTCACCAAGATGACCTAGAAGAAGAAATATACAAGGCTGACCCAAGTCTAGTAGAGTATGAAGATGATGAGTTCATACCTATAGGTGACATAGAGTTAGAAGCCAACCCAGAGTTAGTTGATCAGTGGAAACCCATATGGAAATCAACCTGGAGTTAGTTGAGTCGGAAGTCCATTACAACTAACCCAGTTCAACCATGGACTTCAATTTTGAGGCTGTAATGAAAGATGTGGCTGATCAGTTCACCCAGATGAAACATGAGTTCAACCAATCCTGTTCCCAATTAATCATCCAGGTCAAACAAATGAACCAAACAAATAACCAAGCAACCCATAGTTTGGACCAGGTAGAAGACCATCCAACATTAGTTGACCCTGACCATACCCAAGTAGGAGCCGACCTAGATTTAGCCAACCCTAGCCATACCTAGATAGTAACTCTGTGCTTGGCCAGGTAGGTATAGGGGAGTGGAGGTCCCTGAACGCCAACCTTAGACACCAATCTGGGATTGGCCAGTGTAGGCTCAGGTAGGCAACCCAAGAGGGGGGGTGAATTTGGTTTTATAAAACTTTTGTACTATTTAAAATATCTATGAACTAAAGCAAGTATGTGCTAATGCAATTCAAGTGCTTGTGTATTTCAAATAAATGCAACGGAAATAAAGAAATAAAAGCACAAGGAGAATAATCACGCAAACACAAAGATTTATAGTGGTTCGGTGCCAACCAAGCATCTACATCCACTTCCCAAGAATCCCTTGGGAATTCCACTAAGTTTGGTTTTATAACTTAGGCTCACCAACAACCTTTACAACTTGTTTTGTCTTTGGGCTCATAAGTCAAATCCTAGTTGATTTCAAGGCTTACCAACAATCACCCTTGGTTTTACAGGATAACCAAGAACCTAAACAACTTGTTTTGGCTTCGGGCTCACAAGTAAAATCCTAGTTGGTTTCAAGGCTCACCAACAATCACTTTGGTTTTCAAAGGCTTACCAAAAACCTCTTTGGTTTTCCAAGGCTCACCAAAAATCTTAAGTAAAATAATGTAAGAGTAAGTATAAATGAATACAATAAAAGCTTTCTAAAATAAAGTAAATATCTCTTTGAAGCCCTTGATTATTGATGAAGATCTTGTCTTCAAGTTGATGAAGCCTTTGATTGATTCTTGTAGATGTAGACTTTGAATGCTCTCTTTGAAACTTGGAAGCTTGAAGGCTTTTAATCACTCAACTATTGAATCATTTAAGAATATTCAAGAAACTCACTAAAGGATTACTTTCCCATTTGATTCTTGATGTTTATATAGCCTCCCAACACTTAAATGACTGTTTATAGCCGTTAGGGAGGAAAATATGGCCGTTGGAGCCAAGTTCGAGAAGTTCTGCAGTCCAGAAAACTAGTCATTACTGTTCAAGTGTCGACACTTCACCTCCAGCTATCGACTCTTCAGTTTCAAGTGTCGACTCTTCATTCTCCAGGTGTCGACACTTCACTTCCAAGTGTTGACACTTCAGCTCCAGGTATCGACACTTGACTGAAAATTCTTTCTGAAGTTTTCTGTTTGTCTCAGGCCTCGAGTCGACTCTTCACTTTTCAAGTATCGACACTTGATCCTCAGGTATCGACACTTCATTTTCAAGTATCGACACTTGCCTGTGTCATGCTGAAAATTTGCTGATACTTCTTCAAATTGAAACTTTAACCTCTTCAAGTTCTTCCATATTAATTCCAAAGTCCATATACTTAATTTTTCATTAATTTAAAGACTTTTTCAATTGAAATTCAAGCAATTCTTCATTCAACATGGTTGAGTACTAAGATTTGAAAAACACACTTAAAATATAATTAGTACTCATATATACTTAAACATTTTATCAATCATCAAAATCAAGATCAGAGTCAACAATCTTCCCCTTTTTGATGATGACAAAACCTTTAAGTATAAGAATAGGGTAAGCTTAAAAAGATTAACAATAGTATAAATATGAAAGCTCAAAATCAATAAGCACTAAGCTCCCCCTCAATATATGATCTACAAAATTTTCAAAAAATATTTTTCAAAATATGCAAAATTTTTAAATTTTCAAAATTTTTTCTTCTTACTAATTCTTTCCTTTAGATAAAAATATTTTACATTCTTCTCCCCCTTTTGCACTTTCTTTCATTTATCATATGATTTTTCATGTTTATCCTATCTTTCCCTTTTCATACTTAACATTTTTCTCTCCCTTTTTGACATCATGAAAAAGGGTGAAAGGCAATACAAAGTGTGAATGAAGTCGAAAAGAATAGCAAGTAGGTTATCAAAATCAATGCATGAAATCAAATAATTATGGTACAAATTGAACATGATACAATTTGAATGTAACTCCCCTCAAAAAATTAGATTTGAAAATAAGGAGGAGTATAAGAACAATATAAGTACAGCATGATATCAAGCAAGATATTCAAAGCATCAAATATTATAACAAATCTTTGGATGCTCCCCCTGAATATTATTGCCCCTTAAAAATATACATTCATTTGAGGAATAAGAACATGAAAGCACATGCAATATAATTTCAAACAATTTTAAGATATAAACATAAATTCTAAGTCTGAAATCAAGGATTTGAAATTTTCAAGATATTCATGATTTTCAAACTACAAAGCATTTATATCACTTAAAAACTTTCAGTATGATTTCAAATTCATTTAAAATGATTTGATATCCATATAAATGATAGAAGTAATATGATATCAAGTTTAGCTGCTAGAGCAAGGGTTTATCACTATGCTTACCTTCTTCTTAAAAGTAACCCTTAACTACTAGTTCTATACTTGATCCAAATCATTTCTAGATTATGCATAGATGTCAAAAATAAAAATCATATAAATCATAGCATTTCACTTAAAATAATTTAGAAACTATATTAATCAAAATCAAGTGAAGATCTAATAATCACAAGTTTAATCATGATAGCATGAAATTCATCAACATCAAGAAGTCCATGATCATAACCAATGATTATAAGTCTAAACTTGATTCTAATTAATCATTTAACATAATTTTTCAAAGTAATTGATGGAATAATTATAACAAAAAATTTAACTACATCTTCAATTATAAAAGGAGATGTTTAGAATTTATCAATGTACATAATCCTTCCTTTTATCATTTAGTACAAAATGTAGCTTGTCCACATCTTCAAATTGTCTTGTACAGCCATTTATCAAAAACTTCATTTCTTCAAGTTGGGCTGCAAGATATTCCTGCAAAACAAACTAAGTGGATATTTTTGGTACCCAAACTTTCTTGGGTCCTTTATGATTAGTAATTATGGTTCCTTTTGGAACCCAAACTTTTATTAATCTAGAAAGATAAGCATTAAAACCACATTTATAAGATAAATTGAAAGAAGCAGGAATGGAGAAATTCTTCAAAAATTTTTGCTTCTTTTCCTCAACCAAAATATTTTTCTTATTCAAAACTTTATCACATAAATCTTTCAAAACAATATTTTCTTTTTCCAAAAAAATTTTTTTTTTAGAAAAATTATTCTTTTCATTTTTCAAAATATCAATCTTGGTATTTAAATCATCATTTTTTTTGGCAAGATTGTTGTTCTCAAAAGAAAAGAAATTTACATGCCTTTTTAATTTCTTGTGCTCAATTTTTAGCAGTTTATATTCATGCACAAGATCATTAGATGCATCATGTAATTCATCAAAGGTAAAATTATAATCATTTTCAGCACATACCTTTTTCTCATTTACTATGAAGCAAAGATGGGTAACTTCATCATCCGTACTTGAATCTTCGCTATTGCTCCAAGTTGCCATTATTGCCTTGGATTTCTTTTTGGCCTTGAGGGCTATTATCTTCTTATTTACATCAGTTTCCACTATCCTTTGCCATAAGTTCAACTCATAGGTCATGAGTGAACCGATAAGCTCCTCCAAAGGTAAGGTTTCTACATCTTTAGCTTTTTGGATTGCCATCACTTTTGGATCCCATGATTTTGGCAAGGATCTAAGAATTTTGTTCACCAAATCAGCATTAGTATAGATTTTGTCAAGACTTTTCAATTCATTAATAATAGTCATAAATCTAGTATACATATTAGAAATAGATTCATAATGCATCATTTCAAAAATTTCAAAAGAATGTACAAGCAAATTAATTTTAGTATTCTTCACTTGAAGAGTACCCTCATGAGCAACTTCAAGTGTGTTCCATATTTCCTTCGTCGATGTGCATGTAGAAATACTATTAAATTCATTGAAGTCTAATGCACAATAAAGTAAGTTCATTACTTTAGCATTGATTTCAGTTTGTTTAATGTCATATTCATTCTAATCCTCTTCGAGCTTTGTAATGGAAATGCCATTAACCAAAATGGAAGGAATATGAGGACCACTAACAATGATTTTCCAAAGATGATAACTAATATATTGAATATGGATGCGCATGCGAGTTTTCCAAAATGTGTAATTTATGCCATTGAAAAATGGTGGTCTAACACTAATACCTACAAGGGTTGCCATGAGCTTTAGCTCAAAATCGTTAGATTTTTAAATAGAGCACCTACTCTGATACCAATTGTAGGCTCAGGTAGGCAACCCAAGAGGGGGGGTGAATTGGGTTTTACAAAATTTTTGTACTATTTAAAATATCTATGAACTAAAGCAAGTATGTGCTAATGCAATTCAAGTGCTTGTGTATTTTAAATAAATACAGCAGAAATAAAGAAATAAAATCACAAGGAGAACAATCACACAAACATAAAGATTTATAGTGGTTTGGTGCCAACCAAGCACCTATATCCACTCCCCAAGAATCTCTTGGGAATTTTACTAAGTTTGGTTTTATAACTTAGGCTCACCAATAACCTTTACAATTTGTTTTGTCTTCGGGTTTACAAGTCAAACCCTAGTTGGTTTCAAGGCTCATCAACAACCATCCTTGGTTTTACGGGATAACCAAAAACCTAAACAACTTGTTTTGGCTTCGGGCTCACAAGTAAAATTCTAGTTGGTTTCAAGGCTCACCAACAACCACTTTGGTTTTCAAAGGCTTACCAAAAACCTCTTTGATTTTCCGAGGCTCACCAAAAACTTTAAGTAAAATAATATAAGAGCAAGTATAAATGAATACAATAAAAGCTTTCTAAAATAAAGCAAATATCTCTTTGAAGCCCTTGATTGTTGATGAAGATCTTGTCTTCAAGTTGATGAAGCCTTTGATTGATGCTTGTAGATGTAGACTTTGAATGCTCTCTTTGAAACTTGGAAGCTTGAAGGCTTTTAATCACTCAAATATTGAATTCTTTAAGAATATTCAAGAAACTCATCAAAGGATTACTTCCCCATTTGATTCTTGATATTTATATAGCCTCCCAACATTTAAATGACCGTTTATAGCCGTTAGGGAGGAAAATATGGCCGTTGGAGCCAAGTTGGAGAAGTTCTGCAGCCCAGAAAATTAGCCGTTACTGTTCAAGTGTCGACACTTCACCTCCAAGTGTCGATACTTTAGTTTTAAGTGTCGATACTTCATTTTCTAGGTGTCGACACTTCACTTCCAAGTGTCGACACTTCAGCTGCAGGTATCGACACTTGACTGAAAGTGCTTTCTGAAGTTTTCTGTTTGTCTCAGGCCTTTGTCGACACTTCATTTTTCAAGTGTCGACACTTGATCCTCAGGTGTTGACACTTCATTTTCAGGTGTCGACACTTACTTGTACCATACTGAAACTTTGTTGATACTTCTTCAAATTGAAACTTTAACCTCTTTAAGTTCTTCCATATTAATTCCAAAGTCCATATACTTAATTTTTTATTAATTTAAAGACTTTTTCAATTAAAATTCAAGCAATTCTATATTCAACATGGTTGAGTACTAAGATATGAAAAACATACTTAAAATATAATTAGTACTCATATATACTTAAACATTTTGTCAATCATCAAAATCAAGACCAGAGTCAACAGCTAGGTAGGCGGACCAAACTCACAAGCCCTGAATCACCAAGCCTAGACACCAAGAGTAACATCACACATAGAATGGGCTGATGCCAATAATAGGCACTTAGTCTTGACTCGACCAGTTGGTATTCCTATGCTCTCTAGAGCAAAATTAGTATCTACTCGTTTTTAATTAGGGCTTGGGTTCGTGATGCAGGTTAGTGATTTTTGGGCTAGGGATAGGTAATGAAATCCTGACCCTATGTTAAATTGCTGTCCTTAAAATAATTTATGAAAATGATTGCAAGCAAATGCTCTAATGAGATGTCTCTAATTATATTTTTTGATTTTTTTTTTGAAGGATGAAAGCAGAAATGAGATGAAGGAAATGATAAGAGATGAAGCTAAATGCAAATTAAACTATATAAGAAATGTAAACATAAGAAAATGCAATTGCTGAAATTCTCAGAACAGAACTTCTTCTCAGGTAGTATTTCGGCTTGTAGAAATTCTACAAGCTGCAATAAAATCGAGAAAATTATCAAAAATATTTTGAATTATATGTGATCTAACAAAATAAAAATCATAAGATTTGAAGGCCCTTACAAACAGTAACACCTAAAATAACATATTATGTACGGCAAGGAAAAATTGCAGAAATTAAAAGTAGATGAGATCTCAAGATGCAAAAAGTATTTTTGTTTAGGGTTTTGAAAACTTTTTCTTCTTGTGTTCCTCTTCAAAGGCCTATCATAGTGGAACCCCTACACGCCTTAGGAGACCTCGTGGAATGGGAGGAGAGGGTCTTGAAACCCTACTTTTCTCCTAAGACCGGACATCCTGGTGAAGCACCTTATCCAAGTACTTTAAGAAGTGTTAAGTCCTAACCATGCTCTGATACCGGAAATGATGGGGGACTAACTAGATGTTATGATGATGCAGGTGAGTTTTAGGGTTTTAAATTAGGTTGAGGATTCCCGAAGATAAGAGAGAGTAATTCTAGGGATTCAATAATAATAAGAACTATCAAGCAAGCAAGTAGTTCCTAAACAATGATAAAGAGAGGATCCTGGGATTGAGAAACCCTGTAGGACTTAGCTCTCAGATCAATACCTACTTAGGAGTTAGGGGGCAAACCTCAAAGATCTGAAGCGCTCGATGCCGAGGTTGCTCACCCTGGCGGATGCGGCCTGGATGATCGAGCCGTCAACCCTGCGGATGCGCCGGCCGGCTGTCCGAAGATCTCGATGGCAAGGGCAACCGACTCCATACTCGTGTCACCTAGAGGACCTGCGAGCATTCAAAGAAAGGTTAGGTTTCAATCAGAAGAAAGCAATAGAAGAAGGAAAGAGAGTTGTGGTGATGGCGGAGTTCTTCTTGACTCGAAGTTGGAGGATGGAGTTACGGAAGTGACGGTAACTTGAGGCCTCGCACCTCTTGATGCCCGAAGGCGAAAGTGCTCCCTCACGGAGATTGATGTTTCTAGTGAACAAAGGCAACTAAAGAGAAATTGAATCTCAAGAAACTTGGATTTTCATTCATCAAAGATTAAAAATTACAAAGGAGGGGTAAGGCTATTTGTATAGGCACCTTAGGATCCCATTTGAAATTCAAATGAAAATACAAGTCCTCTTTGAAGAGGCACCCAAAAAAATTTCAAATTTCTCCCTTTGGCCGACCTTGACTTTGGATTTGATTGGGCTTGACTTGAGGCTTGGAAGAGGGATCTTGGCACCCTTGACTTGGTAGGTGGAGTTCTTATTTTGGAAGAAGACTTGAAGTAGGGCTTGTAGCAAGGCAAGTGTTCTCCTTCTTTCCTTGGTTGTGCATCCATCTTTGGAACAAGGCAAGATGTGGGGAGTGGGAGGTGGAGGCGCCCATGGATTCTTGCGTTCCTTCCGTAGTTGTTCATGTAGTTTGGGAAGAAAGCTTGATTGGAGGGCTTGAAGCAAGGGATTTGAATTCCAAACCTTAACTCCCATTTGACTTTCCCTTGGCTGGCCACCCATATGTAGAACTAGCTTGATGTGGGGGAGGGAAAGAGGGAGTGTATCATGTATTGTGTCCCCCCTTTGGGCATCCAAGAAGAAATGTGTGCCGCCCACATGGCAAGTTATCATAGCACCACATAGGATGAAAAGGTGGGCCCTGAGCTGAGTTGGATTCCTTCCTGACTTGGCTCCAAAGAGACTAAATTTTAAGACCAATTCTTGCTTGGATCCATACTTCAAACTGACTATGACTGGACTCAGTATAGAACATAATTGACTCACTACAGGACTGGACTCTATACAGGATACAATTCGACCCAATTGGTCAAAATACAGGACTAGACACAGACATATGAGACTCAATTCAAAACTAAAGACATCTCAAGTTTTATGCTTGAAGCCTTATTTCAAGACCTGAAAAAAAATGGAACCCTAATTGGACATCCATAGAGGGTTGAGGAGCCTCTATCGGATTCTGGTACCCACACCATAATCTTCCAAGGTACTTTTGAGTTGAAGCGGTGAACACTACTTGTTATATTTTAAACCGCATTTTGATCCGTCCTATCTTAAAGAAAACTCCCTATGAGCTTTGGAATGAAAAGGAACCCAATATCAATTATTTTCATATGTTTGGATGTAAATGCTTTGTGCTTAACAATGGCAAGGATAATCTAAGAAAATCTGATGCTAAATCTGATGAAGCTATTTTCCTTGGTTATTCACTACATAGCAAAGCACATATGGTTTTTAATAAAAAGGACTCTTACTGTTAAAGAGTCAATGCATGTTATGTTTGATGAAATTAACCCATAACCATCTAGAAAAGATGAGTGTATTGACAATGATGTAGCACCATTCAAAAGGAGATGGAAGACATGAGTATTCAAGAAAGACCAATTGAAAAAGGAGAAGAAATTGTAAGGATCATTCCGATCTACTAACTGAATGGAGGTACGCTACTTCCCATTCAAAAGAATTAATTATTGGTGATCATTCTCAAGGCATTAGGACTAGGTCTACACATAGGACTACACATGATTACCTAGCCTTTGTATCTCAAATAGAGCCTCATACTTTAGAAGAAGCAGAAAATGACACAAATGGATATTAGCCATGCATGAAGAACTGAACCAGTTTGAAAGAAATAAGGTTTGGACACTAGTTGATAGACCTAAAGGCCATCCAATTATAGGAACCAAATGGGTCTATAGGAACAAACTAGATGAACAAGGAAATGTAATTAGAAATAAAGCTAGATTAGTGGCTAAGGGATATAGTCAAGAAGAAGGTATAGATTTTGATGAAACATATGCATTCGTAGCAAGATTAGAAGCCATTAGATTACTTCTTGCATTTGCTTACTACATGAATTTTAAACTTTTTTAAATGGATGTAAAAAGTGCATTTTTAAATGATATTATCGCTGAATAAGTTTTTGTAGAACAACCACCGAGTTTTGAAAATCATGCTTTTCCAAACCATGTATTTAAACTCAATAAAGCTTTGTATGGTTTGAAACAAGCCCCTAGATCCTGGTATGATAGACTTGGTACTTTCTTGATTGAAAATGGTTTTTTAAGAGAAAATGTTGATAAAACTCTTTTCATTAAAAGGAAAGATAATGATATATTAGTTGTACAAATTTATGTTGATGATATTATCTTTGGTGCAACCAATGAAAGTTTTTGTGAAGAATTTGCTAAGCTAATGCAGGGAGAATTTGAAATGAGCCTAATGGATGAACTTAACTACTTCCTTGGACTTTAAGTAAAACAAACAAAGGAAGGAATCTTCATCAACCAAGCCAAATACACCAAGGAAATAATCAAGAAGTTTGGTATGGAGACATGCAAACAAATGAGCACACCCATGAGCCCATCTTGCAAATTGGACAAAGATGAAAGTGGATCCAATGTTGATCAAAAGTTATATAGAGGTATGATTGGATCTTTATTATATTTAACTACAAGTAGACCAGATATCTTGTATAGTGTATGTGTATGTGCTAGATTTCAATATAATCCAAAAGGAACACATATACTTTCTATAAGAGAATATTGAGATATTTAAAAGGTACAAGTAATCTAGGTCTATGGTTTTCAAAAGATTCATCTTTAAATTTAATTGGATTTTCTGATGCTGACTATGCTGGTTGCAAAGTTGATAGAAAGAGCACTAGTAGTACTTGTCAATTTCTATGGTTGAATTTAATCTCATGGCACTGCAAGAAACAAAACTCGGTAGCACTATCTACTGCTGAGGTAGAGTATGTTGCTGTAGGGAGTTGTTGTGCACAAGTGTTGTGGATTAAACAATAATTAGATGATTTTGGCGTTACACAATGCAAAATTCCTATTAAGTGTGATAGCACAAGTGCTATAAATCTAACAAAAAATCCTATTCAGCATTCTAGGAATAAGCACATAGAGATTAGACACCATTTTATTAGAGATCATGTTTTGATTGGTGACATTGAACTAGAATTTATCCCAACTGAAAAATAATTAGCTGACATTTTTACTAAGCCATTTAATCAGGATAGACTTGAATTGATTAGAGGAGAATTTGGGCTTTGTTATCCTATCTAGATTTAGTTAACCTAATTTCCCTCAAAAATTAAGAAAAATTATCAAGAAAACCTTCTACAATTATTCATTATTTCTTGAACAACTTTCCTTGAATTTTTAATTGTATCAATGTCAATTTCTGAATCATTTGATTTTATATGGAAAGTTTTCGTTCGAGTCGACTCGAGTAATCTTGCTCTGGTCGAGCCAGCTCGAATTTCTGAGTTCGCTATCTATTGCTCTGGTTGAGCCGCCTAGGTCCTTGCCTAACCGACTCAGTGTTCTAATTATTCTGAGTTCGCTCTGGACGAGCAGACTCGGATGTTTCTAGGGTTGGGTGAGCTAACTCGAAAGTCAAGAAATCGCTATTTAGGTAGTTATGATCTATCATTTCAAAGTACTTTACTCTCTTACTTTTACTTCTAACTCACTCCATTTCCCTCGGAAACTCTACCAAAACTTCCAAAAACCATTCCCTAGAGCCTAAAATTCCTTAATCCCTCTGCAATGGTTTCTCGAAGATCTGTGAAGATGGTTCTTCAGATCGGTGAATCAAGTGCTTGTAGTGAAGATGCAAAAAAAAAAAAGGGAAAAGAGGAAAATATCTGCTCCAGTACATCAAGATGAAGAAACTCTTCCTCCCAAACAATGTGTCTCAATGGTCAACCGGCCTATCACTTGCAGAAGAAGGATCGACTTTACATTCTTAGAAGAAATGGGAATGAAAATTGGAAATTGGATAGAGACTCAAGGCTGGAAGCACTTTTGTTCTTTGGACATCTTGACGTACCCTTCACTGGTATGTATATTTTATGAAAATATTGTTATCAAAGAATTTCATTTGGAATCCACTGTTAAAGGAAAAGGAATAATAGTGGATGAAGAAAAACTGGGTACCTTACTGCAAATGCCAACGGACGGCGCCACTAAACTTCTTCTACCGGACAAGGAACATATTTTAAAACTAATTTTGGAAAAAGAAGATGTGAGCACAGTCCAGCATATACAAGCCAATCTACTGTCAAAAGAAATGAGGTTTCTATACAATATGATCAGCAGGATATTTATTCCCAGAACTGGCCGCTTTGATTGGGTCAGTGAGAAAGACTTGAGTTTTATGGGACACTTGATTGAAGAAAGGCCTCTTAATCTTACTTATATAATGATGACCTAGATGACTAAAGCAACAAGAAAAGTCAAAGCCTGTCTACCCTACAGTATGGTCTTCACTCTATTATTTGAAGAAGCTAGGGTTGACTTAACAAATGAAATGGCATGCCATTACACCACTTTGATATCTATTCCTTCAATTCACTAAAAAGAATGGGTTATAAGTTACAAGAAGGAACATGGATAAGAAGATGCCTAGTCAGATTGCTGCTACTTTTTCTGATGATGATGAAGGTGCTGCTGTTGAAGAAAGGACTGAAGGTTCAATGATCACTCCATCTGACCTCAAGAAGTTAATATTTCAAAAGATGGAAACTATCTCCAACTTTTTGACAAATCACATGAATTCTGTAATTGAGGAAATAAGAAAATCAGTTGACATCAGCTTGTAGAAAATGAGAACTGAACAAGAGCTTCACCAGCAGAAAATTGAAAAGGAAATGAAGGACTTCAAGAAAGAAATCAAAAGCATCCTACTGCAATCCCAGAAAGAATCAGTCACTACTGAAGATGTTCCTGAACAGATCATCAAGGAGTCACTTGACACTCTTGCTCCTATTCCTTCATCTGATCCACCCAAACCTATTAAGTCCAAGAAAGAAACCAAAACCAAAAAGACTAAGACTTTTAGAGCCCCTGTTAGAACTAGATTCAAGGATTTAAGGTTTAAACCCTTGAAAACTAAGGCCTCTGATAAGGTTATAGAGGAAGGCTCTTCTTCTTCAACTGAGGAAGAAGAAGAATAGTTTAGTTGGTTAGTCTTTTGGGTGTAGTTTTTTTGTTAATGTTCTACATGTTATCCTTTACAATTACAATGTACTTTCTTTCCTACCTTGTATGCTAATCTTATCAATGAAATGAAAGTTTTTTTTGTTTTTATATGATATGGTACAACTGTGATGAAGTTTTAATTAGAATTTCAAATTTGAGAATGTAAAATTATCTCAAACAAATATTTAAAACTTTCTCAATCTATTTTAAAACTTGAGCTTCATTTGAAATCACCTTTTTGATTGATTAACAAAAAGGGGTAGAAATATGAAAAATGTGAGAAATGAAAAATGGGAAAACAAAAAATGGGAGAAATATGAAAAGAATATATGAAATAGGAAATTAGTATGTATGTTGAGCTTTCTACCAACTATTCTTAAAGTGCATAAAAAGAATGAAAAAGAGGGAGCACAAAAATGATAGTATTGCTTAAATTACTTTAAATTCTAGAGAAAGGGGACGATTCTCTTGAATGAATTTTTTGCTCTGATTGATATTCAAATTAATCTTAATGCTATGATTACTATTGTCAATTTTTAAATCTCTGATACTCCATGTTTTGTGAAGCATGAAAAGTTTAGCACTTTGATGATATACAATCATCTCTTGAGCTCTGATATTTTTTTCTTTTTTTATTAGCTCTGATACATGTGAATACTTAACTTTCAAATACAGTTATGCATGTAAAGTGTAAAGAATTTTTCATGCCCAGTATTTTGTCATCATCAAAAAGGGAGAGATTGTTGACCCCATAAGTGATTTTGATGATAACCAAACATTGGAGCATGTATATTTATTTCTGACAACTCTTCAAGTGTTTGACAAGTTTTTATAGGATGGATTAAATGTTCAAACTTCAACTCCTACACCTCTGTTTTTTTGTTTGAGTTATGTTGTGATGTGTTTTTGTAAAGAATAACCCAATGAAAAAGCTAAGAAAAAATCATGTAAAAAAGGGTTACTTCTGTGTGTGCGCCTTTAAATTAGTTTTGAGTTGGTATGCTTGAAAATGTAAAGAGTTAGTAAGAATTTTTCTTTAAGTTCAAGTGTAAAAATCCTGAATAAGATACTCGAGCCAACCAAACTTGTTGAAGAGCCGACTCCGCTTACTAGCATGCAGCAAGGATTCTAGAACGCAGCAATTCGAGCCGACTCTAATGAATCCGAGCCGGCTTGAATCAGTCCGAGCCGACTCTTCTAGAGTCCAATTTCTGAAGATTTCTGAGAACAGCCAGGCGAGCCGACCCTAACCAGAAAGAGCCGACTCTGCCTGACCTAATTCAAAAGCCTAAGAAAGCGAGCTGATCCGAACTGCATCGAGCCAACTCTTCTAGAGTGAGGATTTCTGAACCTAAGAAGAAGAGCCGACCCAAGCTGAAAAGAGCCGACTCCTCGAGTTCAAGTTTTTCAAAGAAAGAAGTTCGAGCCGACTCGAGCTATCAAGAGCAAACCGTCCAGAGTGATGTTTTGCACCCTGAGATAAAGTGCCGACTGCAATTTGGCAACTCGACCTATCGACTCGAAGGATCCAAGCCGACTCGAAGGAATCCGAGCCGACTCAAACGTCATTTCCAGGTATCTAATGGCTAGTTCCAGAATTTGTTTTTGAATGCTAAAAGGTGCTCCAACGATCACAAGTCATATCCCAACGGTCAAAAATATCTCTAACTACCTTGGAGTGATGAAAGACTTTATATTTGAAGGATTTGAATTTCCTTAAAGACAAGAGAAAAAGAGAGTTCAAAAAGTTAAGAGAGCTTCATTGAATATCCTACCAACCAACAGGAAAAGTGCACAAGAGCATTCAAGCTAGACTTCAAGACTTCACCAACTCTGATTTGAAGTTTGAAGCAACTTTAGGAAGAAGCCACTGAAGCAATTAAAGCTTATTCAAGTGGATTCAAGTGGACTTCCATCAAGCTGCACCGGTAACTATCCGACAACTTGAGTTTGTCATTTTTGTTGCATTTCTTTAAATTCATTTTTGAATTGTTGGGTTATTGGTGAGCCCATTTGAAAAACCAAATAGGTTCTTGGTGTGCCTTGATAAAAATCAAGTCTTGGGTTCTTGGTGATCTTGGTAAAACCAAGTTAGGTTTTTTTGGTGAGCCTGATAAAACCAAAGGGTGTTGGGTTTTCTTTGGTGATCCCGTAAAACCAAAGTGTAGAGGTTTTGGATTGTGATCCTATAAAACAATCCTACTGTATTCGGGTGTGAATATAGTGAAAATCCCAAGTGGCATCTTGGATAGTGGACGTAGGAGTTGGGTTGCTCCGAACCACTATAAATTTGGTATGTTTGTGTTGTACTTCTTTACTTCTTTTTAGCTTCTGCAATTTATAACTCTGTCACAGCACCTAACACCTTCTAAAGGATTCTAATTGCACATTACTTGCTTTAAATTTTTAATTTCTCAATTCACCCCCTCTTGGATAGCCACCCAGGCAACACTAATGGACTCAAATAAAATAAAATAAAATAGACTTTTGGTCCCCATCACCTTTATTTTGAAATACCGTGCTGGCTCTGAAAATAAGGTTGCCGATGCATTAAGCCGATGATCCATGCTTTTGTCCTCAGTTAGTACCGAGGTTGTAGGGTTTGATAGACCGAAAGAAGAGTATACTAAGTGTCCAAACTTTGGTGAAATCTATCAATCCATCTAGTGTACATAGTGACTATACTCTCCTAGATGGATTCTTTTTCAAAGGAAATCAACTGCGTGTTCCCCAAACTTCTATTAGAGAGTTTTTGATTTAGGAAGTTCATGCTGGAGGCCTGGCGGGTCATTTTGGTAGAAACAAAACCATCTTAATGGTAGAAGACCAATTCTTTTGGCTTGGCCTCAAAAGAAATGTGGTCCAAGTTGTAGCTCAATGTCGAACCTGTGCTGTTGCCAAATAGCAAAGGCAAAATAGACAGAGCAAAGGCAAAATACCAGTATATATACTCCCTTACCAGTCCCTAATTGTCTATGGCAGGATCTTAGTATGGACTTTGTACTAGGACTTCCAAAGATCTCAAGAAGACATGATTCCATCTACGTTGTAGTTTATCGATTTTCTAAGATGGCTCACTTCATTCCATGTTCTCAAACCCAAGATGCTTCTAGAATGGCCAAACTTTTTCTCGACAAGGTGGTTAGACTACATGGTTTACCCAAAACCATTGTATTAGATAGAGATGTTAGGTTCACTAGCTACTTTTGGAAGACCCTCTGGTATATGCTAGGAACCAAACTGAAATTTTCACTGCCTATCATCCTCAGACTGATGGCCAAACTGAAGTAGTCAACTGAAGTCTAGGAAATCTACTAAGATGTTTAGTTGGTGATAATATGGGAAATTGGAATCTCTTACTCCCTTATGCTAAATTTGCTTACAACAGTTCAGTCAATAGATTTACTGGGAAGAGTCCTTTTGAAGTGGTCCATGGTTACAAACCTAGGAAGCCCTTAGATGTTATTCTTTTATCCACACAAGCTCGAATTTCTAAATTAGCTGAATCATATGCACAGCATATTATGGATGTAATAAAGAAATTAACAAAAAGATCCAACTGAGCAATGAAACTTATTAGCATATGGCGAATTCACATAGGAGAGTCAAAGAATTCACCGAAGGAGATTATGTTATGATAAGGCTTAGGCCAGAACGGTTCCCACCAGGAACCTTAAAAAAATTGCATGCTCGTAGTGTAGGTCCATTTAAAGTTATAAAGAAAATATGATATAATGCATATGTGCTAGACTTACCATCTGATTTAGGTATCAGCTCGACTTTCAATGTTTCAGACTTAATAGAGTATAAGGAACCAATAATGATATCTAGCGAGCCATTTGAGCCTGAGCCAATTATTGAGAGTTAATCCATCCCTGAGTGTCCACCAACAATTCTACTAGAATGGCGAGATAATATTGAGCGTATTCTGGATGACCAGCCATCACCACCTAGAATAAAGGTTACCAACAATATTTAGTTCGTTGGCAAGATCGACCTAAGTCCGAAGACTCGTGGATTACTTGAGAGGATCTACAAAGAATTAACCCAGACTTATTAGAGTACTACCAAAGTAAAATAGATCCCTACTCGACAGAGTCGAGTTCTTCCCATCTCAAGAAAATTGGTACGGGCACCAAGGTTAAAAGAAGACTTCAATCAAATCTAGTCAACACCAATTCCTTATGGATTGCAAATTGAGTTCCAACCTTGTTAACTTGTTCCTAGTCTGAGTCTTGAGTCTAGTTAAGTCTTCTTGTATCATGAATTTTATGTTTGAGTCTTGCTAAGTATTAGGTCTTGAAACCTTGGATCAATTGAGTTGTAAGAGTCAAATATACTTAAGTCCAAATTGAGTTGTAATTTTTCTTTTGAGCTTAAGTCAAGTCCAACCAAGGGAGCATATAATTGGACCAAGGGATGAACCAAAGCTACATCAAGTAAATCTTCAAATCAAGGGTGCATGAAATAAGAGCCATTGGATGGAATGAAGCTTTGATTGAAGCCACCTCACCAAGACACCTTATCCAAGAGAGTGGACACTTGGACCTGTTATACCCATCCGACCGGCCGGGAGTGGGCCGGGCAAGGCGTCCAGCAGGCTGACCCGGGTTGGAGCTCCCACTGATCGGCTCTCGTGGAGGTTCTGACTGGTTCCTCATCGGAAGTCCAATGAGCCGACTGACTGCAGGCCCGACTGGTTTGGAGGCCGACCAACCTGAAGAATGGCCGACCCACCAGAGGTCGACCTACTGAAGGCTGACCAATCTGAAGACTGGCTGATCCACTCCTGCTTAGGTTGACAGACTTATCCCCATCTGGGGAACCGCTCGAAGGTTCCGAAAGATTCTCTCCAGCTGGTACCAGAATTCCGTTGCAACGAACTCCATGACGTAGCACGACTTTATGCCACCTGGCCATCACTCTGATCCTCTCAGGGGCAAATCAGGGATTTCATTTATGCCCTCTAACGAATTTTGGCAGCATCCCATGCCCATAAAAGGTATCTAGGGGACCTCCACTGGGGTAAGTGGTTCTTCCCTCTCCACAGTACGCTCTTCTCTTTCTCTCCACTCTG
This sequence comes from Areca catechu, assembly GCA_021397845.1. NCBI lineage: Eukaryota > Viridiplantae > Streptophyta > Magnoliopsida > Arecales > Arecaceae > Areca > Areca catechu. The sequence goes on along the minus strand of CM038053.1, from coordinate 136,699,584 downwards.
TTGCTCCAAACTCCCTCGCTAACTTAAGCATCAGAGTGTCCCCCGCCGGAGTACCTCTGGCACCCAGGAGACTTTGTGCAGGTTGACCGGTGAGGAGCTCTCCGGTGCAGCGAGCCGAGCTCGGTCCAGGTGGAGGCGCAGCAACAGATTGGCGCTAGAAGAAGGGCGGGCACTGAACCTTCGTTTCGCTCTCTACTCTAAAAGGAGAGATTGATTGAGGAAAACTATCAATGGTAAGGGGAAGAATGTGATGTGTCTCCGCCAGAGGGAGGCATTCTCCCCACAGGTCTGAAGCACCTCGCGGGGAGGACGCTATGGCCACTGTCGTCGAGCCCACCATCACTTTGGGGCTCCAACAATTCCAGATGCTGGTGAACCACATCGAGACGCTTACCTCAGCGGTCCAGCATTTTTAGGAAGTGACTGACGACTGGCAGCTGCCATCCATGGCGTCTTGTATCAACCATCAACTGGCTGCCGGGGGGAGTCAGCAGCCGGAGGTGCCACCACCTCTTTCCCATGCTGCCCCGGAGCCCCGAAGGTCTTTGGGGGCTCATGCTAGCGGGAAGAGGGCGAGGTCGGCTTCCCCATCCTTCGCTGACTCTGCCCCTCTCGATGGTCGGCGCCCTACTGAAGATCCACATGAATATGGTAGTAAGATCATGCGCATGGAAGAGCACATGGCGGAGATTATCAAATGCCAGAAGGCCGAAGGGGGGCAGGCGTATGACACCGCCCACCTTTTTCTGCTGAGATCTTAGGGGAGCCTATCCCCCAACACTTCAAAATTTCTCAAGTGGATCCTTACGATGGTACCACAGACTCACTGGATCATTTGGGCACCTACAAAGTCCACATGATGGTACAGGGCACCTCCGATGCTCTTCATTGTTTCGCCTTCCCAGCCACCCTGAAGAAGGCTGCCTGGATGTGGTTTGCGGCCATCCGACCAGGTACGATCCGATCTTTTTCTTAACTTGAGACTCCTTTTCTTTCGCATTTCAGGACATGCAGTCGGGCCCTGAAGAACACCATCTGCCTCTTCCTCATACTTCAAAAGGAGGGGGAGACCCTCCGGGACTACATGGCCCGCTTCAACTCAACGGCCATGGAAGTTCCAGACTTGAACGAGGTGGTAGTGATGTCGGCCTTCAAGAGAGGGCTCCAATCCTCCAGGCTCACATTCTCCCTGGACAAGAAATTTCTAAAGGACTACACCGAGCTGCTGACCAGGGCCCACAAGTATGCCCTGGCAGAGGAGCAGTTTGCGAGTCACCGCCAAGTGGAGGGGAAATCAGCCACCAAGAAGCGGAGTGATAAAGCCCCTGTAGTCCGACCTCCTGGCAACGACAGCCGACCCACTCGGTGCCGAAGCTTGAAGCCGAGGGACTTCTTCAAAATGTTTGAGACTTACGCGCCCCTCTCCCTTTCAAGGAAGAAAATTTTCATGGAGATTGAGAACGAGGCTTACTTCTAAAGGCCTCGGTCGATGAGGGGTCCTCCTGCCGCCAAAAATAAGAACAAGTACTGCCGGTTCCACAGGGACCATGGCACAATACTGAGGAGTCCTCCAGCTAAAGGATGCTATCGAAGACCTCATCAGGAAAGGGTATCTGAGCAAGTTCATCTGCCCCCACTAGGATCGGGCTGAAGCCTCAACTATCAGAGACCCTCTGGAAGAGGCTGAACTCCCCAATCAATGTCCAACGGGTGGAGGCATTGGCATGTTGCATCAGCGGTCCGACTGGGGGTGCAAAGGGGGCCATGACATTGTAAAGAGGCCCAGGGGCTCTGGTGTGATCAGTTTTTCTGATGAAGATCTCTTAGAACCCCATCTCCCAGGAGATGACCCTGTCATTGTGTCAACAATCATTACCAATTATGATGTAAAGCGTGTCATTATTGATAATGGGAGCTGTGCAGAAGTTTTGCTGTACGACGCCTTTATTTGAATGAACTTATCTAGGTCAAGGCTGCGGGACTCCTTGATACCACTCACTGGCTTTGGGGGAAACTCCGTCGGAGTAGAAGGAGAAATCATCTTACCCGTCACCCTCGGGATGGAGTCTTGCCAACGGACTTTCCATATCAATTTTGTGGTCATTCATACGACCTCAGCGTATAACACCATCTTAGGCCGACCGGCTCTTAACAGGTTCCGTGCTATTGTATCCACTTATCACTTGCTGGCAAAGTTCCTGACTCGTAATGGGGTTGCGGAATTGAGGGGAGACCGTAGGATGGCCAAACAATGTCTGGTCATACATGACAGGTAGCTGGATGAACGCCCCACACTTGAGCAACTAGACCCCAGGGATGAAACTGATGACTATGGTCAGCCTGTCGAAAAGATTATGTTTGTTCTACTCAAAGAGGATGACCCTACTAAAGTACTTCAAATCGGAAGTACACTAGGTGAAGAAGCTCGACAGGAGCTGGTGGGGTTCTTGAGAAGCAACGCTGATGCTTTTGCCTGGTCAACCTCGGACATGCCAGGCATCCCATCGGACGTCATTACTCACCAACTTAAGGTGGATCCAACATATAGACCCATCCGACAGAAGAATAGGAGCTTCGCTGTCGATAGGCAGAAAGCCATTGAAGAAGAAGTGAAGAAACTCCTCGATGTCGGCTTCATTAGGGAGTCCCATTATCCGGAGTGGTTGGCCAATGTCATTATGATAAAGAAGGCCAGTGGAAAGTGGAGGATCTGCGTAGACTACACGGACCTCAACAAGGCTTGTCCGAAGGACAGCTTCCCCTTGCCAAAAATTGACCAACTGGTGGATGCTACGGCTGGCCACCAGCTCTTGAGCTTCATGGATGCCTTCTCTGGGTATAACCAGATCAGGATGCATCTCGAGGACGAGGAGAAGACAGCCTTTATCACATACAGGGGGTTGTATTGTTACAGGATGATGCCTTCCGGCCTGAAGAAAGCGGGTGCCACTTTCCAACGACTGATCAACCGAGTCTTTGAAGGACAACTCGGAAGGAATATGGAGGCTTACGTTGATGACATGATTGTTAAGAGCCTCCGAAAGGCCGACCACATCTGGGACTTGCAGGAGTCATTCGAAGCGTTGAGACGTCATCGGATGAAATTAAATCCTGCCAAGTGCATACTTGGGGTGACCTCCGAGAAATTTCTCAGCTTCCTGGTCACTCAAAGGAGTATTGAGGTCAATCCCGATAAGATCAAGGCCATTATGGATATGGCACACCCGACCAATAAGAAGCAGGTGCAAGAGCTCATGGGTCGTATTGCTTCTCTCAGCCATTTCATCTCCCGATCGGCTGAGAAGTCCTTGCCCTTCTTCAGAATGTTACGCTGGTCGGACCGCTTTCAGTGGACTGACGAGTGCCGGTTGGCCTTCGAAGCCTTGAAGGACAATATGAAGAACCCTCTACTGTTGGCCAAGCCATTGGAGGGGGAGGTATTGTACCTATACTTATCGGCCTCTGATGAAGCCGTCAGCGCCATCCTTGTGCGGGTGGGGGAAGACGGCCAGTAGAAACCCGACTACTACATCAGCAAAGTCCTCCACGACGTCGAGATAAGGTATCCCAAAGTCCAAAAACTGGTTTATTCATTGCTTATAGCAGCGAAGCATCTCCGGCCCTACTTCCAGGTGCACCGAATCGTTGTGCTGACTGACCAACTTATCAAGGCGATCCTTCGAAGCCCTGACACCTCCGGATGGCTCGCCAATTGGGCTGTCAGGCTGGGCGAGTTCGACATCTCCTTTCAATCCCGATCGGCCTTGAAGGTCCAGGTAATTGCTGATTTTATTGCAGAATGCACATGGGGGCCAGAGGCAAGCTCTTCGATAATCAAAGTACCTATGGCTGATCCAGCGGAAGGGATCGAGCCCACCTGGACCCTCCATGTAGACAGAGCTTCCAATCTCGCTGGATGTGGGGTAGGCCTGATCTTAGCCGACCCCAACGGGCAATGTCTGGAGTATGCCCTACACTTTGCATTTCAGGTATCGAACAACCAAGTGGAATACGAAGCTTTACTTGCAGGATTGAGGATAGCTGATGAATTAGGCATTGGTAGAATCCAGGCCTTCTCTGACTCCCAGTTGGTAGTCAATCAAGTGAAGGGCGAGTTTGAAATGAGGGACCCTACCTTGGCTAAGTACTTGGACAAGGTACGAGGCTTTACATCTCTGCTCAAGTTTTTCGAGATTCTCCATATACCTCAGCTGCAGAACTCCCAAGCGGATGCCCTGTCGCGGTTAGCTACGGCTGTGGTCGGCACCTCCAACCGGACCTTTGTGGAGCATCTGCAGTGCCCAAGCATTACTGAAGAGCCGATCGAAATCCATCAGGTTGAGTAGGAGGCATCATGGATGAACCCGATCCGTACCTTCCTGGTCTAGAACACTCTTTCGGATGACCCGGCTGAAGCCAAGCGTATACGCTCGACAGCTTCTAAGTACGTCATCCTCGACGAAACCCTCTACAAGCAGTCATTCTCATAACCATTTTTGAAGTGCTTGGGACTGACTGACGCAGACTATGCACTCAGGGAGGTACATGAAGGCATTTGCGGCGACCACCTTGGAGGAAGATCCCTAGCCTATAAAATTATTCGGCAGGGATATTACTAGCCCACAATTCAAAAGGACACGTCAGACTTCGTGCAGAAGTGTGATGCATGTCAAAGGTATTCGGGTGTCCAAAGGAGACCCGCCAGCCAGCTGACCCTGCTTACGGTGCCGTGGCCATTTGCCCAGTGGGGCATGGACATCCTGGGACCTTCCCCCCAGCATCCAGCCAACGGGAATTTCTTCTCATGGCCATCGATTACTTTACCAAATGGGTGGAAGCTGATGCAGTGGCACAGATAACGGAGGCCAAGATGGAGAACTTCGTCCAAAATTGCATTATCTTCCGATTCGGCATCCCACGGACATCATCACAGATAATGGAAGACAATTTGACAATTCAAGATTTCGGGATTTTTGCCAGCAATACCACATTTCACATCGGCTCACCTCGGTCGGTCACCCTCAGTCCAATGGAGAGGCCGAAGTCACCAATCGGACGATCCTGCATGGGTTGAAGACTCGGCTGAACGAAGCCAAAGGACTTTCGGTGGAATAGCTTCACTCGGTACTGTGGGCATACCGGACTACCGCCTGGACAGCAACCGGAGAATCTCTGTTCAACTTGACCTATGGGAGTGAGGCAGTCATCCCCGTAGAAATCTCCTTGCAATCCCTGCGGGTTGATCACCTCACTGAGCTGATCAATTCGGAGCAACGAAGGGCTAACCTGGATTTACTGGAGGAAACCAGGCTCCGAGCAAGCATGAAGATGGTGATTTACCGGTAGAAGATGGCTAGATATTATAATTCGAAGGTTAAGGTGCGAACCTTCCAAGTTGGAGACTTGGTCTTGCAGAGGACGGAGATTTCAAGGCCGACCGAGCAAGGGAAACTTTCTCCTAATTGGGATGGTCTTTATCAAGTCAGCGAAATGATCTAGGGCAGCCCGCTCTGAAAGTTCAACCTCGATCGGCGGAGGCTTTAGGGCAACCTACTCCGAAAGTCCGACCCCCATCGGCAATCACCGCACATGGCCCTTGCAGAACCGCGTGGAGAACAGATGGCGAACCTGAGCCAGCTGATGGACTAAGCTTATGGCAAATCTCCGGGCTCATGAGTCCGATCTAAGCCATCGCCCCTTCTCACCAACGTGTCGGCTTCAAGCTCCAAGAGGTCGACCAAAAACACTTGGGAATTTTCCTATGTATCTAGACTGGATCGTTGCAAGACAGCCATATAGAAAATAGGGTGACCCGCGGTACCCAGGGGCCGACCGGAAACACTTAGAAAAATCTCGAAAGGAAAATACCTGTTCCATACCCACATACACATGAGATAGCTAAAAGGCCTTTTCATTAATTTCAAAAGCAGACGATTACAAAAGAAGGAGGGTCGGACCTTTACAAACCCCTCAGGTCGGACCCACGAAAGGTGCGTTAGGGGCCCTAACTTCGGCCCCATCCGCTACAACTGGAAGGACAACAGGGACCGTAGCACTTAGGGGCTCGATCGGGATGTCCGTCGCCTCTACTTCAGCCCTGGCCTCCTCCGTCTCACCTTTGGCCTGGGGCTCTCCCTCCTCCGCAGATCTTTTCAGCTCCACACCTGACAAGTCTTGCTCTGGGAAAAGTAGGGCCACCTTCTTCAAGCCGTCGTTGTAGCCTTCTTTGTAGAAGTCTGACGCCGCTTCTTCAACCTCCTTGTCAAAGTCGGAAGAGGCCTTGTATGCCGCCACTGCATCCTGGACCTGCCTCGTAGCCAGCTCCCTTGCTTCTTCAAGCTGGGTTGTCAGCTATACTACCATTGCCTGCTCGGCCTGGCCCCTCTTGTCAGCCTCCGAGAATCGACCCTCCTCTTCTTGCAACCGGCGAATGAGGGAATTCAGCTTCGCTTTTTTCTTCTTCAGTCTGGCCTCCCGGTCAGCCAGTCGGCTCTCTGCCTCTTTCATGGCCTCCTTCGATGACTCGACCTCTGCTTAGGCGGCTAATAACCTCTCCTCCGTAGATTTCAAAGATGCCTCCATGGCAGCTTGAGTTGCCTCCATAGCAGCTCGAGTTGCCTCCAGCTCATGCACTCTTCTGGCGAAGGTCTTGGCTGTGTGAAGCACCCGGCCGATGCCGTCGTCCATCAAGGAGATATCATGGAGGAGCTGCAAACATGAGGCTAAGTCAGGGCTATAAGAGGGAGGGAAAGATATGAGGAATCAAGCAAGATGCCTTACCCTCATGAGATTACGGTAGGACTCTACCGCCACGTTACTCAGGTTCCTTTGAATTGAACGCTCCCAGTCGACGTCGGTCATCACCCCCTGAGTAGGCTTCGTGCTCTCCGGGGGTGATCCAAGGCGTTCTAGTGTTGGAACTCCTCCTGACGGATTTCTTCGTCAGATTCTTCTTCGGCTCCCCTTCCTACAGCCGTCCCCTTTCCCTTGTTTGCTGAGGGCTCCGCTGTATCTGGACCGATGGACGCAGGGGCTGACATCACCGCTGTACCGGGTAGCTCTGACTGCTCCTGCCCCAGCGGGGCGGCCAACTCCCCAGCAAGAATTGAAGCCCCGGATGCCTTCCTGGCCAACACCTCAGTAAGGGGGTATTGTCCTCGTCGGGCTCTACGTCCATGACAGGTGTAGGCTGCTTCTCCTCTCGCTTCTTCTTCTATCTTTCGGCAGTCGATGTTGGGGCTGACCCCGGGGCGGGCCTTTTCCGTACTGCCCGCTGAACGACTTTAGCCTTGTCGATTCTCCTCATCCTCCCTCATGTTACAAAGAGATTAAAGTTAGTCGAAGGGAGTAAAGCAACAAGGTTAAGAGGGTGAACTGTGAAGAAAGAGTTCGGCCCTTGCCTAAAAATCTCTGGGAGCTGATCCCTGCCCGATGAAGGCGGTCTTCCCCCAGCAGTTCAAATGCCGTGGTTGGGCCAGCTCCGTTAATCTCATTGAACCTAGCCTGGTCGGCCATCAAGATCGACCTCCCCTCTCGGAGCCTTGCCCACGGCTCCCTCCACAAGGCCTCGAACCCCCAGGGCTAGAGACTGCTCACAAGAAAGAACCGGGCCTTCCACCCGTGGATGGTCGACGGGAGACACTTTAAGATTTTTTGGCCAGGACGGGGATTGAACAACCACCATTCCCGGCTCCTAAAGTTCTTCTTTAAAAGGAAGAAATTGCCGAAAAGGGATAGCCTAGGTTCAAGTCCGACCCTATGACATAACATGATGAAACAGCATATGATTTGGATGCTGTTCGGGGTTAATTGTGCCGAGGTTATCTTATAGAACTTGAAGACCTCTACAAAGAAGGGGTGCAACGGGAACCTCAAACCAGCTTTGAGGTGAGATTCGTATATTGGTAGGGTTCCCGGCCCCAACGGACTATTTTCTCTCCCCTCTCGACCTGGCAACGTGAGGTGCAGAGTAGTGGGGATCCCGTACACTGCTTTAAGGTTCTCTACCCGCTCTCGGGTCATGGTCGATGGAATCTCACTTGGCCCTGGCTGCCTAGGTCTATGGACTGGACCCCTATTAGTGGTTGCCATTAAGATTGAACAAGAAGGAAGACTAAGGAGCTAACCTGAAGCTGAACTTCTAAGAGCTGGGTTTCGTGGAAGAAGAAGAAGGAGCTCTCTCTTGCGGGGCACAAATGTAGCTGGAAAACCCTCTCAAAGCGCCTCGCCCCTTCTTTTATAGGTCTCTGGAGGGGCACTGCCTCTCTCTTCATGGGCGTTTCAACCGCCCCATCGAAAGACGCGATCGCCCATGTCTTCGAGACCGAAGCGAGGGGCCGATCCCTATGGCAGACGGCGATCCGTGTAAGTGCCAAATCAACGGTGTAGGAATTGCCTAAAAAATGGAGTTGGCCGCCCGGATGCTGCCACATGGTGTGGCACGTCCCTTCATTCTTGCCAGTATGCTTGCCAGCCTGACTCCTCGTCATGACGCCTTTTCAGCATTAACCATGACCCCTGCGCCTCCAATGCGGGGCTGACATCTATCCAGGAGGCCGATCATGGGAGATTCAAAGCGATCCATCATGATGATCCCAGGTCAAGCCTGAACGGATGCGATCTATACCAAAAATGATCCTCCTGCACTTCGAGGTCACGTGCCTCCTCAAAGCCCAGTAGCAGGGGGCAACTGTTATACCCATCCGACTAGCCGGGGGTGGGCCGGGCAAGGCGTCCAGCCGACTGACCCAGGTTGGAGCTCCCATTGATCGACTCTCATGGAGGTTCTGACTGGTTCCTTATCGGAAGTCCAATGAGCCGACTGACTTCAGGCCTGACTGGTTTGGAGGCCGACCGACCTAAAGAACGGCCGACCCACCAGAGGCCGACCTACTGAAGGCCGACCAATCTAAAGACTAGTTGATCCACTCCCGCTTAGCTTGACGGACTTATCCCCATCCGGGGAACCGCTCGAAGGTTCCGGAAGATTCCCTCCAGCTGGTACCAAAATTTCGTTGTAACGAACTCCACGACTTTATGCCACCTGGCCATCATTCTGATCCTCCCAGGGACAAATCAGGGACTTCATTTCTACCCTCTAACAAATTTTGGTAGCATCCCATGCCCATAAAAGGTATCCAGGGGACCTCTGCTGGGGTAAGTGGTTCTCTCTCCATGCTACGCTCTTCTCTTTCTCTCCACTCTGTTGTTCCAAACTCCTCTGCTAACTTAAGCATCGAAGTGTCCCCCGCCGGAGCACCTTTGGTGCCCAGGGAACTTTGTGCAGGTTGGCCGACGGAGGAGCTCTCCGGCGCAGCGAGCCGAGCCCGGTCCAGGTGGAGGCACAGCAACAGCACCCATACATGAAGATTTTTAGATTTGGACACTTGGCATCCATGCATGCAGATTTTCAAATTTGGATACTTGGCACCCATATATGAAGATTTTCAGATTTAGACACTTGGCACCCATGCATGCAGATTTTCATATTTGGTGCCCCCTTTTCATGAAGTTTGAAATTCAAATTTGTAACTACATTTCTCCCTCTTTTCATGTAAAATTTGAATTTCAAATGAGGCTTAGAAGGTTATAAATAGGCCTCTAATTTCTTTGTAAAAGAATGCTTTTGAATGAATGAAATTCAGAATTTTCTTATCTCCATTTGTGTTTGCAGATGCCATCCGTGAGGGATTGAGTGAGAGGCTAAACCAAGTACTTTAGTTCTCAAATTCCAGCAAAAGTTTTTCTTCCATTGACGCCTACCTCATCTTCAAGAGCAGTCGGCCACACTCCACCAAGTTCACCAACAATCCTCTACTTCCCTCCCTTCCATTATTTCTATTACATACTATCTTCCATATCCTCTACAATACTAATGGTTGTTCTTGCAGAATCCTAATGAATATCCGGTCCAGGATGAAGTCCTTGCCTTCAACTCAGCAGCAGGAGCCTCTACTTTCAACGGGTGGGTTAGCTTGATCAGTTAGTCGCCAATCTTGAGTGTGAAGGAGTGAACCTAGTGTAAGGTTATTGGAGAGTCATTATTGGTATTTAAACCCTTTCCTTTTTTCTTGTGGTCTGAACTTTTAAATAGGGTATAGTCCTAATTAGATGGTTATTCTAACTACGTAGGTCCTAGTTCATTAACTTAATTCAGATTTGCACTGCGAAGCATATGAGCCTTCTAGTTTAGTCTTCTTTAATGCATCTTAATGACTCCACTATGACGAAATTAGATAATATGTTTTAGAGTTTTAATTAGTTTAATTACTTTAGTCATTCATGCCATATTTTCCATAAGTATGCCGCATCATTTACTTATGATTTCCATAACTACAGCTTAATATATTTTTTTATGAGAGACTTTCGGGTCTTATGCATATTCTAACATGTTCATAAACATCACATGTATGAAATATATGTCTAAATACCATGAATATAAATATTGGGCCACACATCAGATACATATGCATACATCTATCACATGGAACATATATAAATATCATGAAATTTATAATTATTATACAAAGCATGAATAAACCATGTTATTTTAATTGTGATATTATTCATATAAATGTCATACATAGCAAAATAATATCTAAATTATATGAGCACTTATCCTAACTAGGGTTTTATTATGGGACAGGTCCAATCCTTGGACCAACTAGCATCGGATTATGATTTAGATTCAACTCTTGATCCAATTCAATTATAAGTCAACCACATATCAACAAATTGACTTAAGTTAACTAAATCTAAATGAAAACCTAATCTAATTAAGTTTATGTTGATTTAATCGATTCAATTCAATTTCTAATCTAGAATTGTAATAATCTGATCTAAATAGAGTACTAACTTAATTGTGATTTTGATAAACTAATCAATAGAGTCCTAATCCTATTATGATTCTAAAAACTAGTGAAAATTATAGTACTAATCCAATTACAATTCTAGTGAAATGGTCGACTCAAAGTCCTCTACCTAATTAGGATTATGAAATCAAGTCACTAGAATCCCAATCTAATTAGGATTCTGTCAGTCAAATCAAGAGAGTCTTAGTCCAATTAGGACTCTATCAAACTAATGATGATAAAATCCTATCAAATCAGGACTCCATTAGATACAATACTAGTAGAACTAGAATCTTTATCAAATGGAGTCCTAATTGCATAGGGAATCTAACTGATCAGGATAGAGTCCTAACTAACTAGAACTCTATAAGATAAAGTCCTAACCAAATTGAGATTCTATGACATATGTTGACTTGGAGTCCTAATCAAATTAGGACTAATTTATTTTAGATTATGACAATTATAAGAATCCTAATCTAATTGAAATTCCTAAATTTAATTAACTATAATTGATTAGAAACCATAAAAGTATTAGATCATGACAAGATACAAATTAGATCTAAGCAATATCACAATAATAACATGCAATTTAATTGACTTAATCAAGGATATCTCCAATAACATTGTTGGGATATGGTTGCATCGTGGAAGATTGAATTTGAAAATTTTCATGTAATTAATATTTGAAAATAACTAAACCAAATTTGAAAGCTAACATGATCTCCTTGATAATTATAATTAAATATAAATAAATGAGCAATACCTTTGCACAGGTAGAAATTCACCACTATTGATATACGTGAAAACTTTTTTGGTTCATCTAAAGCTGCAACAACTACAAGTCGATCCTCAACCCTCTGATACTTTTTTGAATTCCACAAGACATCCAAGTAGATGCCCTCCAATGCTAGTTAAGGATCTCTTCCATGAACCCTGAATGATTCAATAAATATTAATAATCTATCTTTGGCATGAACCCATAACTAGGAACTAGGACTTTATCTCTTCATGCATAAAATCCTAATAGGTAAGAATTTCATTAAGAATGAGAACAATTTTTCAATTCATGAAATTCCTTAGAATATGATGTCCTAAAGTGTCCCAATAATTTGGGTACCTATAGAATATTTGGGCTTGAAGATTTGGTTCCTAAAATCCCCTTGGGTTAGAACCCATTTAACCTAAATTGACCACACTCAATAGCATCATAGATTAGGTTAACCAATTTGATCAAGATAACCAACATTTGATTAACTAGATTTAGTAAACCCATTCCAAATCAAACTCCATACCAAAAGCCAAATAGGTTAATCCATTGATCAAGGAAACCTATCCTATGGCTATCCTTTGATCAAGAAAAACTCATCTAATAATTATTCTTTGATCAAGATAATATATCTATTGGCTATCCTTTCATCAAAAGAACTTATCCCATGATTCTCATTTGATCAAGATAACTATTTTAATAAATGCCTCAAGATCCTTTCCCAAATGCTCTCAAGTCATCCTGCCTCAAAAGCCTTACACATCCTAAATATGGTACCCGGAACTTAAGGGAAACAAATCTCTAACTCTTAGAATTTTCTTGAGTTCTCCTTTGTCTAACTTTCCACCTTTGAACATCTTCTATTTAAAGTAGTAGAAGGGGTGATGGCTAGAAAGCAAAAAGGCTAAGAGGCATACCTCCTATCTTTGTTTTGCTTGAAACTCCTTCACACTTGAGGAGAGAATATTAGTGGGAGAGACTCTTTTTCTCCCCACCCAATACCATAAATTCTTTTCATTCAAATGAAAACTCTTCTTATTTATAAGGTATTAAACCTTATCTAAATAAGGTATTAAATCATATCTTAAATAGGCAGAGGAGTGATCTAAAAAGACTTCCTTCTAAGTGCACCTTTTAAGATTCAACGAGAAATTTCTAGAACTTTAAGAAAATTTTTTGGGACATGGAGCAAGGAGGGCTAGGTGATGCCATAAATGCTTTCCCATATAAATAAAAACTCTTCGCATTTAAATGAAATTAAACTTTATCTAAATAAGGTATTAATTTCTTATCATAAATAGGCAAAAAAGTTATCAATCATCCATATCTAAACAAGGTATTAAATCTTCTCAATTAAATGGACATGCTTAAGAGAATAATATGAGAGAATTCTCTCAAAATTCCTTGGCATGAAGAATAAATAGAAGTGCCATAAGGAACTAAATTTCCAGATTAATTAAGAGGTTTGACTTGATCAAAATATCAATAGGTTAGGGTTCAATTGATTAGGATTTAGGAAACCTAGATTAGCTCATGTGCTAGCATGAGTATATAGCCCAATTAAGTTTTTATTAAATCTAATTAATTGAAGTCCAAGATTAATTCTAAAGTGTGTGACCCATTGGGTTTCACATCTTAGCTAGTAGTAGATTCAGGCTAATCCAATTGCATCAATTAGATATTAGGTCAAATCATATGTTCCAATTAACTAAAACTAATTCTAATTAACTTCTGAATTAAATACTTTTAATTCATGCGAGCCTGTAAGTCATGATTAATGCCTAGCAACATGTCATAACTACCTAGAAGAAGTAGAAATTGGTAAAATTTTCAAAAACTCTTTCATGATGAGTTACCATATAATTTAATCCTTCGATCAATCAACATCCAAATCAAGCTAGGGTACAAAATCATGTCAAGTCCAAATACTTATCCATATGAGATTTTCTAAGTTATCATCTTTTGAGATCATAAGGATGTACTTTCCTTTTATAAGGTGTGATTGATTCCATGTTGACCACTCACAACCTTTATTCATACTTTATCATATCCAAAACATTTCACACATATCTCAAAGAGTCATACTCGGAAATGAACCAAGGTATTGATTCATATATGCAAGGTACCATGATAATCTTAGGTTTAAGGATCACTCGCACCACTCTCACTTGAGAATAATCAATTAACGTACTAGTAAGGCTCCATTAGATATCCTCCCATTATGTCATATTAGTCAACATATTCTCCAATGAGCACCCCTATCCTTGTATTAGTGTCACCACACAAGTAATTATGAGATCAATCACCCTATCCAATAAGCATACAAAGGATGCATCGATGTTAGCAGAATCATTGATCCCAATTCAATGATTCTATGACTGGGAAGGTTTTAGATTAGGTTATCAATATTTTAGGTCTCACTTGTATGATCTCATCATCATCTTAAAATCATTGTCCTAATTTACAAGATTCATCATAATCTTAATTAAATAATAAGATGTAGCATATGATAAAATAAAATATCTTAAAATATTATTAAATAATTAATATCTTGTACATGAGTTAGAAGATAAATATAGAATAGTCCCATTGTATCATCCATGCGATTGGCTTGTAGCACACTGTTCTTTTAGTCTCCCACTTGTATTAAAGCCAATCACCCCTGTACATGATGTCCAGGTAATCAAGGTGGCAGTCAATCTACTACATTGATAAGACCTTAGTGAATGAGTCTACTATGTTCTTACATTTGGAATTTTTTTAATTCACTGCTTCTCTATACTGAGTATTTTCATATTTTAAGATAAATTTGCTATCATCTGGATTAACCCACTAAACATCTCTAAAACTTTTTAAGTTAGTAAAGAATGTTTTTAACAATTTTTTCAATGATCCTTTTCTAGATCTGCCTGAATATAATCAAGCATGGTACATAGGATAGCATACCTGATAAAATCCATAGCCAAAGTATAAGGGATTGTACTTAATATCTTACTTAAGAAATGTATGTCATTACCTTTGGATAAATAAACTCTTTTACATCCAACCATGTTGAACCTCTTTAGCATAAAAAACTATGTACCTAGATAGGGACAAGCCTAACATCCAATTAAGATCTATCTTTATAATTTTTTCGTACCCTATAGGTAAGATGTTTAATCCAAGTCTAATATGGAAAACTATTATCATAGCATATACTTGACTGGTACTACATTAAGATATTATTCCTAATAAACAGTATGACATCGTCATGCATTCCTATGAAGATAAAAGTACCCCCACTTGTCTTGATGACCATTCCTAGTTTATCCACTTTTTTTGATATAGTCAAGCAATTTGACTATCTCATAAAAAATGGATGTACTAACTTGTGGATTCTTCTTTAAAAGTCATGACATTATTATGTTTCAATGATATGTGGCTCACCGTCATTCTTAATGATAAATGTATAATTGAGAGTTGCATTTCGAACTCTCCATGACCTTAGAAGAGTAAGTATGAGATGTGGTTGTAGCTTTACAAAAGTACTTTTAGTTGAGTAACAACATGTGACTATTCATAGATTGTTGTAGGATTGATAATAGGTCTTAAACTTTTTCAAATTCAACTATTCTCCCACTAGCCCCTTTATAGGATAAACTTTTATTTAGAGAAGGTAGCAAACCTATTGGCAAACACATTTTGTTCAACAGGATGGTTGAAGTAGTATCCAATACTCTTCTAAGGACAACCTATTTATCAATAATTATATGACATAGTACTTAACTTATGTCAATAAGCTCAACTGATATAAATATGTCAGCCCTATATAATCAAATGATTGAGACTCGATCTCTATCCTTTCATATCACATATAAAATGTTGGTTTTAGATTTAATTGGTATTTTGTTCAAAATATATGTAGCAAATATTAGGGAATATCTTTGAAAAGTGAGCGAAAGGTTTGTAAAGTATATCATGGACTGTACCATATCTAATAAAGTACAAATCCTTCAAACTACTACACCAAATATAGTGTATTACGAGAAGTCCATTTAAAGAGAGTTGCAAGATGATTATGGAACTTACTAGTTAAGTATTCAATACTTTGATCATATCAAAAAGCATTAATACTTTTATTAGTTTATTTCTTAACCAAAATATTGTACTCCTTATCAAAGACTTTGAATATATATTTCATTAAATACATATCCAAATCTTGATATAACGTCAACAAAGGTGATGAAGTCGGAATAACTTTATTTAGCTTCCTAACTCCATACAATCTATGCAACGGTTTGCATAGAGAAGAAATACAGGTGGCATCTCATATGCGAGGTTGATGAACTTAATGATAAATCAGTTTATATCATATGTAATTTTTTTTATAGATGCAAAAGTTGCATTCTTTTGTTGCTTCATACTAACAAGACAATTCTTGTAGTTTACTTTTAGTGCCCTTGTTTGCTATAAACAAGAATCTCCAGTGGAGACACTCTTCATCCTTTACATCTAGAAGATGCTATTTTTAGGATTCAACTTTATCATTGAACCATTCTAGCCTACTTATTTACTAGGAGATCTCATTCACAAGAATTACATAAGCATTTTCACTCTTAAAATGGCTATCAACTGTTTCAACATCTCGAGCAGGCCTGGCAAACTAATATCAAGTTTATTCATACAACAAACTATGAAAAGGATATTGTTGTCACCAAGATCGACGTGGCCTATAGCTATGACATGGCACGGACTTATCAGGCTCCGGTTGGGTGCTCGATCGTCGTTTGGCATAGCCTGCAAAAAAGAGAAGACCCGGGCTAGGAATTTCGGTGGGGATACTCGACGATCAAGTCAGTTAGGACGATCAAGGAGAACAGAATCTCTTTGCCGGGAGCTTGGGATCTCTCCGAGAAGAGGCTATATGATGAGATGTAAGTAATGGGATTGAAATGGAAAGACAACATCGAGTGGAGATTAGAGAGCTGGGAGGTTCCCTTGGCTGGTTCCTTGCCTGTTTACTTTTCGAGTCTTACAGTTGCCTCTCTCCTACCCTCTCGGGAGTTCTTTCTTCTATTTTTATATGAGTAGGAGTAGACCAGACCAAGCCTGGGGCTTCATTGAGATGTCTTTTTTTTGGTATCTCTTTTTGGAGAGGTTTTCCTTTGTCTGTAGCCTCCCCCCTATCAGACCGATCCTCTGGAGGAGATCCTTCTATTAGGGGGTGATAACCAATGTAGTACAGATCTTGTCCATCTGGTGGTGTAATTTCTTGTGGGAGGGGCGGGCATCGTGTCGCTGAGCCCTGAGCCATGGTGGAGCATTTCTTTTCTAGAAGGGACCGTCAGAGTGTTGCAAGGCCTGTGGCCTTAATGGAATACTCCTCTTGGAGGAAGTTCAGGTTTCGTGTCATGAGGGTCGAAGCCTCCGGTTGCACGATTGTTGACATGGCGGTGCGCTATAGGGTGTGGAGCCTGGTGAAGCATGCATTATGCAAAACATGCAGGTGGCACATTGCAGAGTTTGAATTTCTGATTGGGCATGCACCACTTCTAGAAGGTTGCAGGTAGTTGGGAGCTTCCATATCATAGCCTGTACCACTGCTAATCCTCTCTCTTTCTGCTGCTAGCGAGAACTCCGATCTCGGCAAGAGGAGGGGGAGAGCTCGATATAGGGAGCCTGACTCTAGAAGTGAGAGCACAACCTTGGTTGGGTGCTCGACCGTGGATGCGGGGGGCCACCTTCAAAAAGTATGAGCATGACCTTGGCTAGGCGCTTGACCCCGGATGCAGGGGGCCACCTTCGGAAAGCATAAGCATGACCCCAACCATGAGCTAACCTCAGACGGAGGGCTCGCCTTATGAGCACGACCCCAGCTGGGAGCTGACCTCAAACGAAGGTCTCACCCTTGGAAAGCATAAGCACGACCCCAGCCAGGAGTTGACCTCGGGCCAAGGGTTTGCCTTGGAGCATAACCCTGATTGGGAGCTGACCTCGGATGAACGGCTCACCTTTGGCAAGCATGAGCACAACCCCGGCCAGGAGCTAACCTCGGATGGAGGGCTCGCCTTATGAGCATGACCCCGACTGAGAGCTAACCTTGGATGGAGGGCTCGCCCTTGGAAAGCATGAGCATGACCCCGATCGAGAGCTGACCTCAGACGGAGGCCTCACCTTATGAGCATGATCCCGATAGGGAGCTAACCTCGGATGGAGGGCTCGTCTTTGGCGTGCATGAGCACGACCCCGGCCAGGAGTTGACCTTATACGAAGGGCTCACCTTAGAGCATGACCCCAACTGGGAACTGACATTGGATGGTGGGCTCGCCCTTGGAAAGCATGAGCATGACCCCGGTCGGGAGCTGACCTTAGACGGAGGGCTCGCTCTATGAGCATGACCCCGGCTAGGAATTGACCTCGGATAATGGGCTCACCCTTGGAATACATGAGCATGACCCCGGCCAGGAGCTGACCTTAAATGGAAGGCTTGCCTTATGAGAATGACCCTGGCTTGGAGCTGACCTCAATCAAAGGGCTCACCTTTGGCAAGCATGAGCATGACCCTGACCGGAAGTTGACCTCAGATGGAGGGCTCGCCTTATGATCTTGACCTCGGCTGGGAGTTGACCTCGGACGGAGGGCTCGCCCTTGGGTATTCATTTGAGTGCTACATCCAGGTGGCACTTTCCACCCGCATGACCGCTAGCTATCGCCATCATGGGTTTCATGTCAGTGGTTGTGCCATATCAAATGTCCCTCATTCTCGAGCTTGAAGAATGAAGGGATGCTCGGGACAATGAGATTAATGATCGCACTGACATGGAGGGGTGCACTCCCTGTGCCATTAATACCTCGAGCATTGATGCCCTAAATATCATGCATCCGCCCCAATGAAGCGGTGCCACATCAGCCTTCCTTTAAGGACACCCGATGCAGGTGCCTCCTAATCGAAGCATCGTCCCCAGCAGATCTTGACATGTGGCGAGCTTCAGTTGGCCAGGGAGAGGAAGAGGCGTATATCTTTGACTCATACGAGGCAATAAGACTCTACAAGCACTTGAAAGGGACTGGCCCTCTCACTCCTTAAGGGTGTTCCGAGTGCAAAAGGCCACAAAGTCCATCTTCTTCCTCAGTCTTCCTCCTTGCCCTAGGGTTTTGAGTTTCTAGTAGGTTAGACCTCTCCCTCTTTCTTCTCTTCTATTTTTCTCCTTCCTTTACCTCTTCTATTCTTCTCCTTCGGCTTATGCTGAAGGAGAGCTCTTGTTAGGTCTCTAGGCTTCCTTCTTCTTTGCCTTCTTTCTCTTTGTCCACCATGTGTTTTTTAGGTGGAGGGCACTGTCGCCCAGAATTTTTCGACGAGGAGAGTCCATCTCAACTGAGGCCTCCTTAGATAGCGAGGAGAAGAATGTTCCTTTTATGGTTTGCAGGGGTCCCTGCCTGTCGGGGATTGTCATTGGTTGCCCTGCGACTCCTCCTCCTCCTCCTCTTCCTTCTGCTCCCATCAGGGAGTCAGGCGGTCCCACCAGCATTGTTTCGATGATGACTGGTGAGGACCTCCTCTATGTCCAGAATGTGTTTGGGGTCCCTTTACTCCATTCAACTTTCCGTTCTAAGATCGGAGGAATGGGTGACTTCCAGTGTCCCGGGCCGAATCGCCCTGTATGAAGACTTTTTCTTCGAGGGTCTTCATCTTTTTTTCCATCCTTTTTCCTTTCTTTTATCAGCAATTATCACTTGGTCCCGTCCCAGCTTGCTTCCAATGCTATCCAGTCCATCTTTTGCTTCATTGTCCTCAACCACTTCCATGGGATTGTTGCCTATTTCTACCTCTTCAGAGCCTTGTTCACCCTGAAGTACCACCCATCCAATAAGGGGTGGTGGTTTGTGGTCCCCTGCCCAGGGACCCTCAAGCTTGACCTGCCTTCTTCCATCAAGGGATGGAAGGTAAGGTTCTTGTTTGACTCAGTTGAGGAGGTGGACAGGGTTTGGAGTAACCCAGACCGCTCCCCTGATCGATATGTACTATCGAGCTAGCCGACAAAGAGATATTCAACCGGCTCGTTACTCTGAGATTCTAGCCCTTCAGGATCTACTGACCAAGCAGAACCTCGTCGATGTTGGGGATAACCAGGCCCCATCTCAGGGTAAGACTTGATACCAGACTTCTTTTTTTTCTGAGTTTGATTATTTGACTCTGACAGGAGACTGACTAGTCTCTTTGTGTTCCACAAGGATGAGATTCTCAATGGACAAGCTCCTAAGTATGTCCAGAAAGAAGGCTACCTCCATGGGGCTCGAAGGAGAACCTACGAAGAAAACCCAGGAGGAGCCGGGATGGAGGATTGCCGGCAGGGGGCCTCCTACTACACCGACCATGCTTGGGCCGGCATTCTGTCCTCTGGACCATGGGCCCCGGAGGGAGGCCTAACCAGTAGAGGGGGCCATACCAACACCTCCAATAGCCCCCGCACGACTAAAGCTCCATCACAGTCGAAGGTGGAGGAGGTGGCGAGAGATGCCGCCACTGAGAGCTCGACCCCACCATCTAAGGATAAACCTGCCATCGACCGGTCTACCACCGCCATGCCCCCACTGGTTACTTCCCCAGAACCCTCGAAACCATCCGAGATGACGAGGTCGGGGTCGAAGAAAATATCCCTCATCATGCCCCGGGATGCCAGGTTGATGAGGGATGGGAAGTTGGTCAAGGAGGTCCTGACCGCCCTCGCCCAGCCACTGGACCACCAGGAGAGGACTGGTTGGTCAGTGGTGGATGTCTTCACCGGGGTGTTCCCCCAACTCTTCTCGGTAAGTTACCTTTCTGGTTACTACATTCTTTCTTTTTTGTTTGTAGAGATACTAATCTATGCTCTTCATGCAGGTGGGCCTCAATGTTCAGCTCCTCAGGGACTCCTTGAAGGTGAAGTGCATCTACACCAAGCATACAATATGCTGAAAAAAATAGGGCAGAAGGAATGCATTTTAAAATAATTTTAAAGCATGCACAGCGGAAGGCTCGGTAGATAGATCTAAACGATCTACCGATCTGCCCACAACAAGATCTAGCATAATGACCTAGCATGCAACATAACATCAAAGCAAGAGAGGAACACAAATATAAAAGTACCATACCTTTGTACTGTGAGAAGCTGTGGAAGGAGAAGGGTGCTCGAGCCACACACATATATGGCCTCTACAGGTAATCCACACTTGAGTTCGACTCTAATCAACTCCCTCGGAGTGCTAGCTCTTCGGGATCCTTGGGCCGATCTTCTTCTTCTAGGAAGACTAGGAGGAGAGCTGGAACTCCTTCCCAAGAGAACTCTCTTCCCAAGACCTAGCTAGAGTGCTAGGATTTCCATACTCAATCCTAAAACATCTCACAACCCTTCTCTATCTTCCTCTCTCAATGTGTTTTCTCAAAAATATGTTGCAGCCATAGAAATGACATTCATTTGTAGGGGCAACTGGGAGAGGGAGAAAGTGGAAGGAGGAGAGATAAGGGGAGAGAATGGGGGAGAGGATCAAGGTCATACCAAATGGGTCCAATCGAAGAAGGTAAGTATGACTATCATTCTAAATAACCTTGGAGCTAAAACTGGTTTGAATTCGAAATTCAAACCAGGTCAAAACCTGCCCAAAATTCTCCCAAAAAATCTTTCTAGAATTCTGCTTGTCATAAGAAGTATCGACTCATGAAAATTGTCAAGTGGCAACAATTCACCAAGTATCGACACCTGCAAAATTCCAAGTGTCGACACTTGGAACAAAGTCAATCATATTAAAATCCGATGATGGCAAACGATTCTCAAATGTAGATTAGCCTTAAGATCATATAAAAATTTTCTATGGTGTGTGACCCCATAGGTTCGAATACTAAGCCGGTAGCACTGGAACATTTCCAGTACCAGTCAAAGTCCTCATCTAGCAATGATACCCGACGTCCGGATAGGTCAAAGATGCAAATCACCTCATAAGAACCTCTGGCATATGGTTACCGCATAATTCATCCCTTTGACCTCATAATACTCAGGATGACCTAGGGTTCGACTGCCAACCCTAATTTGGTTTATCTAGATCATGTCTTAACCTCACAAGTTCTGTGACTCCTCACAAGAACTATCCTGGCCAAGGTTTTGCTAAATTGAAAAATAGTGAGTCATTCACTCCAAACTATTTGGAGGGATCAATTCCATCTTGATCCACCACCGCTCCACAAGTACTTGACTGCACCCAGAAACCTTTCATCACTGGATTAGAAAACAAGGTTCTTCTACTGTTAAACTTCATTAAGTATAGAATCTTAGCAGCTACAATCCCTTCACCAAGGAACTCCTTTTTCAAAAAGATAGCCTTAAGACCGACGAACAATGTTGGTTCCTCAGCCAAGTAGAAGTAATACCCCTTAGACTCTTTTGGATACCCAACAAATAGGCACCGGTCAAACCTAGGTCCAAGTTTGTCCATTTCCAAATATTTTACATAAGCCGGGCATCCCCGAACTCGAAGGTATGATAGTGTCGGCTTACGTTCAGTCCATATCTCATATGGTGTTTTACTAACGGACTTACTTGGAGCCCTATTCAGAAGGTAACAAGCTGATTCTAGAGCATATCCCCAAAAGATACCGGTAGAGAAGCAAAGCCCATCATGGATTAAACCATGTCTAACAGGGTTCGATTCCTCCTCTTAGACACTCCATTTAATTGAGGTGTCCCTAGAGGTGTCCAATGAGAGAGAATCCGATTCTCCCCGAGATATGTCAGAAATTCACCCGAAAGGTATTCACCGC
This sequence comes from Areca catechu, assembly GCA_021397845.1. NCBI lineage: Eukaryota > Viridiplantae > Streptophyta > Magnoliopsida > Arecales > Arecaceae > Areca > Areca catechu. The sequence continues at coordinate 136,677,197 of CM038053.1, read as the reverse complement.
CTCGATCGGATCGAAGGGTTTTGATATACTTTCTAGTTTATTTTTCTACTTCACTACGATATCGTTTGAACATTTCAAATGACTTAGATTTATGTCTCATCAAGAAGACATAAACGTACCTCGAAAGGTCATCTGTAAATGTAATGAAATAACCGTACCCACCCCTGGCACTAACATTCATGGGTCCGCATATATTAGTATGTACCAGACTCAGAATTTCTTTGGCTCGTTCACCTTTTCCTGTAAAAGGTGACTTAGTCATTTTCTAAGAAGACATGACTCACAGGTTAGAAGTGAACTATTTTCACTTAAATCGAGGAGACCCTCGCTTTTCAACCTGTTTATCTTGTTTCTATTAATATGACCTAGCCTACAATACCATAGGTATGCTTCGCTGACAATATCTATCCTAGGACGTTTGCTAGACATGTACATTACATTAACAAGTCACAATAGTACATAAACGCCATCACGCATTTGTCCATTCAAAACCATATAATCATTTCAAATGATTTTGCAAACATCATTCTTTATTGATAGTTCATAACTATGCATGGCCAATTGGCCTACAGAAATGACATTCAAAATAAAAGATGGACAAAAATGATACTCGTTCAAAACGACAATATATGACTCGAAAACAAGTTTGAGGATTCCCAACGCCAGGACTGGAACTTGGCTTCCATTTTCCATATTCAAGAATCTCTCGCCATCCTTGAATCTTCTACTAACTTGAAGTCCCTGCAAAGAATTATAAATGTGAATTGGACTTCCAGTATCTAATACCCAGTTAGTAGTATCGCAAACAAAGAAACTACAAGATGTTATCATATAAATACCTTATCCAGGACCATCATGCAGCTTTCTCTTCTTGGACCTGTTCGGGTCAAGAGATGTAATATAAAAAGGACAGTTCCTCTTCTAGTGATCCTGCTTCTTACAGAAGAAGCACTTTGCATAACTCTGATCTACCTTCACTTTCTTGGCCTGACTAGGTCCAAAAGCACTAATCATATTTTTTCCTTTATTTTTCTTCCCTTTCTTAAAGGGACGACACCCTCTCGAAGATTCTCCCACTAGATTCACCACCCCCTTATTTATTTAGTGGTCTTTCTCATAAGTCTGCAGCAACCCCAACAGACCTGGTAGTTAATTGCAGGCTTATTTATTCTGTAATGATCGAGAAAATCTAGATAGGACGAAGGGAGAGAATTCAGTATCGCATCTTTCCCAAGCTATTCATGCAAGAGACAGCCGAGCTTGCCTAGGCGCTCAATCATCTCGATCATGTACAATACATGATCAGTGATAGAGGCTCCATCATGCATCCGCACGTTGTAGATAGCACAAGAGATCCTGTACCTCTCAACATCGTATGGTGTTCCGAAAGACTCCTTCAATCTATGAAGGATTTCATTCGGCTGGGCTTCCTCGAACTTGTGACTAAACTCGTCGTTCATCGTAGCCAACATAATGCACTAGACAATGGTCCTGTTAGAGAGCCACTTCTGAAAAGTGTCTCTGATCGAACCCCGAGCATTGGCAGTAGGAATCTCAAGTGCCGGATCCGATATTACATACAAAATCTATTCATGCAATAGGACAATCCTGAGCCTTCGATACCAACTATCGAAGTTGGGTCCATTCGAGCTTCTCATTGTCGAGAAGAGACTGGAGTGACAGGTTGGAAGACATCTGAAAGGAAAAGCAAAGCTAATTAGTGTATATGAATTATTAACCTAAAGATACGGACTTTAGTCTAAAGGTCCCTCCTACTATTTTGCTCAGACTGGCAACCTCTACCTCCAATCCAAGGAATTACTTTAATTCTCTAGTGGGTACCAGAGTCTAATAAACAACACATGAGCCCGATTTTGACCGGCCCACCCATGCATGTCTAAAGGTAGGTTCTTCAACCGATTACTTCTCCAAGTAACCTCTAGTAATTGGGTTTTGCCCCAAGGAGCACTTCAATCAGCCTTTGGGCCTCCTATTGAAGGTCCCGATTAGGTCCAACTATTAACATGACAAAATTCAATGCTTCTAACTAACGAATAGTCAAGCCCGACTTTGGCCGGCCCACCTGATCACCATTAAGAGAGTCACAATGAGCCATCATATTAGGAATAGCAATTCTAATAGCCCGATGAACACCCGATCTTTGGATCTACCGATGAACACCCAACTACTGGACCCAGTAACATCCCACTTAATGGAAGGCTAGGACTAGGTTGTCTCTATAATTTTATCCTTTTAAGGACCTAATAATTTAGAGGGCTTAATTTTAATATGATAGATGAGGAGATGAGAAGACATGGATCAATCTCTCACTGACCAAATTAGCAAACAAGGAGGGTTACACATAACTAATGTTCTATGGATACCTAAAATCAATCAAGATTGATTAACCTTGGGTGATAAGGGTTAACACGGGTCAATGAGCTATCCAATCAATCCTGATCGACCATATTGGCCAAGTAAGTGAGATCATGGGTTGGGTTCTGCTATTAACCGTCTTGCCTTAGACACCAACAGAGTTGGCCAGGTAAGAGGTAGCCCCAAAGAACCATGATCATAATGCCAAACTTACCTCGACACTAATCGGTTCATCATACCCGATTAAACTAGCCTAAAGACTTGGACTTTCCACTGAGCCACAAATTAGGTCCATTTAGATTATGGACTAGTCAATCCAACTATTAGATAGATCTAGAGAAGAAATCCTAACTTAACATTTGATTATATTAGTTCTCTAATTTATCCAATACATCTAAACTTAGGTCTAACCCTATCAAGGACCTAATAGAAGCTAACCCATGACCCTTAAGGCTTATTGAAATGACTTAAAATCTTTGAATCATATTCATAAAGTTCTTAGTCATTCTTAATTCTTAATTAAGTTCAATAGCCTTAATTAAATTAAAACAATTTTTATTTATGATGTAAAATAATTTTACTAAAATTTTAAAATTTGAATTCACTGTTTTTCTGTATTTTCATCCCAAGTGTCGACTCACCAGGAGCAAGTGTCGACACCTAGTGTCGACACTTGGGTCGACTCAAGGCCTGAGACAGGTAAAAAATAGAACATGTTTTCTGGGACCTGCTCATGAGTCGACACTTCAAAAGGCCAAGTGTCAACTCATGAGCCCAAGTGTCAACAGTTCTTGGTCAAGTGTCGACACTTCAACCTATCAAAGAGGAAAAATAGAATCCAGATCTCAGGAAACTTTTTCATGAGTCGACACTTACAAGGCCAAGTGTTGACTCATAGCCTGAGACAGTGAAAATACAGTGATTTCAAATCCAATGTTTCTCCAAACATTCAATCAAAATTGATCAATAAAAATTCTTAGATCTTATCTAAAATTATTTTATGATCATTTTATTAGATTAAAACATTTTTAATCTACATTTTCTTACTTTTTATTTTTCTTTTCAAGAGTTAATCACATTGGCACCCCTATACATCATAGGAGACCCCATTGAATGGAAAGAGAGGGTCTTGCCGCCCTACTTCTCTCCTATGACCGGACGGCCATGGTGAAGCACTCAATCCAAGTACTTAAGAAGTGATGTTATTAGCATGCTAGAATCATTATACTACAAAAAGGAACCTATTGCTCTAATACCACTGAAGGTGAAGTGTATCTACACCAAGCATACAATATGCTACAAAAAACATGGCAAAAGGAATGCATTTTAAAATAATTTTAAAGCATGCATAGCAGAAGGCTCGATAGATAGATCTAAACGATCTACCGATCTGCCCGCAACAGGATCTAGTATAATGACTTAGCATGCAACATAACATCAAAGTAAGGGAGGAACACCAATATAAAAGTACCATACCTTTATACTGAGAGAGGCTGTGGAAGGAGGAGGGTGCTCGAGCCACACACATGTCTAGCCTCTATAGGTAATCCATACGTGGGCTCGACTCTGATCAACTCCCTCAGAGTGCTAGCTCTTTGGGATCCTTGGGTCGATCTTCTTATTTGGGAAGACTAGGAAGAGAGCTGGAACCCCTTTCCAAGAGAACTTTCTTCCCAAGACCTAGTTAGAATGCTAGGATTTCCACACCCAATCCCAAAACCTCTCACAACCCTTCTCTATCTTCTTCTCTCAAAGCTTTTTCTTAAAAATCTATTACAGCCACAAAAATGATGTTCATTTGTAGGGGCAGCAGGGAGAGGGAGAAATGGAAGGAGGAGAGATAAGGGGAGAGAATGGGAGAGAGGATCAAGGTCATACCAAATGGATCTAGCCCAAGAAGGTAAGTATGACTATCATACTAAATAATCTTGGAGCCAAAACTGGTTTGAATTCAAAATTCAAACTAGGTCAAAACTTGTCCAAAATTCTTCTAAAAAATCTTCCCATAATTCTGCTCATCACAGGAAGTGTCGACTCACGAAAATTGTCAAGTATCGATGCTTCACCAAGTATCGACACCTACAAAATTCCAAGTGTCGACCTTGGAACAAAGTCAATCATATTGACTTTTGGTGATGGCAAATGATTCTCAATCATCGATTAGCCTTAAGATCAGATAGAAATTCTCTATGATGTGTGATCCCATAGGTTCAAACACTAAGCCGGTAGCACTGGAACATTTCCAGTACTAGTCAAAGTCTTCATCTAGCAATGATACCCGATGTCTGGATAGGTCAAAGATAAAGAGCATCTCATAAGAACCTCTGGCATATGGTTGCCGTATATTTCATCCCTTTAATCTCATAATGCTCAGGATGACGTAGGGTTCGACTGCCAACCCTAATTTGATTTATCCAGATCATGTCTCAATCTCACAAGTTCTGTGACTCCGCAAGAATTACCTTGGCCAAGGTTTTGCTAAATTGAGACATAGTGAGTCATTCACTCCAAACTATTTGGAGGGGTCAATTCCATCTTGATCCACCCCTCTCCATAAGTACTTGACTGCACCAAGAAAACTTTCATCACTGGATTAGAAATCCAGGTAGTCCGGTACCAAAGTACAATGAGTTGCTTGCAAGCTGCCATGGTGACCTTAGGTCTGAGGGACATATCCATATCCCTTTGCAAGCAATCCTTTGGCAGAAGGGAGCTCTGTAGATGGTCACGTTCAGTGAAATGTCATAAATTTCACTTGCATGTCACACCAGTGTCTCCATTGGTGAGGACACAGAGCCAGGAAAGAGAAGCAAACTATTTCCAATTCAATTTGGTTCACCAATGAGTAAGTCTATATGTTCTTCATAAAGAACACTCGAGTTCCAGTTGTTTTGAGTTTGTAATTAAGTCAAATTGAGTTGTAATTTAATCAAATTGAGTATAATTTGATCAATTAGGATAGTTGAGTTTCCAATTGAGTCCATTAAGTCCATCAATTGGTTTAAGAGTCTTGTAAATAGCATTAATTTGCTTTGTTTGGTGAATTATCCAATTTAAGTCCTGTAATTAGTGCTTGAATAAGTCAAGGGGTGTCATAAGTACCCAAGATCCAAGTCATCATCACCTTGGTGGATCAATTCTAGGTCAAAAAAAGAGTTGTCCAAATTTTTCTCCAGACATCTGGACATCCAGACATCAAGACGTCCAGACATCCGGACATTGGGACTTTCGGACATTTGGGTATCAAGACAAAGTCATCATTATCCAAGAGAGGTGCCCCATCTCATTTATTTTTCATCGCCTATTTCAATTTCAAGAAGGTACCCATTTAAGAGGAGTAAAGCAGAAGGTCTCTGCTTTTCATCTGGCACCCCCCTTTCATTGTCGCCCATTCCACTCCAGATGATGCCCGTACCAAGGATTAGTTCAAATTTAAATGGGAGAATCCAAGATTAGATGGAGTCATCCACATTTCAAAGGGAGCCTTATCCTTATCCAAATGCCCTTTTCTCATGCCAAAAGGATTCATGCCTAGATGAATGTGCACTATTTGCTTTCTTTTTTTCTTGATGCCAATTCCAAGATAGCTAGCCTATTTGAAGTTTGAAAGAATTCCAAGATTAAGGAAGAATTCAAATTCAAAGTATCCTAAGATAAGAGATGAAATTTGAAAATCAAATGGAAGCCCCTTCATTCAAACTTCTTTCAAATTCAAGGAAGGATTTTAAACTCAAATTCAAGCATTCAAAAGAACTTCTTATCTCATGTTGCCGACCAAGGAAGATTAAAAATCAGTTTAAGAAGGATTTCACACCAAGAAGTGGAGAGGATTAGTGCTAAATTAAGAAAGGATTAGCACCATCTCACATCTTAATTTTGTCGCACAAGCCAGAAGCCTTCATCTCATCTCAAGTTGTCGCCCAAGCCATGAAAAACCATTTCAAATTTCAAATTCAAGGAAGATTCCAAGAAGCCAAGGAGTATTTGAAGTTTAAGTTTGTAATTTAAATTCAAATGGAGTCCTATGTTATCTTCATATGTAAAAAACCTATAAATAGGACCCCATACCTCATTGTATTTATTATTATTCATTCATGAAATAAAGATGCATTCTTTCTTCCACAAAGCTGGGTTAGGTTTTAGTGTTTTTGTCTAAGGACGGGGAGGTTCTTAAGAGCTCAAGACAGGGAGGTCTTTGAGAGCTCAAGGCTGTGAGGTCCTTGAGTGGAGGTTATACCGGATTCAACAAGCTGTTACCAATCTTCTTCAAGCTCTATGCATCCAACCCTTCCTTTTTTCATTTTGAATTTGATTTACTTCATTCTTAAAGTCTTGTTTGTTGCCTTCTCTATAGATCCTAGATGTTCAAGGACTTTAGAGGATGGATCCTTTGCTTCCGGACCGAGATCTGATAATAGATCTGAAATCTAGAGTTCCGATCTTCATCCTGCTATGAGATCTGAGCGACCAATCAGCCGATCTATCCCGAGTCAAAGAGAATCTTCATTGGGATAAGCAACCAATCCTTTCTCATTAGATTTGGTAGTTGAAGCATGGAATAGCCTAATCTTAGATGGTTTCCTAGCCGTCAGGTCCTTATTCTTTATAGCTTGCGGATTAGATTATGGGTAAGTAGTTAGTTACTTTCTTTAATCTCTTTAGTCTGTTATGTTTAGTTGCTTTACTGCTATGATCATTGCTCTTTAAAATATCTTAGACTAAACTTAAATCATCTTACACCATATCACAACATTTTGCATCATCTTATTGATATCAGATCATTAGGTTAGATTAGGGTTTCATGCTTGTTGAATTCTCTTTAATACTCGGATCGGATGCTTCACCATGGCCGTCCAGTCATATAAAAAAGTAGGGCTGCAAAATTCTCACATCCCATTCAAAGGGGATTTTCTATGGCGTGTAGGGGTGCCACTATGAATTGACCCCTGAAGAAGAAAATGAAGAGAAATGCATCTTTAGGGTTAATTTTATGCATCCCTTCCATTCCAATTCATGGTCTGTTATTTTAATTATTTCTACATATAGAAAGATCAAAAAATTCTGATTTTTGTTTTGTTAGATTTTTTACATTTGGTTTTATTTTTTGATATTTTCTTAGGATTTAATTCGATCTATGGAATTTCTACAAGCCTGATTACTGCCTGAGAATATTTCTGTTTCAGAATTTCAGCATATAATTTAAATTCCATAAATGTTTAATTTCTACAATTTAAAATTTATAATTTAAAAATTTAAAATTTAAAATCCAAATATGAAATATAAACTTAAAATTTGAAATTTAAAGTTTAAATTTTGAATTGCTAGTGTTATCTTATCTTATCTTGATTGTGCATTCATTCTACTTGAAAACACTTAAGAGCAAGCAATATAACATAAGGAAAGGATTGAGACCCTTTCTTTAGCCCAAAACAACCAATCCCATTTGCATAGTCCTAAGCCTTAATTAAAATCAAATAGCACTTAAAGCTAGGGACAGCAATAGGTTGGGTTTTATATACATGTTAACCCATTGTAGTAGTCACTTCTATGTGTGCTTCTGAGAATTGGTGTCAAGGCTAGAGGTCTAGATGCAAATGCCCTAAGCAGACTAGTGGTTCTTTAATTAGGGCCTCACGAAAGTGAAGGGAGCCTCCCATCACCCCACCTCTTACCTGGCTAATTGAGTTACTACAGTCTTGGTTATTACCTTGACTAAGCACTATATTGGCCCTTAGGTCTAGGAACCCTAGACTTAGGTTGATTTGTTTTGTTTTCACTGCATGACTACTAGGACAGGTACCCCATACCAAGATCAATAGACTCAAGCTAGTACATCTGCATCTATGGATTTCAATCTAGAAAGCCTGATGCATACTTTGACTGAACAGCTTAGGCATACTTTGACTGAATAGGTTAGGTAGTTGAGTGGTAGGCTAGACCAAATTGAGCATAGAATGGGAACCCTTGAAAAGTCTCATGTGTCTCAGCCAGACATTACGCCTCCTAGACCCACTCCAGTTCATATTCCTAGAGCCAACGTCCTGATCCTATTCTTAATCCAAATCCTAGATGCCCAACTCAAGATGAAATTGAAGAAGATAGAGCCTTTAGGAGTGTTAAATTTGATGCACCAATGTTCGATGGGAACTTGATCCTAAGGTCTATATGGATTGGGAGAGTGACATGGATTAATATTTCGAATAGTATAAACTGTCGGAGGAGCGAAAGGTGAAATTTGCAAAGTTCACGTTAGTCCGACAAGCATGATTGTATTGGGGTAATATTAAGAGATTGACCCTTCAGAGAGGACACATGCCCATAGTTACATGGAGGGATATGAAGGACAAGTTGAGAGAGAAGTATGTGCCATTAACATATCAACAAAGGCTATTGGATCAATGATAGGACTTGACCCAAGGTAGTAAGACCGTGATCGAGTATATTGCCAAGTTCAATGGGTTTGTTATGCGATGTGGTGTAGTCGAGTTAGAATCTGTGACACTATCTAGGTTTAGAAAAGGCTTTAAATGAGGATATTAGAAGGGAAGTATTTCTAAGGGAAGTATATGACTTGGAACATGCTTACCAAGTTGCTAGAGATTGTGAATGATTTCAAAAAAAACAACCTATCTATCGACTTGAACTCAATAGGTTTAGTAACCCTAGAAATATGTCAAGCCAAGTTCCTATTAGTCGACCTAGTCAACCCACACCAGTAGGTCAAACGGATGATTGAGGAAAGGCACCAATTGGTCGAGTGGATGATTGAGGAAAGGCACCAATAGGTCGTATGAATGATAGAGGAAGAGCACCTGTAGTACATGGAGAAGGAAGTCAGAATGTAGAGTGTTACAGGTGTCATCAGGTTGGTGGTGGGGACACCGGAGGTACCAGAATAAGACAGAGGCTTTTCAACCCTCTGTGAATTGATCAATAATTTATGAGCCCATCTGTAATAAGGGCTTAGCCCATCTGAGTCTATTTTAGTTATTATTTGAGTCTTGTGAGTTGTTATTTCAGTTCTGTACTAGTCAGCTCATGTTGAGCTAGTTCAGTCCAATGCTAGTCAGCTCATGTTGAGCTAATTTTATTTTTTTGAGTCCTGTCCAAGCATACTGAAGACTCAAGACCACATCATACAAGTGAAGACCAAGTCCAACCAGATTGAAGACATGGAAGTTTAGCCCAAGTCCAACCCAGCTTGAAGATTTGAAGACTCCAGGAGGAAAATCAGAAACCCTGATTCCTTGCAGATGCCCTCCAGATGCCCAGATTCCCTTCTAGATACCAAAGTATATTCATAGACCAAGGAATCCATGATTTTAGAGGTCCATCTGCATCCTAGCCCAAAGAAATCAAGCCCAGGCGTCAAGCCCAAGCCCCTAAGAGCAAGATACCAGGGAATATTCCTGCTACATGGCTACCAGGCCACCCTAGCTTCCAGAGGCTCAAACCCATGCGCCCGAGCCCCTTTGGGCTGGCATCTTGCTGCTCTTAGAAGCCCAACACGCCCCCCTAGGCGTCCTTAGAGTGTTGGCCAAGTCAAGAGAATTTTTAGAAATTTTTCTACCTAATGTTTCCTTATTTTCTAGCTAGGGTTTGAGAGGGAAAAAGATTCTTATGTAAAGACTAATGTTCCATTACTTGGAGCTCAAGGTTAAGGGTCTATTTAAGGGACCCTAGCCTCTTGTATGAAACTTGATTTTGATATATGAAATAAACCTTGAGTTCTTCTATTGCTTTGAGTGATTACCCTGCTGTGTGCATAAAGGGATTTGAGAGTTCTTCCTGGTGCTGCAATCATCATCCTGCAGCCAGCCAATCCTCTAGAGCCTTGGTCGCCCACTCCAAAATTCCTTTTCCCTTTGCTATTTTCCTTTATTTTCTTGATCTCTTTTGAGTTTTCTAACCCCTGACAGGTCATTTGCAGGTCCCCGAGTTCTTACGAATCCAACGACTCCAGCCAAGCCTCAATCGTACCACCGAGTAGAGAGCCGGGTATCCGCAGGTCTTTGGCTCGGTTTTCCAGGCCGCATCCGTCGAGGAACGAGAGATCCCTTCACTGCGATCTTCACCGGGTGCTTCAGATATTAACGAGAGATCCCTTCACTGCGATCTTCACCGGGTGCTTCAGATATTGTCAGGTACACCCCCTCTACTTCCAGTCTTTATATTGTAGGAGAACTTGCCCTAACCGAGGCTTCTCAGCCCCGGCGATCCTTCTTTAGTACTTTTCTTGGTTCTAATCTGCATGCTTGGCTTCAAAAATTCATACAAAATTCTCTACAACTAATCTTGATCTGAAATTCGGGAATTAATCACCTAACCCCACATATAAAACATACAAAAAGAATTGCATGCATATTAGTCCCGCATCATTTGGTATCAGAGCTTAGATTAGGGCTTATTTTCTGTAATTCTTCAATCCGTATATGCTCTGTTATTTAAATTATTTCTTCCTAATTAAAACTCCAAAATTTCTGAAATTTGTTTTGCTGGATTAATCATAATTCACAGTAATTTTCAGAATTTTTGTAGATTTTATTTCAGCCTGTGAATCTTCTGCAAGCCGAAATACAGCCTGCAAATTTTCAGCTCTGTTTTTTTCAGCAAGACAAGTTTGGAAGTTTTAGGGTTTTGTTTAGCATCTTTTGCATATCTTTTAATTTTAGTATATTTCCTGCATATTAGGCCATAATTTGCAAGTTTTCTTCTATTTAAGAAAATACCAAAATAAAAATAAAAATTACATATTCTTCAAAAATACCAAAAAAAAACATCTAAACCTTAATTTACATTCTCATCTGCCTGCCATCATTGCATAATTTACTTTTAAGGGCACTCTTGCTATATCAGATGGGGGGAGGATTTGATCACCTCTTCTTAGCCCAAAACCACATTCCTTGCATTCGGTCCCAAGCCTTAACCTAAAATTTACTAGACTTAATTTGCCCTAGTGGGCTAGGGACACCAACTGTTCGGGTCCGGGCTAGTATTAGATCACCGTGTCAAGTTAACCTGTGTGTGCCTTGTGCTTAGTGTCTAGAATGGTGGTTTAGGGATTCAATCCCGAAGGGCTTGTGTGCTGGTCCGCCTACCTGGCCAATCTCTGATTGGTGTCTAGGCTTGGCAACCAGGGACCTAACACTCCCCTTACACCTACCTGGCTGAGTACAGGGTTACTATAGGCTAGTTTGCCACCCTGATTGAGCATCTAGTTTGGATTCTAGGTCTAGTCAGCTGTAGTCGGTTTGATCAAGTCTTGCATGACATTAGATCAGGAGTCCCATCTCATTCACCATCTCCCTGAATCCATGGACCATTTTGATGCCAAATTTGATGCCCTTGGAGAAAGGTTAGTCCAAACCCTCAATCTTAGGTTTGAGCAAGCAAATGCCCAATTGACCCAGAAGCTTGAACAAATAGATGCCCGACTAGAAACCCTAGAGGAGACATGTAGGACCTAGTCTGTGCCTGATCCTGGGTCCCCTCAGCCTAGGAGGACCCTTTACCATGATCCCTACCGTGAGGTTGAACCTAAGAGAGACCATCGCCATGACCCTTATTATTATACTGAACCTAGGAGGACCCCAAACTCTGATCCCTACCATGAGGTTGAACCTAGAAGAGCCCATCGTCATGACCCTTATTATGATACTGAACCTAGGATGACCCCAAACCCTGATCCCTACCGTGAGGTTGAACCTAGGAGAGCCCATCGTCATGACCCATACTATGATACTGAACCTAGGAGGACCCCAAACCCTGATCCCTACTGAGAGGTTGAACCTAGGAGAGCCCATCGTCATGACCCATACAATGATACTGAACCTAAGAGGACCGCAAACCCTGATCCATACCTTGAGGCTGAACCTAGGAGAGCCCATCGTCATGACCCAATCCCTAAGGTTAGTCCTAGAAGACCCAATCAGGATTTTGTAGACCAGGAAGATAGATCCTATTTACCCTCTCCCTATAAGCCTAGTATACCCACAACCTATATAGATCTTATGACTCCAAATCCTCTAACTCTAGAATCTACGAACCCATATCCCATGAGTCCAGTAGACCCAAGACCCATAGAGCTGAACCCAAATCCTATGACCCCAGATCTTATAATCCCATGACCCATAGATCTGCACCCTTGTCTTATGAGCCTAGGGAGCCCATAACCCCTATGTATCAATCTAGTACTAGTTATGCTTCCCCTAGTCAACTTGAACCCCATAGGAATAGTATCCTTCAATATGAACCCAGTAGTGAGCCACTACCCCTTATACAACCTGAACCTACTAGGAGTAGTACCCATAATCAGAGACCAGAACCTAACCAATTTCTCGCTAGCCGACCTTCTCCAACCATCCCTGAGATTCACAAGGCTTACATTAATGCAGAAGTGTATGAAGCTGATGCGAGCTTAGTGGATGAGTATGAGGGAGAAGAGGAGATACCTTTAGTAGGTTCCGAATTAGCTGACCCAGTAGATACCCAGGTAGAAACCAACCCAGAGCTAGTTGGCCTTGACCACATCCAACCTAAAGCTATAGTGGAAGAACAAATAGAGGAAGAGAACCTAGGTACTGTTGCTAGAGCCTTACCTAAGGAAACCATAGAAGAGAGCCAAATTATAGAGTCTAGTCCTAAAATACAAGAACCTGAAGAATTTATTAAGGACCTGATCTCTTTGAATCAGTACCCTCAGGATGAGCCTCCTCCTATAGTCCCCATTAAGGACCTCTTCCCTGAGATTAATAACCCATCATTCCATTATGTAGACCCTATAGATATACCGCAACCCCCTTAAGGATAGCCTCATTAGTCTAGGATTAGTCCCTGACGCCCTTTCTTTTATCCTACTTTATCCAACTAACCTTGAACCTTTTTCCGTACCCTACCCGACTAATTTTGAATCCACTTCCTATTTTCTGCCCTTTCCAGATACCTCCAGCATTTCTAGGATCATTAGATTGCATTTAGCTGAGATTAGCATACTACATGTATTCATCATGCATATTAGGTTTGCATCTTACTTCTGGCATACTCTTTAGAATTTGCTAGGAGTTCACTGTAAATTTTCATGTGCATGTCAAGCTAGGATAAACCTAGAGAACCTGTAATCTCTTAGGTTTAGGTCTAAAGAGTTCAATAAAATTTCCTTCCATAGGAATGCAGAGTCGAGTCTGTTAGGTGTAGGTTTGAGTCCTTTGCATCATCTTGTTAGGAGTCTGCATGTGCCCAGCATGTTCACCACCTGCACTAATTTTGAAACAACTAGCTAATTCCTGAAGATGGACCAAAGAACTTGATGTAGTGGATTCTATCTTGGTTAGGCTTAGGCCTAAAAGAAGCTTCCTGCTCGCAAAGCCGGACCTTTTAAAGTGATAGAGAAGGTTGGATCAAATGCCTAGGTGTTAGATTTGCCTTCGAATTTGGGTATTAGTTCTACCTTCAATATTATAGAAATGGTTGAGTATGGGGAACCGGCAGCGATACCTAGTGAGGCCTTTGGACCTATTCCTTTTCATTGTGAGTAACCCTATCCTAGAGTGTCCACTAACAAATTGGCCTGAGAGAGGAGAACGGATCGAGCGTATCCTGGACGATCAAGCCATCACGACACACGACCGTGACTATCAATGCTTCCTAGTCCGATGGCAAGGCCAGCCAGAGTCGGACGATTCATGGATTTCTCGAGAGGACTTGTAACGCCTCAACCCAGACCTTCTCAGGAGATATGTGAGCCAGTCTGATCTTCCACTCGACAGGGTCGAGTTCCTCCCACCCCGGGAGAATTGGTGGGAACACCGGAGGTACCAGAATAAGACAGAGGCTTTTCAACCCTCTGTGAATTGATCAATAATTTATGAGTCCATCTGTAATAAGGGCTTAGCCCATCTGAGTCTATTTTAGTTGTTATTTGAGTCTTTTGAGTTGTTATTTTAGTTCTGTACTAGTCAGCTCATGTTGAGCTAGTTCAGTCCAATGCTAGTCAGCTCATGTTGAGCTAATTTTATTTTTTTGAGTCCTGTCCAAGCATACTGAAGACTCAAGATCACATTATACAAGTAAAGACCAAGTGCAACCAGATTGAAGACATGCAAGTTTAGTCCAAGTCCAACCCAGCTTGAAGATTTGAAGACTCCAAGAGAAAAATCAAAAACCCTGATTCCTTGCAGATGCCCAGATTCCCTTCCAGTTACCAAAGTATATTCATAGACCAAGGCATCCATGATTTTAGAGGTCCATCTGCATCCTAGTCCAAAGAAATCAAGCCCAGGCGCCAAGCCCAAGCCCCTAAGAGCAAAATACCAGGGAATATTCCTGCTACATGGCTACCAGGCCATCCCAGCTTCCAAAGGCCCAAACCCATGCGCCCGAGCCTCTTTGGGCCGGCCTCTTGCTGCTTTTAGAAGCCCAACATGCCCCCCTAGGCGTCCTTGGAGTGTTGGCCAAGTCAAGAGAATTTTTAGGGATTTTTTTATCTAATGTTTCCTTATTTTCTAGCTAGGGTTTGAGAGGGAAAATGATTCTTATGTAAAGACTAATGTGCCATTACTTGGAGCCCAAGGTTAAGGGTCTGTTTAAGGGACCATAGCCTCTTGTATGAAACTTGATTTTAATATATGAAATAAATCTTGAGTTCTTCTATTGCTTTAAGTGATTACCCTGCTGTGTGCATAAAGGGGTTTGAGAGTTCTTCTTCCCGGTGCTGCAATCATCATCCTGCCGCCGGCCAATCCTCTAGAGCCTTGGCCGCCCACTCCAAAATCCCTTTCCCCTTTACTGTTTTCCTTTATTTTCTTGATCTCCTTTGAGTTTTCTAACCCCTGACAGGTCGTTTGCAGGTCCCCAAGTTCTTACGAATCCAACGACTCCGACCAAGCCTCAATCGGAACACCGAGTAGAAAGCCGGGTATCCGTGGATCTTTGGCTCGATTTTCTAGGTCGCATCCATCGAGGAACGATAGATCCCTTTGCTGCGATCTTCACCGGGTGCTTCAGATGTTGTCAGGTACACTCCCTCTACCTCCAGTCTTTATATTGTAGGAAAACTTGCCCTAACCGAGGCTTCTCAGCCCCGGCGATCCTTCTTTAGTACTTTTCTAGGTTATAATCAGCATGCTTGGCTTCAGAAATTCATACAAAATCCTCTACAACTAATTTTGATCTGAAATTCGAGAATTAATCACCTAATCCCATATATAAAACATACAAAAAGAATTGCATGCATATTAGTCCCGCATCAGTTGGCCATTTTGCTAACAAATATCCTGTACAAAATCTACTCATAGATGAGATGGGAGAAGAAGAGGAACCTGAAGTAGCTGAAGAGTGTGGAGAAGAAGTATATGAAGCTGAGCTTGATTTAGCAGAGGAGTATGAAGGTAATGAGGAGGAAATAGAGTCACCTGACCTTGTAGGAGTTGTTAGGTGTATTCTAGCTCAGACCAAGAAGAATGAGGACTGGCGTAGGACCAACATCCTGCAAACCTTCATCAAATTAGGGGACAAAGTGTGTAAGATCATTGTAGATAGTGGGAGCTGTATCAATGCCATTTCTACCAATGCAATCAAAAGTCTAGGTTTACCTACAGCACTCTATCCCAATCCCTATAAGTTTTCATGGATTGATGCAACCTTAATTCCCATTAAGTCAATTTGTCAGGCCACAATCCATTTCTGGTCATACCAAGAGAAGGTCTGGCGTGATGTGTTACTAATGGGAGTCAATAGCATAATTTTGGGAAGACCCTGGTCATATGATCATGATGTTACCATATTTGGAAGATCAAATTCTTATTCTTTTAATTATCAGGGTAAGAGAATAGTCATAAATTCAACCCCACCCAAGGATAACATTAAGAAATGGTCCAGTAATTTGAAAGAAGAGAAGCCAGGATTTAACCTAATTACTGCTAAGGAAATGGAAAGAGAAATCATTGGAGGTGCACCCATTGGAGTTTTAGTGGTTAAAGAGACTCATGAACAACCTAAACCTGAACACCCTAAGAAAGTTGTAGAGCTTTTGAAAGACTTTCAAGATGTGTTTCCTGAAGACTTGCTAAATGAACTGCCACCATTAAGGGACATCCAACATGCCATAGACCTAGTCCCAAGAGCTACATTGCCAAACTTCCCACATTATAGGATGAACCCTACAAAACACTTAGAGATGCAAAGACAAGTAGGGGAGCTTTTTCAGAAAGGATTCATTATGGAGAGTCTTAGTCCTTGTGTAGTTCCAGTCTTGTTAACCCCCAAGAAAGATGGCACTTGGAGGATGTGTGTCGACAGTGGAGCTATCAACAAAATCACTGTTAAATATAGGTTTCCAATTCCCCGTTTGGATGATATGTTAGATATGATAGCCGGATCAACCATTTTCTCGAAGATTGACCTTAAAAGTGGCTATTATCAAATTAGGATCTGAATTAGGGATGAATGGAAAACAGCCTTTAAGACTAAGGATGGTTTGTACGAATGGTTGGTAATGCCTTTTGGCTTGTCTAATGCTCCTAGCACTTTTATGAGGATAATGACCCAAGTATTAAGAGCCTTTATAGAAAAATTTGTGGTTGTATATTTTGATGATATCCTCATATATAGTAAGACAAGGAAGGATCACTTAGACCATCTTTATCTGGTATGTCAAACACTTAGGAAAGAAGACCTGTATGCCAATCTTAAGAAGTGTAGCTTCATGACTACTAGGATATTCTTTTTAGGTTTTGTAGTGACCCCAGAGGGAGTGTCAGCTGATCTTGAGAAGATCAAATCAATAGTTGAGTTGCCCATACCTAGGAATATCCACGATGTTCGTAGTTTTCCTGGATTAGCTACCTTCTATGGAAGATTTATCAAAGGATTTAGCACCATTATGGCATCGATTACAGATTGCATTAGGAAGGGAGCCTTTAAGTGGACCAAGAATGCTGATAGAGCCTTCCTACAGATAAAAGAGAAGATGAGACAAGCCCCGATCTTGAGACTTCCTGATTTTTTTAAAGTATTTGAAGATGCTTGTGATGCTTCGGGTGTTGGCATAGGAGGAATACTTAGTCAAGAGAGTCATCTTGTAGCCTTTTTTAGTAAATAATCAAATGAGGCTAAATCCAAGTACTCAACCTATGATAAAAAGTTTTATGCGGTAGTACAAGCATTGAAATATTGGAGACATTATTTACTACCATAGGAGTTTTTTTTGTACTCTGACCATGAGGCACTTAGGTTTCTAAACTCTTAGAAGAAATTAAATCCAAGACATGCTAAGTGGGTAGAGTATCTCCAGTCTTATACTTTTGTGTTGAAGCATTAAGCTGGTTTAGAGAATAAGGTTGCATATGCCCTTAGTTGCCGATCAATGTTGTTGAATTGTGTCAATATTGAGGTTGTTGAATTTGACAAGCTCAAGGAGCAGTATGAGTCTTATCCAGATTTTGGAAAAATCTATGAGAAAATCAAGCAAGGACCATCTAGTTTGGATAGTGATTATACTTTGCGAGATGGTTATCTTTTTAAGGAAAATAAGCTTTGCATACCTAGAACATCCCTTAGGAAATTTCTGATTTGAGAGATCCATGCTGAAGGCTTAGCATGACATTTTAGAAGAAATAAGACTATTATGACAATGGAGGACCAATTCTTCTAGCCAAGTTTTAAGAGAAATGTAGCTCAAATAGTGGCTAGGTGTAAAGCTTGTGCTGTTGCGAAGCAGTAAAAGCAGAACACCGACCTTTATACCCCTTTGCTTGTGCCCGACTGTCCTTGGCAAGATCTAAGTATGGACTTTGTTCTAGGTTTATCCAAAACCATGAGGTGACATGATTCCATCTTTGTTGTGGTTGACAAATTTTCTAAAATGGCTCATTTCATTCCTTGTTCACAAACATTCGATGCCTCTAGAGTCGCCAAACTTTTCCTAGATGAGGTGGTCAGATTACATGGTTTACCTAAGACAATTGTGTCTAACAGGGATGTACGGTTCACAAGTTATTTTTAGAAAGCCCCCTGGCATATGTTAGGGACCAAGCTGAAGTTTTTTACTATTATCACCCTCAAACTGATAGCCAGACCGAGGTAGTGAACCGAAATCTAGGAAACTTGTTAAGATGTCTAGTTGGAGAGAATACTGGCAATTGGGACCTATTACTGTCTAGAGCTGAGTTTGCCTATAACAGTTCAATCAATAGGTCTACTAGTAAGAGTCCTTTGTACATAGGTCCAAGCCACAAAAGCTTTTAGATTTGATTCCATTACCCATGCATGCCTGCATTTCCGAATCAGCCGAGTCATTTGCACAACATGTCAAAGTATTGCATAAAGAAATCAGTAACAAAATTAAAAAGAGCAATGAATCATAAGAGCACGAGGCTAACTTACATAAGAGATTTAAAGAGTTTAATGAAGGAGACTTCGTAATGATCAAGTTACGACCCGAATGGTTTCTAGTCGAAACCATGAATAAACTACACCCCCGTAGTGCTGGATCGTATAGGATTATAAAGAAGATTGGATCTAATACTTATATGCTAGAATTACTATCTGAGTTAGGTATTAGTCTAACCTTCAATATATCTAATCTAGTCAAGTTTAAGGAACCAATGGTGATACCAAGTGAGCCAGTTGAGCCTGATCCCACCTTTGAGAGTGACCATATCCCAGAATGTCCACCAGCCAAATTACTAGAGAGGAAAGAAAAGATTGAGCAGATCTTGGATAATAAGATCATAACTACTAGAAATAAGAACTACCCAAGATATCTGGTTCGTTGGCAAGGGAGACCTGAGTTTGAGGATTATTGGATCACCAGAGAGGATCTTCAAAAGTTGAACCCTGACTTGCTAGAACATTGCTAGAGCTGAATTGACCCATACTCGATGGGATCTAGTTCCTCCCACCCCGAAAGAATTGGTGAGGAAACAAGAGCCAGGAAGGGGAAGCAAACCATTTCCAATTCAATTTGGATCACCAATGAGTAAGTCCATGTGTTCATCACAAAGAATACTCGAGTTACAGTTATTTTGAGTTTGTAATTAAGTCAAATTAAGTTGTAATTTAATCAAATTGAGTATAATTTGGTCAATTAGGATTGTTGAGTTACTAATTGAGTCCATTGAGTCCATCAAATGGTTTAAGAGTAATGTAAATAGCATTAATTTGCTTTGTTTGGTGAATTGTCCAATCTGAGTCCTGTAATTAGTGCTTGAATAAGTCAAGGGATGTCAAAGTATCCAAGATCCAAGTCATCATCACCTTGATGGATCAATTCTAGGTCAAAAAAAGAGTTGTCCAAATTTTTTTCCAGACATCCGGACATTGGGACATCCAAACATTTGGGCATCAAGACAAAGTCATCCTTATCCAAGAGAGGCGCCCCATCCCATTTATTTTTCATTGCCCATTTCAATTTCAAGGAGGTGCCCATTTAAGAGGAGTAAAGCAGATGGACTCTGCTTTTCATCTGGCGCCTCCCCTCTCATTGTCGCCCATTCCACTCCAGATGATGCCCATACCAAGGATTAGTTCAAATTTAAATGGGAGAATCCAAGATTAGA
The DNA here is from genome assembly GCA_021397845.1 of Areca catechu. Lineage (NCBI taxonomy): Eukaryota > Viridiplantae > Streptophyta > Magnoliopsida > Arecales > Arecaceae > Areca > Areca catechu. The sequence continues at coordinate 136,657,266 of CM038053.1, read as the reverse complement.
TGAAGTCATCCACATTTCAAAGGGAGCCTTATCCTTATCCAAATGCCTTTTTCTCATGCCAAAAGGATTCATGCCTAGATGAATGTGCGCCATATGCTTTCTTCCTTTCTTGATGCCAGTTCCAAGATAGCCAGCCTATTTGAAAGAATTCCAAGATTAAGGAAGAATTCAAATTCAAAGTGTTCTAAGATAAGAGATGAAATTTGAAGATCAAATGGAAGCCCCCTCATTCAAACTTCTTTCAAATTCAAGGATTTTAAACTCAAATTCAAGCATTCAAAAGGACTTCTTATCTCTTGTTGCCGACTAAGGAAGATTAAAAATCAGATTAAGAAGGATTTCATGCTAAGAAGTGGGGAGGATTAGCGCTAAATTAAGAAAGGATTAGCACCATCTCACATCTTAATTTTGTCACACAAGCCAGAAGCCATCATCTCATCTCAAGTTGTCGCCCAAGCCATAAATAACCATTTCAAATTTCAAATTCAAAAAAGATGCCAAGAAGCCAAGGAGTATTTGAAGTTCAAATTTGTAATTTAAATTCAAATAGAGTCCTATGTTATCTTCATATATAAAAAACTATAAATAGGACCCCATACCCCCTTGTAATTATTATTATTCATTCATGAAATAAAGATGCATTCTTTCTTCCACAAAGCTAGGTTAGGCTTTAGTGTTTTTCTTTAAGGGCGAGGAGGTTCTTAAGAGCTCAAGGTAAGGAGGTCCTTGAGAGCTCAAGACGGTGAGGTCCTTGAGTGGAGGTTCTACCAGATTCGATAAACTGTTACCAATCTTCAAGCTCTACGCATCCAACCCTTCCTTTTTCTATTTTGAATCTGATTTACTTCATTCTTAAAGTCTTGTTTGCTGCCTTTTCTGCAGATCCCAGGTGTTCAAGGATTTTAGAGGATGGATCATTTGCTTCCGAATCGAGATCTAACGATATATCTAAAATCTGGAGTCTCAATCTTCATCCTGCTATGAGATCTGAGCAACAAAGTAGCCGATCTATCCTGAGTCAAAGAGAATCTCCATTGGGGTAAGCAACCAATCCTTTCTCATTAGATTTGGTAGTTGAAGCATGAAATAGCCTAATCTTAGATGGTTTCCTAACCATCGGGTCCTTATTCTTTATAGCTTGCGGATCAGGTTGCGGGTAAGTAGTTAGTTACTTTCTTTAATCTCTTTAGTTTGTTATGTTTAGTTGCTTTACTGCTATGATCATTACTCTTTAAAATATCTTAGACTAAAATTAAATTATCTTACACCATATCGCATCATTTCGTATCATCCACATACCTTAGTTAAGAGGACAACCAATAATGCGACATACAACAACCTATACTTGATACATTGTCATCCTATAACAATGTATCCTTTGGTTGTGAACCACTTTAAGAACTACATGATATATTTTCTCTATATCAAAACAATGTAGTTCTAAGGACTCGATCATACAAGAGTTCATCTCAGGAAAATGTAAATATGAGGAACAACCAACATAAATAACTTTTATTTATTAAAAGAATTCATATATAAATACAAGATAGCACAACCGTCTACAACCTAGGTGATTGGCTTTGGGAAATAATTCCCAACACTCCTACCATGGATTGATGAAATGGGAGTCCCGCTTCTATAAGGAGAGGGATGAGGCCTGGGCCCAAGCTACCTGGGTTCAAGAATTGGAGGGCCAAATGATGGCCCTCCAAGACCAGCTGGCCGGTGTCGAGGCGAGGGCGACCAGCTTGAAGAAGAAATCTACCGAGCTCGAGATGGCCCTGAAGGAAGAGAAGGGGGAGAGCCTCCATAGCACCGAGAAGGTGGCTGCCTTCACTGCAAAGATAGCCTGCCTAGAGGGGAGAGCGCAGACCCTCCAGGCACAACTTGAAGAAGTGGCCAAAACCATGGCAGCCTTGGAAAAGGCCACGACGGCTATTGCACTGATGGAGGCAACCAAGAAGGAAGCTGCCGAAGCCATCCCCAAGTTCAAGGTGTTCGAGGCCTTCAAGGATGAGGTCACCGAGGTGGTGTTGGACTGGGGTTTAATGACTTCCGAGGCATGGCTATCCATCTCCTCGGATCGAAGGGGTTGGAAGACATCCTCCCCGAGTTGCCCCTCCTTGTGTGACCGAGGATGCCTGCCATAAAGACACAATCGAAGCTGGAGGTGACCGAAGTCGAAGCCAGAGCCGCTATCGCCCATGATGTTCCTTTATCAAAAGCGGTCACTCATTAGCCAGGAAAGGAGCTGGCGAGCAAGGCTTGAAATTTTTCTTTCTTTTTCTTGTAACTTTGATTTTGGAAAGCTTCCTGGCTTGTCAGGAGCCTTCATAGGATGTAAAGGAAATATTCATCAATGAACATATTTTCTTTCCAACTGATGTGCCCTGTTCACTATCTTATTTTCTTTTTCTCTTTTTTTTTTTTTTTGAGATACTTCCAAAGAACCCTTCAAAGCCTATAAGGGACTTATCTTTGTAATGTAGAAATAGTCTAACTTGATCGACGAATTTAGTGTGGTCCTTTTTTCTTTAATTCCTTTACCCTTCTGCATGGTAAGGAGATAGGCTTCATGGTCGCCATATATGCATGCCTCTCCCAGGCCTTAATTTTTTCGGGTTGACTCTGAAAGAATTATGTCATGAAAGCCAATCATAGTGGCAATTTTGTATTCTCCCAACTAAAAATTGATATAAATAAAGGTAATTTTTGATTCATCATTTGCTGTGTCCTATGTTTTAATTATAAGATCATGATGAACTCGATAGGTTAGGGCAATAGAATTAGGGTTATGATGGAGATCATAACCGTGAGACCTAAGTTTCTATAAATCCTAATCTAAAATATTCCTAGTCGATGGATCATTGATTTAGGGATCGATGAATCCAGAAAGACTAGCATATCTTATATATATTCGATAGAGAGGGTGGTTGGTCTCACAACCAGTTATGTAGAGACACTAATACAAGGATGTGGGTGCTCGATAGGTTATTAATCTACTGAACTGATCTGACAAGAGAACATCAAAAGGAAGTCTTAGTTACATTTCAAAAAGTATGTTTTCTTAGTGGGAGTTGTACATGTGATCCTTAGACTTGAGACTACTATAGTATCTTATGCACATGAATCCATGTTTTGTGTATACTCATTCATGGTAATTAAGTCATATACAGGGTGCTTCTGGATATGGTGGATTGTGTATGAAGGTAATGAGTAGGTCAATAAGAAATCGATCACTCCTAGTAAGGGGAGTAGTTATCCCATTAAATATCTTCGATTGTTGACTCAGGAAGTCTTTGATCAAAGTAAAATGAGATTAGATAGGGTTTCTAATCTATCATTGGTCGAGTCTTCATTATCGAATTGAAATTCAAAAGGATTAAGGGCCAGGGTCTGACATTTATCCATGCCCATCACTTAATCAGGGTAAAATGTGATCGAATGATTGAATTACATGGTAACTTTTCATTGAAGAATATTTTGGTATTTTTTACCAAATTTCTCATCTTTCGGATAGGCATGACATGTTACTAGACGTCAATCATGTTTTGTAGGTTTTCATGAATCAAATTAATTAGATTCATGAGTCAATTTGGAAGCTAGTTCAAATTAGCAACTTGGATTAGCTCGATTTGACCTAATAAGGTCAATCATGTTCGATTGGATCGAATTAGCTTGGACCTAGACCTATTGCTGGCTAAATGTGTGGAACCCAAAGGATCACACATATTAGGAAATTGGTCTAGGAAGTTAACTGTATTTTTATTAGGATCATTGGATTCTAATTGGAAAGGCATTTTGATTCATCATATTGCTACATCTTATTAAGATTATGATGAATCCCATAGGTTAGGATAATGGAGTTAGGGTTATGATGGAGATCATAATGGTGAGACCTAAGTTCTTATAAATTCTAATATAAAATATTCCTAGTCATTGGATCATCGATTCGGGGATCGATGTTTCTAGTAAGACTAGCGCATCCTATGTATTCTCAAAAGAAGGGTGGTTGGAATCATAGCCACTTATGTAGAGATACTAATACAAAGATGTGGATACTCATTAGGGTATGAGCTCACTGAACTGATCCATCTTGAGAATATCTTGTGGAGGTCTTACTACTTGTCAAAAGATGGCTCTCATAGTGGGAGTTGTGTATGTGATACTTAGACCTGAGACTATCATAATATCTTGTGCACATAAACCCATGTTTTGGTGCATACTCATTCATGGCAATTAAGTCATATACAGGGTACTTCTAGATATGGTGGATTGTGTATGAAGGTAACGAGTAGGTCAATAAGAAATCGACACTCCTAGTAAGAGAAGGACTTATCCCATGAAATCTCTTCGATTGCTGACTCATGAAGTATTTGATCAAAGTAAGATGAGATTAAATAGGGTTTTTAATCTTCCATCGATCGAGTCTTCATTATCGAATTAAGATTCGAAAGGATTAAGTGCTAGGGTGTGACATTTATCATGCCCATCACTTAATCAGGATAAAAGGAGATCGAACGATCGAATTGCATGGTAACTTTTCACTGAAAGGTATTGATGGGAACATCAAGTCAATCCTAGTTTACTATGGATCCCTGAGTTTTGAGTCCTTTAGCCATGATTCCAATTTTGCCTTTGAGTCCAATAATCTGGCTATGTTAGCCATTTGAGTCCTGTGTTTGGGCCATAAGTTTTATTTTTTAGGCTTTGTTACACTTGAGTCTGTACCTTAGTCTTTGAATCTCATTTTGGGCCTTTTTATATTTGAGTCCTGTAATTAGAGTATTGAGTCAAGTTTTGGATGCTTAGTGAGCCTTATGAGTCCTGTAAGTTTTGAGTTTCATGAGTCCAGTCCAATTTTGTAAGTCTTATATTGAGTTTAGTCCAATTTTGTAAGAAGACCCAAGTCACTTATAATCCAGTCAGCATAATACTCCAACCACTGCAAGGAATCCAATCATCCACATAATTGTGCCACTTGGAAAGCATGGAAGGAGTCTCGGAGCTATCATTGAAGACCTAGACGACAAGTACATTAGCCCACCAGGAGGAGATGGACACCAGGAGAACCCTAGAGCCTGCCCAGCACTGAAATGGGTCGCCAAAAGCCCTGGCCCATCCTCAAATTCAACGCCCTCGTTATGGTCACCTCTCATGTTGTCACCCCACTTATGATCACCTCCCTTGGACCAAGTCAAAGAGAAGGAGAGGAGTAATCCTGGTGAGAAAAGGGAGTTTGAACCTATTTGGAAGAGGAGATCTCTATGTATTTGAGTAGGAAAAGGATTAGTGGAAATTCTCTTGTATGCCTTTACTTGGAGCCCAAGTTTGTAAGCCTGTTTAAAGGCCACCCTCTCATGTATATTGGATGTTAATGAATATGAAAACTTTTTTGAGTTCTTTTCAACTCTTGGTATGAATTTTGAGTGAATTTGTGTGATTAAGGGTATCTATGTGATCCCTCAGGATATCTATGTGATCCCTACGCCCTGCCTCCAAGCCGCTAGCCTCTTCATCTCTTGGCTGCCCACTTCTAAGCCTTCCTTCTCTTTGCTTTCTTTAGCCTTCAAACTTATTTCTTCTCTTATTTCTAATCCTTGTTAGGTGATTTGCAGGTCCTTCAGAGTTCATGAATCTAAGATTCCAATCGGCAAGCTTTCGGGCCACCAAATTGAAAGCAGTAAATCTGCAAGATCTCCGGCTTGTTTTTGCAGGCCACATCTGAGAGCATAGAGCAAACTCTTCATGGATCGATCTCCAAATCTCTGCCAGGTACACCTTCTAGACTCCTCTAGTAGCGGTATTACAGAAGAGCTAATCCTAACCAGGGCTTCTTAGCCTTGGCGGTCCTATTTCTTCACTTTTAGGGTTTAGTTCTACATACTCGTGCTTCCAAAAATTCTATAGAATTTCTTACTTAATAACTTGGCTTGAAATTTGGGATACAAACTCCTAACTTAATGCCTAATACATAAAAAATAATTGGCATGCATAATTAGTCTCGCATCAGGTATTTTAGTAATTTTTATCAAATTCGATCTCTTTCAGGTAGGCATGACATGTTGCTAGATGTTAATCATATCTTATAGATTTTCATGAATCAAATTGATTGGATTCATGAGTCAATTCAGAAGTTGGTTCAAATTAGCAACTTAGGTCAGCTTAAGTTGACCTAATTAGGTCAATTGGGTTCGATTGAATCGAATTGGCTTGGACCTAGACCTACTGCTAGTTAGATATTAAGCCCAAAGGGTCACACACATTAGAAAATTGGCCAAGAAAGTCAATTGAATTTTTATCAGGGTCATGAGATCCTAATTGGTTAGCTAATTGACATACTAGCATATGTTGGCTAGCCCAACTCCTAACCCAAATGGATTGGGTCTAGTTGCTTGTTATTTGGGCTAACTAATTTATGTGGTTAGAGTCCTAAGTGGGGCAGCCTAATTCAGTATTAATCTGGATTTTATTTGGCTTTATCTTGCATTTGTGGAAGAGTCCATGTTGGCATGGACTCTTGGGTGCCACTTTTGGTTTCATGCCAATTCTATGCACAGAAATACCAAGAGTCCTTCTGCCAATGAATCACAAATGCCAGATAGAGTCCCAAAGGACTCCTCATCTCCATGCCCTTTCATGTGGGCTTTGTGTTAGGAAATGTGGTACTTCAAGTCTTGAGAGTCCACATAGGTCTGGTTCATGGAATGTTGGAGCAAGATCCACTCCGCGGAATGCCTGGGATCTTCCTTGATGCCACCATGGCGAAAAGGGAACTCACGATCAAGGAAGAGAAGAGGCACGCTGTCTACTCTCATCGCGGAGGCACGCCCCCATGAGGCTGAACACACGAGAGAGAACCAAGGAGAGAGAGGAGGAATGATGGTTGGAGAAAAAATATAGTGCTTTTTCTCCCCAGCCATCATTCCTTCTCTCTCTCCTTGGTTCTCTCTCGTGTGTTCAGCCCCATAAGGGTGCGCCTCCGCGACGGGAGTGGATGGTGTGCCACATCTCTTTCCTGATCATGAGTTCCATTTTCATCATAGCAGCATCAAGGAGGATCTCGGGCATTCCGTGGAGTGGATCTTGCTCAACACTTTGATCGGTCAATATATTGATATGATGTGAATAGTATTGTGCACACAAATGAAGAGTTGTGTCTCTTCATTTGGTGCTAATTAAAGAGGCTAAGAGTCTTTCTGTTTTAAGTATCTTAAAATCTCTTACACCTCTTATTTAAAAGCCACGTCCCTAGCCTTATTTTGATCGGTTAATGCCATGTGGCAGATGACAAATGGCTAGAAAAATTGAAGAGATATTTATATGTCTTTTAGAGCATGAAAGGGTGTTATTATGATATGTTTCATCATTAATAAGACTCTTTCTCATTGAAGGATCTTATCAGATGGCTGAGAAAAGGACATATCAGGTGTCCCATCTCTCTATAAAAGGCATCAGTGATTTGATGCCAAAGCACTTCATTTCCCATCCGAATACTCTAACTTGCTATTTTATCTTCCTCCCCCCTTAAGACAAGCTTTGTCTTTTTAAGACAAAGCTTGTTCTTTAGAGATAAGGCTAGTCTTTTAAGACAACAGCCTATGGAAAATAATAGAGGGGATATGCGGGATCTGAGAGGGGATATAGAGAGGTATCTGAGTGCCCTATAGGATGGTAGGGAGTCCAGCAAGGGAGAAAGTCTGAAAGGTTGCCAAAAGAGTCCCAACCAAACAAGCAACTATTATAGGAGTGCTTCCTTGGTCCGATTCATGTGTGGATCACCTTTGGAGAGCATGCACTTATGTGCCTTGTGGAAATAAAGGATTATAGCACTCCAGGTATTCTTCTATAATCCTAAAGTATTGATTTATTAATTTTCATGATCAAGTGGTCATAGGATTTATGATTTTGGCCAGTTAGGGTTTCAAAATAAAAATTTTTGAAACCCGATCTTCCACTATGCCCAGCCCAAGGAACCCAACAATGGTATCAAAGCACCTTGATGCATGCAATTAGTAGTCACTTTAGAGTAGATTGCTTGCTATGATATGCATCGATGCATGATAGTTCAAATTACATATATGCGATATGTTATATCTTAGGAACTACTTCGGATTGGGTTAGTCATCATAGCCATCTGGTTATAGGAGCCAGGTAGGGTTTAAAGGTCCTCTCTTCCCATTCAATGGGGTCTCCTATGGCATGTAGGGGTGCCGCTGTGGCCTTATCCCATGAATCATGTTTATGTTATGCATATTAAGATTAATATGCATGTTTTGTTGGAATGAATGTCATGATAACATGATGAATTAGTATGTGTACGAGACCATCAAAGCCCTCATAAATCATATTTAGTCATAGTGTATGTTAATCAAGATGCAAATCCGATTAGGATATAATCAGCTAATTGGTGTCTAGGCAAGTGGTTCTGGGAAGGTAAAGGGAATGAGATTTTTAATTAGTTATGTTGACTGACTTGACCAATTTAATTGATGTCTAAGAAAAGCAATGGGGGGACCCCCTCATCTTTTTCACCTACCTAGCCAATTTGGTCACATCTAAACCCTATGTTGGTAATGTTGATTGATTAAGCATAATATAAAATTGCCTTCCTTCATGCTAAGCCAAATCTATGTCAAAAACTATAGTAGATTTGTTGTGTAACACAAGGTCTACTTTAAGGTTTGATATGATATTTGTCTTGGTGCATGTTATGCTTTATAGCATGATTAATGATGTTGCTTTATTGTGTAAGACAAGGATAATATTATTCAATCATGGCTATATGGAAATGAAGGGTCTAACTAAGCTAAGATATTATGGTTTGTTGTGTAACACAAGGATATAAGTGTCTTATAGGCAAGTGTTATGTTGAGAATTGCAAGGGATGTAATTGGAAAGGGGTTTTCCTACCCTTGAACTCATGGGTGTTTGTGTAACACAAGGCATTCATGTGGAATTGGGATCTCAACCCCACTAAGAAAGCACTGGGAGGGTATCCCGCTTACCATAGTTGAGGGTTATGGTATTCGATAGAAAATAGTGGGAGACACAATTAGGTACAAAAAGTCCTTGTCTAATTATGAATATTATCATGAGTGGTTTGCTTATAGTTGTTCTTTATTTAATGTAGATTTTTACATTATGGCTTATACTCTTTCACTGCGGTGCATCTTGGATGCCAATAAGTTGACCGGTTTGAATTATGTGGATTGGTTGAGGAACTTGAGAATTGTATTAGCTCAGGAGAAAATTGGCTATATCCTCGATTCTCCTGATCCACTTCCAGTAGGAGAGGATGCTACTGAGGAGGAAAAGGCCACATATAAAATATGGTAGAATGACAGCATGACTGTCAAATACATCTTGTTGGCCTCAATGAGTAATGAGTTATAGAGGCAACATGAGGAAATTGAAACCTCGTCCATATTGCTCAACCTAAGAAGCGATATGGAGAACATAGTTAGACTGCTCGACATGAAATATCGAAGTAGTTGTTCTGAGCACGCATGAGTGAGGGCTGCTTTGTCTAGATGATTGACCTGATCACTCGATTAGGTCAACTAGGATTTGTGATGGATAGTGAGCCTAATCAGGACCTGGTCCTGCAGTCACTCCCAAATTTCTTCTCGTAGTTTGTCATGAATTACCACATGAACAAACTAAACTTATCATTGCCTGAGCTGCTGAATATGCTTAAGATAGTAGAGAGCCATTTTAAAGGTGACAAGGCACAACTTCTTCTGGTTGATGGAAAGAAGAAGCAGGCAATGAGGAAGGGTTCAAAAAGAAAGAAGAACCCTATGAGTAGCTTCCAGAAGAGGAAGAAGGCAAGGAAGCCCTCTGCTATTGGGACTTGCTATTATTATGGAAAGTAAGGGCATTGGAAGAAGAATTGCAAGTTGTATCTTGCAAGTTTGAAGCATGATGCTGGTGGAACATCTAAAGGTTTGTACATGATACAAACAAACTTGTCATTGAGTTCTTCAGCTTCTGATACATGGGTATTGGATACCGCATGTGGGTCTCATATGTGCAAGTTGATAAGTGCATAAAAATTAGTAATAAGTACACTAATTTATTAATCAAATTTAATTTATTTTATTAAAATTAATATTTTTATGCAGTGTTTTAATAAAATAACCTTGCCAATGTGAAGAGCATGATTTTTGGGATCCAATGGTGCGAACGGCGCACAAATCGGACTTCAATTGAACCAGGAAATGGATTTTGAAGTTACTATTTTAGAATCTGCACGGATATTGATGCAGTTGGTTCATTGTGAACCAGCCAAATGGTCCACAAGTCGTCCGCTGGTCCACCGCTGCCATTGCATCCGGTCCACGGAGCAGCACCGTGGACCACAGGCCAAACCGAGTGCCAGTGTCGCCGGAGAAGATGCTGGAGTTCCTCTCCTCACCGACGAAAAGCTTCTCTCACCGCCGGGAAGCCAGAAAAGCTCGTAATGGCCGGAAAAACCTCTCCCCTTCTTCGTTCGGTCTGCACCATGTTCAGAACCGCTGACCGCCATCCTCCGCTAGATTCGTCCTTCCTTCCGGAAGTGCCGCTTATCTCCTCACCGACGGAAAGCTTCTCTCACAGCCGGGACGCCGGAAAAGCCTTTTCCTTTTCGGATCTGCCTCAGATCTTCACGGCGGTCGCCTCCCATACCGGAAAATCCCAGGAAGTCGCCTACCATGGCCGTTCGTCTTCCTTATCGTCGCCGCCCTTTGTCCAAGCTCCGGCCATCAGGACATCTTCCTCTTCCTCCGTTCGGTCTTCTTCCATCTTCACCGCCCGATGTCAAGAAGTTCTCTTCCCAGCTGTTTTTCCATCTGCACCGCTCCCTCACTCTGCCATGGCCAGAAATTCCTCACCGGCATGAGATGCAAATCGCCGCCTGTCTTCCCGGCCGACCATCACCGGTCTTCTTCGTTTGTGCCATCTTCACCATGATCGGTTCAACGCCTGCAGCCAACCATCGTCGGCCACGCTCAGAGCAGATCAAACCTGAAGTCCAGTCCAAAATCTGAAGCTCAGCTCAATCCAAAATTTGAAGCCAGCCCAATCCAGAAGCTAGCCTAGAATCTGAAACCAACTCAGTCCTACCTAAACCCTGGGCCCAAGATTTTAGAGTCGATAAGCAGATATCCCAAGCAACATGGATCCTGGAGCACACAACTCCCGGAGCATATTCAAATGAAGATAATATAAACTTTTTATGGATGTACGAGGGATTGGAATATTAGGATTTTTTAGGATTTATCTCGATTATTTGAAAATTTGTTTTAGGATTTGATTTATCATTGTTGAGATATTTGTTTTATCGGATCCCTAATTTATTGGGAAGTTCCGATTATTTTAGTCTATTTAAAGTCTTTTATCGTTGGGAATAAAGTTAGCGAAGCGAAGAAAATATTTGAGAAAAGAGCTTGGATGTGTCCCGACTCCCTCCCCCCTCCTTTTTCTTCCCGGTTCCCCTTCTCTCTATTCTTTGACCTCTAGATCTTCTCCCCTTCTTCTCGGGTTCCCTTTCTGCTGCATTTTCTTGTCTTCCCCTGCTCTATTTCTTCTCCCGATTTGCTTCTTTCCCCCTCTCTGTTCCCTTTCTTCTCCCCACCAAAGAATCAATTCACCAAGCCTCCATTTACAAGCCTCCTTGTTCCAACGCATATTCGTCGAACATCCGCCGCTCCCCTCAGAAGCTAGAAATCGATCCGCCGTTCATCCTTCGGCAAACAATCCCCTCCAAGCCCACCGGCAATCGCCTTCTCCTTACCTCACCATCGCCGATGGAAGTCCACCCCGTGACCGAAGCTCCCACCAGCAAACCGGCTTCCTCCGCCAGCCATCGTCCATGGGGATCCCATCGTCAGCAGTTGACGATCACTGCCGCTAGAACTCCTTTCGTGCCGGCCTACCGCCGTCCGTGCCGCCGCCTTCAGTCCAGCACCGTCGCTGGCGAGATCCCGCCGGATCTGCCCCTCCGAAGCCATCCCTGTTCTGCACGCTCGTCAAAGCATAAGGAAGAGCCCCCGCACGATCGTGAAAGTAGGGAGTCTTCTTGCACGCTCATCAAAGCATAGTCGGTCCTCTCTGCCGACTTCAAATAAGGTAGAAAAATTAAAAAAACCTTGGAAAAAAAAGGTGAAAAAAAGAAAAAAAAAGAGAAAAAAATATGAAAGAAAAAATAGTGAAAAAAAAGGTTCATTTGAATAAAAAATTGGGGAAAAATAATTAGGTTTTGGTTTAACCTAGCCTAGGGTCGTTTCTTAACGACCAACGATCCGATCTCCCCCTTTTTGATGATGACAAAACACTGGGCATGAAAAAACAGTAAGACACTTTACATGTATAACAGTATTTGAAATATAATTAGTCACATGTAACAGAGCTGATTGGATTTAAAAAAAAATCAGAGCTCAACAGATGATATTACTATATATCATTAAAGTGTTGCACAAAATATGGAGTATCAGAGAGTTAAAATATGCAATTATGATCAGAGCAATGGGATTAATTTGAATATAAGTCTGAGCAAAATCATTCAAGAGAAACTCCCCCTTTTCTAGATTTTAAAGTAATTTAAGCAGTGCTATTCTTTTTGTGGTCTCCCTTTTTCATTACACTTTAAGAATAGTTGAAAAGGAGCTAATTTTCTATTCTTTTTACATTTTTCATAATTCTCTCCCTTTTTGTCAATCAATAAAAAAGGTGATTTCGAATAAAGCTCAGATTTTAAAAATAGATTGAGAAAGTTTTTAATATTTGTTTGAGATAATTTCACATTGTCACACTTGAAATTCTAATTAAAATTTCATCATAGTAAATGCAATTTCTAAATAGAAAACATTCATTTCATTAAAAAGTTTGTAGGACAGAAAGTACATTGCAATTGTAAAAGATGACAAGTGGAACAAACATTCATTTTAGAAATATAACCAGAAGACTAACTACATAAGTTATTCTTCTTCTTCCTCAGACGAAAAAGAGGAGCCTACCTCTATAACTCTATCAGAGGTCTTAGTTTTCAGGGGTTTAAACCTTAAATCCCTGGATCTAGTTCTAATAGGGGCTCTAAAAACTTTGGTCTTCTTGGTTTTGGTAGATTTAGGTAGATCAGATGAAGGAATAGGAATGTCAAGTGACTCTTTGATGATCTGTTCAGAAACATCTCAGTGGGAGCATTTTCCTTCTGGGATTGCAGTAGAATGCTTCTGATTTGTTCCTTGAAATCCTTCATTTCTTTTTCTACTTTTTGCTGGTGAAGCTCTTGTTCAGATTTCAATTCTTACAATTTAATGTCAACTGACTTTCTGATTTCTTCAACTACAGAGTTCACATGATCTGTCAAAGAGTTGGAGATAGTTTCCATCTTTTGAAATATTAGATTTTTGAGTTTAGATGGAGTAATCATAGTGTTTTCAGTCCTTTCAGCAGTAGCAGCTTCATCTTCTTTAGAAATGGTGGCAGCAACCTGACTAGGCATCTTTTTAATCCATTTTCCTTCTTGTAACTTGTAACCCATTCTTTTAAGTGAGTTGAAGGAGTAGATATCAAAGTGATGTAGCGGCTTGCCTATTTCATTTGACAAATCAATTCCTGCATCTTCAAATAATAGAGTGAAAACCATACCATAAGGTAGACAGGCTTTGATCTTCCTTGCTACTTCAGTCATTTGGATCATCATTATGTAGGGAAGGTTGAGAGGCTCTTCTTTAATCAGATGTCCCATGATGATCATGTCCTTCTCACTGACCCAGTCGAAACGGCCAGTTCTGGGAAGAAAAATTCTACTAATCATACTATGCAGCAGCCTCATTTCTCTTGACGGTATATTGGCTTGTACATGTCGAACCGTGCTCACTTCCTCTTTTTCCAAAATGAGTTTTAGAATGTGCTCCTTGTTAGGTAGACGAAGTTCAGTAGCACCAGTTGTTGGCATTTGTAGCAGCTTGCTTAATCTTTCTTCATTAATTATAATTGTTTTTCCCTTGACAACTGATTCAAAATGAAATTCTTTAATAATAATGTTCTCATAAAATGTCCGTACCAGTAAAGGGTAGGTTAGTATGTCTAAAGAACAGAAATGCTTCCAACCTTGGCTTACTATCCAATGTCCGATTTTCATTCCCATTTCCTTTAGGAATGTAAAGTCGATCCTTCTTCCGCAAGTAACAGATCGATTGATTATTGAGACATGCTGTCCGGGAGGAGGAGTTTCCTTATTTTGTTGGACTGGAGCGGATCTTTTTCTCTTTTCCCTTCTTTCTCCTGCATCTGTACTGTGATTACTTGATTCGTCGAGTTGAAGAACTTTCTTCACAGATTCTCGAGGAGCCATTGCAGAGGAATCAAGGATTTTAAACTTTAGAGAATGATTTCTGCGAGAATGGTAGAGCTTCCGAGAGATGTAGAGTGTATTCAAAGTAAGGTGAGGGAGTGAAGTACTGAGAAAAGACAGATCAGACTTTCCTAAATAGCGATTTCCCATCTTTTGAGTCAGCTCACTCTGCCCTAAAAATATCCGAGTCGGCTCGACCAGAGCAAACTCAGAACAAACAGAATACTGAGTTGGCTAAGCATAGACTTAGTCGGCTCGATCAAAGCAAGAGCAAGATACACAAATATTCGAGCTGGCTCGACCAGAGTAAGATTGCTCGAGTCGACTCGAACAGAGACTTTCCAAAAGAGATCAAATGGTTCAGAAGTTTAATTCAATTATACTGAGAAATTCAAGAAAAGTTGTTCAAAAATCATGAATAAATATAGGAGGCTTTCTAGATAATTTTTTCATAGGTTTACTAAATTTAGAAAGGATAACATAGCCCTAATTCTCCTCTAAGCAAATCAAATCTATCATGATTAAGTGGCTTGGTAAAGATATCAGCTAGTTATTTTTCTATAGGTATAAACTCTAGTTCTATATCACCATTCAAAACATGGTCTCTAATAAAATGGTGTCTAATCTCTATGTGCTTAGTCCTAGAATGCTGAATAGGATTTTTAGATAAATTTATTGTACTTGTGTTATCACATTTGATAGGAGTTTTGAATTATGAAACACCAAAATCCTTTAGTTGTTGTTTAATCCATAACACTTGTGCACAATAACTCCCTACAGCAACATACTCTGCTTCAGCAGTAGATAGTGCTACCGAGTTTTGTTTCTTGCAGTGCCATGAGATTAAATTCAATCCTAGAAATTGACAAGTACCGTTAGTGCTCTTTCATCTATTCTACAACCAGCATAATCAGCATTAGAGAATCCGAATAAATTTAAAGAAGATTCTTTTGAAAACCAAAGACCAAGATTACTTGTACCTTTCAAGTATTTTAATATTCTTTTAACAGCAAGCATATGTGTTTCTTTGGGGTTACATTGAAATCTAGCGATTACACATACACTATACAAGATATCTGGTCTACTTGCAGTTAAATATAATAAAGATCCGATCATACCTCGATATAGCTTTTGGTCAACATTGGATCCACTTTCATCCTTATCCAATCTGCAGGATGGGCTCATGGGTGTATTCATTTGTTTGCTTGTCTCCATACCAAACTTTTTGATGATTTCTTTGGTGTATTTGGATTGGTTGATGAAGATCCCTTTGTTTGTTTTACTTGAAGTCCGAGGAAGTAGTTTAGTTCACCCATTAGGCTCATTTCAAATTCTTCCTGCATTAACTTAGCAAATTCTTCACAAAGACTTTCATTAGTTGCACCAAAGATGATATCATCAACATAGATTTGTACAACTAATATATCATTATTTTTTTTTTTAATAAAAAGAGTTTTATCAACATTTCCTCTTGAAAAACCATTTTTAATTAAGAAGGTGCTAAGTCTATCATACTAGGCTCTTAGGGCTTGTTTCAAACCATACAAAGCTTTCTTTAGTTTAAATACATGGTTTGGAAAAGCATGATTTCCAAAACCCGGTGGTTGTTCTACAAAAACTTGTTCGATAATAAAATCATTTAAAAATGCACTTTTCACATCCATTCAAAAAAGTTTAAAATTCATGTAGCAAGCAAATACAAGAAGTAATATAATAGCTTCTAATCTTGCTACAGGTGCATAAGTTTCATCAAAATCTATACCTTCTTCTTGACTATATCCTTTAGCCACTAATCTAGCTTTGTTTCTAATAACATTTTCTTGTTCATCTAATTTGTTCTTATAGACCCATTTGGTTCCTATAATTGGATGGTCTTTAGATCTATCAACTAATGTCCAAACCTTATTTCTTTCAAACTGGTTCAATTCTTCGTGCATGGCCATCATTCATTTTGGGTCATTTTCTACTTCTTCTAAGGTATGAGGTTCTATTTAAGATACAAAGGCTAAGTAATAATGTGCAGACCTATGTGTAGACCTAGTCCTTATACCTTGAGAAGGATCATCAATAATTAATTCTTTAGGATGGGAAGTAGCGTACCTCCATTCAGTCAGAAGATCAGTATGATCCTTATCATTTTTTCTCCTTCTTCAATTTGTTTTTTTTGAATATTTAGTTTTTCCATCTCTTTTTGAATGGTACCTGTATCATTGTCAATACACATCCTTTCTAGATGGTGATAGGTTACTTTCATCAAATATAACATGCATTGACTCTTCAACTGTGAGAGTCCTTTTATTAAAAACCCTATATGCCTTGCTATGTAGTGAATAACCAAGGAAAATGGCTTCATCAGATTTAGCATCAAATTTTCCTAGATTATCCTTATCATTATTAAGCACAAAGCATTTGCATCCAAATACATGAAAATAATTTATATTGGGTTTCTTTTCATTCCAAAGCTTATAGGGGATTTTCTTCAAGATAGGACGGATCAAAACATGGTTTAAAATATAACAAGCAGTGTTCACCGCTTCTGCCCAAAAGTACCTTGGAAGATTACCTTCACACAACATTGTTCGGGCCATTTCTTCTAACGTCATATTTTTTCTCTCTACAATACCATTTTGTTGTGATGTTCTAGGAACGGAGAAGTTGTGATCAATGCCATTTTCAGAATAGTAATCATCGAAAAATTGATTTTCAAATTCTGTGCCATGATCACTCATTGAAATTATAGAAAGATTTTTCTGATTTGAAACCTTTTTATGAAATTTTCTAAATACTTTAAAAGTCTCTTCTTTGTGTGCAATAAACAAAACTCATGTAAATCGAGAAAAATCATCTACAATCACAAGGGCATATTTCATACCTCATAGGCTTGTGGTCCTAGTTGGTCCAAATAAATCCATGTGAAGTAGTTCTAAAGGTCTAGATGTTGGAATCGGATTTTTGGATTTAAAACTCTCCTTTGTTTGTTTACCCATTTGGCATGCATCACAAATATGATCAAAATCTACTTTAAACTTAGGCATACCTCTAACAAGATTTTTGGAAATTATCTTGGCAATAGTATGCATGCTAGCATGACCCAATCTTCTATGCCATAATAAGCAAGATTCCTTGGTCTTAGTATTCATTGCAACTAGACTAGAACTACTTGTCATGGCAAGATCATTTAGATCTACCACATAAATATTTTCTAGTCTGTGTCCAATGAATTTGCTACTAGGATCAAGAAGGTTTGTTACTATACACATAGATGATTCGAAGATAACTTTGAAGCCTTTATCACACAATTGACTAATACGCAATAGATTGTGCTTCAACTTATCTACTAGCAATACATTTTCAATGAAAGTATAGGGGATTATTTTAATCTTACCAATTCCAATTATTTTTTCCTTGCCATTATCTCCAAATGTAACCATACCTCCTACTTTCATTTCCAGGGTGATGAATTGATCCTTATCACCCATCATATGTCTTGAGCAGCCACTGTCGAGATACCATTTTTTCTTTGATTTCTGGGCTGCAAGACATTCCTGTAACAAAATTAAGGAGTGCTTTTAGGTACCCAAGCTAACTTGGATCCTTTCGGGTTAGCTGAGTTGGTTCCTTTGAGAACCCAAATCTTTCTTACATTATGGATATTTCTAATTGTATTGCAGTTAAAAGCTTTGTCCTAATCTTTTGCAAGCAAAACATTTGATTCTAGAATTTTGAAATAATTCTATTTTTGAAATTCTAGATGCACGAAGTGCAGAAATAGCAGGTCTTGCATTTAAATTCTTGGGAACATATGAAGCAGGTTTTGAAATGGAAATAGAGTCTTTTGTAACAAAAGTTTTATAAGAAGTAAGCTTGGGAACAAAGTCTTTTTGTTTCACAAAAGTGGTAGCTGAAATATAATTTGAATTTAAAGTATTAAAACCTATTCCAGCTTTATTTCCAGAAATTCTTTGTTCTTTAAGAATTAACTCAAGCTTATTAGAAGACAAAGTTAATTTTTCAACAAGTGGCTTGAGTTTTTCTACCTCCTTTTTCAGCTCTTTATTTTTTTTAGCAAAGCTTTGTTTTTATCATTCAATTCATTATTCTCATTTTTCAAATCATTGCATTTTTCAGAAAAGATGTGAAGTTCCTTTTTCAGTGAATTATTCTTTTCCGAAACTTCAATTTTCTCTTTGAGTAAAGAATCATTGATATGCTTTAATGATCTAATCTTTACTCCAGCCTTTTTGAATTCAGATAGTAAATCATGGAATGCAGAATTCAATTCTTCAAAAGTAAATTTAATCTAAGTATCGAGAGAATTTACCTCATCCTCGAGATCCATTAGACATAGATTTGCTATTTTCGTGATCTCTTCTTCTTCAGTTGATGTGGAGTCTTCACTATCGCTCCACATGGCAACCATTGCTTTCTTTTTCTTCTTTCTGAGAGATTTTCTTAATTGAGGACAGTCCGAACGAATATGCCCTGGTTTCTTACATTCATAGTAGGTAGGGACTTATTCTTTATCTTTTTCTTTGTCCTTGTCATTTTCTTTTGACTATTCTCCTCGCTTATGAAATTTTTTATTATACCTTCCTTTCTTCTTTTTCATAAACTTTCTGAATCTCCTCACGATCATTGCGATGTTTTCATCTTCAAGATCATCTTCGAAGGAGGAGTCACCTTCAGTTTCTTCATCATCTTTAGATTCTAATGCAGCCTTGAATGCAATCGTTTTCTTCTTTTTCTGATCATCATCCATTTTATGCTGCATGGCTAATTCATGAGTGATGAGAGATCCCATTAATTCATCCATTGTTAGAACATTCAAGTCTTTAGCTTCCTGGATGGCTGTGATTTAGGATCCCATTTGTTAGGAAGTGATCTCAAGATTTTCTGTACTAAGTCAGCATTTGAATATACCCTGCCAAGACTTTTCAAATTGTTAATAATATCTGTAAATCTAGTGTACATTGCAGAAATACTTTCATTAGGCTCCATCTTAAACAGTTCATAATTATGCACTAAAAGAATTATCTTTGAGTTTTTCACTTGTGAAGTTCTTTCATGGGTCACCTCAAGTTTATCCCAGATTTCCTTTGCTGAAGAGCAGATGAAAATTCTGTTAAACTCATTTGAGTCCAAAGCACAGTAAAGCAAGTTCATGGCTTTGGCATTCAATTCCCCTAATTTCATGTCATTTTCATCCCATTCCTCTTTAGGCTTAGGGATGTCCACACCATCAATTTTAGTCATGGAAACATGTGGCCCTTTAAGAATAACATTCCATAATTGAAAATCATTAGCTTGAATATAGATTTTCATACGTGCTTTCCAATAAGAATAATTTATGCCTGTGAAGAGTGGAGGTCTATTGGTTGATTGACCTTCGGCCAAAGATGTACTCAAGGGATGAGCCATCGATCTTTACTCTAGTGTATTCAGAGACTCTGCTCTGATACCAATTGTTGCCTAGGTGGCTACCCAAGAGGGGGGTGAATTTGGACTTTTAAAAATTTAAATAAGTAATGTGCTATTTTAAAATTCTTTGCAAGTGGTAGGTGCTGTGATAAGGTTATAGAATGCAGAAGCTAAACAAAGTAGAGAAAGCATGACACAAACAAACCAAATTTATAGTGGTTCGAGCAACCCAGCTCCTACATCCACTACCCAAGATACCACTTGGAATTTCCACTATATTCATACCCGAATATAGTAGGATTGTTTTACAAGATCATAATCCAAAATCTCTACACTTTGGTTTTACAGGATCACCAAAGAAAACCCAACACCCTTTGATTTTAACAAGCTCACCAAAGAAACCTAAACTTGGTTTTCACAAGATCACCAAGAACCTAAACCTTGGTTTTGATAAGGCTCACCAAAAATCTATTTGGTTTTTCAACCGGGCTCACCAATAACCCAACAATTCAAAGATTGAATTGAAAATAAATGCAACAATAAATGACAAACTTAAGTTATCAGATAGTTTCCGGTACAGCTCGTTGGAAGTCCACTTAAATGTACTTGAATAAGCTTTAATGATTTCAGTGGCTTCTTCCAAAGTTGATTTAAGCTTTAGATCAGAGTTGTTGAGAGCTTGAATGCAGACTTGAATGCACTTGTGCTCTATCTCTTGTGGTTGGTTAGATATTCAATGAAGCTCTCTCTTTTTCTTTTTTGAACTCTCTTCTTAATTAATTACTTTAAGGTAGTTCAAATCCTTCAAATTTAAAGTCTTCCATCATCCCAAGGCAGTTCTAGCCATTGTAGACCGTTGGAGAATGATTTGTGACCATTGGAACACTTTTTGGCATTTAAAAATAAATTCTGGAACTAGCCGTTAGATACCTTGAAGTGACATTCGAGTCGGCTCAGATTCCTTCGAGTCAGCTTGGATCCTTCGAGTCGATAGGTCGAGCCGCCATTTCTTCAATGCAGTTGACTCTTTGTCTCAGGGCACAGAATGTCACTCTGGACGAGTCGGCTCTTTACAGCTCAGGTCGCTCGAACTTGAATCTTGAAATTATTGAACTCGAGAAGTCGGCTCTTTTCAGCTTGGGTCAACTCTTCTTCTCAGGTTCGAAAAACCTTACTCTAGAAGAGTCAGCTCGATGCAGTTTGGGTCGACTCGCTTTCTCAGGCTTTTGAAATTTGGTCTGGTATAGTCGGCTCTTTCTAGGTCGGGTCAGCTCGCCTGGCTGTTCTCAGAAAACTTTTAGGAAATGGACTCTGGAGGAGTCGGCTCGGACTGATTCCAGTTGACTCGGATTCATTAGAGTCGGTTCGCTTTCCATCGAGTCGGCTTGGATTGCTGCATTCCAGAATCCTTGTTGTGTGCCAGTAAGCAGAGTCGGCTCTTCTTGTCTTGGGGTCGGTTCGAGTATCTTCTTTAGGATTTTTATAATTTGAACTTAAAGAAAACTCTCACCAACTCTTTCACAATTTCACACAAACCAACTCAAGGCAAAATCTAAGGCACACACACTTATAGAAGTAACCATTTTACTTGATTTTTTTTAGCATTTTTATTGGGTTCTTCTTTACAAAAACACTTACAACACAACTCAAGCAAGAAAATGGAAATGTAAGAGTTGAAGTTTGAACATGTTATCCATCATACAAAAACTTGTCAAACACTTGAAGAGTCGTTAGTAATAAATGTACATGCTCTAATGTTTGGTTATTATTAAAATCACTTATAGGGTCAACAGATGGAAAGATTGTTTGAGAGTGTACGAGGATAGGAACATGGAACAGAGATGGGATATATCAGAGATTTAATTTTTAAGAAGAACGAAGTCTCCATAAAGAATCGATGCGGTTGGGGCAGCGATAAGAAACCAACACGGATCTCCCATGGTATCGACGCGTTCCTCTCTGCTTATTTATAGAACATCATCTCTTCGTTACCGAGGGAATTCCAGGGGAAGCTAGTCCATCACCTCTTTTCTTTTGCCCTTCTCCTAAAACCAGATTTAGTTTTAGTTTTTCTAATGTTTTTTTTATTTTTATTTTAACTCTAAGCCCTCCTAATGGCTTAGGAGTTAAATATCATGTAATTAGATTATTTTCTTGAAATGAAAATTTTTATTTTCTCTATTTAAATTATTTTTATAATTTTTAATATTAGTATTAGGATATGTTACATTCTTGCAATTTATTTTATATATTTAAATTCCTGCAATTATGGTAGTTTTTATTTTTGCATTTAAATCCTACAATTTATATTTCTACAAGTAGTATAATCAATTTTATAATATTTTATTTTATTTTAATTTTTAATATTTTATTTTAATCATGTCTAGCTAAGCATACCCTCTGGGATTAACGATGATGCTAGACCATGATTAGAAGCCCTTCTTTGGATTTCTTTTCAGGCTTAAATTTTTAAGAGTTTAACTTTTCTTTTTAAACTTCTTGCCAAGAGACTTGATGAGCTATAGTTGAGTTTCAATCCCTTGATTCGGTGCAAGAAGGATGAAAGATAGATAGCTCAATACTTTATCTTTCTATTTCCTTCCTTGTAAAATCTTGATATGTTATAGTTGAGTTAAATCTATTCATAATCTATACTTGGTTATTACAAAGGAGGAAGTTGAAAGGTTTTATAAAAGAGATCCTTAAAAAAATTTTCAAATCATTGGTCTAGTGGATTCAAAAGTACTAGATCTTTAAATTATTTATTTCATCGATTTAATTATTTTTGCTCTTCTTGTTAGCTTATCTGGGTGAGGGTTTGAACATAGTTCAAATACAAATTCCTCGTGGGATCGATCCATACTCGCTGGACATGCTACTTTGCACACCGTGCGCTTGCAGTTATTGCTTAGGTTCATATCATGTTTTGGCACCGTTGCCAGGGAATCTGGTTTATTTTAAATTATGTTTTAAATTTTTGCTTTAATTTGATCTGTCTATCATTTATTTTTAAGTTGGTGAGTGCTGGAAGCAGGTATGCAATTTAAATTATTTTAATTTCTTTCAGCATATTATCTTGACTTTAGTTTAGTTTAGTTTTTTAGTTTAAACTTGTTTGATCTTTTGTTTATGCATATCATTTTTAAATCACTTTAAGGGAACGAACCTAAACAAGATAAGGTGAGGATTTCATCACCTTTTGCCCACAAACAAGACTCCTTCATTTACATCAACCTAATCTTTTAAATAAATTTAATTAGACACTGACCCTAGGGACATCCGAGCTCATTAGGACAAGGAGACCTAAGGGTTATACCAAGCTAGACTCAATCATTGAATTGGTGTCTAGGAAAGTGGTTTAAGGATTAAGTCCCAAAGAAAGGCGGTTACTTAATTGGTTCCGTTCGCTGATCTATCCAATCCAATTAGTATCTAAGTAAAGCAACGGGGGACTCCCATTAATCTTACACTTACCTGACCAATTTAGTGAATTGGTTGAACTTGGAGTGCTTGAAGGTCAACTTGGAACAATTAGGAGCTGTCTAGTTTAGGTTACACCTAGATAGGATTAATTTTATGTGGAACTTATCTGAGAATTTAAAAAAAAATTAATTTAAAAAATAATTAAATTACTTTAGGTATTTTTCAATCTTGACTATCCTGATATAAGGTTGTCCTGGCATAACTGGAAGTTATGTTGCATGGTTGTCCTAGGGTATTAAAAGATTGAATTGATTTAAAATTTTTTTTAAGAAAGCTTCTAAATAAAAAATAAAAAATATATAAATATACAAAATTCAAAAAAAATTGAAGAGATAGTAGAATTAGTGAATTCTCCCACTCCTGTGTGGAGAAGGATTTCGGGTCAACTTGTTAGAACCGATTTGATTATTGTT
Source organism: Areca catechu (assembly GCA_021397845.1). Taxonomy (NCBI): domain Eukaryota; kingdom Viridiplantae; phylum Streptophyta; class Magnoliopsida; order Arecales; family Arecaceae; genus Areca; species Areca catechu. Next base: position 136,633,608 of record CM038053.1, on the reverse strand, counting down.
TCAAATCCTACGACTTCTACTACAATGGATTTCACTAATCAACCCCAAACCCTTAAGGATTTATGTTATCCAGTTGATTCTGTCCAACCTTCTTGCATTAGGCTGCCTCAACCCATAGCTAATAATTTTGAAATCAAACCTCAAATAATAAATATGCTTCCAAAGTTCACTGGAATAGAGGATGCATATATATTTATTAGAGAATTTGAAGAGGTTTGTGCAACTATGAGGCTACAATAATTGCTAAAGGATGAAATCAAGCTGAGACTGATCAACTTTGTCCTTAAGGATAATGCTAAATAGTGGCTTTATAGTCTTCCTAATCAATCTATCATGACCTGAAAGGGCTTTGTAAGAGTGTTCTTAAAGAAATATTTTTCTCATCATAAAATAACTAAAATTAGAAATAAAATAAATCAATTTTATCAATTAGCTGGTGAGTCATTTTGGAAATACCTTGATCGTTTTAAGAACCTCTTAACCCAATATCCACACCATGGAATAGAAACTTGGAGACTATGTCAAATCATATATGAGGGTTTAGATTCCAATTCAAGAACAATGCTAGAGTCTATGTGCCAAGGTCAATTCATGTATAAAGAACCTAATGAAGCATGGCAATTTTTAAAAGACCTAGCTGAAAAGAATTTACAATGGGAAACAACAAGGGAATCAGAAAGAACCACACCTTCAAGAGGTGGAATGCACCAAATGCAGACTTCCTTAGCTGTAGAGGCCAAAATTTCAACCTTGACACGTAGGTTAGAGGCCTTAGAACTTCAGAAACCAGCCAGTTTGAATCAAGTGACTACACCAATGTGTAATGGATGCAATGCACCAGACAATGTCCTTAAAGAATGTCCACTCCTGATGAACCCAATAGAGAATGGATGTGCACAGGTGAATGTTACCTATCAGAGACTAATGAACAATCCTTATGCACCCACATATAACCTAGGATGGAGGAATCATCCAAATTTTTCATGGTCACAGAACCCAAATGTAGGTGGTCCTAGCTTCAATCAACAAAACCCAAGGCCTAATCTTGTGATGAACAACCTACCACCACCGGGCTTCAATATTAATGAAAAGAAACTAAGTTCTTTAGAGAAAAGCCTAGAAGCCTTAGCCAAATCCAATGCTGACACCAGTGCTACATTGAGTAATTTTATTCAAACCATGGGACAACTTCTAAATTCAAACTAGCATTAATGAACGTGAACGAGGTAGGCTACCTAGTCAACCTGAGCCCAACCCAAGGAACCAAAATGGTCATCCATCCCAAGGAAATCAAGTTAGTCAAGTTAATGTAATTCATACTTTGAGATCAGGGAAACAAGTGGATAATAAGGTAGATGCATCTGATACTAGAGAAGACTTAACTACTGAGTCAACTGAGCCAACTAATGAACAACCTACCTTACAAACTCATGCTACTAAAACCACTAATAGTCAACCAAACCAGGTACCTGAAATCTCTAAGCTCTTTTTCCAAATCGATTAAGGTCTAATAAATAATCAGAACATTTAGATAAAATGTTAGAGGTGTTTAAACAAGTTCAAGTAAATATCCCTCTACTAGACATGATCCACCAGGTTATGACTTATGCCAAATTCTTAAAAGATCTTTGTACCAAGAAAAGGACTACCAATATACCAAAGAGAGCTTTCTTAGTAGCAAGTGTGAGTTCATACTTGTTGAGTTACATGCCCATGAAGTACAAGGATACAAGATCTCCAACAGTTTCATGTGTCATAGAAGAAACCCACATTAAGAAGGCTTTGCTTGATTTAATGGCTAGTATAAATATTCTTCCATATTCAGTTTATGATCAATTGGGATTGGAGAAACTTCAACCAATAGAGATCACATTACAATTAGTAGATCGATCTTTTAAAATCTCTAAAGGAATGGTAGAAGATATTTTGATCAAGGTTGGAAATTTTATCTTTCCTGTAGATTTTATCATTTTGGAGACTGAACCAGTATCAAATCCTAAAGGTCATATCCCAGTTATTTTAGGAAGACCATTCCTAACTACTGCTAATGCAGAAATTAATTGTCAGAATGGGCTTATGAAGCTATCTTTTGGGAAAATGACTATTGAGCTGAATATATTCAATTTGGAGTAGGAATCTACCAAGCATGCTAATGTAAATGTAATCCAAGATGAAATTTATGAACCTATAGACATTAGTGATAAAGAAGTCAATCTTGAGTGTAGTATCTGGCCAACACATGAGTATGAAGATATTGATAAAATATTTGATGATGACAAGATTAGCCAGAGATGGGAGCCTCCTATTGAAACACTTATAGATAAACTATCAACCAAGCCATCGTCGGATACGATACATCCTATAGATACACATAACAAAGAGATTGTATGGGACATTACTGATTGGACTTCGTCCAACCATCCACCGTGGCTAGGTATATCTGATAATTTAGTGGATATATCAACCGACATAATCTAAAAGATCCACTTGGTATGGCTGAAGACTTTAAACTTAGCGCTCTTGGGATGCAACCTGGCTTCTTTCTTTCTAATAATTTTTTTTTTAGCATGTTTAGGTTTAGCAAATTATGACTCAAATAGGTTCCATTGGCTAAGTTGTGGAGAGAGCTCAAGAAAATTCCTCAGGTATCTTCGTTTCCTTTTATACCATGTCATGCATATATTTAGGAATTATTTTATTTTATAGGGGAATAATAAGCTGAATAAGTATCTATTTGGAGCTACCTTTATCTTAATATTCTTACATTTGTCAATCTTTGACTTAGGATAAATCACACACTTTTTATAAGTAATTGATTGAACAGTCTAGATATTGTTTGAAATATTGAGGGATAAAATATTAATAGACTCAAGTAAAAATGGTAAGAATGATATCAAATTTCTAGATAATTCTAACCCTCCTATTCGCATCGAAGAAGAATCTACTTCTTGGATATATATGGGTGTTGTTTAATGCAAAGTTCCTTTATTAGTGAAAAAAAAGAGAGATAATAAAAGCAAGTTCTAAACATTGTTCCACCGAGTAACCGAGCTTTTTCGTCTAAGTAAATGATTGAGTCTTGCATTAAAAAGTGGAGATGTGAAGAAATTTTGCTATACAGCCAGTTTTGATCCGTAGCCTTTCTGACTCAAGCTATTAAGCCCGAGGGTTGTTTTACACCTAGTGCCCTAAGGCTAACTGGTCTGGGAGACATTGGTCGAAAACTTTTTACAAGGGTCAGATAGAAAGCTTAAGAGATTAAGACATTGCACGGTTTGTATAAAAAAAAAAAAAAGGAAAAGTGTCGCAATAAGAGGAATATCCTTGCGCTAAAATGATATCTCATCACTCCATCGGAATAAAGGATTTAGAAATAACAATAGGAGTTGGTTAAGAATTATTTAGAAAAATGAGGAGCTTGCACTTAACCAATTTATTTGAAGCTATTAATATCCCAATGACCCATTTCATCTACTATCTAATGAAAAAAATTTTACTTATAAGAAGTATATGAGAACAACCTTTAGCCTGAGTAAAAATTTATGTAAGGTATTAAGAGTTTTGGTAGTATCCTTAATCATTTATTTTTTTTACTCGAGGACGAGTAAGATTTAAGTTGGAGGAATGATAAGTGCATAAAAATTAGTAATAAGTGCATTAATTTTTAATCAATTTTATTTTATTTTATTAAAATTAATATTTTTATGTAGTGTTTTAATAAAAGAACCCTGCCAACGTGAAGAGCATGACTTTTGGGATCCAACGGTGTGAGCAGCACATAAATTGGACTTCAATTGAACCGAGAAATGGATTATGAAGTTACTATTAAAGAATCTGCTTGGATATTGATGCAGTTGGTTCATTGTGAACTAGCCAATTGGTCCACAAGTCGTCCGCTGACCCACCGCTGCCATTGCAGTCGATCCATGGAGGAGGTCCGTGGACCACAAGCCAAATCGAGTGCCAATGTCATCGGAGAAGATGCCGGAGTTCCTCTCCTCACCGACGGGAAGCTTCTTTCACCACCGGGATGCCGGAAAAGTTCATAATGGCCGAGAAAACCACTCCCCTTCTTTGTTCGGTCTCCACCATGTTCAGAACCGCCGATCACCCATCCTCCGCTTGATTCATCCTTCCCTCCAGAAGTGCCGCTTATCTTCTCACCGATGGAAAGCTTCTTTCACCGCTGGGATGCCGGAGAAGCCTCTTCTTTGAATCTGCCTCAGATCTTCATGGCCATCACCTCCCATGCCGAAAAATCCCAGGAAGTTGCCTCCCATGGCCATCCAAACCCCTATTCACCATTCATCTTCCTTATCGTCACTGCGCCTTGTCCAAGCTCCGGCCATCAGGCCATCTTCCTCTTCCTCCATTCGATCTTCTTCCATCTTCACCGCCCGATGTCAAGAAGTTCTCTTCCTGTTGGGGTATCCCGATCCAAGTACGAACCAAACACCGGTTCGGCTGACCGAAGACCTTCCCTCCAAACCAATGACTTCGGACCTAGAAAGATCAAGCCAACCATGGGCAACCCAAGGCTCTTCGCTGGCCTATGACATCCGAAGGCAAGACCTTCGGATTATGTCTTTGGCCTTAACCGAAGACCAGGATTCTCGTCGACTTTCGAAGACATGCTCTTCGTTTTTTATCGAAGACATGATCTCCGATCCTTGTTAAACACCAAGTCCTCAACTCATGCAGAAGACTAGATCTCTGACCGAGAAGATCCGAAGATAGGGAGATCCTCGATTTAATTATGAAAATCATTCTAAGCAGGGAAAATCTGAAGATGGGTCCACGATCTGTCCTAGATAGGCAACAGTGACCAATGGTTACTATCAACAATCTCCATGCCACGATCATGGCATGCAACTCCAGCTGCCACGCCTCCGATCTGGCCGGAACCGCTCAATGACAACCCATGATTGCCAATCATGGGGAGAAATTAACTCCCCGTAATCACTGGGAGAAGAACGGATCCGCAGGCCGTATGGCCCCTTTATAAATAGCGATAAGAGGAAATGCTCGAGAGAGGTACATATACACACACTCTAAATTCCAAGGGCCTTTCCCCCTGCTTCTCAAAAATCTTCCCTATTCAGTGGCTGGGGCCCATCTCTAACTTAGGCATCGGAGTGTCCCCCACCGAAGCAACTCTGGCAAGGGACCTGTTTTGTAGGTGAACTGGGGAGCAGTCCTGTGGTGCAGCAGCTCCGACCGGCTAGAACAGGGACTCCATGCCAATAGATTAGCGCGCCGGGTAGGGGAGGCAACCAACAATCTTCAAGCTCTCCTCCTTAATAAGGGGAAGTATCCCGATGATGAGAGGAAAGACTCAGATCGCTTCCACGAGTCGAAGTCATGTTCCATCCCAAGGGGGTGCACCCCCGTGGGAGAACGACGTCTCACCTCCCACAGTTGTCATGGGATTACAGCAATTTGAAGCCCTTATGAACCAGGTCACCAACCTTATGGCCATGGTTCAAGATTTTCATAACAGAGCTTTTTCGGTGGGAAATCCACCACCACCTCCAGACATAGCTCTCGGTCTCGGAGAAAGAGAGCCCCTCGGGAGGAATCAACATATCTCTCCCCCCATTCTCGGCCTTCTCCTGAAGGCTGGAGCTCGAGGTTACCTAGGCCCGCAAACTCCCCGCAGAAAGGGAAAAGGCCTAGGCAAACTCCCTCACCATCCTTCGAAGACTCTACTCCCATAAAGAAAGGGCTGAAGCAGGCCCTCCTTGATTATGACTGAAAGCTTAAGGCCATCGAATAAGAGATGGCAGGGATACGGGAGCAAAGGGGCCACGATGACTTGGCGGCATGTTATCTGCGCCCGCCCTTTACCGACCGCATCATAGCCGAAGTTATTCCTCGGCATTTTAGGGTTCCCCAGATGGAAACCTACGACGGCACCTCCGATCCCTTCGACCACTTGGACAGTTTCGAGGCCCATATGATGATCCAAGGAGCTTCGGACGTGATGTAATGCCTCGCATTCCTAGCCACCTTGAAGAAAGCCGCTCGGATTTGGTACTCAAGCCTATACCCAGGTACCATCAATTCTCTTTTCGAGTTAGAGAAATTGTTTGTCTTGCATTTCAGGACTTGCCGCAAGACCCCCTGAAATACGGACACACTGTTCCTTCTTCATCAAAACGAAGGAAAAAGCCTGCGAGACTACGTCTCCAGGTTTAATGCGGCCACCCATAAGGATATTATTGGCCCTCCATCCAAAAGGACTCGGCTGACTTCGTATGAAGATGCGACCAATGCCAAAGGTATGCCAACATTCAGAGGCAACCTGCTACTCACTTGACTCAACTGACGGTCCCTTGGCCTTTTGCCCAATAGGGAATAGATATTCTTGTTCCATTCCTATCGGCTTCTGGGCAAAGGAAGTTCCTCCTTGTGACCATCGACTACTTTACAAAGTAGATAGAAGCCGAACCATTGGCCTAGATCACAGAAGGAAAGGTGGAGAATTTTGTAAAAAATTCCATCATATTCTGATTTGGCATCCCACATGTCATAATCACGGACAACGGAAGATAGTTCGACAACCCGAAGTTCAAGGACTTTTGCGCTCGGTATCATGTTCAGCACCGGCTGACCTCCGTTGCCCACCCATAGTCTAATGGAGAAGCTGAAGCAACTAATCAGACCATTCTCCACGGTCTGAAGACGAGGTTAAATGCCACCAAAGGACTTTGGACCGAAGAGCTGACCTCCGTTCTCTGGGCATACTGAACTACACCAAGAATGACCAACGGCAAGTCTCCGTTGAACCTAGCATACGGTACCGAAGCCGTACTACCTATCGAAGTCTCCCTACAATCCTTGAAAGTTGACAACTACGAAGAGCCTAGAAACTCCAATCGTAGAAGGATCGACCTGGATCTGCTGCTAAGCACCAAGCTTCAGGCCCAGATAAGAAAGCGACGTACCAACAAAAGGTTACCAAATACTATAACTCTAGAGTGAAGGAGCAGGTCTTCCGCACAGGGGATATGGTATTGCGAAGGGCAGAAGTATCTAGGCCAACATAACAGGGAAAACTTTTTCCCAACTAGGAAGGCCCGTACCAAGTCAAAGAAGTCATTCGACCAGGAGCATATCGTCTCATGACCCTGGATAGGAAGCCTCTATCCTGGCCATTGAATGTACAAAACCTTCGCAAATATTATCAATAAATAGGTTCCTAAATTTCCTGTGCAAATTTGCTCAACTCTACTCAACTCAGAACGCTCGTTGCATCGACTAAATGACAATAGTCTGAGTAGCCAGATCTAAGAAATCAGTCAACTGCGCAAAGGAGAGTCTGATCCACTGCCTTATCGGTATGCCCGACGAGCACAACGGATGGCCTAGTCAGGCCACCAAGAATATCGAAGGCACAGGGATGGTTCAGATAACCAATCCTATGGGAAATTCGAAATGTGCCGGGGTGGGCCTAATCAGCCTACCTTTCACTAAAAAAGGTGCAGGGATGGTTTTCGTAACTTACCCTATGGTAAATCCTAAGACGCGCCAGGGCGGGTCTGAATAGCCTATCTTGATCATGACATAAATGCACAGGGATGGTGTAAACACCCCACACTACGATAAATCCAAAAATGTGCCTAAAAGGACCAATGTCGTCCTTCCTGTTGGCAATAAACATCTCTATAATGGTCTAGCTAACCTCACATCTTCCCTATAGATCGTAAATGGTCTGAGGAGTCTATGCTCTAGACATGACATAATGCAACATATTGCAAGAGACACATGGAAAGAGGTAAGGAAAGATAAGATATTTCATTCTTTTTTTTTGATTTTTACAAAAAAAAAGAGAGAGAAAACTCTCACAACAAAAAAGAAAGGAGTAGAAGGATTGCAGGAAAACATTTTCAATAACCTCCCACCAGCTTTTTCCCGTACCAGCGGGGGGAGTTCTGGAAGGATGATGAAGGGGCCCCGGGGTTCCTATCCGAACCAGAATCCGATCCCTCATTAGAGTCAGAATCAAATTCGTGTCCGGGAAAGGGAACAGAGGGCTTGATGTTGTCCAGGCCCTTCAAGTCATAGAACTTGAAGGCCTTCCCCCTGTATTCCCAGAACCCCTGATGGTAGGAGTCCAGAGCTGCTTCGGTGACCTCCTCCCTGAAAGCAGCTGATGCCTTGAAGTTTGAAACGACGTTCGCTGCCTCCTTCTTGGCCTCCTCCACCTCTGCGACTGCCACCGTGACCTGGGCCCTGACCTCCTTCAGTTGAGCCTCCAACATAGGGAGCCTCTTCTCCAAACGATTCACGATAGGCTCATCATCATCACTCGGTTCGAAGAACTCCGGACTCCTCTTCCTTTTGGGATCGACGGCCCTCCTTTTCGCTGACTGTCAAAGCTCGGAGGTGCTGAACCTCATTTTCAACTGAAACGATGAGAAGGAAGAAGAAGTCTGAGAAGATGGTGACCTTTGGCAGCAGAGGACAAGGTCCTATTTATAGAGACCCTGCACTCACAATTGGCCGCAGGGAGGCGTGCTCCACATATTTTCCCAGCCATATCAGAGAATGCCACGTGTCCAAGCGACGCTTCGAGAATCAGAAGATCACTTGAGGGCCATTCTCGGGACAACAACTACCGACGCTTCGAATCCAGAGGAATTTCCATCATGCGGTAGCAACATTAATGGCTCCTTTTTTGGAAAAAGGAGATCTGGCGATATGCAAGGCACAAGAAAATGTGACTATACGAATATCGACACATCTTGTGGACAACAAAAATCATGATCAGACTTCCTTAATCACCGGTCAAATGGGAGGTGACACCTATCTATCATGTCTATCCCAACGGACGGATTTAGTTATGAGAGGAAGGTGACACCAGCCTAATCGACCGTAGACAGTCTTCGGTAATGGAGTTCTAACTTATTCCAAAGTTTGTCCTCGTTAACTACCAATCAAATGGCCTACAGCCATGGCGTTCGACCAAGCAGGGGAAGGAACAGTAAACTTTATTTAAGCTACATCTGAAAATACAACATAGTACATGCAGGAGAAGAAAAAGCTACTTCAAAATCCGAAGAAGTTGTCATATAAAAACCATTGATGGCACAAAAAAAAAATGCCTAAAACAATCTAGATCATTCAACATCCACTAGAGGAGACCCAACACCGCAGGATTGAAGCAACTTGTCAACCTGCGCAGAAAGGATCTCGTCGACTTGGGCCGGGACCGGAGAACCTTTAGCTTGGACTTCCTCAGCCTGAGTCCCCTCCTGAATCTGGATCAGGGTTGAAGCCTCCCCCAGATCTTCGATTGAGGTAGAGGCCTCTTCTCCCAGACACGGCACCTCTTCGGCCTCTTTCACGGCCTCGGCCTCCTCCTCCTCCTACTCTTCTTCTTCGGCTATGTTAAAGGAAGGGATCCTAGAGAGATCAAGATGGGAGAAGGCCTCCTTTACCTTGGAGAGTCTGTCATTGAAGCCATGCTGGTAGCCGTACAGGGATGCTTCATTCATCTCCTCTTGGAACTGTGAAGACTTCTTGAAGTCTGCTACAGCATCGTCCACCAGCTTTCTCAAGGTCGCTGACTCTCTCTTAGCCGCTTCGGACTCCAGAGCTGCCTCTTCGGCCCTCCTGACAGCTTCTTCCGCTGCCTTGGTCAAACTCTCTATCCTCTCTTGATTCTCCTTGGCAGCTTGCTCCAAGGAGTCGACTTGCTTTTTGCTCTTCTTCCAACCTGCCCCTTGCTCCGCTATTGTCAAATGGGCACTTTTCAGTTCGCCCTTCAGCTCATGAACCTCGTCGTTCACCCAAACGAGATAGTTCTCCATAGACTGCCTCAATTCTTTGGCTACTTCTTTTGCGACCCTGGCAGTATAGAGATCCTCCTTGAGGCCATGAATAAGATTGTTAACATTTTCCAGGCCCTCCTCCATAAAGATAAGGTCATAGACCAACTACATCAAAAATATGGAGTTATGGATCGAACAACTCTTAGAGCAAAGGAGATAGCAAAGACCATACCTGTTACAGGATAGAAAAAGCAGAATCAGACACCCTGAGAAGGTTTCGACTTCAGAGAACTGCCAAATTATGAGGCAGCAATGTATTCTTCAGCGCCTGCCTGGCTACAGCGGGGACCAGCAGTCCTCCTATAGGAGAAAGCTTCGAAGAGTTTACCGAACGGCTTCCAGTTGGGGAAGCCCCACGAACGAACTCTCCCTCGACTTGCGATGCTTTGCCCCTATCAGCTGCAGGGTGGCAAAGCGGTGGCACATCCATCGCCTGAGGTGGACTCCCCCTTGCACGGACCGGGGAGGTAACCACCGGAGGAATTTCAACCGAACGAGATCTTGACAGGGCCCCCTCCGTGGATACCACATCTTCCCCTGAGGCCCCTCGGGAAGATGAAGTGCTCCGGTCCCCCTCAGGACCGTCTCTTCGGACCTTCTACCAAACTGCTGACCTTGTGAGAGGGGCTTGAGCTACCCTCTTCTCGGAGGTTTGATGGAGCCAGCTCATGCCAGGCTTCAATCCACCACCTACAAGTAGAGAAACTTCTTTAAGTCAACTGAGCTACAACAAAAACAGGGGAAGAGGAGCAGAAATTTTTGCCACTATACCTAATGCGGAGAACTTGCTAATCCCCACAAGATAGAGATTTCTCTTCTCCAACAACTCACGGATAGGGGCGACTTCCAAATTGATCAGAAGATCGTAGTCCAACTGGTCAGCCGCCAAGACCTTCCCGTCATTGGCAGTTAGACGAGGCTTCTTTCAAACAGTGTCGAAGTCCCATGGATCAATGGACAATATAAATGCAAAAATAGGTTTATACCCATGGATGGTGCTGGGCATGTCCTTGATGATCTTGCGGCCTGGCCGAGGGCCGATCACCCACCATCCGCTGCTATGGAAATCCCTCTTGAGTACAAAAAGGACTGTGAATAAGTTGGTCCTAGGTTCTATGTTGGCAATACATCATAGAACCAGAAACTCGCAGATGTTCTGGATGCTATTCGGGATCAATTGCGCCGACACCACTTGGTACAAACGAAAGATTCTGATGAAAAAAGGATGCAGGAAAAATCGAAGGCCAGCCTTCAGATGGTCTTCGTACATGGCTAGGCACCCAGGAGGAGGTTTGTTTGCCCGTTCCTCAGATGCGGGGAGAATGAAAGGAAACCCCTTGAGAACGCGATAGCGTTCCCGAAGAAGAGTCATATTTCCCTGTGAAACTGAACTAGGGATCGACTCCGGACCAACTACGTCACCGACCCTCGAGGGTCCAACTTGTCCCCCTGACTTTCTACAGCTTCTTCCATGACAAAAGAATGAATCAAAAAGGTAGAAGAAAGATTCTACCTGTAGAATAGACTGGTAGTCAAGAATAGGGAAGGCTGAGCGAAGAATGAGACGAGGTTGAAGAAGCTTCCTCAGCCGGACCTTCTCTCTTTTCCAAAAGGAGACCAAGAGCCTCTGAGGTCCCACCAGGTTGATTTGACAAAGGGTTACCCAAGGAGGTAACCCATCTTGAACCAGCGGCTCAAATGAAGTGCATCCATCATCCAACAGGCAGGGAGAAGCCACCACAACCACCCAAATCTCAACCGAAAGATTGGCTGAACCATCGTGCAACAGGAAAAGAAGAGACGGTCCCAAGGCCGCTCGCTCTTTTTTTCTCCCCCAACCAGGAAGTGACAGTTGTCCACCGCCTGATTTCCAAATCAACCAGCAGTCATGATGAGCAGTCTAATCAGAGATCTCATGATCATCCACTACACTACCCCCTTGGAGAAAAGTGATAAAGCATTGGTACTCTCACTTCTAGAGGCAAACCTTTGCTTCGAAAACTGAGAGTAGGGGGCAACTGTTGGGGTATCCCGATCCAAGTATGAACCGAACACCGGTTAGGTTGGCCAAAGACCTTCTCTCCGAACCAACGACTTCGGACCTAGAACGACATCTGAAGGTAAGACCTTCGAATTATGTCTTCGGCCTTAACCGAAGACCAGGCTTCTCATCGACTTCCGAAGACATGCTTTTCGTTTCCTATCGAAGACACGATCTCCGACCCTTGGTAAACACCAAGTCCTCAACTCATGCAGAAGACAGGATCTCCGACCGAGAAGATCTGAAGACGGGGAGATCCCTGATTTAATTATGAAAATCTCCTTAAGCAGGAGAAATCTAAAGATGGGTCCACGATCTATCCCAGATAGGCAATAGTGATCAATGATTACTGTCAACAATCTCCATACCACGATCATGGCGTGCAACTCCAGCTGCCACGCCTCCGGTCTGGCCGAAATCGCTCAATGACAATCCATGATTCCTAATCATGGGAAGAAATTAACTTCCCATAATCACTAGGAGAAGAACAGATCTGCAGGCCGGACGGTCCCTTTATAAATAGCGATAAGAGGAAATGCTCGAGAGAGGTACATATACACACACTCTAAATTCCAAGGGCCTTTCCCCCTGCTTCTTGAAAATCTTTCCCATTTTGTGGCTGGGGCCCGCCTCTGACTTAAGCATCGGAGTGTCCCCTGCTGGAGCAACTCCGGCAAGGGACCTATTTTGTTGGTGAACCGGGGAGTGGTCCTGTGGTGCAGCAGCTCCGATCGGCCAGAACAGGCACTCCACGCCAACACTTCCCAACTGTTTTTCCATCTTCACCATCCCCTCACTCTGTCATGGCCAGAAATTCCTCACCGGCATGAGATGCAATTCGCCGCCTGTCTTCCCGGCCAACCATCACCAGTCTTCTTCATTTGTGCCATCTTCACCGTGATCAATTCAATGCCTGCTGCCAACCATCGTCAGCCACGCTCAGCGCAAACACCGGATGCACTGCACTTCGCCACCTTCTCCTCCTCCGGATTGATCAACCTTCCTCACAGTTATCCACCCAAGCTATTTACTATTCTATGTAGCTGAAGGACTACAGTCGGTCCAGAAGCATGTCGGGGATAAGGAGTCGGAAAATAGATCGATTACGGACTTACATGGATAACACCTCTCAGATTCAGGATAACACTGAGGGAATTTAGAAGGATTGTGCGAGAGTGTATGAGGATGGGAATGTGGAATAGAGACAGGATATATCGGAGATAGGAATGTGGAACAGAGAGGATATATCGGAGGTTTAATTTTTAAGAAGAACGAAATCCCCATAAGGAACCAATGCGGTTAGGGCAGCAATAAGAAACCAACACGGATCTCCCACATGGTGTCGACGCGTTCCTCTGCCAATTTATATAGCATCATCTCTTCGTTACCGGGAGGAATTCCAGGGGAAGCTAGTCATCATCTCTTTTCTCTTGCCCCTTCTCTTGAAACTAGATTTAATTTTAATTTTTTTTAATGTTATTTTAATTTTTATTTTAACTTCAAGCCCTCCTGATGGCTTAGGAGTTAAATATCCTATAATTAGATTATTTTCTTGAAATATAAATTTTTATTTTCTCTTTTTAAATTATTTTTATAATTTTTAATTTCAGCATTCAGATAGATTACATTCTTGCAATTTATTTTATGCATTTAAATTCCTGCAATTAGGGTAGTTTTCATTTTTGCATTTAAATCCTGCAATTTATATTTCTGCAAGTAGTATAATTGATTTTATAATATTCTATTTTATTTTAATTTTTAAAATTTTATTTTAATCATATCTAGCTAGGCATACCCTCTGGGATTGGTGATGAAGCTAGATCATGATTAGAAGCCCTTCTTTGGATTTCTTTTCAGGCTTAAATTTTTAAGAGTTTATCTTTCCTTTTTAAACTTCTTGCCAAGAGATTTGATAAGCTATAGTTAGGTTTCAATCACTTCATAGTTCATGCTTGATTTGGTGCAAGAAAGACGAAAGATAGATAGCTCAATACTTTATTTTTCTTTCTTTCTTTCCTTGTAAAATCTTAATAGGTTATAATTGAGTTAAATCTCTTTATAATCCATACTTGGTTATTATAAAGGAAGAAGTTGAAAGGTTTTATAAAAGAGATCATTAGAAAAGTTTTCAAATCATTGGTCTAGTGGATTCAAAAGTCCTAGATCTTTAAATTATTTATTTTATCGATTTAATTATTTTTGCTCTTCTTGTCAGCTTATCTAGGTGAGGGTTTGAACATAGTTCGAACACAAATTTCTCGTGGGATCGACTCGTACTTGCTGGACGTGCAACTCTGCACACCGCGTGCTTGCGGTTACAACTTAAGTTCATATCACAAGTCATTGCAAGAGTTATAAAGACCTAAAAGCTTGAAGAAAAAGAGATGATGTGAATGTTACTTTTATTTGGCATTGCCGTTTAGGTCATATAAGTGAGTCCAGGATAAACAAGTTGTAGAAAGAATTTTTTTTTTGATCCTTTTGATCTTGAATCATTAGAAACTTGTGAGTCCTGTCTCATGAGAAAGATGACCAAGTCTTCATTCACTGGATATGGAGAAAAAACAACTGAGTTGTTAGGTTTAGTACACACAGATGTATGTGGTCCTATGATAACCCAGGCTAGAGGAGGATATTCTTTTTCATCAGTTTTACTGATGATTTATCGAGATTTGGATGTGTGTATCTCATGAAATATAAATATGAAGACTTTGATAAATTCAAAGAGTATCAATGTGAGGTCGAGAAATAAATTGGGCATAGTATTAAAGTCCTTAAGTTTGATTGAGGAGGAGAATACTTGTCTAGTGAATTTCTCGATCATCTTAAAGACAAAGGAATTCTTTCTGAATGGACCCTCCATATATGCCATGGTTAAATGGTGTAGCAGAAGAAGAAGGAGAATACTTGTCTAGTGAATTTCTCGATCATCTTAAAGATAAAGGAATTCTTTCTGAATGGACCCTCCATATATGCCATAGTTAAATGGTGTAGCAGAAAGGAGGAATCATACCTTGTTAGATATAGTACAGTCCATGATGTGCTTCATAGATCTTCTAGTATCCTTCTGGGATTATATCCTAGAGACTGCTACCTACATACTGAACAGGGTGCCATTAAAGATAGTTAAAAGCATTCCATATAAATTATGAAATAGAAAAAGATCAAATCTTAAGTATTTTAAGATTTGGGGTTGCCCTACTTATGTCAAGAATATTTTTGGACATAAGTTAAGTGCTAGAACTGACAAGTACATGTTTGTAGGATATCCTAAAGAAGGTATTGACTACTTTTTCTACCACCCTATAGAGCAAAAGATTTTTGTCAATAGGCATGCCACATTCTTGGAAAAGGAGTTTATCCAAGAAGGGAGCAGTGGGAGGATATTTGAACTTAAAGAAGTTCAACCTACATTCAATACAATTCTTCAATCAAATGTTCCTAAGGTTCAGGAATAACCACAACACATACCTCCTCTCCATAGGTTAGAGAGAGTACAAAGTGCACCTCTTAGATATAGTTTTGTTATTGGAAATGATAATGAAGCCAGTATCATATAGGATGATGATCCTGTGACCTATACGGAAGCTGTCATGAGTAGGGACTGACAAATGGCTGAAAGCCATGAAATCTGAGATGGAATCCATGTACTCTAATCAGGTTTGGATATTAGTTGATCCACCTGAGGGAGTAAACCCAATCGGATGTAAATAGATTTTTAAGAAAAATATTGGAGTAGATGGTCAAGTAGAGACCTATAAGGCTAGGTTAGTGGCAAAAGGTTTCAGACAAAGATATGGTATTGATAATGATGAAACATTTTCACCAGTAGCCATACTCAAGTCCATTTGGATATTACTTGCTATAGCTACATACTATGATTATGAGATCTGGCTGATGGACGTAAAGACTGCTTTCCTTAATAGATATCTTGAGGAATAAGTCTATATGTCACAACTAGAGGGGATTATCTCAAGTGAGAGATCAAACCAAGTATGCAAGCTTAAAAAATCCATTTATGGATTAAAGCAAGCATCAAGGAGTTGGAACATCTACTTTGGTGAAACAATCAAGGAGTTTATTTTTATCAAGAATGTGGATGAACCATGTGTGTGCAAGAAGACAAGTGGGAGTGCACTTATTTTCTTAGTTTTGTAGGTTGATGACATACTCATCATTGGGAATGATATCCCAATATTGTAATCGATTAAGTCTTGGCAATCAAAATAGTTTCCCATGAAGGATTTGGGAGAGGCATCCTATATACTAGGTATAAAGATCTATAGAGATAGATCTAAGAGGATGCTGGGCTTATCCTAATCCAGATACATTGACTTAGTGTTGAACAGATTCAACATGGAGGGAAGTAAGAAATGTTGCTTGCCCATGAGTCAAGGCATACATTTCTCCAGGAAGATGTCTCCTAAGATACCAGAAGAGAGAGAAAGAATGAGTATGATTCCTTATGCTTCGATTGTAGGATTATTTATGTATGCCATGTTATGTACCAGGCCTAATATTGCTTATGCCTTGGGCATAGTGAGCAGATTCCAGGATGATCTAGGGGAGGATAATTAGAAAGCTATGAAAAACATTTTTAAGTACCTAAGAAGGACTAAAGATGTTTTTCTCCTATATGGTGGATCAAAGTTAAAACTAGAATGGTATATAGATTCTAGTTTTCAATCAGATCTTTTGGATATGGTTCCTGCAGTTGTAGGAACCGAGGTCTCACCATAGGTTCAAGCACATCCTAAAATGCTTCCACCTCATTCTAAGATAAGATGTTGTCATCGAACGAGTTGATACAAAGAACAACATAGCAGACCCATTCACTAAAGCACTACCATAGCAGCAGTTTGATCGTCACTTAGATTGTATGGGTATAAGATATAAAGGCGATTAGCTTTAGTGTAAGTGGGAGATTGAAAGAATGGTGTCCTATAAGCCAATATTTGTATGAGCGTTTCTATAATCTTCCAACTCATGTATGATAATTCTTTGAAAATGAAAAGGCATTTTGATTCATCATATTGCTACATCTTATTAAGATTATGATAAACCCCATAGGTTAGGGCAATGGAATTAGGATTATGATGGAGATCATAATGGTAAGACCTAAGTTTCTATAAACCCTAATCTAAAATGTTCCTAGTTGTTGAATCATCGATTCAGAAATCGATGTTTCCGATAAGACTAGAACATCCTATGTATTCTCGAAAGGAGGGTCGTTGGTCTCACAGCCACTTGTGTAGGGACACTAATACAAGGATATGAGTGCTCGTTAGGGTATGAGTTCATTGAACTGATCCATCTTGAGAACATCTTATAGAGGTCTTACTACTTGTCAAAAGATGGTTCTCATAGTGGGAGTTGTGCATGTGATCCATAGACCCGAGACTACCATAGTATCTTGTGCACATGAACCTATGTTTTGGTGCATACTCATTCATGGCAGTTAAGTCGTGTACGTGGTACTTCTGGATATGGTGGATTATATATGAAGGTAATGAGTAGGTCAACAAGGAATCGATCACTCCTAGTAAGACGAGAACTTATCTCATGAAATCTCTTCAATTGTTGACTCAAGAAGTCATTGATTAAAGTAGGATGAGATTAGATAGGGTTTCTAATCTTTCTTCAATCGAGTCTTCATTATCGAATTAAGACTCAAAAATATTAAGTGCTAGGGTTTGTCATTTATCCATGCCCATCACTTAATCAGGATAAAGGGAGATCGAAGGATTGAATTGCATGGTAAATTTCACTAAAGGATATTTTTATAATTTCCATCAAATTCTACATCTTCCGGGTAGGCATGATATATTGCTATATGTCAATCATGTCATGTAGGTTTTCATGAATCAAATTGATTGGATTCATGAGTCAATTTCAAAAGCTGGTTTGAATTGGCAACTTAGGTCAGCTCAATTTGACCTAATTAGGTTAATTTTTTGATTGAATCGAATTGGCTTGGACCTAGACCTACTGCTGGCTAGATGTAGAGCCCAAAGTGTCACATACATTAGGAAATTGGCCAAGGAAGTTAATTGAATTTTTATTAAGGTCATGGGACCCTAATTGTCTAGCTAATTGACATACTATCATATGTTTGTTAGCCCAACTCCTAATCCAATTGGATTGGGTCTAGTTGTTTGTTATTTGTGCTAACCAATTTAAGTGGTTAGAGTCCAAAGTAAGGCAACCTAATTCAGTATTAATCTGAATTTTATTTGGCTTTATCTTGCATTTATGGAAGAGTCCATGTTGTCATGGACTCTTGGGAGCCACTTTTGGTTTCATGCCAATTCCATGCACAGAAGGACCAAGAGTCCTTCTGCCATTGAATCACAAATGCCAGATAGAGTCCAAAAGAGCTCCTCCTCAACTCCACTCCCTTTCATATGGGCTTTGATCGGTCAACATACTGATATAACATGAATAGTGTTGTCCGCACAAATGAAGAGTCGCATCTCATCATTTGGTGCTAATTAAAGAGGCCAAGAGTCCCTCTATTTTAAGTATCTTAAAATCTTTGATACCTCTTATTCAAAAGCCATGTCCTTATACTTATTTTGATCGGTTTAGGGATCCTGATGGTTAGGGTTTCAAAATGAAAACTTTTGAAATCCCAATCTTTCACTGTGCCTAGCCCAAGGAACCCAACACAATCTTGGGTTATCACGTCCAGCCTTGGTTCATTACTCCCATGGTCCCAACACAATCTTGGGTTATCACGTCCAGCCTTGGTTCATTACTCCCATGGTCATAAGTATACTTTTGTATACCCGCTCAGGAGGCATGATTTCCTTCGACTAGAAAGTAAGCTCGGAAAATAAAATAAATTTTTGAAAATTTAGATATGAAATCTATGAGAAACATTCCAGATCTGGTTTGGTCTGGATTTGTTACTTTTGAATTACAAATTAAACTAAGATTCGAAAAGCTATGAGATGAGCTTTTGGGTCTATTCCTTAGATGATGCAAAAATTTTTAGCAACTAGCATACTTGTCCAAATTAACTTGGCTCTGATACCAAAAATGATGCGGGATAAAAATGAAACTTTAAACTATGAAATCTGTAATCTAAAAATGAGCAATAATTCTACCACATATCAGCAAGATTCATGCTTAGAGAGCAAATGAAATTAATGAAAGAGACTACTAGTAAGTTTTTACCTGCAATGTAGGTTCATTCATTTGAAAGTAAATGGATCTAATGGCTGAGAAACCATTCTAACTAGAAAATACACCATCAAACAATCAGACCTAAGAATCTAGGAAGGGTTCACTTACCAACAATGAGCTCTCACATTTTTGGTGGTGGTTTAATTTCAGCACTCCAAGGACTAGCAGTTGGATTTGAAGACTATCACTCCTTGGATGGAAGACTTCGAATGTAGATGGTTCTGAAGTAAAGTAAATCTCATCTTCAGCTCGAAATCATGGAGGATCCTACAATGGAGAGCATTAGTGGGCAGATGAGAGGAAAGGAAAGAAGAAAGAAAATTTGAAGAAGGGGAAATGGAAGAAATTATGGCGATTTCTTGAAGTTTGGGGAATCGATTTGGGTCTCACACCCTCTCCCTCATGGAGTGACAAAGCAACAAAGCAATGGAAGAGAAGAAAGGCTTTTCTTTTTCATTCATCAATAGCTTGATTACAAGAGGGTTAGGGATATTTATAGACTTTCCTAGCCCTTCAAATTTGAATTACAAGCATAAAGAGTGGAGTGATGAGTGGAGTGATAAGTGAGATTACATGCATGAAGAGTAGAGAGATAGGTGGGCACCCCAACTTGAATTCAAATTTGAATTCTTCATTCTTGGGCACACAATTGGAATGATGTGGCATGAAAAGGTGAGGTGGGATCCATCTTGGAATGGAGGTAATGTGGCAGTGAGGTGGCATCCCATCTTGGCATGGTGTGGTGGCATTCCAACTTGGCATGGAGGTTGAGGTGGTTTGCTCAATCCAATCTTAATGCTTTCAAGCTTCGTGATCTTTACCTTGACTAATTTGAACCCAACTTAAACTCAAGTTGCTTAATTACAAGACCCAACTAATTACAAGACCAAATTGATCCCAACTTGACTAATTACAAGGTCAAATTGAATCCAACTTGACCAAATTGAAACCAACAAGACTAAATTAAATCTAACAAGACTAAATTGAAATTGAAATGGACTTGACTCTAATTACATGACTCATGCCAAAAATTAAAAACAAAGTTGAAGCCAAAATTAAGTTTGGCTTATTCACTTGCAATCCATAAGGAACTCGACTTGATTAAGTTTGATTGAAGTCTCTTACGAGCTTTGGTGCTCGTACCAGGGGCTTTTCATTCTAGGCTATTGGGGGAGCTCCTCCCTCCATGTACTTGCCGAGGTAGCCACATTTGATAAGATCTTCTATGTCCCTCTTTAGATAGCGGCACTCCTCGGTATCATGACCATGATCTCGATGGAAGTGATAGTAATGGGACCTATCGCATCCAGCGAATGGCCTCAGTTGGGGGGGATGGAGTAGGAAGTGCTCACCCTCGATCTCCATCAGGATCTTTGCTCTTGGGGAAAGGAAAGGAATAAACTTCTCTTCTTTGGTGGGGTCGACCCTGGGTCTCGACCCCGGTAACGGGATCGGTATCGTCTTCTAGGCCGGGAGAGCAGATGCCTCCCAAATGACCTGCCTCTTTAATGACCTCCCATTCAGCTCCCTTCTGGTGTGGTCAGCCTCCTCCGCATGGATATACTTGTGAGCTCGGAAAAGGAGCTCCAAGTAAGTCTTCGGAGGCTTCTTATCTAGGAAGTAGGTGAAGCAGGAGGTCCGCAGCCCCCTCTTCAGGGCTAGCATGGTGACTGGCTCGTCGAGGTGGTAGATCTCTAGGATGGTAGAATTAAACTGGGACACGTAGTCCCGGAGGGGCTCTCGGTCCTATTGGCAAATCAAGAAAAGGTTGTTGGCTTCATGGGAACCTTTCTATATGCATCAAAGTGTGGAATGAACTTTTTCTCCAATTGAAAGGAGTCAATGCTTTCTAACTCGAGTCTAGAGAACCAGGCTTGAGTAGCCTTTTTGAGGGTAGCAAGGAAAGCAATGCAAAGGAGAGCATCAGTGACCCCCTAGACCCTCTTAAGGGCCTTGTAGCTTTCCAGGTGATCCAAGGGGTCGACTGTCCCATCGTAGGGATCAACCTAGGGCTTGCGAAATCGGCTGGGGATTGGCTCCTCTTGGATTCTACGAGAAAAGGGAGGACAGGTGTCATAACCTGCGGGCTCACTGGGAGAGCCCAGAATCTCTGCAAACCAGTAGGAGAGGTCAGCCAGTTTGCGCTCTTGCTGTTCAAGGCACCTCTCTGCCTGGTGGCGGATGGCCTCGTCTGTGGACCCCTCGGTGGAGGCTGTCATGAGTGAAGGAGGTGCAGAGTGGGGGAACTCTTGCCTGAGTTCCCAGCCATGCTGATGCCGTTGGTGCGAGTATGCACAATAGTCCAAGACTGGGGAGCAGCTTTCTCGACCGGTCAGGCCATCATGCTGCTTTTTTTCGACCGCCTAGTGGTCTCCTCATAGGTGGGAGGCCGCATGCAATGGCCCCTCCTGGAAGGATTGTAGGCCGGTATGGTGATTGGTGGCATGGGTCACCGATGTCCCTGGCTGCTACTATGTTACCAGGGATCGGTGTCCCTATTGAAGTTGGTGCACCACCGTACCCAAGACATGGACCTGCTGGGCTAGTGCGGTGATTTGGGGATCCATCGGAGATGGTGGTGGTGGAGAGGAGAGCTCCCCTTCAGGGCTCTATAGGTCGCCATGATGAGGGGGGACCTTGCTCGGCTGGCGGAAGCCTCACGCGCTCGTGTTGTCACCATGGAGCTTTGGGCTTCTATGAATGCTTTGCTGGTGGTGGGGGACTTGCTGCTGGACTTCCCACAGTCATCGGTGTTCTCCTCCTACCTGGCATGCTAATCTATTACCGTCAAGATCATCGTGGCTGTAGCTTTGATGTGGCATGGACTCGTCGGGCACCCATTGGGCACTCGATCTTTTTTCGGCATTGCCTATAAAAAAGAGGAGACCCAGACTGGGAAATTTGGTAGCGACACTCCAATGATCAAGTCAGTTGGGATGATCAAGGAGAACCGAACCTCTGTGTTGGAGAGCTTGGGATCTTTTCGGGAAGAGGGTGTGTGATGAGATGTAAGTAATGGAATTGAAGTGGAAAGATAAGGTCGAGTGGAGATCAAAGAGCTAGGAGGTTCTCTTGGCTGGTTCCTTGCCCGTTTACTCTCCAAGTCTTACCAATTGCCTTTCTCCTCCCCCTCTTGGGGGTTCTTTCTTCTATTTTTTATGAGTAAGAGTGACCCAGACCAAGCCTGGGGCCTCATTGAGATATTCCTTTCCTGATATCCCTTTATGTAGGGGTTTTCCTTTCTATACAGCCTCCCCCATATCGAACCGGTCCTTTGGAGGAGATCTTTCTATTAGGGGTGACCATCGGCATAGTACATATCTTGTCCCTCTGGTGGTGCAATTTCTCATGAGAGGGGCGAGCATCATGCTGCTGAGCCTTGAGCCATGGTGGAGCATTTATGTTCCAAGAGGGACCGTCGGAGTGTCATAGGGCCTGTGGCCTTAATAGAATACTTTTCTTGGAAGAGGTTCAGGTTTTATGTCACAAGGTTCAGATTCCCTGGATGCATGGTTGTTGATGCGAAGGTGTGCTACAGGGTATGGAGCCTGGTGAAGCATGCATTGCACAGAATGTTCGGGTGGCACATTGTAGAGTTTGAGTTTTTCGATAGGGCGTGTGCCACTTCTAGAAGGTTGCAAGTAGCTGGGAGCTTCCATGTCATAGCCTATACCTCTACTGATCCTCTTTCTTTTTGCTGCTAGTGAGAACTCTGATCTTGGCAGGAAGAGGGGGAGAGCTCGATTTGGGGAGCCTAACTCTGGAAGCGTGAGCACGACCTCGGCTGGGTGCTCAACCCCATATACAGGGGCCACCTTTGGAAAGCATGAGCATGACTTGGCTAGGCACTCGACCCCGGATTAAGGGAGCTGCCTTCGAAAAGTGTGAGCATGACCCCGATCGAGAGTCAACCTCAGAAGGAGGGCTCGCTTTTATGAGCATGGCCCCAGCTAGGAGCTGACCTCAAATGGAGGGCTCGCCCTTGGAAAGCATGAGCACAACCCCGACCAGGAGTTGTCCTTAAACGGAGGGCTCGCCTTATGAGCACGATCCCGACTAGGAGCTGACCTCATATGGAGGGCTCCCCTTTGGCAAGCATGAGCATGACCTCGGCCAGAAGCTAACCTTAGACGGAGGGCTCACCTTATGAGCATGACCCTGACTGGAAGCTGACCTTGGATAGAGGGCTCACCTTTGGCAAGCCCCTGACCAGGAGCTGACCTTAAATGGAGGGCTCGCCTTATGAGCACGACCTTGACTTAGAGATGATCTCAAACGGAGGGCTCGCCTTATGAGCCTGACCCTAACTTGGAGCTGACCTCAGTTGGAGGGCTCACCCTTGGAAAGCATGAGCACAACCCCGGTTAAGAGTTAACCTTAGATGGAGGCTCGCCTTATGAGCATGACCCTGACTGGGAGCTAATCTTGGATGGAGGGCTCGCCTTTGGCAAGCATGAGCACAACTTCGACCAGGAGCTGACCTCAGATGGAGGGCTCGCCTTATGAGCACGATCCCGACTAGGAGTTGACCTCGGACGGAGGGCTCGCCCTTGGAAAGTATTAGCATGACCCTAACCAAGAGCTAACCTCGGATGGAGGGCTCACCCATGGAAAGTATTAGCATGACCCCGACCAAGAGCTGACCTCAGATGGCGGGCTCACTTTATGAGCACGACCCCGGTTGGGAGCTGACCTCGGACAGAGTGCTTGCCCTTGGAAAGCATAAGCATGACCCCTGCTGGGAGCTGACCTCAGATGGATGATGGAAATTCTCCCAGGGTGTCGGGGATCATGCAACATGTGGAATTGACTTTCAAAACAAAATTTCATAGCATGATACCCTAACATGTATAACATGTATAGAAAACCCTAATTCCCAGGAACCCCTTATGCAATATCAACAAATGAATCATAAAATAGAGTCAAGAAAAATACCTGGATCACTGAAACCCAACTTTTCAACAAGGTTCACAAGCGCAAACCCTCCAACGGTGATCCACACAAAACTTGGACCAAGGAAGAACTCTTTCTTCAAGTTGCTTAGAGAAGTGGAACTCTTTTAGTAGCCTTTGGTCTATTAACCACTATGGACACCCTGTCCTACTAAAGGGCACTCAAGACACTGTCCTAAACTACTTTAGGTTCTAGGACTACCCTCCACTAGGACCCTATAGGCTTATGTCCTAAAACCAAGCCTTATCCTAGTGTAGAAGAACTTGTCTTGACAAGACAAGTCTTGTCCTAAAATAAGGAGGGAGGGAGAAAGTGGAAGACTCTCAGACAGACTCTCGGAAAAATAAAAACACTGATCTCAGAAGACCGAAAAAGAAGTAGTGTTTTTCATTTCATCGTACCCCCTATTTATAATCTCAGATGGGGCGTGCAATGCAACCCGACACACTCATCAGATATGAAACATCATATCTGATAAGACTCTTCGGGAATGGAGAGTCATATCTGTGTTCTTTCACTTACCAGATCAATCCCCCTCGTGACATGTATCAAATATCGTTTCTGAGATAGTGAGATGCCTTTTCTAATTCGAAGTAATGTGAGGCTTGAAGAGTTTCAGAGGCAGAAGGACTCTGTCCTCTATTGTGCGCGCGCATATGAAGAGGCACGACTCTTTATGTGCGTGCCACCTTTCACACCTCTTCAAGCCATCCCATTCAAACTTTAAACCGGTCTTTTGACTTGTCAAGGTGTGGGGATTGAGCAAAGAGGTGCCTTCCTGATGAAGCTCCTAGAGTCTCATCTGCAGAAGGACTCTCAGTCCATCTGCGCGCCATACTTTCTCCCGGGTGCGCCAAAGGGCACCAATAGTCTTTCCCTTTCCATTTAGTCTGCCCAAAGCATCAAATTGACTTAGTCAAACATATGCAATATGGATATCATTGGAAAGGCATCAAATAAGCTTTCTGACCATATCTTTTATTTTCAGATCAGAGGTCTGTAGCTTCTTTTGTGCCTTTTTGAAGTTAAGGTGTCATTTAGGTACCAAGAGTCCCATGCCATCGGGACTCTTCATATATGGTGCCTAACATGCCCAAAAATCTAAATAAAAATCAGATCAAACTCTAATTTGGCTAGCCCCACTTAGGACTCAACCTAATTTAGGTTTCCCATAATTAGGTTAGCCCAATTAGCAAGCAACCGAACCCAATCCAATTGGGTTAGGAATTAGGTTAGCCTATATATGCTAGTATGCAATATGGCTAACCAATTAGGATCCTATGACCCTCATTAAAACATGAATGACTTCCTTGGCCAAGTATCTATTGTGTGTGATCCATTGGGTTTCATATCTAGCCAGCAGTAGGTTTAGGTTTGAGCCGATTCGATTCGATCAAACCCGATTGACCTAATTAGGTCAAATTGGCTCACCTAATTGTCCAATTCGAATCACACATCAAATTGACTCATGAAACCAAACCAATTGATTCATGAAAACCTATAAGATAAGATTGATGTCTAGCAATGTATCATGCTTACCCAGAAGATGAGAAATTTGATGAAAAATATCAAAATACCATTCAGTAGTAAGTTACTGTGCAATTAAATTTTTCGATCTCTCATTATCCTGATTAAGTGATAGGTATGGATATATGTCAAACCCTAACACTTTATCATATCGAATCTTAGCTCGATCATGAGGACTCAACTGATGACCGATTAGATTCCACTAATCTTATCCTGCTTTGATCAAAGGCTCCTTGGGTCTCTCATCGAAGAGATTGATGGGATAACAATTCCTCTTACCAGGAATGATCGATTCCTTGTTGGTCCACTCACATCCTTTATACACCTTCTACCATACCCAGAATACCTCGTACATGCCGCAATGGCATGAATGAGTATGAACCAAAACATGGCTTAGTGTGCACAAGGAACCATGGTGACCTCAGGTCTAAAGATCACATGCACAACTTCTACATTGGGATCTATCTTTTGACAAGTAGTAAGACTTTCATAAGATAGTCCCGGTGCGGATCAGTCTAGTGTACTTATATCCTGATGTGCACCCTTATCCTTGTATTAGTATCTCTACACAAGTGGTTATGAGATCAACCACCCTCATCAACTGAGCATACATAGGATAAGCTAGTCTTTTCGGATACATCGATCCCCAAATCGATGGTTCAACGACTAGGAACATTCTAGATTAGGGTTTATAGGAATTAGGTCTAACTATTATGAATCCCATCATAACCCTAACTCCATTGCCCTAATTTATGGGGTTCATCATAATCAATAAGAAAATATGACATAGTATATATGATAAATCAAATGCCTTTATTAATATGAAAGTATGTCATATATGAGCTGGAAGTTTACAAAAAGGCCCTCATAATAATTAGCTCTTAGGGCATTTTTCTATCAATGGAGGGCTCGCCTTATGAGCCCGACCCCAGTTGGGATCTGACCTCGGATAAAGGGCTCACCTTTGGCAAGCACGAGCATGATCTCGGTCGGGAGCTGACCTCAAACGAAGGGCTCATCTTATGAGCATGACCTCGACTGGGAGCTGACCTCAAATGGTGGGCTCGCCCTTAGGTCTTCATTTGGAAACCACATCTAGGTGGCACTTTCCATCCACGCGGTCGCCAACTATCGCCATCATGGGTTCCACGTCAACGATTATGCCACATCAGATATAATAAAAGATTATAGGAATAAATTCTATATCAATTTATCATTGCTTAGAATAATTGATTGGATAACTCATACCAGCAATCATTCTTTTTTACATCAATCCCGAACATATATGATAAAAGATTATAGGATTACATTTTACATCAATTTATCATTGCTTAGAACAACTGATTGGATAACTCATACCTAGCAATCATTCTTTCTTACATCAATCCCGAACATATCAAAACCAGAAGTACAAGGGACTTTCTTCTGGCTGAGAACTATTCCTAGATTTCTTAACATTCCATAGGTCCGATCAATATATTGGCATCTAGTATACCAAACAATGAATATATATAGACATCATGATGCAAATGAATATATAATAATAGAAATAATATATAAGTGAATTACTCATGATGACATTCACATTTAGATGAGGCCTTATATCTAATTGTGTCTCCTACTATTTTAACAAATTCCATTGCCCTCTTATATGGAAGATGAGAATCCATATCATTGTTTTCTAAGTGGGGTTGAGATCCCAATTTCTTATAAAAAGCCTTGTGGATAGCACAACAAACCTCTTATAAATTTTAGGATAGATACCAATTGCAACTCATACAATTTTTTATATCTCACTTGCCTCTAAAGTACTTATAACCTTGTAGACAACACAACAAACTATAAAGTTTTATTTAAGTCATACCTTTCATTCCCATATAGTCATACTTGAACAATATCATCCTTTTGGATAGCATAACAAGGCAACACCATCTAAATATGCCATAAGCGTCATTATGCACCATGTCAGTATCATATCAGTCACCATAGTGAGCCTTGTGGATAGCACAACAAACTCATTATAAATCTTGACATAATACTGGTTTAGCATGAAGAAAGGCTTAAGTAGTGATCTTAACATTAAGCATCCCAAATTCAAAACTTAGCTTGCTTAACATTTTCATCACTATGATTTAATATAATTTTTTATGAGGGACTTTTGGGTCTTGTGCATATTCTAACATGTTCATAAACATCATATGTATAAAATATGTCTAACTTCTAGGAATATAAATATTAAGCTACATATCATATACATTACATATATCCATCACATGGAACATATATAAATATCATGCAATTAATAACTATTATACAAAGCATGAACAAACCATATTATTCTAATTGTGATATTATTCATATAAATGTCATATATAACAAAATAATATCTAAACTATATGAGCACTGAGCCCAACTAGGGTTTCATTATGGGACTGGTCCAATCCTTGGACCAACTAGTATTGGATTATGATTTGGATTCAACTCTTGACCCAATTCAATTTTAAGTCAACCACTTATCAACAAATTGATTTAAGTTAACTAAATATAAATGAAAACTTAATCCAATTAGATTTATGTTGATTTAGTCAATGGTGCGGCCACTAGGATCAAACAGAGATTACTGGATGCATTATGGATTTCTGATTGGACTTTCGAGTCTTGTAGAGTCCATCAGTCCCGAGTCACATGAATCCTGTAATAAAGTGAGTCAATTGAGTTCATTTAGTTAATTGAGTCAACTTGTTTTAGTCTAGTCAAGTGAGTTCATTTGAGTCCTATAATTGTGACTTCTTTCATTCAAGTCAAGTCCAAGAGGAGAGTCACCAGGGTCCATTGAAGTAGGGAATGAGGACCTTATGCGCCAAACCCCTGGTCCCCACTCAGGCTACCCAAGCCCACAAAGAATTGGTGCCCAAGCCCACCAGGGAATTAGCATCCCAAGCCCAAGAGGAAGTGGCATTCCCAAGCCCAAGAGGAAGTGGCGCCCCAAGCCCAAGAGGAATTGGTGCCTTCCAGTCCAACAAGGAATCAAGCTTCCTAGTCTAACAAGGAATCAAGCCTCCTTATCCCACTCAAACTTTGTACTTCAACTTTGACAGGGAGTTAAGAGGACTGGGTGATCTATAAATACACCTCCTCCCTCTTGTAAAAATTGAATGAATGATTAATGAATGAAAGAGTTCTTTTTCTTCTAGTTTTTTTTGCTTTGAGCATTGACACTCTATGAGAGAGAGGGTGAGAGGCCCAACACCAGTCCAAGCATCCAAACCCTAGCCCAAACCACCACCCCTTCCTTCCTCCAAAACCCTAGGCCGCCACATTCTTCCAAAACCCTAGGCCACCAGGAGTCTTTCTTCCATTAGCTAAGCCACCACCATCCAGTCTCCAGCCCACCCCCATTAGGCCTCCTAGCCACCAACCCCAAAGCCTCCAGGCATCCACCACATCTCCAAGCTGCCCCCTCCAGAGTCCAGGCATCCTCTCACAACCAGGCCGCCAACCATCTTCCTGCACCCCTCTTGCCTTCTCTCCTCTTCTAACTTTCGATTTTATATTTTTCCTATCTTCTAATCCCTAACCCTCGATGTTTGTAGGATCCCTTCGATGCCACGATCCTTGGAGGAGGTCTTCTTTGCCTTCGGGACCATCTGAAAAAAAGCTGGCACCTCCATAGGAAAGAAGCTTCTTCTTCCAGGTGTCAATCCTGAGAGTATGTAATCCCTTCCACAATGAGGAAGAAATCATTGCTAGGTAATCAAACCCATCCCTTCCCTCTACTTCTATTTTATTGAAAACCAAGCATGTTCTAAATTAGTGATTTCCTAACCCTAGGATCATGTTTATTTATTACTTTGTTAGATCTTAATTTGTAGGTAGTTGCTTTTGATCTTTATATAATCATCTTAGTTTATTCTTGCTCTTAACGGAAAGAAAATATCATAAAAATCTAAAATCATTTCTCTGTTAATATGAATTTTTTATAATAATCTCTAGCATGTCTCGTCCCGTATTAGTTTGGTACCAGAGCATGGTTTAGGACATGTTCATGCATAGTAGTTGGAAAATTCTGCATGCTAAAATTTCTGCATAGTGGCCTAAACCTAGGACTTGTTTCTTATTAAAACCCTTTTATTTATCACCAATCTTTGCATCCATCAATCATATAATTAGTCTTCTTTAATTCTGCAATTTTCTTTTAATTTCTAGATATGAAAATATAAAAATAATTTGCATGAAACCCTAAAGTTTGCATTGTTGAAATTTCTACATAACTAGATTAGGGCTAAATTTGTTTGCTGTGAAACCTTCAAAACATAGTTTTCTTTGTATCTAATTAACTATTATTAGTCTTTGTTAAATATGCCATTTGCATAAAAAAAATATTTTATTTTCTGCATATTTTCTGTTTTTAGTTTCATGTTGCATATTTCATGTGTGTGTATGCACAACTAATTCACTTAAGGGCAATCTCTCTATCTTAGATTAGGGAAGGATTTCATCACCTTTCCTTGGCCCAAAACAATCACCCTCATCACAAACTCAAGCCTAATTAAAATTAAGTAGCAACCTAATTGAATTAGGGACACCAACAGGTCCAGTTCGTGGTATTTTGAGAAAGCTAGTGCACTTAATTCATCACATCTCTTGATATTAGTGTCTAGGCTAGAGGTCCAGAGGCAAACGCCCTAAGCAGGGCTATGGTTACTTAATTAGGACCCTACTTGAGCCTCCCACACTTCCACCTCTTACCTGGCTAGTGGAAAGGATAACTGTTGACTTGGTTGTAAGTTGAGTTGACTCATTCTACTTGAGCTGCTAGGTCTAGAAACATCCTATAACGATTTGTGTGCTTGTTGCATGACCACTAGATCAGGAGTCTAGTACCAGCAGTCTCAAACGCAACCTAGTTTGACCATGGAGTCTAATTTTGAAACCTTATCGAGGACCACGACTGAACAATTTGCCCAATTGAACAATAGGTTTGATCAGATACAGGAACGTGTTGGAAACCTAGAGAGAACCCATGAGACCCATATTGAACCTGAACTTGAGACACCTCTTCCCACACCTCCCAACCCTAGAAGAGCCCCATGCCATGACCCAATCTTAGAGCATAATCAGAGGAGACCCAATCATGATTTCCTTGACCAAGATGAGAGAGCCATTAGGAACATCGGGTTAGAAGCACCTACATTTGATGGTAGCCTTGACCCTAAAGTATACACTGATTGGAAAGGAGAATGGACCAGTACTCTGAGTGGTATGAAATGTCTGAAGAGAGAAAGTCTAAGTTTGCTAAACTCAGGTTAGTTCGTCAGGCTAGACTATCTCGGGGAATGTTGAAAGGATGACTGGACAAAGAAGAGATATACCCATAGCTACTTGGAGAGCGATGAAACTTAAGCTTAGAGAGAAGTACCTCCCCATATCCTATCACCAAAGACTTTTAGATCAATGGTAGAGGCTAAGTTAGGGAAACAGGACTGTATCTGAGTACATAGTCAAATTTGATAAATTTGTCATGAGATGTAGTATAAATGAGTCTCAAGCTATGACCCTATCTAGGTTTAGGGCTGGATTACGTGAGGACATTCAGAGAGAATTATTTCTGAGAGAGATCTATGATCTTGAGCAAGCTTATCGGATAGCTAGAGATTATGAGAGATTCCAGAGGGGACCCATAATCCATCGACTTGAACCCACTAGGATAGTGCCCCTCATCATGATCTAGCCAAGTACACCCAAGTCGGCCCAATCCTAGCACCCCGGTGACCTGTAAGGATGAGAAGGGTAAGGCACTTAAAGTTTAAAGGAATCCCAACCTTAATATTGCCTATTTTAAATATCATAAATTAGGACACTATGCTAGTCAATGCCCAACCCGATCCTTACACATAGGAGAACTAGAGAAAGAAGACTCTGAACCCATTGAAGAAGTTGAGGAGGAAGTGTATGAAGCTAGAGAAAACCTAATGGATGAATATGATGGAGATGACGAAACCTCTGAGTCATCAAATTTATTAAGAGTTGTTAGGTATATCTTAGCCCAAACTAAGAAATAAGAGGATTGGCATAGGACCAACATCCTACAGACCTTTATGAAGTTAGGGGATAAGGTATGTAAGATCATCATAGACAGTGGGAGCTACATGAATGCCATCTCAACCAGTGCTATCAAAATCCTAGGTTTATCCCCTATTCTCCAACCCAATCCATATAAGGTGTCCTGGATAGACTCAACTTCCATCCCCATCAAGCTTAGATGCCAAGTTATGATCCAACTTCAATCCTATCAAGAGAAGGTGTGGTGTGATGTCCTTCCTATGGGAGTTAGCAGTATCATCTTAGGATGACCTTGGTTATATGACCATGATGCTACCCTGTATGGCTGATCCAATTCCTGTTCTTTTAAATACCATGGGAAGAAGATTGTGATAAACCCAACCCGACCTAAGGATAATATCAAGAGGGGATCTAGCAACCTGAAAGAGAAGAAACCAGGGTTAAAGTTGATCAATACTAAGGAACTTGAACATGAGATTACTGAGGGTTCGACAGTTTGGATATTAACTGCTAAGAAAATTCATGATCAAACCTAGAGAGAGCACCCTCAAGAAGTTGTGGAGTTTTTGAAGGAGTTTCAAGATATGTTTCTTGAAGATCTTCCAGACCACCTACCACCTTTAAGGGATGTGCAACATGCCATAGAACTAGTCCCAGGAGCTACTTTGCCAAACCTCCCACATTATAGGATGAATCTCACTAAGCACTTAGAATTGCAGAAACAAGTTGGAGAAATCCTAAGAAAAGGATTTATTAGGGAGAGTCTAAGTCCAAGTGCAGTATCTGCCCTTTTAACCCCTAAGAAAGATTGTACTTGGTGAATGTGTGTCGATAGTCATGCCATAAACAAGATAACGGTTAAGTATAGATTCCCCATTCCTCATTTGGATGACATGCTAGATATGATGGCCGGAGCAACCATTTTCTCTAAGATTGATCTTAAGATCGGCTATCACCAAGTTAGGATCAGACCTAGGGATGAGTGGAAAACAGCCTTCAAGACTTTTTTGTGATTTAGGGGTTGGATGAGGTGGTTAAATCCTAAATATCAAGATCAAAATATGACGTAGATAATTCTATATGAATTTTAAAAGCTACGCATGCAGATCAGGACCTAGGAAAGTAGTAAAAAGGGATCACCAGGGTTGAGAAGCCTCGGTTAGGGCTAGTTTACCTACAATAAAACTACTGGTGGTAGAGGGGTGTACCTGGAATTGTCTGATGTGCCTGGTGAAGATCGCAGCGAAGAAATCACTCGTTCCTCGATGGATGCGACCTGGAAAACCAAAACAGAGACCCGCGGATACCCGGCTTTCTGCTCGGTGATCCGATTGCGACCTGGTTGGAGTCGTTGGATTCTAGGAACTCGGGGACCTGAAAACAACCATTAGGGGTGAGAAAGCAAGGTGGGAAATAAGAAAAAATCTCAGGAAAATAGCAAGAGGCATGTGGAAGAAAGGCTTGAAGGAGGTTGGTCGGCTAGGGTTTCTTTGGGCAGCACTTCGACAGGACTTCAGGATCCCTTCATGCACACAGCAGGGAGGCACACAGCAAGAGAAGAACTCAATAGAATTTTATATATCAAAGATTGCTCTCATACAAGAAACTAGGGTCCTTTAAATAGACCCATAGCCTTGGGCTTCAAGTAAGGATACATAAGTAATTACATAGGAGTCTTATTCCCACCCAAACCCTAGCTAGAAAATAAGGAAACTCAGGGTAGAAAAAATCCCTACAATCTCTCCCTCTTTCCTTACCTTGGTCGGCCAAGAGGGTGACTCTAAGTGGCCGACCAAGGGTGGTCACCATATGCTCTTGGCACCCTAGCTCTCTCCTGGGCCTGGGCTGGCTCAACTTTGCTTCTAGCTGGTCCAGGGCTTCAGGGTTTTTATTTTCTCCTCCTGGGATCTTCAAATCTTCAAGCTGGGTTGGACTTGGGCTATTCTTCCATGTCTTTAATCTGATTGGACTTGGTCTTCACTTGTATGATGTGGTTTTGAGTCTTCAGTGTATTTGGATAGGACTCAGAAAAATAAAATTAGCTCAACATGATCTGACTAGTACTGGACTAGCTAGCTCATCATGAGCTGACTAATACAGGACTCAAATAAAGATAACTTAGATAAACTAAGCTTTATTACAATGGTCTTGAAAGTAGCTAAGTGATCCACAGAGGGTTGAGAAGCCTCTGTCTTTTTCTGATGCCTTTGGTGTCCCCACCAATTCTCCCGGGGTGGGAGGAACTCAACACTGTTGAGTGCAGATCAGGCTAGCTCACATATCTCTCAAGAATATCTAGGTCGAGATATTGCAAGTCCTCTCAAGAAATTCACGAATCATCCAACTCTGGCCAGCCTTGCCATCGGACTAGGTAGTGCTGATAGTCATGGCCCCAGGTCGTCATGGCTTGATCGTCTAGGATACGCTCGATCTGTTCTTTTCTCTCAGGCCAATTTATCGGTGGACACTCTAGGTTAGGGTCACTCATAATGGAAAGGAATAGGTCCAAAGTCCTCACTAGCTATCGCTGCCGGTTTCCTATACTCAACCAGGTTTGTAATATTGAAGGTAGAACTAATGCCCAAATCCGAAGGCAAATCTAATACATAGGCATTTGGTCCAACCCTCTCTATCACTTTAAAAGGTCCGGCTCTACGAGCATGAAGCTTCTTTTAGGCCTTAGCCTAACCAAGATAGAATCCATTACATCCAAGTTCTTGGCCCTTCTTCGAGAATTAGCCAGTTTCTTTCAAAATTAGTACAGGTGGTGAACATGCTGGGCACATGCAGACTCCTAGCAGGTGATGTAAAAGACTCAAACTATCACCTAACAAACTTGACTCTGTATTCCTATGGAAAGAAATTTTATTGAACTCTTTGGATCTAAACCTAACAGATTATAGGTTCTCTAGGTTTGATCATAGCTTGACATGCACATGAAAATTTATAGTGAACTCCTAGCAAATTCCAAAGAGTATGCCAAAAGTAAGATGCAAACCTAACATGCATGATGAATGCATGCAGTATGCTAATCTCAGCTAAATACAATCTAATGATCCTAGAAATGCTGGAGGTGTCTGGAAAAGGCAGGAAATAGGAAGTGGGTTCAAAATTAGTCTAATAGGATAGGAAAAAAGGTTCAAGGTTAGTTGGATAAAGAAGGATAAAGAAGGGGCGTCAGGGATTAATCCTAGACTAATGAGGCTAACCTTATGGGGTTGCGGTATATCTATGGGATTTGCATAATGGAAGGATGGGTTATTAATCTCAGGGAAGAGGTCCTTAATGAGAACTATAGGAGGAGGCTCATCCTGAGGGTACTGATTCAAAGAGATCAGGTCCTTAATAAATTCTTCAGGTTCTTGTATTTTAGGACTGGACTCTATAATTTTGCTCTCCTCTATGGTTTCCTCAGGTAAGGCTCTAGCAGCAGTACCTAGGTTCTCTTTCTCTAATTGTTCTTCCATTATAGCTTTAGGCTGGGTATAGTCAAGGTCAACTAACTCTAGGTTGGCTCCTACCTGGGTACCTACGAGGTCAACTAATTCTAGGTCTTCTAGAGGTGTGTCCTCTTCTCTCTCATACTCATCTGCTAAATTCACATCAGCTTCATACACTTCTGTGTTAATGTAAGCCTGGTCAATCAAAGGGATGGTAGGGAAAGGTCGGCTAAGGGAAAATTGGCTAGGTCCTGATTTTTGATTATGGGCACTACTCCTAGTAGGTTCAAGTTGCCTAAGGGGTAGTGGCTCACTACTGGGTTCATATTTAGGGATACTAATCCTATGGGGTTCAAGTTGACTAGGGGAAACTTGACTAGTACTAGGCTGATACCTAGGGGTTATGAGCTCTCTGGGCTCATAGGACAAGGGTACAGATCTATGGGTCATGGAATTATAGGATCTGGGGTCATAGGATTTAGGTTCAGCTCTATAGGTCTTGGGTCTACTAGGCTCATGGGATATGGGCTCATAGGTTTTAGAGTCATAGGATTTTGAGTCATAAGATCTATAGGTTGTAGGTATACTAGGCTTAAAGGGAGAGGGTGCACAGGATCTATGTTCATATAATTTGGGTAGTGTGGATAAAGGTGGCTCAGTTTGGATCTAGTCTGGGTCCTACGGGTTTTCTCTAGGGTCCCTATCCTATTCTCCACCTGGCCAAACCTATTGGTGAGATGTTCAAGTCTATTGTTGGTTTAGGTACCGGACTGAGTTAATTGGGTCATCTAGGTAGTTAACTAGGTAGTCATCTGGGTAGTTAACTGGGTTAGCTGCTCAGTATAAAGGCTTTCATTTAGGCTTCAAAGTTATCCATGGGTTCAACCAAAAGTGGAGATGGTGGATGATATGATGCTCCTGTTCTAGTATTCATGCAAGACTCGATCATACCAACTATAGCTCCCTAGACCTAAAGTCCAAAACTAGGTGCTTAATCAGGGTGGCAAACTTGCCTATAGTAACTTGTACTCAGCCAGGCAGGTGTAAGGGGAGTGTTAGGTCCCTGATTGCCAATCCTAGACACCAATCAATGATTGGCCAGGTAGGCGGACCAGCACACAAGCCCTTCGGGAATGAATCTTTGAACCACCATTCTAGACACTAAGCATAAGGCACACACAGGTTAGCTTGACACAATGATCTGACACTTAGCCCGGACCCGACCAGTTGGTATCCCTAGCCCACTAGGGTAAATTAAGTCTAATAGATTTTAATTTAGGCTTGGGATCGAATGTAGGGAATGTGGTTTTGGACTAAGGAGAGATGATCAAATCCTCCCCCCATCTGACATAGCAAGAGTGTCCTTAAAGGTAGTTTATGTAATGATGGCAGGCAGATGATGAAAAATTAGGGTTTAAGTGTTTTAGGTAGCTTTCATATATATTATATATATATTTTTTGTTCTTTTGTAGAAATATGATTTGTAGCCAATGACCTAATATGCTAGAAACATACTAAAAATAAAAGATATTCAAAAGAGATGCTAAACAAAATCCTAAACCTTCCAAAGTTGTCTTGCTGAAAAATAGAGCCAAAAATTTGTAGGTTGTATTTCGACCCGCAGAAACTACACAAACTGAAATAAAATCTACAAAAATTCTGTAAAATAATTTGAATTAATAAGAATCCAGAAAAATAAAAATTGGAATGTTTAAAGTTCTGAACAGAGAAAAATAATTAAAAGAATAGATCATATACAAACTATAAAGGATGCAGAAAACAAGCCCTAATCTAAGCTCTGATACCAGATGATGCGGAACTAATATGCATGAAATTATTTTTTTTTGTTTTAGGGGTTGGATGAGGTGATTAGATCCAAAATATAAGATCAAAATATGATGTAGATAATTCTATATGAATTTTAAAAGCTACGCATGCAGATCAAGACCTAGGAAAGTAGTAAAGAGGGATCGCCGGGGTTGAGAAGCCTCGGTTAGGGCTAGTTTACCTATAATAAAACTACTGGTGGCAGAGGGGGTGTACCTGGTAATGTCTGATGTGCCTGGTGAAGATCGTAGTGAAGAGATCACTCGTTCCTCGATGGATGCGGCTTGGAAAACAAAGCCAGAGACCCGCAGATACCCGGCTTTCTGCTCGATGGTCTGATTGCGGCCCGGTTGGAGTCGTTGGATTCATAGGAACTCAGGGACCTGCAAAAAACCATCAGGGGTGAGAAAACAAGGTGGGAAACAAGAAAAAATCTCAAGAAAATAGCAAGAGGTGTGTGGAAGAAAGGCTTGAAGGAGGTTGGTTGGTTAGGGTTTCTTTGGGCAGCACTTTGGCAAGACTTCAGGATCCCTTAATGCATACAGCAAGGAGGCACACAGCAAGAGAAGAACTCAATAAAATTTTATATATCAAAGATTGCTCTCATACAAGAGACTAAGGTCCTTTAAATATACCCATAGCCTTGGGCTCCAAGTATGGATACATAAGTAATTACATATGAGTCTTATTCCCACCCAAACCCTAGCTAGAAAATAAGGAAACCCAGGGTAGAAAAAATCCCTACAATCTCTCCCTCTCTCCTTGCCTTGGTCGGCCAAGAGGATGACTCTAAGTGGCCGACCAAGGGTGGTCACCATAAGCTCTTGGCGCCCTAGCTCTCTCCTGGGCCTGGGCTGGCCCAACTTTGCTTCCGGCTGGTCCAAGGCTTCAGGGTTTCTGATTTCTCCTCCTGGGATCTTTAAATCTTCAAGCTGGGTTAGACTTGGGCTATTCTTCCATGTCTTCAATCTGATTAGACTTGGTCTTCACTTGTATGATGTGGTCTTGAGTCTTCAGTGTGTTTGGAGAGGACTCAGAAAAATAAAATTAGCTCAACATGAGCTGACTAATACTAGACTGGACTAGCTCATCATGAGCCGACTAATACAGGACTCAAATAAAGACAACCTAGATGAACAAAGCTTTATTACTATGGTCTTGAAAGTAGCTAAGTGATCCATAGAGGGTTGAGAAGCCTCTGTCTTATTCTGGTGCTCTGGTGTCCCTACCAGTAGTGACCCATTTTTCCATCATGCCAACCTAGTAGATATACCTCAACTTCATAAGATCAACCTCATTAGTATAGGACTCATCCCTGAAATACTTTCTTGTCTCTTAGTTTATCTGATAAACCTCGAACCCTTTTGCATAGCATATGAATTTGGAAATTAGTCAAAAGCTAAACATAACTAATGAACTAAATAACAACTTGGCTAATTCCCAAAAGAGAATAAAAAATTTTGCACGAGGTTTTGTAATTATAAAAAATTTTCTGCTCGCGAAGCTGGCCCATCCAAGATAATGAATATTGATGGATCCAATGCCTATGTGCATGAGATACTACCTGATTTAGGTATTAGTTCCTCCTTCATCATCTCAGATCTTATAGAGTCGAGGGAGCCAGCAATGATATCTAGCGAGCACCATGAGCCAATCCCTCCCTTTGAGAGAGAACCCACCCAGAGTGTCTACCAACCAATTGGCCAAATAGTGAGAAAAAAATTGAGAAAATCCTGGATGATTAAGCCATATGTACCCGGAATAGAGGCTATCAGAGGTATTTGGTTCGGTGGCAAGGTCGGCCAAAATATGAGGACTCGTGGATCACCCATGAGGATTTGCAGCACCTCAATCCAGACCTACTCGAGCATTATGAGAGCTAAGTATCCCATGCTCGAAGGGGTTGAGTTCCTCCTACCCTGGGAGAATTGGTGGGGCCACCAGGATCAGACAGATTACTGGGCCCTATTTGGTTTACCTAGTCATGTGTCAAAGTTTTGTAATCAACTAGGATTGAGTCCTGTAATAAGTTGAGGTTAGTTGATTTATCTCAACCCTCAACCTAGTCCAGTACATTGAGTCATGTACATCAGTATGAGTCTAGTATGAGTTCACTTCTTGTACAAAGGAGGAGGCTATGCTATTTTGGAGTTTCACCATACCTCATTCTGAAGCCAGAAGCCTTTACATCAGCTTAGGAGAGCCCGATTGACACCCGGTGCCCTGATTCCCTTGAAATGCCATTTCTGATGCTAGGTTCCCTCCAGATGCTTCGAGAATATTCCATATGCTAGGAGCCCATGTTTACCAGGCTATCCTAGCACTCCAAGCCTCCAAATTCAACCCAAGGAAGCAAGCCCAAGCAAGAAGAACTGAGTTTCCCTTTTGATATAGGGAATATGCCAGCACAGGGAACTAGGCGCCCCAGCTTCCATGGGGCCCAAGCCCATGCATTCCAAGCCCATGGCCAACCTCCCCCTGGATGCCCTAAAGTCCACACGCCCAAAGGAGTAGGCATCCAAGGAGTTTGACCAAGTCCAAGGTGATGTGAAGTGGGAGAAGACCAAGTCTTTTTAACCTAGTTGGGATTCCTAATCCTTTTAAACCTTGTAATTCTAACCTAGCTAGGAAAGGACTTGTAGTCTAATTGGGAAGAGGACTTGTAACCAAAGTGTAACCATGGTTAATGAGGGCATGGGAACTTTGTAAGTACCCCACCCCTTCCCCTCTTGTAATCACCTTTTTTTTATGAATTCAAATTGCTGAAATTTTGAGTTATTACCTTGTGTTTTGGTTTTGGTTCTTACTTTGAGTGCTCTC
The DNA here is from genome assembly GCA_021397845.1 of Areca catechu. NCBI lineage: Eukaryota > Viridiplantae > Streptophyta > Magnoliopsida > Arecales > Arecaceae > Areca > Areca catechu. Next base: position 136,593,913 of record CM038053.1, on the reverse strand, counting down.
CTTGTGTTCCTGGATTGCATCCCTGCTGCCCTAGCTTTCTATTGCATCCCTGGAGATCAACCACACCCAAGGAAAATAATCCCTAGCTGCCATTCAAGACCAGGAGCTTCTTCCTCCCCGGGTTGCCATCTTCTAACCGTAATCCTAATTCCTTACAAACCCTAGTTCCATTTCTCTTTTTAATTGCTATTTTGATTGTCCTCTAATGCTTGCAAGATCCCTGAGGTGGTTCCCCTATCCTGAGGAGGCATTCTTTGCTTTCAAGACCACCTAGATCAGCCATCAAATTTAAGGGGACCGAGGCTTCTTCTTCTAGGCTCCGATCAGAGTGTGAGTGATCCCTTCAATTACCGAATTTATAATCTCTGACCGGTAAGAAACCTTTCCTTCTCTTAATTTCTGATTTGATGAAGATAAGCTATCCTAAACTGGAAGTTTCTCAACTCTCGAGTCCTGGCTACTTATTATCATGCATGAATTCTTTGCGATCATGATGATTCTTTGCATTGCTATCCCATTTTTAAGTTCTTACTTTTATTTGGGAATTTAGCCTAAAAACATAAATTATAAAAATTATAAAAAAAACTAATATACTATTTTTCCTATATCATTAGCAATCTTAGAGTCATCCCGCTTTAGTTTGGTATCAGAGCGGGTTTAGGATAGTTTTTATCTGCTTTGCATAGACAAACCCTAATTTCATCATCCTGTCCACTGCATTGGTGTGTAGGTTTCATCTAATTTCGTCATCTTAAATATTTTATTTTTCTATGAAATATACACTGCATGTCCTCTGTTCTGTCCTAATAATTATCAAAATTTTTAATTAATTTTACTAAAAATCTAATTCCCTAAAATCCAGCATATTAGAAACCCTAACAGAATCCTGATAATTTCTGTAGCAGTCTAGAAACCCTAGGATTTGTATCATCATATGATTTTTTTTCTACATGAAATTTGGTAGTTTTCATCATCATGATCCATCCTCTGTTCCAGATTTTTTTGATTTTTTCTGCATCGAGATCTGTGCCAACTCCTGCATCAACTGAAACCCTAATTCTCTGATTTCTGCTGATTTTGCACTTGACAAACTCAAACCTAATCAACTTCTACACACCCTAATCCCAAGCCTAATTTGATTGTTAACCTAATCAACTTAAACCTAATTTGTCATTGCATAAAATATACATAAAATATTTTTATTTTTTTGATTGTTTTAGATTGCATCAGGGTCATTGATTGCCATCAATTTAACCTAATCTTAAGGGCAACTGAATATCTCAGTCAGGGCAGAATTTCATCACCTGTCCTGGGCCCAAAACAACCATCATCATACTAACTAAAGCCTAATTAAAATCAATTAGACCTAATTTGCCCTAGAGGTCTAGGAGACATCAACAAGTCGGGTCCGAGCTATGTGGGCCAACTAGTGCATTTAATCCTTTAGCTATTACTGAAAGCTAGTGTCTAAGGTTGGGGGTCCAGAGTCAAATGATCTAAGTGGTGCTGTGGTTTTTAATTGGGTCCCTGCGAAAGTAGGGGGCCTCCCACACTCCCACCCCCTACCTGGCTAGAGGAAGGATTAGCTACTAGGTTAGGTGTAAGTTGAGCTGACCCATTCAGTTTTGACTCTAGGTCTAGCAAACCCTAGATTTTTACTAACCTCTCTTTTGCATGCTTGGTTGCAGCATTTCATTTTGATTGTTTGATTTGTTGCATGACCACTAGGCTAGGAACCCAATATCAAAAGTCTAAACCCCAACCAAACCCAACCATGGATCCAAATTTGGAGGCCATCTTAGCCCAGCTTACCCAAATGAACCAAGCCAATACCCAAACCCAAGCCCAGCTTGCCCAACTAGACCGTAGGTTTGACCAATCCGATAAGAAGCTTGACCAAATGAACCAAAGATTCAACCAAGTAGGAACCTTAGGCAAGACCCATAGAGCTGAACCCCAGGAACCCATAGTCCTTAGATATGAACCCGGTAGTAACCTGTTGGGAATTGTGTCCCAAAGCCAATCGCCTGGGTTGTAGGCGGTTGAGCTAAGTATTGTACTCTTTCTTTGAATTAATAAAATATTAGTTTTGGCAGCTCATCACATATTGTATTTCCCTGAAATGAACTCTTTCCATGTGATGAAGTCCTTAGGACTACATTGACTTCGATACAGAGAGGATGTATCGAGTGGTCCTTAAACCCTGTTCACAACCAAAGGATATATTGTACTGGACGGCAATTTATCAAGTATAGGTTGTTGTAGTTCACATTGTTTGGTTGTCCTCTTGACCAAATGAGTGTGGTGACACTGATGTGATCTACAAGTGAGATATGTGATATGTCATTGAACGTGACTCCGTGCAACCCCTTTTTGCCATAGGAAAACTCACGATTGGATATGGGTATATGTGTCCCTCTGACCTGAGGTCATCACGGTAGCTTGCAAGCAACTCCCTGTGCTTTGATGCCGGACACCCGGATTTTTAATCCGGTGACGGAAGGTTTCTAGGTACAGGCAAGTACTTGTGGAGCAGTGATGGACCAAGATGGAATTGACCTGTCCAAACAATTTGGATTGAATGTCTCGCAGTATCTCAATTTAGCAAATCCTCGGCCGAGGTAGCTCTAGTAAAGAGTCACTGGGCTTGCGAGGTTGAGACATGTAGTGGACTGACTCTGTCTGGGTTGGCAGCCCAATCTCAGTCATCCTGAGTATTAGAGATCAAAGGGATGAATTATACGGTAACCATATGCCAGAGGTTCGATAGTTTGCTCCTGCATATTTGACCTATTCGGACACCGAGACCCATTACTAGATGGTTTCCTGTGCTGGTACTAGAATTGTTCCAGTGCTACCGTTTATGTTCGAACCTATGAGGTCACACGCCATAGAGGATTACTCTCTGATCCGGATACCGATTACGATTGGGAATCGTCTTGGTTTTATGGTCATAATATTTTTTGAGCACTCTTTTTCCCGTCTTGCCCTTGTCTGTGTCAATCGAAAATTGTTCCGGGCTGACCAGGACTGTGCCAGGATTTTTCTAAATCAGTTTTGAACTGATTCGGAGTTCGTTTCGGCCTCCAATTGGTTGTGAACCAATTGAACCATTTTTATTGGGCTTGAACCGGTTCAATTGGATTGAACCAAGTGGTTTAATGGGATTGAACCAATTTTTGGGTTTAGACTGGTTTTTCCTTTGAACCAGTGTTTTATTTCTCCCTTGACCGTTTTACACGGTTTTCTCACGCTGGAATGAGTCCAAGCGTCAAGAAGCCAATACGTCCGCAGCTCCTCTCCCTGCGACATCCCTTCTTCTCCCTCCACCGGTTGCTCTAACTCCTGTTTAATCTACTGTTAAATGGAATGGCAGCTGCTGCCTCTTCCTCTCCCTATCTCTCCATCTCCCTCTTCCTTGGCTGCCTATATAAACCTTGCAACGTCCCCTGTTTTCAGGATAGAGTTTTTCAGCTGTGAAGAACCTGAAATTCTGCACCTAGTGTTCTTCTTTGAGAGGTTGAGAGATCCACAGATTCAAAGCTTAGACTCTCCTCTTATAGGCTGGGTTTTGGAGGGTGAGAGGGAGAATTTCAAGGTCCTTTTCCTTGTCCCATTGAGTGCTCAAATCCCTAGACTGCAGCAAAGCTTACTTGCTACCATTCACTGTGGCCGAATTCACTTCAAGCGGCTAGCACCGCGTGTGGAGTGGGATCCGAGAGCCCTGGGCGTGTCTCCCCTCTAGAGGGAGTATCCTTCTACTCCTAGGAGCAAGCCACGTGAGCCGGGATTGCTCCAGCTGCTCCAAATCGAAGGCCAAAGCCTGCTGCCTAGTTCTGCTGCAGAAATTCTGGCAGCAGACTTTGATGATTCTCTATAAATTTTTGGCTGACTTTTTCTTGCAGTTTTCAATTGGAGATTGAAGAGCACTTGTCCAAGTTGCTGCTGCTGAATTTTGGGAGCAAACGGAGGTCCGGAAGTCATCGTTCTGGTGACGTTTTTCAAGCCAAAAACAAAGCTTCTTTCAGCCCAACGAGGAAGAAGGCTGGAATAGATTTATTCCAGCTATTCCAGCCTATTCCATGTTTATCCCAGAGTTATTCCAGCCGGAATAAGGTATGAAAAATTATTTTTTTTTAATCATGCATGATTTGAATTTTTTAATTCAAATATTTTGCAAATATTTTATATTATTCTACATGCCTAATTGCAACTAGAATTAGATTAGTTTCTGGGCGGAGCAGATTTTCGCTGCGCGGATTTTTAAAATTATTTTTAAAATCCTTTCTGCTCCTGCTGTTGTTTGCATGCATAGTGTAGGAACATGTCAAACCACTAGCACCTGTTTTCTTTCATTGGTATCAGAACAGGTTCCATATGTAATCTAATCTAGTATGCATGTTTAATAGATTAAAATTGGTTTAATCTAATACGTATCCAATTTCTTTTTGGAACCTAGTTGTGAGCTTCACCATGACCGTGTGTCTTTGACACGATGCGGATCGTCTGTGTTGGCCTCTTCAGAAGGATCCTTAAAGAATATTAAAATTAAAAATTATTTTAATTTGGTGATACATGATTTTAGGCATGTTTAATATGAATATAAAATATGTGTAAAATATCTTGATGCATGATTTTTTTGGTTATGTAAAATTGTTTTACATAGAGCATTAATTAAAAATTGTTTTAATTAAGAGTTTGGCTTATTAAAAAATTTTTAGGTTTATGAAATCTAATCAAAATTTGCATAAGCCATTTTGGGTTAATTGGGTTAGCTAGTTGGGTCCATAACTGGGTTAGACCTAAGTTTTGTTGAACCGGATTACAAGAAGATTAAACAAAAGTTGTTTAAGGCCCTTCTTTAGAACTATCTAATAGTTAGATTAGTTGATCCGTTCATCTAAAATGGATCCAATTAGTGGCTCAGTGGATGCCCGAGTCTTTAGGCTAGTCTGATCGAGTCTGGTAAACTGACTGGTGTCGAGGTAGGTTTGGCATTGTGATCATGGTTGTATGAGGCTACCTCGTTCCTGGCCAACTTGGTTGGTGTCTAGGAAAGATGGTTAATGACGGATACTCACCCATGATCTCACCTACCTGGCTAGTTGAGTCGACCAGAACTGATTGGAAAAGCTCAATGACTCGAGTTAACCCATGTCACCTAGGTTGATCGGTCTGATTGATCTATAGGTGCCCATGGTTCGTTTGTTAATTTAGTTCAACCCTCTTGAAATCTGATTGATTCAGTGGGAGGATGATCCATGTCCTTGTCTTTTCTTCTGTTACAACTAAAAATTCTCTAAAATTATTAGGTCCTTAAAAAGACTAACTCAAGGAGTTGACAGTGTCTTAGCCTCCCATTAACTCGGTTAGAAATGTGTCCACTAGCTTGGTGTGCATCAGTAGTTCCAAAGAACGGGTGTACATCCGGCGATTGGAATTTCTATCTGATCGATGATGGTTCAGTGCAACCTCCTTAACTGGACCGGGTGGGCCGGCCAAAGTCGAGCTTGGTCTTTAGTTAGATGGAAGCATTGGATTTGTCATTTTAATGGTTGGACCTAACCAGAGACCCGCAATAGGAGGCCCCAAGGCCGATTGGGGTGTTCTCTGGGGCAAAATGAAATACTGAAAATTGTTTAGGGAAGCAATTGGTTTACGAACATACCTTTAGGCTCGTATGGGTGAGCTGGCAAAAGTCGGGCTTGTGTGAAGCCTATTGGATTTCAGTACCCACTTGAAAAAGTGTTTTCACGGATTGGAGTTAGAGGCTACCAATCTAAAAAATTAGTGGGAGAAATCTTTAGACTAAAGTTCAAGTCTTTTGGTTAAATTATTAATTCATACACTAATCTGGTCTTATTTTCTTTTCAGATGTCTTCCAATTTATCGCTCCAATCACTTCTCGATAACGAGAAGTTAAAGGATCACAACTTCGATAGTTGGTATCGAAGGTTGAGAATCGTTCTGGAGCATGAACGGATCCTTTATGTGATAACGGATCCGGCACCTGAAATCCCTCCCGCAAATGCATAGAGTGCGGTCAGAGACGCTTATCTGAAGTGGGTCTCTGATCGGACTACTGTCCGATGCATTATGTTAGCGGTGATGAACGACGAGTTCAGTCGCAAATTCGAGGAGGCCCAACCTGATAAAATCCTTCAAAAGTTGAAGGAATCCTTCGGCACCCCGGATGATGTAGAATGGTACAAAGTGTCTTGTGCCATCTACAACTCCAAGATGCCGAATGGTGGTTCAGTCACTGATCATGTATTGTACATGATCAAGCTGATTGAAAAGCTGGGCAAACTCGGATGCCCCTTGCACAAGCAGCTCGGCAACGATGCGATCCTGAATTCTCTTCCCTCCTCCTATCTTGATTTTCTCGATCATTATAGAATGAACAAGCCTGCAGTTAACTACCATGGTCTTTTGAGGTTGCTGCAGACTTTCGAGAAAGACCACCAACTAAATAAGGGGGTGGTGAATTTAGTGGGAGGAAGTAGAGGTCGTCGTCCCTTTAAGAAAGGGAAGAAGAAAACAAATAAAAAAGGAAAGAAGGTGCAGAATGCTCCTGGCCCTAGTCAACCAGGAAGTATAAGGCTGATCAATCTCTGCAGAATGTTTCTACTGCAAGAAGAAGGGACACTGGAAGAGGAACTGTCCTCTTTATATTTCGTCCCTTGATTCGAACAGGCCGAGGAAGCAGAAGTTTGCTGAACAAGGTATTTATATGATAAAACCTTGTAATTACTCAATTATTGATACTGCTAACTGGGTATTGGATACTGGTAGTCCAATTCACGTTTGTAATTCGTTACAGGGACTTCAAGTTAGCAGAAGATTTGAAGATGGAGAATAGTTTCTGAGTGTCGGGAATGGAAATCGTGTTCCAGTACTGGCGGTCGGAGTTCTGCGTCTAGTCTTTGAGTCTTGTACTGTCGAACTAGTCGACTGTCACTATTGTCCTAGTTTCATTATGAGCATAACCTCTGTAGGCCTTTTGGCCAATTGTAGTTTTGAACTATCAATAAAGGGAGATTTTTGCAATGTTATTTTGAATAACTCTGTGATAATGAAAGCTAGATTATATAATGGCATATATGTACTATCAAGGCCTGTTAGTGTAATGTACACTTCTAGCAAACGCCCAAGGTTAGATAATGTCAACGATTTGTATCTTTGGCACTGTAGGCTAGGTCATATTAACCAAAATAGGATAAACAATATGCGAGGAGATGGACTCCTCGAGGTCAGTGATTCTGAATCACTGCCCACTTGTGAATCTTGTTTACTTGATAAAATGACCAAGTCACCTTTTACTGGAAAAGGTGAATGAGCTACAGAACTTCTAAGTCTAATACATACTGATGTATGTGGACCGATGACAGTTAGTGCCAGAGGAGGATACAAATATTTCATTACTTTTACAAATGACTTTTCAAGGTTCGGTTATGTCTTTTTAATGAGACATAAGTCTGAGTCGTTTGAAATGTTCAAACGATACCGTAATGAAGTAGAAAAGCAAACTGGAAAAAGTATTAAAACCCTTCAATCTGATCGAGGTGGTGAATACTTATCTGGTGAATTTTTGATATATCTTGAGGAGAATGGAATTCTCTCTCAATGGACTCCTACAGGAACACCACAGTTGAATGGTGTGTCCGAAAGAAGGAATCGAACCTTGTTGGACATGGTTCGATCCATGATGAGCTTTGCAACTCTGCCGCTATCCTTTTGGGGATATGCGCTTCAGACAGCCTGTTACTTGTTAAATGATGTTCCAAGTAAGTCTGTTGTCTCCACTCCGTATGAGATGTGGACTGGACGTAAACCCTCAATCTCACACCTTCGGGTCTGGGGTTGTCTGGCTTACGTAAAGCGTTTAGACTCAGACAAACTTGGTCCTAGGTCTGATCGGTGTTTATTCATTGGTTATTCTAAGGAAATCAAAGGGTAGTTCTTCTACTTGGAGAATGAACAAAAGGTGTTTATTGCTCTTAGAGCTATCTTTTTGGAAAAGGAGTTCCTTGGAGAAGGAACTATAGCTTCTAAGATTGAACTTGATGAAGTTCAGCCAATAGAAGAACCTGCACACTCTAAGGACATCATAGAACCGGCTGTGATTGAATCACACCCAGAACCCATTAGGAGATCTGGTAGAATACCGCATCAGCCGGACAGATACTACGGTTTCTTGGTCCGGGATGGCGATCCCATTGAGCTCGATGAGAACAATGAGGATCCGATTACCTATATGGATGCACTTCAGAGATCGCGATCCGAAATGGAGTCCATGGAAATCAACAATGTTTGGACATTGGTTGATCCCCCTGAAGGTATAAAACCCATCGGGTGTAAATGGATCTTCAAGAGAAAAAGGGGCGCAGATGGGAAGGTAGAGACTTATAAAGCCCGTCTGGTTGCCAAGGGGTATCGTCAGTGATATGGTATCGATTATGACGAGACTTTCTCCCCTATGGCAATGCTCAAGTCCATTCGGATCATGCTTGCTTTGGCAGCATATTTTGATTACGAGATTTGGTAGATGGATGTCCGAACTGCTTTCCTAAATGGGGAGCTGGAAGAGGAGGTGTATATGATACAGCCTGAAGGGTTCACATCCACGGATGAATCAAAAGTATGCAAGTTGTAGAGGTCCATTTATGGACTTAAGCAAGCGTCTCGAAGTTGAAACTTACGGTTTGATAGCTGTATCAAATCGTATGGCTTCGTTAGGAACAGAGAAGAGCCGTGCATCTATAAATGGGTTAATGGTTCTGTGATTGTATTCCTAGTACTGTATGTTGACGACATTCTCTTAATCGGGAATGATGTCGTAGCATTACAAGGAATAAAGGTCTGGTTATAATCTCAGTTCTCCATGAAGGACTTGGGTGAAGGTTCTTACATACTAGGTATGAAGATCTATAGAGATAGATCTAAAAAGCTTTTGGGACTGTCCCAGTCTACGTACATTGACACCGTGCTGAAACGGTTCAGCATGAAAAATTTCAAGAAAGGCTATCTCCCAATAGGTTCTAGAATTACTCTTTCCAAGAAGGATTGTGCGACAACTCTTGAGGAAAGAGCGCATGAGTAGAGTACCTTATGCTTCTGCAGTAGGCTCTATCATGTATGCTATGACTTGTATTAGATCAGATGTGGCATACTCACTAGGAGTAGAGAGCAGATACCAGTCTGAACCAGGTGAGGCGCAATGAAAGGTGGTTAAGTCCATCCTTAAGTATTTGAGAAATACTAAAGATCAATGGCTGATTTATGGAGAACCTGACTTGAAACTTGTGGGGTACTCTGACTCCAGTTTCCAGTCGGATAGAGATGATAGCAAGAGTGTGTCAGGGTTTGTATTTATCCTGAATGGAGGAGCGATATGCTAGAAAAGTTCCAAGCAGGCAACTGTTGCAGACTTGGTATGTGAAGCAGAATACATTGCAGCATCAGATGCAGCAAAGGAAGCTGTGTGGTTGCGGAAGTTCCTTGAAGAGCTAGGGGTGGCACCTTCCCTAGATGGTCCTATTCCGGTGTACTGTGACAGCACTGGAGCCATTGCTCAAGCTAAGGAGCCTAAAGCTCATCACCACACTAGGCATATACTACGGCGCTACCATCTCGTACGAGAGATCGTAGATCGAGGTGACATCAATCTTCTGAAGATCGATGGAAAAGAAAATTTGGCCGACCCCTTCACTAAAGCCCTCGGAATAAAAGAGTTCGACTATTGTAAATAGGAAATAGGTATTAGATACTCTTCTGATTGGCTTTAGTACAGTGGGAGTTGTTGGGAATTGTGTCCCAAAGCCAATCGCCTAGGTTGTAGACGGTTGAGCTAAGTATTGTACTCTTTCTTTGAATTAATAAAATATTATTTTTGGCAGCTCATCACATATTGTATTTCCCTGAAATGAACTCTTTCCATGTGATGAGGTACTTAGGACTACAATGACTTCGATACAGAGAGGATGTATCGAGTAGTCTTTAAACCCTATTCACAACCAAAGGATATATTGAACTGGATGGCAATATATCAAGTATAGGTTGTTGTAGTTCACATTGTTTGGTTGTCCTCTTGACCAAATGAGTGTGGTGACACTGATGTGATCTAAAAGTGAGATATGCGATATCTCATTGAACGTGACTCCGTGCAGCCCCTTTCTACCAAAGGGAAACTCATGACTGGATATGGATATATGTGTCCCTTTGATCTGAGGTCATCACGGTAGCTTGCAAGCAACTCCCTGTGCTTTGGTGCCGGACTACCCGGATTTTTAATCCAGTGACGGAAGGTTTCTAGGTACAGGCAAGTACTTATGGAGCAGTGATGGACCAAGATGGAATTGACCTGTCCAAACAGTTTGGATTGAATGTCTCGCAGTATCTCAATTTAGCAAATTCTCGGTCGGGGTAGCCCTAGTGAAGAGTCATTGGGCTTGCGAGGTTGAGACACGTAGTAGACTGACTCTATCTGGGTTGGCAGCCCAATCTCAGTTGTCCTGAGCATTAGAGGTCAAAGGGATGAATTATACGGTAACCATATGCCATAGGTTCGATAGTTTGCTCCTGCATCTTCGACCTATCTGGACGTCGGGACCCATTGCTAGATGGTTTCCTGTGCTTGTACTGGAATTGTTCCAGTGCTATCATTTAGGTTCGAACCTATGCGGTCACACGCCACAGAGGATTACTCTCTGATCCGGATACCGATTACGATTGGGAATCATCTCGGTTTTATGGTCACAGTATTTTTTGAGCACTCTTTTTCCCGTCTTGCTCTTGTCTATGTCAACTGGAAATTATTCCGGGCTGACCAAGACTGTGCCAGGATTTTTCTGAATCAGTTTTGAACTGATTCGGAGTTCGTTTCGGCCTCCAATTGGTTGTGAACCAATTGAACCATTTTTATTGGGCTTGAACCGGTTCAATTGGATTGAACCAAGTGGTTTAATGGGATTGAACCAATTTTTGGGTTTGGACCGGTTTTTCCTTTGAACCAGTGTTTTATTTCTCCCTTGACCGTTTTACACGATTTTCTCATGCTGGAATGAGTCCAAGCGTCAAGAAGCCAATACGTCCATAGCTCCTCTCCCTGCGACGTCCTTTCTTCTCCCTCCACCGGTTGCTCTAACTCCCGTTTAATCTGCTGTTAAATGGAATGGCAGCTGCTGCCTCTTCCTCTCCCAATCTCTCCATCTCCCTCTTCCTTGGCTGCCTATATAAACCTTGCAACATCCCCTGTTTTCAGGATAGAGTTTTTCAGCCGTGAAGAACCTGAAATTCTGCACCTAGTGTTCTTCTTTGAGAGGTTGAGAGATCCACAGATTCAAAGCTTAGACTCTCCTCTTATAGGCTGGGTTTTGGAGGGTGAGAGGGAGAATTTCAAGGTCCTTTTCCTTGTCCCATTGAGTGCTCAAATCCCTGGACTGCAGCAAAGCTTACTTGTTGCCGTTCACTGTGGCCGAATTCACTTCAAGCGGCTAGCACCGCTTGTGGAGTGGGATCCGAGAGCCCCGGGCGTGTCTCCCCTATAGAGGGAGTATCCTTCTACTCCTAGGAGCAAGCCACACAAGCCGGGATCGCTCCAGCTGCTCCAAATCGAAGGCCAAAGCCTGTTGCCTAATTCTGCTGCAGAAATTCTGGCAGCAGACTTTGGTGATTTTTTATAAATTTTTGGCTAACTTTTTCTTGCAGTTTTCAATTGGAGATTGAAGAGCACTTGTCCAAGTTGCTGCTGTTGAATTTTGGGAGCAAACGGAGGTCCAGAAGTCATCGTTTTGGCGACGATTTTCAAGCCAAAAACAGAGCTTCTTTCAGCCCAACGAGGAAGAAGGTTGGAATAGATTTATTCCAGCTATTCCAGCCTATTCCAGGTTTATCCCAGAGTTATTCTAGCCAGAATAAGGTATGAAAAATTATTTTTTTTTAATCATGCATGATTTGAATTTTTTAATTCAAATATTTTGCAAATATTTTATATTATCCTACATGCCTAATTGCAACTAGAATTAGATTAGTTTCTGGGCGGAGCAGATTTTCGCTGTGCAGATTTTTAAAATTATTTTTAAAATCCTTTCTGCTCCTGCTGTTGTTTGCATGCCTAGTGTTGGAACATGTCAAACCACTAGCACCTATTTTCTTTCATAACCCACTTTCCCTCAGTCAACCTGAACCCTATAGGATTAATACCCTTAGATTTGAACCCATTACCTTTGAACCCATAACCTTTAAACCCATAACCTATGAACCCATAACCCTTAGTTTACCCACCCCTGTTACCCTAGATTTTAGTCAATTTTTCATTGACCAAACCCCTCTTACCACCCCATTGGTTCACCAAGATGAATTAGGAGAAAAAATATATGAGGCTGACCCAAGTCTGGTAGAGGAGTATGAAGATAATGAGTCTATTGAAGATCTAGAAGAGTACCCTATAGAAGACCTAGGATTAGTTGACCCTAACCATACCCAAGTAGAAACCAACCAAGAATTAGTTGACCAAGTAGATAACCAAGTGGAAGACCACCCAACATTAGTTGATCCTGACCACACCCAAGCTGAACCGGTAGTAGAAGACCAATTAGAGGAAGAGAATCTAATTGTAGAGCCTAGTCCTGAATTTCCTGAGTCAAAAGAATTTATTAAGGACTTGATTTCTTGTCAGTACCCTCAGGATGACTTCACTCTTTTGACTCCCATTGATCTCTTCTCCAAAAGTGATGACCCATTTTTTCATCATGCCAACCTTGTAGATATACCTCAACCTCATAAGATCAACCTCATTAGTATAGGACTCATCCCTGAAACATTTTCTTGTCTCTTAGTTTATCTGATTAACCTTAAACTCTTTTCCTACTCTCCACCCAATCAAACTAACCCTGAATCCACTTCTTGTTTTCTACCTTTTTCTAAAACTTCTCCTAATTTTTTATTATTAGATTTCATTTTATAGAAGTCAGCATACTGCATACATGCCTTGTGTATATTAGGTTTGCATCTTACTTCTTGCATACCCTCTGGCATTTAGTAAGTATACATAGTAAATTCTCATGTGTGTGCCATGCTAGGATCAAATATAAAGAGCTTATAATCTATTAGGTTTTGTCCCTTAGAGTCCAATAAAGCATCCTTTGATAGGGATGTCTAGTTAAGTCTATTAGGTATTAGTTGAGTCCAATAAATGAACAGCCTGAATTACATATTTGCACTTGCACTATCCTCTGCATAGTATATGCATATAGAAATTAGTCAAAAACTGAATATAACTAATGAACTAAATAACAACTTGGCTAATTTCCAAAAGAGAGATAAAGAATTTTGCAGGAGATTTTGTAATTATAAATAATTTTTCGCTCGCGAAGCTGGCCCATCCAAGATAATGAATATCGATGGACCCAATGCCTATGTGCGTGAGATACTACCGGATTTAGGTATTAGTTCCACCTTCATCATCTCAGATCTTATGGAGTTTAGGAGGCTAGCTGTGATACCTAGTGAGCACTTTGAGCCTATCTCTCCCTTTGAGAGAGAACCCACCACAGAGTGTCCACCAACCAATTGGCCAAATAATGAGGAAAAGATTAAGAGAATCTTGGACGATCAAGCCATATGTACCCGGAATAGAGGCTATCAGAGGTATTTGGTCCTATGGCAAGGTCGGCCAGAATCTGAGGACTCGTGGATCACCCATGAAGACCTGCAGTGCCTCAACCCAGACCTACACGAGCACTATGAGAGCCAAGTTATCCCACACTCGATGTGGTCGAGTTCCTCCCATCCCTAGAGAATTGGTGGGGGCACCAGGATCAGACATAGATTACTGGGCCCTTTTTGGTTTACCTAGCCACATGTCAAAGTTTTCTAATCAACTAGGATTGAGTCCTGTAATAAGTTGAGGTTAGTTGATTTATCTTAACCCTCAACCTAGTCTAGTACATTAAATCCTGTACATCAGTATGAGTCTAGTATGAGTTCAGTATGAGTCTAGTATGAGTTCACTTCTTGTACAAGAAAAGAGGCTATACTATTTTGGAGTTCCACTAGACCTCATTCTAATGCTAGAAGCCTTTACATCAGCTTAGGGGAGCCCGATTGACATCCAGGTTCCCTGATTCCCTTCAAATGCCATTTCTGATGCCAGATTCCCTCCAAATGCTTCCAGAATATTTCATATGCCAGGAGTCCATGTTTACCCGGCTATCCTAGCACTCCAGGCCTCCAAATTCAAGCCCAAGAAGCAAGCCCTAGCAAGAGGAACCAAGATTTTCTTTTGATACCAAAATATGCCAGCCTAGGGAACCAGGCACCCCAGCTTCTAGGGGGCCCAAGCCCATGCATTCCAAGCCCATGGCCGACCTCCCCCTTGCTGCCCTAAAGTCAACACGCCCAAAGAAGTAGGCATCCAAGGAGTTTGACCAAGTCCAAGGTGAAGTGAAGTGGGAGAAGACCAAGTCTTTTCTAACCTAATTGGGATTTCTAATCCTTTTAAACCTTGTAATTCTAACCTAGCTAGGAAAGGACTTGTAGTCTAATTGGGAAGAGGACTTATAACCCAAGTGTAACAATGATTAGTGAGGGCTTGGGAACTCTATAAATACCCCACCCCTCCCCCTCTTGTAATCACCTTTTTCTTATGAATATAAATTGCTGAAATTTTTAGTTATTACCATGTATTTTGGTTTTGGTTCTTACTTTGAGTGCTCTCCTTGTGCTCCTGGATTGCAACCCTGCTGCCCTAGCTTTCTCTTGCATCCCTGGAGATCAACCACACCCAAAGAAAATAAGCCCTAGCTACCATCCAAGACCAGGAGCTTCTTCCTCACTGGGCTACTATCTTCAAACCCTAATCCCGATTCCTTCCAAATCCTAGTTCCATTTCTCTTTATATTTGCTATTTTGATTGACCTCTAACACTTGCAAGATCTCTGAGGTGCTTCCCCCTCCCCCGAGGAGGCCTTCTTTGCTTCCAGGACCTTTCAGATCAGCCATCAAATTCAAGGGAATCAAGGCTTCTTCTTCCATGCTCTGATCAGAGTGTGAGTGATCCCTTCAATTACTGAATTTATAATCTCTGACTAGTAAGAAACCTTCCCTTCTCTTAATTTCTGATTTGATAAAGATAAGCTATCCTAAACTGGGAGTTTCACAACTCTCGTGTCCTGGCTACTTATTATCCTTTTTGAGTTCTTTGCAATCATGATGATTCTTTGCATTGCTATCCCATTTTCTACTTCTTACTTTTATTTAGGAATTTAGCCTATAGATATAAATTATAAAAATTATAAAAAAAAATAGTTTACTATTTTTCCTACATCTTTAGCAATCTTAGAGTCATCTCGCATCACATCGGGTGCATCAGAGTTTTACAAGGTTTACATCTCGAAAACTCCTAAGTAGATATTGATCTATGATATAAGTCCTACAGGATTTCTGAATCTCGGGATCCTTTCATTATCCTTGTTTTGGGGCTATCTTGCTTGCTAAAGTTCTTATCATTACAAAATCTTTAGATATACTCTTTGCCTATCTTCGGGAATCCTTAACTCCATTAAAAACTTAAAAATCATAAAAAGAAAAGTCACTTGCATCATTCATCTCATCTTAGCATCTTAGTCCCACATCATCTTAGTATCAGAGTATGGTTAGGACTTAGTTCTCTTCAAGTACTTGGATTGGGTGCTTCACCATGGCCGTCCAACCATAGAAAAAAAGTAGGGCTACAAGACCCTCACATCCCATTCCATAGGAATTTCCTATGGCATGTAGGGGTGTCGATGTGATTGACCCTTGAAATTCAGCAACACAGTACATAGTCTTTTATTTTAGTTGTTTCTACATATGGGAACTTCTGATTTTTGTGATTTTTATTTTTCTAGATTCTATATATTTGAAAGTATTTCTCAAAATTTTCTTAGATTTTATTACAGTCTATAGAATTTTTACATGATGGAATACTACCTAAGAACAAATTTGTTCTAAAATTCTAGCAAGTGCATCTCATCGCACTTTCATTTTCCATATAGTTTAATTTTACATTTAGGTTCATATTTTGTTATTTCCAGCATCTTATTTCTGCTATCATACATCAAAAATCCAAAAACAAAACTTAGATACAATTCATTAGATCATGTGTATGTCATCATTTTCATAATTAACTTAAGGGCGTCAATATCAGAAGATAAGGGAAGGAAGTCATTACCTTTCCTTAGCCCAAAAATAACCACCCTTGTATTTTAAACGCAAACACAATCTAAAATCTAGTAGCAATTTAATAGATTAGGAACATCCACAAGTCGGGTTTGACCACTTTGGGGAAGCTAGTGCATGCAACCCTTCAATTAGTACCGAGAAGCTGGTGTCTAAGGCAAGAGGTCAAGCATCAAACGACCTAAGCAGTGTTGTGGTTCTTTAATTGAATCTTTATGAAAGCAAGGGGGGCCTCCCACACTCCTATCTCTTACCTAGCCGGTAAAATGGCTAGTTGCTGTGTTGTGTGTCTTCTATATTGACCTACTCTGATTAAACTCCTAGGTCTAGCAAATCCGTAGCACCATTCATTATGTGTTGCATGTCGACTAGGTCAGGAGTCCCGTATCACCCACATCACTCCAAATCAAGTGAACCCATGGAGAATGACCACGAGGATCCATTGAAGGTCATCACTGAACATCTTGCTAGGTTAACCAAGAGATTTGATGAGTTCGAAATCAGATTTGGAGCCCTAGAAAGGGATAGGAGACCATCCATTGAACTTGAGTCTGAGTCACCTCCCCACCCTAGGGAATACCCTCAACATGATCCTTCCTTAAAGGCTGAACCCAAAAGAGTCCCCTATCCTAACCCAGCCCAAGAGATCAACCCTAGGAGACCCAATCAGGAGATCAAAGACCACAAAGAGAGGACCATCAGAAGCATTAAACTAGAAGCACCTACCTTCGATGGCAGTCTAGATCCCAAAGTGTACATAAATTAGGAGGAGGACATGGAACAATACTTCGATTGGTACACTATGATGGAAAGGATGAAGTTTAAATTTGCCAAACTTAGGTGGTTCGCCAGGCTAGGTTATTTTGGAATAGTGTTGAGAGACTAGTAGGACAAAGAGGACAAGAGCCCATAGCAACTTGGAGGGACATGAAAGCTAGGCTTAGAGAGAAGTACCTACCACTATCTTACACCTAGAAATTATTGGACCAATGGCAGAATTTGAGTCAAGGGAGCGAGAGTGTGGCTGAGTACATCGCAAAGTTTGATGAGTATGTCATGCGATGTAATGTCGATGAATCAGCATTTGTGACCCTGTCTAGGTTTAGGGATGGCCTACATCTAGACATCCAAAGGGAGCTTTACATTAGGGAGATCAATGATTTGGAGCATACTTACCAAATTACGAGGAATTGTGAGCGTTTCCAAAGGACACCAACCTATTGTAGTCCTGAATCTTTTAGAAACCCTAGCCGGAACCCAGGATTTAACCATGGGTATAGTCAGGTCTACCTGAGTCGACCTAGTCCAAGCCGACCCGACCCAACCCGAGCCGACCCAACCTGAGCCAACCCCATTTCAGTAGAGAGGATAAGGATAAATCTATTGAAGTCTAGAGGAACCCCAAACCCTAAAACACATATTTTAGATGTCATAAACCAGGGCATTTTGCTAGCCAATGCACCTCCAAAGCCCTACTCATAGAAGAGCCAGCTAAAAATGAGCTAGAACCCATTGCTGAATCAGAAGGAGAAGTCTATGAGGCAGAAGATCAATTATTAGAAGAATATGAGGGAGAGGAAGAATTGTTTGAATCTGAAGACCTTTTAGGAGTAGTTAGGTGCATCCTTACCAAGAACACTGTGCAAGAAGATTGGCGTACGACTAACATCCTATAAACCTTTGTCAAACTAAGGGATAATGTGTACAAGATCATAGTGGATAGTGGGAGCTGTGTCAATGCCATCTCTTTAAGTACTGTCAAATCCCAAGGATTGACCCCAATTCCTCATCCCAACCCTTATAAGGTCTCCTGGATAGATTCAACTTCCATATCCATCAAGTCTAGATGCTAAGTCATGATCAAATTGCAGTCATATAAAGAAAAGATTTGGTGTGATATCCTTTTCATGGGCGTCAATAGCATTATCCTAGGTCGACTCTGGCTTTACGATCACGATGCCACCCTTTATGGTCAAACCAATACCTATGCCCTTAACCACCATGGGAAGAAATTTATGATCAGTCCAACTCAGCCTAAGGACCAGGTTAAAAGAGGATCGAGTAGCCTTAAGGAAAAGAAACCTGGAGTCAACCTAATCAAGTCAAAGGAATTAGAGAAAGGGATTGCTGAGGAAGCCCCTGTTTGGATTTTGGCCACCAAGGAGATTCATGAGCCAACCCAAATAGAGCACCCCCAAGAAGTAGTTAATGCTCTGAAAGAGTTTGAGGATGTTTTCCTTGATGAATTACCTGATCAACTACCATCCCTTAGGGACATCCAGCATGCTATAGATTTGGTCATAGGAGCCACATTACCAAACCTTCCTCACTATAGAATGAACCCCACCGAATACCAAGAACTTTAAAAATTAGTGGGAGAGTTTCTTAGGAAGGGTTTCCTTAGGGAGAGTTTAAATCCCTATGCAGTCCCTGCATTGCTGACCCTTGAGAAAGATGAAACCTAGAGAATGTGTGTCGATAGCAGAGCCATCAACAAAATCATAGTGAAACATAGGTTTTCCATCCCCCGTTTGGATGACATGCTTGACATGATGGCCGGTGCCACAATCTTTTCCAAGATAGACCATAAGAGTGGCTACCATTAGATTAGGATTAGGCTCGCGGATGAGTGGAAGACTACGTCTAAGACTATGGATGGCCTTTTTGAATGGGTAGTGATTCCTTTTGGACTATCAAATGCACCTAGCACCTTTATGAGGGTCATGACCCAAGTCCTGAAAGAGTTCACTAAAAAATTTTTGGTGGTATATTTCGATGACATCTTGATATATAGCAAGACTAAGGAAGACCACCTTAGCCACCTTAAATTAGTCTGTCAAACCCTTAGGGAGAATAGCCTTTATGCCAATCCTAAGAAGTATGAGTTCATGACAAATAGGGTTATCTTCCTAGGTTTTGTAGTCACCCTTGAAGGAGTCTCAGCTGACCCTAAGAAGGTTAAAGCCATAGTTGAGTGGCTAGTCCCCACTAGTATCCATGATGTTCGTAGTTTCCATGGCTTAGCCACCTTTTATAGGAGATTTATTTAGAGATTCAGTTCTATCATAGCACCCATCACCGACTGCATTAGGAAGGGAGGCTTTCAATGGACCAAAGCTGTAGATAAAGCCTTCCTTGAAATCAAGGACAAAATGATATAAGCACCTGTCCTAAGATTGCCTGATTTTTCTATGATTTTTGAGGTTGCTTATGACGCTTTGGGAGTTGGCATTGGAAAAGTACTTAGTCAGGAAAATAACCCAATGGGCTTCTTTAGCAAGAAACTTAATGAGGCCAAAGTTAAGTACTCAACCTATAATAAGGAGTTTTATGTAGTCGTTCAAGCCTTTAGGTACTGGAGGCATTACCTACTACCCTAGGAATTTGTCCTATATTCTAACCATGAAGCACTTCGGTACCTAAACTCCCAGAAAAGATTGAACCCTAGGCATGCTAAGTGAGTAAAATACATTCAAGCCTATACCTTTGTGCTTAAACATCATGGTGGTACTGAGAATAAGGTAGCTCATGCCCTTAGCCATCGTGCCCTGTTGCTGAATACTATTAGGACTGAGGTTATAGGATTTGATTAATTAAAAGAGCAATACGAGTCCTATCCTGACTTCGGTGAGGTCTTCCAGTCAAAGAAACAAGGACCATCTAGTGCCCATAGTGAGTACACCCTCCAGGATGGTTATGTCTTCAAAGAAAATAGGTTGTACATTCTCAAGACTTCACTTAGAGATTTCTTAGTTTGGGAAACCCATGCAGGAGGCCTAGCTGGTCACTTTCATAGAGAAAGACCATCTTAGCAGTAGAAGACCAATTCTTTTAGCCAAGCCTAAAGAAGGATGTATCCAACATTGTTTCTAGGTGTCGAACTTGTACTGTTGTCAAATAGTAGAAGCAGAATACTGGTATGTACCCCCCTCTACCTGTGCCTAGTCACCCTTGGCAAGACCTTAGCATGGACTTTGTGGTAGGATTGCCTAAAACCGCAAGGAAGCATGATTCAGTATGTGTAATGGTAGATAGATTCTCCAAAATAGCCCATTTCATACCTTGCTCCCAGACCCTAGATGCTTCCAAAGTGGCCAAGCTCTTCCTTGAGCATGTGGTTAGGTTACATGGCCTTCCCAAAACTATAGTATCCGATAGAGATGTTCGCTTCACTAGTTATTTCTGGAAGACCCTTTGGCACTTACTAGGGACCAGGCTCAAGTTTTCTACTGCCTACCACTCGCAAAACGATGGTCAAAGTCAGGTAGTCAACCGTAGCCTAGGGAACCTATTAAGATGTTTGATAGGTGAACATATTGGAAATTGGGATCTTCTCTTATCTCGAGCTGAGTTTGCCTACAACAGTTTAGTGAATAAGACCACCGGGAAAGTCCTTTCGAGGTTGTCAGTGGATACAAACCTAACCGACCTCTTAATCTGATTCCCCTACCTATCCATGCACGTGTCTCTGAGTCTGCCGAATCATTTGCACAGCATATTAGGGACATGCATAAGGAAATTAGCCATAAAACTAATCTAAGTAATAATGCATACAAAAGTTTGGCTGATTCCCATAAATGAGCCAAAGAGTTTGAAATTGGGGATTCTGTAATGATTAGGCTTAGGCCTAAATAGTTTCCACCAAGAACCGTTAAGAAACTTCATGCTCGCAGAGCTTGTCCCTTTAGAGTAATAAGGAGAGTTTGCCCTAATGCCTATGTGCTTGAGCTACCCCCAAATTATGGCATTAGCTCGACTTTCAATATCTCTAACTTAGTCGAGTATAGGGAACCAGCAAATATACCCAGCAAGCCATTTGGGCCGACCTTTCATTTGAGAGTGAACCCGACCCAAAGTGTCCACCACCAATTTTGCCTGATAGAGGAGAGCGGATCGAGCGTGCCTGGATGATCAAGCTATCACCACCCAGGGCAAAGGCTATCAATATTACTTAGTCCGTTGGTAAGGCTGACTGGAGTCCGATGATTCGTGGATTACTCGGGAGGACTTGCAGTGCCTCGACCCTAACCTTTTGGAGAAGTAACAAAGCCAATTCAACCCTTACTCGACAGGGTCGAGTTCCTCCCACCCCGGGAGAACTGGTGTGGGTACTAGAATCAGACAGAGGCTCCTCAACCCTCTGTGGATCTCTGACTAGGGTTTAGTCTGTTGGGTTCTGTAATAAGGCTTCAAGCCTAAGCAACTTTATTTTGAGTCATGTACTTTTGTTTTAGTCTTGTACCTTGGCCAATATGGTCAAGTAAGGTCAATAATTCCTGTATTCAGGTGAATTGGTTCAAGCCTGAGTCTACTTAAAGATTAGGCCCAAGCCTGTTTGAAGGAGTGGTCATTGAATCTAGTCCAATTATTAATGGGCCAAGCCATCTCCCATGCCTTGGAGGATGCCAATTCAGTCCTTGAGCACCACCTCATCATCCCATGTGGTGCCACATCACCAGGACAAGTGGGTGGCCTAATCAAGAAGAAGTGCACATTTCTTGGATGCCATCAAGCCATATGGACAACATCTCTTGATCCAAGCCTCCCTTCCTTCCCCCTATCAAGACTCTTTCCAAAAAGATGATGGGCGGCCAAGGGAAAATATTCAAAAAAAGACAAAATTCCTTTCTTCCCTCCCCCTATCAAGCTTCTCTCCAAAAAAGAGTGGGTGGCCAAGGAAGGTCAATGGGCAATGAAGATGTGTGAAGACCAGCTCCTTGCTTCAAGCCCCCATATCATGCCTTCTTCCCAAAGTGCCTTGATTAGCCTTGGAAGAAAATCAAAGCCAAAGGTGCTAACTTGAATTTTGTAGACAACATTCACCTTGCAAGCCCCAAATCAAGCCACGCCCAAGCACAAGCATGATTATGGTCAGCCAAGGGGAGGAAAATTTAGATTTATGGTGCCCTCTTCATGAAGACTTGTAATGTTTTTCATTTAAATCTTGAATGGGTCTTAAGGTGCCTATATAAAGGGCCTTACCCCTCCCTTGTATGAGAAAATTTTGAATGAATGAAAAAACATCTTGAGAAGTCTTCTTCTAGCCCTTGTCTTCTAGACTAGGATGTCCGAGAAGGAGTGCCTTTGTCCTTCGAGACATCGAGGGGTGAGAGGCCCTGAGTTACCATCCCTTCCATGCAAGCCACCTCCCATCTTCTAGTTCGGAAGCCATCTGGATGATCCACTTGGGTGCCTAGCAAGAAGAACCTCCTTCAGCAACCTTCTCAACCTTTGTTCCCTCATTTATTACTTGCTTCTTGTTGATTTCTAACCTCTCTCTTAGTTGCTCGTAGGTCCTCCAGGTGCCATGGAAAACGGAGTCGGTCTGCCTTGCCTTCACGACCATCAAACGGAAAGCTAGTGAATCTGTAGGGTTGAAGGCTTGATCCTCTAAGCCGCATCCGTGAGAGTGAGTGAACTCGGCATCGGGCGCATCAAAGTTTTATAAGGTTTTCATCCCTAAAACTCCTAAGTAGATATTGATCTAAGAGCTAAGTCCTACGAGGTTTCTCAATCCTAGGGTCCTTTCATTATCCTTGTTGGGGGCTATTTTGCTTGCTAAAGTTCTTATCATTACAAAATCTCTAGATCTGCTCTTTGCCTATCTTCGAGAATCCTTAACTCCATTAAAAACTTAAAAATCACAAAAAGAAAAATCACTTGCTTCATTCATCTCATCTTAGCATCTTAGTCCCACATCATCTGGGGCATCAAAACATCTGGGGTGGCAAGCAAAGGCCCATTATGGCTGATGTGAGGGCTTCTAACTCCTGGATGAAGCATGGTAGAACTCCAAAACTCGGTATCCTCTTCTCTTGTACAAAATTGGACCGGTACTGGACTAATACAAATGTACAGGACTCAATGGGACTCAACTAAACTGGACTAGGGTTGAGACAAACCAACTTGGGCATCTTGCCTCAACTTATTACAGGACTCAATCTTACTTGATTACAAAATTTGACACATAAGCAAGGGCTCAAAATCCTAATCAGTAAATCAGATAGGGCCCAGTAATCTGTGTCAGATCCTAATGCCCCCACCAATTCTCTCGGGGCAGGAGGAACTCGACCCAATCGAGTATGGGTCAGTGTGGCTCTCATATGGCTCAGGAAGGTCTGGGTTGAGGCGCTACAGATCCTCACAGGTGATCCACGAGATCTTGGATTCTGGCTGACCTTGCCATCAGATCGAATACCATGGATAGCCGTTTATCCAGGTACTGATGGCTCGATCATCCAGGATGTGCTCAATCCTTTCCTTACTAATAGGCTAGATTGTAAGTGGACTCTCTGAAGTGGGTTCTCTCTCAATGGAAGGGAGAGGTTCAAAGAGCTCGTTAGGTATCGTTGCTGGCTCCTGAAACTCCATAAGGTCTGAAGTACTGAAGGTGGAACTAATACCTAATTCAGGTGGCAACTCGAGCACATAGGCATCAGACCCAACTCTCTTTATTATTTTGAATGGTCCAGCTTCACGAGCATGAAATTTCTTTATGGTCCCTAGAGGGAGCTACTCAAGCCTAAGCCTGATCATTACATAATCCCCTGCAAAAAAAATTTTATCTTATTTTCGGGAATTAGCCAAGTTTTTATAGGGTGCATTACTTATGTTCATCTTTAGACTAATTTCCTGATGCAAATGCTGTGCAGAGTTCAATACAGGAGTAGACAGATGAAGTAGGTCTGTGGATTTGTTGGACTCTATTGACCCCTGGAATGATTTTAATGATTACATAATATTGGAGCATATATGCATTACTAATTCTTTCAATTACTCAAGAAGTTGTGTATGAAGTACTTATCTTTATTTCAATTGGTTTTCTAACTATTTGAAAAGTATTCCAATATTATATGAACTCATGTACACTTCAAGTTGTAAAGCCCTAATTTGTCATCCATGTAATCTTGTAAAAAGGGCTCTAAATTAGTAAAAATGGGTGCAAGTAGGTTAGACATGTCTGGTAGGCTCTTTGAAGCTTTTTGGAAGACTTGCTCTTGTTGGAATCTTGAATTGAAGAAGTTGAGAGAAATTTGAAGCATAAAAAGAATTTTTGTGAGAGCCAACTCATGGACCAAGAGTCGACTCATATTCTGGCATGGCATAAAAAATTTCAGTTTCAGAAGTTCGAGCTGACTCGAGCCTTAAGAGCCGACTCGATGAAGAACTTATGTTTTTTATAACTGAGACTTCGAGCCGACTCAAGCCCAGAAGAGCCGACTCGTCCAGAGTTTTTGTTGTTGGTGACCGAGACTTTGAGCCGACTCCTGCAGAGTTTATTTTTTCACTGATTGATACTTCAAGCCGACTCATGGTTCCTCGAGCCGACTCGAGTCATGGGTTTTTGCAGTCTAACAGCTAGTTCCTGAATCAAATTTTTGAACTCCAAAAGTCCTCTAATGGCTCTATTTCAATTCCCTAGGCCCTACAATGGCTAGTTTTGATTAAGACTATAAAAGGGAGTATTTATGATGGTTTAAACAATGATTGATAGATTATTCAAGTTAATTTTTAAGTCTTTCACCAATCAACTTCAAGAGAGCATTCAAGAATGGATTCAAAGCTTCACCAATTGATCTTCATCCTTGAATCCAACCTTTTGAGGAAGTAAAGAAGCAGCTTGAAGAGCATTAAAGAGCATTCAAAGCTAGGCTTCAATTTGATCTTCATCGGCAACACTCAAATAAATTTGGTTTGTTGTAAAGTTGTAATTTACATTTGATATATCTTATTTTCTCTCTAAGAGTAGCAAGGGGCAGTGTATTTAGAGTGTTCAAGATTTTTAGGTGAGCCTATTAAAACCAAAGTTTGAGTTTCTTTGGTGAGCCCGGTAGCCTGTGTTAAAACCAAGTGTGGATTTCTTTGGTGATCCCATAAAACCAAGGTGTAAAGGTTTGGATTGTGAGCATGTTAAAATAATCCAACTATATTATGTGTAGGAGATATAGTAGAAATCCCAAGTGGTACTTGGGTAGTGGACGCAGGAGCTGGGTTACTTTGAACCACTCTAAATTCTTTATGTTTGTGATTGCTTTCATTGTGTTTATTTACTTGCTTCCACATTGCATAATCTATTGCAACACCACAACACTAAAAGATTTTTAAAAGTGCATATACTTGATAGTTTTTATTATCCTAATTCAACCCCTTCTTGGAAAGCCACCTGGACAACAAGTGGTATTAGAGCAGAGTCTCTGAAAATTTCTTAGAGTAAAGATTAATAGCACATCCCATGAGCACTTCTTTGCTGAAGGTCAATTTACAAACTGACCTCCACTGTTCATCAAAATTAACTACACATATTGGAAGGCTAGGATGAAGATATATATTCAAGCCATAGACTTTTAATTGTAGAAGATAATTCAAAAAGGACCTCACACACCCACTATTAGAATTAATGATATTGAGGTTCCCAAACCTGAAGAGGAATGAGACGAGAATGACATGAAAAAGGCCAAGTTAAATGCCAAGGCCATGAATGTACTTTATTGTGCCTTGGATCCAAATGAGTTTAACAGAATTTCTACTTGTAATTTTGCTAAAAAAATTTGGGATAAGCTCAAAATTACACATGAAGGCACATCACAAGTAAAGATTTCTAAGATTAACCTTCTTGTGCATAATTATGAATTATTTAAAATGGAGCCTAATGAAACTATATCTGCTATGTTTTCTTGCTTTACTGATATCATAAATGGTCTTAAGAGTCTTGGTAGAATTTATACTAGTACTGACCTAGTGCAAAAAGTCTTGAGATCTTTGCCAGAGAAATGGGAAGTAAAAGTTACAGCTATTCAAGAGGCAAAGGATTTAAACACATTACCATTGAATGAGCTGGTTGGATCACTAATTACTCATAAGCTAAGCATGTAGCAAAGAATAGAAGAAGACTCAAAGAAGAAGGCCATTGCTTTTAAAGCAACAGAAGAGGACAAAGATGAAGATTCAGATACATCTAATGATGATGATCTAGAGAATGATGAAATCACCCTGGTAACGAGAAAGTTCAAAAAGTTTATGGGCAGAAGAAGAACAAACAGATGGAAAAAATAATTTAGAAGAGGAGAATTTGGAAAGGAAAGAGAAAAAGACAAAGAAAAGGACAAGGACAAAGATCAAATTTTAATTTGTTATGGATGCAAGAAACCAGGACACATACATACTGATTGTCAAGAATTCAAGAAAAAGTTTTTCAAGCAAAAGAAAAAGAAAGCGATGCTTGTGGCGTGAAGCGATAGTGATGAATCTACATCAACAGAAGAAAAAGAAGAAATAATAATGACTGCTCAAATTTGCCTTATGGGTTTAGAGGATGAGGTAACAACTTCTGAACCTAATTTAGATTTTACTTATGATGAGCTGCATAATGTCTTTTGTGAATTGTTAATAGTTTAATAAATGAAAAGTTTAAAAAATAATTATGAAAAAAAGATAAAATGAAGTTGGTAAAGAAACAATTTTACAAAGAGAATTAAGTATGACTTGTGAAAGACTTAAAGCTATTCAGTTTGAAAAGGAAGAACTTCTTGAAAAGAATAAAACTTTGCAAAATGAAAATACTGACTTGCAAAAAGAAGTTCAAAAGCTTAAGCCATTGGTTGAAAAATTAACTTTAAGCTCTAACAAACTTGATTTGATTTTGAAAAGTCAAAGAGATTCTAATAACAAGTTTGGAATTGGCTATGAAAACTCAAATTCGATTAAGTTTTCTGCATCCACTTCTTATGCTCCTAAGTTCATTACATCAAAGCAATATTGATCTAAGTTTGCAATACATGCTTCTTATTCAAAGTCAAGAATTGTTTGTTATGCATGCAATAACATTGGTCATAAAACATTTGATTGTCATTTGAAATATAATGGCAAAAAGAAAATCAAGAAAATTTGGGTTCCAAAAGGAACCAATCCTACTAACTTGCAAGGACCCAAGAGAGCTTGGGTACCTAAATCCATTACTTGATTATTTTACAGGGATGTCTTGCAGCCATGAATTCAAAGAAAAGATGGTACCTTGATAGCGGCTGTTCAAGACATATGATGGCTGATATAGATCAATTCTTCACCCTTGAACAAAAAGATGGTGGCTGTAGGGTTCGGTGGCAAGGCGGAATCATAGATTTCAAAAATTTTTTATCTTAATGAAATCTTCACCAAACCTTCAACCCAAAATCTCCTTAAAAGAATTAAAACATATAAGATGTTTATATAAGATTTAATCTCAAATCAAGATACTAACCTGTATCGCAAAATCCAAACTCTGAATCTCCACCAGGTGCCCAAATGTTCACCCTCTAATGGTGATCCACACAGAAAAATAATGAAGACAAAATTTCTATTTCTTGGTTCCTCTTCTTGAATTCTTTTTCAAGAATTCAATTCTTGGACCTTTAGGCTGGAATTTTCTTTCTTGAAAATATTCTTTTCTTCCTTCTTTCCTCTTCTTGAATTTTCTTCAAGAATTCCCTTTCTTGAATCCCTTTTCTTGAATTGAATTGGAAGAAAAAATTAAGACAGTCAAAGTCTTAATTCAAGAAAGAAAAGAAGAAAAGATCCTTTCCCTGTTCTTTCCTTTACCGTTCAAGACCTTCTTCTTATTCTTGTTTAGGGTCAGAGTTTCGACAGAGGATACCTCTGTAAGGGAAACAATACCCAACAAGAACAAGAGGAAGGAGTATTCTGGAGAGGAAGTGAGGGAATTGGATCTCTGAACTATGTTGCGTGAAAACCCCCGAGAACCCCAACCCTATTTATAGATCTCAGAGGGGTGTCATCTCGAAACAACGCAACCCTCTGAAACCCCAGGGATCACGATCCCTCATTCCTCACGCGTCCCCTCAACCAAAAATCACGATTCTCCGATTTGATTTTCGTTTTTCCGACGAGGAGAACTCTCGGAAAAACTTTAGGAAGGATCGCGACTTTTGGAGACGGATTTGCGACCGAAAAGCGACGGATCTTTTTCTTAAATTTTTCTGGCCATCAGATCCAGATCCAAGGGCGCCAGACAAGGATCTGAAACGCTCCTCTTCAGAAATTCTCCGATGTTTTTTCTTCTCACGCGTTTTAAGAGAAGTCCACGCGCGTGGACTTTCTTTCTTGGCGCGCGCGGGTGAGAGAAGGGAGGGGGCGGCTTGGAGAGAGGGTCTCAGTGAATTAAATTCACTTGGGTTCAGCCATGGGTTAGCCCAATGTCTTAAAAATTAAATTGGACCTTAATCTGGTTCAATTAGAACCCAATTAAGCCCAATTCGGAACCAAATTCGAATCTGATTCGAATAGAAATTTGGTCTGCAACACATGCTAGTGTGTTTATCTTGCAAACATGATTTAATTCCAAATTAAATCCTTCATCAATTTTCTTTTGTGTGTGACCCATTGGGTTCCACACCTAGCCAGCAGTAGGTCCGAGTGCTATTTGACTTAATTCGGTTAGATCTCAACTAAGCCGATTTAGGTCAACTCAAACTAGCTCGACTCGGTCAATTAGAATCTAATTCAAATTGACTGATTTGAATTACCATGACTCAATCATATACCTACAAGACAAGATTGACGTCTAGCAACGTATCATGTCTACCCGGAAGATGTGGAATTTTGGTGGAATTACCAAAATACCCTTCAGTGGTGAGTTACCGGGCAATTCAGTCCTTTGATCAACTTGCATCCCGAATATGATTATGAATATGGATATTTGTCAAATCCAATTTTCATATTCATCCCTAGCTCAATCTTTATAATGATGATTCATTAATGAACCATTAGAAAATAACTCTAATGTTCATACTTTGATCAAAGGTTTCCTGAATCCATCATTTGAAATTAGCTGGATGCTATTCCCTCTTACTAGGGCTGATCAATTCCTTGTTGACCTACTCACAACCTCCATATACAATCCACCATAACCAGTATCACCTCATGCATGACTCAGTGTCATGATTGACTGCGAACCAAAGTATGGATTCATGTATATAAGGTACTATGGTAGTCTCAGGTCAAAGGACCACATGCACTACTCCCACTATGAGAATTATCTATTGACAAACAGATAAGGTTCCATTAGATATTCTCAATCTGGATCAATTCAGTGAACTCATTCTCCAATGAACACTCACATCCTAGTATTAGTGTCAAACACAAGTGACTGTGAGATCAGTCACCCTTATTACAAAACATATATAGGATGTGCTGGTCTTGCCGGAAACATTGATCCCCAACTCAATGTCCCATCGACCAGGAATATTTTAGATTAGGGTTTTAAGGCTTTAGGTCTCACTGGTATGATCTCATCATAACCCTAGAACCATAGCCCTAATCTATGGGGTTCATCATAAAATCAAAAAGACACAGCAAATGATGAAAATAATGCCTTTATAAAATGTCAATTCATTGATTTTGGGATCAAAATTACAATATTTCAATTGGCTTTCAGGGCACAATCTTTCAATCTCTCACTTGCACTAAAGCCAATCGCCTTTAAATCTTAACCCCATACAATCAAGGTGGCGATCAAACTCTCGCTGTGATAGAGCCTTAGTGAACGGGTCTGCTATGTTATTCTTCGTTTCTACCCTTTTAATGCAGACTTCTTGTCTTTCGACAATCTCTCGAACGAGATGGAAGCGTCTCAGAATGTGCTTTGATTTGTGATGAGCTCTTGGTTCCTTTGCTTGAGCAACAGCCCCCGTATTATCACAGTAAAGTGATACTGGACCTTCAATCTCAGGAACTACGCCCAACTCTGATATGAACTTCTTCTTCCAGACAGCTTCCTTGGCAGCTTCACTAACAGCAATGTACTCTGCCTCAGTTGTTGAGTCAGCTACAGTTTGCTGTTTAGAACTTTTCCAACTTACAGCTCCTCCATTAAGGGTAAAAACATACCCAGATATAGATTTGCTGTCATCTGGATCTGATTGAAAACTAGAATCTGAATAAGCTTCTAGTTTAAGATCAGATCCTCCGTATATTAGAAAAATATCCTTAGTTCTTCTTAAGTACTTAAGAATATTTTTCACAGCCTTCCAATGATCCTCTCCTGGATCAGCCTGAAACCTGCTGGCTATACCTAAGGCATATGCCACATCAGGCCTAGTACATAACATAGCATACATAATAGACCCTACTGCCGAAGCATAAGGTACCGAATTCATTCTATTTCTTTCTTCAGGTGTCTTAGGAGACATCTTCTTAGAAAGATGTATGCCATGACCAATAGGTAAGTAACCTCTTTTACTTTCCTCCATGCTAAATCTTTTTATCACTTGGTCAATGTACCTAGACTGGGATAAACCTAGCATCCTCCTAGATCTATCTCTATAGATTTTGATGCCTAGTATATAAGATGCTTCTCCCAAGTCTTTCATGGAAAACTGTTTAGATAACCATACCTTGACTGATTGTAACATTGGGATATCATTCCCAATGAGGAGTATGTCATCTACATACAGAACCAAGAAAACTATGGCACTCCCACTAGTCTTCTTGTACACACAAGGTTCATCCTCATTTTTGATAAAGTCAAATTCTTTGACTGTCTTATCAAATCGGATGTTCCAACTCCTAGATGCTTGCTTTAATCCATAAATAGATTTCTTTAGCCTACATACCTGATTAGGTTTAGTCTCCACGACAAAACCTTCTGGCTGTGACATATAAACCTCTTCCTCAAGGAAACCATTGAGGAATGCAGTCTTCACATCCATCTGCCAGATTTCATAATCATGATATGCTGCTATAGCAAGCATGATCCGAATAGATTTGAGCATGGCAACAGGAGAAAATGTTTCATCATAATCTATTCCCTGTTTTTGTCTGAAACCCTTAGCCACTAATCTGGCTTTATAAGTTTCAACTTGGCCATCTGTCCCAATCTTTTTCTTATAGACCCATTTGCATCCAATAGGGTTAACACTCTCTGGTGCATCAACCAAAGTCCAGACTTGGTTGACATACATGGAGTCCATTTCGGATTTCATGGCTTCCAGCCATTTGTCTGAGTCACTACTTATGACAGCATCCGTATATGTTAGAGGCTCATCATTATCAATGATTCGGGCTTCATTATTTTCAATAATGAACCCATACCTTTCAGGTGCATGTCGCACTCTATCAGACTTACGGATAGGAGTGGTGTGTTCAGGTTCTATACTAACTGTGTTATGATTTTGTTGAGATGTATCTATTTGTTGAACTTCTTCAAGTTCAATATTTCTCCCACTGCCCTTTCGTAGGATGAATTCCTTTTTCATAAAAATGGCATGCCTACTGACTAAAATCTTTTGTTCAGTAGGGTGGTAGAATAGATATCCTATACTATTTTTGGGATATCCAACAAATAGACATTTTTCTGCTCTAGCATCAAGCTTTTGTCCAAAATTTCTTTTGACATAAGCTGGACATCCCCATATCTTAAGGTGCTTAAGATTGGGTTTCCTTCCCCTCCATAACTCATATGGAATGCCAGATACAGATTTGGATGGTACTCTATTCAAAATATTAGCCGCTGTTTCCAAGGCATATCCCCAGAAAGAAACAGGTAAGTCTGTGAAGCACATCATGGACCGTACCATATCTAATAAAGTACGATTTCTCCTTTCAGCAACACCATTTAATTGTGGTGTGTAAGGAGGAGTCCATTCAGAGATGATTCCCTTTTGTTTAAGGTGATCAAGAAACTCGGTGGATAAGTATTCACCTCCTCTATCTGATCGAAGGATCTTAATACTTTTCCCCGTTTGTTTCTCTACCATACTTTGATACTCTAAAAATTTTTCAAAAGCTTCGGACTTATGTTTCATTAGATACACAAATCCGTACCTTGAAAAATCATCAGTGAATGTGATGAAATATGAGTATCCACCCTTGGCCTGAGTTGTCATAGGTCCACATACATCAGTGTGTATGAGTCCTAATAACTCTGTTGTCCTTTCATTATGTCCACTAAATGGAGTCTTGGTCATTTTACCCATGAGACATGATTCACAAGTTCCTAATGATTCATAGTCATAAGGATTAAGGAATTTTTCCTTGTATAACTTGTTAATCCTCTGCTCACTAATATGTCCAAAACGACAGTGCCAAAGTAAAGTATTGTTTACTTCATCTCTTTTTCGTTTATTACTAACATGTAGTATATTGTCATCAGAAGATAAAGTTAAGAGACCATTGCAAAATATGCCATTAAATATTATTTCATTAGAAAAACTGATAGAGCAGCCACTGCTCATTACATTCATAATATATCCTTGTTTAAGTAACAAGGGTACAGATATGATGTTTCTAATGATTCTAGGCATAAAATAACAATTCTTTAACTCTAAAATCTTCCCAGAAGGCAGCTTCAACATATAAGTCCCTACAGCTTCTGCTTGGATGGAATCTCCTCCAGCACCGTAGAGCTCGAAGTCGCCTTCCTTCAAAACTCTAATGTTCTGTAGTCCCTGCAATGATTTGCAGATATGATGACCACAAGCAGTATCCAATACCCAAGAGTTTGAATTAGAAGTGTCTAATGACAAAATTGCATGTATCTCATACATACCTGTTGGTGCATTACTAGCACCGGGCTTCAGACTTGCAAGGTAAACCTTGCAGTTTCTTTTCCAGTGACCCGGCTTGCCACAATGAAAGCAGGTCATTTGTCCGGAGGCCTTCTTTCCTTTCTTTTTCTTGATGCCCCCTTTTGGGTTTAACCTCCTCTTGGAACCCTTTTTGCCTATTTTCTTCTTGTTTACACCATCCACAAGAAGAAGTGGAGCCTTATTTTTCTTTAAATGGCTCTCTGCTGTTTTTAACATATTCAACAGCTCAGGCAAGGAAGTGTTAAGTTTGTTCATATGATAATTAAGAACAAACTGTGAAAATGACTCTGGGAGTGACTGCAGGATTAAATCCTGATTCAACTCCCCATCCATAACAAAACCCAATTGACCCAATCGGGTGATTAGGTCAATAACCTTTAATACATGGTCTTGTACGGATGTACCTTCTGTCATCCTTGCACGGAATAACTGCTTAGATATTTCATATCTTGCAGTTCGACTATGTTCTCCATAAAGTTCTTTTAAATTGAGCAATATGGAGTTTGTGTCCATGCTATCATGTTGCCTCTGTAACTCATTGGTCATAGAGGCAAGCATTATACACTTGACAGTAAGTGAGTCATTTTGCCACGTGTTATATGTGGTCTTATCCTCTTGCGAGGCATCTTCCCCTAATGGTTCCAAGGTTGGGGTATCAAGAATATAAGAAATTCTTTCTTGGCTGAGTACTATCTTCAGGTTTCTCAACCAATCAACATAGTTTGGTCCAGTCAATTTATTTGCATCAAGAATGCTACAGAGTGAGAGTGAAGAGGCCATTTAATCTACATTAACAAACAACATTACATAAGCAGACAATCAATGTTGACAAAACATAATTAAATTAGGACTTTAACTTAATTATGTCTCCCACTATTTTATCAAGCATCATAACCCTCAATGTGATGATCGAGAAAACCCTAATTGGTTCTCTTAGTGGGGTTGAGATCCTAATTCCTTATAAAAGACCTTGTGTGTACACAACAAATCTTATATAAGTTCAAAGGTAGGAAAAACTCTTTCCAATTGTAATTCATACAATTCTCAACTTATCTTGGCCTCTAAAATATTAATAGTCTTGTGTGTACACAACAAACTATAATATTTTAGTTAAGTTAGACCCTTCATTGCTATATAGTCATGATATTAATCATAATACCCTTGTGTGTACACAACAAAGTATTATATTAAATCATTCCATAAGCATCAAATGTACCAAGAAAAAATTATGTTAGTCACCATAAAGAAAAGGCCTTGTGTGTACACAACAAACCTAATATGGATCATAACATAATAATGACTTGGCATGAAGGAAAGCCATATGTAGTGAATATTACACTGAGCATATTAATCAATAATTAAGTTAATCATACCGGCCAGGTAAGTGGGAGAGTGGTGGGAGTCCCCCCGTTGCTTTCCTTAGACACCAATAAGAATTGGCCAGGTCAGTCAACGGAACCAATTAAAAACCACGTCCTCTTTACCGATCATGAACCACTTTTCCTAGACACCGAATGATAAACTAATCATATTGATTATTTTTGCTTTTGGTATATGACACTACAACTTAATATGTTGTTAAAGAGGGCTTTATTAAAACAAAGCACATTCTAGCAAATATGTGCCATAGTGTGCCATCATACTAGGACAACCATTTACCACATAATGGATCCACCATTATGCCAGGGCAACCTTATTTCAGTATGATGACTAGATGGCTAAACATATCTCTATGCAAATTAAGGTTTAAGTGAAAACCTTAATTAGTGGCATACTTCAAACATATATGCATAATTAACACAAAAATGTGATTAGTGTGTCATCATACTAGGACAACCATTTACCACATAATGGATCCACCATTATGCCAGGGCAACCTTATTTCAGTATGATGACTAGATCTCTATGCATATCTCTACAACAATTAGGGTTTGAGTGAAAACCCTAATTGGTGACATTATAACAAACATATATTACATCTCATGTTACTTTTATAAATATGCATCTAAAATTCAGAATATATATTTTAATCTTAATAAGGAGGCTCTGATACCACTGTAGGGTTCGGTGGCAAGGCGGAATCATAGATTTCAAAAATTTTTATCTTAATGAAATCTTCACCAAACCTTCAACCCAAAATCTCCTTAAAAGAATTAAAACATATAAGATGTTTATATAAGATTTAATCTCAAATCAAGATACTAACCTGTATCGCAAAATCCAAACTCTGAATCTCCACCAGGTGCCCAAATGTTCACCCTCCAATGGTGATCCACACAGAAAAATGAAGACAAAATTTCTATTTCTTGGTTCCTCTTCTTGAATTCTTTTTCAAGAATTCAATTCTTGGACCTTTAGGCTGAAATTTTCTTTCTTGAAAATTTTCTTTTCTTCCTTCTTTCCTCTTCTTGAATTTTCTTCAAGAATTCCCTTTCTTGAATCCCTTTTCTTGAATTGAATTGGAAGAAAAAATTAAGACAGTCAAAGTCTTAATTCAAGAAAGAAAAGAAGAAAAGATCCTTTCCCTGTTCTTTCCTTTACCGTTCAAGACCTTCTTCTTATTCTTGTTTAGGGTCAGAGTTTCGACAGAGGATACCTCTGTAAGGGAAACAATACCCAACAAGAACAAGAGGAAGGAGTATTCTGGAGAGGAAGTGAGGGAATTGGATCTCTGAACTATGTTGCGTGAAAACCCCCGAGAACCCCAACCCTATTTATAGATCTCAGAGGGGTGTCATCTCGAAACAACGCAACCCTCTGAAACCCCAGGGATCACGATCCCTCATTCCTCACGCGTCCCCTCAACCAAAAATCATGATTCTCCGATTTGATTTTCGTTTTTCCGACGAGGAGAACTCTCGGAAAAACTTTAGGAAGGATCGCGACTTTTGGAGACGGATTTGCGACCGAAAAGCGACGGATCTTTTTCTTAAATTTTTCTGGCCATCAGATCCAGATCCAAGGGCGCCAGACAAGGATCTGAAATGCTCCTCTTCAGAAATTTCTCCGACGTTTTTTCTTCTCACGCGTTTTAAGAGAAGTCCACGCGCGTGGACTTTCTTTCTTGGCGCGCGCGGGTGAGAGAAGGGAGGGGGCGGCTTGGAGAGAGGGTCTCAGTGAATTAAATTCACTTGGGTTCAGCCATGGGTTAGCCCAATGTCTAAAAATTAAATTGGACCTTAATCTGGTTCAATTAGAACCCAATTAAGCCCAATTCGGAACCAAATTCGAATCTGATTCGAATAGAAATTTGGTCTGCAACACATGCTAGTGTGTTTATCTTGCAAACATGATTTAATTCCAAATTAAATCCTTCATCAATTTTCTTTTGTGTGTGACCCATTGGGTTCCACACCTAGCCAGCAGTAGGTCCGAGTGCTATTTGACTTAATTCGGTTAGATCTCAACTAAGCCGATTTAGGTCAACTCAAACTAGCTCGACTCGGTCAATTAGAATCTAATTCAAATTGACTGATTTGAATTACCATGACTCAATCATATACCTACAAGACAAGATTGACGTCTAGCAACGTATCATGTCTACCCGGAAGATGTGGAATTTTGGTGGAATTACCAAAATACCCTTCAGTGGTGAGTTACCGGGCAATTCAGTCCTTTGATCAACTTGCATCCCGAATAT
The DNA here is from genome assembly GCA_021397845.1 of Areca catechu. Taxonomy (NCBI): domain Eukaryota; kingdom Viridiplantae; phylum Streptophyta; class Magnoliopsida; order Arecales; family Arecaceae; genus Areca; species Areca catechu. Next base: position 136,557,472 of record CM038053.1, on the reverse strand, counting down.
GATTATGAATATGGATATTTGTCAAATCCAATTTTCATATTCATCCCTAGCTCAATCTTTATAATGATGATTCATTAATGAACCATTAGAAAATAACTCTAATGTTCATACTTTGATCAAAGGTTTCCTGAATCCATCATTTGAAATTAGCTGGATGCTATTCCCTCTTACTAGGGCTGATCAATTCCTTGTTGACCTACTCACAACCTCCATATACAATCCACCATAACCAGTATCACCTCATGCATGACTCAGTGTCATGATTGACTGCGAACCAAAGTATGGATTCATGTATATAAGGTACTATGGTAGTCTCAGGTCAAAGGACCACATGCACTACTCCCACTATGAGAATTATCTATTGACAAACAGATAAGGTTCCATTAGATATTCTCAATCTGGATCAATTCAGTGAACTCATTCTCCAATGAACACTCACATCCTAGTATTAGTGTCAAACACAAGTGACTGTGAGATCAGTCACCCTTATTACAAAACATATATAGGATGTGCTGGTCTTGCCGGAAACATTGATCCCCAACTCAATGTCCCATCGACCAGGAATATTTTAGATTAGGGTTTTAAGGCTTTAGGTCTCACTGGTATGATCTCATCATAACCCTAGAACCATAGCCCTAATCTATGAGGTTCATCATAAAATCAAAAAGACACAGCAAATGATGAAAATAATGCCTTTATAAAATGTCAATTCATTGATTTTGGGATCAAAATTACAATATTTCAATTGGCTTTCAGGGCACAATCTTTCAATCTCTCACTTGCACTAAAGCCAATCGCCTTTAAATCTTAACCCCATACAATCAAGGTGGCGATCAAACTCTCGCTGTGATAGAGCCTTAGTGAACGGGTCTGCTATGTTATTCTTCGTTTCTACCCTTTTAATGCAGACTTCTTGTCTTTCGACAATCTCTCGAACGAGATGGAAGCGTCTCAGAATGTGCTTTGATTTGTGATGAGCTCTTGGTTCCTTTGCTTGAGCAACAGCCCCCGTATTATCACAGTAAAGTGATACTGGACCTTCAATCTCAGGAACTACGCCCAACTCTGATATAAACTTCTTCATCCAGACAGCTTCCTTGGCAGCTTCACTAACAGCAATGTACTCTGCCTCAGTTGTTGAGTCAGCTACAGTTTGCTGTTTAGAACTTTTCCAACTTACAGCTCCTCCATTAAGGGTAAAAACATACCCAGATATAGATTTGCTGTCATCTGGATCTGATTGAAAACTAGAATCTGAATAAGCTTCTAGTTTAAGATCAGATCCTCCGTATATTAGAAAAATATCCTTAGTTCTTCTTAAGTACTTAAGAATATTTTTCACAGCCTTCCAATGATCCTCTCCTGGATCAGCCTGAAACCTGCTGGCTATACCTAAGGCATATGCCACATCAGGCCTAGTACATAACATAGCATACATAATAGACCCTACTGCCGAAGCATAAGGTACCGAATTCATTCTATTTCTTTCTTCAGGTGTCTTAGGAGACATCTTCTTAGAAAGATGTATGCCATGACCAATAGGTAAGTAACCTCTTTTACTTTCCTCCATGCTAAATCTTTTTAGCACTTGGTCAATGTACCTAGACTGGGATAAACCTAGCATCCTCCTAGATCTATCTCTATAGATTTTGATGCCTAGTATATAAGATGCTTCTCCCAAGTCTTTCATGGAAAACTGTTTAGATAACCATACCTTGACTGATTGTAACATTGGGATATCATTCCCAATGAGGAGTATGTCATCTACATACAGAACCAAGAAAACTATGGCACTCCCACTAGTCTTCTTGTACACACAAGGTTCATCCTCATTTTTGATAAAGTCAAATTCTTTGACTGTCATATCAAATCGGATGTTCCAACTCCTAGATGCTTGCTTTAATCCATAAATAGATTTCTTTAGCCTACATACCTGATTAGGTTTAGTCTCCACGACAAAACCTTCTGGCTGTGACATATAAACCTCTTCCTCAAGGAAACCATTGAGGAATGCAGTCTTCACATCCATCTGCCAGATTTCATAATCATGATATGCTGCTATAGCAAGCATGATCCGAATAGATTTGAGCATGGCAACAGGAGAAAATGTTTCATCATAATCTATTCCCTGTTTTTGTCTGAAACCCTTAGCCACTAATCTGGCTTTATAAGTTTCAACTTGGCCATCTGTCCCAATCTTTTTCTTATAGACCCATTTGCATCCAATAGGGTTAACACTCTCTGGTGCATCAACCAAAGTCCAGACTTGGTTGACATACATGGAGTCCATTTCGGATTTCATGGCTTCCAGCCATTTGTCTGAGTCACTACTTATGACAGCATCCGTATATGTTAGAGGCTCATCATTATCAATGATTCGGGCTTCATTATTTTCAATAATGAACCCATACCTTTCAGGTGCATGTCGCACTCTATCAGACTTACGGATAGGAGTGGTGTGTTCAGGTTCTATACTAACTGTGTTATGATTTTGTTGAGATGTATCTATTTGTTGAACTTCTTCAAGTTCAATATTTCTCCCACTGCCCTTTCGTAGGATGAATTCCTTTTCCATAAAAATGGCATGCCTACTGACTAAAATCTTTTGTTCAGTAGGGTGGTAGAATAGATATCCTATACTATTTTTGGGATATCCAACAAATAGACATTTTTCTGCTCTAGCATCAAGCTTTTGTCCAAAATTTCTTTTGACATAAGCTGGACATCCCCATATCTTAAGGTGCTTAAGATTGGGTTTCCTTCCCCTCCATAACTCATATGGAATGCCAGATACAGATTTGGATGGTACTCTATTCAAAATATTAGCCGCTGTTTCCAAGGCATATCCCCAGAAAGAAACAGGTAAGTCTGTGAAGCACATCATGGACCGTACCATATCTAATAAAGTACGATTTCTCCTTTCAGCAACACCATTTAATTGTGGTGTGTAAGGAGGAGTCCATTCAGAGATGATTCCCTTTTGTTTAAGGTGATCAAGAAACTCGGTGGATAAGTATTCACCTCCTCTATCTGATCGAAGGATCTTAATACTTTTCCCCGTTTGTTTCTCTACCATACTTTGATACTCTAAAAATTTTTCAAAAGCTTCGGACTTATGTTTCATTAGATACACAAATCCGTACCTTGAAAAATCATCAGTGAATGTGATGAAATATGAGTATCCACCCTTGGCCTGAGTTGTCATAGGTCCACATACATCAGTGTGTATGAGTCCTAATAACTCTGTTGTCCTTCATTATGTCCACTAAATGGAGTCTTGGTCATTTTACCCATGAGACATGATTCACTAGTTCCTAATGATTCATAGTCATAAGGATTAAGGAATTTTTCCTTGTATAACTTGTTAATCCTCTGCTCACTAATATGTCCAAAACGACAGTGCCAAAGTAAAGTATTGTTTACTTCATCTCTTTTTCGTTTATTACTAACATGTAGTATATTGTCATCAGAAGATAAAGTTAAGAGACCATTGCAAAATATGCCATTAAATATTATTTCATTAAAAAAACTGATAGAGCAGCCACTGCTCATTACATTCATAATATATCCTTGTTTAAGTAACAAGGGTACAGATATGATGTTTCTAATGATTCTAGGCATAAAATAACAATTCTTTAACTCTAAAATCTTCCCAGAAGGCAGCTTCAACATATAAGTCCCTACAGCTTCTGCTTGGATGGAATCTCCTCCAGCACCGTAGAGCTCGAAGTCGCCTTCCTTCAAAACTCTAATGTTCTGTAGTCCCTGCAATGATTTGCAGATATGATGACCACAAGCAGTATCCAATACCCAAGAGTTTGAATTAGAAGTGTCTAATGACAAAATTGCATGTATCTCATACATACCTGTTGGTGCATTACTAGCACCGGGCTTCAGACTTGCAAGGTAAACCTTGCAGTTTCTTTTCCAGTGACCCGGCTTGCCACAATGAAAGCAGGTCATTTGTCCGGAGGCCTTCTTTCCTTTCTTTTTCTTGATGCCCCCTTTTGGGTTTAACCTCCTCTTGGAACCCTTTTTGCCTATTTTCTTCTTGTTTACACCATCCACAAGAAGAAGTGGAGCCTTATTTTTCTTTAAATGGCTCTCTGCTGTTTTTAACATATTCAACAGCTCAGGCAAGGAAGTGTTAAGTTTGTTCATATGATAATTAAGAACAAACTGTGAAAATGACTCTGGGAGTGACTACAGGATTAAATCCTGATTCAACTCCCCATCCATAACAAAACCCAATTGACCCAATCGGGTGATTAGGTCAATAACCTTTAATACATGGTCTTGTACGGATGTACCTTCTGTCATCCTTGCACGGAATAACTGCTTAGATATTTCATATCTTGCAGTTCGACTATGTTCTCCATAAAGTTCTTTTAAATTGAGCAATATGGAGTTTGTGTCCATGCTATCATGTTGCCTCTGTAACTCATTGGTCATAGAGGCAAGCATTATAGACTTGACAGTAAGTGAGTCATTTTGCCACGTGTTATATGTGGTCTTATCCTCTTGCGAGGCATCTTCCCCTAATGGTTCCAAGGTTGGGGTATCAAGAATATAAGAAATTCTTTCTTGGCTGAGTACTATCTTCAGGTTTCTCAACCAATCAACATAGTTTGGTCCAGTCAATTTATTTGCATCAAGAATGCTACGGAGTGAGAGTGAAGAGGCCATTTAATCTACATTAACAAACAACATTACATAAGCAGACAATCAATGTTGACAAAACATAATTAAATTAGGACTTTAACTTAATTATGTCTCCCACTATTTTATCAAGCATCATAACCCTCAATGTGATGATCGAGAAAACCCTAATTGGTTCTCTTAGTGGGGTTGAGATCCTAATTCCTTATAAAAGACCTTGTGTGTACACAACAAATCTTATATAAGTTCAAAGGTAGGAAAAACTCTTTCCAATTGTAATTCATACAATTCTCAACTTATCTTGGCCTCTAAAATATTAATAGTCTTGTGTGTACACAACAAACTATAATATTTTAGTTAAGTTAGACCCTTCATTGCTATATAGTCATGATATTAATCATAATACCCTTGTGTGTACACAACAAAGTATTATATTAAATCATTCCATAAGCATCAAATGTACCAAGAAAAAATTATGTTAGTCACCATAAAGAAAAGGCCTTGTGTGTACACAACAAACCTAATATGGATCATAACATAATAATGACTTGGCATGAAGGAAAGCCATATGTAGTGAATATTACACTGAGCATATTAATCAATAATTAAGTTAATCATACCGGCCAGGTAAGTGGGAGAGTGGTGGGAGTCCCCCCGTTGCTTTCCTTAGACACCAATAAGAATTGGCCAGGTCAGTCAACGGAACCAATTAAAAACCACGTCCTCTTTACCGATCATGAACCACTTTTCCTAGACACCGAATGATAAACTAATCATATTGATTATTTTTGCTTTTGGTATATGACACTACAACTTAATATGTTGTTAAAGAGGGCTTTATTAAAACAAAGCACATTCTAGCAAATATGTGCCATAGTGTGCCATCATACTAGGACAACCATTTACCACATAATGGATCCACCATTATGCCAGGGCAACCTTATTTCAGTATGATGACTAGAAGGCTAAACATATCTCTATGCAAATTAAGGTTTAAGTGAAAACCTTAATTAGTGGCATACTTCAAACATATATGCATAATTAACACAAAAATGTGATTAGTGTGTCATCATACTAGGACAACCATTTATCACATAATGGATCCACCATTATGCCAGGGCAACCTTATTTCAGTATGATGACTAGATCTCTATGCATATCTCTACAACAATTAGGGTTTGAGTGAAAACCCTAATTGGTGACATTATAACAAACATATATTACATCTCATGTTACTTTTATAAATATGCATCTAAAATTCAGAATATATATTTTAATCTTAATAAGGAGGCTCTGATACCACTGTAGGGTTCGGTGGCAAGGCGGAATCATAGATTTCAAAAATTTTTATCTTAATGAAATCTTCACCAAACCTTCAACCCAAAATCTCCTTAAAAGAATTAAAACATATAAGATGTTTATATAAGATTTAATCTCAAATCAAGATACTAACCTGTATCGCAAAATCCAAACTCTGAATCTCCACCAGGTGCCCAAATGTTCACCCTCCAATGGTGATCCACACAGAAAAATAATGAAGACAAAATTTCTATTTCTTGGTTCCTCTTCTTGAATTCTTTTTCAAGAATTCAATTCTTGGACCTTTAGGCTGAAATTTTCTTTCTTGAAAATTTTCTTTTCTTCCTTCTTTCCTCTTCTTGAATTTTCTTCAAGAATTCCCTTTCTTGAATCCCTTTTCTTGAATTGAATTGGAAGAAAAAATTAAGACAGTCAAAGTCTTAATTCAAGAAAGAAAAGAAGAAAAGATCCTTTTCCTGTTCTTTCCTTTACCGTTCAAGACCTTCTTCTTATTCTTGTTTAGGGTAAGAGTTTCGACAGAGGATACCTCTGTAAGGGAAACAATACCCAACAAGAACAAGAGGAAGGAGTATTCTGGAGAGGAAGTGAGGGAATTGGATCTCTGAACTATGTTGCGTGAAAACCCCCGAGAACCCCAACCCTATTTATAGATCTCAGAGGGGTGTCATCTCGAAACAACGCAACCCTCTGAAACCCCAGGGATCACGATCCCTCATTCCTCATGCGTCCCCTCAACCAAAAATCACGATTCTCCGATTTGATTTTCGTTTTTCCGACGAGGAGAACTCTCGGAAAAACTTTAGGAAGGATCGCGACTTTTGGAGACGGATTTGCGACCGAAAAGCGACGGATCTTTTTCTTAAATTTTTCTGGCCATCAGATCCAGATCCAAGGGCGCCAGACAAGGATCTGAAATGCTCCTCTTCAGAAATTTCTCCGACGTTTTTTCTTCTCACGCGTTTTAAGAGAAGTCCACGCGCGTGGACTTTCTTTCTTGGCGCGCGCGGGTGAGAGAAGGGAGGGGGCGGCTTGGAGAGAGGGTCTCAGTGAATTAAATTCACTTGGGTTCAGCCATGGGTTAGCCCAATGTCTTAAAAATTAAATTGGACCTTAATCTGGTTCAATTAGAACCCAATTAAGCCCAATTCGGAACCAAATTCGAATCTGATTCGAATAGAAATTTGGTCTGCAACACATGCTAGTGTGTTTATCTTGCAAACATGATTTAATTCCAAATTAAATCCTTCATCAATTTTCTTTTGTGTGTGACCCATTGGGTTCCACACCTAGCCAGCAGTAGGTCCGAGTGCTATTTGACTTAATTCGGTTAGATCTCAACTAAGCCGATTTAGGTCAACTCAAACTAGCTCGACTCGGTCAATTAGAATCTAATTCAAATTGACTGATTTGAATTACCATGACTCAATCATATACCTACAAGACAAGATTGACGTCTAGCAACGTATCATGTCTACCCGGAAGATGTGGAATTTTGGTGGAATTACCAAAATACCCTTCAGTGGTGAGTTACCGGGCAATTCAGTCCTTTGATCAACTTGCATCCCGAATATGATTATGAATATGGATATTTGTCAAATCCAATTTTCATATTCATCCCTAGCTCAATCTTTATAATGATGATTCATTAATGAACCATTAGAAAATAACTCTAATGTTCATACTTTGATCAAAGGTTTCCTGAATCCATCATTTGAAATTAGCTGGATGCTATTCCCTCTTACTAGGGCTGATCAATTCCTTGTTGACCTACTCACAACCTCCATATACAATCCACCATAACCAGTATCACCTCATGCATGACTCAGTGTCATGATTGACTGCGAACCAAAGTATGGATTCATGTATATAAGGTACTATGGTAGTCTCAGGTCAAAGGACCACATGCACTACTCCCACTATGAGAATTATCTATTGACAAACAGATAAGGTTCCATTAGATATTCTCAATCTGGATCAATTCAGTGAACTCATTCTCCAATGAACACTCACATCCTAGTATTAGTGTCAAACACAAGTGACTGTGAGATCAGTCACCCTTATTACAAAACATATATAGGATGTGCTGGTCTTGCCGGAAACATTGATCCCCAACTCAATGTCCCATCGACCAGGAATATTTTAGATTAGGGTTTTAAGGCTTTAGGTCTCACTGGTATGATCTCATCATAACCCTAGAACCATAGCCCTAATCTATGGGTTTCATCATAAAATCAAAAAGACACAGCAAATGATGAAAATAATGCCTTTATAAAATGTCAATTCATTGATTTTGGGATCAAAATTACAATATTTCAATTGGCTTTCAGGGCACAATCTTTCAGTGGCATGGTAACCTTTGGTGATAACCGCAAAGGAAGGATAATCGGTATTGAAAAAATTAAAATTACTTCTTCTACTTTTATTGAGAATGTACTTCTTGTAAAGAAATTGAAGCATAATCTTTTAAGCATCAGTCAACTTTGTGATATTGGTTTTAATGTTTTCTTCAAGTCTTCAATGTGTATAGAAGTTGATCCTCTAGACTCTAGTACAAATTTTATTGGCATAGACTTGGTAATATTTATATAGTAGATCTTAATGATCTAGCTATATCAAGTAATACAAGTCTTATGGTAGTGAATGATAAGAGTAAGGAATCAAGTCTACTATGGCATAGATAACTTGGACATGCTAGTATGGATACTATTGCAAAACTCATTTCAAAGGATTTGGTTAAATGTCTGCCAAAGTTTAAAGTAAGTTTTGATTATATCTGTGATGCATGTCAGTTAGGAAAGCAAGTGAGGAAGAGTTTTAAATCTAAAAATATTGTTTCTACCACTAGACCTTTAGAGCTACTTCATATGGATTTATTCGGACCTACTAGTACAACAAGCCTAGGTGGTATGAAGTATGGTCTTGTGATTGTAGATGATTTTTTAAAATATACTTGGGTTTTATTTATTATACACAAAGATGAGACTTTTAAAGTATTCAAAAAGTTTTACAAAAGAGTTTCAAACTTGAAAAATCTTTTTATTATTTCTATTCATAGTGATCATGGTACAGAATTTAAAAATCAATATTTTGATCACTTTTGCACAAAGCATGATATTGATCACAACTTCTCTGCTCCTAGAACATCACAGCAAAATGGTGTTGTAGAGAGAAAGAATAGAACTTTGGAAAAAATATCTAGAATAATGCTTTGTGAAAGAAATCTTCCAAAATACTTTTAGGCAAAAGCTGTAAATACTGCTTGCTATATTTTAAATAGAGTTTTGATTAGACCCATTATAAGAAAAACCCCCTATGAATTATAGAACAATAAAAGCCAAACATAAATTATTTTCATGTTTTTGATTGCAAATGTTTTGTACTCAATAATGGTAAAGATAATCTTGGTAAGTTTGATGCAAACTCCGATGAGGCTATATTTCTTGGTTATTCTATAAATAATAAAGCCTATCGAGTTTTCAATAAAAGAACTTTAACTGTAGAAGAATTAATCTATGTTATTCTCAATGAATCTGACATGACATTTTTAGAAAAGAAGATTGTGCTGATGATGATACAGGTACACTTGAACATGGACTAAAGGACATGACCATCAAAGATAAGCAAGCAAGTGAAGAACATGAAGAAATGGTAAGAAAAAATAATGAAGATATACCTAAAGAATGGAGGTATGTACACTCACATCCTAAAGAACTTATTGTAGAAGATCCATTATAAGGTGTTAGAACTAGAGCTTCATATAGGGATGCACATGATTTTATTGCTTTTGTATCTCATGTAGAACTACACACTATAGAAGAAGCTGAAACCAACCCTAATTGGATGTTAGCTATGCATGATGAGCTAAACCAATTTAGAAGAAACAATGTTTGGATACTTGTAGAAAGACCAAATGACTATCCTATTATAGGTACTAGATGGGTTTATAGAAACAAGCTGGATGAGCAAGGTAATGTAATTAAAAACAAGGCTAGACTGGTAGCTTAAGGTTACAATTAAGAAGAAGAAATAGATTTTGATGAGACCTATGTACCAGTAGCTAGGCTAGAAGCTATTAGATTACTCTTGGCATATGCATGGTTTATGAACTTTAAATTATTATAAATGGATGTAAAGAGTACTTTTTTAAATGATTTTCTATCTAAAGAAGTTTTTGTTGAACAACCATCTGGTTTTATTGATCACTCTTTTTTAAATCATGTTTTCAAGTTGAATAAAGCTTTATATAATCTTAAACAGGTACCTAGAGCCTGGTATGATAGATTAAGCAAGTTTTTGCTTGAAAATGATTTTGTAAGAGGTAGTGTTGATACTACCTTGTTTATTCAAAAGAAAGACAATGATATTTTGATTGTTCAAATTTATGTTGATGATATAATATTTGGATCTACTGATGAATCTTTGTGCTAAGATTTTTCTAAGTTAATGCAGGAAGAATTCGAAATGAGTTTAATGGATGAGTTAAGCTACTTCCTTGGGCTTCAAATAAAACAATCAAAGGAAGGAATACTAATCAATTAAGCCAAATATATTAAAGAAATTATCAAAAAGTTTGGTATGGAATCAAGCAATGAAGTTGGAACACTCATGAGTCTTGCATGCAGACTTGATAAAGATGAAAATGACATAAGTGTTGATCAAAAACTGTATAGAGGTATGATCGGATCTCTACTCTATTTAACTACCAGTAGACCTGATATTCTATTTAATATTTGTATGTGTGCACGTTTTCAATCAAATCCAAAAGAGTCACACATTATTGCTGTTAAAAGCATTTTCAAATATCTCAAAGGCACATGTAATATAGGATTATGATATTCTAAGCATTCATCTTTGAAGTTAATTAGTTATTCTGATACTGATTACGGTGGTTGTAAGATTGGTAGAAAGAGTACAAGTAGCACTTATCAATTTCTAGGTGTTAACCTAATTTCATGGCACTGCCTAAACAGAACTCTGTAGCACTTTCTATTACTGAGGCAGAATATGTGGCTGTGGGGAGCTGTTGTGCACAAGTATTATGGATCAAGCAATAGCTAGAAGATTATGGTGTTATCCAGTTTAAGATTCCTATTAAATGTGATAACATGAGTGCTATTAATTTATCTAAAAATCTAATTCAGTATTCTAGATCAAAGCATATTGAAATTAGACATCATTTCATTAGAGACCATGTTTTGAATAATATTGTAGAATTAGAATTTGTGCCTATAGAAGATCAACTTGTTGATATTTTCACCAAATCCCTTAGCCAAGATAGATTTGAAAAGATTAGAGGTGAATTAGGTCTATGTGACCCATATTAAGAGTTTTTGACCTAATTTCTCAAAAATAAGAAAAAATTATCTAGACATTTCAAAATTCACTTTAGAACTAATGACCACTTTCTTTAGTACTAAGCTAGCTATAGGTTTTTATTTTTTTAATCTTTTGAGCTTTAACCTTGATTTTTGCTCGAGCTGACTCAAGCACCCCTTTGCTTTATCGAGCTGACTCGAGAGTCGGGCTGAACCTTTTTAAATAGAGCATCGTTAGGTTTCAAAATCATTTTCTTTCCACCTTTGCTATTCTACTTCAACCATTCCCTATTCCAAACCTAGAAAAAGCTTTAAGAACTTCACCAAACCTCTCCTAATCCTTAATCCAACCAAAATGGGTCCTAGGAAAGCCGTAGGGAAGAGAGCAAAAAGGGTTGTGAGAACCATAGTAGAGGAAAGAAGAATGAAGAGGAGATTGGACACTTCAGGGTTGTGCGAACCATAGTAGAGGAAAGAAGAATGAAGAGGAGATTGGACACTTCGAATCCCACTGAAGAGCCATATGAAGAACAGCAAGATGCTCCGAAAGCTCCAAGGCAAGTCATTCTTATGGGAAACAGGCAAGTTAGCTCTGGAAGATGTGTGGATTTTAATTTTCTAGAACAAGAAAATCTAAGAGTAGGGGAATGGCTTATTACTCAAGGGTGGAAATCATTTTGCATGTTGAATCTACCGACTTATCCAACCTTACTGAGGTAATTTTTTGAAAATTTGTCCCTTGGTACATTTCATCTAGAATCTACAGTTAAAGGAAAATTCATTTTGGTAGATGAGCAAAAACTGAGCTCTATTCTTCGAATTCCCAAGGAAGGGGAAGGCTTTTTGGTTTTAAAAAAGAAGCAAAAGCCTTTGAGGATAATTCTTGAAAGGAATGATGTTTCTGGAGTTATGCATGTTAGGGCTAATCAACTATGTTTGGAGATGAGATTGATTCATAATATTATTGGCCATGTTTTTCTATCCAGATCTAGAAGATTTGATTGGGTGAGTGAGAGGGATCTTGAATTTATGAGATGCTTGATTGAGGGGGAGGCCCTCAACTTACCATACATCATGATATCCCAGATGCAGGAAGCAGCTCATAGGGCACGAGCTTGTCTTCCTTATGGCATGGTTTTTACATTGCTTTTTCAGGATGCCGAGGTGGACTTATCTGGTGAGGAGAGTAGACCTTTGCTACTGACAGATATAATGTTAAGTCCTTAAGTAGAATGGGATTTCTGAAGGTAGATGGGTATTGGATCAGGAAGACTATCGTACTACTAGCTATACATTCTGATAGGGAGTTAGATGAGGATGACTTGACTGGTCAGGCACAGGCCACTGAGGTAGAGAGACCTACAGATGAGGTTGGACCCTCTGAGCCAACACCTACTTCACCTCAGACACCTGTGAGAGATGGTGTAGACACTGCTGGTTCTATAGATGATCATAGATGGCAGATTATCTTGGATGAGATTTCTACCTTGCAGAGAGGCAGGGAAGAGACAGATGCCAAGATTGTTGCCTTACAGACTGAGATGCGAGATGGCTTCCAACAGATGTTATCAGTTCTTCAATAGATCGGTACTGCCAGCCATTCAGCACCTCCTCCATCTTCAGTAGGACCAGATATTCATGATGCAGACTGTATAGAGGGAGAGACTGAGCATTCCACTGACATTCATACTGTAACCACTCCTACTTTGGGCTTGGTACTAGTACTCAGGATTCGAGCACTGGCATATCGAACACTCCTGCGATGCAGATTTTATCGAGTACTAGCACCCTAGCATTATCTGATCCTGATCCTCCTTCTGTGCGGCCGACACCTATCTTGATCTTTTCTGAGCCTCCAACCAAGTCTAGACCTAGGATTTCTAAGCCTTCCACTCATGTTAAAACTATACTTAGAGATCATAGACCTAGGTTTCCAAAGTTTAAACCTGCTCGTGGGTATCAAGAGATTAACTCTTCTTCTAGTGAAGATGAGTCTAGTGATGATAGACCCAGTCCTTCTTTCTAACCTTTAGGACTTTATCTTTTTTGCATTTCCTATTGTTTGTGATACTATTTTTGGTGTGCTTTAGTACTTTTGTAACGTATCACATCTTGTATTGACTCTTCATATATATATATCTGTGTTTTGAAAATATTATGTTTTGATACATATGAATGATTGAGTATGAATGAATGTTTTTCCTAAGTTGTATACTTTTGTGTTGATGACAAAAAGGGGGAGAAGAGCATGAAAAATCAAAATGAGAAGAAGTAAGAGCATGAAAATCAAAATGAGAAGAGAGCTGAAAATGAACATGAATTATTGAATATGATAAAAAGGATGAGCAATGTTATATTATATAAGAAAGGGGAAGCATTTATTGAGCATGTACTAAAACTTCTTTCAAATGCAAAGTGAAAAAGCTTTCTTCATTGAAGCTGAAAATTAGTATTGTGATGATTTGATACTCTTAATGCATGAATAGTACAGTAAACTTATTGACCTAATACTTGTTGAAATATTTGTTTTGATACTACTTCGTTTCAACATTTTGATACTCTATTTGCTTTGATACACACTACTTTGAATACACCTTTGATACATGTGAATATGATACATAATATATCATTACAGGTAATTGTAAAGTGTTTTAAACCTTTTATGCCTAGTATTTTGTCATCATCAAACAGGGAGAGATTGTTGACCCCTGGAATGATTTTGATGATTACAAAATATTGGAGCATGTATGCATTACTAATTCTTTCAATTACTCAAGAAGTTTTGTAGGAAGTACTTATCTTTATTTCAATTGGTTTTCTAACTAGTTGAAAAGTATTCCAACATTATATGAACTTATGTACACTTCAAGTTGTAAAGCCCTAATTTTTTATCCATGTAATCTTGTAAAAAGGGCTCTAAATTAGTAAAAATGAGTGCAAGTAGGTTAGACATGTCTGGTAGGCTCTTTGAAGCTTTTTGGAAGACTTGCTCTTGTTGGAATCTTGAATTGAAGAAGTTGGAAGAAATTTGAAGCATAAAAAGAATTTTTGTGAGAGCCGACTCATGGACCAAGAGCTGACTCCTATTCTGGCACGGCACAAAAAAATTCAGAGTTTTAGAAGTTTGAGCCAACTCGATGAAGAACTTGTGATTTTGATAACTAAGACTTCGAGCCAACTCAAGCCCAGAAGAGCCGACTCGTCCATAGTTTGTGTTGTTGGTGACTGAGACTTCGATCTGACTCAGCCTTGAAGAGCTAACTCCTGCAGAGTTTATTTTTCCACTGACTGGGATTTTGAGCTGACTCATGGTTCCTCGAGCCGACTCGAGTGATGGGATTTTGCAGTCTAGCAGCTAGTTCCTGAATCAAGTTTTTGAACTCCAAAAGTCCTCTAACAGCTCTATTTCAGTTCCCTAGGCCCTGCAATGGCTAGTTTTGATTGAAGACTATAAAAGGGAGTATTTATGATAGTTTAAACAATGATTGATAGATTATTCATTGATTATTCAAGTTAATTTTCAAGTCTTTCACCAATCAACTTCAAGAGAGCATTCAAGAAAGGATTCAAAGCTTCACCAACTGATCTTCATCCTTGAATCCAACCTTTTAAGGAAGTAAAGAAGTAGCTTGAAGAGCATTATAGAGCATTCAAAGCTAGGCTTCAATTTGATCTTCATCGACAACACTCAAACAAATTTGGTTTGTTATAAAGTTATATTTTATATTTGATATATCTTGTTTTCTCTCTAAGAGTAGCAAGGGACTGTGTCTTGAGAGTGTTCAAGGTTTCTAGATGAGCCTATTAAAACCTAAGTTTGGATTTCTTTGGTGAGCCCGGTTCTAAAAATCAAAGGGAGTTAGGTTCTTCGTTAGCCTGTGTTAAAACCAAGTATGGGTTTCTTTAGTGATCCCGGTAAAACCAAGGTGTAAAGGTTTGGATTGTGAGCCTGTTAAAACAATCCGACTGCATTCCATGTGGAGGATATAGTGGAAATGCCAAGTAGTGTTTGGGTAGTGGATGTAGGAGCTGGGTTGCTCCGAACCACTCTAAATTCTTTGTGTTTGTGATTGCTTTCATTGTATTTATTTACTTTCTTCCACATTGCATAATCTATCATAACACCACAACACTAAAAAATTTTAAAAGTGCATATACTTGATAGTTTTTATTATCCCAATTCACCCCCCTCTTGGGAAGCCACCCGGGCAACAGACTCAAAACCAGATATTATTTCACTATCCACATCTACTTCCTGGGATTGTTCCTTAGGGACTTGTACCTGGATTTTCTCTATGAACAACTTTTGTGAACCCTTAATTTCATCTATAATGTTCGATCTTGGCTCAGTCACTTGTTCTTCAATTACTATAGTGGGTTCAAGATCATTTTCCTTTGATTTCTCAATGGGTTTAGAAGTTTCTTCCTCTAATTCCTTAGCCTTAATTAGATTAATTCCTGATTTCTTCTCCTTAAGGCTACTAGAATTTCTTTTAATCGGTTCTCTGGGCTAAGTTGGGTGAATCACAAATTTCTTCCCATGATGACTAAAAGTACAGGTATTAGTTCGACCAGATAGGGCTGCATTATAATCATAAAGCCATGGTTGACCTAAGATGATGCTACTGAATCTCATGGGAAGGATATCACACCAAATCTTATCATCATATGATTGTAGTTTAATCAAGATTTGGCACCTACACTTGATTGGAATGGATGTGGAGTCTATCCATGAGACTTTATAGGGGCTAGGATAGGGAACTGGGGTCAATCATAAAGATCTAACTATATCAGCAGCAATAGCATTGACACAACTTTCACTATCTATTATAATCTTGCATATCTTATCCCCAATTTTCATAAAGG
This sequence comes from Areca catechu, assembly GCA_021397845.1. NCBI lineage: Eukaryota > Viridiplantae > Streptophyta > Magnoliopsida > Arecales > Arecaceae > Areca > Areca catechu. Next base: position 136,541,312 of record CM038053.1, on the reverse strand, counting down.
TTTGTAGGATACTAGTCCTACGCCAATCTTGCTTAGTTTAGGTTTGGGTTAGGATACATCTAACTACCCCTACTAGGTCAGATTGATCAAATTTCTCCTCATCTCCTTCATATGCCTCAATCAAGTCTGCCTCAGCTTCATAAACTTTTTCTTCTTCTTGAACATTGGGTTCAGGCTCTTCCTCCTCAAGCTCTCCTATGTGTAACGATTTGGTGGGACACTGGCTAGCATAGTGACCTACCTCGTTGCATCTAAAACAAGCATTGGGGCTGGGACTTAGGGCTTTTTGAAATGTTGGTGCCTTACCCTTTCGATTCTAACTAATGTAGAATTACTTGAACTAGACTAACTCAGACTCGAGTTACGGTTGGGACGGGCTGGGTTGGGATTGGATTGAATTGGGTTAGGGTTGGGTCAAACAAGATTAGGGTTTGACCTAACTAGGTTGGAGTTAAATCTGATTGGGTTGGGATTAGGGTTTGGTTGACCTTGGTACACCTGGTTTGGGTTTGGTTTTGGGAATGAGGTATTGGTCCTAATAGGTGCAGATCGTTGATACGTAGGTCCCCTTTGGAATTGTTCATAATGTCTAGATATTTGGTATGCTTGATCTAAATCGGTGACCTACATCATGTATAGCTCTCTTTGAATGTCTTCATGTAATCCAATTCTAAACCTAGATAGGGTTTGAGCTAGACACTCAGGTTCATTGCACCTAACTACAAAATCATCAAACTGGGTGATGTACTATGATACTGACCTATTTTCTTGATGTAGCTTATTCCATTGGTCTAGGAGTTTCTGGTTGTAGGATTAGGAAGATACTTCTTCTTAAGTTTCAATTTCTTGTCTTGCCTGGTGGTTATGGAAGGAAGTTCTTGTTGTCTCCTAGAATGTTCAAGGTTAGCCTAATGTAGCCTAGCCTAATGAATCAACCTCATCTTTGCAAATATGTACTTTATCTCCTCACTGATGTCAAACCATTCAAAATAATATTCCATGAATCCTACCCAGTCTACATAGACCTTTGGTTCCAGACTACCATCAAAGGTGGGTGCCTCTACCCTAATACTTTTCATGGCCTTGTCATTTTTATCATAGACTTTATGGTGGGGCCTTCTATGATTGGGTTCCTGGATAGGGTCAAGGTCTTGGACTCTCCTAGGGTTGAATTCTTGATATGGATCCTGATGTTGAACTCTCCTAGGATTAGGTTCCTGATATGGTTCCTGGTAGTGGACTCTCCTAGGATTGGGTTCCTGATGTGGTTCCTGGTATTGGACTCTCCTAGGATTGGGTTCCACAAAGTGGTCCTGGTTATGGGTTCTCCTAGGGTTGGGTTCCATAAATTGATCTTGAGTTTAGACTCCCCTAGGGTTATGAGAGGTGGAACAGGATGAATCAGGATCTAGTTCAGTGTTGGACTCCTATGTTTGTTCTATGGTACCTAATCGATCCTCTACTTGGTTAAGCCTATTGGTTAAATGGTCAAGCCTAGTAGTTGCTTGAGCATTTGATTGGATTATTTGGTTTATCTGATGGTTAACTGGCCAAACTGGTTTTGGGATTTGATATTGGACGGGTTAATGTAGGTGGTTATTGGGCAGTAGATTGGGCATTCATTGGTTCATCTGGTCAAATCGTTCAGTCATGGCTTTCATGAAGATCTCAAAGTTGGATTCCATGGCTGAGCTATGTTGAGGCTTAGACTGTTGATATTTGGTTCATAACCTAGTGGTCATGCAATCAATCACTCAAAGTGGTATGGTGCAGTCAAGCATGCAAGGATCAGTACGTTCTAGGGTTTGCTAGACCTAGAGCCAAAGTTGAGTGGGTTGACTCAACTTACACCCAACTCAACAACTAATCCTTCCACTGGCCAGGTAGGGGGTGGGAGTGTGGGAGGCCCCCCTGCTTTCACAAGGACCCAATTAAAGAACCACAACACCACTTAGGTCGTTTGACTCTAGACCCCTAACCTTAGACACTAGTTTTCAGTAATAGTTGGAGAATTGAGTGCACTAGTTTATCCACACAATTCGGACCCAACCTGTTGGTGTCACCTAGCTCTCTAGAGCAGATTAAGTCTAATTAATTCTAATTAAGGCTTGGGTTCTAATGATGGTGGTTGTTTTGGGCCCAGGATAGGTAATGACCTCCTGCCCTAATCTGAGATAGAGAAATGCCCTTAAGATTAGTTTAAGAAGATGATGAACATTCAATGGTCTTGATGCAATCTAACAACAATCAGAAAAATAATTTTATTTTTATTTTTTATGAGATGGCAAGATAGGTTTAAGTTGATTAAGTTAGCAAACAAAATTTGGCTGGGGATTTGAGGGGTTTGGCAGTTGATTAGGTTAGGTTTAATCAGGTGTGCAGAAATCACAGAATCAGAAAATTATGGTTTGGTTTGATACAGAATTTGACACAGTTTTTGATACAAAAAAACCTAAAAAAATTATAGAATAGAGGATAGATGGTGATGATGATCCCTACCAAATTTTATGCAAAAAGAAATCAAATTGTGATGCAACTCCTAGGGTTTTCAGACTGTGTGAAGAAATCTTAGAAATTCGGTTAGGGTTTCTAAGATGCCAAATTTTAGGACCTTTTAATTTATGTGAAAATAATTAAAATTATGAAAATTATCAGGACAAAACAAAGGACATGTCATGCTAATTTTAGAAAAAAATAAAATGCCTAGATGGACAAAATTGATCGAATCCTAGATCTTTAATGCAGAAGACCGGATGCAGAAAATCAGAGATGAAAATTATTTGGTGTTTTTGGTGAAGATGCAACTATCCTAAATTAGCTCTGATACTAAACTAATGTAGGATGATACTAGGACTACCATGAAAGCATGAAAATAGAAACTATTTTTTTAAAAAAATATTTTAGAATTTTAATTTGCAGGCTAATGATCCAAAATCAAGTAAAGATGAGTAGGAAAAGTAGTAATGAAAAAAAACATCATACCCGTAAAGAACTCATACAAAATGATAAAAGAAAGGTTCTCAAAGATTGAGAAACCCCCAGTTAGGATAGCATACCTTCAATAAATTAGAAGTTAGGAGGAGGAAGGATTTTACCAAGCACCGATTCAAAAATCTGCTCGAAGTCGGGGTCACACAGCACTCGGGATTGTCGCATAGAAGACAAGCCTTCAGCTCCTCGATTCAGGTAGCTATCCGGGATCAATTCTGGAGTCAAAGAGGGCATCCTCCTTGGAGGTGAATACCTTGGGGATCCTACAAGCATCAGAGGTTAGCAAAAGAACAAATAAGAAATCAAAAAAGAAGAACTAGGGTTTGGGAAAAAAGTAATCAAAGTTTCTGTTGCTGGTGACTGGAGGTGGAAGAAGACTCAGGTTGAAGAATGGCTAGGGCTCTCATCCTTGGGATGGATTAGGGTTTGAATGCTGATGCTTTGGTCAGTCAAGGCTTGGAAGAACTAGGGCACACTTAGTAGCACTCACACACCTCAATCGCAAGAACACAATTGAACACAATTAAACTAAATTTCAGCAGGGTTTCATTCATGAAAAGAGTTACTTACAAGAGGGGGAGGGGTGGGATATTTATAGAGTTTTCCCATGTCCTCTCCTCGTTAGGATATAATTACAAAGTAGAGTGGGAGAGGGATTACAAAGAGGTTTAGAATTAGAAGTATACACTTTGAATGAAATTAAAACTTGTTCTCCTTGTTCTAATTGGATTTCTCTCCTCATTTGACTTGGTCAAAGAGCTTTCCTTGGACTTGGATGCCAAGATGGCTTGGGCTTGGACTTTAGGGCAGCAAGGGTCATCCTCCATTGGGCTTGGGCGGCCTCCAAAGGGCTTGGGCGCATGGGCCTTTGGTGGGCTTGAAACCCTGGGCTGGGGTGCCTAGAATATTCCTTGGATATCTTGATTCTTGAAATCTTTATATGGACTTGGGGAAAAGCCTGGGACGCCTCCTCTTACTGGACTTCTGGGCTTGAGAGATTCTTGGGCTAGGGTGCCTGGTATATTCCTGGAATCATGGGGTGCCTTGGTTTTTGGAATATTCTTTGGTCATCTGGAAGGAATCTTGGCATTTGGGGCATCAAAACATCTGGGGTGTCAAGCAAAGGCCATTATGGCTGATATGAAGGCCTCTAACTCCTGGATGATGCTTGGTAGAACTCCAAAACTAGGTATCTTTTCTCTTGTATAAAATTGGACTGGTACTAGAGTAATACAAATGTACAAAGGACTCAATGGGACTTAACTGAACTGGACTAGGGTTGAGACAAACCAACTTGGGCATCTTGCCTTAACTTATTATAGGACTTAATATTACTTGATTACAAAATTTGACACATAGTCAAGGGCTCAAAACCCTAATCAGCCCCCACCAATCCCAGGTGATTCCAGTCTAGGGTGGCATCTTCCTTGCTTTCAAATCAGTAATGAGGAGCTTCTACTTCCAGGGGTGGAATAGTTCGTTCATCCTGTCATTGATCTTGAGAGTTGAAGAGTGATCCCATACAACATTTATTGGAAACTCATTATTAGTACAAAACCTTTCCTTCCCTCTAAGGTCTAACATTTTGAATAGAATTTGTCCTAATCATATGGTTTCTTAATCATTAGGGTCCTTTCTTTCTTTACTTTAATCTGAGTTGCACTGCGGGATACCAACTTCCTCTACATTAGTCTTCTTTATTGCATTTCAATACTCCATTATGACTGAATTTTGATCATATGCTTAGAAGATTTATTTGGTTCAATTGCTTACTCTTTTTATGTTGCATTCCCATGATCATCCTGCATCATTCTTGGTATCAGGGCATGGTAGATTAGGACATGTCAGGGCATAGTGCTGAAATTTCTGCATATGCTGAAATTTCTGCACTTAAGGCTGAAATCATTGCATGTTAGGTTTGATCTGGAAGTTCTTCCATAACTTTCTAGATCTCACTTTAATTTTGCATCCAACAACAATAATTGCCAGGTTAACCCAGGTCTAAAATCTTTTCATAGATTTTCAGATCTAGATTTTAAAATTTTAATTTCATTTAATTTCCCAAAGTCTAAGGATTCACGTCTCTTGAGCGGGTATACGAAAGTATACTATCATGACCCATGGGAGTAATGAGCTATGGCCAGACATAAAAATCCTATGATGAAAAGGTCGTTTTACTAATTGCATGCTTGCATGTTTGAATTTAATTTTGTGATTGCTTCGATGTGTGAATCTTTCATTAGTACAACATAGTTTTCTTTTCCCTTTTTTGGCACATTTTTGAATTTGAATCCTCCCACAAGAATTTTGAATTTGAAATTCAAAATTATAATTTTTGGATTTTAAATTCTGAAATTTGAAATTATAAATTCTGATTTGAATTTTGAATTTCAAATTTCAAATTAGAAATTTAAATTATGAATTGCATGATTACCTTAGCTAGTTAGAAGTTAACTCTTTGATTGTTGACTAGTTAAGACCATTGTTTATTCTTTCATATTAAAGTTACTTAAAGGCAACGCTATTATAAGGTAAGGAAAGGATTTCATCACCTTTCCTTGGCCCAGAAACAACCCACCTCATCTTGCATCGAACCCAAGCCTTAAATAAAATTGAGTAGAAACCTAATTAGAACTAGGGACACCAACAAGTCAAGTTCAAGTAGTGTGTTGAGGCTAGTGTGAATCAATTCTTCACTTACTTCTAGAAATTGGTGTCTAAGGATAGGGGTCGAATGGCAAATGCTTTAAGTGGGCTTGTGGTTTTTAATTAGGACCTGCGAGAGCAGGAGGAGCCTCTCACAACCCCACCTCTTACCTGGCCAATTGAAAGAGTAATTGTAGTCTTGATCCATACTTAGTTAATTCATACTATATTGAACTTCTAGGTCTAGCAAACCCTAGAACAAGTATATTATTTGTATGTCTACTAGATCAGGGACTCCATACCAACACTTCCAAACCCAACTCTTGTCACCATGAACACAAATTTGGAGACTACTAAGAACTATGACTAAGTAGTTCAAGTAATTAAACACTAGGTTTGATCAAATGGGGGAAAGGATAGGAATCCTCGAGGAAACCCGTATGACCCCTACTGAACCACCATCACTTAGACCAACACCCATTGGTACTAGGACCCATCGTTGTGAACCCACCCTTGAGCCTAATCATAGACGACCACACCATAACTTTGCTGAATTAGAAGAAAGAGCCCTTAGGAATATTTGACTCGATGCACCCACCTTTGATGGAAACCTAGATCCTAAGGTGTACATAGACTGGGAGGGTGACATGGATCAGTATTTTGAGTGGTACGAGATGCTGGAAGAAAAGAAATTCAAGTTTGCTAAGTTGAAGTTAGTCCAACAAGCTAGGTTGTATTGGGGTAATGTTGAGTGATTATGTCATCAAAGAAGCGACATGCTCATAGCCACATGGAGAGTCATGAAGATCAAGCTTAGAGAAAGGTACCTACCCATGTTCTATGAGCAAAGACTATTGATCAATGGCAAAGGTTGACCCAAAGGAATAGAACTGTGTCTGAATACATTGCCAAATTTGATGAATTTGTCATGCGATGTGGCATAGTAGATTCTATGGCCCTGACCCTATCTAGATCTCAAGCTGGCCTACGAGATGAGATTCAAAGGGAACTATTTCTTAGAGAAGTCCATGACTTAAAATAGGCCTACCAAACTGCTAGGAATTTTGAAAGAATTCAAAGGGGACCTATAATTCGTCGACCTGAACCCAATAGAATTGGTACCCCTGGATCTAGGCCAGTTCTAGTCAAGTCCCTTCAAACTGATCCACCCCTTCAAACCCTTCAGCTCAGAAGGATGATAGAGGTAAGGGCCATGAAACTCAAAGGAGCCATAACAATGACATTCATTACTTTAGGTGTCATAAGGTTGGCCACTATGCTAGTCAATGCCCTACTAAATCCCTACACATAGGAGAAGTTGAGGAAGAATACCCTAAACTTATAGAAGCTTGTGAGGAAGAAGTATATGAAGCTGGGACGAACATAGTTGATAAGTATGAAGGAGATGAAGAGATCATTGACTCATCTAAATTTTTGGGAGTTGTTAGATTCATCCTAACCCAGACCAAGGAGCAAGAGGATTGGTGTAGGACCAACATCGTACAAACTTTTGTTAAGATAGGGTAAAAAGTCTGCAAGATCATCATAGATAGTGGGAGCTATGTCAATGCCATTTCAACCAGTACTGCCAAAAACTTAGGTTTACCCACTATTCCCTATCCCAATCCCTATAAGGTGTCTTGGATAGATTCGACCTCAATTCCTATCAAGTTTAGATGCCAAGTTACAATCCAGATCCAGTCATACCAGGAGAAGGCTAATGTGATGTTCTTCCTATGAGGGTTACTAGTATCATCTTAGGCTGACCATGGTTGTATGATCATGATGCCACATTATATGGTCGTTCTAATTCTTTCTCTTTCACCCATAATGGAAAGAAAATTGTGATCAACTCTTCACCACCTAAGGACAACATTAAGAGAGGGTCTAGTAACCTGAAGGACAAGAAGCAAGGGATGAACTTGATTAGTTCTAAAAAATTAGAACATGAATTTAACAAAGGTTCACCCATTTGGATTTTGACTACTAAGGAATCCCAAGACCCACCCGAGAAGGAACACCCTCATGAAGTAGTAGAGCTTTTAAAGGAATTTCAAGACATGTTTCCTGAGGACCTTCCAATCTCCTTCCACCTTTAAGGAACATCCAACATGCCATAGATTTTGTCTGAGGAGCCACCTTACCCAACCTCCCACACTATAGGTTGAATCCCACTGAACAAGCTGAGTTGCAAAGACAAGTTGGGGAACTCCTTAAAAAGGGATTCATTAAAGAAAGTCTGAGCCCATGTGCAGTACCTACCCTTTTTGGTGTGGGCACTTGGATTAGATAAAGGCTCCTTAACCCTCTATGGATCTCTGATTAGGGTTTTTAATCTTTTGGATCATGTAATAAGGCTTAAAGCCTGAATAATTTGCTTTCAAGTCATGTAATTAGTATCTAGTTGGTTTCAATTTTTGGTTTAGTCTTGTAATTTGGCCAATTTGGTCAAGTTAGGGTCAATTGGTCCTGTAATTAGCCAAGTTGGTTCACCAGCTCAAGTCAATTTACAAATGGGCTCAAGCTAGTTTGAAGATGGGTTCACAAGTGGGCAACAAGTCAAGCCCAATTAAAGAAGAGTCAAGCCACCTCTCATCTACACCAAGTAGGAGTGCCAACTAGAGTGCCACATCATCAGTACCACATGGCATAGAAGGTGCCACTTTAGCTCATGAGGAGTGCCACATCATCAGTGCCACATGGCATGGGAAGGCCCACTTCATCAAGCTCCTTTGGTGATGCGGAACTATATATGCATGCATATTACTTTTATGTTTTTATATATTAAGTTATATGTTTGAATCCTGAAGATCAAACCAAGAAACTAAGGAGAGGGTTCTATATGAAATTAAGAAGCAAAAAGCATGCATAACAGGACCTAAAAAGCAACAGAAAGTGGACTGTCGAGGCTAAGAAGTCTCAGTTGGGCTAGTTCATCTTCGATAATGGGACTGGCAAGCAGAGGGGGTGTACTTGACAACGGTTGATGCACCTGGTGGAGATCGTATGCGAAGGGGTTGCTCTCTGGTGTGGGCACCAGGATCCGACAGAGGCTCCTCAACCCTCTGTGGATCTCAGATTAGGGTTCCACTTCTTTATGTCTTGTAATAAGGCTATAAGCCAAAGTAATTTTATAATTTTTAGTCATTCACCAAGTCTAAGTTTGTTTTAGTCTTGTACCTTGACCAATTTGGGTCAAGTTTAGGTCATGGGTCCTATATTTATTTTTGGTTTGAGTTTGAGTTTGGATTGGGCGCAAGCCCAATTGAAGTCAACCTGGCTTTCAAGACCAAGTCAAGTTCCTTGTGGGCCAACCCACCTCTTACACTTGAAAAGATGCCAACATAGGCGCCACCTCAGCCACCTATGTGGTGCCACATCAGTTGCCACTTGGGAATCCAAGGAAGGAAGCAAGAAGGCACCCTCATGCATTACACACGCCCTCTCCATACCATTTTCTCTTGGGCGACCTTAGAAGGAGGAGACATCATCCCCCTCTTCCCTCCCCCACATCATGCTATGATCCATCAATAAATGGGACGTTGAAGATTCTTGAAGAAACCAAGCCACGAAGCAAGCCATCTCCCAAGTCTTCTTCCCAAAGTATTCACACAAGAGAGAAAAGTCAAGGAGCACATTCCCCATTCCAAGCCCTCAAATTTGCAACGCCTAAAGCTCCCTCCTTGGTCGGCCATGATTCACTCCAACTAGGCATGGAAGAAATCCAAAGGAGACACATCCCTTCAAGCAAGCCTTGCTCCTTGTTTTCTTCCCAAAGTGAGCATGCAAAGAAGGAAGTCAAAAGGCCAATCCCCCTCTCCAAGCCCGCCCACATGCCACGCCAATCCCCTCCTCCCTTTGGTCGGCCATGAAGATCTTTCCCCATCCATGTGGGTGCCAATTTTTGGATTGTAATTTGGGTTCAAGGGTTTAATTTGTTTTGAATTCAATTGGGCCTTAGGTGCCTATTTAAAGGACCCAATCCCTCCATTGTAAAGGATATTGAATGATTGAATGAAAAAAGCTTGAGTCTTGTTTCCCCTCCAACCATTGTCTCCTAGACTAGGTTTGAGTGAAGTTTCCTTCGTCCCCAGGGATGTCGAGTGGTGTGAGGCCACCTTTTCCGTCGTCTTAGGGCGTCGCAAGTCCTTCATCCTCCTGGACGTCGAGTGGTGTGAGGCCACAATCCTTTATCCTCCGGGACGTCGCGGGGTGCGAGTCCCCAAGTTATCTCCTTCTTCGACTTCGGAATCCAGCCGGACACCGGGCTTGAAGCCCCTTCTCGACCCTACCATAGTTCCATTTCGATACTTCTCTCCACTTCGCTAATCCCTACTTTGCTTGCCTATAGGTCCTCCTTGGTATCACGGGCATCGAAGATGGTCTGCTTTGCCATCGCGACCACTCGACCAAAAGTCGGCGCATCCGTGGGTTCGACTGCTCAGGCATCCAGGCCGCATCCATCAAGTTGAGCAGTCTCTACATTGGGCATTTCAGATGTGTGAGGTTTGTCCCTATCTCCTAAGTAGGTATTGCGTATCGAGCTTAGTCCTACCGGGGCTTCTTAATCCCGGGATCCTATTCTCGTTTTCACTATTTAGGGACTTGATTTGCTAGTGTAGGCTTCTATTATTCAGTTTCTCCTATTTCTAGTCTTTGTTTGTGATCGGGAATCAAAATCCTATAAAAATATCTAAAACTCATCAACTATAAAAAATCCTTTTGCATCATTAGCATCCATACTAGCATCTCTAGCCCTACTCTACTCCCCCTGCATCATTATTGGTATTAGATCTCTATTCCACATCACTCTCACTCTTAGATGCAGCTTGGAAAATCAAGCTTGAGACCCACGGATTCCTGGCTTTCAACTCGGTGATCATTGCTGTCCGACTGGAGTCGTTGGATTCATAGGAGTCGAAGGACCTACAAACAACCTTTCATGGGTGAGAAAACAAAGCAAGGATGAAATAGAAAAGAGAAAACAACAAGGAAAAGATGAGATATGGAGTTGGTAGCCAGGGTTTGGAGAGTTGGATGGTGGCTGGAGGCTGTGCGCAGAACACCGGGAAGAAGAAAGGGCGTACACAGAATTCCTTTTAGCACACAGCAATAGGAAGAACTCAATATTATTTCATGAAAAGATGTCTTGATACAAGAGAGTAGAGTCTCTTAAATAGACTCTTAGACTTGGCCCCCAAGTAAGGTTAAAAAAGATTTTACATAGGAATTTGAGTCCCACCTAAACCCTAGCTAGGATACATGGAAACCCACTCTCCCTCTTTCACTCAAACTCTCCCTCTCTCACTTGCCTTGCTCAGCCAAGAGTGGTGACTCTAAGTGGCCAACCAAGGGGAAGGTGACCATAAGCTTGGCGCCCCTTGGTTCTCCTCCTAGGCCTTGGTTAGCCTAATTTGCTTCAGGCTACGGTCCAAGGCTTCAGGGCTTCGGGTTTGTCTTCTCGGCTTCTGATTTCTTCTCCTAGGCCTTCCATGGTCTTCATAGCTTCTAGTTGGGTTAGTCTTCATGCTTTCAGTTGGGTTGGTCTTCACTTGGATTAACCTGGTCTTCTTTTGTACTTGGGCTGACATGTACAGGACTCAGGAAGAAGACTAGCTCAACATGAGCTAACTAGTGCATGACTCAAGTCACAAAATAACAACTCGACTAGACTAAGCCCGTATTACAAATTAACTCAAATACTACTAATTAATCCATAGAGGGTTGAGAAGCCTCTGTCTTATTCTGGTGCCTCTAGAGTGCGCACCATTTGGGCGGCCAACTAGAGTGCCAAATCATCAATGCCACATGGCATGGGGAGGTGCCACTTCACCAATCTCCTTTGGGTAGCCAAGTCAAGATGAAAATTCAAATTCAAATTCATGTTTGACTCCCATTAATCTTTCCTTGACCCAAGTAGACAATATCCATAAAACACTCCACATATCAAGCCTCCCCTTGATCCAAGCCAACAACATCCTCACTCCACTCCACAAATCAAGCTACCAAGATCAAGCTTCATGAAAAGATTCAAAACTCAAAAGTTAGATGCCATGTTTCATGAAGGAGGATTCAAAATTCAAATGGGCACCCCTTGATTCATGAAGACTACATCTTCTCTTCACTCCACCAAATCAAGCTTTGTAACTCCCCTTTTCAAATTTTGAATGTAGACTTGGGTGCTTATAAAAAGACCCTAACCCTCTTGTAGGAATTTTGAATGTTGATGAAATGAAAAAAAGTTTGAGAAGTTATTCTTCTAGCCCTTGTCTTTTAGACAAGGAACTCCGAAAGGGAGTGCTTTTGCCCTTTGGGACATTGAGGGGTGAGAGGCCCTGAGTTACCATCCATCTGCACAAGCCACCTTTCCACCTTCAAGCTTGGACGCCACCTGGAAGATCCACCTGGATGCCTAGCAAGAAGAGCCTCCTTGACCACCATTCTCGACTCTTCTCCATCCATTCCTACTTGTTTCTTGATGATTTCTAACCCTTCACTTGGGTGCTCGTAGGTCCTCCAGGTTTTATGGACAACGAAGTTGGTCTCCTTTGCCTTCGTGACCATCAGACGGAAAGCCGATGAATCCGTAGGGTCAAAGGCTTGATCCTCTAGGCCGCATCTACGAGAGTGAGTGAACTTGACATCGGGCACATCAGAGTTTTTCAAGGTTTGCAACCCTAATATCCTAAGTAGGTATTGATCTAGAGCTAAGTCCTATGGGATTATTCAATCCCGGGGTCCTCTCCTTATGCTTGTTTAGGTGCTATCTTGCATGCTAGATAGTTCTTATCTTTATAGAATATCTAGATCTACTCTTTGCTTGTCTTCGAGAATCTTTAGATCCACTAAAACTTTAAAAAAAATAACAAGAAAAATCATTTGGATCAGTATGCATCTTAGCATCACTTAGTCCCACATTATCTGGTATCAGAGCATGGTTAGGGCTTAGTTCTCTTCAAGTACTTGGATTGGGTGCTTCACCATGGCCGTCTGGTCATAGAAAAAAGTAAGGCTGCAAGACCCTCACATCCCATTCAAAGGAGACTTCCTATGGCATGTAGGGGTGCCGATATGATTGACACTTGAAGGGAAATACAAGGAGATAGGTTTAGATCCTTAAGAAAAAAACTTTGCATATTTGATTTCAGCATCTTTAGACTTTAGCAACCCAGTATATAGTCTACTATTTTAGTTATTTCTACTTGTAGAAACCTTTGATTTTCATAATTTTTATTTTTTCGGATTCCATATATTTGATAGTATTTTTTTTAATTTTTTTAAATTTCATTGCAGTATGTAGAATTTCTACATGCTGAAATACTACCTAAGAGCAAATCTATTATGAAATTCCAGCAAGTGCATTTCATCACACTTTCATTTCCCATATAGTTTAATTTTTGTATTTAGGTTCTTATTTTTTTATTTCCAGTATCTTATTTTTGCTAGCTTACATCAAAAATCCAAAAACAAAATATAGATACATTTAATTAGGTCATGTGTATGCCATCATTTTCATAATTAACTTAAGGGCGTCAATATCATAAGATAAGAGAAGGAGATCATTACCTTAGCCCAAAAACTACTACCCTTGCATTTCGAACCCAAACCTAATCTAAAATCTAGTAGCAACCTAATAGATTAGGGACATCAATGAGTTGGGTTTAACCATTTTAGGAAAGCTAGTGCATGCAACCCTTCAATTGGTATCGAGAAGCTGGTGTCTAAGGCAAGAGGTCTAGCATCAAATGACCTAAGCGGTGTTGTGGTTCTTTAATTGGGTCCTTGCGAAAGCAAAGGGAGCCTCCCACACTCCCACCACTTACCTGGCTAGTGAAAGGGCTAGTTATGCTGTGTATCTGCTACGTTGACCCATTCTGATTGAACTCCTAGGTCTAGCAAACCCATAGCACCATTCATTGTGTGTTGCATGTCAACTAGGTTAGGAGTCCCGTATCACCCACATCACTCTCATTCAGGTGAACCCATGGATAACCTCAAATATCAACTTAGGCTCATCGCTGAGCAGCTTGCAAAGTTGACCCAAAGAGCTGATAGATTTGAAACAAGGCTAGGAACTCTGGAGAGGACCTGGGAGTCTCACACTAAACCAGAGTTTGAATCACCTCTCCACCCTAGGAGATTCCCTCAACATGATCCCTCCTTAGAGGTTGAGCCCAGAAGAGTCCCACACCCTAACCTAGTCCAAGAGGTTCACCCTAGGAGACCAATCAGGAGTTCATGGACCAGGTTAAAAGAGGATCTAGTAGCCTAAAGGGAAGGGAGCCAGGAGTTAACCTGATCAAGGCTAAGGAGTTAGAGAAAGAGATTACTGAGGGAACCCCTGCCACAAAGGAAATCCATGAACCAACCTAGAGAGAAGAACCTTCTGAAGAATTTCAGGAAGAAAAGATTGAACCTACTGAGAATTTAAGTGAAGAAACCCCTAAGCCTATGGAGGAATCCAAAGAAGACATCTATGAATCAAATCTAGTGGAGAAGTGTGATGAAGATGGATCCAAGGTTGAAATCACTGAGGAACTCATAGAAAAAGATCCTGAACCAACTATAAAATTTGAAGGAGTGATTGATCTAGGATCAAACATAGTATATGAAAGTGAAGGTTCGCAAGAATTGCCCATAGAGGAGGTCCAGGAACAAGTCCCTAAGGAACAACCCCAGGAAGTAGACATTAGTTTAGAGGACTTTCAAGATAAACTTCCCAAAGACCTTTCTGATGATCTTCCACCATCTAGGAACACCCAACCAGCCCTAGAACATGCACCCATAGATCAATGTCCAAATTTTAAGATCATCCTGAATAACCAAGGTCTATTTCATGCTTCCCAAAGATTGCACCAAGACTCCAATTTCTATTTCCTACCCTTCTCTGAGTCTTCTCATGTTTCTAGAGCCATGGGGCTATATTTTGTTGAGATTACTAGATTGCATGAATCCTTAGAGCCCATCCCATTTGCTACCTACTTTTGGTATACCTTATGGCATTTGCTAGGGATCCATGGTAATTTTTATGTGCATACCAGACTAGGGTCAAATCTAAAGAGTCAATAATCTGTTAGGTTTAGGCTTTAGAGAGTCCAATAAAATTTCTCTCAATAGGAATACATAGTTGAGTCTGCTATTTGTCAAGTGTCAGTATAAGTCTTAGAGTCCGCATAATCTTTTGCACAGCATATTAGAAGCGTGCATAAGGAGATTAGCCAAAAATCAACCTAAGTAATAATACATACAAGAAATTGGCTGATTCCCAAAAGCAAGCCAAAGAATTTGACATAGGAGATTCTGTAATGATTAGGCTTAGGCCTGAACGGTTTCCACCAGGAGCTGTTATGAAACTTCATGCTCGTGGAGCTGGTCCCTTTAGAGTGATAAGGAGAGTTGGCCCTAATGCATATGTGCTTGAGCTACCCCTAGATTATGGTATTAGCTCGACTTTCAATATCTCGGACTTAATCGAGTATAAAGAACTAGCAAACATACCCAACGAGCCATTTAGGCCTGACCTTTTATTTGAGAGTGAACCCGACCTAGAGTATCCACCTCCAATTTTACCTGAGATAGGAGAGCGAATCGAGCGTGTCCTGGATGATCAAGCTATCACCACCCGGGGCAAAGGCTATTAGCATTACTTGGTCCGATGGCAAGGCTGACCAAAGTTCGATGATTCGTGGATTACCCAGGAGGACTTGCAATGCCTCGACCTTGACCTTCTAGAGAAATATCAAAGCCAAATCAACCCCTGCTCGACAGGGTCAAGTTCCTCCCATCCTAGGAGAATTGGTGTGGGCACCTGGATCAAACAGAGGCTCCTTAACCCTCTATGGATCTCTGATTAGGATTTTTAATTTTTTGGATCCTGTAATAAGGCTTAAAGCCTGAATAATTTGCTTGCAAGTCATGTAATTAGTATCTACTTGGTTTCAATTTTTGGTTTAGTCTTGTAATTTGGCTAATTTGGTCAAGTTAGGATCAATTAGTCCTGTAATTAGCCAAGTTGGTTCACTAGCTCAAGTCAATTTGAAAATGGGCTCAAGCTAGTTTGAAGATGGGTTCACAAGTGGGCAATCAAGTCAAGCCCAATTAAAGAAGAGTCAAGCCACCTCTCCTCTACACCAAGTAGGAGTGCCGCATCATCAGTGCCACATGGCATGGAAGGCACCACTTCAGCTCATGAGGAGTGCCACATCACCAGTACCACATGGCATGGGGAGGTGCCACTTCACCAAGCTCCTTTGGGTGGCCAAGTCAAGATGAAAAATTCAAATTCAAATTCATGTTGGCCTCCCATTAATCTTTCCTTGATCCAAGTAGACAATATCCATACAACACTCCCCATATCAAGCCTCCCCTTGATCCAAGCCAACAACATCCTCACTCCACTCCATAAATCAAGCTACCAAGTTCAAGATTCATGAAAAGATTCAAAATTCAAAAGTTAGATGCCATGTTTCATGGAGGAATTCAAAATTCAAATGGGTGCCCCTTAATTCATGAAGACAACATCCTCTCTTCACTCCTCCAAATCAAGCTTTGTAACTCCCCTTTTCAAATTTTGAATGTAGATTTGGGTGCTTATAAAAAGACCTTAAACCTCTTGCAGGACTTTTGAATGTTGATGAAATGAAAAAAAAGTTTGAGAAGTTATTCTTCTAGCCTTTGTCTTCTATACTAGGAACTCCGAAAGGGTGCGCCTTTGTCCTTCGGGACATTGAGAGATGAGAGGCCCTAAGTTACCATCCATCTATGCAAGCCACCTTCCCACCTTCAATCTTGGATGCCTCATGGAAGATCCACCTTGATGCCTAGCAAGAAGAGCCTCCTCAACCACCATTCTCGACTGTTCTCCATCCCTTCGTACTTGTTTCTTGATGATTTTTTACCCTTCACTTGGGTGCTCGCAGGTCCTCCAGATGCTACGGACAATGGAGTCGATCTCCCTTGCCTTCGCGACCATCAGACGAAAAGCCAGCGAATCCGTAGGGTCGAAGGCTTGATCCTTCAGGCCACTTCCGCGAGAGTGAGTAAACTCGACATCGGGCGCATCAGAGTTTTTCAAGATTTGCATCCCTAATCTCCTAAGTAGATATTGATCTAGAGCTACGTTCTACGAGGTTTCTCAATCCCAGGATCCTCTCTTTATCCTTATTTACGAGCTATCTTGCATGCTAGATAATTCTTATCTTTATAGAATTTCTAGATCTGCTCTTTGCTTGTCTTCGAGAATCTTTAGATCCACTAAAACTTAAAAAAAATTAACAAGAAGAATCATTTGCATATCCATCTCATCATTAGTATAGTCCTGCGTTATCTCCATCCCACATCACTTTTGACCTCCAAGAAAGATGGCACATGGAGAATGTGTGTAGATAGTCGAGCCATTAATAAGATAAGAGTCAAGTATCATTTCCCTATTCCCTATTTGGATGACATGTTAGACATGATGGCCAGAGCCACTATTTTCTAAAAGATTGACCTTAAGAGAGGCTATCACCAAGTTAGGATTAAACTTGGTGATGAATGAAAAATGACTTTCAAAACTAAGGATGGCTTTTATGAATGGTTAGTGATACCTTTTGGTCTTTCCAATGCCCTTAGCACCTTCATGAGAATCATGACTCAAGTCCTACGCTCATTCATTGGAAAGTTTGTTGTAGTATACTTTGATGATATCCTAATATACAGTAGGACTAAGGAAGACCATTTAGACCATCTCCACCAAGTATGCCAATCCCTTGGAAAGACAGCCTTTATGCCAACCTAAAGAAATGTAGCTTCCTGACCAATCGAGTTATCTTCCTAGGTTTTGCATTATCCCAGAAGGAGTGTCTGCTGACCCCGAAAAGATTAAATCCATAGTTGAGTAGCCCATACCCAAAAGTATACACGATGTTCATAGTTTTCATGGTCTTGCCACCTTCTATAGGAGATTCATTTAAGGATTTAGTATGATTGTCACACCCATTACCGATTGTATTAGGAAGGAAACCTTTGAATGGACCAAAGCCACCGATAGAGCCTTCCTAGAAATCAAAGAGAAAATGACCCAAGCACCTATTTTGAGACTACCAAACTTTTCAAAGGTATTTGAGGTTACTTGTAATGCCTCTGGCATAGGAATTGGAGGAGTCTTGAGTCAGGAAAATCACCTAGTATCATTTTTCAGTGAGAAGTTGAATGAAGCAAGATTAAGATATTCAACTTATGATAAAGAATTGTACGCGGTAGTTCAAGCTTTAAGGTATTGGAGAAATTACCTATTACCGTAGGAGTTCATTCTTTATTCTGACCATGAAGCACTCCAATTTTTTAATTCTCAAAAGAAACTGAACCCTAGGCAAGACAAATGGGTAGAGTACATTCAAGCCTATACCTTTATTTTGAGACACATTGCTAGCACTAAAAATAGGGTTGCCGATGCATTGAGCCATCATCCATACTCTTGACCTTTGTAAATACTAAAGTCTTTGGATTTGATTGATTAAAAGGGAAGTACGAAAACTATCCTGACTTTGGTAAAATCTTTGAATCTGTTCACCAAGGACCATCTAGTGTATATAGTAACTATACCATTCATGATGGATTCCTTTTCAAAGGGAATAAATTGTGCATTCCCCGAACATCCATTAGAGAATTCGTAGTGTGGGAACTTCATGCTGGAGGTTTAGCTAGCTATTTTGGCAGAAACAAGATCGTTTTAGCTATGGAAAACCAATTCTTTTGGCCTGGCATTAAAAGGAATGTAGCTCAAGTTGTGTCCCAATGTCGAACATGTGCTGTTGCCAAATAGCAAAAGTAGAACACTGGCCTATACACCCCTCTACCAGTCCCTGATTATCCATGGCAGAATCTTAGTATGGACTTTATATTAGGGTTACCAAAGACCATGGGGAAACATGTTTTTATCTATGTTGTGGTTGATTGATTCTCTAAAATGGCACACTTCATACCTTGTTCTTAGACTTATAATGCTTCGAGAGTAGCTAAGCTTTTCCTAAATGAAGTGGTTAGGCTACGTGGTTTACCCAAAACCATTGTTTCAGATAGAGATGTTAGGTTCACTAGCTATTTTTGGAAGACCCTTTAGCATGTGCTTGGAAACAAACTCAAATTCTCTACTACCTACCATCCTCAAATTGATGGCCAGACTAAAGTTGTCAATTGAAGTTTAGGAATCCTATTAAGATGCCTAGTTGGTGTTAATATGGGAAATTGGGATCTACTGTTACCTCTTGATGAATTTACTTACAACAGCTCAGTCAATAGGTCCACTGGGAAGAGCACATTTGAGATTGTCCATGGATACAAATCCAAGAAACCCATAGACCTTATTTTTCTACCCATGCATGAACGAGTTTCTGAATCTGTTGAGTCATATGCATAATATATTAGGGATATACATAAAGAAATCAGTAAGAAAATTTAATTGAGCAATGAAACTTATAGGCATATGGCAAATTCACATAAGAGAGTCAAAGAGTTTATCAAAGGAGACTATGTCATGATAAGGCTTAGACCTAAATGGTTCCCACTAGGAATCATGAAAAAATTGCATGCTCGTAGTGCAAGTCCGTTTAAAATAATAAAAAAAATTGGACCCAATGCGTATATGCTAGAATTACCTTCTAATTTAGGTATTAGCTCGACTTTCAATATTTCAGACCTAGTAGAGTATAAGGAGCCAATAATGATACCTAGTGAGCCTTTTGGACCTGAGCCTATTTTTAAGAGTGAGCCTATCCTTGAGTGTCCACCAACAACTTTACTAGAATAATGAGATAAGATTGACCATGTTCTGGATGACCAGACTATCACTACCCGGAATAAAGGTTATCAGTGCTACTTAGTTCGCTAGCAATGTCGACCAGAATCTGAAGACTCATGGATCACTTGAGAGGATATGTAAAGAATTAACCTTGACTTACTAGAATATTACTAGAGTCAAGCAAACCCATACTCAACAGGGTCTAGTTCTTTCTATCCCGGAAAAGCTGGTGCGAGCACTAAAATTAGAAAGAGGCTTCAATCAAACCAGGTTAGCACTAGCACCTTAAGGGTTGCTAATGAATAAGTCAGACTAAACCTCAGTATTGTTAATTTTAGTTTCAAGTCATGAGTCCTGTAAATAGAGTCAAGTCATTTTCAATTTTATGAGTCTTGTTAAGTCAATCTTAATTAGAGTCAAGTTGAGTTTAAGTGCATAAGTCTTCCAAGTCTTGTAAGTCTTCGAAGTCTTGTAATAGAAGTCAAGTCAAAGGAGAAATTCATATGGATTGTAAGTCTTCTAAGTCTTGTAATAAAAGTCAAGTCAAAGGAGTAATTCATATGGACCATTGGTGGAGTAAAGTCAAGATCAAGCCATATCATCAAGGCACCCCATCCAAGAGAGAAGGACCCCACTACCACCTCATCTCCATGCCAACCAAGCATGCCACCTCATCTCCATGCCAACCAAGCATGCCACATCACCCTCTACACCACCTAGACTGGGAGGGAGAGATGAATTCAAATTCAAATGGGTGCCCACTATTCTCTTCATGGATCAAGCATGGTTGCAACTCCCCACTCTCTTCATGGTTACAACCTCTTCATATATCTTGCTTAAGTTACAACATCCCTCATTTTTCTCCATGTAATTCAAAATTTCAAAAGCTTTAGGACGTCTATAAATACCTCTCCAAACCCCTTGTAATGGATGATCATGCTTGAATGAATGAAAATTTTAGAGTTCCTTTCTTCTCCATTTGTGTGTTTGCAAATGACCTCCGTGAGGGAGTGAGTGTGAGGCGTAACCTATCTACCAAATAATCCTTATCCAACCAAAGCAGGCCATCCCACTACATCCAAGGACACCATCATCAACATCCAAGGATGCCATCACCAACATCCAAGGAAGCCATCCCTCCATCAAACTCTCCTCCCTCCATTATTCTCTTTGTTGGTTTCCATCTCTTCCATGCCCTAATGATTCTCCTTGCAGGAACCCAAGGTGATTCCAGTCTAGGGTGGTGCCTTCCTTGCCTTCAAATCAGTAGTGAGGAGCTTCTACTTCCATGGGTGGAATAGTTTGTTCATCTAGTCGCCAATCTTGAGAGTTAAAGAGTGATCCCATACAAGTTTTATTGGAAACCCATTATTAGTACAAAACCTTTCCTTCCCTTGAAGGTCTGACATTTTGAATAAAATATGTCCTAATCAGATAGTTTCTTATCATAAGGGTCCTTTCTTTCTTTACTTTAATCTGAGTTGCACTGCGGGATACCAACTTCCTCTACATTAGTTTTCTTTAGTGCATTTCAATACTCCATTATGACTGAATTTTGATCATATGCTTAGAAGATTTATTTGGTTCAATTGCTTACTCTCTTTATGTTAAATTATTATGATCATCCCACATCATAGTAGGACTAAGGAAGACCAGCCATATCCGACAAGTCTGTCAAGCCCTTAAGAAAGACAGCCTCTATGCCAATTTAAAGAAATCCAAGTTCCTGACCTATAGAGTCATCTTCTTAGGATTTGTAGTGACCCTCGAGGAGTATCAGTTGATCCTGAAAATATTAAGTCCATAGTTGAGTGGCCAGTACCTACTTATATATATGACGTGCGTAGTTTCTATGGCCTAGCTATCTTCTATAGACGATTTATTCGGGGATTTAGCTCACTAGTCACACCCATCATTGATTGCATTAGGAAGGGAACCTTTGAGTGGACCAAAGCTATAGATAGAGCTTTCCTAGACATTAAGGAAAAGATGACCCAAGCACCTACTTTGAGGTTACCCGATTTCTCTAAAATTTTTAAGGTTGCTTGTGATGCTTTTGGAGTTGGTATAGGAGTACTATGTCAAGAGAGTCTCCCTATAGTTTAATTTAGTGAGAAATTAAATGAGGCTAAACTTAGATATTCAACCTATGATAAGAAATTTTATACGATAGTACAAGCCCTGAGATATTGGAGACATTACCTACTACTATAGGAGTTTGTTTTTTACTCTGATCATGAAGCACTCCGATTCCTCAATTCCCAAAAGAAACTAAACCTAGGCATGCTAAGTGGGTAGAATACATTCAAGCCTATACCTTTGTATTGAAACATCATGTTGGTATTGAAAATAAGGTTGCTGATGCCCTTAGCCATCGATCCCTGCTCTTGAATTCTATTAGAATTGAAGTTATAGGATTTAATAGACTGAAAGAAGAATATGAGACCTGTCCCAACTTTAGTGAGATATATCAATCCATAAGACAAAGATCATCTAGTTTGCATAGTGAGCATACCCTTCAGGATCGTTACCTCTTTGAAGACAACAAGTTGTGTATTCCTAGGACTTCCCTTAGAGAATTTTTAGTTTGGGAAACCCATGCAGGAGATCAGGCTGGTCACTTTGATAGGAACAAAACCATTCTAGCTATTGAAGACCAATTCTACTACAGAAGTCTAAAAAGGGATGTTGCCCAAATTATGGCCAGGTGTCAAACTTGTGCTGTTGCCAAATAGCAATGGCAAAACACTGGCTTGTATACCCCTTTACTTGTACCTGATTATCCTCGAAAAGACCTTAGTATGGATTTTATGTTAGGATTGCCCAAGACCTTAAGGAGTCATGATTCTATCTGTGTTGTGGTCGATAGAATTTCTAAGATGGCACACTTTGTACCCTGCTCACAAACGTTTGATGCCTCCAAGATAGCTAAACTTGTTTTTGATAATATGGTTAGGTTACATGGCCTTCCTAAAATCATTGTGTCTGATAGGGATGTCTGATTCACCAATTACTTTTGGAAGACCCTCTGGCATATGTTAGGAACTAAGCTCAAATTTTCTACCTCCTACCACTCTCAAATCGATTGCCAAATCGAAGTAGTGAACTGAAGCCTTGGAAATTTGTTGAGATGTCTTGTTGGTAAAAATACTGGATTTGAGACCTTTTGTTACCTAGAACCGAATTCGCCTACAATAGTTTAGTTAATAGGTCCACAGGCAAGAGCCCATTTGAGATTATCCATAGTTATAAGTCTAAGAGACCCATAGACCTAATCCCCTTACCCATACATGCACGAGTCTCTAAGTCAGCTGAATCATTTGCATAGCAAGTTAGAGATCTGCATAAGGAAATTAGCAATAAGATTAATTTGAGCAATGATACTTATAAAAACATGGCTAATTCCTGAAAAAGAGTTAAAGAATTTTGCTGAAGGAGATTATGTGATGATTAGGCTTAGGCCTAAGCGGTTTCCTCCAGGACCGTGAAGAAGTTACATGCTCGTGGAGCTGGACCCTTCAAAGTGATAAAGAAAGTTGGACCTAATGCTTATGTGCTCGAGTTACCACCCAAATTTGGCATTAGCTCAACCTTCAATATCTCATACCTAGTTGAGTATAGGGAGCCAGCAATGATACCCAGTGAGCCTTTTGGATCTGACTCTTTTCTTAAGAGTGAACCCATACCAGAGTGTCCACCAATAAATTTTCCTGTGAAAGGAGAAAGGATTTAGCATATCCTGGATGACCAAGCCATTAGTACTCGGAATAAAGGCTATCAACATTACTTGGTTCGTTGGCAAGGTCGACCAGAATCTGAGGATTCGTGGATCACTCGAGAGGATATGCAATTCCTCGACCCAGACCAGTTAGAGCAATACCAAAGTTGGATTGACCCTTACTTGACAGGGTCGAGTTCCTCCCATCCCGAGAGAATTGGTGCAGGCTCTAGGATCAGACAGAGATTACTGGGCCCATTATGGATTTCTGATTAGACTTTCGAGTCCTATAGAGTCCATCAGTTTTGAGTCACTTGAGTCATGTAATAAAGTGAGTCAATTGAGTTCATTAAGTCAATTGAGTCCTGTAAGTCAATTGAGTCCACTTGTTTCAGTCCAGTCAAGTGAGTTCATTCGAGTCTTGTAATTGTAACTTCTTTCATTCAAGTCAAGTCCAAGAGGAGAGTCACCAGGCCCCGCTGAAGCTGGGAATGAGGACCTTATGCACCAACCTCTGGTCCCCACTCAGGCTGCCCAAGCCCATAAAGAATTGGTGCCCAAGCTCACAAGGGAAGTGGCATTCCCAAGCCCAAGGGGAAGTGGCCTTCCCAAGCCCAAGAGGAAGTGGCATCCTAAACCCAAGAGGAAGTGGCGCCCCAAGCCCAAGAGGAACTGGTGCCTCCTAGTGCAACAAGGAATCAAGCTTCCTAGTCCAACAAGGAATCAAGCCTCCTTATCCCATTCAAACTTTGTACTCCAACTTTGACAGGGAGTTAAAAGGACTGGGTGATCTATAAATACCCCTCCTCCCTCTTATAAAAATTGAATGAATGATTAATGAATGAAAGAGTTCTTTTTCTTCTAGTTTCCTTTGCTTTGAGCATTGACACTTCGTGAGGGAGAGGGTGAGAGGCCGAACACCAGTCCAAGCATCCAAACCCTAGCCAAAATTGCTAACCCCTTCATTCCTCTAAAACCCTAGGCCACCCGCATTCTTCCAAAACCCTAGGCCTCTAGGAGTCATTCTTCCATCAGCCAAGCTGCCACCATCCAATCTCCAGGCCACCCCTATCAGGCCTCCTAGTTGCCAACCCCAAAGCCTCCAAGTGTCCACCACATCTCCAGGCTGCCCCCTCTAGAGTCTAGGCATCCTCTCACAGCCAGGCCACCAACCATCTTCTTGCACTCCTCTTACCTTCTCTCCTCTTCCAACTTTCGATTTCATTTTTTTCTATCTTCTAAATCCCTAACCCTCGATGTTTGCAGGATCCCTCCGATGCCACGATCCTTAAAGGAGGTCTTCTTTGCCTTCGAGACTACCTGAAGAAAAGCCGGTGCCTCCACGGGAAAGAAGCTTCTTCTTCCAGGTGCCAATCCTAAGAGTGTGTAATCCCTTCCATAACAAAGAAGAAATCATTGCTAAGTAATCAAACCCATCTTTTCCCTTTACTTCTGTTTTATTGAAAACTGAGCATGTTCTAAATTAGTGGTTTCTCAACCCTAGGATCCTGTTTGTTTATTACTTTGTTAGATCTTAATCTGTGGGTAGTTGCTTTTGATCTTTATATAATCATCTTAGTTTATTCTTGCTCTTAACGGGAAGAAAACATCATAAAAATCTAAAATCATTGCTCTATTATCAGTCAACTTAAATTCAGTTTCTAATCTAGAATTGTAACAATCTGGTCTAAATAAAGTCCTAATTTAATTAGGGTTTTGATAGACTAATCAATAAAGTCCTAATCCAATTATGATTCTAAAAACTAGTGAACATTAGAGTCCTAATCCAATTAAGATTCTAGTGAAATGGTCAACTCAAAGTTTTGATCTAATTAGGATTATGAAATCAGGTCATTAAAGTCCTAATCCAAATAGAATTCTATAAGTTAGATCAAGAGAGAGTCTTAGTCCAATTAAGACTCTATCAAACTGATGAAGACAGAGTCTTATCGAACTGGGACTCTATCAGATAGAGTTCTAGTCAAATTGGACACTTTATTAGACAGAGTCCTAATTGAAAAAGGATTCTAACAAATCAAGATAGAGTCTTAATCAAACTAGGACTCTATAAGATATAGTCCTAATCAAATTAGGATTCTATGAGATATGTTGACTCGGAGTCCTAATCAAAATAGGACTAATTTATTCTAGATTATGACAATTATAAGAATCCTAATCTATTTGGGATTCCTAAATTTAGTTAACCAAAATTAATCAAAAACCCTATTAGTATGAGATCATGACATGATATGAATTAGGTCTAATCTATATCATAATAATAACATGTAGTTTATTTGAATTAATCAAGGATTGCTTTGATACAACTATTGAAAAATGGTTGCATAGTGAAAGATTGAATTTAAAATTTTTCATGTAATCAATATTTGCAAATAATTTAATCAAAGCCCAAAGCTAATAGGATCTCCTTGATAATTATAATTAAATATAAATAAAGAAGCAATACCTTTGCATGGCTAGAAATTCACCACTATTGATATAGTTGGAAATCTTTTTAGTCCATCTAAATTTGCAACAACTATAAGTCAATCTTTGACCCTCTGATGATTTTTTGAATTCTACATGACATCCAAGTGGATGCCCTCCAATGCTAGTCCGCACAGGAATAATTAAGGATCTCTTCTCTGAATCCTAAATAATTCAAAAATTATCAGTAATCCATCTTTGGTATGAACCCATAACTAGGAACTAAGACTTTATCTCTTCATGCACAAAATCCTAATAGACAAGAATTTCATTAAGAATGAAAACAATTTCTTGATTCACAAAATTCCTTATGACATCATACCTTAAAGTATCTCAACAAATTGGATCACCTATAGGATACTTGGGCTTTAGGATATAGTGCCTAAAATTTCCTTGAGTTAGAACCCATTTAACCTAAATTGCCACTCTCAATAGCCTCTTAGATTAGGTTAACCAATTTGATCAAGATAACCAATATTTGATTAACTAGATCTAGTAAACCCAATCCAAATCAAACTCTACACTAAAAGCCAAATAGGTTAATCTATTGATCAAGGAAACCCATCTTATGGCTATCCTTTGACCAAGATTTTCCTTTGATCAAGAAAAACTTATCTAATGGTTATTCTTTGATCAAGATAACATATCTAGCAGCTATCCTTTGATTAAGAGAACTCATCCTAAGATTCTCATTTGATCAAGATAACCATTTTCAAAAATACCTTAAGACCCTTTCCCAAATGCTCTTAAATCATCCTATCTCAAAAGCCTCACACCTTCTAAATATGGCACCCAGAACTCAATAGAAAAAAATCTCTAACTCTTAGAATTTTCTTGAGTTCTCTTTTGTCTAACTTTTCACCTTTGAACACATATTTATAGCAGTAGAAGATATTGGATGGAAAGTAGAAAATCCAAGAGGCACACCACCTATCTTTATTTTGTATGAAACTCCTTCACACATGAGGAGAGAATATTAGTGGGAGAGAAACTCTCTCTCCCCACCCAATGCCATAAATGCTTTTCATTTAAATGAAAACTCTTCTTATTTATAAGCTATTAAACCTTGTCTAAATAAGAGATTAAATCATATATTAAATAGGTAGAGGAGTGATCTAGAAGGACTCTTCCTTCTAAGCATGCCTCTTAAAATTCTATAAGAGATCTCTTTGTAGAACATAAAAAATTTCTTGGGAAATAGGACAAGGAGGGCTAGGTGGCATCATAAATGTTTTTCCATATAAATAAAAACTCTTCTCATTTAAATAAAATTAAACCTTATCTAAATAAGGTATTAACTCCTTATCATAAATAGGAAAAGAAATTATTAATCATCCTTATCTAGATAAGGTATTAAATCTTCTCATTTAAATGGACATGCTTAAGAGAATACTACAAGAAAATTCTCTCAAAATTCCTTGGCATGGAGAATAAATAAAAGTGCCATAAGAGACTACATTCCCATATTAATTAAAAGGCTTGACTTGCTCAAAATACAAATATATTAGAATTCAATGGATTAAGATTTTGGAAACCTGGGTTAGCTAATGTGCTAGCATAAGTATATAACCCAACTAGATTTTTAATAAATCAAATTAATTAAAGTTCAAGATCAATCCCAAAGTATGTGACCCATTGGATTCTATATCTTAGCTAGCAATAGAGTCAAGCTAACCCAATTACATCAATTAAATATTAGCTCAAGCCCAAATGCTCCAATTAACTAGAATCAATTCTAATTAACTTTTGAATTAAACACTTTTAATTCATTTGAGCCTACAACTCATGATTAATGTCTAGCAACATATCATGACTATCCATAAGATGTGAAAGTCTATAAAATTACTAAAACACCCTTCCATGATGAGTTACTATGTATTTTAATCATTCAATCAAACAACATCTCGAACAAGTTATGGGCATGGAATTATGTCAAGTCCATATACCTATCCATATATATCTCAATCTAATATTAATGTGACTTAATTGATGATATATTAGAAACACTTTCTAATTTTCATCATACTCTGATTAGAGATTTTCTAAGTCATCATCCTTTGAGATCACATAAGATGTACTTCCTCTTATAAGAAGTGAGCGATTCCATGTTGACCACTCATAACCTCCATGCATACTTCACTATGACTAGAACATCTCATATATATCTCAAAGAGCCGTGCTAGGAAATGAATCAAGGCATAGATTCACAAACATAAGGTACCAGGGTGATCTCAAGTCTAAGGATGACTTGCACCACTCCCACTTGAGAATAATATATTGACATGCTAGTAAGACTCCATTAGATGTTTTCCTAGTAGGTTATATCTCCATTAGATGTTCTCCAAATAGGTCATATCAATAAACTCATTCTCTAATGAACACCCCTATCCTTGTATTTGTGTTACCACATAAATGATCATAAGATCAATCATCCTCCCCGAAGAGCATACAAAAGATGTGCCGGTCTTAGCAGAATCATTGATCCCTGATTCAATAATCCCATGACTAGAATGATTTTAGATCGGGCTATCAAGATTTTAGGTTTCACTAGTATGATTTTGTCATCACTCTAAAACCATTGTCCTAATATATGAAATTCATCATAATCTTAATTAAATAAGAAGATGCAGTATATGATGAAATAAAATATCTTAAAATATTTTTAAATAATTAATATCTTGTACATGAGTAAGAAGATAAAATATAGAATAATCTCGTTACATCATCCATGTGATTGGCTTGTAGGGCGCTATTATTTCAGGTCCATCACTCAATAGCATTATTTCAGTTATTAAAGAGCTATCAAGATTATGTTATAGATGGTGCTCCTATTGATGGTACCATAGATTGTCATCTTCCATATCTATAGTGGTACCATTACATCACTCGTGGTACCATAACATCACTCGATAGTTTGTTAGTCATAGTGGTGTGATGTTTGATTATCTGGTAAGGATTTATATTTTTTTTATTATTGTTGTTTATAGATATTATTTTATTTTGTATAATTGATTACATACTTGTATATTTTAAAGTGATGGCATGGCGATGATACATTAGCTTGCTCAGCCAGGTTCTATATCCACATCCTCACAACCTATCCTGGATATATGCCATACCGTCCTTCATGCTATCGATCAGCATAGATGTATCCAATTAGGTGTATTTGGTAATGACATTGATAGAGTGGATGAGACTCCTTCACCATTTGCATATGCATCATCATTGAGAGCACCTTCTCTAGCTCAGCATAAATAAGGTAGTCGATGACATAGTACCATATCTGATATAGAGTTATCTTCATTCACTCGGTACATGTTTGTGGTTACTTATTTTCATGATGACATAAGATAGTGCATATCTGTTGAGGATGCTGTTGTGCATTTTGAGTATGCTACTGCTGTAGTGGGTGAGATGATGCATCAAGGATACTTATACCATGGAGGAGTGTTTATAGGCAAGAAATTGACATAGGAGAGAGCTACATAGGAGGCAATTACTCAAGTCAGCATACGATGGAGCATTTGGTGTTAGATATATGCCCTAGAAATCAATTTGACTGATACATATTTTTGATTTTATGATATTAAATTATATTTAATATTCTTATTTGGATAATTGTATCCATATATATAGTATATATGTGTCCATATATCATTCAATGAATTAATGGATAATGACACATTTATTTTTAAAAGTTGAGAATTTGAGACATGTGTCATCATAACTTAATTTCTAAATGCTCCTAATCATAGGATATCATTGGGATGGTGATTGATTTGGTTTGATCCATGCATAGATTACTTCCCTTTTAGGGTAAACAAATCTTGAGTCTATAGTGTAGAGACATTGGAGCGAGAGTGTAGGTGGTTGTTAGAGAATAACGGTACCGAGCATGACTATCACGAGAAATCATATGGATGTCTACTCACTCGTTAGTAACTTTTTCGATGCTGTAGTTGTATGAGTGGTTCTTTGATATGAGGTGCCTTGGCCACTTATAGTGGAGTTACTTTAGTTTGCGACATAAAATATTGGCCTTAGCTATTTAGGCCCTTGCAATGTTCATTAGCTATAGTAGGTTCATTGTGTTGGAAAATGTATGTCCCAAAGTCAATCATCTAGACTGTAGATGGTTGTGCAACTCATGTATATGTATTGAATTATTGAATTGAATAAAAGGTTTATTTTGGTTGTTTATCATATGACATCTTCTTAATTGAACTCTTGTATGTTGATGTCCTTTGAGCTACCTTGTATGCGATGTAGAGAGGATGCATTGCATAGTCATAAACTAGTTCACGACCAAAGGATATACTATTTTAGGATGATGGCGTATCGAGAGTAGGTCGTTGATGTCATATCTATTGGTTGTCTTCTTAACCAAGTAGAATGGAAATGCTGGTATGACATCAGGTGTTGTGTTTGACACTTCACTGAACATGACTCTCATGCGAGATTCTCTTTCTACCAAAGAGAAGTTTTGCATTAGAATGTGGATATGAATTATTCCTCTGACTTGAGATCACTATGGTAGCTTGTAGGCAACTTAATATGCTTAGGTACCGGACTACCCAGATTTTTAATCTGGTGATGAAAGGTTACTGGGTACAGTCAAGTATTTATGTAGTGGTAGTAGGATCAAGATAAGATTGATCTCTCTAAATGATTTGGAATGAATGCTTAATATGCCTCAATTGAGAAAGACCTTAGCCAGGGCATTCCTTGTAAGGAGTTACAAGGATTCTTTGTTTGAGACATATTAAGATGGACTAATTAGGGTTGGGCAGTTTAACCCTAAGCCATCTGGAGCATTAAGAGATTAAAAAAATAAGTTCACTGATATTCCATATTCAATAGGTTCATTTGCTCTGCAACCTTCAACTTATCTGGATGCCGGGTGTCATTGCTAGATGACGACTTTGGCTAGTACTAGAAATGTTCCTGTGCTACCGGTTTAATGTTTGAACCTACGGGATCACACACCGAGGATTTTTCTTGCTTTGTTGGCATGCAAATGATTGGGAATCGTTCTAGACTCATTTGACAAGGTGTTGTCAAACATCTATTCGAGCTAAATCTTTTGAATGAGTCGACTCGTGCCAAGTCAACTCGAATGGTCGAGTCGACTCATCTATCAGATTGCTGTAAACCAAAATTGCTTCATTTAATTCTGTAATTGTTATGGGGATTTGATGGATGCATTTTTGGGCTTTATGATATGCGGTTGCTGAATCTCAAGAGGCTTGTAACCCCTCTGAATCCCAAAAGTCTCATTCCTTCATATAATCTCTCCCTTGCTGGATTGCTGGAAGGTGATCAATCATCCCAGTTCTTCTTCCAACTCTCCTGGCTGCTGTTCTTGGTCCATTTGGAGAATAGCGCACGAGATCAAGATTTGAATCTTGATTCCTAAGAGATTGTTAAAGGGAATAGTGAGTTTTGGGAGGGATCTTTGAGTACATACCTTATATTGAAGGTTTGGGATAGAGCATTGGGAAAGGGTTCTTAAGCATCTTCGTTCTAGCACCACTAATGCAATAGCCCTTCAAGGAGTTGAAGGAGTCCGTACATCTTCAAGGAGTTGAATAAGGAGTCACTGTTGCCATCAATGCTTCCGGAGGGGCTTGCATGTTGAAGGAAGGAGAAGAAACCATGTTACATGGTGTGAACCACCCGTAGAGGCAGTGTGTGTGTATCACTCGCAAAGCCCATTCTTGTTCCTTGCAGGTACACCCGGGCTCTTCACATAGATTGGTGCAGTCCCAGGTGATCGTCACTGAGGTATGGCTTTAGATTATATGTTTGACACATTATAATCTACCGTATCATTGTGTGAATCTGGAATAGTTCTATTTTTCGTTCAATGGATGCTTGATTTCATACTTACATTATTCTACACATGCATCAAGATCTGTATAGGGAACATGTGTTAATTAGATTAACATGTTTAGATAAATTGTTTATCTGCTTCCGCTGTATCATGTAATATAGAAAAGGTTTTTAAATTACATTTCTCGAGCCGTGCCACATGGTTCCTATTTCCTTGGTTCCCCAACACACTGTAGGAGTGGAAGTGATTTTATAGGGGATCTATCAAACTTAGTAGTTAAGGTATAGTCCTATGCAATTTAGGACCATGGCCATGGTAGGTGAAGGATGGAAAAGAATTTTTATGTGTTTCACATTTGATTTAAGCTAATTAAATCTAGCATATGATAGATATTTAGAATTTGGCAAGTTTTCATGACCTGCATCTTATCGAGACTCTCGATAGAAGAACTTGATTACATAGTAACAATACCTAAGAATTATTTCTTCTATTTTACTGAGTTGCCACTACATACTCTTGGACATCATTAATAGATTGTGAGAATCCCTAGGATCATTTCGGATCAACGATCCTTGATAAGGTGAGTTGGAACTATTTTGATCCATTAAAAGAGTTTAATAATACTATGATAGAGATTATGGTATGTCTCACCATCAGATAGGATGAAATCTGAAAGGTTATACATAATAGGAGCTTGACATGATCATATAATTAGATCAAAATATGTAAGTGTTACATATTAAGAAAATCTAAATTTATAAGGGTTACAAATTAGGAACCTATTATTTTTGGCACCTGCTAATTTTAGCAAGGAGGACTTTATTACAAGAGTTATAATTTAATTAAATAACTTGCTTATTTAATTATAATTAGACTTGATACAAATTGAATTGGATTTGATTTGGTTGAATTTGGATGATGACCTAGTCTAATTAAGTTTTGGACTAATTCAATTACAATTATCACAAGCCAATTTGATTTGACCTAATTGGTTGTTTAATCTTAGATAAATTAAATTTGACTTAATTTAGTTAGGTTTAATCTATTTTATTTGGATTTAATTATTCCAATTAGATTGGGATCTACTTCCTAGATAGTTATAGATTTAAACCTAAACCTAAATTGGTTAGGAATTAGGTTAGTTAGTTTCCTAGTTTGTTAAAATTAGTTAGTTAGTTGGTCTAACTAATTCATAATTAGTTATGGATTTAAACCTAAACCTCATAGGATTAGTTAGGTTAGTTAGAATCCTAAATTTCTTAGGATGAGGAGTTAGTTAGTTAAACTAATTCCTAACTTACTAACTACCCAATATTTTCTTTCCCTCCCCATGTCTCTATCTCCCTCTTGTGAATGTAAGAAAGAAGCCATGCCTCCCCCATTCATGTTAAAATGAGATATAGCATCGAAAGAAAAGTGACACCCCAAAAGAGTTTGTTTCCTTCAAGTTTCTACCTTCTTATCCTTATCCATCTAGTTCTAGGTGTTTAAATTTGATTTAAAGTCTTGTCCTAATTCTAGTTGGAAAAGAACTCTAGGGAGAAATAAATTAATATATGTCATGAGAAAAGTAGGGAGGAGTGAGCCCAAAATACAAAGTGTGCATGAGTTTTTTTATAGTGGGGTGTGTGACTTTTCCTTGCTTTAATGTAAGAGATGACTTCATGCTCCCAAATGCCCATCCTTCTTTCTATTAATTCCACATGTCCAAAATATAAAAAAAATTATTGATCATCCTAATCCTCCTCTTATCCTTGATCTTGAATGAATGGTTTAGTTCATCTCTTAAGAAAAGATCAATATTTTTTCATGATCTTTAATGTAGATAAAAGAAAAGGAAGATAGGAAGGGAGATTTGATCCAATGATCGAAGCGAGGCCTGCAAGGTGCTAGCACTCTAGTGGTCTCAGGACTTCGATCAGGCCATTTCCATGTAGATCCAGCAGAGGTTGAGCATATGCACAACTCTAGTGAAACCCCAGGATTCTTTTAGATTCAATCCAACAAAGATGGAGTAGTGCAATAAGTAAGTATATTTGATGTACTTGATAGTTTTGTATTTATTTGGGGATTTACATATTCATGAATAAATCCTATTATGCATCTTTAGATTAAATTTTTTATTCTATGCATATTAATTTTAATTAATTAAAATTTTTAAAAAACCTGCATGCAACTTAGGGATCGTTAGATAATTTTTTCAAGTAGTATCAAAGCCAGACTTTATGAATATGTAAAGATATGAAATCAGATCTAAAAATTCTAATTTTTGATCTAAGAATTTAGATCTTGAAAGGAGTTTTAGATCTGAAATTAGCTCTAGAAATTAAAAATTTTAGATCTAGAAATTCAGATGTAAAGTTTTGTTTGAAAACCAAAATTTTAGATCCAAAATCTTTACGATCTAGATTTGCACAAGATCTAAAACTTCAGTCAGATTGATCTAAAAATTAGATCCAAAAAATTTAATTTTTAGATCTAAAATTTAGATCAGGAAGTCATGGTTCATATTCATTTCATAGATCCTAAAAATAACTTTTAGATTTAATATTATAAATTTTTGAATGCGTGAGCTCAAAATTTTCAAGATCTGAAAATTTCATGTCTTTAGTAGTTTTCATGAGATGATTAAATCCTAATATTTGGATCTGATATTAGTTTCAACATCTAGACTAAACCTTCATATTCATAATGTACCTAATTAAAGGACTAAAATTAAAATTGGTTACGTTTAATATAGTGTTGATATAAGGTTGTCCTACTCTAAGTTTAACCCCTTATAGTGTAAGGTTGTCCTAGCATAAGATTGACCCATTTTGAAAATAGCTTTCAGGAATTAAATCAATTATTTGAGATCTAAAATTAAGGTTACTAGATCTAAAATTAAGAATTTAAGATCTTAATATAAAGCATGAAACATAGGAGATGGGACATGGGATGAATTGACTAGGTCATGCAATTAGATTGCATCTAGTTTTCAGTTATGTTAAACCCAATCTATTAAACTCTTGATCAAACCAAATCAAGAGTTGATTAGGATTAGGTCAAGAATACTTAGGACCATGTCAATGGTCTGAGCTAGTCAATATAATTGACATCAATCGATTAATCTAAAGACTTGATTTGGCTTAGTGGTTGAGCCTGAATCATTTAAGCTAACCAAGTTGAAACTAATAAACCAATTGATGTCTAAAGCTAGTTTTGATCATAGTTTCTAATTAGGGGTAACTCTTACCTGACCACTTGGTTGGTGTCTAGGAAAGAGGTTAAATGGTGGAAACCTTTTATCGATCTAACTTACCTGGCCAATTTGGTCAATTATGTTTTGAATAAGGTTACTTATTGATTCAAGTTCATGCATGCCATCTTGATTAGTTAGTCATGAGATGGGCTGACTAATTAAGATGTAACCTGAACCGGCTCACTTATTTATGAAATATGTGGATCTAAACCAGTCAGATATGAGATGTGCTAACATGAACTAGATTAGTCAAACATGAGATGTGCTAATCCAAAGCAGCTTTATCAGACATTAGATGTGCTGACACAAATTTGGTTAGACATACATGAGATATGCTGAGCTAAACCTTATTTCATATATGATATGATCCTTTAGTTCAGTAATTGGATTTAGTGCATCACCATGATCGTCTGGTTATAAGAGTAAGCAAGATTTAAAGACCATCTCTTTCCATTCAATAAGATTCTCTTATAATGTATTGAGATGCCACTATGATTTGACTCATGAAGAAGAACCATGAAAGGAATTTTAAATTAAGCTGATCAAAATTAGTTTAGTCAGAAGGTTAGTTGGATATGAGATTATGCTAACTAAATAATTAAAGACCTAAACCAAACCTCTTCACAAATATTAAAATTATAAGTCTTCCACTATTGTAGGGCTAAGCGTGTCTCTCAAATATTGATTATTCTTAGCTAGATATAGTGGTTCAATTGCATCGAGAGGATACAACCACTTTATTAACATGAGATGTTACAGGATGAAGATGGTGTTGGCCCAATAACTGGGCATAGTGAGGGACCCAATGATGGCTTCATTTTGCATAAATTGTGGATCTAACTTAACTAAGGAGTGTGGGCAATAACTATTAAATGAGCCAACATGACTTAGAGACTAAGTCACTGTGACATGCTTGAAAAGTGTAGGACAAAAATTATCCACCTATTAGTTTACATGTTATCAATAACTAATAGGTGAGGTGCATGAGATCAATGGCACCGTAGTACCCACTAGGGATCCTAGTCGTGTATGAGTTTCGACATCTTTACTAAGGAGTATGAGAAATTTGTGAAAATAGTGGGTGCCTAAATTTGTTGCTTAAAGTTTTTAGAACAAATTTAAAATTAAATACAATCATCTAACTTGAATCTTTACTCTTTGTGGATTAAAGTTAACATCCAATCCTCTTAATTTTTTAGACAAATATATTAACCTAAATCTATTATAATGACTAGATCAAATTAAAATTTAATTAGATAGATTGGGTATAGTAATAAATCAGGATTAGCCTTTATTACCAAGCTATTTAGGTTGACCTAATTACAATGATTCATGATCATTGCTTGACAATGATTAAAGATTAAGTCTTGAAAAGCTCGAACATGTTGATGCATGAGAATTGTAAATGGATTTGATTCAACCGTCTATCTAATTAACATTGATAGCTTATTATAAATTATCATTTGAATAAGACTAAGACAATTAGATCAACAAATTGATGATAAATAAAGGGACATTAGAAGGTTCAATGCGCATGCTTCTCGATACAAAGCAGACCTTCTCCTCTAAAAGATAGTCTCATTGGAAGAAGAGGTTTATGAAAAAACAAAAGATCAAGATCTTTCAGGAAGATGGCCATTAACAATAGAAAGGTATTTCCAATTCAAGCTTAATGATCATAGGAATCATTCCTATACTTGGAATCCTTGAAAAATAAATATAACACACCTTTGGAAGGTATGTCAGCTACTCAAAGAGACTTTTATCTACTGATTTTAGAAATTTGATTTCTATTTAGCATGAAAATTATTAATCCATTTATTTTAGAAATGAATTGGATTCAAATGATTTTTAAATATTAGTCTCTATATGCATATAATGCATCACTGAGTTGTGAGTGCCAAGGGATGTGAGAGATCTTATGAGATGATATGCTAGCCTAAATACATATTAATGTATGTAGCATATTCAACGTGCATACTAGAGAAGGCTCCTTAAGGTTCTTTATTTAGATCAAGAAAGTAAATACCTTTGAAGCGAATTCTAGAATCATTTCAAGTTATTTAGCATAGCCTAACAATGAACTCCTCTTATATCTAAAGCTCAATGAGATATCTGAGCAGAGAAATTGAACCCTATTAGATATAGTTCAATCTATTATGAAAATCACTAATTATCTTTAAGGATTTGATTACATAACTCCGCTGATCTATTTAATTGGTTCACTTTGAATCTTTTTCATCACACTTAGATATAGGTGGATGAGTTAAAAATTATGTCATTGATAGCTTGTATCCTAAAGAGCTATTAGGATACTATTTTCTAATGGATCACAAGTTGTAGTGACTCAATATCTAGAGTAATGGTTAAATAATTTATCTTAAATTTAGTAATGGAAGGATAATTTAGCTCTAAGAGAGTCTCAGAAGAGCAAAGGGCCATAGGACCTATAGAACCTATTCGAATAGAGCCAATACATTAGTTCCTTTTCCACCTTGTAAGTATAGTAGGATCATTTGTCCTCTAAAAGGTATAGAGATATGCTTATAAAGGACTCAAAGTATTCTGTGAGGAGAAAGGGAACATAGAGATGATCCTAGAAACCTAGAATGAGGTGATGTTAGACATCGATTCCAAAATGGTTGAATCTTATGAAGTTAGAAAAATCAATGTGTTTCAATCTAGTATGGACCTTAATAGATCTACTAAGAAGTATAGTACCTAAGAGATGCAATGGATCTATAAAGATAAATAGATGGAGATCTATAAAGATAAATAGATGGAGATCTATTAAGATAAATAGATGGAGATCTATAATGTAAGGTTTAAGTGAAAGTGTCGACTCCTATCTTGATTTTGATGAATAATAAAATACTTAAGTATATTTGAGTACTAATTGTATGTTAAAAGTGTGTTTATCAGAATAGGGCACTAATCAAAATTATAGTATGTTGAAAGTTCAAAGCATGTCATCTTGTTGAAGAAGTCACTCTCTTCGATAGAACTTTAAGTTAAATGGACCTTGATACATAAGAATAACCTTGAAAAACTCAAATCTTGAACTTGAAGAAGTTTCAGTAGAGTTTCAGTAGAGTTTCAAGAGAGTTTTAGCCAAGTGTCGACTCATGGAAGTGAAGTGTCGACTCAAGATGTAAACTCACAGAAGCTTGAGCTGATACGCAAAAAAAGTTTCATATGGCATGCATGAAGTGTCGACTCATGAAGCTCAAGTGTCAACTTATGTGTCGACTCAAGTATCGACTTAAGGCCTAAGACTAGAAATGATACAGAACATGCTAAATTCAGGTCTTTCCTCAAGATTGACTCATGAAGATGAAGTGTCGACTCAAGTATTGACTCACCAGAAGAAGTGTCGACATACCAGTGTATTCTAGAAAGCTTCAAAAAGTATTTTTGACCTAGTGTCAACTCAAGTGTCGACTTAAGTGTCAACTCATGACCTAAATATCGACACTTGCAGGTATGGATGAATAGTAATGACTAGTTTTTTGAAATACATAATTGATCCTTTTTATCCCTAATAGCTATTTTCTCCTCTCCAACAGTCAAAAATGGTCATTAAAGGCTTGGAAAGGTAATTAAAGTGGACAAAACTCTTGAGGGAATGGGTGATGAGCTTTCATTCAAATATTCATTGAATAACAACTGCTTTTGAGTGAAGTTAAGCCTTCAAGCATTCAAGAGCATTCAAGAAGCATTCAAGTCCTTCCTTCAAGCATCCATTAAGGCTTCAACAACTTGAAGACAAGCTTTTCAACTATAATCAAAGATCTTCAAAGAGATATTTATTTTTATTTTGAAAGCTTATTGTATTCTTGCTTTAAACTTGAATTTATTATTCTTCCTAGTTTCAAGTGGTTTGAAACTAGTACTGGATAGTTGGTGAGCCTTGTTTCAAAAACTAACTTAGGTTGTTGGTGAGCCTTGTGAAAACCAACTAGGTTTTTGGTTATCCCGAAAAACCAAGAGGTTGTTGGTGAGCTTTTTGAAAACCAACTAAGTTTTTAGTTAGCCTTGTAAAAACCAAGGGGTTGTGATTAGTCAGCCCGAAAAACTAATTGGCTATAATCAAGTGGGATTATAATAAAATTTCCAAGTGGACCTTGGGAAGTGGATGTAGGTACTTTGGTATGCATCAAACCACTATAAATCTTTGTGTGTTTGTGATTGCTTCTCTTTACTTGCTATTACTTTATTTTTGCTGTATTTTAGTTATCAAGCACACAAACACTTTAAATCACTAGCACCTTCATTGTTTTAAATTGGCACATATTTGCAACAAGTTTTAAAAGCCCAATTCACCCCTCCTTTTGGGTTGCTTCGTTGGACAAAAAGTGGTATCAGAGCCATATAATTAGCTTATAGGTCTAACCATCTTGAGTTAAAGATCTATGGTAGCCCCTTTAGGTTCTAGTGCTATTAAGGGTTAAGCCTCAAATAGACCGCCCTTTTTTAATGGCACTAATTATACTTATTTGAAAACCCGTATGAGAATTTATATGCATTCTATTAATTACAATCTTTAGAAAGTTATTGTTAAAGGTCCTCATATTCTTTCAATTAAGATTAATGGCATTTCCATTCCAAAACTTGAAGAAAATTATGATGAAAACAATATTAAGCAATCTAAACTTAATGCTAATGCAATGAACTTGCTTTATCGTGCATTGGATCCTAGTAAATTTAATAGGATATTTATATGTACGTCTATGAAAGAAATATGGGATACACTTAGGTTACTCATGAGGGTACCAATTAAGTGAACAACACTAAAGTGAATATGCTTATACATATATATGAAATATTTAGAATGGAACCAAATGGATCTATTATTGATATGTATACTATATTTACTAATATTGTAAATGATATGAGAAGTCTTGGAAAAATAATGTCTAATGTTGACCTTATAAATAAAATTCTCAGGTCATTGCCAATATCTTAGGATAAAAAAATGGTGGCATTACAAGAAGCTAAAGATGTTAAGACCCTTCCTTTGGAGCAACTTGTTGGTTCACTCATGACTTATGAGTTGAACTTGAAATAAAAGGTAGTGGATGCAAATAGGAAGAAGAAGACCATCACATTCAAATCTACTACACCAGATGGACCTTCAAGTGACAAATCTGAAGAAGGAGAAAATAAGGATGAAGAGACACTTATTGCAAGAAAATTTAGAAGATTCATGAGAAATAAAAAATTTCCTTACAGAAAGAAGTCTCAGCCTAGCAAGAAAAAGAGAAAGAAAAAAAAAAAGAGAAGGAGAAGGATCAACCAATTTGCTTCAAGTACAAGAAGCCTAGACACTATAAGGTTGACTGTCCTCTCTTAAAGAAGTTCAAGAAGTTTAAAAGGAAAGCAATGATGGCAATATAGAGTGATAGTGAAGACTCTAGTTCAGAGGAAGAACAACCAGAAGTAGCCAATCTTTGCCTTATGGCTCAAAAAGATGAGGTACAATCTGAACTTGAATTTGAATTTACATTCGATGAACTTAGAGATACTTTTGATGAATTCATGAATGAATACAAATTACTAAAAATAAAGAATAAAATATTGTAGAAGCATGCTAATTCATGTTCTCATAAAAATACCAATCTTGCAAATGAAAATAATGATTTAAAAACTAAGATTGATGTTTTATAAAAATAAAGAATACTTTATCAATGGAAATAGAAGTTTTGAAAAGATCCAAGGCTATTATTACAAATAATGAACTTTTAAAGAAAAACAAAGACCTTAAGGTAGAAAATAAGAAATTTAAATAAAAGCTTGATAAAGTTAAACCTTTTATTGAAAAATTTATATTTAGTTCTGAAAAGTTAAATTTATTATTGAATAATCAAAGTGCTATATTTGATAAAGCAGGACTTGGTTACAAGTAGCAAAAGAAATAAAAATTTTTCAAGAGTTTCTTTATTCCTGCATCATCTGATGTTACTTGTTTTAGTTGTAGAATGTTTGGGCATAAAGAATATCAGTGTGCCTAAGAATGTTTAATAATTCTAGAAAGGTTTGGATTCCAAAAGGAACCACCATTAGCACTAACCCTAATAGACCCTAGATGCTTAGGTACCTAAAATGAAAACTTGATCTATTTTGTAGGTATGTCTTGCAACCAAAGAGAAGAAAAGATTATGATATCTTGATAGTGGTTTCGCAAGACACATGACCAGAGATGTAAAGTAATTCACCTCTCTAGAGACCCTGAATGGTGGAAATGTAATATTTGGTGATAATGATAAAGGCAAAATCATCGGTACCGATAAAGTCCATATAACCCTCTCTACTTATGTTGATAATGTTGTACTAGTTGATGGATTAAAATATAATTTATTTAGTATTAGTCAGTTTTGTGATAAAGGCTATAAAGTAATTTTTTAATCATCTTTTTGCATGGTATATAGTCTTGATGATAATGGAGTGAAATTCATTAAAAATAGGCATGGCAACATCTACCTTGTTGATCTTGACAATTTACCTTTACAGGATGGTGAATGCCTAGTTGCAATGAATGCCATAATTAATGAGACAGTTGGCTTTGGCATCGTAGATTAGGTCATGCAAGCATGCATCTACTTTATAAATTATATAAAAAGGATTTAGTTAAAGATTTACCAAAACTTAGATTTGAAAAAGATAAAATTTGTGAAGCTTGTTAATTTGGAAAATAAACAAGAACATCTTTTAAAACTAAAGGAATGGTTACAACTTCTAGGCCACTAGATCTAATCCATTTGGATTTCTTTGGACCAACTAGGATCACAAGTTTAGGAGGCAAGAGATATGGACTAGTCATAGTGGATGATTTCTCTCGATTTATATGAATTTTTTTTTAGCACATAAAGATGAATCCATTTCTGCTTTTATAAAGTTCTATTGAAAGGTTTCAAATGAAAAATTTACTTTAGTTGTCTGTATTTGAAGTGATCATGGAATAGAATTTGAAAATCAAGATTTTTAAAATTTTTATAATAAAAAAAATTGAATATAATTTTTTTGCACCTAGGACACTTCAACAAAATGGGATGGTAGAAAGAAAAAATTGAACTTTAGAAGAAATGGCATGCACAATGATTTATGAAAATGATTTACCTAGATATTTTTGGACAGAAGTTATTAGTACTACCTGTTATATTTTAAACTATGTTTTAATCCGACCAATTTTAAAGAAAACTCCATATGAGCTTTAGAAGAAAGAAAACTAACTTTAAAGTATTTTTGGGTTTTTGGTTGTCGATATTTTATTTTAAACAATAAAAAAGGTAATTTAGATAAATTTGATGCCATTTCAGATGAAGGTATCTTTTTAGGGTACTCTACATCTAGCAAGGTATATAGATCTTTTAACAAAAGAACACTTATAGTAGAAGAGTTCATGCATGTAGTTTTTGAAGAGTCTTTTGACAAGTCCTTTAGAAAAGAGGATGTTTCTGATGAACATGTAGGTGTTGAAGGACTTAAGAAGCTGACTTTGGATGTTTCCCCTACCAAAGAAAGTGAAGAAGATTAAAATAAGAAAAATAAAGAAGAAGCCATAAGATCTTCATCAAAGGATGTACCTAAAGAATGGAGATATGCTCATGGACATCCTAAGAAATTAATCCTATATGATCCATCGAGAGAGGTAAAAACTAGATCCTCTATTAAAAATGAATGTGATTATATTGTTTTTGTTTCACAAGTTGAACCTAAATGTATTGAAGAAGTTGAAAAAACCCAAATTAGATGATTGCTATGCAAGAAAAACTAAATCAATTTGAAAGAAATAATATTTTGACATTAATAGAAAGACCAACTAATGCTTCCATAATTGATACTAAATAGGTGTATAAAAATAAATTAGATAAAAATGGTATAGTAACTAGAAATAAGGCTATACTGGTAGCTAAGGATTATAATCAAGAAGAATGAATTGATTTAAATGAAACCTTTGCTCTAGTAGCTAGACTTGAAGTT
This sequence comes from Areca catechu, assembly GCA_021397845.1. Taxonomy (NCBI): domain Eukaryota; kingdom Viridiplantae; phylum Streptophyta; class Magnoliopsida; order Arecales; family Arecaceae; genus Areca; species Areca catechu. Next base: position 136,498,639 of record CM038053.1, on the reverse strand, counting down.
ATTAGATTATTTTTAGCATTTGCATATTTTATGAACTTTAAACTATTTCAAATGGAGGTTAAAAGTATATTTTTGAATAGTTATATTGCTGAAGAAGTTTTTGTTGAACAACCACCTGATTTTGAAAATCATGCACATCTTGATCATGTTTTAAAATTACACAAAGTACTTTATGGTTTAAAACAAGCCTCTCGTGCATGGTATGAAAGACTTAGTAAATTTTTGATTAAAAATGGTTTTACTAGAGATTATATTGATACTACTCTATTTTTAAAGAAAAAGGCCGATGATCTCTTAGTAGTACAAATCTATGTGGATGATATTATCTTTGATGCCACTAATGAATCTTTTTGTCAAGAATTTGCAAAGCTAATGCAGGAAGAGTTCGAGATGAGTATGATAGGAGAATTGAGCACTTCCTCAGACTCCAGATTAAACAAACAAATGAAGGGATCTTCATCAACTAAGCTAAATACACAAAGGAGATCTTGAAAAAGTTTGGGATGGAGAAGACTAAATCTATCGGTACACCTATGAGCCCTTCATGTAAGCTTGACAAGGATGAATCTGGTAAGAAAGTTGATCAAAAACTTTATAAAGGCATTATTGGATCATTACTGTACTCAAATATTACTAGACCAGATATTATGTTTAGTGTATGCATGTGTACTAGATACCAGTCTGAGCCTAAGGAATCATATTATTGGCTATTAAGCGCATACTTAGATATTTATCTAGCACTGTTGATATTGGATTATGGTACTCTAAGAATTCAGCTATTGATTTAATTAAATATTCTGATACTGATTTTGCTGGCTGTAAGTTAGATAAAAAAAGTACTTCTGAAACTTGTCAATTTCTTAGAGTTAACTTAATCTCATAGTTTAGCAAGTAACAAAATTCAATTGCACTATCAATAACTAAGACTGAATATATTGCAGCTGGAAGTTGTTGTGCTCAAATCTTGTAGATTAAGCAACAACTTGAAGATTTTGGCATTAAACTAACTAAGACACCAATTAGATGTAATAACACTAGTGCTATAAACTTAACTAAGAATCCTGTTCAACACTTTAGAAGTAAGCATATTAAAATTAGACATCATTTTATTAAAGATTATGTTCAAAACAATGATGTTATGCTTGAATTTATTTGCACTGAAATATAATTAGCTAATATACTGACCAAGCCACTCTCTGAATATTGGTTCAGTATGATTAGAAGAGAATCAGGGGTCATTAATCCTTTTTATTAAATTTTGATCTCTTCATGACCTTTCAAATTTTCCTTGAAAATCTCCTGATCAAATATCCTTGAAAATCATGATTAATCATTCATAGACCATTGAAATTAGTTTCTATATTTTTTTATGATTTTCTTTCTCATTTTTTTTGGATTTTTGTCGAAGTATCGACACTTTGAAGTGTCGACACCTCTAAGTGTTGACACTTGGACCGAAGTCGTTAGTCGACACTTGAATGGTGGGAATCCGAGAACAAATATAGAAAATCGATCGTTTTCTCTCATTTTTTCTTCCAAAATCATTGAGCGGACTCATCCCTAAACTGTATCCCAACCTCTATTTAACTCCAATCACTGTTCCAACCATCTAATTCCTTATTTGATCTAGTTTCTTCCCCATTTTTCACTGTTCTTCTCTGATTTCTCAAGATTTTACCATGAATTCTTTGTCCATTTCACCCTACATTGCTTCTTTCCCTATTTTCCTAGAAGATGGGTGCCAGGAAATAGCTAGTCAGGAGACCTCATATGTCTACACAGGATACAGAGCGATGCATGAAGGTACATCATGAGGATCCAGCACCAGAGTCACCAATGCAACAGGAGATTCCTGTCAGACCACCCATCCATGGAGCAGGTAGGATGGCCTCCAAGGCCATCGTTGGAGGGTGGAGGGTAGATTTCGATTTTGTGGACCAGCACCACTTCTGTAGAGGAGATTGGTTGAGAGAGGCAGGGCTGGCCCACTTCTGCTCACTGACAGGGAGATTCTATCCTAGTTTGATACAAGAGTTCTATGGAACATTGGCAAGATGAGTAGATAGCTAGATTGCTAAGGTTAGAGGGACTTCCATACCACTGACAGCTGAGGTTTTAAGCAGAGCTTGGGAGATTCCGATGAGGGGTATTGTGGCAGACTCCCTAGTTGACAAGATAAGCAGAATACAATGCATTTTTGAGATAGAGGATCTTAGAGTGGGAGATACAATTGTAGCATCTCGACTTTCTCTAGAGATGAGATTACTACACCACATCATCACCCAGATACTTTTATCAAAGATCGGATGCTTCGACTTCATTACAAAGAGAGAGTTGCTTGTGATAGTATCCCTAATTTAGTTGACTATTGTTTGCCTCCTAGTTCTCATGGTCCATCAGATGATTGAGGCAGCTACTATTAGGAGGTTATGTTTACCATATGGAATGGGACTGACCATTCTATTCAGAGCTTATGAAGTTGTTGTTGATGGTGAGCCCTATCGGTAGCTACTCCACACTAACATTTATGATGTACGATCTTTGCATCATATGGGCTATCATTTGCACAGAGGTTAGTGGAGATGGAGGATATCTAGTCAAGCTACTGATGCTGATGAGGACATTACTGAGAAGGAGCAGATATATACAAATGAGGCTGGGCTATCTGAGCCACTGAGAGACATTCCTGATACTCAACCTAAGCCATCAATACCAACACATCCCAAGGTGCCAGCTCCTAGAGATAGCATAGATGAGAGGATCACTCACTTGGAGACTGAGATCATGACTATTAGACAGTGAGTTGATAGTATTCACATGGAGGTGAGAGCAGGTCATCAAGAGATGAGAGAGGGGTTCTCTACTATTCTGGGTGCACTTGAGAGATTATCTTCTACTAGAACACCTTCTCCTCCATCATCAGATTCCCCGCTAGCTCCACCAGCACCTCCAGCTCTAGCACCTGATATAGAGACTAGAGACAGCCAAGGTGATTCCTCCATGGATTTTCATGTTGCAGATTATATAACGGACCTTGAGCTAGATGTTGCTGCTGATCAGGATACCGTGCCTGCAGTAGATGACACGAGGACTCCAGAGGCTGTTCCTAATCCTAGTTCTTCTGTCATGACTCCAGTTCTACCTAGCACCACCACTATTCATGATCCTTTAGACATTTCAGTTTCCACACCTATTCTTCACACTGATCCACTTGATATTGATTTACCAACTCCTACTCTTAGTATACCCACTAAGACACCACTTATACCTTCTGCTTCTTCTTTGATCATGGAACTAGGGTTTTACACACCTAGTTTCCATATTCCTTCTTCAGGACCCACTTTTGATGTCACATCATCGATCACTGATATAGTTGCTGATCTTGTCACACTTCATGTTCCTGCTCCTGACATCGCTTCCTCCTCTATAGCACCAGCCAAAGGTAGAGCACGTACTAGAAGCATAAGTCAAGGGCGTGGCGATGCTCCTAGACCTGTCCAGACCAGACTTTTAGATCTTCAATCGATGTGGCCGCGACCCTGACCTTCTAGGGTCACCAGACCGATCATTATGGAGATTGGGTCTTCCTCTGATGAGGAAAGCATCCCTTATAGTTGTTTAGTATATCAATCTATCTATATTTCAGTGTTTTTTTGTTTTTATGTTTTTATGTATTAATGTGTCTATGTACTTGTTATCTATTACTTATATCAAATTATGAATCTAAAGTATCAAATATTTAAAATTATATATATATATTGACTTTTTTAGATTTTATCTATGTTCACTCTCACTTTACTGCAATGCTTTATCTCTACTTGGTTTCTTTTCTTTCTCACCTTTTTAATGATGACAAAAAAGGAGAGAATTAATGAGAATTAGTATTGGAGAATTAGTAATAATAAAGAAATATAATAAATAATTAATTAATGAATGGCAAAAAAGGAGAGTAATGGCAAAAAATTAATTAATTACAAGAGAGAGATGAAGAGAAGAAAAAAGCAATACATAAGGGAAAAAGAACAGTTCTAAAGAAGTAAATTTTGAAACTTTTTCAAAAATTTCTAAATCTTTTGAAAATATTCTTTGTAAAATACTTTTCACATCATATATTGAGGGGGAGCTTTTGTTCTATGCTTTTGATCTATACCCTTTAATTTTAAGCTCTGATACTCATTATCTTTAATTATTTTATTTTTTATGCTTTGGTACTCTTTATTCTTATTTCTATAAAACTTTGATACTTCTTATTTTCATACTCTGATACTCTTTATGCTTTAATATTTTTGCTCTGATACTATCCATCTTTTTGATATATTTTTACTCTAATATGTTCTAACAATTTTTTTCATGCTCTTAAAATGTTTGCTCTGGTACTCTTCATAGTTTAACTATTTTTGCTCTAATGCTTACCTTTTAGATCTATTTTAAGCTCTGACACATATTGAGAACATCTAATACTCTGATATATTTCAATTATATCTCTGATACATTACAATTATAACTCTAATACATCATAGCTACAGCTCTGATACATTGAATTTATATGAATTAAATTCATTCTTATATATATACAACTCTGATACATTGAATTTATATGAATTGAATTCATTCTTATATATATACAATACTAGTACATTGAATTTATTCTTATAACTCTGATACATTGTAGATAAGTTTTTATTCTTGATGATCATAACAATTTAAACTATGATATTTATTAAAAATTGCCCTGATACTCATAATCAATTGCTCTATACTTATAGCAAATCCTTTGAGCTTGCCATAGGTATATACTTAAAGGTTTTGTCATCATCAAAAAGGAAAAGATTGTTGACTCCTATCTTGATTTTGATGAATAACAAAATACTTAAGTATATTTATGGTGGGAGCACTAGGATCAAACATAGATTACTGGGCCCTATCTGATTTACTTAGTCGTGTGTCAAAGTTTAAAAAATTTTGTAATGAATTAAGATTGAGTCCTGTAATAAGTTGAGGTTAGTTGATTTGTCTCAACCCTCAACCTAGTCCAGTACATTGAGTCCTGTACATCAGTATGAGTCTAGTATGAGTCCAATTTTTTTCCAAGAGAGGAGGTTATCCTATTTTGGAGTTCCACCAGGCTTCATCCAGGAGTTAGAGGCCACTACATCACATTATTGAATTTTGTGTGACACCAAAAGATCCAAGATGCCTTCAGGAGACCTTGATTCCTTCCAGATGCCCAGATTCCCTTCCAGATGCCAGAGTACATTTTCAGACCAGGGAATCCATGATTCCAGAGGTCCACCTACATCTTAGCCCAAAGAAATTAAGCCCAGGTGCCAAGCCCAAGCCCTTAAGAAGCAAGATACCAAGGAATATTCTTGCTACTAGGCTACCAGGCCACCCCAGCTTCTAGAGGCCCAAGCCCATGCACCCAAGCCCCTTTAGGCCAGCCCCTTGCTGGCCCTAGAAGCCCAACACACCCTCCGAGGCATCCTTGGAGGGTTGACTAAGTCAAAGCTCAAAGGGAGGTGTCCTTAAGTGAGAAGGAGAAGACTAGTCCAACCTAGTTAGAATTCCTAGTTCTTTTAAGCTTTGTAATTCTAACATAGCTAGGAAGGACATGTAATCTAACTAGGAAAAGGCTTGTTAACCTAAGTGTAACCCTAGTTAGAGAGGGCATGGAAACTCTATAAATACCTCACCCCTTTCCCTCTTGTAATCATCTCTTTCTTATGAATACAACTTGCTGAAATTTTGTGATATTGCCTTGTGTTTGGTGTTCTAGTGTTGGTTCTCTTGTTCTTGTGTGCTCTCCTTGTGTTCCCAGATTGAAACCCTACTGCCCTAGCTTTCATCTGCATCTTTGGAGATCAGCCATGCCTAGAGGAAGATGCCCTAGCTGCTGCCCCAATCAAGCAACTGCTTCTTCCCCGGGACATCCACACCTAAACCTAGTTCTTTCAATTCTAAATCCTAGTTTCTTATTCCTTTTGTTTAATTGCTATTTTGATTGACCCCAATGCTTGTAGGATCCCCGAGGTGCTTCACCTCTCATGAGGAGGCCTTCTTTGCTTCCAGGACCACCTAGATCAGCCATCAGATTCAAAGGAATCGAGGCTTCTTCATCTAGGCTCTGATTAGAGTGTGAGTGATCCCTTTTGTTATTGAATTTTTATCTCTGACTGGTAAGAAACCTTCCCTTTTCTTATTACTTGATCTGATGATGATAAACTATCCTAAACCGGGAGTTTCTCAACTCTCTGGTCCAGGCTATTTCATTAGTTTGCATGAGTTTGCCTGCGATCCGATGATTCTTTGCACTGCTAGACTTTCTGCTAGTTCTTACTTTATTTCAGAAATTTAGCCTGCAAATAAAATTATAAAAATCATAAAAAAATTATTTTACTGGTTTCCATGCATGTTTAGCAGTCTTAGAGTCATCCCGCATCAGTTAATTGGTGGGGCACTAGGATCAGATATAGATTACTGGGTCCTATCTAGTTTACTTAGTCATGTGTCAAAGTTTTGAAAATTTTGTAATCAATTAAGATTAAGTCCTGTAATAAGTTGAGGTTAGTTGATTTGTCTCAACCCTCAACTTAGTCCATTATATTGAGTCTTGTATGAGTCTAATTTTTGTTCAAGAGAGGAGGTTATCCTATTTAAAATTCCACCAGGCCTCATCCAGGAGTCAGAGGCCATTACATCAGATTATTGGATTTTGTGTGACACCATAGGATCCAAGATGCCTTCTGGAGATCCTGATTCCTTCCAAATGCCCTCCAGATGCCCAGATTCCTTTCCAAATGCTAGAGTATATTCCCAAACCAGGGCATCCATGATTCTGAGGTCCACCTGCATCATAGCCCAAAGAAATCAAGCCCAAGTGCCAATCCCAAGCCTTTAAGAAGCAAGAACTAGGGAATATTCCAGCTACCAAGCTACCAGGCCACCCCAGCTTCTAGAGGCCCAAGCCCATGCACCCAAGTCCCTTTGAGCCGGCCCCTTGCTGCCCCTAGAATCCCAAAATGCCCTCCTGGGTGTCCTTGGAGGGTTGACCAAGTCAAAGCTCAAAGGGAGGTGTCCTTAAGTGAGAAGGAGAAGACTAGTCTAACCTAGTTAGGATTCCTAGTTCTTTTAAGCTTTGTAATTCTAACCTAGCTAGGAAAGGACATATGATCTAACTAGAAAAAGGCTCATTAACCTAAGTGTAACCCTAGTTAGAGAGGGCATGGGAACTCTATAAATACCCCACCCCTCCACCTCTTGTAATCATCTCTTTTTTATGAATACAACTTGCTGAAATTTCATGATATTGCCTTGTGTTTGGTGTTCTAGTGTTGGTTCTCTTGTTCTTGTGTACTCTCCTTGTGTTCCCGGATTGAAACCGTGCTGCCCTAGGTTTCATCTGCATCTTCGAAGATCAGCCATGCATAGAGGAAGATGCCCTATCTGCTGCCCCAATTAAGCAACTGCTTCTTCCCCTGGACATCCACCCCTAAACCTAGTTCATTCAATTCTAAATCCTAATTTCTTATTCTTTTTGTTTAATTGCTGTTTTGATTGACCCTGATGCTTATAGGATCCCTGAGGTGCTTCACCTCTCATGAGGAGGCCTTCTTTGCTTCCAGGACAACCTAGATCAGCCATCAGATTCAAGAGAACTGAGGCTTCTTCATCCAGGCTCCGATCAGAGTGTGAGTAATCCCTTCTGTTGCTGAATTTTAATCTCTTACTGGAAAGAAACATTCCCCTCTAATTATCTGATTTGATGAGGATAAACTATCCTAAATCGGGAGTTTCTCAACTCTCGGGTCCTGGCTATTTCATTAGTTTGCATGAGTTTGCCTGTGATCCGATGATTCTTTGCACTGCTAGACTTTCTGCTAGTTCTTACTTTATTTTGGGAATCTAGCATGAAAATAAAATTATAAAAATCACAAAAAAAATATTTTACTAGTTTTCATGCATGTTTAGCAGTCTTAGAGTCATCCCGCATCAGTTTTATATCAGAGCAGGCTTAGGATAGCATTCATCTATATTAGGATCACAAACCCTAATTTCTACATCATGCTAGCTACATTAGGTGTCTATTTTTTATCTTATTTCAACTACCTACGAATTTTATTTTTCCATGAAATTTTCATGAATTGTTCTATTTCTTGTCCTCTGATTTATTAAAATTTTTAATTAATTTTATAAAAAATCTAAATCATTAAAATTTGGCATATTAGAAACCCTAATAGATACCTGATAATTTCTGCAGCAGTTCAAAAACCCTAGGATTTGCATTATCATATGATTTTTTTCTATATAAAATTTAGTAGGTATCATCATCACCGCCATCCTCTATTCCAAAAATTTTTTGATTTTTTTTTTGCATCAGGATCTATGTCAAATTCTGCATCAACCGAAACCCTAGGTCTTTAATTTCTGCTGATTTTGTACTTGACTTACTCAAACCTAATCAACTTCCACACACCCCAATCCCAAGCCTAATTTGATTTCTAACCTAATCAACTTAAACCTAATTTGTCATTTCATAAAATATACATAAAATATTTTTTATTTTTTTGATTATTATTTTAGATTGCATCAGGACCATCGATTGCCATCATCTTTAACTTAATCTTAAGTGCAACTCAATATCTCAGATCAGGGCAGGATTTCATCGCCTGTCCTGGGCCCAAAACAGCTATCATCATACTAACCCAAGCCTAATTAAAATCAATTAGACCTAATTTGCCCTAGAGGGCTAGGAGACATCAATAGGTCGGTCAGAATTATGTGGGCCAACTAGTGCATTTAATCCTTTAGCTATTACTGAAAGCTAGTGTCTAAGGCTGGGGGTCCAGAGTCAAATGACCTAAGTGGTGTTGTGGTTTTTAATTGGGTCCCTGCGAAAGCAGGGGGGCCACCCACACTTCCACCTACTATCTGGCCAGTAGAAGGATTAGCTACTGGGTTAGGTGTAAGTTGAGCTAACCCACCCAGTTTTGGCTCTAGGTCTAGGAAATCCTAGATTGTACTCGCCTTTTTGTTTCTTTTGCATGCTTGGCTGCACCATTCCATTTTGATTGATTATTTATTGCATGACCACTAGACTAGGAATCCAATATCAAAAGTCTAAACCCCAACCAAACCCAACCATGAATCCTAATTTTGAAGATTTCATAAAAGCCATGAATGACCAGATGGTTACCCAATTAACCGCCCAAATAAACCAGTCCAATGCCCAATCCCAAGCCTAGCTTGCCCAGATAGACTGTAGGTTTGACTAAAGGAATAAAATGTTTGACCAACTGATCCAATCCAATAGCCAAACGATCCATAGGATTAATCCATTAGATAACCAAATAGAAGCCCTAGGTAGGACCCATAGAGCTGAACCCCAGGAACCAATAGTCCCTGGATATGAACCCAGTAGTAACTCATTATCCCTCAGTCAACCTAAATCCTATAGGATTGATACCCCTAGATTTGAACCCATAACCTTTGAACCTATAACCTTTAAACCCATAACCTATGAACCCATAACCCCTAGTTTACCCACCCCTATTACCCTAGACCCTAGTCAATTTCCCATTAGCCAAACCCCTTTTACCATCCCATTGGTTCACCAAGATGACTTAGGAGAAAGAATATATGAGGCTGACCCAAGTCTGGTATAAGAGTATGAAGATAATGTTTCTATTGAAGATCTAGAAGAGTACCCTATAGAAGACCTAGAATTAGTTGACCCAGTAGGTGCCCAGGTAGAAGCTACCCTAGAATCAGTTAACCCTGACCATATCCATATAGAAGCCACCTAACATTAGTGGAACCTGACCACACCCAAGCTAAACCTGTAATGGAAGAGCAGTTAGAAGAAGAGAACCTTGGTACTGTTGTTAGAGTTTTACCTGAGGAGCCACTCAATGAAAGCCCAAGAATAGAGCCCAGTCCTAAATTTCTTGAACTCGATGACTTTATTAAGGATTTGGCTTATCAGTACCCTCAGGAAGAATCCCATCCTGTAGTTTCCATTGACGATCTCTTCCCTGAGATTAGTGACCCACTCATCCATACTATAAACCTTGTAGGACTACCCCAAACCCATAAGGTCAATCTCATTAGTCTAGGACTCATCCCTGAAACCTCTTTTAGTATTCTACTCTTTCTGATTAACCCTGAACCATCTCCTTATTTCTCATCCTGCCAGACTAACCTTGAACCCACTTCTTATTTTCTACCCTTTCCTAAAACTTCTTCTATTTTTTTTACTATTAGGTTACATTTTATAGGAGTTTGCATGTTACATTCATTCATTAAGCATGTCATGTTTGCATTTTACTTCTAGAAAATCCTATGGCATTTGCTAGGAGTCCATAGTAAATTTTCATGTGCATGCCATGCTAGGATCAAAAGTAGAAAGTCTATAGTCTGTTAGGTTTTGTCCCATAGAGTTCAATAAAATTTCCTTCGATAGGAAAGTTAGTCGAGTCTATTAGGTATTAGTTGAGTCCAATAAATGCACAGCTTGAATTACATATATGCACCGCACTACCCTTTGCACAGCATATGCATATGGAAATAAGTCAAAAGCTGAACATAACTAATTAACTAAATAATAACTTGGCTAATTCTCGAAAGAGAGATAAAGAATTTTTTGTAGAGGATTTTGTAAATATAAAAGAATTTTCTGCTCGTGAAGCTGGCCCATCCAAGATAGTGAAGGGTAATGGACCCAATGCCTATGCGCATGAGATGCTACCTGATTTAGGTATTAGCTCTGATAACTACATTAAGCATAAATATAAAAGTATTAACTTAATACTAAAATATCATTATTCTTTCAAAATTAGTACTTTTATATGTCATTTACAGGAAAGAACATCACCAACATGGAGAGTCTGATTTTAGAAGTCCAACGGCATGAACGGCACTCGAATCAGACTCAGAACGGGTCCAAAATGAATTTTTGGGCAATTAACTAAGAATTTGCACGAAATTTAAAGCCATCGGTCCATAGTGGACCAGCTGCTCGGTCCACCAAATAATTCATGGGCCGCGATCTGCCATTGACGTGGTCCACGGAAGCAGAGCCATGGACCGCCATGCCTCAAACACGTCGAGACTCGCCGAAGAGCTGCCCCCACCGCCGGGGAGGTCGCCAGCATGCTCGCCACTGGCCAGAGAAGCCTCAGTGGCCAGAAAAATCTCTTCCAAAGGGGCTGTTGTTTTCAATTTTTTTTCTTTTGGCTGAACCTCACCGCACCTCCATTTCACACCGTCGGACCGCCTACCATGACCACCGCCGGCTGGAGAAGAAGGCGGTGCACTTTTCCTCGCCGCCGGGAAGGTCTTCACAATGAGTTGCAGTCGTGGGAGAGTTTTTTACTTTGAACCAAAAATGGACCGAACTATGGGCTGGGTGGACTGAACTGGGTACTGGGTTGGACCAAACCAGGGAGAAACTTCCAGAGCTTCGCTGGATGAGCTGGAGATCGATGGGAGCCCGAGCTTCGTTGCAAACGGTGGAGCGGGGTGTCGGTTGTTCTGTTGTGTTCTGGTGCAACTGTGGAGCGTGTTTGTTGGGTTGTTTTAACAGAGGAGCGGGTTGGGAGCAGTGAAAGTCTATAAAAAAGGGTCTAGGGGAGCCAGAGAGGGGGGGGGGGTGTTCGGCCGATCAGTGGAAACCATCTGCAGTTCTTTTCCAATGTTTTTCTTCTCTGCATTTTCTTCTCCACCACAAAGGGCAGTGCCTTCTCTTCTCCATTCCACAGATAGTAGCAATCTATCTTCACACCACTCCAGCTTAGTTGTAGAGGCCCCCATTCTAGAGTACAGTTCATCTCGTCATTCTCCCAAACTCTTGGCTCAGTCACAATCCGGAAATCCCTGTTTCTTCCCTACAGTTCTTTGGATTTTCTGTTATTCCGGTTACCCAGCTTTATTCCCACTATTCCAACACTATTCCAACACTATTCCAAGCTTATTCCAGCAGACCTATTCTCTACCGGTCAGCACCATCTTCATGCAGAAATCACTGGAGTCCCGAGCTTCACTTGGGAAAAGGGGGTTTTATTTCTAGTTGTATTACTTTGATGTGTTTCCTCCTACATGAAATAAAAATATCTTTTGATTAATTCTTGTTCTTTTGTTTTTGAATCAGATGCATTGTTAAGGCAAAGCTTTGGAGGTAAGTCAAGTGAAATTACTCATGACTGATCTATTCCCAAGTGGGTACAGGTTGTGCTCTCGTGAGATAGATCATATCTAGGTTATTTCACTAGCATTTAGATCAATCTATTCCCAAAAAGGGATGGGCCGTGATTCACGGATACGGGCCATGCTCTCACTTGGATAGATCATTTTTTGAGTTACCTTTACTGTTAATTACTTGTTAATCTTCTTTTTAGTTTTAAGATTTCAATTTATGTTGCACATTTATTGTTTTCAAAGTAATCAAGAAAGTCCCTATGGATTCGACCCTTGCTCCTGCTATCCTATTCTACAATAGTAGTTTTAAGGTAATTATATCAGTGCGTTGCGACACGCATTAGATTTTTGGTGCCGTTGCCGGGAGTTTTTGGCATTATTTTGAAAATTTCAAAAATTTAATAAAATATCAAATTTCATAAACTCAAAAAATCTCAAATTTCAAAAATTCAAAAAATTTCAAATTTCAAAAATTCAAATTTTTTGTATTTTTGTTTTGTTCTATTTGATCTCCTTTTTAGAATTACTTAGGTAAACTTACTTTCTTGCAAAATCAAATCAAAAAAAAAAAAATTCATAATTCATTAGGGAATTAGATACTTAACCATCAAAATTAAAAAAAAAAAATTAGTTTAGTTTAATTTTGTTTGATAATTTCAAGATATTGATAGCTTGCTTATTGCATCCATTTCATTTCTCCATAATTCATCTTAAGGGCATTAACCTCATTAATCAGATAAGGTAGGGATTTCATTACCCTTCCTTGGCCCACAAATCATTTCCCATCATTTGCATTCACCTAAGCCTCTAACCCTAAAATCAATTAGACGCCATCCTTAAGGAATTCGAGCTCAATAGGACAAGGGAACCCTAGAGTTTTACCGGGATCAAGTCAGTTAACTAGTTGGTATCTAAGAAAAGTGGTTCAGGGACAAGAGCTCGAAGGGAGGTGCGTTGGTTCCGCTTACCTGGCCAATTTCTAATTGGTGTCTAAGGCAAGCGATAAGGGAACCTTCACCAACCTTATATTTACCTGGCCAAGTTGGTTGGGTGATTTTGAACTTGGAGTGCTCAAAGGTGACCTTGGAATAGTTAGGAGCTATCTAGGTCTAAGCTAACCCTAGGATAGAGTTGGGTAAATTGTTTGCAAAAAAAAAAAAAAGGAAATTTTTTTTTTTTCTTCTAGTTCTAGGATTCTCTTAGGGGTTTTTCCTTTAGATCTTTTCTTTCCTTCCCCTTTCTCTTTTTTAAAAATAATAATAAAAAAATAAATGAATAAAATATCCAACCATGTACCAATTTTCTGAGTCTAGGTACGACCAAATTTATCAAGATCAAACTTATAACTCATATAGACCAGGAGAAAATTTTGATGCTTATAACCCTGGTTGGGGGGCTCAATTAGATTTTTCGTGGCAACCACACCCAGTAGTTGCCCCGGTACCTTAGTTAGATTTTTCGTGGCAACCACACCTAGTAGTTGCCCCGGTATCCCAAAGATCTTTATTTGCAGATGTTTCTTATCACGATCTGTCCTATTCAGATTATCAACCTTCTCCTAGTCCTTATAGCCTATATTTTCAAGAAGAGCTTTTACAAGCACTAGACCGGCTTGAAATTAGTTAGAACCTACTTAAGATTAGTCAGAACTCATTTCTTCCTCAGACTAACCTAGAAGCCGATAGATTTGCCCAATATCAACAACCGATCATGCCTCAACAACAATCTATCGAGGAGCTTAATGTTTATGATTCGATTGAGACAGAAAAACCAAATTGGTGGGATGAACTACTTCTATCATCATCTTGCTCATCGATGACTTCCTTTGATGATATGATGGAATTTATTGAGGCACCCCAGGAATCACAACAGAATAACATAGTAGAGGAAGCCATACCTCTTAGTTATCCCGAGAACTCATTAGATCCCTTTATAGCTCAGTGTGAGGTAGATGATTTTAATGAAGATAAAGATATCATAGGGAGGGATGATCCACTTTTCAAACCTACCCCACTTTTGACGAAACAAGTTGAGCCAACACCTAGCCCCCTAATAGCTCCTCCGTTCGAATCACTACGAGATTATTTAGAATTGACATCGCTTCCTGTCACACCTATTGACACCCTACCAGTGAACTCTAATCAGGAAGACCTAATAGTTGGTGATCTAAGGATGCATAGACAAGCTGTTGGATGGGATGTGTATGACCTGAGGGATAATGATCTTAAGAAGTTTGTGACTGATTCTTCTATGTTTGGCACTACTTTCGAAGATCGCCTCCAAAATCCATCTTTTATTCTGAAACAATGTATGGAGACAGACTTACAATTAATCCTGATAAAGTGCCACCAGGAAGGGATGATATCAAGACATACCATACCCGAGAATGGGATAAGGGTAGACCTTTATGGCGATCGACAATATTTTAAGCCCCAACCTCCACTCTCGGCCCAAAACACACAATCCCTTCCTAATCTTCCGCAAAATTGTTATAGGATTTTTCAATATCAGTCTAGCACGCTTACCTCCTTTATTTTCTGGATCAGGGATAATCGTCATCGTAGAATATTCTATGAACGTTTTTCTGCCATGTTGACAAGGCCTCCTGATTGGCCTATCTTCTAAAATTTTCTTGAGGGATATACCTATGTTCAATATCTATAACACTCCCTCTTAGTGTCTGGCTGAAGACATTAAACTTAGCACTCCGGGGAGGCAACCCAGTTTATGTTTTTAATTTTTAACTAGTTTCTTTTCCTTTCTTTTTAGAAGAATAAAGTGAGGGAGTACAGCAACAAAGGAACCCACTACTTCATGAAACCTTCGAAGCACATTTTCCCAAGGTGTATTCTTTCCTATTATACTTCTCGTTTTCTTTACTACTCCATTGAGGACAATGTCGATTAAGTTGGGAGGGGAAGATTAACTTGACTTGCTTAGATCTTCGAGTGCGGTTAGAAAGATTAGGTTATGTGTACCTAATTATTGTCTCGAACTAGAGTTACTTATGCACTTTAATCAAATGATTGATTAATGGCCTAGATAATACTAGATATGCTGAGGAATAAATTATTAAAGAAATTCAATAAATGGTAGGGTATATATCATAAATAATTTCATGGAGTAATTCCAAAGCCTTTTGACCATTGATCTTAATAAAGAGTCTACTTTTTGGGGACATAAATCAGAAGATCAAGTATACTAAAATTTTTCCCTTTGACAAAAAAAAAAAAGAAAAGAGTTAGTCTAGTCTCATAGCTTTACTTGAACTTTTACTAAGTAACCGGGCCCTTTCGTCTAAGTAAGCGTCGTGGTTCGCGTCAAAAGGTGAGAATGTTAAGAAATCTGTTAAGTAATGATATCTCCCTGAGTAACCGGGCCCCTTTGCCTAAGTAAGCATTATGGTTCATGTCAAAAGGGGAGAATACTAATACTTACGAGGCTTGGATTAAAAAAAAAAAAAAAAAGGAAAAAGTTATCTAGCAGAAAGGTATAGAAATAAACCCCAGAAAGTTAGAGGATTTTAAGAGTGACATGGAAAGTTGGCAGAAGAACTTTAGAAATCTTTATGAACTCTACATGACCAATAAAAAGAGTTGAATTAATAATCCAATGAAGTATCTCAGTAATAGTCTAACCAGGTATCATCTACTTTTAGGGTTGCTTGAGTTAACATCTAATTCAAGGATAGGTTGATACACATAGATAATCTATCTGCTTTACTTGAGGACGTGCAAAGTTCAAGTTGGGAGGTGTGATAACTACATTAAGCATAAATATAAAAGTATTAACTTAATACTAAAATATCATTATTCTTTCAAAGTTAATACTTTTATATGTCATTTATAGGAAAGAATAATGCCAACATGGAGAGTCCGATTTTAGAAGTCCAACGATGTGAACGGCACTCGAATCGGACTCAGAACGGGCCCAAAATGAATTTTTGGACAATTAACTAAGAATTTGCACGAAATTTAAAGTAGCCGGTCCATAGTGGACTGGCCGCTCAATCCACCAAATGATTCATGGGCCGCGATCCGTCATTGACGCGGTCCATGGAAGCAGAGCCGTGGACCGCCATGCCTCAAACATGCCGAGACTCACCGGAGTGCCGCCCCCATTGCCGAGGAGGTCGCCGGCATGCTCGCCACTAGCCGAAGAAGCCTCGGTGGCCAGAAAAATCTCTTCTAAAGGAGCTGTTGTTCTCAATTTTTTTCTTTTGGCCGAACCTCATCGCACTACCGTTTCACGCCACCGAACCGCCTACCACGACCACCGCCGGCTGGAGAAGATGGCGGTGCACTTTTCCTCACCGCCGGGAAGGTCTTCACGATGAGTTGCAGCCATGGGAGAGTTTTTCGGTTTGAACCAAAAATGGACCGAACTACGGGCTGGGTGGACTGAACTGGGTACTGGGTTGGACCGAACCAGGGAGAAACTTCTAGAGGGTCACCGGATGAGCTGGAGATCGATGGGAGCCCGAGCTTCGTTGCAAACGGTGGAGTGAGGTGTCGGTTGTTCTGTTATGTTCTGGTGCAACTGTGGAGCGTGTTTGTTGGGTTGTTTCAACAGAGGAGCGGGTTGGTTCAAACGGAGGAGTGGGTTGGGAGCAGGGAAAGTCTATAAAAAGGGGTCCAGGGGAGCCAAAGAGGAGGGGGGGTGTTCGGTCGATCAGTGGAAGCCATCTGCAGTTCTTTTCCTGTGTTTTTCTTCTCTGCATTTTCTTCTCCACCACAAAGGGCTGTGCCTTCTCTTCTCCATTCCACAGATAGTAGCAAGCCATCTTCCCACCACTCCAGCTTAGTTGTAGAGGCCCCCATTCCAGAGTACAGTTCATCTCGTCATTCTCCCAAACTCTCGGCTCAGTCACAGTGCGGAAATCCCTGTTTCTTCCCTGCAGTTCTTTGGGTTTTCTACTATTCTGATTATCCCAGCTTTATTCCCACTATTCCAACACTATTCCAACACTATTCCAAGCTTATTCCAGTAGACCTATTCTCTACCGGTCAGTGCCATCTTCATGCAGAAATCACTGGAGTCCGGAGCTTCACTTGGGAAAAGGGGGTTTTATTTCTAGTTGTATTACTTTGATGTATTTCCTCCTACATGAAATAAAAATATCTTTTGATTAATTCTTGTTCTTTTGCTTTTGAATCAGATGCATTGTTAAGGCAAAGCTTTGGAGGTAAGTCAAGTGAAATTACTCATGACTGATCTATTCCCAAGTGGGTACAGGTTGTGCTCTCGTGAGATAGATCATATCTAGGTTATTTCACTAGCATTTAGATCAATCTATTCCCAGAAAGGGATGGGCCATGATTCACGGATACGGGCCGTGCTCTCACTTGGATAGATCATTTCTTGAGTTACCTTTACTGCTAATTACTTGTTAATCTTCTTTTTAGTTTTAAGATTTCAATTTCTGTTGCACATTTATTGTTTTCAAAGTAATCAAGAAAGTCCCTATGGATTCGACCTTTACTCCTACTATCCTATTCTAAAATAGTAGTTTTAAGGTAATTAATTCGGTGCGTTGCGACACGTATTAGATTTTTGGTGCCGTTGCCGGGGACTTTTGGCATTATTTTGAAAATTTCAAAATTTTTTTAAAAAAATATCAAATTTCAAAAATTCAAAAAAATTCAAATTAAAAAAATTAAAAAAATTTCAAATTTCAAAAACTCAAATTTTTGGTACTTTTATTTTGTTCTATTTGATCTCCTTTTTAGAATTACTTAGGTAAACTTACTTTCTTGCAAAATCAAATCAAAAAAAAAAAAATTCATAATTCATTAGGGAATTAGATACTTAACCATCAAAATTTTTTTAAAAAAATAATTAGTTTAGTTTAATTTTGTTTGATAATTTCAAGATATGGACACCTTGCTTATTGCATCCATTTCATTTCTCCATAATTCATCTTAAGGGCATTAACCTCATTAATCAGATAAGGTAGAGATTTCATTACCCTTCCTTGGCCCACAAATCATTTCCCATCATTTGCATTTACCTAAGCCTCTAACACTAAAATCAATTAGACGCCAGTCCTACGGAATTCGAGCTCAATAGGACAAGGGAACCCTAAAGTTATACCGGGTTCAGGTCAGTTAACTACTTGGTATCTAAGGAAAGTGGTTCAGGGACAAGAGCCCGAAGGGAGGTGCGTTGGTTCCGCTTACCTGGCTAATTTTTAATTGGTAACTAAGGCAAGCAATAAGGGAATCTTCACCAACCTTACACTTACCTGGCCAAGTTAGTTGGGTGATTTTGGACTTGGAGTGCTCAAAGGTGACCTTGGAATAGTTAGGAGCTGTCTAGGTCTAAGCTAACCCTAGGATAGAGTTATGTAAATTGTTTGTGTAAATTATTTGAAAAAAAAAAAAGAAAAAAAAATTTTCATCTAGTTCTAGGATTCTCTTTGGAGTTTTTCCTTTAGATCTTTTCTTTCCTTCCCCCTTCTCTTTTTTAAAAATAATAATAATAAATAAATAAATAAAATACCCAACCATGTACTAATTTTCTGAGTCTAGGTATGACCAAATTTATCAAGATCAAACTTATAACACATATAGACCAGGAGAAAATTTTGATGCTTATAACCTTGGTTGGGGGCTCAATTAGATTTTTCGTGGCAACCACACCCAATAGTTTTCCTATACCTCAGTTAGATTTTTCATGGCAACCACACCCAGTAGTTGCCCCGGTATCCCAAAGACCTTCATTTGCAGATGTTTCTTATCACGATCTGTCCTATTCAGATTATCAACCTTCTCCTAGTCCTTATAGCCTATCTTTTCAAGAAGAGCTTTTACAAGCACTAGATTGGCTTGAAATTAGTCAGAATCTACTTAAGATTAGTCAGAACTCATTTCTTCCTCAGACTAACCTAGAAGCCGATAGATTTGCCCAATATCAACAAACGATTATGCCTCAATAGCAATATATCGAGGAGCTTAATGTTTATGATTCGATTGAGGCAAAAAAACTAAATTGGTGGGATGAACTACTTCCATCATCATCTTACTCACTGATGACTTCCTTTAATGATATGATGGAATTTATTGAGGCATCCCAGGAATCACAATAGAATAACATAGTAGGGGAAGTCATACCTCCTAGTTATCCCGAGAACTCATAAGATCGCTTTACAGCTCAGTGTGAGGTAGATGATTTTAATGAACATAAAGATATCATAGAGAGGGATGATCCACTTCTCAAACCTACCCCACTTTTGACGAAACAAGTTGAGCCAACACCTAGCCCCCCAATAGCTCCTCCATTCGAATCACCACCGGATTATTTAGAATTGACATTGCTTCCTGTCACACCTATTGACACCCTACCAGTGAACTCTAATTAGGAAGACCTAATAGTTGGTGATCTAAAGATGCATAGACAAGCTGTTGGATGGGATGTGTATGACCTGAGGGATAATGATCTTAAGAAGTTTGTGACTGATTCTTCTATGTTTGGCACTACTTTCGAAGATCACCTCCAAAATCCATCTTTTATTCTGAAACAATGTATGGAGACAGACATACAATTAACCCTGATAAAGTGCCATCAGGAAGGGATGATATCAAGACAAACCATGCCTGAGAATGGGATTAGGGTAGAACTTTATGGTGATCGACAAATTTTTAAGCCCCCACCTCCACTCTCGGCCCAAAACACACAATCCCTTCCAATCTTTCACAAAATTGTTATAAGATTTTTCAATCTTGGTCCAGCATGCTTACCTCCTGTATTTTCTGGATCAGGGATAATCATCATCATAGAATATTCTACGAACATTTTTCTGCCATGTTGACAAGGCCTCCTGATTGGCCTATCTTCTAAAATTTTCTTGAGGGATGTACCTAAGTTCAATGTGTGGCTGAAGACGTTAAACTTAGCGCTCCTGGAAGGCAACCAGTTTATGTTTTTAATTTTTAACTAGTTTCTTTTCTTTTCTTTTTAGAAGAATAAAGTGAGGGATTTCAGCAACAAAGGAACCCGCTACTTCATTAAACCTTCGAAGCACATTTTTCCAAAGTGTATTCTTTCCTATTATACTTCTCATTTTCTTTCCTACTCCATTGAGGACAATGTCGATTAAGTTGGGAGGAAAAGATTAACTTGACTTGCTTAGATCTTCGAGTGCAGTTAGAAATGATTAGGTTATGTGTACCTAATTATTGTCTCGAACAAGAGTTACTTATGCACCTTAATCAAATGATTGATTAATAGCCTAGATAATACTAGAGATGCTGAGGGATAAATTATTAAAGAAACTCAATAAATGGTAGGGTATAGATCATAAATAATTTCATGGAGTAATTCAAAAGCCTTTTGACCATTGATCTTAATAAAGAGTCTACTTTTTGGGGACATAAATCAAAATATCAAGTATGCTAAAGTTTTTCCTTTTGACAAAAAAAAAAAGAAAAAAAAAAGAGTTAGTCAAGTCTCATAGCTTTACTTGAACTTTTACTAAGTAACCGGGCCCTTCGTCTAAGTAAGCATTGTGGTCTGCGTCAAAAGGTGAGAATGTCAAGAAATCTGTTAAGCAATGATACCTCCCTGAGTAACCGGGCCCTTTCACCTAAGTAAGCATTGTGGTTCACATCAAAAGGGAAGAATACTAATACTTACGAGGCTTGGATTAAAAAAAAAAGGGAAAAGTTATCTAGCAGAAAGGTATTGAAATAAACCCTAGAAAGTTAAAGGATTTTAAGAGTGAGATAGAAAGTTGGCAGAAGGACTTTAGAAATCTTTATAAACTCTACCTGACCACTAAAAAGAGTTGAATTAATAATCTAATGAAGTATCTCAGTAATAGTCTAACCAGGTATCATCTGCTTTTAGGGTTGCTTGAGTTAACATCTAATTCAAGGATGGGTTGAAACACATAGATAATCTATCTGCTTTACTCGAGGACGAGCAAAGTTCAAGTTGGGAGGTGTGATAACTACATTAAGCATAAATATAAAAGTATTAACTTAATACAAAAATATCATTATTCTTTCAAAATTAATACTTTTATATGTCATTTACAGGAAAGAACATCGTCGACATGGAGAGTCCAATTTTAGAAGTCCAACGGTGCGAACGGCACTCGAATCGGACTCAGAACGGGCCCAAAATGAATTTTTGGGCAATTAACTAAGAATTTGCACGAAATTTAAAGCAGCCGGTCCATAGTGGACCGGCTGCTTGGTCCACCAAATGATTCATGGGCCACGATCCGCCATTGACGCGGTCCACGGAAGTAGAGCCGTTGATCGCCATGCCTCAAACATGCCGAGACTCACCGGAGAGCCTCCCCCACCGCCGGGGAGGTCGCCGGCACGCTCGCCACTGGCCGGAGAAGTCTCGATGGCCGGAAAAATCTCTTCCAAAGGGGTTGATGTTCTCAATTTTTTTTTCTTTTGGCCGAACCTCACCGCACCATAGTTTCACGCCGCCGGACCACCTACCACGACCACCGCCGGCCAGAGAAGATGGCGGTGTACTTTTCCTCGCCGCTGGGAAGGTCTTCACGGTGAGTTGCAAATATGGGAGAGTTTTTCGGTTTGAACCAAAAATGGACCGAACTACGGGTTAGGTGGACTGAACCGGGTACTGGGTTGGACCGAACCAGGGAGAAACTTCCAGAGCATTGCCGGATGAGCTGGAGATCGATGGGAGCCCGAGCTTCATTGCAAACGGTGGAGTGTGGTGTCGGTTGTTATGTGGTGTCGAATGTTATGTTGTGTTTTGGTGCAACTATGGAGCGTGTTTGTTGGGTTGTTTCAACAGAGGAGCGGGTTGGTTCAAACGGAGGAGCGGGTTGGGAGCAGGGAAAGTCTATGAAAAGGGGTCCAGGGGAGCAAGAGAGGGGGGGTGTTCGGTCGATCAGTGGAAGCCATCTGCAGTTCTTTTCCGGTGTTTTTCTTCTCTGCGTCTTCTTCTCCACCACAGAGGGCAGTGCCTTCTCTTCTCCATTCCACAGATAGTAGCAAGCCATCTTCCCACCACTCCAGCTTAGTTGTAGAGGCCCCCATTCCAAAGTATAGTTCATCTCGTCATTCTCCTAAACTCTTGGCTTAGTCACAGTCCGGAAATCCCTATTTCTTCCCTGCAATTCTTTGGGTTTTCTGCTATTCCGGTTATCCCAGCTTTATTTCCACTATTCCAACACTATTCCAAGCTTATTCCAGCATACCTATTCTCTACCGGTCAGTGCCATCTTCATGCAGAAATCACTAGAGTCCGGAGATTCACTTGGGAAAAGGGGGTTTTATTTCTAGTTGTGTTACTTTGATGTATTTCCTCCTACATGAAATAAAAATATCTTTTGATTAATTCTTGTTCTTTTGCTTTTGAATCAGATGTATCGTTAAGGCAAAGCTTTGGAAGTAAGTCAAGTGAAATTACTCATGACTGATCTATTCCCAAGTGGGTACAGGTTGTGCTCTCGTGAGATAGATCATATCTAGGTTATTTCACTAGCATTTAGATCAATCTATTTCCAAAAAGGAATGGGCCGTGATTCATGGATACGGGCCGTGCTTTCACTTGGATAGATCATTTCTTGAGTTACCTTTACTGCTAATTACTTGTTAATCTTCTTTTTAGTTTTAAGATTTCAATTTCTGTTGCACATTTATTGTTTTCAAAGTAATCAAGAAAGTCCTTGTGGATTCGACCCTTGCTCCTGCTATCCTATTCTAGAATAGTTGTTTTAAGGTAATTTAATCGGTGCATTGCGACTCGCATTAGATTATATTAGCTCCACCTTCATTATTTCAAATCTTATAGAGTCTAGGGAGCTAGCAGAGATATCCAGTGAGCCCTTTGAGCCACTCCCTTTTTTAATGATTGAACCTAACCCAGAGTGTCTACAAACAATTTGGCCTTTAAGTAAGGTAAAGAATGAGAGAACTCTGGACGATCAAGCTATCGGTACCCAGAATAGAGACTGTCAACGATATTTGGTCCACTGGCAAGGTCTGCCAGAATCTGAGAACTTGTGGAGCACTGGTGAGGATCTGCAACACCTCAACCTACACCCTCCTTGAGACTGAGAGCCAAATTGACCCATACTCAATGGGGTCGAGTTCCTCCTACCCCAGAAGAATTGGTGGGGGCACCAGGATTAGACACAGATTACTAGGCCCTACCTGGTTTACTTAGTCATGTGTCAAAGTTTTGAAAATTTTGTAATCAATTAAGATTGTGTTCTGTAATAAGTTGAGGTTAGTTGATTTGTCTCAACCCTCAACCTAGTCCAGTACATTGAGTCCTATACATCAGTATGAGTCTAGTATGAGTCCAATTTTTGTACAAGAGAGAAGATTATCCTATTTTGGAGTTCTACCAGGTTTCATCCAGGAGTCAGAGACCACTACATCAGATTATTGGATTTTGTATAACACCACAGGATCCAAGATACCTTCAGGAGACCTTGATTTCTTCTAGATGTCCTCTAGAAGCACAGATTCCCTTCCAGATGCCAGAGTATATTCCCGACCAGGGCATCCATGATTCCAGAGGTCCACCTGTATCCTAGCCCAAAGAAATCAAGCCTAGGTTCCAAGCTCAAGCCCTTAAGAAGCAAAATACCAGGGAATATTCTTGCTACCAGGCTACCAGGCCACCCCAGCTTCCAGAGGCCCAAGCCCATGCACCCAAGTCCCTTTGGGCTGGCCCCTTGCTATCCCTAAAAGCCCAACATGCCCTCATAGGTTTCCTTGGAGGGTTGACCAAGTCAAATCTCAAAGGGAGGTGTCATTAAGTGAGAAGGAGAAGACTAGTCTTACATAGTTAGGATTCCTAGTTCTTTTAAGCTTTGTAATTCTAACCTAGCTAGGAAAGGACATGTAATCTAACTAGGAAAAGGCTTGTTAACCTAAGTGTAACCCTAGTTAGAGAGGGCATGGAAACTCTATAAATATCCCACCCCTCCCCCTCTTGTAATCATCTCTTTCTTATGAATACAACTTGCAGAAATTTTGTGATATTGACTTGTGTTTGGTGTTTTAGTGTTAGTTCTCTTGTTCTTGTGTGCTCTCCTTGTGTTCCCAGATTGAAACCCTGCTGCCCTAGCTTCCATCTACATTTTTGGAGATCAACCACGCCCAGAGGAAGATGCCTTAGCTGCTGCCAACTGCTTCTTCCCCGGGACATCCACACCTAAACCTAGTTCTTTCAATTCTAAACCCTAGTTTCTTATTTCTTTTGTTTATTTTGATTGACCCCGACACATGCAGGATCCTCGAGGTGCTTCACCTCTCCTAAGGAGGCCTTCTTTGCTTCCAGGACCACCCAGATCAGCCATCTGATTCAAGGAAACCAAGGCTTCTTCATCTAGGCTCCGATCAGAGTGTGAGTGATCCCTTCTGTTGCTGAATTTTAATCTCTGACTGGTAAGAAACCTTTCCTTCTCTTATTATCTGATTTGATGAAGATAAACTATCCTAAACCGGGAGTTTCTCAACTCTCGGGTCTTGGCTATTTCATTAGTTTGCATGAGTTTGCTTATGATCTAATGATTCTTTGCACTGCTAGACTTTCTGCTAGTTCTTACTTTATTTTGGGAATCTAGCATGCAAATAAAATTATAAAATTTATAAAAAAATTATTTTACTATTTTTCATGCATGTTTAGCAGTTTTAGAGTCATCCCACATCAATTTGAGTACTAATTATATATTAAAAGTGTGTTTATCAGAATAGGGCACTCATCAAAATTATAGTATATTGAAAGTTCAAAGCTTGTCATCTTGTTGAAGAAGTCACTCTCTTTGATGGAACTTTAAGTTAAATGGACCTTGATATACAAGAATAACTTTGAAGAACTCAAATCTTGAATTGAAGAAGTTTCAACATAGTTTCATTAGAGTTTCAGGAGAGTTTCAGGCAATTATCGACTCATGGAAGTGAAGTGTCAATTCAAAGTGTCGACTCACAGAAGCTTGAGCTGATACATAGAAAAAATTTTAGATGGCATGCATGAAGTGTTGACTCATGAATCTCAAGTGTTGACTCATGTGTCGATTCAAGTGTTGACCCAAGGTCTGAGACCATAAATGATACAGAACATGCTGAATTCAAGTCTTTTCTCAAGTGTCGACTCATGAAGATGAAGTGTCGACTCAAGTGTTGACTCACTAGAAAAAGTGTCGATGCACCAGGGCATTCCAGAGAGCTTCAGAAAGCATTTTTGACGAAGTGTCGACTCAAGTATCAACTCAAGTATCAACTTATGACCTGAAGTTGAAGATCTAGATGAATAGTAATGACTAATTTTTCGAAGTGCATAATTGATCCTTTTTATCACTAACAGCTATTTTCTCCTCTCCAATGGTCAAAAATGGTCATTTAAGGCTTGGAAAGGTATTTAAAGTAGACAAAACTCTCGAGGGAATGTGTGATGAGCTTTCATTCAAATATTCATTGAAGAACAATTATTTTTGAATGAAGTTAAACCTTCAAGCATTCAAGAGTATTTAAGAAGCATTCAAGTCCTTCCTTCAAGCATCCATTAAGGCTTCAATAACTTGAAGACAAGCTTCTCAACTATAATTAAAGAGCTTCAAAGAGATATTTATTTTTATTTCGAAAGCTTATTATATTCTTACTTTAAACTTGAATTTATTGTTCTTCCTAGTTTCAAGTGGTTTGAAACTAGTACTTAGATTATTGGTGAGCCATGTTTCAAAAACCAACTTAGATTGTTGGTGAGCCTTGTAAAAATTAACTAGGTTTTTAGTTAGCCTTATAAAAATCAAGGGGTTGTGATTAGTGAGCCTAAAAAACTAATTGATTGTAATCAAGTGGGATTATAATGAAATTTCTAAGTGAACCTTAGGGAGTGGATGTAGGTGCTTTGGTATGCACCGAACCACTATAAATCTTTATGTATTTGTGATTGCTTCTCTTTACTTGCTATTACTTTATTTATGCTGTATTTTAATTATCAAGCACACAAAAACTTTAAATCACTGGCACCTTCATTGTTTTAAATTGGCACATACTTGTAACAAGCTTTAAAAATCCAATTCACCCCTCGCTCTTGGGTTGTTTCGCTGGGCATCAGAAAGGTTATAGTCAATATTGACTATGGAACCTTTTCACCTTGACCATGCTCAAATACATACAAATTGTTATTATAGTTAACCATAATAAGATCAAGTTGATGGACAGTGATGAGATCATAATTTCTAAATTGCAAAAAGATCTATATAAATAAGCTAAAGCAAATAGCTCAAAATTGGAATGCTTATTTCTATGACATGATCAAATAGTTTGATTCTACTAAGAATGAGAAAAAGAACTATATGTTTATAAAAAATCAACGGGATTATGTAATTCCTTGCATTGTACGAGAATAATATTCTCATATTAGGAATGAGATTCCTATGCTGACTTAGATTAGGTTATGAGTGCCTAGGTAATTCTCCAATGAAGACCTATTTGAAAGTACCCTATATTTGGAATGTAGGTTTATAAGATACACCAAGAAGGATGCTACACTTATCATAGAAGTTGTACATTAAGGAAGGACTGAAGATATTTAACTAGAAAAACCTAATTGGGGATTTGACTTCTTAAACATGGAACTGATCTCTAAATGTATCTTGATATATTTGAAGATATTTTAATATAAGTTGGATCCTTTTGAGCTTTGGCCATAAGGATCCTTATACAAACCATGCAATGTACATAATCTAATTTTTGCTATAAATGTCATGAGTGAATGTCAATGAAATTCAGGCTATGAGTGTTGAATAACTATGATAACATTCATTAATACTTGGAAAGTACCAAAGATATGTTTTAGGTCTTTAAAGTGGGAGAATTGAGAGAATAAGAATATATGGTGTGTTCTTATACAATGATGGTTTGGAATCGATTATTGTAGGTTTAACCATGGAGGCTAACTAAATCATTATCTCTAAGGATGTAAGGATATATACTGGTCAACATTTATGGTATATGAGTACGATGTCATCAGATGCCATAATACTCTATTATAGCAACAATGGTCCCATAGCTCTAGATAAGAAATCTAGGTCTTACTAGAAGTTCGAACATATAAAGTAATAATTAAATTAATGATTAACTTGTATAGGTGCAGAGAGTGAACTATACATAAGATGTGGTAGACCCACTACCTTAATAAGCTATAGCTAATTGTAACTGAAACATATGAGATGAGGCTGAAGTGTATGAAAAATTGGCTTTAGTACAAGTGAGAGATTTTTAAATATATATCCTAAAAGACAATGTAGCTGACACATATTTTTGATTCTAGAATATTAAATTATATTCAATATTTTTATTTGGATAATTTTATCCATATATATATAGAATATGTGTCCATATATCATCTAAGAAATTAATGGACAATGATACACATCTCAAGAATTGGAAATTTGAGACATGTGTCATCATAGATTAATTCCTAAATACTCCAAATCTCAGGATATCATGGGGATGGTGATTGATCCTATTTGATCGATGCATAGATTACTTCCCTTTTAGCATAGAGGAGTCTTGAGTCTACAATATGGTGACACTAGAGCAAGAGTGCAGGTGGTCATTCGAGCATGACCATCACAAGAAGTCACAAGGATGTTTACTCACTCGTTAGTGACTTTCTTGATACTGTAATTGTATGAGTGGTTTTCTGATCTATGGCACCTCGATCACTTATAATGGGGTTATCATAGTTTGACAACATAAAATATTAGTCCTAGCCATTCAAATCTTTGTGGTATTTATTAACTATAATAGATTCATTGTAGGAGCAAAAGTATACTTATAGGAAATCTATCGATCTTAGTAGTTAAGATGTAGTCTTGTATAATTTAAGACCATGGCCACGGTAGGTGAAGGATGAAAATAAATTTTCATGAGTTTCATATTAGAGTTAAGTTAATTAAATCTGGCATATGATAGATACTTAGGGTTTGGCAAGTTTTCATGACCTGCATCTTGTCTGGACTCTCGATAGAAGAACTTGATCACACGATATTACACCTAGGGATTCTTTCTTCTATTCTGCTAGATTGCCACTACATGCTACTAGGCATTATTGGTGGATTGTGAGAACTCACTAGGATTATTTTGGATCAATGATTTTTGATAGGGTGAGCTAGAATTATTCTGGTCCATCAAAAGTGTTTGATGATACTATGATAGACATCATGGTATGTCTCACTACCAGATAGAATGGAACCTAAAGGATCACACACAATAGGAGAACAACTAGATCATATAGTTGGATTAAAATATATAAGAGTTAAATATTTAAAAAATTTAAATTTGTAAGGGTTATAAATTTGAAACCTACTATTTTTGCCACCTACTAATTTTAGCAAAGAAAACTTTATTATAAAAGTTATCACTTAATTAGATGATTTAATTATTTAATCATGATTAGGCTTAATACAAATTGAATTGGATTTGATTTGGTTGGGTTTGGATGATGACCTAGTCTAATTAGGTTTTGGACTAACCTAATTGTAATTATTACGAGCCAATTCGATTTGATCTAATTTGTAGCCTAATCTTAGGTAAATTAAATTAGATTTAATTTAGTTAGGTTTAATCTATTATATTTGGATTTAGTGGTCCTAATTAGATTATGATCTAATTCTTAATTAGTTATAGATTTAAATCTAAACCTAAATTTTTAGGAATTAGGTTAGTTAGTTTACTAGTTAGTTAAAATTAGTTAGTTAGTTAGCCTAACTAATTCCTAAATAGTTATAGATTTAAACCTAAAGCTAATAGGATTAGTTAGGTTAGTTAGAATCCTACATTGGTTAGGATAAGGAGTTAGTTAGTTGAACTAATTCCTTACTAACTAACTAACCATCTATTATTTTTTTCCCCTCCCCACGTCTCTCTCTCCCCCTCTTGTGCATGGAAGGAAAAGTGAGATGCCCCAAAAGAGTTTGTTTCCTTCAAGTTTTTACCTTCTTATCCTTATCCATCTAGTTCTAGGTGTTTAAATCTGATTTAAAGTCTTGTCCTAATTCTAGATGGGAAAGAACTCTAGGGAGAAGAAATTTAAGATGTGGCTTGAGAAAAGTAGGGAGGAGTGGGCACAAAATACAAAGTATGTGTGAGTTTTTTTTTTATGGTGAGGTATGTGTCTTTTTCTTGCTTTTAATGTAAGAGATGACTCCTTACTCCTAAACACCCATCCTTCTTGTTATTAATTCCACACATCTAAAATTAAAAAGAAAAAAAATTATTGATCACCCTAATCCTCCTCCTATCCTTGATCTTGAATGAATGGTTTAGTTCAAGAAAAAAAATATACCCTCCCTTGATTTCTTGAGAAGAGATCAATATTCTTTCAAGATCTCTAATGTAGAGAAAAGAAAAGAAAGATAGGAAGGGAGATTTGATCTAACTATCAAAATAAGGCCTGCAAGGTACTATCACTCCATGGTCTTGGGATTTCATCAAGCCATTTTCATATGGATAGCAGTAGAGGCTGAGCATATACATGGCTCCAATGAAACCTTGGATTTTCTTTAGATATGATCAAATGAAGATGGAGTAGCATAACTGGTAAGTAAATTTGATCTATTTGATAGTTTTTTTTTTATTTGGGGATCTACATGTTCTTTAATAAATCTTGCTATTCACATTTAGATTAAGTTTTTTATTTTGCTACATATTGATTTTAATTAATTAAAAAAAATTGAAAAACCTACGTGCAACCCGAGAATCATCAAATGATTCCTTCATCAAGGACTGAGTGAAGGGGAACCAATGCATTGTTAAAAGCAACCTGCATGCAAAAAAGGATGGCCCATGTTACAGTAGTAAAAAAATACATTCGGCCATGACACAGCATTCTCCCTGGTGGTTGACGTGGCCATATGCTTTATGGGTATCTCCAAGTCTTCCATCAAAAAAAAATGGTGGGTCCGCTTGCTTCGTGAGGAGATCGGCCAGGTTGGCACCTCAGCCCCACCTCGGCCATGTACGTCGCCACCTCGGCCCCACCTCAGCCATGTACTTCGCCACCTCGGCCAGTCAACTTCAGCCCAGAGTGCAGCTTCTTGGTGGCTCAGCCCGCATCTTAGTTTGGCGCCAGGGTCACGTCTGTAGCAAGACCACACCCGCGGCACGATCGCGATCCAGCTCTTCTGCCCGTGGCACGACCACGGTCCAGCTCTTCCACTCGC
Source organism: Areca catechu (assembly GCA_021397845.1). NCBI lineage: Eukaryota > Viridiplantae > Streptophyta > Magnoliopsida > Arecales > Arecaceae > Areca > Areca catechu. The sequence goes on along the minus strand of CM038053.1, from coordinate 136,468,272 downwards.
TGCACGACCACGGTCCAGCTCTTCTGCCCGCGGCATGCCTGCGGCTTAGCTATTCCACCCGCGGCATGCCCACGGTCCAGCTCTTCCACCCACGATGGCCCCGGATCCAGTCCAGCTCGGCACGCCCACGTGCTCCGCCCGTGGCAACCCCGGATCCATTCCAGCTTGGCATGCCCTTGCACTCCACCCACGGTGACCCTGGATGAAGTCCAGCTTGGCACACCCGTGCGCTTCGCCCATGGCAGTCCCGGATCTAGTCCAGCTCGGCACGCCCGTGCCCTTCGCCCGCGGTAGCCCAGCTCCAGTCCATCTTGGCAAGCCTATGCGCTCTGCCCGAGACTCCGCCCACACCAGGGCACCAAGCCCATGCTGGGGTCTCGCTCGTGGTTGACTCCGGCTCCACCCATGGTGCACCCAGCTCTGGTCCGGCACGCGCAACAAGTCTGGCTCACTCCCGCCTAGTCGATTCCGGATTCGCCCGTGCTGGGGCACCTCACATCCGTGCTAGTGCGGCTCCACCACCGTGCCCAGTCCAGACACCTGGTCGACTCTGGCTCTACCTCCACCCGCGATGCACCCAGCTCCGATCCGACTCGCCCGCGCACATCGGTACTTCTCCGCCGGCACGCTTAGCCCGGTAGGACACCCACACCAGTTCGGCTCCGCCTGCGTGGAGTCTCGCTTGCAGCTCTGAAGGGGAGCTCTTTGGTCTGGTCCGGCATGCCTGGCTCCATCTGACGTGCCTTCATTCGGTTCGGCCATGCCTTGAGAAGCGTGGAACAGTTCAGTACTAGTCCACCGCAGTCCAGATGCCCGGCATGCATGGTGCCTAGTCCGGCTCTTATCCACCCAGTCCGGCATGCCAGCAGGCCCAGTCCGACAATGCCTGATGCAGTGCCCTCCACCCACGTGGAGTCTGGATCTGCTAGCACGAGGGCCGGCCCAGTCTAGCATGATCCAGCGTGGATACCTCTCGGCCTCTTCTCCAACCCAGCACCTCTCCTCCAGCGTGGCACCCTTCGCCCGCGTTGAGTCTGGCTCCAACCCTAGCTTCGGCTCCGAGAATGCCCAATGCTCCGCTCCAGTGGGTTTCGTGCACCCCGTTCTACGTGCCTGAGGAGACGACATGCCTTAGTCCACACATGTAAGCGGACTGCCTACCCCGTGCACCTCGGTCCGCATATATGAGAAGCCTTGCACCGCATACCTTGAATCATATGCATGAAGAGCCTCCGCCCGTCTCATCTTGATCCGCATGCCATAGTCCATCTCTATCCTAGGTATGCTTCTCAATATACAGGATGGAAGAGACCTAGATGGCTTCCCCGACACGTAAAATCATTGTCCCTGCTAGACTTGCTACAGGTCCTATAGCGTGCTGCCAGCAGAGGGGTTACATTAAAGCCTCCCAGGTCACAGTTTACACCAAACAGGAAGGAGTGCCCCACCCAAGGCACTGTGCTCCTTCACCAACCTCTTGAACCGCCCAGAAGAAGAAGGTTCACCAACTTATCTAAACCTCTCAGGCCTATAGAAGCCTTACTGGTCTATACCAAGACTAGCATGCCTCCCTAAACAACAGAGGCCACTCATCTACATAAGACCAGGATGAAGAGGTAAGGGGAGGTAAGAGATGAAAAATCTCTTGAGTCCTACCTTATTTTCCATTTATCTCCCATGCTTATCACCCTCTGGAAGCAGAGAGTTCCCCAAGCTCTCTACCTTATAGGTCTTCTTATTTCCCTCGATCATCCCACTAACTTGATCGTCGGAGTGTCTTCGCCGGAATTTCCGGTCCAGGTCTTCCCTATTTTGCAGGTCCGTTTGATGGAGGGAGCCGATTCACAAGGCCGAAGGCCGAGCATCCGATAGGAGGGACCCGACGCACCGTAGCTATGGGCCACGACAATCCAAGCGCCAATAGATTGGCACAGCAGGTAGCGGGGCAGATCAAAGCTCCTCAACAGGTGGACAATAGTAGCCACCTTCATCCTTTAACCCCGGGGGCAGACTGAGGGCATGAGGATGGGGGCACAAATTCTCTCCCCTCTCTCGGGCCCTAGGGAATGGTCTCGAGAAAAGGTTCCAATTGAGCCTGAAGGGGTTATTGTCATCCCCGACAAGATCAGGCGGGGAATGTTCAAACCCACACCAATACCATGGGTGGCTAGCCACACAGGTTCCAAAAAAAAAAAGAGAGAGAAAGAAAAGAATAAAAAAGAGGAAAAGAAAAAGGAAGAAGAAGAGAAGAGGAGAAGGAAAAAGGGTCTAATCATCGTATTCATGCACGTGGTCTTGTAAAAACACCAGGCACTTCCCATGCAACAGAGATCTATTCTTTCGTTCAACGGAGTCCTCTACTCCCGCGCAACGGAGATCTATCCTCCCATGCAACGGAGTCATCTTCCCCTATACGGAGATCTATTCTCCCATGCAGCGGAGCCTTGTTCTCCCATGTAGAGGACTTCTATTCTTTTCTAGGGTAACTCCTTTTTTCTTTATCTTTGGAACGTAAAAAACTGTGTTTCACTCCTGCAGGAAGAGCTCCTACATCATCATCAATGGAGCCATACTCTCCTATGCAACGAAGCTCTCCCCCATGCAACGGAGCTCTCCCCCATGCAACGGAGCTTCCTCCCATGCAACGGAGCTCCATCCCATGCAACAGGATCTCATTCCTCCCATACAATGGAGCTCTCTCCCATGCAACGGAGCTCCCTCCCATACAACGGAGCTCTCTCCCATGCAACGGGATCTCATTCCTCCTATGCAACGGAGCTCTCTCCCATGCAACAGAATCTTATTCCTCCCATGCAATGAAGCTCTATCCCATGTAATAGAACTCCACCCCATACAACGGAGCTCTCTCCTATGCAACGGAGCCTCATGCTCCCACCCAACAGACCCATCTTCTGCCATGTAAGGAGTCTTATTCTCTCTTGAGGTGGTGGTCGGTGAATTTAATTCCAGTCTTCTCAAGGAAGAAATATATTTTCCATGACCGGAGCTTAACAGGTAACTTCTTTCACCGCTATATTTACAACATGAAAAACTGTGTTGCAGTTCTACACAAAAGGCTTCTATACTACCATCAAGGGAAAGCACTACGGTTTACCAGAGCCTGTCACTGCCCACAAGAATTCTTGACAAAATCCCAGAGTCCAGTCCGGATGGAAGCCCGAAATCCAGTTCTGGCACAAAATCCTAGAGTCCAGTCCAGATGAATGCCCGGAACCCAGTTCTGGTACAACAGACCGGAGTTTAGTTTGGATGGAAGCCAGGAACCCAATTCTGGCACAAATCCCGAAGTTTAGTTCAGAAGATGCCACGGAACCCAGTTCTGGCATGAAATCCTGGAGTTCAGTCTGGAAGATGCCACGGAACCCAATTCCAGCATGAAATCCCGAAGTTCAATCCGGAAGATGCCACGAAACCCAGTTCCGACATGCAATCCTAGAGTTCAATCTGGAAGATGCCATAGAACCCAATTTCGATATGAAATCCTGGAGTTCAGTCCGAAAGATGCTATGAAATCCAGTTCTAGCATGAAATCCTGTAGTTCAGTCCAGAAGATGCCACGAAACCCAGTTTTGGCATGATAGCCCAGAGTTCAATCTGGAAGATGCCACGGAACCTAGTTCTGACATGAAGGCCCAGACTTCGATCCACGTGTAATCCCTCGAGTTCCTCTGCTAGGAAGGCTCCCCCGAGGTTGAGCATTGCTCCCCCGAGGTTGAGCATCTAGCCTGAGTCGAACTCCTGCTCTTTGGGTTCCTCTACTAGGATGGCTCCCCACGGGTCGAGCGTTGCTCCCCCGAGGTCGAGCATCTGGCCTGAGTCGAACTCTTGCTCTTTGGGTTCCTCTGCCATGATGGCTCCCCAAGGTTGAGCGTGGCTCCCCTGAGGTCGAGCAGTTGGCCTGAGCCAAACTTTTGTCCTTTGAGTTCCTCCGCTAAGATGGCTCCCTCGAGGTCGAGCATGGCTCCCTCGAGGTCAAGCATCTGGCTGGGAGTCGATCTCTCTCTCTCTCCTACTCTTTGGGCTTCTTCAACCAGGATGGCTCCCATCTTCTAGTAACTTTAATGCCTTCATCAAAGGTTCCAATGGATACTCTGAGCTCGGCCACGGTGACTATATGCCCGGTTATGTATGTGTGCATCCAAGTTGTGCACCTCACCAAACTCTTCCTCCATGGCACCGCTTTCTATCTAGTCAAAGAGGAGTCAGACTGAAGTGCTAACACCATCATAACGCAACTAATCTTAGGTCAAAGTACCTACAGGCAAGTAAGTTTTAGAAACACCACCTTATATTTTGTTTTGCAGGCCACTCCCTATTCACAAAGAGGATAGGCAGACTTGATGCCTTCATCTAGGCTCTTGAAGATCGATGGCTAACCTCCGGTAAGTTCGGTTCCATCTACCGACTGATTTCTTGCAACCAGTACATAACCTGCAAAGGCACAGAGCCGAATGGATAATGGTACTCCCTTTATCCAAAATGTTGAAGTTTTGGACTCAGGAAGTGGGGGCATCTGTTACAGTAGTAAAAAAACCCATTCGGCCCTGACACAACATTCTCCTTGGTGGTTGACGTGGCCACATGCTTCATGGGTATCTCCAAGTCTCCAATCAAAAGAAGATGGTGGATCTGCTTGCTCCATGAGGAGATCGGCCAGGTCGGTACCTTGGCCCTACCTCGGCCATGTACTTCACCACCTCGGCCATCCGACTTTGGCCCGGAGTTCAGCTTCTTGGTGGTTCAGCCCGCATCCTAGTTTGGCACCAGGGTCACGTCCCAAGCAAGACCACACCCGCGGCCCAGCCCTTCCGCCCATGGCATGACCACGATTCAGCTCTTCTGCCCTTGACATGACCACGGTCCAGCTCTTTCGCCCGTGGCACACCCATAGCCCAGCACTTCCGCCCGCGGCACGCCCACGGTCTAGCTCCTCTACCCATGGTGACCCCGGATCCAGTCCAGCTTGGCATGCTCACATGCTCTGACAGTGGCAGACTCTGATCCAGTCCAGCTAGGCATGCCCATTATCTCCATCCATGGTGGCCCCGAATCCAGTCCAGCTCAACATGCCCGTGCGCTCCGCCCACAGCAGCCCTACTCCAGTCCAACTCGGCATGCCTGTGCACTCCGCCCATTGCACCATGCACGCAGAGTCCTTCCGCCCGTGCCAGGGCACCAAGCCCATGCCAGGGTCTCGCCCGCGGTCGACTCCGGCTCCGTTGTCGCCCGCGGTGCACCCAACTCCGGTCCGGCACGCGCGACCAGTCTGGCTCACCTGCACCCGGTCGACTATGGATCCACCCGCACCAGGGCACCTCGCCTCCACGCCAATCCGACTCCACTACCGTGCCCAGTCTAGATGCCTGGTCGATTCTGGCTTCACCTCCACCTCCAATGCACCCAGCTCCGATCCAGCTCCGTTCGGCTTGCCCGTGCACACCGGTACTCCTCCACTCACATGCTCAACCTGGCAGGATGCCCATGCCAGTTCGACTCCACCCGCACGGAGTCCTGCTCGCAGCTTTGAAGCGGAGCTCTCCGGTCCAGTCCGGCATGCCCGGCTCCATCCCGCGAGCCTCCGTTCGATCCGGCCATGCCCGTAAAAGCGTGTCACGATTTAGCACTAATCCGCCCCTATCTAGATGCCCGGCATGCATGGCGCCCAGTCCGGCTCTTCTCCACCTAGTCTGGCATGCCCGCGTGCCTAGTCCGGCAGCGCCCGGCGCAGCGCCCTCCACCCGCGTGGAGTCCAGCTCTGCTAGCGTGAAGGCCGGCCCAGTCCGACGTGATCCAGTGTGGAGACCTCTCAGCCTCCTCTCCAGCCCAGCACCTCACCTCCAGCACGGTGCCCTCCGCCCGCATGGAGTCCGGCTCCAACCCTATCTTCGGCTTCGAGAATGCCTAGTGCTCCGCTCCAGTGGGTTCCGTGCACCCCGTTCCATGCATCTGAGGAGACGACGTGCCTTGGTCTGCGCGCGTAAGGGGATTGCTTGACTCATGCACCTCGATCCACGTACATGAGGAGTATCATGCTGCGTACATCGAACCATATGCATGAAGATCCTCCGCCCATCTCATCTTGATCTGTATGCCACAGTCCATCTCCATCCCAGGTATGCTTCTCAATATACAGGTATGGAAGATACCTGGATGGCAGCCCCGACATGTAAAATCACCGTCCCTACCAGACTTGCTACAGGCACTGTAGCGTGCTGCTTGCAGAGGGGCTACATTAAAGCCTTCCAGGTCACAATTTATACTAATCAGGAAGGAGTGCCCCACCCAAGGCACTGTGCTTCTTCACCAACCTCCTAAACCACCTAGAAGAAAAAGGTTCACCAACTTATCTAAACCTCTCAAGCCTACAGAAGCCTCACAGGTCTATACCAAGACCAGCATGCCTCCCCAAATGACAGAGGCCACTTATCTACATAAGACCAGGATGAAAAGGTAAGGGGAAGTAAGAGATGACAAACCTCTTGAGTCCTATGTTATCTTCCATTTATCTCCCATTCTTATCACCCTCTAGAAGCAGAGAGTTCCCCAAGCTCTCTACCTTATAAGTCATCTATTCCCCTTGATCGTCCCATTGACTTGATCGTCGGAGTGTCTTTGTAGGAATCCCCGGCTTAGGTCTCCCATATTTTGCAAGTCCGTCCGACGGAGGGAGTCGATTCACGAGGCCGGAGGCCGAGCATCCGGTGGGAGGGATCCTATGCACCGGAGCTACGGGCCATGACGATCTAGGCAGCAACAACCACCTTATGAAACTTAAGGATATATATTTATGATCCATTTATATGTTATATTTAAGTATTGATCTTAGTTTATATTTATATACTACCATGGTTATATAAAACTTATTTTCATTAGTCTAGCTTATTTTGCATTGATCTTGTTTGCATTAGTTTTTGTATCGACCTTTTTTCATCAATCCAATGCCAGCAATTGAAGATAAAATAACATTGATATTAAATTTAAACTTTTACTTAATGCTATTCTTATGCTTATATCCTGTAATAGCCATCAATTAGACATTACTTTCCTTATAAAATAATCATGAAAATTGCTTTGAAAAAGTATAAATTAATTTAAACTAAGTTTAAAAATATGAGATAACAAGTTCTTCATCAATCAATGATATTTAAGTTTTTTATCAACAATAATCTTGGTGATGGATGATGGTCATTTATCATCATGCATGGCTTACTAAACTTTAAAACCTAAACCCTAAAATCTAAACCATAAACTATATAACCAAACCAAACCCTAAAACTAAACCTTAAATAAACCCTTGAAAATTTCAAATTATAAAATTCATTTATATTTTAATTTTTTTAATTTAAAAATAAAATCATATTTTTAAAATGTAATTTTATTATTTTGAAAATGTGACTTCATCAAAAACAAAATCACATGTGAAATTTATGATTTAGCATCCTACTTAACGAAACAACGATAAATTCAATAACATTTTGTTGATCGTACATTAAGAAATAAATATTTAAAATATATTATTTTAAAAAAATCAATAACATGGACCTCACCTATTTTCCATCAAAATTTGGGCCACTTTCATCTTTTGAGCGGAACAACCTCTTCCTGACAATACAGATGAAATTTGCAACTCTCATTCTTAGCATGATGCCATATCTCTCTTAGCACCACTATAATTTCTTTCTACTCCCATACCTTTCACTTACAGAAAATTCTGGTTGATGCGAATAGGAATTCATGACTTGATCTAGGACACCTGGAACTCTATGCAACCTAGTGCAAGACAATGCAATGTCCACTTAGGTAGCTTAATCTGGAGGCCTGCACAAAGGACTGGGAAATTGGTCCAAGGAAAAAAATGGAAATCATGAAGAGAGAGAGAGAGATGGAATTTTTGATAAAGAAGGATGTTATAGCAGAGAGCAAGTATCACACCCTATCCATTCTCTCATGGGCAGACATTCATATCATAATTGGCTAAGGTCATATAATATAGATTTTTGCAACTTGATGTAATTTAGTGAAATAAATGTACTATAATATTTGTCATAAATTTGTTTCAGCATGATGCATGTTTGCATGCCCACTTTTTGCTAATAATATGGAACTACACACGAAGACTCGGAATCCAGGACAGGAGAATGATTAAGCGGTCATAGGGCAGTGGTGTCCGGGGTACATGATTAAGTGTGTTAACATAGTTAATTCATCATGATTTGATGTAGTTTGAGTTTATGTTCTATAACATCTTAGCCAAAGAATCACAATTCAAAGACATGACTACCACATCGCGTACTTGTAAGAATCATTGTATTCAACATACTTTGAAAACCAAATTATTCATGTACAGGAAGTAATGGTTATCGAAACAACTAAATTATTGAACAAAATTTTATATATACTTTGTTATACCCAACTGGCTCACTACTAAACCGGACCGCCACTCTTGCTGAGATCCAACCGTACTACTCTTATGGACTTCCAAACACTCTCCTTCGGAGGTCAAATTCATTCCTTTTTTGAAGATCTGATGGACGTTCTCCTTCGAGGGTCCGACCAACTCACTGAAATAGAGGTCCGAACGATCCACTTCTGTTGAGGTCCGACCAACCTTTTCCTGTTGAAGCTCTGACGGATGCTCTCCTTCAGATGTCCGACCGGCCCTTCCTAGTCGAGGTCTGTACGACCCACTGTTATGGAAGTCCGAGCCATCCCCTTCGTTGGAGGTCCGATAGAGGCGCTCTTACAGAGATCCGGCTGACTCTCTTCATCAGAAGTCCAACCGGCTCTCTATAGTCGAAGTCCGACCAGCTCTCTATAGTCGAAGTCCGACCTACTCACTCCACTTCAGAAGTAACTCAAATGCTCCAGAAGCCTCTTCTAGCTGGTACCAGATTTCTGTTACAATGGACACCATGATGTGGCTACGTCCTAGTGCCACTTGGCCACTATCCTGATTCTCCTAGGGGCAAATCGAACATTCTATGCCTATACCATAACAAAATATGGCAGTATTCCATGCCTATATAAGGTAATCCGGGGGACACAGAGGGTAAGCAATCTAACACAGACACTCTTCATTCTCCATAAGCTATCTCTTTGATTCCTCCATTATGTTGCCCTCAAGCTCCCACTAACTTAAGTATCGAAATGTCCCTCGCCAAAACTCCACCGGCCCTCGAGGACTTTGTTGCAGGAATTTGGAGAAGAGCGCTCGAACCTAGCCATCCGAGCCAAGTCCGGGAGAAGTCGCAGCAACAGATTGGCACTAGAGGAAGGGGCACCCTTCTCTAAAAGGAGGAATCCATCCACTAATTCAAGCAATGGCAAAGGAAAGAGTCCAGAACACCTCCACCAGGAGAGGTCTTTCCCCGTCCAGGTCTGAGGGACCTCCCAGGGAAAACAACGCTGCTGAACCCATTGTTACTCTTGGGCTGCAGCAGTTCCAGACGCTGTTGAACCGCATTGATACACTTACTACTGTGGTTCAGCATCTTCAGGAGGTGGCTAACAACCGGCAACAGCTGCCTGCTGCATCTTGCAACAACCATCAACCTGTTGCTGAGGGAAGCCGATCACAAGAAGTTCCCTAGCCTCATTCTCATGCTACTCCAGAGCCTCGAAGGTCTTTGGGGGCTCGTGCTGACAGGAAGAGGGCAAGGTCCGCCTCACCCTCCTTCATCGACTCTATCCTTGATGGCGTTCGGCACCCTACCGAACTTCCAAGAGACTGCACCAGCAAAATCCTGCACATGAAGGAGTGCATTGCTGAGTTAGCTGACTGGCAGAAAGACGAAGGGTGGCAGGCGTATGACTCTCACCCACCTTTTTTTGATGAGATCATGGGGGAGCCGATCCCCCACAACTTGAAAATTCTGCAGGTGGACCCCTACGATGGTACCATCGACTCGCTGGACCATCTGGGCACCTATAAGGCCTATATGATGGTACAAGGCACTTCCGATGCCCTTCACTGCATTTCCTTCCCTGCCACTCTCAAGAAGGCCGCTCGGATATGGTTCTCCGCCATCCGACCAGGTATGATGCATTCTTTCCCTCAGCTTGAAATTTTTTTTTTTCCATTTCAGGACTTACAATCGGATCCCGAGGAACACCGACTGCCTCTTTCTCATGCTCCAAAAAGAGGGAGAGACTCTCCGAGACTACATGGCCCATTTCAACTCAGCGGCCATGAAGAACCTGGATCTGAATGAAGACAGCTATGTCGGCCTTCAAAAGAGGGCTACGCTCATCCAGGCTCATTTTCTCCCTGGACAAGAAATTTCTGACAAGTTACTCCGAGTTGCTAGCTCGAGCACAGAAATATGCCCTGGCAGAAGAAAAGCGATGAGCCGACATTAGGCTGAAGGAAGGTCAGCCCCCAAGAAGCGGAGCGACAAGGCTCTCGAAATTCGACCTCCCAACGATGGCAACAACTCGGCCCGACGTCGAAGCTCAAAGTCGAAGGACTTCTCAAGGAGGTTTGAGACCTATGCGCCCCTCTCCCTTACGAGGGAGAAGATCCTCCTAGAAATTAAGAACAAGAGCTTCCTGTAAAGGCCTCGTTCGATGAGGGGTCTCTCTGTATACAGAAATAGAGATAAATACTACCAGTTCCATCGGGACCACGGGCACAACATTAAAGAGTGCATCCAGCTAAAGGATGCCATTCAAGACCTCATCAGGAGAGGGTACCTGCATAAATATGTTCGACCCTGTAGGGATCAGGCCGAAGCTTCAACCACCAGAGACCCTCCAAAGGAGGCAGAGCATCCCAACCAGCGTCTGACCGGTGGGGATGTCAGCATGCTGCATCGTAGGTCTGACTAGAGAAATGAGGAGGACCATGGCATCGTCAAGAGGTTAAGGGGCTCCAATGTAATCAGCTTCTCTGACGAAGACCTCCTGAAATCCCACATTTCTGGAAATGATCTTGTAGTTGTGTCGGCGGTGATTGCCAACTATGATGTAAAAAGGATTCTTATAGATAATGGAAGCTCCATAGAGATATTATTATATGATGCTTTTGTTAGAATGAACCTGTCCTGGTCAAGACTGCAAGAATCTCCCATGCCGCTGACAGGCTTTGGGGGAAACTCCATCGGAGTTGAGGGAGAGATAACTTTACCAGTGACTATTGGGATAGAGCCTTTTCAAAAGACTCTTCCCATCAACTTTGTGATCATACGTACGACCTCGACTTATAATGCCATTTTGGGCCGACCAGCCCTTAACAAGTTCCACGCCATCATTTCTACCTACCATCTGCTGGCGAAGTTTCTGACTTGAAACGGGGTTGGAGTTATGAGGGGAGATTGCAGGATGGCCAAGCAGTGCCTAACTATCCAAGACCGGCAGTTAGATGGTCATTCTCGGAACAACTGGATGACAGTGCCTAACTATCCAACTAGTTGAAAGAATCCTGTTTATTTCCCTTCTGGAGGATGACCCCACCAGAGTCCTCAAAATTGGAAGCACTCTCAATGAAGAAGCCAACTTGGAGCTGATTGACTTCCGGAGGAGTAATGCTGACGTATTTGCCTGGTCGATGGCAGACATGCCAAGCATCCCGTTGGACATCATCACTCACCAACTTAAGGTGGATCCGACCTACAGACCCGTCCGATAGAAGAAGAAGAGCTTCGCTCTCGAAAGATAAAAAGCTATTGATGAAGAGGTCAAGAAGCTCTTTGATGCGGGCTTCATCAAAGAGGCCCATTACCCTGATTGGCTAGCAAATATTGTAATGGTGAAAATGGCTAATGGAAAGTGGAGGATCTGTGTGGACTATATTGACCCTAACAAGGCTTGTCCGAAGGATAGCTTTTCTCTGTCGAAGATTGATCAGCTGGTGGATGCCACAACCAGCCATCAGCTTTTGAGCTTCATGGATGCCTTCTCCAGCTACAACCAGATCAGCATGCACTTAGAGGATAAGGAAAAGACATCCTTTGTCACTGACAAAGGATTGTACTGTTACAAGATGATGCCCTTCGGCCTGAAGAATGCTGGTGCCACTTTTCAAAGGCTGATCAACCGGGTCTTTGAAGGGTAGCTCGGGAGAAACATGGAGGTGTATGTAGATGATATGATAGTCAAGATCCTCCACAAAGCCAACTACATCAAAGACTTGTAGGAGTCCTTTGATGCATTGAGACATCATCGGATGAAGCTGAATCCTGCTAAGTTCACTTTTGGGGTGACTTCCGGGAAGTTCCTCGACTTCCTGGTCACCCAAAGAGGAATTTAAGTTAACCCTAACAAGATTAGAGCTGTTATTGAGATGGGACATCGACCAATAAAAATCAAGTGCAAGAGCTTACATGTCGTATAGCATCTCTCAACCGTTTCATCTCCTGATCAGCTGAGAAGTCCCTATCATTTTTCAAGACCTTGCACTGGTTAGATCGCTTCCACTGGTTTGATGAATATCGGTCAGCTTTTGAAGCTTTGAAGGTTTATCTGAAGAACCCTCCATTGTTGGCCAAGTCGATGCAGGGGGAGGCATTATACCTGTACCTATCGGCATTGGACAAGGCAGTTAGCTCCATCCTCATGCGAGTGGGAGAAGATGGTCAGTAGAAACCTATCTATTACATTAGTAAAGTCCTCCATGACACCGAAACAAGGTACCTCAAAATGCTGAAGCTTGTTTATTCTTTGGTCATAGCGGCCAAGCAACTCCGGCCTTACTTCCAGGTGCACCCGATCGTCGTACTATCTGAACAACCCCTTATGGTGATCCTTCAGATGTTAGACACCTTCGGTTGGCTTGCCAAGTGGGCCGTCAAGCATGGCGAGTTCGACATCTTTTTCCAATCCCGATCGGCTACAAAGGCTCAGGTAATTACTGACTTCATTGTAGAGTGTACTTGGAAGCAGGAAGCATCCTCTCAAACGGTCGAAGCAACTGAAGCTGATGCCAGTGATGAAGCAGAGCCCGCTTGGACCCTTCATATAGATGGTGTGTCCAACCTTGCTAGCTACGGGGCTGGCCTGATCCTAGCCAACCCCGACGGAGAAAGCTTGGAGTATGCTTTCACTACAGTGAATCTGGGCTTTAGCGATGCTTTTTTTGATCTTTCCCGATGCTTTTAAGCATCACTAAGTACTCTCCCGATGTTTTGTAAAGCATCGCTAAAGCATCGTCTATGCAAGCGTTGGGACGCATCCTGCCGACGCCTCAAAAAAGCATCGCTAAATTTTCATTTACCGACGCTTTAAAGTGTCGCTAGTTTTAAGTCTAGCGATGCTTTAAAGCGTCGGCATTTAGCAACTCTTTAAAGCGTCACTAGGATTTCAGTCTAGCGACGCTTTAAAGCGTCGCTATACTGAAACCTGGCGATGCTTTAAAGCATCGCTAAACTTAAAACTAGCAAAACTTTAAAGCATTGCCAGTTCCTATTATAGCGATGCTTTAAAGCGTCGGTAGATTTTGTTTAAAAAAAAAAATAAACATCAATATATACAAACCCACAACCTGTATACATTATGAAAATGAAAACATTCAAACCTGTATCACATCCAACATACACAAACAAATAAAAACATTCAAACCTATATCATATATCACATCCAACATACACAAACACAAAAATAAACCAAATATAAAAAGTTTTTTTTATATATAAACGTATCAATCCAAGTTCAAATAAACAAAAAAGACATACATAAATAATAAAAAAAACATCTGGCATCACTGATCCGTGGGAGGCTGGTCATCGTCAGGTCTGTGACTCGCAGATGCATCAAGAACCTGCAAGATATACATCAAGAATTATAATACATACATTATATATATTCTAAATTATTAGATACATACGAAATTAATAAATAATTACTTACCTGAGATGACATGAACATATGCAGCATAGATGTAATATGCTCTAGTTGAGACCTAATGGTCTGCATCTCTGCTCTGTCTGCATCACGTGTCTATCGGAGCTCTGCTATCTCCTCCTGGAGCTGACGAACATGTAACTGATCATGACTCTCTCTAGTATCCCGAGTATATCTACGCATCTCAGATAACTGAGTAGGGGTAACTCCAATCCCATAACCCCTCACTCGTCTAGGACGCTCTGGTCCCATCAACTCCGAGAATACCTCGACCTCGATGCGACTGCTCTGTGTAGATGATGAACCCTCGCCAGCACGCTCGGAGATCATAGAGGTAGCCCTATTCTATATTTTATAAAAAATACATATATCAATACTTAATAAAAATAAAAATATAAATCTAAATATAACATAAATAAAAAAATACATATATATCTCTGGACTCGTCCTGAACAAAACTGCCATCCTGGTGAACGTGAGTCATCCGATAGAACTCCACCTCACCAGGCTCCCTCCCCTGCTGATCAGCCTATATAAAGAATAAATATTACAAAAAAATTCAAAATAACACATCTTATATCCCCGTACCATGATACATGACACATGCATGATACATGATGATACATGATGTTAAAACTAAAAGTGTACTAAAAGTGTTATAGGATGAGAAACATGCAAACTCATGCCTGAGCCATGCATAACTCTTGGACCCCGCTGTGTGAGGAACAGACTGAGCAGCTCGTGCAGCTCTACCAATATCAGAATACGTCTACAAAATAAAATTAAAATAATGTTATATATTGTATAAATATAATTATGACAAGTGAAAATTAATAAATTTTGAAGTGTTTGATGATGCTACACAACCTGTTCCCTCTCAGAGAAACAATAGTGCACCAGCTCCATCCACTGATGAGGGTGAATATCAGGAGGACATGTAGCTACAACCTGCTCCTCTGTCCTACCCTCTAGCTTGTAGTCTCTCTTCAACTTCGCCCTATATTCTTTTCACTTATGATTGAGAGACTTAAGCACAAAATCAGATGAATCTGAAGGAAGAACGAACTTGCTTTACAATTTAAATAAATAATAAAATAAATATTAAATAAAATAAGCAATTTAATTGTTAAAAACCTAAGATATAAATTAATATATTAATTTTTTTACCTGCACAACTCGTAGCATCTCTATTTTTCATGCAGGAAGCATGTCGTTCCACTTCGAATAATTCAGGGGACATAGCTGACCACGACATGCTACTGTCCCCAGAAAGCTAGTTAACAAGCTAGCAGCTTTCTTAATAGGCTGCCCTAGCTTGTTGCACTCTATCACTATCCTCTCACCCTCAGGTAACTGCCATATATCATGGACTAATATGGGTCCTCGCCTATGCCTGAGTCTCCCAGATCCATCTACAAAAAAAAATACAGAATATTGTATATCAAAACTATTGCATATGCATGAATTGAAATAAGATAGAATTATTAAATTATATACCCTATATCTGTATATCATCGATGATAGGCTCGTCATCAGGATGATCCATAGAAGGATAGTGATGTGCGGACTTGGAAGGAATGGCATCGTCCTGAGGTGTAGAGGTAGTAGCATCGGCCTGATGTGCAGAAATAGAGGGTTGCCATCAGACCGATGTGAAACTGATCGACTGCCCTTGGGCTGCTGTGCTGGAGAAGTACCAGCCTCGGTCTGGGAAAATTGAAACTGTACATCTGCTAATCGCTTCCTTCGAGGTATGATGTACCTAACCTGCATTATTTAAAAACAAGTCAGTCAACATTATAATCAAATTATAACGAAAATGAATTGCAATTTAAAAGATAACATAATCATTAATGAAAAAATGTAAACCATCTTATAAACTATTTACTTGTCATAATCAACCAGTTGTACCTTCCTCGGAATCCAACCTAACCAAAATGGTTGTATCATTTATATGATCATCCGGCACAATATTATAAGGCATACACTGAGTGTAAGTATCATCATCTTCTTCTTCCACCCTTTTTTCCATGTCATACAAGTCTCTGGGTTTTGTCTTAATAACAGTAGCCCATTCTTTATCTTTCGAGTCTTGTACATAAAAAACTTGTCAAGCTTGAGATGAAAAGATAAATGGATCATCCTTCAATAACACACTCGTATGTATCAATCTTGAAAAATTGATAAGTATGAATTCGTTTGAGTCCTTTTTCAAACCTCTCGGTATATTTATATCCACTTAATCGCATCGAAATAATACAACTTAAAAATTTCCATAATAATCCAACTCCAAAATATCTTTAAGTATACTATAATAAGATTTTCTATCTGCTTCAACCATAACACCACTGTTCTGAGTTTTCCTAAGTTTCTCGGCTCCTTGGTATGAAATTTAAAGCCATTTATAATAAAACCTTTATATTTTTTCACAATATAATTTGGACCTCTGGCAAGTGCAATTAGTTCTGCTGAACTATTTTTTTCCATCAGTACCGGTACCTAAAAAATATAATATCAATTATCAATCACTTATTTGATGTTAAATATATATAAAATTAATATACGACTTATATATAATAACCTGATTGGCAAGCCAATTAGGAAATAACTCAACCAACCATCTTTGTTCAATCCTTGGATTAGGACGAGTGGAATGATTGGCTTGTCGTTGTACAAATAAAAATTCACTGCATGACAATCAAATATAAGTTTGACAACAACATGTCTAATATTTAGTATTATACATGTGTAGATAGACTAACCTGCGATAGTCAGATATTATGTCACTATATAGCAATACATAACGGTGTGCTTGTGACATGGATTTATGGTCAAGAACAATACTTTCAGCTTTTTCTATAAATCTTCCAGATGATGCAAATTTGTATAAATCTGTATTCTCCATAGTATCACCATGACGTTGAGGTCGATTGAATACAGTCTCTACACCTTCGAGATATCTTGAACAAAATATTAAACACTCTTCAACAATATATCCATCTGCTATTGAGCCCTCAGGATGGGCTTTGTTTCGTATATAATCCTTCAAACGTACAAGATACCTTAAAAAAGAATGATATTTATATCATATTAAATAATAAAATAGTTATATAAATTATAAAATTTAAGTTTTACAGCATTACCTCTCGATAGGGTACATCCATCTGTATTGTACCGGTCCACCAAGTTTAGCTTCCGAAGCTAGGTGAATGAGTAGATGAACCATAATCATAAAAAATCCAGGAGGAAAAATTTTTTCCATCTGACATAATATAAGTACGACTTGAGACTGCAACTGATCAAGCTCCTGAGGATCAAGAACCTTAGAACATAATGCCTTGAAGAATGATGATAACTGAAAAACAACCGTAATAACTTGTTTTGGCATTGACGACCTTAAAGCCAATGAAAGAATATCTTGCATTAATATATGTCCATCATGACTTTTAAGATTTGAAATTTTGCGCTCTTTCAGATTCACATATCGTGAAATATTTGAGGCATATCCATCAGGAACTTTGATATTCTTTAAAATTGTCAGGAAGAGATCTTTTTCTCGACTAGACATTATATAACATGCATGAGGGATATAAGTTCTATCATTTGCAAACACTTGTGGATGAAGTTCATGTCGAATGCCCATTTATTTTAAATCAAGATGCGCCTTCATGTTATCTTTAGTCTTTCCATCAAGATTTAATATTGTTCCAATCAAATTATCACAAACATTCTTTTCTATATGCATAACATCAAGATTATGCCGGAGTATATTATGCTCCCAATAAGGTAAGTCAAAGAATATGCTTCTTTTTTTCCATAATTGTTTAGTATGCTGATGGGTAGTTGCTGTGATTATATCATCATCATTTTTAACTTCAAAGAAATTATCCGGATCCTCGAACACTGCCGTATCTAAGGTGCAAGTATTGACTTCCTCCGATACTTCTTCTTGTACCGAAGTCTTAACATCATCTCTTCCTCGCTTTTTAGAGGACTTTGTCATCTTGCCGTAATTGTCTGATACCAAGCATTTGTCTACGAATATCAAAACCAGAAGGTAGAATTGGAGCAGATCCCAACTCTATAGTACCATCAAATAAATCCTTTTGAATTCGAAATGGATGATTTGCCTCTAACCATCGACGATGTCCCATATAACAGAACTTTCCTCCATGTTTTAACCAAATTGAATGGGTTGATTCACCACAAGAAGGACATGCAACTCGTCCCTTAGTGCTCCAGCCAGATAAATTAGCATATGTAGGAAAATCGTTAACAGTCCATAATAAAGCTGCCCGTAGATTGAATGTTTGGCCATTCGAAGCATCAATTGCACTGATACCCTTCCACAGTTGTTTCAATTCATCTATTAAAGGTTGTAAGAAAATATCAATATCATTGCCTGGACCCTTATCACCTGGAATGACCATTGATAAAATAAGTGAAGACTGTTTCATGCATATCCATGGTGGCAAATTATAAGAAATCAGTACAACTAGCTAGGTGCTATAGACAGAACTTAAGGTCCAAAATGGATTGAACCCATCATTGGCTAAACCCAGCCTAACATTACGAGCATCAGATACCAAATTAGGATGTCTGTCATCAAATGCTTTCCATGCTAAACTATCTGCTGGATGTCTCAGCATTCCATCTTTTGTACGGCTTTCATCATGCCATCTCATTGACGAAGCTGTCTTTGATGATGCATAGATCCTTTTCAATCTAGGTACAAGAGGAAAATAGCATAATACCTTCGCCGGCTTTTGTTTAATGTATGTTGCATCCAATTCATCTAATCCCTCACTCTCATTTTCTTTTTACTTCGTCCATCGTGAACATCCACACACATGGCACGACTCTTGATCGGCATGTTCTCCCCGATATAATATACAATCATTTGGACAGCATGCATCTTTTCGTATCCAAGATCCAATTCCTTTACTAGTTTTTTGGCTTCATAACAAGATATTGGTAAACTAGTACCTTCAGGAAATGCATCCTTTAACAACTTAAGCAGCATAGTAAAACTCTTTCCAGACCATCCATTCAAGTATTTTATATGAAACAAATGCACAAGAAAAGAAATTTTTGAAAAGTTTTTGCAACCGGCATATAATTCTTGATCTGCATCTCTTATCAGCTTCTGATAACGATCTGTTCCAACATTAGTTGGGGGTATCGGCTCTCCATCATGTATAGATTCAGTAAATATAGGATCCTCAGGTAACCCAACTGCTATTTGTCCTCCACTGTAATCTCCAGGATGTTGAGCACCATATTCAAAAGCATCTCTGAGTAAACCCCTGATATCATCATCTCTTGCAAGATTTTTCTGTTGGTTACTGGATCCAAAATCAGGTATATGTTCAATGTTAGATGTTTGGTTACACGTAGATTGTAACATTGACTCTCCATGAAAAAACTACTCAGTATAACCTCTTAAAAACCATTCCATACCAAATGTTCTTCAACAATATTTGGATATAGAGAACTGGAATTTACACATTTTCGGCATGGACATAAAATCTTCCCACTGATACTACTTCTCTCCATACCAAATTTAATGAAATTCTGTACTCCATCCAGATATTCTTTACTATTCTTCGGTTTAGTTATCCAACTCTTATCCATTGTAAGAAAAAGCTAACTGAAATAAACAAATATTTATAAGAACAGAACAAATTTAAAATAAGTTTATTCAATAGATCAATTACAATATTATTAAATGTACCCTATCACCAACTAATAGATAAAGAGGTCCTATTCCATTCAAGAATTGTATTAATTATATAGGTCATTTACAGTAACCAAAGGATATGCAATAGAAGTTCCAGAAAAATTTTGGCAGCATTTCTTCCTTAGTTCTCCCCATACAAATAAATATGTATGAGGAGAACTAAAAGGAAATGATATCTGAAATATATCTGGAACTCTATCCGTACCGTTTGATTACTGTAAGCACCTATAAATTTATTTGCAATTCTCAAACTGTCCAAACTGGACATTCAATTGATCACTGTACATATTTCTGCCATCCGTACAAAAATTAAATAATTATACGGATCGTGTAGAATATGTACTTTTATCAATTGATGGGTCTATGTTTCAATGCAATGCAAGTTTTTAAAAAAATATCTAAAAAAATCATAATTGATCGTAACAAAGCTACAGATGATATTGAAATCAAAGATTTGCAATAATGAAACTAACCTTAAAGCATAACATGTTCAATAAGATGCAGGTATATACCAAGAAATTTATAAATAAATAGAAATAATCTACTAAGGAAAAGAACAATAAATAATAAAAAATAAGGAGGAGGCTCAGTTATATACTATTTAATCTGCAACTAAATCAAAACGACTACAATCGGTTGCCTACAAAAGAAGGCCATCCAAGATTGTTGCCATTAGAAACAGTTGAATCAGCCAAACATACATCGCATAATCATCATAGCCTCCATATACAAACCTTAACCAATTTAGCAATTTATTGCAATTATTGAATCATCATAATCCCTAAGGAGCTGCAAGCAAGCCTGCAAGCATGCCGCATGAATCGATTATTGAATCCCTACAATTATTATTCATAAGTCAGCCAACAAGAATATGCATGCATTTGATTTTAAAAAAAACTATGCCACAAGAAAGCAAGGAATTTAATAACATATAAATTTCAAATAAATTATCCAAAGAACTAGAGATGGTGATCATTTCCTAGCAATTAGAGCATAAGGAATTATACCATACAATAGAGTAGACAGACAAAGAAAGAAGATAAAAGAATATATTTACCGGCAAACCTAGACAATACTGGTTGAATGATTTTTGTTGAGAGCGGTTTGATACAGGCCTTGTATGTCTGAGGAAAGAATGAATCCAAGGACATACGGCTGTCTGTTGCGCATTCGGCTCGGATATGGGATCAGGGTGTGACACGGCTGCAAATTACGTTGCCTGGGGTAATGTAATTCTTTATTTGAAGCTAATTATCCTTCTTCAAATAAGTGCTGATCTTATGTGTAACCATTTTATAGTTATCAGCAATTAGAATAGAACTCAAATGCATGCTGTGACACGAACATTCAGGCTATTCGATAGGCTAATCGCACCTGCATCATTGGAGTTAAATTGTTTTTCAAGTACTTCTTGGTCGATTATAGCTACTATGCTGTGACACGAACATTCAGGCTATTCCTTCACAATCGGTTCAAAGGACGGGTTGTTTGCACAAACAAAATTTCAATTTTGGGAATTACACTGACATAACCATCAGCACTCTTGCCGAGGGAGATGAGGGAAGAAAAGAGGGAGATTCTTAACCCTCAACATGGTAGAAAGATTATCCCTTCCACACCATCATTGGAAACTGATGGTTTAATTGCTCAACCATGGGAACCAATTAAGGTACCGGAGTAGAGCCTCTTTTCGATGCCAACATGAGTTAATATAATTATTAAATGGTGTTGCTACTGAAATAATCAAATGGCATCTTAAAAGGCCTTGTATGAGTTTTTTTACACGAGGCTAATCTATCGTACTTAACCTAATGTGTATTTGTGTGATTATTATAATTATTTAATTTTTAAGTATATAAATGTTCTAATAGTTGAGCAATGGTTCAGCTGATGACCCAATGACTCAAACCCTTGGCTGGGTGAATATTTGATCCAGGTCTAACAAAACTGTTATAAAATATTTATCTAGGAAATGGCTGTCAAGGAATCCCAAACCTAGATCAATGTTGCACCCATATTGTGAACCACTTCTTTCCACCCCACTCAGCATGTAGTGTCCCTTCTATCTATTGCAACACATACCAAGGCATTATAGTATCATTATCAATGTGATACTTCATACTTCGGATATGAGCATCCAGATGCTAACCTTCCATGTTACATGTAACCATGGTTGATAACATATTATATATTAAATAATTAAAGGTTTCATTTTAGGCCTTCATGCCTTCAACACAAAAAGAAAAGGAAAACCATAGATGCCTATACTTAACTCAAGATTATCATAAAAAAACTATAAAAGTCAGACCGCTTCATACATCAAGCACCAAATCAATTGCTACAAAAAAAAAATCAAATATTAAATCAACCGATTGGTTTTCTTCACACTTACCATGCTTGACTATCTTCAGTTACATTTCTACCATCTATCAATCAAACCAATCATCCAAGTAATTCTTACTCAAAAAAATGCCAACGTTATACTTATCACACTACAACAAATTCGCAAGATATCCATAGATATATTTGTTAGAACTATTTTGAACAGGACAATCATGTAACTACATATATACCCTACTTCAATATACCCTAAAATGGCAAAGAAAAAAAAAATTAACCCAAGAAAATTAAGAAAAATACTTATAGATAATCGGACGAGTGAAGCTGATGGGTTTAAGTGCAATGCGACGGAGACGAAGGCACCGGAGATCGAGCTTCGACGGTCAGGGACTGAAAGTAACCACCAGAGATGGAGTAGGGAGAGGGAGGAGGAGAGGGAGGAGGAAGATGGGGTTCGGGCGGCGGCAGTTGAGGCGAATGAAAATTAGGGCTCGGGTGGGGGGGGAAATGAAACCTGCCGATGCTTTTTTCGGCGATGCTTAAAAGCGTCGGAAGATGTCGATGCTTTCTAAAAGTGTCGGTAGGTTTGTGGGCGGCGACACTTATAAGCATCGTTAAATTATTGAAGTCCGGCGACGCTTATAAGCGTTGAAAGATGCCGATGCTTTCAAAAAGCGTCGGCGGGTATGCGTGAGCTCCCAACACTTTCCAAAAGCGTCAGGATAAAACTGTTGGGAAAAATGAATTCCGTTGTAGTTTTTGCACTTTTCATTTCAAGTATCAAATAACCAGGCTGAGTACAAAGCCCTTCTCACAAGACTAAGAATAGCCAATGAGTTGGTCATCGACTGAATCAGGGTTTTCTCCGACTCCCAACTAGTGGTAAATCAAGTGAGGGGCAAATTCGAAGCGAGAGATCTGACCTTGGCCAATTACCTGAACAAGGTACAAAACCTTATATCTCGGCTTAAATTCTTTTAAATCATCCATATACCTCAATTGCAGAACTCCCGGGCGGATGCTTTATCATGATTGGCTATGGCTGTCACCAACACCTCCGACCGAACCTTCGTGGAGTATCTGCAGCATCCAAGTATTGCTGAAGAGCCGATCAAAGTCCACCAAGCTGAACAAGAAGCTTCTTGGATGGACCCAATTCTCGCATTCCTTGTAGGAGTAATTCTATTGGAAGATCCGATTGAAGCCAAGCATGTATGCTGGACTACTTCGAAGTACATCATCCTCGACGGCATCCTCTACAAGCGATCATTCTCACACCGCTACTGAAGTGCTTGGGGCATACTGATGCAGACTACACACTTAGAGAAGTTCATGAAGGCATCTATAGCGACCACCTTGGAGGAAGATCCTTGGCTTACAAAATTATCCGATAAGGATACTATTGGCCTACAATCCAGAAGGACGTGTCGAACATCGTCAGAAGGTGCGATGCGTGTCAGAGGTACTCCAATATACAGAGGAGGCCTGCCAGTCAGCTGACTCCGCTTACTACACCTTGGCCATTCGCACAATGGTGGATGGACATCCTGGGACCCTTTCCCCCAGCATTGGCTAGCGAAAATTCCTGATCGTAGCTATTGATTACTTCACCAAATGGATGGAGGCCGAGCCATTGGCACAAATTACAGAAGCTAAAGTAGAGAACTTTGTCCAGAACATCATCATCTTCCAATTTGACATTCCACAGACAATCATCACCGACAACGGAAGGCAGTTCGTGAAAGAAAATAGGTGCTAGTGGTTTGACATGTTCCTACACTAGGCATGCAAACAACAGCGGGAGCAGAAAGGATTTTAAAAATAATTTTAAAAATCAGTGCAGCGAAAATCTGCTCTGCCCAGAAATTAATCTAATTCTAGTTCAAATTAGGCATGTAGGATAATATAAAATATTTGCAAAATATTTGAATTAAAAATTCAAATCATGCATGACTAAAAAAAACAATTTTTCATACCTTATTCCGGTTGGATTAACCCTGGGATAAACCTGGAATAGGCTAGAATAGCTGGAATAAATCTATTCCAGCCGTCTTCCTCGTTGGGCTGAAAGAAGCTCTGTTTTTGGCTTGAAAAACGTCGCCGGAACGATGACTTCCGGACATCCGTTTGCTCCCAAAACTCAGCAGCAGCAACTTAGACAAGTGCTCTTCAATCTCCAATTGAAAACTGCAAGAAAAAGTTAGCCAAAAAAATTTGAAAATTCACCAAAGTCTGCTGCCAGAATTTCTGCAGCAGAACAGGGCAGCAGGCTTTGGCCTTCGATTTGGAGCAGCTGGAGCAATCCCGGCTCGCGTGGCTTGCTCCTAGGAGTAGAAGGATACTCCCTCTAGAGGGGAGACATGCCCGGGGCTCTCAGATCCCACTCCAT
The DNA here is from genome assembly GCA_021397845.1 of Areca catechu. NCBI lineage: Eukaryota > Viridiplantae > Streptophyta > Magnoliopsida > Arecales > Arecaceae > Areca > Areca catechu. The sequence goes on along the minus strand of CM038053.1, from coordinate 136,443,946 downwards.
ATGCGGTGCTAGCCGCTGGAAGTGAATTCGGCCATAGTGAACGGCAGCAAGTAAGCTTTGTTGCTGTCCAGGGATTTGAGCACTCAAAGGGACAATGAAAGGGTGCCTGAGACTCTCCCTCTCACCCTCCAAAACCCAGCCTATAAGAGGAGAGTCTAAGCTTTCAATCTGGGGATCTCTCAACCTCTCAAAGAAGAAACACCAGGTAGAGAAATCACGCTGTTTTTCATGGCTGAAAACACTTCTCTTTGAAACAGGGGACTACGGCATTGTTTTATAGGGCAGCAGGGAGAGGGAGATGGAGAGGCAGGGAGGCCAAGAGGTAGCAGCTGCCATCTCCCTTAACCAGCAGATAAATGGGAGTGAAAGCCATCGGGTGGAGAAGAAGAAGGGACGTCGCAGGAGGAGAAGAACTGCGGTCGTTTTGGCTTCTTGATGCTTGGACACATTCCAGCATGAGAAAACCGTGTAAAACAGTCAAGGGAGAAATAAAACACCGGTTCAAAGGAAAACCGGTCCAAACCCAAAAATGGTTCAATCCCATTAAACCACTTGGTTCAATCCCAATTAAATTGGTTCAATTGGTTCATAACCAATTGGAGGCCGAAACGAACTCCGAATTAGTTCAAAACTGATTCAGAAAAATCCTGGCGTAGTCCTGGTCAGCCCGGAACAATTTCTGGTTGACACAGACTAGGGCAAGACGGGGAAAAGAGTGCTCAAAAAATACTGTGACCATAAAATCGAGATAATTTCCAATCGTAATCGGTATCCGGATCAGAGAGTAATCCTCTGTGATGTGTGACCTCATAGGTTCGAACCTAAACGGTAGCACTGGAACAATTTCAGTTCCAGCACAGGAAACCATCTAGCAATGGGTCCCAGCGTCCGGATAGGTCGAAGATGCAGGAGCAAACTATCGAACCTTTGGCATATGGTTACTGTATAATTCATCCCTTTGACCTCTAATGCTCAGGATGACTGAGATTGGGCTGCCAACCCAGACAGAGTCAGTCCACTACATATCTCAACCTCGCAAGCCCAGTGACTCTTCACTAGGGCTACCCCGGCCGAGGATTTGCTAAATTGAGATACTGCGAGACATTCAATCTAAACTGTTTGGACAGGTCAATTCCATCTTGGTCCATCACTGCTCCACAAGTACTTGCCTGTACCCAGAAACCTTCCGTCACTGGATTAAAAATACGGGTAGTCCGGCACCAAAGCACAGGGAGTTGCTTGCAAGCTACCATGATGACCACAGGTCAGAGGGACACATATACCCATATCCAATCATGAGTTTCCCTTTGGCAGAAAGGGGCTGTGTGGAGTCACGTTCAATAAGATATCACATATCCCACTTGTAGATCACATCAGTGTCACCACACTCATTTGGTCAAGAGGACAACCAAATAATGTGAACTACAACAACCTATACTTGATATATTGTCGTCCAGTACAATATATCCTTTGGTTGTGAACAGGGTTTAAGGACCACTCGATACATCCTCTCTATATCGAAGTCAATGTAGTCCTAAGGACTTTATCACATGGAAAGAGTTCATTTCAGGGAAATACAATATGTGATGAGCTGCCAAAAATAATAATTTTTTAATTCAAGGAAAGAGTACAATATTTAGCTCAACTGTCTACAACCTAGGCGATTGGCTTTGGGATACAATTCCCAACAACTCCCACTTGTACTAAAGCCAATCAGAAGAGTATCTAATACCCATTTCCCATTTACAATAGTCGAACTCTTTTATTTCGAGGGCTTTAGTGAAGGGGTCGGCCAGATTTTCTTTTCCATCGATCTTCAGAAGATTGATGTTGCCTCGTTCCACGATTTCTCATACGAGGTGGTAGCGCCGCAGTATGTGCTTGGTGCGGTGATTAGATTTAAGCTCTTAGCTTGAGCAATGGCTCCAATGCTGTCACAGTACACCGGAACAGGACCATCTAGGGAAGGTGCCACCTTTAGCTCTCCAAGGAACTTCCGCAACCACACAGCTTCCTTTGCTGCATCTGATGCTGCAATGTATTCTGCTTCGCATACCGAGTCTGCAACAGTTGCCTGCTTGGAACTTTTCCAGCATATCGCTCCTCCATTCAGGGTAAATACAAACCCTGACACACTCTTGCTATCATCTCTATCCAACTGGAAACTGGAGTCAGAGTACCCCACAAGTTTCAAGTCAGGTTCTCCATAAATCAGCTATTGATCTTTAGTATTTCTCAAATACTTAAGGATGGACTTAACCACCTTCCAATGCGCCTCACCTGGGTCAGACTGGTATCTGCTCACTACTCCTAGTGAGTATGCCACGTCTGGTCTAATACAAGTCATAGCATACGTGATAGAGCCTACTATAGAAGCATAAGGTACTCTACTCATGCGCTCTCTTTACTTAGGAGTTATCGCACAATCCTTCTTTGAAAGAGTAATTCCAGAACCTATCGGGAGATAGCCTTTCTTGAAATTTTCCATGCTGAACCGTTTCAGCACAATGTCAATGTACATAGACTGGGACAGTCCTAAAAGCTTCTTAGATCTATCTCTATAGATCTTCATACCTAGTATTAAGAAGCTTCACCCAAGTCCTTCATGGAGAATTGAGAAGATAACCAGACCTTTATTCCTTGTAATGCTGCGACATTATTCCCGATTAAGAGAATGTCATCAACATACAGTACTAGGAATACAATCACAAAACCATTAACCCATTTATAGATGCACGGTTCTTCTCCGTTCCTAACGAAGCCGTACGATTTGATACACCTATCAAACCGTAAGTTCCAACTTCGAGACGCTTGCTTGAGTCCATAGATGGACCTCTACAACTTGCATACTTTTGATTCATCTGTGGATGTGAACCCTTCAGGCTGTATCATATACACCTCCTCTTCCAGCTCCCCATTTAGGAAAGCGGTTCGGACATCCATCTGCCAGATCTCGTAATCAAAATATGCTGCCAAAGTAAGCATGATCCGAATGGACTTGAGCATTGCCACAAGGGAGAAAGTCTCGTCATAATCGATACCATATCGCTGACGATACCTCTTGGCAACCAGACGGGCTTTATAGGTCTCTACCTTCCCATCTGCGTCCCTTTTCCTCTTGAAGATCCATTTACACCCGATGGGTTTTATTCCTTCAGGCGAATCAACCAATGTCCAAACATTGTTGATTTCCATGGACTCAATTTCGGATCGCATGGCTCCAAGCCATGCCTCAGAGTCAGATCTCTGAAGTGCATTCATATAGGTGATCGGATCCTCATTGTTCTCATCAAGCTCAATGGGATTGCCATCACGGACCAAGAAACCGTAGTATCTGTCCGGCTGACGCGGTATTCTACCAGATCTCCTAATGGGTTTTGGGTGTGATTCAATCACAGCCGGTTCTACGATGTCCTTAGAGTGTGCATGTTCTTTTATTGGCTGAACTTCATCAAGTTCAATCTTAGAGGCTATAGTTCCTTCTCCAAGGAACTCCTTTTCCAAAAAGATAGCTCTAAGAGCAACGAACACTTTTTGTTCATTCTCCAAGTAGAAGAAATACCCTTTGGTTTCCTTAGGATAACCAATGAATAAACACCGATCAGACCTAGGACCAAGTTTGTTTGAGTCTAAACGCTTTACGTAAGCCGGATAACCCCAGACCCGAAGGTGTGAGATTGAGGGTTTACGTCCAGTCCACATCTCATACGGAGTGGAGACAACAGACTTACTTGGAACATCATTTAATAAGTAACAGGCTGTCTGAAGCGCATATCCCCAAAAGGATAGCGGCAGAGTTGCAAAGCCCATCATGGTTTCCTAAGTGTCTAGGTTCGTATTGAGCTACTGTCCAGCAGCCACTTCAGAGATTTTGAGTTCGAACGAGCCGATGGACCAACACTTAGAAAAATTCCTAAGTATCTAGGTTTGATTGAGCTACTGTTCGGTGGCTACTTTAGAGTGTTTGTGGTCCTATCAAGCCGACCATCAACACTTAGAAATATTTTAGAAAAAAGAACTTCAGTCAATCTGATCGATCCAACAACATAGACATATGCAAGAGATATGATAAGAAGTTTTATAATATTATAATAGGAGTTCTTTACAAAAAAGGTCAGACCTTTACAAACATCCTAGGTCTGACCCCCTGGAGATATAGATACAGCCTCGACTTTGGCCCCAACCTCAACTTCGGCCCCCTCGACTTCCCCCGGAGCTCCGACTGGGATGTCCGCCATCCCAACCTCGGCTTCGGCCTAGGCGTCAGCTCCGAACTTCTCTATGCCTGCTTCGATCGGGGGCTCGGCCCTCCCGCCAGATAGACTCCCCTCTTCTTCGATGCCTTCCTCTTCTACCCTTTTTGGTAGCTATAGAAAGGCTAAGTCAAGCTCCGAGAAAGCATTATAGACCTTTGCCAGACACTTTTCGTACCCGTAGTTGAAGCTATACGAGCTGGCCTCGTTCATTTCCTCTTTAAAGTCTTTAGAGGCCTTATATTCCTTTATGGCTACTTTGACCACCATTGCCATTAGCTCCCGGGTTATCTTCAACAAACCCTTGTACCTCTCTGCCTTAGCATGGTGGCCCCTTGAGCACCTTTCAGACTCAACCAGGCGTCCCTCCTCCTCGGTCAACCGATGGACTAGGGATTTCACCCTCAGCTTCTTGCTCTTCAACCTGGCCTCCCTGTCAGCCTGTTGGGCCAGCAAGTCTTCTATCTGCTTCTTTTGAGCCTCTGTCTTACCCTGTAGAGTAGATAGCTCTTCTTCAGTAGCCCGTAGAACAGATAACTCCACTCTGGCAGCCGTCAGTGCCACTTCTTTGGCATCTCTGGCTGCCTCGGCTACCTTGGACCTCTTGGTCGAGTGCTCCTTCAGGTCCAGCAACTCGTCCAGGCTGTCATCCATTAGTAGCATGTCTTGAAAGAGTTGCAAACAACAAGGCGACGACAGTGACTCATAGGCAAAGGCCAAAAGCTTGAATATGGAGGGCTTACCCCCATCATGTTGTGAAAGGAACTCCTTGCGACCTCGTTCACTATCTGCTGACCCAATTGGTTCCGATCGACATCTGCTATAGTCCTCATGAGCCAGTTCTTGACTTGCTCAACATCATGTATGGCGCATCATTTTTGATGTGCCTCTTTGCTTGTCTCGCCGGCCTCCCCCTTGCCGGCCCCTCTTCCTTTTGTTACTTTTTCCCCTCTGACATTGGGGGAAACCTCCTCGATCGGCTCGATGTGGGATGAGATTGGAGTTGTCTCTAGATCAGTCAAGAATGACTGGCCTTCTCTTGTCTGGGCAGCCAACTGCCCGACCGAAGATGAGTGCTCTGCCACCTTCACCGCTTGGCACTCCGATAATGGCATGTCATCATCGGACTCTAACAAAACAATGGTGGTGGTCTGCTCCTTTGCCCATTCTTTATTGGCCTCTCGGATGTCGGCTCTTCCGCCCATGACCTCTTCGATTTCTCGACCACCAGCTCGGTAATCCGGACGCCCCTCCTCTACATCACCCATGCTAAAATGGTCGCTCAGTCCGGCTTCATTCTTCCACCTGCCATCAAACAAAGTCAAAGTCAGCAACAAACAAAGCCGACGGTGAGGAATAAAAGACCTATGACAAGCAGTTGCTACCCTACCTAAGATTTGCTGCTGGCTAATCTTAGCCAAGTGGAGGTTCTCCTCTCGGAGCAAGGCATGTACAAACATTGGGTCATCTTCATCCAGTTTGTTGAAGTCGGCCTCATCGGCCCTCAACACTCTCCTCCCATCTATTGCTTTCAGCTTGGGCTCTCTCCATGCCAGCTAAAATCCCCAGGGCTCCAAACTATCTACAAAGAAGTACCGAGTCTTCCATCAGTAGATGGCTGATGGAAGCCCCCCTAATATTCTCCAACCAGGGCGAGGACTAAACATCCACCACTCCTGGCTTCGGAAGTCCCTTTTTAGAAGAAAGAAATTAGAGAAAAGAGACAGAGGACCATGAAACCGCAGATCGCTCGAATGCTGTTCAGGGTTAGCTACGTTGGGGATACTCTATAGCTATTCAAAATTTGTACAAAGAAATTATGAAGAGGAAATCAAAGGCCTTCCTTAAGGTGGTCTTCGTATACAGGAAGGGCTCCTAGGTTCAGAGGGCCATTCACCCTTCCCTCCTGGCTGGGAATAGTCAAATGCAGTGTCGGAGGGATGTTATATACAACCCTAAGGTTCTCTACCCTTTCTCAGGTCATGGCCGATGGAATGTCATACGGACCTGGTTCCCTATTCCTGTGGGTGGAGCACCAGCTACTGGAAGCCATTCTAATGGAAATTGCAGAAGAAAGAAGGGACGGGTGTGAAACTAGCCTGGTGGTCGAAATTCCTAAAGGAGGCGAGAGCGACGAAAGAAAAAGGATGTTTCTCTCTAAATGTAAATGCAGTGGAAGACTCCCTCAGGGCTTTCACCCCTCCTTTTAAAGGCACTGAGGGGCCACTTCCCAGTACCCCTCGAGCACCGCGATCCACCATCAGACGACGTGACTTCCCGATTTGATGGGGAAGTCGATGGGATGTGCCAGATTGTGCCCAACCATGATTCGTGTAATCACCCAACCAACGATGGATGAGTAGCTCTGGGTACTGCACCAACCGTTCAGATTTCACCACGTTGCCCATGTCACGTCAGGAGCCCAACAGATGGCATTTCAGGCTGGCAGCCCATCATTGCACCTTACCTGCATTAAGTACCCCTGCCACCGCTTCTAATGCGGTGCTGACACTTGTCTTGGGGGCAAGGTTTCAGAGTGGAAGGTGGTCGATTGTGTTATGTCATATCAAATTCACAATCATCCCACATATTGGCACATTAAATGCCAAGTGACGCTCTCGCCCTTCAAAGCTGCAGGACCGCTCGAAGGCCAACAACATGGGGGGTAACTGTTATACCCAACCGGCTCACTACCAAACCGGACCGCCACTCTTGCTGAGGTCCAACTAGACCGCTCTTATGGACTTCCGAACACTCTCCTTCGGAGGTCAGATTCATTCCTTCTTTGAAGATCCATGAATGTTGTCCTTCGAGGGTCCGACCGACCTACTGAAGTAGAGGTCCAAATGACCCACTTCTGTTGAGGTCCGGCCAACCTTTTCCTGCTGAAGCTTCGATGGATGCTCTCCTTCAGAGATTCGACCGGCCCTCCCTAGTCGAGGTCCGTACGACCCACTATTATGGAAGTCTGAGCCACCCCCTCCATTGGAGGTCTGATAAAGGTGCTCGTACAGAGATCCGGCTGACTCTCTTCATCAGAAGTCTGACCGGCTCTCTATAGTTGAAGTTTGACCGGCTCTCTATAGTCAAAGTCCGACTAACTCACTCCACTCTAGAAGTAACTCAAAGGCTCCAGAAGCCTCTTCCAGCTAGTACCAGAATTCTGTTACAACGGACACCACGACGTGGCCATGTTCTAGTGCCACCTGGCCACTATCCTGATTCTCCTAGGGGCAAATCGAACATTCTCTACCTTTCCCTAACAGAATTTGATAGTATTCCACGTTTATATAAGGTAAACCACGGGACACAGAGGGTAAGCAAGCTAACACAGACACTCTTCCTTCTCCATATGTTGTCTCTTTGATTCCCCTATTCTATTGCCCTCAAGCTCTCGCTAACTTAAGCATCGGAGTGTCCCCTGCCGGAACACCACCAGCCCTCGGGGACTTTGTCGCAGGAACTGGGAGAAGAGCACTCTAGCCCAGCCATCCGAGCCCGGTCCGGGAGAAGTTGCAGCGACATACTTGTTTTAGCCAAACTCCACTCCTGAAACTTTGGAAGCATTTGAATGTCCCTTGGCTTCCTGCGACTACTGAGATCCTACTCTTCGACGTTGCATGAGCGGAAAGCTGCAACAATAGTCCCATTGACCAGTGTTTACGATGAGGGATCCTCCGATGCTCAATTCAATGGAGGAAAATGGATTACAATAGTGAGCTAAGAACAATGGAAAAATACTGAATGAGCATTTTGTGGGCAATAATGAATGTACCTTGTTAAGGATCCCCTCTTACCTATTTATAGAGTTACTGAATTCCATTGGGAGGTGACCTCCCCTAACATAGATATAACTTTTTAGTAGGGTATTGGGACCCAATCTCCTAAATTCTTTCTGTTAAGATCTTTTCATTTGGATAGCAGCTTCTATCAAGCTCTTGTCTGCAAGGATATTTCACTACAAAAAATAGTAGAATTCTCGACGCTTTTTTAGGCTTTTTTCAATACTTTAAAGCGTCGCTAAAAATAGTCCCGATGCTTTAAAAAGTGTTATAAAAGCGTTGTTAAGTTAAGAGTAGAAAAGATTTTTCCGGATGCTTGTAAAAAGCGTATCCGTTGATCAGGTTTTCCTGACGCTTAAAAGCATCGGGAATAATACTATTCCCGATGCTTTTAAGTATCGGGAATAAAGTTATTCTCGATGTTTTTAAATAATATCGGGAATAACTTTATTTTGGGTACTCAAAAGTATTGGAAATAATATTATTCTCGATGCTTAGAAGCATGGGTATTACAATTTTTCTTTAAAAAATAAATTAATGCGGTCCGGGTGGGTGGGTTTGTGTACTAAAAAGGCATCTTGATCAATACCATTCTATTAATGCATGATGTCATCCAATGAGAATCTACTTTAAATTACCAAAGCCAGAGCTATCTCTCTCTAGGTGGCTTATAAACAAAAGCTACCGTAACAATTCTCAAAGCACCCACCGCAGATCAAAAGCAAACAATTTAGTTCATCCTATTACTAGTAGATGCAGATAAAACCGGTCACAAACAGTACCTGTCCATGGAGGAATCCAACAGCACATAGTAATTATAAATGTTTCCAATGCACTGCTTTCCAAGTAACCAGCAATCATATTTCAACCATGACTAGTATTTAAAACGTTTATGATCCCTATTTGTATACTCTGAACATCCTGTTCTAGTTGCCTCTCGTGATGGGTAGGAATTCCCATAATGCAGCACACTCTACGAGTGTCTTCCCATGCTCACCTCTTTTTCACTGACCAGATTTGGAGGACCTTCATAATCATCTCGTTTCCTTCCCGTCCTGTTCCAGAAACCTCTATAAAGGGGTATCTTGTGTTTGTAACTTTCCCATTGCTACTGCATACCTTTGGAGGGGGAAATTCATGATCATCAAGAGAAGATAATTCCCCTTCCTCTTCATTTGCCTGGTTTGGCTCTAAACCAAGATTAATGACAGTTTTATCTTCATAATTAGATCTAAACTTACTCTCTTCAAGAATTTCGCCGGAGTGAAGAGTTACTTATTTTCAGTTCATGGATGGTATATACGACATGATTTATGTAGCTTATGCTAGGAACATGACCGGATCAAAGAGAACCTTGTTTGGAGGGAGGATATGATGAGGCAATCTCGGAGGACAATAAATAAGAGCTCTTCACATTCATTTATGACTGCAAATTCACCATCTCATCTAGAGATATCTAGAGCAACGTCACCATTTCAATTAGACATATCCAGCATAGTAGAGCTTGGAGTACTAGGAAACATAGGCCAACCGGCGATAGAATTAGTGACCGAATATACACGCCCCAGCCAGGTACCAGTGACACACCAATATACAACAGAGAAGTATCTTTAGCTGGGTGCCGTAGACAAAGCAACTGATTCTTATCGGGCAGTCAACATCAGAGACAACTTCCTTGTGGATGCTTCAATTGAAACAATATCACAATAATATATTATATGAAATGATAAGCTACCATAGTACACCTTGTCTCTCCTCTCAAGTTCTCCATACAAACCTCTCAACTATCAAAGTAATGCAAGAATTAAATGGGAGCAGAATTACATTTTATAATAAGATTAGTAATTCACTGATTTGTTTAATAGTAAGAGGAAGAAACAAGACTTTCCATCTCTGTTTATGTAAATCGTATAGTTGATGTTGGGGCATGTGGGCTCAAAAACTACTCCCATTCAACTTGTTCTGCATAAAAATCGTAAAGATATTAGAGCCTATAGATCAAATTGACAAGAAACCTCTCCGTGCACGTTGATGTAAAGACTAATAAACCTATGAAAAAAAAATCCTACCAAGTGGTACATTGGAAGACTTTGATATGTGCTCAAAGGTTGTGCTTCATGCTCATTCTACCACTGAGCCCCGACATCACCTCAGGTGCCGGCCCCTCCCGCCCCCGCCACCCCCCCAAACAGGAATAATTATATGCATCCAAGGATTTCTAAAATGGTACCAAGATCCAAACTGGTCACCAAACAATCAAAAATAAAAATAAATACAAAAATCCAAAAAAAAAAATCTAATTCACAGGCATACCTCATTTGGTTGCAATTCTTTTAAAATCCCAGAGCACCTTCTCAATAGCAGAAGCATGTCAAAAACCCTAACTTAAATTATAAAAAGAAATTCAGACAGTAACACGATTACAGCACTTTCAGGACAGCCTCAATGCAAATCTGACACCAAAGGGCCGATCAAGTCCCCTAGAAGGAATGCTAGGACGTGGTTCCCAAGCAAACTCCCCAGCATGCTCTAACACCAATTTGGTATGTCCCTTGTCATCTGATTATCTGTTTGTACACTGTAGAAACAAAACAGAAAGAACAATAATAGTTAGTCAGAAAATAATAATATCAAAAAGGTATTTTTACAAAATTTCAGGGAAAGAACAGATTTTGTGTACAAAACAGGAAAGTGAGAAAACATAGTTAGCAATCATAACAAAAAAAATAGAATGATAAATTATCCAACAATAATGTAAAAAAAAAAGAAGTATGATATTCTGAATGCCATAAAGGAATTAAAAAGCAATTCCTAAGTTGGAAAAAACAACTAAAGCTGGAAAGGAAATTCAGCAAAAACTGCAAAGTCTCCAGATTAGAATATTGTCAATTTCTTTTGTGTGCGTCGCAAAACTATTTGCAAATATTGCCATTTGAATAGTAAGAAGAGGATAAGAACAAATGCGAGATCATATTAATGGACAAAATTATACAGCATACTGGGCTTAAAATCAGCAGAACAAGGAAAGAATAATGACCTAAAAATGTAGAAAGAACAAAGGAATATGGAGGAAAACTAGATAATGGGACCTAAAAATATAACAAAGTGCATATTATTTGCACATGATATAATGTAGATTGATGAGAAGAGGAATAGTATGTAATATTGATTGATGAGAATAGGCTCTGTTGTATCTCATCGAGCTCAGCGGCACGGCTTCGTCGCATCTCCTATATCTTGGCACGACTCCGTCGCATCTCTTCTATCTCAGCGGCATGGCTTCGTCGAATCTCCTCTACCTCAGCGGCACGGCTCCATTGCATCTCCTCTATCTGCTCCAACTCGTTTAACCTATTTACTATATAAATAAACTGTTAACCCAACCCAAAAAATTAGAACAATAAATAAAGGAAAAGAACGAGGAGGCTCAGATCTACTATTTAATCTGTAACTAAATCAAAACGACTATAATCGGTTGCCTACAAAAGAAGGCTATCCAAGATTGTTGTCATTAGAAATAGTTGAATCAGCAAAACATACATCCCAAAATCATCATAGCCTCCATATACAAACCTTAAACCAATTTCAAATTAGGTTAAAAAACTTCTTTACCCTCCAAGCAATCAAGCACCTGATAAGATAAAGATAACAAAATAGATAGATCTACATGACAAAATAACTACTAACAACAACAAGATCATGAATCATAAATCATGAGCAGCAAAGAAATCGATACAAACATTACATTTTGGAAGGCCTCCATATTAGAAAAAAACTTACAATCCAGATTAGAAAGAAATTGTATATTTGGGTAGAGTATTGTTTAAAAGTTGAAATATTATAACCAAGGATTGGATATAAGTCCTGTTGTAGGTTTAAAGATAAGAGGTCTCTTTAGTTTCACATCGATTGAGCATAAATTTTATCTTGACAATGATACCTCCAACCTATATCTACAGAATCAGTATGCAATAAAAAAAATGAAGTATGAAATGTGTGAACACGTACTAAACGTTCCCGGTTATATTATAAGCATGCAGATATTCTAAGCTGGCTCAGATAAGAAGATACAACTGGTTATAGTTCAGCATATCATACCGCAGCAGCAAATGGTATGAGCAAGCAGCATGCAATAACATATCATCTATCATATAGTTCTAATATATTTAGTAAGAACTTATAATAAAAGTTGTTTACAATAGTCTGGTTTTATAGATCAAATAAAGTTCAATAAACACGCATTTATATGCTTGTATTGTATGATAACGTCAATCGGGCAAAATCTGAAGCAAAAAATGGATGAACAAAACACTAATGAAATAACTTCTACTAGTTCAATGAGGACTCAAAAAATAAAGAACCACTAGATCAAAAGGGTCAACTCATTATATTGTACAATAACTTCACTGTCAGATGCTACCAATTTGATCAAAAACTAAAGATCACAACATTATTAAGTCAAAATTGAGTTTTGAGACATTAAAACAAGAGCATTTTCCTAGAGTCACAAAAAAAGGAAAAAAACGATCCCTATTTGCAAGGATTCTACTCATTGGAAGCTCAATATTCTTTGTTTAAGAATATGCAGGATAAATCATAATTTAATTAAACTATATATGCATACCGTTTTCACCAAAACATTTCCACTCCATCTTAGTCTTCTCTGCAAGACAGAAGCGATGGCGGAGAGTTCACTGGAGACCTGGACAACCACCATCCGTGGGAAGCAGCGCCGGAATCACCTGAGAATGGAGGAAGGGAGGGAGAGGGAGGTGTTGTAGCCAGATCAATAGGGTTAGGGATCAATCAGAAGGGATCGGATAATGGGAAGAGAAGGAGGGAGGAAGGGAGTTGCCGTCCATGGGAAGCAGTGCCAGAATCACCCGAGAAGGGAGGGAGGGAGAGGGAGGTGCCGCAGCCAGATCAATAGGGTTAGGGATTGATCAGAAGGGATTGGATAATGGGAAGGGAGGGAGGGAGTTGCCGTCCATGGGAAGCAGAGTCGGAATCGCCTGAGAATGGAGGGAGGGAGGGAGAGGGAGGTGCCGTAGCCAGATCAATAGGGTTAGGGATCGATTGGAAGGGATCGGATAATGGGAAGAAGGGTAATGGGAAGGGAGGGAGGGAGGAAGGGAGTTGCTGTCCGTGGGAAGCAGCACCGAAATCGCCCTAGAATGGAGGGAGGGATGGAGAGGGAGGTGCCGCGGAATAATAAGGGGAGGGAAGATGATAGAGAGAAACCGGGCGATGCTTAAAAATGTCGTTAAAATCCACCATTTGCCAATGCTTGCAGAAAGCATTGGGAGATTAGCGAGATGTCCCAATGCTAGCAAGAAATGTCGGGAAAAAAACTTGGCCTTTCTCCTTTTGCTGCAATGTTTGTTAGGATAGTTATAAGTTGTCTACTTCCATTACTTGCTTGGGCATAGCAAACTCCAAACATCAAGGTAACTTACTCATCACTGATAGTAATGGCCTTGGCATTATATTTTAGTATACCTAACTAAGTCTATCTTGGTAGTTACCCGGGTCTAAGTAGTTATTCAATGTCATTGCTAGCTTAGTATTTTCTTTTTGATTGGTGGTCTAGTAGTTCCTCAAAGCCAAATAAGCAGTTGCCATAATAGTTTCTCTCCACTCTTAAGTTAAAACATATCCAAATAACTTTTTTTGGCTTTATCATTTTCGAGCAAGGGAGTAGTCACTCCTTCAGTCTCGGGGGTTAAGCAGATTTTCTTGCCACATTAAAGGCTCCTTGAAAATTGCCACCAGCTATTTTGTCACTTCGATAATGGAAAGCAAAGGAATCATTGATACAATATTCAAAAGGATTGTGCATTAACTCAAATAACTGGTGATTCAATTGATCTTCCTCAGCCAGTCAGGTAGCACCATGTGGCATGATAGTTGTAGCCTTTAAGTGATACATGCAGATCTCGATAGCGAGTTAATCATCTGGTTGTAATTTTGAGATGGCATGACGTAGCTCGGTTTGGGTTTTGCCATGTGTCAGGATCTGAGATCTCTAGCCAAATTAAGGTTTTGATCTCAGCCATTCGGGCTAAGTTTAAAAAGAGTTTCCTTGCCATTGTTGTAGGGATCCCAGCTCAAGCAGAGAAGAGAAGCCAAGGAAGAAGAGTGTGCACAAACTTCCTGAGGACCTAGCTCTCCCCAAGTTGATTCTGCTCTCACTCCCTTGTCTTCTCCACCACTTCATCTTCTTGAAGTCCTTCAGAGCTCCTGTAGGTCTTCCTTCTTTTGTTGGTACCTGCTTTAGGCTTCCTTTACTTTTGGCCTTCATCCAGTTCTTGGGTAAAGGATTTTCCTTCCAATTCTCTTTCGATTTTTTTTGCTTTCTTGGATCTTCCTACCTTTTTCTCAGGAAATGTTTTCCACCAAGGACAAAAGTCACTCGGTGAGCAACATTTTCAGGTTGCAAAGGTCTCAGGATCTATCTTTAGAAGAGATGGGTCCTGAGGGGCTGTGGGAGGTGGAATTCTCCTCCTTCTAGGAGACATTTTAGGCAGAGCATTCTAGTAGCCCGGGGTTTGTCCAAATAGGTCCAATGTACAGGACCTCCTTTATGACTGAAGCCGAAGTCCTTCGACTTTGGGATATGTACAAATTCCCAAACACCTTTCACATTCATGTCTCGGGGTCAGAGGACTGAGTAACCTCTAATCCATTGGACCATCTAGCTATGTACGAAGAATTTTTTCATGTCAGCCTCAGATTTCCCCTCCATCCATTTCTTGTAAATATTCTCAATCTTGTTCAAGTCATTCCAGCCTAGCTTGCTCCGAACTCATTATAAATCCCATGCTCCTTCATTATCCTTTGTCACATCCTTAGTATTTGGTCCCGAGCATCTTTATTCCAGGCATTTTCATGTTGAAAAAGCATCCCAAGATGAGAGGTTAGTAGTTCGTCGGCCCTCGCCTCAAGCAAGCTTTTATTATTGGCCTACCTTTTTTCATTCATAATTGGAAGAGTAGGTGTTTCTTTGTTACATCTGACTAGCCTTGGGGGACAAGATAGGTTTTTCAAGAGTTGAACTTATCCTTGAACAAGAATGATCGGGTCCTCGATACTGACAAGGAGTACTTCAACAAACTATACGACATAGAGGTTCCCTCTCAACAAAAACTTCTAACCAAGAAAAATCATTATGATGCCAAGTTGAGCTCGATGAATGTTCCTAGTAAGCATCTCTCAAGCACTTTCATTTTCCCTTGTGCTTTCAACTTTTTGCTAAGTCATTTTCTCATCTTGCAGGTATGAAGATCCTAGCTGATCATTTCAGAGAGGGAGCTCAAAAGTGGGCTACCTCCCAATGGGTGTTTTGGAGAAGGTAGTCACAAAGCAGGAATGTCTGGGGCCTTTCATTGGGATTTTTAGGTGCCGGATCTGATATCATATACAAGATCCATTCATATTCCAGGACAATCCTAAGCCTTCGATACCAGCTATCGAAGTTGGGACCCTTGAGCTTCTCATTGTCGAGAAGAGACCGAAGCGACAGGTTGGAAGATATCTAAAAAAAAATCAAAGACTAATTAGTGTATATGAATTATTAACCTAAAGACATGGACTTTAGTCTAAAGGCCCCTCTCACTAATTGTTCAGACTGGTAGCCTCTACCTCCAATCCGATGAATTACTTTAATTCATTAGTGGGTACTAGAGTCTAATAGATGACACATGAGCTCGACTTTGGCCAGCCCACCCATGCGCGTCTAAAGGTAGGTTCTTCAACCGATTACTTCTCCAAGTAACCTCTAGTATTTAGGTTTTTGCCCCAAGGTGCACTTCAATCGGCCTTTGGGCCTTCAATTGAAGGTCCTAGTTAGGTCCAACCATTAACATGACAAAATTCAATGCTTCTAGCTAATGAATAGTTAAGTCTGACTTTGGCTGGCCCACCTGACCACCATTAAGAGAGTTGCACTGAGCCATCATATTAGGAACAACAATTCCAATAGCTCGATGAACACCCGATCTATGGATCTGCCGATGAACACCCAACTATTGGATCCATTACCATCCCACTTAGTAGGAGGCTAGGACTTGGTTATCCCTATAACTTTATCCTTTTATGGACCTAATAATTTAGAGAATTTAAATTATATGTGACAGAAGAAGTGATGATGTTGTCCAGTAAGCAACCCAAGAGGTGGGGTGAATTAGGTTTCTAAAAAATTTAAATGCAAGTGTGTGAACCAATCCAATAATCAAACTAAGTACTATGAATACAAGTGTGAAGTGTTCTTAGTGAGTATGCAATGAAAATATAACAATAATATAAGTAAGAGCAAATTAAAGAGACAAGCAATCACAAACACAAAACAACTATAGTGGTTCAGTGCTTTCCAATGCACATACAACCACTCCCCAAGGCCCACCTAGGAATTCACTATAATCTCAACTGATTACAGCCGATAAGTTTACCGGGCTCACTAATCAAACCCGACTTGTTTTCACAAGGCTCACAAGTCAAAACCTCACTTGGTTTTCCAGGCTTACCAAGAACCTAATTGGTTTTAAGGCTCACCAACAACCTCCCTTGGTTTTGCGAGCTAACCAAGAACCTAATTAATTTTCAAGGCTAACCAACAACCTTTTTGATTTTCCAATAGGCTAACTAAAAACCTTTACAACAAGAATAAGTTTGAAATAAAGAAACAATGAAAGCTTTCTAATAAAAGCGAATATCTCTTTGAAGCTTTGTTGTAGTGCTACCTTCAACTTAATGAAGCTTCAATAAATGCTCAAGAAGGTTGAAATTGAATGCTCTTGAAGGCTCTTGAATGCTTGGAGACTTCTTTTTGCTTGAAGGTAGTTGCTCTCAATGAATAGGAATGAATGCTCTAGCTTTTTAGTGTTCCTCTTGTGTCTCTCTTTATTCCTCTTTTTTCTTCTTGTGTATAGATTTGATTTGAATCATTTAAATACCTTCCAAAGGCCTTAGTCTTGGTTTATGATCGTTAGACATGAAAGGCTAGCCATTAGGAGCCAAGAGGAGCGAGTTCTATATTTGCAAAACTAGCCGTTAATGTTCCTAGAACTCCAAGTGTCGACACTTCAAGCTGTGAGTCGATACTTAGGGTCAACACTTGCACTCCATGAGTCGACATCTAGTTCAAATATCTTTAATAAAACTCTCTGGAATTCTCAATTGAGTCGACACTTTATGGTGAGTCGATACTTTAAGTCGACACTTGACATCCATGTATTGACACTTTAGGCAAGTCTTCAACTTCAGCAAGTTTTGTAACAAAAAGTCTCAGGCAATGAGTCAATCCTTGAGTCGACACTTGACTGGCATGAGTCGACACTTCAGCCATGCCATCTGAAACTCTTTCTGTATACTGGCTTGAGTCGACACTTCCACTATCATGAGTCGATACTTAGGTTGTGGGTCGATACTTTGAGTTGATACTTGATTGAGATTTCTTCAAAAATAAATGAACTTCTGCTGAAACTAAATTGTGTTGAACTCTTGTATCCTTTCAAGCATTCTTCAACTACCAAAGTCCACTTTAAGCTGATCTTTCATCCATAGTTGGGACTTTTCATTATTTGACAATCAATCAAATTTTGTTGTATTGATGAGCACCTATTTTTATAAAAACACACTTCAAAGAAATAGTTAGTACTCAACTTATACTTAAACAATTTGTTTATCTTCAAAATCAATAACGGCGCCAACAATCTCCCCCTTTTTGATGATGACAAAACCTTTAAGTATAAATTGCATAATAAGCTTTTAAAGGAAACTTTCAATGTGCATAGACCTTATTGTAATAGGTATTGAAATACTAAGAGATGTTGAACATAAATTTTAAAATTCTCTTATGAAATAGATTTAAGCTAAGAGTATCAGATCTTAAAATACATATAAGAGATAAGTTCATGTATCATGATACTCTTAACAAAATGCTCAAGAGTAACAAATTCAGCAATAAACACTATGAAGAGTATAAATACTCTCCCTGAAGAGATGATCAATAAAATTGATTTCTGGAGATCTTTTAATGATAAAAGGATAAAATTTAAATATCTAAAGGTAATAACTATGCATGAAATTCCAGCAAAGCATATTTTCCAATTCAAAGGAGGTATAACTCCCCCTCACTCAATGAGCAGAAATTTTCAAATTTAAGCATGTTTCGAAAGAAGAAAAAGAACATTCATAATTTGCTTATTTCTTTCATCATTCATATTTATACTTATTTCTCTCCCTTTTTGTCATCATTAAAAAGGAAGGAAGAAGGCAATAAATTTGAACATATATGTAAGTTATTCACTCATCAAAGAAAACATTGAAATTCTGAAAATAAGTAATACATTTCATTCATTCAAAGTCATAAGGTGAAGTAGAACATAATATTTAATTCATTTGATACAAAATTGGTACAAAAAGTGAACATCAAAACACACAAAGAGAACAAAAATGTAAGCTATTTAAATATAAAAACTATCCTAAGCATCATCCTCATCATCTGAGGATCCAATCTCGATCGGTCTGGTATCAGTAAAAGCACGAAGTCGAGGCCACATAGATCGAAGATCATGAAGATGATTCCTGGTCAATCTAGATGGAATATGACATCCTCGTCCTCTGCGTCTAACATAAGTCCTCCCACTAGCTAGAGCAGAATAGGTAGAAGCTATGTCAGCAGCAGGAGAAGAACTGATCGGAGTGAAAGTCTCGAAAACTATAGGATGTGGTGTATGATCAAATAAAGGATCGGAATCAAGATGATGGAAACCAGGAGTACAAAATCTTAGTTCCCGGATAAGAGAAGATGTCTGTAATGATGAGGAATCAACAACAGGTGTATCAATAATAGGTGTATCAACTGACGAAATGATAGGTGTGAGCAAAGAAATGGTAGAATGATCAGCTGGTCTAGAAGGAGGTGTGGGTAGGATAGGAGTCTGGAAGGATGAACTCAATGTATCATGAATGCGACTCCTAGGAGGGTCAGCTGCTGTCTCCGGCACTGGCTCTGTCATCATATCTGGAAAGACAAACTCATCAGAGTCAGTCACATCATCATCATCATCATCCATGACTAGTCCCGGAGTAGGTGAAACTGGAGCAGAATCAATTAGAGTAGAAGTATCAGGAACACTCCCAGAAGAGGATCTACTCAGAGTGGATAGAATGGCAGAGATCCTATCTCTCAAACCTCGATGGCTCTCTCTAGTCTCCATAATGAAACTGTCGACTCAATGATGAATGATAATAATCTCTGTCTCAATGCGAGTGACTCTATCCTCAAGACTCTCAGAAGCTATTGAAATATCTTATCATGCTGGCTCAGGCTGAGGAGCAGGCTCTGGCTGCACTATAGGCTCGGGATGAATCTCAGGTAAATGTGTCTCTGAAGGTCCTGCCTCACCCAAAAATATGTGCTTCTCTTTTGCTGCATTTTCATCTCTGTTAGTGGCCTGACTTGATACTCGTCATCTCCACTGACCTCTAACTAGCTGATACCCCATCCGGTGAAGAGATCTAATATCATAGACATCAGTATATAGTAACATCTGGTAGGGCTCATCATATAATCTACACCATACACTCTGTAGAGCAAAGTCAAGCCCATCCAGTAGGGCAGACAAAGTCTCTGACTGATAGATGCCTCCATCATCTGATGTACCATAAGTACTGGTAGGCAAATAGGTATATGCTGAACCAAAGAGACCATCACTAACAGCTCTCTCTCTATGATGAAGTCAAAATGTTCGGTCTTCGATAGAATGATTTGGGCAACAATATGATGCAGTAACCTCATCTCAATTGAAAGTCTGGATGCAACAATAGTGGCTCCCTCAGGCAGGTCATCTGACTCGAAAATATATTGGAGACCACTGAACCTATCTACTAAGCTATCAACAACAGATCCTCTCATGGGTATGTCCCATACTCTACTCAAAATCTTTGCTGTCACTGGGACATCTCTGCCATAGACCTGTGCGACTCATCCATCATTGCCTCGGGCTAAAGATCCATAGAACTCTTGTATCAAGCCTAAGTAAAATCTCTCTGTCAAAGAGCAGAAGGAAACCAAACCAGCATCCCTAAGCCACTGGCCTATCCGAAAATGCTGCTGTCGATGAACCGAAGTCCACATGGCATCCTCCGATGATAGTCTTCATACCCATCTGACTAGCCACAGGAAAAAGAGGCCGAACAGGGACATCCGGTGCACTAGCTTCATGTCTGGCCTTTGTTCTTCTTTCATCTTCTTGGTTGGATGGCCAAGGACGATGAACAACTTGCTTCCTAGGCCCCATTCCATAGATTCAAAGATTGAAGCAAAAGAAGAGAGTAAACCTAAAATTTTATCAGTCCAAAAATGAAATGGGAGAGGAAATGTGGCAAAAGACCGAATCAAAACCATCTTAATTGAGAATTTCAGAGGGTTGGAGTTGAAAATTGGAGGGAAGAAGTATATAGAATAGTGTTAGGGCATGTGTCAGCTCAAATTGGGAGAGAAAAGATCAAGAAAATACTTCGCTTCAGGTTTTTATCTTGGTCTGTCACTGTTCAAGTGTCGACTCATGACATACGGCCAAGTGTCGATACTTCAAAGTATCGACACTTATAGGTATCGACACTTTGACTTAAAACCAAAAAAAAAGGAAATAAAGTATTGATCAAAATCACTAGAATTACAGTGAAATTCAAGAAAATTGAATGTAATTGATATCAAATTTGATCTTTCATGGGTCAAAGAGTAGAAATTTTCAATCAAAAGGATTGATGTCCCCAAGTTCTCTTCTAATCATACTGAACTAATCTTCTTGGAGAGGCTTAGTCAAAATATCAGCTAATTGCATTTCAATATAAATAAATTCAAGCACAACATCATTATTTTCAACATGATCTTTAATAAAATAAAGCCTAATCTCAATATGTTTGCTTCTAGAATGCTGAACAGGATTTTTAGTTAAGCATATTACACTAGTATTATTACATTTTATGGGTGTTCTAGTTAATTTGATTCCAAAATCTTCAAGTTATTGCTTAATCCACAAGATTTAAGCACAATAACTTTCTGCTGCAATATACTGGGCCTCAATTATGGATAGTGCAACTGAAGTTTGTTTCTTGCTAAACCAGGAGATTAAGTTAACTCCAAGAAATTGGCAAGTTCCACTAGTACTTTTTCTATCAAGTTTACACCCAACAAAATTAGCATCAAAATATCTAATTAAATTAGCAGGTGAGTCTCTAGAATACCACAAAATAATATGAATTATACCAGATAAGTATCTAATAATGCGCTTAATAGCCAACATATGAGATTCCTTAAGATCAGACTGATATCTAGTACACATGCATACACTCTGGTCTATTAGCAGTCAAATATAATAAAGATCCAATCATATCTCTATATAATTTTTGATCAACAGAATTACCATGCTTATCCTCATCAAGTTTATAAGAGGGGCTCATAGGTATTCCTATTGACTTAATAGTCTCCATCCCAAACTTCTTTAAGATTTCTCTTGTATACATAGCTTGGTTGATGAAGATTCCATCTTTGGTTTGCTTGATTTGGAGTCCGGAAAATAAATTAAGTTCTCCCATCAAGCTCATTTCGAACTCACCCTGCATAAGCTTAGCAAACTCTTGACAAAGAATTTCATTAGTAGCACTGAAAATAATATCATCAACATAGATTTGCACTACTAATAAATCATCATTTTTCTTCTTTAGAAATAAGGTTGTATCAACATGGCATCTAGATAATTCATTTTCAATCAAAAACTTGCTAAGTTTTTCATACCATGCTTGGGGTGCTTGCATTAAATCATAAAGTGCTTTATACAATTTGTAAATATACTCAGGATGTACATGATTTTCAAAACCAGGTGGTTGTTCTACAAAAACTTCTTCTACTATATAACCATTCAGAAAAGCATTTTTAACATCTATTTGAAAAAGTTTGTGTTGCCCATGTGGCTTTCCCAAGAGGGGGGATGAATTGGGAATTAAAAAATTTAAGTAGATAATGTACTCTTGAAGATCCCTTTTAGAGTGTTAGGTGCTGTGACAAAGTAATTAACTACAGAAGCTAAATAAGATCAGAGAAGCACAACACAACCACACAAAGATTATAGTGGTTCGAAGTAACTCAGCTCCTACGTCTACTATCCAAGATTACCACTTGAAATTTTTACTATATTCATACCCGAATATAGTAGGATTGTTTTACAGGCTTACAATCCAAAACCTCTACACTTTGGTTTTTCTGGGATCACCAAAGAAACCCAACTTGGTTTTAACATAAGATCACCAAGAACCTAACTTGGTTTTACCAGGATCACCAAGAACCCAACACTTGATTTTTAACAAAGGCTCACCAAGAACCTATTTGGTTTTTCAACTGGGCTCAGCAATAACCTAGAAATTCAAGAATGAATTGAAAATAAATGCAACAAAGTGACAAACTAAAATTTTGTCGAGTGGTTGCCGATGCAGCTCGAGAGAAGCCCACTTGAATGCACTTCAATGTGCTTTAATGGCTTCTTTTCTTAGTGCTTCAAGCTTCAGATGTGAGTTGGTAAAGACTTGAAGGCTATCTTGAATGCTCTTAGTGCTCTCTTCCTTGTTGGTTGGTTGGATATTCGATAAAGCATCTCTCCTTTTGAAAAACTCTCTTATTTTTTTTAAGGAAGTTCAAATCCCTCAAATATATGGCCTTCCATCATTCCAAGGTAGTTTAAGTCATTGTAGACCATTAGGATATGATATTTGACCATTGGAGCACTTTTTGGATTCAAATTCTGAGTTCTGGAACTAGCCATTGCAAGTTTGAAATCGACCTTCGAGTCAACTCGGATCACTCGAGTTGGCTCGGATCCATAGAGGAGTTTTGGTTGAGTTAACTCTTTTCAATCCAGTCAACTCACTTGCACAGTGTCTTGATTCTTCACTCTATAAGAGTCGGCTCACCTTGATTCCAGTCGACTCGGATCCTCGGGCCTTCAAAATGTTAGTCTGGTCAAGTCGGCTAACTTCCACTCTAGTCGACTCGGATGGCTGTTCTTCTCAGAAACCAATTTCTGGACTCTAGGGGAGTCGGCTCGATCTTCTGAAGAGTCAGCTTGAATGTCTAACCATGTGATAAAGTCGGCTCGGAGTTCCTTCGGGTTGGCTCGCTTGTCTGATTCAATAAATAGCACTCTGGATGAGTCGGCTCGGATATCTGCATGCCAAAATCCTCTTGCTTGCCCTATGCTAGAGTCAGCTCTCTTCTCCTCGAGTCAGCTCGGATGAAAGTTTCAATGAATTTTTTAGTCTATCTCCAGAATTCATCAGGCAAGTCCTCAAGCTTCAAGATGTCTTCAACTTCAACAAGTTTCTAAGAAACTAAAAGCTTGAAACACATTTACAAGTAACCAATTTTTATGATTTCTCTTAACTTTTTTTCTATGGGTTCTTCTTAAAAAATTTTAATTACAACACAACTCAAAACAAGAAACACAGATGTAGGAGTTGAAGTTTGAATAAAGAATTCATCCTACAAAAACTTGTAAACCACTTGAAGAGTTGTTAGTAAAATAAATGCATGCACTAATATTTTATTATCATCAAAATCACTTATGGGGTCAACAATCTCCCCCTTTTTGATAACGATAAAATATTGGGCATGAAAAATTCTTTACAATTACATGTATAATAGTATCTAAAAGTAAGTATGCACATGTATCAGAGCTAATTATATTTGCTAATAAGTCTTAGAGCTCTTGAAAGGAAACTATATAGTTTCAATGTTAGTGCTTTAATGTGTATTAAAGTATTAAGCTTTGTATGCTTCAGAGTTTCAGAAGTAGCACAAACATGAAGTATTAAAATTTAAAATTGAAAGAATTAAAGCTAATTTTAGAGTAATCAGAGCAAAAGATAGGGTTTAGAGCTAAAGCCATTTGAAAATTTTCTCCCCCTTTCTATAGGTTTTTAAACACTTAATCACTTAAGCTCATTTGAACACAATTATTTCAAAATCACTTATATGCTCTCCCTTTTTCATTCTTTTTATGCACTTTATGAACAGAAAGCTTAAGATTCTCTTATTAGATTATATTTTTCACTCAGATTTTTCATGACAGCTCAATGTTCTCCCCCTTTTTGTCAAACATTCAAAAAGGTATTTGTAATAAAGTTTAATTCTTAAACAGAATGAGAAAGTTTTTAATATTTGTTTGAGATAATTTAACTTTCTCAAATTTATTTGGATATTCTAATTAAAATTCATCACAGTTGTATTGAAGACATTGCATCAGCTCAAGATAATTCAAGACAGTAAATATCAAAAGACCTTTCATTTCAAAAAAAATTCAATACAAGGTACAAAGTATGAAAGAACTGATATCAATACAATCAATCACTATCTAGATCTACTCTAGTGCTACTTGAACATCTAGGAATTTGAATGCCAGGAGGCATAGAAGCTAGAGGATCCGGATCTAATACATCAGAGGGTGCAGGAGTAGAATGAGATCCCTGAGGCCTAAGGTGTGGAGCTGGCCGTCTGGGATGAGCAGACTGACTAGCAAAGGGTGAGGGTTGAGGCCTAGGTGTAGATGGTGGAACTGCAAGTGCTACAATTACTCGGTTTGACAGCTGATCTAACTTGAATTACACCGAGTCAATTTCTTCATCCAGTTTGTTTATATCTTTGTGCAATTGGACTAGTTCAGATGCTTGTTCATTTGTAAATGCCTCTGTAGATCCTCT
Source organism: Areca catechu (assembly GCA_021397845.1). Classification (NCBI taxonomy): domain Eukaryota; kingdom Viridiplantae; phylum Streptophyta; class Magnoliopsida; order Arecales; family Arecaceae; genus Areca; species Areca catechu. The sequence goes on along the minus strand of CM038053.1, from coordinate 136,419,156 downwards.
TAACCTTTCGAATTCTGCTCTTAGGATGCCAATTCCTTTAGTATAGTCTTCCATTCTTCTTCATTCTTCCACTGCACCCATTTTAAATTTTAGTTCATTCAATTCTGTTCTGAATGCTTCAAGTGTATTACTAACAAAGCTTTTAATGGATTCAGAACTAGATGAAATCAATTTAAGTAAGGGTTGAAGGTCAGGCTGTGTTGTATTGGTTACACTTTTGGAGGTTTCAAGAATTTCCATTCTAGTGCACAGGTCACTTATTTCTCCTCCAAATCTGTCTAACCTTGCTTCTACAGATTGGCAAAGCTTGCCAAACATGTTGGACATAGTGCAAATTAGTGTTTCAGATATAGTGCTCAACTGCTGAGATATAAAAGTCTGTATAACTGATGTATCAGCTGAAGATATATATGGTCTAGGAGCAGTAGTTCCTAATGGAGATGAAGGTGAAGAGGTTCCAATGTGCACAGTCTCCATTGCTTCATGTGAAGTAGGCTCTGACCTTGTAGATCCAAAATCTATCTCAGCTGGTATAGAAAGATGTTTAGTAGAAGTCCCAAGCTCACTAATAGGAATGTTGAAAATCTGTTCTAAGCTGGGAGCAACTTCCTCAGCTGCTACTTGTGATGTAGTAGAAATTTCCTTAGGAATTTTTTCACTGCTGTCACTTGAACTGCTGCTGCTACTGCCTGCAACTGCTCTTTCATCTGTTCCCTTCTTCTTCCATATACCTTCATTACATACATAGACCATTCTCATTATTGATTTGGAAGTGTAGGTGTCGGCATGGTGCAAGGGCTTTCCATCCTCTCCTTCCAAATTAACTCTAGAAGCTTGAAACAGTAGTGTTAGGACCATTCCATAAAGAAGACAGGCTTTAACCTTATAGGTTGCATCCTTCATTTTCATGATCATAATCAATGGAAGGTTGATTGATTCTTCTTGAATGATAAGCTTCATGAAACTCAGATCCCTTTCGCTGACCCAATCAAATCTCCCGGTCCTTGGGAGAAATATTCTGCTTATGAAGTTATGCAATAATCTCATTTCTAAAGACAAAGTGTTGGCTAATACAGTATTAATTCCATCAACTTCTTCTATGCCTAGAATAGTCTGCAAAGCCTTTTCTCTATCTTTTAAAATCAAATGCTTGATTCCATTTGTAGGCATGTCCAATAAACTGCTTAAACCTTCTTCTGTCACAAAAATTCTTTTCCCTTTCACTGTAGATTCAATATGATTTGCCTTTATTCTGAGATTTTCATAAAATGTTCTTACAAGTGAAGATAGGTGGAAACATTTAATGAACAGAAATAAACCCATCCTTGATTTTCGATCAGATTTCCAATTCTTAATCCAATTTCTTTTAAAGAGTTAAACATAATTCTTCTTTCACTAGTTACTGGTCTGTTTGATAAAGAGACTACCTGTCTCTGAGATGAAGTTGTAGCCATAGGTTCATTTTCTTCTTCTTCTACTGCTGCTTCCTGAGTCGGCTCTTCCTATCGATGCTTTGTTCTTATTTCTGCTTCTACAAAGGGAGTGGCTCGTTTAGATCTCTTTCCCACTACCATTTTTGGAGCCATTGTAGCAAACTTGCAAGAAATAGGAAATCAAGGCTTTGGGGAAAGGTTTTTAGAGTTTTGGTGAAAGTTCTGAGTAGAAAGATAAAGTTTAGAGTGAAAATGAAAGCATGAGAAGTGAAAAAAAGTTTACTTGGCTCTATGAAAAAAGCTTTTTCTTGACATTCGAGTTGGCTCGCTTTGTCCTAAAATCATCCGAGTTGGCTAGACCAGAGCGAACTTAGAACAAACAAAAATCCGAGTCGGCTAGGCAAACCCTAAATTTACGTAGTCGGCTTGACCAAAGCAAAAGCAGAAAAATTAGAGATTCGAGTCAGCTTGGGTCCCTCAGAGTCGGCTTGGATATCTGCGTGCTAGAATCCTCTTGCTTGCCCTGTGCCAGAGTCGGCTCTCTTCTCTTTGAGTCGGCTCGGATGAAAGTTTCAATGAATTTTTTAGTATATCTCTAGAATTCATCCGGCAAATCCTCAAGCTTCAAGATGTCTTCAACTTCAATAAGTTTCTAAGAAACTAAAAGCTTGAAATACATTTTGAAGTAACCCATTTTTATGATTTCTCTTAACTTCTTTTCTGTGGATTCTTCTTTACAAATTTCAATTACAACACAACTGAAAACAAGAAACACATATGTAGGAGTTGAAGTTCGAACAAAGAATTCATTCTACAAAAACTTGTAAACCACTTGAAAAGTTGTTAGTAAAACAAATGCATGCACCAATGTTTGGTTATCATTAAAATCACTTATGGGGTCAATAGTTTGAAATTCATAAAATAGGCAAATGCTAATAGTAGTCTAATTGCTTCAAGTCTAACAACAGGAGCAAAGGTTTCATCAAAATCAATTCATTAATAGTAGTCTAATTGCCTCAAGTCTAGCAACAGGAGAAAAGGTTTCATCAAAATCAATTCCTTCCTCCTAATTATAGCCTTTGGCAACTAGCTTAGCTTTATTTCTAGTTACAATTCTATTTTCATCTAATTTATTCCTAAACACCCATTTTGTGCCAATAATAGAAATATTTGATGGTTTTTTTATTAATGTCCAAACATTATTTCTATCAAATTAAATTAGTTCATCTTGCATAGTATTTATCCAATTAGGATCTTTTTCAACATCTTCAAAATATTTAGGCTCTACTTGAGAAACAAAAGCAATATAATCACATTCATTTTTAATTAAGGATCGAGTTCTTACCCCTTTTGATGGATCTCCTGGGATTAATTTCTTAGGATGTCTATGAGCATACCTCCACTCCTTAGGTAGATCTTGATGCTCCGGTGTGGATTGTATGGTTTCTCATTTTTTATTTTTGTTTTGATCTTCTTCACTATGTTGAGAGGGTTAATTATCCAATGTCAACTTTTTTAACTTATAGCACCTGCACATGCATCAGAAGTATCCTCTTTTCTAGATGATTTGTTAGTAGACTCTTCAAAAACTACATGTACAGACTCCTCTACAACTAGGATTCTTTTGTTAAAAATTATGTATGTCTTGCTTGATGTAGAGTATCCTAGAAAGATACCTTCATCAGACTTGGCATCAAATTTTTCAAGATTATCTTTACCATTATTCAAAATGAAGCATTGACAACCAAAAACTCAAAAATATTTTAAAATTGGTTTTCTTTGATTCCAAAGTTCATAAGAAGTTTTCTTTAAAATAGGGCAAATAAAAATATGATTCAAAATATAACAAGCAGTATTAATTGCTTCAGCCCAAAAACATCGTGGCAAATCATTTTTGTAAAGCATAGTACATGCCATTTCTTCTAAAGTATGATTTTTCCTTTCTACCACCCCATTCTACTGAGGTGTCCTAGGTACAGAAAAATTATGTTCAATACCTCTCTCATTACAAAAATTTTTGAAATCTTGATTTTCAAATTTAGAACCATGATCACTACGTATGCAAATAACTGAAGTTCCTTTCTCATTATAAACTTTTTGGTAAAACTTCATAAATATTGAAAATGATTCATCTTTATGAGAAAGAAATAAAACCCAAGTAAACCTTGAAAAATTATCAACTATAACCAATACATATCTCTTACCTCCTAGACTAGATGTTCTAGTTGGTCCAAAAAGATCCATATGGAGTAGTTCAAATGGCCTATTAGTAGTAACAAAACCTTTAGGTTTGAAAGAAGTTTTAACTTGTTTTTCAAATTGATAAGCTTGACAAACTCTATCTTTTTCAAAACTAAGTTTTGGCAAATCTCTTACTAAATCCTTTTTGCAAAGTTTTGAAAGTAAGTATATACTAGCATGTCCTAGTCTTCTATGCCAAAGCCAACTAGTCTCATCTTTAGTAGAATTCATTACAACTAGGAATTCTCCATTAGGCAAGGATAGATTATCTAAATCTACCAAATAAATATTATCATGCCTCTTTCCAATGAATTTTACTTTATTTTTATCAAGACTAGTAATCATGCAATAAGATGATTTAAAAATAACTTGAAAATCTTTATCGCAAAATTAACTAATACTTAAAAGATTATGCTTTAAACCTTCAACTAAGAGTATATTACTAATACAAGTAGAAGATGAGATGTGAACCTTACCAATACCAATGATTTTTTTTTTACCATTATCACTGAAGGTCACACTCCCTCCTTTTATTACTTCAAGAAAAGTAAATTGCTTCACATCTCCTGTCATGTGCCTTGAACAACCACTATCAAGATATCATAGTCTTTTATTTTCCTTGGTTGGAAGTCATACCTGTAAAACAAATCAAGTTTTGTTTTTAGGTACCCAAGCCAACTTGGGTCCTTTAGGATCAGTACATAAATTGGTTCCTTTTGGAATCCAAACTTTTCCAGTGTTATTGATTTTTCTCATATTACATTGAAAAGCTTTGTATCCTTATATTTTGCATGAAAAACATGTAATACTTGATGATGCAGGTACAAAAAGGTTTTTCAAATACTTTTTCTATATTTGAGGTTTATAACCTAATCTTGCTTTGTTAAAAATAGCTCTTTAGTTGTTTAAAAGAAGATTTAGTTTTTCTGAGCTATAAGTGAACTTTTCAACAAAAGGTTTTATTTTATCAAGCTTATTTTTGTAATTTTTGTTTTCCATTTCTAAATCTTTGTTTTTCTTTAAAAGATCATCATTTGAAATGATAGTTTTAGATCTTTTTAAAACATCATTTTTCATTGTTAAAGCCTTATTTTTCTTTTCTAAAACATCAAGCTTAGTTTTTAATTCACTAACTTCATTTAAAAGAGAATTATTTTCATGAGAAAAATTATTTGCATGCTTTTTCAATTTTATATTTTTAGATAAAGTCAATTTGTAATCATGCATTAATTCATCAAAAGCATCTTTTAATTCATCAAGGGTAAATTCTATTTCAGAAATTATCTCTTCCTATTCTTGATATGTCATGAGACATAGATTTGCAATTTCAGCTTATTCTTCCTTTAAGCTGGAGTCCTCACTATCACTCTAAGTTGCTATCATAGCTTTCTTCCTAAGCTTTTTTCTTGATTTCTTTAGGAGAGGGCAATCAAATTTGTAGTGTCCAGGTTTCTTGCACTCAAAGCAAGTAGGTATCTCATTCTCTTTTTCCTTTTCTTTCTCCTTTTCTTTTCCCTTTTCTTTGATTGTTTGGAACTTTTTCTTATAAGGGAATTTTCTTCTTTTCATGAACTTTTTGAACTTTCTTGCTAGAAGCACTTCTTCATTCTCTTCTTCTTCTTCTTCTTCTTCTGATTCATCATTTGATGATTCTTCTTGAATAGTAGACTTGAAGGCTATCCCCTTTTTCTTTTTATCCATATCCATAGACTTTTGCTTTAAATTCAGCTCATAAGTTATGAGCGATCCCACCAATTGCTCTAAGGATAATTTGTTAACATCCTTTGCCTCTTGTATAGTGGTCACCTTTGGATCCCATGAAGTTGGAAGTGATCTAAGAATTTTATTTACAAGATTAGCATTAGATATTATTTTTCCTAAACTTTTCATTCCATTTACAATGTTTGTGTACATGTTAGTGATAGACTCATTAGGTTCTATTTGGAATATTTCATAAATGTGCACTAACATGTTTATTTTTATATTATTTACTTGATCAGTACCCTCATGGATAACTTCAAGTGTGTCCCATATTTTCTTGGCAGATGTGCATGTAGAAATCCTATTAAACTAACTAGGATCTAATGCATAATAAAGGAGATTCATTGCTTTCGCATTGATCTCGGATTGTTTAATGTCATTTTCATCCCAATCCTCTTCAAGATTTAGGATGGAAACACCATTCACAACAATCGAAGGAATATGAGGACCCTTATCAACAACCTTCCACAAATTATAATCAACTGAATGTATGTATATTCTCATTCTAGTTTTCCAATAAGTATAATTTGTTCCATTAAAATATGGAGGTCTATTTGAGGCTTGTCCCTCAACTACACTGGTACTAATAAGGCTTGCCATAGTTTTTACTCAAGGCGGTTAGACCTATACACTAAGAATAGGGCTCTGATACCACTTGTTGCCCAGTAAGCAACCCAAGAGGGGGGGGGGTGAATTGGGTTTCTAAAAAAATTAAATGCAAGTGTGTTAACCAATCCAATAATCAAACTAAGTACTATGAATGCAAGTGTGAAGTGTTCTTAGTGAGTATGCAGCAGAAATATAACAGCGATTAAAGTAAGAGCAAATTAAAGAGACAAGCAATCACAAACACAAAGCAAGTATAGTGGTTTGGTGCTTTCCAATGTACCTACATCCACTCCCCAAGGCCTACTTGGAAATTCACTATAATCTCAATCAATTATAATCGATTAGTTTTCTGGGCTCACTAATCAAACTCGACTTGTTTTCATAAGGCTCATAAGTCAAAACCACACTTGGTTTTCCGAGCTTACCAAGAACCTAATTGGTTTTAAGGCTCACCAACAACCTCCCTTGGTTTTGTGGACTAACCATGAACCTAATTAGTTTTCATGGCTAACCAACAATCTCTTTAGTTTTCCAATAGGCTAACCAAAAATCTTTACAACAAGAATAAGTTTGAATTAAATAAACAATGAAAGCTTTCTAATAAAAGCGAATATCTCTTTGAAGCTTTGTTGTAGTGCTGCCTTCAACTTGATGAAGCTTCAATAAATGCTCAAGAAGGTTGAACTTGAATGCTCTTGAAGGCTCTTAATGCTTGGAGACTTCATTTTGCTTGAAGGTAGTTGCTCTCAATGAATAGGAATGAATGCACTATTTTTTTGGTGTTCCTCTTGTGTCTCTCTTGATTTCTCTTTTTTCTTCTTATGTTTAGATTTGATTTGAATCATTTAAATACCTTTTTAAGGCCTCAAACTCAGTTTATGACTATTAGACACAAAAAAACTAGCCATTGGGAGACAAGAGGAGCGAGTTCTGTATTTGAAAAACTAGCCATTACTATTTCTAGAACTCCAAGTGTCGACACTTCAAGCTGTGAGTCGACACTTAGGGTCGACACTTGCACTCCATGAGTTGACACCTAGTTCAAATATTTTCAATGAAGCTCTCTAAAATTCTCAGTTGAGTCAACACTTTCACTGGTGAGTCGACACTTTGAGTTGATACTTGACATCCATGTATCGATACTTCAAGCAAGTCATTAACTTCAGCAAGTTCTATAACAAAAAGTCTTAGGCAATGAGTCAATCCTTGAGTTGACACCTTGAGTCGACACTTAACTGGCATGAGTCGATACTTCAGCCATGCCATCTGAAACTCTTTCTGCGTACTGACTTGAATCGACACTTCTACTATCATGAGTTGACCCTTGGGTTGTGAATTGACACTTTGAGTCGACAGTTAATTGAGATTTCTTCAAAAATAACTGAACGTCTACTGAAACCAAATTGTGTTGAACTCTTATGTCCTTTCAAGCTTCTTCAACTATCAAAGTTTACTTTAAACTAATCTTTCATCCATAGATGAGACTTTTTCATTATTTTATAATCAATCAAATTTGTTGAATTGATGAGCACCTATTTCTATAAAAATACACTTCAAAGAAATAGTTAGTACTTAACTTATACTTAAGCATTTTGTTTATCATCAAAATCAATAACAGAGCCAACAAATGAGAAGACATGGATCAACCTCCCACTGACCACATTAATAATAAAGGAGGGTTACACATAACTAACGATCCATGGACACCTAAAATCAGTCAAGACTGATTAACCTTGGGTGACATGGGTTAACACGAGTCAATGAGCTATCCAATCAATTTTGATCGACCACATTGGCCAGGTAAGTGAGATCATGGGTCAGGTTCTGCCATTAACCATATTGCCTTAGACACCAACCGAGTTAGCCAGGTAAGAGGTAGCCCCAAAGAACCATGATCAAACTGCCAAACTTACCTAGACACCAATTGGTTCATCAAATTTGATTAGACTATCCTAAAGACTCAGGCTGACCACTGAGCTATAAAATTAGGTCCATTTAGATCTATGGACTAATCAATCTAACTATTAGAGAGATCTATAGAGAAGAAACCCTAACTCAATATTTGATTAGATTAGTTCTCTATTTAGGTCAATGCATCTAAACTTAGGTCTAACCCAATTAAGGATCCAAAAGAAGCTAACCCATGACCCTTAAGGCTTATTGAAATGACTTAAAATCTTTGAATCATATTCCTAGAGTTTTTGTCATTCAATATAACTTAAGTCTCAATTAAGTATAATAGCCTTAATTAATCAAAATAGTTTCAATTAGGAATGTAAAATAATTTTATAAGCAAATTTGAATTCACTATTTCAGGTCTTTCTAGTCGAGTCGACTCATGTAGAATGTGAGTCAGCTCATTTAGAACCAAAAACTGACAGATTCATCTATTAGCAAAGATGAGTCAGCTCAAGCAGGGGTCGAGTCAACTCGTTCAGAACTAGAACAAACAAACTATTCTACTTGCATAAACGAGTCGGTTTGAGCAAGAGTCGAGTTGACTCATTTGCGAGGGCAGAAAAAAGTGACTTCAATTCATGCATCTTACTTGAACTATTAAAAGTTAGAGATTAAACATGATCAAAACAAAACTCTTAGATCTTATCTAAATTTATTTTATGATGATAACATTAGATTAAAATATTTTTTAATCTATATTTTCTCTTATTTTCTTTTTCATGAGTCAATCACAAGTGGCACCCCTACATGCCATAGGATACCCCATTGAATGGAAAGAGAGGGTCTTCAGCCCTACTTCTCTCCTATGACCGGACAGCCATAGTGAAGCACTTAATCCAAGTACTTAAGAGAAAACAATAATGTTAAAGCATGCTAGCATTATAATACTACGAAGAAAACTTGTGAGCTCTGATACCATTGGAAGGAAAAAACATGCTAGGCAAAAAGAAAGTTTTTTAAAATAATTTTAAAATGAATAGTGGAAGGCTTGGTAGATCGATAAAACGATCTACCAATTTGTCAGCAACAGGATCTAGTAAGATAATGCAGTATGCAATATACACCGAGAGTAAAAAAAATAATCAAAGATATAAAAGTACCTTACCATTTTATCTTTAAAAATACTGTGGAAAAGGATCAAGTGCTCGAGCCACACACATGTCTGGCCTCTACAGGTAATCCACACCGGGGCTCGACTCTAATCAACTCTCTTGGAGTGCTAGCTTCTTGGGATCCTTCGGGCCAATCTTCTTCTTCTCAGAAGAGGAGGAGAGGTGGAACCCTTCCCAACTTTCTCTCTTCCCAAGACCTAGCATGAATGCTAGGTATTCTCACACCCAATCCCAAGTCCTTACAAAACTCCTTTTCTCTTCTAGTTCTTCAACCAACTAGCAGCCCCTAAAACAACCTTTATTTATAAAGGCAGTCATAAGAGGGAGAAAGAGGAAGGAGGAGTGACTAGGGGAGAAGGTCAAGGGCATACCAATTTGGCTCTAACCATATTAGGAAGGAATGACAATCATTCTATGAAAGTTTAGAGCCAAAATAGCTCGAATTCAAAATTCAAACCAGGTCAAAACATTCTCAAAAAGCTTCCTAGAAATACCGTTCAAGATTTTCTGGTCGAGCAGAGATGAGTCGACTCGAGCAAGGGTTGAGTCGGTTCATCCAGAACATAGAACAGTCAGACTGTTCTTATAGTAGGAATGAGTCAGCTCGAGTAGGGGTCGAGTCGGCTCATCTAGAACACAAAATGAGTCGGCTCGAGTAGAGGTCGAGTCGGCTCATCCAGAATACAGATCGAGTTGGCTCGAGCAGGGGTCGAGTTGGCTAGTCCAAAAAAGACTTTCGAAAATACTTCTCATCACAGCCAAGTATCGACCCCTCAAGTGTTGACACATGGTCAATCATATTGACCGTCAGTGACAGTAAATAATTCTTAATCATCAATCAGCCTTAAGATCATATAGAGACCCCTATGGTGTGAGACCCCTATGGTGTGTGACTCCATAGGTTCAAACACTAAGCCGGTAGCATTGAAAAACTTTCAGTACCAGTCAAAGTCCTCATCTAGTAATGATACCTGATGTCCGGATAGGTCAAAGATTACAGAGCAACTTTCAAGAACCTCTGGCATGTGGTTACCGCATAATTCATCTCTTTGACCTCATAATGCTCAGGATGACCTAGGGTTCAACTGCCAACCCTAATTTGGTTTATCCAGATCGTGTTTTAACTTTACAAGTTCTGTGACTCCTCATAATAACTACCCTGAACAAGGTTTTGCTAAATTGAGACACAACGAGTCATTCACTCCAAACTATTTGAAGGGATCAATTCCATCTTGATCCACCACCGCTCCATAAGTACTTGACTGCAACCAGAAACCTTCCATCACTAGATTAGAAATCCAGGTGGTCCGACACCAAAGTACAATGAGTTGCTTGCAAGTTACCATAGTGATCTCAGGTCTGAGAGCACATATACCCATATCCCTTCACGAGCAACCCTTTGGTAGAAGGGAGCTCCACAGATGGTCACGTTCAGTAAGATGTTACACACTTCACTTGTATGTCATACCAGTGTCTCCACACTCCTTGGTTAAGAGGAGAACCAACAAATGTGACATACAACAACCTACACTTAATACATTGTCATCCTATAACAATGTATCATTTGGTTGTGAACCTGTTTAAGACTACTTGATTTATCCTCTCTATATCAAATATAATATAGTTCTATGGACTCCATCATAAGCACATGTGATAAACAACCAAAAGAATAACTTTTATTCATTAAAAACTTATATACAATTATAAAATTAGCACAACCATCTACAGCCTAGACGACTGGCTTTGGAACACAATTCCCAACAAAGGGTTCTTATGTCATCATCTTTGTCAACCAGGTGTTAAGCAGTCGGTGGGTTTCAATAGACCTAGAGAAGATGAGAGGTGCCTACACGATCATCTTTGTTAGTCGAGTGTTAAGCCTAGAGGAGATGAAGGGTTCCCATGCAATCATCTTTGTCGGTAGAGTATTAAGCAGCCGATGGGCTTTAGTGGGCCTAGAGGAGATGAGAGGTGCCTACATGATCATCTTTGTTAGCCAGGTGTCAAGCCTGGAGGAGAAGGGTTTCAATGCAATCATCTTTGTCGACCAGATGTTAAGCGATCATTGGGTTTCAGTGAGCCTAGAGGAGATGAGAGGTGCTTATGCGATCATCTTCATCAACTAGGTGTTAAGCCTGAAGGAGATGAAGGGTTTCCATGCAATCATCTTCATCAACCGAGTGTTAAATAGTCAGTGGGTTTCAATGGATCCAATTGAATGGTTGAATGTTAGTTAACCATCAAGATGAGACCTTTAAGAATATTGTCGAAGAAGAGTTATGTTGTAATGCCAAATAAGTGTTGGTACATTATTAATAATATATTCAAAGATTTTTGACATTCCAAGTATGAGGGATTAGATAATATTCAGCTCAAGTTGCTTGATTCTTCATAGTGCTTGATCCTCATAGTTAGTAGTCCAATCTCAACTTGGATCACAGCTTTAGTGCCAAAAGCCAAGTTAAAAGGAGACTCATTGGTCGGTACTCAAGGAGTTGTCCAATATGCCTATAGTATTCTGGGTAACTCCTCTACCCACCTGTCTTTGGCTTCATCCAACTTGGTCTTAAGACCTTGTAAGATCATGTGGGTTTTGACTTATACTTCCCTATTTGATTAAGGATGTTTGACAAATGTAAACTGATATTGTATATAGAGTTCACCACAGAATTCCTTAAATGCTTGGTTATCAAACTATCAGTCATGTTAATAATAACATATGGAAGTCCAAATCAGCATATGATAAATTTCTGGAAGAAGTCTTTGACTTTGTTCTCAGTGATATGTGCTAAAGGTTCTACCTTTATCTATTTAGTAAAATAGTTGAAGGTAATAATGAGAAACTTTTCATGATATGTTGCTGAGGGAAATGGCAAGTCCATATGCCACTGGACAAAGGACCATGGAGATAAGAGCTGAGTCAGTTGACTTACTAGCTATTGCTGGATGTTTGCATACCATTGGCATTGATCGCATCTCTGAATAAGGTCCATGGCTTCTTGTCGCATTATGGGCTAGTAGTATCCTCCCCTTAAAGATTTATAAGCCAAGGATATATCTCCCAAATGATTTCCACAAATTCCTTCATAGATTTCTTGGACTACAAAGTCAACTTTTGTAGGTTGTAAGCACTTGAGTAGGGATAAAGAGAAAGATCACTTGTAAAGTTTTCTATCCAACAACATAAACCAAGAAGCTTTCCATTTTAATTGCTTTGCATGGAAGGGATTATCGGGTAGGACCCATTCTATTAAATGTTTAATGAAAGGGTCTGTTGCTACCAAGATCATCGTGGCCTGTAGATCTAACGCGCTGAGTTCCCGTGGGGCACTTGGTTTACTCTTCCGGTCACTTCTTTGGTTGGCTGACCTACAAAATAAAGAAGACCTGGGCTAGAGATTGTGGCAGGGACACTCCGATGATCAAGTCAGTGAGACAATCGAGGGGAACAAAATCTCTATGGTGGAGAGCTTGGGGGACTCTCCATGTAGAGGGTGAAAAATGGAATGGAGATGAGTTGAGAAAAGTGAGAGAGAGCTTGGGAGGTTCCCTCAGGTGGTTCCTTGCCCCTTTTCTCCCTCTATTTGCTTGCTTACCTTCTTACTTTCCTCCCCTCTTTGATTTTATATGCATGGGGTGGCCCAGACCAGGTCTGGGGCCTCTTCCAGGTGTCCATCTCCAGGTGCCTTTTCTGGAAGGGTTTTTGGTTACTCGCTATCATTCTTCTATCAGGCCGATCTTACCCTTCTGATGGTGTAACTTCTCATGGGAGGGGTGGGCACCGTGTCGCTGATCCTCAAGCCACAGTGGCACGTTCTCATTTTGGGGAGAGCCATTGGAGTGTCGTAGGGCCTGGGACCTTAGTGGAATACCCTTCTTGGAGAGGCTTTAGTTTTTGTGTCATGGGGTGTTGCAGATCGTGCAGGTGGTGCACTGCAGAGCCTGTTTTGTTACAGGATGTGTGCCACCTCCCAAAGGTAGTGGGTGGCCAGGTCCCCCTTTTATCATGATTTGAATCTCCATTGATCCTCCTCCCCCTTACGTCATTGGCAGGAACTATGGCGTTCATGGGATGAGCACGACCCCTATCTTGGCGGCATGAGAACGACCCCAGTTGAGAGCTAGCCTCAGATGGAGGGCTCCCCCATGAGCATGACCCCGATTAGGAGCGGACCTCAGTAGGAGGACTGGCCTCATGAGCATGAGCACGATCCCAGCTAGGAGCTGACCTTAGATGGAGTGCTCGTCCCATGACCACGACCCCAGCTAGGAGCTGACCTTGATAGGAGGGCTTGCCTCGTGAGCTTGAGCATGGCCTCGATCAGGAGCTGACCTCAGACGGAGGGCTCGCCCCATGAGCATAACCCTGGTTGGGAGCTAACCTTGGCAGGAGGGCTCGCCTCGTGAGCATGAGCATGATCCTAGCCGGGAGCTAACCTCAGACAGAGGGCTTGTCCTATGAGCATAACCCCGACTGGGAGCTAACCTTGGCAGGAGGGCTCGCCTTGTGAGCATGAGCATGACCCCGACCAGGAGCTAACCTCAAATGGAGGGCTCACCCCATAAGTATGACCCTAGCTAGGAGCTGACCTGGGTAGGAGGGCTCACCACGTGAGCATGAACACGACCCCAACTAGGAGCTAACCTCAGACGAAGGGCTCGCCCTGTGAGCATGACCCCAGCAAGAAGCTGACCTCGGCAGGAGGGCTCGCCTTGGCTCCTCATCGGGTCACCACATCCAAGTGGCGGGTCTCTTGTTAGTATGGTCGCTAGTGGGCTCCATGTCAGTGGAGGCGCCATATCAGATGCCCCTCACTCCTAATCCTAGAAGATGAAATCTTGCTCGGGGTGAAGGGAGTAAAGTTCATGTTAACATGAAGAGGTGCACCTACTATGCCATCAATGCTTCGAACGCCCGCGCCCCGAAGATCATGCCTCCACCCCAATGGGTGGTGAGGATACCAGAGCTAGGAAGAGACATCTAAACCCTCCAAGCTCATTGTGGATCACTAATGAGTAGTCTATCATTTTTTAGTTATGAGTAATTGAGTCCTATAATTAAAATTAGTCTACCTTGATTAGTCAAATAAGAGTCAATTTGATCAAGTTAGGTTTGCTTGGATTGAGCCTTGTAATTAGTGCTTGAATTAGTCAAGGAGGTTCATAAGTTAGCCAAGGTTCAAGCCCAATTGATGAAGCCATGTCACCCTACCATGTCGTCATGCCATGTCATCACTTCATGCCACATCACCACATCATGGAACCTTGTCACCCACCACTTGGAGTAGTATGCCATGCCACATCACCTTGGTTCGCCACACATAAGTGATTTTCAAATTAGAAAGGAGTTTTAATGGAGCACATGAAGAGACATCAAGACATTGAGACATCGAGACATCATTTGAATTTTAAATCCAAGAAGGGAGGGTGCCTACCTATTTCATTCTTATTTTTGTCAGCACCTATCTCATTCTTATGTTTGTTGCCCACTTGAAATCAAGATAGTCGGCCAAGCAAAAGCAAGAAGGCCCACTTCAAGTTTATCCAAGGAGTCCATGCAAATTCAAAAACAAGGAGTACATTTAAATCCAAAGAAAGATGAATTCAAATGAAGGATATCATTATCAACTTTCAAATTTAAAATGCAAGAAGTTTAAGATGGAGTCCAAGGGGAGTTGATGCCAAAATGGGGAGAAGAGTTGTTGCCAATTGTGAGGAGTCGGTCAAGAAAAGAAGAGGCACCTCACCTCATCCCATCTCATTTCATTTTTTCACCTATCATCCCAATTCTTTGTCACCAACATGGAAGAGTTCCAAGTTCAAGGGAGCATCTACTTATTTTGAGTTCAAAAAATTTCATCCACTCCAACAAGAAGATAGGAGTCCAATATTATCCTCTCAATAAGTTTTATCCTAATCTATCTGATGCGGGATGACTCTAAGAATGCTAAATATGCAGGAAAAATAGTAAACTAATTTTTTTGTGATTTTTATAATTTAGATTTGTAGGCTAAATTCCTAAAATAAAATAAGAACTAGCATAAGGAATAGCAATGCAAAGAATCATCGTATCGCAGGCAAACTCATGCAAAATAATAAATTCTAGGACCCAAGAATTGAGAAACTCCCGGATAAGGATAGTTTATCTTCATCAAATCAAAAATTAAATGAAGGGAAGGATGTTACAAATCAGTAATTTGAAGAACTTCTGATGAAGAGATCACACAACACTCTGATTGAAGTCTGGATGATGAAGCTTGGTTTCCCTTGAATTGATGACTGATTTGGGCGGTCCTGGAGGCAAGGAAAGTATCCTCTAGGGAGGTGAAATATCTCGAGGATCCTATAAAATGTCAAGGATCAATCAAAATAGCAAGTAAGAAAAAGAAAGGGAACTAGGTTTAGAAGGAATCAGGTTAGGGTTTAAAAGCGGAGCGGCTTGAAGCTTCATGAAGATCTCCATGCTTGGTGGCCAAGAGAACTCCTTCTTGGATGTGTGAAGGCTTGGATGGTAGTGAGTTAGGGCATGGAAGGATGCTAGGGAAGCAAGGAACTCGGCCAAGAACAATAGTAACCAAAGAAAAAAATAGAGTAGCACACAAGCTCGCAAGCTCAAATAAATTTACCAGGGTTTTGATATCATGAATAAAAGTTCATTACAAGAGGGAGAGGGGTGGGGTATTTATAGAGTTCCCATGCCCTCTAACTAGGGTTACACACTTGGGTTACAAGTCCTCTCCTAGCTAGGTTAGAAAAATAAATCTTAAAACAATTAGGAGCATATGTCCCAACTAGGTTAGGATTTGACTTAGTCTTTTCCTTCTCCCTTCATGCTTTGACTATTCCACTCAAGGACACCTCTTGGACTTGGTCAACACTTCAAGGATGCCTAGGAGGGCATGTTGGGCTTCTATGGACAGAAAGGGGCTAGCCCAAAGGGGCTTGGTTGCATGGACTTGGGCCTTTGGAAGCTAGGATGACCTGGTAGCCTGGTAGCAAGAATATTCCATGAAATCTTGCTTCTTTAGGAATTGGGCTTGGCCCTGGGCTTGATTTCTTTGGGATAGGATGCAAGTGGACCTCTGGAATCATGGATGCCCTGGTTTAAGAATATGCTCTTGCATCTAGGGAGGAATCTGGGCATCTGGAGGACATCTGGAAAGAATCAGGGTTTCTAGAAGCATCTTGGATCCTGGGTTGTCACACAAAATCCATTGGACTGATATAGTGGCCTCTGACTTCTGGATGTGGCCTAGTGAAACTCTAAAATAGGGTAACCTCCTCTTTTGTACAAAAATTGGGCTCATACTAGACTCATAATTGATGTACAGGACTCAAAATACTGACTAGGTTGAGGGTTGAGACAAATCAACTAACCTCAACTTATTACAAGACTCAATCTTAATTGATTACAAAATTTTCAAAACTTTGACACATGACTAAGTAAACCATATGGGATCCAGGGATCTGTATCTGATCCTAGTGTCCCTACAAATTCTCCCGGGGTGGGAGGAACTCGACCCCATCGAGTAGGTCAATTTGGCTAAAGGAGGGTTTGGATTGAGGTGCTGCAGATCTGCACCAGCATTTCACAAGTCCTCAAATTCTAGCTGACCATGCCAACAGACCAAGTACCACTGATAGTCTCTATCCTGGGGACTAATAGCTTGATTGTCCAGAGTTCTCTCAATCTTTTTCTCACCAAAAGGCCAAATTATATTTGGTCGCTCTGGGGTGGATTCTCTCTCAAGAAACGGGAGTGGCTCAAGGGGCTCGCTGGGTATCACTGCTAGCTCCCTAGACTTTATAAAGTCTGAGATGATGAAGGTGGAGCTAATACCTAAGTCAGGTGATATCTCACGCACATAGGCATTGGGTCCACTAGTTTTCATTATTTTGGATGGGCCAGCTTCGCAATTAGAAAAATCCTTTATCATCACATATTCCTTTGCAGAAAATTCTTCATCTTTGTTGACCCCTAAAGTGATTTTGATGATAACAAAACATTGAAGCATACATTTGATTATCTAACAACTCTTCAAATGGTTGACAAGTTTTTGTAGGACAACTACATTGACATACTTTCTAAACCCTACAATCTTTATTATTTTGGTTGAGTTGTAAGTGATTAGAATCTTGTAAAGAAGAGCCCAACAAAAAAATTTCTACTTGAAACAAAGATAAAGGGTTACTTCTAATAGTTTTCAAGCTTCAGTTTTTCTTGATTTCATTGTAAGAAGACCTTGAGGAAGTCTTCAAAGCTTGGTACAAGAGTCCAGGAAAATTGAATTTGATCTAGCTGAAGAACCAATCTCAAGCCAATTGGATGGAGGAACCAGTCGACTCCGGTACTGGCATAAGAAAGAAGTTCTCTAGCACACAGATCTAGCTGACTGGCACCAAGGCTCAGCCGACTCATCCAAAACATGGTTGAGAACGTTCTAAGAATCTCAGGGATCCAAGCCGACTGGATTTCAGCCTAGCCGACTCGTCCAGAGTGAACCATTTTCTCAACTGTGGAACCTAGCCGAGGGTTGTTCAACCTAGCTGACCCGAACTTGATCCGAGCCGACTCGAAGAATGTCCGAGCTGATTGGAATGATGGGGTCACCTCCAACGGCTAGTTCCAGTTTTCTGTTTTTGAAATCCAAAAGTTCTCCAACAATAACCTGTCACTTTCCAACGGTCTACAACATTCAAAATCAATAGAAGGCTTTGAAGTCTCTATAAATGAGGTATGAGAACATCTTTTGAGAGACTAATGAGTTAATGAACGGTTATTGAATATTTATTGAAGTAAGAGGAGAGAGCACTTAAGCTTTGAAGTCAGTCTTCAAGCCTTCACCAACTCTTTCAGAAGCTTGAAGCATCTTTTGAGGAAAGCAAGGAAGCCATTGAAGTGCATTGAAGAGCATTCAATTGAGCTTCACTCGAGCTGCATCGGCAACCACCTGACAATTGAGTTTGTCAATTTTTGTTGCTTTTTTATTCTACTCTTAGAATATTTGGATTATTGGTGAGCCCGGTTGTAAAAACCAAATAGATTTTTTTGGTGTGCCTTTTCAAAACCAAAGTGTAGAGGTTCTAGATGAGCTTGTGAAAACCTAAAGTGGGTTTCTTTGGTGAGCCTGGTTTAAAAACCAAAGTGTAGAGGTTGGGATTGTGAGCCTGTAAAACAATCCGACTGTATTCCAGTTTGGGGGATATAGTAAAAATCCTGAGTGGTGAACTTGGATAGTGGATGTAGGAGCTACGTTGCTCCGAACCACTAAATTTGCCTTGTTTGTATTGTGCTTAATTTACTTTTCGTCATCCGCACTTATTTCTGATTAACACAGTACTCAACTACTAAAAGGAATTACTTGTGCACATAATTGCAAGAAATTTTGTAATTTTCAATTCACCCCCCTCTTGGAAAAAGCCACCTGGGCAACAGCTGGTATCAGAGTAGTGTCTTTGATTACTTGAGTAAAGATTGATGGATCATCCCATGAGTACATCCTTGGCCGAAGGCCACTCAACAAATAGACCTCCACTATTCACAGGCACTAATTATTCTTATTGGAAAGCACGAATGAAGATTTACATTCAAGCTATAGATTTTCAATTATGGAAGGTCATCTTAAAAGGGCCATACATTCCCACAATCAAAGTTGATGGCATGGACATCCCTAAGCCTAAAGAGGACTGGGATGATCATGACATGAAAATGGGAGAATTAAATGCCAAAGCGATGAATTTATTATATTGTGCTTTGAATGCAAACGAGTTCAACCGAATTTTCACTTGCTCTTCAGCAAAGAAAATCTAGGACAAACTTGAAGTGACCCATGAGGGAACTTCCCAAGTAAAAACCTCAAAGATAAATCTTTTAGTTCACAATTATGAATTGTTTAAGATGAAACCTTCTGAAACAATTTCTGCCATGTTCTCTAGATTTACAGATATTATTAATGGTTTAAAGAGTCTTGGCAGGGTATACTCAAATGCTGATCTAGTTCAAAAGATACTCCATTCTCTACCTGACAAGTGGGATCCCAAAGTGACTGCAATCTAGGAGGCTAAAGATCTCAACACACTACTACTGGATGAACTACTAGGATCACTCATTACCCACGAGCTAACTATGCAGCACAGAACTGAAGATGAACAGAAGAAAAAGAAGACTATAGCCTTCAGAGCTACTTCCGAATCAAAGAGAGATGATGAAGAATCTGAAGAAGAAAGCACCTCCTCTAATGACAACCTAGAAGACAATGATATTGCAATGATTGTAAGGAGATTCAGAAAATTTATTGGAAGAAAGAAAAGAAGATACAACCGAAAATTTCATAGGAAGGATTATGGAAAAGAAAAAGAAAATGACAGAGAGAAAGATAAAGAAGTAGTCCCCATATGCTATGAATGCAAGAAGCCGGGGCACATACATCAAGACTGTCCTCTATTAAAGAAATCCTTCAGATAGAAAAAGAAGAAGAAAGCCATGGTTGCCACATGGAGCGATAGTGAAGAATCATCTTCATCTGAAGAAGAAGTGACCACCAAGACTGCAAATCTATGTTAATGGGTCTCGAAGATGAGGTAACATCCCCTAGCACTTGCACTGAATTCACATTTGATGAATTAAATTTTGCTTTTCATGATTTATTATCTGAATTTAAGAAAGCTGGAGTAAAGATGAAATCATTGAAAAATATGAATGACTCTTTACTCAAATAAAAAGATGAAATTTCAGAAAAGAACCTCTTGTTGCAAAAAGAACTGCATGACTTTTTTGAAAAAATTGAAAAGCTAAAAAATGAAAATCTTTTATATGAGAGGAAAAACAATAATTTACCTGCTTAAAACATTGAACTGAAAAAGGAGGTTACAAAACTCAAGCCATTAGTTGAAAAACTTACTTTATCTTCAAATAAACTTGAGTTAATTTTAAAAGAACAACGGATTTCAAGAAACAAAGCTGGAATTGGTTTTAAAACTTTTATTATGAATGGAATTTCAGCAACTACTTTTGTGAAATCTAAAGGACCTGTTCAAAACATTTTATCTCAAAAGGTTTTGGCCACATCAAAAAATGTTTCAACTTCAAAGTCCTTATTGTATGTTCCTAAGAACTTGAGTAAAAATGCATATATTTCAAAAGGTTCAAAAACTGCATCAATTGCATCAACTTTCAGAACTTCAAATTCAGCTTTTATTAAAAATTCTAAAGTTGTTTGCTATGTTTGTAAAAGAATAGGACATAAAGCTTTTGAATGCAATAATTCTAGAAATATCCTTAAGAATGTAGGAAAAATTTGGGTTCCCAAAGGAACCACCTCTGCTGACCTGCAAGGACCCAAGGTAGCTTGGGTACCTAAAAGAATTTATTGACTGTTTTGCAGGAATGTCTTGCAACCCAAAGATTGAAGAAAAGGTGGTACTTAGACAGTGGCTGCTTAAGATATATGACGGGTAACAAGGACCAATTTATTACCCTCGAAATGAAAGAAGGAGGCATGGTCACCTTTGGAGACAATGGCAAAGGGAGAATAATCGATATTGGAAAGATCAAAATAACTCCTTTTACTTTTATTGAAAATGTTTTGCTAGTTGACAAATTGAAGCATAATCTCTTAAGCATAAGTCAATTATGTGATAAAGGCTTCAAGGTTGTCTTTGAATCTTCTATGTGTATAGTAACTAACTCTTTAAATTCTAGCAATAAGTTCATTGGATATAGACTTGGGAATATCTATGTGGTAGATCTTAATGATCTTGCCATGTCAAGTAGCTCCAGTCTAGTTGCAATGAATGCTAAGACCAAAGAGTCATGTTTACTATGGCATAAACGATTAGGTCATGCTAGCATGTATACTATTACCAAATTGATTTCTAAAGATCTTGTTAGAGGCATGCCAAAGTTTAAAGTTGATTTTGATCATGTGTGTGATGCATGCCAAATGGGTAAACAAACCAGGAGGAGTTTTAAATTAAAGAATATAGTTTCTAAAACAAGACCACTTGAACTATTTCACATGGATCTTTTTGGACCTACTAGGACCACAAGCCTAGGAGGTATGAAGCATACTCTTGTAATAGTAGAAGATTTTTCAAGATTTACTTGGATTTTGTTTATTGCTTCGAAAGATGAAACTTTTCATATTTTCAGAAAAATTTCATAAAAAGGTTTCAAATCAAAAGAACTTATCTTTAATTTCAATTAGAAGTGATCATGGAACTGAATTTGAAAATCAATTTTTTAAAGATTATTGTACTGAATTTGGCATTGATCACAACTTCTCCGCTCCTAGAATACCTCAACAAAATGGTGTTGTAGAGAGGAAAAATCGGACATTTGAAGAAATGGCTCGCACAATGTTGTGCGAAGGCAATCTTCCAAAGTACTTTTGGGTAGAAGTGGTGAACACTGCTCGCTATATTTTAAATCGCATTTTGATCCATCCTATTTTAAAGAAAACCCCCTATGAGCTTTGGAATGATAGAAAACCCAATATCAGTTATTTTCATGTGTTTGGATGCAAATTCTTTGTGCATAATAATGGACAAGATAATTTAGGAAAATTTGATTCTAAAGCTGATGATGCAATTTTCCTAGGTTATTTATTACATAGAAAAGCTTATCGGGTTTTTAATAAAAGGACTCTTACTATTGAAGAGTCAATACATGTATTTATTGAAACTAACCCTACACCTTCTAGACAAGAAGAGTGCATAGATAATGATGCAGGTACATTGCAAAAAGGAATGGATGACTTGAGCATTCAAGATAAAGACACTCAAGATAGAGAAGAAACGGTAAGTAAGGATCACACCGATCTATCGAGGGACTGGAGATATGTTACATCTCACCCTAAAGAATTAATCATAGGAGGTCCTTCACATGGTGTTAGGACTTGGTCTGCATATAAGGATACACATGATTACCTAGCCTTTGTATCACAAATGGAACCCCATAGCCTAGAAGAAGCTGAGACTGAACCAAACTGGATGATAGCAATGCATGAAGAATTAAACCAGTTTGAAAGAAATAGGGTATGGACACTTGTAAATAGACCTACTGACCATCCAATAATAGGAACCAAATGGGTCTATAAGAATAAATTAGATAAGCAAGGAAACATTATTAGAAACAAAGCTAGATTGGTGGCTAAGGGATATAACCAAGAAGAAGGTATTGATTTTGATGAAACTTATGCACCCTAGCAAGACTAGAAGCCATTAGATTACTACTTGCATTTGCTTGCTACATGAATTTTAAACTTTTTCAAATAGATGTAAAAAGTGCATTTCTTAATGGTTTTATCTCTGAACAAGTTTTTGTGGAACAACCACCAGGTTTTAAAAATCACACTTTTCCAAACCATGTATTTAAATTAAATAAAGCATTATATGGTTTGAAACAAGCACCTAGAGCCTGGTATGATAGACTTAGCACCTTCTTAATTGAAAATAATTTTTCAAGAAGAAATGTAGACAAAACCTTGTTTATCAAAAAGAAGAATAATGACATCTTAGTTGTACAAATATATGTTGATGATATCATTTTTGGTGCAACTAATGAATCTTTATGTAAAGAATTTGCTAAGCTTTTGTAGGGAGAATTTGAAATGAGCTTAATGGACGAACTAAACTACTTCCTTGGACTTCAAGTAAAACAAACAAAGGAAGGCATCTTCATCAACCAAGCCAAATACATCAAAGAAATCATCAAAAAGTTTGGTATGGAGAGTAGCAAATTAATGAGCACACCCATAAGCCCAGCTTGCAGATTGGACAAAGATGAAAATGGATCCAATATTGATCAAAAGCTATATAGAGGTATGATCGGATCCTTATTGTATTTGATTGCAAGTAGACCTGATATTTTATATAGTGTATGTGTATGTGCTAGATTTCAGTCATCACCAAAAGAAATACTTATGCTTGCTGTTAAAAGAATAATTAAATACTTGAAAGGAACAAGTAATTTAGGAATTTGGCATTCTAAACATTCTACCCTGAATTTGATTGGATTCTCTGATGCGGACTATGCTGGTTGTAAAATAGATAGAAAAAATACTAGCGGTACTTGCCAATTTGGTGCGGGCACCAGACTCAGAAGAAGACTTCAGAGCTCCATCTGGATCTCTGATTGACCTTGCCCGAAGAATTATAGTTTTCTGGTTTGTAATAAGGGTTGACTTGATCAACTCAATTTTAGCTTGAGTTTGTATTCCCTGCAATTTATTTTTGTTGAGTCATGTTGACTCAGTAGTGGTCTAGGACTTCAACCTGGGGTGTCATATTTTCTCCCAAGGCCAAGCAAGTGGGTGCCACACTCCCAGCCACACTCCCAGCCACACGCCTGAGTCCAGGGGGCACCACATCTCCATCCAGTATGCTCTGGTCCCCACACCACAAGATAGCAGGTCCCTTCTCTCATGCCCATTTGAGGAAAAAGCAATCTGGGATCCACAATTCAAGGGGGCGGCCCACAATATTCCATAAGAGCCAAGCTATGAAAAGAAAGAAACTCTTCTTGGAGAGTACTTCAAGGGGGCGCCCATTCCATGCCAAAAATGCCCAAAGCAAAGATGGGAAGAACCATGACTTAGGGAGAAAGAAAAGGAGGAGTCCAAAAGAGTTGAGCCATGGAAGGAATGAAATTCTCTCTTGAAGAACAAGGCTAGGAGGTGCCACTTACCTTCCTTTTAAAACCTCCAATCCACTTTTTTGGAAACTTTGGCCGGCCATATGTGTATGGATTGATCCTACAAACCTAATTTGAAGATCCCCTCCTTTAGTCCCACATGGGAAGATGTAAAACCCTACTCTCTTGTAAAGTCCTATAAATTAAACCCCTCTTGTAAATTTTAAAGTATTCTGATGAATGAATTCAAATTTTTGTGTGAGCAAACTTTGTGTTTTCTCTCTTCCGCACTTGCATCTAGGTGTTGAGCTCCGTGAGGGTGTAAATCCGAGTTCCCAGGAACCTTGAGGAGGTGTGAGATCTCCAAACCCCAAACCCTAGGTTAGCCACTTCACTCCCAAACCCTAGCCGCCCATCATCCTCTTCTTTCCACCAAACCCTAGCCTATCCCCACCTCTCACGGCCACTCTCTCTAAGTCAAGGCCGACCACCAGCATCCGGGTCTAGTCCGGATATTTCAGATCCAGAGCAATTTCCAAAGGAAGTCAGATCAGCCTCCAGGAGAATCTGGATTTCAGCAACATCAGCTTCCAAGTTCTTCAATCTGGTAAGTCCTTCCTTGAGTATCTGATTCCATTACTTGTCCTTCTTCTTTCCCAGATCTTGAGTTTAGGAGAAGCCGACTCAGCCACAGGACCAGTATTGGAGGATCCATTGCAAAGATATCCGAATCCGAGGATCCAACAATCTGCTCGAGAGAGTTCTTCCACCAAACTTTGTGAAGATCACTGTCTGGTCGGTAACCCATCTATTCTCTTTATTTCTGTCCTGTTGAAAGTTCAGAGCGAAACCCTAGGTCTGGGAGTTTCTCAATCCCCAGCGATCCATTACTTCTGAACTACTCTAATAACCTAGTTTTATTTAAATTGTGCTTTCAATTATTACCTAGTTTCTTTCAATTTAGTTTAACTTTCCTTTAAGTCAAAGCCGACTTCTGAAAATATTTAAAAAAAAAAAAACAAAAAAAAAAAAATAGTCTTAATTTACTTCTGCATCACATCATCTCTCTTTTGTTCTGCATCATTTTGGTATCAGAGCTTTCATTTTGCATCATTTTGGTATCAGAGCTTTCGTTCTGCATCATTTTGGTATCAGAGCTTTCGTTCTGCATCATTTTGGTATCAGAGCTTTCGTTCTGCATCACAATTTCTAGGGCTGAATTTAATTTCATGGCACTGTAAGAAGCAAAACTCCATAACCTTGTCCACTACTGAGGTAGAGTACGTGGCTGCTAGTACTTGTTGTGCTCAAGTGTTATTGATTAAATAATAGCTAGAAGACTTTGGTGTATCACAATCTAAAATTTCAATTAAATGTGATAACACAAGTGCTATCAATTTGACAAAGAATCCAATTCAACACTCTAGAACCAAGCACATTGAAATTAGACATCATTTTATTAGAGATCATGTTTCAAATGGTAATATAATACTTGATTTTGTTCCTACTGAAGATCAATTAGCTGACATATTTACTAAGCCACTTAATCAAGATAGGTTTGAACTAATTAGGAGTGAATTAGGACTTTGCGATCCTTTCTAAATTCTCTAATCTAATTCCTTCAAATTTAAGGAAACATTATCTAGAGAACCTCTTGATTTCATTCTTTTTGTAGAGCCTTAATTTCCTTAGAAATTCTTTCCAAAATCTCTCTGGTTTGTGCTTAAATTTTTCAAAACTCTAATTTCTCTGCTCGAGTCGACTGGTTCTTAAACCGAGTCGACTGGATTTTCTGAGTATTTTGAGCGAGTTCTGGCTTAGCCAGCTCGAGCTTTTTCGAGTCGACTAGATCTTCTGAGTGTTTTGGGAGAGCTCTGGCCGAGCCGACTCGAGCCTTTCTAGGGCTATTCGAGTCGATTGGAATTTCGTGCTTAAGTGTTTCACATTGGGTTATAAACTCCTCTCCGAGCCATTTAACCTCTATTCTATCTTCTCTAACGGTTCGTTCCTCTCCTAATCCTACTCCAAAGATTCCAATCTCCATTCTAAGCTCTCCAATCTCTTAGTTTTCCCTCTTTCCTAGCAATGGCTCCAAAGCATGCTACTGGGAAATGCTCCATTAGGGCTGCTCCGAATATGGAAAGGGAAAGAAGGTCTAAAAGGCGTCAAGAAGAGCCGACTACCACTATTCATAGTGAGGAACTTGAGGAAGAAGCTGCAAGGGATGCTCCAACTGTTCCAAGTTAAGTCCCTTCAATGTCCACACGATCGGTAACCTCTGGCCATCGCATTAACTTTGAGTTTATTAAGGTGATTGGGTTAAAAATTGGTGATTTGATTGAAGATTAAGGATGGAGAAAATTTTGCTCCCTAAATGAAAAGACTTACCTCTCTCTTGTTAGAAGTTTTTATGAAAATCTGAGATTGAGAACAAATCATGTTGAGTCCACTGTTAAAGGAAAAAGGATTATTGTCAATGAAGAATTTCTACATGGTCTACTGGACTTACCTGCTGATGGAGTGAAATTCCTAGTGATTGATAATAGAGAAAAGGCTTTAAGAACAATCTTAAATAGAGAAGATGTTAGTGGAATTGGGATAGTTTTTGCTAATACCCTATCTCTTGAAATGAGGTTGCTACATAATTTTATTTGCAGAATATTTTTGCAAAGGACAGGAAGATTTGATTGGGTAAGTGAGAGAGACTTATGCCTTATGGAATACATCATGGAGAAGACTCCTGTAAATCTATCCTACATTATAATCATGCAAATGAAGGAGATAGTTAGAAAAGCCAAGTCGTGCTTACCCTATGGAATGATGCTAACCTTATTGTTCAAGTCTCAAAGAGTGAGTTTGGAAGGTGAAGATGGAGTTGAACTACACCATACAGATGTCTACACTTCCAAATCACTAGAAAGAATGGGTTACATCCAAGTTGAAGGAGTTTGAAGGAAGAAAGGGACAAAAGTCAGGGCAATATGCAGCTCAAGCAGTGAAGAAGATGAAGAAGAAAATGAAGAACCTGCTGACACTGCTACAGTTGAAGCTAGAACATCTACTGTGCCTGCACCTGAGCCAGAGTCTCTTATTTTTGAGCCTGCTGCTACTTGTGAGGAGGCTGATGTACCTTTTCCTGATTTCGATACGCCTGCACCCGAGTTTGATTTGCCTGTAGCTGATACTTCTTTACCACACTTCACTCCGGCAGCTATACATCCTCCAAACATTCAAAGTCAGATTGAAGATCAAATGAGAACTTTGACTGATACACTAACAGGAACAATAACTTCTCTTTTTGGTGATCTGAAGAACTAAGTGGATAGTAGACTGAATCAGCTAGAAGAACATGTTATAAATATGCAAGGAAAGGTTGAAGCAATAGAAGCTTCAAGATCTGCACCTCAAATAGAACTTCAACCAATCATAGACTGTATCTCTTCTAGTTCTAAAACTATATTGAAATCTATGGATGCAACTTTAAATGAATATAGAAATGAATTGAATGAAGCCAAATGCACATTGGGAACAATTGCAGAAACTAGACAGATGGCAGATGACTATACTAGAGGCATTGGGATTATTAGGTCAGAGCTTGGAAGACTTAGAGGATCTGCTGAAGCCTTTGCCAATGTCCAAGCTTCTGAACTTATATCAATGCAGAAGGAAATCGGTAAGATGAAAGAGGCAGTGAACAAGGTATCTACAAGCCTCAAGGATATGGAGCAACAGCTTGGTGCAATCTGGATGGAGATGGTTTCTATCTGTGGCACTGTTAGATCCTTGGAGGTCACTGCTAGGACTAGACCCTTGTATGATCCTCCTCCTATTTCCACTAGGGCTCCTACTACTTCTCACCATCCTAGAGCACCTCCACCTCATGCATCCTCTAGTAGACCTCCTAGACCTGCTTCTTGGTATGGTGCTAGTACACCTATCAATGTACCTAAGGAAGAATCTGATAGTGAGTAAGTCTTTAATATTTTTAGTACTTTTTGGAAACTTTTTTGAAGTTTATGTAATACTTAATGTACTGAATCTTTTGATGGAAATGCAATGAACATCTTTTTGGATACTTATGTGTATTTCTTTTATCCTGTTAACACTCTCTATATTGTTTAAATAGAATTCTCTCTCTATTTTGAGAAAGTAAAATTATCTCAAACAAATCTTGATACATTCTCAATCTATTTAAAATCTGAGCTTAATTGTATAACCTTTTTGATTTGATGACAAAAAGGGGGAGAACTAGTATCAAACAAGAGTGCATAAAAGAAGAAACTTAATGAATTGGAATATATCTAATAAAGTTAATTAGACAGGGGGAGCTTAATAATTTTTGAATGAGTTTTGCTTACCTTTTCTGATGAAATGTTCAAATGAATGATAAAGGGGGAGAAATTAGAGAAATTTCATATTGTTTAAATGTTTTATAAAAAGGGAGAGATATACATGTTTAATTTACATGTTTAATTTGCTTCAATGATTACTATGATGCTCTCTACTTATTACATCTAACTGTCAATACTTAATGCTGCTTGATACATACAAGCAATTATTCTCTGACATTTACAGTTTATAAAATTGGCTTTATGCATAACTGTATAGCATATATTGATATACATCCGAGAATATAGTTAATATTGCGATACATCAAACAAATGTAAATGCTTAATATGATATACAACTACTTGTGAATAGAATATATTCTTTTCATGCCCAGTATTTTGTCATCTTCAAAAAGGAGGAGATTGTTGACCCCTAAAGTGATTCTGATGATAACAAAATATTGGAGCATACATTTGGTTATCTAATAACTCTTCAAATGGTTGACAAGTTTTTGTAGGATAACTACATTGACATACTTTCTAAACCCTACAATCTTTATTGTTTTGTGTTGAGTTATAAGTGATTATAATCTTGTAAAGAAAAACCCAATAAAAAATTTTCTACTTGAATCAAAGATAAAGGGTTACTTCTAATAGTTTTCAAGCTTCAATTTTTCTCGATTTCATTGTAAGAAGACCTTGAGGAAGTCTTCAAAGCTTGGCACAAGAGTTCTGGAAAATTGAATTTGATCTGGTTGAAGAACCAATCTCGAGCCGACTGGATGGAGGAATTAGCCAACTCCAGCATTGGCACATGGAAGAAGTTCTCTGGCACATAGATCCAGTCGACTGGCACCAAGGCCCAGCCGACTTGTCCAGAACATGGTTAAGAACGTTATGAGAATCTCGGGGATCCGAGCCGACTGGATTTTAGCATAGCCGACTCGTCCAAAGTGAACCATTTTCTTAACTATGGAACCTAGCCGACTGGTGTTCAACCCAGCCGACCCAAACTTGATCCAAGCCGACTCGAAGAATGTCAGAGCCGATTGGAATGACGGGGTCACCTCCAACGGCTAGTTCCAGTTTTTTATTTTTTAAATCCAAAAGTGCTCTAATGGTAACCTGTCACTTCCCAACGGTCTACAACGTTCAAAATCAAGGGAAGGCAGTTGAAGTCTCTATAAATGAGATATGAGAACATCTTTAGAGAGACTAATGAGTTAATGAACAGTTATTGAATATTTATTAAAGTAAGAGGAGAGAGCATTTGAGCTTTGAAGTCAGTCTTCAAGCCTTCACCAACTCTTATCAGAAACTTGAAGCATCTTTTGAGGAAAGCAAGGAAGCCATTGAAGTGCATTGAAGATCATTCAATTGAGCTTCACTCGAGCTGCATCGGCAACCACCCGACAACTAAGTTTGTCAATTTTTGTTGCTTTTTTATTCTACTCTTAGAATATTTGGGTTATTGGTGAGCCTGGTTGTAAAAATCAAATAGGTTTCTTTGGTCAGCCTTTTCAAAACCAAAGTATAGAGATTTCTAGGTGAGCCTGTGAAAACCTAGAGTGGGTTTCTTTGGTGAGCCCAGTTTAAAAACCAAAGTATAGAGGTTGGGATTGTGAGCCTGTAAAACAATTGACTGTATTCCGGTTTGGGTGATATAGTGGAAATCTCGAGTGGTGAACTTGGGTAGTAGACGTAGGAGCTGGGTTGCACCGAACCACTATAAATTTACCTTGTTTGTATTGTGCTTAATTTATTTTTCAGCTTCCGCACTTACTTTTGATTATCACAGCACTCAACCACTAAAAGGAATTACTTGTGCACATAATTGCAAGAAATTTTGTAATTCCCAATTCACCCCCCTCTTGGAAAAAGCTACCTGGGCAACAATCTTTTTTTTGGGAATTAGCCAAGTTGTTATTTAGTTCATTAATTATGTTCAGCGCTTGACTAATTCTCGGATGCAAATGCTATGCAGAGATCAGTGCATGTGTGGACAGATAATTCAGGGCTATGGTTTACTAGACTCAAATAACACCTAATAGACTCGACTAGACTTTCCTATCAAAAGAAATTTTATTGGACTTTAAGGGCTAAAACCTAACAGACTACAGACTCATTAGGTTTGACCCTAGCATGGCATGCACATGAGAACTTACTATGTACTCCTACTAGGTGCCATAGGGTTCTCCTAAAGTAAGATGCAAATATGACATGCTTAAAGAATGAATGCATTATGTAAATTCCTATAAAATGCATCCTAATGTAAAGAAAATAGAAGAAGTTTCTAGAAATGGTAGAAAATAAGAGGTGGGTTCAGGGTTAGTCTGATTGGATGGAAAGTAAGAAAAGGGTTCGGGGTTAATTGGATAGACTAAAATGTAAGAATGGGTGTCGGGAATTAATCCTAGACTAATGATGTTTACCTTATGGGTTTGATGTCTATCTAAAGGGTCTACATAATGGAAGAAGGGGTCATTGATTTTAGAAAAAATATCAAGTGGTGTCAAAGAGGTGACTTCATCCTGAGAGTACTGATTTAAAAAGGTCAAGTCCTTAATAAACTCTTCTAGCTCATAAATCAAAGGACTGGGCTCTCTAATTGGGTTTTCTTCTAGTGGCTCCTCAGGTAAGATGCTATCGTAGGATTGGATTCCTCATGGTCTTTTTCCTTTAAGAGTTCTTCCACTACAGGTTGAATGTGGTTAAAGTCAGCTAACTCCATGGTGGCTTCTACCTGGGTTTCTAATAGATCAACTAACACTGGATTGGCTTCTATCTGGGTTTGGTCATAATCAACTAATCCTGGGTCTTCTGTAGAGTACTCTTCTAGATCTTCAATAGACTCATTATCTTCGTATTCTTCTACCAGACTTGGGTCAGTCTCATATATCTTTTCTTCTAGATCATCTTTGTAAACCAATGAGGTGGTAATAGGGGGTAGACTAAGAAAAAACTGACTAATGACTGGGGTGACAAGGGTGGGTTGTCTAAGGTGTTCCTAACTAACACTAGGTTCATATCTAAGTGTACTAATCCTATTGGGCTCAGGCTGACTAAGGGTTATGGGTTCATAGGTTATGAGTTCAGTCCTATGGGTCTTGTCTAGGGTTCCTAACCGATCTCCTACTTGGTTAAAACTAGTGGTTGCCTGGTCAAATTGTTGGTCTACTTGGTTGAACCTATAGTTCATTTGGGTTATCTAGTCATTGGTTTGGTCAAGCTTAGCATTAATTTGGGTCATTTGGGCTGACTGATTTTGGAATTGGATATTGGCTTGGTTCATTTGGGTAGTTAAATGGGCAAGTTGGTTCATGATGACTTCAAAATTGGGATCCATGGCTGAGCTGGGTTGAGGTTTGGACTGTTGGTATTGGGTTCCTAATCTAGTGGTCATGCAAGAAATCAAACAATCAAAGTGGAATGATGCAACCAAGCATGCAAAACAAAATGTTAGTTCAATCTAGGGCTTGCTAGACCTAGAGTCAAAACTGAATGGGTCAGCTCAACTTACACTTAACCCAGTAGCTAATCTTTCCTCTTACCAAGTAGAGGGTGGGAGTGTGGGAGGCCCCCCTGCTTTCACAAGGACCCAATTAAAAACCACAACACCACTAAGGTCATTTGACTCTGGACCCTCAGACTTAGACACCATATTTCAGTAATAGCCACAGGATTAAATGCACTAGTTGGCCCACACAATTCAAACCCGACCTGTTAATGTCACCTAGCCCTCTAAAGCAAATTAAGTCTAATTGATTTTAATTAAGGTTTGGATAAGAATGCAAGGAGATTATTTTGGGCCCAGGATAGGTTATGACCTCCTGCCCTGTTCTGAAATATTGAGTTGCCCTTGAGATAAATTTAAAGAGATGATGAACATACAATGAGCCCTAATGCAAAGGAAATCAATCAAAGAAATAAAATATTTTATGTGTGTTTTATGATGTAGTAAATTAGGTTTAAGTTGATTAGGTTCGCAATCAAATTAGGCTTGGGATTGAGGTGTATGGAAGTTGATTAGGTTAGGTTGAGTCAAGGTGTATAAATATCAGAATTAGGGTTTCAGATAATACAGGTTTTGATATAGTTACTGATGTAGAAAAAAATCAAAAAAATTCTAGAAAAGAGGATGGGCCGTGATGATGAACTTTGTAAAATTTGATGCAAAAAAAAAAAAAATCAGATGATGATTCAAATCCTAGGGTTTTTAGACTGATACAAAATTATTAGACTTTTAGTCAGGTTTCCTAATATGCCAAATTTTAAAAAATTAGGGTTTTGATAAAATTAATTAAAAATTATGAAAATTATCAGGACAAAACAAAGGATCTAATGTGCAAATTTCACAAAAAAATAAGATTTTTAAGATGCCAAAATCAGATGAAACCTAGACACCTAATGCAATGGACATGATGCATAAATTAGGGTTTATGAATGCAATGCAGATAAAAACTATCCTAAACCTACTCTGATACCAAACTAATGCAGGATGACTCTAAGAATGCTAAATTTCTAGGAAAAATAGTATACTAATTTTTTTATGATTTTTATAATTTAGATTTGTAGGCTAAATTCCCAAAATAAAATAAGAACTAGCATAAGGAAAAGCAATGCAAAGAATCATCGTATCCAGGCAAACTCATGCAAAATAATAAATTCTAAGACCTGATAATTGAGAAACTCCCAGATTAGGATAGCTTATCTTCATCAAATCAGAAATTAAAAGAAGGAAAGCATATTACCAATCAGTGATTTGAAGAACTTCCGATGAAGAGATCACACAGCACTCTGATTGGAGTCTAGATGATGAAGCTTGGTTTCCCTTGAACTGATAACTGATTTGGGCGGTCCTGGAGGCAAGAAAAGCCTCCTCTGGGGAGGTGAAACACCACGAGGATCCTATAAAACATCAATGGTCAATCAAAACAGCAAGTAAAAAAAATAAAGGGAACTAGGTTTAGAAGGAATCATGTTAGGGTTTAGAAGCGGGGCGGCTTGAAGCTTGATGAAGATCTCCTTGCTTTGTAGCCTAGGGCACTCCTTCTTGGACGTGTGAAGGCTTGGATGGCAGTGAATTAGGGCATGGAAGGATGCTAGGGAAACAAGGAATTTGGCCGAGAATAACAGTAACCAAAGAAAAAAATAAAGTAACACACAAGCTCGCGAGCTCAAATAAATTTTCCAGGGTTTTGATATCATGAATAAAAGTTCATTACAAGAGGGGGAGGGGTGAGGTATTTATAGAGTTTCCATGCCCTCTAACCAGGGTTACACACTTGGGTTACAAGTCCTCTCCTAGTTAGGTTAGAAAAACAAATCATAAAACAATTAGAAGCATAAGTCCCAACTAGGTTAGGATTTGACCTAGTCTTCTCCTTCTCCCTTCATGCTTTGACATTACACTCAAGAACACCTCTTGGACTTGGTCAACACTTCAAGGATGCCTAGGATGGCATGTTGGTTTTTTAGGGGCAGCAAGGGGCTGGCCCAAAGGGGCTTGGGTGCATGGGCTTGGGCCTCTGGAAGCTAGGATGGCCTGGTAACCTGGTAGCAGGAATATTCTATGGAATCTTGTGGTGGGGACACTAGGATCAGACACAGATTCCTGGATCCCATATGGTTTAATTAGTCATGTGTCAAAGTTTTGAAAGTTTTGTAATCAATTAAGATTGAGTCTTGTAATAAGTGGAGGTTAGTTGATTTGTCTCAACTCCCAACCTAGTCAGTATTTTGAGTCCTGTATATCAATTATGAGTCTAGTATGAGCCCGATTTTATACAAGAGAGGAGGCCACCCTATTTTGGAGTTCCACCAGATCATATCCAGGAGTCAGAGGCCACTACATCAGCCCATTGGATTTTGTGTGACAACCCAGGATCCAAGATGCTTCCAAAAATCCTGATTCCTTCTAGATGCCATCCAGATGCCCAAATTCCCTTCCAAATGTCAGATCATATTCCTAAACCAAGGCATCTTTGATTTAAAAGGTCTCACTACATCCTATCCTAAAGAAATCAAGTCCAAGTGCCAAGCCCAAGCCCTAAAGAAGAAAGATTCCATGGAATATTCCTGCTACCACCCTACCAGGCCATCCCAGCTTCCAAAGGCCCAAACCCATGCACCCAAGCCCCTTTGGGCTTGCCCCTTGCTGGCCCTAGAAGCCCAACATGCCCTCCTAGGAGTCCTTAAAGTGTTGACCAAGTCCAAGAGGTGTCCTTGAGTGGAATAGTCAAAGCATGAAGGAAAAAGGAGAAGACTAGGTCAATTCCTAACCTAATGGGGATTTGTTTTTCTAACCTAGCTAGGAAAGGACTTGTATTCCAATTTGGAAGAGGACTTGTAACCCAAGTATATAACTCTATTTAGAGGGCATGGGAACTCTATAAATACCCCACCCCTCTCCCTCTTGTAAGCAACTTTTATTCATGATATCAAAATCCTGGTGAATTTATTTTCAGCTTGCAAGCTTGTGTTACTTTATTTTTTTGGTTCTTTGGTTTGTGTTTATATTTCCTTGCTGCCCTATCATCCTTCCATGCCCTATCTCACTACCATCCAAGCCTTCACACATCCAAGAAGGAGTGCCCTAGGCCACCGAGCAGGGAGACCTTCAACAAGCTTCAAACAGCCAGCTTCTAATCCCTAACCTGATTCCTTCTAAACCTAGTTTCCTTTCCTTTTCTTATTTGCTATTTTGATTGACCCTTGATGTTTTGCAGGATCCTTGAGGTGTTTCACCTCCCTAGAGGAGGCTTTCCTTGTATCCAGAACCTCCAAATCAGCCATCTAATCAAGGAAACCAAACTTCATCATCCATACTCCATTCAGAGTGCGGTGTGATCTCTTCATTGAAAGTTCTTCAAATCACTGATTGGTAACATCCTTTCCTTCTTTAAATTTCTGATTTGATGAAGATTAGCTATCCTAATCCAGGAGTTTCTCAATTCTCAGGTCCTGAAATTTATTATTTTGCATGAGTTTACTTGCGATACGATGATTCTATGCATTACTATTCTTCTTGCTAGTTCTTACTTTTATTTGAGAATTTAGCCCATAAATCTAAATTATAAAAAATCACAAAAAAAATTAGTTTACTATTTTTCCTTCTTGATTAGCAATCTTAGAGTCATCCCGCATCAGTTTGGTATCAGAGCTGGTTTAGGATAGTTTGATATTTGCTTCACATTCACAAATCCTAATTCGGCATTATGTCCACTGCATTAGGTATCAGTTTTGCATCTATTTTCGATCATCTAAGAATTTTATTTTTCTCTGAAATTTGCATTAATTGTTCTCTTTGAGTCCTCTATTTTATCAAAATTTTTAATTAATTTTATAGAAACCCTAAATCATTAGATTCGGCATATTAGAAACCCTAACAAAATCTTGATAATTTCTGTAGCAGTCCAAAAAACTCTAGGTGGCATTATCATAGGATTTTTTTTCTACATGAAATTTGGTAGGTTTCATCATCATGGTCCATCCTCTGTTCCAATTTTTTTTGATTTTTTTATGCATCAAGATCTATGCCAAATGTTGCATCATCTGAACCCTAATTTTATGATTTCTGCTATTTCTGCATGCTTAACTCAACCTAACCTAATAAACTTCCAAACCCCCAATCCCAAGCCAAACATTGTTTGATAACCCCAGTTAACCTAAACCTAACTTGACATCTCATAAACTAATTAAAAATTATTTTATTTTCTGATTATTTTAGATTACATCAGGATCATTGAATGTTCATCATCTTTTAATCTAATCTTAAGGGCAATCAATATAACATCAGGGCAGGAGGTCATAACCTGTCCTAGGCCCAAAACAACCACCCAGCATTTTCACCCAAGTCTAATTAAAATCAATTAGACTTAAATTGCCCTAGATGGCTAGGTGACATCAACAGTTCGGGTCGGAGCTGTGTGGGCCAACTAGTACATTTAATCCTGTGGCTATTACTGAAATATGGTGTTTAAGGCTGAGGGTTCAGAGTCAAACGACCTAAGTGGTGTTGTAGTTTTAAATTGGATCCTTACAAAAGCAGAGGGGGCCTCCCACACTCCCATCCTCTACCTGGCTAGAGGAAGGATTAGCTACTAGGTTAAGTGTAAGTTGAGCTGACCCACCAAGTTTTGGCTATAAGTCTAGGAAACCCTAGATTAAGCTAACCTATTTTGCATGCTTGGCTGCACCATTCCATTTTGATTGCTTGATTGAGTGTATGACTACTAGATTAGGAACCCAATACCATAAGACTAAACCTCAAACCAACTCAGCCATGGATCTCAATTTTGAAGCCATCATGAACCAGCTTGCCCAGTTAACTACCCAAATGAACCAAGCCAACATCCAATCTCAAAACCAGTTTACCCAACTAAACCAACCCAATACCCAAATTAATATTAAGCTTGACCAAACCAATGACCAGATAATCCAAATGAACTATAGGTTCAACCAAGTAGACCAACAATTTGACCAGAAAACCACTAGGATCAACCATTTAACCACTAGTTTTTACCAAGTAGGAGATCAGTTAGGAACCCTAGACAAGACCCATAGGACTGAACCCATAACCTATGAACCCATAACCCTTAGTCAGCCTTAGCCCAATTGGATTAGTATCCCTAGATATGAACCTAGTGTTAGTCAGGAGCACCTTAGCCAACCCACCCTTGTTATCCCAGTCATTAGTCAGTTTTTCCTTAGTCTACCCCCTCTTACCACCTCATTGGTTCATCCAAATGACCTTGAAGTGGAGATATATGAGGCTGACCCAAGCTTAGTGGAGGAGTATGAGGAGGAAGAAGAGAAGTTCCCCATAGAAGACTTAGAGCTAGTTGAATCAATAGATATCCAGGTAGAAGCCACCCTATAATTAGTTGACCCTGACCATACCCACATAGTAGTCGACCTAGAGTTAAATGACCTAGATCACACCCAAGCTACAATGAAAGAGCAATTAGAGGAGACTTTAGAAGAGGATCCAATTGTAGAGCCCAGTCATGAATTTTCGGAGCCAGAAAGGTTTATTGAGGACTTGGCTTATCTGACCCAGTACCCTCTGGATGAAGTCACTTTCTTGCTCCCAATTGAAGATCTTTTTTCTAAAATTAGTGACCCATTCTTTCATAAGGCAGACCCAGTAGATAGACATCAACCCCATAGGGTAAATCTTATTAGTCTAGATTTAATTCCTAACACCCCTTCTTACATCTTATTCTATCCAATCAACCTTGAACCCTTTCTACCCCACCAGACTAACCCAGAATCCACCTTATATTTCTTGCATTTTATTGAATTTTCTTATATTTCTTTAATCATTCACCTGCATCATGTAGATGTTTGCATGTTGCATTCATTTATTGTACATGTTAGGTTTGCATCTTACCTCTTGCATATCCTTTGGCATTTAGTAGGCATACATAGTAAATTTTCATGTGCATGCCATGCTAGGGTCAAACCTAGAGAGTCTATAGTGTGTTAGGTTAGATCCTAGAAAGTCCAATAAAATTTCCTTCGATAGGAAAGTTTAGTCGAGTCTAATAGGTATTAGTTAAGTTCAATAAAATTCACAGTCCTAAATCTATATGCCTGCTCCTACACTAGCCTCTGCACAGGATATGCATCATGAAATTAGTCAAGAGCTGAACATAATTAATGAACTAAATAACAACTTGGCTAATTTCCAAAAGAAAGATGAATTTTTTGCAGAGGAATATGTGACTGTCAAAGAATTTTCTGCTCGTGAAGCTGGCCCATCCAAAATAATGAATAGTAGTGGACCCAATGCCTATGTGCCTGAGATATCACCTAATTTAAGTATTAGCTCCACTTTCATCATCTCAGACTTTATAAAGCCTAGGGAGCCAGTAGTGATACCCAGCGAGCCTCTTGAGCCACTCCCGTTCTTTGAGAGAGAAACCACCCCAGAGCGACCACATATAATTTGGCCTTATGGTGAGGAAATAATTGAGAGAGCTCTAGATGATCAAGCTA
Organism: Areca catechu; assembly: GCA_021397845.1. Classification (NCBI taxonomy): domain Eukaryota; kingdom Viridiplantae; phylum Streptophyta; class Magnoliopsida; order Arecales; family Arecaceae; genus Areca; species Areca catechu. The sequence continues at coordinate 136,381,079 of CM038053.1, read as the reverse complement.
TCGGTACCTAGGATAGAGACTATCAGTGATATTTGATCCAGTGGCAAGGTCAGCCAGAATCTGAGAACTTGTGGAATGCTGGTGCGGATTTGCAGGGCCTTAACCCAGACCCTCCTTGAGTCAAATTGACCCATACTCGATAGGGTCAAGTTCCTCCCGTCCCGGGAGAATTGGTGGGGACACCAGGATCGGACAAGATCCTTGGATCCCATATTGTTTAATTAGTTGTGTCAAAGTTTTGAAAGTTTTGTAATCAATTAAGATTGAGTCCTGTAATAAGTTGAGGTTAGTTGATTTGTCTCAACCCTCAACCTAGTTAGTATTTTGAGTCCTGTACATCAATTATGAGTCTAGTATGAGCCCAATTTTATATAAGAGAGGAGGTCACCCTATTTTGGAGCTCCACCAGGCCATATCAAGGAGTCAGAGGCCACTACATCAGCCCATTGGATTTTGTGTGACAACCTAGGATCCAAGATGCTTCCAAAAACCCTGATTCCTTCAAGATGCCCTCCAGATGCCCAGATTCCCTTCCAGATGTTAGAGCATATTTCTAAACCAAGGCATCCATGATTCCAAAGGTCTCACTATATCCTAGCCCAAAGAAATCAAGTCCAAGTGCCAAGCCCAAGCCCTAAAGAAGCAAGATTCCATGGAATAATCCTGCTACCAGGCTACCAGGCCATCCCAACTTCTAGAGGTCCAAACCCATGCACCCAAGCCCCTTTGGGCCGGCCCCTTGCTGCCCCTAGAAGCCCAACATGCCCTCCTAGGAGTCCTTGAAGTGTTGACCAAGTCCAAGAGGTGTCCTTGAGTGGAATAGTCAAAACATGAAGGAAAAAGGAAGAGACTAGGTCAATTTCTAACCTAATGAGGATTTATTTTTCTAACCTAGCTAGGAAAGGACTTGTATTCCAATTTGGAAGAGGACATGTAACCCAAGTGTGTAACCCTAGTTAGAGTGCATGGGAACTCTATAAATACCCCACCCCTCTCTCTTGTAAGCAACTTTTATTCATAATATCAAAACCCTGGTGAATATATTTTGAGCTTACGAGCTTGTGTTACTTTATTTTTTTGGTTCTTTGGTTTGTGTTTGTGTTTCCTTACTACCCTAGCATCCTTCCATGCCCTATCTCACTACCATCCAAGCATTCACACATCCAAGAAGGAATGCCCTAGGCCGCCGAGCAGGGAGATCTTCAACAAGCTTCAAATAGCCCAGCTTCTAATCCCTAACCTGATTCCTTCTAAACCTAGTTTCCTTTACTTTTCTTAATTGCTATTTTGATTGACCCTTAACATTTTGCAGGATCCTTAAGATGTTTCACCTCCTCAGAGGAGGCTTTCCTTGCTTCTAGAACCATCCAAATTAGCCATATAATCAAGGAAACCGAACTTCATCATCCATACTCCAATCAGAGTGCTGTGATCTCTTCATCGAAAGTTCTTCAAATCACTGATTGGTAATATCCTTTCCTTCTTTAAATTTTTATTTGATGAAGATTAGCTATCATAATATGGGAGTTTCTTAATTCTTGGATCCTGGAATTTATTATTTTGCATGAGTTTGACTGCGATACGATGATTCTATGCATTACTATTCTTCTTGCTAGTTCTTACTTTTACTTGAAAATTTAGCCTATAAATCTAAATTATAAAAAATCACAAAATAAATTAGTTTATTATCTTTCCTGCATGATTAGTAATCTTAGAGTCATCCCGCATCATCTTGCTTATTTAGGGCTTGGGCTTGGCGCCTAGGCTTGATTTCTTTAGGCTATGATGCAGGTGGACCTCTGAAATCATGGATGCCCAGGTTTAAGAATATGCTCTGGCATCTGGAGAGGAATTTGGATATCTGGAGGACATCTAGAAAGAATCAAGATTTCTGGAAGCATCTTGGATCCTAGGTTGTCATACAAAATCCAATGGGCTAATGTAGTGGCCTCTAACTCCTGGATGTGGCCTGGTGAAACTTCAAAATAGGGTAACCTCCTCTCTTGTATAAAAATTAGGCTCATACTAGACTCATAATTGATGTACAGGACTCAAAATACTGACTAGGTTGAGGGTTGAGACAAATCAACTAACCTCAACTTATTACAGGACTCAATCTTAATTGATTACAAAATTTTCAAAACTTTGACACATGATTAAGTAAACCATATGAAATCCGGGGATCTGTGTCTGATCCTAGTGTCCCCACCACTATCTTGTATTCAAAAGCATTTTAACTCTATCTTGCTACTATGTAAGGGGTCTATAAATACCATCCCATTCTCCCCTGTAGAAACTATTAATTATTGAATGAACTGAGTGTTTCCATCATTGCTGTGAGAGCTTTGAGTGTTGGGCATGAGTTCCTTTCCCTAGGGTGCGAGGCCCTAGGTTATCTTCCATCATCATCACCCAATCCAAATCCAAGATCCAAGCTGCCCCATCTCTCTCTCCCTCTTCCTTTAAAATTTCCATCCCATATTCATGCCACTAATCTCTTCTTTTGTAGGATCCCTATTGTTCATAATATGAAGAGGAGGTTTTCCTTGCCATACAACCATCTACGGGAAGATCTGCTTTGAAGGAACTGAAGTTTGAAATCTTATCGTGAGATCTTGAGAGTTGAACCTAGATCTGCTACAAAGGAGGGATAAAATCATCATTGGTAACTGAAATCGATCCAAATCTAATTAGATCTGATTAGTTAAAGCAAGGAAGTCCTAGTTTTTGTAGTTTCTTAATCATCGAATCTGGGTTTCTTTATGTGATTGCATGTGATTTTATTACAAGTAGTTAGTAGTAATCTACTAGTCTTTCTTTCTTAGATATATTGATAACTTTACTTGAGTTTGCTGCCATATTTTAATCATTGCCCATTAAAATTAAATTTTAATTCTTAATCATTAGATTGGCATCGCATCCATCCCACATCAGTTTTGGTATTAGAGCCTGGTGATGAGGGATGGGATTCTAACATGATGCGGGATGAGGATGCAAGGAAGGAACATAAAATATGCAGCAATTAATTTCATATTTTAATATGATTAATTTCTTGAAAAATGTCAAGACTAGGTTAGGATTTTCTAGTAATGGTTAGAATCCTACCCATGTGCTAGAAACTATCAAAGAGATAAAAAACTAAAGATCCTAGGATTAAGAAACACCTATAGGACATGCTCTAAACTTCAATAAAATAAAAAAAGTGAGAAGGGAAAGGTTCTACATACCTGGCAATGACTTTCTTGATGTCAAGGAAGAGATCGCTCCACTCATATCAGTGCCTGAATGATCGAGTCATTTTCTCATGGATCCATCAACTTTTTATTAGTTTGGTTCGGGAGCAAAGAAGACTTCATCTGAAGGTCGCTTCTCTTGAAGGATCCTGTAAACGTCTAAGATTAGTTATGTAAAAGAAGGGAAAAATAAAAAATAGGAAGAAAAGATGAAGGAATGGTGGAAAAGATGTTGCAAGAGCTGGTGGCCTTGGATGATGCTTGGGCATCTGGATCTGGAGAGGGTGGCCTAGAGTGGAGAGATATGGAGGGTAGCTAGGGTTTAGTGGGTAGAAAACTAGCTAAGGAAACTAGGGCCTCATACGCCTCGATGTTCCGAAGAACAAAGGCAAATGGGTCTCATACCCACTCCAATCTGGAGGACACAATTTGACAAAATAACTTTAGATTGTATTCATGAAAAAAAGAGATGATTAAAAGAGGGGGAGCGGGTGGATATTTATAGGCTTACCTAAGTCCCTAATCTCCCAATCAAAATTGGATTACAAAGTTACTTAGGATTAGGAGTACAAAATTTGAATAGAATTAAAACTTGATTCTTAGTAGGATGTGGACTTCTCTCCTCCTTGGACTTGGTCAAAGGCCTCCTCATGGGCTAGGGCACCTTCTTGGGCTTGGCCTCGGATGCCTCTCCATATGGGCTTTGGGCAGCAATCTCCTGGACTGGGTGGCCTCCAAGTGGACTAGGCGCACATCTTGCGCTTGGAAAGGCCTAGGGTGCCACTTCAGTTCTAGGCTGGTGAAGGCCTGGGGTGCCAAAGATCTTGAACTGGGTGGGGTGCCATCTTGAGGTATGACAGGGGCCTGGTGCATGGGCTTGTGAAGAGGCCCAGGTGCATGAACAACAGGGGCCTGGATGGGATATGGTGACTCCCTTCCCTTGTACTGGGCTTGAACCAAAATATAGGACTCAGGCTTGAGACAAGGGACTCACTAGACTTTCTTGCCTCAATTTATTATAGGACTCATTCTTCATTACAGGACTCAAGTGAGCAAACGGACTCACTGAACTCACTTGACCTAATACAAAAATTGACCAACACATGAATTAGAATTTGGAACCTTGAAATCTTGGTTTGCTCCTGATGTTCCTACATCAATTCTCTTGGGGTGGGAGGAAGTCGACCTTGTCAAGTAAAACTTGATTTGGCTCTGGTACTACTCTGACGGGTCTGGGTTGAGGCATTGCAGATCCTCTCGATGATCCACGAATCCTCAGATCTCGGTCGACCTTGCCAACGAACCAAGTGACATGGTAGCCTTTGATCCGGGTACTAATGGCTTGGTCATCCATGATATGCTCAATCTTGTTCTTCTCATAGCTAATTTGATGGTGGACACTCAGGGTTAGATTCACTCTCAAAGAAAGGATCAAGCTCAATAGACTCACTGGATATCATTGCTGGTGTTGGTGTAGAGTCCCTTTTTGACCAGGCGGAGCTACTGGATTGCAGGGCCACTCCCTGGTTTACTTGCAAAATAAATCCCTGGTTGGAGTTGCTCCGGTAGGGGACACTCCGATGCCTAAGTCAGAGGCGGGCTCCAGCCACCGAATGGGAAAGATTCTATGAAGGATCAGATGGAAAAGGAAGAGACTCTGAGATTTTCAGGAGTATCTTGTGCCTTACTTGGAGCATCCCCTCTTATCATTATTTATAATGAGTTGCCCAGCCTGCGATTCCGTCTTTCTTCCAGCGATTACGATGGGGGAAAGTTAATTCTTTTCCCTCGATTCATAATCGTGGTCGGTTACAAAACGGTTCCGAATAGACTGGAGGCATTGCTGCTAGAGTCATGCGCCATGACTGCGCTCTTGGAGATAGTCGATGGTAACCGTTATTCATTATGTTCATAGAGACCTAAGACAAATCATAGATCTATCTTTAGGTTTCCCTCTTCGGAAATACCTGTAGTTGAGTTGGGGAATTATCTTTGTCTTCGAACTCTTTTGGGATAGATCAGGGGTTATGTCCTCGGTAAAGATCGAAAACTTTGTCTTGGTTGTAGGCTGAAGCCGATGTCTTCATTATAATCTAAAGACTGTGTCCTCGGTCGATAGCAGAGATCATGCTTCAGTGTGGATCGGGGTCCTTATCTTCAGTAGGGACCATAGACTTGCTTTTCGAATGGAGTTAAGGTCTTCGATTTTGACTTGCCCAATTTTTTCTGAACACTTTGGTTTAACATGCATGGTTTGAGAAAATGTCTTCGGCCGGTCGAGTCGATGGTTGGATTGTACTTGGAATGACATATCCCAACAGTTGCCCCCCTACTCTCAATTTTCGAAATGAGGATTTACCTCGAAAGGTGAGAGTTTACCGGTTTGTCATTTTTCTCCTGGGGGATGGTGCAGTGGATGATTACAAAATCTATGATTGGACCATCTATAATAACTGCCGGTTGATCTGAGGATCAGGAGATGGACAACTGTTATCCCCTGATTAGGGGATAAAAAAGGAGCAGTTCACCTAATCTTTTGGTTGGAATTTGAGTGTCGGTCATGGCTTTTTCCTGTCCCTCGGATGAGAAGTGCGCACCCCTGGGCCATTGATTTATATGAATTATGACTTTTGGTCTATTCCATGTCAAATCAGCTTAGGACCATTTTAGGGTTGCGCAACCATCTCGAGCATCCATGGCAGACTTAGGAAGACGGTTCTGTTTATCAAGATGTTGCCTTGATGCCTCTTTGTCTTTTTATGAGAAGGAGGAAAAGGTCGAGCTGAGGAAGCTTCTTCAATCTCGTGCTTTCAGTTTTGGCTCAGCTTTCCCCGTTGGCCATCAGTCCCTTCCGTAGGTAGAATCTCCTTTTTGTTTCTTTGCCTCATTCTTTTATCATGGTTGAGACTGTAGGAATCCAAAAGGAAAAGGTCGGGTCCTCGGGGGTGGATGATGTGTGAGTCCAGAGTTAGTTCCCAGTTCCGTTTCACCGAGAAAGGTTGCCAACCTTCGAGAACGTTATCACGTTCCTGAAGGGTTCCCTTTAATCCTTCCCACATCTGTGGAACGGGTGAACCAGCCTCTCGCTGGGTGTCTAACTATATATGAAGACCATTTGAAGGTTGGCCTTCAATTTTTGCTGCATCCCTTCTTTATCAAGATTTTTTGCTTGTACCAAGTAGTGCTTGTGCAGTTGATACCGAATAGCATTCAGAATATCTATGGGTTTTTGGTCCGGTGTCACATAGCCAATGTGAACCCCGAGACCAATTTGTTTACTGCCCTTTTTGTTCTCAAGAGGGATTTTCACTGTCATGGATGGTGGGTGATCGGTCCTCGGCCTGGTTGAAAGATCATCAAGGATATGCCCAACGCCATCCATGGGTGGAAGCCCAACTTTGTTTTCGTGTTGTCTGTCGATCCATGGGGTTTCAGTAGTGAGTGGAAGGAGCCGTGCTTAACTGCCAATGATAGAAAAAAGGTTTTGGCGGTCGATCAGTCTGATTATGACTTACTGATTCAGAGGCCGTTCCTATCTGTGAATTGTTGGAGAGGAATCTCCATCAAACAGGGATCATCAAATTCCCTGCGTTAGGTATAAATGGTGAAAGTTTTTCACCTCTTTTGTAGCCCAGTCGACTTAGAGGGGCTTTTCTTTTCGTAGGCGGTGGAATGAAGCCTAACTTGGGCTGGCTCCGCCAATCTTCTAAGAAAAGGATAGCTCAGGCCCCTCCTTCAAGGTCGGAGGCTCGAAAGAATGCTCGAAGGGATGATCCTAAGAGGAGTATAAGTACTTTGTCTTCCAGAGAAACCTCTGGGGGAAATGGGGTGCCGATGATGGAGGTCCCAACAGAGCCTCAGCTAGTTAATCCTTTGTCGACGGCTATCTCTCTGGTTCAAATTAGGGAGAGTCCATCTCCGGTGGTTGACGCGCCACCGCCTTGCCCCCCTGCGGTGGACAGGGGCGAGGCACCGCAAGTTGAGAAGTAGTTCGTTCGGGAGGTTTCTCCAGTTGGGAGCCATCCTATAGACTCTTCAGAGCTTTCCCCCATGGGGTTTTTGTTGATCCTTGCTGTGGCTTGGCAGTCACTAAAGGATGCTCTGCTGCCCCATGATCTGGTAGTCATCCGAGGTCGAAGCCTTGCCAGAATATCAGATTCTGCCTTCTCCTCCCTGCAACAGGTGAGATCTTCATTATTTTTTCTTTGTTTGAAGGGTTGTTCGGTCTGTGATCTCGTTTTGTTGACGTAGATGGTCTATGACTTCACCTTCATGGAGGAGGGCCTGGGGAATGTTGATAGCCTCATTCATGGCTTAAAGGAGGTGGCCGAAGAACTGAAGCAGTCTATAGAGAACTGACTCACCCATGTGGATGCTGAAGTTCATGGCCCAAGGAGAGAGCTGAAGAGTGCTCATTTGATAATTGGGGGGCAAGATGCAGAGTTGAAGAAGAATAAAAAACATATTGACTCCTTGGAACAATCTGCCAAGGAGAATCAGGAAAGGATGAACAGTCTGACCAAGGAGATAGAGGAGGCAACCATGAGGACTGAAGAGGCATCTTTAAGAGCCAAAAAGGCATATTTAAGAGCCGAAGAGGCAGCCTTGGAGTCCGAAGTAGCCAAAAGGGAGTCCGAAGCGGCTTGGAGCGAGTTTGAAGCCATGAAAGAGCTGGTGGATAAAGCTGTAGCAGATTTTAGGAAGTCCTCATGGTTCCAAGAGGAAATGAACGAGGCAACTTTATACAGCTATCAACATGGCTTCAATAACGGACTTGCCAAGGTCAGTAAGGCCTTCCCTGATCTTGATCTTTCTGGCGTTCCTGCTTTCGACATAGCGAAAGAAGGAGAGGACGAGGACGAGACTGTAGAGGAGGCCGAAGAGATGTCAAGCCCAAGGGAGGAGATCCTAGTCATGGTCGAGGGTTTTGACAGGAAATACAGCAATTGCAGGTGCCTACACTAAGCATGCAACAGCAGGGAGCAGCTATGTATTTTAAAACATTTTTAAAATAACAGCGAAAAAACCTGCTATGCTCAGGATCTAACAATTTCAAGATGCATGTACAGGCAAAATAAGGCATGAAACAGGGACATGTAATATTTAAAAACAACTTTATAAAACTAGATCTAGGCATGCATGAAAAATAAAACCAGAAATCTTACCTTATTCCTTCCTGGAATAACTCTGGGATATCTACTGGAATAGCAGGGATAACAGGAATAAGTTTATTCCTGTTATCTTCTTCCAGCATCCTTTGGGATGCTCTGTTCTTCTTCTCCAAAAGCCGCGACAAACCCAAATCAAATGGCCAATCTCTTGGTCTCTTCTCCTTCACCAACAGCAAGGGATCTTCTTGTTTCAAAGGAGAGGGATTTGCACCGATCTTCCAATTGATTGAAGTCCGTTCACTCAGGAAATTCTGAACAAAAATTTCTGCAACAACCAAAAACAGAACACAGGAAAACAGCAGCAACTAAGGTTGATCTGGCTCCTAGGTGCTCAAGCGAACCCCCTCTAGAGGGGGGACATGCCTGGGGATCCTCTGATCTGGCCTCTCACGCGATGCTAGTCTCCGAAGACGTTGGAACGGTGGGTGGGTAGAAGAAGGCAGAACACTCTATTCTGTAATTGGTTTTCTCCAAAACCAAAATTCTTCCATGGATTGAGCACTAACCAAGACAGGGAATCAAGGACCTTTTCTCTCCCAATCTCTCACCAAAACCAGGCCTCTAAGTCACCGATGGAATGGAAGATAGAAGCTTTTAAGGAAGAACAAAACTCAACATTTTTTCGCCCTCCTAATAAATTCAGCGCCCAGAATTTATAGCAGCAGGAACCATTCAAAACGGTGATCTGGGAGCCAAAGGGACCAGTAGGGACTACGAAGTGGCAGTAGGTTTTGTGATCAAAATAAATTCGTTCACAACGAAGAAATAAACTGCCATTATATGGAGGTTTAATTCCAGCCCAAAACTAAGAAAACGGGAGAAGAAAAGTCAGCCTTGAATACCCTGTACGCCCAAGCCAAAATCAGCGTGTGAAAGGGTTTAAAAGTGGTTCATAACCGGTTTAAAAATCCCAAACCAGTTTAAAACAATAATTAGATCAAAATCTAATTAACAAATAGCTTGGACAAGTTCTGGTTACCTTGGAATAATTCCCGGTGTGCCCGAACAAAATCTGATCAACCCAAAACTGGGTCAATCCAAAAAGTGCTCAATCAAACCATTACTGAAATGATTCCTAATCATATATCGGTACCTGGATAAGGGAGTAATCCTCTATTGCATGTGACCTCATAGGTTCGAACCTAGGCGATAGCGCTGGAACAATTCCAGTACCAACACAAGATACTATCTAGCAATGGATCCAGGCATCCGGATAGGTTGAAGATGCGAGAGTAATCAATCGAACCTCTGGTATATAGTTACAATATAATTCATCCCTTTGACCTCCAATGCTCAGGATGACCTAGGGTTATACTGCCAACCCTAGCAGAGTCAATCTACAACATGTCTCAATCTCGCAAGTCCAGTGACTCTTTACTAGGACTATCCCGGCCGAGAATTTGCTAAATTGAGATACTGCAAGACATTCAATCCAAACTATTTGGACATGTCAATTCCATCTTCGTCCACCACTGCTCCACAAGTACTTGCCTGTACCTACAAACCTTCAGTCACCGGATTAGAAATTCGGGTAGTCTGGCACCAAAGCACAGGGAGTTGCTTGCAAGCTACCATGATGACCTCAGGTCGGAGGGACACATATACCTATATCCAATCGTGAGTATCCCTTTGGCATAAAGGGGCTGCATGGAGTCACATTCAATGAGATATCATATATTCCACTTGCAGATCATATTAGTGTCACCACACTCCTTTGGTCAAGAGGATAACTAAGCGATGTGAACCACAACAACCTATACTTGATACATTGCCATTCAGTATAATGTATCCTTTGGTTGTGAACCTGGTTTAAGGACCCTCGATATATCCTCTTTATATTGAAATCAATGTAGTCCTAAGGACTTCATCACATGAAAAAGAGTTCATTACAGGAAAATGTAAGAATGTGATGAGCTGCCAAAATAATATTTATTAATTCATACAAAGAGTACGATACTCAATTCAATCGCTTATAGCCTAGGCGATTGGCTTTGGAATACAATTCCCAACAACTCCCACTTATACTAAAGCCAATCAGAATAGTATCTAATACCCATTTCCCTTTTACAAAAGTCAAACTCTTTTATTCTGACGGCTTTAGTAAACATGTTGGTCAGATTTTCCTTTCCATCAATCTTCATAAGATTGATGTCGCCTCATTCTACAATCTCTCGTATGAGGTGGTAGCACCACAGAATATGCTTGGTGCGATGATGAGCTTTCAGCTCTTTAGCTTGAGCAATGGCTCCAGTGCTATCACAGTACACTGGAATAGAACCATCTAGGGAAGATGCCACCCCTAGCTCTCCAAGGAACTTCTGCAACCACACCGCTTCCTTCGTTGCATCTGATGCTGCAAGGTATTCTGCCTCGCATACCGAGTCTGCAATAGTTGCCTGCTTGGAACTTTTCCAGCAAATCGCTCCTCCATTCAGGGTAAATATAAACCCTGACACACTCTTGCTATCATCTCTGTTTAACTGGAAACTGGAGTCAGTATACCCCACAAGTTTCAAGTTATATTCTCCATAAATCAGCCATTGGTCTTTAATATTTCTCAAATACTTCAGGATGGACTTAACCACCTTCCAATGCGCCTCACCTGGGTCAGACTGGTATCTGCTCACTACTCCTAGTGAGTATGTCATGTCTGGTCTAGTACATATCATAGCATACATGATAGAGCCTACTACAGAAGCATAAGGTACTCTACTCATGCGCTCTCTTTCCTCAGGAGTTGTCACACAATCCTTCTTGGAAAGAGTAATTCCAAAACCTATTGAAAGATAGCCTTTCTTGGAATTTTTCATGCTGAACCGTTTCAACTCGATATCAATGTATGTAGACTGGGACAATCCCAGAAGCCTCTTAGATCTATCTCTATAGATCTTTATACCCAGTATGTAAAAAGCTTCACCCAAGTCCTTCATGGAGAATTGAGATGACAACCAGACCTTTATTCCTTATAATGCTGCGATGTCATTCCTGATTAAGAAAATGTCATCAACATACAGTACCAGGAATACAATCACAGAACCATTAACTCACTTATAGATGCACGGTTCTTCTTCATTCCTAACGAAGCCATACAATTTGATACACCTATCAAACCATAAGTTCCAACTTCGAGATGCTTGCTTGAGTCCATAAATGGACCTTTGCAACTTACATACTTTTGACTCATCTGAGGATGTGAACCCTTCAGGCTGTATCATATACACCTCCTCTTCCAGCTCCCTATTTAAGAAAGCTATTCGAACATCCATCTGCCAGATCTCATAATCAAAATATGTTGCTAAAGCAAGCATGATCTGAATGGACTTGAGCATTGCCACAGGAAAGAAAGTCTCATCATAATCGATACCATATCGCTGACGATACCCCTTGGCAACTAGATGGGCTTTATAGGTCTCCACCTTCCTATCTACACCCCTTTTCCTCTTGAAGATATACTTGCACCCGATGGGTTTTATCCCTTCAAGCGGATCAACCAATGTCCATACATTGTTGATCTCCATGGACTCCATTTTGGATCGCATGGCTCCAAGCCATGCCTCAGAGTCAGATCTCTAAAGAGCATCCATATAGGTGATCAGATCCTTATTGTTCTCATCGAGCTCAATGAGATCGTCATCCCGGACCAAGAAATTATAGTATATGTCTGGCTGACACGGTACTCTACTGGATCTCCTAATAACGGTTCTGGGTATGATCCAATCACAACCAATTCTATGATGTCCTTAGAGTGTGCAGGTTCTTCTACTGGCTAAATTTCATCAAGTTCAATCTTAGAGACTACAATCCCTTCTCCAAGGAACTTCTTTTCCAAAAAGATAGCCCTAAGAGCAACGAACACTTTATGTTCATCCTCCAAGTAGAAGAAATATCTTTTGGTTTCTTTAGGATAACCAATAAACAGGCACCGGTCAGACCTAGGACCAAGTTTATCTGAGTCTAAATGTTTTACATAAGCCAGACAACCCTAGATCCAAAAGTGTGAGATTGAGGGCTTATGTCCAGTCCACATCTCATATGGAGTGGAGACAACAGACTTACTCGGAACATTATTTAACAAGTGACAAGCTATCTCAAGTGCATATCCCCGAAAGGATAGCGGTAGAGTTGCAAAGCCCATCATGGATCGAACCATGTCCAATAAAGTTCGATTCCTCCTTTCAGACACACCATTCAACTGTGGTGTTCTTGGAGGAGTCCATTGAGAGAGAATCCCATTCACCTCAAGGTATGTCAAAAACTCACCATTTATGTATTCACCACCTCGATTAGATCGAAGAGTTTTAATACTTTTTCCAGTTTGTTTCTCTACGTCATTACGATATCGTTTGAACATTTCAAATGACTCAGATTTATGTTTCATCAAAAAGACATAACCGAACCTCAAAAGGTCATCTGTAAACATAATGAAATATCAGTATCCACCTCTAGCACTAACTGTCATGGATCAGCATACATCAGTATGTATGAGACTTAGAAGTTCTGTAGCTCGTTCACCTTTTTCAGTAAAAGGTGACTTGGTCATTTTACCATGTAAACAGGATTCACAAGTGGGCAGTGATTCAGAATCACTGACCTTGAGGAAACCATCTCCTCGCAACTTGTTTATCCTATTATGGTTAATATGACCTAGCCTTCAATGCCAAAGATACAGATCGCTGACATTTTCTAACCTTTGATATTTGCCAGATGTGTACATTACACTAACAGGCCGTGATAGTGCATAAATGCCATTATTTAACTTAGCTTTCATTATCATAGAGTTATTCAAAATAACCTGGCAAATATCTCCTTTTATTGATAGTTCATAACCACAATTGACCAAAAGGCCTACAGAGATAATGCACATAATGAAACTAGGACAGTAATGGCAGTCGACTAACTCGACAGCACAAGACTCAAAGACAAGGCTCAGAACTCCAATTGCCAGTACTGGAACACGATTTCCTATCCCGACGCTTAGAAATTATTTCCCATCATCGAATCTCTTGCTAATCTGTAGTTCCTATAATGAATTACAGACATGAATAGGACTACCAGTATCCAATACCTAGTTAGTTGTATCACAAATAGAAAAATTACAAGGTTTTATCATATAAATACCTTGTCCAGCATTCTGCTACTTTCCCTTCCTTGGCCTATTCAGAACTAAGGACACTTGGTCAAGAGGATAGTTCATCTTCCAGTGTCCATGCTTCTTGTAGTAGAAGCACTCTGTAGTAGATTGGTCAGCTTTCACTTTCCTGGTCTGACTCAGGCCAGTAGCATTCAGCACCTTCTTTCCTTTCTTTTTATTCTTCCCTTTCTTAAAGGGATGATGACCTCTAGAACCTCCCACTAAATTCACCACCCCCTTATTCAGTTGGTGGTCTTTCTTGAAAGTCTACAGTAATCTCATCAAACCATGGTAATTAACTGCAGGCTTGTTCATTCTGTAAGGATCAAGAAAGTCAAGATAGGAGGAGGGTAGAGAATTCAAGATCGCATCCTTACCGAGCTGTTCGTGTAAGGGACATCCGAGCTTGCCCAACTTTTCAATCAGCTCGATCATGTATAATACATGATCAGTGACAGAACCACCATTCGGCATCTTGGCATTGTAGATGGCACAAGACACTTTGTACCGCTCTACATTGTCCAGTGTGCCGAAAGATTCCTTCAACTTTTGAAAAATCTCTTCAGGTTGGGCCTCTTCGAACTTACGACTGAACTCGTCGTTCATTGCCGCTAGCATGATGCATCGGAGAGTTGTCTGATCAGAAACCCACTTCTGATAAGTGTCCCTGACTGAACTCTGAGCACTAGCAGAGGGGATTTCAGGTGCCAGATCCGTTATCACATAAAGGATCCGTTCATGCTCTAGGATAATTCTCAACTTTCGATACCAACTATCGAAGTTGTGACCCTTCAACTTCTCATTATCGAGAAGTGACTGGAGCGAAAGATTTGAAGACATCTGAAAGGAAAAACAAGACCATATGAGTATGAATTAATCAATTAACCAAAAGACTTGGACTTTAGTCTAAAGGTCTCTCCCACTAATTTTTTAGATTGGGAGCCTCTAACTCCAATCTGTGAAATCACTATTTCATAGTGGGTACTGAAATCCAATGGACCACGTATGAGCCCGACTATGGCCAGCTCACCTATACGTGCCTAAAGGTAGGTTCACCAAATAATTGCTTCTCCAAGCAACTTCCAGTAATTTATTTTGCCCCAAATAGCACCCCAATCGGCCTAGGGGCCTCCTATTACGGGTCTCCGGTTAGATCCAACCACTAATATGATAAATCCAATACTTCAAATCAACGAATGACCAAGCCCGACTATGACCGGCTCACCTGATCACCGTTAAGAAGGTTGCACTAAACCATCATCCATGAGAGAGTAATTCCAATAACCGAATGCACACCCGTTCTACGGAACTGCCGATGAACACCAAGTTAAAGGACACATTACTAACTAACTTAATGGGAGGATAAGACACCATCAACTCTTTGACTTAGTCTTTTTCAGGACCTAATAATTTTAGAGGATTTTAGATTATAACAGAAGAATAAGACAAGAACATGGATCATCCTTCCACTGAACAAATCAGCTTTCAGAAGGGTTGAACCAATTCAACAATTGATCCATGGGATCTACCGATCAATAGATTGATCAACCTGGGTGACATGGGTTAACTCGAGTCAATGAGCTTTTCTAATCAGTTCTGGTCGACTCGACTGGCCAGGTAGGTGAGATCATGGTGAGTAACCGCCATTAACCATCTTGAAAGGGATATGCCCTACAAGCCAATCTATGTTGTATCTCCCAAACCATTGTAATTGATAATATTCTAATAAAGGCATTATTTTTCATCATACGCTGTGTTTATATTATATGATGAACCCCATAGATTAGGGCTATGATTTTAGGATTATGATGAGATCATCCCAGTGAGACCTAAAGTCTTAAAACCTTAATCTAAAATATTCCTAGTCAAAGGAACCCTGAGTAGGGGATCAGGGTTTTTCCGGTAAGACTAGCACATCTCATGTATACTGGAGAGGGTGACTGCGCTCATAGTCACTTGTGTATGACACTAATACTAGGATGTGGGTGCTCATTAGAGAATGAGTTCACTGATATGATCCAACTTGAGAACATCTAATGGAGTCTTAGCTACATGTCAATAGAAGGTTCTCATAGTGGGAGTGGTACAAGTAATCCTTTGATCTGAGACTGCTATAAGTACCTTATGTACATGAACCCATGCTTTGGTTCAATTCTAATCATGACACTAAGTCATGCACAGGATTGATACTGGGAATGGTGAATTGGATATGAAGGTAATGAGTAGGTCAACAAGGAATCGATCACTCTTAGTAAGAGGAGATTGCATCCAGCTAGTTATCAATCGGATGATGATTCAGGGAATCTTTGATCAAAGTAAAGATATTAGAGATGAATTCTAATATCAAGATAATTGAATCATCAATATAAGATTGATCTAGAAATGAATGTAATATTGGATTTGACATATATCCATATCCATAATTATATTCTGGGTGCAGGCTGATCGAAGGATTTAATTGTGCGGTAACTTTCTACTGAAGGGTAGTTTTGGTATTTCACCAGAATTTCCATATCTTTCGGGTAGACATGACACGTTGCTAGACGTCAATCTTGCCTTGTGGGTTGATTAAATTGAATGATCACTAATTAGGAAGAGTCCTAATTGATCATAATCGAGTAAGCCCGATTTGACCTAAATCGATTAGAAAGAGTTCTAATCAAATTAGGTCAACTTGTGTTCGAACCCACTGCTGGCTAGATGTGGAACCCAATGGGTCACACACTTAAGAGTATTGATCAAGGGTTTAATTTTATAATTAAATCATTTTTACATGATGACACTTTAGCAGGTGTTGCAAATCCTAGCTTCTATTCGAATTAGATTCGAATTAGGGTTCCGTATTGATTCAATTTGGGTTCTAATTGGATCTAATTAGACCCTAATTGAGGTTATAGGAATTATGGCTAACCCTATTGGCTAACCATGCACCTAGGCTGGCCCCCCACCCTCCCCTTAGCATTTTCATGCCAAAATGCCAAGAGTCCATGCACTAATGGACTCTTGGCGCGCCATTTGGAAGAGTCCATAGCGCATGGACTCTTGGCGCGCCCCACTTAATTCTCCGATGAATTAAGATGGGGCGGCCTCCTTTCTTAGAGTTAGCGCCTCAGATATGCCCCCTTGGATGGGAATCCAACAGTTGATGGGTTTTTAAGAAAGGAAGAAAGCGCCTGTTGCTTCCCGGTTGCGCGAAATAACATCTCTTCGGAGATTTAAATCGCGACTCCTTTCTTTTAAAAACATCATGACTTTTCCTTTGAGAAAGGCCGTGGGATTTATTCGGAAGGCCATGAGAAGGAAGGATGGGGCGTGAGAAAATAGGGAAGGGGCATGAGAAAAAAAGGGAATGGTGTTTACGGAGAGTTGTGTTCTTTTGAGAAGACATCTTTTTGTAATCTATTTAAGGAACAGAGGCCTCGGGTGTTTGAAAAATGTACAACAGAGTTTTTTCTTATTTGTCTTTTCTTTCCCGGAGACTGATTCCTCCTTAGCTTGTTTAGGACACAAGAGTTTCCTTTTTACAGAGTTCTCTTCTCTGTTGAAACTCAAGTCTAAAATAAGAGATAGGAAGAATCTCTCGAACGGTAAAAGAAAAGGAGATATACTTTGTTTCCTATTTCCTTTACATTAAGACATTAGTGTCTTAAATCCTCCTCCTCCTTCAAGACAAGAGTGTATTCTTAGGACAAGGTCTTAAGAAAGGGAGAGGAAGAAGAAAGAAAGGAAGTAAGAAGTCCCTGCCGTGGAGTTTTTCAGCCATAGTCATCTTGAGTTCTGGGAGAAGAATTCAAGTGAAGGAACCTTTTGAAGAAGTGAGCATCTTGATCAATTTTCTTGTGGATCACCATTGGAGGGTGGACATTTGGATGCTTGGTGAATTCAAAAGGGTCATTCAACATCAAGTTTTGATCCTACATCAAAATTGGGTTTAGCGATAACAGGTTGGTGCCCTAATTCTAATAGTGTAGGTTTGCATGTTTCTCATATGTTTTAATCC
This sequence comes from Areca catechu, assembly GCA_021397845.1. NCBI lineage: Eukaryota > Viridiplantae > Streptophyta > Magnoliopsida > Arecales > Arecaceae > Areca > Areca catechu. Next base: position 136,363,544 of record CM038053.1, on the reverse strand, counting down.
TTTTTAAGGAGATCCTGGCTAAGGGTTTTGGTGTAAATTTCATCATTTTGAAATTATCTTTCCGCTGCGTTGCACCGGAATCCTTTCAGTGGTATCAGAGCCACCCTTATTACAGTTAAAACATATGGACATTATTTATATGTCTTTTTGTTGTAGTGTCGCATGTTAGGGTTTTTAAACCCTTGAATGCTGATACACTTAGCACATTTATGTGATGAATGTATGTTTGAGAATCTATGTTTGATGTGTGTCACTAATTAGGGTTTTTCACTCAAACCCTAATTATTATAGAGATATGTTTAGTTTTGAAGTCATCATACTGAAATAAGGTTGCCCTGGCATAATGGTGGATCCATTATGTGGTAAATGGTTGTCCTAGTATGATGACACACTTAGCACATATTTTCTTATTTATAAGAATGATATGTTGATTGTGATACCTTCTATAAGGATGTGCTGGCAATTTATAAATCCCTCCTTTTAAAAATTACATTAAGTCTTAGTATATTTAACTAATAAGCATCACTAGTCATGATGTACAATTGATCATTCGGTGTCTAGAAAGGTGGTTCTGGGAAGGTAAAGAGAATTATGGTTTTTAATTGGTTCCGTTGACTGACCTGGCCAATTTTTATTGGTGTCTAGGAAAGCAACGGGGGGACTCCCACATCTCTTCCACTTGCCTGGCCAATTTGATTAAATTTAAATCTTGACTAAAATGCTTGGTGTAAAAAATACTATATATTGGCCTTCCTTCATGCTGGATCATTATTGTGTTATGAACCACATTAGGTTTGTTGTGTTATCTGCAAGACCTAATATGGTGATTGACATGATACTAGTCTAGTGCATAGATATGCTTACAGTATATTCAGTATAATGCTTTGTTGTGCTATCTGCAAGGGCATTATATTTGAGTATTGACTGTATAGAAATGAAAAGGTCTTGACTTAACTAGATCATTATGGTTTGTTGTATTTTCTGCAAGACTAATAATGTTCTAGAGGCCATGTTATATCTTGAGAATTATATGAGATATAATTGGAAGAGTTTCCTACCTTTGAGCTTATAAAAGATTTGTTGTGTTTTCTGCAAGATCTTTTATAAGTTATTAGGATCTCAATCTCACTAAGAAAAACTGATCAGGGTTCTTCTCGAATATCATAGTGAGGGCTATGATTTTTGATAAAATAGTGGGAGACATAATTAAATTGAAGACCTAATTTAATTAAGTAAGTCATTTCATGGTTGTTTGCTTATGTATTGTTATTTATTAAATGTAGATAAATGGCATCTTCATTATCACTACGAAGTATCTAAGATACCAACAAACTGACTGGTCCGAACTATGTGGACTGGTTGAGAAATTTAAAGATTGTACTGAGTTCAGAAAAACTTTCTTATATTCTTGATACCCCTAGTCTTAATCCACTAGGGGATGATGCCACCGAGGAAGATATGGCCACATACAAAATATGGCAGAATGACTCCCTTACTGTCAAGTGTATCATACTAGCCTCTATGACCAATGAGTTACAGAGACAGCATGAAAGCATGGATACTCAATCCATAATGCTCAATTTAAAAGAGCTTTATGGAGAACATAGCAGAACTGCTAGATATGAAATATCTAAGCAGTTATTCCGTGCTAGGATGACAGAGGGAACATCCGTTCAGGATCATGTTCTGAAGGTAATTGACTTAATCACCAGATTGGGTCAATTAGGTTTTATCATGGATGGGGAGTTGAATCAGGATTTAATCCTGCAATCACTCCCGGAGTCATTTTCTCAGTTTGTCTTGAATTATCATGTGAACAAACTGAACACTTCCTTGCCTGAGCTGTTAAATATGTTAAAAACAGCGGAGAGCCACGTTAAGAAAGATAAGGCTCCACTTCTTCATGTTGATAAGACCAATAAGAAGAAATCAGGAAAAAAGGGTTTTAATAGGAGGCTAAACCCTAAGGGTGGCATCAATAAGAATAAGAAAGGAAAGAAGGCCTCAAAACAGTCAACCTATTTCTTTTGCAGCAAAGCGGGACATTGGAAAAGGAATTGCAAGGCTTACCTTGCAACTGTGAAGCCTGGTACGTCAGATGCACCAAAAGGTATGTATGAGATACATGCTATATTGACATTAAATTCGTCTATATCAAATACTTGGGTATTGGATACCGCTTATGGTTACCATATATGCAAATCTTTGCAGGGCCTCCACAAGCTTAAAGTATTGAAGGAAGGTGACTTCAATCTCTACGGTGCTAGTGGTGATATCATCCAAGCAGAAGCTGTAGGGACCTATATTCTAAAGTTGCCTTCAGGGAAGATCTTGGAGTTAGAAAATTGTTATTATATGCCTAAGATTATTAGGAACATTATATCTATTCCTTTGTTATTAAAACAAGGATATGTAATGGATGTAATGAGCACTGGTTGCTCGATAATGTTGTCTAATAAAATTATTTGTTCTGGCATATTTAGCAATGGGCTCTTAACTCTTTCTTCCAATGATAGTGTTTTTCATGTCAACAATAAAAGAAAAAGAAAAGACTTTAATGATACTTTACTTTGGCATCATCGACTTGGTCATGTTAATGAGTCTAGGATAAGCAAGTTATACAAGGAAAAATTCCTTGATCCTTATGAGTATGAATCATTAGGAACTTGCGAATCATGTCTCATGGATAAGATGACCAAGACTCCATTTACTGGACATGGAGAAAGGTCAACTGAGTTATTAGGACTTATACATACTGATGTATGTGGTCCAATGACAACTCAGGCCAGAGGTGGATACTCATATTTTATCACTTTTACAGATGATTTATCTAGGTTCGAATGTGTGTATCTTATGAAACATAAATCTGAAGCCTTTGATAAATTTAAGGAGTATCAAAGTATGGTTGAAAAACAAACTGGAAAAAGTATTAAAGTTCTTCGTTCTGATCGAGGAGGAGAATACTTATCTACGGAGTTTTTTGACTATCTTAAAGTTAATGGAATTCTTTCTGAATGGACCCCTCCTTATACACCATAGCTAAATGGTATAGCTGAAAGGAGGAATCGTACCTTATTAGATATGGTACGATCCATGATGTGCTTCACAAATTTACCCATTTCCTTCTGGGGTCATGCCCTAGAAACTGCTGTTTACATTCTGAACAAGGTACCTTCTAAATCCGTTGTTAGTACTCCATATGAAATTTGGAGTGGAAAGAAACCGTATCTTAAATATTTTAAGGTATGGGGATGTCCAGCTCATGTTAAAAGAAATTTTGGACATAAGTTGGAACCTAGAGCGGATAAATATTTATTTGTAGGATATCCTAGAGAAGGTAGAGGATATCTGTTTTACCATCCTACTGAACAAAAAATTTTTGTCAGCAAGCATGCCACTTTTCTAGAAAAAGAGTTCATTTTAGAAAAGGGAAATGGTAGAACTATTGAACTTGGAGAAGTACAAGAAACACAGATAGACAGTTCTTAACCATTAGAACATATAGTTAGGATAGAACCAGAACACAAAACTCCTCCCCGTAGGTCTGATAGAGTGCCATGGGCACCTGAGAGGTATGGGTTTTTTATTGAAAATAATGAAGCCCAAGTCATTCAAAATGATGAACCTCTAACCTATACGGAAGCTATCTTGAGTACTGATTCAGATAAATGGCAAGAAGCCATGGAATCCGAGATAGACTCTATGTATGTAAACCAAGTATGGTCTTTGGTCGATGCATCAGAGGGTGTTAATCCTATTAGGTGCAAATGGGTCTATAAGAAAAAGATTGGGGTTGATGGCCAAGTTGAAACCTATAAAGCCAGATTAGTGGCAAAAGGTTTTAGACAAAAACAGGGAATTGATTATGATGAAAGATTCTCACCTGTTGCCATGCTAAAATCAATCCGGATTTTACTTGCTATAGCAGCATACCATGATTATGAGATCTGGCAGATGGATGCGAAGACTGCATTCCTCAATGGTTTCCTTGAGGAAGAAGTCTACATGTCACAGCCAGAAGGTTTTATTTCAAAGAATAAACCTAATCAAGTATGCAAGCTAAAGAAATCCATTTATGGATTAAAGCAAGCTTCAAGGAGTTGGAACATCCGCTTTGATGAAACTATTAAAAGGTTTGGTTTTATCAAAAATGTGGATGAACCCTGTGTTTATAAGAAGACTAGTGGGAGTGCCATAGTCTTCTTGGTTCTGTATGTAAATGACATACTCCTCATTGGGAATGATATCCCAATGTTGCAATCAGTCAAGGTTTGGCTATCAAACCAGTTTTCCATGAAAGATTTGGGAGAAGCATCCTATATACTAGGTATTAAGATCTATAGAGATAGATCTAAGAGGATGCTAAGCTTATCCCAATCTAGGTTCATTGACTTAGTGCTGAAAAGATTCAGCATGGATGGAAGTAAAAGAGGTTATCTTCCTATGAGTCAAGGCATACATCTTTCTAAAAGGATGTCTCCTAAGACACCTGAAAAAAGAAATAGAATGAATTTTATACCTTATGCTTCGGCAATAGGGTCCATAATGTATGCCATGTTATATACCAGGCCTGATGTGGCATATGCTTTAGTCATTGTCAGTAGGTTTCAGGCTGATCCAGGAGAGGATCATTGGAAAGCAGTTAAAAATATTCTTAAGTACCTGAGAAGGACTAAGGATATTTTTCTGGTTTATGGTGGTTCTGATCTTAAACTAGAAGCTTATTCTGATTCTAGTTTTCAATCAGACCCTGATGATAGCAAATCCATTTCGGGATATGTTTTTACCCTAAATGGTGGAGTAGTGAGTTGGAAGAGTACCAAGCAGCAGACTGTAGCTGACTCAACCACAGAGGCAGAATACATAGCTGTCAGTGAAGCCGCCAAGGAAGCAGTCTGGATGAAGAAGTTCATCACAGAGTTGGGTGTTGTTCCTGAGATTGAAAATCCAGTGCCACTTTACTATGACAACACTGGGGCTGTTGCTCAAGCTAAAGAACCAAGAGCTCATCATAAGTCCAAGCACATTCTGAGATGATTCCATCTCGTCCGGGAAATAGTAGAGAGACAAGATGTCTACATAAATAGAGTTGATACAAAGAACAATGTAGCAGACCCGTTCACTAAGGCTCTACCACAGCGAGAGTTTGATCGCCACCTCGAGTGTATGGGATTAAGATTTAAAGGCGATTGGCTTTAGTGTAAGTGGGAGATTGAAAGGGATATGCCCTACAAGCCAATCTATGTTGTATCTCCCAAACCATTGTAATTGACAATATTCTAATAAAGGCATTATTTTTCATCATACGGTGTGTTTATATTATATGATGAACCCCATAGATTAGGGCTATGATTTTAGAGTTATGATGAGATCATACCAGTGAGACCTAAAGTCTTAAAACCTTAATCTAAAATATTCCTAGTCAAAGGAACCCTGAGTAGGGGATCAGGGTTTTTCCGGTAAAACTAGCACATCCCATGTATACTGGAGAGGGTGACTGCTCTCACAGTCACTTGTGTATGACACTAATACTAGGATGTGGGTGCTCATTCAAGAATGAGTTCACTGATATGATCCAACTTGAGAATATCTAATGGAGTCTTAGCTACATGTCAATAGAAGGTTCTCATAGTGGGAGTGGTACAAGTAATCCTTTGACCTAAGACTGCCATAAGTACCTTATGTACATGAACCCATGCTTTGGTTCAATTCTAATCATGACATTGAGTCATGCACAGGATTGATACTGGGAATGGTGAATTAGATATGAAGGTAATGAGTAGGTCAACAAGGAATCGATCACTCTTAGTAAGAGGAGATTGCATCCAGCTAGTTATCAATCGGATGATGATTCAGGGAATCTTTGATCAAAGTAAAGATATTAGAGATGATTTTTAATATCAAGATAATTGAATCATCAATATAAGATTGAGCTAGAAATGAATGTAATATTGGAATTGACATATATCCATATCCATAATTATATTCTGGGTGCAGGCTGATCGAAGGATTTAATTGTATGGTAACTTTCTACTGAGGGTAGTTTTGGTATTTCACCAGAATTTCTATATCTTCCGGGTAGACATGACACGTTGCTAGACGTCAATCTTGTCTTGTGGGTTGATTAAATTGAATGATCACTGTTGCCGCTCCCGTCGTCGTGCTTGTGGCTTCGGAGCCGCCGATCCGACTAGACCGTCTCTCCCCTGGGGTCTCCTGGCTGGATCAAACCTGCAAGGCAAAGTCAGAAACCATGGCCAGGGATTCTGGCGAGGGAGCTCCGACGATCAAGTTAGTAGACGGCGAGAGGGAATAGATTCTCTAGGACAGGTCCCCGAAGGAGTCCCAGGCTCAGAGAACGTGCTAGCAAGAGAGGTGCCAGAGAGACCAGAAAATCGGCTGGGTTCCTTCACCGAGCTCACACCAAGGGGTACCCTCTCGGGACCTTGGATCTCGCTTTTGGAGCGGAGTCTCTAGCCTTCGTCTTGTGTTTGCTTACCTACCTTGTCGTCTATTCTCTCCTTCCTTTTATCTCTTCCTGTTGCGCCCTCGTTTTTTGCTCCTGGGAGGCTTCTTTGTCGCTTTCATCCTCTCCCCTCCGCCCCTTTCTCTTTCCCCCTATGGATCAGAGAGCCGGGCGGCTTTTCGGCCTCGTTTGCCAAGCCTAGTGGAGAAAGAGTAGGGGAGGGGTGTGCCGGTCAGGCTGCCGACCAGACCTTGGGCCGAGCATGAGCGCTCTCCTTCCCAGGCACTGACGCTGTCCATTATCGGGTCCTACTTTGTCAGGGCCTCGTCTCTCGACTGCAAAACATGTCGGGCAGATGTAAGTGATGTTTCACGTGCCATCGCCATCCGTACGGGGCGCCTTTCTCGGAGTGCGGCGCGCACGGCTCGAGGGGCAACCTCGGAGCTCGTGCGTCCATTCCTCGGGACCTTCTCTGCAATAGCTGGCCCACTTTGGTCGAGGTGGACCCTTCCTGGGTGGACACCTAGCGGAGCGGCAGGAGGCCGCTCGACATCGGCTGAGGTGGTCCCGTCTCCGGGCGCCACCTGGCGAAGGAGCGAAGGGGCCCGGCTCGACCTCGGCCGAGGTGGGACCGTCTCAGTGTGCCACCTGGCGAGGGAGCGGGGGGGGGCTGCCGCTTCGGCTGAGGTGGACCCCTCCTGGGTGGACACCAGGCGGAGCGGCAGGAGGTTGCTCGACTTCTACCGAGGTGGTCCCATCTCCGGGCGCCACCTGGCGAAGGAGCGAAGGGGCCCGGCTCGACCTCGACCGAGGTGGGACCGTCTTAGGGTGCCACCTAGCGAGGGAGCGGGGGAGCCGCCGGCTTCGGACAAGGTGGACCCCTCTTGGGTGGACAACTGGCGGAGCGGCAGGAGGTCGTTCGACTTCGGCCGAGATGGTCCCGTCTCCGGGCACCACCTGGCGAAGGAGCGAAGGGACCCGGCTCGACCTCGACCGAGGTGGGACTGTCTCAGGGTGCCACCTGGCGAGGGAGTGGGGGAGCCGCCGGCTCCGGACGAGGTGGACCCCTCCTGGGTGGACACCTGGCGGAGCAGTAGGAGGTCGCTCGACTTCGACCGAGGTGGTCCCGTCTCCGGGTGCCACCTGGCAAAGGAGCGAAGGGGCCCGGCTCGACCTCGGTCGAGGTGGGACCGTCTCAGGGTGCCACCTGGCGAGGGAGTGGGGGAGCCGCCGGCTCCGGCCAAGGTGGACCCCTCCTGGGTGGACACCTGGCGGAGCAACAGGAGGTCGCTCGACTTCGGCCGAGGTGGTCCCGTCTCTGGGTGCCACCTGGCGAAGGAGCGAAGGGGCCCGACTTGATCTCGACCGAGGTGGGACCGTCTTAGGGTGCCACCTAGCGAGGGAGCGAAGGGAGCCGCCGGCTCCGACCGAGGTGAACCCCTCCTGGGTGGACACCTGGTGGAGCAGCAGGAGGTCACTCGACTTCGACCGAGGTGGTCCTATCTCCGGGTGCCACCTGGCGAAGGAGCGAAGGGGCCCGGCTCGACCTCGACCGAGGTGGGACCGTCTCAGGGTGCCACCTGGCGAGGGAGCGGGAGAGCCGCTGGCTCCGACCGAGGTGGACCCCTACTGGGTGGACACCTAGCGGAGCAGCAGGAGGTCGCTCGAGTTTGACCAAGGTGGTCCCGTCTCCAGGCGCCACCTGGCGAATGAGCGAAGGGACCCGGCTCGACCTCGACCGAGGTGGGACCGTCTTAGGGTGCCACCTAGCGAGGGAGCGGGGGAGCCACCGGCTTCGGCCAAGGTGGACCCCTCCTGGGTGGACACCTGGCGGAGTGGCAGGAGGTCGCTCGACTTCGATCGAGGTGGTCCTGTCTCCGGGCGCCACATTGCGAAGGAGCGAAGGGACCCGGCTCGACCTCGGCTGAGGTGGGACCGTCTCAGGGTGCCACCTGGCGAGGGAGCGGGGGAGCTGCCGGCTTCGGCCGAGGTGGACCCCTCCTAGGTGGACACCTGGCGGAGCGACAGGAGGGCCCGGGCCGAACTCGACCTCGGTCGGAGTGGAGCCGCAACTGACTTGGCCGAAAAAAAACTCCACGTTGCCCGAATCACGCCCAACGAAATTTGAGATGTGCCACGTCTTCGTTACGGCCGTAACAGTTGCCCCCAACCCACCGTTCCGTTTGGGCGTCGTGGAACGGGACGTGGGGATTAAATGCGGAGATGACGTGGGGAGGCGAAGATCTTGCTTCATAATTACCATGATCCTCGTTGCCATTCCTTGGTGCACCCAAGGCCCTATAGGAGGCCGCCACGTGTCGCCTATTCATCCGCAATTAATGCATCGCTTCGAAACAGAGGCCGTTTCCCTGCTAACGAGGCGTCGGTGTCGGGCGTGCATCCACGCGGCAATCATCCGATGGCCCGGAGCGGAATGACGGGTACGGATGCTGTCGATTGAGTTTGAAAAGGAGGGGACTTTCCGGAATGAGGCCCTTTCCCTTGCTCTGTCGGCGGTTTGCTGCAGGCTATCTCCCGCTCCCCCGCGTTGCACAGTGCATTTTGGTGAGTGCTTCTGTTCCCTTCTTTTCTCCACCCTTTTCCTCTAGTGTCCTTTCCTCTCCATTTTCTTTGCCATGGTGCGCCGCCGCCATGTTTGGAGCGGGCACCAGACTCAGAAGAAGACTTCAGAGCTCCATCTGGATCTCTGATTAACCTTGCCCGAAGAATTAAGGTTTTTGGTTTGTAATAAGAGTTGACTAGATCAACTCAATTTAGCTTGAGTCTACATTACCTGCATTTTATTTTGTTGAGTCATGTTGACTTAGTAGTGGACTAGGGCTTCAACCTGGGGTGTTACATTTTCTCCCAAGGCCTAGCAAGTGGGCGCCACACTCCCAGCCACACTCCCAGCCATACGCCTGAGTCCAGGGGGCGCCATATCTACATCCAGCAGCCTTTGGTCCCCACGCCACAGATAGCAGCTTCCTTCTCTCATGCACCAGTTGAGGAGAAATCCACCAGGAGTCCACAAATCAAGGGGGCGGCCCAAGTCTTTCCCAAAAGAACCAAACTAAGAAAGGGAAGAAATTCTCTTGGAGAGAACTTCAAGGAGGTGCCCACTACCTGCCAAAAATATCCAAAACAAAGATGGGAAGGGCCTTGACTTAGGGAGGAAGAAAAGGAGGAGTCCAAAAGAGTTGATCCATGGAAGGAAAGAAATTCTCTTGAAGACCCAAGCAAGGAGGCGCCATCTACCTGCCTTTTATAACCCTAATCAAATTTTTTTGGTACCTTGGCCGACCATATGTGTATGGATTATCCTGATTTGTAGATCCCCTCCTTTAGTCCCACATGGGAAGATGTAAAACCCTACTCCCTTGTAAAGCCTTATAAATTAAACCCCTCTTGTAAGTTTAAATCAATCAGATGAATGAAACCAATTTTTTTTGTGAGCAAACTTTGTGTTTTCTCTCTTCCGCACTTGCATCCAGGTGTTGAGCTCCATGAGGGAGTAAATCCGGGTTCCCTAGGAACCTTGAGGAGGTGTGAGATCTCCAAAACCCAAACCCAAGGTTAGCCACTCCACTCCCAAACCCTAGCCGCCCATCACCCTTCTCTTTCCACTAAGCCCTAGCATATTCCACCTCCCACGGCCTCTCTCTCCAAGTCCAGGCCGACCACCAGCATCCAGCTACCGTCCAGGTACTTCAGATCCAAAGCTCTTTCCAGTAGAAGTCGAATCAGCCCTCAAGAGGATCCGGATCTCAGCGACATCAGCCTTCAAGTTCTTCGAACTGGTAAATCCTTCCCTGAGTCTCTGAATCCCTCACTTGTTTTTCTTCTTCCCAGATCTTGAGTCCAGGAGAAGCCGACCAAACCACAAGACCAGTATTGGAGGATCCATTGCGAAGATAGCCGAATCCGAGGATCCAACAATCTGCTCGAGAGAGTTCTTCCACCCAAATTCTGAGAAGATCACTGTCTGGTTAGTAAACCATCTCTCCTCTCTATTTCTGTCCTGTTGAAAGTTCAGAGCGAAACCCTTGATCTGGGAGTTTCTCAACCCCCAGCGATCCGTTACTTCTGAACTACTCTGATAATTTAGTTTCTTCTAAATTGTGCTTTCAATCCTTACCTAGTTTCTTTCAACTTAGTTTAGCTTTACTTTGAGTCAAAGCCAATTTCTGAAATATAAAAAAAAAAAAAAAAATTAATCCTAAATTTACTTCCGCATACGCTTCTTTGTTCTTTGTTCTGCATCATTTTTGGTATCAGAGCTTTCGTCCTGCATCAATTTTGGTATCAGAGCGCTGTTTAGGGTTTCTGTTTTGATTGCTTGTTTGAGTCTCTCTCTTTTTACTTTGTCTGCTCGAAGTAGACTCCCCAGGACGTCCGGTCCTAGGAACGAAGCGAGGTGCAAACCTCCTCTTCCCATTCCACGGGGTGTTCCTAGGGCATGTAGGGGATCCGTTGGGTTATAACTTCGAAGCAGGAATTGTAAACAGGGAAGTGCTATGTTTTCAGCCCGTAATTATCCTGTTGCGGGAATTATTTCTCACTGAAGGTAACTTCAAATTTGGTGATTTTTGTTTTTTTGAAACCAATATAATTGAGACTAATTTGCATAATTTTCCTATGATTTATTGGTTTCCATGCGATTTCTGAGAATTAAATTACTACAACTCTGTTTTTGTTTTCTGCAATCCAATTATTTTTGAGTGTTCATCTCTTAATTCATCTTAAGGGCATTTGAGCATCTAAGATAAGGGGAGGAGTTGATAACCTCTCCTTAGCCCAAAACCACCACCCACTCATTCGAACCTAAGCCTTTAATCTAAAAATTGATTAGACCTAATTTGCCCTAGTGGGCTAGGGACATCAACAAGTCGGGTCAAGGCTAGTGTTGAGTCAGTTTATCTGGTCACTCTGTGTGTGCTTTGTACACAGTGTCTAGAACGGTGGTTCAGGGATTCCATCCCGAAGTGCTTGTGTGCTGGTCCGCCTACCTGGCCAATCTCTGATTGGTGTCTGGGATTGGCATTCAGGGACCAAACACTCCCCTTACACCTGCCTGGCTAAGTCCTGAGTTACTACAGGCTAGCTTGCCACTCTGATTGGGCATCTAGTTTGGGCTCTAGATCTAGTTAGCCCGTAGTCGTTCAGTTGAGTCTCATTTTGTGTGTTTGCTTGCATCATGTCCACCCAGAATGGAGTACCCTACCAACCTGGTCAAACCCAACCTGATTTAGAGGCCATGGTTAGAGCTCTTACTGAGAGTATGAACAAATTAAGTCAGGATATGAATGAGAATTTTGTCCAGCTTAGGGATCGAGTCCAAGTACTTGAGGAACCTAGGCATCGGAATTGGACTCCTGACCCAGATTTTAATGTGCCTCAACCTCACCCACACCAAGAGCCTAGAAGACCTTTATACCGAGACCCTGAACCTAATCATAGGAGGCCTGACCCAGAACCTGAGGATAGAGATGATAGGTTCATTCGGAACATCAAGTTAGATGCACCCACTTTTGATGGTAGTTTAAATCCTAAGGTGTATTCTGATTGGGAGGGTGAGATGGACCAGTACTTTGAGTGGTATGCTATGTCTGAGGAGAGGAAATTCAAGTTTGCCAAGATGAAATTAATACGTCAAGCTAGGTTATACTGGGGGAACATTGAGCTGACCACTAGAAGATGAAATGTAGAGCCCATAACCACTTGGCAGGGTATGAAAGAAAAGCTTAGAGACAAGTACCTACCCATTTCATACCAGCAAAATCTGTTAGACCAATGGCAGACTTTGAAACAAGGGAATCGATCTGTTTCAGACTACATAACCACCTTTGATGAATACCTAATGAGATGTGATGTGAGTGAAGCCCATGAGGTCACTTTGTCTAGATTTAGGGCTGGGCTTAGGGAAGATATTAAGAGAGAGTTGTTTCTGAGAGAGGTTACTGACCTAGACCAAGCCTATCAGATTGCACTGAACACTGAGAAGTTTCAGAGAGGACCCATGCCATCTAGGGTTAGTTCCCCAATCCCAAGAAATGGACCTAGCCAGGTTACCCCTAGCAAGCCTAATCAGGGTATTCCCACCCCTAGGCCCATGGACAAAGGTAAGGCACCTGACACCCAGAGAACCCCTAGTATCGTCTGTTTTAAGTGCCAGAAGCCCGGTCATATCTCCAATCAGTGCACAGCCATAGCTTGTTTTAAGCATCATAAGGTAGGTCATGTTTCTAGCCAGTGCCCTCGTAGATCCCTATATATAGAAGAGGGAGGAGAAGAGAATTCCGAGCCTAATGAGGAGTTTGAAGAAGAAGTTTATGAGGCTGGAATGAATTTGGTTGATGAGTATGAAGGAGAGGAAGAATCCACTGAGTCTGACCACTTAGGGGTTGTGAGATGCATCCTGTCCCAGACTAAAGTTCAGGAAGATTGGCGTAGGACTAACATCCTACAGACTTTCCTTAAACTAGGGGATAAGGTTTGTAAAATCATCATAGATAGAGGGAGCTGTGTGAATGCCATTTCTACTAGCACTGTCAAAATGTTAGGCTTAACCCCAGTCCCCCACCCCAACCCCTATAAGGTTTCTTGGGTAGACTCTACCTCTATACCCATCCAGTCTAGATGTCAGGTCCAAATCCAAATGCAATCCTATCAAGAGAAGATTTGGTGTGATGTCTTGCCCATGGGGGTGAGCAGTATAATTCTTGGAAGACCTTGGTTGTATGATCATGATGCCACCCTCTTAGGAAAATCCAACACCTGTGTTTTTAGTTTCAATGGGAAGAAAATCACAATCCATTCAGTCCCACCTAAGGACAAGGTAGCTAAAGGAACCAGTAAGGTCAGAGAAATGAAGACTGGAGTGAACCTAATTAGTGCCAAGGATCTAGAACAAGAAATTCATAGTGGTTCACCCATTTGGATGTTGACTGCTAAGGAACTTAGGACTCCTACATCCTCAGAGCCTCCTCAGGAAGTTAAACCTTTATTAGAAGAATTTGAAGATGTTTTTCCCGAGGATCTGCCAGACCACCTTCCACCTCTTAGGGATATTCAGCATTCTATAGATTTAGTCCCAGGAGCTACCTTACCCAACTTGCCCCATTATAGGATGAATCCATCTGAGCATAAAGAACTGCAAAAGCAGGTTGGCAAATTGTTGAGGAAGGGGTTCATTAGAGAGAGTCTTAGCCCTTGTGCAGTCCCTACACTTCTAACCCCGAAGAAGGATGGCACGTGGAGGATGTGTGTTGACAGTCGTGCCATCAATAAAATCACAATCAAGTATAGGTTCCCCATCCCTAGACTAGATGACATGCTTGATATGATGGCCGGTGCCATGGTTTTTTCTAAAATTGATCTCAAGAGCGGCTATCATCAGGTAAGGATTAGACCAGGGGATGAGTGGAAAACAGCCTTCAAAACTAAGGATGGTCTCTTTGAATGGGTTGTTATGCCTTTTGGGTTGTCCAATGCCCCTAGTACTTTCATGAGGATTATGACCCAGGTACTTAGAGCTTTCATAGGGAAGTTTGTAGTGGTCTATTTTGATGACATCCTGATCTATAGTAAGACCCCTGCAGATCACCTAGGCCACCTTAGACAAGTCTGTCAAGTTTTGAGGAATGATAGTCTCTACGGTAATCTAAAAAAGTGTGAATTTATGACCAGTAGAATTATCTTCCTTGGATTTATCGTAACCCCTGACGGCGTGGCTGCCGATCCTGAAAAGATTAGGTCCATAGTAGAATGGCCAGAGCCGACCAGTGTGCATGAAGTCAGAAGTTTCCATGGCTTGGCTACCTTCTATAGGCGATTCATCAAGGGGTTTAGTACCGTAATTGCTCCTATCACAGACTGCATTAGGAAGGGAGAATTTCAGTGGACCAAAGCAGCCCATAAAGCCTTCCTAGATCTTAAGGATAGGATGACCCAGGCACCCATTTTGAGACTACCGGACTTTTCAAAGGTATTTGAGGTTGCCTGTGATGCTTCAGGAGTAGGTATAGGTGGAGTCCTAAGCCAAGAGAACCATCCCGTAGCATTCTTTAGTGAAAAACTTAATGATGCTAAGCTTAGGTATTCTACCTATGATAAGGAATTTTATGCGGTAGTGCAAGCTTTGCGTTACTAGAGACATTATTTGCTACCACAAGAATTTGTGCTATTTTCGGACCATGAGGCTCTTAGATTCTTGAATTCTCAGAAGAAGCTTAACCCTAGGCATGCTAAGTGGGTAGAGTATATCCAGTCCTATACTTTTGTTTTGAAGCATAAGGCTGGGTCTGAAAATAAGGTAGCTGATGCCCTTAGTCGTCGATCTTTGTTGTTGAATTCTGTTAGGGCTGAAGTCATAGGGTTTGAGCAAATCAAAGAAGAATATGAGTCGTGTCCGGATTTCAAGACTGTATACCAGGATCTAACTCAAGGACCATCTAGTGAACATAAGGATTATTCCCTTTTAGATGGCTTTCTGTTCTTTAAGAATAGGCTTTGCATCCCTAGAACCTCCCTTAGGGAATTCTTGATTTGGGAAACTCATGCTGGAGGTTTAGCTGGCCATTTCGGAAAAGATAAGACCACCCTGGCTATTGAAGACCATTTTTTCTGGCCTAGCTTAAAAAGAGATGTAGCACACATTGTGGCTAGGTGTCGGACCTGCGCTGTTGCCAAACAGCGAAAACAGAACACCGGCCTTTATACCCCACTCCCTGTCCCAGATCGTCCTTGGCAAGATGTGAGCATGGACTTTGTGTTAGGTTTGCCTAAGACCCAGAGGAGGCATGACTCTATCTGTGTTGTAGTAGACCGATTTTCCAAGATGGCCCATTTCTTGCCTTGTTCCCAAACATTTGATGCGTCTAAGGTAGCCACCCTGTTCTTTAATGAGATAGTTCGACTCCATGGCCTACCCAAGACCATTGTTTCAGATAGGGATGTTCGGTTCACCAGCTATTTCTGGAAAACCCTTTGGCATAAGTTAGGGACGAAACTTAAGTTTTCAACTGCCTATCATCCCTAGACTGACGGCCAAACCGAAGTAGTGAACCGTAGTTTAGGCAATCTGCTAAGGTGTCTTGTTGGTGAAAACACTAGGAACTGGGATTTGTACTTACCTAGAGCTGAATTTGCATATAATGACTCGGTCAATAGGTCTACGGGTAAGAGTCCATTTGAAATTGTGTATGGTTACAAACCCCACACACCTCTTGACCTAGCTCCTTTACCAGTCCACACACGGGTCTCCGAGTCTGCCGAAGTTTTTGCACAGCATATAAAAGACTTGCATAAAGAAATTCAAGCCAAAATAAATTTAAGTAATGAAACTTATAAGAAATTGGCTGATTCTCAAAGGCGAGTCAAAACTTTTGACGAAGGAGACTATGTAATGATTAGGTTAAGGCCTGAACGGTTTCCTCCTGGAACCGTTAGAAAGTTACATGCTAGGGGAGCTGGACCATTTAGAGTGGTAAAGAGAGTAGGATCCAATGCCTATGTGCTCGAGTTACCTCCAGAACTAGGAATTAGCTCCACTTTCAACATTACAGACCTAGTAGAGTATAGGGAGCCAGCTGTGATTCCCAGTAAGGCTTTTGAACCTAATCCTGCTCTTGAGAGTGAACCTGACCCTGTGTGTCCACCAACAAATTGGCCTGTGAGGAAAGAGCAGATTGAAAAGATCCTGGATGATCAAGTTATCTCTACTCGTAATCGAGGATACCAAAGATACCTGGTCCGCTGGCTAGGAAGGCCAGATTCTGATGACTCTTGGATCTCCCGAGAAGAATTACAAGAGCTGGACCGAGACCTCTTGGAGAGATACCAGAGCCAACTTGATCCATACTCGACAGGGTCGAGTTCCTCCCACCTTGGGAGAATTGGTGCGGGCACCAGACTCAGAAGAAGACTTCAGAGCTCCATCTGGATCTCTGATTAACCTTGCTCGAAGAATTAGGGTTTTTGGTTTGTAATAAGAGTTGACTAGATCAACTCAATTTAGCTTGAGTCTACATTACCTGCATTTTATTTTGTTGAGTCATGTTGACTCAGTAGTGGACTAGGGCTTCAACCTGGGGTGTTACATTTTCTCCCAAGGCCTAGCAAGTGGGCGCCACACTCCCAGCCACACTCCCAGCCATATGCCTGAGTCCAGGGGGCGCCATATCTACATCCAGCAGCCTTTGGTCCCTACGCCACAGATAGCAGCTTCCTTCTCTCATGCGCCAGTTGAGGAGAAATCCACTAGGAGTCCACAAATCAAGGGGGCGGCTCAAGTCTTTCCCAAAAGAACCAAACTAAGAAAGGGAAGAAATTCTCTTGGAGAGAACTTCAAGGAGGTGCCCACTACCTGCCAAAAATATCCAAAACAAAGATGGGAAGGGCCTTGACTTAGGGAGGAAGAAAAGGAGGAGTCCAAAAGAGTTGATCCATGGAAGGAAAGAAATTCTCTTGAAGACCCAAGCAAGGAGGCGCCATCTACCTGCCTTTTATAACCCTAATCAAATTTTTCTGGTACCTTGGCCGACCATATGTGTATGGATTATCCTGATTTGTAGATCCCCTCCTTTAGTCCCACATGGGAAGATGTAAAACCCTACTCCCTTGTAAAGCCTTATAAATTAAACCCCTATTGTAAGTTTAAATCAATCAGATGAATGAAACCAATTTTTTTTGTGAGCAAACTTTGTGTTTTCGCTCTTCCGCACTTGCATCCAGGTATTGAGCTCTATGAGGGAGTAAATCCGGGTTCCCCAGGAACCTTGAGGAGGTGTGAGATCTCCAAAACCCAAACCCTAGGTTAGCCACTCCACTCCCAAACCCTAGCCGCCCATCACCCTTCTCTTTCCACTAAGCCCTAGCATATTCCACCTCCCATGGCCTCTCTCTCCAAGTCCAGGCCGACCACCAGCATCCAGCTACCGTCCAGGTACTTCAGATCCAAAGCTCTTTCCAGTAGAAGTCGAATCAGCCCTCAAGAGGATCCGGATCTCAGCGACATCAGCCTTCAAGTTCTTCGAACTGGTAAATCCTTCCCTGAGTCTCTGAATCCCTCACTTGTTTTTCTTCTTCCCAGATCTTGAGTCCAGGAGAAGCCAACCAAACCACAAGACCAGTATTGGAGGATCCATTGCGAAGATAGCCGAATCCGAGGATCCAACAATCTGCTCGAGAGAGTTCTTCCACCCAAATTCTGAGAAGATCACTGTCTGGTTAGTAAACCATCTCTCCTCTCTATTTCTGTCCTGTTGAAAGTTCAGAGCGAAACCCTAGATCTGGGAGTTTCTCAACCCCCAGTGATCCGTTACTTCTGAACTACTCTAATAATTTAGTTTCTTCTAAATTATGCTTTCAATCCTTACCTAGTTTCTTTCAACTTAGTTTAGCTTTACTTTGAGTCAAAGCCAATTTTTGAAATAAAAAAAAAAAAAAAAATTAATCCTAAATTTACTTCCGTATACGCTTCTTTGTTCTTTGTTCTGCATCATTTTTTGTATCAGAGCTTTTGGCCTGCATCAATGTTTCTTCTAACCCGGACGAGGCCGGTCCGTCCCGGTCGAGGACTCCATCGTCTTCCTCCTCGGAGGAGGATGTGATTCCGGAGGAGACCCACAGGCGACTCTAGCCTGGGGGTATCACCATAGGCATCCCCAAGGGTGTCAGGTCTCCTCCCGTCGTATCTGCCCAACCTATCTCTTCTGTTCCTCCTCCGGTCCTTCCTTCAGTCGGTCCCTCCGGTCATGTTTCAACGATGATCGAAGGTGACCTTTCTTTGCTCCGGGAGGCCTATGGCATCCCGCGGTCAATCCGTCTTTCCCTTCCACGGCCCGGGGATCGCGTCACCTCGAGTGGCCCCAGCCACATAGCCTTCTACGAGGTCTTCCTCCTCGCGGGCCTCCGGTTTCCTCTGCACCCTTTCTTCCTTTCCTTCCTCAGCCATTTCCGTCTAGTCCCGGCCCAGTTGGCTCCCAATGCCATCCGAGTCATTTTCTCTTTCATTGTCTTCTGTCACTTCCACGGGTTTGTTGCCCGTTTCTCCCTCTTCAGGGCTCTGTTCACCCTGAAGAGGTATTCCACTGATGATGGCTGGTGGTACATTTCGCCCAGGCCAGGTGTCTCCGGTTTGACCTCCCTTCCTCCATCAAGGGTTGGAAGAACCGGTTCTTCTTTGCCTCGGTCGAGGATGTCGACTAGGCCTGGAGCGAGCCGGATCGGTCCCCGAACCGAAACTCTCAGATTGAGCTGGCAGACCAGGAGGCTTACTCCCAACTGCTGATCAATGTGGTCCCCGCGCTCGATGTTCTGCTCTCAGAGCAGAACTTGTTCGAGGTGGGGATCAGTCCCATCCGAGAGCCTGGTGAGGCTCGACTTTTTCTTTTAATCTACACTTCGCCCCTCTCTCCCCTTCTTTCTTTGACAGGGCTGACCGACCTCCTTTTCTTTGCAGGTATGAAGTTCTCGGTGGAAAACCTCCTCGAGGGCACGGCTCAGAGAGACATTGCCGAGGTTGACGAGCCGGCGGCTAAGAGGGCTCGCACTGAGGCGAGTCGGGAGGTGGTGCTGACGCCAATCTCTGGCCCAGCAGCCATCGTGCCTAGGCTACCTCGGGCCCGAGCCACCGACGCTCCTGCCGCCCATCCTGATGGGGCCGCAGAAGAGGGAGGCCCAACGGCAGCGGCGCCCTCCCGGGCGGGGCCCGTCACCGTCGCAGCTCCGACGGTGCCGCCTGCAACTCCAGCCACCCCGACGATGGCGGCACCACCCGGGGCACCGGTCGTCCCTGCCACCGACCTGACCATTCCACCTCCACTCCTCATGGCCCGGTGCTCGGTGACCCGCGACCAGGGGCTCGCGGAGAAGCTGATGGAGTATGCATGCACCCCCCGGGACCGTCGACTAAGGGGCGGCCGGGACTACGTCGACGCCTTGCTTGGGATCCTCCCGTAGCTCTTCACGGTAAGTCCGAACCCAAAACTTTCTGGTTTGAAGATTCAGTTAATGTTTACTGACAGCTGACTTTTTCATGCAGATCGGGACCGACGTGCTCCTGCTGAGGAACTTTCTCGCGGGGTACGCCAAAAAGGACGCCGAGAAGGAAGAGAAACTCGGCAAGCTCGTAGCTGACGTGAAAGACCTTATGGCAAAAGGGGTCGAGCTGCGGGGGAAGAACCAGGCGCTGCAGTCCGACCTGGTGCACGCCGAGGGGCGGGTCAAGGACCTGGAGACCTCCTTATCCGAGGAGAGGATCTCCACCCAGCGGCGCCTGGAAGAGGACCTGGAGGAGAGGGCTCGCCTCCGAGCCAAGACCCAATCGCTGGAGCGTCAGCTGGAGGAGGCCCGGAAGGAGGAGAGCGTGGCCAAGGAGAGGAGCGCATATGTCAATGGGCTCTTGGAAGCGGCCAAGCGGGAGGTGCAGGAGGTCGTCCCGAGATTCTGGTCCTCTGACGAATATGTCTCAGAGGTCCAGGAGGCCACCGTGGACTCCTTTCTGAAGGGGTTCCGGGTGGCCCGATAAATGGTAGGAGCCCTCTACCCCGAGCTCGACCTTAGCGGCGTAGTGCTCGGGGGCAGGAGACAGGAACCTGCCGGCGAGGCCCCAACCACGGCGGGAGGTGAGATGGTAGCTCCAGAGCGGCCTTCCGAGCAGCCAGCCGATGCAGGCGAAGACGGGGAACCTCCGACCCTGCCCGAGGAGCCTGCTATCGCGCCGAACTAGGCCTTCGACTGTATTTTCCTTCTTTTTTCTTAGGGGCTCCCGGCCTGTCGGGACTCCTCCGTTGTAATGCTCTTAAGTTCAATGAAAGCGTCAGTATTTTGCTAAGTCTCCAACCTTGCTTCTTTTTTTTTTTGTTCCAAGCCTTGTTGAGATATTTGCTTTGAGAGCGGAGACCAAGTCCCGGGGCTTGTCCAGGCTGGGCTCGCGGGTCAACTGAGTCCCATCCCGCGTTCAGGTCACAGTTCGAAGCTTCCTTGCACGGGTCCTCCGGATTTGCCAGGCTGCTCTTCATGATTGCGTGGTGAGCCGGGCTCTGCCCCGCCTTCCAGACTGAAATACGGGACTTCCTGACTGAACCCCGGGGTCACAGGCTTTATTCAAGCCTTGCACAGCTTGCTGAGCTATTCTCCGTGATCGCGTGGGCGAGCTGGGCTCTACCCCACCTTTCAAACCGAAGTCCGGGACTTCCGGACTGAACCCCGGGGCCGCAGGCTTTATTCAAGTCTTGCGCGGCTTGCCGAGTTGTTCTCCATGATCGCATGGGCAAGCTGGGCTCTGCCCCACCTTCCAGACCGAAGTCCGGGACTTCCGGACTGAACCCCGGGGTCGTAGGCTTTATTCAAGCCTTGCACGGCTTGCCGAGCTGTTCTCCGTGATCGCGTGGGCGAGCTGGGCTCTGCCACGCCTTCTAGACCGAAGTCTAGGACTTCTGGACTGAACCCCAGGGTCGCAGGCTTTATTCAAGCCTTTCACGGCTTGCCGAGCTGTTCTCCATGATCGCATGGGCGAGCTGGGGCCTGCCCCGCCTTCCAGACCGATGTCCGGGACTTCCAGACTGAACCCCGGGGCCGCAGGCTTTATTCAAGCCTTGCACGGCTTACCGAGCTATTCTCCATGATCGCGTGGGTGAGTTGGGCTCTGCCCCGCCTTCCAGACCGAAGTCCGGGACTTCTCGCTTTCTCGGAATCCGACGACAACCATTTTTGCGGAACTAGAGACGGGCTTCCCTTTCCTTACGAGGCAAGAAAAAGTGTTTGGAGTAAAGAAATTTTATTGCAAGAATTAGAAGAGTCTTACATTACTGATGATACATCCTTAGGTTCGAAGCGTTCCAAGTTCGAGGGAACCTAGATCCCCCTAAGTCTTCCAGATAATAGGCCCCATGAGGGAGGACCTCCGCCACCCTGTACGGGCCTTCCCAATTCGGGGAGAGCTTCCCGCACTCTCGTGGCTGAGAAGCTTCGGCACGCCGGAGCACCAGATCTCTGGGGCGAAAGGACTTTGGCCGCACCCGGGAGTTGTAATACCTGGCCACTCACTGCCTGTATGCCGCCATCCAGACTCGGGCCTTGTCCCTCGTCTCTTCAAGAAGGTCCAGGTTGAGCATCATTCTGGCGGGGTTCTCCGCCTCGTCGTATTGTTCCACACGTAGTGTGGGTAGACTGAGCTCAATCGGGATAACCGCCTCTGCTCCGAAGACGAGGTTGAATGGGGTCTTGTTGGTCGCCGTCCTCGGGATGGTGTGGTACGCCCAGAGGATGCTCGGGAGCTCCTCCGCCCACCTGCCCTTGGCCTGGTCCAGCCTCGTGCGGAGGCCCTGCAAAATAGTCCTGTTCATGACCTCGGCTTCTCCATTGGTCCGAGGGTTTGCCACCGAGGTAAAGCGATGATGGATGCCAAGGTCACTGCAGAACTCTTCGATCTCGCGGCAGTCGAACTGATGCCCGTTGTCGGTGATCACGGTATGGGGGAGGCCGAAACGGTAGATGATTGACTTCCAGAAGAACTTGGCGATGTTTGCCTCCGTGATCCGTGCCAGGGGTTCGGCCTCTACCCACTTCATGAAGTAGTCGATGGCGACGATCAGGAACTTTCACTGCCCAGATGCTGGGGGGAACGGTCCGAGAAGGTCCATTCCCCACTGGGCGAACGGCCACAGAGCTGAGAGCTGGGAGATCGGAGTGGATGGGTGCCGCTGCACCACAGCGTGCCGCTGGCACCGATCACACCTTTTCATGAAATCGGCGGCATCTTCTTTCATCGTCTCCCAGAAATAGCCTTGGCGAAGGGCCTTGTAGGCTAGCATTTTGCCCCCCACATGATTCCCGCAAATGCCCTCATGGATTTCTTGAAGCACGAGTGCGGCTTCCGCGGGTCTCAGGAACTTGAGGAGGGGATAGGAGTAAGACCTCCGATACAGTTGTCCATCCATCAGGATGAACCACACGGCCTTCTTTTTGATGAGTCGGGCCGCTGTGCGGTCCTCCGACAAGGTACCGCCGGTTATGTACTCGGTATACTTTTCCATCTAGCTGGGCTCCTGGCTGACCTGTTGGACCGCCACGGGGATCTCGTAGCTCGGGGCCTTGAGGCGCTCCACATGAGCGCGACCCAACAACGAGTCCGACAGGGTCGCAAGCCGGGACAGAGCGTCCGCACGGGCATTTTTCCCGCGGGGTATATGGCAGATACTGAAATGCCAAAATCCGGCCGCGCTAGTTTTGACGAGATCCAGATACTTTGCCATTTGAGGATCGTGCGCAGCGTATTCTCCGGAAATCTATCCAGCCACTAGCTGGGAGTCAATGAAGGACTTCAGGTTGGCCATGCCCAACTCGCGGGAGACTCTCAGCCCGGCGAGGAGCGCCTCGTACTCCGCCTGTTGTTGGTTGCAGCGAATTGGAAACGGAGCGCAAATTCGGCGACGACCCCATCGCTGTTGGCGAGTATGAGTCTGGCTCCGCTCCCGCCAGAGTTCGAGGCCCCATCCACGTGGAGTATCCACGCCTCCTCCTCTTCGGGTTCCTCGGATCCTGATATCAATTGCAGGTGCAGAGAGTCTTCCTCCGGCTCTTTGCCTAGTCTGTGCACTCGACCAAGAAGTCGGCTAGCACTTGCACCTTCATGGTCGACCTCAGTCTATAAGCGATATCGAATTCGCTGAGCTTGAGTGCCCACTTTGCCAACCGCCCAGATGTGTCGGGTCAACTGAGGATCACTTTCAGTGGCTGGTCCATCAGGACGGCGATGGGATGCGCTTGGAAATAGGGCCTGAGATGCTGAGCAGACACTATTAATGCAAAAACGAGCTTTTCGGGCCGGGAATACCTGAGCTCCGCATCATGGAGAAGTTTGCTAGTGTAGTACACCGGTCGCTGGACTCCCTGGTCATCGGTCCGAACTAGGACCGAGCTGACAGCCTCCGGGGTGATCGCCAGGTAGAGGATGAGTTCCTCTCCTTCTTCGGGCCTGGAAAGTAGTGGAGGCGACGCGAGCATTTTCTTCAGCTCTTCAAACACCTCCCGGCACTCCTCGGTCCAGGCAAAGTCGTTCATCTTCCTCAGTACTTTGAAAAAGGGCCGGCAACGATCGGCCGACCTTGAGATGAAATGGCTCAGAGCAGCTATCCGACCAGTGAGTCGCTGCACTTGCTTCTTGGTGGCGGGCTGCTCCATCTCCAAGATGGCCTGGACCTTCTCCGGATTGGCCTCGATCCCTCTCTGGGTTACCATGAACCCCAGGAATTTCCCGGCGGAGACTCCGAAGGTGCACTTCGCCGGGTTTAGCTTCATATGATAAAGCCGGAGGTTGCCGAAAGTCTTCGCCAGGTCGGCGACGTGGTCTGAGAGGGGCTTACTCATCACCAGCATGTCATCCACGTACACCTGCATGTTACGGCCGATCTGGTCCTTGAAGACCTTGCTGACCAGTCGCTGGTACGTGGCCCCGGCATTCTTGAGGCCAAATGGCATCATCCTGTAATAGAAAGTTCCACGGTCGGTGATGAAGGCGGTGTGCTCTTCATCCTCCGGGTTCATTCAGATCTGGTTGTACCCGGAGAAAGCATCCATGAAAGAGAGGAGGCGATGCCCCGAGGTGGTGTCGACCAGCTGGTCAATCTTCGGAAGAGGGAAGCTGTCCTTCGGGCAAGCTCGGTTGAGATCGATGTAGTCCACACAGATCCTCCACTTGCCACTGCTCTTCCGCACCATGACCACATTTGCGAGCCAACTGGGATACTGGACTTTCCGCACGAAGCCGGTCGCGAGGAGTTTCTCCACTTCTTCATTGATGGCCCTCTGCCTCTCTGCAGCGAAGTTCCTCTTCTTCTGGCGGACCGGGCGGCACCTCGGGTCCACGTTCAGCCTGTGCATAATGACCTCTGGGGGAATGCCCGGCATGTCGGCCGTTGACCAGGCGAACACGTCTACGTTCATGTGGAGGAATTCTAGCAGGCGGGTCCGTTCCTCTCCTGGGAGCTGGGCGCCCACCTGCACCATCTTAAGTGGGTCCAAACCGAGGGGGTAGGTCAACAGGCGCTCCGCGGGTCCTCCCCTGGGTTCCTTCTCTCTTAGGTCGAGGTCGTCGATGCTGGTGCCGAGCTCGGCTCCCCGGGCGCCGGGGACCATCTGAAGGTAAAGCTGGATTGGCTGGGCTGCCCCCCTCATCACCCCAAGCCCGAAGGCTGTGGGGAATTGCACCAACAGTCGCTTTGTTGAAATCATGGCATCCAACTGGTTGAGCCCCGGGCGCCCGAGGATCGCGTTGTAGGGCGAAGGGAGCTTGACAATGGTAAACGTTATCATGACTGTGGACTGCAGAGGTGGGGATCCAGCGGTGACCGGGAGAGTGATCTCCCCTTCGACCCCTACCGAATCCCCGGTAAAGCCTACCAGGGGGTGTGCACTGACCTCAGCCGATCATGGGACAGATTCATTCGGGAGAAAGCATCATAAAAAAGCACGTCAGCCAAGCTCCCACTATCTACCATAATTCGGTGTACAGGATGCTTCGCGATGGTCATCTTGACCACCACGGCATCATTATTTACATTCTTATTTTCACTCCCCTTCTCAGCAGGGGGTACATCCTCTGGGTTCCCGACCTCCCAGGCTCTCTTTGCTTCCTACCCGGTCCCACACGAGATCATGCCTACCGGCTTCTCCATTTGACAGTTGTCAATTGCGGGAACCGGGGGTAAGGCCACGAGTGGCAGTCCTTCCGCCGAGACCTCGTTCCTTACGAACTTCCTGAGGTAGCCTCTTTTGATCAGCTCCTCGATCTCCCGTTTCAGATTACGACACTCCTCCATGTCATGGCCGTGTTCATGGTGGAACTGGCGGTACTTCGACTTGTCTCGGATGCCTCTTGGGTTCTGAGGAGGAGGTCGGCAGAGATAGTGCTCGCCCTTAATTTCCATGAGGATCTTAGTTCGGAGAGCGAGGAGAGGGGTAAACCTCCGCTCCTGCATGGTCTCGCCCTTCAGCTTCAGATTTGGACGGGGGCCAGCGGACGGTCCAGGCCACCGGGCCTCTGGAGTATCCCTTGGGCCCAGCCTCTTCAAAGTCCTCTCGTCCAACTCTCGCCAGGTGCGATCGGCCTCCTCCGCTCGGATGTACTTTTGGACACCGAGGAGGAGCTCGAAATATGTCCTGGGCAGTTTTTTGTC
This sequence comes from Areca catechu, assembly GCA_021397845.1. Taxonomy (NCBI): domain Eukaryota; kingdom Viridiplantae; phylum Streptophyta; class Magnoliopsida; order Arecales; family Arecaceae; genus Areca; species Areca catechu. Next base: position 136,337,897 of record CM038053.1, on the reverse strand, counting down.
CAGGGAATAGGTCAGGCGGGACGTCTTGAGCCCACGCTTTAAAGCCAGCATGGCGATGGGCTCGTCTAGGCTGTAGATCTCCAGGGCAGCGATCTTAAACCGGGTGACGTAGTCCCGGAGCAGCTCCTGGTCCTGCTGGCGGATAGAGAAGAGGCTATCCACCTCTCTTGGCACCTTTCGACAAGCATCGAAGTGTGCCACAAACTTTCCTTCCAACTGATGGAAGGAGGAAATAGATTCGGGCTCGAGGCGGGTGAACCAGACTCGAGTGGCCTTCCGGAGGGTAGCGGGGAAGGCGATGCACAAAAGAGCGTCCGTGGCCCCCTGGACCCTCATGAGAGCCTTGTAGCTTTCTAGATGGTGTAGAGGGTCGGTGGTCCCATCGTAGGGTTCCACCTGCGGCATGCGGAACCGGCTCGGAACCGGCTCCGCTTGGATTTCCTCGGAAAAGGGGGGACGGGAGTCGTAGCCCGCCGGGTCCGCCGAGGAGTTCTACAGGTCGGCAAATCGGCGGGCGATCTCCGCCAACTTGCGTTCGTGCTCCTCCAGGTGCCTCTCGGCCTGGCGCCTGATGGCCTCGTCGGTGGAATCTTCCACCAAGGCTGCTGGTGAAGGGCGCGCCGATTGGTCTCGGTGCAGGGTCTTGCCACGGCGTCGCTTGTTGCGATGCACTGTCTCGGCTTCATCGATCGGGGATCGACTCTCCTGATCCACCGAACTGGAGTAATTTCTTTTCGCGGGAGTTTGGTGACTCCCTCGGGGGTTGGAGGCTGCCCGCGGTTGGGATGGCCTATCTTGGATGGAGCGTAGGCTCCCGCGCGGCCCCGCGGCTGAGCTGTGGGGGTCCCTGGCTGAGGCTGCATGGCCAGGGAGCGCTGCTGATATTGTAGCTACCGAACTGCCGTAGTCAAGGTTTGCAGCTGCTGGATGACGGCCGCAAGAGGTCCGTCTGCCGAGTCCGGCTGTGGTAGAAGAGGAGGGGGAGCAGGAAGCTCCCTCTCCAGGCTGGGGGGCCCCTGAGGGGTGGGGGTTTCCCCTGCTCTGCTGGTGGACGCTTCGTGTCCGTGGGTGACCACCAATCTGTTGCCGCTCCCGCCGACGCGCCTGTGGCTTCAGAGCCGCCGATCCCACTAGACCGTCTCGCCCCTGGGGTCTCCTGGCTGGATCAAACCTACAAGGCAAAGTCAGAAACCCTGGCCCGGGATTCCGGCGAGGGAGCTCCGACGGTCAAGTTAGTAGACGGCGAGAGGGAACAGATTCTTTGGGACGGGCCCCCGAAGGAGTCCCAGGCTCAGAGAACGTGCTAGCAAGAGAGGTGCCAGAGAGACCAGAAAACCAGCTGGGTTCCTTCGCCGAGCTCACGCCAAGGGGTCCCCTCTCGGGACCTTGGATCTCACTTTTAGAGCAAAGTCTCCAGCCTTCGTCTTGTGTTTGCTCACCTACCTTGTCGTCTATTCTCTCCTTCCTTTTATCTCTTCCTGTTGCCCCCTCATTTTTTGCTCCTGGGAGGCTTCTTTGTTGCATTCATCCTCTCCCCTCCGCCCCTTTCTCTTTCCCCCTCTGGATCAGAGAGGCGGGCGGCTTTTCGGCCTCATTTGTCGAGCCTAGCGGGGAAAGAGTAGGGGAGGGGGGTGCCGGTCAGGCCGCCGACCAGACCTTGGGCCGAGCGTGAGCGCTATCCTTCCCAGGCGCCGATGCTGTCCATTATCAGGTCCTGCTTTGTCAAGGCCTCGTCTCTCAACTGCGGAATATGTCGGGCCGATGTAAGTGATGTTTCGCATGCCGCCGCTGTCCGTACAGGGTGCCTTTCTCGGAGTGCGGCGTGCACGGCTCGAGGGGCAACCTCGGAGCTCGTGCATCCATTCCTCAGGACCTTCTCTACAACGGCCGGCCTGCGTTAGCCGAGGTGGACCCTTCCTGGGCGGACACCTGGCGGAGCGGCCGGAGGCCGCTTGACTTCGGCCGAGGTGGTCCCATCTCCGGGCACCACCTGGCGAAGGAGCAAAGGGGCCCGGCTCGACCTCGGCCGAGGTGGGACCGTCTCAGGGTGCCACCTGGCGAGGGAGCGGGGGGGGGCTGCCATCTTCGACCGAGGTGGACCCCTCCTGGGTGGACACCTGGCGGAGCGATAAAAGGTTGCTCGACTTTGGCCGAGGTGGTCCCGTCTCCGGGCGCCACCTGGCGAAGGAGCGAAGGGGCCCAGCTCGACCTCGGCCGAGGTGGGACCATCTCAGGATGCCACCTGGCGAGGGAGCGGGGGAGCCGCCGGCTGCGGCCGAGGTGGACCCCTCCTGGGTGGGCACCTAGCGGAGCGGCAGGAGGTCGCTCGACGTCGGCCGAGGTGGTCCCATCTCCGGGCGCCACCTGGCGAAGGAGCGAAGGGACCCGGCTCGACCTCGGCCGAGGTGGGACCGTCTCAGTGTGCCACCTGGCGAGGGAGTGGGGGAGCCGCCGCTCCGGCCAAGGTGGACCCCTCCTGGGTGGACACTTGGCGGAGCGGTAAGAGGTCGCTCGACTTCGATTGAGGTGGTCCCGTCTCCGGGTGCCACCTGGCGAAGGAGCGAAGGGACCCGACTCGACCTCGACCGAGGTGGGACCGTCTCAGGGTGCCACCTGGCGAGGGAGCGGGGGAGCTGCCGGCTCCGACCGAGGTGGACACCTCCTGGGTGGACACCTGGCGGAGTAGCTGGAGGTCGCTCGACTTCGGCCGAGGTGGTCCCTTCTCCGGCTGCAACTTGGCGAAGGAGCGAATGGGCCCGGCTCGACCTCGGTAGAGGTGGGACCGTCTCAGGGTGCCACCTGGCGAGGGAGCGGGGGAGCCGCCAGCTTTGGCCGAGGTGGACCCCTCTTGGGTGGACACCTGGCGGAGCAGCAGGAGGTCGCTCGACTTTGGCCGAGGTTGTCCCGTCTTCGGGCACCACCTGGCGAAGGAGCGAAGGGACCTGGCTCGACCTCGGCCAAGGTGGGACCGTCTTAGAGTGCCACCTGGCGAGGGAGCAGGGGAGCCGCCAGCTCCGGCCGAGGTGGACCCCTCCTGGGTGGACACCTGGCAGAGCGGCAGGAGGTCGCTCAACTTCGGCCGAGGTGGTCTTATCTCCGGGCGCCACCTGACGAAGGAGCGAAGGGACCCGGCTCGACCTCGGCCGAGGTGGGACCGTCTCAGGGTGCCACCTAGCGAGGGAGCGGGGGAGCCGCCGGCTTCGGTCGAGGTGGACCCCTCCTGGGTGGACACCTGGCGGAGCGGCAGGAGGGCCCGGGCCGAACTCGACCTCGGTCGGAGCGGAGCCGCAACTGACTTGGCCGAAAAAAACTCCACGTGGCCAAAATCATGCCCAATGAAATCTGAGACGTGCCACGTCATCGTTACGGCCGTAACAATCACTTATTAGGAAGAGTCCTAATTGATCATAATCGGGTAAGCCCGATTTGACCTAAATCGATTAGAAAGAGCTCTAATCAAATTAGGTCAACTTGTGTTCGAACCCACTGCTGGCTAGATGTGGAATCCTATGGGTCACACACTTAAGAGTGTTGATCAAGGGTTTAATTTTGTAATTAAATCATTTTTGCATGATGACACTCTAGCAGGTGTTGCAAATCCTAGCTTCTATTCGAATTAGATTCGAATTAGGGTTCCGGATTGATTTAATTTGGGTTCTACTTGGATCTAATTAGACCCTAATTGAGGTTATAGGGATTATGGCTAACCCTATTGGCTAACCATGCACCTAGGCTGGCCCCCCACCCGCCCCTTAGCATTTTCATGCCAAAATGCCAAGAGTCCATGCGCTAATGGACTCTTGGCGCGCCATTTGGAAGAGTCCATGGCGCATGGACTCTTGGCGCGCCCCACTTAATTCTTCGATAAATTAAGATGGGGCGGCCTCCTTTCTTAGAGTTAGCACCTCAGATATGCCCCCTTGGATGGGAATCCAACGGTTAATGGGTTTTTAAGAAAGGAAGAAAGCGCCTGTTGCTTCTCGGTTGCACGAAATAACATCTCTTCGGAGATTTAAATTCGTGACTCCTTTCTTTTAAAAACATCGCGACTTTTCCTTTGAGAAAGGCCATGGGATTTATCCGGAAGACCGTGAGAAGGAAGGATGGGGCGTGAGAAAATAGGGAAGGGGCGTGAGAAAAAAAGGGAATGGTGTTTACGGAGAGTTGTGTTCTTTTGAGAAGACATCTTTTTGTAATCTATTTAAGGAACAGAGGCCTCGGGTGTTTGAAAAATGTACAACAGAGTTTTTTTTTATTTGTCTTTTCTTTCCAGGAGACTTATTCCTCCTTAGCTTGTTTAGGACACAAGAGTTTCCTTTTTATAGAGTTCTCTTCTCTGTTGAAACTCAAGTCTAAAACAAGAGATAGGAAGAATCTCTCGAACGGTAAAAGAAAAGGAGATATACTCTGTTTCCTATTTCCTTTACATTAAGACATTAGTGTCTTAAATCCTCCTCCTCCTTCAAGACAAGAGTGTATTCTTAGGACAAGGTCTTAAGAAAGGGAGAGGAAGAAGAAAGAAAGGAAGTAAGAAGTCCCTGCCATGGAGTTTTTCAGCCATAGTCATCTTGAGTTATGGGAGAAGAATTCAAGTGAAGGAACCTTTTGAAGAAGCGAGCATCTTGATCAATTTTCTAGTGGATCACCATTAGAGGGTGGACATTTGGACGCCTGGTGAATTCAAAAGGGTCATTCAACATCAAGTTTTGATCCTACATCAAAATTGGGTTTAGCGATAACAGGTTGGTGCCCTAATTCTAATAGTGTAGGTTTGCTTGTTTCTCATATATTTTAATCCAGTTTAAGGAGATCCTAGCTAAGGGTTTTGGTGTAAATTTCATCATTTTGAAATTATCTTTCTGCTGTGTTGCACCGAAATCCTTTAACATCTTTCCTAGACACCAACCAAGTTGGCTAGAAAAGAGGTAGCCTCATGCTACCATAATCACAAATGCCAAACCTACATCGACACCAATTGGTTTACCAGACTCGATCAAATTAGCCTAAAAACTCGGGCTTCCACAAAGCCACTAATTAGATCCATTTAGATGAATGGACTAACCTATCTAACTATTAGATAGATCTAAAAGAAGGACCTTAATCAACTTTTGATTAGTCTTCTTATTATCCAATTCAACTAAACATAGGTCTAACCCAAATTATGGATCCAATTAGATAGCTAACCCAATTAACCCAATTGGCTTATTTAAATGACATTAGGTTTCATAAACCCTAAGATAACTTGTCATTTAACTTAATCAAACAATTCAAAATTATTTGAATATAAGCCAAAATTTTAATTAAAACAATTTTAATTAAAACATGTAAAACTCCTTTTATATAACATCTCATGCATCATATTTAGATTTATGCTTTTATAAATATTACATAACCCAATAACAAATTTATAAGTCATGCCAAAAATGTATCTGAATTAAAATAATTTTAATTCTTTTGATTTCCTTAAAGGATCCTTCTGAAAAGGCCAACACAAACGATTGCATCGTGCCAAAAATACATGGTCATGGTGAAGGTCTCAACTAAGTCCCTAAAAGTACTCTCTAATCATACCCTATGATTAAAATACAGATACATTTTTTAAGATTAAACAATTTAATCTACTATACATGCAAACAAAAAATGTTACTCCTGAACCTGGCTTTGATACCACTGAAAGGAAATACAGTGGTTGTAGGTGCGTACACTAAGCATGCAATAGCAGGGAGCAGGTATGTATTTTAAAATATTTTTAAAATAATAGCGGAAAAACCTGCTATGCACAGGATCTAACAATTTCAAGATGCATGTACAGGCAAAAAAGGCATGAAACAGGGACATGTAATATTTATAAACAACTTTATAAAACTAGATCTAGGCATGCATGAAAAATAAAACCAGAAATCTTACCTTATTACTACCTGGAATAACTTTGGGATATCTACTGGAATAGGTGGGATAATAGGAATAAGTTTATTTCTGTTGTCTTCTTCGAGCAGCCTTTGGGACACTCTGTTCTTCTTCTCCAAAAGCTGCAGCAAACCCAATTCAATTGGCCAATCTCTTGGTCTCTTCTCCTTCACCAACAGCAAGGGATCTTCTTGCTTCAAAGGAGAGGGATTTCACCGATCTTCCAATCGATTGAAGTCCGTTCACCCAGGAAATTCTGAACAAAAATTTTTGCAACAACCAAAAATAGAACACAGGAAAACAGCAGCAACTAAGGTTGATCTGGCTCCCAGGTGCTCAAGCGAACACCCTCTAGAGGGGGGACATGCCTGGGGTTCCTTTGATCCGGCCTCTCGTGCGATGCTAGTCGCCAGAAATGTTGGAACGATGGGAGGGTGGAAGAAGGCAGAACACTCTGTTCTGAAATTGGTTTTCTCCAAAATGAAAATTCTTCCACAGATTGAGCACTAACCAAGACAGGGAATCAAGGACCTTTTCTCTCCCAATCTCTCACCAAAATCAGGCCTCTAAATCACCGGTGGAATGGAAAATAGACGCTTTTAAGGAAGAACAAAACTCAACGTTTTTCCGCCCTCCTGATAAAATCAGCGCCCAGAATTTATAGCAGCAGGAAACATTCAAAACGATGATCTAGGAGCCAAAGGGACCATTTGGGAATACGAAGTGGCAGTAGGTTTTGGGATCAAAATAAATTCATTCACAACGAAGAAATAAATTGCCATTAAATGGAGGTTTAATTCAAGCCCAAAACCAAGGAAACGGGAGAAGAAAAGTCAGCCTTGAATACCCTATACGCCCAAGCCAAAATCAGCATCTAAAAGGGTTTAAAAGCGGTTCCGATTTAAAAATCCCAAACCGGTTCAAAATAATAATTAGATCAAAATCTAATTAACAAATGGTTTGGACAAGTTCTGGTTACCCAGGAACAATTCCTGGTGCACCCGAACAAAATCTGATCAACCCAAAACCGGGTCAATCAAAAGAGTGCTTAATCAAACTATTACCGAAATGAATCCTAATCATATATTGGTACATGGATAAGGGAGTAATCCTCTAAGGCATGTGATCTCATAGGTTCGAACCTAGGCGGTAGCACTAGAACAATTCCAGTACGAGCACAAGATACCATCTAGCAATGGATCGCGGTATCCGAATAGGTCACAGATGCGAGAGCAATCAATCGAACCTCTAGCATATGATTACCATATAATTCATCCCTTTGACCTCCATTGCTCAGGATGACCTAGGGTTATACTGCCAACCCTAGCAGAGTCAATCCACAACATGTCTCAACCTTGCAAGTCCAGTGACTCCTCACTAGGACTACCTCGGCTGAGGATTTCCTAGATTGAGACACTGTGAGACATTCAATCAAAACTATTTGGAGAGGTCAATTCCATCTTGGTCCACCACTGCTCCACAAGTACTTGCCTATATCCAGAAACCTTCCATCACTGGATTAAAAATCCAGGTAGTCTGGTACTAAAGCACAGGGAGTTTTTTGCAAGCTACCATGATGATCTCAGGTTGGAGGGACACATATACCCATATTCAATCATGAGTATCCCTTTGGCAGAAAGGGGCTGCACGGAGTTACGTTCAATGAGATATCATATATCCTACTTGCAGATCACATTAGTGTCACCACACTCCTTTGGTCAAGAGGACAACCAAACGATGTGAACCACAACAACCTACACTTGATACATTGCCGTCCAGTATAATGTATCCTTTGGTTATGAACCTGGTTTAAGGACCACTCGATATATCCTCTCTATATCAAAATCAATGTAGTCCTAAGGACTTCATCACATGAAAAAGAGTTCATTACAGGAAAATATAAGAATGTGATGAGCTGCCAAAATAATATTTATTAATTAATACAAAGAGTATAATACTCAATTCAACTGCTTACAGCCTAGGCGATTGGCTTTGGGACACAATTCCCAACAGGTTCAAGCATAATCTCAATCCAGGCCAAAGAAATCGAAGAGGTGCCAAGCCTGAGGGAAGAAGTTCATATTGTAGTCGAAGACTTGAGTGTAATTCCGGTCCAAGTCGATAGTATAGTTCAGGCTGAAGAGGGAGCCTAAGCTGAAGAGGGTATCCAGGCTGAAGAGGGGGTCCAGGTTAGAAACTCTCTAAACCTAGCTCAAGTTGAGGAAACCCTTTCTATACAAATTGACAGGCTGCTCCAATCTTGCAATCCCGAATATCTTCTGGTCGATCCTTAGGGATCTACAGGGCATTGTATCTCTTCTCCTCTTTCTTCTAGCGTGTAACTGGCAAATCTTTTTGAATTAACGAGTAGCTTTCCTTTTTTGTATATTTCGTATTGCATCTTCGAACTTGACTTAGGTAATGTTGTTGATTTTTGGTGATGTTTTGTATCACATTGCCCTTTGCAGAGTCTTTTCTCGCAAATGCAACCTTCTCCTCTCAAGTTTTGATGCAGATAAGGAGGTATCAACATAAAGAAAATCTTTAACTTACCGGTTTACCGGCGTGGTGACTGCCATGTCATCGCTTGGAGAGGTAGTGGCGACCGAGTCGATGGCAATTATGCATAGGAATAAAGATCATCGTGGCTGCGGCCTTTCAATGGTCCCCCTAGCACGTTATTTGAGGCTCTAACTTGTTAGAGTTCCTGCACATGTCACGTCTAGGAAACCATTGCAATCGAGGGCCTTTGAATTTCACCAGTCTTGATATTCTTGGATCAGGTGTTATTCGTATTAGACAACGCTATTTTTTAACGCCATATCTGCTCTTTCCTCCTTGCGCCATACTAAGGGCTTGTTGCACCATGAGGCCAAACCTTGCACAACTCAGACAAGCAGCCAGAGGGAAACCAATGAGAGGTTTTCAAGTGACGAGATCAGATCGAAGGTGAAGATATGTGCTGGAGCTGTCGTGCACCAAGGCCGAGAGCAATGAACCAATCGAGATAGGTTCTTCCTCAGGGGAGGAGCCAGTTATTCCTAAGAGGGTCATGGTTGCTGGACCATCCGTGAGACCAAGCCCACAAGATGTTGATGGGCCCCTTCCTCATGCTGAAGACATTAAGCCAGTAGTCCCGATCATAGGAGGAAAGGGGTTAGTGGGGTATGATACCCCTATGAGTGGAACCGGGAAGGAGGAATCTGGGGATCCCTTTTCTACCCTCTTTCTTGGAATATAGCAGGTAACCTTTTATCGTGAATGTCACATATCCACATATGTTAGTTGAGCTGATTTCATAGGTGCCCCTTGCTCTGTAGGTTTCTTGTGACCTTTCTCTATTGGAGAAGGGTGCCCGTGAATGTATTAGCTATGCCGAAGGCCTACGAAGCCGGGTGGTGATGCGGCAAGCATATGATTAATGTTTTGAATATGGTTTGTAGAGCAATGAAATCTAATTACACTAGCATTGTATTCATTATAATAAGACTTAAGGATTATAAGAAATGGGACTTTTACTTGATTAGACACAATCCTAAACTAAGAAGGAAGAAGATCTAGACAATAGGGGCTAATGATTGTGGACTTACCTTGATGAGCTTTCCAACCTTCTTTTGATTCATACCTTGAAACTACCAATGCTTAAAACTGAAGAACCTGGATAACAGAGATCAGAACCCTGGACTTGGGGCTTCAGCTTATTGGTTCTTTGTCAAGGTGAACCCGGTCCACAACTCAAAGACTTCGAAGGACCCTTCATGTGACCTTGGAAGATGCTTTGCTAGGGGAAAAGAATGGCTTTGGCATGGAGGAAGAGGATGGGAAACTTTCACATAAGGAAAAAAAAACACAAGACAACTTCTACTTCCAAAATTCAACTTCAATTTTCATTCATTCCCAAAAAATGATTCCCTTTACAATGGGCATCCAAGGCCTTTAATAGCCTCACAAAGCAAGCTTTTGAAATTTAAAAACTTCCCAAATTGAGGAGGATTACAAGGGGGTGTTGGAGGATTTGGTGGAGAGTTTGGAGGGATGGGGGGAGGTTGGAGGATTTGGTGGAGGACTTGGAGGGGTGTGGCCAACCTCCTTGAATTTGAATCTTCTTTGTTGGCACCAAAGAGTGATGAGGTGACTAGTGAGGTGGTGCCTGATGATGTGGCATGATGAGATGGTCTTCTACTTGGATAAGGAATGACATGTGGTGCCAAGTGGTCCTAGTTGATGGTCCTTTTCTCTTGCTTGGTTGATGTGTCTTCTCTTCTTCATGTGGTCAAATTCTGGGGTCCAGAATTTGAGTCTTGTTGCTGGCTTTCATTGCTTTAAGACTTGATTAACTGAAATAGACTTAACTCAACTGAACTGACTTGACTGACCTAAACTTGAAATGGACTTATAGGAAATGAAATTTTTTTTTAAAAGTAATTACAGGACTCAAAAAATACTCTTGATTAATTACAGGACTCTTGAAAAGGAAATGGCTCTTGAAAAAAAAACATTTTTGAACTAAAGGATACAAGGTAACCTAATTATCTTCGATCCAAATTGGGATAAGGCTAACCTTGTTGGAGTGAAGTTTCTTTCGGTTTCTGGTGTCCACACCAATTCTCCTGGGGTAGGCAGAACTCGACCTAGTCGAGTATGGTTCAGTTTTGCCCTGGTAATGCTCGAACAAGTCTGGGTTAAGTCTTTGCAGGTCCTCTCGAGTAATCCAAGAGTTGTTGGACTCAGGTCGACCTTGCCATTGAACCAGGTATCGCTGATAGTCCTTATTCCTGGTAGTAATGGTCTTGTCATCCAGGATTTTCTCAATCCTCTCTCTCCGCTCAAGTAGGGTTGGTGGTGGACACTCGGAAATATGTTCACTCTCAATGAAAGTTTCTGGCCCAAAAGACTCACTAGGTGTTAGTACTGGTTCTTTGTATTCTACTAGGTCTGAAACATTAAAGGTTGTACTGATACCCATATCAGGTGGAAGTTCCAAAACATATGCATTAGGCCCTATTTTATTTAAGATCTTGAAAGGTCCCGCTCCGCGGGCATGCAGCTTCTTTATGGTTCCAGAGGGGAACCGTTCAGGGTTGAGCCTAATCATCGCATAATCCCCTTCATAAAATTCTTTAGCCCTCTTATGTGTCAGTTAAGTGTTTGTAAGTTTCATTGCTCAGGTTGATCTTATTACTGATTTCTTTATACAGATTTGTGACATGCTGTGCAAAAGACTCAACAGACTCAGAGACTCGTGTGTGAATAGGTAGTGGGATTAGATCTAAAGGCTTCCTAGGCTTGTAACCATGGACTATTTCAAAGGGACTTTTGCCCGTAGATCTATTGACCGAACTGTTGTAAGTGAACTCAGCACGTGGCAATAACAAATCCCAGTTCCCTAGACTTTCTCTCACTAGGCATCTCAGCAAGTTCCCTAGACTTCTATTTACAACCTCGGTTTGTCCATCAGTCTGGGGATGGTAGGCTATGGAGAATTTCAGTCTGGTTCCTAATAGGTGCCAAAGGGTTTTCCAGAAGTAACTTGTGAAGCGGACATCCCTATCAAAAACTATGATTTTTGGTAACCCGTGGAGTCTGACTACTTGTCCAAGAAAGAGTTTGCTATCCTAGAGGCATCGAAAGTTTGGGAGCAAGGTATGAAATGGGCCATTTTTGAAAACCGGTCGACCACCACAAAGATTGAATCATGTTTTTGAATGGTCTTGGATAATCCTAGAACAAAGTCCATGCTTAGATCCTGTCATGGACACTCAGGTACAGGTAATGGAGTGTATAGCCCGGTATTCTTCTTTTGCTGCTTTGCAACAGCACATATCCTACATCGGGCTACAAGGTTTGCTACTTGTTTCTTAAGGCCTGGCTAGTAAAATTGTTCCTCAACAGCCAAGATAGTCTTGTTTTGTCCGAAGTGGCCAGCCAAACCTCCCACATGTATCTCCCAAACTAAAAAATCTCTTAAGGAGGTTCTTGGGATGCAAAGCCTATTCTCTCTAAAAAGATAACCATCTAGATGGGTATAGTCACTATGATCACTAGATGGTCCTTGACGCAAAACCTGATAAATTTTACCAAAATCTGGATAGGTTTCGTACTGCTCCTTAAGTCTTTCAAAACCTATGACTTCAGTACTGACTGAAGATAAAAGTAACGTTCTACGACTTAGGGCATCAGCTACCTTATTGTCAGTTCCCGATTGATATTTTAGGACAAAAGTATAGGATTGGATGTATTCTATCCATTTGGCATGCCTAGGGTTTAGTTTCTTTTGGGAACTCAAAAACCTAAGGGCTTCATGGTCTGAAAATAAAACAAATTCTTGCGGTAGAAGATAATGCCTCCAATACCTTAATGCTTGCACTACCGCATAAAGCTCCCGATCATATATGGAGTATTCCTTCCTGGCTTCATTCAATTTCTCACTAAAGAATGCTACGGGATGGTTTTCTTGACTCAGAACTCCACCAATCCCTACTCCCGAAGCATCGCATGCTACTTCAAGGGCCTTAGAAAAATTGGGTAGCCTTAAGACAGGTGCTTGGGACATCTTATCTTTGATGTAAAGGAAGGCCTTATCAGCTGACTTCATCCATTCAAAATGGCCCTTCCTAATACAATCCATGATAGGAGCAACTATGGTGCTAAACCCTCTAATAAATCTTCGATAAAACGTAGCGAGGCCATGAAAACTTCTTACTTCGTGAATATTATTGGGTGTTGGCCACTCTACAATTGCCTTAACCTTCTCAAAGTCAGCGGATACTCCTTCAGGGGTCACAACAAATCCTAGGAAGATAACTCTAGTAGTAATGAAAGCACATTTCTTTAGGGTGGCATAGAGGTTATCTTTCCTAAGTGCTAAACAGACCTGCCTCAGATGTTGTTGATGATCTTCTCTAGTCCTACTATAGATAAGTATGTCGTCAAAGTAAACGACAACAAATTTCCCAATAAAGGCTCGTAGGACTTGATTCATGATTCGCATAAAAGTGCTAGGGATGTTTGATAACCCAAAAGGCATGACTACCCATTCAAATAACCCATCCTTAGTTTTAAAGGCAGTCTTCCATTCATCCCCTGGTCTGATCCTAACTTGGTGATAGCCGCTCTTCAGGTCAATCTTAGAAAATATAGTTGCACCGGCCATCATATCTAACATATCATCCAAGCGGGGGATGGAAAACCTATACTTCACCGTGATTTTATTTATGGCACGACTATCAACACACATTCTCCATGTGCCATCTTTCTTAGGGGTAAGTAAGGTTGGGACTGCGCATGGACTCAAACTTTCCCTAATGAATCCTTTCTTTAGGAGTTCTCCTACTTGTCGTTGTAATTCTTGGTGCTCGGTAGGGTTCATTCTAAAATGGGGAAGGTTCGGTAGGGTTGCTCCGGGGACTAAATCTATCGCATGTTGTATATCCCTAAGAGGTGGGAGTTGGTCGGGTAAGTCATCGGGGAACACATCTTTGAACTCCTCTAGCACTTTACTAACTTCTGGAGGTTGTTCTTTTGAAAGAGGTTCTTGATGATCCTTAATGGTCAAAATCCAAACAGGTGATCCATTGCTAATTTCTTACTCCATTTCTTTAGCAGTGATCACGTTTATCCCTTTTTTCTTATCACTCAATTGGCTTGATCCTCTCTTAATGGGGTTCTTAGGTGGAGAAGAATGGATTACGATCTTCTTTTTTATTATGAGTAAACGAGCACGAATTAGAACGACCATAGAGTGTTACATCAAGATCGTACAACCATGGTCGGCCTAGGATTTTGCTACTTACTCCCATTGGAAGTACATCACACCATATTTTTTCTAGGTAAGATTGGAACTGAATGGTTACTAGGCACCTAGACTTAATGGAAATCATGGTTAAGTCTATCCAGGATACCTTGTAGGGATTGGGGTGGGGTACGGTGGGCAATCCTAGGGTTTTTACTGTGTTGGTAGATATGGCATTGACACAGCTACCGCTATCTAAAATGACTTTGCATACTTTCTCACCTATCTTAATGAATGTCTGTTGGATGCTAGTCCTACGCCAATCTTCTTGGGTTTTAGCCTGGGTGAGAATACACCTAACCACTCCTATCAGATCTTGATCTACTAGGACTTCCTCTTCCTCATACTCTTCAGCCAAGTTCTCATTTGCCTGGTATACTTCCTCCTCAAATTCACCTTGGGATTCTTTGGCTTCTTCTTCTACTTCCCCTATGTTTAGGGCTCTATTGGGACAGCTGCTAGAATAGTGACCCACTTTTTTACACTTGAAACATGCATTTGGAGTTCTTTGTGTCTTAGGTGTTTTCCCCTTGTCATCTCTTCGGGTCACAGGCACATTAGGATTAGGTCGGTTGAATCTAGGCTGATTGGATCCTGAATGCTGGTAAGGTGCACTAGTCCTAGGGGCTTCGGGCCTACGATAGACTGGACCTCTATGGAATCTCTCAGCATCCCTAGCTATCTGATAGGCCAATTCTAGGTCATGTATCTCTCGCATGAACAATTCTCTTTGAATTTCTTCCCTCAGTCCGGCTCTAAATCTAGATAAGGTCATCGACTCAGATTCATCAACATTGCACCTCATAACGAATTCGTCAAACTTCGCTATGTACTCTGTGACACTCCTATTTCCTTGAGTAAGTCTTTGCCATTGATCTAGGAGTCTTTGGTGGTAGGACATAGGAAGGTATTTCTCCCTAAGCCTAAGTTTCATAGCTCGCCAGGTCACTATGGGCACATCACCTCTCTGTCTAGTGAGTCTCTCAACATTTTCCCAATATAACCTAGCTTGGCGCACAAGTTTAAGCTTTGCCTTACACTTGCGCTCTTCACTCATCTCAAACCAGTCAAAATACTGGTCCATCTCACCTTCCCAATCAATGTAGATCTTAGGATCTAAAATTCCATCAAAGGTGGGAGCTTCCAGCCTAATGTTCTTCATGGTTCAGTCATCTTGATCAAAGTGAATTGGGGTGGGTCTCCTGACATTGGGTTCATAGTTAGGCTCATGATGGAATCTCCTTGGGTTGGGATCGATGGTTTGATCAGGGTGGGGTCCTCTAGGAATTGGATCATAAAACTGATCTTGGGGAGCTCTCCTAGGGTTTGTTTCGTAGAGATGGTTTTGATATGGAATCCTTCCAGGGTTCAATGGGGTCTCGAGTTCAGGTGCAAGACTAGGCTTAGGCTCAGTCTGGGCTTCATGATTGCTTTCAGGGGTTCTAGCCTCTAACTAATCCAACCTAGTAGTGATGTGGGCTAACTGCTCATTCATGTCTTGGTTGGTTTGTGCCACATTCTGATTTGTTTGGGCCAATTGCTCAGTTAAACTCTTAGTCAGTTGGGCCACTTGATCATTTAGGACTTTGATCAAATTCCCTAAATTTTGGTCCATGGCTACACTTGACTGGGCTTGGATTGGTAAATATGATGTCCCTGCTCTAGTTGTCATGCATGCAAATGGACTCAAGTTTGAGCTAAGGTTTCCTAGACCTAGAACACAAATTAGAAGTCTAATTAAGTGAACCAACTAGCTAGTAGTACTTATGCGACTTAGCTAGGTAGGTGGAGGGGAGTGAAGGTCCCTGATTGCCAACCTTAGACACCAATCTGAGATTGGCCAGGTAGGCAGACCAAATCACAAGCCCTGATGCACCAATCCTAGACACCAAGCCAGTATGCACACACCAATTAGCTGACACAGTTAACTTGACCCTAACCTGAACCTAACTTGTTGGTGTCCCTAAGCCACTAGGGCAATTAATGTTCTACTCAATTTTAATTAACGAGCTGGGATCGATATGCTGGTTGGTGATTTTTAGGCTAGGGACAGGTGATGAAACCCTGACCTTATGTCAAATTGATGCCCTTAATTGATTTCTCATGAGATGAATGAAATGCAAAGGTGCTGCAGAAGTGTGTTGCAGTTTGAAAGTGGTGTGGAAAACATGATGAAAAAATATTCAAAAATTCTGAAAAATTCACAGAGGACTCCAAACTTATATGTTTCAATGTAGATAAAAGAAATTTTAAAACTAAAATCTATACTACTCTAAGCAGATCCTAAAAATGAAGATAAATAAAAAGGACATAACAGAACCCTAATGACAGTGTCGAACTGCAGAAATTTTCATTTTTTTTAAATTTTCTTCTGATGATGAAATTTAATTTGGTGATAATTAACTTAAAAAGGAACAAGAAAAAAAATATATCAACAAAAAATTAGTGACTTGCCTTTGGAGCTGCAGACGGATTACAGTAAACAGAAGCAAATTTTCAGAAAACAGAACCTAATCAAACAAGTGCAATGGCTTACCCAAACTTCAATCTAAAAAATTCATGCCCGGCTAGGGGCTTATTATTCCCATGGGTCGTGACAGTGTACTGGAGTACACCCGCTCAGGAGGCATGAATTTTGAATCTTGCTTGGATTTTAAAAAAAATTAACTAGATAACAAGTATGCATGTAACATATCTAAATGCAGAAAATTATCCGACCATGCTCGATACCAAGATGATGTTGCAAGCACATGATTAATGTTTTGAATATGGTTTGTAGAGCAATGAAACCTAATTACACTAGCATTGTACTCATCATAATAAGACTTAAGGATTATAAGAAATGGGACTTTTACTTGATTAGACACAATCCTAAACTAAGAAGAAAGAAGATCTAGACAATAGGGGCTAATGATTGTGGACTTACCTTGATGAGCTTTCCAACCTTCTTTTGATTCATACCTTGAAACTACCAACGCTCAGAAATGAAGAACCTGGATAACAGAGATCAGAACCCTGGACTTGGGGCTTCAGCTTGTTGGTTCTTTGTCAAGGTGAACCCGGTCCACAACTCAAAGACTTCGAAGGACCCTTCACGTGAGCTTGGAAGATGCTTTGCTAGGGGAAAAGAATGGCTTTGGCGTGGAGGAAGAGGATGGGAAACTTTCACATAAGGAAAAAAAAAACACAAGACAACTTCTACTTCCAAAATTCAACTTCAATTTTCATTCATTCCCAAAAAATAATCCCCTTTACAATGGGCGTCCAAGGCCTTTAATAGCCTCACAAAGCTAGCTTTTGAAATTTAAAAACTCCCCAAATTGAGAAGGATTACAAGGGGGGTTGGAGGATTTGGTGGAGAGTTTGGAGGGATGGGGGGAGGTTGGAGGATTTGGTGGAGGACTTGGAGGGGTGTGGCCAACCTCCTTGAATTTGAATCTTCCTTGTTGGCGCCAAAGAGTGATGAGGTGACTAGTGAGGTGGCGCCTGATGACGTGGCATGATGAGATGGTCTTCTACTTGGATAAGGAATGACATGTGGCGCCAAGTGGTCCTAGTTGATGGTCCTTTTCTCTTGCTTGGTTGATGTGTCTTCTCTTCTTCATGTGGTCAAATTCTGGGGTCCAGAATTTGAGTCTTGTTGCTAGCTTTCATTGCTTTAAGACTTGATTAACTGAAATAGACTTAACTCAACTGAACTGACTTGACTGACCTAAACTTGAAACGGACTTACAGGAAATGAATTTTTTTTTTAAAAGTAATTACAGGACTCAACAAACACTCTTGATTAATTACAGGACTCTTGAAAAGGAAATGGCTCTTGAAAAAAAAATATTTTTGAACTAAAGGATACAAGGTAACCTAATTATCTTCGATCCAAATTGGGATAAGCCTAACCTTGTTGGAGTGAAGTTTCTTTCGGTTTCTGGTGTCCACACCAGGTGGCCTCGGCCGTAGTTGAAAAAGATGTCGCTGAAAAGCTTCGGGCTACTGTAATAGAAGAAAGGGATAGAGTCATCACCTCCAATGATGTCCTGAAGAGATAGATGAGCACCATTCAGGCACAGGTGGCCGAGGTGGCGATCATCGTGTAGGAGAGAAAGAAGAAGATTGGCTATCTTGAACTATTGCTAAGGGAGGTGCTACGAGATGTTGAGGAGTCAAAGTCTCGTCTGGTCGAGTCAGAGAGGAGGGTTGAGGAATTGGGGATGAACTTTTCGACCGTCGTCCAAAGAGCTGCACAGGCCGAAGAGAGGTCTTCCAGGGCTGTTGAAGCTTACAAGGCTTCCCAGGCTTTTAGAGACGAGACAAGCAAGGTGGTGTTGGAAGGATATTCCTCAGGTTTTGTCGATTGTGTGGGTAAACTTAAGGAAATTTACCCTGGCATGGACTTCTCCTTGCTCGCCGTCCCAGAGAATGAACCCATGGCCTCGAGGGCCTAGCTTGGGGAAGTGTTGACCCTAACTCCTGTTTCGACTACCCGAGAGGCTGATAAGGCATAATTTTGTTGTAATTTCTCCTCTTCCCGGCTATTTGTAATATCCTTCCTTTGGATGTAGTTTTTCATCCTTGAAATAAGAACTTTAGTTTCTTAAATTGGTTCCTTTTGGTTTGATCCTTTCTGGTTGATGGATGAGCTGAAGTCTATTTGATTTGAGGTTAGTGTCAAAGATGAATTCCAAAGTGAAATAGGAATGTCACTGTAATTACTCCTTTTGTTCAGGAATGGACATGATAGACGGGTGTCACTTTCCTATTGACCATTGATTGAGGAACATTGAGCATGATTCTCGTTGCCCACGTCGAGTATATAGACATTCGAACGGTTGCATCCTCGTGCATCCCGGGTGCCACCATATCTTCCCTTCCCAAGGGGAGGCCATTAATGTCATCACCGTACGATGAAGACCATTTTAGATCCAAAGCACCGATGGTTGTGATCCCCGAGAGTAGCTATTGGTGATCATACCGTTCCCAGGTAGTCACTTGGGTTCTGAGGCATCGTTTCGGCATGCAGCATCCCTTGGTGCACCTGGAAAATGGCACAGAGCACTTTTTCCTGCGACCATTTGTGGGTGTAGGATCCTTTTAAATAGGACACTGTCTCTCCCTGTCGAAGGCCATCGATATTTCTGACTCCTATTTTGGAATTTTCCATTCTTTCTCCAGCATACCAGCGGAATGAAGTTTAGCATCTCTGAACTTAAGAAGGTGGCAATGAAAAGGGCCTCTGAGGCACCATCTGAGGGCAAGCCTAGTTTTAAGGCCCCTCAGAGTGGCGACCATGATGACCTGCAAGGGGTCATTGCCCTCCTGGAGAGAAAAATCCGAGTCTTAGAAGCTCGCTTGGTAGAGGCCAAGGCACGGGTCGAGGTCATCGTTGCAGAGGCGGAGGAGGCTAAGAAGAAGTTGGCGAAGACCGTCTCGGACTTCATGGCTTCTTCCACCAACAAGGATGAAGTTGCAGAGGCGGTATTGGATTCATACCACTGGGGGTTCCGGGAGCATCGGGACAAGGCTTTCAAGTTCTTCAATTTGAAGGGCTTGGAAAATATTAAGCCTTCCATCCCCTTCCTTGGTCACGAGTTTGATTCCAATTTCGAGGAAGAATCGGAGTTTGACTCCGAGGGGGATGCCAGAGCCTCTCCATCCTTCTTCCAGGGCTTTGATGCCTCCCGTCGGCATGGGAAAGGGCCGGCTGGCGGCTTTAGATCTACTTCCCATTTACTTGCAATGCTCCTTGTTTTCTTTTTCTCTTCCTCATTTTTTTTTGTAAAAAATTCAAAAATGAAATAAAGTGCTTCGACTTCTTCCATACTTCTTCTGTGACTTGTCGTACTTGTTGAATGCAAACCTCATGACATGTCGAAGGTGTAAACTCTTCAGAACATTTGGGATATGCAGAAAGGGTGAGATCGGTTGGGCCATCTCATCAAGTGCATACTGTTGACAGGATGAGTGATATACATTCACTTCAGCATATTTTCAGATTTACCATAGGGTAGGGTGTCTAGGCCATCCCTATGCATTTATATTATGATCAAGGTAGGCTATTCAGGCCCACCTCAGTGCATCTTCAGATTTACCGTAGGGTAGGTTATAAAAAACCATCCCTGCGCCTTCTTTGGTATAAGGTAGGCTGGTTAGGCCCACCCCGGCACGTCTTCGGATTTACCGTAGGGTAAGTTATAAAAATCATCCCTATGCCTTTGATCATTTTAGAAGCCTAATTGGGTCGTCTATTGCGCTCGTTGGGCATACTGATAAGATGAGCGGATCAGACTCTCCTTTGCACTGTTGGCTGATTTCTTAGATCGGGCCATTCATGCCGTTGTCATCTAGTTGGTGCAACGGGTGATTCAAAGTGGAATCAGATTTGTACAAAGGATTTTGGGGTTTGTTTATTGATAATACTTACGAAGGTTTTGTACATTCCATGGCCAGGGTAGAATTTTACCGTCCAAGGTCTTGAGTCGATATGTTCCCGGACGTATGACTTCCTTAACTTGGTATGGCCCTTCCTAGTTGGGAGAATGCTTGCCCTGCTCAGTTGGCCTTGATATTTCAGCTCTTCGTAGCACCATGTCCCCCGTATGGAAAATCTGTTCCTTTATCCTGGAGTTATAATACTTGATGACTTTTTGTTGATATATCACCATTTTCATTTGGGCCTGAAGCCTGGTACTCGGTAGTAGATCAAGGTCAACTCTTCTATGATCAGAGTTTTAAGGCTCCTCATATCTATCGATCCTTAAAGATTGGAGGGAGACTTCGATAGGGAGAACAACCTCGGTACCGTATGCCAAGTTGAACATCGATTCACCAGTAGCTATTCTCGAGGTCGTCTTGTATGCTCAGAGAATGGAGGTCAGCTCTTCTACCCAAGGTCCTTTGGCAGCGTTCAACCTTGTCTTCAGACCATGGAGAATGGTTCGATTAGTGACTTCGGCTTCTCCATTGGACTGTGGATGGGCGACAGAAGTAATCTCCCATTGTCGGTGATTATTGTATATGGAATTCCAAACCGAAATATAATGGAGTTTTTGACAAAATTCTCGACCTTGCCCTCCGTGATGTGAGCCAGTGGTTCAACTTCGACCTACTTCGTGAAGTAGTCGATTGCCACAAGGAGGAACTTCCTCTGCCTAGATACGGGTGGAAATAGGCCAAGGATATCCATCCCCCATTAAGAAAAGGGCCAGGGCGCTGTCAGTTGGGTCAGATGACTCGCTGGTTGCCTCTAGATATTGGCATACCTCTGGCATTGATCATATCTTTGCACGAAGTCGGCCGAATCTTTTTGGATGGAGGGCCAATAGTATCCTTGGCATATAATTTTATATGCTAAGGACTTGCCCCCCAAATGATCACCATATATCCCTTCGTGGACCTCCCTCAAGGCATAGTTTGCATCTGATGGTCCCAAGCATTTCAGCAAAGGCTGAGAGAATGATCTTTTGTAGAGAGCTCCATCTAAGATGACATATTGAGATGCCATCCAGCGGATCTTTCTAGCCTCTACTTTGTCTTCTAGCAGCACACCCTCATTTAAGAACTTAATAATGGGATCCATCCAGCTTGGTTCAGTCTCAATTTGGTGCACCTCCATAACTTCATCAGCTATACTTGGGGCTTTAAGGTGTTTAACGAAGGTGTGACCAAGGGATTCAGGGGTTGTGGTAGCAAGTCGAGACAACACATCTTCCTGGGAGTTCTCCGATCGAGGAACATGGATGATTTCGAAGAACTCCAGTTAAGAAGATAGGACTTGTACCTTTTCTAGGTTCTGCACCATGGAGGGGTTTATGGCATTGTATTCCCCTTTTACTTGGTTTACCATCAACTAGGAATCCGAATAAGCCTGGAGTCTTTGGACTCCCAAATTCTTGATGATTCAAAGTCCTGTAAGTAGGGCTTCGTATTCTGCCTGGTTATTCGAAGCACGAAAGAAAAATCAGAGCGCATATTCCACTCTATGCCCGTTTGGCTCAACCAGTATGAGACCAGCCCCACACCCAGCGGAGTTGGAGGCCCCGTCCAAATGAAGTACCCAAACAGACTCCATGTCCTTCGAGACTCCCTTTTTTGCTGAAGATGCTTCATCTTTGGACTTCCAGGTGCACTCAGCCAGGAAATCTGAGAGCACCTGGGCCTTTATTGCTGACCGGGGTTGGAAACTAACGTGAAACTCACTTAGTTTCATAGCCCACTTGGCTATCCTTCCTGAAGTATCGGGGGATTGGAGGACGGCCTTAAGAGTTGATCAGTTAGGACCACGATGGCGTGGTCATGGAAGTAAGGTCGTAGTCATTTTGCCGCAATTATTAAAGAGTAGATCAGCTTTTGCATTTTTGAATACCTTGTTTCAGCATCATGCTGGACTTTGCCGATGTAGTTGATCGGCTTGTGGGAGCCGTCTCCTTCTCTTCAGATGAGGACCGAGCTGGCTGCTTTGTCCGAAGCAGAAATGTATAAGTAGAGCACCTCCCCTTCTTGAGGCTTAGAAAGTAGAGGTGGGGTTTCTAAATACTTTTTCAGCTCTTCGAAGGCAGCACGACAGTCTTCAGTCCACTCGAAGCCCCGAGATTGCCAAAGTACCTTGAAGAAGGGGAGGCATTTCTTGGCTGATCAAGAGATGAATCTGCTTAAGGAAGCAATCCACCCTGTCAGCTATTGGACTTCCTTCTTGCAGGACAGATGCCTCATGTCTTTGAAGGCTTGGATTTTCTCAGGGTTTGCTTCAATCCCTCGCTTGGTGATGAGGAAATCCAAAAACTTGCCTAAAGTAACCCCGAAGATGCACTTCATTGGATTTAGATTCATGCAATAGCGCCGTAGGGGGCTAAATGATTCCTCCAGGTCCTGGATGTGATCTTTCTTAAGGAGGCTTTTGATAATCATGTCGTCAACATATGCCTCCATGTTTCTCCCCAACTGCTTTTTGAACACCTTGTTGATTAATCTTTGGAATGTCGCCCCGACATTCTTTAGGCCAAATGGCATCATCTTGTAGCAATATAAGCCCTTATCTAATGGGGATCCAGAGCAGGTCCGGGTATTTTTTCCAATTTTTCTTATTTTTTTGCATTTTTTTATTTTTACTTATTCTTGCTATTCCACCTGTTCCCCCTATTCCAATTTTATCCCGATCTTATTCCCATGTTATTCCAGTCTTATTCCATCATCTTCCCGAGTGATTTTAAAAAAAATTTCAAAACCTTAGCCCACCGCCCCTCCTGCCCCAGATCTGGGCTGCCCAACCCCCGGCCGCCCCCGTCAGACCACCGTCGACACTCGCCGGCCCCCGCCCTCGCTGGAGAAGCTGCCGACGCCGCCCTTGCCCATGGAAGATGAACGACCGTGGGAAGACCAACCATCACCCACGTCCCACGGCAACCGTCGTCGCCTGTTGCCGCTGGCCTGCCACTGACTGCTCGCCAGCTCACGCCTGATCGCTGGAGGGCCCCCATCGGTGCCCTTGGGCCCCACGACCGTGGGAAGCCCAAGCAGCACGGCGTTGGTACCATGCCGCCCTTGTGCCGTCGCCCGCCTACGTCGCTGCCCACCTGCGCCGCCTCCTGCCTGTCACCACCCGCCACCTGTCCGTCGCTTGCTAGGCCACCGGAGGCCTCGCCGATGCCCAGGAGGTCTCCCACAGCCGTGGGAGACCAAACGGCACGCTGGGCGTGCCATGCCGTTTCCCCTGTGCCGCCCCGCCTGCAGCCCACTATCGGTCGGCCGCCACTCATCTTCCACCGGCCCCGTCCGCCACCTGCTTCCCGATCATCGGCCGTGTGCTCTGTCGGTAGATCGATCCTCCGCATGACCATGACATGAGATTGCACGGATTTCAGAGCAATCTCATTTTTAGAGTATCACACTTTCTAGAGCAGATCATCAAGCCAACATGCTTCTCAGAGCAGATCAGCACCATTTTTGATGCAACACAAATTTTGATGTAATTTATTTTTCTTTTTTATTTTTCTTGGAGGCTAAGAAACTGATGGTTTTGGTTTTTCTATATAAAGGCCCCCTCTAGCCCTGTAATAGTTAGAGAGTTGAATGAAATTTTTGGTTTAGCCATTGGTTCCGGTTCTGGTTCTGGGCTGAGGCCCGTTTGCCTTCGTTCCTTGTTGTGCGCATTATGAGTTCGATGAGGGGTGTGAGGCATTCCCTGCTGTGTGCATTATGGGTTCGGTGAGCACCCTAGTTATTCCCTATCTTGTCTTCTTTATTCCCTCGTGTCCTTTGAGAGTCATCCTAGTGCATCTATGTGAGAGCCCTGCTATGTGCATTATGGGTTCGATTAGAGCTCAGGGTAGCTGGTGCTGTGATCCCTCGGGAGGGTAGCTATGTGCTGAGTTGGTGTGGACACCAGAAACCCAAAGAAACTTCACTCCAACAAGGTTAGCCTTATCCCGATTTGGATCAAAGATAATTAGGTTACCTTGTATCCTTTAGATCAAAAAATGTTTTATTTCCTTTTCAGGAGTCATTTCCTTTTTAAGAGTCCTGTAATTAATTTTGAGTTTCAAATCAAGAGTGTTTATTGAGTCATGTAATTACTTTTAAAATTTCATTTCCTGTAAGTCCATTTCAAGTTTTAAAGTCTAGGTCAGTTGAGTTTAATTCAGTTGAGTTAAGTCTAATTCAGTTGAGTTAAGTCTATTCAAGTCTTAAAGCCATGAAAGCCAGCAACAAGACTCAAATTCTGGACCCCAGAATTTGACCCCATGAAGAAGACAAGACACACCACCAAGCAAGAGAAAAGGACCATCAACTAGGACCACATGGCGCCACATGTCATCTTGAAATTAGAAGACCACCTCACCATGCCACGTCATCAGTCAGAGGTGCCACCTCACCAGCCACTTCATCACCCTTTGGGCGCCAACAAGGGAGATTCAAATTCAAGGAGGTCAGCCACATCCCTCCAAGCCCTCCACCAAATCCTCCAATTCCCCCCACATCCCTACAAACCCTCCATCAAATCCTCCAACCCCCCTTGTAATCCTTCTCAATTTGGGGAGTTTTTAAATTTCAAAAGCTAGCTTTGTGAGGCTATTAAAAGCCTTAGACGCCTATTGTAAAAGAGATTGATTTTTTTGGAAATGAATGAAGTTTGAAGTGAAGTTGTCTTGAGTTTTATGTGTGAAATTTTTCCTATCTTCTTCTTCCACGCCCAAAGCCACTCTCTTCCCTAGCAATTCATCATCCAAGCTCAAGGCAAAGGCATTGGAGTCGGCCAGATCTTCTCAACTATCTTTTCTTTGTTCACAAGCTCTCCCATCCCTTCTTTATGTTTGCATCCTTCAACCTTAACTTTGATCTTCATTGCAGGGTCCTTCAAAGTCCTTGAGTTACGAACAGGGTTCCCCTTGACAATGAACCAACAAGTTGAAGCCCAAGTCCAGGGTTCTGATCACTGTTATCCAAGTTCTCCAGTCCAGAGCATCAGTAGTTTCAAGTTTTGAATCATAGGAAGGTTGGAAAACTCATCAAGGTAAGTCCTCAATCATTAGCCCCTATTGTCTAGATCTTCTTCCTTTTTAGTTTTAGAGTTGTGTCTAATCATGTAATAGTCCCTTTTCATTTAATCCTTAAATCTTATTAAGATGAGTACAATGCTAAGTATAATTAGGTTTCATTGCTCTACAAACACCATATTCAAAACATTAATCATATGCGTGCCGCATCAAATTGGTATCAGAGCATGGTTGCATTAGGGTAGAATAGTTTTCTTTAAATCCAAGCAAGATCTAAAATTCACGCCTTCTGAGCGGGTGTACTCTAGTACACTGTCACGACCCATGGGAATAATGAGCCCCTGGCCAGACGTGAGTTTTTAGATTGAAGTTTTGGGTAAGCCATTGCACTTGTTTGATTAGGTTCTGTTTTCTGAAAATTTGCATCTGTTTACTGTAATCCGTCTGCAGCTCCAAAGGCAAGTCGCTAATTTTTTATTGAAATATTTTTTTTTCTTGTTCCATTTTAGGTCAGTTATCACCATATTAAATTTTAACATCAGAAAAAAATTATAAAAAAAATGAAAATTTCTGCAGTTCGACATTGTCATTAGGGTTCTGTTCTGTCCTTTTTATTTATCTTCATTTGTAGGATCTGCTTAGAGTAGTATAGATTTTAGTTTTAAATTTACTTTTATCTTCATTGAAACATATAAGTTAGGAATCCTATGTGAATTTTTCAAAATTTTTGGACATTTTTTTCATCACGTTTTCCACACTACTTTCAAACTGCAACACACTTCTGCAGCACCTTTGTATTTCATTCATCTTATGGGAAATCAAATTAAGGGCATCAATTTGACATAGGGTCAGGGTTTCATCACCTGTCCCTAGCCCAAAAATCACCAAGCAGCATATCGATCCCAGCCCATTATTTAAAATTGAGTAGAACGTTAATTGCCCTAGTGGGTTAGGGACACCAACAAGTTGGGTTCAGGTTAGGGTCAAGTTAACTGTGTCAGCTAATTGGTGTGTGCTTACAGGCTTGGTGTCTAGGATTGGTGCATCAGGGCTTATGATTTGGTCCGCCTACCTGGCCAATCTAAGATTGGTGTCTAAGGATTGGCAATCAGGGACCTTCACTCCCCACCACCTACCTGGCTAAGTCCCATAAGTACTACTAGCTAGTTGGTTCACTTAATTAGACCTCTAATTTGTGCTCTAGGTCTAGGAAACCTTAGCTCGAGCTTGAGTCCATTTGTATGCATGACAACTAGAGCAGGGACACCATATTCACCAATCCAAGCCCAGTCTAGTGTAGCCATGGACCCGAATCTTGAAACCATGCTGAAAGGCCTAAATGATCTAATGGCCCAATTGAACCAAATGCTGGCTAAACAATTTTCCTTAGACCAACCAACTCCTACTATCCCATTAGCTCATATGAATGATAGGAGTAAGAACCCTGAAGTACAAGTTGAGTTCATTGATACTCAAGACTTAGGGTATCCTCAAACTGAAGGGCTAGGGAAGGAAGAAGGCAAATTTGAACAACCTAGTAAATATGTGTATGAGACTGACATAAGTTTAATAGATGAATATGAAGGGGAAGACTGTGAAGAGAACAACTTTAGTACCTTACCTGAGGAAACCTTTGGTAAAGAAAAGATTATTGAGCCTAGTCCTGAAACATCAGAACAACCAAAATTTAGTGAGGACTTGGTTCCCGTAAGACAATGCCCTCAGGAAGAACCCAATACTTTAGCTTCGACACAAGAACTCCTTCAAGTACCTGAGAAGAACCCAATCATTATTTTAGAAGACTTTCCTAATGACCTTCAACTACCTAGAAGCATCCCGCCTGTAGATCAATATTCAAATCTTAAGGTCATCATGAGTAACCAAGGTCTGTTTCAAGATTCCCCTAAATTATCCCAAGACTCGGATTCCTATTTCCTGCCTTTCCTTAAGTCTTATCCTAATTTTAGAGCCATTAAGTTTCATTTTGATGAGATTACTAGGTTGCATGAGCCTTTAAAGCCTATTCCTTTTGCTACCTACTTTTGGAAAATCTTATGGCATTTGCTAGGAACCCATGGTAAATTCTCATGTGCATACCAGACCAGGGTCAAACCTAGAGAGTCAATAATCTATCAGGTTTAGGTCCTAGAGAGTCCAATAAAATTCCTCTTAATAAAGATGCCTAGTTCAGTCTGCATTTCGTAAGTGCTTGTGTAAATTTCTAAGTATGCTGAATCTTTCGCACAGCATGTCACAAATTTGCATAAAGAAATCGGTAATAAGATCAAACTGAGCAATGAAACTTACAAACACTTAGCTGACTCACATAAGAGGGCTAAAGAATTCTGTGAAGGGGATTATGCGATGATTAGGCTCAACCCTGAATGGTTCCCCTCTGGAACCATAAAGAAGCTGCATGCCCGCGGAGCGGGACCTTTCAAGATCTTAAAGAAAATAGGGCCTAATGCATATATTTTGGAACTTCCACCAGATATGGGTATTAGTACAACCTTTAATGTTTCAGACCTAGTAGAATACTAAGAACCAGTACTAATACCTAGTGAGCCTTTTGGGCCAGAAACTTTCATTGAGAGTGAACATATTTCCGAGTGTCCACCACCAACCCTACCTGAGCGGAGAGAGAGAATTGAGAGAATCCTGGATGACAAGACCATTACTACCAGGAATAAGGACTATCAGCGATACCTGATTCAATGGCAAGGTCGACCTGAGTCTGGCAACTCTTGGATTACTCGAGAGGACCTGCAAAGACTTAACCCAGACTTGTTCGAGCATTACCAGGGCAAAACTGAACCATACTCGATTGGGTCGAGTTCTGCCCACCCCAGGAGAATTGGTGTGGACACCAGAAACCCAAAGAAACTTCACTCCAGCAAGGTTAGCCTTATCCCAATTTGGATCGAAGATAATTAGGTTACCTTGTATCCTTTAGATCAAAAAATGTTTTATTTCCTTTTCAGGAGTCATTTCCTTTTAAGAGTCCTGTAATTAATTTTGAGTTTCAAATCAAGAGTGTTTATTGAGTCATGTAATTACTTTTAAAATTTCATTTCCTGTAAGTCCATTTCAAGTTTTAAAGTCTAGGTCAGTTGAGTTTAATTCAGTTGAGTTAAGTCTAATTCAGTTGAGTTAAGTCTATTCAAGTCTTAAAGCCATGAAAGCCAGCAACAAGACTCAAATTCTGGACCCCAGAATTTGACCCATGAAGAAGACAAGACACACCACCAAGCAAGAGAAAAGGACCATCAACTAGGACCACTTGGCACCACATGTCATCTTGAAATTAGAAGACCACCTCACCATGCCACGTCATCAGCCAGAGGTACCACCTCACCAGCCACTTCATCACCCTTTGGGCACCAACAAGGGAGATTCAAATTCAAGAAGGTCAGCCACATCCCTCCAAGCCCTCCACCAAATCCTCCAACTCCCCCCACATCCCTACAAACCCTCCATCAAATCCTCCAACCCCCCTTGTAATCCTCCTCAATTTGGGGAGTTTTTAAATTTCAAAAGCTAGCTTTGTGAGGCTATTAAAAGCCTTAGACGCCTATTGTAAAAGAGATTGATTTTTTTGGAAATGAATGAAGTTTGAAGTGAAGTTGTCTTGAGTTTTATGTGTGAAATTTTTCCTATCTTCTTCTTCCACGCCCAAATTCACTCTCTTCCCTAGCAATTCATCATCCAAGCTCAAGGCAAAGGCATTGGAGTCGGCCAGATCTTCTCAACTATCTTTTCTTTGTTCACAAGCTCTCCCATCCCTTCTTTATGTTTGCATCATTCAACCTTAACTTTGATCTTCATTGCAGGGTCCTTCGAAGTCCTTGAGTTGCGAACAGGGTTCCCCTTGACAATGAACCAACAAGCTGAAGCCCAAGTCCAGGGTTCTGATCACTGTTATCCAAGTTCTCCAATCCAGAGCATCAGTAGTTTCAAGTTTTGAATCATAGGAAGGTTGGAAAACTCATCAAGGTAAGTCCTCAATCATTAGCCCCTATTGTCTAGATCTTCTTCCTTCTTAGTTTTAGAGTTGTGTCTAATCATGTAATAGTCCCTTTTCATTTAATCCTTAAATCTTATTAAGATGAGTACAATGCTAAGTATAATTAGGTTTCATTGCTCTACAAACACCATATTCAAAACATTAATCATATGCGTGCCGCATCATGAGTCCCTCAAGAGGGTAGCTTTAGGCTTTGACCCCTGACTTTCTGTGTGCGTCTCTCGCTAGAGTGAGTCACAAGGTCATGAGTTCAACTTTTCGGTCCCCCATCTCCATCCTTCCTTCATCATATCCACCTAGAAAATTGAAAACAAAAGAGATCGGCTGTCTTAGAATTTTAGTGTCAGTATGCCCTAGTCCCGGAAGGCTTCTTAGCCCTCCCACGGTCCTAGTTTGTTAGATGTTTTTCTCCCTGTTTTACAAATAACCGGGTTATATCGAATTTTTGTCCCGCATCAATTTTGGTATCAGAGCTAGTTGTGGATTAGGGTGTGCTCCATTTTTTTTAACTCGACGGAGTCGAGTTCTTCGTGGTGAAGGAGAATGATGGGGATCCAGGGCAGGTCCGGGTATTTTTTCCATTTTTTCTTACTTTTTTGCATTTTTTTATTTTTACTTATTCCTGCTATTCCACCTATTTCCCCTATTCCAGTTTTATCCCGATCTTATTCCCACCTTATTCCAGTCTTATTCCATCATCTTCCCGTGATTTTAAAAAAAATTTCAAAACCCTAGCCCACCGCCCCTTCGGCCCGAGATCCGGGCTGCCCGACCCCCGGCCACCCCTGCTGGACTGGCGCCGACACTCGTCGGCCCCTGCCCTCGTCGGAGAAGCCGCCGCCGCCACCGCCCTTGCCCATGGAAGATGAATTATCGTGGGAAGACCAACCGTCACCCACGTCCCACGGCCACCGTCGTCGCTTGCCACCGGCCGCCCGCCCATCGCCCGCCGACTCATGCCCGGTCGCTGGAGGGCCCCTGTCGGCACCCTTGGGCCCCACGATCGTGGGAAGCCCAAGCGACATGGTGTGCGTACCGTGCCACCTCTGTGCCGCCGCCCGCCTGCACCGTCGCCCACCTACGCCGCCTCCCGCCTGCACCGCCTCCCGCCTGCACCGCCTCCCGCCTGCGCCACCTCCCGCCTGCCGCCGCCCGCCGCTGGTCTGCTGTTCGCTGGGCCATCGGAGGCCTCGCCGATGCCCAAGAGGTCTCCCACGACCGTGGGAGACCAAACGACATGCTGGGCATGCCGTGCCATTTCCCCTGTGCCGCCCCGCCTGCAGCCCACCACCAGCCTGCCATCGCTCGTCGTCCGCCATCCCTGTCCACCGCCTGCTTCCCGGTCGTCGATCGTGTGCTCCGTCGGTAGATCGATCCTTCGCACGGCCATGAGATGAGATTGCATGGATTTCAGAGCAGTCCCTTTTTCAGAGCAGCATGCTTTTTGGAGCAGATCATCAAGCTAACATGCTTCTTGGAGCAGATCAGCACCATTTTTGATGCAACATGAATTTTGATATAATTTATTTTTCTTGGAGGCTAAGAAACTGAGGGTTTTGGTTTTTCTATATAAAAGCCCCCTCTCCCCCTGTAATAGTAAGAGAGTTGAATGAAATTTTTGGTTTAGCCATTGGTTCCGGTTCTGGTTCTGGGCTGAGGCCCGTTTGCCTTCGTTCCTTGCTATGTGCATTATGGGTTCGATGAGGGATGTGAGGCATTCCCTGCTGTGTGCATTATGGGTACGGTGAGCACCCTAGTTATCCCCTATCTCGTCTTCTTTATTCCCTCGTGTCCTTTGAGAGTCATCCTAGCGCATCTATGTGAGAGCCCTACTATGTGCATTATGGGTTCGATGAGAGCTCAGGGTAGCTGGTGCTGTGATCGCTCGGGAGGGTAGCTGTGTATGATCCCTCAGGAAGGTAGCTGTGTGCTGAGATCCCTCAGGAGGGTAGCTTTAGGCTTTGACCCCTAACTTTCTGTGTGTGTCCCCCGCTAGAGTGAGTCTCAGGGTCATGACTTCCACTTCCCGGTCCTCCATCTCCATCCTTCCTTCATCACATCTACCCAAAAAATTGAAAATAAAAGAGATCAGCTATCTTAGGATTTTAGTGTCAGTATGCCCTAGTCCCGGGACGCTTCTTAGCCCTCCCACGGTCCTAGTTTGTTAGATGTTTTTTTCCCTGTTTTCCAAATAACCGTGTTACATTGAAGTTTTGTCCCGCATCATTATCGGTGATGAAGGTCATCTTTTCTTCATCTCGGAAGTCCATTCGAATCTAATTGTATCTAAAGAAAGCATCCATGAAACTCAGCAGCTATTCCCTAGCTGTGGCATCAACCAGTTGATCGATCTTTGGAAGAGGAAAGCTATCTTTTGGGTAAGCCTTATTGAGGTCCATATAGTCGATGTAGATCCTCCACATGCCATTAGCTTTCTTTACTATTTCCATATTAGCCAGCCACTCAGGGTAATGGGCTTCTCGGATGAACCCTACCTCGAGGAGCTTGCTTACTTCTTCATCTATTATCTTCTATCTTTTAGGGGCAAAGCTCCTCTTCTTTTGCCGAACTGGCTTATACCCGGAAGCAACTTCCAGCCGATGAGTGATTTCTTCAACGGGAATCCTTGGCATGTCCAAAGTCGACCAGGCAAAAACATCTGCATCATTTATGAGAAAGCAGATCAACTCCGTTTTGGTTTTTTCATCAAGCATACTTTCGATCTGCATGATCCTAGTGGGGTCCTCCTCAGTCAATGGCACTAAAATGGTTCTCTCCATGGGCTCAGCAGAATTCGTGGTTGGGTCCCTTGGATCTAATTGATCCAAGGTTGTAGGGTCATTAGAGTGCTTGTCTTGAATCATCAGGCACTGTCGCGCCACTCTCTGATCTCTTCTAGCTTCTCTGACGTCATTCTTTGTAGGAAAGTATACCAGGAGGTAGTAAGAAGACACTATGATCCGGAATTTGTTCAAGGCAGGCGGTCCCAAAATAATATTATAAGCCGAAGGGGTTCGGACTATCATGAAATTAATCGGTAGTGTCTTTTATTGAGGTTCAGTATCGAGAGTTACAGGTAGTACTATTTCTTCCTTGGCATCAACCTGGTTGCCTCCGAAGCCAGTAAGTAGTATAGGAGACCTTCGTAGTTTATTTCTAGGCAAACACATTCAAGAGAATACATCGTAGATCAAGACATCAGTCGAACTCCCATCATCAACTAAGATTCATTGTACATTGTAATTGGCCACATTGGCCGAAATTATAATAGGGTCGTCGTGCGGGAGCCGAACTCCCATGAGGTCATCGTCGGAGAAGAGGATAGCGTTATTGTCCTTGAGCCACTTTGGGGCATCATCTTCGTCTCTTCTCCAGTTGGTAGGTCGATGTATCATCCCCACGCCTCCATTGGTGGGCCTTTGGTTTGGCAGTTCACAGGAGCCAGTTGGGGAATAGTAGCTTCTGACTGGGGTCCTTGGCGACCGACGTACTGCCCCAGATATCCTCTTTTGATAAGATCCTCTATCGCATCTCTCAGCTGGATGCATTCTTCAATATTATGGCCATGGTCCAAGTGGAATCAGCAGTATTTGTTCCTATTCCTTGTGGAAGAGGATGCCTTCATGGGACGTGGCTGCTAGAGATAGTTTTCTTTCCCTATCTCCAAGAGAATCTTCTCACGGGGGAGGTTGAGGGGGATATAGGAGTCAAATCTTCCATCCACTGCTCTGGGCCTAGGAGGACTCCTTCGACGATCAGTATATTTATTGTTGTTGTTGTTGGTAGTAGTAGGGGGACCTTGTCCCCTATTATTTTTCTTCTTTGAAGGGGGCTTTCCTTCGGTCAATCATCGATTTGCCGCGTGCTCTTCAGCGTCGACATATTTCTGAGCCCTCGATAGGAGCTCAGCATAGCTTTTGGGGAACATGTTGTCCGGGAAAAAGGTGAGTTTGGATGTACGAAGTCCCTTCTTCAATGCAGACATGGCCACATGCTCGTTGAGATTGGGGATCTCGAGCATGGCCGCATTAAATCTGGAGATATAATCTCGTAGACTTTCTCCTTCATTCTGGTGAAGGAGGAACAGTGTATCCGTATTCTGGGAGGTCTTGTGACAAGACCTGAAATACAAAATAAATAATTCTTTTAACTTGGAGAATGAATCGATGGTACCTAGGCGTATGCTCGAGTACCACATCCGAGTAGCTTTCTTCAAGGTGGCTAGGAATGCGAGGCAGTACATCACGTCTGAAGCTCCTTGGATCATCATATGGGCATTAAAACTACCCAAATGGTTAAAAGGATTGGAGGTGCCATTGTAGGGTTCCATCTTGGGAACCCTGAAATACCGAGGAACAACTTCGACAAAGATGCGATCGGTGTAAGGGGGCGCAGGTCGCACACTACCAGGTCATTGTGATCCCTTTGCTCCTGGATTCTCTCAATTTCTGACTCGATGGCTTTGAACTTCCCATCGTAATTGGGGAGAACCTTTTTTGGTGCTTTCTCTATAGGAGTAGAGTCTTCAGAAGAAGGTGAGGAAGTTTGCCTAGACCTTTTCTCTTTCTATAAGGAATTGGTGGGCCTGGGCATTCTTGAACTTTGGCCTTCAAGAGAGGGCCGAGGACGAGGGGATAGATGTGTGGACCCCTCTTGAGGGGTTCTCTTTCTCCGGGATCAAGAGCTGTGTCTAGAGGTGGCTGGCGAATACCCCACCTGGAAAGCTCTGTCTTGGAAGTCCTGAACCATAGTCGTGAGGTTAGTGACTTGGTTCAGGAGAGCTTCAAACTGTTGTTGTCCCATGACAATGGTGGGAGGTGGAACATCGTTCTCTAGGGTGCACCCCCTGGGATGAAGCACGATTTCAACTCGTCAAGGCGATCTGAGTCTTCCCTCTTGCCATCGAGAATTTCTTACTTCTCCTTTTTTCAATGAGGGGAGCTTAACAATAGATTTTTAGATGCCTCCCCCCTTCCTGGCATGCCAATCTGTTGGCGTAGAGTCCCTTTTTGATCGGGCAAAGCTACTGGATCACGGGGCCGCTCCCTGGTTTACCTGCAAAATAAATCCCTGGCCGGAGTTGCTCCGGTGGGGGACACTTCGATGCCTAAGTTAGAGGCAGACTCCAGCCATAGAATATGGAAGATTCTGTGAAGGTTCAGATGGAAAAGGAAGAGACTGAGATTTTTAGGAGTATCTTGTGCCTTACCTAGAACGTCCCCTCTTACTGTTATTTATAATAAGTTTCCCAGTCTATGGTTCCATCCTTCTTCTAGTGGTTACGATGGGGGGAGTTAATTCTTTTCCCTCAATTCATAATCATGGTCGGTTACAAAATGGTTCTGGACAGACTGGGGGCATTGCTGTTGGAGTCATGCACCATGACTGCGCTCTTGGAGATAGTCGATGGTAACCGTTATTTATTATGTTCATAGAGACCTGAGATAGATCGGAGATCTGTCTTTAGGTTTTCCTCTTCGGGAAATACCTGTAGTCAAGTTGGGGAATTGTCTTTGTCTTCGAACTCTTTTGGGACAGATCAGGGGTTATGTCCTCGGCAAAGATCGAGGACTTTGTCTCGGTTATAGGCCAAAGCCGATGTCTTCGTTATAATTTGAAGACTGTGTCTTGGATTGATAGTGGAGATCATGCTTCGGTGTGGACCAGAAACCCCCTGTCTTTGGCAGGGACCGTAGACTTGCTTTTCAAATGGAGTTAAGGGCTTCGATTTTGACTTGCCCAGTTTCTTTTGAACACTTTGGTTTAACATGCATGGTTTGAGAAAATGTCTTCAGCCGGTCGAGTCGATGGTTGGCTTGTACTTAGACTGACATATCCCAATAGCTGGCTCCCTATACTCAACTAAGTCTGAGATATTGAAGGTTGAGCTTAATAACAAGTAGGTGGTAACTTAGGCACTAGGTCCAACATTCTTTATCACTTTGAAGGATCCAGCTCAATGGTATGGAACCTAATCATCAGAAGATTTCTGTAGCGAACTCTTGGACTCTTTTCTGGAATTAACCATGTTTTAGAAAATCATTGCTTACATTAATCATATGGCCAATTCCTTATGTAAATATCTAATCGTGTAGTGCAAAAACTCATAACACCTAATACAAGCAAATGACTCATGCCAACACTTATTAATATGTAGACTCGATTAAACCCTAAACTACAACTGTGGGTTTAACCCTTTGTCAGGTGGGTGACATGCAGATGAGAATGGTGCATGTACTCCTACTCAATGCCATAGAGTATACCAGAAATAAGATGCAAACCTAATATGTACAATGAATGTATGCAGTATGTTTACTTCTACAAAATGTAATCTAATGGTCCTAGAAATGCTGGAAGTTTCTGGAAAGGATTAAAAATAAAAGGTGGGTTCAGGGTTAGTCTGGTAGAATAGAAAAAGGGATTTGGGATTGATTGGATATAATAGGAGATAAGAAGGGGTGTTAGGGATTAGTCCTAGACTAATGAGGTTAACCTAACGTGGTTGAGGTATATCTTTAGGGTCTGCCTTATGGAATAATAGGTCACTAATCTCAGGAAAGAGGTCTTTAATGAAAACTACAGGAGGGGATTCGTCATGAGGGTACTGGATTAAATAAGCCAAATCCTCAATAAATTCCTATGGTTACTGGATTTTAGGACTGGGCTCTACAATTGGGCTCTCTTCTAAAATCTTGACAGGTATAATTCTAACAGTTGGGTTGGGTTCCTAATGGTCCTCTTCCTTCAATTATACTTTCACTACAGTTTTAGTTTGGGTGTGGTCAGGATCAGCTAACTTTGGATTGGCTTCTAGCTGGGGATGGTCAGGATCAACTAATTCTGGGTTGGTTTTAGTCTGGGTATCTACTAATTCTAGGTCTCCTATAGGTATCTCCTATTCTTCCTCATACCCATCCACTAAGCTTACATCAACTACATATATCTCCTCTTTAATGTCTTCCTTGTGAACCAATAGGGTGGTAGGAGGGGGTTTGGTAGTTGATTAGGTTTAGTCAAGTCAAGTATGCGGGAATAGCAGAAATTAAAAATTTTGGTTCTATTTTTGATACAGAGGTTAGCATAGATTTCAGAGTAGAAAAATTCTTAAAAATTTGCAAAACAGAGGGCTACATGTGAGGATGATTCCTACCAAATTTCATGTAAATCAAAAATAGTATGATGATGCAAAACCTAGGGTTTCTAATTTGATGCAGGAAACTCAGAAAAATAGAATTTCTAGTTAGGGTTTTTGTTTTGCTGATTATTTTTTTTATAATCTGTAAAAATTATCTAAAATGCTGAAAAAAATAGAGGACTTGATGGACATGATGTGATGAAAACTTCAGAGAAAAATAGTATGAAATTGATGGAGAACCAGACCTAAATTCAGACTACTAGTGCAGGTTCAACATGCAGAAATTTTTGTTAGGGTTGTCTTCTCATGCAGGTTTCAACAAGTTTTCAGTTCAGAAAAATTCCACGAAAATTTTATAAAATAGAGGATTAAACAGATATTAATTACTGTAAAAATAAGATAAAAAAACATTTTTTTCATGGGTAAAAAGCCCTATGTTTATACTACTATCATAGATTTTAGGATGTAGAAAACCTAAACTATGATGCAAGAACATGCCCTAATCCCGCTCTGATACCAAAATTGATGAGGGACGGGATTCTAACATGATGTGGGATGAGGATATAGGGAAGAAACATAAAATACCCAGAAAACTAATTTTAGATTTTATTATGATTAAATTCTCAAAACAGGTCAAGACTAGGTTAGGGTTTTCTAGTAACGGTTAGAATCCTACCCACAAGCTGGAAACTATCAAAGAGATAAAAAACTAAGGATCTTAGGATTAAGAAACACCTATAGGACATGCTCTAAACTTCAATAAAATCTAAAAAGTGAGAAGGGAAAGGTTCTACATACCTAGCAATGACTTTCTTGATGCCGGGGAAGAGATCGCTCTGCTTAGATCAGTGCTTGGATGATCGAGTCACTTTTCTGCAGATCAATCAACTTTTTATCAGTTTGGTTAAGGAGCGAATAAGAATTCATCTGAAGGTCGCTTCTCCTGAGGGATCCTGCAAACATCTAAGATTAGTTATGTAGAAGAAAAGAAAAATAAGAAACAGAAAGAAAAGATGAAGGAATGGCGGAAAAGATGTTGCAAGGGCTGGCGGCCTTGGATGATGCTTGGGCATCTGGATTTGGAGAGGGCAGCTGAGAGTGGAAAGATATGGAGGGCAGCTAGGGTTTAGTGGAAAGAAAACTAGCTAAGGATAATTAGGGCCTCACACCCCTCAATGTTCTGAAGAATAAAGGCAAACGGGTCTCACACCTACTCCAATCTGGAGGACACAATTTGATAGAATAACTTTAGATTGTATTCATGAAAAAAAGAGATGATTACAAAAGGGGGAGGGGGTGGATATTTATAGGCTCACCCAGGTCCCAATCTCCCAATAAAAATTGGATTACAAAGTTACTTAGGATTAGGAGTACAAACTTTGAATATAATTAAAAATTGATTCTTAGTAGGATGTGGACTTCTCTCCTCCTTGGACTTGATCAAAGGCCTCCTCATGGGCTAGGGCACCTGCTTCCTTGGGCTTGGCCTTGGGATGCCTTTCCATATGGGCTTTGGGCAGCAATCTCCTGGACTAGGCGGCCTCCAAGTGGATTGGGTGCACATCTTCTTAATGGGCTTGGAAAGGCCTGGGGTGCCACTTTAGTTCTGGGCTGGTGAAGGTCTCGGGTGCCAAAGATCTTGGATTGGGTGGGGTGCCATCTTGAGGTATGACAGGGGCCTAGCGCATGGGCTTGTGAAGAGGTCCAGGCACATGAACAACAGGGGTCTAGATGGGATCTGGTGACTCTCTTCTCTTGTACTGGGCTTGAATCAAAATACAGGACTCATAAGGTTGAGACAAGGGACTCACTAGACTTTCTTGCCTCAATTTATTACAGGACTCATTCTTCATTACATGACTCAAGTGAGCAAATGGGCTCACTGAACTCACTTGACCTAATACAAAAATTGACCAACACATGAATTAGAACTTGGAACATTAAAATCCTTGTTTGCTCCTGATGTTCCAACATCACCTGGTTTAGGATAGGTTAGGATTTTATTTTCTTTTACTTGCATTTGAGTTATTTGTATAAAAAAAAAATCAGTCTGCAGGCCATGCGCATCCTGGAGCTAGAAGATTGTTGAAGCTTGACTCGACGGAGTTGAGTTCTCCCCACCTCAGGGGAATGATGATGACATTGACCAGCCTAGATCTTGAAACCAGCGCAGCCTAGATCCTGAAGCCATGCCAGCCTAGATCCTGAAGCCAGCCTAGCCCAGATCTTGAAGCCAGCCCAGCCTAGATCCTGAAGCCAGCCCAGCCTAGATCTTGAAGCTAGCCTAGCTAGATCCTGAAGTCGATGCAGCATAGATTTTGATGCAGCATGATTCTCGATGTAGCATAGATCTCGATCAGATGCCAGAATATCATCGAAGTTCAAATAAGTTGTTTTAAAGTTGTTTTAGAATTTTTCGTTGTTTTAGGATTGGTTTGTTCCAATTATTTTTAGGATTTATTTTATCCCTTAGTTGGACTAGTTTGTTTTTAAACAAATAGTTTGAATTTGATAGGATTGAGATTGAGATATCTAAGATTAGGATATCGATATCTCAGATTAGTCTATTTAATTGGTTTATCGCTCGAATAAAAAATTAGACAAGAAGAATATTGGAAGAGGAAAAAACTCTGTGAAAGATGGGGGGTGCGAAGCCCTACATGGTCGCTCCATGAAAGAGTGGGTGCTGAAGCCCGAGTGGGAAGACCAACTATGGTCACTCCATGAAGGAGAGGGTGAGAAGCCCTACAATTTTTTTCTTCCCTAATCTTTCTCTCCATCTTTTTTTTCTTCTTCTCTGTTCTTTCCCTTTTTCCCCTCTCTGTTCTCTTCCTCCCTCTGACTTGAGAACCAACCATCGAGCCATTAATCCTTCCTTGGATCTGCCAACCACCATCTCCCCGGATATACCCGATCACCAATCTTCTCCGGATCTGCCTGATGTTGCCCTGTCTCCTTGTTGCCATAACACACTTCCATCGTGCCATCCATGCTGCTATTGTGCCATCGAATTACCGAATGCCCAGTCCATCATCACCACCCCGTCCGTGCGGAAACCCCCCGTTGGCCATTTCCCCAACCAAGCAGGCCACCGCCCCTTTCTCCTGTGAAAATCATCGCTCGGTCGCACCCCATTTCTCCATCAGATCTTGCTGGATCCATCGCTATTGAGTTTCCCACCCAGAGTTTCCCATAGCTGAGCCAACGATCACCATTGCCAGAGCCAGTCACTGTAACCCCTTTCATGCCGGCCTTCCTCCCTTCCATGTCGACCGCTCACCATCGCCAATGGAAGTCCATGCAGCCAGCCATCACATGTTCCACCATGCCGCTGCCCGCCTCCCATCATCGATGCAAGTGAAGACCACTGGTTCTGTCAAAATCACTGGTGAAGTTCACTGGTGAAGTCTATCCCTGGTTTCCGTCCGTGGGGAAGAAGCATCCCGCACGAATGTGAAAGCAAGGGGGGAATACCGCATGGTTCTCAAAGCATAGCCAGTTTTCTCTAATGTCGAGTTTAAAAAAAAGTGAAAAGAAAATATAGAAGAAGAGAAAAAAAAGGGAAAAAGGGAAAAAGAATAAAAAAATATGTGTTTCTTTTGAATAACGTGGGTTTGTTTAACCTAGCCTAAGGGTTGTTTCCTAGCGACCAATGATCCACCCTCTAAAATAATCCTGATCGAGGTTTATCTTGCAATAACGGGGTGGTGCCACGTCGCCCTCCTTTAAGAGGGGTCGTTAATGCCCCATGTGGATCGATGCGGTTGCCTCACAAACCGAAGCATCGGGGCTGCCTAATGCTGGTGAGTGGCGCCTCCTGGTTGGTCAGGAATTCAAAGAGGTGCATGCCCTTGGGTAAAACAAGGCGACGGGGGCAGCAATAAACCTGCTCCTCCACTTTTTTAAAGGCCTTGTGAGCGTAGATGACCAACTTTCCACTGTATGGTTCCTCCCCCTTTCTTTTTCGATCTCCTTCCTGCTCTAGGCCTTGGAGCCCTACTTCTCATGTCCTTCTCTTTCAACCCCCCTCCCTTGGCCTATGCTGAGGGAGGGCTTCTAGTGGACTTCAAATTCTTGGCTGAGGGACTGGAGGGCCATGTGAAGGTCATTCAGGAGCAACCGGACATTTACCAAGGTAAGGGCATCTATTTAAGAGAAGAAATCCACCAAGCTAAAAATTTCTTTGAAGGAGTTAGAGGGGGAGAGGCCCCAGAGGCAGAAAGAGGAGGCTGCTAACACCACTCCATGGTTTACGAGATCGAAGGTCTTCGAAGTGAAGGTAGTGGCAAAGGTTGTGGTCACTGTGGAGAAGACCATGGCCGCCCTGGTACTAGCAAAGGGGGCTTGATATGAAGCCACTGAAGCTGTCCTTGGAATCACAAGACAGTGACCTCCAAGGATGGGGCAGTAGAGGCAGCATTAGACCCTTATCGTCCGGGGTCCAGTGTGTCCTTGAGGAAGGGCACCTACTTTCTCGGGTAGGAGGGACTGGAACGTCTCCCGCCAGTCCCTGAGGGTAGAGTCCAAAACCAGAGGGAATCCACCCATTGATCAGGTGACCTTTTTCCTTTCTTCATTTTGTAACTGGGACCCTAAAAACATCCTGGCCTGTTCTGGGTTTCCATTGTGTAAGAATTTTTTGATCAATGAAAGTGTCATTTTTCGCTTAGTCATTGTGTTCCTTTCTCCCTCTCTCTCTTTTTCTTTTTTTCCTTTCTCCCTTTTTTTCATTTCTTTTCTTCTTCTTTTTTTTTTTTGCAGCATCGGTTGTATGGCCTCCCAGGCCATCAGGGTCCTTTTTTGATGTAAAGAGCATCCCAATCAATATGATTTTTTTTCTTCTTCCTAACCAGAATGCTCTCTATTTTCTGCTTTTCTTTGCCTTCTGCTTCTTAAAGTCTTCGTGGCAGGGAGATAGACTTTCATAGTCACCGTGAGCCTACCCTGGGTCTTCGACTACTGTAGGGTGATGCCGGAGTCCTAAGACCAGCTCGAAGTACTCTACTGGCATCCCGGCTCCATTTTGCTGACCACGAGGTCATCCGGGCTTAAGTGCAAGTGGCTTCTGGAATCCTTTGGGTCATTGAACCATGAGTCAAGCAGTGGTAGATGGTGGGCCTTAAAAATCCCTCCATCGGCATCTCTGGATTATGAGTAGAGTAGGTTGATGTGAGGCTTCTGGAGCACCCTAGCTCCAGAGTGAAGACTCTAGGATCTCTGGTTCCAGGGCATGGGGCTACTGATGTCCCCTGACTCTGGAGGTGGGACCGATGATGCCCCCTGACCTCAAGGGCATGGTCGACAGTGTCTCCCAACCTCAAAAGTGGGGCCATAGAGTGTGAGGCTTCTTGGTTTGCCAAGCTATGAATAACATGATAGACGACATCCCGCTATCACCTTCGGGCTATAAGAAAGGCTGGGAGGGTGCCGAGCTTCTCGATTCGCCATGCTATGAATCATGCAATAGGCGGCATCCCGCTGCCACCTCCAGGCTATAAGCAAGGCTGGAGGTGACGAGCTTCTCGATTTGCCATGCTATGAGTTATGCGGTAGGCAGCATCTTATGCCACCTCCGAGCTATGAGCATGGCCATGAGGCTATGGGGTGCTGGACTTATTGATTTGCCAAGCTATGAGTCATGCGATAGACGACATCCTGCTGCCACCTCCGGGTTGTGAGCGAGGCTGGGGTTGCCAAGCTTCTCGATTCACCATGCTATGAGTCATGTGGTAGGTGGCACCTGGTGCCGTCTCCAGGCTGTGAGCGCAGTCATGAGGCTGTAGGGTGCCAAACATATTGATTTGCCAAGCTATGAGTCATGTAGTAGATGGCATCTCGCTATCGCCTTTGGGCTATGAGTGAGGCTGGGGGTGTCAAGCTTCTCGATTTTCCATGTTGTGAGTCATGCGGTAGGCCGCACCTTGGAAACGCCTTTAGGCTATGAGTGCGGCCATGAGGCTGTGGGGCATCGGACGTATTGTGTGCCAAACTATGAGTCATGCAGTAGATGGTATCCCGCTACCAGCCCCGGGCTATGAGCGAGGCTAGGGGCACCAAGCTTCTCGATTCTCCATGATATGAGTCACGCGGTAGGTGGCACCAAGGTGCCGCCTCTAGGATTTAAGCACGGCCATGAGGCTATGGGGTGCTGGATGTATTGATGTGCCAAGCTGTGAGTCACACCGTAGATGGCATCCCACTACCACCTCCATGTTGTATGCGAGGCTGGGGGCACTGAGCTTCTCGATTCGCAATGCTGTGAGTCATAAGGTAGGTGGCACCTTGGTGTTGAGGAATGAGCTCCTAAACTGATGCGGGATGACAAGTAGGGATGAACATAAGAGGTTTGCAAATTAAAGAAAGCAACTAATTTTTAGATTTTAGATGGTTTTATTCTCGAAAACAAACTAAGAGTAAGTTAGGGTTTTTTCATGTAGAGATTAAAGTTCTACCTGCATAGCAAGAGTCTAACAAGTAATAAAAAAAGGAAGGATCCTACGGTTAAGAAACCTGATTAGGCACATGTTCAACTTCAATAAAACAGACCTAAGAGAAGGATTTGAGTCAAATACCAAACAACGATGTCTTTTGCATAATAGAAGGGGTCTCTCAGCACTCTGTATCGGTGCTTGGATGAAGAAGCAGCTTTTCCACAAATCCGTCGACTTTTTATTAGTTGGTTTCAAGGGCAAGGAAGACTTCATCCAGAGATTGTTTCACCTTAGGGATCTACAAACATCAAGGGTTAGGGCTTATGAAGATGGAAAAAATATAAAATAGAAGGTTAGGAGAGAAAAGAAGGTGGGAGGGAATCACAGTATGTGCTGGTAGCCTGGATAGATGTATGGATGCCTGGATAGGAGGGGGCAGCCGGGAGGATATGGAGCACCGAGACTTGGAGATGGTGGCCTGGACTTTGGAGGGTGCCTAATGCTTTTGGAGTGGTGGTCTAGAGGAGAGAGATTGTTGCCCAGGTGGCTACCTAAGAGGGGGGTGAATTGGGTCTTTTAAAAAATTGAAGGCAAGCAATGTGCAATTCAAAATCCTTTGCAAGTTGTAGGTGCTGTGATAGAATTATAAAATGAAGAAGCTAAATAGAGACAAGAAAGCACAACACAAACACACCAAATTTATAGTGGTTCGGAGCAACCTAGCTCCTACGTCCACTACCCAAGATACCACTTGGAATTTCTACTATATTCACACCCGAATACAGTATGATTGTTTTACAGGATCACAATCCAAAACCTCTATATTTTGGTTTTACGGGATCACCAAAGAAAACCCAACACCCTTTGATTTTAACAGGCTCACCAAAGAAACCAAACTTGGTTTTCATAGGATCATCAAGAACCTAACCCTTGGTTTTAATAAGGCTCACCAAAAACCTATTTGGTTTTTCAACCGGGCTCACTAATAACCCAACAATTCAAAGATTGAATTAAAAATTAAATGCAACAAGAATGACAAACTCAATTTGTCGAATAGTTACCAGTGTAGCTTGTTGGATGTCCACTTGAATGCACTTGAATTAGCTTTAATGACTTCAGTGGCTTCTTTCCAAAGTTGCTTCAAGCTTCATATTGGAGTTGGTGAAGACTTGAAAGCTTGACATGAATGCTCTT
Organism: Areca catechu; assembly: GCA_021397845.1. Classification (NCBI taxonomy): domain Eukaryota; kingdom Viridiplantae; phylum Streptophyta; class Magnoliopsida; order Arecales; family Arecaceae; genus Areca; species Areca catechu. Next base: position 136,293,928 of record CM038053.1, on the reverse strand, counting down.
GTGCTCTTTTGTTGTTGGTAGGTAGGATATTCAATGAAGCTCTCTTCTTTTAAGAACTCTCTAATTCATTGCTTCAAGGAAGTTCAAATCCTTCAAATTTAAAGTCTTCCATCATCCAAAGGCAGTTTTAGCCATTGTAGACTGTTGGGGAATGATTTTTTATCATTGGAGCACTTTTTAGCATTTAAAAATAAATTCTGGAACTAGCCGTTGGATACTTGAAAGCAGCATTCGAGTCGGCTCGGATTCCTTCGAGTCGGCTTGAATCCTTCGAGTTGATGGGTCGAGTTGCCAAATCTTCAATGCAATCGGCTTTTTACCTCAGGGTGCAAAGCATCACTCTCGATGAGTAGGCTCTTGATAGCTCGGGTCGGCTCGAACTTGAATCTTGAAAAATCTTGAACTCGAGGAGTCAGCTCTTTTCATCTTGGATCATTTCTTCTTCATAGATTCGAAAAACCTTACTCTGGAAGAGTCGGCTCGATGTAGTTCAGGTCGGCTTACTTTCTCAGGCTTTCAGAATTAGGTCTGGTAGAGTCGACTCTTTTTGGTTCGGGTCGGCTCGCCTAGCTATTCTCAGAAATCTTCAGGAAATGGACTCTAGAGGAGTCGGCTCGCTTTCCATCGAGTTGGCTCGAATTGCTACATTCCAAAATCCTTGCTACATGCCAGTAATTAGAGTCGACTCTTCATTACTTGGGGTCGACTCGAGTGTCTTCTTCAAAATTTTCATAATTGAACTTAAAGAAAACTCTCACCTACTCTTTTACAATTTCATACAAACCAACTCAAACTAAAAATCATGGCATACACACTCATAGAAGTAACCCTTTTAATTGATTTTTTGTCAGCATTTTGATTGGATTCTTCTTTACAAAAATATTTACAACACAACTCAACCAAGAAAACAAAAGTGTAGAAGTTGAAGTTTGAACATGTTATTCATCCTACAAAAACTTGTCAAGCACTTGAAGAGTTGTTAGAAATAAATGTACATGCTCCAATGTTTGGTTATCATCAAAATCACTTATGGGGTCAACAATCTCCCCCTTTTGATGATGACAAAACACTGGGCATGAGAAATTCTTTGCACTTTACATGTATTACAGTATTTGAAAATTAATGTATCAGAGCTAATGGAATTAGTAAGTATTAGAGCCCAAGAGATGATATCATAGTATATCATCAAAATATTGAACTTCTCATGCTTCAAGATATTATAATTAGAACAAAACATGGAGTATTAGAGTTCCAAAAAGAAATTAATAGAATTAACATCAATTTATAGCATGCAATAGTAAATAGAGCATTAAGATAATAATTAGAGCAAGATCATTTCAAGAGAATCTCCCCCTTTCTCTAGATTCTAAAGTGGTTTAAGCAGTGCTATCATTTATCATTTTTATGCTCCCCCTTTTTTAATGTTTTCATACACTTTAAAAGTAGTTAGTAAGAAACTCAACATATATACTATTTCTATTCTTTTCAAATTTCTCTCATATTTCATAATTCTTCCCCTTTTTGTTAATCAATCAAAAAGGTAATTTCGAATAAAGCTCAGATTTTAAAATAGATTGAGAAAGTTTTTAATATTTGTTTGATATAATTTCACATTCTCAACTTGGAAATTCTAATTAAAATTTCATTATAGTTGTACTATAACAAGTGCAAAGATTGAATCATTGTACATGATAGTGAATAAAATCAAAAGATACTTCATTGATAAGATTTTCATATAAGTTCAAAATACAAGAACATTCATATTGCAAAAAAAATATAACATAGATAATTTCAGAACTAACCAAAAGACTAACTATAGGATATATTCTTCTTCTTCTTCTTCATTAGGAGAAGAGGAGCCTACCTCTATAACTCTATCAAAGGTCTTAGTTTTTAAGGGTTTAAACCTTAAATCCCTGAATCTAGTTCTAACAGGGGCTCTAAAAACTTTAGTCTTCTTGGTTTTGGGTTGTTTAGTAGATTTAGGTGGATCAGACAAAGGAATAGGAGTAGGAAAGTCAAGTGATTCCTTGATGATCTGTTCAAGAGCATCTTCAATGGGAATGGTTTCCTTTTGTGATTGCATTAACATGCTTCTGATTTCTTTCTTGAAGTCCATTTCTTTTTCCACTTTTTGTTGGTGAAGCTCTTGTTCGGATCTTAATTTATGCAATCTAATGTCAACTGATTTTCTGATTTCCTTAATTAAAGAATTCATATGATCAGTCAAAGAGTTGGAGATAGCTTCCATCTTTTGAAATATCAGATTTTTTAGGTTTGATGGAGTAACCATTGTTTCTTCAGCCCCTTCTTCATCAGTAGCTTTATCTTCTTCATAAATGATAGCAGCAACCTGACTAGGGATCTTCTTTATCCATTCTCCTTCTTGTAACTTGTATCCCATTCTTTTTAGTGAATTGAAGGAGTAGATATCAAAGTGGTGTAATGGCTTGCCTATTTCATTTGATAAGTCAACTCCTGCTTCTTCAAATAACAAAGTGAATACCATACCATAGGGTAGACAGGCTTTGACCTTTCTTGTTGCTTCAGTCATTTGGATCATCATTATATAGAGATGGTTGAGAGGCTTTTCTTGAATTAAGTTTTCCATAATTGTCAAACCCTTCTCACTGACCTAATCAAAGCGGCCAGTTCTTCGAAGAAATATTCTGCTGATCATATTGTGTAGCAGCCTCATTTTTTTCAATAGTAGATTGGCTTGTACATGTTGGATTGTGCTTACATCTTCTTTTTCCAAAATTAATTTTAGAATGTGTTCTTTGTCTGGTAGAAGAAGTTCAGTAGCACCCTTCGTTGGCATTTGCAGTAATCTGCCCAATCATTCTTCATCTACTATAACTGTCTTCCCCTTGACTGTAGATTCCAAATGAAATTCTTTAATGATAAGGTTTTCAAAAAACATTCGTACCAGTGAAGGATAGGTCAATATATCCAAGGAATATAAATGCTTCCACACCTGACTCTCTATCCAGTTTCCGATCTTCATTCCCATTTTTTCTAGGAATGTAAAGTCGATCCTTCTTCCACAGGTGACAGGATGATTGATCATTGAGACATGCTGTCTGGGAGGAGGAGTTACTTCATCTTGCTAGACTAGAGCAGACCTTTTTCTCTTTTCCTTTCTTTCTTTTGCATTTGTGCTGCGAGCACTTGATTCACCAATTTGAAGAACCTTCTTCGCAGATCATCGAGGAGACATTACAGAGGGATTAAGGAATTTTAGGCTCTAGTGAATGATTTATGGAAGAATGGTAAAGCTTCTGAGGGAAGTGGAGTGTGTTCAAAGTAAAGTAAAAGAGTGAAGTACTTAGAAAAGACAATTTTGAGCTTCCTAAATAGCGATTTCTTTACTTTCGAGTCGACACGCTTATCCCTAAAAATATCCAAGTCAGCTCAACCAAAGCAAACTCAGAGCAGCCAGAACACCGAGTCTGCTAATCAAAGACTTAGTTGACTCGACCAGAGCAAGAGTATGAGACTTAGATATTCAAGACAGCTCGACTAGAGAAAAATTGCACGAGTCAACTCGAACCAAAACTTTCAACTTGAAATCAAATAATTTGGAAATTGAATTCAATATACTGAAAATTCAAGGAAAGTTGTTCAATGAATCATGAAAAAATTGTAGGAGGTTTTCTAGATAATTTTTTGTTAATTCTTGAAGGAAATTAGGTTTACTGGATCTAGAAAGGATAACATAGCCCTAATTCTCCTCTAAGTAACTCAAATCTATCCTGATTTAGTAGCTTGGTAAACATGTCAGCTAGTTATTTTTCTATTGGGATAAATTCTAATTCTATGTCACCATTCAAAACATGGTCTCTAATAAAATGATGTCTAGTCTCTTTGTGTTTAGTCCTAGAATGCTGAATAGGATTTTTGGTTAAATTTATTGCACTTGTGTTATCACAGTTAATAGGAATTTTGCATTAAGAAACATCAAAATCTTCTAGTTGTTGTTTAATTCACAACACTTGCGCACAACAACTCCCTGCAGCAACATACTCTACCTCAGCAGTAGAAAGTGCTACCGAGTTTTGTTTCTTGCAGTGCCTTGAGATTAAATTCAACCCTAGAAATTAACAAGTACCACTAGTACTTTTTCAATCTATTTTATAACCAGCATAATCAGCATTAGAAAATCTGATTAAATTTAAAGATGATTCTTTTGAAAACCAAAGACCCATATTACTTGTACCTTTCAAATATTTTAATATTCTTTTAACAGCAAGCATATGTGTTTCTTTGGGATTACATTGAAATCTAGTACATACACATACACTATACAAGATATCTGGTATACTTGTAGTTAAATATAATAAGAATCCGATCATACCTCGATATAGCTTTTGGTCAACATTGGATCCACTTTCATCTTTGTCCAATTTGCAGGTTGGACTCATGGGTGTATTCATTTGTTTGCTCGTCTCCATACCAAACTTCTTGATGATTTCTTTGTTGTATTTGGATTGGTTAATGAAGATCCCTCCTTTGTTTGTTTTACGTGAAGTCCGAGGAAGTAGTTCAGTTACCCATTAGGCTCATTTCAAATTCTTCCTGCATTAGCTTAGAAAATTCTTCACAAAAACTTTCATTAGTTGCACCAAAAATAATGTCATCAACATAGATTTGTACAACTAACATATCATTATTTTTCTTTTTAATGAAATGAGTTTTATAAACATTTCCTCTTGAAAATTTATTTTTGATTAAGAAAGTGCCAAGTCAATAATACTAGGCTCTAGGAGCTTGTTTCAAACCATATAAAGCTTTATTCAGTTTAAACACATGGTTCGGAAAAGCATGATTTTCAAAACTCGGTGGTTGTTCTACAAAAACTTGTTCGGCGATAAAACCATTTAAAAATGCACTTTCATATCCATTTGAAAAAGTTTGAAATTCATGTAGCAAGCAAATGCAAGAAGTAATCTAATGGCTTCTAATCTTGCTACAGGTGCATAAGTTTCATCAAAATCTATACTTTCTTCTTGACTATATCCCTTAGCCACTAATCTAGCTTTGTTTCTAATGACATTTCCTTGTACATCTAATTTGTTCTTATAGACCCATTTGGTTCCTATAATTGGGTGGTCTTTAGGTCTATCAACTAGTGTCCAAACCTTGTTTCTTTCAAACTGGTTCAATTCTTCATATATGGCTAACATCCAGTTTGGGTCATTTTCTGCTTCTTCTAAGGTGTGAGGCTCTATTTGAGATACAAAGGCTAGGTAATCATGTGCAATCCTATATGCAGACCTAGTCCATATACCTTAAGAAGGATCATCAATAATTAATTCTTTAGGATGGGAAGTAGCGTACATCTATTCGATTGGTAGATCGGTATGATCCTTACTTACCATTTCTTCTCCTTCTTCAACTGGTCTTTCTTGAATACTCAAGTCTTCCATTTCCTTTTGAATGGTACTTGCATCATTATCAATGCACTCATCTTTTCTAGATGGTGATGGGTTAGTTTCATCAAAAATGACATGCATCCACTCTTCAATAGTAAGAGTCCTTTTATTAAAAATCCTATATACTTTGCTATGTAATGAATAACCAATGAATATAGATTCATCAAATTTAGCATCAAACTTTTCTAGATTATCCTTACCATTGTTAAGCACAAAGAATTTGCATCCAAATACATGAAAATAATTTATATTGGGTTTCTTTTTATTCCAAAGCTCATAGGGGGTTTTCTTCAAAATAGGATGGATCAAAACAAAGTTTAAAGTATAACGTGCAGTGTTCACCACTTCTGCCCAAAAGTACCTTGGAAGATTACCTTCACACAACATTGTTTGGTCCATTTTTTCCAAAGTCCTATTTTTTCTCTCTACAACACCATTTTGTTGTGGTGTTCTAGGAGCAGAGAAGTTATGATATATGCTATTTTTTGAACAATAATCATCAAAAAATTGATTTTTAAATTCAGTCCCGTGATCACTCATAATTGAAATTATAGAAAGACTTTTCTGATTTGAAACCTTTTTATGAAATTTTCTAAATATTTTGAAAGTTTCATCTTTGTGTGCGATAAACAAAACCCATGTAAATCTAGAAAAATCATCTACAACCACAAGGGCATGTTTCATACCTCCTAGGCTTGTGGTCCTAGTTCATCCAAATAAGTCCATGTGAAATAGTTTTAAAGGTCTAGAAGTTGAAATTAGATTTTTGAATTTAAATCTTTCCCTAGTTTGTATACCCATTTGGCATGCATCACAAACATGATCAAAATCAATTTTGAACTTAGGCATGCCTCTAACAAGATTTTTGGAAATCAACTTGGCAATTGTATGCATGCTATCATGACCCAATCTTCTATGCCATAATAAGCAAGACTTCTTGGTCTTAGCATTCATTGCAACCAAACTGGAGCTACTTGACATGGCAAGTTCATTTAGATCTACCATATAAATATTTCCTAGTCTGTGTCCAATGAATTTATTGCTAGAGTCAAGAGAGTTTGTTACTATATACATAGATGATTCGAAGATAACTTTGAAGCCTTTATCACATAAATGACTAATACTCAATAGATTGTGTTTCAATTTATCTACTAGCAATATTTTCAATAAAAGTATAGGGAGTTATTTTGATCTTACCAATTCCAATTATTTTCTCTTTGTCATTGTCTCCAAAAGAAACCATACCTCTTTCTTTTATTTTTAGGGTGATAAATTGATCCTTGTCACCCGTCATATGTCTTGAATAGTCACTGTCGAGATACCATCTTTTCTTTGACTTCTAGGTTGCAAGACATTCCTACAAGAAAGTCAAGGAGTGCTTTTAGGTACCCAAGCTAACTTGGGTCCTTTCAGGTTAGCTGAGGTGGTCCCTTTGGGAACCCAAACTTTTCTTGATATGCTATGGATATTTTTAATAATATTGTAATTGAAAGTTTTATGTCCTGATTTTTTGTAAACAAAACATCTGATTCTAGAATTTTGAAGTAATTCAGACTTTGAAGTTCTATATGCATGAAGTGCAGTAATAGAAGGTTTTGAAATAGAAGTAGAGTCTTTTGTAATAAAGGTTTTATGAAAAGTAAAACTTGAGAACAAAATTTTTCTATTTCACAAATATAGTAGCTGAAACTTAATTTGAATTTGAAGCTTTAAAACCTATTCCAGCTTTATTTCCAAAAATTCTTTGATCTTTAAGAATTAACTCAAGTTTATTAGAAGATAGAGTTAATTTTTCAACAAGTGGCATGAGTTTTTCAACCTCCTTTTTCAACTCATTATTTTCTTTCATCAAAATATTGTTTTTATCATGAAATTCTCTATTCTCATTTTTTAATGCATTACAATCTTCAGAAAAGTTTTGAAGTTCTTTTTGCAATAAATTATTCTTTTCTAAAATCTCATCTTTTTCTTTGAGGAAAGAGTTATTGATATTCTTTAATGATCTAATCTTTACTCTTGCATTTTTAAATTTAGATAATAAATCATGGAATGCAGAACTTAATTCCTCAAAATTAAATTCAATTTGAGTGTCAGGGGAATTTACCTCATCCTTGAGATCCATTAGACATAAATTTGCTATTTTCGTGGTCTCTTCTTCTTCAGTTGAAGTGGAATCTTCACTATCGCTCCACGTTGCAACCATCATTTTCTTTTTCTTCTTTTTGAAAAATTTCTTTAATTGAGGACAATCTAGACGAATGTGTCTCAGTTTCTTACATTCATAGCAAGTGGGGACCTGTTCCTTGTCTTTGTCTTTATCATTGTCCTTTTCTCTTGATTGTTCTCCTCGTTTATGGAATTTTCTGTTATATCTTCCTTTTTTCTTTCCCATAAACTTTCTAAATCTCCTCATGACCATTGCAATGTCTTCATCTTTAAGATAGTCTTCGGAGGAGGTAGAGTCATCTTCCGTCTCTTCATCATCTTTTGATTCCAATGCAGCTTTGAATGCAATTATTTTCTTCTTTTTCTGATCATCATTCATTCTATACTGCATGGCTTGTTTGTGTGTGATGAGAGATCCCATTAATTCATACATTGAAAGAATGTTCAAATCTTTAGCTTCTTGTATGGCAGTGACTTTAGGTCCCATTTATCAGGAAGTGATCTTAAAATCTTTTGTACTAAATCAGCAATTGAGTATACCCTGCCAAGACTTTTTAAACCGTTAATAATATTTGTAAATCTAGTATACATGGCAGGAATACTTTCATTAGGTTTCATTTTAAATAATTCATAATTATGTACTAAAAGATTTATCTTTGAAGTTTTCACTTGTGAAGTTCCTTCATGGGTCACTTCAAGTTTATCCCAAATTTCCTTCACTGAAGAGCAGATGGAAATTCTATTAAACTCGTTTGAATCCAAAGCACAGTAAAGCAAGTTCATTGCTTTGGCATTCAATTTCCCCATCTTCATGTCATGTTCATCCCAATCCTCTTCAGGCTTAGGGACATCCACGCCATCAATTTTAGTCATGGAAACCTGTGGCCCTTTAAGAGTGACCTTCCATAATTGAAAATCAACATCTTGAATATAGATTGTCATTCGTGCTTTTCAATAGGAATAATTTGTGCATGTAAAAAGTGGAGGCCTATTAGTTGACTGGCCTTCAGCCAAAGACGTACTCATAGGATGAGCCATCAATCTTTACTCCAAGATAATCAGAGATACTGCTCTAATACCAGTTGTTGCCCACGTGGCTACCAAAGAGGGGGGATGAATTGGGTCTTTTAAAAAATTGAAGGCTAGTAATGTGTAATTCAAAATCCTTTGCAAGTGATAGGTGCTGTGATAGAATTACAAAATGCAGATGCTAAACAGAGACAAGAAAGTACAACACAAACATACCAAATTTATAGTGGTTTGGAGCAACCCAGCTCCTACGTCCACTACCCAAGATACCACTTGAAATTTCTACTATATTCATACCCGAATACATTAGGATTGTTTTACAGGATCACAATCCAAAACATCTACACTTTGGTTTTATGGGATCACCAAAGAAAATCCAACACCCTTTGGTTTTAACAGGTTCACCAAAGAAATCCAACTTGGTTTTCACAAGATCACCAAGAACCTAACCTTTGGTTTTAATAAGGCTCACCAAAAACCTATTTGGTTTTTCAACCGGGCTCACCAAAAACCCAACAATCAAAGATTGAATTAAAGAATTAATGCAACAAGAATGACAAACTCAATTTGTCGGATAGTTGCCGATGCAGCTTATTGGAAATCTACTTGAATGCACTTGAATTAGCTTTAAAGACTTCAATGGCTTCTTCCCAAAGTTGCTTCAAGCTTCAGATTGGAGTTGGTGAAGACTTGAAAGCTTTACTTGAATGCTCTTGTGCTCTTTTGTTATTGGTAGGTAGGATATTCAATGAAGCTCTCTTCTTTTAAAAACTCTCTAATTCATTACTTCAAGAAAGTTCAAATCCTTCAAATTTAAAGTCTTCCATCATCCCAAGGTAGTTATAACCATTGTAGACTGTTGGGGAATGATTTTTGATCATTGGAGCACTTTTTAGCATTCAAAAATAAATTTTGGAACTAGACATTGGATACTTCAAAGTAGCATTCGAGTCAGATCAGATTCCTTCGAGTCGGCTTGAATCCTTCGAGTCGATGGGTCGAGTTGCCAAATCTTCAATGCAGTTGACTTTTTATCTCTGGGTGTAAAGCATCACTCTGGATGAGTTGGCTCTTGATAGCTCGGGTCGGCTCGAACTTGAATCTTGAAAAATCTTGAACTCGAGGAGTCAGCTCTTTTCAGCTTGGATCATTTATTCTTCTCAGGTTCGAAAAATCTCACTCTGGAAGAGTCGGCTCGATGCAGTTCGGGTCGACTTGCTTTCTCAGGCTTTCAGAATTAGGTCTGGCAGAGTCGACTTTTTTTGGTTCGGGTTGGCTCGCCTAGCTATTCTCAGAAATCTTCAGGAAATGGACTCTGGAGGAGTCGGCTCGCTTTCTGTCGAGTTAGCTCGGATTGCTACGTTCCAAAATCCTTGCTGCATGCTAGTAATCATAGTCAACTCTTCATTACTTGGGGTCGACTCGAGTGTCTTCTTCAGAATTTTCATAATAGAACTTAAAGAAAACTCTCACCAACTCTTTTACAATTTCACACAAACCAACTCAAACTAAAAATCATGGCATACACACTCACAGAAGTAACCCTTTTAATTAATTTTTTCTTAGAATTTTGATTAGATTCTTCTTTACAAAAATATTTACAACACAACTCAACCAAGAAAACAGAAGTGTAGGAATTGAAGTTTGAACATGTTATTCATCCTACAAAAACTTGTCAAGTACTTGAAGAGTTGTCAAAAATAAATGTACATGCTCCAATATTTGGTTATCATCAAAAACACTTATGGGGTCAACAATCTCCCCATTTTGATGATGACAAAACACTGGGCATGAGAAATTCTTTACACTTTACATGTATAACAGTATTTGAAAATTAAATATTCAAATGTATCAGAGCTAATGGAATTAGTAAGTATTAGAGCCCAAGAGATGATATCATAGTATATCATCAAAATATTGAACTTCTCATGCTTCAAGATATTATAATTAGTACAAAACATGGAGTATCAGAGTTCCAAAAAGAAATTAACAGAATTAACATCAATTTAGAGCATGCAATAGTAATTAGAGCATTAAGATAATAATTAGGGCAAGATCATTTAAAGAGAATCTACCCCTTTCTCTAGATTCTAAAGTGGTTTAAGCAGTGCTATCATTTATCATTTTTATGCTCCCCGTTTTTTAATGTTTTCATGCACTTTAAAAGTAGTTAGTAAGAAACTCAACATATATACTATTTCTATTCTTTTCAAATTTCTCTCATATTTCATAATTCTTCCCCTTTTTGTTAATCAATCAAAAAGGTAATTTCGAATAATGCTCTGATTTTAAAATAGATTGAGAATGTTTTTAATATTTGTTTGAGATAATTTCACATTCTCAACTTGTAAATTCTAATTAAAATTTCATTATAGTTGTACTATAACAAGTGCAAAGATTGAATCATTGTACATGATAGTGAATAAAATCAAAAGATACTTCATTGATAAGATTTTCACATAAGTTCAAAATAGAAGTACATTCATATTGCAAAAAAATATAACATAGATAATTTCAGAACTAACCAAAAGACTAACTATAGGATATATTCTTCTTCTTCTTCTTCATTAGGAGAAGAGGAACCTACCTCTATAACTCTATCAGAGGTCTTAGTTTTCAGGGGTTTAAACCTTAAATCCCTGAATCTAGTTCTAACAGGGGCTCTAAAAACTTTAGTCTTCTTGGTTTTGGGTTGTTTAGTAGGTTTAGGTGGATCAGACAAAGGAATAGGAGCAGGAAAGTCAAGTGATTCTTTGATGATCTGTTCAAGAGCATCTTCAATGGGAATGGTTTCCTTTTGTGATTGCAGTAAGATGCTTCTGATTTCTTTCTTGAAGTCCTTAATTTACTTTTCCACTTTTTGCTGGTGAAGCTCTTGTTCGGATCTTAATTTCTGCAATCTAATGTCAACTGATTTTCTGATTTTCTCAATTATAGAATTCATATGATCAGTCAAAGAGTTGGAGATAGCTTCCATCTTTTGAAATATCAGATTTTTTAGGTTTGATGGAGTAACCATTATTTCTTCAGTCCCTTCTTCATCAGTAGCTTCATCTTCTTCAAAAATGATAGCAGCAACCTGACTAGGCATCTTCTTTATCCATTCTCCTTTTTGTAACTTGTATCCCATTCTTTTTAGTGAATTGAAGGAGTAGATATCAAAGTGGTGTAATGGCTTACCTATTTCATTTGATAAGTCAACTCCTGCTTCTTCAAATAACAAAGTGAAGACCATACCATAGGGTAGACAGGCTTTGACCTTTCTTATTGCTTCAGTCATTTGGATCATCATTATATAGAGAAGGTTGAGAGGCATTTCTTCAATTAAGTGTCCCATAATTGTCATATCCTTCTCACTGACATAATCAAAGCAGCCAATTCTTGGAAGAAATATTCTACTGATCATATTGTGTAACAGCCTCATTTTTTTCGATAGTAGATTGGCTTGTACATGTTGGATTGTGCTTACATCTTCTTTTTCCAAAATTAATTTTAGAATGTGTTCTTTGTCTAGTAGAAGAAGTTTAGTAGCACCCTTCGTTTGCATTTGCAGTAATCTGCCCAATCTTTCTTCATCTACTATAACTATCTTCCCCTTGACTGTAGATTCCAAATGAAATTCTTTAATGATAAGGTTTTCAAAAAACATTCGTACCAGTGAACAGTAGGTCAATATATCCAAGGAATATAAATGCTTCCACCCCTGACTCTCTATCCAGTTTCCGATCTTCATTCCCATTTTTTCTAGGAATGTAAAGTCGATCCTTCTTCCGCAGGTGACAGGACGATTGATCATTGAGACATGCTGTCCGGGTGGGGGAGTTACTTCATCTTGCTGGACTGGAGCAGACCTTTTTCTCTTTTCCTTTCTTTCTTTTGCATTTGTGCTGCGAGCACTTGATTCACCAATTTGAAGAACCTTCTTCGCAGATCTTCGAGGAGCCATTGCAGAGGGATTAAAGAATTTTAGGCTCTAGTGAATGATTTTTGGGAGAATGGTAAAGCTTCCGAGGGAAGTGGAGTGTGTTCAAAGTAAAGTAAAAGAGTGAAGTACTTAGAAAAGACAATTTTGAGCTTGCTAAATATTTCTCGACTTTCAAGTTGACTCGCTCAGCCCTAAAAATATCCAAGTCCGCTAAACCAAAGCAAACTAAGAGCAGCCAGAACACCGAGTCGACTAATCAAAGACTTAGTCGGCTTGACCAGAGCAAGAGTACGAGACTTAGATATTCAAGCCAGCTCGACTAGAGCAAAATTGCTTGAGTCAACTCGAACCGAAACTTTCCACATGAAATCAAATAATTTGGAAATTGAATTCAATATATTGAAAATTCAAGGAAAGTTATTCAATGAATCATGAAAAAATTGTAGGAGGTTTTCTAGATAATTTTTCCTTAGTTCTTGAAGGAAATTAGGTTTACTGGATCTAGAAAGGATAACATAGCCCTAATTCTCCTCTAAGCAACTCAATTCTATCCTGATTTAGTAGCTTGGTAAAGATGTCAGCTAGTTATTTTTCTGTTGGGATAAATTCTAGTTCTATGTCACCATTCAAAACATGGTCTCTAATGAAATGATATCTAGTCTCTATGTGCTTAGTCCTAGAATGCTGAATAGGATTTTTGGTTAAATTTATAGCACTTGTGTTATCACAGTTAATAGGAATTTTGCATTAAGAAACATCAAAATCTTCTAGTTGTTGTTTAATTCACAACACTTGCGTACAACAACTCCCTGCAGCAACATACTCTACCTCAGCAGTAGAAAGTGCTACCTAGTTTTGTTTCTTACAGTGCCATGAGATTAAATTCAACCCTAAAAATTAACAAGTACCACTAGTGCTTTTTCTATCTATTTTATAACCAGCATAATCAGCATTAGGAAATTTGATTAAATTTAAAGATGATTCTTTCGAAAACCAAAGACCCTAATTACTTGTACCTTTCAAATATTTTAATATTCTTTTAACAGCAAGCATATGTGTTTCTTTGGGATTACATTGAAATCTAGCACATACACATACACTATACAAGATATCTGGTCTACTTGTAGTTAAATATAATAAGAATCCGATCATACCTCTATATAGCTTTTGGTCAACATTGGATCCACTTTCATCATTGTCAAATTTGCAGGTTGGACTCATGGGTGTATTCATTTGTTTGCTCGTCTCCATACCAAACTTCTTGATGATTTCTTTGATGTATTTCGATTGGTTAATGAAGATCCCATCCTTTATTTGTTTTACTTGAAGTCCGAGGAAGTAATTCAGTTACCCATTAGGCTCATTTCAAATTCTCCCTGCATTAGCTTAGCAAATTCTTCACAAAAACTTTCATTAGATGCACCAAAAATAATGTCATCAACATAGATTTGTACAACTAACATATCATTATTTTTCTTTTTAATGAAATGAGTTTTATAAACATTTCCTCTTGAAAATTTATTTTTGATTAAGAAAGTGCTAAGTCAATAATACTAGGCTCTAGGAGCTTGTTTCAAACCATATAAAGCTTTATTTAGTTTAAAACATGGTTCGGAAAAGCATGATTTTCAAAACCCGGTGGTTGTTGTACAAAAACATGTTCGGCGATAAAACCATTTAAAAATGTACTTTCATATCCATTTAAAATAGTTTGAAATTCATGTAGCAAGCAAATGCAAGAAATAATCTATTGGCTTCTAATCTTGCTACAGGTGCATAAGTTTCATCAAAATCTATACTTTCTTCTTGACTATATCCCTTAGCCACTAATCTAGCTTTCTTTCTATTGACATTTCCTTGTACATCTAATTTGTTCCTATAGACCCATTTGGTTCCTATAATTGGGTGGTCTTTAGGTCTATCAACTAGTGTCCAAACCTTGTTTCTTTCAACTGGTTCAATTCTTCATATATGGCTAACATCCAGTTTGGGTCATTTTCTGCTTCTTCTAAGATGTGAGGCTCTATTTGAGATACAAAGGCTAGGTAATCATGTGCAATCCTATATCCAGACCTAGTACTTATACCTTAAGAAGGATCATCAATAATTAATTCTTTAGGATGGGAAGTAGCGTACCTCCATTCGATTGGTAGATCAGTATGATCCTTACTTACCATTTCATCTCCTTCTTCAACTGGTCTTTCTTGAATACTCAAGTCTTCCATTTCCTTTTGAATGGTACCTGCATCATTATCAATGCACTCATCTTTTCTAGATGGTGATGGGTTAGTTTCATCAAAAATGACATGCATCGACTCTTCAACAGTAAGAGTCCTTTTATTAAAAATCCTATATACTTTGCTATGTAATGAATAACCAATGAATATAGATTCATCAAATTTAACATCAAACTTTCCTAGATTATCCTTACCATTGTTAAGCACAAAGAATTTGCATCCAAATACATGAAAATAATTTATATTGGGTTTCTTTTCATTCCAAAGCTTATAGGCGGTTTTCTTCAAAATAGGACGGATCAAAATACGGTTTAAAATATAACATGCAGTGTTCACCGCTTCTGTCCAAAAGTACCTTGGAAGATTACCTTTACACAACATTGTTCAGGCCATTTCTTCCTAAGTCCTATTTTTTCTCTCTACAATACCATTTTGTTGTGGTGTTCTATAAGCGGAGAAGTTGTGATCAATGCCATTTTTTGAGCAATAATCATCAAAAAATTGATTTCAAATTCAATCCCGTGATCACTCATAATTGAAATTATAGAAAGACTTTTCTGATTTGAAACCTTTTTATGAAATTTTCTAAATATTTTGAAAGTTTCATCTTTGTGTGCGATAAACAAAACCCATGTAAATCTAGAATGATCATCTAAAATCACAAGGGAATATTTCATACCTCCTAGGCTTGTGGTCCTAGTTGGTCCAAATAAGTCCATGTGAAATAGTTCTAAAGGTCTAGAAGTTGAAATCAGATTTTTGAATTTAAATCTTTTCCTAGTTTGTATACCCATTTGGCATGCATCACAAACATGATCAAAATCAATTTTGAACTTAGGCATGCCTCTAACAAGATTTTTAAAAATCAACTTGGCAATTGTATGCATGCTAGTATGGCCCAATCTTCTATACCATAATAAGCAAGACTCCTTGGTCTTAGCATTCATTGCAACCAAACTGGAGCTACTTGACATGGCAAGTTCATTTAGATCTACCACATAAATATTTTCTAGTCTGTGTCCAATTAATTTATTACTAGAGTTAAGAGAGTTTGTTACTATACACATAGATGATGCGAAAATAACTTTGAAGCCATTATCACATAATTGACTAATACTCAATAGATTGTGCTTCAACTTATCTACTAGCAATATTTTCAATAAAAGTATAGGGAGTTATTTTGATCTTACCAATTCCGATTATTTTCTCTTTGCCATTGTCTCCAAAAGTAACCATACCTCCTTCTTTCATTTCTAGGATGATAAATTGATCATTGTCACCCGTCATATGTCTTGAACAGCCATTATCGAGATACCATCTTTTCTTTGACTTTTGGGCTGCAAGACATTGCTACAAGAAAGTCAAGGAGTGCTTTTAGGTACCCAAGCTAACTTGGGTTTTTTCAGGTTAGCTGAGGTGGTCACTTTGGGAACCCAAACTTTTCTTGATGTGCTATGGACATTTTTAATAATATTGTAATTGAAAGTTTTATGTCCTGATTTTTTGCAAACAAAGCATCTGATTCTAGAATTTTGAAGTAATTCAGACTTTGAAGTTCTATATGCATGAAGTGCAGTAATAGAAGGTTTTGAAATAGAAGTGGAGTCTTTTGTAATAAAGGTTTTATGAGAAGTAAACTTGAGAAAAAAAATTTTCTATTTCACAAATGTAGTAGCTGAAACTTAATTTGAATTTGAAGCTTTAAAACCTATTCCAGCTTTATTTCCAAAAATTCTTTGATCTTTAAGAATTAACTCAAGTTTATTAGAAGATAGAGTTAATTTTTCAACAAGTGGCTTGAGTTTTTCAACCTCCTTTTTCAACTCATTGTTTTCTTTCATCAAAATATTGTTTTTATCATGAAATTCTCTATTCTCGATTTTTAATGCATTACATTCTTTAGAAAAGTTATGAAGTTCTTTTTGCAATAAATTATTCTTTTCTGAAATCTTATCTTTTTCTTTGAGTAAAGAGTTATTGATATGCTTTAATGATCTAATCTTTACTCTTGCCTTTTTAAATTTAGATAATAAATCATGGAATGTAGAACTTAATTCCTCAAAATTAAATTCAATTTGTGTGTCAGGGGAATTTACCTCATCCTTGAGATCCATTAGATATAAATTTGCTATTTTCGTGGTCTCTTCTTCTTTAGTTGAAGTGGAATCTTCACTATCGCTCCACATTGCAACAATCATTTTCTTTTTCTTCTTTTTGAAAAATCTCTTTAATTGAGGACAATCTAGATGAATGTGTCTCAGTTTCTTACATTCATAGCAGGTGGGGACCTGTTCCTTGTCTTTGTCTTTATTATTGTCCTTTTCTCTTGATTGTTCTCCTCATTTATGAAATTTTCTGTTATATCTTCCTTTTTTCTTTCCCATAAACTTTCTAAATCTCCACATGACCATTGCAATGTCTTCATCTTTAAGATAGTCTTCGGAGGAGGTAGAGTCATCTTCCGTCTCTTCATCATCTTTTGATTCCAATGCAGCTTTGAATGCAATTGTTTTCTTCTTTTTCTGATCATCATTCCTTCTATACTGCATGGCTAGTTTGTGTGTGATGAGAGATCCAATTAATTCATCGATTGAAAGAATGTTCAAATCTTTAGCTTCTTGTATGGCAGTGACTTTAGGTCCCATTTATCAGGAAGTGATCTCAAAATCTTTTGTACTAAATCAGCATTTGAGTATACCCTGCCAAGATTTTTTAAACCGTTAATAATATATGTAAATCTAGTATACATGGCAGGAATACTTTCATTAGGTTCCATTTTAAATAATTCATAATTATTCACTAAAAGATTTATCTTTGAAGTTTTCACTTGTGAAGTTCCTTCATGGGTCACTTCAAGTTTATCCCAAATTTCCTTCACTGAAGAGCAGATGGAAATTCGATTAAACTCGTTTGAATCCAAAGCACAGTAAAGCAAGTTCATTGCTTTGGCATTCAATTTTCCCATCTTCATGTCATGTTCATCCCAATCCTCTTCAGGCTTAGGGACATCCACGCCATCAATTTTAGTCATGGAAACCTGTGGCCCTTTAAGAGTGACCTTCCATAATTGAAAATCAACATCTTGAATATAGATTTTCATTCGTGCTTTCCAATAGGAATAATTTGTGCATGTAAAAAGTGGAGGCCTATTAGTTGACTGGCCTTCAGCCAAAGACATACTCATGGGATGAGCCATCAATCTTTACTCGAAGATAATCAGAGACACTGCTCTGATACCAGTTGTTGCCCAGGTGGCTACCAAAGAAGGGGGTGAATTGGGTCTTTTAAAAAATTGAAGGCAAGTAATGTGTAATTCAAAATCCTTTGCAAGTGGTAGGTGCTGTGATAGAATTATAAAATACAGAAGCTAAACAGAGACAAGAAAGTACAACACAAACATACCAAATTTATAGCGGTTTGGAGCAACCCAGCTCCTACGTCCACTATCCAAGATACTACTTGAAATTTCTACTATATTCACACCCGAATACAGTAGGATTGTTTTACAGGATCACAAACCAAAACCTCTACACTTTGGTTTTATGGGATCACCAAAGAAAACCTAACATCCTTTGGTTTTAACAGGCTCACCAAAGAAATCCAACTTGGTTTTCACAAGATCACCAAGAACCTAACCCTTGGTTTTAATAAGGCTCACCAAAAACCTATTTGGTTTTTCAACCGGGCTCACCAATAACCCAACAATCAAAGATTGAATTAAAAAATAAATGCAACAAGAATGACAAACTCAATTTGTCGGATAGTTGCCGATGCAAATTATTGGAAATCTACTTGAATGCACTTGAATTAGCTTTAAAGACTTCAGTGGCTTCTTCCCAAAGTTGCTTCAAGTTTCAGATTGGAGTTGGTGAAGTCTTTAAAGCTTTACTTGAATGCTCTTGTGCTCTTTTGTTATTGGTAGGTAGGATATTCAATGAAGCTCTCTTCTTTTAAAAACTCTCTAATTCATTGCTTCAAGAAAGTTCAAATCCTTCAAATTTAAAGTCTTCCATCATCCCAAGGCAGTTTTAGCCATTATAGACTGTTAGGGAATGATTTTTGATCATTGGAGCACTTTTTAGCATTCAAAAATAAATTCTGGAACTAGCCATTGGATACTTGAAAGCAGCATTCGAGTCGGCTCAGATTCCTTCGAGTCGGCTTGAATCCTTCGAGTCGATGGGTCGAGTTGCCAAATCTTCAATGCAGTTGACTTTTTATCTCTAGGTGCAAAGCATCACTGTGGATAAGTCGGCTCTTGATAGCTCGGGTCGGCTCAAACTTGAATATTGAAAAATCTTGAACTTGAAGAGTCATCTCTTTTCATCTTGGATCATTTATTCTTCTCAGGTTCAAAAAATCTCACTCTGGAAGAGTCGGCTCAATGCAGTTTGGGTCGGCTTGCTTTCTCAGGCTTTCAGAATTATGTCTGGCAGAGTCAACTCTTTTTGGTTCGGGTTGGCTCGCCTAGCTATTCTCAGAAATCTTTAGGAAATGGACTCTGGAGGAGTCGGCTCGCTTTCCTTCGAGTTAGCTCGGATTGCTACATTCCAAAATCCTTGCTGCATGCCAGTAATCAGAGTCGACTCTTCATTACTTAAGGTCGACTCGAGTGTCTTCTTTAGAATTTTCATAATAGAACTTAAAGAAAACTCTCACCAACTCTTTTACAATTTCACACAAACCAACTCAAACTAAAAATCATGGCATACACACTCATAGAAGTAACCCTTTTAATTGATTTTTTCTTAGCATTTTGATTAGATTCTTCTTTACAAAAATATTTACAACACAACTCAACCAAGAAAACAGAAGTGTAGGAATTGAAGTTTGAACATGTTATTCATCCTACAAAAACTTGTCAAGCACTTGAAGAGTTGTCAGAAATAAATGTACATGCTCCAATGTTTGGTTATCATCAAAATCACTTATGGGGTCAACAATCTCCCTATTTTAATGATGATAAAACACTGGGCATGAGAAATTCTTTACACTTTACATATATAACAGTATTTGAAAATTAAATATTTACATGTATCAGAGCTAATGGAATTAGTAATTATTAGAGCCCAAGAGATGATATCATAGTATATCATCAAAATATTGAACTTCTCATGCTTCATGATATTATAATTAGAACAAAACATGGAGTATTAGAGTTCCAAAAAGAAATTAACAGAATTAACATCAATTTAGAGCATGAAATAGTAATTAGAGCATTAAGATAATAATTAGGGCAAGATCATTTGAAGAGAATCTCCCCCTTTCTCTAGATTCTAAAGTGGTTTAAGCAGTGCTATCATTTATCATTTTTATGCTCCCCCTTTTTTAATGTTTTCATGCACTTTAAAAGTAGTTAGTAAGAAACTCAACATATATACTATTTCTATTTTTTTCAAATTTCTCTCATATTTCATAATTCTTCCCCTTTTTGTTAATCAATCAAAAAGGTAATTTCGAATAAAGCTCAGATTTTAAAATAGATTGAGAAAGTTTTTAATATTTGTTTGAGATAATTTCACATTCTCAACTTGGAAATTCTAATTAAAATTTCATTATAGTTGTACTATAACAAGTGCAAAGATTGAATCATTGTACATGACAGTGAAAAAAATCAAAAGATACTTCATTGATAAGATTTTCACATAAGTTCAAAATACAAGTACATTCATATTGCAAAAAAATATAACATAGATAATTTCAGAACTAACCAAAAGACTAACTATAGGATATATTCTTCTTCTTCTTCTTCATTAGGAGAAGAGGAACCTACCTCTATAACTCTATCAGAGGTCTTAGTTTTCAGGGGTTTAAACCTTAAATCCCTGAATCTAGTTCTAACAGGGGCTCTAAAAACTTTAGTCTTCTTGGTTTTGGGTTGTTTAGTAGGTTTAGGCGGATCAGACAAAGGAATAGGAGCAGGAAAGTCAAGTGATTCCTTGATGATCTGTTCAAGAGCATCTTCAATGGGAATGGTTTCCTTTTGTGATTGCAGTAAGATGCCTCTGATTTCTTTCTTGAAGTCCTCAATTTCCTTTTCCATTTTTTGCTGGTGAAGCTCTTGTTCGATCTTAATTTCTGCAATCTAATGTCAACTGATTTTCTGATTTTCTCAATTACAGAATTCATATGATCAGTCAAAGAGTTGGAGATAGCTTCCATCTTTTGAAATATCAGATTTTTAGGTTTGATGGAGTAACCATTATTTCTTCAGTCCCTTCTTCATCAGCAGCTTCATCTTCTTCAAAAATGATGGCAGCAACCTGACTAGGCATCTTCTTTATCCATTCTCCTTCTTGTAACTTGTATCCCATTCTTTTTAGTGAATTGAAGGAGTAGATATCAAAGTGGTGTAATGGCTTACCTATTTCATTTGATAAGTCAACTCCTGCTTCTTCAAATAACAAAGTGAAGACCATACCATAGGGTAGACAGGCTTTGACCTTTCTTGTTGCTTCAATCATTTGGATCATCATTATATAGAGAAGGTTGAGAGGCATTTCTTCAATTAAGTGTTCCATAATTGTCATATCCTTCTCACTGACATAATCAAAGCAGCCAGTTCTTGGAAGAAATATTCTATTGATCATATTGTGTAGCAGCCTCATTTTTTTTGATAGTAGATTGGCTTGTACATGTTGGATTGTGCTTACATCTTCTTTTTCCAAAATTAATTTTAGAATGTTTTCTTTGTCTAGTAGAAGAAGTTTAGTAGCACCCTTCGTTGGCATTTGCAGTAATCTACCCAATCTTTCTTCATCTACTATAACTGTCTTCCCCTTGACTGTAGATTCCATATGAATTTCTTTAATGATAAGGTTTTCAAAAAACATTCATACCAGTGAAGGGTAGGTCAATATATCCAAGGAATATAAATGCTTCCACCCCTGACTCTCTATCCGTTTCCGATCTTCATTCCCAATTTTTCTAGGAATGTAAAGTCGATCCTTCTTCCGCAGGTGACAGGACGATTGATCATTGAGACATGCTGTCCGGGAGGAGGAGTTACTTCATCTTGCTGGACTGGAGCAGACCTTTTTCTCTTTTCCTTTCTTTCTTTTGCATATGTGCTGCGAGCACTTGATTCACCAATTTGAAGAACCTTCTTCGCAGATCTTCGAGGAGCCATTGTAGAGGGATTAAAGAATTTTAGTCTCTAGTGAATGATTTTTGGGAGAATGGTAAAGCTTCCGTGGGAAGTGGAGTGTGTTCAAAGTAAAGTAAAAGAGTGAAGTACTTAGAAAAGACAATTTTGAGCATCCTAAATAGCGAATTCCTGACTTTCAAGTTGACTCGCTCAGCCCTAAAAATATCCAAGTCGCCTCAACCAAAGCAAACTCAGAGCAGCCAGAACACCGAATCGGCTAATCAAAGACTTATTCGGCTCGACCAGAGCAAGAGTACGAGACTCAGATATTCAAGCCAGCTCGACTAGAGCAAAATTGCTTGAGTCAACTCAAACCGAAACTTTCCACATGAAATCAAATAATTTGGAAATTGAATTCAATATATTGAAAATTCAAGGAAAGTTATTCAATGAATCATGAAAAAATTATAGGAGGTTTTCTAGATAATTTTTCCTTAGTTCTTGAAGGAAATTAGGTTTACTAGATCTAGAAAGGATAACATAGCCCTAATTCTTCTCTAAGCAACTCAAATCTATCCTGATTTAGTAGCTTGGTAAAGATGTCAGCTAGTTATTTTTCTGTTGGGATAAATTCTAGTTCTATGTCACCATTCAAAACATGGTCTCTAATGAAATGATATCTAGTCTCTATGTGCTTAGTCCTAGAATGCTGAATTGGATTTTTGGTGAAATTTATAGCACTTATGTTATCACACTTAATAGGAATTTTGCATTAAGAAATATCAAAATCTTCTAGTTGTTGTTTAATTCACAACACTTACGCACAACAACTCCCTGAGCAACAAACTCTGCCTCAGCAGTAGAAAGTGCTGCCGAGTTTTGTTTCTTGCAATGCCATGAGATTAAATTCAACCCTAGAAATTTACAAGTACCACTAGTACTTTTTCTATCTATTTTATAACCAGCATAATCAGCATTAGAAAATCTAATTAAATTTAAAGATGATTCATTCGAAAACCAAAGACCCAGATTACTTGTACCTTTCAAATATTTTAATATTCTTTTAACAGCAAGCATATGTGTTTCTTTGGGATTACATTGAAATCTAGCACATACACATACACTATACAAGATATCTGGTCTACTTGTAGTTAAATATAATAAGAATCCGATCATATCTCGATATAGCTTTTGGTCAATATTGGATCCTGGTGGGCACACCGGAGGCACCAGAATAAGATAGAGGCTTTTCAACCCTCTGTAAATTGATCAATAATTTTTGAATCCATCTGTAATAAGGGCTTAGCTCATCTGAGTCCATTTTAGTTGTTATTTGAGTATTTTGAGTTGTTATTTCAGTTCTGTACTAGTCAGCTTATGTTGAGCTAGTTCAGTCCAATGCTAGTCAGCTCATGTTGAGCTAATTTTATTTTTTTGAGTCCTGTCCAAGCATATTGAAGACTCAAGACTATATCATACAAGTGAAGACCAAGTCCAACTAGATTGAAGACATGGAAGTATAGCCCAAGTCCAACCCAGCTTGAAGATTTGAAGACCCCAGAAGGAAAATTCAGAAAACCCTGATTTCTTGCAGATGCCCAGATTCCCTTCCAGATGCCAAAGTATATTCATAGATAAGGGCATCCATGATTCCAGAGGTTCATCTGCATCCTAACCCAAAGAAATCAAGCCCAGGTGCCAAGCCCAAGCCCCTAAGAAGCAAGATACCATGGAATATTCCTGCTACCTGGCTACCAGGCCACCCTAGCTTCTACAAGCCCAAACCCATGCACCCGAGCCCCTTTAGGCCGGCCTTTTGCTACTCCTAAAAGCCCAACACGCCTCCCTAGGCATCCTTGGAGTGTTGGCCAAGTCAAGAGAATATTTAGGGATTTTTTCTACCTAATGTTTCCTTATTTTCTAGCTAGGGTTTGAGAGGGAAAAGGATTCTTATGTAAAGACTTATGTACCATTACTTGGAGCCCAAGGTTAAGGGTCTATTTAAGGGACCCTAGCCTCTTGTATGAAACCTAATTTTTGATATGAATTAAAACCTTGAGTTCTCCTATTGAGTTGTGTGATACCCTGATGTGTGCATAAAGGGGTTTGTGAGAGCTTTTCTTCCAAGTGCTGCAATCATCTTCCTACTGCCAAAAGGCCTCTTAGATCCCTGGACGCCCACTCCAAAAGAAGCCTTCTCTTGCTGTTTTCCCTTTGTTTTATTGTTCCTTTGTGAGTTTTCTAACTCCTCACAGGTCATTTGCAGGTCCCCGAGTTCCTACGAATCCAACGACTCCAGCCAAGCCTTAATCGGATCACCGAGCAGAAAGCCGGGTATCCGCGGGTCTTTGGCTCGATTTTCCAGGCCGCATCCATCGAGGAACAAGAGACTCCTTTGCTATGATCTTCACAGACATTGACAGGTACACCCCTCTACCTCCAATAGTTTTATTGTAGGAGAACTTGCCCTAACCGAGGCTTCTCAGCCCCGGCAGTCCTTCTTTGCTACTTTTCTAGGTCCTAATCTGCATTCTGATTTTCAAAAATTCATACAAAATTTCCTACAAATAATTTTGATCTGAAATACAGAAATTAATCACCTAACTTAACATATAAAACATACAAAAAAAATTGCATGCATATTAGTCCCGCATCATTTGGTATCAGAGCTTAGATTAGGGCTTGTTTTCTGTAATTTTTCAGTCCGTATATTCTCTTTTTTTAAATTATTTTTCCCTATTAAAAACTCCAAAAATTTTGAAATTTATTTTCCTGAATTCATCATAATTCACAGTAATTTTATTAATTTTTTCAGATTTTATTATGACCTGTGAATTTTTTTCAAGCTGAAATATAGCCTATAAATTTTTGGCTCTGTTTTTTTTCAGCAAGACAAGTTTGGAAGTTTTAGGGTTTTATTTAGCAATTTTTGCATATCTTTTAATTTTAGTATATTTCCTGCATATTAAGCCATAATTTGCATGTTTTCTTTTATTTAAGAAAATACCAAAAAAAATAATAATAATAAAATAAAATTACATATTCTCCAAAAATACCAAAAACATCTAATCCTAATTTGCATCATTTGCCTGCCATCATTGCATAATCTACTTTTAAGGGCACTCTTGCTATGTCAGATGGGGGGAGGATTTGATTACCTCTCCTTAGCCCAAAACCACACCCCTTGCATTCGGTTCCAAGCCTTAACCTAAAATTAACTAGACTTAATTTGCCCTAGTGGGCTAGGGAAACCAACTGGTCGGGTACGGACTATGTGTCAAATCATTGTGTCAAGCTAACCCATGTGTGCTTTGTGCTCAGTGTCTAAAATGGTGGTTTAGGGATTCAATCCTGAAGGGCTTGTGTGCTAGTCCGCCTACCTGGCCAATCTCTGATTGGTGTCTAGGATTGGCAATCGGGACCTAACACTCTCCTTACACTTGCCTGGCTGAGTACAGGATTACTATAGGCTAGTTTGCCACCCTGATTGAGCATCTAGTTTAGACTCTAGGTCTAGTTAGCTGTAGTCGGTCTGATCAAGTCTTGCATAAGCACTAGATCAGGAGTTTCGTATCACCCACCTCCTTCACAAATGTCTGAACCGATGGAAAATTTGCAAGCCCAAATGAAAGCCCTAGCTGATCAAATGGCCCAGATGGCTACCCAGATGACCCAGTTAACTCAGTCTCGTATTCAAACAATGATAGAATTGACCATCTTGCCAATAGGTTTGATCAGTTAAAAGTCCGGGTAGGGACCCCAAGAAAAACCCATGGGTCACAGTCTGAGCCAGATCCTGATTCCCCTAAACCTAGGAGGACTCCAAACCCTGATCTATACCATGAGGTCGAACCTAGGAGAGCCCCTTATCGTGACCCGTACTACAATCCTCAACCTAGGAGGACCCCAAACCTTGATCCATACCTTGAGGCTGAACCTAGGAGAGCCCATCGTCATGACCCAATCCCTAAGGTTAGTCCTAGAAGACCCAATCAGTATTTTATAGACCAGGAAGATAGATCCTATTTACCCTCTCTCCCTATAAGCCTAGTATACCCACAACCTATAGATCTTATGACTCCAAATCCTATGAACCTAGAACCTTTAAATCCATAACCTATGAACCTAGATCCTATGACTCTAGATCCCATAATCATAGATCCTATGCACCCATACCCTATGAGCCTAGTAGACCCAACACCCAATATTCTGACCCATATAGGGAGTCCAACCCTAGGAGAACCCAATATTCTGACCCATATAGGGAGTCTAACCATAGGAGAACCCAGTATTCTGACCCATAAAGGGAGTCCAACCCTAGGAGGACCCAATATCCTGACCCATATAGAGAGCCCAACTTTAGAAGGACCCCATACCATGATCCATCTTTAGAACCTGACCATAGAGCTGACCCAAAATCCTATAACCCCAGATCCTATAATCCCATGACCCATAGATCTGCACCCTTGTCCTATGAGTCCAGAGAACCCATAACCCCTAAGTATCAATCTAGTACTAGACAGGTTTCCCCTAGTCAACTTGAACCCCATAGGATTAGTATCCCTAAATATAAACCCAGTAGTGAGCCACTACCCCTTATACAACCTGAACCTACTAAGAGTAGTACCCATAATCAGAGACCAGAACCTAACCAATTTCCCGCTAGCCGACCTTCTCCAACCATTCCTGAGATTGACAAGGCTTACATTAACGCGGAAGTGTATGAAGCTGATGCAAACTTAGTGGATGAGTATGAGTGAGAAGAAGAGACACCTTTAGATGACCTAGAATTAGCTGACCCAATAGATACCCAGGTAGAAGCCAACCTAGAGTGGTGCAGACACCAAAGGCACCAGATTAAGGTAGAGGCTTCTCAACCCTCTATGAATTGATCAATAATTTATGAGTCCATCTGTAATAAGGGCTTAGCCCATCTGAGTCCTTTTTTTAGTTGTTGTTTGAGTCTTTTGAGTTGTTATTTCAGTTCTGTACTAGTCAGCTTATGTTGAGCTAGTTCAGTCCAATGCTAGTCAGCTCATGTTGAGCTTATTTTATTTTTTTGAGTCCTGTCCAAGCATACTGAAGACTCAAGACTATATCATACAAGTGAAGACCAAGTCCAACTAGATTGAAGACATGGAAGTATAGCACAAGTCCAACCCAGCTTGAAGATTTGAAGACCCCAGGAGGAAAATTCAGAAAACCTTGATTTCTTGCAGATGCCCTCCAGATGCCCAGATTCCCTTCCATATGCCAAAGTATATTCATAGAGAAGGGCATCCATGATTCCAGAGGTCCATCTGCATCCTAGCCCAAAGAAATCAAGCCCAGGTGCAAAGCCCAAGCCCCTAAGAAGCAAAATACCAGGGAATATTCCTGCTACCTGGCTACCAGGCCATCCTAGATTCCAGAGGCCCAAACCCATGCACCCGAGCCCCTTTGGGCCGGCCTTTTGCTGCTCCTAGAAGCCCAACACGCCCCCCTAGGCATCTTTGGAGTCTTGACCGAGTCAAGAAAATTTTTAGGGATTTTTCTATCTAATATTTCCTTATTTTCTAGCTAGGGGTTGAGAGGGAAAAGGATTCTTATGTAAAGACTTATGTACCCTTACTTAGAGCCCAAGGTTAAGGGACTATTTAAGGGACCCTAGCCTCTTGTATGAAGGAGAATTTTTGATGAATGAAAACCTTGAGTTCTTCTATTGAGTGGTGTGATACCCTGCTGTGTGCATAAAGGGGTTTGTGAGAGTTCTTCTTCCCGGTGTTTGCAATCATCTTCCTGCTGCCAACAAACCCTCCAGATCCCTGGACGCCCACTCCAAAAGAAGCCTTTCCTTACTATTTTTCCTTTGTTTTCTTGTTCCTTTGTGAATTTTCTAACCCCTGACAGGTCGTTTGCAGGTCCCTGAGTTCCTACGAATCCAACGACTCCAGCCAAGCCTCAATCGGATCACCGAGCAGAAAGCCGGGTATCCGCGGGTCTTTGGCTCAGTTTTCCAGGCTGCATCCATCGAGGAACGAGAGACCCCTTCGCTGCAATCTTCACAGACACTGTCAGGTACACCCCTCTACCTCCAGTAGATTTATTGTAGGAGAACTTGCCCTAACCGAGGCTTCTCAGCCCCGGCGATCCTTCTTTGCTACTTTTCTAGGTCCTAATCTGCATGCTGATTTTCAAAAATTCATACAAAATTCCCTACAAATAATTTTGATCTGAAATTTAGGAATTAATCACCTAACTCAACATGTAAAATATACAAAAAAAATGGCATGCATATTAGTCCCCCATCATTTGGTATCAGAGCTTAGATTAGGACTTGTTTTCTGTAATTTTTTAGTCCATATATACTATGTTATTTGAATTATTTCTCCCTGATAAAAACTCCAAAATTTATGAGATTTATTTTTTTGGATTCAACATAATTCACAATAATTTTAAAAATTTTGTAGATTTTATTATGGCCTGTGAATTTTCTTCAAGCCAAAATACATCCTATAAATTTTTGGCTCTGTTTTTTTTAGCAAGACAAGTTTGGAAGTTTTAGGTTTTTGTTTAGCAGTTTTTGCATATTTTTTAATTTTAGTATATTTCCAGCATACTAGGCCATGATTTGCAAGTTTTCTTCTTTTTAAAAAAATACCAAAAAAAAAATTACATATTCTCCAAAAATACCAAAAAAAATATCTAAACCCTAATTTGCATCCTCATCTGCCTGCCATCATTGCATAATTTACTTTTAAGGGCACTCTTGCTATATCAGATGGGGGGAGGATTTGATCACCTCTCCTTAGCCCAAAACCACATCCCTTGCATTCGGTCCCAAGCCTTAACCTAAAGTTAATTAGACTTAATTTGCCCTAGTGGGCTAGGGACACCAACTGGTCGGGTCCGGGCTAGTGTTAGATCACTGTGTCAAGTTAACCTGTGTGTGCCTTGTGCTCAGTGTCTAGAACGGTGGTTTAGGGATTCAATCCTGAAGGGCTTGTGTGCTGGTCCGCCTACCTGGCCAATCTCTGATTGGTATCTAGGATTGGCAATCAGGGACCTAACACTCCCCTTACACCTGCCTGGCTGAGTACAGGGTTACTATAGGCTAGTTTGCCACCCTGATTGAGCATCTAGTTTGGACTCTAGGTCTAGTCAGCTATAGTCGGTCTGATAGAGTCTTGCATGAGCACTAGATCAGGAGTTTCATATCACCCACCTCCTTCACAAATGTCTGAACCCATGAAAAATTTACAAGCTCAAATAAAAGCCCTAGCTGATCAAATGGCCCAGATGGCTACCCAGATAACTACCCAGATGACCCAGTTAACTCAGTCTCATATTCAAACTAATGATAGAATTGACCATCTTGCCAATAGCTTTGATCAGTTAAAAGTCCGGGTAGGGACCCCAGAAAAAAACCATGGGTAACAGTCTGAGCCAAATCCTAATTCCCCTCAACTTAGGAGGACCCCAAACCCTGATCCATACCTTGAGGCTGAACCTAGGAGAGCCCATCATCATGACCCAATCCCTAAGGTTAGTCCTAGAAGACCAAATCAGAATTTTATAGACCAGGAAGATAGATCCTATTTACCCTCTCCCTATAAGCCTAGTATACCTACAACCTATAGATCTTATGACTCCAAATCCTATGAACCTAGAACCTATGAATCCATAACCTATGAACCTAGATCCTATGACTCTAGATCCCATGATCATAGATCCTATGCACCCACACCCTATGAGCCTAGTAGACCCAACACCCAATATTCTGACCCATATAGGGAGTCCAACCCTAGGAGGACCCAATATTCTGACCCATATAGGGAGTCCAACCCTAGGAGAACCCAGTATTCTGACCCATATAGGGAGTCCAATCCTAGAAGGACCCAATACCTGACCCATATAGAGAGCCCAACCTTAGGAGGACCCCATACCTTGATCCATCCTTAGAACCTGATCATAGAGCTGACCCAAAATTCTATGACCCCAGATCCTATAATCCCATGACCCATAGATCTGCACCCTTGTCCTATGAGCCTAGAGAACCCATAACCCCTAAATATCAGCCTAGTACTAGTCATGCTTCCCCTAGTCAACTTGAACCCCATAGGATTAGTATCCCTAAATATGAACCCAATAGTGAGCCACTACCTCTTATACAACCTGAACCTACTAGGAGTAGTACCCATAATCAGAGACCAGAACCTAACCAATTTCCTGCTAGCCGACCTTCTCCAACCATTCCTGAGATTCGCAAGGCTTACATTAACGCGGAAGTGTATAAAGCTGATGTGAGCCTAGTGGATGAGTATAAGGGAGAAGAGGAGACACCTTTAGTAGAACTAGAATTAGCTGACCCAGTAGATTCCCAGGTAGAAACCAACCCAGAGCTAGTTGACCTTGACCACATCCAACCTAAAGCTATAATGGAAGAACAAATAGAGGAAGAGAACCTAGGTACTGCTGCTAGAGCCTTACCTGAGGAAACCATAGAGGAGAGCCAAATTATAGAATCTAGTCCAAAAATACAAGAACCAGAAGAATTTATTAAGGACATGATCTCTTTGAATCAATACCTTCAAGATGAGTCCCCTCCTATAGTTCCCATTAAGGACCTCTTCCCCAAAATTAGCGACCCATCCTTCCATTATGCAAACCCTGTAGATATAGCTCAACCTCGTAAGGTTAACCTCATTAGTATAGGATTAGTTCCTGACACCCCGTCTTTTATCCTACTTTATCCAACTAACCATGTACCTTTTTCTTTACCTTACCAAACTAATTCTGAACCCACTTCCTATTTTCTGCCCTTTCCTGACACCTCCAGCATTTCTAGGATCATTAAATCGCATTTAGCTGAGATTAGCATACTGCATGCATTCATCATGCATGTTAGGTTTGCATCTTACTTCTGGCATACTCTTTGGAATTTGCTAGGAGTTCACTGTAAATTTTCATGTGCATGTCAAGCTAGGATCAAACCTAGAGAACCTATAATCTATTAGGTTTAGATACAAAGAGTTCAATAAAATTTCCTTCGATAGGAATGCATAGTCGAGTCTGTTAGGTGTCAGTATTAGTCCTTTGCATCATTTGTTAGGAGTCTGCATGTGCCTAGCATGTTCACCACCCGCACTAATCTTAAAACAACTGGCTAATTCCCGAAGAAGGGTCAAAGAATTTGATGTAGTGGATTCTATCTTGGTTAGGCTTAGGCCTAAAAGAAGCTTCATGCTCGCAGAGCCGGACCTTTTAAAGTGATAGAGAAGGATTGGATCAAATGCCTAGGTGTTAGACTTGCCTTCGGATTTGGGCATTAGTTTTACCTTCAATATTACAGACCTGGTTGAGTATAGGAAACCGGCAGCGATACCTAGCAAGGCCTTTGGACCTATTCCTTTTCATTGTGAGTGACCCTAACCTAGAGTGTCCACTAACAAATTGGCCTGAGAGAGGAGAACGGATCGAGCGTATCCTGGACGATCAAGCCATCACGACCCGGGGCCGTGACTATCAATGCTTCCTGGTCCTATGGCAAGGCCAGCCAGAGTCGGACGATTCGTAGATTTCTCGAGAGGACTTGCAACACCTCAACCCAGACCTTCTCGAGAGATATGTGAGCCAGTCTGATCTTCACTCGACAGGGTCGAGTTCCTCCTACCCCGGGAGAATTGGTGCGGACACCAAAGGCACCAGAATAAGGCAGAGGCTTCTCAACCCTCTGTGAATTGATCAATAATTTATGAGTCCATCTATAATAAGGGCTTAGCCCATCTGAGTCCTTTTTTTAGTTGTTGTTTGAGTCTTTTGAGTTGTTATTTCAGTTTTGTACTAGTCAGCTTATGTTGAGCTAGTTCAGTCCAATGCTAGTCAGCTCATGTTGAGCTTATTTTATTTTTTTGAGTCCTGTCCAAGCATACTGAAGACTCAAGACTATATCATACAAGTGAAGACCAAGTCCAACTAGATTGAAGACATGGAAGTATAGCACAAGTCCAACCCAGCTTGAAGATTTGAAGACCCCAGGAGGAAAATTTAGAAAACCCTGATTTCTTACAGATGCCCTCCAGATGCCCAGATTCCCTTCGAGATGACAAAGTATATTCATAGATAAGGGCATCCATGATTCCAGAGGTCCATCTGCATCCTAGTCCAAAGAAATCAAGCCCAGGTACCAAGCCCAAGCCCCTAAGAAGCAAGATACCAGGGAATATTCCTGCTACATGGCTACCAGGCCACCCCAGCTTCCAGAGGCCCAAACCCATGCACTCGAGCCCCTTTGGGCCGGCCTTTTGCTGCTCCTAGAAGCCCAACACGCCCCCCTAGGCATCCTTGGAGTCTTGACCGAGTCAAGAAAATTTTTAGGGATTTTTCAACCTAACATTTCCTTATTTTCTAGCTAGGGTTTGAGAGGGAAAAGGATTTTATGTAAAGACTTATGTACCCTTACTTAGAGCCCAAGGTTAAGGGTCTATTTAAGGGACCCTAGCCTCTTGTATGAAGGAGAATTTTTGATGAATGAAAACCTTGAGTTCTTCTATTGAGTGGTATGATACCCTGCTGTGTGTATAAAGGGGTTTGTGAGAGTTCTTCTTCCCGGTGTTTGCAATCATCTTCTTGCTGCCAACAAACCCTCCAGATCCCTAGACGCCCACTCCAAAAGAAGCCTTCCCTTGCTACTTTTCCTTTGTTTTCTTGTTCCTTTGTAAATTTTCTAACCCCTGATAGGTCGTTTGCAGGTCCCTGAGTTCCTACGAATCCAACGACTCCAGCCAAGCCTCAATCGGATCACCGAGCAGAAAGCAGGGTATCCGCGGGTCTTTGGCTCGGTTTTCCAGGCCGCATCCATCGAGGAACGAGAGACCCCTTAGTTGCGATCTTCACAGATGTTGTCAGGTATACCCCTCTACCTCCAGTAGTTTTATTGTAGGAGAACTTGCCCTAACCGAGGCTTCTCAGCCCCGGCGATCATTCTTTGCTACTTTTCTAGGTCCTAATCTGCATGCTAATCTTTAAAATTCATACAAAATTCCCTACAAATAATTTTGATCTGAAATTCGGAAATTAATCACCTAACTCAACATGTAAAAAATACAAAAAAAATGGCATGCATATTAGTCCCCCATCATAGAGGTAGTTGACCTTGACCACATCCAACCAAAAGTTATAGTGGAAGAACAAATAGAGGAAGAGAACCTAGGTACTGCTACTAGAGCCTTACCTGAGGAAACCATAGAGGAGAGCCAAATTATAGAGTTTAGTCCTAAAATACAAGAACCTGAAGAATTTATTAAGGACTTGATCTCTTTGAATCAGTACCCTCAGGATGAGCCTCCTCCTATAGTTCCCATTAAGGACCTCTTCCCTGAGATTAGTAACCCATCCTTCCATTATGCAAACCCCATAGATATACCGCAACCTCATAATGTTAGCCTCATTAGTCTAGGATTAGTCCCTAACATGCCTTCTTATATCGAACTTTATCCAACTAACCTTGAACCTTTTTTCCTACCCTACCAAACTAATTCTGAACCCACTTCCTATTTTCTTCCCTTTCCTGACACCTCCAACATTTCTAGGATTATTAGATTACATTTAACTGAGATTAGCATACTACATGCATTCATTACGCATGTTAGGTTTGCATTATACTTCTGGCATACCCTTTGGCATTTGCTTGGAGTCCATTGTAAATACTCTTGTGCACACCATACTAGGGTCAGAAGTTGAGAGTCTATAGTTTCTTTGGTTTAGGCCCATAAAAGTCTAATAAATTTTCTTCGATAGGAATGCAAAGTCGAGTCTATTAGGTGTTAGTTTGAGTCCTTTGCATCATCTTGTTAGGAGTCTGCATGTGCCTAGCATGTTCACCACCCGCACTAATGTTAAACAAACTGGATAATTCTTGAAGATGGATCAAAGAATTTGATGTAGTGGATTCTATCTTGGTTAGGCTTAGGTCTAAAAGAAGCTTCATGCTCGCAGAGCTGGACCTTTTAAAGTGATAGAGAAGGTTGGATCAAATGCCTAGGTGTTAGACTTGCCTTCGGATTTGGGCATTAGTTCTACCTTCAATATTACAGACCTGATTGAGTATAGGGAACCGACAGCGATACCTAGTGAGGCCTTTGGACCTGTTCCTTTTCATTGTGAGTGATCCTAACCCAGAGTGTCCACTAACAAATTGGCCTGAGAGAGGAGAATGGATCGAGCGTATCCTGGACGATCAAGCCATCACGACCCGAGGCTGTGACTATCAATGCTTCCTGGTCCGATGGAAAGGCCGACCAGAGTCGAACGATTCGTGGATTTCTTGAGAGGACTTGCAGCACCTCAACCCAGACCTCCTCGAGAGATATGCGAGCCAGCTTGATCTTCACTCGACAGGGTCGAGTTCCTCCCATCCTGGGAGAATTAGTGGGGACACCGGAGGCACCAGAATAAGAAAGAGGCTTTTCAACCCTCTGTAAATTGATCAATAATTTATGAGTCCATCTGTAATAAGGGCTTAGCTCATCTGAGTCCATTTTAGTTGTTATTTGAGTATTTTGAGTTGTTATTTCAGTTCTATACTAGTCAGCTTATGTTGAGCTAGTTCAGTCCAATGCTAGTCAGCTCATGTTGAGCTAATTTTATTTTTTTGAGTCCTGTCCAAGCATACTGAAGACTCAAGACTATATCATACAAGTGAAGACCAAGTCCAACTAGATTGAAGACATGGAAGTATAGCCCAAGTCCAACCCAGCTTGAAGATTTGAAGACCCCAGAGGAAAATTCAGAAAACCCTGATATCTTGCAGATGCCCTTCAGATGCCCAGATTCCCTTCCAGATGCCAAAGTATATTCATAGATAAGGGCATCCATGATTCCAGAGGTCCATCTGCATCCTAACCCAAAGAAATCAAGCCCAGGTGCCAAGCCCAAGCCCCTAAGAAGCAAGATACCAGGGAATATTCCTGCTACCTAGCTACCAGGCCACCCCAGCTTCCACAGGCCCAAACCCATGCACCCGAGCCCCTTTGGGCCGGCCTTTTGCTTCTCCTAGAAGCCCAACACGCCCTCCTAGGTGTCTTTGGAGTGTTGGCCAAGTCAAGAGAATTTTTAAGGATTTTTTCTGCCAAATGTTTCCTTATTTTCTAGCTAGGGTTTGAGAGGGAAAAGGATTCTTATGTAAAGACTTATGTACCATTACTTGGAGCCCAAGGTTAAGGGTCTATTTAAGGGACCCTAGCCTCTTGTATGAAACCTAATTTTTGATATGAATTAAAACCTTGAGTTCTCCTATTGAGTTGTGTGATACCCTGCTGTATGCATAAAGGGGTTTGTGAGAGTTTTTCTTCCCAATGCTGCAATCATCTTCCTGCTGCCAACAGGCCTCTCAGATCCCTGGATGCCCACTCCAAAAGATGCCTTCCCTTGCTATTTTTCCTTTGTTTTCTTGTTCCTTTGTGAGTTTTCTAACCCCTTACAGGTCGTTTGCAGGTCCCCGAGTTCCTACGAATCCAACGACTCCAGCCAAGCCTCAATCGGATCACCGAACAGAAAGCCGGGTATCCGCGGGTCTTTGGCTCGATTTTCCAGGCCGCATCCGTCGAGGAACGAGAGACCCCTTCACTGCGATATTCACAGACATTGTCAGGTACACCCCTCTACCTCCAGTAATTTTATTGTAGGAGAACTTGCCCTAACCGAGGCTTCTCAGCCCCGGTGGTCCTTCTTTGCTACTTTTCTAGGTCCTAATCTGCATACTGATCTTCAAAAACTCATACAAAATTCCCTACAAATAATCTTGATCTGAAGTTCGAGAATTAATCACCTAACTCAACATGTAAAACATACAAAAAAAATTGCATGCATATTAGTCCCGCATCAGATCCACTTTCATCTTTGTCCAATTTGCAGGTTGGACTCATGGGTGTATTCATTTGTTTGCTCGTCTCCATACCAAACTTCTTGATGGTTTCTTTGGTGTATTTGGATTGGATAATGAAGATCCCATCCTTTGTTTATTTTACTTGAAGTCCGAGGAAGTAATTCAGTTACCCATTAGGCTCATTTCAAATTCTCCCTGCATTAGCTTAGCAAATTCTTCACAAAAACTTTCATTAGATGCACCAAAAATAATATCATCAACATAGATTTGTACAACTGACATATCATTATTTTTCTTTTTAATGAAAAGAGTTTTATCAACATTTCCTCTTGAAAAATTATTTTCAATTATGAAAGTGCAAAGTCAATAATACTAGGCTCTAGGAGCTTGTTTCAAACCATATAAAGCTTTATTCAGTTTAAACACATGGTTCGAAAAAGCATGATTTTCAAAACCCGGTAGTTGTTCAACAAAAACTTGTTCGGTGATAAAACCATTTAAAAATGTACTTTCATATCCATTTGAAAATGTTTGAAATTCATGTAGCAAGCAAATGCAAGAAGTAATCTAATGGCTTCTAATCTTGCTACAGGTGCATAAGTTTCATCAAAATCTATAATTTCTTCTTGACTATATCCCTTAGCCACTAATCTAGCTTTCTTTCTAATGACATTTCTTTGTACATCTAATTTGTTCCTATAGACCCATTTGGTTCCTATAATTGGGTGGTCTTTAGGTCTATCAACTAGTGTCCAAACCTTGTTTCTTTCAAACTGGTTCAATTCTTCATATATGGCTAACATCCAGTTTGGGTCATTTTCTGCTTCTTCTAAGGTGTGAGGCTCTATTTAAGATACAAAGGCTAGGTAATCATGTGCAATCCTATATGCAAACCTAGTCCTTATACCTTAAGAAGGATCATCAATAATTAATTCTTTAGGATGGGAAGTAGCGTACCTCCATTCGATTGGTAGATCGGTATGATCCTTACTTACCATTTCTTCTCCTTCTTCAACTGGTCTTTCTTGAATACTCAAGTCTTCCATTTCCTTTTGAATGGTACCTGCATCATTATCAATGCACTCATCTTTTCTAGATGGTGATGGGTTAGTTTCATCAAAAATGACATGCATCGACTCTTCAACAGTAAGAGTCCTTTTATTAAAAATCCTATATACTTTGCTATGTAATGAATAACCAATGAATATAGATTCATCAAATTTAGCATCAAACTTTCCTAGATTATCCTTACCATTGTTAAGCACAAAGAATTTGCAACCAAATACTTGAAAATAATTTATATTGGGTTTATTTTCATTCCAAAGCTTATAGGAGGTTTTCTTCAAAATAGGATGGATCAAAATGCGGTTTAAAATATAACATGCAGTGTTCACCGCTTCTATCCAAAATTACCTTGGAAGATTACCTTTACACAACATTGTTCGGGCCATTTCTTCCTAAGTCCTATTTTTTCTCTCTACAATACCATTTTGTTGTGGTGTTCTAGGAGTGGAGAAGTTGTGATCAATGCCATTTTTTGAACAATAATCATCAAAAAATTGATTTTCAAATTCAGTCCCGTGATCACTCATAATTGAAATTATAGAAAGACTTTTCTGATTTGAAACCTTTTTATGAAATTTTCTAAATATTTTGAAAGTTTCATCTTTGTGTGTGATAAACAAAACCCATGTAAATCTAGAATAATCATTTATAATCACAAGGGCATATTTCATACCTCCTAGGCTTGTGGTCCTAGTTGGTCCAAATAAGTCCATGTGAAATAGTTCTAAAGGTCTAGAAGTTGAAATCTGATTTTTGAATTTAAATCTTTTCCTAGTTTGTATACCCATTTGGCATGCATCACAAACATGATCAAAATCAATTTTGAACTTAGGCATGCCTCTAACAAGATTTTTGAAAATCAACTTGGCAATTGTATGCATGCTAGCATGACCCAATCTTCTATGCCATAATAAGCGAGACTCCTTGGTCTTAGAATTCATTGCAACCAAACTGGAGCTACTTGACATGGCAAGTTCATTTAGATCTACCACATAAATATTTTCTAGTCTGTGTCCAATGAATTTATTACTAGAGTCAAGAGAGTTTGTTACTATACACATAGATGATTCGAAGATAACTTTGAAGCCTTTATCACATAATTGACTAATACTCAATAGATTGTGCTTGAACTTATCTACTAGCAATATTTTCAATAAAAGTATAGGGAGTTATTTTGATCTTACCAATTCCGATTATTTTCTCTTTGCCATTGTCTCCAAAAGTAACCATACCTCTTTCTTTCATTTCCAGGATGATAAATTGATCCTTGTCACCCGTCATATGCCTTGAACAGCCACTATCGAGATACCATCTTTTCTTTGACTTCTGGGCTGCAAGACATTCCTACAAGAAAGTCAAGGAGTGCTTTTAGGTACCCAAGCTAACTTGGGTCCTTTCAGGTTAGCTGAGGTGGTCCCTTTGGGAACCCAAACTTTTCTTGATGTGCTATGGACATTTTTAAAAATATTGTAATTGAAAGTTTTATGTCCTGATTTTTTGCAAACAAAACATCTGATTCTAGAATTTTGAAGTAATTCAGACTTTGAAGTTCTATATGCATGAAGTGCAGTAATAGAAGGTTTTGAAATAGAAGTAAAGTCTTTTGTAATAAAGGTTTTATGAGAAGTAAACTTGAGAACAAAATTTTTCTATTTCACAAATGTAGTAGCTGAAACTTAATTTGAATTTGATGCTTTAAAACCTATTCTAGCTTTATTTCCAGAAATTCTTTGATCTTTAAGAATTAACTCAAGTTTATTAGAAGATAGAGTTAATTTTTCAACAAGTGGCTTGAGTTTTTCAACATCCTTTTTCAACTCATTGTTTTCTTTCATCAAAATATTGTTTTTATCATGAAATTCTCTATTCTCAGTTTTTAATGCATTACATTCTTCAGAAAAGGTATGAAGTTCTTTTTGCAATAAACTGTTCTTTTCTGAAATCTCATCTTTTTCTTTGAGTAAAGAGTTATTGTGATGCGGGACGAAAAATCGATGTAACCTGGTTATTTGGAAAACAAGGAAACAACTAAACAAACTAGCACTGTGGGAGGGCTAAGAAGCCTCCTGGGACTAGGGCATACTGACACTAAAATCCTAATATAGTTGATCTCTTTTGTTTTCAATTTTCTGGATGGATGTGGCGAAGGAAGGATGGAGATGGAAACCGAGAGCTGAAACTCATGGACTTGAGACTCACTCTAGCTGGGGACGCACACTGAAAGTCAGGGGTCAAAGCCTAAAGCTACCCTCCCGAAGGGGTCACAGCACCAGTTACCCTGAGCTCTCATTGAACCCATAATGCACACAGCA
This sequence comes from Areca catechu, assembly GCA_021397845.1. NCBI lineage: Eukaryota > Viridiplantae > Streptophyta > Magnoliopsida > Arecales > Arecaceae > Areca > Areca catechu. The sequence goes on along the minus strand of CM038053.1, from coordinate 136,254,808 downwards.
GGGCTCTCACATAGATGCGTTACGATGACTCTCGAAGGACATGAGGGGATAAAGAAAACGAGATAGGGGATAACTAGGGTACTCATCGAACCCATAATGCACACAACAGGGAATGCCTTACACCCCTCATCGAACCCATAATGCACATAGCAGGGAATGAAGGAAAACAGGCCTCAGCCCAGAACCAGAACCGGAACTAACCCAAAAATCTATATCAAATTTCTCTCTTTTACCGGGGGAGAGGGGGCCTTTATATAGAAAAACCAAAACTCTCAATTTCTTGGCCTTTAAGGAAACTAGAAAAAGAAAATAAATTACATCAAAATTCGTGTTGCATCAAAAGTGGTGCTGATATACTCTGAGAAGCATGTCAGCTTGATGATCTGCTCCAGAAAGCATGCTGCTCTAAAAATGGGACTGCTCTGAAATTCATGCAAACACCAACAAACGGTCGTGGAAGGGAAGAACAGTCTCCGACAGGGCACCAACGGATGGCCGGGAAGCGGGTGGCAGACGAGCCGGTGGACGGCTGGCGGCGGCGAGACGGTGCAAGAATGGCACGGCATGCCCCAGGGCATGCCATTTGGTCTCCCACGCTGTGGGAGACCTCAGGGCAACAGCATGGCCGGTGGACGGCGGGGAAGGCCGGGGACGGCGGGATGGTGGCCGGTGGACGTGCAACGGCGGTGCAGGGGCGCACGTGGGCGGACGGATGCCTCCCACGTCCGTTCATCTTCCCACGGCCGTGGGCGACGGCGACCCCACCGGCGGCCGGGCAAGGGCCAGCGAGCGGCGAGAACGGTGGCGGGCAGCAGGCCGGCAGTGGCGATCATGGCGGGCGGATGCCTTCGCGTCCGTTCATCTTCCCACGGGCGTGGGGTGGCGGTGGCGGCTTTGCCAGCGAGGATGGGGGTCGGCTAGTGCCGGCGGCGGTCCAGCGGTGGCGGCCGGGGGTCGGGCGGCCCTGATATGGGATCGACGGGGTGGAGGCTAGGATTTTGAAATTCGTTTTAAAACCATGGGAGAAAGACAGTGAAGATGGAATAAAACTGGAATAAGGTGAGAATAAGATCGGGATAAAACTGGAATAGAAGAAATAGGTGGAATAGCGGGAATAAGTAAAAATAAAAAAAAATGCAAAAAAATAATAAAAAATAGAGGAAACCCCCGGACCTGCCCTGTATCCCCATCATTCTCCTCGACCGCGAAGAACTCGACTCTGTCGAGTTCGAAAAATGGAGCATACCCTAATCCACAACTCGCTCTGATACCAAAATTGATGCGGGACAAAAAATTGATTTAACCTGGTTATTTGGAAAACAGGGAAACAACTAAACAAACTAGGACTGTGGGAGGGCTAAGAAGCCTCCCGGGACTAGGGCATACGGACACTAAAATCCTAAGACAGTTGATCTCTTTTATTTTCAATTTTCTGGGTGGATGTGGCGAAGAAAGGATGGAGAAGGGAAACTAGGAACTGGAACTTATGGCCTTGAGACTCACTCTAGCAGGGGACATACGCAGAAAGTCAGGGGTCAAAGCCTAAAGCTACCCTCCCGAAGGGGTCACAGCACCAGCTACCTTGAGCATAAAGCTACACTCCCGAAGGGGTCACAGCACCAGCTACCCTGAGCTCCCATCGAACCCATAATGCACATAGCAGGGCTCTCACATAGATGCACTAGGATGACTCTCGAAGGACATGAGGGGATAAAGAAGACGAGATAGGAGATAACTAGGGTAAACATCGAACCCATAATGCACACAGCAGGGAATGCCTCACACCCCTCATCGAACCCATAATGCACACAGCAGGGAACAAAGGAAAACGGGCCTTAGCCCAGAACCATAACCAGAACCAACCCAAAAATCTATATCAAATCTCTCTCTTTTACAAGGGGAGAGGGGGCCTATATATAGAAAAACCAAAACCCTCAATTTCTTGGCCTCTAAGAAAACTAAAAAAGGAAAATAAATTACATCAAGATTTGTGTTACATTAAAAGTGGTGCTGATCTGCTCTGAGAAGCGTGTCAGCTTGATGATCTGCTCTAAAAAGCATGCTTCTTTAAAAATGGGACTGCTCTGAAATCCATGCAAACACCAACACACGGTCGTGGAAGGGAAGAACGGTCTCTGGCTAGGCACCAGCAGACGACCGGGAAGCAGGTGGCGGACGGGCCGGCGGACGGCTGGCAGCGGGTTGCAGGCGAGACGGTGCAAGAATGGTACGGCACACCTTGGGGCGTGCCGTTTGGTCTCCCACGGCCGTGGGAGACCTCAGGGCGCCAGCGTGGCTGGTGGACAGCAGGGAAGGCCGAGGATGGCGGGATGGTGCCCGGCGGACATGCGGGCGACGACGGCAATGGCGACGGTGGTGCAGGGGTTCACGAGGGCGGACGGACGCCTCCCATGTCCGTTCATCTTTCCACGGGTGTGGGTGGCGGTTGACCCCACCGGCGGCCAGGCAAGGGCCGGTGGGTGGTGGGAACGACGACGGGCAGCAGGCCGGCGGCGGTGATGGCTGTGGGCCATGGTGGGTGGACTCCTCCGTGTCCGTTCGTCTTCCCACGGGCATGGGGCGGCGGTGGCGGCTTTGCCGGCGAGGGCGGGTGCCGGCGAGCACCGGCGGCGGTCCGGCGGTGGCGGCCAGGGGTCGGGCGGCCCGGATCTGGGACCGGTGGGGTGGAGGCTAGGGTTTTGAAATTTGTTTTAAAACCACGGGAGAAAGATAGTGAAGATTGAATAAAACTGGAATAAGGTGAGAATAAGATCGGGATAAAATTGGAATAGAGGGAATAGGTGGAATAGCGGGAATAAGTAAAAATTAAAAAAATATGAAAAAATAAGAAAAAATGTAGAAAATACCGGGACCTGCCCTGGATCCCCGTCAGAAATAAATATACATACTCCAATGTTTGATTAGGGCTAAGATTATCTGGTGGCCTAGGGTTTAGTGGTTGATGGAGGGGGCATCCTTGGATTGGAAGAAGGTTAGGGTGGCTAGGGCTAAGATGGAAGTTGGTTGGGTTGCACCTCACGTGCCCTCCTTGCGGAGTGAATATGGGCCTCATGCCCTCTCCCTCATGGAGTATCAATGCATAAATGCGCAAAAAATTGGAAGAAAATAAACTCTCTCTCATTCATTCATAAGATCATAACATCATTACAAGAGGGGGAAGGGGTAGGGAATTTATAGATTCATCTAGGGCCCTTTCCTTGTCAAAAAAGGATTACAAGTTTGAGTGAGACAGGGAGTACAAAATTGGAGTGGAATTAGGAGATTGGAGTCCTTGTAGAACTTGGATGTTGAACTCCTTGTAGAACTTGGACAATTGACTCCTCTTGAGCTTATAGTGCTTGACTCCTTGCTGGGCTTGGATGACAATCTCTTGGACTTGGTCAAAGGCTTGGGCACCAACTCTTGGACTAGGTTAAAGGCTTGGAAGCCAACTCTTGGATTGGGTCAAAGCCTTGGGCACCAATTGCTGTGGGCCTGGAAGGGGCGCCAGCTTTTTGTGTGCTTGGACTGGGGTGCCACTCTTATGGACCTCGGAGGTTGATTTTAAGTGGGCTTGGACAATAATTCCAGGGATCTTGGGCGGTAACTTCGGCGGCATGAGTGTAGACCAGGGGTGTGGGCTTGGGTAGGGACCTAGGTGCAGAGCTGGGATGTCCTGAGTGGGGGTCTGATGGCTCTCCTCTTGGTTTGACTTGAATGAAAGAATTACAAAATTTACAGACTCAAATAAACTCACTTGATCGGATTGGAGAACAAGGGGACTCACTCACTTGACTAAGTGGATTCAATTGGACTTAATTGATTCACTTTATTACAAGACTCAATCTTTATTACAGGACTCAATGAGCAAATGGACTCAATTGACCTGATGGATTCAAAAAATATACTGACTTTCCAACACATGAATCAAAGATCTTCATGGAACCCTGAAATCCTTGTCTGATCTTGATATCCTCAACAATTCTCTCGGGATGGAAGGAACTCGACCTTGTCAAGCAAGGGTTAATTTGTCTCTGGTATAGCTCCAAAGGGTCTGGGTTGAGGTGTTGTAGATCCTCTCGAGTGATCCAGGAGTCCTCAGATTCTGGTCTTCTTTGTCAACGAACCAAGTGACATCGATAGCCATTGTTCCGGGTACTAATGGCTTGGTCATCCAGGATACGCTCAATACCTTTCCTTTTCCAGGCCAATTGATTGGTTGACACTCAGGGATGGGTTCACTCTGATGGGGATATCAAAACCCATCCAGATTTTTCTTTTCTTTTTTTAGATTTTTTTATTTTAGTTTAAATTTTTATCCCAGCTATTCCATGTATTCTTGTTATTCTAGATTTATTCCATACTTATCCCAATTTTATCCTCTGCTATTCCAGTCATCTTCAACCTCCCAGAACCTCACAGAAACTCCATTTTTCTTCATTTTTTCTTCCTATCGGTCGCGGATCCGCCATGCCCGACCACCGGCGACCCCAATGGCCATCCTCCTCTCCCCCAGCGTCGATCTCCTCATGGGAACGCCGGCAAATCCCACAAGACCACCCACGGCCGTGCACCCCTGTGGCTCCTCCCACGACCGTCCATCCCTGTGGCTCCGCCCACATGCCCCTCTCCCCCGCACCGCCATCTGCCGCTACCCGAGCCGCAGTCCGCCGGCTCTAGCCTGTTCATGCCCATCTATTCTAAGACCCATGGACAAGCTTGGTAAATAAAAGGGATATGGCATCACTCAATCTACTGGAAGACAGGTTTAGTGCCTTGATCCTCGGAGGAACGGAGACAATATAGCTACAGTTCAAGCCTTCCCACGCCGTGGTGTAACCCTTCCTACGAAGCGGGTGTAATTGGCAGACGCATTTCAGCAGTAGGGGAGCTGTTGCCGGCCAACGCCGGCTTGCTAAGTAACTGATGCATTGCACCATTCCAATAGCCATCCAAGGACACCATCTGCTCCATGGCCACCTCCATCCCGATCGCCATCCACCACCGTGCCGCCGCCTTCCCCAATGTTGATGCCGGCAAAGCCTCCAAGCCTTCTCCATCCACCCCTATTCCATGGCCACAGGAAGAAAAAAATTGTGCATGGATCTCAAAGCAAAAATAGTCGGCACAGATCACAGAGTAGGGAGGATTTTGAATTCAAATTCGAATTCAAATTTGAATTCGAATTTGAATGGATCCACAATTTCCTCCATAAATGTTTCCCCTTTTCTTTCCTTATTTTATTATGTTTTAAATTTTGAAATTTGAATTTCAAAAGGGCTTGGTGTCTATAAAATAGGCTCCAATCCTCGTAAAAAGTAATTAAGAAATGAAAATTTTGTTTTAGAGAAGAGTGATTCTTCTACCTCTGTGAGGAGAGTGTGTGAGGCCCAACCCAGGACATGATGTGAGGTCATGCCCAGTTATCTCCCTTCCCATTCCATCTTCTCTATCCCCTCGTGGCCTTCTCTATCCCCTCGTGGCCTTTATGATCTATCATAGTGCCTCCAAGTATCGAGGAGGGTGTAATGCTTTAGAGGTGAGAGGTCTCTTCATTAGGGTGAGTCCCAAAGCCTATGAGATCCAGGTCCCTATCTTCCATCCTATTATTCATTCACCATCAAAATTGAAAATCCAAAAAAAAAAATTAGAATACCCTAATCTAGGTGACTTCTAGGCTCACCGATCGATCCTAGCTTTTAGCCCCCGTTGTCCCGCATCACGCTCTCAAAGAAAGGGTCAGGTCCAAATAGCTCACTTTGTATCATTGCTGGCTCCTTATACTCAACTAGGTCTGAGATATTGAAGGTTGAGCTAATGCCAAATTGCATTAGATCTAACTTTTTTTTATCACTTTGAAGGGTCCAGCACTAACAGGTATGTAACTTCTAATCATTATAGAATCACCCTCAGCAAACTCTTGGACTCTTTTCAGGAATTAGCCATGTTTTTAAAATGATCATTGCTCACATTATTCTCATGCTAATTTTCTCATGCAAACCTCTAACATGCTGGGAAAAAGATGAATACCAACACCTAATGGACTCACCTAATGGACTCAAGTATGCACTCTTATTGAAAGAGTTTTATTAAATATTCAATTACAGCTTTTGACTTGATCCTTGGTCAGTGGGTGACATGCATATGAAAATGGTGCATGGACTCTTACTAAATGCCATAAGGTTTGCCATAAATTGCTGGCAAATCTAATGGAATCTAAGGATTTATGTAACCTAGTAACCTCAACAAAGTGTAGCCTGATGGTCCTAGAAACATTGGAAGGCTCAAGAAAGGGTAGGAAATAGGAGGAGGATTCATCAACTAGCTCTTGACTCATGGGGATGAACTTAAGTTTTGGACATTGATCTACTGGCAGCCAAAGGTTCACCCTATGGAAGGATAAGTCGGTAATTTCAGTAAAGAGATCTTCAATGGGGACTAAAGGAGTGAATTCTTTCTGAGGGTATCGAATTAAAGAAACCATGTCCTCAATAATTTCCTTTGGTTCTTGAATTTCAGGACTAGGCTCTATAATTGGGTTTTCTTCTATTGTCTCCTCAGGTAAGGTCATTATGATATCAAGGTTAGACTCCTCATGGTTCTCTTCTAATTGGGTTTCCAATATAGGCTTAGTTTGACTACTTTCCTGGTCAACTAATTATGGGTCTACCCTATGCATTTCCTCTTCAATGTTACTCTTAGGAACAAATGGGGTAGTAGGGGTGGGTCGACTAAGAAGAACTTGACTAGTACTTGACTGATAGCTAAGGGTACTAATCCTATCAGGTTCGGATCGACTAAGGGAAACTTGACTAGTACTTGGCTGGTAGCTAGGGGTACTAATCTTATTAGGTTCGGGGCGACTAAGGGAAACTTGACTTGTATCTGGCTAGTATTTAGGGGTATTAATCCTATTAGGCTTACGTTGATGGGATATGGGTTCCTTGGGCTCAAAGGACATGGCTAGGGATCAATGGGCTATGGGTCTACTGGGCTCATAGGACATGGGTAGGGATTGATGGGCTATGGGTCCACTGGGCTCATAGGACATGGGTAGGGATCGATGGGTTATGGGTCCATTGGGCTCATAGGACATGGGTAGGGATCGATGGGCTATGGGTCCACTGGGCTCATAGGACATGGATAGGTATCGATGGGCTATGGGTCCACTGGACTCATAGGACATGGGTAGGGATCAATGGGCTATGGGTCTACTGTGCTATGGATTCGATAGGCTATGGGTCCACTAGGCTCATAGGACATGGGTAGGTACCTTTCCCTATATTTGCTCTTCATGGCTCTCCAGGTAGCTATGGGCTGGTCTCCTCTTCGTCTAGTCATTCTTTCAACATCACCATAGTATATTCTAGCATGGCGAACTAACTTAAGTTTGGCAAACTTAAATTTTCTCTCTTCAGTCATTTCATCCCTCTCAAAATACTGGTCCATATCTTTTTCCCAATCAATGTAAGCCTTAAGATCAAGATCGCCACCAAAAGTAGGTGCTTCTAGCCTAATGTTCCTAATGGCTCTCTCATCCTGGTCCATAAAGTCATAATTGGGTCTTCTATGATTAGATTCCCTGAGTGGGTCAGGGCGTGGGGGTCTCCTAGGGTTGGAAGGTGTGGAAAAAGGTGACTCAAGTTTAGGTTTAGTGTGGGCCTTAAGGTGTTTCTCTAGGTTTCCTATACGACCTTCTATTTGAGTAAAACCTATTGTTCATTTTGGTATTCAATTGGATCAATTGGGCACATTGTTCATTTATGGTCCTTAGTAAGGTTTCGATATTGGACTCCATGGTCAAACCAGACTAGGTTGGGTTTGAGGCTACTGGTATTGGGGTCCTAATCTAGAGGTCTTGCAATCAAGCATACAAAGCATTCTAGGATTTGCTAGACCTAGCAGCTTAGGTAGAATGAATCAGCTCAACTTATAACCAACTCAACAACTACCCTTTCCACTGGCCAGGTAAGAGGTGGGAGTGTAGAAGGCTCCCTCTGCTAATCGCAGGATCCTAATTAAGTAACCATAGCTTCGCTTAGGGCATTTGCCTTTGGACCTCGATCCTAGACACCAGCTTCAAGAAATAAGTGAAGGTGCTTCAAGAAATTAGTGAAAGATTGGGTACACTAGCTTTCTCACAAAACCCGAATTGGACCTGTTGGTGTCCCTAGATCAGTTAGGTTACTACTTGATTTTAATTAAGGCTTGGGTTCAAATATAGGGTTGTTGTTTTAGGCCTAGGAAAGGTGATGAAATCCTTCCCTCATCTGACATAGTAAAATTGCCCTTAAGATGGTTTAATCATGATAAACACACATGGAACCCTAAAACATGAAACTAAGATCAGAAATTATGCAGAAAATAAAATTTCTTTTTTTTCTATTTTCATTTTGTGGTTAATGGCAGATTCAATGAAGGTTAACAGCATCTAATTAAGTGCAAGAAAATTTAGGGTTTGAAGGGTTTTAAGGCAAATAAATTTCAGCCCTAAACTAATGTGGCAGAAATTTCAGCAATGCAGGGTTTTTGTTAGGGTTTGTGTCTTTGTAGATTCTTTTTCTGTTTTTTAGATCAGAAAATTAAAGAAAAATTGTAGAGAATAAGAAGACTAATTAGGGGATTGATTGATGCTAAAATCAGTGAAAAATATAAATGGTTTAATGGAAAACTAGTCCTAGGTTTAGACTACTTATGCATATTTTAGCATGTAGAAATTTAAACTAAGATGCAAGAACATGTCATAATCCTGCTTTGATACCAAAATCGATGAGGAACAAACTCCTACATTGATGCAAGATGACATGCGGGGATGAACATAAGAGGTTTGCAGATTAAAGAGAGCAACTAATTTTTAGATTTTAGATGGTTTTATTCCCAAAAACAAACTAAGAGTAAGTTAGGGTTTTTTTTCACGTAGAGATTGATGTTCTACCCACATAGCAAGATTCTAACAAGTAATAAAAAAAGGAAGGATCCTAGGGTTTAAAAACCCTATTAGGCATTTGTTCAACTTCAATAAAATAAACCTAAGAGAAGGGTTTTGATGGGGGATGAATTTGATGTATGTGGAGATGTGATCTACTTACCTAGCAACAAGATACTAGCATTATAGCTCTAGATATAACTGGATTCATGGGTAGAAGGGGTGAAGAATTTTGAGCTAAGAACTAGGTGAGCAGAAAATCTGACACCCTTATGTAAGCTTCCTTTCAAAAAAATAAAAGAGAGGATCCTAGGTTTAGACTACTTATGCATATTTTAGCATGTAGAAATTTAAACTAAGATGCAAGAACATGTCATAATCCTGCTTTGATACCAAAATCGATGAGGAACAAACTCCTACATTGATGCAGGATGACATGCGGGGATGAACATAAGAGGTTTGCAGATTAAAGAGAGCAACTAATTTTTAGATTTTAGATGGTTTTATTCCCAAAAACAAACTAAGAGTAAGTTAGGGTTTTTTTTCACGTAGAGATTGATGTTCTACCCACATAGCAAGATTCTAACAAGTAATAAAAAAAGGAAGGATCCTAGGGTTTAAAAACCCTATTAGGCATTTGTTCAACTTCAATAAAATAAACCTAAGAGAAGGGTTTTGATGGGGGATGAATTTGATGTATGTGGAGATGTGATCTACTTACCTAGCAACAAGATACTAGCATTATAGCTCTAGATATAGCTGGATTCATGGGTAGAAGGGGTGAAGAATTTTGAGCTAAGAACTAGGTGAGCAGAAAATCTGACACCCTTATGTAAGCTTCCTTTCAAAAAAATAAAAGAGAGGATCTAAGAGCATTGAAACCCTCAAACTAGGCTAAGCTATTTTTAAGAACCTTAGATCTAAGGATCAAGAGGGTCTTTTTCCAACAACGAAGAGAAATCAAAGCTCAAGTAGAAGGGAATCACTCACCACTCAAAAATTGAAAGCTAGAGACAAGATCTACACTCTCTTCTTGGATTTATCAGTGGAGCTTTGATCCATGGTGTGGAGCCTTTATCATCATCTTCAAATCACCAAGAAGAACCTGCAAAGAGTCAAGGTAAGGTCAAAATTCAAAGAAATTAATGGAAAAAGGAAGGAATCAACAAGAGAAGTGAAGAGAGTTGCTGAAATTTTTGGGCAGCACTTCCACTTCTTCTTGGACTACGTGGATCTTATATAGAAAAACTTAGAAATGGAACTATGGCCCTTCAAACTCAAAGCATTCACTCAAATTCAAGATCAAACTCAACCCTCCAATTCAAACTTAAAGAAAAACACTCAAAATTCTAAGAAGAACTCAAGAGAACTTGGCAAGATGAAAGAGAACCCAAACAAGAAAGCTTTCATTCAACTCAAATCATTCATTTCTTTACAAGAGGAGGCCTTGGTCCTATTTATAGGCCAAGGGTAGCCATAATGAGTGGGTTAAGGAGCCAACTAATTCAGATTTAGTTGGTAATTAATTACATGATTAGTTCCTAGTCTAACTAATCCTAACAAGAGAAAGTCCTAGAAGCTCCATGTGGTGCTATCTCCTTGCAACACTTGTCTTCATCTAATCCTTCTACATGTTCTTTAAGGTTTGGTCTTTCAATTAGGCTTCAAGGTAGAAGATTTTTTCATAGCTTGGTCGGCCCATGGGCTTGGAAAAGGAATCTTCACTTGATTTTGGCTTTAAACAATTCAATCTTGCTTCATGGAATTAGGAGTCTTCAAGAGGTGCTTCATACATTTGTGAGAACCTAAAAAAAAGAAAAGATTGGACTACAACCAAAGATTATTAGTTTGTAATTTCTTCCTCTTACCAATGTCCTCATTAATTATTTATAGGCCAAGGACAGCCATAATGGGTGGGTTAAGGAGCCAACTAATTCAGATTTAGTTGGTAATTTATTACATGATTAGTTCCTAGTCTAACTAATCCAAATAAGAGAAAGTCTTAGAAGCTCTATGTGGCACCATCTCCTTGCAACACTTGTCTTCATCTAATCCTTCCACATGTTTTTTAAGGTTTGGTCTTCTAATTAGGCTTCAAGGTAGAAGATTTCTTCATAGCTTGGCTGGCCCATGGGCTTGGAAAATGAATCTTCACTTGATTTTGGCTTTTAAACAATTCAATCTTGCTTCATGGAATTAGGAGTCTTCAAGAGGTGCTTTATACATTTGTGAGAACCTAAAAAAAAGAAAAGATTGGACTACAACCAAAGATTATTAGTTTGTAATTTCTTCCTCTTATCAATGTCCTCATTAGGTTTGGATCATATACCTAGCAACGATGTCTTCTGTGTAGTAGAAGGGATCTCTCAGCACTCTGGATCGGCACCTGGATGAAGAAGTAGCTTTCCTGCAGATCCGCTAGCTTTTTATCAACTGGTTTTGGGGGCAAGGAAGACTTCATCCAGATATCGTTTCACTTGAGGGATCCTGCAAACATCAAGGGTTAGGGTCTATGAAGATAAAAAAAATATAAAATGGAAGGTTGTGAGAGAAAAGAAGGCAAGAGTGAATCATAGGATGTTCTAGCGGCCTGGATAGATGTGTGGATGCCTGGATAGGAGGAGGCAGCCTGGAGGATATGGAGCACCAAGACTTAGAGATGGTGGCCTGGAACTTGGAGGGTGCCTGATTGATGCGGGATGACTCTAAGATTGCTAATCATGTAGGAAAAATAGTAAAATATTTTTTTATGATTTTTATAATTTAGGTTTGTAGGCTAAATTTTCAAATAAAATAAGAACTAGCATAAGAAGTACCAATGCAAAGAATCATCGTATCGCAAAGAACTCATGCAAGATAATAAGGAGCTAGGACCCGAGTGTTGAGAAACTTCTGGTTTAGGATAGCTTATCTTCGTCAAAATAGATATCAAGAGAAGGGAAGGGTTCTTACCAATCAGAGATTGAAAATTTGTAGTAGAAGGGATCACTCATACTCTGATTGGAGCCTAGATGAAGAAACTTCAGTTCCTTAAATCAGATGGCTAATCTGGACCCGGTCTGAAGGCAAAGAAAGCCTCCTATGGGGAGGGAAAACACCTCGGGGATCTGCAAAATGTCAAGGTTAGGCACGAATCAGGTAATCAAAGAAAAAAATAATAAGATGAAACAAGGAAGGAAGGGTTAGGGCTAGAAGGGCTGGCGTCCTGGAGAAAGAAGACTCCTGCTTTCAGGGTCGACTTCAGGGCTTCTTCTCAAAGGCGTGGCTGATGTCAAGAGGCTTGAGTTGCTTCTTGGGCATGGAGGATTGCAAGGATAGGGGTCGGCCAACATAAGAACACAAAGAACCAAACCAAAAGAACAAAAAGAAAACACAAGATGCCAGTGTTAAAAATAATTCAGCAGAGTTTTAATTTATAAGAGTTGATTGATTACAAGAGGAGGGGTGGGGTATTTATAGAGCTCTATGCCCTCTCCTAAAGGGATTACAAGTCTTCTCCTAGTTAGAATAGGTTTACATAATTTAAGTGGGAGAAATACTACAAAATAAACCTAAAACTAAGAGTATACAAGTTGAATGAAATAAAAACTCAAACTCCTTCTTGCATTTAAGCTCTTCCACCATGTTGGACTTGGTCAACTCATGGAGGACGCCTATCCTATGTGTGTTGGCCTCCAAGGGGCAGTAAGGGATCATCCTCCTTTGGATTGGTGCATGGGCTTTGGGCCCTAGAAGCTGGGGTGCCCTGGTATTAGCATATTCTTTGGAATCTTGGTTCTTCATGCTTGGGCTTGCATCCTGGGCTTGGAATTTTAAGACCTGGAGTGCTGGAATAACCTGGAAAACATGGGCTCCTAACATATTGAATATTTTGGAAGCATTTGGAGAGAATCTAGCATCTGAAATGGTATTTGGAGGGAATCAGGGCACCTTGAGGGCATCTGGAGGGCATTTAGGGCTTCTAGGTGTCAATTAAGCTCCCATAAGCTGACGCATTTGCCTCTGGCTTCTGAATGAGGCCTGGTGGAACTCCAAAATAGGGTAACCTCCTCTCTTGTATAAAATTTGGACTCATATTGGAGTCATACTAATGTACAGGACTCTATGTACTGGACTAGGTTGAGAAAAATCAACCAGTCTCACCTTATTACAACTCAATCTTACTTTCTTAAAAAATTATGATACATGACTAAGGTTCTAAAAAAATCCTAATCAGTAAGTCATATAGGATCTAGTGATCTATGTCTGACCCTGGTGTCCCCACCAATTCTCTTGGGGCAGGAGGAACTCGACCCCATCGAGTAAGGATAAATTTGGCTGCTCAAGGAGGGTCTGGGTTGAGGCATGGCAGACCTCACCAGTGCTCTACAAATCCTCAGATTCTGGCTGACCTTGCCATCTGACCAAATACCCTTGATAACCTTCATCTCGGGTACTGATAGCTTGATCATCCAGGATTCGCTCACTCTTTTTCTCACTTATTGGCCAAATTGTATATGGACACTCTGGGGTGGGTTCACTCACAAAGGAAGGAATTGGCTCAAGGTGCTCGCTAGGTATTACTGCTGGCTCCCTATGCTCCATAAGGTCTGAAATGTTGAGCATTGGGCTAATACCTAAATCAGGTTATCTCTCAAGCACAAAGGCATTGGGTCCACTACTCTTCATTAGTCTGAATGGGCCAGCTTTGTGAGCAGAAAATTCCTTTACACTCACATAATCCTTTGCAAAAAATCTTTTATCTCTATTTTGAAAATTAGTCAAGATGTTAGTTAGTTCATTATTTTTGTTTAACTTATGACTAATATCCTGATGCAAATGCTATGTAGAGGTCAGTGCATGTGTGGACGATGAATTAGGGTTGCAAATTTGTTGGACTCAATACTAAAACCTAATAGACTTGACTAGACTTCCTATCAAAGAAAATTTATTGGATTCTTTGTGTCTAACCTAACATACTATAGTCTCTTTAGGTTTGACCCTAGCATGGCATGCATACTATGTGTGCCTACTATGTGCCATAGGGTATGCCAAAAATATGATGCAAATCTAACCTGTGCAATGAGTGAATGCGGTATGATTACCCCTATAAAATGCAAATGAATGGTTAAAAAATTATAAGAAAATTCAAGAAAAGGCAAAAAATATTAGGTGGATTCAGGGTTAGTCTGATTGGGTGGAAAGTAAGAAAAGGGTTTGGGGTTAATTGGATAGACTAAGATGAAAGAAGGGATGTCGGGAATTAGTCCTAGACTAATGAGGTTTACCTTATGGGTTTGATGTCTATCTAAAGGGTTTACATAATGGAAAAAAGGATCATTGATTTTAGGAAAGAGATCAAGTGGAGTCAAAAGAGTGAATTCACCCTGAGGGTACTGATTCAAAGAGGTCACATCCTTAATAAACTCTTCTGGCTCATAAATTAAAGGACCGGGCTCTCTAATTGGGCTCTCTTTTAGTGGCTCCTTAGGTAAGATGCTAATTGTAGGATTGGATTCCTCATGGTCTTCTTCCTTTAAGGGTTCTTCAACTAAAGGTTGGGTGTGGTTAAGGTCAGCTAACTCTAGGGTAGCTTCAACCTGGGTATCTACTGGATCAACTAACACTGGTTTGGTTTCTACCTAGATATTAGTTTGGTCAAACCTACGGTTCATTTGGTCAAATTGTTCCATCATGTCCTTAAAGAGGGTTTCAAAATTGGACTCCATGGTTGAACTAGGTTGGTTGTACTAGACTTCGGATTCAACTAACTCTGGGTTGACTTCTAACTGAGTTTCCACTAGGTCAACTAATTATGGGTTGACTCCTAATTCTAGGTCACCTATAGGTATCTCTTCTTCTAAATCTTCAATAGACTCATTATCTTCATACGTCTCTACAAGACTTGGGTCAGCCTCATATATTTCTTCTTCTAAGTCATCTTGGTAAACCAATGGGGTGGTAAGAGCGGTTTGGCTAATGAAAAATTGACTAAAGTCTGGGATAACAGGGGTGGGTAAACTAAGGGTTATAGGTTCATAGGTTATGGGTTCAAATCTAGTGGTATCAATCCTATAGGGTTCAGGTTGACTGAGGGATAGTGGGTTACTATTGGGTTCATATCTATGGACTATGGGTTCTTGGGATCTTTAGGGCAAGGGTTCAACTCTTTGGGTCTTGCCTAGGGTTCCTAATTGGTCTCCTACTTGGTCAAAACTAAGGCTTGCTTGATTACTTGATTGGATCAGTTGGTCAAGCTTAGTATCGGATTGGTCAAACCTATGATCTATTTGGGCAAGCTGGGCTTGGGTTTAGGTATGGGCTTGGTTCATCTGGGTAAGTTGATTTTGGGTTTGGATATTGGATTGAGTTAGTTGGGCAAACTGGTTCATGATGGCCTCAAAATAAAAATCAATGGCTTAATTGGTTTGGGGTTTGGACTTTTGGTATTGGGTTCCTAGTCTAGTGGTCATGCAACAAGTCAAACAATCAAAGTGGAATGATGCAGCCAAGCATGCAAAAGAAAAAAAACTAGTACAATCTAGGGTTTCCTAGACCTAGAGCCAAAACTGGGAGGGTCAGCTCAACTACACCTAACCCAGTAGCTAATCCTTCCATTGGCCAGGTAGGGGGTGGGAGTGTGGGAGGACACCCCTGCTTTTGTAGGAACCCAATTAAAATCTACAACACCACTTAGGTCGTTTGACTCTGGACCCCCAACCTTAGATACCAGCTTTCAGTAATAGCTAAAGGATTAAATGCACTAGTTGTACCACACAGCTCGGACCTGACTTGTTGATGTCTCCTAGCCCTCTAGGGCAAATTAGGTCTAATTGATTTTAATTAGTCTTGGATTAGTATGATGATGATTGTTTTGGGCCCAGGACAGGTGATGAAATCCTGCCCTTATCTAAGATATTGAGTTGCCCTTCAGATTAGTTTAAGAATGATGGCAATCGATGGCCCTGATGCAATCTAAAACAATCAGAGAAATAAAAATATTTTATGTATATTTTATGCAATGAAAAATTAGGTTTAAGTTGGTTAGGTTAGCAATCAAATTAGGCTTGGGATTGGGGTGTGTGGAAGTTGATTAGGTTTGAGTTAGTCAAGTGCAAAATCAGTAGAAATCAGAGAATTAGGGTTTCAGTTGATGCAGGAGTTGACATAGATCCCAATGTAGTAAAAAATCAAAAAAAATCTGGAACAGAGTATAGATAGTGATGACAAAACCTACCAAATTTCATGCAGAAAAAAAATCATATGATGATGCAAATCCTAGGGTTTTTGGACTATTATAAAAATTATTAGGATTCTATTAGGATTTCTAATATGCTAAGTTTTAGGACTTTTGGGTTTCAGTAAAAATAATTAAAAATTATGAAAAAATAGAGTGCAAAATAGAGCCCACGGTGCACAAATTTCATAGAAAAAAAAAATCCTTAGGTGGACAAAGTTAGATGAAACCTAGTGACCTAATGCAGTGGACAGGATGCTGAAAAATTAAAAATTAGGGTTTTATGGTTCTGATGCAGATGCATGCTATCCTAAACCCGCTTTGATACCAAACTAATGTGGGACAACTCTAAGATTGCTAATCATCCAAGAAAAATAGTAAAATAATTTTTTTGTGATTTTTATAATTTAGTTTTGTAGGCTAAATTCTCAAATAAAATAAGAACTAGCATAAGGAGTAGCAATCTAAAGAATCATCGTATCGCAAAGAACTCATGCAAGATAATAGGTAACCAGGACTTGAGAGTGGAGAAACTCCCGATTTAGGATAGTTTATTTTCATCAAAATAGATATCAAGAGAAGGGAAGGGTTCTTACCAGTCAGAGATTAAAACTTTGTAGTAGAAGGGATCACTCACTCTGATTAGAGCCTGGATGAAAAAGCTTCAGTTCCTTGAATCAGATGGCTAATCTGGACCCAATTTGAAGGAAAAGAAAGCCTCCTCTGGTGAGGGAAAACATCTTGGGGATTTGTAAAACATCAAGGTTAGGCACGAATCAGGTAATCAAAGAAAAAAATAACAAGATGAAACAAGAAAGGGTTAGGGCTAGAAGGGCTGGTAGCCTGGAGAAGAAAGACTCTTGCTTTTAGGGATGGCTTTCGGGCTTCTTCTCAAAGGCATGGCTGATGTCAAGAGGCTTGAGTTGCTGCTTGGGTGTGGAGGATTGCAAGGATTGGGGTGGACGAACACAAGAACACAAAGAACCAAACCAAAGGAACCAAAAGAAAACACAAGACACCAGTCTTAAAAATAATTCAGCAGAGTTTTAATTCATAAGAGTTGATTGATTGCAAGACAAGGAGAGATGGGGTATTTATAGAGCTCCATTTCCTCTCCTAAAGAGATTACAATTCTTCTCCTAGTTAGAATAGGTTTACATAATTTAAGTGGGAGAAAGACTATAAAATAAACCTAGAACTAGGAGTACACAAGTTGAATGAAATAAAAACTCAAACTCGTTGCATTTGACTCTTCCACCATGTTGGACTTGGTCAACTCATGGAGGCCACCTATCCTAGGTGTGTTGGGCTCCAAGGGGCAGCAAGGAGTCATCCTCTTTTGGATTGGTGCATGGGCTTTGGGCCCTGGAAGCTGGGGTTCCCTGGTATCAGCATATTCTTTGGAATCTTGGTTCTTCATGCTTGGGTTTGCTTCCTGGGCTTGGGATTTTAAGGCCTGGAGTGTTAGAATAACCTGGAAAATATGGGTTCCTAGCATATGGAATATTCTAGAAGTATCTGGTGGGAATATGGTATTTGAAATGGTATTTGGAGGGAATCAGGGCACCTAGAGGGCATCTGGAGGGCATTTAGGGCTCCTGGGTGTCAATTGAGCTCCCATAAGCTGATGTAATTACCTCTGGCTTTTGAATGAGGCCTGGTGGAACTCCAAAATAGGGTAACCTCTTCTCTTGTACAAAATTTGGACTCATACTAGAGTCATATGATGTACAGGACTGAATATACTGGACTAGTGATGGGAGACTAATATGCATGCAATTTTTTTTGTATGTTTTATATGTGGGGTTGAGTGATTAATTCCTGAATTTCAGATTAAAATAAGTTGTAGGGAATTTTATATGAATTTTAGAAGATCAGCATGCAGATTAGGACCTAGAAAAGCAGAAAAGAAGGATCGCCGGGGCTGAGAAGCCTCGGTTAGAGTAAGTTCTCCTACAATAAAACTACTGGAGGTAGAGGGGGTGTACCTGACAATGTCTGTGAAGATCGTAGCAAAGGGGTCTCTCGTTCCTCGATGGATGCAGCCTAGAAAATCGAGCCAGAGACCCGCGGATACCCGGCTTTCTGCTCGGTGATCCGATTGAGGCTTGGCTGGAGTCGTTGGATTCGTAGGAGCTCGGGGACCTGTAAACGACCTGTCAGGGGTTAGAAAACTCACAAAGGAACAAGAAAACAAAGGAAAAATAGCAAGGGAAGGCTTCTTTTGGAGTGGGCGTCCAGGGATCTGAGATGCTTGTTGGCAGCAGGAAGATGATTGCAGCACTGGGAAGAAAAACTCTCGCAAACCCCTTTATGCACACAGTAGGGTATCACACAACTCAATAGAAGAACTCAAGGTTTTCATTCATCAAAAATTCTTCCTTCATACAAGAGGCTAGGGTCCCTTAAATAGACCCTTAACCTTGGGCTCCAAGTAAGGGCACATTAGTCATTACATGAGAATCCTTTTTCCTTTCAAACCCTAGCTAGAAAATAAGGAAACATTAGGTAGAAAAAATCCCTAAAATTTCTCTTGACTTGGCCAACACTCCAAGGACACCTAGGGGCGTGTTGGGCTTCTAAGAGTAGCAAGGGGCCGGCCCAAAGGGGCCCGGGTGCATGGGTTTGGGCCTCTGGAAGCTGGGGTGGCCTGGTAGCCAGGTAGCAGGAATATTCCCTGGTATCTTGCCTCTTAGGGGCTTGGGCTTGGCTCCTGGGCTTGATTTTTTTGGGCTAGGATGCAGATGGACCTCTAAAATCATGGATGCCTTGGTTTATGAATATATTTTGGCATCTGGAAGGAAATCTGGGCATCTGGAGGGCATCTGCAAGGAATCAGGTTTCTGATTTTCCTCCTGGGGTCTTCAAATCTTCAAGCTGGGTTGGACTTGGGCTAAACTTCCATGTCTTCAATCTGGTTGGACTTGGTCTTTACTTATATGATGTGGTCTTGAGTCTTCAGTATGCTTGGATAGGACTCAAAACAAATAAAATTAGCTCAACATGAGCTGACCAGCATTGGACTGAACTAGCTCAACATGAGCTGACTAGTACAGAACTGAAATAACAACTCAAAAAAACTCAAATAACAACTAAAATAGACTCAGATGAGCTAAGCCCTTATTACAGATAGACTCATCAATTTACAAAGGGTTGAAAAGCCTCTGTCTTATTCTGGTGCCTCAGGTGTCCCCACCAACTAGGTCGAGACAAATCAACTAGTCTCACCTTATTATAACTCAATCTTACTTTCTTATAAAATTGTGACACATGACTAAGGTTCTAAAAAAATCCCTAATCAGTAAGCCATTTGGGATCAAGTGATCTGTGTCTTACCCTGGTGTCCCCATCACTGATGCTTTAGGAGTGGTGGTCTGGAGGAGAGAAATTATTTGGCAACCTAGGGTTTGGTGGAAGATGGAGGGGGTAGCCTTGGATTGGAAGAAGGTTAGGGCAGCTAGGGCTAGGATGTAAGATGGTTGGGTTGCACCTTACGTGCCCTCCTTGTAAAGTGAATATGGGCCTCACAGCTACTCCCTCACGGAGCGTCAACTCAAAAATGCACGAAAAATTGGAAGAAAATAAACTCTATTTCATTCATTCATAACATCATAACATCATTACAAAAGGAAGAAGGGGTGGGATATTTATAGATTCAACCAGGGCCCTTTCCCTGTCAAAGTAGGATTACAAGTTTGAGTGGAATAGGGAGTACAAAATTGGAGTGGGATTAGGAGACTGGAGTCCTAGTAGAACTTGGATGTTGAACTCCTTGTAGAACTTGGACAGTTGACTCCTCTTGGGCTTGGACTACTTGACTCCTTGCTGGGCTTGGATGACAATCTCTTAGACTTGGTCAAAGGCTTTGGTGTCAACTATTAGACTGGGTCAATGGCTTGGGTGCCAACTCTTGGACTTGGTCAAAGTCTTGGGCGCCAACTTTATGGGCCTAGAAGGGGTGCTAGCTTCTTGTGGGCTTGGACTGGGGTGCCACTCTTATGGACCTGGATGGCTGATTTCAAGTGGGCTTGGGCATTAATTTCAAGGAGCTTGGGCACTAACTTGGGCGGCATGAGTGGAGACCAGGGGTGTGGGCTTGTGTAGGGGCCTAGGTGCATGAGCTGGGGTGGCCTTAGTGGGGGTCTGATAGCTCTCCTCTTAGTCTGACTTGAATGAAAGAATTACAAAATTTATATACTAAAATAAACTCACTTGACCAGATTGGAGCACAAAGGGACTCACTCACTTGACTAAGTGGACTCAATTGGACTTAATTGATTTACTTTATTATAGGACTCAATCTTTATTACAGGACTTAATGAGCAAATGGACTCAGTTGACCTGATGGACTCAAAAAATGGACTGACTTTCCAACACATGAATCAGAGATATTCTTGGAACCCCGAAATCCTTGTCTGATCTTGATGTCCCCATCAATTGGTGCCGCCTCCAGGCTGTGAGCAAGGTTGGGGGCACCGAGCTTCTTGATTTGCCATGCTGTGTGTCATGAGGTAGGCGGCACCTTGGTGCCGCCTCCAGGCTGTGAGCGAGGCTAGGGGTGCCGAGCTTCTCGATTTGCCACATTGTGAGTCATGTGGTAGGTGGCATTCCACTGCCACCTCCAAGCTATAAGCGAGGCTTGGGGTGCCGAGCTTCTTGATTCGCCATGCTGTGAGTCATGCAGTAAGTGGCACCTTGGTGCCACCTCCAGGCTATGAGCGAGGCTCAGGGCACTGAGCTTCTTGATTCGTCCTGCTGTGAGTCATGCGGTAGGCAGCACCTTGGTGCCACCTCTGGGCTGTGAGCGTGGCCATGAGGTTGTGGGGTGCCAGACTTATTGATTTTCCAAGCTGTGAGTCATGTGATAGATGGCATCGTACTTCCACCTCCGGGTTGTGAGTGAGGCTGGGGGTGCCAAGCTCCTCAATTCACCACACTATGAGTAATGCGGAAGGCAGCACCTTGGTGCTTCCTTCGGGCTGAGCACGGCCATGAGACTGTGGGGTGCCGGACATATTGATGTGCCAAGTTATGAGTCATGTGGTAGACGGCATCTTACTGCCACCCCCCTTTTGTGAGTGAGGCTAGGGGTGCCGAGCTTCTCGATTTACCATGCTGTGAGTCACTAGGCAGCACCATGGTGCCGCCTCCAAGCTGTAATCATGGCCATGAGGCTGTGGGGCACCAAATGTATTGATGTGCCAAGCTATGAGTCACACGGTAAATGGCATCCCGCTGCCACCACTGGGCTGTAAGTGAGTTTAGGGGTGCTAAGCTTCTCGATTCGCCATGCTGTGAGTCACACGGTAGGTGGCACCATGGTGCCACCTCTGGGCTATGAGCATAGCCATGAGTGCTGGCCTGATGAGGGGTCCGGCTTGAGTATGCCGAACTTTGAGTCAAGCGGGGACGTTCCTGCACAATCCAAAGGCAAAGTTATGCAAAAAAGGGTTTAAATAACTAAGGAGAGGTTTTACATCACTGGTAGCTCTCTTTTAAATTGCCCATTTCCTTGGTTCACAAGCATTGGGTGGAACCAAGACCACTGAGGTAATGTTCCTTGCTCGGCTGGCTTCGGCCCCTTCATCAGGGTGCCTTGCGAGGATTGCAGTAGCGCGCGGTATTCCCCACCAGTAAGCTACCCCCTAGAAATCAGGCCTCATCTCTTGTCTCATCAAGCCCCGCATGGATCCCTGGTAGGATGGTTCAGTAGTTCACTTTAGCCCTCTCGTTGATCCGAGGATGGGCTACCAAAGGGGACAGTAATGGACGTCGAGATAGGCATATAAAACCTTGGAGATCTCCCCTGAGGTGGGCCTCGATTGTCATTGGGGGTGTCGTCTCTCCCCTAGCCTCCTTTGGGGTTCTCGTTGCCCCTCAAGATGTCATCCCTCTCGGCTTCTCGGTGGGCCGGCTATTAATAGCTAGTGGGTAGGGCTCTCGTGCCCCTTACCTGGTGCACCAATTTGTTGCCATCAAGATTGCCATGGCCTATAGCTCTGACGCATCGGGTTCCCATGGGGTACTTGGTCCTCTTTTCCAATCACTTCCTTGGTTGGCTGACCTATAAAATAGAGGAGATCTGGGCTAGGGATTCTAGCGGGGACACTCCGATGGTCATGTCAGTGGGACAATCGAGGGGAATAGAACCTCTATGGTGGAGAGCTTCAGGGACTCTCCATATAGAGCAAGAAAAATGGAATGGAGATGAGTTGAGAAAAGCGAGAGAGAAATTGGGAGGTTCCCACGGGTGGTTCCTTGCCACTTTTCTCCCTCTATTTGCTTGCATACCTTCTTACTTACCTCCCTTCTCTAATTTTATTGTATCGAGTGGCCCAAACCAGGTCTGGGGCCTCTTCCAAGTGTCTGTCTCCAGGTGCCTTTTCTAGAAGGGTTTTTGCTTACTCGTTATCACCCTTCTGTCAGGCCGGTCCTACCCTTATAATGGTGAACTTTTCATGGGAGGGGTGGGCATTATTTCACTGAGCCCTGAGCCATGGTGGCACATTCCTATTTTGGGGGGAACTGTTGGAGCATCGTAGGGCCTGGGACCTTAATGGAATACCCTTCTTAGAAAGGCTCGGGTTCTTATGTTGTGGGGGGTTGCAGGTCATGCAGGTGGTGCACTGCAGAGCCTGTATTTATGGCAGGACGTGTGCCACCTTCCAAAGGTAGAGGGTGGCTAGGTCCCCCTTTTAGTATGATTTGAATCATTGTTGATCCTCCTTCCCCTCACACCGTTGGCAGGAGCTATGGCCTTCGTGGGATGAGCACGACCCCTGTCTTGGTGGCATCATCATGACCCCGATCGGGAGTTGGCCTCAAATGGAGGGCTTGCCCCATGACTATGACCCTGGTTGGGAGCTGACCTCGGTAGGAGGGCTTGCCTCATGAGCATGAGCACAACCCTGGTTGAGAGCTGACCTTAAATGGAGGGCTCGTCCCATGAGCATGACCCTGGCTGGGTGCTGATCTCAATAGGAGGGCTCATCTCATGAGCATGAGCATGACTCTGGTTGGGAGCTGACCTCAAACGGAGGGCTCGTCCCATGAGCATGACCCCGATTGGGAGCTGACCTCAATAGGCGGGCTCATCGCGTAAGCATGATCATGACCCTGGATGGGAGCTAATCTCATATGGAGGGCTCATCCCTTGAGCATGACCCTGGCTTGAAGCTGACCTTAGTAGGAGGGCTCGCCTCATGAGCATGAGCATGACCCTGGCTGGGAGTTGACCTCAAATGGAAGGCTTGCCCCATAAGCATGACCCTGGATGGGAGCTGACCTTTGTAGGAGGGCTCGCCTTATGAGCATGAGCATGTCCCTGGCCAGGAGCTGACCTCAGATGGAGGGGTCACCCCATGAGCATGACCCTGGCTAGGAGCTGCCTCGATGGAGGGCTCACTTCGGCTCCTCATCGGGCAGCCAGATCCAAGTGGTGGGTCTCTTGCCAGCAGGATCCACGTCAGTAGAGGTGCCATATCAGGGTCAATCTAGCTCGGTTCATGAGTAACCTGTTGGACTTTTTTGGTTTCATCGATGCTGGGTGCTTTTAGATATTTAATGTAAGTCCATCCAAGAAAGTTGTTAGCCAAGGTTGCTGGTTAGAAAATCATATCACCTCGAGCATTCTCATGCCTTAGGATATGGAATATGCCGAAGTACTTGAGGGCTAATATGAGAATCTATACCTTGTCAAGATATTTGACCATAATCAGATCTCGAGCTTTATATTTATCAGTTGCTTAACTAGCTACTAATTGAGAGTTGGTGAAGGTCCTTAGGCTTTTTACTTCAAGTTCCTTGGCAATCCTCGGCCTGACCAATAGAGCTCCATATTTAGCTTGGTTGTTGGTTGCTCTGATTAAAAAATGAAGTGCATATTCGACAACCACTCTTTTTGAGTTTGTAAGAATTAGTCCATCTTTACTTCTTTAGAAATTGAAGCTCCATCTATATGAAGAATCCATGTTGTCTCTGGATCAATCTGCTCAACAGGCTCTTCTTCAAGCTTATCTTCTAACCATATGTACTTGACAAGAAAGTTGGCCTCGACTTGGGCCTTCATAGATGATCTTGGTCAGTAAGAGATGTCAAACTCATTGAGTTTGATAGCCTACTTAACCATTTTTTCCAGAAGATCTGGTCATTGTAGAATAGCTTTAAGTGGTTGGTAAATTAAGACATAATTGAGTGAGCTTCAAAGTATGGCTTGAGATGCTGTACAAAGATGATTAATGCATAAATAATTTTTCAAGTTTCGAGTACCTAGTTTTAGCTTCATGAAGCACTAGGCTAGTATAATATATGAACTTTTGAGCCCTTTTATCATCCACCCAAATAAGCACAAAGCTCATAGCTTCTGGAGACATATCAAGATATAAGTAGAGCTCTTCTTTGACTTCGGGCTTTGAAATTGGAAGTGGAGATCCAAGAATTTATTTTTAGCTCTTCAAAAGCTTGTTAGCATTTTTCTATTCAAATAAAGTTATGCATTTGTTGCAGAACCTTAAAGAATGGTAAGCACTACTTAACCGATCTTGAGATGAATCGATTAAGTGCTACAACATGTCCAGTTAATTGCTGCACTTCCTTCTTGGAGGTTAGATGTCGCATATTAAGAATCACTCAAATCATTTCATGATTTTCTTCTATGCCATACTAGATGACTAGAAATCTAAGAATATGCCTACTATTATACCAAAGGTGCATTTATTTAGGTTCAGCTTCATTTGATGCCAATAGAGTGTGTTGAAGGTTTTTTCCAATTCTTTGATTTGGTTTGATTCTTCAAAACTTTTGATGAGCATATTGTTGATGTAGATCTTCATATTGAAGCAAATTTGATTCTTGAAGAACTTGTTGATCAACTGTTGATAGGTGGCTCCTGCATTTTTTAAACCAAAAGGCTTTAATTTATAATAATGAATACCTTTTTTGATTATGAAGGCAATGTTTTCTTGATCTTCAAGAGCCGTTCTTATTTAGTTATAGACTGAGAAGGTATCCATAAAGCTTAATAGCTTATGTCTGGAAGGAGCATTGACTAGTGGATCAATCTTTGGTAATAGAAAACTATCCATTGGACAAGCTTTGTTCAGATCAATGTAGTTGATGTATATCCTCCACTTTTTGTTAACTCTTTCTATTAGCTTTCTTGACCATAATAACATTGGCCAACCAATCAGGATAGTAAGTGTGAAATCCAGGCCTTTTGGGCCATTTTGGATTGAAGTTGGTAGGGTATACCAACTTCAATTCAAAGCAAAAAAAAAAGCCAAAATAAGGGACGAAGCCCCTGCTTATCCGAGTGATAATCTTGCTAGAATCTTCGACCGAACAACTGTGGTGGGGAGGGAGAAGTCTAGTGACATGAAGGATTAGGAGGCCTTAATCGATCAAAGTTTCTTTCCGGTATGGCTAGAAAATCCCACTATTTTTCTCTTTAGAACCCCCCTTCATCGCCCCTAAGGATGCATAATTGAGTCCCTTTCTGCCATCTTCCTCCTCTCCGATGAGTGGCTACGAGTCCATCAACATCGATAAGCTTCCCTTTCCGTCAATGATTCTTAAAAGGAAACAATAAAAAAGAATTTATTTGCTTTACTTTTCTCTCTGCTTCCTCGAATTGGATGGACATTAGCGACCACACTACCTGATTGCCCCCTTTCTGCCCAAACTAGTGACCCCTTGTCCTTGTCCTCCACCTCCCATGGTTTCCAAGAACCATGGGAGGCTTGCTCGAGCCAAACCAGGAAGGGAGAGGGGAAAGGAAAGAAAGAAGAAGAAGGAAAGAAAAGAAGGAAAAAAAAAAGAAAAGAAAAAAAAAGAAAAGAGAGGAGGAAGAGAGAGAAAGAGCAGAGAGAGAGAAAAAAGAGAAATGAGAGAAGAGAGAGGAAGAGGAGAGAGAAGGAAGAGATAGAGGAAGGAGAAAGGATAAAAGAGAGAGGAAGAGGAGAGAGAAGGAGGAGAGAGAAAGAGGAGAGAGAGGAAAGAGACAAGAGAAGAGGGAGGAAAAGAAGAGAGATAGGATAGAGAAAGAAGAGAGAGAAGAGGAGAGAGAAAGAGGAGAGAATGTTGCCCAGGTAGCTTAGTCCCAAGAGTGGGGTGAATTGGGAATTACAAAATTTTCATGAATATGTGCACAAGTAATTCCAATTAGTGGTTGGGTGCTGTGTTAATCAGAGAATGAAAGCAGATGCTAAAGGATAAAACAAATACAACACAAACAAAGTAGATTTATAGCGGTTCGAAGCAACCCAGCTCCTACGTCCACTACCCAAGTTCACCACTCGGGATTTCTACTATATCCCCCAAACCGGAATATAGTCGGATTGTTTTACAGGCTTACAATCCAAACCTCTATACTTTGATTTTTGAAACTGGGCTCACCAAAGAAACCCAAGCTAAGTTTTTTACAGGTTCACCTAAAACCTCTACACTTTGGTTTTTAGCTAGGCTCACCAAAGAAACCTCTACACTCTGGTTTTTAGCTAGGCTCACCAAAGTAACCTATTTGATTTTTACAACAGGGCTCACCAATAACCCAGATATTCTAAATGATAGATTAAAAAAGCAACAATAAAGACAAACTCTGTTGTCTGGGTGGTTGCCAATTTAGCTCGAGTGAAGATCCACTGAATGCTCTTCAATGCACTTCAATGGCTTCCTTGCTTTCCTCAAAAGTTGCTTCAAGCTTCTGGTAAGAGTTGTTGCTGGCTTGAAGACAAACTTTAAAGCTCTAGTGCTCTCTCACTTCACTTCAATAAGTGTTTAATAAATGCTCAATAAATCATTATTTGCTCATTAGTCTCTCCAAAGATGTTCTCATACCTTATTTATAGAGACTTCAACTACCTTCCCTTGATTTTGAATGTTGTAGACCATTGGGAGGTGACAGGTTACCGTTGGAGCACTTTTGAAATTCAAAAACTGAGAACTGGAACCAGCCGTTGGAGGTGACCCCGTCATTCCAGTCGGCTCGGACAAACTTTGAGTCGGCTTGGATGAAGTTCGGGTCGACTAGGTTGAGTGCCAATTGGCTAGCTTCCCCAGTTGAGAAAATACCTCACTCTGGATGAGTCGGCTGGGCTAAATTCCAGTCGACTGGAATCTCAGAGGCTTCTCAGACCATTTTCAACTGAGTTCTGGATGAGTCGGCTGGATCTAATTCCAGTCGGCTCGGATTCCTGAGAATCTCAGAACATTCTCAACCTTGTTCTGGATGAGTCGGCTGGACCTTGGTGCCAATCGACTGGATCTGTCTGCAGAGAACTTGTCTTTAGTGCCAGTGCCAGAGTCTGCTAGGTTGTTCATCCAGTCGGCTCGAATGTGGTTCTTTTGCTAGATCAGCTTCAAACTTCCAGAACACTTGTCCCATGCTTTAAAGTCTTCTTCAAGCACTTTTTATAATAAAATCAAGAAAACTTGAAGCTTGAAAGACTACTAGAAGTAACCCTTGAACTTGTTTTTAATAGAAATTTTTTGTAGGGTTATTCTTTACAAGATTCTAAAATAATTTACAACTCAACACAAAACATTAAAGATTGTAGGAATTGAAAAATGTGTCAATGTAGTTGTCCTACAAAAACTTGTCAATCATTTGAAGAGTTGTTAGATGACTAAATGTATGTTCCAATGTTTTGTTATCATTAAAATCACTTTAGGGGTCAACAATCTTCCCCTTTTTGATGATGACAAAATACTGGGCATGAAAAGAATCTACTCTATTCACAAATATGTAAGCATTTATATTTAAAAATCAACTGTAATCTCAAATGTATATCAGTATGTGCTATACAATTATGCACAAAATCAAATTCATAAACTGTAAATATCAGAGATTGATTGCTTGTATGTTTCAAGCAGCATCAAGTATCGACTGATAGATATGATAAGTTGAGAGAATCAGTGCATCATAAAAATCATTGAAGTATGTAAGTTAAACATGTATATCTCCCTCTGTTTATAAGATTTCTAGACAATATGAATTGTTTTTAAGTTTCTTCTCCTTTGACATTCACTTGAACATTTTATCAGAATAATATGTAAGAGATCATTTAGAAATGCCTTAAAAACTCCTCCTGTCTACTTTACTTTAGTATTACTATTGCAATTCATGTATTCTTTCATGCACTCTATGATTCTCCCCTTTTTGTCAACAATTCAAAAAGGTTAAATAGTTAAGCTCAGAATTTTAAATAGATTGAAAAAGTTTCAATATTTGTTTGAGATAATTTCACTTTCTCAACTTAGAGAGAGAATTCTATTTAAACAAATAGAAGTGTAATCAAGATAATACAAGTACACACATTACACAGTAATTAAAAATATGTTCATTTCATTTCTGTCAAAAAAGTGTTCAGTACATCAGTCATTACAAAAGTTTCAAAAACATCCAAAAAGGTACTGAAACTACAAAATGTTTAATCAGAATCATCACTAGGAATATTGACACCTTGCCAAGAAGTGGGTCTAGGTGCTCGACTAGATGAAGCATGAGGACGAAGAGCCCTAGGGTGAACAGAGGTACTAGGTGCCCTAGTGGAAATGGGTGGTAGATCATATAAAGGTCTTGTCCTAGCTGTGACTTCCAATGAACTGACAATGCCATTGAGAGACACCATTTCCACCCACATTGCTCCCAACTGCTGATCCATGTCGAGGCTAACTGGTACTTTATTTACTGCCTCTTTCATTTCACCTATCTCTTTCTGCATAGATACAAGCTCAGCTGCTTGGACATTGGCGAAGGCTTCTGCTAATCCTCGAAGTCTTCCAAGCTCTGATCCTTTTCTAGGATGTGCTCCATTGAGGGTACTTGGCTGGGAGCTGATGGAACTTCTCTTATGGCTTCCTCTGTAATTTCTTCATTGCTTGGCTCTTCTTGTCTTCTCTTGGACCTTCTTTCTTTTTCAACCGAAGGAGCAACCCTAGTGGACCGTTTCCCTGTCACATATTTAGGTGCCATAGCTAGGAAAGATGGAAGAGCAAGAGAATGGAGTGCTTGGTAGGGAGTAGGAAGTCTTTGGAGTGGGTTTTGGAGATGAGTGAATCATTAGAGAAGATAACATAGAAGCTAAACGATTCGGAGAAGAGTTTATAACCCTAAGCGAAATGCCTCGGTGCAAAAATCCAGTCGACTCGAGTAGCCCTATAAGGGTTTCCAGTCGACTCAGCCAGAGCTTCTCTAAAATCATCAAAAATTCCAGTCGACTCGAAACTGTTCGAGCTGGCTAGGCCAGAACAAGTTCTAAACTCACAGAAAAATCTAGTCGACTAGGATTAAGATCCAGTCGACTCAAACAGAGAAAATAGAGTTTTGAGAAATTTAAACACAATTCAGAAGGATTTTGAATAAAATTTGAAAAAAATTAAAGCTCAATATAATAGAATAAATTGAAGAGGTTTTCTAGATAATGTTTCCTTAGAATTGAAGGAATTAGGTTGAAGAATCTAGAAGGGATCACAAAGTCCTAATTAACTTCTAATTAGCTCAAATCTATCTTGATTGAGTGGCTTGGTGAATATGTCAGATAATTGATCTTCAGTAGGCACAAAATCAAGCATAATATTACCATTTGATACATGATCTCTAATAAAATGATGTCTAATTTCAATGTGCTTGGTTCTAGAGTTTTGAATTGGATTCTTTGTCAAATTGATAGCACTTGTGTTATCACATTTAATTGGAATTTTAGATTGTGATACACTAAAGTCTTCTAGTTGTTGTTTAATCCATAACACTTGAGCACAACAACTACCGGCAACCACGTACTCAGCCTCAGCTGTGGACAAGGCTACGGAGTTTTGCTTCTTGCAGTTCCATGAAATTAAATTCAACCCTAGAAATTGACATGTACTACTAGTGCTTTTTCTATCTATTTTACAACCAGCATAATCAGCATCAAAGAATCCAATCAAATTCAAAGTAGAATGTTTAGAATACCAAATTCCTAAATTACTTGTTCCTTTCAAATATTTAATTATTCTCTTTACAGCAAGCATATGTGTTTCTTTTGGTGATGACTGAAATCTAGCACATACACATACACTGTATAATATATCAGGTCTACTTGTAGTTAAATATAATAATGATCCGATCATACCTCAATATAGCTTTTGGTCAACAATGGATCCATTCTCATCTTTGTCCATTCTGTAAGCTAGGCTCATGGGTGTGCTTATTGTTTTGCTACTATCCATACCAAACTTTTTGATGATTTCCTTGATGTATTTGGCTTGGTTGATGAAGATGCCTTCCTTTGTTTGTTTTACTTGCAATCCAAGGAAGTAGTTCAGCTCGTCCATTAAGCTCATTTCAAATTCTCCCTGCATAAGCTTAGCAAATTCTTTACATAGAGATTCATTAGATGCACCAAAAATGATATCATCTACATATATTTGTACAACTAAGATGTCATTATTTTTCTTTTTGATAAACAAAGTTTTATCTACATTTCCTCTTGAAAATTTTTTTTCAATTAAGAAAGTGCTAAGTCTATCATACCAGGCTCTAGGTGCTTGTTTCAAACCATACAATGCTTTGTTTAATTTGAATACATGGTTTGGAAAAGCGTGATTTTCAAAACCTGGTGGTTGTTCCATAAAAACTTGTTCAGAGATAAAACCATTAAGAAATGCACTTTTTACATCCATTTAAAAGAGTTTATAATTCATGTAGCAAGCAAATGCAAGTAATAATCTAATAGTTTCTAGTCTCGCTACGTGTGCATAAGTTTTATCAAAATCAATACATTCTTCTTGGTTATATCCCTTAGCCACTAATCTAGCTTTGTTCCTTATAATATTTCCTTGTTCATCTAATTTATTCCTATAGACCCATTTAGTTCCTATAATTTGGTGGTCTGTAGGTCTATCTACAAGTGTCCTTACCTTACTTTTATTAAACTGGTTTTATTCTTCATGCATTGTCATCATCCAGTTTTGGTCAGTCTCAGCCTTTTCTAAGCTATGGGGTTCTATTTGTGATACAAAGGCTAGGTAGTCATGTGCATCCTTATGTGCAGCCCTAGTCCTAACACCATGTGAAGGATCTCCTATTATTAATTCTTTAGGTTGAGATGTAACATACATCCAGTCCCTTGTTAGATCAGTGTGATCCTTACTTACCATTTCTTCTCCATCTTGAGTGTCTTTGTCTTGAATGCTCAAGTCATCTATTCCTTTTTGCAATGTACCTGCATCATTGTCTATGCACTCTTCTTGTCTAGAAGGTGTAGGGTTAGTTTCAATAAATACAACATGAATTGACTCTTCAACAGTAAGAGTCCTTTTATTAAAAACCCTATATGCTTTGCTATGTAAAGAATAACCTAGGAAAATTGCATCATCAGCAATAGAATCAAATTTTCCTAAATTATCTTTTCCATTGTTATGCACAAAGCATTTACAACCAAATACATGAAAAAAACTAATATTGAATTTTTTGTCATTCCAAAGCTCATAAGGGATTTTCATTAAGATAGGACGGATCAAAATGCGGTTAAAAATATAACATGCAGTGTTCACCGCTTCTGCCCAAAAGTAATTTGGAAGATTGCCTTCACACAACATTGTGCGAGCCATTTCTTCCAATGTCCTATTTTTCTTCTCTACAACACCATTTTATTGAGGTGTTCTAGGAGCGAAGAAGTTGTGATCAATGCCAAGTTTAGTACAATAATCTTCAAAAATATTGATTTTCAAACTCAGTTCTATGATCACTTCTAATTGAAATCAAAGATAAGTTCTTTTGGTTTGAAACCTTTTTATGAAATTTTCGGAAAACATGAAAAGTTTCATCTTTCGATGCAATAAACAAAATCCATGTAAATCTCGAAAAATCATCTACTATCACAAGAGCATATTTCATCCCTCCTAGGCTTGTGGTCCTAGTAGGTCCGAAAAGATCCATGTGAAGTAGTTCAAGAGGTCTTATTGTAGAAACTATATTCTTTGATTTAAAACTCCCCCTAGTTTGTTTACCCATTTAGCATGCTTCACAAACATGATTCAAATCAACTTTAAACTTAGGCATGCCTCTAACAAGATCTTTAGAAATTAATTTGGAAATTGTATGCATGCAAGCATGACCTAATCGTCTATGCCATAATAAGCCTGACTCTTTGGTTTTAGCATTCATTTCAACTAGACTAGGGCTACTAGATATGGCAAGATCATTAAGATCCACCACATAGATATTCCTGAGTCTATGTCCAATGAATTTATTGCAAGAATCTAAAGAGTTAGTAACTATGCACATAGAAGACTCAAAGACAACCTTGAAGCCTTTATCATATAATTGACTTATACTTAAGAGATTATACTTCAATTTGTCTACTAGCAAAACATTTTCAATAAAAAGTAAAGGGAGTTATTTTGATCTTACCAATACCGATTATTCTTCCTTTACCATTGTCTCCAAAGGTGACCATACCTCCTTCTTTCATTTCAAGGGTGATGAATTGGTCGTTGTCACCTGTCATATGTCTTAAGCAGCCGCTGTCCATGTACCACCTTTTCTCCAATTTTTGGGCTGCAAGACATTCCTGCAAAATAGTTAATGAATTCTTTTAGGTACCCAAGCTACCTTGGGTCCTTGCAGGTCAGCAGAGGTGGTTCCTTTGGGAACCCAAATCTTTTTTACCTTTTTATGTACATTACTAAAATTATTGCATTCAAAAGCTTTATGTCTTATTCTTTTACAAGCATAGCAAACAACTTTAGAATTTTTGTTGGAAACAGAATTTGAAGTTCTAAAATTTGATGCACTTGATGCAGATTTCAAACCTTTTGGAATGTATGCATTTTTGCTCAAATTCTTAGGAATATATGATAAAGATTTTGAAGTAGAAACAGTTTTTGGTATGGCTGAAACCTTTTGAGATAAAATATTTTGAGCTGGTGTTTTGGATTTCACAAAAGTTGTTGCTGAAATTCCATTTATAAAAGAAGTGTTGAAACCAATTCCAGCATTATTTCTAGAAATTCGTTGTTCTTTCAAAATTAGATAAAGCTTATTTGAAGATAAAGTGAGTTTTTCAACCAAAGGCTTGAGTTTTGTAACCTCCCTTTTTAATTCATTGTTTTTAGCAAGTAAATCAATATTTTTCTTTTCATATGATAAATTATCATTTTTCAGTTTTTCAAATTTTTCAGAAAAGTCATGTAATTCCTTTTGCAATAAAATATTCTTTTCTAAAATTTCATCTTTTTGTTTGAGTAAAGAATCATTCATATTTTTCAATGATTTTATCTTTACTCCAGCTTTCTTAAATTCAGAAAGTAAATCATGAAAAGTAGATTTTAGTTCTTCGAAAGTAAATTCAGTGCAGTTGTTAGGGGATGTTACCTCATCTTCGAGACCCATTAAGCAAAGATTGGCAGTCTTGGTAGTCTCTTCTTCTTCAGATGATGTTGAGTCTTCACTGTCGGACCATGTGGCAACCATGGCTTTCTTTTTCTTCTTTTGTCTGAAGGATTTCTTCAACATTGGACAGTCCGGACGTATGTGCCCCGGCTTCTTGCATTCGTAGCATGTGGGGACTACCTCCTTGTCTTTCTCTCTATCCTTTTCCTTTTTCATTCCATAATCCTTCCTGTGAAACTTTCGGTTGTACCTTCCTTTCTTTATTTTCATAAATTTTCTAAATCTCCTCACAACCATAGCAATGTCTTCATCTTCTAGGTCGTCATTGGAGGAGGTGCTTTCATCTTCAGATTCTTCATCATCCCTTTTCGAATCGGAAGCAGCTTTGAAGGCGATTATCTTCTTTTTCTTTTGCTCATCTTCCGTTATGTGTTGCATTGTTAGATCGTGGGTGATGAGTGATCCCAGCAGTTCATCCAGCATCAAAGTGATGAGATCTTTAGCTTCCTGGATCGTAGTTACCTTGGGATCCCATTTGTCGGGCAAAGAGCGAAGGATTTTTTGAACCAGATCTGCATTAGAGTATACCTTGCCAAGACTCTTTAAACCATTAATAATATCTGTAAATCTAGAGAACATGGCAGATATTGTTTCAGAAGGTTCCATTTTGGATAATTCATAGTTATGAACTAAAATATTTATCTTGGAGGTTTTCACTTGGAAAGTTCCGTCATGGGTCACTTCGAGTTTATCCCAGATTTTCTTTGCTGATGAGCAATTGGAAATTCGGTTGAACTCATTAGCATCCAAAGCATAATATAATAAATTTATTGCTTTGGCGTTCAATTCCCCTATCTTCATGTCATGATCATCCTAGTCCTCTTCTGGCTTAGGGATGTCCATGCCATCAACTTTAATTATGGGAATATGTGGCCCTTTCAAGATGACCTTCCATAATTGAAAATCTATAGCTTGTATGTAAATTTTTATTCGTTCTTTTCAATATGAATAATTAGTGCTCGTGAATAGTGGAGGTCTATTTGTTGATTGGCCCTCAGCCAAGGATGTACTAATGGGATGAGCCATCGAACATAACTCAAGTAATCAGAAACACTATTCTGATACCAGCTGTTGCCCAGGTGGCTTAGTCCCAAGAGGGGGGTGAATTGGGAATTACAAAATTTTCATGAATATGTGCACAAGTAATTCCAATTCGTGGTTAGGTGTTGTGTTAATCAGAGAATGAAAGCAGAAGCTAAAGGATAAAACAAACACAACACAAACAAAGCAAATTTATGGTGGTTCGGAGCAACCCAGCTCCTACGTCCACTACCCAAGTTCACCACTCGGGATTTCTACTATATCCTCCAAACCGGAATACAGTCAGATTGTTTTACAGGCTCACAATTCAAACCTCTACACTTTGATTTTTGAAACCGGGCTCACCAAAGAAACCCAAGCTAGGTTTTTTACAGGTTCACCTAAAACCTCTACACTTTGGTTTTTAGCTAGGCTTACCAAAGAAACCTCTACACTCTAGTTTTTAGCTAGGCTCACCAAAGTAACCTATTTGGTTTTTACAACAGGGCTCATCAATAACCCAGATATTCTAAATGATAGATTAAAAAAGTAACAATAAAGACAAACTCTGTTATTTGGGTGGTTGCCAATTCAGCTCGAGTGAAGATCCACTGAATGCTCTTCAATGCACTTCAATGGCTTCCTTTCTTTCCTCAAAAGATGCTTCAAGCTTCTGGTAAGAGTTGTTGCAGGCTTGAAGACAAACTTTAAAGCTCTAGTGCTCTCTCACTTCACTTCAATAAGGGTTCAATAAATGCTCAATAAATCATTATTTGCTCATTAGTCTCTCCAAAGATGTTCTCATACCTTATTTATAGAGACTTCAATTGCCTTCCCTTGATTTTGAGTATTGTAGATCGTTGGGAGGTGATAGGTTACCATTGAAGCACTTTTGAAATTCAAAAACTGAGAACTAGAACTAGCCATTGGAGGTGACCCCATCATTCCAGTCGGCTCGGACAAACTTCGAGTCATCTCGGATGAAGTTCGGGTCGACTGGGTTGAGTGCCAGTCGCTAGCTTCCCTAGTTGAGAAAATACCTCACTCTAGACGAGTCGGCTGGGCTGAATTCTAGTCGGCTAGAATCTCAGAGGCTTCTCAGACCATTTTCAACTGAGTTCTGGATGAGTCGGCTGGAGCTAATTCCAGTCGGCTTGGATTCCTGAGAATCTCAGAATGTTCTCAACCTTGTTCTGGACGAGTCGGCTGGACCTTGGTGCCAGTCAGCTGGATCTGTGTGCCAGAGAACTTGTCTTCAGTGCTAGTGCCAGAGTTGGCTGGGTTGTTCATCCAGTCAGCTCGAATGTTGTTCTTCAGCTAGATCAGCTTCAAACTTCTAGAACACTTGTCCCATGCTTTAAAATCTTCTTCAAGCTCTTTTTACAATAAAATCAAGAAAACTTGAAGCTTGAAAGACTACTAGAAGTAACCCTTGAACTTGTTTTTAATAGAAATTTTTTGTAGGGTTCTTCTTTACAAGATTCTAAAATAATTTACAACTCAACACAAAACATTAAAGATTGTAGGAATTGAAAAATGTGTCAATGTAGTTGTCCTACAAAAACTTGTCAATCATTTGAAGAGTTGTTAGATGACTAAATGTATGCTCCAATGTTTTGTTATCATCAAAATCACTTTAGGGGTCAACAAAGAAGGAAAGAGAAAGAGGAGAAAGAAGAAGAGAATAATAATAATAACAATAATAATAAAATCTGAACCAACTCTTTTTAGTGATTTAGGTCAAGATCCAGACTTGGCTAAGAGCCATTTTTTCTATGCTAATTTATTTTAGGTAAAAAATTAGTTACATGATTAATTTTGCCAAATTTTTTATCTTTCATGTCGGTAAAGCATCATCAGTGTTAAGAATCAAAATTGACAATATTTTGACAATATTTTGATAGAGTTCTTTCAACTAAGTTATCTTGACCACTAGTATTATTAGCTAAATATGTTCTATGATATGTTATGAATGTTTTGCAATGTTAAATATGTATAGTGTAAATTGAGCTATATTTAATTATATAAATTATGATGTTTGTTGGTGTTAACGCTCTCTAGTTTGACTATGATCACACTAGTTAATACCTAGACTCCTTCTGGGCCTCTAGAGGGGCAATCACTGGCTCATGACCGATAGACGGTATGTGATGGAAACCAAAAGTCCATTTTATTTTATTTTATTCTATTTGAGTCCATTAGTCCTATAATAAAGTGAGACAATTGAGTCTAGTTGAGTCCACTTAGTCAGGTCCAGTTATTTTCAGTCTAGTCAGTCCAATCAAATGAGTCCAATCGAGTCCGTTCAAGTCATGTACAAGAGGAGAGTTTGCAGCCAGGAGATTCACGAGACACCCCCAACAAGAGCTGGCCTTCATGCACTTGGGCCCTTTCATGCCGCCAAGCCCGCAAGAGAGAGCTCCAGTCAAAGATAGGCCCACTGTTGACCAGGTCCACCAAGGTTTTTTGGCCCACAAGTCAGGGTTTCTTAGCCCTCAAGTTATGTACCCTGGGGTGAATCTATAAATACCACCCCTCCCCTCTTTTATGAATTATCTTTTTTCTTATGAATACAAATAAAAAAACTATTTTGATCTGAGTTTTGAGTTTTCTCCTGATTGGAGTGGGTGTGACGCCCATGTTCCTTGTTCTTGAGTGCAAGCCCTAATCCCCTGGTGACTTCTACGCACACCAACGATCCTCCGCCGCTCTATCCTGCATCAACTTGGTATCAGAGCCCAGCGGATTAGGGTTTTCTCTTCCTCCCTGACTTCCCATCATTCCTCCTATCTAGATCTTCCTATGGCTTCCCAAACCTCAGTCAGCCATCAAGGTCTGTCAATGCCCTGCACCCGAGCACCATATCTCCTCTCTGTCACCCGTGAAGCCTGTCTCCAGCATCGCCTTCAATCAAGTCTCTCCCTCTGCCTCCATCGCATGAAGCCTCCAACATCCCCCTGTTCCTGCTCATCGCCTACAGCTGACACCCCAACCTCCCTTCCCCAACGGGATCTTAGGTCCCTCGCCGTACCCCTGCCCATCCCTTCCCCTCCTCCCCGATGAGTCCCATGCCAAGGCCCAGGCCCCCACCGCCGCCCTCGCCAACCATGGACTCGATCGCACAGCTGGTCGCGGCATCCCATTTGCAGGTCATTCACCCCCTGCAGATGCCAGGCTTCCCCCTAGCTTCCATGGGCGCTTGCCCTCCTGCGACCCCCGTACAAGTCACCGCTAGGCTAGGGGCACTACCCACTCCCTTTCCCACGCCATCAGCTCCGCGTGTTCCCCGTGCTGCGTGCTCCCTCTTCTCCATCGAAAGGCCACCGCTTGTACCCCACTGTCGCTTGCGCTCCCAACATCGCCGAACACCGTCGTGCCCCGTGCCATCCACCGGAACCACCTTCCCGAGATTCACAGCCAGGAGATTCACCAGACCCCCCCAACCAGAGCTGGCCTTCATGCACCTTGGCCTTTTCATGCTGCCAAGCTTACAAGAGAGAGCTCCAGTCCAAGACAGGCCCACTATTGACCAGGTCCACCAGGGTTTCTTGGCCCACAAGTCAAGATTCTTAGTCCTCAAGTTATGTACCCTGGGGTGAATCTATAAATATCACCCCTCCCCTCTTGTATGAATTATCTTTTTTCTTATGAATACAAACAAAAAAATTATTTTGATATGAGTTTTGAGTTTTCTCCGGATTGGAGTGGGTTTGACACCCTGGTTCCTTGTTCTTGAGTGCATGCCCTAATCCCCTGGTGACTTTTACGCTCAACAGCGATCCTCCCCCGCTCTGTCCCGCATCAGTATGTGTAGTCAGGAGCTAGTTTCCTTTTGAATTTATCGATACAGAGTAATTAGTGGCACATGCTGAGGATGCTTGATTTTTTATGTGATATCGTAGCTAAATTCCTTCCAAGCTTCCAGTGGGGTGATCATTGGCACATGACTGGTAGCTGGTATATGTAATCAGGATCTAGTCTTTTTAGAGGTTAGCCATAGACCAATCGTAGCCATAGTCAGAGGGACTAGGAGAGTAAAGTAAAAATGGTTGGCCATCCATGATTATGATGTTTGGTAATATTGCCGCCAAGATCATCGTGGCCTGTAGCTCTGATGTATCGGGTTCCTGCGAGGCACTTGGTCCTCTCTTCCGGTTGAGTCCTTGGTCGGTTGACCTACAAAATAGAGGAGATCCAGGCCGGGGATTCTGGCAGGGATACCCAGATGATCAAGTCATGGTGGGGGCACCAAGATCCGACACAGATTATTGGGCCCTATCTGGTTTACTGATTAAGATTTTGAGCCTTTAATAATGTATCAAGTTTTGTAATGAAGTTAGTCCAGTTGAGTTGAGTTGAGTTCTGTAATAAGTTGAGGTAAGAAGTCTAATTGAGTTGTCTCAACCTCATGAGTCTAGTTGAGTCCTATAAGTCTAGACTTGTGCTGGTCCAAAAGGAGCATTCACCGGACCATCCCAGAATAGAGAAAGTCCAAACCCATGAAGCCTCCATCCAGGGAATATTCCAAGTTCCAAGCACCCCAGCCCAGATGACCATTAGAAGATGGCACTCCAAGCCTTTTCCAGCCCAAATTAAATTACACGCTTAGGGTTTTCTCTAGCCCATCAACATGTCATGCACCAAGCCCATTGGAGGCAACCTAATCCCATTTAGAGGATGCCCAGTTCCCTGTCCTAGCCCTTATAAGGTTTCATAGATAGACTCCACATCCATACCTATAAAGTCCAGAAGCCAAGTCCAAATCCAGCTTCAGTCTTATCATGATAACGTGCGGTGTGATGTTATGCCGATGGGAGTTAGCAGTATAATTTTAGGTAGACCTTGGCTTTATGACCATGATGCTACCCTATACGGCTGGTCTAATGCATGCATGTTTAATTTTCATGGGAATAAGCTTACAATTAACCCCACCCCACCTCAGGATAAAGTTAAGAGAGGATCTAGCTCACTAAAAGAGAAGAAGTCTGGAGTTAATTTAATCATTGCTAAATAGCTAGAGAAGGAGATATCTGAGGGAACTACAGTCTGGATGTTAACTGTAAAAGAAATACTTGATCAATCTGATAAAGAGTACCCTTAGGAGGTCAACGGAATCTTAAGTGAGTTTAATGATATATTTCCTGATGATTTACCTGACCAGCTACCACCACTAAGGAATGTCCAACATGTTATAGATCTAGTCCCAGGAGCTAACCTATCCAATCTGCCCCACTTTAGAATGAACCCAACTGAACATTTAGAGCTTCAAAGACAAGTTGGTGAACTCCTTAAAAAAGGATTTATTTGGGAGAGCTTAAGTCCTTGTGTTGTACCAGCCCTATTAACCCCTAAGAAGGATGGCACGTGGAGGATGTGCGTCAACAGCTATGCCATAAATAAGATTACTATGAAATATAGGTTTCCCATCCCCCGATTGGACGATATGTTAGATATGATGGCTAGTGCAACCATCTTTTCAAAAATTGACCTTAAGAGCGGCTATCATCAAGTTAGGATTAGACCTAGGGATGAGTGGAAAACTGCATTTAAAACCAAGGATGGTCTGTATGAATGGGTTGTTATGCCTTTTGGGCTATCCAATGCCCCTAGCACCTTTATGAGAATTATGACCCAAGTCCTAAGGATGTTCATAGGAAAGTTTGTGGTAGTTTATTTTGATGACATCCTAATATATAGTAGGACTAAGGAAGACCACTTGGATAACTTGAGACAGATTTGCCAAACCCTTAGGAAAGAGAGTCTCTATGCCAACCTAAAGAAGTGTGATTTCCTGACCCATAGAGTCTTCTTCCTAGGATTTGTGGTGACCCTTGATGGAGTATTAGCTGATCCTGAAAAGGTTAGATCCATAGTAGAGTGGCCAGTACCCACTAGTGTCCATGAAGTATGAAGTTTCCATGGTCTAGCCACTTTCTATAGGAGATTTATCAGGTGATTTAGCACCATTATGGCACCCATAACTAACTGTATTAGGAAGGGTAATTTTGAGTGGACTAACATAGTGGATAGAGCCTTCCTAGAGATTAAACCTAAGATGACACAAGCAACTATCTTGAGGTTACTGGATTTCTCCAAATTCTTTGAGGTAGTTTATGATGCATCAAAAGTAGGCATAGGAGGAGTTCTGAGATAGGAAAGTCACCCAGTAGCCTTCTTTAGTGAAAAACTTAATGAGGCTAAGCTTAAATACTCAATCTATGATAAGGAATTTTATGCGATGGTACAAGTCCTTAGATATTGGAGACATCTACTACCCCAGGAGTTTGTCCTTTACTCTGAACATGAAGCACTCCAATTCCTAAACTCCCAGAAAAAGTTAAACCCTAGGCATGCCAAGTGGGTAGAGTTTATACAAGCCTATACCTTTGCACTAAAACATCAAGTTGGAACTGAAAACAAGGTAGCAGATGCCCTTAGTCGATGTGCCTTGCTTTTAAATTCTGTTAGCACTAAAGTCATTGGATTCGATTGATTGAAAGGAGAATAAAAGACATGTCCAAACTTCGATGAAATTTTCAAATCCCTTATCCAAGGACCATCTAGTACCCATAGTGAATACACCCTCCAAGATGGTTACTTGTTTCAAAATAATAGACTATGTATTCCTGGACTTCACTTAGAGAATTCTTAATTTGGGAAACCCATGCAAGAGGCCATGCTGGTCACTTTGGCAGAAACAATACTATCTTAGCTGTAGAGGACCAGTTCTTTTGGCCTAGTTTAAAAAAGGATGTCGCTAACATAGTGTCCAAATATCGAACTTGTGCTGTTGCAAAGCAGCAGGAGCAAAACACTGGTTTATATACCCCTTTACCCATACCAGATCATTCATGGCAGGACCTTAGCATGGACTTTGTGTTAGGCCTACCTAAGACCCTAAGGAAACATGACTCCATATGTGTAATGGTCGATAGGTTTTCAAAAATGGCCCATTTCATACCATGATCTCAAACTTTTGACACAGCCAAAGTAGCTCAACTTTTCCTTGATCATGTGGTTAGGTTACATGGCCTTCCTAAGACTATAGTGTCTGATAGGGATGTTTGTTTCACTAGTTACTTCTGGAAGACCCTTTGGCACTTATTAGGAACCAAACTCAAATTTTTCATAGCCTACCACCCCCATATTGATGGCCAAACTGAGGTAGTAAATCGAAGCTTAGGAAATCTATTTAGATACCTCCTAGGTGAAAATACTGGGAATTGGGACGTTCTTTAATCTCGAGCTGAATTTGCTTACAACAGTTCTATTAATAGGTCCATAGGAAAAAGTCCATTTGAGGTTGTTCATGGTTACAAACCTAATAAACCTCTTGATCTGATCCCCTTACCCTCACATGCACAAGTTTCTAAGTCTACAGAGTATTTTGCATAGCATGTTAAGGAGCTGCATAAGAAAATTAGTCGAAAGATAAACAAAAGTAATGAAGCTAAAAAATTTTCTACAGGGGATTATGTAATGATCAAACTTAGGCCTGAGCGATTCCCTCCAGGGACCGTAAAGAAACTACATGCTCACGAAGCTAGACCTTTCAGAATAATAAAGATAGTTGGATCCAATGCCTATGTGCTCGAGTTGCCACCAGAGTTAGGTATTAGTTCAACCTTCAATATTTCAGACCTTGTGGAGCACCGGGAGCCTGCAACGATACCTAACAAGCCTTTTGGACCTATCCCTTCCCTTGAGAGTGAACCCACCCCAGAATGTCCACCTACAAACTAGCCTATAAGTGAGAAAAGGATTGAGCACATCCTGGACGATCAAGCCATCAACACCCAGAATAAAGGCTATCAACAGTATTTGGTCCGATGGCAAGGTCAAACAAAATTCGAGGATTCATGGATCACTCGAGAGGATCTATAGCACCACAACCTAGACCTTCTTGAGCAATATGAGAGTCGAGTTGACCCTTACTCGACAAGATCGAGTTCCTCCCACCCTGGAAGAATTGGTGGGGGCACCAAGATTCGACATAAATTATTGGGCCTTATCTGGTTTATTGATTAGGGTTTTGAGTCCTTAATAATGTGTCAAGTTTCGTAATGAAGTTAGTCCAGTTGAGTTGAGTTGAGTCATGTAATAAGTTGAGGCAAGAAGTCCAATTGAGTTGTCTCGACCACATGAGTCTAGTTGAGTCTGGTAAGTCTAGTCTTGTGTTAGTCCAAAAAGAGTTATCACCAGACCATCCCATAATAGAGAAAGTCCAAACCCATGAAGCCTCCATCTAGGGAATATTCCAAGTTCTAGGCACCCTAGCCCAGAAGACCATTAGAAGATGGTGCCCTAGGCCTTTTCCAGCCCAAATTAAATTAGGTGCCCAGGGTTTTCTCCAGCCCATCAACATGTCATGCGCCAAGCCCATTGGAGGCTGCCCAAGACCATTTGGAGGATGCCATTTGCTGCCCAAAAGCCCATGCCCAATTCAAGTAGGCATCCAAGCCCAAGAGGAGCCTTTTAACCAAGTCCAAGAAGCCCTTTAACCATGTCAAAGAAGGAGAGAGATGTCCACTTCCTTTTAGGATTCAAGACTTAATCCTATTCAAATAATGTACTCCTAGTCCTAAGCAAATTTTGTACTCCTATCCTAACAAGGAGAGGGCATGGGAATATCTATAAATACCCCACCCCTCTTCCTCTTGTAAGCAAATCTTTTATTCATGAAATCAAACCCTGGTGAATTTTCTTGTGGCAATTATGATATTTGGAAGAGTGTGCGAGACTTGAGTGCCCTAACCCATCCAAACCCTAGCCACCCAAAGCATCCCTCATCCAACCCTAACACACCCAAGTGAAAGAAGCCCTAGCCATTCCACAGCAAGGAGTCTTCTTCCACATCCAGACCGCTAGCATCAGCAAATGCTAATTCCTTCTTCCTTCAAACCCTAATTCCTACTTTGTCTTATTTGCTTTCTAACCGATCTCCTAATGTTTGCAGGATCCCCAAGGTGTTCACCTCGAAGGAGGAGGCCCTCTTTGCCTCCTGGACCAACTAAAGATAGCCGACTGATCTGTGGAATAACTGGCTTATCTTCTAGGTGACGATCCAGAGTGCAATGTAACCCCGTCTTGGACAGGATCTTCAAATCATTGTTTGGTACAATCCTTTCACTTCTTGATTTCTGACTTCATTGAAGGTTCGCTATCCTAACCGGTGGTTTTTCAATCCTCGAGGTCCTTCTTTTATTATTTTGCATGAGTTCATATGCGGGTAAGTTAGTTCTTTTCATTACTAGTTTGCTTGCTAGTGTTTACTATTTTACAGGACTTTAGCCTCCAAATTAAATCTCTAAAAAAATACTAAAAAATTAGTTAATATTATTTCCTGCATTCATGTCGATCTTAGAGTCATCCTGCATCAAGTCAGTGGGATGATCGAGGGGAACAGAACCTCTATGGTGAAGTGCTTGGGGTCTCTCCACATATAGGGTGAAAAATGGAATGGAGATGGGCTAAGAGAAACGAGAGAGCTTGGAAGGTTCACTCGAGTGGTTCCTTGCCCCTTTGCTCCCTCTGTTTGCTTACTTACCTCCCGTCTTTGATTTTATATGCATAGGGCAGCCCAAACCATGTTTGGGGCTTCTTCCAGGTGTCCATTTCTAGGTACCTTTTCTGGAAGGGTTTTTAGTTGCTCACTATCGCCCTTCCATCGGGCCAGTCTTATCCTTCCGATGGTGTGACTTTCCATGGGAGGGGTGGGCACCATGCCGCTAAGCCCCATTCCACAATGGTGCATTCCCATCCTGGGGGGAACCTTTGGAGTGTTGTAGGGCCTGGGGCCTTAATGGAATATCCTTCTTGGAAAGGTTTAGGTTTTTGTGTCATAGGGGGTTGCATCGTGTAGGTCATGTAGGTGGTGTGTTGTAGAGCCTGTATTTGTGGCAGGATGCATGCCACCTCTCGAAGGTCATGGGTGGCCAGGCCCCTCTCTATCATGATTTGAATTTTCGTTGATTCTCCTTCCCTTAATGCTGTTGGTGGGAACTACGACCTTCACAGGATAGGGGGAGCCCCGCATTGGGGGGCCCCTACCATAGCAGCATGAGCGTGACCCTAGCTAGGAGTTGACCTCAGACGGAGGGCTCACACTATGAGCATGACTCTGGCTGGGAGTCGACCTT
The DNA here is from genome assembly GCA_021397845.1 of Areca catechu. Classification (NCBI taxonomy): domain Eukaryota; kingdom Viridiplantae; phylum Streptophyta; class Magnoliopsida; order Arecales; family Arecaceae; genus Areca; species Areca catechu. The sequence goes on along the minus strand of CM038053.1, from coordinate 136,210,076 downwards.
GATAAGAGGGCTCACCTTGGCATCATGAACATGACTCCGATCTTGAGTTGACCCTAGATGGGGGGCTCACCTTATGAGCATGACCCTGGTCAGGAGTTGACCTCGGCAGGAGGTCTTGTCTTGGTAGCATGAGCGCAACCCCAATCGGGAGCTGATCTCAGATGTGGGGCTCACCTTATGAGCACAACCCTGGCTAGGATCTGGCCTCGATAGGAGGGCTCACCTCGATAGCATGAGCATGACCCCGACCAAGGGCTGACCTCAGATGGAGGGCTCACCTTTTGAGCACGACCCCGGCTGGGAGCTGGCCTCGATAGAAGGGCTCATCTCGATAGCATGAGCATGACCCTGGCCAAGAGCTGACCTCAGACGGAGTGCTCACCTCGATAAGTGGGCCTGTCTTGGTATCATGAGCATGACCCCAGCCAGAGATGACCTCAAACGAGGGCTAACCTTATGAGCACGACCTTGGCTAGGAGTTGACCTTAGGAGGGCTTGCCTTGGCTGCATGAGCACGACCCCAGCCAGGAGCTGACCTCAGATGGGGAGCTTGCCTTATGAGCACAACCTTGGCTGGGAGCTAACCTCGGCATGAGTGCTTTCCTCAACAGCATGAGCACGACCCCGATCGAGAGTTGAACATAGATGGAGGGCTCGCCTTATGAGCACAACCCTGGCTGGGAGCTAACCTCGATAAGAGGGCTCTCTTTAGCAGCATGAGCATGACCCCAACCGGGAGCTGACCTTAGATGGGGGGCTCGCCCTATGAGCATGACTTCGAGTGGGAGTTGATCTTGGCAAAAGGGCTGGCCTTGATAGCATGAGCATGACCCCAACCGGGTTCTGACCTCAGACGGAGAACTTATCCTATGAGAACAACTCTGGATGGGAGTTGACCTCGATAAGAGGGCTCATCTTGGTAGCTTGAGCATGACCCTAGCTAGGAGCTGACCTCAGATGGAGGGCTTGTCCTATGAGCACGATCCTGATTGGGAGCTAACCTCAGCAAGAGGGCTCACCTTGGCTCCTTACTTTGCCACCGTGTCTAGGTGGTGGTGCTTTTGCCAGCATGGTCACCAGCAAGACTCCATGTTAGCAAATATACCATATCATATGCCCCCTACTCCCAAGCCCAGAGAACAAAGCAGTGCTCAAGGCGAGGGGAGTAATGACTGTGCTGACGTGGAGAGGCGTGTCCTTGTGCCATCAATGCCTTGTGCACCGGTGCTCTGGAGACTATGCTTATGTGCTAATAGTGTGATGCCTGGTCACCCATCATTAAGGGTGGGCATAATTGCCGTACCGGGCCTGAAGAGGTCACCTCTGATTTGGAGCATTGCTTCTAATGGATATCAACACGTAGCACACTTCGCTGGCTCAGAGTGAGATATGGCGCATGCCTTCGGCCAGTACGAGACGATGGGGCTTCAGGTTGCTTGAAAGGGACTTGCCCTTTAGTCTCCCAAGGGTTTTTCAAGTGATAAAAGACAATGTTTCTTCCTCAAAGCAATCTTCCTCCAACTTCTTGGGCGAGGTTGCGATGTTCCAGCAGGTTAGGCTTCCTTCTCCTCCCCCTTTCTCTCTTTTGCTCTCCTCCTTCAGCCTGTGCATGAGGAGTACTCTTGTTAGGTCTTCTAGTTTTCCATTCCACCACTTCTGATAAGTCCCTTCGGCAGGGGACACCGTCACCAAGGTTTTTTCAATGGTGCGGGGCCTTCCCAACCAAGGCCTCCCTCCTCGAATAGCAAGGAGGAGGAAGTTTTGGTTGCATTTCGTAGGGGTCCCCACTTGACGGGGATTATAATTGGACCCCCTACAGCTCCTCCTCCACCTGCCCCCTTTACTAGGGGGCCAGTAGCCCCACTGGCATTGCCATAGTGATGATCAACAAGGATCTCCTTCGCATCCGGAGGCATTTGGGATCCTTGATTCTATTCAGCTCTCTGTTCCTGGGCCAGGGGACTGGGTCACTTTTAGTGGCCCGGGCCGGAAAGCCCTGTATGAAGACTTCTTTCTTAGCAGTCTTCGATTTCTTTTCCATGTCTTCTTCCTTTCTTTCCTTAGCCACTATCATTTGGTTCTAACTTAACTTTCTCCCAATGCCTTACGGACCATCTTCAGCTTTATTATCCTCTACCACAATCACTGGATTGTCGCCCATTTTTTCCTCTTCAGGGCCTTGTTTATCCTGAAGCGTCACCCATCCGATAGCGGATGGTGGTTTGTGTGCCCCTATAGGGGGGCCCTCAAGTTTGACCTGCCCACTTCCATCAAGGGATGGAAGTACAGGTTCTTCTTTGCTTTAGTAGAGGGTGTGGACTAGATTTGGAGTGACCCAGACTGCTCCCCCAACCAACAGTCTGCAGTTAAGCCAGTCGATAAAGAAGTGTTTGACCAGCTTCTCTCCTCCCAAGTTCTAGCCCTTCAAGACTTATTGTGTGAGGAAAATCTCGTCGACACTAGGATCAACCAAGCCCTGCCCTAGGATAATTCTTGATGTCGGACTCAATCTCTACTCTTTAATGAGTCTTGCCTTGAAATGAGACTAATAGATTTGCTCCATTTTGCAGGGACGAGGTTTAGTTTTGATGACCTACTGGGGATGTCCCAAAAGAGGGCTACTACCGAAGAGCCCGAGGGAGCACCCAAGAGGAGGGCTCGAGAAGAATCGAGATCGGGGCCCAGCGATGAGGCGACGTGAGGGGGCCAGCCACCCCACGCGTGCCATCCAAACCAAGGGTCCAAGCTCCATCTAGGCAACTCAGGGTTGAAACCAAGACCATGGATGGGGCCCCACCTCCATCTCTGGTGGCCCCTCTGTGCACCGATGATCTGCCACAGCCAGTAGCAGTGAGGGTGGCGGGATCCACTACCACCAAGATGCCACCTCCATCACTTGGCACTGGAGCCACCGGTGATAGTCTTGTAGATGCGACGTCTTTACCTGAGGTTGCACCAGACCTGACTGAACTACCTGCAGCATCAAGCCAAAGAGGCAAGAGGTTGACCATCATCCTCCCCACGGGTTCCATGATATCCTAGGACGGGAAGCTAGCAAAAGACATCATCAACTCTCTGATCCAGTCATCGAACTACCAAGGCTAGGTAGGGAGGCCAGTGGTGGGGCTTGCCACTGAGGCATTCGCTCGGTTAATGTCAGTAAGCCATCTCTGATCTTATATCTCCTTTTCCCCCATTTTCATAAGCGGCATCAATCGTCGTCCTTGGTGTAGGTGGCAATCGATATGCAGCTCCTACGGGATGCCTACAGAGCACTGCAAAAGCACAAGACTTGCCTCCACTAGGAGAGGGATGAGGCATAGGGTCTGTCCGGCCAGGCCCAAGAGCTGGAGGCTCAACTGATCAGAGCCCAGGCCAAGGTAATTGAGCTAGAAAAGAAGGTGGTCGAGCTTGAGGCTACGTTTATTGAGGAGAGAGGGGTCAGCTCCCATCGAGCCAGAGAGGTGGTGATGGGGATCTCAGAGCAGCACTGATCTCGAAGCTACACTGATCCTGGAGCAGCACCGATCTCGGAATAGCATAGATTTGAATAAATTAGTTTGGGATTTATCTTTTGTTTGACTTTTGAATTAGGATTTGGTTGGTTAGGATTGAGATATTGATAGGCTTATCTTATCCTATCTTGTATTTGAATTTGAATCATCCCTATCTTTTTATCCTGTATTCAAATTCAAATGAGGGTAGGACAGGTCTATAAATACCACCCTCAGTCCTTTGTAAAAAATTTGAGTTTTTAAAAGAGTGATTCTTTTTGCCTTCACCTTCGGGCATGGGCGTGATGCCTAGTTATCCTCCTTCCCATTCCAGCTTCTCTATCCCCTTATAGTCTTTGAGATCCATCCTAGCGCCTCCAAGTATCGAGGAGGGTGTAATGCCCTAGAGGTGAGAGGTCTCTTCGTTAGGGTGAGTCCCAAAGTCCATGAGATCCAGATCCCTATCCTACATCCCCACTATTCCTTCGTCACCCCTAGAAAAAAAAAATACCAAAAAAAAATAGTACCCTAATTTAGGTGACTTCTAGGCTCACCAACGATCCTACCCATCCGTCCCTCATCAATTTTGGTATCAGAGCCCAGAAAAATTAGGGTACCTCCATATCATTCCAAATTTTCTCTTACCAGCCATCTTCTCACTTCCCAGATTCAACCCCAAAAAAAAAAAAAAAAAAAAAAAAATCACATCTCCTAGTTTATCAAGTCAACATTAATTTTTTTCTTCCCTCTTCGATCCCGTCGTTGAGCATCTACTGGCACCCCACCTTCACCTGCCATGACTCCTCCCAAAACTTCATCGGATTCCTCTCTGCTGCCATCAACTTGCACCACTGACACCGATCGGAACTCCCCATGCCCAGATCTCCGACAAAGCCTTCTCCTCCGCCCATCCAATCAAATCCCACCTATCCTTCCTCGCATGATCCCAACCCAGGGTAAATGACCCGAACCTCACCTCGGCTCTTCCACCATCGCAAGAAGTAAGCATTCCCCATGCTTGTCCCACCTCAGCCTCCCTTCGTCGGATCCCAGGGTCGACGATCCTTCGCTTCCGCCCACTCCTACTCCACCGAGGCCCCCCCCCTCTCTGCCTCTCTAACTCTAAGTTTCCAACCAGTTCCCCCCTTTCCTCTTCTTTTTCCCCACGCGCCATCGGCCGCGTCCTGGTATCCTTCCATTCCCTACCGCACCCGCCTCCTCGCCTCCATATCAGAAAGAAGGAACCAAGAAGGAGAATGGTGAAAGAGAGGGACCGATCACCAGAGGGCCCGCGCTTCGCGCCCCATGGAGGAGATCTCCATCGAGCACCAGAACTTCATCCCTCCCCCCCGACAGGGCCAGCCCCACCTCGTCACCCCAGCCAGCATCGCCGTCGGTGAGCAGCGCCAGCCCCCCCTCATCGTCCACCTCCTTCTTTCCTATTCGGAGAGATCCCTTGGCCAGAGTCTTCGCCATCGCCGGTGTCGCCGGTGCCTTGCTCCCCTGGGTCCTCATCTTCCTCGCAATCATCGCCATCACCATCTTTTGGCATCTGCGACCTCACCGGAAAGACCACCGCCAAGCCCAGCTGTGCCTTCTTCTCCTTCGCCCCGCCCTCCTCTCCGCCCAACCCTCCACCATGGCCCAAGCCGCCCGACACCAGATCTACCTCCTCCTGTTCTCCCTCGCCCAAACCTCCTCCGATCTCCTGTCATCCAAACCTCCTTCGGTTCTCCATCGCCCAAACCAAACCTCCTCCGATCTTCCCGTCGCCCACAACCTTCTTCCTCCAGACCACCCTCCCCGGGAGATCGCCACACCGCTAGCCACTCTCCGCACTACTACCCCATCGAGATTCCACCTGGCTGCAGAGCCTTTCCTCCCTGCTACCGTGCCCTCAGTCATGTCCGGATGCCCATTCCGCTATTGCTCCGCCACCATCGCCGACTTTCCCCCTCCGGTCCTCCCATTGCTGGATCTCCTTCTCCGGTCCACCGCGACACCGTCAACAGCTCCCGATCTCCTCTCCATGGAAGTTGTGCCCGAACAGAGTGTGCCTCCCTGCTACCAGCCCACAACCTCCATGCCACCATCAATAGAGTCATCCCTTCCAAGAAGAGCTCATCCGATCAGTGTTACATCTTCTCACTTCCAGCAATCAATGATCGATGCCCCTTGCTATCGCGCCACCATCTCCATGTGCCACCACTTTCAATCCAGCACCATCACCGGTGAGAGCCCGCCGAAGTCCCTCCTCTGTACCATGGTCCGTCGGTCCATAGAGGAGTCGCATGTGCACAAACGTGAAAGCTAAATCGGCTTTCTCTGCCGACTTCAAGGGCACATGTTCCTCAAAGTGAAGTCGTTTCCTCTGGCCGATTTCGCCAACTTCAGGATTAGGCTGGAAATAAAAAAAAAATTAAAAAAATGGAAAGAAAAAAAAATGAAAAAAAAAATGGAGAAAAAAATAATTTGGGATAGTTTCCAGAGCTACACGATTTCAGATCTACACGGATCTCAAAGTAGAGCCTTTGGATGGGTTCATCAAAGCTCCCCGTTGATCCTGACTCGACGGAGTCGAGTTCTCCCTACCTCAGGGGAATGATGGGGATCTCAAAGCAGCACTAATCTCGAAGCTGCATTGATCCTGGAGCAGCACCGATCCCGGAATAGCACTGATTTTAATAAATTAGTTTGGGATTTATCTTTTATTTGATTTTTGAATTAGGATTTGGTTGGTTAGGATTGAGATATGGATTGGCTTATCTTATCCTATCTTGTATTTGAATTTGAGTCATCCCTATCTTTTTATCCTATATTCAAATTCAAATGAGGGTTGGGCAGGTCTATAAATACCACCCTCAGTCCTTTGTAAAAAATCAGTTCAGTCCAAAAAAAAATTTGAGTTTTTAGAAGAGTGATTCTTCTTGCCTTTGCCTTCGGGCATGGGCATGATGCCCAGTTATCCTCCTTCCAATTCCAGCTTCTCTATCCCCTTATAGTCTTTGAGATCCATCCTAGCACCTCCAAGTATCGAGTAGGGTGTAATGCCCTAGAGGTGAGAGGTCTCTTCGTTAGGGTGAGTCCCAAAGTTCATGAGATCCAGTTCCCTATCTTACATCCCCACTATTCTTTCGCCACCCCTAGAAAAAAAAAATATCAAAAAAAAATAGTACCCTAATTTAGGTGACTTCTAGGCTCACCAACGATCCTACCCATCCGTCCCTCATCACACTTTTATTTCTTTCTTTTTCTTTTTCATTTTTTTAAAGTACTTTCAAGGAATTCCTTGAAGTGTACAGGGGTCTTATCTTTATAGTGAGGAAATAGGCTGATTCACCCAATGAACTTGGTATAGTTCTGCACCATCTTTCTTTCAGTTATTGTGCATGTACCTTTTCTAGGCCTTGACTGCTATAGGCCTACTTTATGGCCTTAGGATAGGCATGAAGGTCTTTGGAAGCACCTCATCCTATTTCCCTTGATTCTTGAGGTCATGCAAGCCCAAATGCAAGACCTTTGGATCTTCTCACTTCGTCGAGCTATGAGTCAGGCGATAGATGGTGGGACTGCTTGGAGTTTCCAACTGACATCTCCAGACTGTGAGCAAGGTGGCTAGATTGCTTGATTTGTTGAGCTGTGAGTCAGGCGATAGATGGTGGGATTACTTGGAGTTCCCATCCATATCTCCGGACTGTGAGCAAGGTAGCTGGATTGCTTGATTTACCAAGCTGTGAGTGAGGCGGTAGATGGTGGGACTACTTGGAGTTCCCATCTGACATCTTTGGACTGTGAGCAAGGCAGTAGAGTATCTCTGAACCTCAAAGGGGGGACTATAGTTTCTCCTAACCTTAGAGGCGGGATTGCTGGTGTCTCTTGACCTCGGAGGCAGGGCTGCTAGCATCACCTAATCTCAGAGGAGGGATTGCTGGCTTTGAGTGCTGGGCTTTGTAAGTTTCTGGGCTTAGAGTACCATGTTTTCTAAGTTTTCAAGCTTAAAGTACTGGGCTTCATAAGTTTTTGAGCTTAGAGTGCCAAGCTTTGTAAGTTTTTGGGCTTAAAGTGCCAGGCTTCATAAGTTTCCAAGCTTAGAGTGTCGGGCTTCATAAGTTTCTAGGCTTAAAGTGTTGGGCTTCATAAGTTTTCAGGCTTAAAGTGCCAGGCTTCATAAGTTTTTGAGCTTAAAGTGCCGAGCTTCATAACATTATAAGTTTAAAGTGTCAGACTTCAAAAGTTTCTGGGTTTAAAGTACCGGGCTTCATAAGTTTCCAGGCTTAAAGTGCTGGGCTTTGTAAGTTTTTGGGCTTAAAGTACCGGGCTTCATAAGTTTTCGGACTTATTCCACTAGATGTAGAGTCGGACGAACGAGTTCATTCTCAAGTTGCTGGCATTTTAGATTTGCATAAATCGAGCACTGTTGAGCTTAGCGAGATGGTAGGCTCCACCTGGTAGAGCCTCGACCACCTTATAAGGACCTTCCCAATTTGGGGTGAGTTTCCCGCACTCTCCTAATTGAGATACTTCTACCTGCTTGAGGACAAGGTTGCCCAGATGAAATGCTTTGGGCCTCACACAGGAGTTGTAGTAGCGTGCCACTCATGGATGGTAAGCCACCATCCAGAGCTGGGCCTTGTCTTTTGTCTCATCCAACAAATCCAGGTTGAGGAGGAGATGGGCCGGATTGTCAATTTCATCATAATGCTTTACCTACAACATGGGTAGGCCAAGTTCCACTAGAATCATGGCTTCAGTGCCGAAGATAAGGTTGAAGGGCATCTCGCCAATTGCCGTGCGAGGTGTAGTGTGGTAAGCCCACAACACACTAGGCAATTCATTAACCCATCAACCCTTGGCTTCGTCTAATCTCGTGCGGAGCCCTTGCAGGTTAGTTTGGTTGGTCACTTCAGCCTCCCCGTTGGTCTGAGGATGAGCTATTGAAGTGAAGTGGTGGTGGATTCTAATGTCGGTGCATAACTCCTCGAAAGCCTGATTATTGAACTACCTCTTGTTATCGATGATGATCGAATGCGGGAGGTCGAATTAGCAGATTACGGACTTCTAGAAGAAGGATTTGACCTTCACCTATGTTATTCGGGCTAGAGCTTTGGCCTCATCCCACTTGGTGAAGTAGTCAATGGCCACAATCAGAAACTTCCATTTATCGAACACGGTAGGAAAGGGACCTAGGATGTCCATTCCTCATTGGGTGAATGGCCATGAGGCTAATAACTAGGAAAGCAGAGCCACTGGTTGTCGCTGAATGTGGGTGTGACATTAACACTAGTCAAACTTTCTCACAAAGTCGATAGCGTCTTCTCGCATAGTCTCCCAGAAGTATCCTTGTCGGATTGCCTTATAGGCCAAGGTCCTGACCCCCACATGATTGTCGCAGATGCCTTCATGTATTTCTTGAAGCATGTAGGCAGCTTATAAGGGCTTCAAGCATTTTATTAAGGGGTAGTGTTGGGAATTATATTCCAAAGCCAATCATCTTAGCTGTAGATGGTTGTGCAACTCATGTATATGTATATGAATTATTGAATTGAATGAAAAGTTTATTCTAGTTGTTCATCACATGACATCTTCCTAATTGAACTCTTGTATGATGATGTGCTTTGAGCTACCTTGTATGCGATGTAGAGAGGATGCATCGTGTAGTTCATAAATTGGTTCGTGACCAAAGGATATGCTGTTTCAGGATGATGGTGTATCGAGAGTAGGTCGTTGATTTCATATCGTTGGTTGTCCTCTTAACCAAGTAGTATGGAGATGCTGGTATGATATCAGGTATTGTGTTTGACACTTTACTGAACGTGACTCTCATGCGAGATTCTCTTTCTGCCAAAGAAGAGTCTTGCATTAGAATATGGAAATGAATTATTCCTTTGACTTGAGATCACTATAACAGCTTGAATGCAACTCATTGTGCTTAGGTGCCGGACTACCCAAATTTCTAATCTGATGATGGAAGGTTGTTGGGTACAGTCAAGTACTTGTGTAGCAGTAGTATGATCGAGATAGGATTGATCTGTCCAAATGGTTTGGATTGAATGCTTAATATGCCTCAATTGAGAAAGACCTTGGCTAGGGCATTCTTTGTAAGGAGTTATAAGGATTCTTTATTTGAGACATATTGAGATGGACTGATTAGGGTTGGGCAGTTTAACCCTAAGCCATCTAGAGCATTAGGAGATTAAAGGAATAAGTTCACTTCTATTCCATATTTGATAGATTCATGTTGCTTTGCAACCTTCAACCTATCCAAACATCGGGTGTCATTGCTAGATGGCAACTTTGGCTGGTACTGGAAATGTTCCCATGCTACCAGTTTAGTGTTTGAACTTATGGAGTCAAACACTGAGGGTTTCTTCTTGCTTTGTTGGCAAGGGAATGATTGAGAATCATTCCGGACTCATTTCATAAAGAGTTATCAAAAACTCGAGCCAGCTCATTTGGATGAGTCGACTCAAGTCATCCGAGTCAACTCGAGCAGTCGAGTCGACTCGACTGACGAGTTATGGAAAAATCCAAGAACCTAAGTCAAGTCGACTCGACTGATGGGTTATGGAAAAACTCGAGAACCCTCCATCAAATGCTATAACAATTATAGAAGTTTAATGGTTGGCATTTTTGGGTTGTTATTGCCTGCTGTTGCTAAAGTCCAAAGGTCTCCTAACCTACTAGAATCCCAAGAGACTAAAACCTACATTTAATCTCTTATTATACCCCCTTAATGGTTTTGGGGGCTGCTATTAAAAAGGCAGGGCTGAAGAAGGTGGATGGTTGAGGTTTTTTGATATTCCACATCCAAAAATCTAGATCAAAGTTGAGACTCTACCCAGAAAATTTTTGAGATAGAGATCTTGTTTGATCCTTGAGAGATTGCGAGATTTGGTCTCTGGGATAGAGTAAGGTTTGGGTTTTGGGATTCTTGAGTGCATACCTTCTATGGAAGGTTTGGGATAGAGTGTTGGGAAAGGGTTTGCAAGCATCTCGTTCTAGCACCACTATAGCAATAGTCCTTCAAGGAGTTGAAGGAGTCCACATATCTTCAAGGAGTTGAAGAAGGAGTCCGTGCTACTGACATTATTTTTGGAGGGGCTAGCACCTTGAAGGAAGGAGAAGAAACCGTGCTACATGGTGTAAACCACCCGTAGAGGCGATACGCGTGTGCTGCTTGCAGGGCAAGAGTTTTTTCCATTGGTTGGAGCTGCCTTTAGGATTGCGACTGAGAGCCAGGGATTTTGATGCAACCTTTGGTGAATTTCACTAAGGTATATCTTTATTTCATGTATGGCACAATTATCATTGCTGCATCATTGTGTGATTTCTGGAATGTTTCTAATTTTCATACAATATTTGCATGATTCCATATTTACATTACTCCAGATGTATCTTGATCCTGATAGGGGCTTGTGTTAATTAGATTAACATCTATAGATAAAATGGTTTAATCATTTTTCACTATTGCATGCCTTTAGAAAGGTTTTAAAATGCTTGTATCATCCCTTAGGAACAGTTCCTTACAATGGTATTAGAACATCCAGGTTGGAAGCACATCCAGTCTAATGTTTTATATGAAATTGGATTTTTTTCCTTCATAAAGTACTTGGATTAAGGTGGATTCGCCATGGCCATCCGGTCATAGGAGAGAAGCATGGTTTAAAGACCATCTATTCCCATTCCAAGGGGTTCTCCTATGACGTGTAGGGGTGCCGCTGCGTCATGGCCTTATGAAAAAAAAGTGAGGAATTTAATGGATTAAAATGATTTTAATCTATGGATAATAGATCATAACTATGTTTAGATAAGATATAAAATATCACTACAGCAAAGTGGGGGAAGGACAATGCTTTCCTGCCAACGCTTCGGGGAAGCGTAGGAAAGAGTCAGAACCCGCCGACGCTTTTTATAAGCATCGGCATTATCCCAAAATCCGCTGATGCTTTTAAGCGTCGGCAATTACCGATGCCTAACCGACTTTTGCCGACGCTTATAAGCATCGGCGGACTCCAGACCCCCCACCGCCATGGAATCTGCCGATGCTTTTCAAAAGCATCAGCATCACCGACCTTTACCAATGCTTATAAGCGTCGCCGATCTTTGTTGACGCTTATAAGCATTGCCGGACTCCCAGGCCCCCTACTTCCCCAAACCCCCATCGCCCGAGCCCTAGATCTCCCTATCGAGCCACCGCCGAACCCCCCCTCCTCCTCCTCCACTCGGTGTCCTCCTCCTCCTCCTCCTCCTCCTCCTCCTCCCGTTCCGCCGATGCAGCACCCGTCCGAGCACCGAACCTCCTCCTCCAACTCCTCCTCCGGTCGATAGTTCCTCCAAGCGTCGAACCTCCTCCTTCTCCTCCTCCGGCCGATAGTTCCTCCAATCTGGTATTAAGTTTTTTTTTAAATATAAATTTTTACTTGAAAGTATTGGAACTATGTTTGATCCCCATTTTAATTCACCGTACCAATCCCCTGTAAGTTTATATATAGTTTTAAATAGACAGTACTCCCGGAATTTTTTATTTTTTTTTTGTTAATTCCAATTCCGTCGAGACTTGAAAGCAAAAAGATATTTAAAAAAATACCGTTACAAGATCATACATTCCATGGATTGGAAATCATCATGTGGGTCGATGGTTGCTCGGCTTGGATGGATTAGCCAAGCAACCAAGCATGTCGTGCTATTTGTGAAGTAAGGATGGTATAATTCTATGGGGGTTAAAGTTAGATTAATGACCTTAGAAGCAGCATCAAATTTTGGGCATATGATACAGTAATAATAGTTAATTAGGTGATGTGTTTTGCGAGTGTGTTGGGGTCGGCTTGAAAAATGCACGAGTCATGCATGATGTACATATTTTTTCTAAGAGTTTTATCTACTATGATGATAATTTTAAATATTGGAGGTGAAGGAGCATGGCAAAGTCTTTGTTTCTTTTATATATTTTCTATCAATAATGAGCATATCATTTATTTTTCTAAATACATTCAAACATTTGATAGGAAGATAGGCATTGACTTTCAAAGTTATGATTAATTTCTAACAAAAATCTAACGTATGCTTACCTTAATGAATAAAGAAATCACTCCATCCTTGCATGCTTGTAAGCTTTGGCAATCGATCCAAGACAATGGTTGAATTTTTATATCTACAGCACAACTAATATTTTCATGTTGACCAAGCAATCTCATCTTCATGTTTGGTCGTCTCGATTGGGTGGGCAAACATTCCTCGAATAATACTAGCTATTTTTTTTTAGCAGAATTAAAAGAGCAGATGTCTTAGGCTATAATCTAGCTTATTCTCTTGCAGTTGGTTGTCAAACCAACACCATTTTAGGCTCACGGGCATTTTTTCAAGGGGGCCTTGATGACTTGGGGGCTGATAAAGACATCATTGATATTGATAACGATTTGGACACTTGCTAGGAATCGATTCAAAGGCATTGAACCGGCATACTGAATAGTTTGAGGCAGTGCAGGTTTGTAGATGGGTAACCTTTACTGAGTTACATTGGTAGGTGGTGAAGATAAAAAGCAAATGGAGTGCTTGGTTATGTGCAACCAAGGTCTTGGGTTATTAATGTTAAAGAAAAAATATCCCGATTTGGTTCGCTGGAATGAAACCCACGAGAAGACCCAGTCCAAGAAGCAATCAGGCCTGGCCCAGGCCCGCGGGCACATGTAGCCCAGGTGCGCGGCCCAAGCACTGTGGATCACATGCGCGGTCCACCAGGGATCCTCACATGGTCTATGGAGCTTATGTAACAATTGACAAGAGTTTTATTATGAAAACTCTTTTCATTCAAATAGACGAAAAACTTGTTAACTTTTGTTTTGTTGTGTATAGATCTGTGAAGTATTTGCTTTATTAGACAAAGTCAGGACTATGATAGGGAGATTTATATAGCCCTTATAAGGTAAAGATTGAGATAGGGTTTCACATAACCTGATTTTGGAGTCAAGCATTCTCTAGAAAGAAAATAAGGCAAACATGTCGGGCTATCATAATGTTGATGAATGAAGTGACAATTAATTTTAATAGGTTTGATCCATTCATAGAATACATTATTATGAGCAACTACTTGGTACTCTGATTATCATAATGAGGTGTAGTAGTCCTAGAATGAGAAACTTCCATGTCACTCAACAACAATCTATGCCATGGAAGTTTAGCCATAGTGTTCGCTAAGGCTCAATATCTAGCTTTAGTGCTTGAGTGGGCGACTACAATTTATTCCTTATTATGCCATAATATGAGAGTCTCCAAAATAATAATAATACCTAGTGATAGATCGACAACCTGTCATATCACTAGTCCAATTGCAGATTAAATAGTATATAACTGAGCCTCCTCTTTACTTTATATTATTTATTGTTCTTTCTCTTAGTAGATTATTTCTATTTATTTATAAATTTCTTGGTATATACCTGCATCTTACTGAGCATGTTATGCTTTAAGGTTAGTTTTATTATTGCAAATCTTTGATTTCAATACTATCTGTAGTTTTGTTACGATCAATTATGATTTTTTATATTTTTTTTTAAAAACTTGCATTGCATTGAAACATAGACCCGTCAATTGATTAAAGTACATATTCTACATGATCCGTACAATTATTTAATTTTTGTACGGATGGCAGAAATATGTACAGTGGTCAATTGAATGTCCAGTTTGGACAGTTTGAGAATTGCAAATAATTTTATAGGTGCCTACAGTAATCAAACGGTACGGATAGAGTTCCAGATATATTTCGGATATCATTTCCTTTAAGTTCTCCACATATATATTTATTTGTATGGGGAGAACTAAGGAAAAATGCAGCCGAAATTTTTCTGGAACTTTTATTATGTATCCTTTGGTTACTGTAAATGATCTATATAATTAATGCAATTCTTGAATAGGATAGGATCTCTTTACCTATTAGTTGGTGATAGGGTGCATTTAATAATACTGTAATTGATCTATTGAATAAACTTATTTTAAATTTATTCTGTTCTTATAAATATTTGTTTATTTCAGTTAGCTTTTTCTTACAATGGATAAGAGTTGGATAACTAAACCGAGGAATAGCAAAGAATATCTAGTTGGAGTATAAAATTTCATTAAATTTGGTATGGAGAGAAGTAATATCAGTGAAAAAATTTTATGTCCATGCCGAAAATGTGTAAATTCCAATTCTCTATATCCAAATATTGTTGAAGAACATTTGGAATGGAATGATTTTTTAAGAGGTTATACTGAGTGGTTTTTTCATGTAGAGTCAAGGTTATAATCTACATGTAACCAAACCTCTAACATGGAACATATACCTGATTTTGGATCCAGTAACCAATAGAAAAATCTTGCAAGAGATGATGATATCAGGGGTTTGCTCAGAGATGCTTTTGAATATGATGCTCAACATCCTGGAGATTACAGTGGAGGACAAGTAGCAGCTGGGTTACCTGAGGATCCTATATTTACTGAATCTATACATGATGGAGAGCCGATACCCCCAACTAATGTTGGAACAGATCATTTTCATAAGCTGATAAGAGATGCAAATCAAGAATTATATGCCGGTTGCAAGAACTTTTCAAAAATTTCTTTTCTTGTGCATTTGTTTCATATAAAATACTTGAATGGATGGTCTAGCAAGAGTTTTACTATGCTGCTCAAGTTGTTAAAGGATGCATTTCCTGAATGTACTAGTTTACCAACATCTTGTTATGAAGCCAAAAAATTAGTAAAGAAATTGGATCTTGGATACGAAAAGATTCATAGTTGTCCAAATGATTGTATATTATATCGGGGAGAACATGCCGATCAAGAGTCGTTCCATGTGTGTGGATGTTCATGATGGACGAAGCAAAAAGAAAATGAGAGTGAGGGATTAGATGAATTAGATGCAACACAAATTAAACAAAAGCCGGCGAAGGTATTACACTATTTTCCAATTGTACCTAGATTGAGAAGGATCTATGCACCATCAAAGACAGCTTCGTCAATGAGATGGCATGATGAAAGCCGTACAAAAGATGGAATGCTGAGACACCCAGCGGATAGTTTAGCATGGAAAGCATTTGATGACAGACATCCTGATTTTGCATCTGATGCTCGTAATGTCAAGCTGGGTTTAGCCAGTGATGGGTTCAATCCATTTCGGACCTTAAGTTCTGTCTATAGCACCTGGCCAATTGTACTGATTCCTTATAATTTGCCACCATGGATATGCATGAAACAGTTTTCACTTATTTTATCAATGGTCATTCCAGGTGATAAGGGTCTAGGAAATGATATTGATATTTTCTTACAACCTTTAATAGATGAATTGAAACAACTGTGGGAGGGTATCAGTGCAATTGATGCTTCAAATGGCCAAACATTCAATCTACGGGCAGCTCTATTATGGACTGTTAACGATTTTCCTGCATATGCTAATTTATCTGGCTAGAGCACTAAGGGACTAGTTGCATGTCCTTCTTGTGGTGAATCAACCCATTCAATTTGGTTAAAACATGGAGAAAAGTTTTGTTATATGGGACATCGTCGAAAGGCAAATCATCCATTTCGATTTCAAAAGGATTTATTTGATGGTACTATAGAGTTGGGATCTGCTCCAATTCTACCTTCTGGTTCTGATATTCGTAGACAAATGCTTGGTATCAGACACAGTTATGGCAAGATGACAAAGTCCTCTAAAAAGCGAGGAAGAGATGATGTTGAGACTTCGATACAAGAAGAAGTATCGGAGGAAGTCAATACTTGCACCTTAGATACGACAGTGTTCGAGGATCCGGATAATTTCTTTGAAGTTGAAAATGATGATGATATAATCACAGCAACTACCCATCAGCATACTAAACAATTATGGAAGAAAAGAAGCATATTCTTTGACTTACCTTATTGGGAGCATAATATACTCCAGCATAATCTTGATGTTATGCATATAGAAAAGAATGTTTGTGATAATTTGATTGGAACAATATTAAATCTTGATGGAAAGACTAAAGATAACATGAAGGCGCATCTTGATTTAAAAGAAATAGGAATCCGACATGAACTTTATCCACAAGTGCTTGCAAATGATAGAGCATATATCCCTCATACATGTTATACAATGTCTAGTCGAGAAAAAGATCTCTTCCTAACAGTTTTAAAGAATATCAAAGTTGCTGATGGATATGCCTCAAATATTTCACGATGTGTGAATCTGAAAGAGCGTAAAATTTCAAATCTTAAAAGTCATGATGGACATATATTAATGCAAGATATTCTTCCATTGGCTTTAAGGTCGTCAATGCCAAAACAAGTTATTACGGTTATTTTCAGTTATCATCATTCTTCAAGGCATTATGTTCTAAGGTTCTTGATCGTCAGGAGCTTGATCAGTTACAGTCTCAAGTCGTACTTACATTATGTCAGATGGAAAAGATTTTTCCTCCTGGATTTTTTACGATTATTATTCATCTACTCATTCACCTAGCTTCGGAAGCTAAACTTGGTGGACCGGTATAGTACAGATGGATGTATCCTATCGAGAGGTAATGTTGTAAAACTTAAATTTTATAATTTATATAACTTTTTCATTATTTAATGTGATATAAATATCATACTTTTTGAAGGTATCTTGTACGTTTGAAGGATTATGTACGAAACAAAGCCCATCCTGAGGGCTCAATAGCAGAGGGATATATTGCTGAAGAGTGTTTAACATTTTGTTCAAGATATCTCGAAGGTGTTGAGACTATATTCAATCGACCTCAACGTCATGGTGATACAATGGAGAATACAGATCTATACAAATTTGCATCATCCGGAAGATTTATAGGAAAAGCTGAAAGTATTGTTCTTGACCATAAATCCATGTCACAAGCACACCGTTATGTATTGCTACATAGTGACATAATATCTAACTATCGCAGATTAGTCTATCTACACATGGATAATACTAAATATTAGACATGTTGTTGTCAAACTTATATTTGATTGTCATGCAGTGAATTTTTATCTGTACAACGACAAGCCAATCATTCCACTCATCCTAATCCAAGGATTGAATAAAGATGGTTGGTTGAGTTATTCCTTAATTGGCTTGCCAATCAGGTTAGTATATATAAGTCGTATAATAATTTTATATATTTTTAACATCGAATAAATGATCGATAATTGATATTATATTTTTTAGGTACCAGTACTGATGGAGAAAAATAGTTCAGCAGAATTAATTGCACTTGCCAAAGGTCCAAATTATATTATGAATAAATATAATGGTTTTATTATAAATGGCTTAAATTTTATACCAAGGAGCGCGAGAAACTTAGGAAAACTCAGAACAGTGGTGTTATGGTTGAAGTAGATGGAAAATCTTATTATGGTATACTTAAAGTTATTTTGGAGTTGGATTATTATGGAAATTTTAAAGTTGGATTATTTCGATGCAATTGGGTGGATATAAATATACCGAGAGGTTTGAAAAAGGACTCAAATGAATTCATACTTGTCAATTTTTCAAGATTGATACATACGGGTGTGTTATTGAAGGATGATCCATTTATCTTTTCATCTCAAGCTCGACAAGTTTTTTATGTACAAGACTCGAAAGATAAAGAATGGGCTACTGTTATTAAGACAAAACCCAGAGACTTGTATGACATGGAAAAAAGGGTGGAAGAAGAACATATAAATGATACAACCATTTTGGTTAGGTTGGATTCCGAGGAAGGTACAACTGGTTGATTATGACAAGTAAGTAGTTTATAAGATGGTTTACATTTTTGCATTAATGATTATGTTATATTTTAAATTGCAATTCATTTCCGTTATAATTTGATTATAATGTTGACTGACTTGTTTTAAAATAATATAGGTTAGGTACACCATGCCTCGAAGGAAGTGATTAACAGATGTACAGTTTCAGTTTTCCCAGACCGAGGTTGGTACTTCTTCATCAGAGCAGCCCAAGGGCAGTCGATCAGTTTCACATCGGTCTGATGGCAGTCCCTCTATTTCTGCACATCAGGCCGATGCTACTACCTCTACACCTCAGGATGATACTATTCCCTCCAAGTCCGCACATCACGATCCTTCTATGGATCATCCTGATGACGAGCCTATCATCGATGATATACAGATACAGGGTACATAATTTAATAATTCTATCTCATTTGAATTCATCCATATGCTATAGTTTTGATATACAATGTTCTATATTTTTTTTTTGTAGATGGATCCGGGAGACTCAGGCATAGACGAGGACCCACATTAGTCCATGATGTGTGGCAGTTACTTGAGGATGAGATGATAGTGATAGAGTGCAACAAGCTAGGGCAGCCTATTAAGAAACCTGCTAGCTTGTTGACTAGCTTTCTGGGGACAGTAGCACGCCGTGGTCAGCTATGTCCCCTGAATTATTCAAAGTGGAACGACATGCTTCCTGCATATAAAATAGAAATGCTACAATTTGTGCAGGTAAAAAAATTAATATATTATTTTATATCTTAGGTTTTTAACAATTGAATTGCTTATTTCATTTAATATTTATTTTATTGTTTAATTAAATTGTTGAGCAAGTTCGTTCTTCCTTCAGATTCATCTGATTTTGTGCTTAAGTCTCTCAATCACAAGTGGAAAGAATATAGGGCGAAGTTGAAGAGAGACTACAAGCTAGAGGGTAGGACAGAGGAGCAGGTTGTAGCTACCTATCCTCCTGATGTTCACCCTCATCAGTGGATGGAGCTGGTGCACTATTGGTTCTCCGAGAGGGCACAGGTTATGTAGCATCATCAAACACTTCGAAATTTATTAATTTTCACTTGTCATAATTATATTTATACAATATATAACATTGTTTTAATTTTATTTTGCAGACGTATTCTAATATTGGTAGAGCTGCACGAGTTGCTCAATCTGTTCCTCACACAGTGGGGTCCAAGAGTTATGCACGGCTCAGGCATGAGTTTGTATGTTTCTCATCCTATAATACTTTTAGTACACTTTTACTTTTAACATCATGTATCATCATGTATCATGTATGTGCCATGTATCATGGTACGGGGATATAAGATGTGTTATTTTGGATTTTTTTATAATATTTATTCTTTATATAGGTTGATCAGCAGGGGAGGGAGCTTGGTGAGGTGGAGTTCTATCGGATGACTCACGTTCACCAAGATGGCAGTTTTGTTCAGGACGAGTCCAGAGATATATATATATATATTTATTTATGTTATATTATGATTTATATTTTTATTTTTATTAAGTATTGATATATGTATTTTTTATAAAATATAGAATAGGGCTACCTCTATGATTTTCGAGCGTGCTGGCAAGGGTTCATCATCTACACAGAGTAGTCGCATCGAGGCCGAGTTATTCTTGGAGTTGATGGAACCAGAGCGTCCTGGATGAGTGAGGGGTTATGGGATTGGAGTTACCCCTACTCAGTTATCTGAGGTGCGTAAATATACTTGGGATACTAGAGAGAGTCATGATCAGTTACATGTTCGTCAGCTCAAGGAGGAGATAGCAGAGCTCCGACAGACATGTGATGCAGACAGAGCAGAGATGCAGACCATTAGGTCTCAGCTAGAGTATGTTACATCTGTGCTGCATATGTTCATGTCATCTCAGGTAAGTAATTATCTATTAATTTTGTATGTATCTAATAATTTAGAATATATATAATGTATGTATTATAATTCTTGATGTATATCTTGCAGGTTCCTGGTGCATCTGCGAGTCACAGACCTGACGACGACCAGCCTCCCACGGATCAGTGATGCCAGATATTTTTTTTATTATTTATGTATGTCTTTTTATTTATTTGAACATGGATTGATACGTTTATATATATATAAAAAACTTTTTATATTTGGTTTGTATTTGTGTTTGTGTATGTTGGATGTGATATGTGATACAGGTTTGAATATTTTCATTTATTTGTGTATGTTGGATGTGATACAGGTTTGAATGTTTTATTTTCATAATGTATACAGGTTATGGGTTTGTATATATGGTTATTTTTTTTAAAAAAAAAAAAAATCTACCGATGCTTTAAAGCGTCGCTTGGTTTGGACCTGGAGATGCTTTAAAGCACCGCAAGGGTTTCAGTCTAGCGATGCTTTCTGCGAGTCGCAGACCTGACGACGACCAGCCTCCCACGGATTAGTGATGCCAGATGTTTTTTTTATTATTTATGTATGTCTTTTTATTTATTTGAACATGGATTGATACGTTTATATATATATAAAAAACTTTTTATATTTGGTTTGTATTTGTGTATGTTGGATGTGATATGTGATACAGGTTTGAATATTTTCATTTGTTTGTGTATGTTGGATGTGATACAGGTTTGAATGTTTTATTTTCATAATGTATACAGGTTATGGATTTGTATATATGGCTATTTTTTTTTAAAAAAAAAAAAAAAATCTACCGATGCTTTAAAGCATCGCTAGGGTTTCAGTCTAGCGACGCTTTAAAGCATCGGTAAATAAAAATTTAGCGATGCTTTAAAGCATCGGCAAATGCCGATGCTTTTTTGAAGAATTGGCAGGTTGCATCCTAACGCTTGCATAGGAGATGCTTTAGCGATGCTTTACAAAATATCGGGAGATTACTTAGCGATGCTTAAAAGCATCGGAAAAGGTCAAAAAAAGCATCGCTAAAGCCCAGATTCACTGTAGTGGATGTACGATCTAATACTTCGAAAAGTTCAAGTGGAAATGACTGAAATTTGAAGTTACTATTTATGGAAGAGCTGACTTGAACAGAAGAGTTGACTCAATCAGAAATCTATGTTCTGGTCGAGCTGACTTGAATAGAAGAGTTGACTAGACCAGAGATCGTGTTCTAGTTGAGCTAACTCGAGCAGAAGAGCTGACTCGACTAGAAAACTATGAAACAATAATTTAAGCTTCATATTTTTATGAAATTGTTCCATTTCATTTTGAAAATGTTTCAATAAGTGTAATACACTTAATTCGAAATTAAGATGTATATTTTTAAGATTTAGGATATGATTCTAATCTTAAGTCATGATTGATAAATCATGTATTGATTGGGTTATCTAGAATTAAATCCTTAAATGGGTTAGACCTAGGTTTAGATGAATTGATTAAATAGAGAAAAGACTAATCAAAAGTTGGATTAGATCTCTCCTCTATAGATCTCTCTAATAGTTATTTAGATTACTCCACACATCTAAATGGACTTGATTCATGGCTTCGTGGTGAGCCTGGGTCTTTAGATTAGTCTGATTGAGTATGGTAAACCACTTAGTGTCTAAGGTAAGTTAGATAGTTATGATCAAGGTTCTTTGGGGCTAACTCTTACCTGGCCAACTCATGGTTGGTGTCTAAGGCAAGAGGCTTACCTTGCTTAACCCATACCTCGATCTTACTTACCTGGCTATTGTGGTGAATCAGATCTGATTAGATGATCTATTGATTCGATTTGACCCATATCAACTAAGGTTAATCAGTTTGACTGGTTTATAGGTGCCCATGGACCAAATTTATCTAGAAACCCTCTAAGTGTTTGGTGGGAGTTTTCTTGATCAAGGTCCATGTCTTCATTTCAAATGTCATAAAATTGAAATCCTCTAAATTATTAGGTCCATAAAAAGACTAAGTTATTTGATAGCCTAAGTCTTAGCCTCCTATTAAGTTGGATTGGCAATGAGTCCATAAGTTGGGTGATCATTAGTAGTTTCAAAGAATGGGTGGTTATCAAGTTAGTGGGATTGTCATTCAACATATGGTGTTTCAGTGCGACTATCTTAACATATGGTCAAGTGGGCCGACCAAAGCTGGGCTTGATCATGGGTTAGTTAGAAGCATTGAATTTGATCATGTTAATGCTTGGACCTAACCAGGACCTTCAATAGGAGGCCCAAGGTTGATTGTGAGGACCCCTTGGGCAAAATGAATACTAGGAATTGCTTGGAGAAGCAATTGGTATTATACCTACCTTTAGATGCATTTGGGTTGGCCGGCCAAAGTCAGGCTCATATGTAGTCTATTGGTTCCTAGTACCTGCTAAAGGATAAATGTTATTCTTCGGATTGGAGTGTAGAGGCTACCAGTCTAAATAAAATAGTGGAAGAAACCATTAGACAAAAATCCATGTCTTTAGGATTTTTTAAAATTATTTATATACTAATAGGTCTTGTTCTCATTTTTTAGATAATGCTGACCACTTTGTCGCTCCGATCATTATTAGATAATGATAAACTATCTGGACCCAACTTTGATAGCTGGTATCGAAAACTCAGGATTGTCCTAGTGCACGAGTAGATTCTCATGTGATAATGGATTCTGCACCTGAGATCCCAGCCCCCAATGCTCGTGGCACTATCAGGGACATTTACCAAAAGTGGATCTCTGACCACACCACGGTGCATTGCATAATGTTGGCTATGATGAATGACGAGTTCAGTCGCATGTTCGAGGAGGCCAAGCCAGAGAAGATTCTTCAAAAGTTCAAGGAATCTTTTGGCACTCCAGATGATACAGAGAGATACCGGATCTCTTCTGCCATCTATAACATGCGTATGCATGATGGAGCTTTGGTGACTATCACGTAATGTACATGATAAGTTATTTGAGTGTTTGGACAAACTCGGATGTCCTTTGCATGAGCAGCTCGGTAAGGACGCGATTCTGAATTCTCTGCCCCCTTCCTACCAGGTCTTTCTCAATAATTTTAAAATGAATAGGCCTATAGTAAACTATCATGAGATGTTAGGGTTGCTGTAGACTTATGAGAGAGACCACAATCTCAATAAGGGATTAGTGAATCTGGTGGGAGGTTCTGGAGCAGGATGTCATCCCTTTGGAAAAGGGAAGAAAAAAAAAAAGAAAAAGAAGGTGCAAAGTGCTCAGCCTAGTCAGACTAAGAGGGTAAAGGCTGATAAGAGTAAGGCAGAGTGCTTCTTCTACAAGAAGCCGGGTCACTGGAAGCGAAATTATTCTGCTTACCTTGCAACTCTGGACCCGAATAGGACAAGGAAGAGAAAAAAGTAAGGTGTTGCTGGTCAAGGTATTTTTATGATGAATCCTTGTAGTTTTTCTATTTGTGATAATACTAGCTAGGTATTGGAAACCGAAAGTCCTTACTATATTTGCAATTCTTTGCTGGGACTTCAAGTTAGAAGGAGATTCAAGGTGGTGAAAGGTTTCTGAATGTTTGGAATAGAAGTCAAGCTCCAGTTCTAACATTGGGAACTATTTCTTTGTTTTTCGAGTCTTATATCGTCATTCTTAATGAATGTCATTTTTGTCCTTCCTTTTTGGTAAATATCATTTCTGTAGGCCTGTTGACCAATGATGGTTATGAATTATCAATAAAGAAAGATATTTGCTGCATCACTTTGAATGGTTTTAATGTGATGAATGGACAAGAATGGCATTTATGTACTGTCACTACCTATTACTATATTGTACACTTCTAATAAATGCCCTAGGTTAGATAAAGTCAGTGATTTTTATCTCTGGCACTGTAGGCTAGGTCATATAAATAAAAACAAGATAAATAAGTTGGTAGGAGGTCTCCTAGATATCACTGAGAGTGAATCTTTACCAACCTGTGAATCCTATTTACTTGAGAAAATGACCAAGTCACCTTTTACTGGAAAGGGTGAAAAAGCCCGTGATATTCTAAGTCTAGTACATACTGATGTATGTAGACCTATGAATATTAGTGCAAAAGGTGGATATAGTTATTTCATTATATTTACAGATAATTTTTCAAGATACAGTTATGTCTACCTCATAAGACATAAATCTGAATCGTTTGAAATGTTTAAATGTTATCGTAATGAAGTTGAAAAACAAACTGGAAAGTTTATTAAAACTCTTCCATCAGATCGAGATGGTGAATATATTTCCAATGAGTTTCTGACTTATCTTGAGGAGAATGGGATTCTCTCTCAATGGACCCCTGCAGGGACACCTTAATTAAACGGTGTGTTTGAAAGGAGGAATCGAACTTTGTCAGACATGGTTCGATCCATGATGGGCTTAGCTAGTCTGCCTAAATCCTTTTGGGGATTTGCTCTTGAGTTAGCATCCTACCTTCTGAATAGAGTTCCAAGTAAGTATGTTGACAAAACACCATATGAGATATGGACTGGACGGAAGCCAACTCTTTCTCACCTTCGGGTTTGGGGGTGTCCAGCTTATGTCAAACGTTTGGAGATGGATAAACTAGGACCTAAGTCTGATAGGTATCTTTTTGTTGGGTATCCTAAAAAATCCAAAGGGTATTATTTCTATCTGCCTGAGGAACAAAAGTTGTTTGTCAGTCTTAGGGCAACCTTTTTTGAAAGGGAGTACCTTGGTGAAGGCACTTAAGCTGCTGAGGATGAACTTGGAAAAGTTCAACAGATAGAAAAACCTTCTCTCTCTAAGGCTATTATAGAACTGGATTTGATTAGATCAGATCCAGAGCCCATAGTGCAGCCATTAAGGAGATTTGGTAGAGTACCACATCAACAAGACAAATACTACAGTTTCTTGGTCTAGGATGGTGATCTGGTTGAACTCGATGAGAACAATGAGGATCCGATCATCTATATGGATGCAATGACAAGGTCTGATTCTGAGTCATGGTTGGGAGCCATGAAATTCGAAATGGAGTCCATGAAAATCAACAATGTATGGACATTGGTTGATCCACCTCCCATTAGGTGTAAATGGATCTTCAAGTGGAAGCGGGGCACAGATGGGTAGGTGGAGACCTATAAAGCCCATCTGGTTGCCAAGGAATATCGTCAGCATTATAGTATTGACTATGATGAGACATTTTCTCCTGTGACAATGCTTAAGTTCATTCGGATTATGCTTGCTTTAGCAACATATTTAGATTATGAAATCTAGCAAATGGATGTCTGGATAGTTTTTCTAAATGATGTGCTAGAAGAGGAGGTGTATATGATGTAACCTAAAGGGTTCACATCCATAGATAAGTCTAAAGTATGCATGATGCGAAGTCCATCTATGGACAGAAGCAGGCTTCTCGGAGTTGGAACATGCATTTTGATAAGTATATCAAGACGTATGGCTTCTTTAAGAATGGAGAGGAACCTTGTATATATAAGTGGGCAAATGGTTCTGTAGTTATATTTCTTGTTTTGTATGTGGATGACATTCTCCTAATCGGGATGACATTTCAGCATTACTAGGAATAAAGGTCTGGCTTTCATCTCAATTCTCTATGAAAGACTTGGGTGAAGCCTCGTACATACTAGGTATGAAGATCTATAAAGATAGATCTAAGAGGCTTTTGGGACTATCCCAATTTATGTATATAGACACTGTGTTGAAACGATTTAGCATGGAGAATTCCAAAAGAGGCTATCTTGTAATAGGTCATGAAATTACTCTTTCTAAGAAAGATTATGCAACAACTCCTAACAAAAGAGAGCATATGAGTAGGATTCCTTATGCTTCGGTAGTCGGTTCTATTATGTATGCTATGCTATGTACTAGACTAGACGTGGCATATTCACTAGGGGTAGTGAGCACATACTAGTCTCACCCAGGTGAAGCTCATTAGAAAGTTGGAATCCTAAGAAAATAAAACCTTCCTTTAATCTCTTATTATACCCCCTTAATGGTTTTGGGGACTGCTATTAAAAAGGCAGGGCTGAAGAAGGTGGATGGTTAAGGTTTTTTGATATTCCACATCCAAAAATCTGGATCAAAGTTGACACTCTACTTGAAAAATTTCTAAGATAGAGATCTTGCTTGATCCTTGAGAGATTGCAAGATTTGATCTTCGGGATAGAGTGAGGTTTGGGTTTTGGGATTCTTGAGTGCATACCTTCTATTGAAAGTTTGGGATAGAGCATTAGGAAAGGGTTCTTAAGCATCTTCGTTCCAGCACCACTACAGCAACAGTCCTTCAAGGAGTTGAAGGAGTCTGCATATCTTCAAGGAGTTGAAGGAGTCCTTGCTGCTGACATTATTTTCGGAGGGGCTAGCTGATTGGGACATTGCCAGTACAAATCTTGGAGCAAGCACGAATCTTGGAGCTGCATGAATCTCGATGCATATCTAGAACAAATTAGTTTAGGATTTATCTTTTATTTGAAATTTGAATTAAAATTTTGTTGGTTATGATTGAGATATGGATAGGCTTATCTTATCCTATCTTATATTTGAATTTGAATCATCCCTATCTTTTATCTTGTATTTGAGACCCTAGTTATCCCCTTTTCCCGGTTGAGTCCCCTCTATGGTCTTAGGATTTTTCTTCATGACCCCAGGTAGCGATTTGGGTAGGATTCCCTAGGCTCCGCATGTAATGAAATGAGTGGGATGCCCAGCTACATATAGTGGGATGGGTGAGATGCCCTAGAGGTGAGATGTCTCTCCGTGAATGTAAATCTCAAGTCTGTAGAGTGTCCAATTTTCCTACCCTCTATCCCTATTTTTCCTTCGCCACCATCATAGAAAAAAATTAAAACCAAAAAAAAATAGGATACCCTATTCTTCAACGACTTCTCAGCTCGCTAACGATCCTTTCCTGATCCGTCCCCCATCAAATTGGTATCAGAGCTAGAAAATTACGGTACCTTTGTATCATCCCAGATTCTCTTTGACCAGCCGTCCTTCCATTTCAAATCGATCCATATGTTTCAAGATTCGACACCATCTAAAAAAAAATAAAATCCAAGTTGCCAACAATTTAATTTTCTTGTTTCCATGGTTCCTCCCAGACTCCACCGATGCTCCTGCTGCCACCACCCAATCATAGATCCCTTCGTCCACCTGTCTCGCCATGTGTTTCGCTTGTCGCCATGAATATTCCTCCCATCCGATCCATGCCAGAGCCCTAGCCAGTGAAAATCCACTAGAACCCCTCTCCACAAGGCCACCTCTGCTCCATGGTCTTCCGGTCCACAAAGGAGTCCCTGCTGCCACAATGCCAAACACCGGCCCCACTGATGGCTCTGGCAGAGATTCTGCTCGAGGTCTTGCTTGCCGAAACCCTGTCTTCACCCGAAGAAGGTCCGGATCCACTCATCCTGGATCACCCTAGTTGGTCTCTTCCTCATCCGCCTCACCACCATCGATGCCAGTAGTGCCACCAAGGCCAGAGTCTTCACCATCGCCGGTGCCACTGGTGCCTCGCTCCCGTGGGTCCTCATCTTCCTCGCAACCATCGCCATCACTATCTTCTTGGAGGCCAGCATCTGCGACCTCACTAGAGAGATCACCTCCATGCCCGTTATTACTCTTGGGCTATCATCACCGGCTCCACTGATGGCATCGGCAAGGCCTTTGACATCTAGCTAGCCTGTCGTGTCCTCCATCTCGTCCTTGATGGCCGCAACCCCAACAAGCTCCGCGACATCTTCGATCACCCATCCTCTTCGGATCTGGCCAGAGTCATCCTCAGCCTCCACTTCTCCCAGGTTGAGACCCCCTCCTCTCTACCTCCGTGAAGCCCCCTATCTCCATAGCCCGTGAAGTCTCCACAACCGCCAGCCATTGTCCACCCCCAAACCATCTTCCGTTGACGTCCGGTCCGCCCTCTCCCCATGTCACCGTCATCATCTCGGTGCCGTAGCCGGTGAACCCCCCTTTCGAAGTCCCTCCTATATTCCACAGCATCGTCCGTGGGGAAGGAAAAGGCATTCACACGAATATGAATGCAAAACCTACATTCGGAGCTGATTTCAAGTGCAGAGTATTCTACTCATCTCTTAAAGCATAGTCCATTTATCGTTTATCGACTTTGGAATAAATGGAGGAAATAAAAAAAGGGAAAGAAAAGAAAATCAGAGAAAAAAGAAGAAAATATGAGGGAAAAAATAGAGGAAAAAAAGAAAGTATGGCAAAAAAAATAATTTAGGATAGTTTCCAAAGCTGCACAATTTCAGAGCTACATGGATTTCAAAGCTGCATAGATCTCAGACCAGAGCCTTTGGATGGGTTCATCAAAGCTCCCCGCTGATCTTGACTCGACGGGGTCGAGTTTTTCCCACCTCAAGGAAATGATGGGGACATCGCCAGCATAGATCCCGAAGCAAGCACGAATCCTGGAGCTACACGAATCTCGGAGCTACACGAATCTCAGTGCATATCTAGAATAAATTAGTTTAGAATTTATTTTTTATTTGAAATTTGAATTAGGATTTGTTGGTTATGATTGAGATATGGATAGGCTTATCTTATCCTATCTTGTATTTGAATTTGAATCATCCCTATCCTTTTATCTTGTATTCAAATTCAAATGAGGGTTAGAAAGGTCTATAAATACCACCCTCAGTCTTTTGTAAAAAAATAGTTTGGTTAATCAAGTGAGTTTTTAGAAAAAAGTTTTTCTTTTCATTCATCCCGTATGGGGAGGGTGAGAGGCCCATATGTCCTTCACCTTCAGGTGTCGAGGGGTGTGAGACCCTAGTTATCCCCTTTTCCCGGTCGAGTCCCCTCTATGGTCTTAGGATTTTCCTTCATGGGCCCAGGTAGCAATTTGGGTGGGATGCCCTAGGCTCTGCATGTAGTGAGATGAGTGGGATGCCCTAGGCTACATGTAGTGGGATGGGTGAGATGCCCTAGAGGTGAGATGTCTCTCTGTGAATGTAAGTCTCAAGTCCGTAGAGTGTCCAATTTTCCTACCCTCCATCCCTATTTTTTCTTCGCCACCACCATAGAAAAAAATTAAAACAAAAAAAAAATAGGATACCCTAATCTTCGGTGACTTCTCAGCTCGCCAACGATCCTTTCCTAATATGTCCCCCATCACTAGCACCTTGAAGAAAGAAGAATAAATTGCGCTACACGATGTGAACAACCCATAGAGGTGGTACACATGTGCTGCTTTTAGAGCAAGAGTTTTTTCCACAGGTTGGAGCTGATAGGGGATGATGATGAAATGATGCATTCCTAATGGAATTAGTAACGACTAAATGAGAAATGAAGTAAATAGATGCAGCCATTCAAGTAAAGAAGTACGAATTCAATGATAGGATTCTAAACACTAAACTTGAGTAGAAATAAAATTATTCAAAGAAAATAAGAGGAGGACCTTCATGGTTAAAAAACCACTCAGATTAGGGTTAAGTTAATCTAATAATTACGGATCTGAAAGCCTTTCTAAAGAGGGTTACCCGGTAATTAATACTTTTAGATTTAACACTGGGAACACTCAAAGAAGAAGTTCCTGGATGACAGAGAGATTCTTTTAGGTTGCAAAGCCTCTTGTATCTGGTTCTTGGCATGGGAGACCTTCTTCTTTGGAGCCTGGAAGCCCGGGGATCCTGCAACAAAGAAATGTAGGAGAGATTAGAGAATAAGGATTGAAATAGAGAAGTGAGGGGAGGGATCTTTGAAATGAAGAAGGGAAGCTTGGAGTAGTCTTGGCATGGATCTTCTATGGCTTCTTTTGGATGACAACTCTTGGCTTGATCTTGTGAAGAACTCCTTGAATGATTGGATTCGTTGGAAATGGAGGAGATGTGGACTAAGGAGGTGCTTCTTTGGTTAGCTGAATGGACTAAAGAGGGATGGGAGGAAGCTAGGTTGGATGAGTGGAGTTGGAAAGGGGAAGAACATTCTAGGCCTCACACCCACCTTCTCATAAGGGACCAAGCATTCAAGCAAGGGAAAATTTCAAGAAAAGTTTCTTTCTTCATTGATTCATCATGATTGATTATAATAAGGTTTGGAGCTTTTTTTATAGACCACCAAGCCATTTGAAATTCAAATTTGAAATTCAAATAATAACAAAATAAGGCGAGAAATTATTGGGCATCTTCATGAAGAGGAGCGTCATTTGTGGAGATTTTGTGGGCCATTTCAAATTCCTTCTTCACTTGGGTGACATTCCTTGGTAATGTGTCTTGGTGATATGGCAAGGAGGAATGATGAAGTGGCTTCCAAGTTGGTGATCCCATGGTCCATGCATCCACAAGTCTTCTTGACTTGGTTTTGCTGAAACTAGGTTGGTCATGGCTGACTCTCCTTGACTCAATTACAATGAAGAACTTAATTAAAGCAAATACATGACTCAATTACCAAAATGAAATGAATACAGGACTAATAGACCCAAATAGAACTTATTACAGGACTCGAACTCTTAATCTTCCAACCATAGGGAATCTTTCATAATTTGTATTGGTTGAAGTCTCTTCCTGAGCTTGGTGCCCGCACCAATTCCCCTCGGGTGGGAGGAACTCGACCTGTCGAGTAAGGATAGGTCTGACTATGATATCTTTCTAGTAGGTCCGGTCAATTTGCTGCAGATCCTCTTGGATGATCCAGGAGTCCTCAGAATCTGGTCGGCCTTTCCAATGAACTAGATAACATTGATAGCCCTTACTTCTAGTGGTAATCACCTGGTCATCCAAGATACATTCAACTTTATCTCTCCGGTCTAGTGGAATTGCTGGTGGACACTCAGGTAGGGTTTCTTTTCAATGCAGGATAAGGCCCAAAAGGCTTGCTAGGAATTAATGTTGGCTCTTTATATTCTTTTCGATCATAAATATTAAATGTTGAACTAATACCATAATCGGGTGGTAACTCTAATACATATGTAATAGGTCCAATTCTCTTAATTACTTTGAAAGGCCAAACTCCCTAGGCATGTAGTTTCTTCATAGTTCCCGATAGAAACCTTTCAGGTCTAAGTTGAATCATTATAGAGTCCCCTTTATTAAAAATTTTAATTCGTTTACGTGAATTAGCCATATGCTTATAGACTTCATTGCTCATTTGAATCTTTTTACTAATTTCCTTATGCAATTCCTGGATATGTTGTGCATAAGACTTGGCATACTTAGATACTCGTGCATGTGAGGGTAAAGGAATGAGGTCGATAGGTCTTCTAGGTTTATAACTATGGACAATCTGAAAGGGACTTTTACCAGTAGACCTATTGACAGAACTGTTGTAAGAAAATTCAGCACGAGGTAGTAACAAATCCCAGTTTCCCAGACTTTCTCCTACAAGACACCTCAATAAATTCCCTAGACTTCTATTTATGACTTTGGTTTGACCATCAGTTTGAGGGTGGTAGGCAGTGGAAAACTTCAATTTGTTACCTAACAAATGCCATAGGGTTTTCCAAAAGTAACTAGTAAATCAGACATCCCTGTCGGACACTATGGTTTTAGGAAGGCCATGAATTCTAACCACTCCGTCTAGAAAAATTTTGGCTACTTTAGAGGCATCAAAGGTTTGGGAGCAAGGAATGAAATGGGCCATCTTTGAAAATCTATTGATTACAACAAATATTGAATCATGTTTCTGCTAAGTTTTGGGTAGGCTTAATACAAAATCCATGCTAAGATCCTGCCAAGGGCAATCGGGTACAGGTAAGGGTGTATAGAGTCCAGTGTTTTGCTTCTGCTATTTGCCAACAGCACAAGTTTGACACCTGGCCACTATCTGGGCAACTTGTCTCTTAAGTCTTGGCCAATAACACTGGTCCTCAATAGCTAAAATAGTCTTGTTCCTACCAAAGTAACCAGCTAAACCTCTAGCATGGGTCTCCTAAACTAGAAAATCTCTTATAGAAGTTTTGGGAATACAGAGCTTGTTCTCCTTAAACAGATAACCATCTAGAAGGGTATACTCACTGTGGTTACTATAAGGGCCTTGTTTCAAAGCCTGGTAAATTTTACTAAATTCTGAACAGGTATCATACCCATCCTTAAGTTTCTCAAATCCAACGACTTCAGTGCTAACCGAATTCAAAAGCAAGGCTCTACGACTCAAAGAATCGGCTACCTTATTCACAATTCTGGCACGGTGCTTTAGGACAAAAGTGTAGGCTTGGATGTATTGTACCCATTTGGCATGCCTAGGATTCAGCTTTTTCTGGGAACTAAGAAATCTAAGGGCCTCATGATCAGATAATAGGACAAATTCTTGCAGTAGAAGATAGTGCCTCCAATACCTTAAAGCTTGCACTACCGCATAGAGCTCCTTATCATAGGGAGAATATTTAAGCTTAGCTTCATTTAACTTTTCACTAAAGAAAGCTATGGGGTGGTTCTCTTGGCTTAAAACTCCTCCCATTCCAACTCCAGATGCATCACAAGCGACCTCGAATACTTTGAAAAAGTTTGGCAACCTCAAAATTGGTGTTTGTGTCATTTTATCTTATATCTCTAGGAAGGCTCTATTGGCTGCTTTGGTCCAATCAAAACTATCCTTTCTAATACAATCAGTTATTGGGATGACTATGGAGCTAAAGCCTCGAATGTATCTCTTATAGAAGGTGGCTAGGCCATGAAAACTACGAATATCATGAACATTTTTGGGAACAGGCCACTCAACTATGGATTTGATCTTTTCAGGATCAACCGAAACTCCATCAGGGGTGATAATGAAACATAGGAAAGTGACTCTATGGGTCATGAACTCACACTTCTTTAAATTAGCATAGAGATTCTCTTTCTTAAAGGTTGCACACACTTGCCTAATGTGGTATAAGTGGCTTTCCTTAGTCCTACTGTAAATCAGAATGTCATCAAAGTATACCACAATAAATTTTCCTATAAAAGCTTGTAAGACTTGGGTCATGATCCTCATAAACGTACTAGGTGCATTGGATAATCCAAATGGCATCACTACCCATTCAAATAAACCATCCTTATTTTTAAAAGCAGTCTTCCATTCATCCCCAGGTCTATTCTCACTTGATGATAGCCACTCTTAAGGTCGATCTTAGAAAAAATAATAGCTCCAGCCATCATATCCAATATGTCATCTAATTGAAAAATAGGATATCTATACTTCACTGTGATTTTATTGATGGCATGACTATCAACACACATCCTCCAAGTGCCATCTTTCTTAGGTGTTAACAAGGCTGGGACTGCATAAGGACTCAAACTTTCCTTAATAAATTATTTCCTAAGGAGATCCCCTACTTGTCATAGTAATTCTAGGTGTTCGGTAGGGTTCATCCTATAATGTGGAAAGTTGGGTAAGGTTGCTCCTGGGACTAAATCAATGGCATGTTAGATGTCCCTGAGTGGTGGAATGTGGTCAGGTAGGTCATCTGGAAATACATCCTTAAAGTCTTCTAACACTTCAACTACTTCCCGAGGGTGTTCTTTCTAGGAAGGCTCTTGAATTTTCATAGTGGTTAAAATCCAAACAGGTGTACCCTCAATGAGCTCTTTCATAATCTCCTTTACAGTTATCAAATTTACTCCAGGCTTCTTTTCCTTTAGGTGGCTCAATCCTCTCTTAGCAATGTCCTTAGGTGGTGTAGGGTTAGTCACAAGCTTCTTTCCAGAGTGCATGAATGAAGAAGAATTAGATTGACTATAAAGGGTTGCATCATGGTCAAATAACCAAGGTCGACCTAAGATTATACTGCTCACTCCCATTGGTAGGACGTCACACCACACTTTCTCTTGATAGGACTGCAATTGGATTTGGACTAGACACCTAAGCTTGATAGGAATTGAGATGGAGTCTATCCAAGAAACCTTATAGGGGTTTGGGTGGGGAATTATGGCTAAGCCTAAAGTTTTGATAGCACTAGTGGATATGGCATTTACACAACTTCTACTATCTATGATTATCTTACACACCTTATCCCTTAACTTGACAAAAGTTTGTAGGATGTTAGTCCTACGCCAATCTTCCTAGGTCTTAGTCTGGGTAAGGATGCATCTAAGTTCTCCCAAAAGTCAGGCTCTATAAAATCCTCATCACCTTCATATTCCTCATCCAAATTATCCTCAGCCTAATATACTTCCTCAACATAATCATCTAGGGGCTCTATGGGTTCAGACTCATTCTTCGCTAATTCTCCTAAGTGCAAGGCTCTAGTTGGGTAATTGCTAGCATAATGGCCTATCTTATGACATCTAAAGCAAGGAGCATTAGGGTTTGGGGTTCTCTGAACTTCTGGTGCTTTACCCTTATCGTCTCTATGGGTCAGAGATGTATTAGGGTTGGGTCGGTTGGGTTGCATCTGACTTGGTCCTGGCTGCTGGCTAGGTGCACTAGTTCTAGGGGGTTCTAGTCTACGATAAGTTGGTCCCCTATTAAATCTCTCAGCTTCTCGTGCTACCTGGTGAGCTAGTTCTAAGTCATGGACTTCTCTCAAGAACAACTCCTTTTGGATCTCTTCTCTTAATCTAGCTCTGAACCTAGATAGGGTAATCAATTCAGACTCATCGACATTGCATCTTATCACAAACTCATCAAAATTTGTAATGTACTCAGCTACACTCTTGGTTCCCTAGGTCAATCTCTACCACTGGTCTAACAGTCTTTGGTGGTGGGACATGGGAAGGTAATTCTCTCTAAGCCTAAGCTTCATTGCCCTCCAGGTTACTATAGGAACATCAACTCTTTATCTAAAGAATCTTTCAATATTTCTCCAGTACAGCCTGGCCGATGGACTAGCCTAAGCTTCGCAAACTTGCACTTCCTCTCCTCAGTCATGTCATACCAGTCAAAATACTGGTCCATCTCTCCCTCCCAATCTATATAAACCATAGGATCTAGATGCCCATCAAAAGTGGGTGCTTCCAACCTAATGTTCATAAGGGTTTGATCATCATGGTCCATTTGATCCTGATTAGGTCTCCTAGGATTTGGCTCATGAGCTGGGTTATGGTGTGCTCTCCTAGGGTTCGGGTCATGGACTTGATCAGGGTTGGGTCTCTTAGGATTTGGCTCAAGGAAAGGGTCTTGATGATGCCTCTTAGGGTTTGGTTCAGGGAAAAGGTCTTGCTGCGGAGCCCTTCTAAAACTGATGGGTGTACCAAACTCTGGTTTAGGCTCTAATTCATTCTAGACTTCATGGGTTCTTCCAGGAGTACGAGCCTCTAACTGGTCAAGCCTAGCAGTGATGAGGGCCATTTGATCTGTCATGCTTTGGTTGGTCTGGGCTAATTGGTCAGTCAGGTTTTGGTTCAGTCAGGCCATTTGATCATTAAAAGTTTTCATTAAGGTCTCAAAATTTTGGTCCATGGTTGAACTTGATTGAGCATGGGTTTGTTGGTAGGGTGCTCCTGATCTAGTTGCCATGCACACATGGACTCAAACTCGGGCTAGAGGTTTGCTAGACCTAGTAGCTCAAATAAGGTGAGTCAACTAGGTACAACCAAACCAACAGTTATCCTGTCCACAGGCTAGGTAAGGGGTGGGTCTGTGGGAGGCTACCCCAGCTCTCGCTGGGTCCTAATTAAAAACCACAAAAACTGCTTAGGGCATTTGCCACTTGACCCCTAGCCTAGACAACAACTTTCAAAAATAGATGCAGGAGTGGGTGCACTAGTTTTCCCAAATGACTTGAACTAGACCTGTGCATGTTCCTAGAAATTAGAGTACTACTCAATTTTAATTAGAGATTGGGTTCGCTATATCGGGTGATGATTTTGGGCTAAAGACAGGTAATGAAATCCTACCCCCATGTCATAATGATGCCCTTAAATTGATTTATCATGAGATGAATGCAAGCACGCAAATGAACCGTAATTTCAGGTGCAGAATTTTTTGTGTTGCAGTTCTGGAGTGGGGCTGAGAAGTGCTATGTATTAATCTCAGAAAATTCTAAAAAAATCACAAAACACTCCTAACTTACAGAGAATATACCCGATAAAAGGAAATTAAGAAATAAAATCTGTGCTATACTAGACAGTTCCTGGAACTCAGATAATGCTAACAGGACAGAATAGCAGAAATTTTAAAGATGCTGAAAATAAAATACAAATCTTGTGTTCCCCTTAAAAGGCCAATTACATCAGCACCCTGACATGCCATAGGGAATCCCCGTTGAATGGGATGTGAGGGTGTTGTAGCCCTTCTTTTCCCTATGACTGGATGGCCATTATGAAGCACCCAATCCAGGTACTGAAGAAGATGCAAAACCCTAACCTACCATGCTCTGATACCAAGATGATGGGGGACGATGACGAAATGATGCATTCCTAATGGAATTTGTAATGACTAAATGAGAAATGAAGTAAATAGATGCAGCTATTCAAGTAAAGAAGTAGGAATTCAATGATAGGATTCTAAATATTAAACTTGACTAGAAATAAAACTATTCAAAGAAAATAAGAGGAGGACCTTCATGGTTAAGAAACCACTCAGATTAGGATTAAGTTAATCTAATAATTTCAGATCTGAAAGCCTCTCTAAAATGGGTTACCCAGCAATTAATACTTTTAGATTTAACATTGGGAATACTCAAAGAAGAAGTTCCTGGATGACAGGGAGATTCCGCTAGGTTGCGAAGCCTCTTATATCTGGTTTTTGGCATGGGAGACCTTCTTCTTTGGAGCCTGAAAGTGCGGGGTTCTTACAACAAAGAAATGTACGAGAGATTAGAGAATAAGAATTGAAATGGAGTAGTGAGGGGAGGGACCTTTGAAATGAAGAAGGGAAGCTTAGAGTAGTCTTGGCGTGGATCTTCATTGGCTTCTTTTAGATGACCACTCTTGGCTTGATCTTATGAATAACTCCTTGAGTGATTGGATTAATTGGAAATGGAGGAGATGTGGACTAGGGAGGTGCTTCTTTGGTTGGCCGAATGGACTAAAGAGGGATGGGACGAAGCTAGGTTGGATGAGTGGAGTTGGAAAGGGGAAGAACACTCTAGGCCTCATTCCCACCTTCTCACAAGGGACCAAGCATTCAAGCAAGGGAAAATTTCAAGAAAATTTATTTCTTCATTGATTCATCATGATTGATTACAATAAGGTTTGGAGCCTTTTTTATAGACCACGAAGACATTTGAAATTCAAATTCAAAATTCAAAGAATAACAAAATAAGGGGAGAAAATAGTGGGCATCTTCATGAAGAGGGGCGGCATTTATGGAGATTTTGTGGGCCATTTCAAATTACTTCTTCACTTGGGTGACATTCCTTGGTGATGTGTCTTGGTGATATGGCAAGGAGGAATGATGATGTGGCTTCCATGTTGGTGATCCCATGGTCCATGCGCCCACTAGTCTTCTTGACTTGGTTGTGCTGAAACCAGGGTTCTTGGCTGACTCTCCTTAACTCAATTACAATGAAGAACTTAATTGAAGCAAATACAAGACTCAATTACCAAAATGAAATGATTATAGGACTAATAGACCTAAATAAAATTTATTACATGACTCGAACTCTCATTCTTCCAACCATAGGGAACCTTTCCTAATTTGTATCATTGAAGTCTCTTCCTGAGCCTGGTGCCTGCACCAGGAGCCGTCCTTGGGATTGTGACTGATAGCCTAAGATTTTGTTGCAGCCTTTGGTGAACGTCACTATGTTATGTTTTTATTTTATGTTGACATGATTATCATTGCTGCATCATTGTGTGATATCTGGAATGGTTCTTTTTTCACACAATGTTTGCATGATTTCATATTTACATTACTCTAGATGTATCTTGATCCTGGTAGGGGCTTGTGTTAATTAGATTAACATCTATAGATAAAATGGTTTTATAATTTTTTGTTGCTGCATGCCTTTAGAAATGTTTTAAAATGCATGTATCACCCTTTAGGAACAGTCCCTTATATGTAGGAGTAAGATCTCTGATACAGCTATCCGTCCATCATCACATAGCATGCAGCCTTTTTCTTGAGGAGGCTGGCTTCCCTGTAAACCTTAGGTGGGGCCTTGATGGTGATATACCTAACATAGGTGTCTATTCAGCTGGCTTCAGAGGTGACTTGCTGTACTTCTGCTATAGACTCGTGGCTGGGCATCTCAAGGTATTCGATGAAGGTATGCCCTAGCAATGACTTCGACAGGGTAACTAATTTGGAAAGGATATCAGCTCGAGCATTCTCCGCTCAAAGAATATGGGAGATTTCAAAGTATTGGAGATTCATCGTGGATGAACATACCTTATCTAGGTACCTTACCATCATAGGATCCCATGCTTCATACTAGCAAGAGATTTGGCCCACTACAAGCTAGGAATCAGTGAAGGCCGTCAGCCTCTTGATGCCTAATTTGCATGATACTCTTAACCCTACAAGGTGTGCCTTGTATTCTGCTTGGTTGTTTGTCACCTTGAAGAAGAACCGTATTGCATACTCCATGATGACCCCATCGGAGTTGGCAAGAATGAGGATAGCTCCACTCCCTCTAGCATTGGACAAGTCATTGACGTGGAGTACCCACGTCATCTCCTATGAAGCCAGACCTAGCCTGGATTCAACCCATCAATCCTTTGACTCCGGATGTTCATCTACCAAGGTGCATTCCACCAAGAAATCTGTAAGGATCTGGGCCTTCTGCACCAGTCACAGGCGGTAAGTGATGTCGAACTCGTTGAGTTTCACCGCCCACTTAGCCAGGCACCCAAAAGTATCAGGGTGACTCAAAAGAGCCCTCAGGTGCTGATCAGTGAGGATGGCAATGGGGTGTGCTTGGAAGTAGGGCTTGATGTGCTGTGCAGACATTATTATTGCAAAAATGATCTTTTCAAATCAGGTGTACCTGGTTTTTGTATCGCGAAGTAGCTTACTGGCATACTAGACTGGCTGTTAGGAGCCATCCTTGTTAGTGCAGACCAGGACTGAGCTGATCGCTTCGGGTGAAACCACTAGGTATAGGAGTTCTTCTCCAGGCTCAGGCTTGGATAGTGGTGGTGGAGAGGCGAGGAGCTTTTTCAGCCCTTTGAATGCATCCCAGCACTCCTCGATCCAAGCAAAGTCATTCATCTTTCACAACACTTTGAAGAATGGTTGATAGTGCTCGATGGAGTGCGAGATGAAGTGGCTTAATGCTGCGATTCATCTCTTTAGGCACTGAACCTCCTTCTTGGAGACAGGGTGATGGGGGACAGGGAGATAGGATCGTTGGCGAGCCTAGAAGTCACCAAAATTAGGGTATCATATTTTTTTCTAGGGATGGTGAAGGAATAATGGGGATGGAAGACATAAAGTCTAGAACTCATGGACTTTAAGGCTCACACTACGAAGAGACCTCTCACCTCTAGGGTATTCCACCCACCTTGATACTTGGAGGTATTAGGATGAATCTCAAAGGACATGAGGGGATAAAGAAAATGGAATCAAAGAGAAGGGGGATAACTAGGGCCTCATGCCCCTCGATGCCCAAAGGTGAAGGTAAGATGAAGAATCACTCTTCTAAAAACTCAATTTATTCACCAAACCTTTTTTTTACAAAGGACTGAGGGTGGTATTTATAACCTTTCCAACCCTCATTTGAATTTGAATACAAGATAAAAAGACAAGGATGGTTCAAATTCAAATACAAGATAGGATAAGATAATACTTATCCATATCTCAATCATAACCAACCAAATCCTAATTCAAATTTCAAATAATTGATAAAGATAAATCCTAAATAACTTATCTTTAAATTTAAATTTATTTGCTACTCCAAAATCCATGCTACTTTGAGATTCGTCCAGGTCAATGTCCCTATCATTCCCCGAGATGGAAAAAAACTCGACTCCATTGAGTCAAGATCAGTGGGGCTTTGATGAACTACATCCAAAGACTCTGCTCTAAAATCTATGTGGCATTAAGAATCATGCAACTTTGAGGAGCGTACAGCTTTGAAATTGATGTAGCTTGGGGATTGGTGAAGCTTTGAGAACTGTGTAGAGGGAGAAGTCAGCTCTGAATGTAGACATTGCATTCACGTTCATGCGGGCTTCATCTTCTCCACGAGATGCTGAATGGTGGAGGCAGTTCTGGGCAGTGGCAGCCGCGGTCGATGGCAATGATTGCGAGCGACAGGGAGGGGTTCTGTTGCAAGGACTTGGTGGTCGATGAGGCAGAGAGGAGGGCAGCTCGGTCTAGCGAAGGTGGATGGAGGCTGGTGACGGTAGCCGGGGAGCAGCGGTGGCAGTCATAGCATCCAAGGGGCAACTATGAGGCAACGGTGAGGTGGTGAGGACTGTTCGTCAGAGAGGGGGGAAACTGTGGTGAGGTGGTGGGCAGTAGGGAGTTAGTGGTGGCAGTCACAGCATCATGGAAAATGGAGGTGGTTGGCGGGAGGGTGATGAAAGGGGTGATGAGGCGGTGAGGCGTCAATCAGGCAGTGAAGAAGGGTAAACTGGAGGTGGAGTTGCCATGAACGGTGCCCACCAGAAGGAGTTGCAATCCACAAGATGGGACAAAAGGACTTGCATTACACCGCCAATCTCTGCACCGGTTGGCCGGGCAAGCAGTTCCTCTGATCATCGAAGGACGGCACCTTGAGGTACATCGGCATCTCTTCGGTGAAGAAGTTATAAGAGAAGGTGAAGTTCTGAAGGTGGGGCAGGGTGCAGATCGACGTCGGGATATCGCTAGAGAGGAGGTTATGGGTGACATCCAGCTGCTCGAGGCTGAGCATCCATCCAATCGAGTTTGGCAAGCGGCCGACGAGCTGGTTGAAGCTGACATCGAGAATGGTGAGCTATTTGAGGAGTTCAATCTCGGGAGAGGGGCAAGATTGCAGGCCATTGTTTAGGAGGATGATCTCATTGAGGGTCTTGGACATGTTCCCCAGGCTAGCCGGGATGCATCCCAAGAAGTGGTTGTTGGCAAGGACGATGATAGAGACGGGGGAGTTATCGAACTTGTCCAGGATGTCAAAGGCGAAGCGGTTGTGGTTGATGAAGATAGCATCGAGATCCTTGTCAAAGAGAGCCATAGGGACTCCTCCCTTGAACTCGTTGAAGTGAAGGTCAAGTACTTGAGCAACGGGAGACGTGCGATGTGGGAGAAGGGAAGAGAACAGGGGTCTGATTCGGGATGAAAAATATACCCTGATCCATCTGTGCTCTGATACCAAAAATTGATGGAGGACAGGGGATATAATCATTGGCGAGCCTAGAAGTCACCAAAATTAGGGTATCATATTTTTTTTATTTTATTTTCTAGGGATGGTGAAGGATCAATGCGGATGGAAGACTTATGATTTGGAACTCATGGACTTTGGGACTCACACTAATAAAGAGACCTCTTACCTCTAGGGCATTCCACCCACCTCGATACATGGAAGCATTAGGATGAATCTCAAAGGACATGAGGAGATAAAGAAAATGTAATCAAAAGGAAGGGGGATAACTAGGGCCTCATGCCCCTTGATGCCCGAAGGCGAAGATAAGATGAAGAATCACTCTTCTAAAAACTCATATTTATTCACCAAACCTTTTTTTTACAAAGGACTAAGGGTGGTATTTATAGACCTTTCCAACCCTCATTTGAATTTGAATACAAAATAAAAAGATAAGGATGGTTCAAATTCAAATACAAGATAGGATAAGATAAGACTTATCCATATCTCAATCCTAACTAACTAAATACTAACTCAAATTTCAAATAATTGATAAAGATAAATCATAAATAACTAATCTTCAAATTTAAATTTATTTGCTGCACCAGAATCCGTGCTGCTTTGGGAATCATGCAGGTCGATGTCCCTATTATAGGGTGTCTCATGTCGACAATCGCCTGAATCTTCTTTGGGTTGGCCTCTATTCCCCTCTAGGTGACCATAATCCTCAGGAACTTTCCTGCTGCAATGCCAAATGCACACTTGGCAGGATTCAACTTCATCTGGTAGAGGTGGAGTTACCAAAAGCCTCCGCCAGGTCAGTAATGTGATCTGACTCTGGGCTGCTCATGACAAGCATATAGTCCATGTAAACTTGCATGTTGCAGCTGATTTGGTCTTTGAAGATTTTGCTGACCAGATGCTGGTATGTGGCTCCCACATTCTTGAGACCAAATGGCATCATCTTGTAATAGTACGTACCTTTATTGGTAATAAAGGCTATGTTATCCTTATCCTCTAGATGCATACGAATTTGATTATACTCAAAAAATGCATCCATGAAGCCGAGGAACTTGTGACCCAAAGTCACATCCACCAGCTTGTCTATCTTAGGGAGTGGGAAGCTGTCTGTCAGACATGCCTAGTTAAGGTAAGTGTAGTCTATATAGATTCTCCACTTTCCAGAGGTTTTCTTGACCATCACCACATTGGCGAGCTAGTCTAGATACCGTACCACTCGGATGAAGCCCATCATAAGGAGTTTCTCGACCTCCTTATTGTTCGCCTTCTGATGCTTCGGGGCGAAGCTCCTTTTCTTTTGCCGGACCAGGCGATGGTTGGTGTCGATGTTCATCCTGTGGGTGATCACTTTCGGACATATGCTAGGCATGTCAACGGTAGTCCAGGCAAAGATGTTTTCATTGGCCCGTAAGAAGCCAAGCAAACAGGATCTCTCTCGTTCAGGCAATAGGGCCCCAACTTGTATAGTCCTTGAGGGATCCTCCCCTAGGGGCAAAGATAACAAGGGCTTAACTGGTTCGCCCTTCAGCTTTGGCTCTGCCAGATTCGGTTGATCAATTGAGGGGCTCGGACCGACCCCTCGAGGTATTGGGAGGGCCTATAGGCAGTGCGGGACTGGCTGGCATGATCCTTTTATCTCCCCAGTCCCCCACGAAGTTAGGAACTGAATGAGGAGATGCCTTGTGGAGATGGTAGTGTCGAGTAGATTGAGTCCGGGATGCCTTAAGATAGCGTTGTAAGGTGAGGGGAGCCTCATAACGATAAATGTTGTCAGCATCGTACTTTACCGAGGCAGGGTCCCCACGGTTATTATGAGTGTAATCTCTCCTTCCATCCTGACTGAATCTTCGGTAAAGCCTACTAGGGGCATGAATACCAGCTTTATTTGATCAGTAGACAAGTTCATCCCTGCAAATGCATCATAAAAAAGGATATCCATTGAGCTTCCATT
The DNA here is from genome assembly GCA_021397845.1 of Areca catechu. NCBI lineage: Eukaryota > Viridiplantae > Streptophyta > Magnoliopsida > Arecales > Arecaceae > Areca > Areca catechu. The sequence goes on along the minus strand of CM038053.1, from coordinate 136,166,897 downwards.
ATCAACCATGATTTTTTTTACAGGATACTTTGCTATCATCATTTCAATGATGATAGCATCATTATTTGGGTTATCCACCCTAGCCGACACTTCTTCCATGCAGGGGAGTACATGATCACTCTCCTCTCTTGTCCTAGCCCTCTTCGAGATTTTTCCTTCCCCTAAGGATATCATCCCTACCAGCTTCTCAATGGGGCAATTATCGATGGTGAGAAGTAGGGGTTCTTCACTCTGGTATGCTGGGGGTGCCCCTCCCTCTACATACTTGCCAAGGTAGCTGTGCTTGATCAGCTTTATTATTTCCCTTTTTAGATGGTAGCATTCCTCGATATCGTGGCCATGGTCCTGATGGAAATGGCAGTAACGGGACCTATCGCACCCAATAGATAGCCTTAAGGGAGGAGGATGGGATAGGAAGCGCTCGCCCATGATCTCCATCAAGATCTTCACTCTTAGGGCAAGGAGAGGAGTGAACTCTTCTTTGGTGGGGTCGATTTTAGGCCTTAGCCCCGGCCACTGGACCGGCACCATCTTCTGAACTAGAGGAGCAGGTGCTTCCCCGATGGTTCGGCTCTTTGGGGCCTCCCGTCCAGCTCCCTCTTGGTGTGGTCAGCCTCCTCGTCATGGATGTACTTATGCAATTGGATGAGGAGCTCTGAGTAAGTCATCGAAGACTTCTTGTTGAGGGAGCAGATAAAGCAGGAGGTCCACAATCCCCTCTTTAGGGTCAGCATCGCAACCGGCTCGTCGAGGTTGTAAATCTCCAGGATGGTGGCCTTGAACAGGATATGTAGTCCCGGAGGTACTTTCGATCCTGCTATCGGATCGAGAAGAGGTTGTCATCCTCACGTGGCACCTTTCGAAATGCGTCGAAGTGTGCCATGAACTTCTTCTATAGTTGGGAGAAAGAATCGATACTCTCGGACTTGATTATAGAGAACCAGACTTGGGTGGCCTTCCATAGGGTAGCTGGAAAGGTGATGCAGAGCAGAGTATTGATAGCCTCCTGGATCCTTATAAGGGCCATGTAGCTTTCCAAGTGGTCCACGGGATCAGTCATCCCATCGTAGGGATCAACCTGTGGCATACAGAACTGGCTGGGGATCGGTTCCTCTTGGAGTCTTTGGGAGAAAGGAGGACGGGTGTCGTATCCCACGGGCTCATTGGGAGAGCCCTGAGCTTCCATAAACTAGCGGGCTAGGTCCGCTAGCTTCCATTCATGCTCTTTGAGGTGCTTCTCTGCTCGATGGTAGATGGCCTCGTCAATGGACCCCTTGGTAGAGAATGTCGGGGGGGAAGAGGGTCAGAGTGGAGGAACACTCACTCGAGTTCTTGGCCATGTTGGCATCACTGGTGCGAGGGTGCGCCATGGTACGAGACTGGGGAGTGGCTCTCCCGGTCGATCAGATCATGCTATAGCTTCTTCTCGAATGTCCGATGGGCTCCTCGTGGGTGGTAGCCCGCATGCAATGGCCCCTCTCGAAAAGACTGTAGGCTGGTGCGGGGATCAGCGGTGCAGGCCATGGGGGTCCCTGGTTGCTACTGGGTCTCAAAGGATCGATGCCTCTAAAGAAGTTGATGCATCGTCGTTGCTAGGGCATGAACCTGCTAGGCCAGTACGGTGATTTGGGGGTCCACCGGACGAGGCGATGGCAAAGCAAGAAGCTCTCTCCGAGCACTGGTCATCATGGTGAGAGGGTTCTCCTGCAAGATCGGTGGAGACTTTGCATGCTCGCATGGTCACCATCAGACCGTGGTTTTTCATGGACACCTTTCCAGTAGTCGGGGACCTGATACCAGACCAATCAGTCCTTCAGCCTATCCCCTACCTGGTTTACCTATCTATTGCCACCATGATCGCCATGGCTTATAGCCTTGATGCATCGAGTTCCCATGGGGCACTTGGTTCTCTCTTCCGGTCTACTCCTTGGTGGGCTAACCTGCAAAATAGAGGAGACCTGGACTGGTGATTTTGGTGGGGATACTCTGACAATCAAGTCAATGTAACGATCGAGGGAAACAGAACCTCTATGGCAGAGAGCTTAGGGACTCTCCACGTAGAGGGTGAAAAATGGAATGAAGATGGGTTGAGAGAAACGAGAGAGCTTGGGAGGTTCATGAAGAGAAAGCAAAATGAGCATGCATGACAGAAAAAATGTATTTTAGAATAATTTTAAAATAAGCACAGTGGAAGGCTTGGTAGATCTATCAAAACAATCTACTAATCTGCCTGCAACAAGAACAAGTAGGATAATGTAGCATGCTGGTGCGGGCACCAGACTCAGAAGAAGACTTCAGGGCTCCATCTGGATCTCTGATTGACCTTGCCCGAAGAATTAGGATTTTCTGGTTTGTAATAAGGGTTGACTTGATCAACTCAATTTTAGCTTGAGTCTGTATTTCCCTGTAATTTAATTTTGTTGAGTCATGTTGACTCAGTAGTGGTCTAGGACTTCTCCAGGGTGTCACATTTTCTCCCAAGGCCAAGCAAGTGGGCGCCACACTCTCAGCCACACTCCCAGCCACACGCTTGAGTCCAGGGGGTGCCACATCTCCATCCAGTATGCTTTGGTTCCCACACCACAAGATAGCAGGTCCCTTCTCTCATGCGCCACTTAAGGAGAAAATAATCTGGGATCCACAATTCAAGGGGGCGGCCAAAACATGTCCATAAGAGCCAAGCTATGTAAAGAAAGAAGCACATCTTGGGGAGCACTTCAAGGGGGCGCCCAATCAATGCCTAAAAAGCCCAAAGCAAAAATGGGAAGAACCATGACTTAGGGAGAAAGAAAAGGAGGTGTCCAAAAGAGTTGAGCCATGGAAGGAAAGAAATTTTCTCTTGAAGAGCAAGGCTAGGTGGTGCCACCTACTTACCTTTTGAAGCCACCAATCAACACTTTTGGAACCTCTTGGCCGGCCATATGTGTGGGAATTGATTCTACAAACCTAATTTGAAGATCCATCCTATTAGTCCCACATGGGAAGATGTAAAACCCTGCTCTCTTGTAAAGTCCTATAAATTAAACCCCTCTTGTAAGTTTTAAAAATATCTGATGAATGAATCCAATTTATGTATGAGCAAACTCTGTGTTTTCTCTCTTCCGCACTTGCATCCAGGTGTTGAGCTCCATGAGGGAGTAAATCCGGGTTCCCTAGGAACCTTGAGGAGGTGTGAGATCTCCAACCCCAAAACCCTAGGTTAGCCACTTCACTCCAAAACCCTAGCCGCCCATAATTCTCCTCCCTCCACCAAACCCTAGCCTATCCCACCTCTCACGGCCTCTCTCTTCAAGTCAAGGCCGACCATCAGCATCCGGGTCCAGTCCGGATACTTCAGATTCAGAGCAAATTCCAAAGGGAGCCAGATCAACCTTTAGGAGAATCTGGACTTCAGCAACATCAGCTTTCAAGTTCTTCAATCTGGTAAATCCTTCCTTGAGTATCTGATTCCATCACTTGTTCTTCTTCTTTCCCAGATCTTGAGTTCAGGAGAAGCCGACTCAACCATAGGACCAGTATTGGAGGATCCATTGCGAAGATATCCGAATCCGAGGATCCAACAATCTGCTCGAGAGAGTTATTCCACCAAACTTTGTGAAGATCACTGTCTGGTTGGTAACCCATCTCTTCTCTTTATTTCTGTCCTGTTGAAAGTTCAGAGCGAAACTCTAGGTCTGGGAGTTTCTCAACCCCCAGCGATCCGTTACTTCTGAACCACTCTGATAACCTAGTTTCTTTTAATTTGTGCTTTCAATTATTTCCAGTTTCTTTCAATTTAGTTTAGCTTTCCTTTGAGTCAAAGCCAATTTCGAAAAATATATAAAAAAAAGAATTAATCTTAATTTATTTCCGCATACCATCATCTCTTCTTTTGTTCTGCATCACATGCAAAAGACACCATAAGCAGGAAAAGAACCAAAAAGCATAAGGATACCTTACCGTTATACCTTTAGGAGGAGGTTGTGAAAAGCTCTCGAGCCACACACATGTCAGGCCTCTTCGGGTAGTTTACACCAGGGCTCGATTTTGATCAACTCTCTCGGAGTGCTAGCTCTTTGGGATCCTTGAGGCCGATCTACTTTTCCTTGAAAGACAAGGAGGAGAGGTGGAACCCTTCCTAACAAGATCTTTTCCCATGTCCTAGCTTGAGTGCTAGATAGTCACACACTCAAAACCCTAGTCATCCTAAGCCCATTTTCTTTTCCCTCTTAGAATTTCAACAATCTCATTCAACAAGAAAACTCTTTTTTCTCTTTTTTCTCTCAACCAGCAGCCCCTAAAACAATCCTTATATATAGAAGCCATGAGAGGGAGAAAGAGGAAGGAGGAGTGATTGGGAGAGAAGGTCAAGGGCCATACTAAATTGGCTCTAAGCTTATAAGGCAAGAATGATCATCATTCCATGAAAGCTTGGAGCCAAAACCAGTCAAAATTCGAAATTCAAATTGAGGTCAAAACCTTCTAAAGAATGATGATCATTCCATGAAGGCTTAGAGCCAAAACTAACTAGAATTCGAAATTCAAATTAAGGTCAAAACTTTTCAAAAATTCTTTCTAAAATTTTTGCTCATCATAGCCAAGTGTCGATACTTCCTAGTATCGACTTTCCAAGTGTCGACACTTGTAAGTGTTGACACTTCCAAGTATCGACACTTGGAAGTGTCGACACATGGAACATGGTCAATCATATTGACCTCCAGTGATGGCAAACGATTCTTATTCATTGATCAGCCTTTAGATCATATAGAAACCTCTATGATGTGTGACCCCATAGGTTCAAACACTAAGCCGGTAGCATTGGAACACTTCCAGTAATAGTCAAAGTCATCATCTAGCAATGATATCCGATGTCAGGATTGGTCGAAGATTGTAGAGCAACTTTCTAGAACCTCTGGTATATGGTTACTTCATAATTCATCCCTTTAACCTCAAAATACTCAAGATGACCTAGGGTTTGACTGCCAACCCTAACTTGGTATATCCAGATTGTGTCCCAACCTTACAAATTCTGACTCCTCATAAGAACTACCCTAGCCAAGGTTTTGCTAATTTGAGACACAATGAGTCATTCACTCCAAACCATTTAGAGGTGTCAATCTCATCTTGATACACCACCGCTCTACAAGTACTTGACTGTACCCAGAAGCCTTTCATCAATAGATTAGAAATTTAGGTAGACTGACACCAAAGTATAGTGAGTTACTTGCAAGCTACCATGGTGACCTCAGGTCTGAGGGACACATATACCCATATCACTTCACGAGCAACCCTTTGGCTGAAAGGAGCTCTATAGTTGGTCACATTTAGTGAGATGTTATACATTTCATCTATATGTCACATCAGTGTCTCTACACTCCTTGGTTAAGAGGATAACCAATAAACGTTACATATAACAACCTATATTTGATACATCACCATCCTATAACAATGTATCATTTGGTTGTGAACTAGTTTAAGAACTACTCGATATATCCTCTTTATATTAAATATAATGTAGTTCTAAGGACTCCATCACACAAGAGTTCTTTTTAGAAAAATGCATATGTGATGAACAGCCAAAAAAATAACTTTTATTTATTAAAAAAATTATATACAATTACAAAATAGCATAACCATCTACAGTCTAGATGATTGGCTTTAGGACACAATTCCCAATAACTCCCACTTGGACTAAAGCCAATTAGTACTGAATCTTATTCCCATTTTCCATTTAAAATTGTCAAACTCTTGAACTTTGATAACTTTAGTAAAGGGGTTGGCCAGGTTCTCCTTTCCATTGATCTTTTGAAGGTCAATGTCACCTCGTTCCATGATCTCTCGTTTAAGGTGATAGCGACGCAGAATGTATTTTATGCGGTGATGAGACTTCGGCTCTTTGGCTTGAGCAATGGCTCCAGTGCTATCATAAAACACCAGAATAGGACCATCCAGGGAAGGTGCCACTCCCAGCATGGCAAGGAGCTTTCATAACTACACTGCTTCTTTTGCTGCATTCGATGCTGCAATGTATTCTGCTTCACATACTAAGTCCACCTTATTAGGTTGCTCGGAACTTTTCTAGCAGATGGCTCCTCCATTTAGGGTAAAGACAAATCCTGACATACTCTTGCTATCATCTCTATCTGACTGAAAATTGAAGTAGTATATCCCACAAGTTTTAAGTCAGGTTCTCCATAAATCAGTCATTAGTCCCTAGTATTTCATAAATACTTAAGAATGGTCTTTACTACTTTCTAATGAGCTTTACCTGGGTTAGAATGGTATCTGCTCACTATTCCTAGTGAGTATGCCACGTCTGGTCTAGTACATGTCATGGCGTACATGATAAAATCCACTATCGAAGCATACGAGATTCTACTCATACCCTCTCTCTCCTCAGGAGTTGTCGCACAATCCCTTTTGGAGAAAGCAATTCCAGTGCCTATTGGGAGATAGCCTTTCTTGGAATTTTCATGCTGAACCGCTTCAGCACTGTACTGATGTACATAGACTAGGACAGTCCTAGAAGCCTCTTAGATCTATCTCTATAGATCTTCATACCTAGTATGTTAGAGGCTTCACTCAATTCCTTCATAGAGAACTGAGATAATAACCAAACCTTTTGATGCAGGATAATTAAAACAGCACTTAAATTTTTTTTTTATATTTTTTTAATGGAGAACTCAAAGGAAACAGTAAAGAAAACTAGTAGGTCTAATACTCGCACGAGTAACCTAAAAGCAATTAAAACAGCAGGACCTGGTGGTTGAGAAACCACGGTAAACTAGGATTTCAACGAATTAGAATTCATCAGAAGGGAAAAGGTTTAGTGTTACCAATGTAGATCGCTCTTTTGATGGAGATCTAGTAGGACTCTCAAGATCGAAGAGTTGGGACTTCAGGATCTTGCTTCCGGGTTTAGATTTTCCACGCGATGCCGGTTCCAAGGCAAGTACAATAGATCTGGATTGTTCGTCACCTACAAAATACTCAACAAAGAATCTAAGGTTAAAAGCAGAAAAAGAAGGGAAAGGAAGGAAGGGAAGGGTTTAGAAGGATTGGCTAGATCTTTTCATCGGATTGATAAATAGGATAACTAGGGCCTCGCACCCTGCAATGTTCTGAAGAATAAAGGAAAAGGACCTCACACCCCACGATGTTCCGTAGAACAAAGGAAAAGGGCCTCACACCCCGCGATGCACACAGCAAAGGAAAAATTTAGCATAATTTTGTTGGATTTCTCTATTAATTCATGAATTACAAGGGGGGGTGTAGGGTTATTTATAGACCCCTAACCAGAGAAGTAAGGGACTCAAATACAAGAGTTTCATTATAACTCTAGACTTCAAGTTTACATTGCATGGACTCCTGCTGGATGAAAAAACAATGACTCTATCCATTGTTGGTGCCAAGATGAGACTTTGATGGAGGGTCATGATCGCTTCTGGGTTGGTCATAATGATTAGACTCCAGTGTCGTGATAATGTATTCTTCTATAGCTTCCTGGACTCTTCAGTTTGGATTGGAGAGAACTCTAGAGTCCTGCTGAAATTCTAAAGTCCTTGAAGCTTAAATAATTAGCAGCTTATTTGAATGGAATGCTAGGAACCCTTGGACCTCCAACACTAGGTGAGAAAATAATCCAAGACTCTTCAAGTGGGCATGAATTGCTTTGGCCGAATACCTTGAAATGGCATGAAATATTATGCATAGAAGGGTGCCATCTGGGAGAAGTCCTTCTGCTTTACTTCTATTAAAAATATGAGGCACCAATTATTTTCTTCTCATGGGCTGACCAAAGAGGTTGTCTTGATGAGTGTAACTTGTCCAAATTAAAGTGGTAGGCCATGTGTCATTGTCCCCCTGGTGATGTGGCAGTAGTTGTCATGAAATCATGCAAAGTTGACATGCAAAATAGGCTAGTATATGATAAGAGCTTGTGCTAGCACATGGATCACATGGGCTTGTCTTGAGCTAGCACATGGGTCTTGATTTGAGTCATATGGGTCTTACAATTGGTCTCCCCTGTAATACAAGACTCAACAACTAATTTTTACAGGACTCAATAAATAACTAAAGTCCTATTTGATCAATTGGAACCCAATTGGATCAAAAAGGCAAGACATGTAAATACGTAATTCAACTTGGTAAAAGGGGTTTAGCCTAAAAGGCTAAAAAAAATAAAACCCTAATTCCAGTTGGTAAAAGGGGCTAACCCTAACTAATCCAAAATAACAAAAGTTAAAATAAATTATTTACATGGTTAAAAGGGTTGGGTCCAGGGCTTTATTCACAGGTGATCCACAGGGATGTGGGTTCAATCTGTCGATATTTTTGGACCCTAGTGTCCACACCACCCTTATTCCTTGTAGTGCTGGGATGTTATTTTCAATTAAGAGAATGTCATCCACATACAACACAAGGAACATAATCACAGAACCATTAATCCATTTGTAAATGCAAGGTTCTCTCCTTTCCAAACAAAGCCATACGACTTGATATACTTATCAAATCGCATGTTCCAACTCCGTGATGCTTGTTTCAGTCCATAGATGGACCTTTGAAGGTTGCACACCCTTGACTCATCTGTGGATGTGAATCTTTCAGGTTGTATCATATACACTTTCTCTTCTAGCTCACCATTAAGGAAAGCTATTCGGACATCTATTTGCCAGATTTCATAGTCAAAGTGTGCTACTAAAGCAAGCATGATCCGAATGGATTTGAGCATTGCCACAGGAGAGAACATCTCATCATAGTCAATACCATAATGTTGCTAATACCCTTTGGCAACCAGACGGGCTTTATAGATCTCTACCTGCCCATATGCGCACCTTTTTCTATTGAAAATTTATTTGCACTCAATGGATTTTATCCTCTTAGGTGGATCAACCAATGTCCATACATTATTAATTTTCATGGACTCCATTTCAGATTTCATGGCTCCTAGCCATTTTTCAGAGTCGGACCTCTACATCGCATCCAGATAGGAGTCGGATCCTCATTGTTCTCATCGAGTTCAATGGATCACCATCCCAGACCAAGAAATCATAGTATCTATATGGTCGACTCGGGACCCTACCAGATCTCCTTAATGGTTCTTGTGTAGGCTCTAGGTGTGAACTAATTACAACCAATTCTATATTGTCCCTTAAGTATGTCAATTTCTCTACTTGTTGAACTTCACTAAGTTTAATCTTGGCGGCTACAGTTCCTTCACCAAGGAACTTCATTTTCCTCAGCCACATAGAAGTAATACCCCTTAGACTCTTTTAGATACCCAAAAAATAGGCACCGGTCAGAACTAGGCCAAGTTTATCCATTCCCAGATGTTTTACATAAGACGGGCAACCCCAGACCTGAAGGTGTGAGAGTGTCGGCTTACATCCAGTCCATATCTCATATGGGATTTTGCTAACTAACTTACTCGGAGCCCTATTCAAAAGGTAATAGGCTGATTCCAGAGCATATCCCTAAAGAGATAGCGATAGAGAAGCAAAGCCCATCATGGACCGATCCATGTTTAACAGGGTTCAATTTCTCCTTTCAGACACTACATTTAACTAAGGTGTCCCTGGAGCTGTCCATTGAGAGAGAATCCCATTCTACTAAAGATATGTTAGAAACTCACCGAAAAGATATTCACCACCTCGATCTAATCGAAGGATTTTGATATACCTTCCAATTTGTTTTTCTACTTCATTATGATATTGTTTGAACATTTCAAACGATTTAGATTTATGTCTCATAAAGAAAACATAACAATACCTTGAAAGATTGTCTATAAACATAATGAATTAACTATACCCACCTCTGGCACTAATATTCATGGGTCTGCATACATCAGTATGTACCAAACATAGAATCTCTTAGGCTTGTTCACCTTTTCCAGTAAAAGGTGATTTTGCCATTTTTTCAAGAAGACAGGACTCATAGGTTGGTAGTGGACCATTTTCACTAATCTCGAGGAGACCCTCATTTTTTATCTTGTTTATCCTGTTCCTGTTAATATGACCTAGCCTACAATGCCATAGGTACGCATTGCTAATATTATCTATCCTAGGATGTTTGCTAGATGTGTACACTATACTAACGGGTCACGATAGTATATAAATGCCATTATTCATATCTCCATTCATCACAACAGAACCATTCCAAATGATTTTACAAATGTCATTCTTTATTAATAATTCATAACCATACATGGCCAATTGGCCTACAGAAATAACATTCAAGATAAAAGATGGATAATAATGACACTCATTCAAAATGATTTTACAAGACTCGAAAACTAATTTGAGGACTCTCAATGCTAGAATTGAAACTTGGCTTTCATTTTCCACGTTCAAGAATCTCTTGCCATCCTCGAATCTTCTATTAACTTGAAGATTATGCAAAGAATTGCAAATATGAATTGGACTTCCTGTATCCAATACCCAGTTAGTAGTATTGCAGACAGAGAAACTACAAGGTATTATCATATAAATACCTTGTCCAGCACCGTCTTTCTACTTTTTCTTCTTGGACCTATTCGGATCAAGGGATGCAATATAAAGAGGATAGTTCCTCTTTCAATGACCCTGCTTCTTATAGAAGAAGCACTTTGCTTGGCTTTTATCAGCCTTCACCCTCTTGGCCTAACTGGGCCTAAAAGCATTTTACACCTTTTTTCTTTATTCTTATTTTTTCTTTTCTTGAAGGGATGACGGCTTGCCAAAGATCCTCCCACTAGATATACCACCCTTTTGTTCAATTGGTGATCTTTCTCATAAGTTTGCAATAACCCCAACATATTGCGGTAGTTAACTATAGACTTATTCATTCTAAAATGATCAAGAAAGTCTAGATAAAAAGAGGGCAGGGAATTCAAAATCGCATCCTTCCTGAGCTATTTATGCAAGTGACATCTGAGCTTGCCCAGGCACTTAATCATCTCGATCATATACAATACATGATTAATGACTGAGGCCCCATCACACATCCATGTATTATAGATAGCATAGGAGAGCCTGTTGATGCAGAACAAATAAAGGAATGCGATGCGGAAGTAAATTAAGATTAACTAATTTTTTTTTTTTTTTTTTTTATATGTTTGTAGAAGTTGGCTTCAAATCAAAGAAAAGTTAACCTAACATTGAAAGATACTAATATGATAATTGAAAGCACAATTTTAAGGAAACTAAATTATCAGAGTAGTTCAGAAGCAACAGATCGCTGGGGGTTGAGAAACTCCCAGACCTAGGGTTTCGCTCCGAACTTTCAACAGAACAGAAATAAAGAGAAGAGATGGTTTATCTAACCAGACAATGATCTTCACAGATTTTGGTGGAGGAACTCTCCCGAGCAGATTGTTGGATCCCGGATTCAGATATCTTCGTAATGGATCCTCCAATACTGGTCCTTTGGCCGGTTGGCTTCTCCTGAACTCAAGATCTGGAAGAGAAGAAAAACAATTGATGGAATCAGAGAGTCAAGGGAAAGATTTACCAGGTTGATGAACTTGAAGATTGAAATTGCTGAAAACTGGATTCTCCTGGATGTTGATGTGATTTTCCTTGGAACTTGCTCTGGATCTGAAGTAGCCGGACTGGATCTGGATGAAGGTGGATGGCCTGGACTTGTAGAGAGAGAGAGGCCGTGGGAGATGGATGGATCTAGGGTTTGATGGATTGAAAATAATGAAGGGTGGCTAGGGTTTTGGAATTTCAAGTGGCTAACCTAGGGTTTTGGATAAAAATGGAGATCTCTCACCTCCTCAAGGCTCCAATGGAACCCGGATTACCCCCTCACGGAGCTCAACACTTAGAATAGTGCGGAAGAAGAGAAACCTAGGTCACTCAACACAAGAGAATAGCAAAAATAATTTTTCTTCATTGATTTTTTCAAAGTTACAAAGAGAGGTCTATTATATAGACCTAAAATTTTCTCCAAGCTTGTACAAATTCCCATGTGGGACTAAACTCCTCCAACCTCTAAATTAGGTAGAAAATCTTCTCTCTTGGCCGACCAAGAGTTCAAAAAAAATTGGGATGGCCATAAAGGAATTTTTATGGCGCCTCCTTTGGAGTTGGATTTGGATTTGGAGTCCTCTTCTTCTTATGGCATTTCTTCTTTTCTTCCACTCCAAGTTAAGCTCTTTGATTTTGATTTGAACTTCAATTAGGAGTAGGTTAGATGTCCTTCTTTGATTTCTTCTCCAAGAGAAGTCCCTTTCCTTCTTTGCTTGGACAAACTTGGCAGGTATGGGCGCCTCCTTTAAATTAGCTTCCAATTTGATTTTTTTCTTCTTTGGATGTGGGGACCATGACACTGGGATGCCTCTGTGGCACCTCCTAGACTCTGGCGTGTGCTCAGAGTGTGGCTGGGCGTGTGGCTTGGAGTGTGGCCTCCACTTGCTTGAACCTTGATTTGATTGGAAGACAAATGTGGCACCATTTTGGACCAAATTGAAACCACATCGGGACTTGCACCGAGTCAACATGACTCAACAAAATTTAAATGGTGACTCAAGAAATAAATAAAAATAAATAAACTGGTTGACCAGGTCAACCTTTATTACAAACCCTAATTTCTCGGGCAATGTCAATCAGAGATCCAAATGGAGCTCTGAAGTCTTCTTCTGAGTCTGGTGCCCACACCAATTCTCCCAGGGTGGGAGGAACTCGACCCTGTCGAGTAAAGCTCAAGTTGGCTCTGGTATCTCTCCAAGAGGTCTGGGTCCAATTCTTGTAATTCTTCTCGGGAGATCCAAGAGTCATCAGAATCTGGCCTTCCTTGCCAGCGGACCAGGTACCTTTGGTATCCTCGATTACGAGTAGAGATAACCTGATCATCCAGGATATTTTCAATCTGCTCTTTCCTCACAGGCCAGTTTGTTGGTGGACACACAGGGTCGGGATCACTCTCAATGATAGGGTTAGGCTCAAAAGGCTCACTAGGAATCACAGCTGGCTTCCTGTACTCTACTAAGTCTGTAATGTTGAAAGTAGAGCTAATGCCTAGTTCTGGAGGCAACTCGAGCACATAGGCATTGGATCCTACTCTCTTTACCACTCTAAATGGTCCAGCTCCCCTAGCATGTAACTTTCTAACGGTTCCAGGAGGAAACCGTTCAGGCCTTAACCTAATCATCACATAGTCTCCCTCAACAAAAGATTTGACTCGCCTTTGAGTATCAGCCAACTTCTTATAAGTTTCATTACTTAAATTTATTTTGGCATGAATTTCTTTATGCAAGTCTTTTACATGCTGTGCAAAATTCTCAGCAGATTCGGAGACTCGAGTGTGGACAGGTAAAGGGACTAGGTCAAGAGGTGTGTGAGGTTTGTATCCATGTACAATTTCAAATGGACTCTTACCCGTAGACCTATTGACCGAGTCATTGTACGCAAATTCTGTCCTTGGTAGGTATAAATCCCAATTTCTGGTGTTTTCACCAACAAGACATCTCAGCAGATTTCCTAGGCTATGGTTCACTACTTCAGTTTGGCCATCAGTTTGGGGATGATAGGCAGTTGAAAACTTAAGTTTTGTCCCTAACTTATGCCAAAGGGTCTTCCAAAAGTAACTGGTGAACCGGACATCCCTATCTGAAATGATTGTCTTAGGTAGGCCATGGAGTCTAACTATCTCATTGAAGAAAAGTGTGGCTACCTTAGACGCATCAAAGGTTTGGGAACAAGGCAAGAAGTGGGCCATTTTAGAGAATCGGTCGACTACGACACAGATAGAATCATGTCTCCTCTGGGTCTTAGGTAAACCTAACACAAAATCCATACTCACATCTTGCCAAGGACGATCTGGGACAGGGAGTGGGGTATAAAGGCCAGTGTTTTGTTTTCGCTGTTTGGCAACAGCGCAGGTTCGACATCTAGCTACAATATTAGCTACATCCCTTTTCAAGCTAGGCCAGAAAAAGTGGTCTTCAATAGCTAGAATGGTCTTGTCTTTTCCAAAATGGCCGGCTAAACCTCCAGCATGGATTTCCCAAATCAAAAATTCCCTAAGAGAAGTTCTAGGGATGCAAAGCCTATTTTTGAAGAACAAAAAACCATCTACAAGGGTATAATCCTGGTGATTACTAGATGGTCCTTGAACTAGATCCTGATACACAGTTGTGAAATCCGGACAAGACACATATTCCTCTTTGATTTGCTCAAACCCTATGACCTCAGTTCTAACAGAAGTTAATAACAGAGATCGGCGACTAAGGGCATCAGCTACCTTATTCTCAACTCCAGCCTTATGTTTCAGGACAAAAGTATAGGACTGGATATATTCTACCCACTTAGCATGCCTAGGGTTAAGCTTCTTTTGGGAGTTCAGAAATCTAAGAGCCTCATGGTCCGAAAATAGTACAAATTCCTGCGGTAGCAAATAATGTCTCCAGTAACGCAAAGCTTGCACCACCGCATAAAATTCCTTATCATAGGTAGAATACCTAAGCTTAGCATCATTAAGTTTTTCACTAAAGAATGCTATGGGATGATTCTCTTGGCTTAGGACTCCACCTATTCCTACACCTGAAGCATCACAGGCAACCTCAAATACTTTAGAAAATTCGGGTAATCTCAGAATGGGTGCCTGGGTCATTTTATCCTTAAGATCTAGGAAGGCTTTATGGGCTGACTTAGTCCAATGAAATTCTCCCTTCCTAATACAATCAGTGATAGGAGCAGCTAAAGTACTAAACCCCTTGATGAATCGCCTATAGAAGGTAGCCAAGCCGTGGAAACTTCTAACTTCATGCACATTGGTTGGCTCTGGCCAGTCTATATGGACCTAATTTTCTCAGGATCGGCCGCCACGCCGTCAGGGGTTACTACAAAACCAAGAAAGATAACTCTACTAGTCATGAATTCACACTTCTTAAGATTACCGTAGAGTCTCTCATTCCTCAAAACTTGGCAGACTGCTCTAAGGTGGCCTAGGTGATCTGCTGGGGTCTTACTATAGATCAGGATGTCATCAAAATAGACCACCACAAATTTTCCTATGAAAGCTCTAAGTACCTGGGTCATAATTCTCATGAAGGTACTAGGGGCATTGGACAACCCAAAAGGCATAACAACCCATTCATAAAGACCATCCTTAGTTTTGAAAGCAGTTTTCCATTCATCCCCGGGTATAATCCTAACCTGATGATAGCCGCTTTTGAGATCAATCTTAGAAAAAACCATTGCACCAGCCATCATATCAAGCATGTCATCTAGTCTAGGGATGGGAAACCTATATTTGATTGTAATTTTATTGATGGCACGACTGTCAACACACATCCTCCACGTGCCATCTTTCTTTGGGGTTAGTAAGGCTGGGACTGCACAAGGGCTAAGACTTTCTCTAATAAACCCCTTCCTTAATAATTCTCCAACCTGCTTTTGCAGTTCTTCATGCTTAGATGGATTCATCCTGTAATGGGGCAAGTTGGGCAAAGTCGCTCCTGGGATTAGATCTATGGCATGCTGGATATCCCTAAGAGGTGGAAGGTGGTCTGGCAAATCCTCGGGAAAGACATCCTCAAATTCTTTTAACACAGGTTTAACTTCTTGAGGAGGCTCTGAGGGTTCCGAAGTTCTAAGATCCTTCGCAGTCAACATCCAGATGGGTGAACCACTATGAATTTCTTGTTCTAGATCCTTAGCACTGATTAGGTTCACTCCAGTTTTCATCTCCTTAACCTTACCGGCTCCTTTAGTTACCTTGTCCTTAGGGGGAACGGAATGGATCGTAATCTTCTTCCCATTGAAACTAAAGACACAGGTATTGGATTTTCCTAAGAGGGTGGCATCATGATCATACAACCAAGGTCTTCCGAGAATTATACTGCTCACCCCCATGGGTAAAACATCGCACCAAATCTTTTCGTGATAAGATTGCATTTAGATTTGGACTTGACATCTAGACTGGATGGGTATGGAGGTAGAATCTACCCAAGAAACCTTATAGGGGTTGGGATGGGGAACTGGGATTAAGCCTAACATCTTGACAGTGCTAGTAGAGATGGCATTTACACAGCTCCCACTATCTATGATGATCTTACATACCTTATCCCCTAATTTAAGAAAAGTCTGTAGGATGTTAGTCCTACGCCAATCCTCTTGAACTAGATTCTGGGATAGGATGCATCTTACAACTCCTAATTGGTCAGATTCATTGGGTTCCTCCTCTCCTTCATACTCCTCAACCAAATTCATTCCGGCCTCATAAACTTCTTCTTCAAATTCCTCACTGGGCTCAGAATTATCATTCTCTCCCTCTTCTATGTAAAGGGATCTCCGTGGGCACTGGCTAGCAACATGACCTACCTTATGACACTTGAAACAGGCTATGGCAGTACACTGACTGGAAATGTGACCTGGTTTCTGACACTTAAAACAGGTGATATTTGAACTAGGGGTTCTCTGGGTGTCAGGTGCCTTACCTTTGTCCATGGGCCTAGGGGTAGAAGTACCCTGAAAAGGTTTACTAGGGATAACTTGGCTAGGTCCATTCCTTGGGATTGGGGCACTAACCCTAGAAGGTATAGGTCCTCTTTGAAATTTCTCAGTGTTCAGTGCAATCTGGTAGGCTTGGTCTAGATCCGTAACCTCTCTCAGAAATAGTTCTCTCTTGATATCTTCCCTCAGTCCAGCCCTAAATCTAGACAAAGTGACTTCGTGGGCTTCACTCACATCACATCTCATTAGGTATTCATCAAAAGTAGCTATGTAGTCTGGGACAGATCGGTTTCCTTGTTTCAGGTTTTGCCATTGGTCTAACAGGTTTTGCTGGTATGAAATGGGTAGGTATTTATCTCTCAGTTTTTCTTTCATACCCTGCCAAGTGGTTATGGGCTCAACATTCCGTCTCCTAGTGGTTAGCTCAATGTTTCCCCAGTATAACCTAGCTTGACGCACTAATTTCATCTTGGCAAACTTGTATTTCCTCTCCTCAGACATAGCATACCACTCAAAGTATTGATCCATCTCACCCTCCCAATCAGAATACACCTTAGGGTTCAGACTACCATCAAAAGTGGGTGCATCTAATTTGATGTTCCTGATGAACCTATCATCTCTATCTTCAGGCTCTGGGTCAGGCCTCCTATGATTAGGTTCAGGATCTCTATATAAAGGCCTTCTAGGCTCCTGATGTGGGTGAGGTTGAGGCACATTAAAATCGGGATCAGGAGTCCAATTCCGATGTCTAGGTTCTTCAAGTACTTGGACTCGGTCCCTAAGTTGGGTAAGATCCTCATGAATTTGTGCGCTAAACTGGGCCACAGTGTTTGTCATATCCTGATTCATTTTAGCCATACTTTCAGTAAGAGTTCTGATCATGGCCTCTAAATCAGGTTGGGTTTGACCAGGTTGATATGGCACTCCGTTTCTGGTAGACATGATGATTCAAGCAAGCACACAAAATGAGACTAGACTAAATCGACTACTGGATCACTAGACCTAGAGTCCAAACTAGATGCCCAATCAGAGTGGCAAGCTAGCCTGTAGTAACTCAGGACTCAGCCAGGCAGGTGTAAGGGGAGTGTTAGGTCCCTGATTGCCAATCCTTGACACCAATCAGTGATTGGCCAGGTAGGCGGACCAGCACACAAGCCCTTCGGGAATGGATCCCTGAACCACCGTTCTAGACACTGAGTGCTAAGCACACACAGAATAACTCGGCAAACTGACTCAACACTAGCCTAGACCCGACCAATTGGTGTCCCTAGCCCACTAGGGCAAATTAGGTCTAACTGATTTTAAATTAGGTCTAGGTTCGAATGATTGGATGGTGGTTTTGGGCTAAGGAGAGGTAATCAACTCCTCCCCTTATCTTAGATGCTCAATTGCCCTTAAGTAAATTATGAGATGATCACTCCAAAAAGAATTGAATTGCAGAACACAAAAAATAGAGTTGCTGTATTTTAATGCTCAAAATTTTTACCGAAACCAATAAATCACAGAAAAATTATGGAAAATAGGTTCATTTATACTGGTTTCAACGAAGCAAAAATCATGCAATTCGGAGTTTTATGCAGGGAGAAATAATTCAGACAACAGGGAAATTATGGGCTGCAACTAGATTGTCTTCCCCGTTTATAATCCCTGCTACGAAGTTATAACCCAATGGATCCCCTACACGCCCTAGGAACACCCCGTGAATGGGAGGAGGAGGCTTGCGCCTCGCTTAGTTCCTAGGGCCGGACGTCCTGGGGAGTCTACTTCGAGCAGACAAAATAAAAAGAGAACAATCAAAGCAAGCAAGCAAATCAGAAACCCTAGACTGGGCTCTGATACCAAAAATGATGCAGAACAAATAAAGGAATGCGATGCGGAAGTAAATTAAGATTAACTAATTTTTTTATTTTTTTTTTATATGTTTGTAGAAGTTGGCTTCAAATCAAAGAAAAGTTAACCTAACATTGAAAGATACTAATATGATAATTGAAAGCACAATTTTAAGGAAACTAAATTATCAGAATAGTTCAGAAGCAATGGATCGCTGGGGGTTGAGAAACTCCCAGACCTAGGGTTTTGCTCCGAACTTTCAACAGAACAGAAATAAAGAGAAGAGATGGTTTATCTAACCAGACAATGATCTTCAAAGATTTTGGTGGAGGAACTCTCCCGAGCAGATTGTTGGATCCCGGATTCAGATATCTTCGTAATGGATCCTCCAATACTGGTCCTTTGGCCGGTTGGCTTCTCCTGAACTCAAGATCTGGAAGAGAAGAAAAACAATTGATGGAATCAGAGAGTCAAGGGAAAGATTTACCAGGTTGATGAACTTGAAGATTGAAATTGCTGAAAACTGGATTCTCCTGGATGTTGATGTGATTTTCCTTGGAACTTGCTCTGGATCTGAAGTAGCCGGACTGGATCTGGATGAAGGTGGACGGCCTGGACTTGTAGAGAGAGAGAGGCCGTGGGAGATGGATGGATCTAGGGTTTGATGGATTGAAAATAATGAAGGGTGGCTAGGGTTTTGGAATTTCAAGTGGCTAACCTAGGGTTTTGGATAAAAATGGAGATCTCTCACCTCCTCAAGGCTCCAATGGAACCCGGATTACCCCCTCACGGAGCTCAACACTTAGAATAGTGCGGAAGAAGAGAAACCTAGGTCACTCAACACAAAAGAATAGCAAAAATAATTTTTCTTCATTGATTTTTTCAAAGTTACAAAGAGAGGTCTATTATATAGACCTAAAATTTTCTCCAAGCTTGTACAAATTCCCATGTGGGACTAAACTCCTCCAACCTCTAGATTAGGTAGAAAATCTTCTCTCTTGGCCGACCAAGAGTTCAAAAAAAATTGGGATGGCCATAAAGGAATTTTTATGGCGCCTCCTTTGGAGTTGGATTTGGATTTGGAGTCCTCTTCTTCTTATGGCATTTCTTCTTTTCTTCCACTCCAAGTTAAGCTCTTTGATTTTGATTTGAACTTCAATTAGGAGTAGGTTGGATGTCCTTCTTTGATTTCTTCTCCAAGAGAAGTCCCTTTCCTTCTTTGCTTGGACAAACTTGGCAGGTATGGGCGCCTCCTTTAAATTAGCTTCCAATTTGATTTTTTTCTTCTTTGGATGTGGGGACCATGACACTGGGATGCCTCTGTGGCGCCTCCTGGACTCTGGCGTGTGCTCGGAGTGTGGCTGGGTGTGTGGCTTGGAGTGTGGCCTCCACTTGCTTGAACCTTGATTTGATTGGAAGACAAATGTGGCACCATTTTGGACCAAATTGAAACCACATCGGGACTTGCACCGAGTCAACATGACTCAACAAAATTTAAATGGTGACTCAAGAAATAAATAAAAATAAATAAACTGGTTGACCAGGTCAACCTTTATTACAAACCCTAATTTCTCGGGCAATGTCAATCAGAGATCCAAATGGAGCTCTGAAGTCTTCTTCTGAGTTTGGTGCCCGCACCACCTATACCTTTCAATGTCATCTGGTATGCCGAAGGACTCCTTTAACCTTTGAAGGATTTCCTCCAACTGGGCTTCTTCGAATTTGCGATTAAACTCAGGAATTCCTCGTTTATTGCTGCCAACATAATTCATCAAACAGTGATCCTGTCAGAGAGCCACTTTTGATAAGTGTCTCTAACTGAACCCTGAGCATTACTAGAAGAGGTTTCAGGTGCTGGATCCGATATCACATACAAGATCTGTTCATGCTCCAGGATAATCCTGAGCCTTCGATACCAGCTATCAAAGATGGTACCATTGAGCTTCTCGTTATCGAGAAGAGACTGGAGCGACATGTTGGAAGATATCTGAAAGAAAAACTAAAACTTATTAGTGTATATGAATTATTAACTTAAAGACATGGACTTTAGTCTAAAGGCCCTCCCACTATTTTTTTCAAACTGGTAACCTCTACCTCAAATCCGAGGAATCACTTTAATTCCTTAGTGGGTACTAGAACCCAATAGACAATACATGAGCCTGACTTTGGCCAGCTCACCCATGCGCATCAAAAGGTAGGTTCTTCAACCGATTATTTCTCCAAGTAACTTCTAGTATTTAGGTTTTGCCCCAAGATGCACTTCGATCAGCCTTTGGGCCTCCTATTGAAGGTCCCGGTTAGGTCCAACCATTAACATAACAAAATTCAATGCATCTAACTAATGAATAGTCAAACCCAACTTTGGCCGGTCCACCTAACTATCATTAAGAGAGTCACATTGAGCCATGATATTAGGAACAGTAATTTCAATAGCCTGATGAACACTCGATCTTTGGATCTGCCGATGAGCACCCAACTATTGGACCCATTACCATCCCACTTAATGGGAGGCTAAGACTTGGTTATCCCCATAACTTCATCTTTTTATGGACCTAATAATTTAGAGGGTTTAATTTCAATGTGATAGAATAAGAGATGAGAAGACATGGATCAACCTCCCATAGACCACATCAGTTATCAAGGAGGGTTACACATAACTAATAATCCATGGGCACCTGAAATCAATCAAGACTGATTAACCTTGGGTGACATGGGTTAACACTAGTCAATGAGCTATCCAATCAATTTTGATCGACCACATTGGCTAGGTAAGTGAGATCCTAGGTTGGGTTCCGCTATTAACCGTCTTGCCTTAGACACCAACTGAGTTGGCCAGGTAAGAGGTAGCCCCAAAGAACCAAGATCAAACTTCCAAACTTACCTTAGACACCAATTGGTTCATCAGACTTGATTAGACTAGCCTAAAGACTCGGGTTGTCCACTCCGGTTGTCCATTGAGCCATAAATTAGGTCCATTTAGATTTATGGACTAATCAATCTAACTATTAGAGGGATCTATAAAGAAGAAATGTTGATTAGAATAGTTCTCTACATAGTCCAATGCATGTAAACTTAGGTTTAACCCAATTAAGGACCTAATAGAAGCTAACTCATGACCCTTAAGACTTATTAAAATAACTTAAAATCTTTGAATCATATTCCTAGAGTTCTTTGTCATTCAAGGTAACTTAATTCTTAATTAAGTTTAATAGCCTTTATAAATTAAAACAAATTTAATTTATAATGTAAAATAATTTTATAATAAATCAAAATTTGAATTCACTATTTTTCTGCATTCTCGGGTCAAGTATCGATACTATGCACTCATGAGTCAACTCAAGTGTCGACACTTCATACTCTTGAGTCGACTCAAGTATCGACTCAAGGCCTGAGATAGAGGGTTAATAGAAAGTCATATTTTTTGTATGCATGCATGAGTCGACTCAAGTGTCGACATTTGGATCGACTCAAGGTCATTACAGGCAAAAAGAGTGATTTCAAATCCAAACTTTTTTTTTAAAAAACTTTTAATCAAAATCGATCAAAACAAAACTCTTAGATCTCATCTAATTTTTTTTATAATCAAAACATTAGATAAAACATTTTAATCTACATTTTCTTTTATTTTTGTTCTTCATGAGTCAATCACAAGCGGCACCCCTATATGCCATAGGAGACCCCAATGAATAAAAAGAGAGGGTCTTGCAGCCCTACTTCTCTCCTATGACTGGACGGCCATGGTGAAGCACTCAATCCAAGTACTTTAAAAGAAAACTATGATGTTAAAGCATGCTAGCATTATTATACTATGAAGAACTTGGCTCTGATACAATTGAAAAGAAAGCAAAATGAGCATGCATGGTAGAAAAAAATATATTTTAAAATAAGCACAGTGGAAGGCTTGGTAGATCGATTGAAATGATCTACTAACCTGCCTACAACAGGAACATGTATGAAAATGTGGTATACAAAAGACATCATAAGCAAGAAAATATCCAAAATGTATAAGGATACCTTACCATTATACCTTTAGGAGGTGGTTGTGAAAAGCCATCGAGCCACACATGTGTCTGGCCTCTACGGGTAGTTCACACCAGGGCTCGATTCTGATTAACTCCCTTAGAGTGCTAGCTCCTTGGGATCTTTGAGGCCGATCTACTTCTTCTTGGAAGATAAGGAGGAGGGTGGAATCCTTCCTAACTAGCTCTCTTTCCAAGACATAGCTTGAGTGCTAAGTAGTCACATATCTAAAACCTTAGTCCTCCCAAGCCCCTTTTCTTTTCCCTCTCAAAATTTCAACAATCTCATTCAACAAGAAAACTCTTTTTTTCTTTTTTCTCTTAACCAGCAGCCCCTAAAACAATCCTCATATATAGAGGCAGCCATGAGAGGGAGAAAGAGGAAGGAGGAGTGATTAGGAGAGAAGGTCAGGAGCCATACTAAATTGGCTCTAAGCTCATAAGGCAAGAATGACCATCATTTTATGAAAGCTTGGAGCCAAAACCAACCAAAATTCGTGTTGACCCCATAAGTGATTTTGATGATAACAAAATATTAGAGCATGCATTTGTTTTACTAACAACTCTTCAAGTGTTTTACAAGTTTTTATAGGATGAATTCATTGCTCAATTCCAACTCCATTTCTATTTCTTGTGTTGAGTTGTATTGTAATTGAATCTTGTAAAAAAGAACCCAAAGAACAATTTAGGTATAAACCAATTAAATGGGTTACTTCTAGGTTATTTCAAGCCTTAAATTACTTTGAGTGTGTTGTAAGAAGAGTTTGAAGATATCTTAAAATCTTGAAGCCTTGCTGGATGAATTTTGAAGAAGAATTAAAAATTCACTAAAGAACTCATTCGAGCTGACTCAAGGAGAAGAGAGCCGACTCTGGTACATGGCACGCATGAGGATTCTGGCATGCAGATATCCGAGCCGACTCTAAGGGACCCGAGTTGACTCATCCATAGTACTTCTTCCTGAATTAGATAGGTGAACTGACCTAAGCGGAGTCTGACCCAACTCTATCATATTGTCAGACATCCGAGCCGACCTTTTAGTAAATCGAGCTAACTCCTCTAGAGTCTAGAAAAAAAGATCTAAGAACTACAGCCAATCGAGCCGACTCTAAAGAGAAAGAGCCGACTCTTCCAGACTATATCTTTAAAGGCCTGAGGATCCAAGCCGACCAGAATCAAGGTGAGCCGACTCTTACAGAGTGAGGAATCAGGACACTTACAAGCGAGCTGACTATATTGAAGAGAGTCGACTCAACTAGAACTACTCTAGGGATCCGAGCCGACTCGAAGGTCAATTTCAAACTTATAACAGCTAGTTCCAGAACTTGAAATTTGAATCCAAAAAGTGCTCCAATTGTCAAATGTGACATTCCAACTATCTACAACTACTAAAACTACTTAAGAAAGGTACAAGACTATATATTTGAGGGATTTGAAACACTTTAAAAGAAAGTTTTGGAAAAGAAATGAAGAGTAAATGCATTATTGAATGTCCAACCAAGCCAACAAGCAAGAGCGCACTGAGAGCATTCAAGATAGCCTTCAAGCCTTCACCAACTCTCATCTGAAGCTTGAAGCACTTAGTAAAGAAGCTATAGAAGCCATTAAAGTGCATTCAAGTTCATTCAAGTGGGCTTCTCTCAAGTTGCATCGGCAACCATTTGACAAAAATCTGTTTATCATTCTATTGCTTTTATTCATAATTCTTGTATTGAATTGTTGAGTTATTGGTGAGCCTGGTTGAAAAACAAATTAGGTTCTTGGTTAGCTTGTGTTAAAACCAAGTGTAGGATTCTTGGTGATCCTGGTAAAACCAAGTTGGGTTTCTTTGGTGAGCCCAGTTTAAAAACCAAAGTGTAGAGGTTTGGATTGTGAGCCTGTGAAAATAATCCGACTATATTTCGATGGGGGATATAGTGAAAATCCTAAGTGGTAATTTTGGGTAGTGGATGTTGGAGTTGGGTTACTCCGAACCATTATAAATTGTTTGTGTTTGTATTGTGCATTTCCGATTTGATTATGCTCTTGCATTCTATTATCCTATCACATCACTTAACACTTATAAGGGATTTCAAAGAGAACATCATTGCTTAAATTTTTTAAATTTCCAATTCACCTCCCACTTGGAAAAGCCACCTGGGCAACAACTAGTATCCGAGTAGTGTCTCTGAATATATTTAAAGTAAAGATTGATGGCTCATCCCATGAGTACATCTTTGGCTGAAGGCCAATCTACTAATAGACCTCCACTCTTCTCTAGCATAAATTATTCTTACTGGAAAGCTAGAATGAAAATCTATATACAAGCTATCAATTTTCAATTATGGAAGGTCATTCTAAAAGGGCCACATATTTCTATGATTAAAATTAATGGCATGGATGTCCTAAAGCCTGAGGAGGACTAGGACGAACACGACATGAAGATGGGGAATTAAATGCCAAAGCAATGAATTTATTATACTGTGCTTTGGATGCTAACGAGTTTAATCAAATTTCCGCTTACTCTTCGACAAAGGAAATTTGGGACAAACTCGAAGTGACCCACGAAGGAACTTTCCAAGTGAAGATTTCAAAAATAAATCTTCTTGTACATAGTTACAAATTATTTAAAATGGAATCTACTGAAACTATCTCTGCCATGATTACTCAATTTATAGATATTATTAATAGTTTGAAAAGTCTTGGTAGGGTTTACTCAAATGCTGACTTAGTACAGAAGATCTTAAGATCACTTCCGGATAAGTGGGACCCCAAAGTGACTACCATCCAAGAAGCGAAAGATCTTAACACCCTATCTCTGGATGAATTAATGGGTTCACTCATCACACACGAATTGGCCATGTAGCATAGATCTGATGATGATCAAAAGAAGAAGAAGATAATTGCCTTCAAAGCTGTATTGGATTCAAAGAAAGATGAGAAATCAGAAGATGACTGCACCTCCTTTGAAGACGATCTAGAAGACAAAGATATCACAATGGTCGTGAGGAGATTTAGAAGGTTTATGGGAAAGAAGAAAGGAAGATACAATAAAAAATTTCATAAACGAGGAGAGCACTCCAAGGACAAGGACAAGAATAAAGAAAAGGAAAAAGAAAAAGTGCCCACATGCTACGAATGTAAGAAACCAGGGCATATTCATCGTGACTGTCCTTTGTTAAAGAAGTTCTTCAGGAAAAAAGAAAAAGAAATTCTTCCTTAACTAAAGAGGAAGAGACCACAAAAACTACTAATCTTTGCTTAATGGGTTTCAAAGATGAGGTAACATCCCCCGAACCTTAATTAGAATTTACATTTGATGAATTGAATTATACTTTTCATGATTTTTTATCTGAATTTAAAAAGGCTGGAGTAACAATTTTGTTGCCCAGTAAGCAACCCAAGAGGGGGGGTGAATTGGGTCTCTAAAAATTATTTACTTGATGCAATGCAATGCTATACAATCCAATCCAATAATCAATTAAGGTACTATGAATTCAAATGTGATGCTCTTAAATAAAAGTGCAGCGAAAATAAGGAGTAATAAAAGAAAGCAAGTAGAGAGATTAATCAACCACAAAGACCAAGAAATATAGTGGTTCGGTGCTAACCAATGCTCCTACATCCACTCCACAATATTTCCTTGGGAATTCACTACAATCACACTGATTATAGTTGATTAATTTTGGGGGCTCACTAATCAAAAATCCAACTTGTTTTCACAAGGCCAACAAGTCAAAACCTCACTTGGTTTTACGGGCTAACCAAGAACCTAAATGATTTTTATGGGCTAACCACCAACCTCCCTTGGTTTTTCAGGCTAATTAAGAACCTAATTGGTTTTCAAAGGCTCACCAATAACCTCCATCGGTTTAACAATAAGCTAACTAAGAACCCTTACAACAAATAGAGTTTTGAAGTAGAAAAATAATATAAGCTTTCTAAAATAAAGCGGGTATCTTTTTGAAGCTCAATGTAGAGGTACTTTGAACTTGTTGAAGCCTCTTGAATGCTCAAGAATAGATGATCTTCAATACTCTTGAAAGCTCATGAATGCTTGGAGGCTTGCTTTTGCTTGAGAGTAGTTGAATCTTCAATGAATAGGCGTTGAAGCTCACTTTTCTTCTCTCTTGAATGCTTCTATTTCATTCTCATCAATAATATATGAATAGTTACACTTTTGATTTGATTTGAAGCATATAAATACCTCTCTAAGGTCTCAAATATCATTTCTAGCTATTAGACTTGAAAAACTTGCCATTGGAGGGCAAAAGGGTCGAGTTCTGTGTTTGAAAAATTAGCCGTTACTGTTCCCAGAACTTAATGTATCGACACTTCAGGCTATGAGTCGATACTTCAGGTCGATACTTGAACTTCGTGAGTCGACACCCAGTTCAAAAATCTTCAATCTGGTTCTATGGAAATCTCAGATGTGTCGACACTTCCTTAGGTGAGTTGACACTTTGAGTCGATATTTTGCTTCCATGTGTCGACACTTCATCAGATCTTCATTTTCAGCATGTTCTGTGGCTTGAAAATCTTAATCGATGAGCTGATCCATGTGTCGACACTTCAGGTCCATGTGTTGACACATCAACCATGCCATTTGAAGCATTCTTTGTGTACCGGCTTGAGTCGACACTTCACCTCCATGTGTCAGCACTTGGTGTCATGTGTCGACACTTTGAGTCGATACTTCATTGAAATCTTCATAGAAAAGTCTGAACTTGTGCTAAAACACATTTATACTTAACTCAATTAACCATTCAAGCAATCTTTGATTGTCCAAGTCCTCTTTGAGCAGATCTTTTCATCCAAACTTGGTTTACTTCAATCAAACAAACTTCTTCAAATTTGTGAGCACCTTTTTCAACAAAAACACACTTCAAGGTAACCATTAGTACTCAATTTATACTTAACCATTTTGCTTATCATCAAAATCAATAACGGAGTTAACAATCTCCCCCTTTTGATGATAACAAAACCTTTAAGTATAAATTGCATAAAAAGCTTTTAAAAGAATTCATCAAGGTACAAAGAATTAAATGCAATAGTTGTATCAAAGTAATTTTCAATATCGACAAGATGTATCAGAATAAGGATGATATAAAAATTTAGGATTATCAGAGCAAGTTGTAATGATTAAGAGTATTAGAGATTTGGGATATATATGAAACATAATCGCATGTATCGTGATACTCTAAAGAAAATTCAACAATAAGTAAAGCTCCCCCTGAATTGATGATCCATAAAATAATTTGTAAATAACTTTTCAAACACTTAAAGAGGGGTTTTAAGATGAAATTCACTTTAAAAGGGTATAGCTCCCCCTTTCTTAAAGAATTTGTAAACAATTTCAATTCAAGTTTACAAAATAATTTTCAAATTTTGGAAATACTCTCATTTACCCCTTTCACATCACCAAATGCACTTTACATTTATACTTATGACTCACAAATATATATCACATTTATACTTTAATCTTCACATTTATATTTTAATCTTACTACTATACTCCCCCTTTTTGTTTTTATTAAAAAGGTAGGAAGACAAATATGATATCCAAACATGAAAAACTAAGAAAAGTGTAAACCATTTCATTCATTTGAAGTGATAAACATGAAGTACAATATGATATCTCATTTCAAGTCAAAATTTGTATTACAAAAGACAAAACATACATAGATGCATAAAAGTAAATAATCTAAAAATACATAAATATCCTAATCCTCATCCATATCATCAGTATCATCAAAAGACAATCCGATCTCAATTGATCTTGTATCAGTAAAAGATTGAGCTCGAGGCCACATCGATCTGAGATCTCGGAGTCTGGTCCTGGTCGACCATGGAGTGATACGACGACCATGTCCTTTGTGTCGAGCATATGTCCGACCTTTGGCTAGAGCAGTAGAGATGGAAGCAATATCCTCCCAGGAACGGAACTGATCGGGTCGACAGTCTCTGTGACCGTCGAAAGTGGCGTACAATCAAAAGAGGGACCGGAGTCAAGATACTAAAAGCTTGGTGTATAAAAACCAAGCTCCCGGATAAGTGAGGATGTGTGAATGGTAGGAGTATCAACAATGGGTGTGTCAAAAATAGGCATATCAGCTGACGATATGACATGTGTATCAAGGATAGATGTATCAGCTGAAGAATGAACGGGCAAGTCTATAATCGGTGAATCAATGATAGGAGTGTCAATAACTGGTGTATCGATAATGGGAGTATCAATAATAGGTGAATGAACAATAACAAGAGAATCAATAACTGGTGAAAGAATAGGAATAGGAATATGATTATCCAATCTGGAAGGAGAGGATAGGACTGGAGTCTGGGCAGGTGAACTAGAAGGGTCATGAGTAGGACTCCTAGGCAAGTCTACTGTCACCTCCATCGCTGGCTCTATAGTCAGATCTAGGAAATCGAATCCACCAGAGTTAGTCTTCTCATCGTCTACATCAATATCATCACCATCAACATCATCTCCAACAACAACATCACCATCAGCATCAACAATAGGGGCAGGAGTAGGTGGAGCAGTATCAGCAACTGGAATACTCACCGAAGGTCTGGAAAGTGTGGTCAGTATAGTTGAGATGCCATCACTCAGTCCACTATGGCTCTCTCTGGTCTCAGCTATGAAATAGTCAAGATGCTATCTCACGATCAAAAGATCAATCTCAATGTGTCTGACTCTGTCCAATAAGCAATCAGAAACACCTTGAATCTCCATCGGAGCTGGCTGAGGCTGTGCTGAAGTAGTAGGATCAGACTGAGATGCAACTGCTAGCTGTGTTGCTGTCTAAGGCTGACTCTCGCTAGGTCCTACCTCACCGGAGTGGATGTGCTCCTCCTCTATAGCATCATCATCATCAGCTCTATCCTCGGCTTGACCAGATATCTTGCGAGTCCACTGGCTTTGGAACAGATGATGATCCATCCGATGTAATGACCTTGATGGCAATTCTCCCAGGGTCAGGGGGATCATGCAGCATGTGGAATTGACTTTCAAAATAAAATTTCATAGCAAAATACCCTAACATGTATAACATGTAAAGAAAACCCTAATTCCCAAGAACCCATTGGGCAATTTGGTGTGGGCACCAGAATCAGGAAGAGACTCCAACCAATTCAAGTCAAATCCGAGTCCTTATGGTTGGATGAGTAAAAGAAAGTCCTGTAATTTTTTTCTTTCTTCAATTTTGAGTCCAAATAATTATGTAATTCGAGTCCATTTCAATTTTATGTTGGGACTAGTCCAGCTTGATTAACCTTGTATTTGAGAGTTGGGTCCAAATGAGTCAAGTCCAATCCATGAAGAATCAAACCAAACAACATTTGAAGACTAAAGAAGACTCAAGACTTATGCTCCAAAGCAAGACCAAAGCCACCTCAAGTGGGGACCACATGCCACATGACACATGCCACCTCATCATCCAAGGTTGCTGCCACATCACACATGCCACCTCACCATCCAAGATTGCTGCCACATCACACATGCCACCTCACCATCCAAGGTTGCCGCCCAAGAGAAGAAAAGGGGAATTTGAAATTGAATTGACTACAACCTCCTCCACAACTTCCTCCACTCTTCATGGGATGCCCCATATTTTTCTCCAAAAATTTTTCTCCATGATATTTGGTGTAGTTTGAATTCAAAATGGCTTAATAGTCTATAAAAGACTCTTAGTCTTCTTGTAAAAGGAGGATGGAAAAGAAAAATTAAAAATTTTCTTCTATGTGAGTTCTATGTGCCTAAGTGGTAGTTTTAAAGTCTTCTCCCTATCCCACGCCAACCATATTTTCTCCTCTTCCATCTCCAATGCCTAAGACACTCTCCTTCTTCTCCAATCTCAAGCTAGCTCTTCAATATTCAAGGTTGATCAAGAAGACCATCACAAGGAGGCCGGCCTAATCCATTTCAAGTGATCTACCTTGGCGCCAAGATTATTCTTCAACAATGCTTCCTCGACTCTTCTTTAGTTTCTCCATTTCATGACTAACATATTTTACCAAGTTCCTAATCTTGAGGTTTCTTTGTGTAGGGTTCTCCGGGATTCCGAATTCAAGAGGAAGGAATTACTTGCCACAATCCAGAAAACAAGAAGCGCCCTCAATTTGTAGTATGGTCTTGTCATTTGGGAGGTCTCTTCATGAGTGATCTTGATCTACTTGAAAGATTAATGCCAGGTATGTTCTAGTGTCGATTAGGTCTGAAATATTAAATTTTCCTAGCTTAACTTGTGTGGTTCGAATCTTATTCCTATTTCTTTGTTATTTTGATAGTCTCATTAATTAGGTTTACGTTTGATCGTTCGAGTTCTCTTCATTAGACCTCCTTTGATATTATATGCTAAACTAATCATATGCAAATAAGAAAATTGCTAAGCTAATATATGCTAATCCCTTTAGGGTTGCATCGTTGCATTCTCATCTTGCATGTCCCCACCATTCTTGGTATCAGAGCATGGTTGCATTATGGTAGAATAGTTTTCTTTAAAATCCAAACTAGATCAAAAACTCACGCCTCCTGAGCGGGTGTACTCCAGTACACTGTCAGGACCCATGAGAGTAATGAGCCTCCGGGCCGAACGTGAAGTTCTAGATTAGAGTTTGGTAAAGCATCGCAATTCCTTTATTTCTTTTTTTCTGTGAATCTGAATCTGCTAGCTGTGATCAAAAGAAAATTTCAAAAAAAGAAAAATAGTACATTTTGCATTGCCATAATTTTTTCTTGATTCCATATAAGGTTAGTTATAATCACACAAAGTTTCAACATCAGAAGAAATTCACGAAAAATACTAAAATTCCAACTTCAATCTTCTGTCCTGCTGAAATAGTCTGCAGTACATGGTTTGTTGTTTTTGTTGTTTCTCTTTATATATAGATCTAAATTTTCTGATTTTTATTTTTCTGGGATCCTCATAATTCATTTTATTTTTCAACTATTTTTAATATTTTATTTCGATTGTTAGAATTTCTAGCATTCGAAATACTTTCTAAGATTCAATCTGAACTAAAATTCCAGCAAGAACCAATCTCAGAAAATTTTTGAATTTGAAGTTCAAATTTTAAATTTTAAAATTTTAAAATTTTGACATTATAGAATCTGAAACATGGAGTTTGAAATTTAAATTCTAAGATTTAAGTTTGAATTTGAAATTGTTTGAAAACTAATCAAGTCAATTAATTAAGTTAGCTCATAAAACACAAAAAAAAAAAAAATATTTGCATTCATTTGAAAACATCTTAAGGGCATCAATATGACATGGGGGCAAGAGTTCATCACTTGTCCTTAGCCCAAAACCACAACCCATCATCTCGATCCCAATCCTTAATTAAAATCAATTAGACCTAATCACCCTAGTGGGATAGGGACACCAACGACTGGGTTCGGATTAGGGTCAAGTTGATTGTGTCTACTAATTGGTGTGTGCTTACGGGCTTGGTGTCTAGGATTGGTGTATTAGGGCTTGTGGGTTGGTCCGCCTACCTGGCCAATCACAGATTGGTGTCTAAGGTTGGCAGAACAGGGACCTCCACTCCCCTTCCCACCTACCTGGCTAAGTCACGTAAGTTACTACTGGCTAGTTGGTCCTTTTAATTAGATCTCTAATTCGTACTCTAGGTCTAGAAATCCTTAGCCCGAGTTTGAGTCTAATTGTTCGCACGACAACTAGATCAGGAACTCCTTATCACCCTTCGCAAGACCAACCAAGTTCATCCATGGACACTAGTATGGAAACCCTTATGAGATCTATGATTGAGCGACTTGAACGTTTGGATGCTAGGTTTGACCAGTTCGAGGAAAGGATAGGAACCCTAGAGGAATCTAGGTTGACCCCAACTGAACCACCTTCACCCAGATTACCTTCAATTCACCCTAGAGCCCAACGACAGGAACATACACCTGATCCAATTCATAGAAAGCCACATCAGGATTATACTGATCACACTCCAGAGCCAAATCCAAGAAGACCTCGCCATGATACTTTTGATCAGGATGATCGGGCCTTAAGGAATATACGTCTAGATGCACCAACCTTTGAGGGAAGCCTAGATCCTAAGGTGTACATAGACTGGGAGGCTGACATGGACCAATATTTTGACTGGTATGATATGTCTGAAGAGAGAAGATTCAAGTTTGCCAAAATCAGACTAGTCCGTCAGGCTAGGTTGTATTGGGGAAATGTCGAATGCATAGCTAGGCAGAGGGGAGACTTACCTATAGTGACCTGGAGAGACATGAAGAGAAAGCTTAGAGAGAAATATTTGCCTATGTCTTATCAGCAAAGGTTGTTGATCAGTGGCAACGATTGACACAAGGAAATAAGACCGTTTCTGAGTACGTTGCTAAATTTGATGAGTTTGTAATGCATGCAATGTAGTCGAGTCTGAGGCAGCCACATTGTCAAGGTTTAGATCAGGATTGAATGAATATATAAAAGGGAAACTGTTTTTGAGAGAAGTCCATGATTTAGATCAGGCATACCAAGTTGCCATGGACTATTAGAGGTTTCAAAGGAGATCTACATTTAGGCGACCTGAGCGTATTAGGTTTAATCCCCCTATTAGTCGACCTAGTTCAGTCCCTGGTACAACCAATAGACCAAGATCCAGCTCGAATCCAACCCCTAGGCACGACCCTGCCATTCCCCCAATTCCTAGAGAAGACAAAGGAAAGAGCCCTGAAGTTCGAGGTGAGAGGGAGCGAGTTTGCTATAAGTGTCGTAAACCAGGTCATTTCGTGAGCCAATGTCCCTCTAGAGCTTTACATATAGGGGAGGCAGAAGAAGGTGAATCAGAACCCCTGGAGAATGATGAAGAGGAGGTTTATGAAGCAGGGGATTGCTTGGCTGATGAGTATGAAGGAGATGAAGAAAATGTAGATTCATCAGATGTGTTAGGAGTTGTGAGATGTATCATGACACAGACTGATGTAGAACGAAAGCTCTGATACCAAAAATGATGTAGAACAAAGAACAAAGAAGCGTATGCGCAAGTAAAATTAAGATTAATTCTTTTTTTTTTTTTTTTTAATTTCAGAAATTGGCTTCGACTCAAAGTAAAGCTAAACTACGTTGAAGGAAACTAGGTAAGGATTGAAAGCACAGTTTAGAAGAAACTAAATTATCAGAGTAGTTCAGAAGTAATGGATCGCTGGGGGTTGAGAAACTCCCAGACCTAGGGTTTCGCTCTGAACTTTCAACAGAACAGAAATAGAGAGAAGAGATGGTTTACTAACCAGACAGTGATCTTCTCAGGATTTTGGTGGAAGAACTCTCTCGAGCAGATTGTGAGATCCTTGGAGTCGGCTATCTTCGCAATGGATCCTCCAATACTGGTCTCGTGGTTTGGTCGGCTTCTCCTGGACTCAAGATCTGGGAAAGGAGAGGAACAAAAGATGGAATTCAGAAACTCAAGGAAAGATTTTACCAGGTTGAAGAACTTGAAGGCTGAAGTTGCTGAAATCAGGATTCTTCCGGTGGCCGATCTGACTTCCTCTTAGAGTTGCTGTAGATCTACAGTATCTGGACTGGAGTCGGATGCTGGTGGTCGGCCTGGACTTGGAGAGGGTGGCCATGAGAAGAGGAATAGACTAGGGCTTGGTGGAAAGAGAAGGGTGATGGCGGCTAGAGTTTGGGAGTGGAGTGGCTAACCTAGGGTTTGGGTTTTTTGGAGATCTCTCACCTCCTCAAGGTTCCAGGGGAACCCGGATTTACTCCCTCACGGAGCTCAACACCTGGAAGCAAGTGCGGAAAAGAGAAAACACAAGTTTGCTCACAAGAAAAATTTCTTTCATTCATCTCATTGTTTTAAACTTACAAGAGGGGTTTAATTTATAAGGCTTTACAAGGGAGGAGGGTTTCACATCTTCCCATGTGGGACTAAAGGAGGGGATCTACAAATTAGGGAAAATCCTTCACATATGGTCGGCCAAAGTACCAAAAAAATTGGATTTGGGTTATAAAAGGCAGGTAGATGGCGCCACCTTGCTTGGATCTTCAAGAAAAATTTTCTTCCTTCCCTGGATCAACTCTTTTGGACTCCTCCTTTTCTTCCTCTCTAAGTCAAGGTCCTTCCCATCTTTGTTTTGGATGTCTTTGGCAGGTAGTGGGCGCCCCCTTGAAGCTCTCTTCCAAGAGGATTTCTTCCCTTCTTTGCTTTGGGTTTCTTGGGAAAGTCTTGGCCGCCCCCTTGATTTGTGGTCTCTTGGAGGACTTCTCTTTATCTGGCGCATGAGAGAAGGAAGTTGCCATATGTGGAGTGGGGACCAAAAGCTGCTGGATGTAGATATGGCGCCCCCTGGACTGGGAGTGTGGCTGGGAGTGTGGTGTCCACTTGCCTGGTCTTGGAAGAAAGTGTAACATCCCAGGTTGAAACCCTAGTCCACTACTGAGTCAACATGACTCAACAAAATAAAATGCAGGTAATGTAGACTCAAGCTAAATTAAGTTGATCTAGTCAACTCTTATTAAAAACCAAAAACCCTAATTCTTCGGGCAAGGTTAATCAGAGATCCAAATGGAGCTCTGAAGTCTTCTTCTGAGTCTGGTGCCCGCACCACAGACCAAGGAGCAGGAAGACTGGCGTAGGACTAGCATCCTACACACATTTGTCAAAATAGGAGAAAAGGTCTGTAAGATCGTGATCGATAGTGGAAGCTGTGTCAATGCCATTTCCACTAGTGTAGCCAAGAGTCTAGGATTACCCACTGAACCACATCCCAATCCATATAAGGTATCCTGGATCGATTCAACTTCTATCCCAATCAAGCAGAGATGTCAGGTCCGAATCCAACTTCAATCCTATCAAGAACGAATCTGGTGTGATGTACTCCCTATGGGAGTAAGTAGCATCATCCTAGGAAGGCCATGGCTGTTTGACCATGATGTGACAATTTTTGGTCGATCAAATTCCTGTGCTTTCAATTTCAATGGCAAGAAAATTATCATTCATCCAACCTAGCCTAAGGACAACACCAAAAGAGGAGTTAGCAACCTGAAAGAAAAAAGGACTGGATTAAATTTGAAAGGTGCAAGAGAATTAGAAAAAGACATTAATGAGGGAGCACCTATTTGGATGGTAGCTGCTAAGGAAACTATGGACCACACCCCTGTAGAACACCCTCAAGAGGTGGTCCAATTATTGAAAGACTTTGAAGACATGTTTCCCGAGGATCTTCCCGACAATCTTCCACCTTTAAGGGACATACAGCATGCCATAGATTTAGTCCCTTGCACGACTTTACCTAATTTGCCTCATTATAGGATGAATCCAACTGAACATCAGGAGCTACAAAGGCAAGTTAGTGAACTTCTTAGAAAGGGGTTTGTTAGAGAAAGTTTAAGCCCTTGCACAGTCCCTGCCTTGTTAACCCCTAAAAAAAGATGGTACCTAGAGGATGTGTGTAGACATCCGTGCCATCAACAAGATTACTGTCAAATATTGGTTTCCAATCCCGAGACTGGACGATATGTTAGATATGATAGCCGGATCAACAATTTTCTCCAAGATAGACTTAAAGAGTGGCTATCACCAGGTTAGGGTTAGGCCTGGAGATGAATGGAAGACCGCTTTTAAGACTAAAGATGGATTATATGAGTGGTTAGTCATGCCGTTCGGTCTGTCCAATGCACCCAGCACCTTTATGAGAATTATGAATCAGGTGTTGAAAACTTTCATCCGAAAATTTGTGGTGGTCTACTTTGATGACATTCTTATCTATAGCAAGACTAAGGCAGACCATTTAACCCACCTAAGGCAAGTTTGCCAAGTCCTTAGAAAGGATAGCCTCTATGCCAATATCAAGAAGTGTGATTTCTTAACACATAGAGTTATCTTTCTAGGATTCGTAGTAACATCTGAAGGAGTGTCCGCTGACCCTGCGAAAATTAAGTCAATAGTAGAGTGGCCTGTACCCAAGAGTATCCATGATGTCCTTAGTTTCCACGGTTTAGCCACCTTCTATAGGAGATTCATTAGAGGGTTCAGTACGATAGTGGCTCCAAACACTTATTGTATTAGGAAGGGAACTTTTGAATGGACTAAAGCAGCAGACAAAGCCTTCCTAACAATTAAGAAAAAAATAACACACGCACCCGTCTTGAGGTTACCCGATTTTACCAAAGTGTTCGAGGTTGCTTGTGATGCTTCTGGGGTAGGAATTGGAGGTGTCTTGAGTCAAGAGAATCACCCAGTAGCATATTTCAGTGAGAAGTTAAATGAAGCGAGACTAAGGTATTCCACCTATGATAGGGAGCTGTATGCGGTAGTTCAGGCATTACGTTATTGGAGGCATTATCTTCTACCGCAAGAGTTTGTCCTATTTTCTGACCATGAAGCTCTTAAATTCCTTAGTTCTTAGAAGAAATTGAACCCTAGGCACGGGAAATGGGTAGAGTTCATACAAGCTTATACGTTCGTACTGAAACATCATGCCGGAACTGAAAATAGGGTTGCTGATGCGTTGAGTCGTCGTTCAATGTTGTTGAATTCTGTGAGCACTGAGGTAGTAGGGTTTGAAATATTAAAAGAGGAATATCCTACATGCCCTGATTTTGGTGACATCTATCGATCCCTTCAATAAGGACCATCTAGTGAGCATAGTGATTATACCATTTTAGATGGATACCTTTTCAGAGGAAATCAGTTATGTATTCCCAAGACCTCTGTTAGGGAATTTCTGATCTGGGAAGTTCATGCTGGGGGCTTAGTAGGATATTTTGGTAGGAATAAGACCATCTTAGCAATAGAAGACCAATTCTTTTGGCCTGGTCTCAAAAGAAATGTGGCCCAGATTATAGCTCAGTGCCATACCTGTGCTGTTGCAAAACAGAAAAGACAGAACACCAGTCTGTACACACCCTTACCTGTCCGTGATTGTCCATGGCAGGATATCAGCATGGATTTTGTAGTAGGCCTCCCTAAGATGTCTAGGAAGTATGATTCTGTCTTTGTGGTTGTCAATCGTTTCTCCAAGATGGCTCACTTCACTCCTTGTTCTCAAACTTTAGATGCTTCGATGGTGGCCAAGCTTTTTCTCGATCAGGTCGTTAGGCTTCATGGTTTACCCAAAACCATTGTGTCCGATAGAGATGTCAAATTTACTAGCTATTTCTAGAAAACCCTCTGGCACATGCTCGGTACCAAGCTGAAATTCTCTACTGCCTATCATCCTCAAACCAAAGGCCAGACTGAGGTAGTAAACCGAAGCTTAGGAAATCTATTGAGATGCTTAGTTGGTGACAACCTAGGAAACTGGGACCTATTACTTCCTCGTGCTGAATTTGCCTATAACAGCTCAGTTAATAGGTCTATTGGGAAAAGTCCGTTCGAAGTGGTCCATACCTAGGAAGCCTTTAGACCTAGCTCCTTTACCCACACATGCACGGGTGTCCGAGTCTGCCGAGTCATATGCACAGCATATTAGGGAATTGCATAAGGAGATTAGCCAAAAGATTCAAGCAAGCAATGAACTCTATCAACATATGACTAATTCACATAAACGATTAAAAGAATTTAATGAAGGGGACTCCGTCATGATCCAACTTAAACCTGAAAGGTTTTTGCCGGCAACTATGAAGAAACTCCATGCCCAGGGAGCCGGACCATTGAAAATAATAAAGAAAATTGGACCAAATGCTTATATATTAGAATTACCACCAAGTTATGGCATTAGTTCAACATTTAACGTTTCAGACTTAAAAGAATACAAAGAACCTGCATTAATACCTAGTGAGCTTTTTGGTACTAATGTTTCTTTTGAGAGTGAAACACCAAATGAGTGTCCACCACCAAGTGTTCCTGAGAGAAAGGAGAGAATTGAAAGAATCTTGGATGACCAGATCATTACTATAGGAATAGAGGCTACCAACGTTATCTGGTTAGATGGCAAGGATGTCCTGAATCTGAAGACTCCTGGATTTCCCGAGAGGACCTACAACAAATCGACCTGGATGCATTAGAAGCTTATCAAGCCAACCCTCACTCGATAGGGTCGAGTTCTTTCTATCCTGGGAGAATTGGTGTGGGCACCAGAATCAGGAAGAGACTCCAACCAATTCAAGTCAAATCCGAGTCCTTATGGTTGGATGAGTAAAAGAAAGTCCTGTAATTTTTTTCTTTCTTTAATTTTGAGTCCAAATAATTATGTAATTCGAGTCAATTTCAATTTTATGTTGGGACTAGTCCAGCCTGATTAACCTTGTATTTGAGAGTTGGGACCAAATGAGTCAAGTCCAATCCATGAAGAATCAAACCAAACCACATTTGAAGACTAAAGAAGACTCAAGACTTATACTCCAAAGCAAGACCAAAGCCACCTCAAGTGGGGACCACATGCCACATGACCATGCCACCTCATCATCCAAGGTTGCTGCCACATCACACATGCCACCTCACCATCCAAGATTGCTGCCACATCACACATGCCACCTCACCATCCAAGGTTGCCGCCCAAGAGAAGAAAAGGGGAATTTGAAATTGAATTGGCTACAACCTCCTCCACAACTTCCTCCACTCTTCATAGGACGCCCCATATTTTTCTCCACAAATTTTACTCCATGATATTTGGTGTAGTTTGAATTCAAAATGGCTTAATAGTCTATAAAAGACTCTTAGTCTTCTTGTAAAAGGAGGATGGAAAAGAAAAATTAAAAATTTTCTTCTATGTGAGTTCTATGTGCCTAAGTGGTAGTTTTAAAGTCTTCTCCCTATCCCACGCCAACCCTATTTTCTCCTCCTCCATCTCCAATGCCTAAGACACTCTCCTTCTTCCCCAATCTCAAGCTAGCTCTTCAATATTCAAGGTTGATCAAGAAGACCATCACAAGGAGGCCGGCCTAATCCATTTCAAGTGATCTACCTTGGTGCCAAGATTATTCTTCAACAATGCTTCCTCGACTCTTCTTTAGTTTCTCCATT
Source organism: Areca catechu (assembly GCA_021397845.1). Taxonomy (NCBI): domain Eukaryota; kingdom Viridiplantae; phylum Streptophyta; class Magnoliopsida; order Arecales; family Arecaceae; genus Areca; species Areca catechu. The sequence goes on along the minus strand of CM038053.1, from coordinate 136,127,722 downwards.
TCATGACTAACGTATTTTTACCAAGTTCCTAATCTTGAGGTTTCTTTGTGTAGGGTTCTCTGGGATTCCGAATTCAAGAAGAAGGAATTACTTGCCACAATCCAGGAAACAAGAAGCGCCCTCAATTTGTAGTATGGTCTTGTCATTTGGGAGGTCTCTTCATGAGTGATCTTGATCTACTTGAAAGATTAATGCCAGGTATGTTCTAGTGTCGATTAGGTCTGAAATATTAAATTTGCCTAGCTTAACTTGTGTGGTTCGAATCTTATTCCTATTTCTTTGTTATTTTGATAGTCTCATTAATTAGTTTTACGTTTGATCGTTCGAGTTCTCTTCATTAGACCTCCTTTGATATTATATGCTGAACTAATCATATGCAAATAAGAAAATTGCTAAGTTAATATATGCTAATCCCTTTAGGGTTGCATCATTGCATTCTCATCTTGCATGTCCCCACCATAATTGCAACAAATGAATCATAAAATAAAGTCAATTAACATACCTAGATCACTAAATCCAATCATTTCCATGAGGCTCACAAGTGCAAGCCCTCCAACGGTGATCCACATGAGACTTGAACCAAGGAAGAATCCCTACCGGGGTTGCTTGCTTCAATAGGACTCTTAGGATAGCCTTTGGACCTTTGACCACTGCAGGACACCATGTCCTATTGTAGGGCTCTCTGGACACTCTCCTAAGGCACTCTTGGCTTTAGGACAACCCTCCCCTAGGACCCCTTAGACTTATGTCCTAAAACAAAGCCTTGTCCTAAAAGATAAGACCTTGTCTTAACAAGACAAGTCTTCTCTTAAAAGAAGGAGGGAGGGAGACAACAGAAAGAGGCACTCAGATAACTCTCGGGAAAATGGACTTCTGTTTCTGATGACCAAAAATCTTATGTCTCATTTCTTTGTACCCTGTTTATATAGATTCAGATGGGGTGTGAAAAGCATCCCGAGACTCCTTATCAGATATGACTCTTCATATCTGATAAGGCTCTTCATGCTTCAAGAGTCCTATTTGATGTTCTTTCCCTTTCCATAGCAGTTCCCCATATGCCATATGGCATATACCAGTTATGAAGAATGGAAGGAGGCATCCTTTCAATATTGAAGAGCGTGGAATAGGCAGAGTCCTAAGGGTAGAAGGACTCTGCCTCAGAATAGTGCGCGCGCAGATGAAGAGAAGCGACTCTTCATCTGCGCGCACATATTTCTTTTAGCTTTCACGCCGCCCCTTCCACTTCTTTGACTGGTCAATCCTCTCCAACAGGTTTAGGGATAAAGTGAAGAGGTGACACTTTGATGAAGCTTATAGAGTTTCATCTGTAGAAGGACTCTTAGTCCTTCTTCGCATGCCATACTTCTCCCGGGTGTGCCAAAAGGGCGCCACTTTCCTTTCCCACTTCTCTCTCCACCCAAAGCAGAATACATTGATCAGTGAAATATATGCATTATGGGTGTCATTGAAAGAGCATTAAATAAGCTTTCTGACCATATAATTTATTTTCAAATCAGAGATCTATAGCTCATTCTGTGCCTTTTTGAAGTTAAGGTATCATTTAGGTACCAAGAGTCCATTGCCATCGGGATGCTTCATATATGGCGCCTAAAATGCCCTTAAGCCCAAATTAAAATCAGATCAAGCTCTGATTTGGCTAGCCCCACTTAGGACTCAACCTAATTTAGGTCTCTCATAATTAGGTTAGCCCAATTAGCAAGCAAACGAATCCAATCCAATTGGATTAGGAATTAGGTTAGCCTACATATGCTAGTACATAATCCGACTAACCAATTAGGATCCTATGACCCTAATTAAATCATGAATGACTTCCTTGGCCAAGTCTCTATTATGTGTGACCCATTGGGTTCCACATCTAGCCAGCAGTAGGTTTAGGTTTGAGCCGATTAAATCCGATCGAACCCGATTGATCTAATTAGGTCAAATTGGCTCACCTAATTGTCCAATTCGAATCACACATCGAATTGACTCATGAAACCAAATCAATTGGTTCATGAAAACCTATAAGACAAGATTGATGTCTAGCAACATGTCATTCCTACCTGGAAGATGAGAAATTTGGTTGAAAATATCAAAATACCCTTCAGTAGTAAGTTACCGTGCAATTCAATCTTTCAATCTCCCATTTTCCCGATTAAGTGATAGGTATGGATAGATGTCAAACCCTAACACTTAATCATATCAAATATCAGCTCGATCATGAGGACTCAGCTGATGACTGATTATATTCCACTAATCTCATCCTGCTTTGATCAAAAGCTCCTTGAGTTTCTGATCGAAGAGATTGCATGGGATAACAATTCCTCTTATTAGGAATGATCGATTCCTTGTTGGTCCACTCACATCCTTCGTACACCTTCCACCATACCCAGAACACCCCGTACATATCGCAATGCCATGAATGAGTATGAACCAAAGTATGGCTTAGTGTGCACAAGGAACCATAGTGACCTCAGGTCTAAAGATCACATGCACAACTTCTACTCTAGGATCTTTCTTTTGACAAGTAGTAAGACTTCCATAAGATAATCCCGGTGTGGATCAGTCCAGTGTGCTCATACTCTGATGAGCATCCTTATCCTTGTATTAGTGTCTCTACACAAGTGGTTATGAGATCAACCTCCCTCATCAACTGAGCATACATAGGATAAGCTAGTCTTTCTGGATTCATCGATCCACGAATCGATGGTCCAACGACTAGGAACATTCTAGATTAAGGTTTATAGGAATTAGGTCTCACTGTTATTTTATCATAACCCTAATTTCATTGCCCTATTCTATAGGGTTCATGATAATTATTAGAAATATGATACAATAGTATATGATGAATCACATGCCTTTATTAGTATAAAAATATGTCATACATGAGTTGGATGTTTACAAAAAGGCCCTCATAATGATTGGCTCTTAGGAAACTTTTCTATCAAACTCCCACTTGCACTAAAGCCAATCGCCCTTGTATTTTATGCCCATATAATCTAAGTGACGATCTAACTGCTGCTTTGCTAATGCTTTAGTGAATGAGTCTGCTATATTGTTCTTTGTGTCAACTTATTCCATGACAACATCTTGTCCTTGAACAAGGTGGAAGCATCTTAGAATGTGCTTGGGCTTATTATGAGACCTTGGTTCCTTAACTTGCACAACAACTCTAGTATTTCAATAATGAAGTGACACTAGTTGTTCTATAGTAGGAACCATGCCCAATTCCGTGATGAATTTCTTCATTCACACAGCTTCCCTTATGGCTTCACTTGTAGCTATGTACTCTGTCTCAGTGACTGAGTCAGCTACTGTTAGCTGCTTTATAGTTTTCCAACTCACTGCACCACCATTCAGGGTGAAGATATATCCTGATGTGGATTTGCTATCATCTGGATCTGATTGAAAACTAGAATTTGTATAACCTTCTAGTTTCAATTCAGATCCTCCATATACTAGAAAAATATCTTTAGTCCTTCTCAGGTACTTAAGAATATTTTTCACAGCTCTCCAATGATCCTCTCCTGGATTCGCCTGAAAACTGCTCACTATGCTCAAGGCATAAGCGACATCAGGCCTGGTACATAACATGGCATACATTATCGATCCTATAGCCAAAGCATTAGGAATCATAGCCATCCTCTCTTTTTCTTCTGATGTCTTAGGAGACATTTTCTTAGAGAGTTGTATGCCTTGACTCATCGGCAAGTAACCTTTCTTACTTCCATCCATGTTGAATCTCTTCAACACCAAGTCAATGTACCTGGATTGGGATAAGCCCAGCATCCTCTTGGATCTATCTCTATAAATCCTTATACCCAGTATATAAAATGCTTCTCCCAAATCCTTCATGGAAAATATTGATGATAGCCAAGTTTTAACCGACTGCAACATGGGGATATCATTCCCAATGATCAGTATGTCGTCCATATACAAAACCAAGATAACAAGTGCACTCCCACTTGTCTTCTTATACACACATGGTTCATCCACATTTTTGAGAAAACCAAATGCTTTGATTGTTTCATCAAAATGGATGTTCCAACTCCTCGATGTTTGCTTAAGTCCATAAATTGACTTCTTTAATTTGCATACCTAATTTGGTCTCCCACTTGAGATAAAACCCTCTGGCTGTGACATATAGACTTCTTCCTCAAGGTTTCCATTGAGGAAAGCAGTCTTTACATCCATCTGCCAGATCTCATAGTCATGATATGCTGCTATGGCAAGCAATATCCGAATGGACTTGAGTATAGCTACTGGAGAAAAGGTTTCATCATAGTCTACAACATGTCTTTGTTTGAAACCTTTTGCTACTAGTCTAACCTTGTAGGTCTCAACTTGACCATCTGCTCCAATCTTCTTCTTGTAGACCCATTTATACCCTATTGGGTTAATTCCTTCAGGTGGATCTACCAAAGTCCAAACCTGATTGGAATACATGGAGTCCATTTCAGATTTCATGGCACCAAGCCACTTGTCGGAGTCTCTACTCTCGACAGCTTTCAAATAGGTCATAGGATCATCATCCTGTATGATACTGGCTTCATTGTCATCCCCGATGACAAAGCCATATCTGAGAGGTGCTTCCCACACCCTCTCTGACCTTCGGAGAGGTGTGTATTATGGTTATTCTTGATCCATAAGAACCTCTGGTTGAGGAATTTCACTTGAAGGCTCATTGATTTGTTGGTTCCATTCTTCACATAACTCTAGTGAAGAATCACTACATTCTTCTTGGATAAATTCTTGTTCCAATAATATTGCATGCCTATTGACAATTATCTTTTGCTCAGCAGCATTATAAAAGAGGTATCCAACACCCTCTTTTAAATAACCAACAAACCTACATATATCATCCCTTGCACTTAGCTTATGTCCAAAGGTATTCTTGACATAAGCATGGCAACCCCAAATCTTCAAATACTTAAGATTTGGTCTTTTGCCATTCCATAATTCTAATAGAGTGCTATTCACTAATTTAGATAGAACCCTGTTTAATATTTATGTAGCAGTATCTAGGGCATGTCCCCAGAAGGAAATGGGAAGATCTGTGAAGCTCATCATGGACCTCACCATGTCCAACAAGGTGCAATTTCTCCTTTCTGCCACTCCATTTAACTGGGGTGTGTAAGGAGGGGTCCATTCAAAAATAATGCCTTTATCCTTTAGATAGTTTAAAAACTCACTAGACATGTATTCCCTTCCTCGATCAGACCGAAGAGCTTTAATACTAAGTCCAGTTTATTTTTCAACCATACTTTGATATTCTTTAAACTTATCAAAGGCTTCGGACTTGTATTAGATACACATGACCGTACCTTGATAAATCATCGATAAAAGTGATGAAATAAGAATATCCTTCTCTGGCCTGAGTCGACATAGGTCCACATACATCAGTATGTACTAGACCTAACAATTCAGTTGCCCTATCTCCATGTCCAGTAAATGGAGACTTGGTCATTTTTCCTTTGAGACAAGATTCACAAGTTCCTAATGATTGGAAATCATCAGAGTCAAAGTAATTATCTTTGACTAACTTGTTTATCCTTGACTCACTGATATGACCCAATCGGTAGTGCTAGAGATATGTGATATTGTCATTATCTCTTTTTCTCTTCTTATCATCAATAAGAAAAATTTTATCATTGAGTTCCAAAGTTAGAAGATCATTAACAAAACTACCATACCCAAATATTGTATTATTTTGAAGAATAGAGCAGCCAGTACTCTTTACATTTATTTTATATCCCTGTTGTAATAACAAGGGTATAGAAATAATGTTTCTTACAATATTTGGCACATAGTAGCATTCTTCCAACTTTATAATATTACCCGAATGTAATAACAGAATATAGGTGCCCATAACTTCAGCATATATGGGTTCTCAACTTGCCCCATATAATTTGAAGTCACCTTTCTTTATATTTCTAATTCTGTGGAGTCCATGCAATGAATTGCATATGTGAGATCCATATGCGGTATCCAATACCCATGAATTAGAAATGGTATTACTCAATGATAAATTGGTTTGTATCATGTACAAACCCCTAGATGCACCACTTGCATCTAGCTTCACATTTGCTAGACAAGTCTTGCAATCCTTCTTCCAATGCCCAAACATGCTGCAATGGAAACAGGCTCCATCAGCCTTCTTCCTCAACCAATCTACATAGTTTGGACCGGTTAACTTGTTGGCATCAAAGATGCCTCTTAGTGATAAGTTTGAAGCCAATAAAATAAATGTCATACATTTAATTAAAGAACAATATTAGCAGACCACTCAAATATAACATTCATAATTAGATAAGGACTTTATATCTAATTATGTCTCCCACTATTTTCTTCAAATACCATAACCCTCAACTATGGTAAGCGAGAAACCTTCCTGGTTTCCTTAGTGGGGTTGAGATCTTTATTCCTCATGAGTGCCTTGTGTGTACACAACAAACACACATGAGTTCAAAGGTAGGACAACCTTTCCAATTGCAACCCGTGCAATTCTCAACAATTATCTTTTCTTCTAAGATACTTATGGCCTTGTATGTACACAACAAACCATAAAGTCTTAGTTTAGTCAGACCCTTCATTTCCATATAGCCATGATTAAATTATGTTGCCCTTGTATGTACACAACAAAGCAACATATCCAACCATGCTATAAAGCACTAAGTGCACCAAGACAAATCTTATATCAAACCCTAGAGTAGGCCTTGTGTGTACACAACAAACCTACTATAGCTTTGACGTAAATTTGGCTTAGCATGAAGGAAGGCAACTTTATAGTATACTTAACCAATTAGCATTACCAAATTAAGATTTAGATATGACCAAATTGGCTAGGTAAGTGGGAGGGCTGAGGGGGTCCCCCCGTTGCTTTCCTTAGACACCAATTAGATTGGCCAGGTTAGACAACGGAACCAATTATAAACCTCATTCCCTTTACCTTCCTAGAACCACTTGCCTAGACACCAATTGGCTGATCAAACTCTAACTGGTTTTGCATCTAGACTAAGTTTTATACTATGACTAAATATTGTTTTTGATGAGGGCTTTGATGGTCTCAAAACACATTCTAAATACTATCATGATAATAATGTTTATTACTACAAGTATAAACATTGAACATGATAACCAAGTTTATAACAAACACAATGCATATCACTCTAGCATATGCATAAAATTTCATGTCATCAAGCATATTACCCTAATATGCATAGCATTATATGACAACAAGCATATTACCCTAATATGCAAAACATGGCTTGATGTTTCAATATCCCGTTCACCTCACTTGTTCATGGGATATGGTCACAGCGGCACCCCTACACGCCATAGGAGACCCATTAAATGAGAGGAGAGGGCCTTCAAACCCTACTTGGCTCCTATGACCGGATGGCCATGGTGACTAACCAAATCCAAAGCAGTTACTAGGGTAAAACCAACATGCATAATTTCATACTTGACATAATATCATGCATTTCATAAAAATTGAAATTAAACATATTACCCTAATATGTAAAATTTCATATAATTGCATTATCATGTCATTTCATAATGAAACAAGAAATCATGCATATGAATTTGGCCGGGTCAACTCGTCAGGGTTCGGGTCGGCCCGGTAATGAAATTTCATCAAACTTCAAATAGATTCATAATTGGTATGCCACAAGGTGTGCTCTGATACCACTGATGGGAATTCTCCCAGGGTCATGGGGATCATGCAGTATGCGGAATTGACTTTCAAAATAAAATTTCATAGCATGATACCCTAACATGTATAACATGTATAGAAAATGCTAATTCCCAAGAACCCCTTGGGCAATTGCAACTAATGAATCATAAAATAAAGTCAATTAACATACCTGGATCGCTAAATCCAATCCTCTCCTTGAGGCTCACAAGTGCAAGCCCTCCAACGGTGATCCACAGGAGACTTGAACCAACGAAGAATCCCTACCGGGGTTGCTTGCTTCAATAGGACTCTTAGGATAGCCTTTGGATCTTTGACCACTGTAGGACATCCTGTCCTACTGTAGGGCTCTCTGGATACTCTCCTAATGCTCTTGGCTTTAGGACAACCCTCCCCTAGGACCCCTTAGGCTTATGTTCTAAAAAAAGCCTTGTCCTAAAAGATAAGACCTTGCCTTAACAAGACAAGTCTTGTCTTAAAAGAAGGAGGGAGGGAGACAACAGAAAGAGGCACTCAGATAACTCTCGAGAAAATGGACTTCTATTTCTGATGACCGAAAATCTTAAGTCTCATTTCACTGTACCCCCTTTATATAGATTCAGATGGGGCGTGAAAAGCATCCCGAGACTCCTTATCAGATATGACTCTTCATGTCTGATAAGGCTCTTCATGCTTCAAGAGTCTTATTTGATGTTCTTTCCCTTTCCAGAGCAGTTCCCCAAATGCCATGTGGCATATACCAGTTATGAAGAATGGAAGGAGGCATCCTTTCAATATTGAAGAGCATGGAATAGGTAGAGTCCTAAGGGCAGAAGGACTCTGCCTCAGAATAGTGCGCGCGCAGATGAAGAGAAGCGACTCTTCATCTGCGCGCCCATATTTCTTTCTGCTTTCACGCCGCCCCTTACACTTTTTTGACCGGTCAATCCTGTCCAAGAGGTGTGGGGATAAAGTGAAGAGACACCACTTTGATGAAGCTCCCAGAGTTTCATCTGCAGAAGGACTCTTAGTCCTTGTGCGCGTGCCATACTTCTCCCGGGTGTGCCAAAACGGTGCCACTTTCCATTCCCACTTCTCTCTCCACCCAAAGCAGCATATATTGATCAGTGAAATATATTCAATATGGGTGTCATTGGAAAGAGCATTAAATAAGCTTTCTGACCATATAATTTATTTTCAAATCAGAGGTCTATAGCTCATTCTGTGCCTTTTTGAAGTTAAGGTATCATTTAGGTTCCAAGAGTCCCATGCCATTGGGACTCTTCATATATGGTGCCTAAAATGCCCTTAAGCCCAAATTAAAATCAGATCAAGCTCTGATTTGGCTAGCCCCACTTAGGACTCAACCTAATTTAGGTCTCTCATAATTAGGTTAGCCCAATTAGCAAGCAACCGAATCCAATCCAATTGGGTTAGGAATTAGGTTAGCCTACATATGCTAGTATGTAATCCGGCTAACTAATTAGGATCCTATGACCTTAATTAAATCATGAATGACTTCCTTGGCCAAGTCTCTATTGTGTGTGACCCATTGGTTTCAACATCTAGCTAGCAGTAGGTTTAGATTTGAGCCGATTCGATCCGATCGAACCCAATTGACCTAATTAGGTCAAATTGGCTCACCTAATTGTCCAATTCGAATCACACATCGAATTGACTCATGAAACCAAATCAATTAGTTCATGAAAACCTAAAAGACAAGATTGATGTCTAGCAACGTGTCATGCCTACCCGGAAGATGAGAAATTTTGTGAAAAATACCAAAATATCCTTCAATAGTAAGTTACCGTGCAATTCAATCTTTCGATCTCCCATTATCCCGATTAAATGATAGGTATGGATAGATGTCAAACCCTAACACTTAATCATATCAAATATCAGCTCGATCATGAGGACTCAGCTGATGACTAATTAGATTCCACTAATCTCATCCTGCTTTGATCAAAGGCTCCTTGAGTCTCTCATCGAAGAGATTGCATGGGATAACAATTCCTCTTACTAGGAATGATCGATTCTTTGTTGGTCCACTCACATCCTTCGTACACCTTCCACCATACCCAGAACACCCCGTACATGTCGCAATGCCATGAATGAGTATGAACCAAAGTATGGCTTAGTGTGCACAAGGAACCATGGAGACCTCAGGTCTAAAGATCACATGCACAACTTCTACTCTAGGATCTATCTTTTGACAAGTAGTAAGACTTCCATAAGATAGTCCCGGTGCGGATCAGTCCAGTGTGCTCATACTCTGATGGGCACCCTTATCCTTGTATTAGTGTCTCTACACAAGTAGTTGTGAGATCAACCACCCTCATCAACTGAGCATACATAGGATAAGCTAGTCTTTACAGATTCATCGATCCCCGAATCAATGGTCCAACGACTAGGAACATTCTAGATTAAGGTTTATAAGAATTAGGTCTCACTGTTATTTTATCATAACCCTAATTCCATTGCCCTATTCTATAGGGTTCATCATAATCATCAGAAATATGATACAGCAGTATATGATGAATCACATGCCTTTATTAATATAAAAATATGTCATACATGAGTTGGAAGTTTACAAAAAGGCCCTCATAATGATTGGCTCTTAGGGTACTTTTCTATCAGACCTGATGTCATACACATCAGTATGAAGTAGCATACAGAAGGGCCCATCCTCAAAACTGATGCCATACTCTCTGAATAGAACAGTCAACCCCATCCCATAGGGCAGGCAGAGTCGCTGGCTCATCGATGCCTTCATCATCTGGTGAATCATAAGCACTGGAAGGCTGATGGGCGTGCACTGAACTAATAAGAGCATCACTAGCAACTCCCGCTCAGTGATGTAATTGAAGCATCCCGTCTTTGGCAGAAGTATCCGGGCAACAATGTGGTGCAACAATCTCATCTCTACTGACAATCGGGATGCGGGTATGGTGGCTCCCTCAGGCAATATATCAGAATCAAAAATACATTGAAGACCACTCACTCTGTCCATCAAGCTGTCCACCACTGATCCAGTCATCGAAATGTCCCAAACTCTGCTCAGTACCTCCAAAAAAACTGGGATATCTTGGCCTCTCACCTATGCCATTCATCCATCAGTCCCATGGGTGAGTGATCCATAAAACTCCCAAATAAGCCTAGGATAAAACCTCTCACTGAGTGAGCAAAATGAAGTCAAACCAACCTATCAAATCCACTGTCCGATTCTAAAATGCTACTGGTCGATAAAAGTGAAGTCCACTCGTCATCCCCCGACGATGGTCTTCGAGCTCATCCTGCTAGAAGCTACAAAAAGTGGTCGTGCTAGTGGATCAGGAGCTCTAGCCTCGTGTCTAGCCTTCGTTCTTCATTCCTCCTCCTGATTGGACTGATGAGGGTGATGGACTACTTGCTTTTGGGGTCCCATTACTTAGAATAAGGATTTGGGCAAGATTTGGGTGAAAATTTAGGGTTTTTAAGGCTCAAAATCCAAATGGAATGCAAAATCTAGCAAAATCCGAACTACCAAGTGCTCCGAATGAGGAATTAATGAGTTTAAATCATAGAACGAGGAAAGGAGCAGTGAGGAGTACCTTAGATCAAGTGTCGGCTCGAGAGAGATGAAGAAATGGGGAGAAAAATACTTTGGAATGCCCTTATTCTCGATCTGTTGCCGTTCAAGTGTCGACTCACGAATGTGTCGACACATTCAAGTGTCGACACATTAATGTGTCGACACATCAACTTAAAAATTAAAAAATAAGAGATTGAAGCATTGATCAAAATCAAGCATAATTCAATGAAATTCAACAAATTAGTAAAGATTGATCATGATTGTTGTCAAATAAGATTGATTTGAGTCAAAGATAGGAAAAATTTAATCAAAAGGATTAATGATCCCGAGCTCTCTTCTAATCATACAAAACCAATCTTTTAGAAGAGGTTTAGTTAAGATATCAGCTAATTAAATTCAGTACTAATAAATTCAAGAACAATATCATTATTTTCAACATAATCTCTAATAAATTGATGTCTAATTTCAATATGTTTACTCCTAGAATGTTTAATAGGATTTTTAGTCAAGCAGATAGCACTGGTATCATCACATTTAATAGGTGTACTAGCTAACTTGATTCCAAAATCTTCAAGTTGTTGCTTAATCCATAAGATTTAAGCATGATAACTTCTTGTTGCAATATACTCAGCCTCAATTATGGATAGTGTAACTGAAGTTTGTTTCTTTCTAAACCATGAGATTAAGTTAACTCCAAGAAATTAGCAAATACTGCTAGTACTCTTTCTATCTAATTTACAACCAACAAAATCAGCATCAGAATATCCAATTAATTCAGCGGGTAAATTTCTAGAATACCATAAACCAATATCAATAGTACTAGATATATATCTAATAATGCACTTAACAGCCATCAGATGTGATTCTTTAGGTTCATATTGATATCTAGCACACATGCATACACTAAACATTATATCTAGTCTACTAGTAGTTAAGTACAGTAAAGAGTCAATTATACCTTTGTATAACTTTTGATTTATTGATTTACCATGTTTATTTTTATCAAGTCTACAAGAGGGGCTCATAGGCATACCTATTATTTTAGTAATCTCCATCCCAAACTTTTTTATAATTTCTCTTGTATACTTAGCTTGGTTGATGAAGTCCCATCTGTAATTTGCTTGATCTGGAGTCTGAGAAAGAAATTGAGTTCTCCCATCATGCTCATCTCGAACTCACCCTGCATTAGCTTAGCAAACTCTTGACAAAGAATTTCATTAATAGCACCGAAAATGGTATCATCAACATATATTTGTACTACTGATAAATCATTATTTTTCTTTTTCAAAAATAGTATTTTATCAACATGGCCTCTAGAAAATTAATTTTTAATAAAAAATTTGCTATGTCTTTCATACCAGGCTCGAGGTGCTTGCTTTTATCCATAAAGTTCTTTGTGTAATTTAAAAACATGATCAAGATGTGCATGATTTTCAAATCCAGGTTGTTGTTCAACATAAACTTTTTCAGTTATAAAACCATTTACAAAAGTACTCTTAATATCAATTTAAAATAGTTTAAAGTTCATAAAACAAGCAAATACTAATAATAGTCTAATTACTTCAAGTCTAGTAACAGGAGCAAAGGTTTTATCAAAATCAATCATTTCCTCCTGGTTGTAGCCTTTAGCAACTAGTCTAGCTTTATCTCTAATAATAATTCTATTTTCATCTAATTTATTCGTAAACACCCATTTTGTGCCGATAATAGAAATATTAAATGGTCTTTCTATTAATGTCCACACATTATTTCTATTAAACTGAATTAGTTCATCTTGCATGGCATTAGTTCAGTTAAGGTCTTTTTCAGCTTCTTCAAAACATTTAGGCTCTACTTGTGATACAAAAGCTATATAATCACATTCTTTTCTAATTGAGGCTCGAGTTCTTATCCCTTTAGATGGATCACCTAGGATTAATTCCTTAGGATGTCCATGAGCATACCTCCACATCTTAGGTAGATCTTGATGCTTCAAAGTATCTTCTCCTTTCTCATTCTTATCTTGATCTTCTTCATTGGGTTGAGAAGGTTGATCATTTAGTGTCAACTTTTGAAGTTTGTCAGCACCTGCACATTCATCAGAAGTATCCTATTTTTTGGAGGATTTGTTAGTAGATTCTTCAAAAACAACATGCACTGACTCTTCTACAACCAAAGTTTTTTTATTGAAACTCTATATGCCCTACTTGATATGGAGCATCCTAGAAAGATACCTTCATCAGACTTGGCATCAAATTTTCAAAAATTGTCTTTTCCATTGTTTAGAATAAAACATTTACAACCAAAAACTCGAAAAAAACTTTAAAGTTGGTTTTCTTTGATTCCAAAGTTCATATGGAGTTTTTTTCAAAATAGGGCAGATTAAAACTCGATTTAAGTTATAACATGCAGTATTAATTGCTTCAGCCTAAAAATATCTTGGCAAATCATTTTCACAAAGTATAGTGCATGTCATTTCTTCCAAAGTATGATTTTTTTCTTTCTACTACCCCATTCTATCGAGGTGTCCTAGGTGTAGAAAAGTTGTGTTCAATTCCTTTTTCATTATAAAAGTTTTTGAAATCTTGATTTTCAAATTCAGTTCCATGATCACTGCAAATGCAAATAACTGAAATACCTTTTTTATTGAGACTTTTTGATAAAACTTATTAAAGCAGAAAATGATTCGTCTTTATGTGCTAGAAAGAAAATCCATGTAAATCTCAAAAAATCATCCACTATAACTAATCCATATCTTTTGTCTCATAAACTTGATGTTCTAGTTGGTCCAAAGAGATCCATATGAAGTAGTTCTAGTGGCCTACTAATAGTTACAAAACCTTTTGGTTTAAAAGAAGTTTTAACTTGTTTACCAAATTGACATGCTTGGTAAATTCTATCTTTTTCAAAACAAAGTTCAAGTAAAACTCTAACTAAATTTTTTTTATAAAGTTTTGAAAGTAGATACATACTAGCATGCCCAATCTTCTATGACAAAGCCAACTAGTCTTGTCTTTAGTAAAATTCATTGCAACAAGGCATTTTCCATTAGGCAAAGATAGATCATCTAAATCTACCAAATAAACATTACCATGCCTTTTTCCAATGAATTGTACTCCATTTATATCCAGACCAGTAATTATGCAATAAGATGATTTAAAAATAACTTGAAAACCTTTATCATAAAATTGGCTAATGCTCAAAAGGTTATGCTTCAAACCATCAACTAGAAGTACATTACTAATACAACTAGAAGGAGTTATGTGAACCTTACCAATTCCAATGATTTTTTCTTTATCATTATCCCCGAAGGTCACACTCCCTCCATTCAAAGCTTCAAGAGAAGTAAATTGTTTCACATCTCCCATCATGTGCCTTGAGCAACAACTATCAAGTACCAAAGTTTTTTGTTCTCCTTGGTTGCAAGACACACCTGCAATAAAATCAAGCTTTGTTTTTAGGTACCCAAGCCAACTTGGGTCCTTTAGGGTTAGCCCTTAAAATGATTCCTTTTGGAACCCACACTTTCAAAAAGAATTAATTTTTTTTAAATTGCATTGAAAAGATTTATAACCTAACTTTTTACATGAAAAACAAGTTTTGCTAGAAGATGCTGGAACAAAAAAATTTTTGAAATACTTTTGTTATTCATGTGGTCTAAAACCTAAACCTACTTTATTGAAAATGGCTCTTTGACTATTTAAAAGTAGGTTTAATTTTTTTGAACTATAGGTAAATCTTTCAACAAAAGGCTTTATCTTTTCAATTTCATTTTTATACTTAGCATTTTCCAACTCTAAATCTTTATTTTTCTTTAAAAGATCACCATTTGAAATAACATTCTTGAGTCTTTTCAAAACTTCATTTTCCATTGACAAAGCATTGTTTTTCCTTTCCAAAACATCCAATTTAGATTTCAAATTACTAACTTCATTTAGCAAAGAATTATTTTCAAGAGAAAAACTATTTGCATGCTTTTTTAACCTTTTATTTTTAGATAAAATTATTTTATAATCATGCATAAGTTCATCAAAAGCATTTCTAAGCTCATCAAAAGTAAAATCTATTTCAGTATCAAAATTTATCTCATCTTGCTCTTGATGTGCCAGTAAACAAAGATTTGCTACTTCAGTCTGCTCTTCTTCAGAACTGGTTCATTGTCACTCCAGGTGGCCATCATTGCTTTCTTTTTTAATTTCTTCCTTGACTTCTTAAAGAGAGGGCAATCAAACTTTTAGTGTCCTGGCTTCTTACACTCGAAGCATGTAGGTATTTCCTTCTACTTTTCCTTTTCTTTTTCCTTCTCTTTCTTTTTTCCTTTTTCTTTTGATTGATATTTCTTTTTGTAAGGAAACTTCCTCCTCCTCATGAATCTTTTGAATTTCCTTGCAAGGAGGGCTTCTTCATCTTCATCTTCTTCTTCTTTTTTGGACTCATCTATTGAGAATTCTTTTTGTATGTTTGATTTAAAAGCGATCCCCTTTTTCTTTTTATCCTGTCCATTTTTTTTTGTTTCAAATTTAGCTCATAAGTCATGAGCGATCCAACCAGCTGCTCTAGAGATAGTTTGTCAACATCCTTGGCTTCTTGGATTGTGGTCACCTTCGAATCCCATGATGTCGGAAGTGACCTGAGGATTTTATTCATAAGATCAGTGTTCGACATTACCTTTTTAAGACTTCTCATTCCATTTACAATATTTGTGAATCTTGTGTACATATCAGTGATAGATTCATTAGGTTCCATTCGGAACATCTCATATGTGTGCACTAACATGTTCACTTTAGTATTTTTCACTTGATGGGTACCCTCATGAATAACTTCAAGTGTGTCCCATATTTCTTTAGCAGAGGTGCATGTAGATATCATATTAAATTTACTAGGATCTAATGAATAATAAAGGAGATTCATTGCCTTGGCATTGATCTTGGATTGCTTAATATCATTTTCATCCCAATCCTCTTCAAGCTTTGGGATGGAAACACCATTAACCATTACTGAAGGAATATGAGGACCTTTATCTACAACTCTCCATAAATTATTATCAATAGAATTCATATAAATTCTTATCATAGTTTTCCAATATGTGTAATTTGATCCATTAAAAAATGGAGATCTATTTGAGGCTTGACCCTCAACTATGCTAGTACCAATTGGGGCTGCCATAGATCATCACTAAAGGTCATAAAGCCTATATACTGAGAATAGGGCTCTGATACAACTTGTTACCCAGTAAGCAACCCAAGAGCGGGGATGAATTGAGTCTCTTAAAATTATTTACTTGATGCAATGCAATGCTATGCAATCCAATCCAATAATCAATTAAGTAAGGTACTATGAATTCAAATGTGATGCTCTTAAATAAAAGTGCAGCAAAAATAAAGAGCAATAAAAGAGAAGCAAGTAGAGAGATCAATTAACCACAAAAACCAAGAAATATAGTCGTTCGGTGCTAACCAATGTACCTACATTCACTCCTCAAGATTCCCTTGGAAATTCACTATAATCATATTAATTATAATTGATTAGTTTTATAGGCTTACTAATCAAAAATCCAACTTGTTTTCACAAGGCCAACAAGTCAAAACCTCACTTGGTTTTACGTGCTAACCAAGAACCTAAATGGTTTTACGGGATAACCACTAACCTCCTTTGGTTTTTTGGGCTAACCAAGAATCTAATTGGTTTTCAAAGGCTCACCAATAACCTCCCTTGGTTTTATAATAGGCTAACCAAGAACCCTTACAACAAATAGAGTTTTGAAGTAAAGAAACAATATAAGCTTTCAAAAATAAAGCGGGTATCTCTTTGAAGCTCGATATAAAGGTGCTTTAAACTTTTTGAAGCCTTTTGAATGCTTAAGAATAGATAATCTTCAATGCTCTTGAAGGCTCTTGAATGCTTGGAGGCTTGCTTTTGCTTAAGAGTGGTTGAATCTTCAATGAATAGGAGTTAAAGCTCACTTTTTTTCTCTCTTAAATGCTTCTATTTCATTCTCATCAGTAATATATGAATAGTTATCCTTTTGATTTGATTTGAAGTATATAAATACCTCTCCAAGACCTCAAATCCTGTTTCTAGCTATTAGACTTGAAAAACTAGCCATTGGAAGGCAAAAGGATCGAGTTCTGTGTTTAAAAAACTAGTCGTTAACGTTCCCAGAACTTCATGTGTCGACACTTTAGGCTGTCAGTCGACACATTAGGTCGACACTTGAACTTCTTGAGTCGATACCTAGTTCAAAAATCTTCAATCTGGTTTCTTTTGAAATCTCAGATGTATCGATACTTCCTCAGGTGAGTCGACACTTTGCTTCTGTGTGTCGACACTTTAGTAGATCTTCATTTTTAGCAAGTTATATGGCTTGAAAATCTCAAGCGATGAGCTGATTCATGTGTCGACACTTCAGGTCCATGTGTTAACACTTCAGCCATGCCATTTGAAACATTCCTTGCATACCGGCTTGAGTCGACACTTCACCTCCATGTGTCGATACTTGGTGTCATATATCGATACTTTGAGTCGACACTTCACTGAAATCTTCACAAAAAAGTCTGAACTTGTGCTGAAACACATTTATACTTAACTTAATTGACCATTTAAGCAATCTTTGATTATCCAAGTCCTCTTTGAGCAGATCTTTTCATCCAAACTTGGTTTACTTCAATTAAACAAACTTCTTCAAATTTGTGAGCACCTTTTTCAACAAAAACATACTTTAAGAAAACCATTAGTACTCAACTTATATTTAACCATTTTGCTTATCATCAAAATCAATAACGGAGTCAACAGATTAGATCTTTAAAGAATATCAATGATTTTTTACTTAAGAAAAAAGAAGAAATCTCATAAAAGAACAACTTATTGCAAAAGAATTTACATGTCTTTTCTGAAAAGTTTAAAACTTTGGAAACTGAAAATAATGAATGCCTTGACAAGAACAAAGCTTTAATTACTGAAAACAATGATTTGAAAAAGGAGGTTGAAAAACTAAATCCACTTGTTGAAAAACTTACATTATCTTCTAACAAGCTTGTGTTGATCTTAAAAGAACAAAGAATTTCTGGAAATAAACCTAGAATCGATTTTAATTCTTAAATTTCAAATAGAATTTCAACTACTACTTTTGTAAAACCAAAAGCTTATGTTCCAAAATTAATATCTCAAAAAGCTTTTGCAACAAATGTTTCTTCTCCTAAGGCTATATTGTATGTTCCTAAGAGCTTAAATTGAAAATATTTTATATCTGCATCTCATGCATCAATATTTAGAACTTCAAAATCTATATCTTTTCAAAATTTTAGAGTTGAATGTTATGCATACAAAGGGTTAAAACATAAAGCTTTTGAATGCAATATCTTCAAAAATATCAAAATTAAATTAAGAAAGACTTAGGTTCCCAAAGGAACCACCTTCGCTAACTTGCAAGGACCTAAGTTAGCTTGGGTACCTAAAAGAACTTCTTGATTATCTTGTAGGAATGTCTTGCAGCCTAAAAAATGAAGAAAAGATGGTATCTCGATAGTGGCTATTTAAGGCATATGACGAGTGACAAGGATCAATTTATCACCATAGAGATGAAAGAAGGAGGTATGATTACTTTTGGAGATAATGGCAATGAAAAATAATTGAAATTAATAAGATCAAGATAACCTCCTGTACTTTTATTGAAAATGTATTGCTAGTAGATAAATTGAAGAATAACTTGCTAAGCAATAGTCAATTATGTGATAAAGGCTTCAAGGTTATCTTTGAATCATCTATGTGTATTATAACAAACCCTCTTGATTCTAGTAGTAAGTTCATTGGACATAGACATGAAAATATTTATCAGGTAGACCTTAATGATCTTGCCATGTCAAGTAGTTCCAATCTAGTTGCAATGAATGCTAAGACCAAGGAGTCTTGCTTACTTTGGCATAGACGATTAGGTCATGCTAGCATGCATACTATTACCAAGTTAATTTCAAAAAATTTAGTTAGAGGCATGCCTAAGTTTAAAGTAGACTTTGATCATATTTATGATGCATGCCAAATGGGTAAACAAACAAGGGGGAGCTTTAAATCCAAAAATATGATTTCAACTACTAGACCTCTTGAGCTACTTCACATGGACTTATTTGGACTAACTAGGACCACAAGCCCAGGAGGTATGAAATATGCTCTTATGATAGTAAATGATTTTTCAAGATTTACTTGGATTTTGTTTATCGCTTATAAAGATGAAACCTTTAAAGTATTTCATAAATTTTATAAAAAGGTTTCAAAATAGAAAAATCTTTCAATAGTTTCAATTAGGAGTGATCATGGCACCGAATATGAAAATCAGTTTTTCGATGATTACTGCATAGAAAATGGCATTGATCACAACTTCTTCGCTCCTAGGACACCACAACGAAATGGTGTTGTAGAGAGAAAAAATAGGTATTTGAAAGAAATGGCCTAGACAATGTTATGTGAAGGCAATCTTCCAAGGTACTTTTGGGCAGAAGTGGTGAACACTGCTTGTTACATTTTGAACCGCATTTTGATCCATCCTATTTTGAAGAAAACCCCCTATGAGCTTTAGAATGAAAAGAAACCCAATATTAATTATTTTCATGTATTTGGTTGTAAATACTTTGTGCTTAACAATGGTAAAGATAATCTAGAAAAATTTGATGCTAAATCAGATGAAGAAGCTTTTCTTGGTTATTCATTACATAGCAAAGCATATATAATATTTAACAAAAGAACTCTTACTGTAGAAGAATCCATGCATGTTATTTTTGATGAAACTAACCCTTTACCTTCTAAGAAAGAAGAGTGCATAAACAATGATGCAGGTACAATTCAAAATGAAATGGAAGATATGAGCATACTAGAAAGACCAATCGAAGAAGGAGAAGAAATGGTAAGGATCATGTTGATCTACCAAGAAAATGGAGGTACGTAATTTCTTATCCGAAAGAATTAATTATTGGTGATCCTTCACAAGGTATTAGGACTTGGTCATCACATAGAGATGTACATGATTACCTAGCCTTTGTATCACAAATTGAACTTCATACCGTAGAAGAAGCTGAATCTGACCCAAACTAGATGATGGCCATGCATGAGAACTAAACAAGTTTGAAAAAAATAAGGTACGGACTTTAGTTGATAGACCTTCAAACCATCCAATCATATGAACCAAATGGGTCTATATTAACAAATTAGATAAGAAATGTAGTAAGAAACAAAGCTAGATCAGTGGCTAAGGGATATAACCAAGAAGAGGGCATTGATTTTGATGAGACATATGCACCTGTTGCAAGACTAGAAGCCATTAGATTACTTCTTGCATTTGCTTGCTACATGAATTTTAAACTTTTTCATATGGATGTGAAAAGTACATTTTTAAATAGTTTCATTTATGAACAAGTTTTTGTAGAACAACCACCAGGTTTTGAAGATCATGTTTTTCTAAATCATGTGTTTAAATTGAATAAAGCATTATATGGTTTGAAACAAGCACCTAGAGCCTGGTATGATAGACTTAGCACTTTCTTAATTGAAAATGATTTTTCAAGAAGAAATGTTGACAAAACTCTTTTTATCAAGAAAAAAATATTGATTTATCAGTTGTACAAATTTATGTTGATGATATTATATTTGGTGCAACTAATGAAATTCTTTGTAGAAAATTTGCTAAGTTAATGCAGAGAGAATTTGAAATGAGCCTAATGGGTGAACATAACTACTTCCTTAGACTTCAAGTAAAACAAACAAAGGAATGAATCTTCATCAACCAAGCCAAGTACATCAAAGAAATAATCAAAAAGTTTGGTATGGAGTCAAGCAAACAAATGAACACACCCATGAGCCCATCTTGCAGATTAGACAAAGAAGAAAATGGATCCACCATTGACCAAAATCTCTATAAAGGTATGATCGGATCCTTGATATATTTAACTGCAAGTAGAACTGATATCTTGTATAGCGTATGTGTATGTGCTAGATTCCAATTTAATCCTAAAGAATCACATATACTTGCTATTAAAAGAATTATTAGATATTTGAAAGGTACAAGTAATATATGTCTATGGTTTTCAAAACATTCTTCATTGAATTTAATTGGATTTTTGGATGCTGATTATGCTAGTTGTAGAATTGATAGAAAAAGCACTAGCGGCACATGCCAATTTCCAGGGCTGAATTTAATCTCATGGCACTATAAGAAACAAAACTTAGTAGCACTTTCTACTGCTGAGGTAGAGAATGTTGCTGCAGGAAGTTGTTGTGCACAAGTGTTATGGATTAAACAATACTAGAAGACTTTGGTGTTACACAATCTAAAATTCTAATCAAATGTGATAACACAAGTGCTATAAATTTGACAAAAAATCAAATTCAGCATTCTAAAACTAAACATATAGAGATTAGACACCATTTTATTAGAGATCATATTTTGAATGGTGACATTGAACTAGAATTTATCCCAACTGAGAACCAACTTGCTAACATTTTCACTAAGCCACTGAATCAGGATAGATTTGAAATGATTAGAGGAGAATTAGGTCTTTATGATCCTTTCTAGATTTTTCTAACCTAATTTCTTCAAATTTAAGGAAAAATTATCTAGAAAACCTCCTACATCAATTCAAGTTCTTTGAACAACTTTTCTTGAGATTTTATCAAATTAATTTCAATTTCTGAATCATTTCAACTATTGTGGAAACTTTTTGTTCGAGTCGACTCAAGCAATTTGGCCCTAGTCGAGCCGACTCGAATCTCTGTTGATTCTGTTTTTGCTCTGATTGAGCCGACTAAGGCAATTTAAGGTCATTAGAGCTGACTCAAATGTCGCACAATCAATTTTTTTAATTAAGCTGTGTGATTTTTTCCAAACCTTATTATTCTCTTTTCTCATACTAAACCCTAACTCTCCACCAAAAATCTCTAACAAAACCCTGAAATCCTCTTCCTCAAGCTCCCATTTCTCATTTCTTCCTGCAAGTGTTGCAATGGCACTGAAATCAATAGTGGAAAAGAGATCCAAAAGAACTGTACCCTCAGTGGAAGTTGAAATAAGAACAAAGAGTCGACAAGAAGAGCCGACTCGAGCAGTTAAGAGGGAAGAAGAACAAACTAGGCAGTTGGCCTCCATCATTCTCCACGACAGGTGATGTCAATGTCTAATCAGCCTATCACTAGTTGTATTTTCAAATTTCATGAGAAAATTGGGCTATAAATTGGAGATTCCATAGAAGAGCTGGGATGGAGTTACTTCTATTCATTGAATGTATCCACCTATCCAACCCTACTAAGATCATTTTATGAGAATCTCAGTCTTGAACCTCATTATATTGAATCTACTGTTAAAGGAAAATGGGTTATTATGATAGAGGAGAGACTGAGTAGTGTGTTAGAGATGCCTGCTAATGGGTCCAAGCTCTTGGTACTGAAAGTCAGAGAGAAGACACTCAAATCTTTGCTTGGGAGAGAAGATGTAAGTGGAGTAAGAACTGTAATGGGTAATACACTCTCACTAGAAATGAGACTCCTCCACAATTTCATTAGTAGGATATTCCTTCCAAGGACCGGGAGATTTGATTGGGTAGGTGAACATGACCTCAGCTTTATGGAACCTGTCATTTAGGGGGAGGCACTTAAATTACCCTACATAATGATCATGCAAATGAAAGAAGTTGTGAGAAAAGTTAAGGCTTGCTTACCATACAGGATGGTTCTAACCTTATTGTTTCAAGCATGTAGGATCAGTTTGGAAGGAGAAGATGGTAAACTCCTCCATCACACAGATATGTACACTTTCAAATCTCTACATAGAATGGGGTATATCTGTAGTGAAGGAGTGTGGAAGAAGAAGAGCACTGAAGAAAGGGCAGTTGTAGCCTCCAGTAGTAGCAGCAGTTCTGAGGATGATAGTGAAGACCTTCCACAGGAGATCTCCACTGCAGGACCTACACCACCAAAGGAGACTGTTCCCACTTCATAGCACATATTTGATGTAGCTATTGCTGAGTTTGGGACCTCTATTGAGCCTGCTTCTAAGCCAATTGCACCTGAGCTTACTGCTATAGAGACTGAGCACATTGATCTACCAGCATCTCCACCTTTGCCAGATTCCACTTATGTTTCTCTGACACCATCAGTTCAGGATCCATCTACTCACTTTACTAGTACTTCAATGTTCCAACATTTTATGGCTTAGCAGATGACTTTGACTGACATACTGACTTGCTCCCTAACTAGTATGTTTGCCGAGTTTTGCTGGTCAGTGGATGCCAGATTGAATCAGTTTGGAGGAGATCAGAGATCTACACAGCAGGATTGACACACTTGAGACCTCTAGATCTGTATCTCAGCCTGATCTACAGCCTATCATAGATACTATCTCATCTGGTTCTGATTCAATCATGAAAACTATCAATCAAACTTTAGAAGAATTCAGAACAAAATTAAATGAAATAAGATTTAAAATGGGATCATTGGAAGAAGGAAAGAGGATGGAGGAAGACTACACAAAGGGAATTAGAATCCTAAGATCAGAATTTGGGAGATTAAGAGGGTCTGCTGAAGCTTTTGCAAATGCACAAGCTGCTAAATTAGTTGCTTTTAAACACTGAGGTGAAAAAGCTTCTTGAAGCAATGGAAGTTGTTCGATTTCAACTAGATCAGCTGAAAACAACAGTCATTGCAGCATTTGCTACTCCTACACCTAAACCTGGACCCACATCTACTACACATCCTAGAAAGCCAGCTCGTCATCTTTAGGACATCCAATACTACACAGCTAGATAGTGTTTGATTGTACTACTTTCAATTTCATGTAACTTGTACTGAAAACTTTGATTGAAATGAAAGCACTTTTGTTCACATATTTTCTGTGTTTGAAATGGATTGTGCAATGTCTTGCTATCACATCTTCAATTGTACAATGCTAATCTAATGAATTCTAATTAGAATATCAAAGTTGTTTTGAGAAAGTGAAATTATCTCAAACAAATTTTATGAACTTTCTCATTCTATCATAACAATTGAGCTTTATTTGAATATCCTTTTTGATTATTGATAAAAAGGGGGAGAACTTTGAGACTGCATGAATAATTCTCTAATTATTTAAGAATATACAAAAAGAGGGAGAATATATTTGACTAAGCTGAAATTGTTTCAAAATCTTCAAATCATCAGAAAGGGGGATTAAATTATTGAAACTGAAAGGCTCTAGCTCAAAACTTGCAATTTGCTCTGATTGCTTCAAAAATTTAACTTGCTCTGATTGCTTTAAAAAAAAAAAATTGGCTCAAGAATTAGCTCTAATACTTACATTTTTGAGCTTTGATACTTTGTATTTGTGCTAGTTTTGATACTTTGAAACATACAAGCTTTAATACTCTAATATATACAAAAGCACTAGCACTAATACTATATAGTTTTTCACAAAAGCTCTGATACTTACTTACAAATACAGCTAGCTTTGATACATGTAAATGCTTACTCTCAAATATAATCATACATATAATTATAAAGAATTTTTCTTGCCCGATGTTTTGTCATCATCAAAAAGGAAGAGATTGTTGACCCCATAAGTGATTTTGATGATAAAAAAATATTGGAGAATGCATTTGTTTTACAAACAACTCTTCAAGTGTTTTATAAGTTTTTGTACGATGAATTCATTGCCCAATTTTAACTCTTACATTTCTATTTCTTGTGTTGAGTCGTATTGTAATTGAATCTTTTAAAGAACCCAAAGAACAATTTAAATATAAACCAATTAAATGGGTTACTTCTAGGTTATTTCAAGCCTTAAATTACTTTGAGTGTGTTGTAAAAAGAGTTTAAAGATATCTTGAAAGCTTGAAGACTTACTGGATAAATTTTGGAGAAGAATTGAAAATTCACTGAAGAACTCAATCGAGGAGAAGAGAGCCGACTCTAGCACATGGCATGCATGAAAATTCTGGCACTCAGATATCCGTGTTGACTCTAAGGGACCCGAATCGACTCATCCAGAGTACTACTTCTTGAATCAGATAGGTGAGCTGACCCAAGGGGTGTCCGAGCTGACTCTATCATATTATCAGACATCTGAGCCAACTCTTCAGTAAATTGAGCCGACTCCTCCAAAGTTCAGAAAAAGAGATCTGAGAACTATAACTAATTGAGCCGACTCTAAAGAGAAAGAGCTGACTCTTTTAGACCATATCTTTGAAGGCATGAGGATTTGAGTCGACCAGAAGCAAGGCGAGCTGACTCTTATAGAGTGAAGAATCAGGACACTATGCAAGCGAGCCGACTAGATTGAAGAGAGTCGACTCAACCAGAACTACTCTAAGGATCCAAGCCGACTCGAAGGTCGATTTCAGACTTATAACGGCTACTTCCAGAACTTGAAATTTGAATCAAAAAAGTGCTCCAACGATCAAATGTCACATCCTAACGATCTACTATGACTAAAACTGCCTGAGAAAGGCACAAGACTATATATTTGAGGGATTTGAATCACTTTAAAAGAAAGTTTTGGAAAAGAAATGAAGAGTTAATGCATTATTGAATATCCAACCAAGCTAACAAGCAAGAGAGCATTGGGAGCATTCAAGGTAGCCTTCAAGCCTTCACCAACTCTTATCTGAAGCTTGAAGCACTTAGTAAAGAAGCCATAGAAGCCATTAAAGTGCATTGAAGTACATTCAAGTGAGCTTCTCTCAAGCTACATCGGCAACCATTTGACAAAAATCTGTTTGTCATTCTGTTGCTTTTCTTTACAATTCTTTTATTGAATTGTTTGGTTATTGTTGAACCTGGTTGAAAAACCAAATAGGTTCTTGGTTAGCCTGTGTTAAAACCAAGTGTAGGGTTATTGGTGATCCTAGTAAAACCAAGTTAGGTTTCTTTTGTGAGCCTGATTTAAAAACCAAAGAGTAGAGGTTTGGATTGTGAGCTTGTGAAAACATCTGACTGTATTCCGGCGGGGGATATAGTGGAAATCACAAGTGGTAATCTTGGATAGTGGATGTAGGAGCTGGGTTGCTCTGAACCATTATAAATTATTTGTGTTTGTGTTGTGCCTTTCCTATTTGATTATGCTTCTACATTATATTATCCTATCACAACATTTAACACTTATAAGGGATTTCAAAGAGCACGTCATTGCTTAAATTTTTTTAAATTCCCAATTCACTCTCCTCTTGGGAAAGCCACTTGGGCAACAACTCAAAATTCAAATTGAGGTCAAAACCTTCCAAAGAATGACCATCATTCCATAAAGGCTTAGAGCCAAAACCAACCAAAATTCAAAATTTAAATTGAGGTCAAAACTTTCCAAAAATTCTTTTTAGAACTTTTGCTCATCACAGCCAAGTGTTGCACTTCCTAGTATCAACCTTTCAAGTGTCGACACTTAGAACATGGTCAATCATATTGACCTCTAGTGATGGCAAACGATTCTTAATCATCGATTAGCCTTTAGATTAGAAAAAACCCCTATGGTGTGTGACCCCATAGGTTAGAACACTAAGTCGATAGCATTGGAACACTTTCAGTACTAGTCAAAGTCATCATCTAGTATTGATACCCGACATCCGGATATGTCAAAGATTGTAGAGAAACTTTCTAGAACCTTTGGCATATGGTTATTGCAAAAGTCATCCCTTTGACCTCAAAATGCTCAGGATGTCCTAGGGTTTGACTGACAACATAACTTGGTACATCCAAATCGTGTCTCAACCTTACAAGTTCTATGACTCCTCACAAGAACTACCCAGGCCAAGATTTTGCTAAATTGAGAATTAGTGAGTCATTCATTCCAAACCATTTGGAGGGGTCAATTCCTTCTTGATCTACCACTGCTCCACAAGAACTTGACTATACCCAAAAGCCTTACATCACAAAATTAAAAATCCAGGTAGTCTAACACAAAAGTATAGTGAGTTGCTTGCAAGCTACCATGGTGACCTCAGGTCTGAGGGACACATATACCTATATCCCTTCAAGAGCAACCCTTTGGCAGAAGGGAGCTCCGCAGTTGGTCACGTTCAGTGAGATGTCATACATTTCACTAGTATGTCACATCAGTGTCTCTACACTCCTTGGTTAAGTGGACAACCAACAAATATGACATATAATAACCTACACTTGATACATCGCCATCATATAACAATGTATCCTTTGGTTGTGAACCAGTTTAAGAACTACTCAATATATCCTCTCTATATCAAATATAATGTAGTTCTAAGGACTCCATCATACAAGACTTCTTTTCAAGAAAATACACATGTGATGAACATCCAAAAGAATAACTTTTATTCATTAAAAAATTTATATACAATTATAAAATAGCACAACCGTCTACACTCTAGATGATTGGCTTTGGGGCATAATTTCCAATAGTTCACTCGAGTGGTTCCTTGCCCCTTTACTCCCTCTGTTTGCATACTTACCTTCTTACTTACCTCCCCTCTCTAATTTTATATGCATAGGGCGGCCCAAACCAGGTTTGGGGCTTTTTCAAGGTGTCTATTTCTAGGTACCATTTCTGGAAGGGTTTTTGGTTGTTCGCTGTCGCCCTTCTGTCCGGCCAGTCTTATCCTTTCGATGGTGTGACTTCTCGTGGGAGGCTTGGGCACCGTGCCATTAAGCCCTATGCCACGGTGGCATGTTCCATTCTGGGGGGAACTGTTGGAGTGTCATATGGCCTGGGGCCTTAATGGAATACCCTTCTTGGAAAGGTTCAGGTTTTTGTGTCGTGGGTGGTTGCATCATGCAGGTCATGTAGGTAGTGCATTGCAGAGCCTGTATTTGTGGCAGGACGTGCACCAGCTCTCGAAAGTCATGGGTGGCCATCCCCCTCTCTGTCATGATTTTAATTTTCATTGATCCTCCTCCCCCTCATGACATTAGCGAGAACTATGGCCTTCACGGGATAGGGGGAGCCTCGCATTAGGGGCCCCTTACCTTAGCAGCATGAGCATGACCCCGGTCGAGAGCTGACCCCAAACGGAGGGCTCGCCCTATGAGCATGACTCCGATTGGGAGATGACCTCGGCAGGAGGGCTCGTCTTGGCAACATAAGCATGACCCCAACCAGGAGCTGACCTCAGATGGGGGGCTTGCCTTATGAGCACAACCCTGGCTGAAGTTGACCTTGGCAAAAGGGCTTGCCTTGGTAGCATGAGCATAACCCTGGCCAAGAGCTGACCTCAGATGGAGGGCTTACCTTATAAGCACGATCCCAGCTGGGAGCTGACCTCGGTAGGAGGGCCCTCCTTGCCAGCATGAGCAGGACACTGACCGAGAGCTGACCTCGAATGGGGGAATTGCCTTATGAGCACAATCCCGGCTGGGAGCTAAGCTTGGTAGGAGGGGCTCACCTTGGCAGCATGAGCATGACCTCGGTTGAGAGCTGACCTCAGATGGAGGGCTCGCCTTATAAGCATAACCCTGGCTAAGAGTTGAACTCGGTAGGAGTGCTCAGCTTGGCAACAGGAGCATGATCCCAGCTGGGAGCTGACCTTAGATAGAGGGCTCACCTTATGAGCACGACCCTGATTGGGAGCTGACATCAGATAGAGGGCTCACCCTGTGAGCAAGACTCTAGCTGGGAGTTGACCTCGGTAGGAGGGCTCGCCCTATAAGCATGACTCTGGCTGGGAGCTAACCTTGGCAAGAGGGCTCGCCTTGGCAGCATAAGCATTACCCCGACTAAGAGCTGACCTTATATAGAGGGCTCGTCCTATGAGCATGACCCCGGCTAGGAGCTGACTTTGATTGGAGGGCTCGCCTTGCCTCCTTACTCGGCCAACGTGTCCAGGTGGCGGGGCTTTTGCCAGCATGGCCACAAGCAAGACTCCACATCAGTAAATGTACCACATCAGGTAATTAAAGTGCATATTAGCATGATGTTGCTATTTATTTTGTCATTGGTACTATTTACTTTGTTATGTCTGATATATTTGTGTTTGTAAATTATTTTAGTTATTTAAGCATATATTAAAGGTGATAAAAACTTACTAAGCCAGTAAAGCTCACTCCCTATTTCTTATATTTTTGTTATAGATCTGAAATGTTAATTGGGCTTTGGGACCAGTCAGTGAGGAAGTTTAGGTGTTAGTTCTTAAATTCTAGTTAAACTCTACTTACATTGTATCTTGTATTTTTAGTGAAATTTGGTTAATTTATTAGTTTTAGTCAAAAAGCTTTAGAAATGAATAGAGATTAGTGAATTTATTTTCTACCACTACTTGGATGTGATGGGGGACTAATATGCATGCAATTCTTTTTTAATGTTTTACATGTTGAGTTAGGTGATTAATTCCCGAATTTCAGATCAAAATTATTTGTAGAGAATTTTGTATGAATTTTTGAAGATCAGCATGCAGATTAGGACCTAGAAAAGTTGCAAAGAAGGACCACCGGGGCTGAGAAGCCTCGGTTAGGGCAAGTTCTCCTACAATAAAACTATTAGAGGTAGAGGGGTGTACCTGACAATGTCTGTGAAGATCGCAGTGAAAGGGTCTCTCGTTCCTCGATGGATGCGGCCTGGAAAACCGAGCCAATGACCCGCGGATACCCGACTTTCTGCTCGGTGTTCCGATTGAGGCTTGGCTGGAGTCGTTGGATTCGTAGGAACTCAGGGACCTGCAAACGACCTGTCAGGGGTTAGAAAATTAACAAAGGAACAAGAAAACAAAGGAAAAATAGCAAGAGAAGGCTTCTTTTGGAGTGGGCGTCCAGGGATCTGGAGGGTTTGTTGGCAGCAGGAAGATGATTGCAAACACCGGGAAGAAGAACTCTCACAAACCCCTTTATGCACACAGCAGGGTATCAGACAACTCAATAGAAGAACTCAAGGTTTTAATTCATATCAAAAGTCCCTTCATACAAGAGGCTAGGGTCCTTTAAATAGACCCTTAACCTTGGGCTCCAAGTAAGGGCACATAAGTCCTTACATAAGAATCCTTTTCCCTCTCAAACCCTAGCTAGAAAATAAGGAAACATTAGGTAAAAAAAATCCCTAAAAATTCTCTTGACTTGGCCAACACTCCAAGGATGCCTAGGGGGGCATGTTGGGCTTCTAGGAGCAACAAAAGGCCGGCCCAAAGGGGCTCGGGTGCATGGGTTTGGGCCTCTGGAAGCTGGGGTGGCCTGGTAGCCAGGTAGCAGGAATATTCCCTGGTATCTTGCTTCTTAGGGGCTTGGGCTTGGCACCTGGGCTTGATTTCTTTGGGCTAGGATGCAGATGGACCTCTAAAATCATGGATGCCTTGGTATATGAATATATTTTGGCATCTGGAAGGGAATCTGGGCATCTCGAGGGCATATGCAAGAAATTAGGATTTTCTGAATTTTCCTCCTGGGGTCTTCAAATCTTCAAGCTGGGTTGGACTTGGGCTATATTTCCTTATCTTCAATCTGGTTGGACTTAGTCTTCACTTGTATGATGTGGTCTTGAGTCTTCAATATGGTTGAACAGGACCCAAAAAAATAAAATTAGCTCGACATGAGCTGACTAACACTGGACTGAACTAGCTCAACATGAGCTGACTAGTACAGAACTGAAACTCAAAAGACTCAAATAATAACTAAAATGGACTCAGATGGGCTAAGCCCTTATTACAGATGGACTCATAAATTATTGATCAATTTACAGAGGGTTGAAAAGCCTCTATCTTATTCTGGTGCCTCCGGTGTCCCCACCAGGATGTTGATTTGAAGGATAGGCTTTGCATATTCGATGGGATTAAATCCTAAGGATATGCGGCATCCGTCATTTGCTTGGCTCGGGCATCGGGTTGGTATGTGATAGATCTAATGGTATCAGAGCAAAGGTTTAAAATCAAGATGACTTAGTTAGTGAGAGTTGGATAGAATTAGGGTATGATGTGGAGGATATCGAAACTTAAGTTAGGATTACTTAAGATTATATCATAATTGACTTGGGATGCGATAGAACTAACAAAGATAAATATAGAGTTTGGATGTTAGATCATTAGGTATTATAAAAAAACTAAAGGTTCTGATAAATTATATCATAGTGTGTAGTGGAAGTGTGGTGATTTAAAATTATTTAAAATTAGTCAAGAATATTAATTCGTTAACCTGAGAGTGATGAGGATTGGGGACCTCCAAATTTTAAACCTTAAGTAAGCTAATTTCAAGGATGAAATTATTTTCACAAGGGAGAATGCGAATCCAGGCCTTTTGTGCCATTTTGGGTTGAAGTTAGTAAGGTATGCCGACTTCAATTCACAGTAAAAAAAAGGTGAAAATAAGGGGCAAAGCCCTTGCTTATCTGAGTGATAATCTTGTTGGGATTTTTGATCGGATGACCATGGTGGGGAGGGAGAAGTCCAGTGATGTGAAGGATTGGGAGGAGGACTCGATCAATCGAAGTCTCTTGCCCATATGGCAAGAAAATCCTATTATTTTTCTATTTAAAACCCCCATTCATCGCCCCAAAGGATGCATAATCGAGTCCCTTTTTGCCTTCTTCCTCCTCTTTGGTTAGTGGCCATGGTCCGTCGATAAGCTTCCCTTTCCATCGATGATTCTTAAAAAGAAATGGTAAAAGGGATTTTATTTGCTTTTCTTTTCTCTCAGCTTCCTTAAATCGCATGAACGCCGGTGACTGTGCCACCCGATTCCCCTCCATCCGGCCAAGCCGATAACCCCTTCTCCTCATCCTCCACCTCCCATGGTTTCCAAGAACCATGGAAGGCTTGCTCGAGCCAAACCAGGAAGGGAGGAGGGAAAAGGAAAGAAAGAAGAAGGAAAGAAAAAGAAGAAAATAAAAAGAAGAAAAGATAGAAAAATAGAGAGAGAAGGAAAAGAGTGAAAGAGGAGAGAGGGGAAAGAGAAAAGAGAGAAGAGAGAGGAAGAAGTGGGAGACAGGATAGAAAAAGAAGAGAGAGAAATAAGAGAGAGAAAGAGGAGAGAAGGAGAGAGAAAGAGGAGAAAGAAGAAGAGAATAATAAAAATAAAATAAAATCTAAACCGACTCTTTTAATGATTTAGGGTAAAATCCAAACTTGACTAAGAGCCATTTTTTCTATGCTAATTTATTTTTGATAGAAAATTAATTATATGATTAATTTTACCAGAATTTTTATCTTCCTTGTTGGTAGAGTAGTATCAAAGTTAGAAATCAAAATTGACAATATTTTGATAGAGTTCTTTTAGATAAGTTATCTTGGTCTCTAGTATTATATGCTAAATATATTCTATGATATATTATGAATGTTATGCAATATTAAATATGTATAGCATAAATTGAGCTATATTGAATTACATAAATTATGATGTTTATTGGTGTTAACGCTCTCTAGTTTAACTATGATCACCCAAGTCGGGACCTAGATTCCTTCTGGGCCTCCAGTGGGACGATCACTGATACATGAATGATAAATGATATGTATAGTCAGGAGCAGTTTCCTTTTAGATTTAGCCATATGGAGTGATCACCGGCACATTTGAGAATGCATGATTTCTCATGTGATATCAAAGATAGATTCCTTCTAGGCCTCCAGTGGGATGATCATTGGTATATGACCGGTGGTCAGTATGTGTAGTTAAGATCAATCTCTTTTGAAATTAGCCACAAGATTAATCGTGGCTATAGTTAGAGGGACTAAGAGAGTAAAGTAAAAATGGTTGGCCATCTATGGTTATGTTGTTTGGTAATTAAATGTGCGTATTAGCTTAATGTTGCTATTTATTTTGTCATGGTACTGTTTACTTTATTATGTCTGATTTGTTTGTGTTTGTGAATTGTTATTGAAATATTTATGCATATATTAGAAGTGATGATAACTTACTAAGCTTATAAAACTAACTCCCTATCTCTTATATTTTTGTTACAGATCTAGAAGATTAATTAGCCTTTGGGACCGATTAGTAAGGAGCTAGGGTTTAGGTGTTAATTCTTAAATTCTAGTTAAACTTTTCTTACATTGTATCTTAGATTTTTAGTAGAATTTTGTTCATTTATTAGTTTTGGTTGAAAAACTTTAGAAATAAATAAAGATTGGTGAATTTATTTTCTACCACTACCTGGATGTTGATTTAAAGGATAGGCCTTACATATTTAATGGGATTAAATCCTAAGGATATTCGAACATCTGTCATATGCATGGCTCGGGCATCGGGTTGATGCATAACAATAATCTTCCTGAATGAATCCAGTAGCTAAGAGCTTGTCGATTTCCTCATCAATAGTTTTTTGACTTTCAAGAGTAAAGTTCCTCTTCTTCTGCTGGATTAGTTTACACTTTCGATCGATATTTAGTTTGTAAATAATAACTTCTGAGAGAATTCTAGGCATGTCTGATATAAACCAAGCAAAGAACAATGTCAGTGTTTTTCCATAGGAACTCTAATAATTGATTCCTTTCTCTCAAGCAAAAGAGCTTTAATCTACACAAACTTCGAGAGGTCATCCTTCAATGGAAAGGAGATTAGTTATTTTGTTGGTTCTTCCTCTTTTCTCTAGCTCTCTTTGATCCAATTGCTTAGCTATTGGAGTCTCGCTAGCCTTTTGCACCTTGGTTACCATTATGAAGCACTATCAGGCTAGTTATTGATCTTCATGCATTTTCATGAATCTATTCCTGATTAGGAAGTGGACAAGGAGGTGTTTGGTTGAAATAACTGCATCCAATTTATTTAACCCTGACCATCCAAAAATAATGTTGTACACTGAAGGTATCCAAACAAATGAAAATGTTAAGTGGATAGTAGCATGTCAGGGTGGAGTTCTTGAAATGATGAGAAGAGTAATCTCGCCTTGGACCCCGTTTGAGTTTCCAGATAAGCTGGCTAAGATAGCTATGACCCTTTTTAGTAGAGCCTCAGATAGATTCATTCGAATAAAAGCATCATAAAATAATATATTAGTAGAGCTTCAATTTTCTACTAAAACTTTTTTTATATTATAATTTGCTATTGTCATAGATATGACAATAGTGTCATCATGTAGAGTCTGGACTCTAACTAAATCTTCATCAAAAAAAGAAATTATATTATCACCACTTCTTTTCCTTTTTGAAGAGTGTTTTGCTTCTCAAGAGATCGTAATAACATATCTAGTTCTTGGTTGATTGTCGATCTCTACTTGAGTTTGCTGCTGGTCAGGGTTGTTAAGCCAAGCTTCTCTATGGATATACTTTCTAAGATAGCCATGCTAAATATGATCTTTAATCTCATTTCTCAGTTGGATGCACTCTTTGATATTATGGCTATGATCTTAGTGGAATCGGTAGTACTTACTCTTATTATAGGAGGTTAATGAAGACATCATCAGGCTGGGCCTTTGTAGATATTTTTCTCCTTCCATTTTCATAAGAATTTTAATTCTGGGGGCTAGGAGAGGAGTGTAATTACTGAATTTACTGACTAGGCTCTTTGTTCTAGGACTTTGTCTATAGGACAAGAAGAGTTCCTCGACTCAACTTCTACTTGGTTCTCCTCAGGCCTACTTCTTCTTTGACCTTCCATCAACTTTATGCTGAGTGAGGGCACCTTCCTCCATGTAGATGTACTTCTGAGTGCATGTCAGTAGTTTTGAATGAGACTTAGAATAAGTCTTATCTAGTAAGTAAGTGAATCAAGAGGGGTATGATCCTCTCTTCATTACCGGCATGGCCATTGCCTCGTCGAGGTGGTAGATTTTATCGAAAAATTATGGCGGGGTTTCATATATGGTTTTTTTTAAACCAGTGGAAGCAAATAAGACTAAAAATAATTTTAATTTGTAAATCATGCATTAGAATATTTCTAAAAACCTATCCTATAGGATCACGATATGATATAAAAAGAGTATAGACACTGAAAATAAAATCAGCATGTATCGATCTAACCAATACATGCTATAGATCTAATCTATAACCATAAATAAGATTGAATCCCATACCTCATCATGGATCAATGAACACCTCTGTTAATAGAGCATGGTAGAAGATCTGGACATTGCTTCGTAGCTACACAAGTTGTATGGCCTCTACGAAAGGTCCACACAAAAACCCCGAAATCACCATCCTTATAGTGCTATCTCTGTGTGAAGGCTATAGATGGATGATCTAAAAATATTTCTTTAGATTTTTTTTTGAGTCATTTAAGAAGATGAGAAGATGAAGGATTAAGAGGATCAAGTCAAGGAAAAAAAGAAATCCATAACTATTTTTATATTTTATTTTCCTTTCTTTCTTTCCCTCTTCTTCCTAAAGCCAAGAATAAACTACCATGCTCAACTAGTTTTCACACCCCACTCTTGATTTTTTTTTATATTGTTTCTCATCTGAAAACCATGAACATCTTTCTCATATTCTCATGCAAACCAAGAAAAATCCAATAAAAATAGTGGCATGGGGATTTGGATAAGATATTAGGATAAGTTTAGAAGTCCTATTTAGACTAGGAGTTTGACTCATTCAAAACCCATCCAATTTAAATAAAAATCAATTTAAATAAATTTTAAGATTTATCTGAACCTATCCTAACCCAAAAGAGAATGAGAGAATGAGAGAATGCATCAAAATGATTTTTTCATGAACAAAAACACATGAAGAAATCAGGAAATTCATGGAAAACAAGGGAATGCATTATCTAGTTTTGACTCGATCAAACTAGGTAAAAATAATACCAAAATTCTTTTTGAAAATTATTTTGACTTAATCCTAGTCAGAATGGATAATAATATGGGTGATAAACATATTTTGGCTTTAATATTATTCACAAAAAAATTTGTTTTTTTCATGGAGAATAAAGTGGCATAAGGGAAAAACTAGGTTCCTAGGTTTGACTTTGTCAAACTTAATTTTAATTTCAATTTAATTTGGTTTGATCAATTTAAATAGCTTGAACTAATATAATTTGATTTAAATTAAACTTAATTAACAAAAGAATTAATTAAATCTAAAATAAATTAAATTAAGATTAAAATCTTTTAGTGATTGGATCATCGAATGATCTAATCGAGTGAAATCTAATTGAACCAAATTCAATTAGATTTTACTAAATATTTTCACTCAATTAATTGATCCAATTAGCAATTTAATTACTAATTAATCCTTCTAATATTAATTAACAATTAATTAATTACTTATTTATAACTTTTGTATAAGGTAAATTGTTGATCATATTTATTATTTTGCCATTGGACGATTCTTAATCGTTAATCAGCCATTATGATCAATTAGAAATTTTAATTGTGTGTAATCTTGTAGGTTTGAATCCTAAGGTAGTAGCTCAGCAATGATTTCCTGAACTAATGGATATGACTGTCTAGTAATGGAGCCTAATATCCAGATAGGTCAAATGATTGCAAAGCAACATTCAAGAATCCAAGCTATGGTTACTATATAATTCATCCCTTTGACCTAATACTTAGAATGAATTCAGAGTCAACTACTAACTTTAAATAAGCACATCTGAATATATCTTAGCATGGTAAATCTTGTGACTCCTCACTAGGATTACTCAGGCCTTGGTTTTTCTAAATTGAAACACTATCGAGTATTTACTCCAACAACTTAGAGTGGACAATCCCTTCTTGACTCAACACTAACTTAATAAGTACTTGACTGCATCCAAAAATCTTTCATCACTAGATTATAAATCTAGGTATCCAGCATCAAAGTACAGTAAGTTACTTGTCAAGTCACCCTGATAGTCTCAGGTCGGATGGACATTTATATCTATACCCTTTCAGTGAGATACTCTTGATAGTAGAGTACTCCACATAATTGGTCACTATTCAGTGAGATGTACTCCTACACTCATTTGCATACCATACCAGTATCTACGCACTCCTTAGTTAAGAAGATAACCAAACTATATGGTACACAATGACCTATTTTTGATAAATGTTGTCATCCTAGGTAACAATATATTATTTGATCATGAACCAATTTAAGAACCACTCGATAAATCATTATTTATCTAATTAATATAGTTATAAGGACTTTAATACATTAGAGTTGACAAGAAGATGACAAATAATATTGAATTACCAGAAATAGTACTTATTTTATTAATAATTCATATATGTTTATAAGATAGCTCAACTATCTATATCTAGATGATTGGCTTTTGGATACTTTTTCCAATAACTCCCACTTGGACTAGAGCTAATCGAAATAGTATCGTATACCCATCTTCTACTTGTGATCATCAAACTCTTTGATTTCAAGGGCTTTAGTAAATGGGTTAGCCAAGTTCTTCTTTATATCGATCTTTTATAGGTTGATGTTACCTTGTTCCATAATCTCTCAGATAAGTTGGTAGCAATGCTGAATAGCTTGATCAGCTAATGTGCCTTCGGTTCCTTTGCTTAAGCATGGCTCTAGAATAATTAAACCATAAATGGAGGGTGCCACTCCAAGCTTAGTGATGAACTTTTGCAACTATGCAGCTTCTTTTGCCATATCAGATGTCAAAATGTACTTCACCTCTCATATGTAATTAGCCATAGTATGCTACTTCAAGCTTTTCTAGCAAATAGCTCCTTTGTTAAAGGTAAAGACATAACCCGACACACTTCTGCTTTCATCATAGTCTGATTGAAAACTTGAGTCAGTATAACTGACTAGTTTCAAGTCAGAATCTTCATAAAAAATCTATTGGTCCTTAATATTTTTTCAAAAACTTAAGGATAGTTTTTATGACCTTTTAATAGTTCTCATCTAGATCAAATTGGTATCTACTCACTACTCCTAGTGAGTATTCCACATTTGGTCGCATACATATCATGACATAAATGGATCCCATTATTGAGGTATATAGAATCCTACTCATACACTCTCTCTCTTGAGGAGTTATCGAACAATCCTTCTTAAAAAGTAATTCTATAGCCTATCAGAAGATAGTCTTTCTTGAAATTTACCATGCTAAATCGCTTTAGTACAGTTTCAATGTACATCGACTGGGATAACCCTAGGTCTTTGACAAAGAATTAAGGATTGCATCCTTTCCCAGCTATGCATGTAGGAGAAATCCAAGTTTGCTCAGGCACTCAATTAGTTCAATCATATACAATATATAATCAGTGACCAAGGTCCCTTTCCTGATCCTTGTATTGAAAATGGCATAAGATGTTTTGTACCTTTCAACATCATCGAGAGTATCGAAGGATTCTTTCAACACTTGAAGTACATTCTCTAGTTGAGCATTCTCAAATTTATGATTCAATTTATCGTTCATGGATGCCTGCATAATACAATGGACTATGGTTCGATCAATGAGTCACTTCTGGTAAGTGTCTCAGTTACACCATGAGTATTCTGAGTAGGCTCCTCAGGTGCAAGATCTGTCAGCATGTATACGATCCATTCATGCTCCAGGACTATTTTTATATTTTGATACTAGCTATTGAAATTGGATCCCAATAATTTTTCATTGTTTAGCAATGAACATAGCAACAAAGTGGTGGCCATATTAATCTAAAAAAAGAATAAGACCTAATTAGTATATGAATCATTAAATCTTAAAGACTTGAACCTTAATCTAAAGGTTTTCCTACTATTTTTGATCAAATTAGTAGCCTTTACCTTCAATTCAATGAATTGCACCAATTCCTTAGTGGGTACCATAATTTAATAGACTGCACATAAGCCTAACTTTGGTCGGCTCATCCATGTGCATCTAAAGGTAGGTTCTTAACTATTTATTTTTTAAAAAAATTTTTGGTAATAATTTTGCTTTAGGAACTAATTAGTAAGCTTTTGGGCTATGACTGGAAGTATTGGTTAGGTCTAACCATTAACATGATAGGACTGAATGTTTCTAGCCAATGATATCCAAGCTCGATTTTGATCGGCTAACCTAACCATTGTTTAAAAAGAAGCAAATAAGTCATCATAATATGAATAATAATTCCAATAACTTGATGAGGACCAAGTCATTGGACCTCCAATGATCATCTTAACTATTGGACTCATTATTACTCTCTTAATGAGAGGCTATGACTCAATTATCTCTATAATTTTATCACTTAAGGGACCTAATAATTTTAGAATGTTTAATTAGAGAAAAGAGATGGGAACATAGACTAATCAATAATCCTTCCACTGACTTCATCAAAGGTCGAATCACATTAGTCCAAGGGCACCTAAATCAGTTAAATTGATCTTCCATACTGGCATGGGTTTGCTCGAATCGATGAGCTATTTAATAAAATTTTGATTGACCAAATTAGCAAGATAAGTGAGATCAATGGAAGGGTTCCATCATTAACCTCTTTCCTTAGATACCAACAAAGTTGGCTAGGTAAGAGATAGTCTCAATTAATCACCATGATCAAATACCAAACTTATCTTAGATACCAATTTGTTCATTGATT
Source organism: Areca catechu (assembly GCA_021397845.1). Taxonomy (NCBI): domain Eukaryota; kingdom Viridiplantae; phylum Streptophyta; class Magnoliopsida; order Arecales; family Arecaceae; genus Areca; species Areca catechu. The sequence continues at coordinate 136,088,182 of CM038053.1, read as the reverse complement.
TTGATTAGACTAGACTAAGGACTCAGGTCTAACCACTGATCTAAAATTAGGTCCTTTAAATAGTATGGACTTGATAAACCTATTACAATAGAATTGATCTAGAGGCCTTTTGACCTAACCCTAATCAACTTTTGGTTAGTTTAAATCAATTTCTCTAAGGTCCATATTGATCAAATTCTAACCCTAGGTCTAATCTAGTATTTTAACATGATTTGAGATAACCCAAAATCCAAGTTTTATGAATTAACTTTTGATCTTTAATTTACAATTCTAGATCTAATCAGCTCTTATTTTCAGCAATTAATCATGATATATTTTTCTAAAATTAGATCTAAATATTTTTATATGCATCATATACTAATAAGTAATTTTAGATCTAGACTATATAGTTTAGTACAATTGCTGAAATTAAGTTTACAATTTATGTTCTAAATATAAAGCCTGATGTAAATACTTAATTTTATATTAATAATCATAAAAAAATCAAGATTAAACTACTATAAAAAATATCTAAATTATCAAAATAATTTCAAAAAAATTATCCTTTCACCTCACTTATTTATGGGATATAATCATAAGCGGCACCCCTACATGCCATAAGAGATCTCGTTGAATGGAAAGAGAGGGCCTTTAAACCCTACTTTTCTATTATGACCAGATGGCCATGATGATCAACCCAATTCAAAGCAATTACTCGGATTAATATTCATTTCTACATTTAATTAAATCATGTCAAGAGCCTGGGGCTCTGATACCATTGTTGAAAAACTAGGATAGGGTTTCATGCATGATTTTTTTAAACCAGTAGATGCAAATAAGATTAAAAATAATTTTAATCTATAAATCATGTATTAGAACAATTTTAAAAATCTATCCTATAGGATCATGATAGGATACAAAAAGAGTATAGATATTGAAAATAAAATCAGCATATATTGATCTAATCGATGCATGCTATAGATCTAATCTACAACCATAAATATGATCGAATCCGATACCTCATCGCGGGTCGATGAATACCACTGCTGATGGAGCAAGGTAGGAGGTTTAGACGTTGCCTCATATTCTCATTGGGTGTCCAACCTCTATAAAATGTCCACACGAAGTCTCAAGAAATCACCTTTCCAAGAGTGCTAGCTTCGTATGAAGGCTACGGATGGCTGATCTAAAAACCTTTCTTCAATTTTTTTTAGGTATTTTAAGAAGATTAGAAGATGGAGGATTAGGAGTGTCAGGTTGAGGAATAAAAAAAAATCTAAAACTAATTTTTCTATTTTATTTTTCTTCATTTATTTCTCTCTACTCCCTAGTGCTAAGAATGAACTCCCATGCTCAACTAGTTTTCATGTCCCACTCCTAATTTTTTTTATAGAGTTTCTCATATAAAAACCCATGAAATCATTCTCTTATTATCGTGCAAACTAATAAAAATCTAATAAGAATAGTGTCATGGAGATTAGAATAAGATATTAGAAAAAGTTTAGAAGTTCTATTTAGACTAGGAGTTTAACTCATTCAAAACCCATCCAATTTAAATTCAAATCAATTCAAATGAATTTTAAAATTTATCTAAACATATCCTAAACCAAAATATACTGAGAAAAGGAATAAAAATAAATTTTTCAAGAAGAAAAATATACAAAAAAACTAGAAAATTTATGGAGAACAAGGAGGTGCATTAACCAGTTTTGACTCGAACAAACCAAATACAAAATAATATTAAAACTCCTTTTAAAAATTATTTTAAATTAATCATAGTTATAATGGATAATAGGGATGGTGATAATCATATTTTAGAATTGATATTCTTCACAAAAAAAAATTATTTTTGCATGGAGAACAAAGTAGCATAAGGAAAAAAACTAGGTTCCTAGGTTTGACTTGGTCAAACTTAATTCTAATTTCAATTTAATTTGGTTTGATAAATTCAAATAACTTGAACCTAATTTAATTAGTTTCTAATTAAATTTAATTTATCAAAGAAATAATTAAGTCTAAATTCAAATTAAATCAAGATTAAAATTTCTTAGTGATTGGGACATTGAATGACCTAATCGAGTGAAATCTAACTGAATCAAATTCAATTAGATTTGACCAAATCTTTTCACTCAATTAATTGATCTAATTAACAATCTAATTACTAATTAATTCTTATAATATTAATTGATTACTTATTTATAACTTTTGTATAGGGTAAATTGTTGATCATATTTATAGTTTTGCCATTGGATGATTCTTAATTATTGAACAGCCATCATGATCAATCAAAAACTTCCATTGTATATGATCTCCTGGGTTTAAATCCTAAGCTAACAACTCAGGAATAATTTTCTAAACTAATTGATGCAACCATCTAGCAATGATGCCCAACATCTAGATAGGTCAAATGATGGCAAAACAACATTCAAGAACCCAAGCTATGGTTACCATATAATTTATCCATTTAACCTAATGCTCGGGATGAATTTAGAGTTAACTAGTAAATCTGAATAAGCACATCCGAATGTGTCTCAACATGCTAAATTATGTGACTCCTTACTAGGATTACCCGACCTAGGTTTTGCTAAATTGAAACACTGCCAAGCATTTACTCCAACAACTTGAAGTGGTCAATCCTTTCTTGACTCAACATCGACTTAACAAGTACTTGATTGCACCCAAAAACCTTTCATCACTGGATTAGAAATTCAGATAATCTTGCACCAAAGATAGTGAATTGCTTACCAAGTCACCGTGATAGTCTTAAGTTAGAGAGATATTTATAACCATACCCTTTCTACAAGATATTCTTGATAGCAGAGTACTATATAGAGTTGGTCACTATTCAGTGAGATGTACTCCTATACTCACCTACTTGCCATACCAGTATCTTCACACTCCTTGGTTAAGAGGACAATCAATTTATATGGCATATAATGACCTCTTCTTGATAAACGATGTCATCCTGGTAATAATATATTATTAAACCTTGAACCAATATAAGAACCACTCGATAAATCCTTTTTTATTGAATCAATGTAGTTCTAAGAACTTCAATACATTAAAGTTCACAGGAAGATGATAAATAATGTTGAGCTACCAAAAGTAATATGTATTTTATTAATAATTCATATACATTTACAAAATAGCTCAACCATCTACATCCAAACTATTGGCTTTAGGATACTTTTCCAAAAAAATTTCTAGCATGGCCACTTTGAAGTGAGTCACATACTCCTTCAGCAACTCTCCCTCCTATTGATGGATTGAGAAAAGACTATTCGAGACTTATGGTACTCTTTGGCTGGCATTGAAGTATGCCACAAACTACTTCTCCAGCTATCTAAAGGATTGAATACTCCTCCGTTTAAGTCTAGAGTAACATGCTCGAGCTACTTTGCAGAGTGGCTAAAATGTCTAAGAGAGTAAGGCATCAGTGGTACCTTGAATCATCATGAGAGCCTTATAACTCTCTAGGTGATCCAACAAATTAGTGGTGCCATCATTAGGATCTAGTTGAACTAACTAGGAATCGGCTCTTCCATTATTTATCGGGAGAGAGGGGGACAGGGTTGAACTCGTCAGGTCCTCATTTCCTCCATGGAGGTTAGTGAGTTGGCTGTTGATTTCATGCAACTTTCGATCATAGTTATCAAGCCACTAGTCAGCCAGTTGCCGAATGACTCCATTAGTAGATCTCTCCTGTGAGGATATGGATAAGGAACAAGGGGGTTCTCTTGCTTTCACTCTCTTCCTCGTTGCTGCACCTCACTAGGGACTTGCTCATCATGGTAAGACGGACCATGACTAGTGGAGACTTCATCGATGCAAAGATCTCCCATAGGGAGAGTGATGACTGGGGTGAGTAATATAGTGGGAACAATTGGAACCTTCAGTTACTGCTGCTTTACGCCAAGCTACTGGTACTATAACCCTACACCACCATGGATGATGCTTGTGTTGGAAAAAAATGCCTAAGATTTCATGCATGGATTTTTTTAAATAATTCATAGTAGAAGAACATCTATTTTAAAACTATTTTAGATATAAAACATGTATTTAGAATAATTTTAATAAACCATAAGCAGGATCGTAATAGATATGCAGTAGAAAATAGAATCAGCATGCATCGATCTACCCAATGCATGTAGTAAATCTAATCTACAAACAATATAAAATCAAAATTCATACCTTATCATAAGTTGATGATTGCTGCTACTAATGGCATGTGGTAAGGGCTATTTGTGTCACTTCATAGCCATATAGGGTGTCCGGCCTCTATGAATTGTCCACATAAAGTTCTGATACGATCAACCTCCTAGACTGCTAGATCCACATGAAGGCCCGTGGATGACTGAAAATAAATTATTTCTTGGACTTTCTTAAGCCTCTTAAGAAATCCAAGAAGAGAATGAAGAGGTCTATATCTAAGAAGAAGAAAATCAAAAATAAGAACATACCTTTCCTCTATTTTTTTCTTTTCTTCTACCCTCAACCTTAGCACCCAAGAAGGTTTCTCACACCAATCTTTCACTCACATTGTTTTACAATCTTTCCAGCAAACTATCTCATCAAATTTCAAGCCAACTTAAATCCCCTTTGGTTACACAATCACAAAAGAATTCTAAGAAATTTAGGCATGTGAATTAGGATAGGATTAAGCAAACTTTAGATGAGATTAGAAAATACTAGCCTAATTTGACTAGTCTTCATCATTTCACGCCCCACCTTCTTTCACAAAATATTTTCCATATATTTATTTCTCAAATCACTAGTACTTAACCCACTTTTCATCGCTCATTTCATCTGAATTTCTTAAAAAAAATGGTGACAAGATTAGGATAAGTTTTGAGAGTTTAAGACCAAGTAGAGTTATGATAAGGCAAAGAGTTTGATTCCCAATCAAACTCCTCTTATTTAAATTCAAAACTTATCCTAAATTAATCCAAATTAGATAAGAAAGAGGGAGAGCATGAAAACATATCTGGCTTGAGTTTTTTATTAATTTATTCAAATAACAGGCATTGAGAAATCATAAAGGAAACCTAGTTATGCTAGTTAAGGGTTTAACCAAGCTTTGACTAAAATTAGTTAGGAGCCAAAACTAATTTGGTTATAACTAATTTAACCAACTTGGACTCAATCTAATTATGTTCCAATTAGGCTTAATTAGATTTTAATTAAATTTAAAATTAATTATGTCTAATTTCAAATCAAACCATAATTAGAAACCCTTAGGGATTAGGTCATCAAATAATCTAATTGGGTGAATTCTAATCGAACCAAATTCAATTAGATTTGACTTAAACCTCTTCACTTAATCAAGTTGAGTCAATTAACAATCCAGTTATAAATTAATCCTCTATAATTAATTATAAATTAATTAATTATTAATTTATAATATTTGTACAGGATTAATTCTTCATCATATTCATAATTTTGCTATAGAATGATTCTTAATCATTAATCAACCATCATGATTGGTCATAAACTTATATTTTGTGTGACTCCATAGGTTTAAAAACTAATCCAGTAGTCCAAGACCCAATTTCTAAACTAATTAATGCAACCATCTAGTAATGGTATTCGATGTCCAGATAGGTTGAATGTTCATGAAGTAGCATTCAATAACTTAAGTATATGGTTTTCGTATAATTCATCTCTTTGAACTTAATGCTCAGAATGATTTTAGAGTTAACTACTAACTCTGAATAATATATCCAAATATATCTCAACCTACTAAATCTTGTGACTCTTCATAAGGATTTTCCTGGTCAAGGTCTTGCTAAATTAAAATACAGTAGAGCATTATCTCTAATATCTTGGAGTGGTCTATTCCATCTTATCTCACCATTGACTTAGAAAGTACTTGACTACACCTAGTAACCTTCATCACTAGATTAGGTATCTTGGTAGTGCAGTACCTAAGTACAATGAGTTGCTTGCAAATCACCGTGATGATCTCAGGTTAGAGGGATATTTATATCCATATCCTTCTATGAGATACTTTCGACAACGAAGTACTTAACAAAGTTGGTCGCGTTTAGTGCAAGTACACCTATACTTACTTGTACACCATATCAATGCCTCTATACTCCTTGATTATGAGGATAACTAATCCACATGGCATATAATGACCTATGCTCGATAAATATCATCATCCTAGGAACAATGTATCATTTGGTCATGAACATATTTAAGAACTACTCGATAAATCCTCCTTTATTAAATTGAAGTAGTTCTAAAAATTATCTCAAAAAAGTCTAATGAAAGATTCAAAAGGAGATCAATTGCTAAAAAATAACTTTTATTTCATTAATGTTTCATGTACAAATTATAAAGAGCTCAACCATCTATAATCCAGATGATCAGCTATAGGACACAATTTCTAACAACTCCCACTTAGACTAGAGCTAATCAAAATAGTACCAAATACCCATCTTCCACTTGTGGTCATTGAACTCCTTGATTTCGAGGGCTTTGTAAATAGATCAGTCAAGTTCTCTTTTCCATCAATCTTTTGAAGGTCAACGTCACCTTGATCCACTATTTCCTAGACAAGGTGAAAATGATACAAAATGTGCATGGTCCATTGATGAGCCATTGGTTCCTTCATGTGGATCAATGAGTGTCCATAGATCATTGACTTTTATGGACTCCATTTTGAAATTCATGGCTTTTAGCCATTTGGTAGAGTTAGTACTCTGCATCGCATCCATATAGGTCATCAGATCCTCATTATTTTCATCAAATTCAATAAGATCATCATCCCGGACCAAGAAACCATAGTATCTATCCAGTTGACATGATACCCTACTGGATCTCCTTAATGGTGCTTCTACAATAGGCTCCGAGTTTGATTCAATCAAATCCAATTCTTTGGGTTCAATCGATGGTGTCGGTTCTTCTATGTGTTGAACCTCTTCAAGTTCAACCTTAGAGGCATTAGTTTCTTCCTCTAGGAACTCTCCTTCTAAAAAGACTGCCTTATTACTAATAAATAATTTGTGTTCATCAATATGGTAGAAGAAATAATCTTTAGTTTTCTTTGGGTACCATATAAATGTACACCTATTAGACCTAGGACTAAGCTTATCTATCTTTAAATATTTAATATAAGCTGGACATCCCTAGACCCTGAGATATGAGAGCACCAACTTACATCCTATCCATACTCATATAGAGTTTTGTCTAAAGACTTGCTAGGAACTTTATTTAGAATATAACAAGTCAACTTTAATACATATCCCTAAAAGGAGATAGGCAGACTTGTAAATGCCATCATAGATTGAATCAACTCTAACATGGTTTGAATCCTTTTTCTAGACACTCCATTATGCTGAGATATCCCGAGAGGAGTTCATTGTAAGAGAATCCCATTCTCTTCCAAATATGTCATAAATTTATTGGTAAGATATTCACCTCCTCAATCAGATCAAAGGATTTTAATATACTTACCAGTTTATTTTTCTACTTCATTATGAAATTATTTCAACATCTTAAGAGACTTTGACTTATATCTTATCAAGTAGACATGCCGATACCTTGATAGGTCATCAGTAAACATGATGAAGTAGTGATATCTACTGGTGGGGATACTAGAGGCACCAGAATAAGATAGAAGCTTCTCAACCCTCTGTGGATTACTTAGTCACATTTGAGTCCATTTGTAATAAAGGCTTAGTCCATTTGAGTTGTCTTTTTCTTACTTGAGTCCTGTACTAGTCAGCTCATGTTTAGCTAGTTTTCTTTCTGAGTCCTGTATGTAGAATTTGATCCAAACCATTAGGGTTTAGGATCAGTCGGTCAAGTCAGCTCATGTTGAGCTAATCATATTCCAAGTGTTGTAATCATCTCCAGTTATATTGAGTCTGTTTGAGTCAAGCCCAGTCAAAGAAAACTCAAGCATGTGAAGGACACCAACCAGCATGCCACCTCAGCAGCCACATGGAGCCCATTCACACCCTGGATTGCACCACCTAGGATTACTTGGAGGTTCATGAAGTTGACCCATGCATGAGGAGTTGATGACAACACGCCAGCACACCCCTTCCACATCCTAAGCACACCTGCTCCACATGCCAGCATGACAAGAAAGAAAGTCAAAATGGATAAACATGAATCCCTTGATTCATGCTAGCTTGCTTAGGAAAGAAGTGGTGCCCCCCTTTGGATGTCCACTACCTACCTTGTTTGGAGGGATTTTGTATGGCATGAGAGTATTTTTTTCCATGTATTTAGCTCCACACTTTAGGAAGAAAGTAGGAGAGTGTTTTCTTTCATGTATTCAGCCCCACACTTTAGGAAGAAAGTGGTCACCCATTATTTTCCTTATTTTCATTTGCTTGGGCCCTATGTCTCATCACTCTATATAAGGGACCCCTTGTATGAAAACTTAATAACTTTTATCATGAAATAATATTGAGTTTACAACTTTGCTGTGTGCTACCTGCTATGTGCTAAAAAGGGATTCTGTGTGAGCCTTGCTGCTTCGTGGTGTCCTGCACTTGCCTCCGACAGCCATCCTGCTCTCCAAAACCCTAGCCGCCCACTCCAATCAACAATGTACCCTTGCTATTTTTCCTTTATTTCTTCTTCCTTATTATGTTTTCTAACCCTTGGAAGGTCGTTTGCAGGTCCCTCGACTCTGACAAATCCAATGACTCTAGCCGGGCTTCAATCGGATCTCCGAGCAGAAAGCCGGGTATCTACGAGTCTCTGGCTTGGTTTTCTAGGCCACATCCGGAGTAAGAGCGATCTCTTCACGTATGATCTGCACCAGGCGCTTCCATCATTGCTAGGTACACCCCCTCTGCCACCAGTAGCCTTATTATAGGTGAACTAGCCCAACCGAGGCTTCTCAGTCTTGACGGTCCTCCTTTTCTATTGCTTTTAGGTCTTATTTTGTATGCTATTGCTTCTTGATTTTTCATAGAATCTTTTATTTAGGTTCTTGGTTTGATCTTCGGGATTTAGACACATAACTTAAGATATAAAATTACAAAAATAAGTCTGCATGCATATATAGTCCCGCATCGTCTATCTATGGCTAAAGTATTCATGGGTCCACATATATTAGTATGAGTGGCTCTTTCATCCTTTCCAATAAAAGGTGACTTAGTTATCTTTCCAAGAAGATAGGATTCGTAGGTCAAAAATGATTCAAAAATATTGATCTCGAGGATTCTCTCTTTAGATAACATGTTTATCATATTCATGTTATATGACCTAGCCTACAATGCTAAAGGTAGACATTAGACACATTTTCAATCTTAAGGCATTTATTGGACGTGCACATTACATTTACAGGCTATGATAAAACATAAATATCATTGTTTAGTTGTCCACAATTATAGTAATACTATTCAAAAAAATATCATAATAACTATCTTTTATTGATAAATGATAACCATTTTTAGCTAAAAGGCCTACAGAGATCACATTCATAAAAAAACTAAGACAATAGTGATAATCACCTAAAATAATGACACTAGAATCAAAAACAAAGGTGAGTATTCCTAAAGCTAGAACTGGAATAGATCTTCCATCTCCACATTTAGGAATTTCTCACCATTTTTGAATCTTTATTTAACCTAAAGTCCCTACATCGAATTATAAATATTAATAGGACTTTTGGTACCTAATATCTAGGTAATAATATTACAAATAGAAAAATTACAAGATGTTATCATATAAATACCTTATCCAGCAATGACTTGCTGGTTCTTCTTCTTCCTTGGCTTGTTTGGATCTATTGATGAAATGTAAAGAGTATAATTCCTCTTCCACTGGCCCTGCTTCTTATAGTAGAAGTATTCAACTTGAGTCTGGTTGACTTTCAACTTCTTGGTCTAACCTAGCTTAGTCACCAGAGTACATTGCATTTCTTTAATTTTTTTTTCCTTTCTTAAAGGGATGACGTCCTGTCGATCCTCCCACCATATTCACCATCCCCTTATGGAGTTAATGATCATTTTCATAAGTCTATAGTAATCCCAGTAGATCATAGTAGTTTATTATAGGCCTTGTTATTCTATAATAATCAAAGAAGTTAATGTAGGATTTTAACTATAAATTAAAGATTGCATCCTTCCCCAGCTATTCATGTATGGGGAATCCAAGTTTGCCAAGGTGATTAATCAGTTTGATTATTAATCAGTTCGATCATGTATAATACATGATCAGTGACCAAGGTCTCTTCCCTCATCCTTTTATTAAAAATGGTACAAGAATTGTACATTTCAATATCATCGGGAGTGCCGAAGGATTCTTTCAATACTTGAAGTATGTCATCTGGCTGAGCATCCTCAAACTTATAATTCAATTCATCATTCATTGATGCTCGCATGACACAATGGACCGTGGTTCAGTCACTGAGCATCTTCTAAGTAGACTCCTTAGGTGCCAGATCTGTTAGCATGTACAGAATCCGTTCATACCCTAGGACTATTTTTAGCTTTCGATACTAGCTATCAAAATTGGATTCCATTAATTTTTCATTATCTAGCAATGAATAGAGTGACAAAGTGGTTGTGATATTAATCTGAAAGAAGAACAAGACCTAATTAGTACATAAATCATTTAATCATAAAGACTTGGACTTTGTCTAAAGGTTCTTCCACTATTTTTGATCAAATTAGTAGCCTCTACCTCCAATTCGAGGAATTGCACCAATTCTTTAGAAAGTACCAGAATCTAATAGATTGCATATGAGCCTATCTTTGGCTGACTCATCCATGTGCATCTAAAGGTAAGTTCTTAACTAATTATTTTTCTAAAATATTTCTACACTGATTTTGCCGCAACTACTAATCAGTAAGCCTTTAAGCTATCACTGAAAGTCCTTGTTAGGTCAAACCATTAATATGATAGGACTGAGTGCTTCTAGCCAACGATGTCCAAGCCCAACTTTGGCCAGCCAACCTAACCATCATTTAGAAAGAAGGACTAAGCCATCATAATATGAATAATAATTCTAATAGCTAGATAAGCACCAGGTCTTTGGATCTCTAATGATCATCTTAACTATTAGACTCATTATCGCTCTCCTAATAGAAGGCTATGACTCAATTATTTCTATAATTTTATCACTTAAAGGGCCAAATAATCTTAGAGGATTTCATTAAATAAAAGTGAAGAAGACATGGACTAAATAATAGTTCTCCAACTAACATCATCAAGGGTTGAATCATATTAGTCCAAGGGTACCTAAATCAATAAAACTGATCTACCTTACTAGCATGGTTAACTCGTAACGGTGAGCTATCTAATCAAATTTTGGTTAACCATATTGGCTAGGTAAGTGAGATCAATGGGAGGGTTCTACCATTAACCTCTTTTCTTAAGTACCAAATAAATTGGCTAGGTAAAAGGTAGCCCCAATTAATGACTATGGTCAAAATGGCATACTTATTTTAGACATCAATTGGTTCATCAAATTCGATTAGACTAGTCTAAGAACTCATGTTTGACCATTGAGTAATAATTAGATTCATTTGTTATAATATGGACTTGATCAAACTATCACTATAGACTTGATTTAGATAAAAACTTGATCTAATCTTAGTCAACTTTTAGTTAGATTAAATTCAATTATGTATTAGGTTCATATTATTTTAAATTCTAATCCTAGGTCTAACCCAATTATTTGACCTGATTCAAGCTAACCCAAAGTCCATATTTATGAAACATGGTAGATCTTTAATTCATAATTCTAAATCTAATCTTAGACCTCTTAATTTCAATAATTAATCAAGATTAAGTTTGCTAAATTTTAAATCTAAATAATTTATATACATCACATATATATTAAATAATTTTTAGATCTCAACTATACGATATAGTCTTATGCTGAAATTAATTTTGTGTTTAATGTTCTAAACATAGAAACAATCTCTAATACATTAATTTTAGTTCAAAAATAGTAAACTAATGAAGATTAAATTACTAAAAAATAGATCTAATTTTTGAAATAATTTTAATGATTCTTCTTTCACCTTAGTTGTTCATGGGATATAACCACAAGCGGGACCCCTACATACCATAGGAGATCCCATTGAATAGGAAGAGAGGGCCTTTAAACCCTACTTTTCTCCTATGACTAGACAACTATGGTGATCAACCTAATCCAAAGTAGATACTTGGATTAAGATTATATCTAATATATAAAGTTCTATATCTACATATTATGTTATGAAAACTAATCGCTCTGATACCACTATTGGAAAAAATGGTTAGGATTTTATACATAGATTTTTTTAAATATTCATAGTAGAATAACATCTATTTTAAAACTATTTTAAATATAAAACTTACATTTAGAATGATTTTAACAAATTCTAAACAGGATCATAACATGATACGCAATAGAAAATAAAATCATCATGCATCGATCTACCCAATGCATGCAGTAAATCTAATTTACAAATAATATAAAATAAAAATTTATATCTTATCATGTGTCAATGATCGCCACCACTGATGGTACATGGTAAGGGCTCTCTGCATCGCTTCGTAGCTACACAGGGTATCTGGCCTCTACGAATCATTCACACAATGCTCCGATGCGATCAACCTCCTTGACTACAAGATCCATACGAAGGCCACTAGATGGCTGAAAATAAATTATTTCTTGGACTTTCATGAGTCTTTCAAGAAATATAAGAAGAGGATGAAGAGGTTTAGATCTAAGAGAAAGAAAACCAAAAATAAGAAAATCCCTTTCTTCTATTTTTTTTTTCTTCTTTCCTCAACCCTAGCACCCAAGAAGGTTTCTCATGCCAATCTATTACTCACATTATTTTATAATTTTTTTAGTGCAATTTTTCATCAAATATCATGCCAACTTAAATCCCCTTTGGTTGCTCAATCCCTAAAGAATTTAAGAAAACTAGGCATGTGGATTAGGATAGGATTAAGTGGACTTTGAATGAGATTAGGAAATACTAGCCTAGATTGACTAGTCTTCATTATTCCACGCCCTACCTTTTTTCACAAGATATTTTCCATGAATCTATTTCTCAAATCATTGGTACTTGGTCCACTTTACATCACTCAATTCCTCTAAACTTATCAAAAAAAATTGGCAACAAGATTAAGATAAGGTTTGAGAGTTTAAGACCAAATAGAGTTAGGATAAGGCAAAGAGTTTGATTTCCAGTCAAAGTCCTCTCATTTAAATTCAAAACTCATCCTAAATTAATACAAATTAGATAAGAAGAGGGAGAGCATGAAAACATGTTTGGCATGAATTTTTCATAAATTTATTCAAATAATAGGCATAGAGAAGTCTTAAAGGAAACCTAGTTGTGCTAGTTAAGGGTTTGACCAAGCTTTGACCAAAATAAGTTAGGAACTAAAACTAATTTGGATATAACTAATTTAACCAACTTGGACTCAATCTAATTTGATCCCAATTATACTTAATTAAATCTCAATTAAATTTAGAATTAACTAAGTCCAAGTCTAAATTAAACGATAATTGGAGATCCTTAGCGATTAGGTCATCAAATAACCCAATCAGGTGAATTCTAATTGAACCAAATTCAATTATACTTGATCTAAACCCCTTCACTCAATTAAATTGAGTCAATTAGAAATTAAATTATTAATTAATCTTTTATAATTAATTATTAATTTATAATATTTATACATGGTTAATTGTTTATATATTTATAATTTTATCACTAAATGATTTTTAATTGTTAGTCAGCCATCATGATTGGTCAGAAACTTCTATTGTATGCGATCTCATAGGTTTGAACACTAAGCTGGTAGTCTAGGAACTAATTCATTAACTAATCAATGCAACCATCTAGCAATGGTTCTCGACATCCGGATAGGTCGAATATTCACGAAGCAACATTCAAGAACTTAGGCATATGGTTTCAGTATAATTCATCCCTTTGAACCTAATGCATAGAATGATTTTAGAGTTAACAACCAACTCTAAATGATGCATCCAAATATGTCTCAACCTGCTAAATCTTGTGACTCTTCACAAGGAATGCCTAGCCAAGGTCTTGCTAAATTGAAATACATTAGAATATTGTCTCCAATATCTTGGAGTGGTCAATTCTATTTTAACTTACCACTAACTTAACAAGTACTTGATTGCACCAAGTAACCTTCCATCACTAGATTAGAAATCCAGGTAGTCTGGCACCTAAGTATAATAAGTTGCTTACAAATCACTTGGTGATCTCAAGTTGGAGGGATACTTATATTGATATCCTTCTATGAGACACTTTTGATAGCAGAGTACTTAACAGAGTTGGTCACATTTGATGTAATATACACCTATACTCACCTGCTGCCATACCAGTATCTTCATACTTTTTGATTATGAGGACAACCAATCCATATGGCACACAACAACGTATGCTTGATAAACGTTGTCATCCTAGATAACAATGTATCATTTGGTCATGAACATATTTAAAAACTACTCAATAAATTCTTCTTTATCGAATTGAAGTAGTTGTAAGGACTTCATCTCAAAAGAGTCCAACGGAAGATGCATAAAGAAATGAACTACCAAAAAATATTTTTTATTTTATTATTATTCATGTATAAATTATAAAGAGTTTAACTGTCTACAACCTAGATGATTGGCTATAGGACACATCTTTTAATAGCTTGCACTTGCTATATTAAGGTAGCGAGCAAGTTGTGCTAGTCCACCAATGCTGAGAGTGGTAGAATGGTGGGCTCTTTCACCTGGTTAGTAGGTTCTTCATGGCATGGAGAATTTCCACTGTGGTTGGTGGTAGTGTCTTGTGCTTGAGTCTTCACCATTTATTTCTTACTCTAAGATCTTCTTCTCCCCCTACCTAGCATGCCACTCTGTTGTAGTCAAATCCCCACTCCTAGAACTTTAGTGGGATCCAAAGGTCTCATGGCTTCCTCCGGTTGCTGAGATCCTACTCTCTGGCATTGCATGGGTAGAAATCTACAAGAATATTCCTGCTTGACAAGTGTTTACTAGTGGGAGACCCTTCAATGCTTAAGTTAGTGAAGAAAATAGGCTACAATAGTAGAGCTAAGAGCAATGGACAAAGACTAAATGAGCATTTTGTGGGTGGTAGCAAATGTATCTCTTCGAGGATCCCCTCTTACCTATTTATAGAGTTACTAGGAGTAATTGAATTCCTTTAGGAGGTGGCCTCCCCTAACATGGATAATAATATTTTGGTAGAGTGTTGGGACCCTGTCTCTTCAATTCTTTCTATTGGGGTCTTTTCATTAGGATAGTAACTTCTGTTAGGATCCTATCTACCAGGATGTTTGTTGGGATAGTTGTAAATTATTTGATTCGATTACTTGTTCGAGCATGGTGAACTCTAGACATTAGGGTGTCTTACTCGTCACCAATAGTAGTGGCCTTGACATTATATCCCTAGTGTACCTGACTAAATCTACCTTGGTAGTTAGTCAAGTCTGAGTATAGTTTCATCGCTGGCTTAGTCATCTCCTTCTTGATCGGTGGTCTAGTAGTTTCTCAAAGGCTAAATAAGTAGTTGTCATAACAATTCTTATAAACACTACCACCATAAGTTATAAATAAAATTCTTCTTTAAATTCTAAAACTCAAAAACTTCTAGCATTTAAGATCTTATCTCCAAATCATACTTTAGTATATACAAATTGACTAAAACTAGATCTATTATAAGTATGAATACAACACTATCGCTAGATGCTTTTCCTAAAAATTGATATTGGCCTAGTCTTTAGTATATAGATCTAAAAACAATAAGTGAAGACAATGAACTTCATAACTTGGTAAGTAATAAATTTACTTGTAGAATTGGATCGAGGCATATCAAAAAATTTAGTTTACTCAAATCATATAAGACATGATACATTTATATAAATAAAATTCATAGCATTTACTTTCATTGATTCAACATACTGAAATGGAACATTTCATCTTTTTAACATTATTCAAATAGATACATTTTATTGGAGTAAAATAAAATATCTAGTTGTATAATTAACTAGACTCATATTCACATATTTGAATCCAAGTGATGTGGTAGGATCGCTAACATGGAGTGATGGGGACATCGACCTGCATGAATCTTGGAGTAGCATGGATCTCGAAGCAGCACGAATCCTGGAGTAGCATGGATTTCGATGAAAATAAATTTAAATTTGAAGATTAGATATTTAGGATTTATCTTTATTTTGAAATTTGTTAGTTGTTAGGATTGGGATAGATCTCATCTTATCTTGTATTTGAATTTGAACTATTCTTATCTTTTTATCTTGTATTCAAATTCAAATGAGGATTGGAAAGGTCTATAAATACCACCCTCAGTCTTTTATAAAAAAATTGGTTAATAAAGATGAGTTTTTAGGGAAGAGTGTTTCTTCATTCTGCTTATATAAAAGAGTGGGTGGGAGGCCCATCTTGCCTTCGCCTTCAGGTGTCGAGGGGTGTGAGACCCTATGCCTTCGCTTTCGAGCATCGAGGGACAAAGGCACTAGTTATCTCCTTCCCCGTTGAGTCCCCTCTATGGTCTTAGAGATTTTCCTTTGCGGCCCCAAATAGCGATTTGGGTGGAATGCCCTAGGCTACATGTTGTGGGTGAGTGAGATGCCCTAGAGATGAGAGGTCTCTCAGTGAATGTACATCCCAAGTCCATAGAGGGTCCAATTTTCCTACCCTTCATCTCTGTTATTCCTTCACCAATTCTCTAAAAAAAAATCAAAAAAACATAGTAGTACCCTAATCTTCAATGACTTCTCAACTTGTCGACGATCCTTCCCCTGATCCCATGCCCTATGAATTTGGTATCAGAGCCAGAAAATTATGGTATGATCCGTATCCCCTCACCAGCCCCATCATTCTCATCTCTTCCCTATTCAACTCTCGAATAATCCAGCCCATCGCTGACCCCTTCCACCCATTCCACCGTCGGATAACACCTTATCTCTGATTTTGTTTCCACTGCCGATCTTCCATGCCCACCACCAACCGGACATCACAACTCCCTTGATCGAGTTCTCCACCCTCGTTGCCTAGGTGGCTTTTTCCAAGAGGGGGTGAATTTGGAATTACAAAATTTTTGCAAGTATGTGCACAAGTAATTCCTTTTTAGTGGTTAGGTGCTGTGTCAATCAGAGTTTAAATGCAGAAGCTGAAAGGTAAATCAAACACAATACAAACAAGGCATGTTTATAGTGGTTCGGAGCAACTCAGCTCCTATGTCCACTACCCAAGTTCACCACTCGGGATTTCCACTATATCCCCCAAACCGGAATACAGTCGGATTATTTTACAGGCTCACAATCCCAACCTCTACACTTTAGTTTTTGAACTGGGCTCACCAAGGAAACCTACACTAGGTTTTCACAGGCTCACCTAGAACCTCTACACTTTGGTTTTTGAAAAAGGCTCACCAAAGAAACCTATTTGGTTTTTACAACCGGGCTCACCAATAACCCAAATATTCTAAGAATAGAATAAAGAAGCAACAAAAATGACGAACTCTGTTATCGGGTGGTTGCCAAGATAGCTCGAGTGAAGCTCTATTGAATGCTCTTCAATGCACTTCAATGGCTTCCTTGCTTTCTTCAAAAGGTGCTTCAAGCATCTGGTAAGAGTTGGTGAAGTCTTACTTCAAAGCTCAAGTGCTCTCACTTCTAACTTCAATAAGTGTTCAATAAATGTCCATTAACTCATTAGTCTCTTCAAAGATGTTCTCATACCTTATTTATAGAGACTTCAACTACCTTCCCTTGATTTTGAACGTTGTAGACCATTGGGAGGTGACAGGTTACCGTTGGAGCACTTTTGGAATTCAAAAATTGAAAACTGGAACTAGCCATTGGAGGTGACCCCGTCATTCCAGTCAGCTCGAACAATCTTTGAGTTGGCTCGGATCAATTTCGGGTCATCTGGGCTGAATGCCAGTCGGCTAGCTTCCATAGTTGAGAAAATGTGTCACTCTGGTCGAGTCATCTAGACTGCATTCCAGTCGGCTCGGATCTCAGAGGCTCTCAGAGCAATCTCAACCAAGTTCTAGACAAGTCGACTGGGCCTTGGTGCCAGTCGGCTGGATCTGTGTGCCGGAGAATCTCTTTCCTATGCCAGTGCCAGAGTCGGCGGGTTCCTCCATCTTGTCGGCTCGAGATTTGTTCTTCAGCCAAATCAAACTCAATCTTCCAAAACACTTGTCCCAAGCTTTGAAGACTTCTTCAAGGTCTTCTTACAATAAATTCAAGAAAAAATTGAAGCTTGAAAACTACTAGAAGTAACCCTTTAACTTGATTTAAGTAGGAAATTTTTGTAGGGTTCTTCTTTACAAGATTCTAAACACTTTACAACTCAACAAAAAGCAATAAAGATTGTAGGATTTAGAAAGTATGTCAATGTAGTTGTCCTACAAAAACTTGTCAATCATTTGAAGAGTTGTTAGATAACCAAATGTATGCTCCAATGTTTTGTTATCATCAAAATCACTTTAGGGATCAACAATCTCCCCCTTTTTGATGATGACAAAACACTGGGCATGAAAAGAATCTATTCTATTCACAAGTATGGATGTGTATCGTAATAAGCATTTACACTTGTTTGACAATTCATAAAATCAACTATAATCTCAAATGTATATCAATATATGCTATACAGTTATGCACAAGGTCGAATTCATAAACTGTAAGTATCAGAGAATGATTTCTTGCATGTATCAAGCAGCATTAAGTATTGACAGATAGATGTAATAAGTAGAGAGCATCATAGTAGTCATTGAAGCATGTAACTTAAACATGTATATCTCCCCCTTTTTATAAAATTTCTAAACAATATGAAATTTTTCTAAATTTCTCCCCCTTTAACATTCATTTGAACATTTTAACAGAAAAGTATACAAAAGATCATTCAAAACTAATTAAGCTCCCCCTATCTATTGCAGTTCATTGAGTTTCTTCTTTCATGCACTCTGTGGTTCTCCCCCTTTTTGTCATCAATTCAAAAAGGTTAAACATATAAGCTCAGAATCTTAAATAGATTGAGAAAGTTTCAAGATTTGTTTGAGATAATTTCACTTTCTCAACTTAGAGAGATAATTCTATTTAAGAGAATAGAGAGTGCAAACAAGATAATACATATACACACATTACACGGTGACCAAAAAATGTTCATTTCATTTCTATCAAAAAGGTGTTCAGTACATCAACCATTAGAAAAGTTTCAAAAAGCTTCCAAAAGTACTGAAGCTACAAAATATCTAGTCGGAATCATCCCTAGGAACATTGGAACCATGCCAAGAAGTGGGTCTAGGATGTCTGCTCGAGGAAGCATGAAGAGGAGGAGCCCTAGTGTTATGAGAAGTACTAGGAGCCCTAGTGGAAATAGGAGGTGGATCATAAAAGGGTCTGGTCCTAGCAGTGACCTCCAAGGATCTGACAGTGCCACAGATAGACACCATCTCCATCCATATAGCTCCAAGCTGTTGCTCCATGTCCTTGAGGCTTGCTGGCACTTTGTTCACTACCTCCTTCATCTCACCTATTTCTTTCTGCATTGATATAAGCTCAAAAGCTTGGACATTGGTGAATGCCTAGCTAATCCTCTATGTCTTCCAAGCTTCGACCTGATGATCCCAATGCCTTTAGTGTAATCATCAGCCATACTCCTTGTCTCTGTAACTGTGCCCATCTTGCATCTAAGCTCCCTCAACTCAATTTGGTATTCATTTAATGTAGTGTTCACAGACTTCAAAATTGCTTCATAACTTGAAGAGATACAATTAAGGATTGGTTGAAGTTCTATCTGAGGAGTTGATCTTGAAGCTTCCATAGCTTCAACCTTTCCTTGTAGATTTGACACATGCTCTTCTAGTCATTCCAATCTGCTGTCCACTGACTATTTCAGATCACTAAATAAAGAAGTTATTGTACCTATCAGTGAACTTGAATGATTGGAGGTTGTGGTGCTACAGAGGGGTGGTCAGGTAAAGGAACATCAGCTATAAGCAAGTCAAACTCCGGTACAGGCAAATCAAACTTCGCTGCAGGCATATCAAACATAGGAGAAGGTGCTCTAGTCTCATCAATAGTAACAACAGGCTTAAAAATATGTGACTCAGGCTCAGGTACTAGTGTAGAAGAAGTTCCAGCTACTTCTATATTCTCTTCCTCTTCTTCATCTTCACTACTACTTGAGCTGCCTATAGCCCTTACATTTGTGCCTTTCTTTTTCCATACTCCTTCCACTTGGAAGTACCCCATCCTCTCTAGAGTTTTGGAAGTGTATACATCTATATGATGCAATTCTAATCCATCTTCACCCTCCAAACTTACTCTATGAGATTTAAACAATAGGGTAAGCATCATTCCATAGGGTAGACATGATTTAGCCTTCCTAATTGTCTCCTTCATTTGCATAATTATAATGTATGATAGATTGATTGGATTTTTATCTAAAATGTGTTCCATAAGGCATAAATCTTTTTCACTCACCCAGTCAAATCTTCCGGTTATTTGCAAGAAAATTTTACAAATAAAATTGTGGAGCAATCTCATTTCCAGAGATAGTGTGTTAGCAAAAACAGTACCAATTCCTCCAACATCTTCTTTGTTCAGTATTGTTCTTAGAGTCTTCTCTCTATTATCAATTACTAGAAACTTCACTCCTTCTGAAGTTAAGTCCAATACACCTTGTAGAAATTCCTCATTGACTATAATCCTCTTTCCTTTAACAGTGGACTCCACATAATTAGTTCCCAATCTTAAATTTTTATAAAAACTTCTAACCAGAGAGGGATAGGTCATCTCATTCAAGGAACAAAATTTTCTCCACCCTTGATCTTCAATCAAGTCTCCTATTTTCAATCCAATCGCCTTAATTAACTCAAAATTAATGCATCGGCCAGAGGTTACCGGACGTGTAGACATTGAGGGCACTTGGCTAGGAATGGTTGAAGCATCCCTTGCGACCTCTTCTATAGGTTCCTCACTGTGAATGTTGCTACTTGACTCTTCTTGATGCCTTTTTGACCTTCTTTCTTTTTCAACAGATGGAGCAGCCTTAACGGAGTGTTTACCCATTGCACGCTTGGGTGCCATTGCTAGGAAAGATTGAAAATTGAGAGATTAGAGTATTTAGAAGGGAGATAAAGGTTTTTGGAGCAGGTTTTGGAGAGGTACCAACCGTTAGAGAAGACAAAATAGGGGTTAAACGGTTCGGAGAAGGGTTTATAACCGAAGGCAAAACACATAGGCATGAAATTCCAGTCGACTCGAGTAGCCCTAAAAAGGCTCGAGTCGGCTCGGCCAGAGCTCTCCTAAAACTATCAGAAGATCTAGTCGACTCGAAACTGCTCGAGTAGGCTAGGCCAGAACTTGCTCAAAACTCTCAGAAAATCCAGTCGACTCGGATTAAGATCCAATCGACTCGAATAGAGAAAATAGAGTTTTTTGAAAATTTAATCATAAATCAGAAAGATTTTGAAAAGAATTTTAGAGGAAATTAAGGTTTAATAAAATAGAATAAATTCAGGAGGTTCTCTGGATAATATTTTCTTAAACTTGAAAGAATTAGGTTAGAAATTTAAAAAGGATCGCAAAGTCCTAATTCACTCCTAATTAGCTCAAATCTATCTTGATTGAGAGGCTTAGTGAATATGTCAGCTAACTGATCATCAGTAGGAACAAAATCAAGCACTATATTACCATTTGAAACATGATCTCTAATAAAATGATGTCTAATTTCAATGTGCTTGGTTCTAGAGTGTTGAATTGGATTCTTTGTCAAATTGATAGTACTTGTGTTATCACATTTAATTGGAATTTTAGATTGTGATACACCAAAGTCTTCTAGTTGTTGTTTGATCCACAACACTTGAGCACAACAACTACCAGCAGCCACGTACTCAGCCTCAGCTATGGACAAGGCTACGAAGTTTTACTTCTTACAGTGCCATGAAATTAAATTCAACCCTAGAAATTGGCATGTACCGCTAGTGCTTTTTCTATCTATTTTACAACTAGCATAATCAGCATCAAAGAATCCAATCAAATTCAAAGTAGAATGTTTAGAATACCAAATTCCTAAATTACTTGTTCCTTTCAAATATGTAATTATTCTTTTTACAGCAAGCATATGTGTTTTTTTTGGTGATGACTGAAATCTAGCACATACACATACACTATATAATATGTCAGGTCTACTTGTAGTCAAATACAATAAGGATCTGATCATACCTCTATATATCTTTTGGTCAACATTGGATCCATTCTCATCTTTATCCAATCTGCAAGCTGGGCTCATGGATGTGCTCATTGATTTGCTACTCTCCATACCAAACTTTTTGATAATTTTCTTGATGTATTTGGCTTGGTTGATGAAGATGCCTTCCTTTGTTTGTTTTACTTGAAGTCCAAGGAAGTAGTTCAGCTCGCCCATTAAGCTCATTTCAAATTCTCCCTACATAAGCTTAGCAAATTCCTTACATAGAGTTTCGTTAGTTGCACCAAAAATGATGTCATCCACATATATTTGTACAACTAAGATGTCATTATTCTTCTTTTTAATAAATAGAGTTTTGTCTACATTACCTCTTGAAAAATCATTTTCAATTAAGAAAGTGCTAAGTCTATCATACCAGGCTCTAGGTGCTTGTTTCAAACCATACAATGCTTTGTTTAATTTAAATACATGGTTTGGAAAAGTGTGATTTTCAAAACCTAGTGGTTGTTCTACAAAAACTTGTTCAGAGATAAAAATCATTAAGAAATGCACTTTTTACATCCATTTGAAAGAGTTTAAAGTTCATGTAGCAAGCAAATGTAAGTAGTAATCTAATGGCTTCTAGTCTTGCTACGGGTGCATAAGTTTCATCAAAATCAATAACTTCTTCTTAGTTATATCCCTTAGCCGCAAATCTAGCTTTGTTTCTTATAATGTTTCCTTGCTCATCTAATTTATTCCTATAGACCCATTTGGTTCCTATTATTCGATGGTCAGTATGTCTATCTACAAGTGTCCATACCTTATTTCTTTCAAACTGGTATAATTCTTCATGCATTGCCATCATCCAGTTTGGGTCAGTCTCAGCCTCTTCTAAGATATGGGGTTCTATTTGTGACACAAAGGCTAGGTAATCATGTGCATCCTTGTGTGCGGACCTAGTCTTAACACCATGTGAAGGATCTCCTATTATTAATTCTTTAGGGTGAGATGTAACACACCTGCAGTCCCTTGATAGATGGGCGTGATCCTTACTTACCGTTTCTTCTCCATCTTGAGGGTCTTTGTCTTGAATGCTCAAGTCATCCATTCCTTTTTGCAAAGTACCTGCATCATTGTCTATGCACTCTTCTTGTCTAGAAGGTGTAGGGTTAGTTTCAATAAATACAACATGAATTGACTCTTCAACATTAAGAGTCGTTTTATAAAAAACCCTATATGCTTTGCTATATAATGAATAACCTAGGAAAATTGCATCATCAACTTTTTAATCAAATTTTCTTAAATTATCTTTTCCATTGTTATGCACAAAGCATTTGCAACCAAATACATGAAAATAACTAATATTGGATTTTCTATCATTCCAAAGCTCATAGGGGGTTTTCTTTAAGATAGGACGGATCAAAACACGGTTTAAAATATAACATGCAGTGTTCACCGCTTCTGCCCAAAAGTACTTTGGAAGATTGCCTTCACACAACATTGTGCGAGCCATTTCTTCCAATATCCGATTTTTCCTCTCTACAACACCATTTTGTTGAGGTGTTCTAGGAGTAGAGTTGTGATCAATGCCAAATTCAGTACAATAATCTTCAAAAAATTGATTTTCAAATTCAGTTCCATGATCACTTCTAATTGAAATCAAAGATAAGTTCTTTTGATTTGAAACCTTTTTATAAAATTTTCTGAAAACATGAAAAGTTTCATCTTTTGAAGTAATAAACAAAACCAAAGTAAATCTTGAAAAGTTATCTACTATCACAAGAGCATATTTCATACCTCCTAGGTTTGTGGTCCTAGTAGGTCCGAAAAGATCCATGTGAAGTAGTCAAATGGTCTTGTTGTAGAAACTATATTCTTTGATTTTAAACTCCCCCTAGTTTGTTTACCCATTTGGCATGCATCACAAACATGATTTAAATCAACTTTAAACTTAGCCATGCCTCTAACAAGATCTTTAGAAATTAATTTGGCAATAGTATGCATGTTAGCATGACCTAATCATCTATGCCATAGTAAGCCTGACTCTTTGGTCTTAGCATTCAATGCAACTAGACTAGGGCTACTTGATATGGCAAGATCATTAAGATCTACCACATAGATATTCTCGAGTCTATGTCTAATAAACTTATTGCTAGAATCTAAAGAGTTAGTTACTATACACAGAGAGGATTCAAAGACAACCTTAAAGCCTTTATCACATAATTGACTTATACTTAAGAGATTATGCTTCAATTTGTCTACTAGCAAAACATTTTCAATAAAAGTGAAGAGAGCTATTTTGATCTTACCAATACCGATTATTCTTCCTTTGCCATTGTCTCCAAAGGTGATCAAGCCTCCTTCTTTCATTTCAAGGGTTATAAGTTGGTCCTTGACACCCGTCATATATTTTGAGTAGCCACTGTCTAAATACCACTTTTTCTTCAATTTTTAGGCTGCAAGACATTCCTGCAAAATAGTCAATGAATTCTTTTAGGTACCCAAGCTACCTTGGGTCCTTGCAGGTCAGCAGAGGTGGTTCCTTTAGGAACCCAAATCTTTATTACTTTTTTAAGGACATTTCTAGAATTATTGCATTCAAAAGCTTTATGTCCTATTCTTTTACAGACATAGCAAACAACTTTAGAATTTTTGATAAAAACATAATTTGAAGTTCTAACAGTTGATGCACTTGATGCAGATTTTGAACTTTTTGAAATGTATGCATTTTTGCTCAAATTCTTAGAAACATATAATAAAGACTTTGAAGTAGAAACAGTTTTTGGTGTGGTTGAAACTTTTTGAGATAAAACATTTTGAACAGGTGTTTTAGATTTCACAAAAGTAGTTACTAAAATTTCATTCACAAAAGAAGTTTTAAAGCCAATTCCAGCTTTATTTTCTTAAATTCATTGTTCTTTTAAAATTAACTCAAGCTTATTTGAAGATAAAGTGAGTTTTTCAACTAAAGGCTTGAGTTTCGTAACCTTTTTTTTTAATTCATTATTTTCAGCAACTAAATCATTATTTTTTTTTTCACATGAAAGATTTTCATTTTTTAGCTTTTCAAATTTTTCAGAAAAGTCATGCAATTCTTTTTGTAATAAAATATTCTTTTCTGAAATTTCATCCTTTTGTTTGAGTAAAGAATCATTCATATTTTTCAATGATTTTATCTTTACTCCAGCTTTCTTAAATTCAGATAGTAAATCATGAAAAACAGAATTTAATTCATCAAATATAAATTCAGTGGAATTGTTAGGGGATTTTACCTCATCTTCGAGACCCATTAAGCATAGATTTGCAGTCTTGGTGGTCTCTTCTTCTTCCGATGAAGATGAGTCTTCACTATCGGACCATGTGGCAACAATGGTTTTCTTTTCCTTCTTCTGTCTGAAGGATTTCTTTAATAGTGGACAGTCTGGACGTATGTGCCCCGGCTTCTTGCATTCGTAGTATGTGGGGACTACCTCTTTATCTTTCTCTCTGTCCTTTTCCTTTTCCTTTCCATAATCCTTCCTATGAAATTTTTGGTTGTACCTTCCTTTCTTTCTTCCAATAAATTTTCTGAATCTCCTCACAATCATAGCGATGTCGTCGTCTTCTAGGTCATCATTGGAGGAGGTGCTTTCTTCTTCAGATTCTTCATCATCCCTCTTTGATTCGGAAGCAGCTTTGAAGGCTATTGTCTTCTTTTTCTTTTATTCGTCTTCCATTCTATGCTGCATTGTCAGCTCATGGGTGATGAGTGATCCCAGCAGTTCATCCAGTAGCAATGTGTTGAGATCTTTGGCTTCCTGGATTGCAGTTACTTTGGGATCCCATTTATCGAGCAAAGAACGAAGGATCTTCTGAACCAGCTCTACATTAGAGTATACCCTGCCAAGACTCTTTAAACCGTTAATAATATCTATAAATCTAGAGAACATGGCAGAAATTATTTCAGAAGGTTCCATTTTAAATAATTCATAATTATGAACTAAAAGATTTATCTTGAAGGTTTTCACTTGGGAAGTTCCCTCATGGGTCACTTCGAGTTTATCCCAGATTTCCTTTACTGAAGAGCAAGTGGAGATTCGGCTGAACTCGTTAGCATCCAAAGCATAATATAATAAATTCATTGCTTTGGCATTCAATTCCCCTGTCTTCATATCATGATCATCCCAGTCCTTTTCAGGCTTAGGGATGTCCACGCCATCAACTTTAATTATGGGAATGTGTGGCCCTTTCACGATGACCTTCCATAATTGAAAATCTATATCTTGTATGTAAATCTTCATTCGTGCTTTTCAATATGAATAATTAGTGCCTGTGAATAGTGGAGGTCTATTTGTTGACTGGCCTTCAGCCAAGGATGTACTCATGGGATGAGCCATCAATCTTTGCTCAAGTAATCAGAGACATTGCTCTGATACCAGCTGTTGCCCAGGTAGCTTTTTCCAAGAGGGGGGTGAATTGGGAATTACAAAATTTTTGCAAGTATGTGCACAAGTAATTCCTTTTTAGTGGTTAGGTGCTATGTCAATCAGAGATTAAATGCAGAAGCTGAAAGGTAAATCAAACACAACACAAACAAGGTAGGTTTATAGTGGTTCGGAGCAACCCAGCTCCTACGTCCACTAATCAAGTTCACCACTCGGATTTTCACTATATCCCCCAAACCGGAATAAAGTCGGATTGTTTTACAGGCTCACAATCCCAATCTCTACACTTTGGTTTTTGGACCGGGCTCACCAAAGAAACCCATACTAGGTTTTTACAAGCTCACCTAGAACCTCTACACTTTGGTTTTTAAAAAAGGCTCACCAAAGAAACCTATTTGGTTTTTACAACCAGGCTCACCAATAACCCAAATATTCTAAGAATAGAATAAAGAAGCAACAAAAATGACAAACTCTGTTGTCGGGTGGTTGCCTAGATAGCTCGAGTGAAGCTCTATTGAATGCTTTTCAATGCACTTTAATGGCTTCCTTGCTTTCTCTAAAAGGTGCTTCAAGCCTCTGGTAAGAGTTGGTGAAGGCTTGAAGGCTGACTTCAAAGCTCAAGTACTCTCACTTCTAAATTTAATAAGTATTCAATAAATGGCCATTAACTCATTAGTCTCTTCAAAGATGTTCTCATACCTTATTTATAGAGACTTCAACTGCCTTTCCTTGATTTTGAACGTTGTAGACTGTTTGGAGGTGACAGGTTACCGTTGGAGCACTTTTGGAATTCAAAAACTAAAAACTGGAACTAGCCGTTGGAGGTGACCCCGTCATTCTAGTCGGCTCGGACAATCTTCTAGTCGGCTTGGATCAAGTTTGGACTGACTGGGCTGAATGCCAGTCGGCTAGCTTTCACATTTGAGAAAATGTGTCACTCTAGTCGAGTCGTCTAGACTAAATTCCAGTCAGCTCAGATCTCAGAGGCTCTCAGAGCAATCTCAACCAAGTTCTGGTGAGTCGGCTGGGCTAAATTCCAGTTGGCTCGGATCCTTGAGAATTTCAGAACACTTTCAACTAAGTTCTGGATGAGTCAGCTGGGCCTTGGTTCCAGTCGGTTGGATCTGTGTGCCTGAGAACTTTCCTATGCCAGTGCCAGAGTCGGCTGGTTCCTCCATCCAATCGGCTCGAGATTTGTTCTTCAGCCAGATCAAACTCAATCTTCCAGAACACTTGTCCCAAGCTTTGAAGACTTCTTCAAGGTCTTCTTACAATAAATTTAAGAAAAAACTGAAGCTTGAAAACAACTAGAAGTAACCCTTTAACTTGATTTAAGTAGAAAATTTTTGTAGGGTTCTTCTTTACAAAATTCTAAACACTTTACAACTCAACACAAAGCAATAAAGATTGTAGGATTTAGAAAGTATGTCAATGTAGTTGTCCAACAAAAACTTGTCAATCATTTGAAGAGTTGTTAGATAACCAAATGTATGCTTCAATGCTTTGTTATCATCAAAATCACTTTAGGGGTCAACAACCCCTGTCACCATTTTTCCTGATCTCGCACGCCACCGTCCCCCGCCTTGGTCTCCCTTCCTATTAATGGTGGTTTGAGTTCCTCCATGGCCTTGCCCCATCAGCCCTGGCATCTTCTTCAACGACACCATCTTCTCGTCACTGCCTTCAGTCCAACCACCAGTGCGACCACAATTTCAATCTCCTCCATCTCCGCCCACGCCGATTCAGTCAACACCACTGTCTCTTCGTGCCATCCTGCCTGACTACTAGAACCCCTATACCACAGATCCAAGCATCCGCATCCACTTCCTCCCTACCGTCTAGAGGACCCCAGCAGATTTCTCTATTCGACACCACCGACATCCCCTACTCCTTTTAGCGGAACACATCCACCCAGATCCTACCCCCCCACCTGTCCCCTAATTTTGGCTCTCCTTTTCTTTTTCTCACCATGGGAGACATGGTTGAAGCTCCAGCGCCAAACTTTCTTGGTGACCTTGATCTTGACTGCCTCCTGGAGGGGTTCTCCAATGATCCAGCTCTCCTCGATCTCTCCCCTGAGATATGGAACTTGGAGCTATCACCGGAGGAATCCATATCTGTGAGTTCCGCAACTTTGGCCCCTCGATCGAGCACATGACCCTGGATGTACCACCAGAGAAGTCAGATTTGTCGAGTTCCATGTCTTCATTCATGAATGAGATCGAGAAGTTTCTCATGGAGGGTGGGGAGGGAGGTCAAGATGTCATCGACGATGAGTTCTTAGCAGGGTTCTTTTTTGATGTATTGGTGGACTCCGGGAGGAGCAACATTGCGAGCTACGAGGCGGAACCGGTATGCGCTATGGTGGAAAGCGAGCCAAAGGAGAAGGGGGAGCCTTTGGCAGTGGTTGATGTGGAAGATGGCAATCTGATCAGCAAGAAACAGAGAAGGTAGGTGAAAAATAAGATTCTGCCATGAAATCAAGGGAGAAGATCGATCTCAGCTAAACCCCATCATCCTCTCCGTGCACCTGCTACCGTCGCCAACCGCCTCCACCGTAACCATCACCATCCTAGCCACTGTGTCCACCCCAGCACCGCCACCGATGAACACCCACTGGACTGCCTTCGAAAACCTCCCTTGTTCTACCTAGCATCGGACCAGGAGAATAAAGTCCCCGCATGAATGTGAATGCACTCCACATTCGTCAAAGTAGTAGCCCTCCCTATTGCTAACTTCAACGATGCACGATCCTCAAAACTGCATAGATTTTAGAGTTGCATGATTTTTAGTGCTGCATGATTCTCAGAGCCGTACATATCTCAAAGCATAGCTCCTTTGATTTGATTGGATTCGATTACTTAACATAGTCGAGTTTTCCGCATCTTAGGGGAATGATGAGGACATCGACTTGCACAAATCTTGGAGCAGTGTGGATCTCAAAGCAGCACGAATCCTGGAGTAGCATGGATTTCGATGAAAATAAATTTAAATTCGAAGATTAGATATTTAGGATTTATGTTTATTTTGAAATTTGTTTGTTGGTTAGGATTTCGATTTCTTGTTGTTAGGAATGGGATAGATCTCATCTTATCTTGTATTTGAATTTGAATCATTCTTATCTTTTTATCTTGTATTCAAATTCAAATGAGGATTAGAAAGGTCTATAAATACTACCCTCAGTCCTTTGTAAAAAAATTGGTTAATAAAGATGAGTTTTTAGGAAAGAGTGTTTCTTCGTTCTGCCTTCATAAAGGAGTAGGCGTGAGGCCCATCTTGCCTTTGCCTTTGGCCGTCGAGGGGTGTGAGACCCTATGCCTTCGCTTTTGAGTAATGAGGGGTGTGAGGTCCCAGTTATTCCCTTCCCCGTTGAGTCCCCTCCATGGTCTTAGAGATTTTCCTTCACGGTCCTAGATAGCGATTTGGGTGGGATGCCCTAGGCTCCGCTTGTAGTGAGATGGGTGGGATGCCCTAGAGGTGAGAGGTCTCTCCGTGAATGTAAGTTCCAAGTCTGTATAGTGTCTAACTTTCCTACCCTCCATCTCCATTATTCCTTCACCAACTCTCTAAAAATAAAAATTAAAGAAAAATAGTAGTGCCCTAATCTTTGGTGACTTCTCAGTTCGTCAACGATCCTTCCCCTGATCTTGTGCCACATCATGGAGTCCCCTTTGAATCCTGTTGGCAACCATGCTAGCAAGTGTCACCACGTCAGTCCCCCTCCTCGAGTTCTTTCGCTGGGCGGCTCCCCTGAGGTTAAGCGCACCTCGGTCAAAGTCGAGTTCCCTCTCTTCGAGCTCCTTTGTCGAGCGGCTCTCTCGAGGTCGAGCCCACCTCGATCGAAGCTCCCTCTCTTTGAGCTCCTTGAAGCCATCTCGGTCGAAGTCGTGTTCCCTGTCTTCGAGCTCCTTTGCCGGGTGGCTCCCTCGAGGTCGAGCCCACCTCGATCGAAGTCGAGCTCCCTCTCTTCGAGCTCCTTCGTTGGGCAGCTCCCTCGAGGTTGATCCCACCTCGGTCGAAGTCGAGCTCCCTCTTTTCAAGCTCCTTCACTGGGTGGCTCCCTCGAGGTCAAGCCCACCTCGATTGAAGTCAAGCTCCCTTTAAGCTCCTTCATCGGGCGGCTCCCTCGAGGTCGAGCCCACCTCGGTCAAAGTGGAGTTCCCTCTCTTCGAGCTCCTTCATCGAGTGGCTCCCTCGAGGTCGAGCCACCTTTGTCGAAGTTGTGTTCCCTCTCTACGAGCTCCTTTACCAAGCAGCTCCCTCAAGGTCGAGCCTACCTCGGCCAAAGTTGAGTTCTCTCTCTTTGTGATCCTTCACCGTGTAGCTCCCTCGAGGTTGAGCCCGCCTCGATCGAAGTCGAGTTCTCTCTCCCTAGACCAAGCACCCTCCAGTGGAAAGGTCTGCCTACCCGAGGCTGTCCCAAAGGCCAGGGTCCACCACACCTCAGAGAATCCCAAATCAGGGAGAAGGGGATGTCACTACATCCCTCGGACAGTGGGATGCCACCCAAGGCCCATGAAAGGGAAATGCACCGGCTTATAAAGAGGCACATCCCGTGGGTGCCAGGATCTCTTTCACCATTGTTTACACCAGTTAGGTGATGTGGGATGACTCTAAGACTGCTAAACATGAATAAAAAAAGTAAAATATTTTTTTTGTAATTTTTATAATTTTATTTGTAGGCTAGATTTCCAAAATAAAGTAAAAACTAGCAGAAAGACTAGTAGTGCAAAGAATCATCGGATCGCAGGCAAACTTATGCAAATTAATGAAATAACCAGGACCCGAGAGTTGAGAAACTCTCAGTTTATGATAGTTTATCTTCATCAAGTCAGATAATAAGAGAAGGGAAGGTTTCTTACAAGTCAGAGATTAAGTTTCAATAGCAGAAGGGATCACTCACACTCTGATCGGAGCCTAGATGAAGAAGCCTTATTTCCTTGAATCTGATGGTAGATCTGGGCGGTTCGGGTAGTAAAAAAGGCCTTCTCAGGGTAGGGGAAGCACCTCAGGGATCTTTCAAGCATCAGGGTTAATCCAAACAGCAATTAAAAATTAAGAAAAAAAAATTGGGTTTGAAGGAAATCAGGATTAGGGCTAAAAGCTAGCAATCGAGGAAGAGGAAGCTCTTGGACTTGGATGGCAGCAAGGGCTTCAATTCCTTGGACATGGCTGATCTCCAGGGATGCAAGAGGGTGCTAGGGTAGCAAGGTTTCAATCCAGGAACACAAGGAGAGCACTCAAAGTAAGAACCAAAACTCAAACACAAGGAAATTGATCATAATTTTAATAAGGTTTATTCATAAGAAAAAGATCATTACAAGAGGGGGAGGGGTGGGGTATTTATAGAGTTCCCATGCCCTCACTAACCATGGTTATACTTGGGTTACAAGTCCTCTTCCCAATTAGAATACAAGTCCACTCCTATCAGGTTAGAATTACAAAGTTTTAAAAGGACTAGGAATCCTAACTAGGTTAGATTTTTGGCTTAGTCTTCTCTTCTTTCCTTTCCCCACTTGGCTTGAACTTGGTCAAACTCCTAAAATTCATTTTTGGACCTTGGGGAAGCGCAGCAAGGATGCCTCCTTCATGGGCTTGGATGAAGATTTGAGGGGTCCAGGTGGGCTTCCAGGGCTTGGGCGCATGGGCTGGCATATTCCAGGGAATCTGGCCGGAATCTTGCTTCTTAAGGGATTGGGCTTGGCACCTGGGCATTATTTTAAGGCTTGGAGTGCTGGGATAGCCTTGTAAATATGGGCTTTTAGAATATGAAATATTTTGGAAGCATTTGGAGGGAATCTAGCGTCTGGAATGGCACTCGAGAAAAATCAGGGCACAATCGGGGCACCTAGGTGTCGATTGAGCTCCCTTAAGCTGATGTAACTACTTCTGGCTTCAGAATGAGATCTGGTGGAACTCCAAAATAGAGTAGCCTTTTCTCTTGTACAAGAAGTAAACTCACACTAGACTCATATTGTTATACATGACTCAATGTACTGGACTTGGTTGAGGGTTGAGACAAATCAACTAACCTCAACTTATTACAGGACTCAATTCTAGTTGATTACAAAATTTAACACATGGCTAGGTAAACCAAATAGGGCCCAATAATCTGTGTCTGATCTTGGTACCCCCACCAATTCTCCCGGGATGGGAGGAACTTGACCCTGTCAAGTGTGGGATAACTTGGCTCTCATAGTGCTCGAGTAGGTTTGGGTTGAGGCACTGCAAATCCTCGCGGGTGATCCACGAGTCCTCAAATTATGGCCGACCTTGCCACAGGACCAAATACCTCTAATAGCCTCTATTCCGGGTACATATAGCTTGATCATCCAGGATTCTCTCTATCTTTTCCTCAATATTTGGCCAATTGTATGTGGACACTCTAGGATGGGTTCTCTCTCGAAAGAAAGGGATAGGCTCAAGGTGCTTGCTAGGTATCACTGTTAGCTCCCCAGACTCTCTAAGATCTGAGATGATGAAGGTGGAGCTAATACCTAAATCAGGTAGTATCTCATGCACATAGGCATTGGGTCCATTACTCTTCATTATTTTGGATGGGCCAGCTTTGTGAGCAGAAAATTCTTTACACTTTCAAAATCCACTGCAAAATTCTTTATCTCTCTTTTGAGAATTAGCCAAGTTGTTAGTTAGTTCATTAGTTATGTTCATCTTTTGACTAATTTTCATATTTATATGCTATGCAGAGGGTAGTGCAGGTGCAGACATGTAATTCAAGCTGTGTATTTATTAGACTCAACTAATACCTAATAGACTCACCTAGACATCTCTATCAAAGGACATTTATTATTGGACTCTAAGGGACAAAACCTAACAAATTATAGACTTTTTTAGTTTGACCCTAGCATGGAATGTACATGAGAACTTACTATGTACTCCTACTAGGTTCCATAGGGTTCTCCTAAAGTAAGATGCAAACATGACATGAATAATGAACGAATCCAACATGCAAACTCTTATAAAATGCAACCTCATAATGAAAAAATTAGGAGAAGTTTCAGAAAAAGGTAGAAAATAAGAGGTGGGTTCAGGGTTAGTCTGATTAGGTGGAAAGTAAGAAAAGGGTTCGGGGTTAATTGGGTAGACTAGGATATAAGAAGGGGTGTCATAGATTAATGCTAAACTAATAAGGTTGACCTTAAAGGGTTGGTGTCTATCTACTAGGTCTGTCTTGTGGAAGAATGGGTCACTAATTTCAGGAAAGAGATCAATGGGAATCAATGGAATGATTTAATCCTGAGGGTACTGATTCAAATAGATCAAGTCCATAACAAATTCTTCTAGCTCTTGAATCAAAGGACTAGGCTCTATAGTCGGGCTTTCTTTTAGTGTCTCCTCAGGTAAAACTCTAATAGTAGGATTGGGCTCCTCATGGTCTTCTTCCTTTAAGGGTTCTTCCATTACATGGTCAGCTAACTCTATGTCGGTTACTGTTTGGATATGGCTAGGGTTAGCTAAATCTGGGTATGCTCCTACTTGTGGTCGGGGCACCAGGATCAGACACAGATTACTGGGCCATATTTGGTTTACCTAGCCATGTGTCAAATTTTGTAATCAACTAGAATTGAGTCCTATAATAAGTTTAGGTTAGTTGATTTGTCTCAACCCTCAACCCAGTCGGTATTTTGAGTCCTGTACATCAGTTATGAGTTCCGTATGAGCCCAATTTCTATACAAGAGAGGAGGTTATCCTATTTTGGAGTTCCACCAGGCCACATCCAGGAGTTAGAGGCCACTACATCAGCCCATTGAATTTTGTGTGACAACCCATGATCCAAGATGCTTCCGAAAACCCTGATTCCTTCCAGATGCCCTCCAGATGCCTAGATTCCCTTCCAGATGCCAGAGCATATTCTCAGAACAGGGAACCCATGATTCCAGAGGTCCACCTGCATCCATGTCCAAACAAATCAAGCCCAGGAGCCAAGCCCAAGCCCTTAAGAAGCAAAATTCCAGGGAATATTCCTGCTACCATGCTAACAGCCACCCTAGCCTCCAAAGGCCAAAACCCATAAATCCAAGCCCCTTTGGGCCGGCCCCTTGTTGCTCCTAGAGGCCCAACACACCATCCTAGGCATCCTTGAAATGTTGACCACGTTCAAAGAGGTTTGACCAAGTCCAAGTTGAAGAGAAGAAGGAGAAGACCAAGTTTATTCCTAACCTAGTTGGGATTTCTAATCCTTTTAAACTTTATAATTCTAACCTAGCTAGGAAAGGACTTGTATTCCAATTGGGAAGAGGACTTGTAATCCAAGTATAACCATGGTTAGTGAGGGCATGGAAACTCTATAAATACACCACCCCTTCCCCTCTTGTAATCATCTCTTTCTTATGAATACAACTTGCTGAAATTTTGAGTTATTGCCTTATGTTGGTGTTTTGTTTTGGTTCTTTGTTTTATGTTCTTGTGCTTGGACGAATTCCTTGTTGCCCTAGCATCCTTCCATGCCCTAACTCACTACCATCCAAGCCTTCACACGTCCAAGAAGGAGTGCCCTAGGCCGCCAAGCAAGGATATCTTCAACAAGCTTCAAACAGCCATCTTCTAACCCTAATCCTGATTCCTTTCAATCCATAGATCATTTTCTTATTTTTAATTGCTGTTTTGATTAACCCTGATGCTTGTAGGATCCCCGAGGTGCTTTCCCTCCCCTAAGGAGGCCTTCTTTGCTGCCCGGACCGCCGAGATCTGCCATCAGATTCAAGGGAAACAAGGCTTCTTCTTCCAGGCTCCGATCAGTGTTGTGAGTGATCTATTCTGCTATTGAATTTTAATCTCTAACTGGTAAGAATCCTTTTCTTCTCTTATTATCTGATTTAATGAAGAAAAACTATCCTAAACCAGAAGTTTCTTAACTCACGGGTCCTAGTTATTTCATTAGTTTGCATGAGTTCGCCTGCGACCCGATGATTCTTTGCACTGCTAGACTTTCCGCTAGTTCTTAATTTATTTTGGGAATCTAGCCAACAAATAAAATTATAAAAATCATAAAAAAAATTATTTTACTATTTTCTATGCATGTTTGGCAGTCTTAGAGTCATCCCACATCAGTTAGGTATCAGAATAGGTTTAGGATAGTTTTTATCTACATTGCATTCATAAACCCTAATTTCAGCATTCTGTCCACTGCATTAGGTATCAGTTTTGCATCTATTTTTGACCATCTGAAAATTTCATTTTTCTCTAAAATTTGCATGAATTGTTCTATGTTAAGTCCTCTATTTTATAAAAATTTTTAATTAATTTTATAGAAAACTAAATTATAAAAACTTGGTATATTAGAAACCTTAATAGAATTCTGATAATTTCTACAGCAGTCTAGAAAACCCTAGGTTTGCATCATCATATTATTTTTTTTCTACATGAAATTTTGTAGGAATTATAATCACCATCTATCCTCTATTGTAGATTTTTTTAAAAATTTTTATGCATTGGGATCTATGTCAAACTCTGCAACAATAGAAACCCTAATTCACTAATTTCTACTACATTTTGCATACTTAACTCAACCTAACCTAATCAACTTCCAAACCCCCCAATCCCAAGACAAACCTTGTTTGCTAACCCTAGTAAACTTAAACTTAACTTGACATCTTATAAATTAGTTAAAAATTATTTTATTTTCTGATTGTTTTAGATTGCATCAGGACCATTGATTGTTCATCATCTGTTAATCTAATCTTAAGGGCAATCTATATAATATTAGGGCAGGAGGTCATAACCTATCCTGAACCCAAAATAACCACCCAGCATTTCCACCCAAGCCTTAATTAAAATTGATTAGATCTAATTTGCCCTAGTGGGCTAGGAGACATCAACAGGTCGGGTCCGAGCTGTGTGGGCCAACTAGTGCATTTAACCTTTTAGCTATTACTAAAAGCTGGTGTCTAAAGTTAGGGGGTCCAGAGTCAAATGATCTAAGTAGTGTTATGGTTTTTAATTGGGTACTAGTGCATTTAACCTTTTAGCTATTACTGAAAGCTGGTGTCTAAGGTTAGGGGTCCAGAGTCAAATGATCTAAGTAGTGTTGTGGTTTTTAATTGGGTCCCTGCAAAAGCAGGGGGGCCTCCCACACTCCCACCCCCTACCTGGCCAGTGGAAGGATTACCTATTGGGTTAGGTGTAAGTTGAGCTGACCCATCCAGTTTCTGGCTCTAGGTCTAGGAAACCCTAGATTATACTAGCCTTTTCTTTCTCTTTTGCATGCTTGGTTGCATCATTTCATTTTGATTGATTGATTTGTTGCATGACCACTATATTAGGAACCCAATACCAGTAGACTTAATCCAACCCAACTAGTGTGACCATGAAGTCCAGCCCTAGGAGAGCCCAATACTCTGATCCATATAGGGAGCCCAACCCTAGGAGAACCCCATACCATGACCCATACTTGGAGCCCAACCCTAGGAGAACCCAATACTCTGACCCTTACCAGAAGTCCAACTATAGGAAGCCCAATTATCAAGTACCCACCTTTAGTGGCACCTCAAATCCTGAGGATTACATAGACTGGGAAAAAGACATGGAACAATATTTTGAATGGTATGGCTTGAGTGATGAGAAAAAGTGTCAATTTGTCTAGCTTAGGCTAACCGATCAAGCTAGATTATACTGGGACCGAGTAGAAAGACTCAATAATCAAATAGGCAACCTACCCATTACCACCTGGGAAGCCATGAAGTTAAAGCTTAGGGCTAAGTATGTTCTCCTATACTATCGACAGTGGCTTCTAGGCCAATGGAATAGGTTATATCAAGGAAATAGGTCTGTGTCGGAGTATATAGCCCAATTTGAAGAATGTGCCCTTAGGTGTTGCCTAGATGAACCCGAATCAGTGACCTTATCCAGGTTTGAGACTGGCCTTCGTGAAGACATCCAGTGGGAACTATCTCATTGGCAAATTCAGAACTTAGAGGAAGCCTATAACATAGCTTTGGAATTCGAGTCAACCCTTAGGACTGAACCCATAACCTATGAACCCATAACCCTTAGTCAGCTTGAACCCCATAAGATCAGCACCCCAGACCCTAGCCATTTTTCTTTTAGCCAAACCCCTCCTACTACCCGATTGGTTCACCAAGATGACCTAGAAGAAGAAATATATGAGGCTGACCCAAGTTTAGTAGAGGAGTATGAAGATGATGAGTCTATTGTAGATCTAAAGGAAGAAACACCTATAAAAGACCAAGAAGTAGTTGACTATAACCAAACCCCAATAGAAACCAACCCAAAATTAGTTGAGTCTGAAGTCCAACCCAGTTTAACCATGGAGTCCAATCTAGAAACCCTCAAGGCCCTAATTGAACAATGGGCCCAGAAATTTACCCAATTCCAAACCCAGTTTATCCAATCCACCACCCTAGAATCAGTTGACCCTGACCAAACCCAGGTAGAAGCCAATCCAATGTTAGTTGATCCAATAGAAACCCAGGTAGAAGACAATCCAGTATTAGTTGATCCAGTAGATACTCAGGTTGAAGCCATCCTAGAGTTAGCTGACTTTAACCATACCCAACCTATAATGGAAGAACCCTTAAAGGAAGAAGACCATGAGGAATCCAGTCCCACTATTAGAGCTTTACTTGAGGAGCCATTAGAAGAAAGCCAAATTAGAGAGCCCAATCCTTTGATTTATGAACCAGAAGAGTTTATTAAGGACTTAATCTCTTTAGATCAATGCCCTCAAGATGAACTCAACTCTTTGACACAACTTAATCTTTTTCCTGAAATCAATGACCCCTTCTTCCATTATGCAGACCCTTTAGATATGCCTCAAACCCATAAGATAAATCTCATTAGTCTAGGACTCATCCCTGAAACCCCTTCTAATATTCTACTCTTTCTAATTAACCCTGAACCATCTCCTTATTTTCATCCTGCTAGACCAACCCTGAACCCACCTCTTATTTTCTACCATTTCAAGAAACTTCTTCTGTTTTCTTTACTATTAGGTTGCATTTCGTAGAGGTTTGCATACTGCATTCATTCATCGAGTCAGTCATGTTTGCTTCCTACTTCTGGAAGACCCTTTGGCATTTACTAAGAGTTCATATCATATTTTCATGTGCATGTCATGATAGGATCAAACCTAAAGAGTCTATAGCGTGTTAGGTTAGACCCTAGAAAGTCCAATAAAATTTTCTTCGATAGGAAAGTTTAGTCGAGTCTAATAGGTATTAGTTGAGTCCAATAAAATTCATAGTCCTAAATTACATGTCTACACCTGCACTACCCTCTGCACAGCATATGCATATAGAAATTAGTCAGAAGCTAAACGTAACTAATGAACCAACTAACAACTTGGCTAATTCCCAAAAAAGAGATAAAGGATTTTGCAGGAAACTTTATAGTTGTAAAGAATTTTCTACTCGCGAAGCTAGCCCATCCAAGATAATGAATTTCTGTGGACCCAATGCCTATGTGCATGAGATACTATCTGATTTAGGTATTAGATCCATCTTCATCATCTCAGATCTTATAGAGTCTAGGGAGCCAGTAGTGATACCTAGCGAGCATCTTGAGCTTATTCCTCCCTTTGAGAGAGAATCCACCCTAGAGTGTCTACCAACCAATTGGCCAAATAATAAGGTAAAGATCGAGAGAATCCTGGACGATCAAGCCATATGTACATGAAATAGAGGCTATCAGAGGTACTTGGTCCGGTGGCAAGGTCGGCCAGAATCTGAGGACTCGTGGATCACCCGTGAGGATCCGCAACGTCTCAACCCAGACCTACTCGAGTACTATGTGAGCCAAGTTATCCCATACTCGACGGGGTCGAGTTCCACCCACCCCGGGAGAATTGGTGGGGGCACCAGGATCAGACACAGATTACTGGGCCCTATTTGGTTTACCTAGCTATGTGTCAAATTTTGAAATCAACTAGAATTGAGTCCTGTAATAAGTTGAGGTTAGTTGATTTGTCTCAACCCTTAACCTAGTCGATATTTTGAGTCCTGTACATCAGTTATGAGTTCGGTATGAGCTTAATTTTTGTACAAGAGAGGAGGTTACCCTATTTTGGAGTTCCACCATGCCACATCTAGGAGTTAGAGGCCACTACATCAGCCCATTAGATTTTGTGTAACAACCCAGGATCTAAGATGCTTCCGAAAACCCTGATTCCTTCCAGATGCCCAGATTTCCTTCCAGATGCTTGAGCATATTCTCAGAACAGGGCACACATGATTCCAGAGGTCCACCTGCATCCAAGCCCAAAGAAATCAAGCCCAGGTGCCAAGCCCAAGCCCTTAAGAAGCAAGATTCTAGGGAATATTCCTGCTACCATGCTAACAGGCCACCATAGCTTCCAAAGGCCCAAATCCATGCATCCAAGCCCCTTTGGGCCGGCCCCTTGCTGCTCCTAGAGGCCCAACATGCCCCCCTAGGCATCCATGAAGTGTTGACCACGTCCAAAGAGCTTTGACCAAGTCCAAGTTGAAGAGAAGAAGGAGAAGACCAAGTTTATTCCTAACCTAGTTGGGATTTCTAATCCTTTTAAACTTTGTAATTCTAACCTAGCTAGGAAAGGACTTGTATTTCAATTGGAAAGAGGACTTGTAACCCAAGTGTAACCATGGTTAGTGATGGCATGGGAACTCTATAAATACCCCACCCCTCCCCCTCTTGTAATCATCTCTTTCTTATGAATACAACTTGCTGAAATTTTGAGTTATTGCCTTGTGTTGGTGTTTTGTTTTGGTTATTTGGTTTATGTTCTTGTGCTTGGACAAATTCCTTGCTACCATAGCATCCTTCCATGCTCTAACTCACTACCATCCAAGCCTTCATACATCCAAGAAGGAGTGCCCTAGGCTGCCAAGCAAGGAGATCTTCAACAAGCTTCAAACAACCATCTTCTAACCCTAATCATGATTCCTTTCAATCCATAGATCCTTTTCTTATTTTTAATTACCGTTTTGATTAACCTTGATGCTTGTAGGATCCCTGAGGTGCTTTCCCTCTTCTGAGGAGGCCTTCTTTGCTGCCCAGACCGCCCAGATCTGCCATCAGATTCAAGGAAAACAAGGCTTCTTCTTCCAAGCTCCGATCAGAGTTATGAATGATCTCTTCTGCTATTGAATTTTAATCTTTGATGGGTAAGAATCCTTTCCTTCTCTTATTATTTGCTTTATTGAAGAAAAGCTATCATAAATCGGGAGTTTCTCAACTCTCGGGTCCTGGGTATTTCATTAGTTTGCATGAGTTCGCCTACGACCCGATGATTATTTGCACTGCTAGACTTTCTGCTAGTTCTTACTTTATTTTGAAAATCTAGCCAGCAAATAAAATTATAAAAATTACAAAAAAATTTATTTTACTATTTTCCATGCATGTTTAGTAGTCTTAGAGTGGTCCCGCATCAACTTGGGTTTGGTTGGTTCTACTAATGTTGGGTGGTCTTCTACCTGGTCATCTAATGGCTCAATTGATGCGACAAGCATATGATTAATATCTAGATTTTAGTTTGTAGAGCAATGAAACCTAATTACACTTGCATTGTACTCATCATAATAAAACTTAAGGATTACAAGAAATGGAACGTTTACTTGATTAGACACAATCTTAAACTAAGAAGGAAGAAGATCTAGATAATAGGGGCTAATGATTGTGGACTTACCGTGATGAGCTTTCTAACCTTCTTTTGATTCATACCTTGAAACTACCAATGCTCAGAACTGAAGAACCTGGATAACAGAGATCAGAACCCTGGACTTGGGCTTCAGCTTGTTGGTTCCTTGTCAAGGAAGACCCTGCTTGCAACTCGAAAACCTTGAAGGACCCTGCACATAAAGAATAAGCATTAAGGAAGAA
The DNA here is from genome assembly GCA_021397845.1 of Areca catechu. Taxonomy (NCBI): domain Eukaryota; kingdom Viridiplantae; phylum Streptophyta; class Magnoliopsida; order Arecales; family Arecaceae; genus Areca; species Areca catechu. Next base: position 136,046,766 of record CM038053.1, on the reverse strand, counting down.
GAAATGCAGGCATATGGAAGGGATGGAAAATTTGTGAGCAAAGAAAGAGATTTGAGATGGCTTGGGCGACTCCAAGGCCTTCTTCTTGACTTGGGCGTTGGATGCTTGGAAGAGAGAATAGTTTGGTGTGGAAGAGGGGCTTAGAGATAATCACTCAAAACATAAAACTTCGATTCAACTTCAACTTTCATTAATCTCCAAAAATCAAATCCCCTTTACAATGGAGCATCCAAGGCTTTTTAATAGCCTTACAAAACTTTTAAAATTTGAAAACTCCCCAAATTGTGGAGGATTACAAGGGAGGTTGGAGGATATGGGGCCTTGTTACATGGGATAAGGAGAAATTCATGGATATTGGCCGGTTTCTTTGAATTTAAAATACTTGGTCAATCTCCCCTTTAGGTGCCCATTTGAAGGTGACATGGTTGATGATGTGGCATCCCTGGTGGCTGCTTTGTTGGCATGGTGATGTGGAATTCTAGCTTGGTGGATCAAGGTCTTGATTTGGAAGCTCCAAGTGGTTTGGTGAACCTCAACTTGAAGTAGCTTGGACTTGATTTAAATAAACCTAATGGAACTTTAATTGAGTTATTATTTGAACCCAGATGGAGACAGGACATAATTACAGGACTCGATTGGACATAATTATAGGATTCATGAAATTGAAACTAAGTAATTACAGGACTCTTGAAAGTAAATTGCCCTTTACAAGAAAAATTTAACCTAGTGATCTTCGATCCAAAGTGGAATCTGGTTAACCTTATTTGAGTGGGGTTTTATTCTGCTTCTGCTTCTGGTATCCACACCATCAATCCTATGGGTCATTTTGTTATTCAATTAGATTAGTTGGTCAAACATTTTATTCCTTTGGCCAAACTTGTGTTCCAAGTGGTCAAACTGTTCCATCATGGCCTTAAAGAGGATTTCTAGATTGGACTCCATGGTTGAACTGGGTTGGTTACATTAGACTTCTGGTTCAACTAATTCTGGGTTGATTTCTATTTGGGTTTGGTCATAGTCAACTAATTATGGGTCTTCTATAGGATACCTTTCTAGATCTTCAATAGACTCATATTCCTCTACCAGACTTGGGTTAGCCTCATATATCTCTTCTTCTAAGTCATCTTGGTGAACCAATGGGGTGGTAAGAGGGGTTTTGCTAATGGGAAATTGACTAGGGTCTGAGATAACAGGGATGGGTAAACTAAAGGTTATGGGTTCATAGGTTATGTGTTTAAAGGTTATGGGTTTAAAGGTTTTGGGTTCAAATCTAGGGGTATCAATCCTATAGGGTTTAGGTTGATTGAGGGATAGTGGGTTACTACTGGGTTCATATCTAGGGACTATGGATTCCTGGGGTTCAGCTCTATGGGTTTTACTTAGGGTTCCTACTTGGTTGAGTCTTTGGTTCATTTGGTCAAGCTTAGTATCGGACTGGTCAAACCTACGGTCTATTTGGGTAAGCTGGGCTTGGGTTTGGGTATTGGCTTGGTTCATTTGGGTAAGTTGGTTTTGGGATTGGTTATTGGATAAATCGATTCAGTCAAGTCATTCGATCATGGATTTCATGAAAGCTTCTAGACTAGGGTCCATGGTTAAGATAGGTTGGGGTTTAGACCTCTGATATTGGGCTCCTGGTCTAGTGGTCATGCACAAATCAAACAATCAAAATGAAATGATGCAACCAAGAATGCAAAATAGAAAGAAAAGATTAGTATAATCTAGGGTTTCCTAAACCTAGAGCCAGAATTGGGTGGGTCAGCTCAACTTACACCTAACCCAATAGCTAGTCCTTCCACTGGCCAGGTAGGGGGTGGTAATGTGGGAGGCTCCCTTGCTTTCATAGGAATCCAATTAAAAACCACAACACCACTTAGGTCGTTTGACTCTGAACCCCCAGCCTTAGACACCAGCTTTCAATAATAGCTAAAAGGTTAAATGCACTAGTTGGCCCACATAGCTCGGACCCGACCTTTTGATGTCTCCTAGCCCACTAGGGCAAATTAGGTCAATTGATTTTAATTAGGCTTGGGTTAGTATGATGATGGTGATTTTGGGCCTAGGACAGGTGATGAAATCCTGCCCTAATCTGAGATAGAGAATTGCCCTTAAGATTAGGTTAAGAATGATAGCAATCGATGGCCCTAATGCAATCTAAAATAATCAAAAAATAATATATTTTTTTTTTAATGATTTATGATGTGTCAAGTTAGTTTTAAGTTAACTGGGGTTATTAGATAAAGTTTGGCTTGGGATTGGGGGTTTGGTAGTTGATTAGGTTAGGTTGAGTCAAGATGCAGAATGTAGCAGAAATAAGTGAATTAGGGTTTTAGTGGTTGCAGAGTTTGACACAGATCCTGATGTAGAAAAAAATCAAAGAAAATCGAGAACAGAGGATGGATGGTATTGATGACGCCTACGAAATCTCATGAAAAAAAAAAAAATCATATGATGATGCAAACTTAGGGTTTTTTGGAATACTACAGAAATTATCAGGATTCTGTTAGGCTTTCTATTATGCCGAATTTTAGAGATTTAGGATTTTAGTAAAATTAATTAAAAATTTTGATAATTACTAGGATTGAGCAGAGGCCATGAAATGCAAATCTCATGGAAAAATAAAATGTTTATGATGCCAAAATCAGATGGAAACTAAAGACCTAATGCAGTGGATAGAATGCAGAATTAGGGTTTGTGACTGCAAAGCAAATAAAAAACTATCCTAAACCCGCTTTAATACAAAACTGATATGGGATAACTCTAAGACTACTAAAAATGCATGGAAAATAGTAAAATAGTTTTTTATGATTTTTATAATTTTATTTTCAGGCAAGATTCCCAAAATAAAGTAAAAACTAGCAGAAAGACTAGCAGTGCAAAGAATAATCGGATCGCAGGCAAACTCATGCAAATAAATAAAATAACCAGGACCCAAGAGTTGAGAAACTCCAGATTTAGGATAGTTTATCTTCATCAAATTAGATAATAAGAGAAGGGAATGTTTCTTACCAGTCAGGTATTAAATTTCAGTAGCTGAAGGGATCACTCACACTCTGATCGGAGCCTGGATGAAGAAGCCTTGTTTCCCTTGAATCTGATGGTGGATCTTGGCTATCCAGGTAGCAAAGAAGGCCTCCTTAGGGGAGGGGAAGCACCTCAAGGATCCTGCAAGCATCAGGATTAATCAAAATAGCAATTAAAAATTAAGAAAAGGAATTTGGGTTTGAAGGAAATCAGGATTAGGGCTAAAAGCTAGCAACCGGGGAAGAGGAAGCTCTTGGACTTGGATGGCAGAAAGGGATTCAATTCCTTGGGTGTGGCTAATCTCCAGGGGTGGAAGAGGGTGCTAGGGCAGTAGGGTTTCATTCTAGTAACACAAGGAGAGCACCCAAAGTAAGAACCAAAACTCAAAGACAAGGCAATTCATCATAATTTCAACAAGGTTTATTCATAAGAAAAGGATCATTATAAGAGGGGGAGGGGTGGGGTATTTATAGAGTTCCCATGCCCTCACTAACCATGGTTACACTTGGGTTACAAGTCCTCTTTCCAATTGGAATACAAGTCCATCCTAGCTAGTTTAGAATTACAAAGTTTTAAAAGGACTAGGAATCCCAACTAGGTTAGAATTTTGACCTAGTCTTCTCTTCTTTCCTTTCCCCACTTGGCTTGGACTTGGTCAAACTCCTAAAATTCATTTTTGGACCTTTTGGCAGCAGCAAGGATGCCTTCTTCATGGGCTTGGATGAAAATTTGAGGGGTCCAGGTGGGCTTCCAGTGGTTGGGCGCATGGGCAGGCATATTCCCGGGAATTTGGCTGGAATCTTGCTTCTTAAGGGCTTGGGCTGGGCACTTGGGCTTGATTTTAAGGCCTGGAGTGATGGGATAGCCTGTAAACATGGGCTCCTGGTATATGGAATATTCTAGAAGCATCTGGAGGGAATCTGGCATCTGAAATGGCATCCAAGAAAAATCAGGGCATAATCAAGGCACCTGGGTGTCGATTGAGCTCCCCTAAGCTGATGTAACTGCTTCTGGCTTCAGAATGAGGTCTAGTGGAACTCCAAAATAGCGTAGCGTCCTCTCTTGTATAAGAAGTAAACTCACACTAGACTCATACTGGTATATAGGACTCAATGTACTGGACTAGGTTGAGGGTTGAGACAAATCAACTAAGCTCAACTTATTACAGACTCAATTCTAGTTGATTACAAAATTTGACACATGGCTTGGCAAACCAAATAGGGCCCAATAATCTGTGTCTAATCCTTGTGACCCACCATTAGGAAAGGGTGCTCCAATGAAGGCACTGCACTCACCAACCTATCGTTTGCATCACCCGAAAGAAGAAAGCCATGCCAAGGGATTCAAACCTGGGAGCGGCTTCTCCCGGATCGAGGTCCTACCAAATTTTTCAAAGTGTAGTGACGAGCTAGGAGGTCAGAATTTGTGATGTAACTCCCTACCATGAAGGAAGGGGGCACCAAGGCATGCCCCACGGGGTGCTATTGGTCATTGATCTTAGAGCACCCCTGATGGGGACATCAGGATCCACCCTAGTTCACTATAGATCCCCGAATTTTGAGTCCCTTAGTCATTTTTCAAATTTTTTCTTTGAGTCCAATAATCAAGTTATGTTATCCCTTTGAGTCTTGTAAGTAGAGCTTAAGTTAGTTGAGTCATTTGAAGTACTGTAATTAGGGTTTTGAGTCAAGTTTTGGGTTATGTTCTGTTCAGTTGAGCTAGGTTGGTTAAGTCAGTTCATTATGAGTGTTTTGTCATTTTGAGGTTTTGTGTCAATTTGAGTCCTGTAATAATGTTAGTCAATTAGATTCACTAAGTCCTTTGAGTCCTGAATTCAATTGAGTCCATTTGTATTATTCGACCTACTTTGAGTCTTGTCAATTAGGCCCTTTGAGTCCTGTAATTACTTTTATTGAAGTCATATTCAAGAGGAGGACCATTAGACCCATATCAAGTCACCAACCCAGCATCTGGACTTCCTTCATGCTACCCAAGTCCTCCAGGAGAAGCACCCCAACATACTAGTCCACAAGAATTCATGAAGTGGCACCCCAGGCCCAAGTCCAAGTCCTTGGCACCCTCATTCCATCAGGCCATGACACCCTCAAGCCTATTCTTACTTTTGGAACCCCTTCAATCCTAGCCAAACAAGGTTGGTGCCCAAGTCCAATTCTAGCAAGGAGTGGAAAAGTCAAAGTAGCCCAAGAGAATTTCATCCCAGCCCAAGCCCATAAGGAGCCCTTTGACCAAGTCCAAGAAGGAGAGAGAAGTCCACATCTAACTAGGAATCAAGTTTTAATCCTATTCAAATTATATACTCCTAGTGCTAAGTCAATTTGTAATTCTCTTCCTAATTGAACTTTATAATCCAATCCTAACAAGGAGAGGACCTGGGTTAGCCTATAAATATCCCACCCCTCCACCCTCTTGTAACTATTGAATGATTGACTGATTGATTGAATGAATGAATGTATGAATTTTGAGAGAAAATTTGAGTATTCTTTCTTATATTTTGCCTTTGTTCTTGTGAACATCGAGCTCCATGAGAAGTATTGCCTTTGCTCTTTGAGTATCGAGGGGTGTGAGACCCAATTTATCAAAACCTAGCCACCCTGCTTCTCCCACCTTGGATGCCCGACAATCAATCTTCATCTTGGCTGCCCCTGCTCCTCTCTCTTCCTTTCTTCTTTTAGTGATTCATCCCTTTTCTTCTTTGTTTTCTAATTCTCCTTTTGTGTTTTATAGGTCCCTCGAGTTTCATAACTTTAGGATTCTGTTTGCCTAGCTGTCGGGTCAGTGGATAAAAAGCCGACGGATCCAAGGGTTTTTCGAGCTTGACTTTCCAGGCCGCATTTGGGAGCGACGAGTGATCTCTTCATGGAAGCAGCAACAATCATTGCCAGTACACACCCCCTAGCCCTCTAGATCGAGTTATTGCAGAAGAGCTAGCCCTACCAGGGCATCTTAGCCCTGGCGGTCATGTTTTTGTCTCTTTTGAGGGTCTTTTTCTCATGCTTGTGGTCTAGAATTTTTATAGGATCACCCCTTTATCAATTTGATCTAAAATTCAAAAATTAAAATCCTAACTTAATGCTGAATCCACAAAAATCCTCTTGCATGCTAATTAGTCCTACATCAATTTTGGTATCAGAGTAGGATTAGGATATGTTCTTGCATCATAGTCTAGATTTCTGCATAACCCTTCAAAACATAGGACTGTTTCACCCATCAAAAATTTTTATTTTTCTCTTATTTTCACGATAATTAACCTCTATTTTGTCCTCTATTTTTGTGTTATTTTTTTGGAAATTTTCAGATTCAAAATAAATAAAAAATTCATAAAGATAAAACTCTAACAAAAACTACATCTTGTCATTTGCATTAGGGGTCCGAGTATAGATCTGTTTCGTCAACTTAGGCATATCTTTTTTCTCTGAAATTTGTATCACTTATTCTCTATTGAGTCCTTTATTTTTTCAGCATTTTTTTAATTTTTACAGGTCAAAGGAAATAATTAAAATCAGCATCCTAGAAATCCTAACTGGAAATCTGTCTTTTCTGCACCCAGTTAGAAACACTAGGTTTTCCATCATCATTCCAACTTTTTTTTGCATAAGATTTGGTAGGAAGTATCCTCACACGTCATTCTCTGTTTTGTAAATTTTTTTTGAATTTCACTGAATAAAAATCTATGCTAATTTCTGCATCAATCCTGAATAAAAAAATCTCACTTTCTGCTAATTCCACATACTTGACTTGACTAAACCTAATCAACTACCAAACCCCTCCCAACCCAAGCCAATTTTGTTTGATAACTTAATCAACTCAAATTTAAATTGCCACCTCATAAAAATGGAAAAAGTATTATTTTTTATTTATTATTAGATTGCATCATGTTTATTGATTGTGCATCATCTCATTTAAAGTAATCTTAATGGCACTCTCTCTATCTCAGATCAGGGCAGGATTTAATCACCTGTCTTGGGCCCAAAACAACCACCTTGCATTCATACCCAAACCCTTAATTAAAATCAACTAGCAACTTAATTTGCTCTAGTAAGCTAGGGACACCAACATGTCGGGTCCGAGTTGTGTGGGTAAACTGGTGCACTCAATCCTTCAACTATTACTAGAAACCGGTGTCCAAGGCTAGAGGTCCAGAGGAAAATACCCTAAGTGGACTGGTTGTTACTTAATTAAGACCCTATCATAGGTTGGGGGAGCCTCCCACCACCCCACCTCTTACCTTGCCAGTGGAAGGATTAGTTGTTGAGTTGGGTGTATGTTGAGTTGACCCATTCAACTTTGGCTCTAGGTCTAGCAAATCCTAGTACGTGTTAACCTTGTATGCTTGACTACATCATAATCCCTTGATTGGTTGTTTGCATTAGATTAGGAGCTCAACCAATAGTCTCAATCCCACCCAACCCAACCATGGAATCCTATCTTGAGTCTCTCATAAAAACCATGACTGAATAGATGAACCAAATGAATACCCAATTCCAAATCAGTTTGTCCAATTGACAACCCAGATGAACCAATCGAATACCCAAATGAATCATAGATTTGACCAATTGATCCAATCGAATAACCAAACAACCAATAAGTTTGACCAGGTAGGAGACCAATTAGGAAACCTAGAGAAAACCCCTAAAACCCATCCTAGACCTAAATCTGAACACAGATCCTATGACTCTAGAACCTATGCACTCACATTCGATGAGCCCAGTAAATCCAAGACCCATAGAATTGAACCCTTGTCTTATGAGCCCCAGGAATCCATAGTCCCTAGGTATCAGCTTAGTGCTAGTCAAGTTTTCCCTAGTCAACCTAAATCCCATAGGACTAGTAATCCTGAGTACAAGCCAAATATTAGTCAGGTACACCTTAGTCGACCTGAGCTCATTAGGACTAATTCCCCTAACACAAGACCAGGTCCTAGCCAAGCTAACCCGAGCCGACCCGGGCCTAGTATCCCAATAATTCCTATAAATGATAAGAGTGAGGACCCTGATGTTCAAATTGATTGCACTGATATTCAAGATTTAGGGTATCCCCAGGTTGAGGAGTTATAGAAGAATAAGAGCAAGTCACTAGAGGTTCAAAGAAGACCCAACATCATGTGATTTATATGCCACAAACTGAGACACTATGCTAGCCAATGTCCAACCAAAGCCTTATATATAGGAGAGCTAGAAAAGGATGAGTCTGAACCCATTGATGAACCTAAAGAAGAAGTGTATGAGGCTGATCCAAGTCTGGTAAAAGATTATGAAGATGATGAACCCATTAAGATTTTAGAGGAAGAAACTCCTGAGCCCATTGAAAAATCTAAAGAAGACACCTATGAGTTCAGTCCAGTAGAGGAATGTGAAGAATAGGAACAAGAGAGTGAACCCATTAAGGAATAAAAAAAAGATCCTGAACCCAATATAAATTTGAAGAAAAAGTAACTGAGCCAGGATCAAACATAGTTAATGAGAGCAAAGGTTCACCAAAATTGTCCATTGAGGAGGTCTAGGAACTAGTCCCTAAGGAACAATCCGAGGAAGTTGATTTTATTTTAGAGGACTTTCCTAGTAAGTTTCCTAAAGACCTTCCTGATGACCTTCCACTAGTAATGGATTCCCAGCCTACTCTAGAACTAGTGTGATGCGGAGGTAAAAGGACTAGGGATGCTAGGGATGCTAGAGTGGATGCTTATGAAGCAAAGAAATTCTTTTTTTAGGATTGATGAGTTTTTTTGTTGTTTTTCTTAGGATTTTGATTCCCGATCACAAGCAAAGGCAAGAAATAAGAAAGATGAGTAATGGAAGCTTACACTAGCAGTTCAAAGCCCTAATCAGTGAGAACAAGAACAGGACCTCAGGATTAGGAAACCCCGGTAGGACTAGCTCGAAATACAATACCTACTTAGGAGATAGAGAGAGAAAACCTCACACGTCTGAAGTGCCCGATGCAGAGATCGCTCAACTCGACGGATGCGGCCTGGATGCCCGAGCAGTCGAACCCGTGGAAGCATTGGCTTTCGGTCAAAAGGTCGCGATGGCAAAGCCGACTGTCTCCGGTGCCCGAGATGCCAGGGAGGACTTGTAGGCAAACACAATAAAGATCAGCAAAATGGGGAGATGCACAGAAAAGAACTGAGATGGGGTTGAGAAGGGGCTTTGAGCCCGGTGTCCGGCTGGATTCCAAAGTCGAAGATGGAGATAACTTGGGGCCTCGCATCCCGCGATATCCTAAAGGACGAAGGATTGTGGCCTCACACCATGCGACGTCTAGGAGGATGAAGGATTTGCGACGTCCTGGTGCGACGGACAGGTGGCCTCACACCACTCGACGTCCTTGGGAACGAAGGCAACTTCACTCAACCTAGTCTAAGAGACAAGGGTTGGAAGATAGAAGACTCAAACTCTTTTTTCATTAACCATTCAATCATTCAATAGCCTTACAAGGGAGGGATTGGGTCCTTTAAATAGGCACCCAAGGCCCATTTGAATTTCAAAAGAAAACAAATTACAAACTCTCTTGGGTGGCGCCAAAAACATTTGACCTTCTCTTCTCTTTGGCCGACCAAAGGTGATTTGAATTGGGCATGGCATGTGGGAGGGCTTGGAGAGGGGGATTGGCCTCTTGACTTCCTTCACTGGCATGCTCATTTTGGGAAGAAAACGTGGAACAAGGCTTGCTTGAAGGGATGTGCTTCCTTGGATCCTTCAATGCCCACTTTGGAGTGATTCTTGGCCGACCAAATGGAGGGAGCTTTGGGCGTTGCAAGGTTGAAGGCTTGGAGAGGGGAGTGTGTCCCTTGACCTTCCATTCTTGCATGAACACTTTGGGAAGAAGGCTTGGAAGAGGGCTTGCTTTGTGGCTTGTTCTCTTCAAGGATCTTCAACGCCCCACATTTGATGGATCATGGCGTGATGTGGGGGAGGGAAGAGGGGGATGATGTCTCCTCCTTCCAAGGTCACCCAAGAGAAAAAGGCAAGGGGAGGGTGTGTGGAAAGCATGAGGGCGCCACCTTATTTCTCTCATTGGATGCCCAAGTGGCAACTGATGTGGCGCCACATAGGTGGCTGAGGTGGCACCTAAGTTGGCATCTTACCAAGTGAAAGAGGTGGGTTGGCCCACAAGGACTTGACTTAGTCTTGAAAGCCAGGTTGACTTCAATTGGGCTTGGGCCCAGTCCAAACTCAGACTCGAACCAAAAATAAATACAGGACTCATGACCTAACTTGACCCAAATTGGTTAAGGTACAAGACTAAACAAACTTAGACTAGTTACATGACTAGAAATTATGAAATTGCTTTGGCTCATAGCCTTATTACAAGACTCATAGAAGTGGAACCCTAATTTGAGATTCATAGAGGGTTAAGGAGCCTTTGTCGGATCCTGGTGCCAACACCATAGTGCCTGCAAACCACTCTAATGCCAAACATGTGGTTAGGACAAGCACCTAGTTAATTTCCTTTAAGCATAGGAGCCTGTTGAACCATGTCTACCTTATGGACTTCCATGCTGCAATCCATGTCCTACAGTTCTGAAGAGAATATTTACTGTCCTTAGGAAACTTATGGTACCCATACCATAAGACTTTTAGGTTTTATGATTCCCAGAAAATTTTAAGTTTGAAACATGAAAGGTGGATTAAGTTTTGGATTTATATCTTTAACATACGGGATGAAGTAAGAATAGAGATTAAAGTGCTATGTGGTTTTAATCCTAAAAGATCGCTAAGACTAATCTCACTATTCACACATGAACAGATCTCTGCACAGCATCTTCATCAAGACATTAGCATTCACTTGAACATTGATAATAACAAGGCTAATTCCTGATTTCGAGTCAAAGAGTATGCTGAGGGAGATTATATAGAGATTAGTCAAAACCTAAGTGGTTTCCTCTGTAAGCCATTAAGAAGCTACATGCCTGTGAAACTAGACCCTTACAAGGGATAAGGAGAGTTGATCCTAGTGCCTTTATGCTTATGTTACCCCCAAATTTTGGCATTAGCTCGACTTCCAATATCTTGAGCCTTGTTGTGCATAGGGCACTAGCAATGACACCCAGTGAGATTTTTGGACCTTGCCCTATTCTTAAGAGAGAAACTTTACCTGAGTGTCCACTAAATTGCCCTGAGAGAGGAATATGGATCAAGCGTGACCTAGATGGCCAAGCTATTATAACCCAGGACAAAGGCTATCCATATCGCTTGGTCCGATGGCAAGGCCGATCAGACTCTGAATGTTCATGGATCCCTCGAGAGGACCCACAACACCACGAACCAATCCTTTTACCTACACCAGATTGACCCTTACTTGATAGGATCGAGTTTTTCCCATCCCGGGAGAATTGATGGGGACATCAGGATCAACCCTAGTTCACTATGGGTCCCTGAATTTTGGGTCCCTTAGTCATTTTTCAAATTTTATCTTTGAGTCCAATAATCAAGTCCTATTAGCCCTTCGAGTCTTGCAAGTAGAGCTTAAGTCAGTTGAGTCATTTGAAGTCCTGTAATTAGGGTTTTGAGTCAAGTTTTAGGTTATGTTCTATTCAGTTGAGCTAAGTTGATTGAGTCAGTTCATTATAAGTGTTTTGTCATTTTGAGGTTTTGTGTCAATTTGAGTCCTATAATAATGTGTGTCAATTAGATTCACTAAGTCCTTTGACTCCTGAGTTTAATTGAGTCCATTTGTATTATTTGGCCTACTTTGAGTCTTATCAATTAGGCCCTTTTGAGTCATGTAATTACTTTCATTGAAGTCATATTCAAAAGGAGGACCATTGGACCCACACTCAAGTCACAAGCCCAGCATCTGGACATCCTTCATGCTGCCCAAGTTCTCCAGGAGAAGTGCCCCAGCATACTAGTCCACAAGAATTCATGAAATAGCACCTCAGGCCCAAGTAAAAGTCCTTGGAAACCTCATTCCATCAGGCCATGATGCCCTCAAGCCCATTCCTACCTTTGGCGCCCCTCCAAGCCCAGTCCAACAAGGTTGGCACCCAAGTCCAAGCCCAGCAATGAGTGGAAAAGTCAAAGCAGCCCAAGAGAATTTCATCACAGCCCAAGCCCATAAGGAGCATTTTGATCATGTCCAAAAAGGAGAGAGAAGTCCACATCTAACTAGGATTCAAGTTTTAATCCTATTCAAATTGTGTACACCTAGTCCTAAGTCAATTTGTAATTCTCTTCTTAATCAAACTTTGTAATACAATCCTAACAAGAAGAGGACCTGGGTTTGCCTGTAAATACCCGACCCCTCCACCATCTTGTAGCTATTGAATGATTGATTGATTGATTAAATGAATGAATTTATAAATTTTAAGAGGAAATTTGAGTGTTCTTTCTTCTATTTTGCCTTTGTTCTTGTGAACATCAAGCTCTGTGAGGGAGTGTTGCCTTTGCTCTTTGAGCATCGATGGGTGTGAGACCCTATTTATCAAAACCCTAGCCACCCTGCTTCTCCCACCTTGGATGCCCAACAATCATGCTTCATCTTGGCCACCCCTACTCCCTCTCTTCCTTTCTTGTTTTAGTGATTCATCCCTTTTCTCCTTTGTTTTCTAATTTTTCTTTGGTGTTTTATAGGTCCCTCGAGTTTCATGACTTTAGGATTCTGTTTGCCTGGCCATCGGTCAGTGGATAAAAAGTCGACGGATCTGCGAGTTTTTTGGGCTTGACTTTCCATGCCGCATTCAGGAGCGACAAGTGATCTCTTCATAAAAGCAGCAGCAATCATTGCCAAGTACACACCCCCTAGCCCTCTAGATCAAGTTATTGCAGAAGAGCTAGCCCTATCGGGATTTCTTAGCCCTCGCGATCCTATTTTTATCTTTTTTGAGGGTCTTTTTTGCATGCTTGTGGTCTATAATTTCTATAGGATCACCCCTTTATTTATTTGATCTAAAATTTGGGAATTAAAATTCGGACTTAATGCTGTATCCACAAAAGTTCTCTTGCAAGCTAATTAGTCCTGCATCAACCCCTAAATAGGGGAGAACTCGAGGTGGGTAGTTGAGCAGATCCATGGCCTAAAATAAAGTTCCAAGGGCCTCCGAACAAGGTAAGCAAGAGCAAGCAGAATGGTGTGGACACCAAAATTGGCCTTCAATCAAATTCTTTATGGATTGTGTGATAAATTTGAAGCCTGAACAAGTCAGTTCAACTACAACCTAAAGAGCCAACTCGAGCACTTGAGCTAACTCAACTAGAGAATTCTGCTACTTCAATTTCTACTTCAACATTTCAGCTATTCAGCACTTATTCAACTACCTCAAATAACTCAACACTTTAGCACTTTTCAGCGACCTGGAATAACCTTAGCTACTTGGGATAACTCAATACTTGGGATAAATCAACAAGTCAACTACAAGACTAAGTTGGACTGCCACATCACCAACCCTAGGTGGCAGCCATGCCAACATGGAGGACACCTCACACCCCCCCTCCACTTGGGCGCCTACTTTCAAATTCAAATTGGAGTGACCAGCCCTTAATCCTCTCCTTGAATCAAGCTTGGTTGTAATTCTCCACCATTTTCTCCATGTAATCCTCCATGAAATTTGAAATTTCAAAATGGCTTTGGGAGGTCTATTAATACCTCTCCACAGCTCCTTGTAATGCAGCTAATGAATGAAAATTTTTGAGTTCCAAATTTCTTTCCATTTGTGTGATGCAAATGTCCTCCATGAGGGAGTGAGCAAAAGGCTCAATCTATCTACCACTTAGCTCTTAGTCTACCTTAGTAAAGCTTTCCCTTTCTTTCTTCCCTAAACCTTAATTTTGACAAGCCCCAAAGGATGCCATTTCCAAGGAAGCCCTCTCTAACAATCCACCTAAGATCGCCTTCTACATATTCCATCCAAGGCCGACCACCAACTACAAGGAAGCCATTCATCCACTCGAACACAAAAATGCCAACCTCTCTCAATTCTTCCTTTTGATCACTTCTTTCCCCAACTTTACCATATCATTAATGTTATTCATTGTAGGGTTCCCTATAATTCTGAGTTAAAGAGGAGGTTTTACTTTGCCTTGCAACCAGCCATGGAGGGAGTTTCCATTCCATAAGTGGTAGTCTTCAAGTCCAGTTGCAGCTCTATGGAGTGCTAAAAATTGATCTACCTTCATAGGAGGGAGAGCTCATCATTGGTTAGTAAATCCATCCGAGTCTCTTAGGTCTATTCATATGAAGGTTTATGCCCAAGTTAGAATGGTTTCTCAACCATTAGGTCCATTCTTTCTTGATTAAAATTGAACTACATTGTGGGTGGTTTCCTATCATTAAGTAGTCTCATCATCTAGTTACTTTGGCCCTTTCTTATGAATGAGTTTTGCCTTATGTAAGTAAGAATCATTGCTCACTAATTAATTAATCCTCTAAGTTAGAACTCATTTATGCATGACACATCAAATTTGGTATCTGACCATGGTTGCATGGGTAGCATAATAATGATCGCATGTATGTTTCTCTTTAAGTACTCGGATTGGGTGCATCACCAAGGCTGTCCGGTCATAGGAGAAAAGTAGGGCTACAAGACCATCTCTTCCCATTCAATGGGATCTATTATGGCATGTAGGGGTGCCATTGTGAATTGACCCATGAAGAAGAAGACAAAGAGTAAACTCATTTAGGATTTAGTTTCTGCATCCCATAATTTTAGTATATAGTATATTAATTTAATTGTTTCTGTATGTAAAAAAACTCAAAATATTCTTATTCTTATTTTGTTAGATTCAACACATTTGATACTATCTTTCAAAATTTTTTTCTGATTTATTTCGATCTATAGATTTTTGCACATCTAATTTTCTGCCTAAGAATAGTTTTGCTAGTCTAATTTCAGCATTGTTTAGTTAGATTATGTTTGTTGCATTCATTTTAAACTACTTAAGGGTGGCAATATCATAAGATAAGGGAAGGAGGTCATTACTTTTCCTTGGCCCAAAAATAACTAACAGCATTTTGCATCGAACCCAAACCTTTTAATAAAATTGAGTAGCAACCTAATTAGATTAGGGACACCAACAAGTCAAGCTCAATTAGTGTATTGAGACTAGTGTGAAACATTTCTTCATCTACTCTTGGAAATTGGTGTCTAAGACTAGAGGTCCAAAGGCAAATGCCTTAAGTGGATTTGTGGTTCCTTAACTGGGTCCTCGCGAAAGCATAGGGGCATTCCACAATCCTACCTCTTACCTGGCTAGTTGAAAGGGTATTTGTAGTCTTGATCTATACTGAGTCAATTCATACTACATTGGACTTCTAGGTCTAGCAAACCTTAGAATGAGTCTTTGTATTGAATGACTACTAGATTAGGAATGCCATACCAGCATTCACAAGACCAACAAAATCTACCTTGGACCCCAATATAGAAGTTCTAATAGGAACTATGACTGAGCAGTTCAAGCAATTGAATAATAGCTTTGATCAAATGGAAGAGAGGATAGGAACTCTTGAAGAGACCCGTATGACCCCTACTAAGCCACAATCACCCAGATTACCATCCATCCATCCTAGAGTCCAATACCAGGAACATAATCCTGACCCACATCAAAGGAGACCACAACATGATTATGTTGACCAGGATGAAAGAGCCCTTAGAAACATTCATCTAGGTGCACCCACATACGATGAAAACTTGGATCCTAAGGTATATATAGACTAGGAAAGTGATATGGATCAATACTTTGATTGGTACGAAATGTCAGAAGATAGAAAATTTAAGTTTGCCAAACTTAGATTGGTCCGTCAGGCTATATTGTATTGGGGTAATGTTAAGCACATTAGTAGATAGAGAGGTGACATGCCCATAGCCACTTGGAGAGCTATGAAGGTAAAGCTTAGGGAGAAGTATTTACCCCTATCCTATGAACAAAGACTCTTGGATCAATAGCAATGATTAAGTCAAGGAAATAAGATGGTGTCAGAGTATATTGCCAAGTTTGATGAGTTCGTCATGAGATGTAGTGTGGTTGAGTTGGAAGCTATGACCTTGTCTAGGTTTAGAGCAGGTCTACGAGAAGAAATCCAAAGAGAGTTATTCCTTAGAGAGGTCCATGATCTAGACCAAGCCTAACAAATTGCTAGGGACTGTGAGAGATTTTAGAGGGGACCCATTTTCTATCGACCTGAACCCAATAAGATTAATTTCCTTGGAAGTAGGCCTAGCCCAAGCCCAAGTCCATTCAATAGATCCAATCCTACTACTCCATTAGCTCATAGAGATGACAAAGGAAAGAGCCCTGAAGTTCGAAGAGAAGGTAACTTCCATTGTTTTAGGTGCCATAAGGTAGGTCACATTGCAAGCCAATGTCCCACCAGAGCATTACACATAGGAGAAGTAGAAGAGGAAGTCCCTGAACCCATAGAAGATTATGAGGAAGAAGTGTATGAGGCCGGTGTGAACTTAGTTGATGAGTATGAAGGGGATGAAGAGATCATTGACTCATCATAGTTTCTAGGAGTTGTTAGATGTATCTTGACCCAGGCTAAGGAGCAAGGAGATTGGCGTAGGACCAACATCCTACAAACCTTTGTTAATATAAGAGAAAAAGTCTGCAAGATCATCATAGATAGTAGAAGTTGCATCAATGCCATATCAACCAATACAGTCAAGAATTTAGGTCTACCCACTGTGCCCCATCCCAACCCATATAAGGTATCTTGGATAGATCCGACCTCGATTCCCATCAAATTTAGGTGCCAAGTCACAATCCAATTCCAGTCATACCAAGAAAAGGTTTGGTGCGATGTTCTTCCAATGGAAGTAAGCGGCATCATATTAGGCCTACCATGGTTGTATGATATGATGTTATACTCTATGGTCGTTCTAATTCTTGCTCTTTTACTCATAATGGAAAGAAGATTATAATCAATTCTTCACCACCTAAGGACAATGTTAAGAGAGGATCAAGTAATTTAAGGAACAAGAAACAAGAAATAAACATGACCAAATTCTAAGGAATTGTAGCAAGAGCTTAATGGTGGTTCACCTGTTTGGATTTTGTCAACTAAGGAAGTTTAGGATCAAATCCATAAGGAACAACACCAGGAAGTGCTATGGTTTTTAGAGGAGTTTCAAGATGTATTTCCAAAAGACCTCCCTAATCACCTTCCACCCTTAAGAGATATTCAACACGCCATAGATCTCATCTCATTTTCTACACATGCACGAGTTTTTTAGTCTGCTGAGTCATACGCATAGCATATTAAGGCCTTGCATAAAGAAATTAGTAAAAAAATCAACATAAGCAATGAAACCTACAAGCGTATGGATAATTTACGTAAGAGGATCAAAGAATTTTGTGAAGGAGACCACGTAATGATTATACTCAGACCTGAATGGTTCCCATCTGGAACTATTAAAAAATTACATGCCTACGGTGCAGGCCCATTTAAAATCATAAAGAAAATTAGACCTAACGCGTATATACTTGAGTTACCATCTAACCTAGGTATCAGCTCGACCTTCAATGTTTCAGACTCGATAGAGTATAAGAAGCCAATGATGATACCTAGTGAGCCTTTTGAGCCTAACCCTATTTTTGAGAGTGAGCCTATCCCTGAGTATCCACTAGCCACTTTTCCAAAGCGGTGAGACAAAATTGAGCAAATTCTGGATGACAAGACTATCACTACCAGGAACAAAGACTACCAATGCTATCTGGTTCATAGGCACGTTTGACCAGAATCTAAAAACTCATGGATCACTAGGGAAGACTAGCAACGAATTGACCCAGACTTATTACAGTATTACCAGAGTCAGGTTGACCCATACTCGATAGGGTTAAGATCTTACCACCCCGAAAAAATTGGTGTGAACACCAATAATGGCCTTCAATAAAATTCTTTATGGATTGAATGATCAATTTGAAGCCCCAACAAGTCAGTTCAACTACAACCTAATGAGCCAACTCGAGCACTAGAGCTGACTCAACCAGAGAATTATGCAACTTCAATTTGTACTTCAACATTTCAGTTATTCAGCACTTATTTAGCTACTTGGAATAACTCAACACTTCAGCACTTTTCAACTACCTAGAATAACCTTAACTGTTCAGGATAACTCAACACTTAAGATAAATCAACAAGTCAACCACAAGACCTAGTTGGACTGCCATATCACCAAGCCTAGGTGGCAGCCATGCCAACATGGAGGACACCTCACACCCCCCCTCCACTTGGGCACCTACTTTCAAATTCAAATTGGAGTGACCAGCCCTTAATCCTCTCCTTGAATCAAGCTTGGTTGTAATTCTCCACCATTTTCTCCATGTAATCCTCCATGAAATTTGAAATTTCAAAATGGCTTTGGGAGGTCTATTAATACCTCCCATAGCTCCTTGGAATGTAGCTAATGAATGAAAATTTTTGAGTTCCAAATTTCTTTCCATTTGTGTGATGCAAATGTCCTCCGTGAGGGAGTGAATGAGAGGCTCAATCTATCTACCACTTAGCTCTTAGTCTACCTTAGTAAAGCTTTCCCTTTCTTTCTTTCCTAAACCTTAATTTCAGCAAGCCCCAAAGGACACCATCCCCAAGGAAGCCCTCACAAACAATCCACCCAAGATCGCCTTCTATACATTCCATCCAAGGCGACCACCAACTACAAGGAAGCCATTCATCCCCTCTAACACAAAAATGCTAACCTCTCTCAATTCTTCCTTTTGATCACTTCTTTTAGTTTTCCCTAACTTTACCATATCACTAATGTCATTCATTTTAGGGTTCCCTACAATTCTGAGTAAAAGAGAAGGTTTAACTTTACCTTGGAACCAGCCATGGAGGGAGTTTCCATTCTGCAAGTGGTAGTCTTCAAGTCTAGTTATAGCTCTATGGAGTGCTGAAAATTGATCTACCTTTAAAGGAGGGAGAGCTCATCATTGGTTTGTAAACCCATTTGAGTCTCTTAGGTTTGTTCATATGAAGGTTTATGCCCTAG
Organism: Areca catechu; assembly: GCA_021397845.1. NCBI lineage: Eukaryota > Viridiplantae > Streptophyta > Magnoliopsida > Arecales > Arecaceae > Areca > Areca catechu. The sequence goes on along the minus strand of CM038053.1, from coordinate 136,027,793 downwards.
TTAGAATGGTTTTTAAACCATTGGGTCTGTTCTTCCTGATTAAAATTGAACTACATTGCGGGTGAGTTTCGTATCATTAAGTAGTCTCATCAGCTAGTTACTTCGGCCCTTTCTTATGAATGAGTTTTTCCTTATGTAAGTAAGAATCATTGCTCACCAAATAATTAATCCTCAAAGTTAGAACTCATCTTTACATGCCACATCATAGAAGGGGAGTGAGCAAGAGATAGAGCACTCTGAGGCTATTAGAGAACTCACCGAAAGAGTCTCGATGGACACAGCAACCACAGCACAAGCCCTCATTTTCCATTACTATTCCCACTCTACTCTTTCCTTTGAAAACTAAACCTTCTTCAAGTGTGGAGACCGGACAGGGATCCATCGAGGAGGATCTGTTCTCCTAGATCGCCCACTAACTTGATCATCGGAGTACCCTCACTAGGATCCCCAGCCCGGGTCTCTTCTCTTTCGCAGGTTTGGGTGCACGAGCTGGATTCCGGGTAATGAGGCTAACGTCTAGCACCATGCTAGAGCTACAAGCCATAACAGTGTAAGCGACAACAGATTGGCATGCCAGGAAGGGGGGCAGGACGCAGTCTAATTCAAGCTAATCCCCTCATAAACAACTCCATCCGAAGCATGGTGGTGATGTGCGCACGGGAGGTCTCCACCAACCATGCGAGAGACCCTCCTACTCATGGGGGCCCACACAACCTAGAGAGGGAACCCCCCGCTCTACCATAGCCACCTCTAGTGGACATCCAGCTAGCCATCCTTGCCTAGCAGCTGCAGGTTCTGACTGTGATAGTGCGACAGTTATAATACTAGCACCGATCTCTAGCCACCCACCAATAGCCAGGGACCCCTGCAGCCCAAGTCGTCATGCCCCACGATAGCTTGTGCTCCTTCCAATTTAGGCTGTCACTACCGCGAGCAATGATTGATCCCAGAGGAAGCCACCAGACCCTGACAAAGAGATAATGGACTGGGTCAATTGATCGGGAGAGCTGGTCTCCAGCCCATGAGCATGCCGTTGTTATGCACTGCTGAGGATGGTGAGGCAAGGCTCCCCATCATGACTCCCCTCAGCCTTCCTCTTCATCTCCTTCGATGGCCTCGATGGAAGGTTCCACTGACAAGGCCATCAGGTGCATGGCCAAAATGCAGCTAGAGGAATAGGAGCGTAAGCTGGCGGAACTATCCTGCCAGTTTGCAAACATGCAAGGCTCCTCCCGTGAGCCAATGGACCATGACACCCATCTCCCCTTCTCCTGAGAAATACAAGAGGAGCCATCATGAGTTGGTTCTGCATGCCTCAGGTAGATCCCTATTGAAAGGGATATGCCCTACAAGCCAATCTATGTTGTATCTCCCAAACCATTGTAATTGACAATATTCTAAATAAAGGCATTATTTTTCATCATACGCTGTGTTTTATATTATATGATGAACCCCATAGATTAGGGCTATGATTTTAGGGTTATGATGAGATCATACCAGTGAGACCTAAAATCTTAAAACCTTAATCTAAAGTATTCCTAGTCAAAGGAACCCTGAGTAGGGGATCATGGTTTTCCGGTAAGACTAGCACATCCCATGTATACTGGAAAGGGTGACTATTCTCACAGTCACTTGTGTATGACACTAATACTGGGATGTGGGTGCTCATTGGAGAATGAGTTCACTGATATGATCCAACTTGAGGACATCTAATGGAGTCTTAGCTACATGTCAATGGAAGGTTCTCATAGTTGGAGTGGTACAAGTAATCCTTTGACCTGAGAGTGCCATAAGTACCTTTTGTACATGAACCTATGCTTTGGTTCATCCTAATCATGACACTGAGTCATGCACAGGATTGATACTCGGAATGGTGAATTGGATATGAAGGTAATGAGTAGGTCAACAAGGAATCGATCACTCTTAGTAAGAGGAGATAGCATCCAGCTAGTTAACAATCGGATGATGATTCAGGGAATCTTTGATCAAAGTAAAGATATTAGAGATGGTTTCTAATATCAAGATAATTGAATCATCAATATAAGATTGAGCTAGAAATAAATATAATATTGGATTTGACTTATATCCATATCCATAGTTATATTTTGGATGCAGGCTGATCGAAAGATTTAATTGTACGGTAACTCTCTACTGAAGGGTAGTTTTGGTATTTCACCAGAATTTCCATATCTTTCGGGTAGACATGACATGTTGCTAGACGTCAATCTTGTCTTGTGGGTTGATCAAATTTAAGGATCACTTATTAGGAGGAGACCTAATTGATCAAGTCAGGTAAGCCCGATTTGACCTAAATCGATTAGAAAGAGTTCTAATCAAATTAGGTCAACTTGTATTCGAACCCACTGCTGGCTAGATATGGAATCCAATGGGTCACACACTTAAGAGGATTGATCAAGAATTTAATTTATGATTAAATCATCTTTGTAGGATAACACTCTAGCAGGTGTTGCAAACCCTAGCTTCTATTCGAATCGGATTCGAATTAGGGTTCCGGATTGGTTCAATTTAGGTTCTAATTGGATCTAATAAGATCCTAATTATGAAAATAAGGATTATGGCTAACCCTATTCGCTAACCATGCACCTAGGCTAGGCCCCCACCCACTCCTTATTCTTTTCACGCCAAAATACCAAGAGTCCATGCACTAATGGACTCTTGGCGTGCCATTTGGAAGAGTCCATGGCGCATGGACTCTTGGCATGCCCCACTTAATTCTTCGATGAATTAAGATGGGACGACCTCTTTTCCTAGAGTTAGCGCTTCACTTGTTCCCCCTTGGATGGGAATCCAATGGCTGATAGATTTTTAAGAAAGAAGGAAAGCGCTGTTTCTTCCCGGTCGCGCGAAAAAACATCTCTTCGGAGATGAAAAGTCGCGACTGCTTTCTTTTTAAAAACACCACGATTTTTCCTTTGCGAAAGGCCATGGGATTTATCCGTAAGGCCGTGAGAAGAAAGGATGGGGCGTGAGAAAATAGGGAAGGGGCGTGAGAAAAAATGGAATGGTCTTTACGGAGAGTTGTGTTCTTTTGAGAAGACATCTCTTTGTATTCTATTTAAGGAACAGAGGTCTCGGGTGTTTGACTAATGTACGACAGAGGTTTTATTTTTCTTTTCATTCCAGGAGACTGATTCCTCCTTAGCTTGTTTAGGACACAGAGAGTTTCCCTTTTACAGAGTTCTCTTCTCTGTTGAAACTCAAGTCTAAAACAAGAGATAGGAAGAATCTCTCGATCGGTAAAAGAAAAGAATTACTACTCTGTTTCTATTTCCTTTTATATTAAGACATTAGTGTCTTAAATCCTCCTCCTCCTTCAAGACAAGAGTTTTATTCTTAGGACAAGGTCTTAAGAAAGGGAGAGGAAGAAGAAAGAAAGGAAGTAAGGAGTCCCTACCGTGAAGTTTTAAAGCCATAGTCCTCTTGAGTTCTAGGATAAGAATTCAAGTGAAGGAATTTTGAAGAAGCTAGCATCTTGATCAATCTTCTTGTGGATCACCATTGGAGGGTGGACATTTGGACGCCTGGTGAATTCAAAAGGGGCATTCAACATCAAGTTTTGATTCTACATCAAAATTGGATTTAGCGTTAACAGGTTGGTGCCCTAATTCTAACAATGTAAGTTTGCATGTTTAATATATGTTTTAATCCTGAATAAGGAGATCCTGGCTAAGGGTTTATGGTGCAAATTTCATCATTTTTGAAATTATTTTTCATAATGGCGCACCGGATTACCCAACAGTGGCATCAGAGCCACCCTTATTACAGTTAAAACATATGAAAATTATTTATATGTGTTTTTGTTGTAGTGTCGCTTGTTAGGGTTTTAAACCCTTGAATGTTGATACACTTAGCATATTTATGGGATGCATGTATAATAATTTATGTTATATGTGTGTCACTAATTAGGGTTTTTCACTCAAACCCTAATTATTATAGAGATATGTTTAGTTTTGAAGTCATCATACTGAAATAAGGTTGCCCTGGCATAATGGTGGATCCATTATGTGGTAAATGGTTGTGCTAGTATGATGACACACTTAGCACATATTTCTTTTGATTATGATATGTTCTATAAGAATGTGCTGGCAATTTTATAAAACCCTCCTCTTAAAAATTATATTAAGTCATAGTATATTTAACTAATAAGCATCACTAGTCATGATGAACAATTGATCATTCGGTGTCTAGAAAGGTGGTTCTGGGAAGGTAAAGAAAATTATGATTTTTAATTGGTTCCGTTGACTGACCTGGCCAATTTTTATTGGTGTCTAGGAAAGCAACGGGGGACTCCCACATCTCTTCCACTTGCCTGGCCGATTTGATTATATTTAAATCTTGACTAAAATGCTTAGTGTTAAAAATACTATATATTGGTCTTCCTTCATGCTTGATCATTATTGTGTTATGAACCACATTAGGTTTGTTGTGTTATCTGCAAGACCTATTATGGTGATTGACATAATACTAGTCTAGTGCATAGATATGCTTACAGTATATTCAGTATAATGCTTTGTTGTGTTATCTGCAAGGGCATTATATTTGAGTACTGACTGTATTGAAATGAAAGGGTCTTGACTTAACTAGAATATTATGGTTTGTTGTGTTTTCTGCAAGACTAATAATGTTCTAGAGGCCAAGTTACTTCTTGAGAATTATATGAGATATAATTGGAAGAGTTTCCTACCTTTGAGCTTGTAAAAAGATTTGTTGTGTTATCTGCAAGATTTTTTATAAGTTATTAGGATCTCGATCTCACTAAAAAAAATCGATCAGGGTTCTTCTCGATTATCATAGTGAGGGCTATGATTTTTGATAAAATCGTGGGAGACAATTAAATTGAAGACCTAATTTAATTATGTAAGTCATTTCATGGTTGTTTGCTTATATATTGTTCTTTATTAAATGTAGATAAATGGCATCTTCATTATCACTGCGAAGTATCTTAGATACCAACAAACTGACTGGTCCAAACAATGTGGACTGGTTGAGAAATTTAAAGATTGTGCTGAGTTCAGAAAAACTTTCTTATATTCTTGATACTCCTAGTCTTAATCCACTAGGGGATGATGCCACACAGGAAGATATGGCCACAAACAAAATGTGGCAGAATAACTCCCTCACTATCAAGTGTATCATACTGGCCTCTTTGACCAATGAGTTACAGAGACAGCATGAAAGCATGGACACTCAATCCATAATGCTCAATTTAAAAGAGCTTTATGGAGAACAAAGCAGAACTGCTAGATACGAAATATCTAAGCAGTTATTCCATGCTAGGATGATAGAGAGAACATCCGTTCAGGATCATGTTCTGAAGGTAATTGACTTAATCACCAGATTGGGTCAATTAGGTTTTATTATGGATGGGGAGCTGAATCAGGATTTAATCCTGCAATCACTTACGGAGTCATTTTCTTAGTTTGTCTTAAATTATCACAGGAACAAATTGAACACTTCCTTGCCTGAGCTGTTAAATATGTTAAAATCAGCAGAGAGCCACGTTAAGAAAGAAAAGGCTCCACTTCTTCTTGTTGATAAGACCAATAAGAAGAAATCAGGCAAAAAGGGTTTTAATAGGAGGCTAAACCCTAAGGGTGGCATCAATAAGAATAAGAAAGGAAAGAAGGTCTTAAAACAGTCAACCTGTTTCTTTTGCAGCAAAGCTGGACATTTGAAAAGGAATTGCAAGGCTTACCTTGCAACTGTGAAGCCTGGTGCGTCAGATGCACCAAAAGGTATGTATGAGATACATGCTATATTGACATTAAATTTGTCTATGTCAAATACTTGGGTATTGGATACCTCTTGTGGTTACCATATATTTAAATCTTTGCAGGACCTCCACAAGCTTAAAGTATTGAAGGAAGGTGACTTCAATCTCTATGGTGCTAGTGGTGATATCATCCAAGCAGAAGCTGTAGGGACCTATATTCTGAAGTTGCCTTCAGGGAAGATCTTGGAGTTAGAAAATTGTTACTATATGCCTAAGATTATGAGGAACATTATATCTATTCCTTTGTTATTAAAACAAGGATATGTAATGGATGTAACGAGCACTGGTTGCTCGATAATGTTATCTAATAAATTTATTTGTTCTGTCATATTTAGCAATGGGCTCTTAACTCATTCTTCCGATGATAGTGTTTTTCATGTTAATAATAAAAGAAAAAGAAAAGACATTAATGATACTTTACTTTGGCATCATCGACTTGGTCATGTTAATGAGTCTAGGATAAGCAAGTTATACAAGCAAAAATTCCTTGATCCTTATGAGCATGAATCATTAGGAACTTGCGAATCATGTCTCATGGGTAAGATGACCAAGACTCCATTTACTGGACATGGAGAAAGGTCAACTGAGTTATTAGGACTTATACATACTGATGTATGTGGTCCAATGACAACTCAGGCCAGAGGTGGATACTCATATTTTATCACTTTTATAGATGATTTATCTAGGTTTGGATGTGTGTATCTTATGAAATATAAATCTGAAGCCTTTGATAAATTTAAGGAGTATCAAAGTATGGTCGAAAAACAAACCAGGAAAAGTATTAAAGTTCTTCGTTCTGATCAAAGAGGAGAATACTTATCCACAGAGTTTTTAGACTATCTTAAAGTTAATGGAATTCTTTCTGAATGGACCCCTCCTTATACACCACAGCTAAATGGTATAGCTGAAAGGAGGAATCATACCTTATTAGATATGGTACGATCCATGATGTGCTTCACAAATTTACCCATTTCCTTCTGGGGTCATGCCCTAGAAACTGCTGTTTACATTCTGAACAAGGTACCTTCTAAATCCGTTGTTAGTACTCCATATGAAATTTGGAGTGGAAAGAAACCGTATCTTAAATATTTTAAGGTATGTGGATGTCCAGCTTATGTTAAAAGAAATTTTGGACATAAGTTGGAACCTAGAGCGGATAAATGTCTATTTGTAGGATATCCTAGAGAGGGTAGAGGATATCTGTTCTACCATCCTACTGAACAAAAGATTTTTGTCAGCAGGCATGCCACTTTTCTAGAAAAGGAGTTCATTTTTGAAAAGGGCAATGGTAGAACTGTTGAACTTGGAGAAATACAAGAAATACAGATAGACAGTTCTCAACCATTAGAATATATAGTTAGGACAGAACCAGAACACAAAACTCCTCCCCGTAGGTCTGATAGAGTGCCACGGACACCTGAGAGGTATGGGTTTATTATTGAAAATAATGAAGTCCAAGTCATTCAAAATGATGAACCTCTGACCTATACGGAAGCTATCTTGAGTACTGATTCAGATAGATGGCAAGAAGCCATGGAATCCGAGATAGACTCTATGTATGTAAACCAAGTATGGTCTTTGGTCGATGCACTAGAGGGTGTTAATCCTATTGGATGCAAATGGGTCTATAAGAAAAAGATTGGGACTGATGGCCAAGTTGAAACCTATAAAGCCATATTAGTGGCAAAAGGTTTTAGACAAAAACAGGGAATTGATTACGATGAAACATTCTCACCTGTTGCCATGCTCAAATCAATTCGGATTTTACTTGCTATAGCAGCGTACCACGATTATGAGATCTGGTAGATGGATGTGAAGACTACATTCCTCAATGGTTTCCTTGAGGAAGAAGTCTACATGTCACAGCCAGAAGGTTTTATTTCAAAGAATAAACCTAATCAAGTATACAAGCTAAAGAAATCCATTTATGGATTATATCAAGCTTCCAGGAGTTGGAACATCCTCTTTGATGAAACTATTAAAAGGTTTGGTTTTATCAAAAATGTGGATGAACCCTGTGTTTATAAGAAGACTAGTGGGAGTGCCATAGTCTTCTTGGTTCTGTATGTAGATGACATACTCCTCATTGGGAATGATATCCCAATGTTGCAATCAGTCAAGGTTTGGCTATCAAACCAGTTTTCCATGAAAGACTTGGGAGAAGCATCCTATATACTAGGTATTAAGATCTATAGAGATAGATCTAAGAGGATGCTAGGTTTATCCCAATCTAGGTACATTGACTTAGTGCTAAAAAGATTCAGCATGGATGGAAGTAAAAGAGGTTATCTTCCTATGAGTCAAGGCATACATCTTTCTAAAAGGATGTCTCCTAAGATACCTGAAGAAAGAAATAGAATGAATTCTATACCTTATGCTTCGGCAATAGGGTCCATAATGTATGCCATGTTATGTACCAAGCCTGATGTGGCATATGCTTTAGGCATTGTCAGTAGGTTTCAGGCTGATCCAGGAGAGGATCATTGGAAAGCAGTTAAAAATATTCTTAAGTACCTGAGAAGGACTAAGGATATTTTTCTGGTTTATGGTGGTTCTGATCTTAAACTAAAAGCTTATTCTGATTCTAGTGTTCAATCAGACCCTGATGATAGCAAATCCATTTCGGGATATGTTTTTACTCTAAACGATGGAGCAGTGAGTTGGAAGAGTACCAAACAGCAGACTGTAGCTGACTCAACCACAGAGGCAGAATACATAGCTGTCAGTGAAGCCGCCAAGGAAGCAGTCTGGATGAAGAAGTTCATCACAGAGTTGGGTGTGGTTCCTGAGATTGAAAACCCAGTGCCACTTTACTGTGACAACACTGGGGCTGTTGCTCAAGCTAAGGAACCAAGAGCTCATCATAAGTCCAAGCACATTCTGAGATGCTTCCATCTCGTCCAAGAAATAGTAGAAAGACAAGATGTCTACATAAATAGAGTTGATACAAAGAACAATGTAGCAGACCCGTTCACTAAGGCTCTACCATAGCGATAGTTTGATCGCCACCTCGAGTGTTTGGGATTAAGATTTAAAGGTGATTAGCTTTAGTGCAAGTGGGAGATTGAAAGGGATATGCCCTACAAGCCAATCTATGTTGTATCTCCCAAACCATTGTAATTGGCAATATTCTAAATAAAAGCACTATTTTTCATCATACGCTGTGTTTTATATTATATGATGAACCCCATAGATTAGGGCTATGATTTTAGGGTTATGATGAGATCATACCAGTGAGACCTAAAATCTTAAAACCTTAATCTAAAGTATTCCTAGTCAAAGGAACCCTGAGTAGGGGATCAGGTTTTTCCGGTAAGACTAGCACATCCTATGTATACTGGAAAGGGTGACTACTCTCACAGTCACTTGTGTATGACACTAATACTGGGATGCGGGTGCTCATTGGAGAATGAGTTCACTGATATGATCCAACTTGAGGACATCTAATGGAGTCTTAGCTACATGTCAATCGAAGGTTCTCATAGTGGGAGTGGTACAAGTAATCCTTTGACCTGAGACTGCCATAAGTACCTTATGTACATGAACCCATGCTTTGGTTCAATCCTAATCATGACACTGAGTCATGCACAGGATTGATACTGGGAATGGTGAATTGGATATGAAGGTAATGAGTAGGTCAACAAGGAATCGATCACTCTTAGTAAGAGGAGATAGCATCCAGCTAGTTAACAATCGGATGATGATTCAGGGAATCTTTGATCAAAGTAAAGATATTAGAGATGGTTTCTAATACCAAAATAATTGAATCATCAATATAAGATTGAGCTAGAAATAAATATAATATTGGATTTGACTTATATCCATATCCATAGTTATATTTTGGATGCAGGCTGATCGAAAGATTTAATTGTAAGGTAACTCTCTACTGAAGGGTAGTTTTGGTATTTCACCAGAATTTTCATATCTTCCGGGTAGACATGACACGTTGCTAGACGTCAATCTTGTCTTGTGGGTTAATCAAATTTAAGGATCACTTATTAGGAAGAGACCTAATTGATCAAGTCGGGTAAGCCCGATTTGACCTAAATCGATTAGAAAGAGTTCTAATCAAATTAGGTCAACTTGTATTCGAACCCACTGCTGGCTAGATATGGAACCCAATGGGTCACACACATAAGAGGATTGATCAAGAGTTTAATTTGTGATTAAATCATCTTTGTAGGATAACACTCTAGCAGGTGTTGCAAACCCTAGCTTCTATTCGAATCGGATTCGAATTAGGGTTTCGGATTGGTTCAATTTAGGTTCTAATTGGATCTAATAAGACCCTAATTATGAAAATAGGGATTATGGATAACCCTATTGGCTAACCATGCTCCTAGGCTAGCCCCCCACCCGCTACTTATTCTTTTCATGCCAAAATACCAAGAGTCCATGCGCTAATGGACTCTTGGCACGCCATTTGGAAGAGTCCATGGTGCATGGACTCTTGGCGCGCCCCACTTAATTCTTCGATGAATTAAGATGGGGCAGCCTCTTTTCTTAGAGTTAGCGCTTTACTTGTCCCCCCTTGGATGGGAATCCAACGGCTGATGGATTTTTAAGAAAGAAGGAAAGCGTTGTTTCTTCCCGGTCGCGCGAAAAAACATCTCTTCGGAGATTAAAAGTCGCGACTCCTTTCTTTTTAAAAACACCACGATTTTTCCTTTGGGAAAGGCCATGGGATTTATCCGGAAGGTCGTGAGAAGAAAGGATGGGGCGTGAGAAAATAGGGAAGGGGCGTGAGAAAAAATGGAATGGTGTTTACGGAGAGTTGTGTTCTTTTGAGAAGACATCTCTTTGTAATCTATTTATGGAACAGAGGTCTCGGGTGTTTGACTAATGTATGACAGAGATTTTATTTTTCTTTTCTTTCCAGGAAACTGATTCCTCCTTAGCTTGTTTAGGACACAGAGAGTTTCCCTTTTACAGAGTTCTCTTCTCTGTTGAAACTCAAGTCTAAAATAAGAGATAGGAAGAATCTCTCGATCGGTAAAAGAAAAGAATTACTACTCTGTTTCTATTTCCTTTTATATTAAGACATTAGTGTCTTAAATCCTCCTCCTCCTTCAAGACAAGAGTTTTATTCTTAGGACAAGGTCTTAAGAAAGGGAGAGGAAGAAGAAAGAAAGGAAGTAAGGTGTCCCTACCGTGAAGTTTTAAACCCATAGTCCTCTTGAGTTCTAGGATAAGAATTCAAGTGAATGAATTTTGAAGAAGCTAGCATCTTGATCAATCTTCTTGTGGATCACCATTAGAGGGTGGACATTTGGACGCCTGGTGAATTCAAAAGGGGCATTCAACATCAAGTTTTGATTCTACATCAAAATTGGATTAGCATTAACAGGTTGGTGCCCTAATTCTAACAATGTAAGTTTGCATGATTAATATATGTTTTAATCCTGAATAAGGAGATCCTGGCTAAGGGTTTATGGTGCAAATTTCATCATTTTTGAAATTATTTTTCACAATGGTGCACCGGATTACCCAACACCTATGATGGGACACCGACCCCCAGAATCACCTAGAGAGCTACAAGGCTTTCATGAGAGTCCAGGGGGCGACCGATGCCCTTCTCTGCATCACCTTCCCCTTCACTCTCTAGAAGACTGCTCGAGTCTGGTTTACGTGCCTCAAGCTTGAAAGCATCAACTCCTTTGTACAGCTAAAAAGAAGATTTGTGAACCACTTCGATGCCTATTGGAAGGTGCCACGAGAGGTAGATAGCCTTCTCTCCATCAGGCAATAGGACCACAAGCCCTTGCTAGACTATGTGACCCACTTTAAAGAGTTCGCCATGTTGGCATTGAAGAGAGGGCTCAGGACCTCCCACCTGACCTACTCCCTAACAAAAAGCCACCAAAGATGTACTCTGACCTCCTCCTCCGTGTCCACAAGTACATCCATGCTGAAAAGGTAGACCGCACCAGAAGAGAGTTGGACGGGAAGCCACAGATGAAGTAGACTCCAGGATTGACATCCAAGACATGGAGGCCCAGACCGATGTTGAACTTCCGACCAGGGCTGAAGTCAAAGAGCGATCCCATCCCAGAAAAAAGATACACTCCTCTCCTTGTCCCGAGGTCAAAAATCCTCATGAAGATTGAGGGTGAGCACTACTTACGTTGCCTTTTCCCGCTGAGGCAATCCAACGATCATGGCAATATAAAGTACTGTCAGTTTCACCATGACCATGGCCATGACACTGAGGAGTGCCGCCATCTCAAAAGAGAGATCAAAGATCTGATATGGAGGGGCTACCTCAAAAAATTCATGGGGGGCAAGACCCCGGCAAAACCTTAAGCACTTGCAGCTCTTCCTCATGTCCCTTCGATCGACAACCGATCCACCGAGAAGCCTGTGGATATGATATGCTAGGGAATAGAGCACGCTTTTAAGAGGGCCCGAGAGGGTGAAAGGTTAAAAAATATACTTTCCTTTATGAGGGAAAAGGTTTCTAGGAACAAAAATATAAATAATGATGCCGTGGTGGTCGAGATGACGATTGCCAATCACCCTGTAAAGCGGATTATGGTCGATAGTGGAAGTTCGACTGATATCCTTTTTTACGATGCCTTCTCCAGGATGAATTTATCCTCTACTTAAGGTAGAGGCTTCTCAACCCTCTATGGTTATCTGATTAGTATTTTTTTTATTTGAGTCCAATTTGTAATAAAGGCTTAGCCCACTTGAGTCTGTATTTTGGCCCTTGAGTCCTATTTTGAACCTTTCTGCATTTGAGTCCTGTATTTAGAGTCATCCATACCATTAGGGTTTTGGATAAGTCAAGTCAAATTCAGTTGAATCATTTATCATTTGGAGTCTTGTAAGTTAAGTCAGCTCATGTTGAGCCAATTTTGAGTTTTATGAGTCCTGTAAGTTTTATATTAAGTCCAGTCCAGTAAGAGAAGATTTAAGATACAGATGGACCCCAGCCCGAAGGATAACTTGCCAACTTCAAGAAGTCCTAGTCATATTTGGATGTGCCACTTTGGATTGCATGAGAAGGACCTTGAAGATCTTCACATCATCAACCTGCTGAGAAGATGGAGCCCAGAAGAAACCTTAGAGCTAGCCCAGCACTGAAGTGGGCCACCCAAAGCCCAAAGCCTTCGTGAATTGGTGCCCCATCCTTAGGACTACCTCTCTTTTGGTGCCCCACTTATGGTCACCTCCCTTGGCCAACCAAGACCAAGTCAAAGAGAGGGAGAGACCAAGTCAAAGAAAGGTGAAGTCCTAGTTAGGAGAGGAATTGAGAACCTATTTTGGAGAGGAGATCTTCTATGTTTATATGGGAAAAGGTTTAGTGGGAAATCTCTTGTATGCCCTTACTTGGAGCCCAAGCTTGTATGCTTATATACAGGCCCCCCTCTCATGTATATTTGAATTTTTTGAATGAAAAATTTCTTGAGTTCTTTTCAACTTTCTATGTGAATTCTATGTGATTTTTGTGTGAATTCTGTGTAAAGGGAATCCATGTGATCCCAACCCCTGCACCGTGCCTCCAAGCCGTCCAACTGGAAGCCCTAGCCGCCCCTCATCCTTCCCTTCCTTCCCTTTTTCTTTCAACCTTCTAACCTCTTTCTTCTTATTTTTTTAACCCTTCTTAGGTGCCTTGCAGGTCCCTTAGTTCCCATGAATCCAAGAATTCCAGTTGACTAGCTTTCGAGCCACCGGATTGAAAGCCACGGATCCACAAGGTCATCAACTTGATTTTCCAAAACGCATCTGGGAGCGACGAGTGAACTCTTCATGGATCCATCTTCAAAGCTCTACCAAGTATATCCCCTAGACTCCTTTAGTAGTCGTATTGTAGAAGAGCTAATCCTATCGGGGTTTCTTAGCCCCGACGGTCTTGTTTTTATCTCTTTAAGGATCTTTTTGCATGCTTGTGGTCTAAAATTTCTATATGATCACCCTTTGATCTATTTGACCTAAAATATGGTAATTAAAATCCTATCTTAATTTTGAATCCACGAAAATTCCCTTGCATGCTAATTAGTTCCCCATCATTTGGTATCAGAGCACTTTTAGGGCGAATTTTTTGTATCCCATAAATTCTGTATATGGTCTGTTATTTTAATATTTTCTATATATAGATAAATTATAAAATTTTGATTCTTATTTTTGTCAATTCATCATAATTGAAGATGTTTACCATAATTTCTCCATGATTTATTTCATCCTATAGAATTTTTTCGTGCCTATTTTTTGTTCTAGAAAATCTCTGCATCTTGTCATCTACATTAGAAGTCTGATTTTTGGTCCATTTTATCATCTTAAGTATTTTATCTTTTGTTAAAATTTGTACGACATTCTCTCCATTCAGTCTTGATAATTTTTATCATTTTTAATTATTTTTAAAGAAACAAAAAAATTATAAAAATCTATATATTAGAAACCCTAACTAGAATCCTGAGATTTCTGTATACAGTTTGAAACCCTAGGTGTTGCATCATCATACGAATTTTGTTCTATATGAAATTTGGTAGAGATCATCTTCACTGTTAATAATCTATCTTGGATTTTCTTTGAATTTCTTATGCATGGAAAACCATACCAAATTTTTTATCAAAGCAAACCCTAATTTCTGATTCTGTGGTTTCTACACACTTGACTTAACCTAACCTAATCAACTACCAAACACCCCACCAACTCAAGGCAAATTTTATTTGCTAACTTAACCAACTTAAATTTAATTTTCCATCTCATAAAAAGAAAAAAAAATTATTTTTTGATTGTTAGTAGATTGCATTAGAGCTCATTGATTGTCATCATCTCATTCAATTAATCTTAAGGGCAATCTCCTATCTCTAATCAGGGCAGGTTTCATCACCTATCCTGGGCCCAAAACAACCATCTTGCATTCGAACCCAAACCTTAACTAAAATCAATTACCAACCTAATTGCTCTAGTGAGCTAGGGACACCAACAGGTCAGGTCCAAGTTGTGGGGTAAACTATTGCATTCAATCCTCCAACTATTATTAAAAATTGGTGTCTAAGGCTAGAGGTCAGAGGCAAACTCTCTAAGTGGATTGGTGGTTTATAATTAGGACCCTGTCATGGGCAGGGGGAGCCTCCCAGCACCCCACCTCTTACTTGGCCATTGGAAGGATTAGTTGCTGAGTTGAGTGTAAGTTGAGTCGACCCATTCAACTTTGGATCTAGGTCTAGCAAGCTGTAGTACGTGTTAGCTTTGTGTACCTGATTGCATCATACACCTTGTTTGCTTGATTGCATGACTACTAGGTCAGGAACCCAATATCATTAGTCTAGACCCCAACCCAGCTCAACCATGGAATCCAACCTTGAAACTCTCATAAAAGCCATGAATGACCAGATGGTTGCCCAATTGACCACTCAGATGAACCAAATGAATGCCCAATCCCAAAATTAGTTTGCCTAGTTGACCACCCAGATGAAGCAAATGAATCTTAGATTTGACCAAATGACACAATCGAATAACCAAGCAACCAATAGGATTGACCATTGAACCAATAGTTTTGACCAGGTAGAGAACCAATTAGGAGACCTAAGGAAAATCCCTAAGCCTTATACCAGACCTAAACCTGAGCCTGACCTTTAGACCCGTGTTGAGCCCAACCCTAGGAAACCCAATCATCATTTCTTTGACTAGGATAAGAGAGCCATAACCTATAGACCTGATTCCAAATCCTATGAACCTAGTTTCTATGCACCCTAATCCTGTGAACCCATATCCTAGTAACCCCAACCTATGAGTCCAAGGGATCCATGACCCTTAGTCAACCTGAATCTAATAAGGTTAGTATCCCTAGATATGAGCCCAGTCATAAGCCACTACCCCTTAAACAACCTGAACATTTTAGGATCAGTGCCCATAGTCAGAACCCTGGTATTAGTCAGGAACCCCTTAGTCGACCCACCCCTGCTATCCCAGACATTAGCCAATTTTCTCTTAGTCAAACCCCTCCTACCATCCCACTGGTTCATAAGAATGATAGTAAAGTGGAAGTATATGAAGCTGATGTGAGCTTAGTGGATGAATATGAGGGAGAAGAGGAGTTCCCTATAAAAGACCTAGAATTAGTTGACCTAGAAGATACCCAGGTAGAAGCCAACTTAGAATTAGCTGACCCTGACCATACTCAGACTGAAGCCAATCTAGAGTTAGCTGACCATGAACACACCTAGACTGAACCTGTAATGGAAGTATAGTTGAAGGAGGAGGACCATGATGAACCTGATCTTACTATTAGAATCTTACCTGAGAAGCCACTAGAAGAAAGCCTAGTTATAGAGCCCAGTCTTACAATTCAAGAGCCCAAGAAATTTATTGAGAACATGATCTCTTTAATTCAGTACCCTCAGGATGAATCCCCTCCTATAGTTCCTATTGAAGACCTCTTCCCTGAAATTGTTGACCCATCCTTTCATAGCATGGATCTTATCTTGTCCATAGATATAACTCAATGTTCATACATTAAGGTCAGTCTCTTTAGCCCAAAACAAGTCCCTGAATCCCCTTCTTATTTTCTATCCTTTTCTGATTCTTCTCATGTTTCATGAACCATTAGATTGCATTTTGTAGAAGTAAGCATAATGCATTTATTCATTATGCATGTTAGATTTGCATCTTACTTCTTGTATACCTTATGGCATTTGCTAGGAGTCCATTATAAATTTTCATATGCAAGCCAAGCTAGGGTCAAACCTAGAGAGTCTATAGGTTGTTAGGTTTAGGCCCAAAGAGTCCAATCAAGTTCCTCTCAATAGGAATGCATAGTTGAGTTTGCACTTTGTTAAGTATCAGTACGAGTCACAGGTGCCTCATGTTAAAGATCTGCATTAAGCACTAATAATGAAACATATAAAAAACTTGCTAATTCTCGAAAGAGAGCCAAGGAATTTAATGTAGGAGATTCTATTATGGTTAGGCTTAAGCCTGAGCAGATCACACCAAGAACCATTAAGAAGCTTCATGCTCGCAGAGTAGGACCCTTTAGAGTGATAGAAAAGGTAAGACCCAATTCCTATGTGAAAGATCTGCCTTCGGATTTTGGTATTAGCTCTACCTTCAATATCGTGGACTAGGTTTAGTATAAGGAACCGGCAGCAATTCCTAGTGAGGTTTTTGGACCTACTCCATCCTTTGATAGCGAACCTAACCTAGAGTGCCCACCTATAAATTGGCCTGAGAGAGGAAAATGGATCGAGCATATCCTGGATGATCAATCTATCATGACCCAGGGCTACGGCTATCAACGCTCCTGGTCCATTGGCGAGGTCGACCAGAATCCGATGATTCATGGATTACTCGAGAGGACTTGCAGTGCCTTGACCCAGACCTTCTTGAGAGATACCTGAGCCAGAGTGATCCCTACTTGATAGGGTCGAGTTCCTCCCATCTAGGGAGAATTGGTGTGGACACTAAAGGCACCAGAATAAGGCAAAGGCTTCTCAACCCTTTATAGTTACCTGATTAGTATTTTCATTATTTGAGTCCAATTTGTAATAAAGGCTTAGCCCACTTGAATCTGAATTTTGGCCCTTAAGTCTTGTTTTGGACCTTTTTGCATTTAAGTCCTGTATTTAGAGTCATCCATACTATTAGGGTTTTGGATAAGTCAAGTCAAATTCAGTTGAGTCATTTATCATTTGGAGTCTTGTAACTTAAATCAGCTCATGTTGAGCCAATTTTGAGTTTTATGAGTCTTGTAAGTTTTATATTAAGTCCAGTATAGTAAGAGAAGATTCAAGACACGGATGCACCCCAGTCCGAAGGATAACTTGCCAACTTCAAGGAGTCCGAGTCATATTTGGATGTGCCACTTTGAATTGCATGAGAAGGACCTTGAAGATCTTCACATCATCAACCTGCTAAGAAGATGGAGCCCATAAAGAACCCTAGGCCAGCCCAACACTGAAGTGGGCCACCCACAGCCCAAAGCCTTCATGAATTGGTGCCCCACCCTTAGGATTACCTCCCTTTGGGTGCCCCACTTATGGTCACCTCCCTTGGCCGACCTAGACCAAGTCAAAGAGAGGGAGACACCAAGTCAAAGAATGGTGAAGTGATAGTTGGGAGAGGAATTAAGAACCTATTTGGGGGAGGAGATCTTTTGTGTTTGTATAGGAAAAGATTTATTGGAAAATCTCTTGTATGCCCATACTTGGAGCCTAAGCTTGTATGCCTATATAAAGGCCCCCCTCTCATGTATATTTGTATCTATTATGAATGAAAAATTTCTTGAGTTCTCAACTTTCTGTGTGAATTCTATGTGATTTCTATTTGAATTTTGTGTGAAGAAAATCTGTGTGATCCCAACCCCTGCGCCCTGCCTCCAAGCTCTCCAACCAGAAGCCCTAGCCACCCCTCATCCTTCCCTTCCTTCCCTTCTTTGATACGGAACTATATATGCATGCAATTGTTTTTTTATGTGTTTAATTTTAAGTTATAAGTTCTAATCCCGAAGATCAGACCAAGTATCGATGTAAAGAGTTCTATATGAAAATAAGAAACTAAGAGCATTTATAACAGGACCTAATAAGCAATAGAAAAAGGGACTGCCAGGGCTGAGAAGCCTCGGTTGGGCTAGTCACCGATAATAAGGCTACTAGCGGTAGAGGGGGTGTACCTAGCAATGGTTGAAGTGTCTGGTGTAGATCATATGCAAAGAGATTACTCTCACTCTCGGATGCGGCCGGGAAAATCAAGCCAGAGACCTACGGATTCCTAGCTTTCTGCTCGGTGGTCCGATTGCAGCCTGACTAGAGTCGTTGGATTCGTCGGAGTTGAGGGACCTACAAATAGCCATTCTAAGGTTAGAAAACAAAGCACAGGTGAGAGTAAATTGGAAAAACTAGCAAAGGGAAGATGGGATTTGAGGTGGGCAGTTAGGGCTTGTAGATGCAGGTGGAGGTTGGAAGCAGGCACAGGACACCGGGAAGAAGAAGGGCTCACATAGAATCCCTTTAAGCACACAGCAGGTAGCACACAGCAAGTGGAGACTTTCAGTATTATTTCATAAAAAATTATCTTGATACAAGAGATTAGAGCCCTTTAAATACACTCTTAGACTTGGCCCCCAAGTAAGGTTAAAAGAGACATTACATAGGAATTTTAATACCCTTCAAACATTAGCTAAAAAACATGGAAAGCTCGGTAGAAAAAATCCCTAAATTCCCTCCTTCCCTCTTTGCCTTGGTCAGCCAAAGGTGGTGACTCTAATGGCCGACCTGCTGGGTTTCTAGGAGATCATTATGTAACTTAGTAAGACTAAACTATAAAATTTCATGCATAAAGATAACACTTTATCAATTAGAAACCCTAATTCCCAAGATCCCTTATTCGATTACAACTAATATGTCATAAAAGAAGGTTAATGAAACATACCTGGAGCACTATATTCCACTTGTTCTACTAGACTCACAAGTGTAAGCCCTCTAACGGTGATCCACACAAGATTTGAAACAATGAAGAACTCCTTCTTGAAGTTGCTTGCCCGGGTAAGACTCTTTCGGCAGCCTTTTAGACTTTGGCCTTTGTAGGACTCACTATCGCACTATATGACTCTTTGGACACTCTTCTAAACCACTCTTGGTTTTAGGACAACCCTCTTTTAGGACCCCTTTGGATTATATCCTTAAACAAAGCCTTGTCTTAATAGAAATGACCTTGTCTTAACAAGACAAGTCTTGTCTTAAAGAAAGGAAGAGGGAGAGAGAAAAACACAGATGGATAATACGGTAGAATCTAGACTCATATTTCATATGACTGAATGAATAATCATCTCATTCCACCATACACCCTTTAAATAGTTTCTTAAGGGGCATGAAACACATCCCAAAATCTCTTATCAGATATGTTTCTTCATATCTAAAAAGACTCTTTAGGATTCAGGAGTCTTATCTGACATCTCTTCATGTCCAAATGAAACCTTCTCACACCACATGGCATGTACTGGTCTTTGGAAGAGCCAAGAGGCATCTTCTCATTTTCCAAAAGTCGGAGAAAACTGAAGAGATTTGAAAGCAGAAGGACTCTGCTTCAAATCGTGCGCCCTCTCATGAAAAGTGGCAACCTTTCATGTGAGCCATTCATCCTTTCCTTCTTCACGCCAATTCAAAAATCATTGACAAGTCAAATCCTTCATGAAAGGGCATGGAGATAGAGATAAAGATTAGAAGAAGTCCAATCAACAGAAGAAACTCATCTGCAGAAGGACTCTTCATCCTTTCTGCGCGCCAAATGAAGAGTCTCTTCTTTTCACAATTCGGTCAACCTTTATCCATGCCATATGCTACCTTTGACAAAGTCAAAGTACATGTAATATGGGTGTCAAATAAAAGGGCATTAAATAAGCTTTTCGTCCATATAAAATTTTTTTCGATCAGAGAACTATAGACCCTTCTAGGCCCTTTTGAATGCCAACATGTCATTTATTACCAAGAGTTCTATGCCTTAGGGACTCTTTATAATTCCGAGATAAAACCTCCAAAAAATATCAGATAAAATTTTATAAATTTATCCTACTTAGAACATAACCCAATTTTGGTCTTCCATAAATTGGTTAGTCCATTTAGCAAGCAATCGGACCCAATCCAATTGGGTTTAGGAATTAGGTTAGCCTACATATGCTAATGTGTCACCTAGCTAACCAATTAGGATCCTATGACCCTAATTAAATTATGAATGACTTTCTTGTCCAATTCTCTAGTGTGTGTGACCCATTGGTTTCCACATATTGCTAGATGTAGGTTTATGTTTGAGTCGATTTGATCCAATCGAATTCGATTGACCTAATTTGGTCAAACTAGTTCATCTAATTGTCCAATTCGAACCATCCATCGAATTGACTCATGAAACCAATCCAATTGGTTCATGAATACCTACAAGACAAGATTGGCATCTAGAAACATATCATGCCTACCCAGAAGATGTAAAATTTGATAGAAATTACAAAAATATACTTCAGTAGTAAGTTACCATGCAATTCAATCATTCGATCTCCCATTATCCCGATTAAGTGATAGAATGGATAGATGTCAAACCCTAACACTTAATCATATCGAATCTCAACTCGATAGTAAGGACTCAACTGATGACTGATTAGATTTCACTAATCTCATCTTACTTTGATTAAAGGCTCCTTAAGTCACTCATCGAAGAGATTGCATAGGATAACAATTCCTCTTACTAGGAATGATAGATTCCTTGTTGGTCCACTCATATCCTCCATACACCTTCCACCGAACCCAGAACATCCCGTACATGTCATAATGGCATGAATGAGTATGAACCAAAATATGTCTTAGTGTGCACAAGGAACCATGGTGACCTCTGGTCTAAAGATCACATGCAAAACTCCTACTCAGGGATCTATCCTTTGACAAGTAGTAAGACTTCCATAAAATAGTCTCGGTACGGATCAGTTCAGTGTACTGATACCCTGATGAGCACCCTTATCCTTGTATTAGTGTCTCTACACAAGTGGTTATGAGACCAGCCACTCTCATCATCTGAGCATACATAGGATAAGCTAGTTTTACCAGATTCATTGATCCCCAAATCAATGATCCAATGACTAGGAATATTTTAGATTAGGGTTTATAGGAAATTAGATCTCACTGTTATGAACTTCATCATAATCTTAATTCCATTGATCTAATCTATGGGATTCATCATAATCATAAATAAGACACAACAGTATATGATAAAAAATAGATGCCTTTATTAATATATAATGTCATACAAGAGTTGGAAGGATAAAAAAAATGCCTCTACAATGATTGGCTCTTAGGGCACTTTTCTATCAAACTCCCACTTGCACTAAAGCCAATCGCCCTTGTACTTTATTCTCATACCATCCAAGTGGCGATCTAACTATTGCTTAGGTAATGCTTTAGTGAATGGGTTTGCTATATTGTTCTTTGTATCTACTCGATTGATGACAACATCTTGTCTTTCTATTATCTCTCAAACGAGGTGGAACCGTCTTAGAATGTGCTTGGACTTGTGATGAGACCTTGGTTCCTTGGCTTGTGCAACAACTCCAGTATTATCATAGTACAATGGCACTGGCTATTGTATATCAGGAACCATGCCCAATTCCATAATGAATTTCTTCATCCAGACAGCTTCCTTTACGGCTTCACTTACAACTATGTACTCTGCCTTAGTGATTGAGTCAGCTACTGTTAGCTGTTTTGTACTTTTCCAACTCACTGCACCATTATTCAGGATGAAGATATACCCCGACATGGATTTGCTATCATCTGGATCTGATTGAAAACTAGAATCTGTATAGCCTTCTAATTTCATCTCAGATCCTCCATATATTAGAAAAATATCTTTAGTCCTTCTAAGGTACTTAAGAATATTTTTCATAGCTTTCCAATGATCTTCACCTGGATCTGCCTAAAATCTGCTCACTATGCCTAAGGCATAAGCAACATCAGGTCTGGTACATAACATAGCATACATAATTGATCCTACAACCAAAGCATAAGGAATCTTAGTCATCCTCTCTCTTTCTTCCGATGTCTTATGAGACATATTTCTAGAGAGATGTATGCCTTGACTCATTGGCAAGTAACCTTTCTCACTTCCATCAATGTTGAATCTCTTCAACACTAAGTCAATGTACCTGGATTGGGATAAGCCTAGCATCCTCTTGGATCTATCTCTATAGATCCTTATACCTAGTATATAGGATGCTTCTCCCAAATCCTTCATGAAAAACTTTGATGATAGCCAAGTCTTAATCGATTGCAACTTTGGGAAATCATTCCTAATGATCAATATGTCATCCACATATAAAACCAATAAAATAAGTGCACTCCCACTTGTCTTCTTATACACACATGGTTCATCCACATTTTTGACAAAACCAAATCCTTTAATTGTTTCATCAAAACAGATGTTCCAACTCCTCGATGCTTGCTTAAGTCCACAAATAGACTTCTTTAATTTGCATACCTGATTTGGTCTCTCACTTGAGATAAAACCCTCTAGCTGTGACATATAGACTTCTTCCTCAAGGTTTCCATTGAGAAAAGTAGTCTTTACATCCATCTGCCAGATCTCATAGTCATGGTATACTGCTATGGCAAGCATTATCCGAATGGACTTGAGCATGGCTACTGGAGAAAAAGTGATGCAGAACAAATGCTCTGATACCAAAAATGATGCATAACAAAATAAGGGATGCGATGCGGAAGTAAATTAAGATTAACTATTTTTTTTTTTTTTGTTGTTTTTATATGTTTGTAGAAGTTGGCTTCAAATCAAAGAAAAGTTAACCTAACATTGAAAGATATTAATATGATAATTGAAAGCACAACTTTAAGGAAACTAGATTATCAGAGTAATTCAGAAGCAACGGATCGCTGGGGGTTGAGAAACTCCCAGACCTAGGGTTTCGCTCCAAACTTTCAACAGAACAGAAATAAAGAGAAGGGAAGGTTTATCTAACCAGACAATGATCTTCACAGATTTTGGTGGAAGAACTCTCCCGAGCAGATTGTTGGATCCTCGGAGTCGGATATCTTCGTAATGGATCCTCCAATACTGGTCCTTTGGCGGGTTGGCTTCTCCTGAACTCAAGATCTTGAAGAGAAGAAAGACAATTGATGGAATCAGAGAGTCAAGGGAAAGATTTACCAGGTTGATGAACTTGAAGATCGAAATTGCTGAAAACTGGATTCTCCTGGATGCTGATGTGATTTTCCTTGGAACTTGCTCTGGATCTGAAGTAGCCGGACTGGATCTGGATGAAGGTGGACGGCCTGGACTTGTAGAGAGAGAGAGTCCGTGGGAGATGGATGGATCTAGGGTTTGGTGGATGGAAAATAATGAAAGGTGGCTAGGGTTTTGGAATTTCAAGTGGCTAACCTAGGGTTTTGGATAAAGATGGAGATCTCTCACCTCCTCAAGGCTCCAATGGAACCCGGATTACCCCCTCACGGAGCTCAACACTTAGAATAGTGCGGAAGAAGAGAAACCTAGGTCACTCAACACAAGAGAATAGCAAAAATAATTTTTCTTCATTGATTTTTAAAGTTACAAAGAGAGGTCTATTATATAGACCTAAAATTTTCTCCTAGCTTGTACAAATTCTCATGTGGGACTAAACTCCTCCAACCCCTAGATTAGGTAGAAAATCCTCTCCCTTGGCCGACCAAGAGTCCAAAAAAAAATTGGGACAGCCATAAAGGAATTGTTTTGGAATTTTTATGGCGCCTCCTTTGGAGTTGGATTTGGATTTGGAGTCCTCTTCTTCTTATGGTATTTCTTCTTTTCTTCCACTCCAAGTTAAGCTCTTTGATTTTGATTTGAACTTCAATTAGGAGTAGGTTGGATGTCCTTCTTTGATTTCTTCTCCAAGAGAAGTTTTCTTCCTTCTTTGCTTAGGTAAATTAGGCAGGTGTGGGCGCCTCCTTTAATTTAGCCTCTAATTTGATTTTTTCTTCTTTGGATGTGGGGACCATGACACTGGGATGCCTCTATGGCGCCTCCTGGACTCTGGCGTGTGCTCGGAGTGGGGCTGGGCGTGTGGCTTGGAGTGTGGCCTCCACTTGCTTGAACCTTGATTTGATTGGAAGAGAAATGTGGCACCATTTTGGACCAAATTGAAACCACATTGGGACTTGCACCGAGTCAACATGACTCAACAAAATTTAAATGGTGACTTAAGAAATAAATAAAAATAAATAAACTGGTTGACCAGGTCAACCTTTATTACAAACCCTAATTTCTCGGGCAATGTCAATCAGAGATCCAAATGGAGCTCTGAAGTCTTCTTCTGAGTCTGGTGCCCGCACCAATTCTCCCAGGGTGGGAGGAACTCGACCCTGTCGAGTAAGGCTCAAGTTGGCTCTGGTATCTCTCCAAGAGGTCTGGGTCCAATTCTTGTAATTCTTCTCGGGAGATCCAAGAGTCATCAGAATCTGGCCTTCCTTGCCAGCGGACCAGGTACCTTTGGTATCCTCGATTATGAGTAGAGATAACCTGATCATCCAGGATCTTTTCAATCTGCTCTTTCCTCACAGGCCAGTTTGTTGGTGGACACACAGGGTCGGGATCACTCTCAATGATAGGGTTAGGCTCTAAAGGCTCACTAGGAATCACAGCTGGCTCCCTGTACTCTACTAAGTCTGTAATGTTGAAAGTAGAGCTAATGCCTAGTTCTGGAGGCAACTCGAGCACATAGGCATTGGATCCTACTCTCTTTACCACTCTAAATGGTCCAGCTCCCCTAGCATGTAACTTTCTAATGGTTCCAGGAGGAAACCGTTCAGGCCTTAACCTAATCATCACATAGTCTCCCTCAACAAAAGATTTGACTCGTCTTTGAGTATCAGCCAACTTCTTATAAGTTTCATTACTTAAATTTATTTTGGCATGAATTTCTTTATGCAAGTCTTTTATATGCTGTGCAAAATTCTCAGCAGATTCGAAGACTCGAGTGTGGACAGGTAAAGGGACTAGGTCAAGAGGTGTGTGAGGTTTGTACCCATGTACAATTTCAAATGGACTCTTACCCGTAGACCTATTGACCGAGTCATTGTACGCAAATTCTGCCCTTGGTAAATACAAATCCCAACTCCTGGTATTCTCACTTAACCAAAATCTGAGACAATGTCCTAAACTCGACTGACGATGCATTCCTAAAGAATGGACTTTATTCAAAAGAACCCTAGGTCTAAACCTAACAAACTACGGCTCTCTAGGTTTGACCTTGGGTCGGAGGATGGCATGCAGAGCATGAAAACTTATCATGGGTGCCTAGTAGGTGCCATAAGGTCTTCCAGAAGTAGGTGGCAAACCTAATAGGTTCTGACACGTGGTTCACTCTAAAGACTTCGACAAAGTATACTTGGATGGTGTAAGAAGCATTGGAAGTCCTAGAGAAAGGGAGGAAATATGAGGTGGAGTCTCGAATTACCTGCTGGCTAAAGATGGTGACCTGAAGGTTTGAATGGTGATCTATGAGTGTCAACTGATCATCCTTACGAAAGGAAAAGTTTTCTACTCCCAGGAATGGATCAAGAGATGGTTCGGGAAGTAGCCTAGGACATGTGATTGCAACAGTTAAAGTTTGTTCTCTAAGCAAATAATGATCCACTTTCTCAAGAACTGGATTGAAGAATGATTCATGGAAGGGCCTATGGATGATGACCTCAAGACTTGAAATTTGACATACGGGTGCGGAAAGGTATACTCTATAGAAGGGTAGGTCAGTCATGCGAAGGAAGGGGTCTGGGGTCATAAGGAGGACTTTTATAGGACTGGGTGAATCAATCCGCTCAAGACAAGGATGTTCAACTGAGATTACGGGAGAGACCTTAGTGGCTGGGCATGGGACAAGGTCCAATTGTAAGAGGCTTGATTTAGTCATCCTAAGGAGAGGATCTACCATAGGGTGGGCAAACTTAAACAGTTCAGTGCAAAGATCTTTAATTGGTACTTGGGGAATGACTGTCATTAGAGGGTACGAACTGATAGCTCGGGCTAACACTATGAGTTCTTCCTGGGGGTATTTGACTAAAGGAACCTGATTCTCACAAATCTCTTGAATTTCTGAACTAGGCCCTATCACTTGGTTGCTCTCCAAGGTCTCCTCAGGTAAGGAACCAATAGTATCGATGTCACATTCTTCAAGTTCTTCCCCCTCATTTTCATCAACTAGACTCAAGCCAGCATCATATACTTCCTCGATGCCATCTTCAATGGGTTTCGGGTCAGTGGTAATCGGGTCAACTGATTCTAGGCTTGCCATACCTAACCTTTCTTCCTCATTGGTAGGCTTGGGTTCTCCCTCATTAATGTCATCCTTAGGATTCTTACCACTTAGCTGTGCACAAGCCAGTCCTATGCATGGGCACTGACTAGATTTATGGCCTCTTTCTCCACAAAACAAACATTCTTGCGATATAGGAACCTGGGTCACACTGGGTTTCAAGCTAGTAGAGACCTTACTTGGGCATGGGTGTGGATCTAAATGGTTTGATCTAGAAGACTTGGGTTGTTGAGTGACTGGTCTAGAATATTGTAAGGACCTCTCATAGACACGATCCACACTATAGATATCATGGTTAGGCTTCCTAAGGTTATGCTCGGGATCATGGTATAAGGTCCTCCTAGGCTCCTGGTATGGATGAGGTTGGGGCCTATTAAATTTTGGATCAGGGATCCAATTTTGATGTCTACGTTTCTCAAGGACTTGGACTTGATCCCTAAGCTGGGTAAAATTCTCATGGACTTGTTCTTTACACTGGGTAACAGTAGCAGTCAAATCCTGGCTTAACTTGTTCATGCTCTCAGTAAGAGCTCTAACCATGGCCTCTAAATTAGGTTGGGTTTGACCAGGTTGGTAGGGCACTCCATTCCGGGTAGACATGATGCAAGCAAACACACAAAATGAGACTCAACTAAATGACTACCGGCTAACTAGACCTAGAGCCCAAACTAGATGCCCAATCAGAGTGGCAAGCTAGCCTGTAGTAACTCATGACTCAGCCAGGCAGGTGTAAGGGGAGTGTTAGGTCCCTGATTGCCAATCCTAGACACCAATCAGTGATTGGCCAGGTAGGCGGACCAGCACACAAGCCCTTCGGGACGTAGTCCCTGAACCACCGTTCTAGACACTGAGTGCTAAGCACACACAGAATAACTCGGCAAACTGACTCAACACTAGCCTAGACCCGACCAATTGGTGTCCCTAGCCCACTAGGGCAAATTAGGTCTAACTGATTTTAAATTAGGTCTAGGTTCGAATGATTGGATGGTGGTTTTGGGCTAAGGAGAGGTAATCAACTCCTCCCCTTATCTTAGATGCTCAATTGCCCTTAAGTAAATTATGAGATGATCACTCCAAAAAGAATTGAATTGCAGAACACAAAAAACAGATTTGCTGTATTTTAATTCTCAGAATTTTTACCGAAACTAATAAATCGCAGAAAAATCATGGAAAATAGGTTCAATTATACTGGTTTCAACGAAGCAAAAATCATGCAATTCAGAGTTTTATACAGGGAGAAATAATTCGTACAATAGGGTAATTACGGGCTGCAACTAGATTGTCTTCCCCGTTTATACTCCCTGCTACGAAGTTATAACCCAATGGATCCCCTACACGCCCTAGGAACACCCCGTGGAATGGGAGGAGGAGGCTTGCGCCTCGCTTAGTTCCTAGGACCGGACGTCCTGGGGAGTCTACTTCGAGCAGACAAAATAAAAAGAGACAACAATCAAAACAAGCAAGCAAGCAAATCAGAAACCCTAGACTGGGCTCTGATACCAAAAATGATGCAGAACAAATGCTCTGATACCAAAAATGATGCATAACAAAATAAGGGATGCGATGCGGAAGTAAATTAAGATTAACTAATTTTTTTTTGTTTTGTTGTTTTTATATGTTTGTAGAAGTTGGCTTCAAATCAAAGAAAAGTTAACCTAACATTGAAAGATATTAATATGATAATTGAAAGCACAACTTTAAGGAAACTAGATTATCAGAGTAATTCAGAAGCAACGGATCGCTGGGGGTTGAGAAACTCCCAGACCTAGGGTTTCGCTCCAAACTTTCAACAGAACAGAAATAAAGAGAAGGGAAGGTTTATCTAACCAGACAATGATCTTCACAGATTTTGGTGGAAGAACTCTCCCGAGCAGATTGTTGGATCCTCGGAGTCGGATATCTTCGTAATGGATCCTCCAATACTGGTCCTTTGGTGGGTTGGCTTCTCCTGAACTCAAGATCTTGAAGAGAAGAAAGACAATTGATGGAATCAGAGAGTCAAGGGAAAGATTTACCAGGTTGATGAACTTGAAGATCGAAATTGCTGAAAACTGGATTCTCCTGGATGCTGATGTGATTTTCCTTGGAACTTGCTCTGGATCTGAAGTAGCCGGACTGGATCTAGATGAAGGTGGACGGCCTGGACTTGTAGAGAGAGAGAGTCCGTGGGAGATGGATGGATCTAGGGTTTGGTGGATGGAAAATAATGAAAGGTGGCTAGGGTTTTGGAATTTCAAGTGGCTAACCTAGGGTTTTGGATAAAGATGGAGATCTCTCACCTCCTCAAGGCTCCAATGGAACCCGGATTACCCCCTCACGGAGTTCAACACTTAGAATAGTGCGGAAGAAGAGAAACCTAGGTCACTCAACACAAGAGAATAGCAAAAATAATTTTTCTTCATTGATTTTTAAAGTTACAAAGAGAGGTCTATTATATAGACCTAAAATTTTCTCCTAGCTTGTACAAATTCTCATGTGGGACTAAACTCCTCCAACCCCTAGATTAGGTAGAAAATCCTCTCCCTTGGCCGACCAAGAGTCCAAAAAAAAATTGGGACAGCCATAAAGGAATTGTTTTGGAATTTTTATGGCGCCTCCTTTGGAGTTGGATTTGGATTTGGAGTCCTCTTCTTCTTATGGTATTTCTTCTTTTCTTCCACTCCAAGTTAAGCTCTTTGATTTTGATTTGAACTTCAATTAGGAGTAGGTTAGATGTCCTTCTTTGATTTCTTCTCCAAGAGAAGTTTTCTTCCTTCTTTGCTTAGGTAAATTAGGCAGGTGTGGGCGCCTCCTTTAATTTAGCCTCCAATTTGATTTTTTCTTCTTTGGATGTGGGGACCATGACACTGGGATGCCTCTATGGCACCTCCTGGACTCTGGCGTGTGCTCGGAGTGGGGCTGGGCGTGTGGCTTGGAGTGTGGCCTCCACTTGCTTGAACCTTGATTTGATTGGAAGAGAAATGTGGCACCATTTTGGACCAAATTGAAACCACATTGGGACTTGCACCGAGTCAACATGACTCAACAAAATTTAAATGGTGACTTAAGAAATAAATAAAAATAAATA
This sequence comes from Areca catechu, assembly GCA_021397845.1. Taxonomy (NCBI): domain Eukaryota; kingdom Viridiplantae; phylum Streptophyta; class Magnoliopsida; order Arecales; family Arecaceae; genus Areca; species Areca catechu. The sequence continues at coordinate 135,998,147 of CM038053.1, read as the reverse complement.
AACTGGTTGACCAGGTCAACCTTTATTACAAACCCTAATTTCTCGGGCAATGTCAATCAGAGATCCAAATGGAGCTCTGAAGTCTTCTTCTGAGTCTGGTGCCCGCACCAAAAAGTTACATCATAATCTATACCATATTTGGTATGGGCACCAGGATCTGACAGAGGTTCCTCAACCCTCTGTGGATCTCATATTAGGGTTCCACTTCTTTGTGTCTTGTAATAAGGCTTCAAGCCTCAAATTTGTAATTGTCTTATGCTTTGAATTGAGTCTGTACCTTAACCAATTAGGTCAAATTGAGTCCTGTACTAAGTCGAGTAGTAAATCGAGTCCAGTCTGAGTCTCTTAGAAGTATGGGTCAATTGCAAGAGTGGGTCTTAAAATTTAGTCTCCTTGGAAGCAAGTAAGGAAAGAAGCCAAGTCAGATCAGGGCCCACCTGTGCATCCTACATGGCGCCATGACATCTTGCCATGTGGGCAGCACACTTGGCATGCAAGGACGCCCAATGGGGAGGACCACTTCACTTGGCTCTAGCCTTTTTCCCCTCCCCCTATCAAGCTCATTGCCATGCAAGGGTGGTCGGCCAAGGTGGAAGTCAGTGGGAGTTGAAGTGGGGAATTCAAATCCCTTGCTTCAAGCCCACCAATCAAGTCTTCTTCCCAAATTGCTTCAACCTCTTTAGAAGGGAGAGACAAGATCCTTGGGCGCCTCCACCTAGCACTCCCCATGTCAAGCCTTATACCAAAGAAAGGGTGTGCAACAAAGGAAGGAAGAAGAACATAAGACATGCTACAAGCCCCTCTTCATGTCTTTTTCCAAAACAATGAATATTCTTTCCAACTTCAAGGCGCCATGATCCCTCCTCCTAGCCTTGCTTCATGCCATGCCCATTCAAGAAAAAAGAAGAAGAAATTTTGTATTCTTGCATTTGAATTTCAAAATGGGCCTTGGGTGCCTATTTAAAGGACCCAACCCCCTCCATTGTAAAAAAAAAAGATGGAATGATTAAAATGAAAAAGAGAGCTTGAGTTTTGTTTCTCCTCTAACCATTGTCTCCTAGACTAGGTTTGATCGAAGTTTCCTTCATCCCCAGGGACATCGAGTGATGTGAGGCCACCTTTCCGTCGTCCCAGGGTGTCGCAAGTCCTTCGTCCTCCTAGACGTCGAGTGGTGTGAGGCCACAATCCTTTGTCCTCCGGGATGTCGCGGGGTGTGAGGCCCCAAGTTGTCTTCTTCTTCGACTTCGGAATCCAGCCAGACACCGGGCTCGAAGCCTCTTCTCAACCCTATCTTAGTCCATTTCAATACGTCTCTCCACTTCATTAATCCCTACTTTGCTTGCCTACAGGTCCTCCTTGGTATCTCGGGCATCGAAGACAGTCTGCTTTGCCATCGTGACCATCCGACCGAAAGCCGGTGCATCTGCGGGTTCGACTGCTCGGGCATCCAAGCGACATCCGTCGAGTTGAGCGATCTCTGCATCAGGAACTTCAGACGTGTGATGTTTGCCCCTATCTCCTAAGTAGGTATTATGTTTCGAGCTTAGTCCTACTGGGGTTTCTTAATCTCGGGATCCTGTTCTCGTTTTCACTATTTAGGGACTTGAATTGCTAGTGTAGGCTTATATTATTCATCTTTTCTTATTTCTAGTGTTTGTTTGTGATCGGGAATCAAGAAAACGTAAGAAAAATATCTAAAACTCATCAACTATAAAAATTCCTTTGCATCATATGCATCCATACTAGCATCTCTAGCCCTATCCCCCTGCTTCATTAGTGGTATCTGAGCTCTATTCCACACCATTATTGGTATGAGAGCATGGTTAGGACTAGTAAAAAACAAGGAATAATGGATTAGAAACCTTGCATCTTTTCTTTTCATTTTCTGCATTCTGTTCAGCCCGTATATGGTCTGAACATTAATTTTTTTCTCTCTGTAGGGACATCCAAATTTCATGATTTCTATTTTGTTAGATAAAATTTAATTCAGTGTATTTTTGGTTATTTTCTCAGATTTTATTTTAATTTGTATAATTTCTACAAGCCAAAATACTACATGAGAAAATCCCAGGTCTGAAATTCCTGCAAGCATCTCATTTCTTGCTTCATTCATCCATCTAGCTTATTTCTTGCATTTATTGTCATATTTCAATTCCTGTATTTTGTTTAGCATTCACACATCTGAAAGTCAAAAAAAAAACAAGAAAGATTTTAGTCATTTCATTAGTCATTTGTGTGCATCATTTTATATAACTCATCCTAAGGGCGTCAAATTAACATAAGGTCAGGATTTCATTACCTGTCCCTAGCCCAAAAACCACCACCCGACATATCGAACCCTAGCTGTTAACTAAAATTGATTAGATGCTTAATCTGCTTTAGTGAGCTAGGGACACCCATGAAGTCTGGTCGACCCAAGTGCCGAGCCAAGCTAGATCACTTGGTGTGTGCTTGAGTAGCTGGTGTCTAGGAAAGTGGTTCAGGGACTAGATCCCGAAGGGAAGTTGGTTGATTCTCTTACCTGGCCTATTTCAAATTGGTGTCTAGGCAAGCAAAGAGGAACCTCCACTAACCTTATACTTGCCTGGCCAGGTGCCAAGTTACTACTTCCAGGTTCATCTTCTTGACTTCACATTTGGTGAGATCTCCTAGATCTAGAGAACCGTAGCATCTTTCTATGTATGTGTTACATGTGTACTAGATTAGGAACCTCTTTTCACCCACCTTCTCCACCCCCTACCGAAGCCATGGACCAACTTCGAGCTGACATTGGAGCCCTAACTCAATCCATAACTCAATCCATGACTCAATTAAGCAACTAGTTGACTAAAAGATGTGATCAAATAGAGGCCAGACTAGGACCCATAGAGGAAGCTGCTAGGCTCCGTGAGCATTTCCAGAGAGCTCCTGCCTATAGAAGACCTGAGCCCTTTAGGAACCAGAGCTATATCCCCGGATCCACCCAGGTTATAGCCAGGCTTACACAAGTCGACCGAGCCCGAACCGATCTGACCCCAGTCGACCAAGCCTAGCCCGACCCAGTCCTAGTCTTCCCAGTCTGAATCGATCCCAATACAGTAGAGAGGACAAGGGTAAGGCTATTGAAGTCTAGAGGAGACTTGATCCCCAAGGTAACTACTATAGGTGTCATAAACCTGGGCATTTTGCTAGTCAGTGCACCGCCCCTGCCCTACTTATAGATGAACTGACTGAAACTGAACCCAAACCCATTGTTGAACCTGAGGAGGAAGTCTACGATCCTGAAAATCAGTTGTTGGAAGAATTTCAGGGAGAGAAGGATGAACAATCTAACAATTTGAATACAAAAACCTTTGAACCCATTGAAGACTTTAAGGTTGAACCCATTGAAAATTTAGGGAAAGAAACTCCTGAGTCCATTAAAGAATTGAAAGAAGACATCTGTGAATCAAGTTTAGTAGAGAAATCTGGTGAAGATGGGCCCCAGGTAGAAATCATCGAGGAACCAAAAGAAAAAGATCCTGAACCCACTAGAGACTATGAAGGAGTATTTGAGCCAGGATGAAACATTGTAGAGGATGGTGAGGGTTCACAAGTATTGCCCTTAGACGAGGTCCAGGAACAAGTCCCTATAGAACCACCCCAGGAGGTAGACATTAGTTTTGAGGACTTTCAAGATAACATTCCCAAAGACCTTCCTAACAACCTTCCACCATCTAGGAACACCCATCTAGCCTTGGAACTTGCACCTGTAGAACAATGTCCAAATCTTAAAATTATTCTGAATAACCAAGGTCTATTTCATGATGCCCAGAGATTACCCCAAGACTTCGACTCCTATTTTCTCCCCTTCCCAGAGCCTTCTCACATTTTTAGAGCCATGGGGTTGCATTTTGTTGAAATTACCAGGATGCATGACTCCTTAGAACCCTTACCTTTTGCCATTTACTTTTGGTACACTTTATGGCATTTGTTAGGGATCTTTGATAAATTTTCTTGTACATACCAGACTAGGGTCAAACCTAGAGAGTCCATAATCTGTTAGGTTTAGGCCCTAGAGCGTCCAATAAAATTTTTTTCAGTAGGGTGCATAAGATGAGTCTGCATTTTGCATCATATTAGGATTATGCATTAAATATAATTTTAAAATAATTTGGGCTGATTCATGAAAGTGAGCTAAAGAGTTTGAAATAGGGGATTTTGTAATGATTAGGCTCAGGCTTGAACGATTTCCACCGGGAACCATTAATAAGCTTCATGCTCATGGGGCTGGTCCCTTTAAAATGATTAGGAGAATGGGCCTTAATGCCTATGTGCTAGAATTACCTCCGGATTATGGAATTAGCTCGACATTCAATATCTCTGACTTAGTCGAGTATAGGGAACCCGCAAACATACCTAGCGAGCCATTTGGGCCTGACCTTTCTTTTGAGAGTGAACATGAACCTGAGTGTCCACCTCCAAATATACCTGAGCGAGGAGAGCGGATCGAGCGTGTCCAGGATTACCAAGCTATCACTACTCGGGGCAAAGGCTATCAATGTTACTTGGTTCGATGGCAAGGCCGACCCGAATCCGATGACTCGTGGATCACCCAGAATGGCTTGCAGCGCATCAACCCCGATATCTTGGAGAGGTACCAAAGCCAGACTAACCCTTACTCGACAGGATCGAGTTCCTCCCATCCCGGGAGAATTGGTGTGGGCACCAAGATCCGACAGAGGTTCCTCAACCCTCTGTGGATCTCATATTAGGGTTCCACTTCTTTGTGTCTTGTAATAAGGCTTCAAGCCTCAAATTTGCAATTGTCTTATGCTTTGAATTGAGTCTGTACCTTGACCAATTAGATCAAATTGTGTCCTGCACTAAGTCGAGTAGTAAATCGAGTCCAGTCTGAGTCTCTTAGAAGTATGGGTCAATTGCAAGAGTGGGTCTTAAAATTTAGTCTCCTTGGAAGCAAGTAAGGAAAGAAGCCAAGTCAGATCAGGGCCCACCTGTGCATCCTACATGGCGCCATGACATCTTGCCATGTGGGCAGCACACTTGGCATGCAAGGACGCCCAATGGGGAGGACCACTTCACTTGGCTCTAGGCTTTTTCCCCTCCCCCTATCAAGCTCATTGCCATGCAAGGGTGGTCGGCCAAGGTGGAAGTCAGTGGGAGTTGAAGTGGGGAATTCAAATCCCTTGCTTCAAGCCCACCAATCAAGTCTTCTTCCCAAATTGCTTCAACCTCTTTAGAAGGGAGAGACAAGATCCTTGGGCCCCTCCACCTAGCACTCCCCATTTCAAGCCTTATACCAAAGAAAGGGTGTGCAACAAAGGAAGGAAGAAGAACATAAGACATGCTACAAGCCCCTCTTCATGTCTTTTTCCAAAACAATGAATATTCTTTCCAACTTCAAGGCGCCATGATCCCTCCTCCTAGCCTTGCTTCATGCCATGCCCATTCAAGAAAAAAGAAGAAGAAATTTTGTATTCTTGCATTTGAATTTCAAAATGGGCCTTGGGTGCCTATTTAAAGGACCCAACCCCCTCCATTGTAAAAAAAAAAAAAAAAGATGGAATGATTAAAATGAAAAAGAGAGCTTGAGTTTTGTTTCTCCTCTAACCATTGTCTCCTAGACGTCGAGTGGTGTGAGGCCACCTTTCTGTTGTCCTAGGGTGTCTCAAGTCCTTCGTCCTCCTAGACGTCGAATGGTGTGAGGCCACAATCCTTTGTCTTCCAGGTCGTCGCGGGGTGCGAGGCCCCAAGTTGTCTCCTTCTTCGACTACGGAATCCAGCTAGACACCGTGCTCGAAGCCCCTTCTCAACCCTATCTTAGTCCATTTCAATACGTCTCTCCACTTTGTTAATCCCTACTTTGCTTACCTACAGGTCCTCCTTGGTATCTCGGGCGCCGAAGATGGTCTGCTTTGCCATCGCGACCATCTGACCGAAAGCCGGTGCATCCGCGGGTTCGACTGCTTGGGCATCCAGGCTGCATCCACCGAGTTGAGCGATCTCTGCATCAGGTGCTTCAGACATGTGATGCTTGCCTCTATCTCCTAAGTAGGTGTTGTGTTTCGAGCTTAGGCCTACCGGGGTTACTTAATCCCGGGATCCTGTTCTCGTTTTCACTATTTAGGGACTTGAATTGCTAGTGTAGGCTTCTATTATTCAACTTCTCTTATTTCTAGTCTTTGTTTGTGATCGAGAATCAAGAAAAGCTAAGAAAAATATCTAAAACTCATCAACTATAAAAATTCCTTTGCATCATAAGCATCCATACTAGCATCCCTAGCCCTATCCCCCTAATTCATTAGTGGTATCTGAGCTCTATTCCACACCAATATTTTTGTCTAAAACCTTTTGCTACTAGTCTAGCCTTGTAGGTCTCAATTTGACCATTTGCTCCAATCTTTTTCTTGAAGACCCATTTACAAACTATTAGGTTAATTCCTTCAGGTAGATCTACCAAAGTCCAAACCTGATTGGAATACATGGAGTCCATTTCAGATTTCATGGCACTTAGCCATTTGTCAGAGTCTCTACTCTCGACAGCTTCCAAATAGGTCATAGGATCATCATTCTGTATGATACTGGCTTCATTGTCATCTCCGATGACAAAGCCATATCTAAGAGGTGCTCCCCACACCCTCTCTGACCTTCAGAGAGGAGGTGTGTATTGTGGTTGTTCTTGATCCTCAAGAACTTCTGGCTGAGGAATATCTCTTGAAGGATCACTAGTTTGTTGGTTCAATTCTTCACATAACTCAATTGAAGAATTACTACTTCTTTCTTAGATAAATTCTTGCTCCAAGAATGTAGCATGCCTACTGACAATTATCTTTTGCTCAGTAGTATTATAAAAGAGGTATCCAACACCCTCATTTGTTTAGCCAACAAACCTACATTTGTTAGTCCTAGCACTTAACTTATATCCGAAATTGTTCTTGACATAAGCGTGGCAACCCCAAATCTTTAAGTATTTAAGATTTGGTCTTTTGCCATTCCATAACTCATATGGAGTGCTATTTACTGACTTAGATGGAACCCTGTTTAATATATATGCAGCAGTTTCCAGGGCATGTCCCTAAAAGGAAATGGGAAGATCTGTGAAGCTCATCATGGACCTCACCATATCTAATAAGGTGCGATTTCTCCTTTCTGCCACTCCATTTAACTGGGGTGTATAAGGAGGAGTCCATACAAAAAAATGCCTTTGTCTTTGAGATGGTTCAAAAACTCATTAGACAAGTATTCACCTCATCGATCAGAACGAAGAGTTTTAATACTATGTCTAGTTCATTTTTCAACCATACTTTGATATTCTTTAAACCTATCAAAAGCTTCAGACTTGTGTTTCATAAGATACACATAACCGAACCTTGATAAATCATCAATAAAAGTGATGAAATAAGAATATCCTCTGGCCTGAGTTGACATAGGTCCACACACATCAGTATGTATAAGACCTAATAATTCAATTGCTCTTTCTCCATGTCCAGTGAATGGAGACTTAGTCATTTTTCCTTTGAGATAAGATTCACAAGTTTCTAATGTTTGGAAATCATTAGAGTCAAAGTAATTATCTTCGACTAACTTGTTTATTCTTGACTCACTGATATGACTTAATCGGTAGTGCCAGAGATATGTGACATTGTCATTATCTCTTTTTCTCTTCTTATCATCAACAAGAAAAATATTATCATTAAGTTGCAAAGTTAGAAGACCATTTATAAAAGATCCATGTCCAAATATTTTATTATTATAAAGAATAGAGCAGCCACTGCTCTTTACACTTATTTCATATCCCTGTTGTAATAACAAGGGGATAGAAATAATATTTCTAATAATATCTGGTACATAGAAGCATTCTTCTAGCTTTATTACATCACCCAAAGGTAATAAAAGAAGATAGGTGCCCACAGCTTTAGCATATATGGCTTCACCACTGGCCCCATGCAGCTTAATGTCATCCCTCTTCAATATTCTAATTCTGTGGAGTCCCTGCAATGAATTGCATATATGAGATCCACTTGCGGTATCTAATACCCATGAATTAGAAATAGAAGCACTCAATGATAAATTAGTTTGTATCATGTATAAACCTTTAGATGCTTCACTTGCATCTTGCTTCACACTTGCAAGGTAAACCTTTCAATTCTTCATCCAATGCCTAGTCTTGCCGTAATGGAAATAGGCTCCATCATCCTTCTTAGCTTTCTTATTTTTCTTCTGGATGCTCTTCTTAAAGTTAAACTTTCTTTCATACCCTTTTTCCTTGCCTGTTTCTTTCTTCCATTAACAAGAAGAACATGAGCCTTATCTCCTTTAGAGTGGCTCTCAGCTGTCTTAAGCATGTTAATCAGCGTTGGTAAAGTGGTATTCAATTTGTTCATATGGTTGTTAAGAACAAACTGAGAGAAGGAATCTGGGAGTGATTACAGGATCAAGTCCTGATTAAGTTCACTATCCATCACAAACCCTAATTGAACCAATCGACTGATTAAGACAATCATTTTCAGCACATGGGTTTGCACAGGTGAACCTTCACTCATCCGTGCTCGGAACACCTACTTCGATATCTTGTATCGGGTAGCCCTACTTTGCTCTCCATAAAGCTCTTTTAAATTGAGCAATATGGACTGAGGCTCCAGACCTTCATGTTGCCTCTGTAGCTCGTTGCTCATGGAAGCCAACATGATGCACCTGACAATCATACTGTCATTTAGCCACATTTGATGTATGGCCCTTTCCTCCTCTGAAGCATCCTCTCCAATCACCTCAGGATCCAGAGAATCAAGTATATAGGAAAGCTTCTCCTGAGTTAATACGATTCTCAGGTTCCTCAACCAATCCACATAATTTAGATCGGTTAACTTATTGGCATCCAAGATACTCCTCAGTGATAAGTTTGAAGCCATAAATATAAATATACTACATTTAATTAAAGAACAATATCAGTAAACCACTCAAGAATGACATTCATAACTAGATAAGGACTTACTTTCTAATTATGTCTCCCATTGTTTTCTTCAAATACCATAACCCTCATTTTATGGTAAACGAGAAACCTTCCTGGTTTCCTTAGTGGGGTTGAGATCCTAATTCCTCATTAGTGCCTTATGTTATATCACAAACACTAATAAGTTTAAAGGTAGGACTTACTTTCCAATTGCAACCCGTGCAATTCTCAACAATTATCTTTGCCTTTAAGATACTTATAGTCTTGTGTTACACAACAAACTATAATGTCTTAGTTTAGTCAAACCCTTCATTTCTATATAGCTATAATTAAAGATTGTTGCTCTTGTGTTACATAACAAAGCAACAATTTCAACCATGCCATAAAGCACTAAGTGCACCAATACAAATTTTATATCAAATCCTAGAGTAGATCTTGTGTTACACAACAAACCTACTCTAGTTTTGATATTAATTTGGCTTAGCATGAAGGAAGGCAAATTATAGTATACATAATCAATTAGCATTCTCAAGTTAAGGTTTAGATATGACCAAATTGGCCAAGTGGAAGGGGTGAGGGGGTCCCCCCGTTGCTTTCCTTAGACACCAATTAAATTGGCCAGGTTAGACAACGGAACCAATTAATAAACCTCAATCTCTTTACCTTCCCAGAACCACTTGCCTAGACACTAATTGGCTGATCAAACCCTAATTGGTTCTGCATCATGATTAATTTGATACTAAGACTAAATATGATTTTTAATGAGGGCTTTGATAGTCTCAAACACATTCTAATACTATTTAACATATCATAATGTACTTATAATAGAAAACCATACATATATGACATGATGCAAAATATATTCTAGGTGTGTCATCATTCTAGAACAACCTTACAACATAACAGACATCCACCGTTATGTTAGGACAACCTTATTTCAGAATGTGACTAAAAAAAAATATCTTGACATATTTTAAAGATTAGGGTTTAAGTGTTAAAAAACCCTAACTAGTGACTAGCATAAGGCATATCAATCTAGCATATGCATAATATTGCATGATGTACATAGCAATCATATCATAGCATGATATTTCAAATACCCCACTGACTAATCCAATTCTAAATAGCTATTAAGATAAAACATGTTATAACGATGCATTTGATCTACAACATGCATAAAATAATAACATGCTATTTTTCATAATAAAGTATAGACCAAACATATGATCCCTAATATGCATTGAATTATAATCCTGGGAGGATCATCTTTATTACAAATGACAAATAGTTGAAATAAACTAAGGTGGCTCTGATACCACTACTGAGTTTCTAGGAGATCATTATGCAACTTAGTAAGACTGAATTATAAAATTTCATGCATAAGGATAACACTTTATCAGTTAGAAACCCTAATTCCCAAGATTCCTTATTCGATTACAACTAATATGTCATAAAAGAAGGTTAATGAAACATACCTAGAGCGCTATATTCCACTTCTTCCACTAGACTCACAAGTGTAAGTCCTCCAACGGTGATCCACATAAGATTTGAAACAAGGAAGAACTCTTTCTTGAAGTTGCTTGCCCGGGTAGGACTCTTTCGGCAGCCTTTTGGACTTTGGCCTTTGTAGGACTCACTATCCCACTATAGGACTCTTTGGACACTCTTCTAAACCACTCTTGGTTTTAGGACAACCCTCCTTTAGGACCCCTTAAGCTTGTGTCCTAAAACAAAGCCTTGTCCTAATAGAAAAGACCTTATCTTAACAAGACAAGTCTTGTCTTAAAGAAAGGAAGAGGGTGAGAGAAAAACTTAGATGGATAATATGGTAGAATCTAGACTCCTATTTTAGATGACTAAATGAATAATCATCTCATTCCACCGTACACCCTTTAAATAGTTTCTTAAGGGGCGTGAAACACATCCCAAAATCTCTTATCAGATATGTTTCTTCATATCTGATAAGACTATTTAGGATTCAGGAGTCTTATCTGACATCTCTTCATGTCAAAATGAAACCTTCTCATGCTACATGGCATGTACCGGTCTCTGGAAGAGCCAAGAGGTGTCTTTTAATTTCCCAAAAGTCAGAGAAAATCGAAGAGATTTGAAAGCAGGACTCTGCTTCAAACCATTTGCCCTCTCATGAAAAGTCGCAACATTTCATGTGCACCATTCATCCTTTCCTTCTTCACGCCAATTCAAAAATCATTGAACAGTCAAATCCTTCATTAAAAAGCATGGAGATAAAGATAAAGATTAGAAGAAGTCCAATCAACAGAAGAAACTCATCTGCAGAAGGACTCTTGGTCCTTTCTGCGTGCCAAATGAAGAGTCGCTTCTCTTCACAATTCAGTCAGCCATTTTCCATGCCATATGCTACCTTTAACAAAGTCAAAGTATAAGTAATATGGGTGTCAAATGAAAGGGCATTAAATAAGCTTTCTGACTATATAAAAATTTTTATGATCAGAGAACTATAGACCCTTCTAGGCCCTTTTGAATGCCAACATGTCATTTAGGTACCAAGAGTCCTATGCCTTAGGGACTCCTTAATTCCGAGATAAAAGCTCCAAAAAATATCAGATAAAATCTGATAAATTCATCTTACTTAGAACATAACCTAATTTAGGTCTCCCATAAATTGGTTAGTCCATTTAGCAAGCAACCAGACCCAATCCAATTGGGTTTAGGAATTAGGTTAGCCTACACATGCTAGTGTGTCACCTAGCTAACCAATTATGATCCTATGATCCTAATTAAATCATGAATGACTTTCTTGTCCAATTCTCTAGTGAGTGTGACCCATTGGGTTCCACATCTAGCCAGCAGTAGGTTTAGGTCTGACCTGATTCGATCCAATCAAATCTGATTGACCTAATTAGGTCAAACTAGCTCATCTAATTGTCCAATTCAAACCATCCATCGAATTGACATATGAAACCAATCCAATTGGTTCATGAATACCGACAAGACAAGATTTATGTCTAGCAATGTGTCATGCCTACCCGGAAGATGAGAAATTTGGTTGAAATTACTAAAATACCCTTCAGTAGTAAGTTACCGTGCAATTCAATCTTTCGATCTCCCATTATCCCGATTAAGTGATAAGTATGGATAGATGTCAAACCCTAACACTTAATCATATCGAATCTCAACTCGATAGTGAGGACTCAGCTGATGACTGATTAGATTCCATTAATCTCATCCTACTTTGATCAAAGGCTCCTTAAGTCACTCATCGAAGAGATTGCATAGGATAACAATTCTTCTTACTAGGAATGATTGATTCCTTGTTGGTCCACTCATATCCTCCATACACCTTCCACCATACCCATAACATCCCATACATGTCGTAATGGCATGAATGAGTATGAGCCAAAATATGGCTTAGTGTGCACAAGGAACCATGGTGGCCTCAGGTCTGAAGATCACATGCACAACTCCTACTCAGGGATCTATCTTTTGACAAGTAGTAAGACTTCTATAAGATAGTCCCGATACGGATCAGTTCAGTATACTCATACCCTGATAAGCACCCTTATCCTTGTATTAGTGTCGCTACACAAGTAGTTGTGAGACCAGCCACTCTCATCATCTGAGCATACATAGGATAAGCTAGTCTTACCAGATTCATTGATCCCCGAATCAATGATCCAATGACTAGGAACATTTTAGATTAGAGTTTATAGGAAATTAGGTCTCACTGTTAAGAACTTCATCATAACCCTAATTCTATTGCTCTAATCTATGGGGTTTATCATAATCATAAATAAGACACAACAGTATATGATGAAAAACATATGCCTTTATTAATATATAATGTCATACAAGAGTTGGAAGAATAAAAAAAGGCCCTTACAATGATTGGCTCTTAGGGAACTTTTCTATCATGACCAAGGGTGGTGAGCATAAAACCTTGGTGCCACTTAACTCCCCTCCTGGGCCTTGGCTGGCCTAGTTTGCTTCAAGCTAAGGTTTAGGGCTTCAGGGCTTCAGGCTTGACTCTTGAGCTTCTGATCCTAGGCTTTTGATTTCTCCTCCTAGGCCTTCCATGATCCTCATAGCTTTAGTTAGGTTGGTCTTCACTTGGGCTGGTTTGGTCTTCACTTGTATGAGTCATTACCGGACATGTACTGACTAGTACAGGACTCAAGTAATAAAAAAAAAACTTAGATGGGCTAAGCCTTTACTACAAATGAACTCAGATGCTGCTAATTGATCCACAGAGGGTTGAGAAGTCTCTGTCTTATTCTGGTGCCTCCGGTGTCCATGCCAATTCTCCTGGGGTGGGAGGAACTCGACCCTATCGAGTGAAGATCAGGCTAGCTCACATATCTCTTGAGGAGGTCTGGGTTTAGGTGCTGCAAGTCCTCTCGAGAAATCTACAAATCGTCCAACTCTGGCCGGCCTTGCCATCGGACCAGGTAGCGTTGATAGCCCTGGCCCCGGGTTGTTATGGCTTGATCGTCTAGGATATGCTAGATCTGTTCTCCTCTCTCAGGACAATTTATTGGTGGATACTCTGGGCTAGGGTCACTCTCAATGGAAGGAATAGGTTTAAAGGCCTCACTAGGTATCGCTGCTGGTTCCCTATACTCAACCAGGTATGCGATATTGAAGGTAGAACTGATGCCCAAATCCGAAGGCAAATCTAAAACATAGGCATTTAGTCCAACCCTCTCTATCACTTTAAAAGGTCTGGCTCTACGAGCATGAAGCTTCTTAACGATCCTGAGTGGGAACCGCTCAGGTCTAAGCCTAATCATGACAGAATCCCCTACATCAAATTCCTTGGCACTTCTTCAGGAATTAGCAAGTTTCTTATATGTTTCATTACTTAGGTTTATTTTTTGGCTAATGTCCTTATACAAGTCTCTAATATGATGTGGAAATGATTCTGCAAACTCTGAGACTCGTGCATGAATAGGTAAAAGAATCAGGTCAATGGGGCGATTAGACTTGTACCCATGAACTATCTCAAAAGGACTCTTGCCTATTGTCCAATTCACTGAGCTATTATGGATGAACTCTGCTCTAGGTAACAAAAGGTCCCAATTTCCAATGTGTTCACCTACCAGGCATCTAAGGAGGTTTCCTAAACTACGGTTCACAACTTCGGTTTGGCCATCTATTTGGGGGTGGTAGGCAGTAGAAAACTTAAGCTTGGTCCCTAACAGATGCTACAGGATTTTCCAGAAATAACTGGTGAACCTAACATCCTTGTCAGATATGATGGTCTTGGGTAGGCCATGGAGTCTAACCACATTATCTAAGAAACGCTTGGCTACTCTAGATGCATCAAAGGTCTGGGAACATGATATGAAGTGAGCCATCTTGGAGAACCTATTGACCACTACAAAGATAGAATCATGTCTCTTCCGGGTCTTAGGTAATCCTAACACGAAGTCTATACATAGGTCCTACCAAGGGCAATCAGGCACTAGTAAAGGTATGTAGATACAAGTGTTTTGCTTCTGCTATTTTGTGACAGCACAAGTTCTACACCTAGCTACAATCTGAGCAATATGCCTTTTCAATCCTGGCCAAAAGAACTGGTCTTCTATCTCTAAGATGGCCTTGTTTCTACCAAAGTGACCAGCTAAACCTCTAGCATGGGTCTCCCAAATTAGGAATTCTCTAAGGGAAGTTCTAGGTATACAGAGTTGATTGTTTTGGAAAAGGTAGCCATCCTGAATGGTATACTCACTATGGGTACTGGATGGTCCTAGCCTAAGGGTCTGGTAAATGTCTCCAAAGTCTGGGCAGGTTTCATATTCATCCTTTAACCTATCAAACCCTATGACTTGGGTGCTGACTGATCCTAACAGCAAAGACCTACGGCTAAGGGTGTTTGCTACCTTATTGTCTGCTACGGCACGGTGTTTCAGGATAATGGTGTAGGCCTGAATGTACTCGATCCATTTAATGTGCCGTGGGTTAAGTTTCTTTTGGGAGTTTAGGAATCGGAGTGCCTCATGGTCAGAAAATAAGACAAACTCCTATAGTAGTAAGTAGTGTCTCCAATATCTAAGTGCCTGGACTACCGCATAAAATTTCTTGTCATAGGTAGAGTACTTAAGTTTAGCCTCATTCAGTTTCTCACTGAAGAAGGCTACAAGATGATTTTCTTAACTTAGTACCCCACCTGTTCTTACTCCCGAGGCATCGCAAGTGACCTCAAACACCTTAGTGAAGTCAGGTAATCTAAGAATGGGTGCATGGGTCATCTTATCCTTAAGCTCTAGGAAGGCCTTATTAGCTACTTTTGTGTTAGGTTCGGGAACCAGTGCAGAAGTGTGGATTTCAAAATTTTATGAAATCAGGTCCGAACCCTAATCCCAAAATCTCCTTATTAGCAATTAAAACTTATGACTACATACATGTCCAAATTTAAACATAGTTTAGATACTAACCTCAGATCGCTATATCCAATCCGATGTAGAAATAAAATCCAAATTGAGTAACCTTTTGAACACACCAGGCGTCCACTTGTCCGCCCTCCGATGGTGATCCACACGGGCAGATGATCAAGACAGTGACTCCTCAATTGGGTTCCTTCCAATCAAGTTCTACCCCAAGAACTTGATATATGGGCTATTGGCTAGGACTCCTTTAGCCAAACGGGGACTAAACCTTCTCTCTTACTCTTCTCCTAGTTTTTAGCAACTTTGGCCCCTTAAGACACTCTTGTCTTAAGAATAAGCCCTTGTCCTAAAATGAGACAAGGCTTGTCTTGGAGGGAGAAGAAAATTAAGACAAAAGTTGTCTTAATGTAAGAAAGAAAGATAAGAGGCGCCTTCTTCCTTTACCGTCGGAGAGTTTCTCTCTCTGACTCTCCTTCTGTTCTGAGATTCGACAGAGCCTGGGCTCTGTAAAGGAATCAAAGAGGAAAGAGAGGAGGGGGAAACAATCTTCTGGAGAGGGAGAAGGAAAGAGAAGCAAGGCTTCACCGTAGAAAATCTGGAATCAAATTTTACGGTGAAGCCTTCTTCTTAAATAGGCGACAGAGAGGCGCCTTCTCATCTGAAAACATCCTCTCATGTCCCTCTCTCTCTTCTCACGTCTTCTCTCTTTATCTCACGGCCCTTGGGATTAATCTCACGGCCTTTGGGATGGGAAGACGCGAAGAAGGACCGTGAAAAACTCAGAAGGGCGCGCGCAGAAAGAAGAGTCGCGCCCCTTCGGTGTTTTTTCTTTCTTTTCACGGTAATTCCAATTTTTTGAAGAGTCCATGCCTAGGTGGACTCTGATCCACGCCTCATCAGCCAAAAGACGCCGATCTCTTCTTTCTTTTCATGCAAAGACGCGACTTGGAGAGAGTCCACGCGCGTGTGGACTCTTCTCCTTGCGCGCGCGCGTGGGAAGAGAAGGGGAGGGGTTTTAGGCGATGTGGGAAAGGGGTTTAGCCTCTTAGGTTAGCCCAATTGCTAGCCTACTGTTAGCCCAACATTTTGAATCTTCAATTAGATTCAAACCGGAATGAATTTGGATCTAAAAAAGACCAAATCGGAACCCTAACTCGAATCCGATTCAAGTAGAAGCCATGGTTTGCAACACATGCTAGTGTGTTCATCTGCAAACGAGATTTAATTCCAAATTAAATCCTTGATTATCTGTCCTAAGTGTGTGACCCATTGGGTTCCATACTTAGCCAGCAGTGGGTCCGAGTGCAAGTTGACCTAATCTGATCAGAACTCATTCTAATCGATTTAGGTCAAATCGAGCTAACTCGAGTCAGTCAATTAGGACTCCTCCTAATTAGTGATCCAATTAAACCATTTAATTTGATCAACCCACAAGACAAGATTGACGTCTAGCAACGTGTCATGTCTTCCCGGAAGATATGGAAATTCTGGTGTAATTCCAAAACTACCCTTCAGTGGAAAGTTCCCGTACAATTCGATCCTTTAATCATCTTACATCCCGAGTATAACTATGGATATGGAATCATGTCAAATCCAGTTTATACTCATTCTCAGCTCAGTCATACACTAATGATTCAATTAATTCGATATTAGAAATCATTTCTAATATCTGTACTTTGATCAAAGATTTCCTGAATCATCATCTGACCTAATTTGGCTGGATGCAATCTCCTCCTACTAGGAGTGATCAATTCCTTGTTGACCTACTCATTACCTTCATATACAATTCACCATACCCAGCATCAACCTCGTGCATGACCCAGTGTCATGATTGAGATTGAACCAAAGCATGGGTTCATGTACATAAGGTATTATGGCAGTCTCAGGTCATAGGACTACTTGTACAACTCCCACTATGTGAAACATCTATTGACATGCAGCTAAGGCTCCATTAGATGTTCTCAAACTGGATCTATTCAGTGAACTCATTCTCTAATGAGCACCCACATCCTTGTATTAGTGTCCTACACAAATGACTGTGAGAGCAGTCACCCTTTTTAGCATACATAGGATGTGCCAGTCTTACCGGAAACCCTGATCCCCAACTCAGGGTTCCTATGACTAGGAATATTCTAGATTAAAGTTTTAAGGCCTTAGATCTCACTGGTATGATCTCATCATAGCCCTACAACCATAGCCCTAATCTATGGGGTTCATCATATAATGACACAGCGAATGATGAAAAATTATTGCCTTTATTAATTTGTCAATTTACAATGGTCTGGGAGATACAGATATTGGCTTATAGGGCATAATCCTTTCATTTTGTCCACCCAAATGTATCCTTCCTAATGCAATCAGTTATAGGTTCGACGACTATACTAAAACCCCTGATAAATCTCCTATAAAAGGTTGCTAGGCCATTGAAACTTTGCGCATCATGGACATTAGTGGGTATAGGCCACTCAACAATTGTCCTAACCTTTTCAAGATCTGCAGAAACTCTCTCAGGGGTGACAACAAAACCTAGGAAGATAACCTTATGTATCATGAACTCACATTTCTTAAAATTGGCATAGAGGCTATTCTCCCTAAGGGTCTGGCATACTAACCTTAGATGTTTATGTTGGTCCTTTTTAGTCCTTCTATAAATCAAGATGTTATCAAAGTAGCCACAACAAATTTTCTAGTAAATTCTTTCAGGACTTGGATCATAATCCTCATGAATGTACTTGGTGCATTAGAAAGTCCGAAAGGCATCACAACCCACTCAAACAAGCCATCCTTAATCTTGAATGCGGTCTTCCACTCATCCCCAGGTCTAATCCTAACCTGATGATAGCCGCTCTTAAGGTCTATCTTTGAGAAAACTTTGGCTCCGGCCATCATGTCTAACGTATCGTCCAATCTGGGGATGGGAAACCTATACTTCATAGTTATTTTGTTGATGGCTCTACTATCTACACACATCCTCTAGGTACCATCTTTCATAGGGGTCAGTAGAGCAGGGACTACACATGGACTCAAGCTCTCCCTAATGAAACCCTTCCTAAGAAATTCTTCCACTTGTTTATGTAATTCTTGATGCTCATTGGGGTTCATTCTATAGTGAGAAAGGTTTGGTGAAGTGGCTCCTGGGACTAAGTCTATTGCATGTTGGATGTCTCTAAGGGGTGGTAATTGATCAGGTAAATCATCAAGGAAGACATCTCAAATTCTTTGAGAGCCTCAACAATTTATGGAGGGTGTTTTTTTTGGGTCGGCTCATGTATTTCTTTGGTGGTCAAGATCCAAATGGGGTTACCCTCAACAATCTCTCTTTCTAACATCTTAGCCTTAATCAAATTAACTCCAGGCTTCTTGTCCATAAGGCTACTAGAATCCCTCTTAAATGGGTCTCAAGGGGGAGTTGGGTGGATAACAAACTTATTCCCATGGTAACTAAAAGCACAAACATTGGTTCGACCAAACAAGGTTGCATTATGATCAAAAAGCCAAGGCCAGCCTAGAATGATACTACTTACTTCTATGGGGATGACATTACACGAAATCTTTTCCTCATAGGTTTGCAGTTTAACTAAGATTTAGCACCTAGACTTGACCTGGATGGAAGTGGAATCTACCCAAGAAACTTTGTAAGGGCTAGGATGGGGAACTGTGGTCAATCCTAAGGATTTAATCATATTGGTAAAGATGGCATTGACACAAATCCCACTGTCTATGATGATCTTAAGTACCTTACCCCCTACCTTAACAAAGGTCTATAGGATATTAGTCCTACGCCAATCTTCCTTAATTGGGGTTTGGGTTAAGCTGCACCTAACCACTCCTAATAGGTTCTTAGACTCAGGTTCCTCCTCCTCACCTTCATACTCGTCCAACAATTGGTCATCAGCCTCATAGATCTCTCCCTCAGGTTCAGCTACGAGTTCAGGCTCTTTTTCCTCTAGCTCACCTAAGTGTAGGGCACTAACTGGGCACTAGCTAGCAAGGTGGCCTGGTTTCTGACATTTAAAATAGGTCTTCTGGGGATTGGGACTCCTGTGGACCTCTACAGATTTTCCTCTATCATCTCTACGGGTCAAAGGAGTGCTAGGCTCTGGTCGACTCGAATCAGGATGACTCAGAGTGGGTCGACTCGGATTAGGTCGGCTAGGGCTGGGTCGACTAATGCAGAACGAGAGCTCTGATACCAAAATTGATGCAGGACGGATATGTGGAATGCAGAAGCAAATTAAAATTAATGTACATTTTTATTTTTATTTATTTTCAGAAGTCGGCTTTGACTCAAATGAAAGTTAAACTAAATTGAAAGAAACTATATAATAATTGAAAGCACAATTCAAAGAAACTAGATTATCAGAGTAGTTCAGAAGTAAAGGATCGCTGGGGGTTGAGAAACTCCCAGACCTAGGGTTTTGCTCTGAACTTTCAACAGGACAGAACTAATGAGAAGGAAAGGGTTATGTACCAGGCAGTGATCTTCATAGAGTTTGGTGGAAGGACTCTCTCGAGCAGATTATTGGATCCTCAGATTCGGATATCTTCGCAATGGATCCTCAAATACTGGTCCTTTAGCAGAGTTGGCTTCTCCTAAACTCAGGATCTGGGAAAGAAGAAGAACAAGTTAAGGAACCAGATACTCAAAGAAAGGATTTACCAGATAAGAAGAACTTGAAAAATTGATGTTGCTGAAATCCTAATTCTCCTGGATGCTGATCTGACTTCCTCAGGGATTTGCTCTGTATTCGAAGTAGCCGATCTGGACCTGGATGCTGGTGGTCGGCCTCTACTTGGAAGAGAGGGGCCGTGAGATGATGAGGTATATTAGGGTTTGGATGATTGGTGGAATGAAGAAGATGATGGGCGGCTAGGGTTTGGAATTGAAGTGGCTAACCTAGGGTTTTGGTAGGGTTTTGGGGTTGGAGATCTCACACCTCCTCAATGTTCCTAGGGAACCCGAATTTACTCCCTCATGGAGCTCAACGCCTGAATACAAGTGTGGAAGAAAGAAACACAAAGTTGTTCACACAGAAATTGATTTCATTCATCATTATTTCATGAGTTACATAGAGTTGAATATATAGACATAACAAAGAAATAAAATTTTATACATTTTTCATGTGTGACTAATAGGACTAACCCACACTTTAGGCATCAAATTCTCTTCCCAAGACTCCTTCCTTCCATGAGTGGGAAGCCCAAAAACTCCAAGAAAACTTGAAAATCAGCTCCAAATGGCAGGTTATGGGGGTATCTCCTAGTATCTCTCCATGAATCAAGGATTTTCCCTTCATGTTTTGGCTCATTTGGACACCTCCTAATCTTGCTCCACAAGTTTAGGCTTCTTCCTTTCATGGCTTTGGCACTTTTGGAAACTTTTGGGAACCTCCATGAATTCCTCCCCAAGACATGCTCTCTTCCCTTTTATAACTTGGATTTTTATGGAACATTGTGGGGCACCTCCTTGATCCTCTCTTCAAGAAAAATTCTTGCCATCCTGGCTTGGGTTTATCTGGAAAGAAATTGGCTCCTCCTTGGATTGAGGTATCTTGATGGATTTCTCTCCCAAGTGGTGAAAGATAAAAAAGGAACTTACTTCTTGTGGTGTAGAACCCAAAGACACTGATGGAGATATGGCGCCTCCTGGACTCTGGTGTGTGGCTGGGAGTGTGGCGCCCACTTGCTTGGGCCTGGGAGAAAAAATGTGGCACCTGGACCTTGACTTGACTGAAAAAAAAATGGCACCAACCTGGAGAAGACCTAGACCAGTACTAGGACTTGTACTGAGTCAACATGACTCAACAAAATTTAAATTACAGGGAAATACAGACTCAAGACTAAAATTGAGTTGACCAAATCAACCCTTATTACAAAACCAGAAAATCCTAATTCTTCGGTCAAGGTCAATCAGAGATCCAGATGGAGCCCTGAAGTCTTCTTATGAGTCTGGTGCCCGCACCAATTCTCTCGGGGTGGGAGGAACTCGACCCTGTCGAGTATGGATCAAGCTGGCTCTGGTATCTCTCCAAGAGGTCTGGGTCTAATTCTTGTAATTCTTCTCGGGAGATCAAAGAGTCATCAGAATCTGGCCTTCCATGCCAGCGGACCAGGTATCTTTAGTATCCTTGATTACGAGTAGAGATAACCTGATCATCCAGGATCTTTTCAATCTCCTCTTTCCTCACGGGCCAGTTTGTTGGTGGACACACAGGGTCGGGATCACTCTCAATAACAGGATTAGGTTTCAAAGGCTTACTAGGAATCACAGCTGGCTCCCTATACTCTACTAAGTCTGTAATGTTGAAAGTAGAGCTATTGCCTAGTTCTGGAGGCAACTCGAGCACATAGGCATTGGATCCTACTCTCTTCACTACTCTAAATGGTCCAGCTCCTTTAGCATGTAACTTTCTAACGGTTCCAGGAAAAAAACTGCTCAAGCCTTAACCTAATCATTACATAGTCTCTCTCAACAAAAGTTTTGTCTCATCTTTAAGAATCAGCCAACTTCTTATAAGTTTCATTACTTAAAGTTATTTTGGCATGAATTTTTTTATGCAAGTCCTTTACATGCTATGCAAGTGCATCAAGAGACTTGTGTGTGTGGGCTAATAGTGAAATCAGATCAAGTGGTGTGTGAGGCTTGTATCCATGAACAATTTCAAAGGGACTCTAGCCTATAGACCTATTGATCGAAACATTGAATGCAATTTCAGCCCTGGACAAAATACAAATCCCAATTCCTGGTACTCTCAATCAAACCAAAATCTAAGCCAAAGCCTAGTAAAGGGTCAAGAAAAACTAAACTAGACTGACGACGCATTCCTAAAAAATGGACTTTATTCTAAAGGAACCCTAGGTCTAAACCTAACAAACTAAGGCTCTCTAGGTTTGACCTTGGGTCGGAGGAGGGCATGCAGAGCATGAAAACTTATTATGGATGCCTAGTAGGTGCCATAAGGTCTTCCAGAAGTAGGTGGCAAAGCTAATAAGTTCTAAGGAGTCTTGCAACCTAGAGATCTCAGTAAAGTGTAATCCCATAGCTCTAGAAACATGAGAAGATTCAGGGAAGGGTAAGAAATAAGAATCAGAGTTTTGAGGTGGCTTATCGGAAACAAGAAACAAACCTTGGTTATTCAGGATGACCTTAAAATGAGGACATTGTTCTATAGGTGCACTCATCCAAACCTCATGATTTGCTCTAGGAGGGTCTACAAGTGCAAGTTCTAGGATAGGCTGGGTGCTCCTAGAAGGTGGAAGGTTATCAGGAAGGTCTTTGGAATGTTTATCTAAAAAGTCCTCTAAGCTACTGTCTTTTTCTTGTTCTTGGACCTTCTCAATGGGCAATTCTTGTGAACCCCTTCCTTCTTCACACTTCTCTACCAGATTTGACTCAGGGGTGTCTTCTTTGGATTCCTCAATGAGTTCAGGGGTATTCTCACTTAAACTTTCATTTGGTATAATTTCCTTTTCCTGAACTTCCTCAAAAGGGTCTTCTCTTAGGGTTAGCTCCTGAATTCCTTGAGTGGCAGGGGTTCCCTCAATAACCCCATTAGGTAGGAGTTGGTTAATTGAATTATCGGGAGAGATATCCTCAAATTCTTCTTCTTCATATTCATCTATCAAACTTATGTCAGGCTCATATATTTCTTCCTCAATCTCTTTGAAAGGTTCTAATCTATTCTCCTTTGATTCCTCTTTAAGTACGGCTCTGGTCGAGTCAACTAATTTTGGGATGGCCATGCCTAACTCCTTCTCAGTGTTATCCTTCTGGTCAAGAGGTGACACAAGTGGGAATTGACAAACAAAAGTCTGGTTTACTACGGATGTCGGATCAATCGGAACTTGACTCAAGTTGGTAGAGGTTGGCTTTAAGTCCAAAGTACTTGATTGGTTATATCTTAAAGACCACTCATAGTCTTGGGCTTCTTGGTAGGCTCGGTCTAACTTCTTGGTCTTTTCAAGGCATAGCTTCCTATAAATGTCTGGGTGTAACCCAACCCTAAACCTCGATGTGATCTGAGCTTCGGTCTTAATGGTATTGCATTTCATGTCATACCACTAGAAGTCCTCGATATATTTAGACACAGGTCTATTACCTTGTCGTAATTGGTACCATTGGTCTAAAAGTCTTTTCTCATAGGATCTACCTAGGTACCTATCTCTAAACCTACTTCTCATTTCTCTCCAAGTATATATTTCCTCTTTTCTTTGATAACACTCACGCTCAATAGCATACCAATGTGATCTAGCATGTTTGGTGAACTTGGTTTTGGCCAACCTAACTTGTCCTAATTTCGATATGTTAGTGCACTCAAAATACCGATCCATTTGTTCTTCCCACTTAATATATGTCTCTTGTCTTCCATCAAAAGTGGGTGCATTAGGTTCGGTGTTCCTAGCGGGTCCCTTCTCTGAGTCAACCAAGTATGGGTATAGGCTCCTAGGGCTAGACTCAGGGGCAAGATCATGGTCATAGGCTCTTAGATCAAACCTCCAATGATTAGGTTCAGGATCCCTGTATAAAGGTCTCCTAGGCTCTGGGTGTGGGTGAGGTTGGGGTCTACCAAATTTTAAGACAGGGATCCAATTTCATTGCCTAGGCTCTTCAAGTACCTGGGCTCGGTCTCTAAACTGGGCAACAGTATCAGTCATATCATGACTCAATTTGGTCATACTTTCGGTAAGAGTTCTAATCATGGCCTCTAAGTCAGGTCGGGTTTGACCAGGTTGGTAGGGTACTCCGTTCCGGGTGGACATGATGATGCAAGCAAGCACACCAAATGAGACTCGACTGAAACGACTACGGGCTAACTAGACCTAGAGCCCAAACTAGATGCCCAATCAGAGTGGCAAGCTAGCCTGTAGTAACTCGGGACTCAGCCAGACAGGTGTAAAGGGAGTGTTAGGTCCCTAATTGTCAATCCTAGACACCAATCAGTGATTGGCCAGGTAGGCGGACCAGCACACAAGCCCTTCAGGACACAGTCCCTGAATCACCATTCTAGACACTGAGTACAAAGCACACACAGAGTAACCAGACAAACTGACTAAACCCTAGGCTGGACCTGACCAGTTGGTGTTCCTAGCCCACTAGGGCAAATTAAGTCTAATAAATTTTAGAATTAGGCTTAGGATCGAATGAATGGGTGATGGTTTTGGGCTAAGGAGAGGTTATCAACTCCTCCCCTTATCTTAGATGCTCAATTTCCCTTAAGATGAATTAGGAGATGATCACTCAAAAAAAAAATTGAATTACAGAAACATAGAAACAGAATTGCTGTAATTTAACTCTCAGAAATTTCATAGAAACCAATAAATTACAGTAAAATTATGTAAAATAGTTTCAATTATACTGGTTCTAGAAAAATACAAATCATGCAATTTGGAGTTACCTGTAATGAGAAACAGTTCCTGCAACAGGATAGTTACAGACTGAAAATAGAATGCTTCCCCCGTTTACAATTCCTGCTACGAAGTTGTAACCCAGCGGATCCCCTACACGCCCTAGGAACATCCCATGGAATGGGAAGAGGAGGCTTGCACCTCGCTTCGTTCCTAGGACCGGACGTCCTGGGGAGTCTACTTCGAGCAGACAAAGTAAAAAAGAGAGACACTCAAAACATGCAAGCAAGTCAGAAACCCTAGACAGGGCTCTGATACCAAAATTGATGCAGAACAAGAGCTCTGATACCAAAATTGATGCAGGACGGATATGTGGAATGTGGAAGCAAATTAAAATTAATGTATATTTTTATTTTTATTTATTTTCAGAAGTTGACTTTGACTCAAATGAAAGTTAAACTAAATTGAAAGAAACTATATAATAATTGAAAGCACAATTCAAAGAAACTAGATTATCAGAGTAGTTCAGAAGTAAAGGATCGCTGGGGGTTGAGAAACTCCCATACCTAGAGTTTCACTCTGAACTTTCAACAGGACAGAACTAAAGAGAAGGGAAGGGTTATGTACCAGGCAGTGATCTTCACAGAGTTTGGTGGAAGGACTCTCTCGAGCAGATTGTTGGATCCTCGGATTCGGATATCTTCGCAATGGATCCTCCAATACTGGTCCTTTGGCAGAGTTGGCTTCTCCTGAACTCAGGATCTGGGAAAGAAGAAGAACAAGTTAAGGAACCAGATACTCAAAGAAAGGATTTACCAGATAAGAAGAACTTGAAAAATTGATGTTGCTGAAATCCTGATTCTCCTGGATGCTGATCTGACTTCCTCTGGGATTTGCTCTATATTCGAAGTAGCCGATCTGGACCTGGATGCTGGTGGTCGGCCTCTACTTGGAAGAGAGGGGCCGTGAGATGATGAGGTAGATTAGGGTTTGGATGATTGGTGGAATGAAGAAGATGATGGGCGGCTAGGGTTTGGAATTGAAGTGGATAACCTAGGGTTTTGGTAGGGTTTTGGGGTTGGAGATCTCACACCTCCTCAAGGTTCCTAGGGAACCCGGATTTACTCCCTCACGGAGCTCAACACCTGAATACAAGTGCGGAAGAGAGAAACACAAAGTTGCTCACACAGAAATTGATTTCATTCATCATTATTTCATGAGTTACATAGAGTTGAATATATAAACATAACAAAGAAATAAAATTTTATACATTTCCCATGTGGGACTAATAGGACTAACCCACACTTTAGGCATCAAATTCTCTTCCCAAGACTCCTTCCATGAGTAGGCAGCCCAAAAACTCCAAGAAAACTTGAAAATCAGCTCCAAATGGCAGGTTATGGGGGTGTCTCCTAGTATCTCTCCATGAATCAAGGATTTTCCCTTCATGGTTTGGCTCATTTGGACACCTCCTAGTCTTGCTGCACAAGTTTAGGCTTCTTCCTTTCATGGCTTTGGCACTTTTGGAAACTTTTGGGAACCTCCTTGAATTCCTCCCCAAGACATGCTCTCTTCCCTTTTATAACTTGGATTTTTATGGAACATTGTGGGGCACCTCCTTGATCCTCTCTTCAAGAAAAATTCTTGCCATTTTGGCTTGGGTTTATCGGGAAAGAAATTGGCTCCTCCTTGGATTGAGGTATCTTGATGGATTTCTCTCCCAAGTGGTGCAAGAAAAAAAAGAAACTTACTTCTTGTAGTGTAGGGACCAAAGACACTGGATGGAGATGTGGCGCCTCCTAGACTCTGGCGTGTGGCTGGGAGTGTGGCGCCCACTTGCTTGGGCCTGGGAAAAAAAATGTGGCACCCTAGACCTTGACTTGACTGAAAAAAAAGTGGCACCAACCTGGAGAAGACCTAGACCACTACTAGGACTTGTACTGAGTCAACATGACTCAACAAAATTTAAATTGCAGGGAAATACAGACTCAAGACTAAAATTGAGTTGACCAAGTCAACCCTTATTACAAAACCAGAAAACCCTAATTCTTCGGTCAAGGTCAATCAGAGATCCAGATGGAGCCTTGAAGTCTTCTTCTGAGTCTGGTGCCCGCACCATCGGCTCTAGTGGGACTGGCTAGCTCCTGGATACTGACTAGGGTATCTAGTGGTCTCGGGTTTTCCATAAATGGGCCCTCTCTGGAAATGCTCATAATCCCTAGCAATCTGGTAGGCATGGTCAGGTCCCTAACCTCTCTTATGTAGAGCTCCTTCTTAATATCATCTCTCAGGCTAGCCCTAAACCTAGACAGAACAATATCCTCAGACTCATTTAGGTCACATTGCATGGAATACTAATCAAATTTTGCGTTGTACTCATCTACACTCCTGCTACCCTAATTCAATCATTGCCATTGATCCATTAAACCATAACGATATGATGGTGGAATGTATTTCCCTCTAAGCTTACCCTTCATGGCCCTTTAGGTGACTATGGGATCATGACCTCCTAGTCTAAATGTTCTCTCAACACTAGCCCAATATAACCTGGCCTCCCGAACCAACTTAAGCTTAGCAAACCTAAACTTACGCTCCTCCGACATATCATACCACTCAAAATATTGATCAACCTCTCCATCCCAATTTATATAGACATTAGGATCATGACAACCATCAAAAGTGGGTGCATCAAGTTTAATGTGTCTATAGGATCTTACTTCCTGGTCTATAAAATCCTGATTGGATCTTCTAGGGTGAACCTCTAGGATTGGGTCATGATGATGGGCTCTCCTAGGTTCAGGCTCAAAATAGGGATCAGGGTTTGGGGTCCTCCTAGGTTCAGCCTCATAGTATGGATCATGGTGAGGGTTTCTCCTAGGATGGGGAGGTGACTTTGGATCTGGTTCAGACTGCAACCTATGGGTTCTCTCTATGGTCCCTACATGGTCCTCTACCTAATCAAACCTGTTGACTAAGTGTTCAAGTCTATTATTGGTTCAAATATTGGACTGGGTCAACTGAGTCATCTGGGCCATTTGGTCTACAAGGGCTTGAATTTGGGTTTCTAGCTTATCCATGGATTCAATCAAAGGGGGAGATGATGGGTGATATGATGCTCCTGACGTAGTACTCATGAAAGACTCAACATTGACTCGACTACAGCTACCTAGATTTAGAACCCAATCAGAATGGGTTGACTCAACTTACACACAACTCAAATCATAATCCTTCAATATGGCCAGGTAAGAGGTGGGATGGTAGGAGGCCCTCCTACTCTCGCAAGGATCCAATTAAGGAACCACCGATTCACTTAGGTCATTTGACACTGTACCTCTTTCCTAGACACTAGTATCCAATAATAGGAAATGAATTGGGTGCACTAGTCATCCCACAATAATTGAACCCGATCGATGGGTGTCCCTAGCCCACTAGGGTAAATTAAGTCTAGTTAATTTTAAATTAGGCTTGGGACCGAATGCAAGGGATGTGGTTTTGGGCTAATGAGAGGTTATCAACTTCTCCCCTTGTCTGACATATAGAAAGTGCCCTTAAAGTAATTTATGCAATGATGGCAGGTAGATGAAGATGCAAATTAGGGTTTAGGTATTTTGGTATTTTTTGAATATATGTAAATTTTTTTTCTTTTATTTTGGAATTTTTTTTAAATAGAAAGATAATTGCATATTATGATCTAATATGCATGAAATATTCTAAAATTAAAGATATGCAAAGATTATACTAGAAAAACCTTAAACTTTCCGAAATCAGCTTTGCTGCCAAAATAGAGTAGAACTATTCTCAGGCAGTGTTTCGGTTGGGAGAAAATCCACAGATCGAAATAATTCTTGAGAAAATTCTAGAAATTAATTTGAATTAGGAGGAATTCAGAAAACCAAATTTTAGATTTTTCTATGTTTTATGCAGACAGAAATAATTAAAATAATAGGATATATACTGAAAGGCCAAAAATGAAAAAAATCCTAAAGGAACTCTTTGTGTTCTTCTTCAGGGGTCAATTCACAGCGGCACCCCTACCACCATAAGAGATCCTATCGATTAGAAAAGAGGGTTTTGAAGCCCTACTAGTCTCTTATGACCGGACAGCCATGGTGAAGCACCCGATCCAAATATCTAAAGAGAATTAAGCCCAAACAGGCTCTGATACCAAATGATGTGGAACTATATATATATGCAATTATTTTTTTGTGTGTTTAATATTAAGTTAAAAGTTTTAATATCGAAGATCAGACCAAGTATCAATGTAAAAAGTTTAATAAAAAAATAAGAAACTAAGAGCATGCATAATAGGACCTAATAAGCAATAGAAAGTGGGACCGCTAGGGCTGAGAAGCCTCGGTTGGGCTAGTTCACCTACAATAGGGCTACTAGCGACGGAGGGGGTGTACCTGGCAATGGTTGAAGTGCTTGGTGCAGATTGTATGTGAAGAGATCACTCTCACTCCCGGATGTGACCTGAAAAATCAAGAGAGAGACCCGCGGATTCCCGGCTTTCTGCTCGATGGTCCGATTGCAACCCGACTGGAGTCGTTGGATTTGTCAGAGTCGAGAGACCTGCAAACAGCCATTCTAAGGTTAGAAAACAAAGCACAAGTGGAGAGTAAATTGGAAAAACTAGCGAAGGGAATATGTGATTTGAGGTGGGAGGCTAGGGCTTGGAGATGCAGGTGGAGGTTGGAAGCAGGTGCAGGACACCGAGAAGAAGAAGGGCTCACACATAATCCCTTTAAGCACACAGCAGGTAGCACACAACAAGTAGAGAATTTCAATATTATTTCATAAAAAATTATCTTGATACAAGAGATTAGAGCCCTTTAAATAGACTCTTAGACTTGGCCCCCAAGTAAGGTTAAAAGAGACATTACATAGGAATTTTAAACCCCATCAAACTCTAGCTAGAAAACATGGAAAGCTTGGTAAAAAAAATCCCTAAATTCCCTCCCTCTCTCCTTTCCTAGGTCGGCCAAAGGTGGTGACTTTAGTGGCCGACCAAGGGTGGTGAGCATAAGGCCTTGGCGCCACATAACTCTTCTCCTAGGCCTTGGCTGGCCTAGTTTGCTTCATGCTGCAGTTCAGGGCTTCAGGGCTTTGGGCTTGACTCTCGAGCTTCTGATTTCATCTCCTAGGCTTTTGATTTCTCCTCCTAGGCCTTCCATGATCCTCATAGCTTTAGTTAGGTTGGTTTTCACTTAGGATGGCATGGTCTTCATTTGTATGAGTCATTACTGGACATGTACTGAACTCCGAAAAATGACTAGCTCAACATGAGCTGACTAGTATAGGACTCAAGTAATAAAAAAAATAACTTAGATGGGCTAAGCCTTTATTACAAATGAACTTAGATGCTGCTAATTGATCCATAGAGGGTTGAGAAGCCTCTATCTTATTCTGGTGCCTCTGGTATCCGC
This sequence comes from Areca catechu, assembly GCA_021397845.1. Lineage (NCBI taxonomy): Eukaryota > Viridiplantae > Streptophyta > Magnoliopsida > Arecales > Arecaceae > Areca > Areca catechu. Next base: position 135,968,079 of record CM038053.1, on the reverse strand, counting down.
ACCATTCTTTTTTCAGCCTTCTAACCTCTTTTTTCTTATTTTTATAACCCTTGTTAGGTGCCTTGTAGGTTCCTTAGTTTCCATGAATCCAAGAATTCCAATTGACTAGCTTTCGGGTCACCGGATTGAAAACCATGGATTTATAGTGTCATCAGCTTGATTTTCCAGGCCACATCCAGGAGCGACGTGCGAACTCTTCATGGATCCATCTTCAAATCTCTGCCAGGTACACCCCCTAGACTCCTCTTGTAGTGGTATTGCAGAAGAGCTAGTCCGATTAAGGTTTCTTAGCCCTGGTGATCCTGTTTTTATCTCTTTTAAGGGTCTTTTTGCATGCTTGTGGTCTAGAATTTCTATAGGATCACCCTTTTATCTTTTTGACCTAAAATTCGAGAATTAAATTCTTAACTTAATGCCAAATCTACAAAAATTCCCTTGCATGCTAATTAGTTCCCCATCACCAGTGCACACACCCCTTGTCGATTTTACTAGAGACTCCATGGGGGTTGAAGGAGAGATTATTCTCCCTGTTACCGCCAGATCACCACCTCAAAAAGGCACTATCATGATGACCTTCATGATCATTATGCTCCCTTCTACTTACAACGTGATCCTTGGCCACTCCAAGCATAATCTGCTCGACGCAGTCATTTCTACCAAGCTGCAGCTAGTGTAGTTTTCCCTCCTTATGGCATGGAGAGATGAGGGGGGCACTTTAACCGATATGATGGGGACATCACCAGCATGGATTCCGGAGTAAGCATGAATCTCAAAGCATATCCAAAATAAATTAGTTTGGGGTTTATATTTTGTTTGAAATTTAAATTAGGATTTGGTTGGTTAGGATTGAGATATGGATAGGCTTATCTTATCATACCTTGTATTTAAATTTGAATCATCCCAATCTTTTTATCTTTTATTCAAATTCAAATGAGGGTTGAACAGGTCTATAAATACCATCCTCAGTCCTTTATAAATAAATAGTTTTGGTTAATAAAAGAGGAGTTTTTAGAAAAGAGTATTTCTTTTTGTTCGCCCCGCATGGGGAGGGTGAGAGCCCCATCATTCCTTCACATTCGAGCATCGAGGGGTGTGAGACCCTATGCCTTCGCTTTCGAGCGTCGAGGGGCGTGAGGCCCTAGTTATCCCCTTTCCTATCAAGTCCCCTCTATGGTCTTAGGGAATTTCCTTTATGGCCCCAGGTAGCGATTTGGGTGGGATGCCCTATGCTCCACATGTAGTGAGATGGGTGGGATGCCCTAGGCTACATGTAGTGGGATGGGTGAGATGCCCTAGAGGCCGGACGTGAATCCTTAGGTTGAAGTTTTGGTATTTGAATTCCATTGCATGTTTATTTTCTATTTGCTGAATTCTATGTTAGGGACTGATACCTAGGACTGTTTTCCCATCAAGCTTTCACTATTTTGACCTATTTAATCCACTGTTTACTGTAATTTTTTTGAGATTTTACTGATTCAAAAATAGAGTGATATCGCTAAGTTTCTGTCTGCTAATTCTACATTGATAGTCTGAACTTGATTCTGATTCACCAATCAATCTCTGCTATTTTTGTCTGATTTTTGCACTATTTATTCTCTGATTAGTCTTCTTAATTTCAATTATTTTTTTATGATTTTATAAATTTTTTAAAAAAAAATCCTGCAAACAAAACAGGCCTACTCAAAATTCTGTATGTGCTGAAATCACTTCCAAACCCCCCAATCCCAAGCCATTTTGTTTGGTCATTAATCAACTGAAATTCAAACATGTCACTTCATAAAACACAAAAATCAATTGCATTCATTTTAAACTATTTAAGGGTATCAATATCATAACATAAGGGAAGTCATTACCTTTCCTTAGTCCAAAAATAACCAATCCCATGTTGTATCGAACCCAAACATTTTAATTAAAATTGAGTAGCAACCTAATTAAAATTAGGGATACCAATAAGTCAAGCTCAATTAGTGTGTTGAGACTAGTGTAAATTAGTGCTTCATGTACTCCTGGAAAGTGGTGTCTAAGGCTAGGGGTCCAAAGGCAAATGCTGTAATAGGATTTGTGGTTCTTTAATTGGGTCCTCGCAAAAGCTGGGGGGCCTTCCCACAATCCCACCTCTTCCCTGGCCAATTAAAAGGATATTTATAGTCTTGGTCTATACTAAGTCAATTCATACTATATTGGACTTTTAGGTCTAGCAAACCTTAGAACAAATTTTGTATTGAATGATTACTATATCAGAAACTCCCTATCAACATTCACTTGACCATCCCAGTTCTTCCATGGAACCGAATCTAGAAATCATGATGAGAACTATGATTGAGTAGTTCAAGCAATTGAACACTAGGTTTGATCAAATGGAAGAGAGGATAGGAACCCTTGAAGAGAACCATTTGACCCCTACTGAGCCACAATCACCCAGATTGCCACCTGTCTATCCTAAAGTCCAACGCTAGGAATTTACTCCTGACCCACATCCTAGGAGAGTTCACCATCATTATGTCGACCAGGGTGAGAGGGCCATCTTTCTTTTACCTTCGAGCATCGAGGAGTGTGAGACCCTAGTTATCCCCTTTCTCGTCGAGTCCCCTTTATGGTTTTAGGGATTTTCCTTCATAGCCCCAGGTAGTGATTTGGGTGGGATGCCCTAGGCTACACATGTAGTGAGATGGGTGGGATGCCCTAGGCTCCACATGTAGTAGGATGGGTGGGATGCCCTAGAGGTGAGATGTCTCTCCATGAATGTAAGTCCCAAGTCCATAGAGTGTCCAATTGTCCTACCTTCCATCTCCATTATTCCTTCGCCACCCGTAGAAAAATAAAATTCAAAAAAAAAAAAAGATACCCTAATCTTCGACAACTTCTCAGCTCACCGACGATCCCTTGATCCATTCCCCAACAAATTGGTATTAGAGCCATAGGTCAGGTTAAGGTACGTTTCTTTTCCAATCCCAGATCCCACCCGGTTCTGCCATTCTTTGTCTTCCTTGTCCTTGCTTTATTGCCCACAGCTACTGTCTTCCTCTGCAGCCAAAGTTCCTTAGATCGGCGCCTCCACTAGATCTTCCATCAGTCGACAAACCCTTGGCACCAATTTTTGCTGAGAGGTTCACTCCATTCTAGGAAGACCAGATCTGCTCGATGCCTTCCACCCGAAAGATCCATTGACCACCATCTATCTCCTACTCCACCCTGCAACAGTCCATGAAGAATCCACCATCGTCCTCAGCCCGGATCTACTATGGCCGAGCCTCTGCCCGACCTTTGACTCGTCCATCCACCATCTTAGCCCAGAGTCGATGCCAGCGAAACCTCTCCTTGGAGTAATCCATCCCCTCCTATGGCCACGCCTCCCTCTCATCATCGACCCACCAAACCACTTCCCTGGAGCACTTCGACCTCTTGATCGACGATCTCCATCGTGACCGTCCACCACCCACCTTCCTTGCCATCAATGTCGTTTGTCCCCTCTGTTCAAACTGTTGGCATCTTCCCCAGCCATCATCCTCGTTCCTAGCACCATCAACGGAGAGCCCTCCGGTGAAGCCCACCTAAATGCCATGCCCAAAGCCGGTTCCCCTGTTGCCACGATGCCTCATCGATACCCCAACTCATGCGGATCAATCGCACCATCTTCCAAGATCGTCGTCCAAACCCATACCCACCATCGGATCTCGTAGGATCCACTATTGCCAAGTCCCCACCCGACCATCAGTGCCCCTCCGTAGCCGTGTGCACCACCTTCCCTGGCTCTGCCACCTTCTCTGACTGTCGTCAACCCCACTGCCGCCATGCTGCCCTTCTCCTCATCAAGTCATCGCCATTCACCAGAGCAAGGTCGTGTCATCATCTCCCGGTGCCGTTGCCTTCATGCCCAACATCGTCGCCAGTGAGAGTCCACTGGATCCGACCCTCCGAAGCCGATCTCTATTCTGCATGCCTATTAAAGGAAGGAAGCCCCTGGCAAGAACGTGAAAGTAGGGTCCTTCTGCATGCTTCTCAGGGCAAAGTCAGTTTCCTATTACCGTCTTCAACAAGCACGATCCTCAGAGTTGCATGGATTTCAAAGTTACATGATTTTTAGTGCTGCATGATTCTCGGAGCTACATAGATATCAGAGCAAAGCCCATTTGATTGATTGGATTCGGTTTCACCAACATGCCCCTCGATCCTGACTCGATAGTGTCAAGTTCTCCCCACCTCAATGAAATGATGGGGACATCACCAGCACGGATCCCGGAGAAAGCAAGAATCTCGTAGCATATCCAGAATAATTTAGTTTGGGATTTATCTTTTGTTTGAAATTTGAATTAGAATTTTGTTGGTTAGGATTGAGATATGGATAGGCTTATCTTATCCTATCTTGTATTTGAATTTGAATCATCCCTATCTTTTCATCTTGTATTCAACTTCAAATGAGGATTGGACAGGTCAATAAATACCACCCTCAGTCCTTTGTAAAAAATAGTTTTGGTTAATAGAAGAGATGTTTTAGAAAAGAGTATTTCTTTCATTCGCCCCGTATGGGGAGGGTGAGAGGCCCATCTTTTCTTCGCCTTCAAGCATCGAGGGGTGTGAGTCCCTAGTTATCCCTTCCATGTCGAGTCCCCTCTATGGTCTTAGAGATTTTCCTTCATGACCCAAGGTAGTGATTTGGGTAGGATGCCCTAAGCTCCGCATGTAGTGAGATGGGTGGGATGGCCTAGGCTACATATAGTGGGATGGGTGAGATACCCTAGAGGTGAGAGGTCTCTCCGTGAATGTTGAGATGCCCTAGAGGTGAGAGGTCTCTCCGTGAATGTAAGTCTCAAGTCCTAGAGTGTCCAATTTTCCTAACCTCCATCTCCATTATTTTTTGCCACCCCTAGAAAAATAAAATCCAAAAAAAAAATAGGATACCCTAATCTTCGACGACTTCTCAGCTCGTCGATGATCCTATCCCTGATCCGTCCCTCATCACAATCCAACATTGTTTGCAAGCTATCCTAGGGGCCAGAAGTGCCAAGGAGGATCTTAGCATCGATGACCTCGACCAAAGGGCACAGGAATCCAAGGGCGGCCCAGTTGAGCATCTGTTGATGTATCCCCTTGGCACAGACCTGATGAAGATGGTGCAAATCAAGGCCTAGCTACAAGAAGAAGAGCGGGCCCACTTGTTGAGTTTCCTCTAGGGGAATATGGACATGTTCACCTAGACTACGACAGACATGCCAGGGATTTCTCTTGACATTATTACTCACAAGTTGAACATCGACCTGAAGTGCCGCCCGGTCCGACAAAAAAAGAGATGCTTTACCCTAGAGAGGCAACGGGCAATCAACGAGGAGGTGGAGAAGCTCCTCGTGGTCGATTTTGTTCATGAAGTGCAGTATCCCAGCTAGCTAACGAACGTGGTCATGGTCAAGAAAAGCAATGGGAAGTGGAGGATCTATGTAGATTACACCACCCTCAACTGAGCCTGCCCGAAGGATAGCTTCCCCCCATTTCGAAGATCAACTAACCGGTGGATGCCACCTCGGTGCATCACTTGCTCTCCTTTATGGATGCATTCTCTAGGTAAATCAAATTTGGATGCACCGAAAGGATGAGGAGCACACTGCCTTCATCACAAATTGGGGAACGTCCTACTACTAGATGATGCCATTCAACCTAAAGAATGCTAGCGCCACATCTCAATGGCTGGTTAACAAAGTCTTCAAGGACTAGATTGGTCGCAATATGCAAGTTTATGTGGACGACATGCTCGTCATGAGCAAGCTGAGGTAGGACCACGTCATAGACTTGGCAGAGGCTTTCCAGAACTTTCGCCTACACTAAATGGAGCATAACCCGACAAAGTGGACTTTCGGCATGGCAGCTGGGAAGATCCTGGGTTTCATGGTCACCTAGAGGGGGATCGAAGCCAACCCTGAAAAGGTTAAAGCAATTATAGACATGGAGCATCCCATCTCAAAGAAGCAAGTCCAGCACCTCATGGGCCGGATCACGGTTTTGTGTTGGTTCATCTCATGATTTACCGATCCCTGCCTATCTTTCTTCATGGTGCTGTGCAAGGTGCATGACTTCACCTAGATGAAGGAGTGCTAGGAAGCTTTTGAAGGGCTGAAGAAGTTCTTGGCATCACCGTTGCTACTCTCCAAGCTAGGGATGGAGAGGAGCTCCTGCTATACGTGGCAGTTACCCCAAGGGCCATCTATTCGGTCCTTGTTTGCATAGACGAAGACAGAGCTCAGAGACCGGTATACTATGCCAGCAAGCTTCTCCGAGATGCAGAGATCTAGTACACCAACTCCAAGAAACTAATTTTTGCACTCATAATATTTGCTCAGCATCCCAGGCCATATTTTTAAGCAGACTCGATCATGGTCATAATGGACCAACCGTTAAGGGCTATACATAGCCGCCATGATACGTCCTAGTGCATGGCCAAGTGGGCTCTAAAGCTCAATAAGTTTGACATCGCCTACCGATCAAGGTCATCCCAGAAGGCCCAGGTGTTGGTCGACGTCCTGGTCGAGTGTGCAAGCATGGACGAGGAGCCGGAGGAGATCCCCTTAGAGTGCCGAATGGAGCTCGAAGTTGAGGAGGAGGTATGGGTCCTCCACATGGATGGTGCATCCAACTTGAGAGGGAGTGGAGTAGGCCTCATTCTTGCCAATGGCGATGGGGTCATAGCTGAGTGCGCAGTCCGCTTCCAGTTTGTGGCCACCAACAACCAGGCAGAGCACGAGGCACTCCTCGTGGGATTAAAAGTCTCCCGCGAGCTAGGTGTACCTAACCTGAAGGTCTTCATCGACTCTCAGCTAGTGGCTGGACAAGTCTCAAGAGAATTTGAGACCCGAGACCCTTAAATGTCAAAGTACTTGGAGAAGGTATGCTTGAACACAGCAAGCTTCTGGTGCTTCAGCATCTCCAACATTCTTCATGGGGAGAATGCTTGCGCCAATGCCCTTTCCAGGCTTGCGACCCTGCCAGACTCATCACTGGGGTGCACTTACGTCGAGTACCTCCAGACTCATCACTGGTGCTCTTTAGAGTGATAAAGAGAGTTGACCCTAATGCCTACGTTCTTGAACTACCCCCGAATTATGGCATTAGCTTAACTTTCAATATCTCCGACTTAGTCGAGTACAGGAAACCAGCAAACATACCTAGCGAGCATTTTAGGCCTAACCTTTCTTTTAAGAGTGAACCCGAACCTAAGTGTCCACCTCCAATTTTACCTAAGAGAGGAGAGCAGATCGAGCATGTCCTGGATGACCAAGCTATCACTACCCGAGGCAAAGGTTACCAACGTTTCTTAGTCCAATGGCAAGGCTGACCTGAGTCCGATGACTCATGGATTACCCGAGAGGACTTGTAGCACCTCGACCCTGACCTTCTAGAGGAGTACCTAAGCCAACTCAACTCTTACTCGACAGGGTCGAGTTCCTCCCACCCCGGGAGAACTGGTGTGGGCACCAGAATCTAATAGGGGCTCCTCAACCCTCTGTAGATGTCCAATTAGGGTTCTAGTTTTTTTAGGCCTTGAAATAACGCTTCAAGTCTAAACCTTGTAATTTTTCTTAGCATTGAATTGAGTCTCATGTGTCTATATCTAGTCCTGTACTTTGACCAATTGGGTCAAATTATGTCCTGTACTGAGTCCAGTCCTGTATTGAGTCAATTATGTCCTGTACTGAGTCCAGTCAGAGTCGGTTTGAAGTATGGGCCCAAGTAAGATTGGTCCTAAAATCTAGTCACTTTGGAGCCAAGCCATGGAGGAAGCCAACTCAGCTCAAGAGCGCCACCACTTCATCCTATATGGCACCATGTCAACTTGCCAAGTGGGTGGCATAATTTAGATTTTGGGTGTCCAAAAAGGGGGACACAACACTTGATGCACTCCTTCTTTCCCTCCCCCTTATCATGCTCTTTTCCAAGCAAAGGTGGCCAGCCAAAGGAAGGTCAAACGAGTTTGAAATATGGAGAATTTGAATCCCTTGCTTCAAGCCCTCCTATCAAGCTATCTTCCTAAATTACATGAACAACTATGGAAGGAAGGCAAGAATCCATGGGCACCTCCATCTCCCACTCCCCACATCATGCCTTGTTCCAAAGTTGGATGCACAACCAAGGAATGGAGGAGAACACATGCCTTGCTACAAGCCCTGCTTCAAGTCTTCTTCCAAATAAAAGGTCAACCTACCAAGTCAAGGGCTCCAAGATCCCTTTTCCAAGCCTCAAGTCAAGCCCCACAAAATCAAATCCAAAGTCAAGGTCGGCCAAAGAACTGAAATCTGAATTTTTTTGAAATTTTTGAGTGCCTCTCCAAAGAGGACTTGTTTTTTTCATTCAAAATTCAAATGGGGTCCTAAGGTGCCTATAAAAGGACCTTACCCCTCCTTTGTATGTTTGATTGTTGATGAATGAAAAAAAAACCTAGTCTTTGAGAGCCAGTTTGCTTTAGTTGCCTTCGTTCACTAGGAATGTCGATCTCCATGAGGGAGCACCTTCGCCTTCGGGTGTTGAGAGGTGTGAGGCCTCAAGTTACCGTCACTTCCGCAACTCCATCCTCGTACTTCGAGTCAGGGTCCAATGGAATCATCCCATCGAGCGCTTAGCCAGAAGAACTCCACCATCACCACTTCAACTTTTATCCCTTTCTCTATTTGCTTTCTCTTTGATCAAATCCTAACTCCCCTTGAATATTCGTAGGTCCTCCAGGTGACACGAGTACGGGTTGGTTTCCCTTACCATCGAGATCTACGAATGGCAAGCCGGTGCATCCACAAGGTTGAAGGCTCGATCATCCAGGCCGCATCCGCCAGAGTGAGTGATCTCGGCATTGGGTGCTTCGGATCTTTGAGGTTTGCAACCCTAGACTCCTAAGTAGGTATTGTTCTGAGAGCTAAGTCCTACGGGGTTTCTCAACCCCAGGGTCCTCTATTTATCATTGCTTAGGGACTACTTGTTTGCCTAAGGTTCTTGTTAATATAGAACCCTAGATCTACTCTTACTTGTTTTCGGGAATCCAAAGAAAATCATTAAAAGCTAAAAATCATAAAACAAACAAATCACTTACATCATTTCATCTTGCATTTAGTTAGTCCCCCATCATTTCTGGTATCAAAGTAGGTTAGGACTTAGCACTTCTTAAAGTACTTGGATAAGGTGCTTCACCAGGATGTCTGGTCCTAGGAGAAAAGTAGGGTTTCAAGACCCTCTCCTCCCATTGCACAGGGTCTCCTAAGGCATGTAGGGGTTCCACTATGATAGGCCTTTGAAGAAGAACACAAGAAGATAAGTGTTAAAAAAAAAAAAAAATTTGCATCTTAGGTCTCATCTTTCAATTTCTGCATTTCTTCCTTTCCGAATATGGTCTGTTGTTTTTCATATTTCTATTTGTAGGAATCTTCAATTTGTTTGATTTTTATTTTTTAGATCACAAGTAATTGATAATATTTTTGATAATTTTTTTAGATTTTATTGTAGCTTGTAGAATTTTTACAAGCCAGAATACTACCTAAGAAAAGTTCTGTTCTGAGAATTTCAGTAATTGCATTTTCTTATGTTTACATTTCTTAGATAGTTTAATTTGCATTTAGCTTCATCTCAAGTCATTTCCATCATCTTATTTTTGCTTTCATCCATTAGAAATCCAACAAAATAATAATAATAATAATTTAGAGACATCTCATTAGATCATTTTGCATGCCATCATCCTCATAAATCATCTTAAGGGCAGCAATTTAACATAGGGTCAGGATTTCATTACCTGTCCCTAGCCCAAAAATCACTAACCTGCATCACGAACCCAAGCTCTAATTAAAATTGAGTTGACACTAATTTTTCTCTAGAGAGCTTAGGGACACCAACTGGTCGAGTCAAGAATAAGTGTCTATTCTTGGCGTCAGCCCATTTTGTGTGTGATGCTACTCTTGGTGTTTAGGCTTGGTGATTTAGGGCTTGTGAGTTTGATCCGCCTACTTGGCCAATCCCAGATTAGTGTCTAAGGTTGGTGTTCAGGGACCTCCACTGCCCTACACCTACCTAACCAAGCATAGAGTTACGACAGACTGGTTTGCCACCCTTACTTAGGCAACTAGTTGAGATTCTAGGTCTAGTAGATCATAGATGATTTTTGCATGCTTGACTCATGTCGACTAGATCAGGAGTCCCTTATCATCCCCCCCATTCCCAATCAAGTGAACCTATGGAGAATGAAAGAGAAGATCAACTAAAGGTTTTTCTTAAGCAATTGGCTAGGATAAACAGTAGGCTAGATAAGCTTGATGATAGAGTTGGAGCCATAGAGAAGAATAGTCCTAGGCCATCTGTCGAGCCTGAGTCTGAATCACCATTTCCCCCTAGGGATTATCCTTACCATGAACCATCCATAGAGGCTGAACCCAGGAGAATTCCCAGTGATAACCCAGCCCAAGAGTTTGAACCTAGGAGACCCAATCCAGAGATTGTAGACCAGGAAGAAAGGGCCACTAGAAACATCAAGCTAGAAGCCCCTACCTTCGATGGTAGTCTAGATCCTAAGGTGTACGTAGATTGGGAGGAGGATATGGAGCAGTATTTTGAGTGGTACACAATGACGGAGAGGATGAAGTTCAAGTTTTCCAAGCTTAGGTTGGTTCGCCAGGCTATGTTATTTTGGAATAGTGTCGAAAGGCCGGTAGCGCAGAGAGATGAAGAACCCATAGCAACTTGGAGGGACATGAAAGCCAGACCTAGAGAGAAGTATCTACCACTTTCATACACCCAGAGTTTATTGGACCAATGGCATAATCTGAGTCAAGGGAACAAGAGCGTGGCTTACTACATCGCGAAGTTTGATGAGTATGTCATGTGATGTCATGTCAATAAATCTACTTCTATGACCCTGTCTAGGTTTAGGGCTGGCCTCCACCCTGACATCCAGAGAGAGCTTTACTTTAGAGAGGTCACTGACTTAGAGTATGCTTACCAAGTTGCAAGAAATTGTGAGCATTTCCAGAGGGCTCCCACTTATCATAGACCTGAACCCTTTAGGAACCCTAGTCAAATCCCAGGACCTAACCAGGGGTATAGTCAGACCTACCCGAGTCATCCCAATCCAAACCGACCCGACCTGAGTCGATCTAACCCCAACCGACCCAATCCAAGTCGACTAGACCTGAACCGACCCTATTTTACCAGAGAGGAAAAGGGTAAAGCTATTGGAGTCCAGAGAAATCCCACTCCCTAAAACACATGCTTTAGGTGTCATAAACCTGAACATCATGCTAGCCAATGCACCTCCACAGCCCTAGTCATAGAAGAGCCAACAGAGAATGAGATAGAACCCATTGCTGATCTAGAAGGAGAAGTCTATGAGCCAGAAGATCAGTTGCTGGAAGAATATGAGGGAGAGGAAGAACAGTTTGAATCTAAAGACCTTCTAGGGGTAGTTAGGTGCATCCTTACCCAAAATGTAGTACAAGAAGATTGGCATAGGACAAACATCCTACAAACCTTTATCAAACTAGGGGATAAGGTATGCAAAATCATAGTTGATAGTGGGAGCTGTGTCAATGCTATTTCTTCAAGTACTATCAAAGCCTTAGGATTGACCCCAGTCCCTCACCCTAACCCTTACAAGGTCTCCTGGATCGATTCAACTTCCATATCCATAAAGTCTAGGTGCCAAGTCTTGATCAAGTTGCAGTCTTATGAAGAGAAGATTTGGTGTGATATCCTTTCCATGGGCGTCAGTAGTATTATCTTAGGATGACCCTGGCTTTATGATCATGATGCTACTCTTTATGGTCGGACCAATAGCTGTACCTTCAACCACCATGGGAAGAAATTTACTATTAATCCAGTTTAGCCTAAGGACTAGGCTAAGAGAGGATCAAGTAGTCTTAAGGAAAAGAAGCCTGGAGTCAACCTAATCAAGTACAAGGAATTGGAGAAAGAGATTGCTAAGGGAGCCCCTGTTTGGATCTTGGCCACCAAAGATAGTTATGAACCAACCCAAATAGAGCACTCCCAAGTAGTAGTTAAGGCTCTGGAAGAGTTTAAGGATGTTTTCCTCGAAGAATTACCTGATCATCTACCATCTCTTAGGGATATCCAACATGCCATAGACTTGGTCCCAGGAGCCACCTTACCCAACCTTCCCCATTATAGAATGAACCCCACCGAATACCAGGAATTGCAAAAACAAGTGGGAGAGTTGCTTAGGAAGGGTTTCTTAGTGAAAGTTTAAGTTCCTATGCCGTCCCTACTTTGCTAACCCCTAAGAAAGATGGAACCTGGAGAATGTGTGTAGATAGCAGAGCCATAAACAAAATCACGATTAAATATAGGTTTCCCATCCCCCGTTTGGATGATATGCTTGATTTGATGGTCGAAGCCACTATCTTTTCCAAGATAGACCTTAAAAGTGGCTACCACCAGATTAGGATTAGACCCGGGGATGAATGGAAGATGGCTTTTAAGACTAAGGATGGCCTTTTTGAGTGGGTAGTGATGCCTTTTGGACTTTCTAATGCTCCTAGCACCTTTCTGAGGATCATGAACCGAGTCCTGAAAGAATTTACTGGAAAATTTTTGGTGGTATATTTCGACGATATTTTATTTACAGCAAGACTAAAGAGGACCACCTTAACCATCTTAGGTTAGTCTACCAGACCCTTAGGGAGAATATTCTTTATGCCAATCCAAAGGAGTCTCTGCTGATCTAGAGAAAGTTAGAGCCATAGTTGAGTGGCCAGTCCCAACTAGTGTCCATGATGTGCGTAGTTTCCATGGCCTAGCCACTTTTTATAGGAGATTTATTTGGGGATTTAGTTATATCGTAGCGCCCATCACTGACTACATCAGGAAGGAAGGCTAACAATGGACCAAAGCAACAAATAAAGCCTTCCAAGAAATCAAAGATAAAATGATACAAGAACCTATCCTAAGACTACCTGATTTTTCTAAGGTTTTTGAGGTTGCTTGTGATGCTTCGGGAGTTGGCATTGGAGGAGTACTTAGTCAGGAAAATCACCCTGTGGCCTTCTTTAGCAAGAAACTCAATGAGGCCAAAGTTAAGTACTCAACTTATGATAAAGAGTTCTTGGTGCGGGCACCAGACTCAGAAAAAGACTTCCGGGCTCCATCTGGATCTCTGATTGACCTTGTCCGAAGAATTAGGGTTTTCTAGTTTTGTAATAAGGGTTGACTTGGTCAACTCAATTTTAATCTTAAGTCTGTATTTCCCTGCAATTTAAATTTTGTTGAGTCATGTTGACTCAGTACAAGTCCTAGTAGTGGTCTAGCTCTTCTCCAGGTTGGCGCCATTCCCTATGCCATAGGGTGCCACATTTTTTCCTTCCATGGTCCAGCTACAAGTGGGTGCCACACTCCCTGCTACATCTCCATCCAGTGTCTTTGGTCCCCACACCATAAGAAGTAAGTTCCCCTTTTTCTTGCACCACTTGGGGGAGAAATTCATCAAGATACCTCAATCCAAGGAGGAGCCAACTTCTTTCCAAATAAACCCAAGCCAGGATGGCAAGAATTTTTCTTGAAGAGAGGATCAAGGAGGTGCCCCATAATGTTCCATAAAAATCCAAGTTATAAAAGGGAAGGGAGCATGTCTTGGGGAGAAAATCAAGGAGGCACCCAAAAGTTTCCTAAAGTGCCAAAGCCCAGAAAAGAAGAAGCCTAAACTTGTGGAGCAAGACTAGGAGGTGTCCAAAAGAGCCAAACCATGAAGGGAAAATCCTTGATTCATGGAGAGATACTAGGAGACACCCACATAACCTGCCATTTGGAGCTGATTTACAAGTTTTCTTGGAGTTTTTGGGCCGCTCACTCATGGAAGGAGTCTTGGTTGGCCAAGGGAAGAGAATTTGATGCCTAAAGTGTAGATTAGTCCTATTAGTCCCACATGAGAACTTGTATGGTTTTGATTTTTCTTATAGGTCTATATATTAGACCCCTTTTATAACATGAACTTATCTTATGAAATCTTATGAATGAAATCCCTTGTTTTTTTAGCAAAGTCTTGTTCTTCCGCACTTATTCTGAGTGTTGAGCTCCGTGAGGGAGTAAATCCGGGTTCCCTAGGAACCTTGAGGAGGTGTGAGATCTCCAACCCCAAAACCCTAGCTTAGTCCACCCATCTCTACTCCACCACCACCAAACCCTAGCCTCTACACCATCTCCAAGGTTCTTCTTCCAAAGGGTGGCCGACCACCAGGACCCCAGTCTAACCATCTTCAAGTCAGCTACCACTGCTTCAGAGTCCATTCAGCAGATCCAGGAGAAGATGTCCCAAACCCGCAGCCTAGGAGTTCCAGATCAACTGAAGACCTTCAGATCCCATCCTTTCTTCTACTCGGGTAGCTCTCTTCTCAGAGCCTCTTGTTCCTAACCTTGTTCTTCTTCTCTCCAGGATCCAGGGTTCAAGAAGAGGCCAACTTTGCCAAGGACCATTATCAGAGGATCCATTGCGAAGATACCTTGACTCCCGGGATCCAATAATCTACTCGAGAGAGTCTTTTTTCTTCACCAAATGGAGAGATATCACTACTAGGTAACAAGAACCTTCCCTTCTTACTTTGTCTGTTTCGTTGAAACTCAGAGCAAATCCTAGATCTGGGGGTTTCTCAATCCCCAGTGATCCTACTTCTGACTTACTCTGATAATCCACTCCTTTTAATTGTGCTTTCTGTCATTTCTTAGTTTCTTTCAACATTAGTTTATCTTTCCTTTGAGTCAAAGCCGACTTCTGAGAATATACATAAAAAAAAAATACATTAATTTTAATTTGCTTCCGCATTCCACATATTCATTCTGCATCATTTTTGGTATCAGAGTTTTTGTTCTGCATCATTTTTGGTATCAGAGCTTTCGTTCTGCATCATTCTTGGTATCAGAGCCCTGTCTAGGGTTCTTGCTTGTTTGATTATTTTTTTCGTTCCTTTTTACTTTTGCTGCCTGGAGTAGACTCCCCTGGCTGTCCGGTCCTAGGAACAAGCGAGATGCAAGCCTCCTCCTCCCATTCCATGAGGGTTCCTAGGGCGTGTAGGGGTGCCGCTGGGTTATAACTTCTAGGCAGGGATTGTAAACGGGGCACACGTTCTGTTTTCTTCCAGTAACTGTCCTGTTATTCGAATTGTCTCTCCCTACAGAAAATTCCAAATTAAGTAATTCTTATTTTTCTGGAACCAATATAATTGAAAGTAATTTACATAAAATTTTCATAATTTATTAATTTATGTAGGTTTTCTAAGATCAATTTTACTGTTGTTCTATATTTTTCTGCAAGCTGTTTTTTTATTTGAGTGTGCATAAATTGAATCTATCTTAAGGGCACTGAAGTTGCAACATAAGGGGAGGATTGAGACCCTCTCCTTAGCCCAAAACCACCTCCCATGCATTCAAACCTAAGCCTTTAATCTTGAAAATAATTAGACCTAATTTGTCCTAGTAGGCTAGGGACACCAACTGGTTGGGTCTAGGCTAGTGTTGAGTCAGTTTGTCTAGTTACTCTGTGTGTGCTTTGTACTCAGTGTCTAGAATGGTGGTTCAGGGATTCTATCCTGAAGGGCTTGTGTGCTAGTCCGCCTACCTGGCCAATCACTGATTTGTGTCTAGGATTGGCAATTAGGGACCTAACACTCCCCTTACACCTGCCTGGCTGAGTCTCGAGTTACTACAGGCTAGCTTGCCACTCTGATTGGGCATCTAGTTTGGGCTCTAAGTCTAGTTAGCCCGTAGTCATTTCAGTCGAGTCTCATTTGGTGTGCTTGCTAGCATCATCATGTCCACCCGGAATGGAGTACCCTACCCACCTTGTCAAACCCAACCTGATTTAGAGGCCATGATTAGAACTCTTACCGAAAGTATGACCAAATTGAGTCAGGATATGACTGATACTATTGCCCAGTTTAGGAATCAAGTCCATGAGGATCTTACCCAGCTTAGGGATCGAGTCTAAGTACTTGAGGAACCTAGACATCAGAATTGGACTCCTGACCCAGATTTTAATGTGCCTCAACCTTGCCCACACCAGGAGCCTAGGAGGACCTTATACCATGATCCCGAGCATAAACTTAGGAAGCCTAACCATGATATCTATAGTGTGGATCGTGTCTATGAGAGGTCCTTACAATATTCTAGACCAGTCACTCAACAACCCAAGTCTTCTAGATCAAACCATTTAGATCCACACCCATGCCCAAGTATGGTCTCTACTAGCTTGAAACCCAGTGTGACCCAGGTTTTTATATCGCAAGAATGTTGGTTTTGTAGAGAAAGAGGCCATAAATCTTGTCAGTGCCCATGCATAGGACTGGCTTGTGCATAGCTAAGTGGTAAGAATCCTTAGGATGACATTAATGAGGGAGAACCCAAGCCTAACAATGAGGAAGAAAGGTTAGGTATGATAAGCCCAGAATCAGTTGACACGATTACCACTGACCCGAAACCCATTGAAGATGGCATCGAGGAAGTATATGATGTTGGCTTGAGTCTAGTTGATGAATATGAGAGGGAAGAACTTGAAGAATATGACATCGATACTATTGGTTACTTACCTGAGGAGACCTTGGAAAGCAACCAAGTGGTAGGACCTAGTTCAGAAATTCAAGAGATTTGTGAGAACCAGGTTCCTTTAGTCAAATAGCCCCAGGAAGAACTCATAGTGTTAGCCTGAGCTATCAGTTCGTACCCTCTAATGACAGTCGTTCCCCAAGTACCAATTGAAGATCTTTGCACTAAACAGTTTAAGTTTGCACACCCTATGGTAGATCCTCTCCTTAGGATGACTGAATCAAGCCTCTTACAATTGGACCTTGTCCCATGCCCAGCCACTAAGGTCTCTCCCGTAATCTCAGTTGAACATCCTTTTCTTGAGTGGATTGATTCACCCAGTCCTGTAGAAGTCCTCCTTATGGCCCCAGACCCCTTCCTTCACATGACTGACCTACCCTTCTATAGAGTATACCTTCCTCACCCATAGGTCAAATTTCAAGTCTTGAGGTCATCATCCATAGGCCCTTCCATGAATCATTCTCTAATCCATTTCTTGAGAAAGTGGATCATTATTTGCTTATAGAACAAACCTTAACTGTTGCAATCACATGTCCTAGGCTACTCCCCAAACCATCTCTTGATCCATTCCTAGGAGTAGCAAACTTTTCCTTTCGTAAGGATGACCAGTTGACACTCATAGATCACCATTCAAACCTTCAGGTCACCACCTTTAGTCAGCAGGTAATTCGAGACTCCACCTCATATTTCCTCCCTTTCTCTAGGACTTCCAATGCTTCTTACACCATCCAAGTATACTTTGTTGAAGTCTTTAGAGTTAACCACGTGTCAGAACCTATTAGGTTTGCCACCTACTTCTGGAAGACCTTATGGCACCTACTAGGCACCCATGATAAGTTTTCATGCTCTGCATGCCATCCTCCGACCCAAGGTCAAACCTAGAGAGCCTTAGTTTGTTAGGTTTAGACCTAGGGTTCCTTTGAATAAAGTCCATTCTTTAGGAAAGCGTCGTCAGTCGAGTTTAGGACATTGACTCAGATTTTGGTTGAGCGAGAATACCAGGAATTGGGATTTGTATTTACCCAGGGATGAATTTGCATATAATGATTCGGTCAATAGGTCTATAGGTAAAAGCCCTTTTGAGATTATTCATGGGTACAAGCCTCACACACCACTTGACCTAGTTCCTTTGCTAGTCCACACAAGAGTCTCCGAGTCTGCTAAAGACTTTGCACAGCATGTAAAGAACTTGCATAAAGAAACTCATGCCAAAATAACTTTAAGTAATGAAACTTATAAGAAGTTGGCTGATTCTCGAAGGCGAGTCAAAATATTTGTTGAGGGAGACTATGTAATGATTAGGTTAAGGCCTGAGCGGTTTCCTCCTGGAACCGTTAGAAAGCTACATGCTAGAGGAGCTGGACCATTTAGAGTGATGAAGAGAGTGGGACCCAATGCCTATGTGCTTGAGTTACCTCCAGAGCTAGGCATTAGCTCCACTTTCAACTTTACAGACCTAGTAAAGTATAGGGAGCTAGCTGTGATTCCTAGTGAGCCTTTTGAACCTAATCTTGTTATTGAGAGTGATCCCGACCCTGTGTGTCCACCAACAAACTGGCCTGTGAGGAAAGAGCAGATTGTAAAGATCCTGGATGATCAGGTTATCTCTACTCATAATCGAGGATACCAAAGATACCTGGTCCGCTGGCAAGGAAGGCCAGATTCTGATGACTCTTGGATCTCCCGAGAAGAATTACAAGAATTGGACCCAGACCTCTTGGAGAGATACCAGAGCCAGCTTAATCCATACTCGACAGGGTCGAGTTCCTCCCATCCCGGGAGAATTGGTGCGGGCACCAGACTCAGAAAAAGACTTCAGGGCTCCATCTGGATCTCTGATTGACCTTGCCCGAAGAATTAGGATTTTCTAGTTTTGTAATAAGGGTTGACTTGGTCAACTCAATTTTAATCTTAAGTCTGTATTTCCCTGCAATTTAAATTTTGTTGAGTCATGTTGACTCAGTACAAGTCTTAGTAGTGGTCTAGGTCTTCTCCAGGTTGGCGCCATTCCCTTTGCCATAGGGTGCCACATTTTTTCCTTCCATGGTCCAGCTACAAGTGGGTGCCACACTCCCTGCCACATCTCCATCCAGTGTCCTTGGTCCCCACACCATAAGAAGTAAGTTCCCCTTTTTCTTGCACCACTTGGGGGAGAAATCCATCAAGATACCTCAATCCAAGGAGGAGCCAACTTCTTTCCAGATAAACCCAAGCTAGGATGGCAAGAATTTTTCTTGAAGAGAGGATCAAGGAGGTGCCCCATAATGTTCCATAAAAATCCAAGTTATAAAAGAGAAGGGAGCATGTCTTGGGAAGAAAATCAAGGAGGCACCCAAAAGTTTACTAAAGTACCAAATCCAAGAAAAGAAGAAGCCTAAACTTGTGGAGCAAGACTAGGATGTTGGATTCGGGAACCAGTGCGGAAGTGTGGATTTCAAAATTGTATGAAATCAGGTCCGAACCCTAATCCCAAAATCTCCTTATTAGCAATTAAAACTTATGACTACATGCATGTCCAAATTTAAACATAGTTTAGATACTAACCTCAGATCGCTATATCCAATCCGATGTAGAAATAAACTCCAAATTGAGTAACCTTTTGAACACACCAGGCGTCCACTTGTCCGCCCTCCGATGGTGATCCACACGGGCAGATGATCAAGACAGTGACTCCTCAATTGGGTTCCTTCCAATCAAGTTCTACCCCAAGAACTTGATATATGGGCTATTGGCTAGGACTCCTCTAGCCAAACGGGGACTAAAACTTTCTCTCTTACTCTTCTCCTAGTTTTTAGCAACTTTGGCCCCTTAAGACACTCTTGTCTTAAGAATAAGCCCTTGTCCTAAAATGAGACAAGGCTTGTCTTGGAGGGAGAAGAAAATTAAGACAAAGTTGTCTTAATGTAAGAAAGAAAGATAAGAGGCGCCTTCTTCCTTTACCGTCGGAGAGTTTCTCTCTCTGACTCTCCTTCTGTTCTGAGATTCGACAGAGCCTAGGCTCTGTAAAGGAATCAAAGAGGAAAGAGAGGAGGGGGAAACAATCTTCTGGAGAGGGAGAAGGAAAGAGAAGCAAGGCTTCGCCGTAGAAAATCTGGAATAATATTTTACGGTGAAGCCTTCTTCTTAAATAGGCGACAGAGAGGCGCCTTCTCATCTGAAAACATCCTCTCACGTCCCTCTCTCTCTTCTCACGTCTTCTCTCTTTATCTCACGGCCCTTGGGATTAATCTCACGGCCTTTGGGATGGGAAGATGCGAAGAAGGACCGTGAAAAACTCAGAAGGGCGCGCGCAGAAAGAAGAGTCGCGCCCCTTCGGTGTTTTTTCTTTCTTTTCATGGTAATTCCATTTTTTGAAGAGTCCATGCCTAGGTGGACTCTGATCCACGCCTCATCAGCCAAAAGGCGCCGGTCTCTTCTTTCTTTTCATGCAAAGACGCGACTTGGAGAGAGTCCACGCGCGTGTGGACTCTTCTCCTTGCGCGCGCGCGCGTGGGAAGAGAAGGGAGGGGTTTTAGGCGATGTGGGAAAGGGGTTTAGCCTCTTAGGTTAGCCCAATTGCTAGCCTACTGTTAGCCCAACATTTGAATCTTCAATTAGATTCAAACCGGAATGAATTTGGATCTAAAAAAGACCAAATCGGAACCCTAACTCGAATCCGATTCAAGTAGAAGCCATGGTTTGCAACACATGCTAGTGTGTTCATCTGCAAACGAGATTTAATTCCAAATTAAATCCTTGATTATCTGTCCTAAGTGTGTGACCCATTGGGTTCCATACTTAGCCAGCAGTGGGTCCGAGTGCAAGTTGACCTAATCTGATCAGAACTCATTCTAATCGATTTAGGTCAAATCGAGCTAACTCGAGTCAGTCAATTAGGACTCCTCCTAATTAGTGATCCAATTAAAACATTTAATTTGATCAACCCACAAGACAAGATTGACGTCTAGCAACGTGTCATGTCTACCCGGAAGATATGGAAATTCTGGTGTAATTCCAAAACTACCCTTCAGTGGAAAGTTCCCGTACAATTCGATCCTTTAATCATCTTGCATCCCGAGTATAACTATGGATATGGAATCATGTCAAAACCAGTTTATACTCATTCCCAGCTCAGTCATACACTAATGATTCAATTAATTCGATATTAGAAATCATTTCTAATATCTGTACTTTGATCAAAGATTTCCTGAATCATCATCTGACCTAATTTGGCTGGATGCAATCTCCTCCTACTAGGAGTGATCAATTCCTTGTTGACCTACTCATTACCTTCATATACAATTCACCATACCCATCATCAACCTCGTGCATGACCCAGTGTCATGATTGAGATTGAACCAAAGCATGGGTTCATGTACATAAGGTATTATGGCAGTCTCAGGTCATAGGACTACTTGTACAACTCCCACTATGTGAAACATCTATTGACATGCAGCTAAGGCTCCATTAGATGTTCTCAAACTGGATCTATTCAGTGAACTCATTCACTAATGAGCACCCACATCCTTGTATTAGTGTCCTACACAAATGACTGTGAGAGCAGTCACCCTTTTTAGCATACATAGGATATGCCAGTCTTACCGGAAACCCTGATCCCCAACTCAGGGTTCCTATGACTAGGAATATTCTAGATTAGGGTTTTAAGGCCTTAGATCTCACTGGTATGATCTCATCATAGCCCTACAACCATAGCCCTAATCTATGGGGTTCATCATATAATGACACAGCGAATGATGAAAAAATTATTGCCTTTATTAATTTGTCAATTTACAATGGTCTGGGAGATACAGATATTGGCTTATAGGGCATAATCCTTTCAATCTCCCACTTGCACTAAAGCCAATCGCTCTTATTCTTTAACCCCATACAATCGAGGTGGCGATCAAACTCCCGCTGTGGTAGAGCCTTAGTGAACGGGTCTGCTATGTTGTTCTTTGTATCTACTCTATTGATGCAGACTTCTTGTCTTTCGATTATCTCTCGGACAAGATGGAAGCGTCTAAGAATGTGCTTGGACTTGTGATGGGCTCTCGGTTCCTTAGCTTGAGCAACTGCTCTAGTGTTATCACAATAGAGTGGCACCGGGTTCTCAATCTCAGGAACTACTCCCAACTCTGTGATGAATTTCTTCATCCAAACAGCTTCCTTGGCGGCTTCACTGACAGCTATGTACTCTGCCTCGGTAGTTGAGTCAGCTACAGTCTGCTGTTTAGTGCTCTTCCAACTTACTGCTCCACCATTCAAGGTAAAGACATACCCTGAAATGGATTTACTATCATCTGGGTCTGATTGAAAACTAGAGTCTGAATAGGCTTCTAGTTTAAGATCAGATCCTCCGTATATAAGAAAAATATCCTTAGTCCTTCTCAGGTACTTAAGAATATTTTTCACAGCCTTCCAGTGATCCTCTCCTGGATCAGCCTGAAATCTACTGGCTACACCCTAGGCATATGCCACATCAGGCCTGGTACATAACATAGCATACATAATCGACCCTATAGCCGAAGCATAAGGTATAGAATTCATTCTATTTCTTTCTTCAGGTGTCTTAGGAGACATCCTCTTAGAACGACGTATGCCATGACCAATAGGTAAGTAACCTCTTTTACTTTCCTCCATGCTAAATCTCTTTAGCACCTGGTCAATGTACCTAGACTGGGACAAGCCAAGCATCCTTCTTGATCTTTCTCTATAGATCTTTATACCCAGTATATAGGATGCTTCTCCCAAGTCTTTCATGGAAAACTGTTTCGATAACCACACTTTGACTGATTGTAACATTGGGATATCATTCCCAATAAGAAGTATATCATCAACATATAGAACTAAGAAAACTATGGCACTCCCACTAGTCTTCTTGTACACACAAGGTTCATCCTCATTTTTGAAAAAATCAAATTCTTTGACTGTTTTATCAAATCGGATGTTCCAACTCCTGGATGCTTGCTTTTATCCATAAATGGATTTCTTTAGCCTACATACCTGATTAGGTTTAGTCTCCAAGACAAAACCTTCTGGTTGTGACATATAAACCTCTTCCTCAAGGAAACCATTGAGGAATGCAGTTTTTACATCCATTTGCCAGATCTCATAATCATGATATGCTGCTATAGCAAGCATAATCCGAATAGATTTGAGCATGGCAACAGGGGAAAATGTTTCATCATAATCTATTCCCTGTTTTTGTCTGAAACCCTTAGCCACCAATCTGGCTTTATAAGTTTCAACTTGGCCATCTGCCCCAATCTTCTTTTATAGACCCATTTACACCCAATAGGGTTAATACCCTCTGGTGCTTCAACCAAAGACCATACTTGGTTGACATACATGGAGTCCATCTCGGATCTCATGGCTTCCAGCCATTTGTCTGAGTCTCTACTCATGACTGCTTCCGTATAGGTTAGAGGCTCATCATTTTGAATGATTTGGGCTTCATTATTTTCAATTATGAACCCATACCTCTCAGGTGCCTGTCGCACCCTATCAGACCTACGGATAGGAGTGTGTTCAGGTTCTATATTAACTATGTTGTTACTTGACTGAGAAGTGTCTATTTGTTGAATCTCATTAAGTTCGATATTTCTACCAGTGCCCTTTTGTAGGATAAATTCCTTTTCCATAAAAGTGGCATGCCTACTGACCAAAACCTTTTGTTCAGTAGGGTGGTAGAACACATATCCTATACTATCTCTAGGATATCCGATAAATAGACATTTGTCTGCTCTAGCATCTAGTTTATGTCCAAAATTTCTTTTTACATAGGCTGGACATCCCCATATCTTAATATACTTAAGATTGGGCTTCTTACTTCTCCATAATTCATATGGAGTGCTAGAGACAGTTTTAGATGGTACTCTATTCAAGATATAAGTTGCTGTTTCCAAAGCATATCCCCAGAAAGTAAAAGGTAACTCCGTGAAGCACATCATGGACCGTACCATATCCAATAAAGTACGATTCCTCCTTTCAGCAACACCATTTAATTGTGGTGTGTAAGGAGGAGTCCATTCAGAGATGATCCCCTTATCTTTAAGGTGATCAAGAAACTCAGTGGATAAGTACTCACCTCCTCTATCTGATCGGAGGATCTTTATACTTTTTCCTGTCTGTTTCTCTACCATACTTTGATACTCTAAAAATTTTTCAAAAGCATCGGACTTATGTTTCATTAGATACACAAATCCATACCTTGAAAAATCATCAGTAAATGTGATGAAGTATGAGTATCCACCATAGGCTTGAGTTGTCATAGGCCCACATACATCTGTGTGTATGAGTCCTAATAACTCTTTTGTCTTTTCTCCATGTCCACTAAATGGAGTCTTGGTCATCTTACCCATGAGACATGATTCACAAGTTCCTAATGACTCATAGTCATAAGGATCAAAGAAATTTTCTTTGTACAACTTGTTAATCCTAGTCTCACTAATATGTCCAAGTCGACAATGCCAAAGTAAGGTATTGTTAACATCATCTCTTTTCCGTTTGTTAGAAACATGAAAAATATTGTCATTAGTGGAAAGAGTTAAGAGACCATTGCAGAATATGCCATAACATATAATTTCATTAGATAAAGAAATTGAGCAGCCACTGCTCATTACATTCATAGTATATCCTTGTTTAAGTAACAAGGGTACAGATATGATATTTCTAATGATTTTTGGCATATAGTAACAATTCCTTAGCTCCAAGATCTTCCCTGAAGGTAACTTCAAAACATAAGTCCCTACAGCTTCTGCTTGGATGGGGTCCCCTCCAGCACCGTAGAGCTCAAAGTTACCTTCCTTCAATACTTTAAGCCCCTGAAGTCCCTGCAATGATTTGCAGATGTTATGACCACAGGCGGTATCCAACACCCAAGTATTTGAAATGGAAGAATCCAATGACAAAATAGTATGAACTTCTTTCATACCTTTTGGTGCCTCTGATGCACCAGGCTTCACACTTGCAAGGTAAATCTTGCAGTTCCTTTTCCAATGACCCGGCTTGCCACAATGAAAGCAGGTCATCTGTCCGGAGGCCTTCTTTCCTTTCTTCTTCTTAATGCCCCCTTTGGGATTCATCCTCTTACTGGAACCCCTTTTGCCTGTCTTCTTCTTATCTACAAGAAGAACTGGAGCCTTATTTTTCTTTACATGGCTCTCTGCTGTTTTCAACATATTCAACAGCTCAGGCAAGGAAGAATTAAGTTTGTTCATATGGTAATTAAGAACAAACTGTGAAAATGACTCTGGGAGTGATTGCAAGATCAAGTCTTGATTCAACTCCCCATCCATTACAAAACCTAATTGACCTAATCGAGTGATTAGATCAATTATCTTTAATACATGGTCTTGTACTGATGTACCTTCTGTCATCCTTGCACGGAACAACTGCTTAGATATTTCATATCTAGCAGTTCTACTGTGTTCTCCATAAAGCTCTTTTAAATTTAGCAGTATGGAGTTAGTATCCATGCTATCATGCTGCCTCTGCAACTCATTAGTCATAGAGGCAAGCATAACACACTTGACAGTAAGTGAGTCATTTTGCCACATATTATATGTGGTCTTCTCCTCTTGCGAGGCATCTTCCCTTGGTGGTTCCAAAATTGGGGTATCAAGAATATAGGAAATTCTTTCTTGACTGAGTACTATTTTTAAATTTCTCAGCCAATCAACATAATTAGGCCCAGTCAATTTGTTGGCATCTAAAATACTACGGAGTGAGAGTGAAGAGGCCATTTATCTACATTTAAACAAAGAACAATGCATAAGCAAACAACCATGAAATGATAATACATGATTAAATTAGGACTTTAATTTAATTATGTCTCCACCTATTTTATCGAGCATCATAACCCTCTATACGATGATCGAGAAAACCCTAATTAGTTTTTCTTAGTGGGGTTGAGATCCCAATCCCTTATAAAAGACCTTATGTGTACACAACAAATCTTATATAAGTTCATAGGTAGGAAAACTCTTTCCAATTGTAACCCGTACAATTTCAACTTATCCTGGCCTCTAAAATATTAATAGCCTTGTGTATACACAACAAACTATAATATTTTAGTTAAGTAAGACCCTTCATTGCCATATAGTCATGACTTTAATAGTAATACCCTTGTGTGTACACAACAAAATATTACATTAAATCATGCCATAAACAAATAATTGTATTAGGCCAAAAATTGTGTTAGTCACCATATTAGGTCTTGTGTGTACACAACAAACCTAGTATAGATCGTAACACAATGATGACCTATCATGAAGGAAGGCCAATAATAGTATTTTAACACCAAGCATGTTAGTCAAGAATTAAATCAATCAGATCGGCCAGGCTAGTGGAAGAGATGTGGGGGTCCCCCCGTTGCTTTCCTAGACACCAATTTAAAATTGGCCAGGTCAGTCAACGGAACCAATTAAAAACCACGATTCCCTTTACCTTCCCAGAACCACCTTTCTAGACACCGAAATGACTAATTATCCATCATGACTAATAATGCTTATCGGTTAACTATACTATCACTTAATATAATTTTAAGAGGGATTTTTGCAATGCCAGCACATTCGATTAAAAGCTATCACATATATTAATACATGCTTTAAACTAAGCAAATATGTGAAACGTGTGCCATCATACTAGGACAACCATTTACCACATAATGGATACACCATTATGCCAGGGCAACCTTATTTCAGTATGATGGCTCCAGGGCTAATCATATCTCTAAGACAATTAGGGTTTCAGTGAAAAACCCTAACTAGTGGCAATCATCAAACTCATGTTCAATCATCAATGCATGTCCAATATTGTGCATCAATATAAAAACTTTAAACTGATACTACATCACGAATTGAACTGCATAAGTTTTAATCTTAATAAGGAGGCTCTGATACCACTGTTGGATTCGGGAACCAGTGCGGAAGTGTGGATTTCAAAATTGTATGAAATCAGGTCCGAACCCTAATCCCAAAATCTCCTTATTAGCAATTAAAACTTATGACTACATGCATGTCCAAATTTAAACATAGTTTAGATACTAACCTCAGATCGCTATATCCAATCCGATGTAGAAATAAACTCCAAATTGAGTAACCTTTTGAACACACCAGGCGTCCACTTGTCCGCCCTCCGATGGTGATCCACACGGGCAGATGATCAAGACAGTGACTCCTCAATTGGGTTCCTTCCAATCAAGTTCTACCCCAAGAACTTGATATATGGGCTATTGGCTAGGACTCCTCTAGCCAAATGGGGACTAAAACTTTCTCTCTTACTCTTCTCCTAGTTTTTAGCAACTTTGGCCCCTTAAGACACTCTTGTCTTAAGAATAAGCCCTTGTCCTAAAATGAGACAAGGCTTGTCTTGGAGGGAGAAGAAAATTAAGACAAAAGTTGTCTTAATGTAAGAAAGAAAGATAAGAGGCGCCTTCTTCCTTTACCGTCGGAGAGTTTCTCTCTCTGACTCTCCTTCTGTTCTGAGATTCGACAGAGCCTGGCTCTGTAAAGGAATCAAAGAGGAAAGAGAGGAGGGGGAAACAATCTTCTGGAGAGGGAGAAGGAAAGAGAAGCAAGGCTTCGCCGTAGAAAATCTGGAATAATATTTTACGGTGAAGCCTTCTTCTTAAATAGGCGACAGAGAGGCGCCTTCTCATCTGAAAACATCCTCTCACATCCCTCTCTCTCTTCTCACGTCTTCTCTCTTTATCTCACGGCCCTTGGGATTAATCTCACGGCCTTTGGGATGGGAAGATGCGAAGAAGGACCGTGAAAAACTCAGAAGGGCGCGCGCAGAAAGAAGAGTCGCGCCCCTTCGGTGTTTTTTCTTTCTTTTCACGGTAATTCCAATTTTTTGAAGAGTCCATGCCTAGGTGGACTCTGATCCATGCCTCATCAGCCAAAAGGCGCCGGTCTCTTCTTTCTTTTCACGCAAAGACGCGACTTGGAGAGAGTCCACGCGCGTGTGGACTCTTCTCCTTGCGCGCGCGCGTGGGAAGAGAAGGGGAGGGGTTTTAGGCGATGTGGGAAAGGGGTTTAGCCTCTTAGGTTAGCCCAATTGCTAGCCTACTGTTAGCCCAACATTTTGAATCTTCAATTAGATTCAAACCGGAATGAATTTGGATCTAAAAAAGACCAAATCGGAACCCTAACTCGAATCCGATTCAAGTAGAAGCCATGGTTTGCAACACATGCTAGTGTGTTCATCTGCAAACGAGATTTAATTCCAAATTAAATCCTTGATTATCTGTCCTAAGTGTGTGACCCATTGGGTTCCATACTTAGCCAGCAGTGGGTCCGAGTGCAAGTTGACCTAATCTGATCAGAACTCATTCTAATCGATTTAGGTCAAATCGAGCTAACTCGAGTCAGTCAATTAGGACTCCTCCTAATTAGTGATCCAATTAAAACATTTAATTTGATCAACCCACAAGACAAGATTGACGTCTAGCAACGTGTCATGTCTACCCAGAAGATATGGAAATTCTGGTGTAATTCCAAAACTACCCTTCAGTGGAAAGTTCCCGTACAATTCGATCCTTTAATCATCTTGCATCCCGAGTATAACTATGGATATGGAATCATGTCAAAACCAGTTTATACTCATTCCCAGCTCAGTCATACACTAATGATTCAATTAATTCGATATTAGAAATCATTTCTAATATCTGTACTTTGATCAAAGATTTCCTGAATCATCATCTGACCTAATTTGGCTGGATGCAATCTCCTCCTACTAGGAGTGATCAATTCCTTGTTGACCTACTCATTACCTTCATATACAATTCACCATACCCAGCATCAACCTCGTGCATGACCCAGTGTCATGATTGAGATTGAACCAAAGCATGGGTTCATGTACATAAGGTATTATGGCAGTCTCAGGTCATAGGACTACTTGTACAACTCCCACTATGTGAAACATCTATTGACATGCAGCTAAGGCTCCATTAGATGTTCTCAAACTGGATCTATTCAGTGAACTCATTCACTAATGAGCACCCACATCCTTGTATTAGTGTCCTACACAAATGACTGTGAGAGCAATCACCCTTTTTAGCATACATAGGATGTGCCAGTCTTACCGGAAACCCTGATCCCCAACTCAGGGTTCCTATGACTAGGAATATTCTAGATTAGGGTTTTAAGGCCTTAGATCTCACTGGTATGATCTCATCATAGCCCTACAACCATAGCCCTAATCTATGGGGTTCATCATATAATGACACAGCGAATGATGAAAAAATTATTGCCTTTATTAATTTGTCAATTTACAATGGTCTGGGAGATACAGATATTGGCTTATAGGGCATAATCCTTTCATAGGAGGTGTCCAAAAGAGCCAAACCATGAAGGGAAAATCCTTGATTCATGGAGAGATACTAGGAGACACCCCCATAACCTGCCATTTGGAGCTGATTTTCAAGTTTTCTTGGAGTTTTTGGGCCACTTACTCATGGAAGGAATCTTGGTTGGCCAAGGGAAGAGAATTTGATGCCTAAAGTGATGCAGAACAAAAGAGATGATGCGATGCGGAAGTAAATTAAGATTAATTTTTTTGTTTTTCTCTTTTTTTTTTATATATTTTCAGAAGTCGGCTTTGACTCAAAGGAAAGTTAAACTAAATTGAAAGAAACTAGATAATAATTGAAAGCAAATTTAAAGGAACTAGATTATCAGAGTAGTTCAGAAGTAAAGGATCGCTGGGGTTTGAGAAACTCCCAGACCTAGGATTTCGCTCTGAACTTTCAACAGGACAGAAGTAAGAGAAGAGAAGGGTTACAGACCAGGCAGTGATCTTCACAGATGGTGCGGGCACCAGACTCAGAAGAAGACTTCAGAGCTCTATCTGGATCTCTGATTAACCTTGCCCGAAGAATTAGGGTTTTTGGCTTGTAATAAGGGTTGACTTGATCAACTCCATTTTAGTTTGAGTCTGTATTACCTGCATTTTTATTTTGTTGAGTCATGTTGACTCAGTAGTGGACTAGGGCTTCAACCTGGGGTGTTACATTATCTCCCAAGGCCAAGCAAGTGGGTGGCACACTCCCAGCCACACTCCCAGCCATACGCCTGAGTCCAGGGGGCACCACATCTCCATCCAGCAGGCTTTGGTCCCCACACCACAGATAGCAGCTCCCCTCTTTCATGCGCCAATTGAGGAGAAATCCACCAGGGGTCCACAAATCAAGGGGGCGGCCTAAGACTTCCCAAAAGAACCAAACTATGAAAGGAAAGAAATTCTCTTGGAGAGAAATTCAAGGAGGCGCCCATTACTTGCTAGAAATACTCAAAACAAAGTTAGATGGAGCCATAACTTGGGGAGAAAGAAAAGGAGGTATCCAAAAAGGGTTGAGCCATGAAAGGAAGGAGATTTCTCTTGAAAAGCAAGGTTAGGAGGCGCCCTAATCATTCCAACTAAAGCCAGATATAAAAGGCAACAAATTTTCTCTTGGAGGGCAAGGTTAAGAGGCGCCCAAACACTTCCAGATAAGGCCAAGCATAGAAGGAAAAAAAATATTTTCTTGGAGGTCAAGACAAGGAGGTGCCACCCACTTTCCTTTTTGAAGCTTCAATCAACTTTGGAATTAATTGGCCGGCCATATGAGTAGGGATTGATATCCTAATTTGAAGATCCCCTCCTTTAGTCCCACATGGGAAGATGTAAAACCCTACTCTCTTGTAATGGCCTATAAATTAAACCCCCATATAAGTTTGAAAAGAATCAGATGAATGAAACCAAATTTTTTTTGTGAGCAAACTTTGTGTTTTCTCTCTTCTGCACTTGCATTCAGGTGTTGAGCTCCGTGAGGGAGTAAATCCGGGTTCCCCAGGAACCTTGAGGAGGTGTGAGATCTACAAAACCCAAACCCTAGGTTAACCACTCCACTCGCAAACACTAGCCGTCCATCATTCATTTCTTTCCACCAATCCCTAGCCTATCCCACTTCTCACGGCCTCTCTCTCCAAGTCCAGGCCGACCACCAGCATTCAGCTACAGTCCGGATACATCAGATCCAAAGCCCTTTCCAGAGGAAGTCGAATCAGCCTTCAAGAGAATCCGGATCTCAGCGACATCAACCTTCAAGTTCTTCGAACTGGTAAATCCTTCCCTGAGTCTCTGAATCCATCACTTGTTTTTCTTCTTCCCAGATCTTGAGTCCAGAAGAAGCCGACCCAGCCACGAGACCAGTATTGGAGGATCCATTGTGAAGATAGCCGAATCCGAGGATCCAACAATCTACCCGAGAGAGTTCTTCCACCCAAATTCTGTGAAGATCACTGTCTGGTTAGTAACCCATCTCTCCTCTCTATTTCTGTCCTGTTGAAAGTTCAGAGCGAAACCCTAGGTCTGGGAGTTTCTCAACCCCCAGCGATCCGTTACTTCTGAACTACTCTGATAACTTAGCTTCTTCTAAATTGTGCTTTCAATCCTTACCTAGTTTCCTTCAACTTAGTTTAACTTTACTTTGAGTCAAAGCCAATTTCTGAAATATAAAAAAATAAAAAATAAAAAAAGAATTAATCTTAATCTTACTTCCGCATACGCTTCTTTGTTCTTTGTTCTGCATCATTTTTGGTATCAGAGCTTTTGTTCTGCATCATTTTTGGTATCAGAGCTTTTGTTCTACATCAATTTTTGGTTTCAGAGCCTTGTCTAGGGTTTCTGTTTTGATTGCTTGTTTAAGTCTCTCTCTTTTTACTTTGTCTGCTCGAAGTAGACTCCCCAGGACGTCCGGTCCTAGGAACGAAGCGAGGTGCAAACCTCCTCTTCCCATTCCATGGGGTGTTCCTAGGGCGTGTAGGGGATCCGTTGGGTTATAACTTCGTAGCAGGAATTGTAAACTGGGAAGTGCTCTGTTTTCAGCCCGTAATTGCCCTGTTTTAGGAATTATTTCTCACTACAGGTAACTTTAAATTCGGTGATTTTTGTTTTTCTGAAACAAGTATAATTGAAACTATTTTACTTAATTTTCCTATGATTTATTGGTTTTCGTGGGATTTTTGAGAATTAAATTACTGTAACTCTGTTTTTGTGTTCTGCAATCCAATTATTTTTGAGTGTTCATCTCTTAATTCATCTTAAGGGCATTTGAGCATCTAAGATAAGGGGAGGAGTTGATAACCTCTCCTTAGCCCAAAACCACCACCCACTCATTCGAACCTAAGCCTTTAATCTAAAAATTGATTAGACCTAATTTGCCCTAGTGGGCTAGGGACATCAACAAGTCGGGTCAAGGCTAGTGTTGAGTCAGTTTGTCTGGTTACTCTGTGTGTGCTTTGTACTCAGTGTCTAGAACGGTGGTTCAGGGATTTCATCCCGAAGGGCTTGTGTGCTGGTCCGCCTACCTGGCCAATCTCTGATTGGTGTCTAGGATTGGCATTCAGGGACCTAACACTCCCCTTACACCTGCCTGGCTGAGTTCTAAGTTACTACAGGCTAGCTTGCCACTCTGATTGGGCATCTAGTTTGGGCTCTAGGTCTAGTTAGCCCGTAGTCGTTCAGTTGAGTCTCATTTTGTGTTTGCTTGCATCATGTCTACCCGGAATGGAGTGCCCTACCAACCTGGTCAAACCCAACCTGATTTAGAGGCCATGGTTAGAGCTCTTACTGAGAATATGAACAAATTGAGTCAGGATGTGACTGCTACTGTTACCCAGTGTAAAGAACAAGTCCATGAGAATTTTACCCAGCTTAGGGATCGAGTCCAAGTATTTGAGAAACGTAGACATCAAAATTGGACCCCTGATCCAAAATTTAATAGGCCCCAACCTCATCCATGCCAGGAGCCTAGGAGGACCTTATACCGTGATCCCGAGCATAACCTTAGGAAGCCTAACCATGATATCTATAGTGTGGATCGTGTCTATGAGAGGTCCTTACAATATTCTAGACCAATCACTCAACAACCCAAGTCTTCTAGATCAAACCATTTAGATCCACACCCATGCCCAAGTAAGGTCTCTACTAGCTTGAAACCCAGTGTGACCCAGGTTCCTATATCGCAAGAATGTTTGTTTTGTGGAGAAAGAGGCCATAAATCTAGTCAATGCCCATGCATAGGACTGGCTTGTGCACAGCTAAGTGGTAAGAATCCTAATGATGACATTAATGAGGGAGAACCCAAGCCTACCAATGAGGAAGAACGGTTAGGTATGACAAGCCTAGAATCAGTTGACCCGATTACCACTGACCCGAAACCCATTGAAGATGGCATCGAGGAAGTATATGATGCTGGCTTGAGTCTAGTTGATGAATTTGAGGGGGAAGAACTTGAAGAATGTGACATTGATACTATTGGTTCCTTACCTGAGGAGGCCTTGGAAAGCAACCAACTGATAGGACCTAGTTCAGAAATTCAAGAGATTTGTGAGAACCAGGTTCCTTTAGTCAAATACCCCCAAAAAGAACTCATAGTGTTAGCCCGAGCTATTAGTTCGTACCCTCTAATGACAGTCATTCCCCAAGTACCAATTGAAGATCTTTGCACTGAACTGTTTAAGTTTGCCCACCCTATGGTAGATCCTCTCCTTAGGATCACTGAATCAAGCCTCTTACAATTGGACCTTGTCCCATGCCCAGCCACTAAGGTCTCTCCCGTAATCTCAGTTGAACATCCTTGTCTTGAGCGGATTGATTCACCCAGTCCTGTAGAAGTCCTCCTTATGGCCCCAGACCCCTTCCTTTGCATGACTGACCTACCCTTCTATAGAGTATACCTTTCCACACCCATAGGTCAAATTTCAAGTCTTGAGGTCATCATCCATAGGCCCTTCCATGAATCATACTCTAATCCAGTTCTTGAGAAAGTGGATCATTATTTGCTTAGAGAACAAACCTTAATTATTGCAATCACATGTCCTAGGCTACTTCCCGAACCATCTCTTAATCCATTCCTGGGAGTAGCAAACTTTTCCTTTCATAAGGATGACCAGTTGACACTCATAGATCACCATTCAAACCTTCAGGTCACCACCTTTAGTCAACAGGTAATTCGAGACTCCACCTCATATCTCCTCCCTTTCTCTAGGACTTCCAATGCTTCTTACACCATCCAAGTATACTTTTTCGAAGCCTTTAGAGTGAACCACGTGTCAGAACCTATTAGGTTTGCCACCTACTTCTGGAAGACCTTATGGCACCTACTAGGCATCCATAATAAGTTTTCATGCTCTGCATGCCCTCCTCCGATCCAAGGTCAAACCTAGAGAGACTTAGTTTGTTAGGTTTAGACCTAGGGTTCCTTTGTAATAAAGTCCATTCTTTAGGAATGCATCGTCAGTCTAGTTTAGTTTTCTTGACCCTTTACTAGGCTTTGGCTCAGATTTTGGTTTGATTGAGAGCCCCAGGAATTGGGATTTGTATTTTGTCCAGGGCTGAAATTGCATTCAATGTTTCGATCAATAGGTCTATAGGCTAGAGTCCCTTTGAAATTGTTCATGGATACAAGCCTCACACACCACTTGATCTGATTTCACTATTAGCCCACACACACAAGTCTCTTGAAGCACTTGCATAACATGTAAAGGACTTGCATAAAGAAATTCATGAAACTTATAAGAAGTTGGCTGATTCTCAAAGACGAGTCAAAACTTTTGTTGAGAGAGACTATGTAATGATTAGGTTAAGGCCTGAGCGGTTTTCTCCTGGAACCATTAGAAAGTTACATGCTAGAGGAGCTGGACCATTAAGAGTAGTGAAGAGAGTAGGATCCAATGCCTATGTGCTCGAGTTGCCTCCAGAACTAGGCAATAGCTCTACTTTCAGCATTACAGACCTAGTAGAGTACAGGGAGCAAGCTGTGATTCCCAGTGAGCCTTTTGAACCTAATCCTGTTATTGAGAGTGATCCCGACCCTGTGTGTCCACCAACAAACTGGCCTGCGAGGAAAGAGCAGATTGAAAAGATCTTGGATGATCAGGTTATCTCTACTCGTAATCGAGGATACCAAAGATACTTGGTCCGCTGGCAAGGAAGGCCAGACTCTGATGACTCTTGGATCTCCCGAGAAGAACTACAAGATTTGGATCCAGACCTCTTGGAGAGATACCAGAGCCAACTTGAGCCTTACTCGATAGGGTCGAGTTCCTCCCACCCTGGGAGAATTGGTGCGGGCACCAGACTCAGAAGAAGACTTCAGAGCTCCATCTGGATCTCTGATTAACCTTGCCCGAAGAATTAGGGTTTTTGGCTTGTAATAAGGGTTGACTTGATCAACTCAATTTTAGTTTGAGTCTGTATTACTTGCATTTTTATTTTGTTGAGTCATGTTGACTCAATAGTGGACTAGGGCTTCAACCTGGGGTGTTACATTTTCTCCCAAGGCCAAGCAAGTGGGCGGCACACTCCCAGCCACACTCCCAGCCATACGCCTGAGTCCAGGGGGCGCCACATCTCCATCCAGCAAGCATTGGTCCCCACACCAAAGATAGCAGCTCCCCTCTTTCATGCGCCAATTGAGGAGAAATCCACCAGGGGTCCACAAATCAAGGGGGCAGCCCAAGACTTCCCAAAAGAACCAAACTATGAAAGGGAAGAAATTCTCTTGGAGAGAAATTCAAGGAGGCGCCCATTACCTGCCAGAAATACTCAAAACAAAGTTAGAAGGAGCCATAACTTGGGGAGAAAGAAAATGAGGTATCCAAAAAGGGTTGAGCCATGAAAGGAAGGAGATTTCTCTTGAAAAGCAAGGTTAGGAGGCGCCCTAATCATTCCAACTAAAGCCAGATATAAAAGGCAACAAATTTTCTCTTGGAGGGCAAGGTTAAGAGGCACCCAAACTCTTCCAGATAAGGCCAAGCATAGAAGGAAAAAAAATATTTTCTTGGAGGTCAAGACAAGGAGGTGCCATCCACTTTCCTTTTTGAAGCTTCAATCAACTTTGGAATTAATTGGCCGGTCATATGAGTAGGGATTGATATCCTAATTTGAAGATCCCCTCCTTTAGTCCCACATGGGAAGATGTAAAACCCTACTCTCTTGTAATGGCCTATAAATTAAACCCCCATGTAAGTTTGAAAAGAATCAGATGAATGAAACCAAATTTTTTTTGTGAGCAAACTTTGTGTTTTCTCTCTTCTGCACTTGCATCCAGGTGTTGAGCTCTGTGAGGGAGTAAATCCGGGTTCCCCAGGAACCTTGAGGAGGTGTCAGATCTCCAAAACCCAAACCCTAGGTTAACCACTCCCCTCCTAAACCCTAGCCGCCCATCATTCTTTTCTTTCCACCAATCCCTAGCCTATCCCACTTCTCACGGCCTCTCTCTCCAAGTCCAGGCTGACCACCAACATTCAGCTACAGTCCGGATACATCAGATCCAAAGCCCTTTCCAGAGGAAGTCGAATCAGCCTTCAAGAGAATCCGGATCTCAGCGACATCAGCCTTCAAGTTCTTCGAACTGGTAAATCCTTCCCTGAGTCTCTGAATCCATCACTTGTTTTCTTCTTCCCAGATCTTGAGTCCAGGAGAAGTCGACCCAGCCACGAGACCAGTATTGGAGGATCCATTGCGAAGATAGCCGAATCCGAGGATCCAACAATCTACCCGAGAGAGTTCTTCCACCCAAATTCTGTGAAGATCACTGTCTGGTTGGTAACCCATCTCTCCTATCTATTTCTGTCATGTTGAAAGTTCAAAGCGAAACCCTAGGTCTGGGAGTTTCTCAATCCCCAGCGATCCGTTACTTCTGAACTACTCTGATAACTTAGCTTCTTCTAAATTGTTCTTTCAATCCTTACCTAGTTTTCTTCAACTTAGTTTAAATTTACTTTGAGTCAAAGCCAATTTCTGAAATATAAAAAAATAAAAAAATAAAAAAAGAATTAATCTTAATTTTACTTCCGCATATGCTTCTTTGTTCTTTGTTCTGCATCATTTTTGGTATCAGAGCTTTTGTTCTGCATCATTTTTGGTATCAGAGCTTTTGTTCTGTATCAACAGAGTTTAGTGGAAGGACTCTCTTGAGTAGATTGTTGGATCCCCGGATTCAGATATCTTCGTAATGGATCCTCCAATACTGGCCCTTTGGCAGAGTTGGCTTCTTCTGAACTCAAGATCTGGGAAAGAAGAAGAACAAGTTATGGAACCAGATACTCAAGGAAGGATTTACCAGATAGAAGAACTTGAAAGCTGATGTTGCTGAAATCCTGATTCTCCTGGAGGCTGATCTGACTTCCTCTGGGATTTGCTCTGTCTTCGAAGTAGCCGAACTGGACCTGGATGCTGGTGGTCGGCCTCTACTTGGAGAGAGGGGCTGTGAGAGATGGGGTAGGCTGGGGTTTGGTGGAGTGAAGAGGATGATGGGTGGCTAGGGTTTGGAAATGAAGTGGCTAACCTAGGGTTTTGGGGTTTGGAGATCTCACACCTCCTCAAG
Source organism: Areca catechu (assembly GCA_021397845.1). Lineage (NCBI taxonomy): Eukaryota > Viridiplantae > Streptophyta > Magnoliopsida > Arecales > Arecaceae > Areca > Areca catechu. Next base: position 135,931,163 of record CM038053.1, on the reverse strand, counting down.
GTTCCTGGGGAACCCGGATTTACTCCCTCACAGAGCTCAACACCTGGATGCAAGTGCGGAAGAGAGAAAACACAGAGTTTGCTCACACAAAAGTTTGAATTCATTCATCAGATTACTTTAAAGTTTACAAGAAGGGTTTAATTTATAGGACTTTACAAGAGAGTAGGGTTTTACATCTTCCCATGTGGGACTAAAGGAGGGGATCTTCAAATTAGGATTGTAGGATCAATCCCTACACTTATGGCCGGCCAAATTTTCCAAAAATAAATTTGATTTGGGTTTTAAAAGGAAGGTAGATGGCGCCTCCAAGCTTTGTTCTTCAAGAGAGGATTTCTTTCCTTCCATGGCTCAACTCTTTTGGACTCCTCCTTTTCTTTCTCCCTAAGTCATGGTCCTTCCCATCTTTGTTTTGGGTATTTTTGGCAGGGAATGGGCGCCTCCTTGAAGTTCTCTCCAAGAAGAATTTCTTCCCTTTCATAGTTTGGCTCTTATGGAAGGTCTTGGGCCGCCCCCTTGATTTGTGGATCCCTGGTTGCTTTCTCTTCAAATGGCGTATGAGAGAAGGGAGCTGCTATCTGTGGTGTGGGGACTAGAGTATACTAGATGGAGATGTGGCACCCCTTGGACTCAGGCGTGTGGCTGGGAGTGTGGCACCCACTTGCTTGGCCTTGGGAGAAAATGTGACACCCCAGGTTGAAGTCCTAGACCACTACTGAGTCATCATGACTCAACAAAAATAAATTGCAGGGAGTACATACTTAAGCTAAAATTGAGTTGATCAAGTTAACCCTTATTACAAGCCAGAAAACCCTAATTCTTCGGGCAAGGTCAATCAGAGATCCAGATGGAGCTCTGAAGTCTTCTTCTGAGTCTGGTGCCTGCACCAATTCTCCCGGGATGGGAGGAACTCGACCCTGTCTAGTATGGATCAAGTTGGCTCTGGTATCTCTCTAAGAGGTCTGGGTCCAATTCTTGTAATTCTTCTCGGGAGATCCAAGAGTCATCAGAATCTGGCCTTCCTTGCCAGCGGACCAGGTATCTTTGGTATCCTCGATTATGAGTAGAGATAACCTGATCATCCAGGATCTTTTCAATCTGCTCTTTCCTCACAGGCCAGTTTGTTGGTGGACACACAGGATTGGGTTCACTCTCAAGAGCAAGATTAGGTTCAAAAGGCTCACTGGGAATCACTGCTGGCTCTCTATACTCTACTAGGTCTGTAATGTTGAAAGTGGAGCTAATGCCTAGTTCTGGAGGCAACTCGAGCACATAGGCATTGGATCCTACTCTCTTCACCACTCTAAATGTTCCAGCTCCTCTAGCATGTAACTTTCTAACGGTTCCAGAAAGAAACCGTTCAGGCCTTAACCTAATCATTACATAGTCTCCCTCATTAAAAGTTTTGACTCGCCTTTGAGAATCAGCCAACTTCTTATAAGTTTCATTACTTAAATTTATTTTGGCATGAATTTCTTTATGCAAGTCTTTTATATGCTGTGCAAAAACTTCGGCAGACTCGGAGACTCGTGTGTGGACTGGTAAAGGAGCTAGGTCAAGAGGTGTGTGAGGTTTGTAAGCATGCACAATTTCAAATGGACTCTTACCCGTAGACCTATTGACCGAGTCATTGTATGCAAATTCAGCTCTAGGTAAATACAAATCCTAGTTCCTAATGTTTTCACCAACAAGACACCTTAACAGATTGCCTAAACTATGGTTCACTACTTCGGTTTGGCCATCAGTCTAGGGATGATAGGCAGTTGAAAACTTAAGTTTTGTCCCTAACTTATGCCAAAGGGTTTTCCAGAAAGAGCTAGTGAACCGGACATCCCTATCTGAAACAATGGTCTTGGGTGAAACAATGGTCTTGGGTAGGCCATGGAGTCGAACTATCTCATTAAAGAACAGGGTGGCTACCTTAGACGCATCAAATGTTTGGGAACAAGGCAAGAAATGGGCCATCTTGGAAAATCGGTCTACTACAACACAGATAGAGTCATGCCTCCTCTGGGTCTTAGGAAAACCTAACACAAAGTCCATGCTCACATCTTGCCAAGGACGATCTGGGACAGGGAGTGGGGTATAAAGGCCGGTGTTCTATTTTCGCTGTTTGGCAACAGCGCAAGTCCGACACCTAGCCAAAATGTGTGCTACATCTCTTTTTAAGCTAGGCCAGAAAAAGTGGTCTTCAATAGCCAGGGTGGTTTTATCTTTTTCGAAATGGCCAGCTAAACCTCCCGCATGAATTTCCCAAATCAAAAATTCCCTAAGAGAAGTTCTAGGGATGCAAAGCCTATTCTTAAAGAACAGAAAGCCATCTAAAAGGGTATAATCCTTATGGTCACTAGATGGTCCTTGAGTTAGATCCTGGTACACAGTCTTAAAATCCGGACATGACTCATATTCTTCTTTGATTTGCTCAAACCCTATGACTTCAGCCCTAACAGAATTCAACAACAAAGATCGACGACTAAGGGCATCAGCTACCTTATTTTCAGATCCAGCCTTATGCTTCAAAACAAAAGTATAGGCCTAGATATACTATATCCACTTAGCATGCCTAGGGTTAAGCTTCTTCTGGGAATTCAAGAATCTAAGAGCCTCATGGTCCGAAAATAGCACAAATTCTTGCGATAGCAAATAATGTCTCCAGTAATGCAAAGCTTGCACTACCGCATAAAATTCCTTATCATAGGTAGAATACCTAAGCTTAGCATCATTAAGTTTTTCACTAAAGAATGCTACGGGATGGTTCTCTTGGCTTAGGACTCCACCTATACCTACTCCTGAAGCATCACGGGCAACCTCAAATACCTTTGAAAAGTCGGGTAACATCAAAATGGGTGCCTGGGTCATCCTATCCTTAAGATCTAGGAAGGCTTTATGGGCTGCTTTAGTCCACTGGAATTCTCCCTTCCTAATACAGTCTGTGATAGGAGCCTATAGAAGGTAGCCAAGCCGTGGAAACTTCTGACTTCATGCACACTGGTCGGCTCTGGCCATTCTACTATGGACCTAATCTTTTCTGGATCGGCAGCCACACCGTCAGGGGTTACTACAAAACCAAGGAAGATAATTCTACTGGTCATGAATTCACACTTTTTGAGATTACCATAGAGACTATCATTCCTCAAAACTTGGCAGACTTGTCTAAGATGGCCTAGGTGGTCTGCAGGGGTCTTACTACAGATCAGGATGTCATCAAAATAGACCACTACAAACTTCCCTATGAAACCTCTAAGTACCTGGGTTATAATCCTCATGAAAGTACTAGGGGCATTGGACAACCCAAAAGGCATAACAACCCATTCATAGAGACCATCCTTAGTTTTGAAAGCGGTTTTCTACTCATCCCCTGGTCTAATCCTAACCTGATGATAGCCACTCTTGAGATCAATTTTAGAAAAAATCATTGCACCGGCCATCATATCTAGCATGTCATCTAGTCTAGGGATGGGGAACCTATACTTGATTATGATTTTGTTGATTGCACGACTATCAACACACATCCTCCACGTGCCATCCTTTTTCGGGGTTAGAAGTGCAGGGACTGCACAAGGGCTAAGACTCTCTCTAATAAACCCCTTCCTTAATAATTCTCCAACCAGCTTTTACAGTTCCTTATGCTCAGATGGATTCATCCTATAATGGGGCAAGTTGGGTAAAGTAGCTCCTGGGACTAAATCTATGGAATGCTGGTTATCCCTAAGAGGTGGAAGGTGGTCAAGCAGATCCTCGGGAAAAACATCCTCAAATTCTTTTAACAAAGGTTTAACTTCCTGAGGAGGCTCTGAGGGTGTGGGAGTCCTAAGTTCCTTAGCAGTCAACATCCAAATAGGTGAACCACTATGAATTTCTTGTTCTAGATCCTTAGCACTAATTAGGTTCACTCCAGTCTTCATTTCTCTGACCTTATTGGTTCCTTTAGCTACCTTGTCCTTCGGAGGGACTGAATGGATTGTGATTTTCTTCCCATTGAAACTAAAGACACAGGTGTTGGATTTTCCTAAGAGGGTGGCATCATGATCATACAACCAAGGTCTTCCAAGAATTATACTGCTCACCCCCATGGACAAGACGTCACACCAAATCTTCTCTTGATATGATTGCATTTGGATTTGGACCTGACATCTAGACTGGATGGGTATAGAGGTAGAGTCTACCCAAGAAACCTTATAGGGGTTGGGGTGGGGGACTGGGGTTAAGCCTAACATTTTGACAGTGCTAGCAGAAATGGCATTCACACAGCTCCCACTATCTATGATGATTTTACATACCTTGTCCCCTAGTTTAAGGAAAGTCTGTAGGATGTTAGTCCTACGCCAATCCTCCTGAACTCTATTCTGGGACAGGATGCATCTTACAACCCCTAATTGGTCAGACTCTGTGGATTCCTCCTCTCCTTCATACTCATCAACCAAATTCATTCCGACCTCATAAACTTCTTCTTCAAACTCCTCATTGGGTCCGGAACTCTCTTCCTCTGCTTCTTCTATGTAAAGGGATCTACGAGGGCACTGGCTAGAAACATGACCTACCTTGTGGCACTTAAAATAAGCTATGGCTGTGCACTGGTTGGAGATATGACCGGGCTTCTGGCACTTAAAACAGATGATACTAGGGGTTCTTTGGGTGTCAGGTGCCTTACCTTTGTCCATGGGCCTAGGGGTGGGAATACCCTGATTAGACTTGCTATGGGTAACTTGGCTAGGCCCATTTCTTGGGATTGGGGGACTAACCCTAGAAGGTATAGGTCCTCTCTGAAACTTCTCAGTGTTCAGTGCAATCTGATAGGCTTGGTCTAGGTCAGTAACCTCTCTCAGAAACAACTCCCTCTTTATGTCTTCCCTAAGTCCAGCCCTAAACCTAGACAAAGTGACCTCATGGGATTCACTCACATCACATCTCATCAGGTATTCATAAAAGGTGGTTATGTAGTCTGATACAGATCGATTCCCTTGTTTCAAAGTCTGCCATTGGTCTAACAGGTTCTGCTGGTATGAAATGGGTAGGTACTTATCTCTAAGCTTCTCTTTCATACCCTGCCAAGTGGTTATGGGCTCTACATTTCGTCTTCTAGTGGTCAGCTCAATGTTCCCCCAGTATGATGGGGACATCTCAAGCACGGATCTTGAAGCAAGCATAATTCTTGGAGTGGCACAGATCTTGAAGCATTTTTGGAATAAATTTATTTAGGATTTATCTTTTATTTAAAATTTGAATTAGGATTTGGTTGGTTAGGATTGATATATGGATAGGCTTATCTTATCCTATCTTATATTTGAATTTGATTTAGGATTTGGTTGGTTAGGATTGATATATGGATAGGCTTATCTTATCCTATCTTATATTTGAATTTGATTCGTTCTTATCTTTTTATCTTGTATTCAAATTCAAATGAGGGTTGGAAAATCTATAAATACCACCCTCAGCCTTTTGTAACAGGAGGATGGATGAATAAAATTTCTATTGTTCTGTGTGAAGGATCTGTGTGCTCCTAGGGTATCTGTATGATCCCTTCTCCATCTTCCCAGGGTTTCTGTGTGATCCCTGATTTTGGGCATCTGTGTGAGCCCAGGGCATCTATGTGAGCCCTTTTGCTATGTGCTTGTTCTTCTAGGGCATCTGTGTGAGCCCCTTTGCTATGTGCTTGTTCTTCTTGGGGAATCTATGTGAACCCCAGTATTTTATCTTAACCCTGCACCCTCTTCTTTTCTCCTTTGCAAATCCTAATCCCTGGTGACTTTCATGCTCACCAGCGATCCAGTCCAATCTGTGTCCCGCATCAAATGGTATCAGAGCTAAAGGATTAGGATTTTTCTTCTTCATCACCGGCCCACTGTTCTCTTTCTTCCCTGTTTCAAATCTCGTCCACGGATCCTTCCCCAACATCGACGTCGGACCATTCTCCCCCCAGCCGTCCTCAACCCCAGCTCCCAGCCGCTCCATGAAAGACTGGTCCACCGACCTCACCGGAGAGATCACCTCCGAGCCCACCGGCGATCATCTTCTTCTCTCCGTCAACGACATCTCCCCTACCTACAGCCGGCGACCCCAACACCTGATTCATCGTCGCCCTCAAGCTTCAGATCGAATGCTCCACCAGATCACCTCAGTGCTCTCCGTTGGCTAGCCGCATTCCTCCGTCATGGCCGCCACCGTCATCAACCTCGCTCAGCATCGGAGTCCTTTTTGATTGGTTTCAGTTCCATCAACATCGCTCAGCCTGATTCGATGGAGTCGAGTTCACCCCACCGTAGGAGAATGATGGGGACATCTCAAGCACGGATCTTGAAGCAAGCATAATTCTTGGAGTGGCACAGATCTTGAAGCATTTTTGGAATAAATTTATTTAGGATTTATCTTTTATTTAAAATTTGAATTAGGATTTGGTTGGTTAGGATTGATATATGGATAGGCTTATCTTATCCTATCTTATATTTGAATTTGATTTAGGATTTGGTTGGTTAGGATTGATATATGGATAGGCTTATCTTATCCTATCTTATATTTGAATTTGATTCGTTCTTATCTTTTTATCTTGTATTCAAATTCAAATGAGGGTTGGAAAATCTATAAATACCACCCTCAGCCTTTTGTAACAGGAGGATGGATGAATAAAATTTCTATTGTTCTGTGTGAAGGATCTGTGTGCTCCTAGGGTATCTGTATGATCCCTTCTCCATCTTCCCAGGGTTTCTGTGTGATCCCTGATTTTGGGCATCTGTGTGAGCCCAGGGCATCTATGTGAGCCCTTTTGCTATGTGCTTATTCTTCTAGGGCATCTGTGTGAGCCCCTTTGCTATGTGCTTGTTCTTCTTGGGGAATCTATGTGAACCCCAGTATTTTATCTTAACCCTGCACCCTCTTCTTTTCTCCTTTGCAAATCCTAATCCCTGGTGACTTTCATGCTCACCAGCGATCCAGTCCAATCTCTGTCCCGCATCACAGTATAACCTAGCTTGACGTACTAACTTCATCTTGGCAAACTTGAACTTTCTTTCCTCAGACATGGCATACCACTCAAAGTACTGGTCCATCTCACCCTCCCAATCAGAATACACCTTAGGGTTTAAGCTACCATCAAAAGTGGGTGCATCTAATTTGATATTCCGAATGAACCTATCATCTCTATCTTCAGGTTCTGGGTCAGGCTTCCTATGATTAGGTTCAGGATCTCTGTATAAAGGTCTTCTAGGCTCTTGGTGTCGGTGAGGTTGAGGCACATTAAAATCTGGGTCAAGAGTCCAATTCTGATGCCTAGGTTCTTCAAGTACTTGGACTCGATCCCTAAGCTGGGAAAAATTCTCATTCATATCCTGACTTAATTTGTTCATACTCTCAGTAAGAGCTCTAACCATGGCCTCTAAATCAGGTTGGGTTTGATCAGGTTGGTAGGGTACTCCATTCCGGGTAGACATGATGATGCAAGCAAACACACAAAATGAGACTCAACTGAATCGACTACGGGCTAACTAGACCTAGAGCCCAAACTAGATGCCCAATCAGAGTGGCAAGCTAGCCTGTAGTAACTCAGGACTCAGCCAGGCAGGTGTAAGGGGAGTGTTAGGTCCCTAGATGCCAATCCTAGACACCAATCAGTGATTGGCCAGGTAGGCAGACCAACACACAAGCCCTTCGGGACGTAGTCCCTGAACCACCGTTCTAGACACTGAGTACAAAGCACACACAGAGTAACTAGACAAACTGACTCAACACTAGCCTTGACCCGACTTGTTGATGTCCCTAGCCCACTAGGGCAAATTAAGTCTAATAAATTTTAAAGTTAGGCTTAGGATCGAATGAGTGGGTGATGGTTTTGGGCTAAGGAGAGGTTATCAACTCCTCCCCTTATCTTAGATGCTCAAATGCCCTTAGGATGAGTTAGGAGATGTTCACTCAAAATAATTGCATTGCAGAACACAAAATAGAGTTACAGTAATTTAACTCTCAGAAATTTCATGGAATCCAATAATTCACAGGAAAATTATGTAAAATAGCTTCAATTATAATGGTTCCAGAAAAATAAAAATTACATAATTCGGAGTTAGCTGCACTGAGAAACAATTCCTGCAACAGGATAGTTACGGACTGAAAATAGGGTGCTTCCCCCGTTTAAAATTCCTGCTACGAAGTTGTAACCCAACGGATCCCCTACACGCCCTAGGAACACCCCATGGAATGGGAAGAGGAGGTTTGCACCTCGCTTCATTCCGAGGACCGGACGTCCTGGGGAGTCTACTTCGAGCAGACAAAGTAAAAAGGAGAGAGACTTAAAACAAGCAAGCAAAACAGAAACCCTAGACTGGGCTCTGATACCAAAAATGATGCAGAATAAAAGAGATGATGCGATGCGGAAGTAAATTAAGATTAATTTTTTTGTTTTTCTCTTTTTTTTTTTATATATTTTCAGAAGTCGGCTTTGACTCAAAGGAAAGTTAAACTAAATTGAAAGAAACTAGATAATAATTGAAAGCACAATTTAAAGGAACTAGATTATCAGAGTAGTTCAGAAGTAAAGGATCACTGGGGGTTGAGAAACTCCCAGACCTAGGATTTTGCTCTGAACTTTCAACATGACAGAAGTAAAGAGAAGAGAAGGGTTACAGACCAGGCAGTGATCTTCACGGAGTTTAGTGGAATGACTCTCTTGAGCAGATTGTTGGATCCCCGGATTCAGATATCTTCGCAATGGATCCTCCAATACTGGCCCTTTGGCAGAGTTGGCTTCTTCTGAACTCAAGATCTGGGAAAGAAGAAGAACAAGTTATGGAACCAGATACTCAAGGAAGGATTTACCAGATAGAAGAACTTGAAAGCTGATGTTGCTGAAATCCTGATTCTCCTGGAGGCTGATCTGACTTCCTCTGGGATTTGCTCTGTCTTCGAAGTAGCCGAACTGGACCTGCATGCTGGTGGTCGACCTCTACTTGGAGAGAGGGGCCGTGAGAGATGGGATAGGCTAGGGTTTGGTGGAGTGAAGAGGATGATGGGCGGCTAGGGTTTGGAAATGAAGTGGCTAACCTAGGGTTTTGGGGTTTGGAGATCTCACACCTCCTCAAGGTTCCTGGGGAACCCGGATTTACTCCCTCACGGAGCTCAACACCTGGATGCAAGTGCGGAAGAGAGAAAACACAGAGTTTGCTCACACAAAAGTTTGAATTCATTCATCAGATTACTTTAAAGTTTACAAGAATGGTTTAATTTATAGGACTTTACAAGAGAGTAGGGTTTTACATATTCCCATGTGGGACTAAAGGAGGGGATCTTCAAATTAGGATTGTAGGATCAATCCCTACACTTATGGCCAGCCAATGGTTCCAAAAAAAAATTTGATTTGGGTTTTAAAAGGAAGGTAGATGGCACCTCCAAGCTTTGTTCTTCAAGAGAGGATTTCTTTCCTTCCATGGCTCAACTCTTTTGGACTCCTCCTTTTCTTTCTCCCTAAGTCATGGTCCTTCCCATCTTTGTTTTGGGTATTTTTGGCAGGGAATGGGCGCCTCCTTGAAGTTCTCTCCAAGAAGAATTTCTTTCCTTTCATAGTTTGGCTCTTATGGAAGGTCTTGGGCCGCCCCCTTGATTTGTGGATCCGTGGTTGCTTTCTCCTCAAATGGCGCATGAGAGAAGGGAGCTGCTATCTGTGGTGTGGGGACCAGAGTATACTGGATGGAGATGTGGCGCCCCCTGGACTCAGGCGTGTGGCTGGGAGTGTGGTGCCCACTTGCTTGGCCTTGGGAGAAAATGTGACACCCCAGGTTGAAGTCCTAGACCACTACTGAGTCAACATGACTCAACTAAAATAAATTGCAGGGAGTACAGACTTAAGCTAAAATTGAGTTGATCAAGTCAACCCTTATTACAAGCCAGAAAACCCTAATTCCTTGGGCAAGGTCAATCAGAGATCCAGATGGAGCTCTGAAGTCTTCTTCTAAGTCTGGTGCTCCCACCATAAAGTGTAGATTAGTCCTATTAGTCCCACATGGAAACTTGTATGGTTTTGATTTTTCTTATTGGTCTATATATTAGACCCCTTTTGTAACAAGAACTTATCTTATGAAATCTTATGAATGAAATCCCTTATTTTTTAGCAAAGTCTTGTTCTTCCGCACTTATTCTGAGTGTTGAGCTCCGTGAGGGAGTAAATCCGGGTTCCCTAGGAACCTTAAGGAGGTGTGAGATCTCCAACCCCAAAACCCTAGCTTAGTCCACCCATCTCTACTCCACCACCACCAAACCCTAGCCTCTACACCATCTTCAAGGTTATTCTTCCAAAGGGTGGCCGACCACCAGGACCACAGTCCAACCATCTTCAAGTCAGCTACCACTGCTTCAGAGTCCATCCAGCAGATCCAGGAGAAGAAGTCACAAATCCGCAGCCTAAGAGTTCCAGATCAGTTGAAGACCTTCAGATCTCATCCTTTCTTCTATTCAGGTAACTCTCTTCCCTGAGTCTCTTGTTCCTAACCTTGTTCTTATTCTCTCCAGGATCCAGGGTTCAAGAAGAGGCCAACTTTGCCAAGGACCATTATCAAAGGATCCATTGCGAAGATATCTTGACTCCCGGGATCCAATAATCTGCTCGAGAGAGTCTTTTTTTTTCACCAAATGGAGAGATATCACTGCTAGGTAACAAGAACCTTCCCTTCTCACTTTGTATGTTTCGTTGAAACTCAGAGCAAACCCTAGATCTGGGGGTTTCTCAATCCCTAGCGATCCTACTTCTGAGTTACTCTGATAATCCACTCCTTTTAATTGTGCTTTCTGTCATTTCTTAGTTTCTTTCAACATTAGTTTATCTTTCCTTTGAGTCAAAGCCGACTTCTGAATATATATATATATATATATATATAAATACATTAATTTTAGTTTGCTTCCGCATTCCACATATTCGTTCTGCATCATTTTTGGTATCAGAGTTTTCGTTCTGCATCATTTTTGGTATTAGAGCTTTCGTTCTGCTTCATTTTTGGTATCAGAGCTTTCGTTCTGCATCAGTTCTATGCAGTCGTTCAGGCTCTTATGTATTGGAGGAATTACCTATTACCCCAAGAATTCATCCTTTTCTCTGACCATGAAGCCCGTCGGTACCTAAACTCCCAGAAAAGATTAAACCCAAGGCACGCTAAGTGGGTAGAATACATCTAGGCCTATACCTTTGTGCTTAAACACCGTGCTGGTATTGAGAATAAGGTAGCTGATGCCCTTAGCCATCATGCCCTGTGGTTGAATACTGTTAGGATTGAGGTTATAGGATTTGATCATTTGAAAGAGCAATACGAGACCTGTCTGGACTTTGGAGAGATCTTCCAATCCAAGAAGCAAGAACCATCTAGCACCCATAGTGAGTACACCCTCCAGGATGGTTACCTTTTCAAAGCAAATAGGTTGTGTATTCCCAAGATCTCTCTTCGAAAATTCTTAGTTTGGGAGACCCATGCGGGAGGCCTAGCTGGTCACTTTGGTAGAGAAAAGACCATCTTAGCATTAGAAGACTAGTTCTTTTGGCCTAGCCTGAAGAAGGATGTAGCTAACATTGTTTCCCAGTGTCGAACTTGTGCTGCTGGCAAACAGCAAAAATAGAATACTGGCCTATACACCCCTTTTCCTATGCCTAGTCGCCCTTGGGAGACCTTAGCATGGACTTTGTAGTAGGATTGCCCAAGATCACAAAGAAGCATGATTCAGTCTGTGTAGTGGTAGATAGGTTCTCCAAAATGGCCCATTTCATACCCTGCTCCTAGAACCTAGATGCTTCCAGACTTGCCAAGCTCTTTTTTGATCATGTTGTTAAGTTACATGGCCTTCCAAAAACCATGGTGTCCGATAGGGATGTCCGGTTCACTAGCTACTTCTGGAAAACCCTTTGGCTCTTACTAGGCACCAAACTTAGGTTTTCAACTGCCTACCACCCGCAGACCGATGGCCAAACTGAGATAGTCAACCGTAGCCTAGGGAACCTCTTTAGATGTTTGATAGGTGAACATACTGGAAACTAGGATCTTCTTTTACCTCAAGCTGAGTTTGCCTACAACAGTTCTATGAATAGGACCACCTGGAAAAGTCCTTTCGAGATGTGAGTGGTTACAAGCCTAACCAACCTCTTGATTTGATTCCCCTACCTATCCATGCTCATGTCTCTGAGTCCACTGAATCCTTTGCACAGCATATTAGGGACATACATAAGGAAATTAGCAACAAAATTAATCTAAGTAATAATACATATAAAATAATGGTTGATTCAAGGAAACGAGCCAAAGAGTTTGAAATTGGGGATTCTGTAATGATTAGGCTTAGGCCTGAATAGTTTCCACCCAGAACCGTTAAGAAACTTCATGCTCATGGAGCTAGCCCCTTTAGAGTGATAAAGATAGTTGGCCCTAATGCCTACATTCTTGAACTACCCCCGGATTATGGTATTAGCTCAACTTTCAATATCTCCGACTTAGTCGAGTACAGGGTACCAGCAAACATACCTATAGAGCCTTTTGGGCCTGACCTTTCTTTTAAGAGTGAATCCGAACCTGATTGTCCACCTCCAATTTTATCTAAGAGAGGAGAGCGGATCGAGTGTGTCCTGGCTGACCAAGCTATCACTACCCGGGGCAAAGGTTACCAACATTTCTTAGTCCGATGGCAAGGCCGACCTGAGTCCAATGACTCGTGGATTACCCAGGAGGACTTGCAGCACCTCGACCCTGATCTTTTGGAGGAGTACCTAAGCCAACTCAACTCTTTCTCGACAAGGTCGAGTTCCTCCCACCTCGGGAGATCTTGTGTGGGCACCAGAATCCGATAGAGGCTCTTCAACCCTCTGTGGATGTCCAATTAGGGTTCCAATTTTTGTAGATCTTGAAATAAGGCTTCAAGCCTAAACCTTGTAATTTTCTTTAGCTTTGAATTAAGTCTCGTGTGTCTGTATCTAGTCCTGTACTTTGACCAATTAGGTCAAATTGTGCCCTGTACTGAGTCCAGTCCTGTATTGAGTCAATTATGTCCTGTACTGAGTCCAGTCAGAGTCGGTTTGAAGTATGGGCCCAAGCAAGATTTGTCCGAAAATCTAGTCACTTTTGAGCCAAGCCATGGAGGAAGACAACTCAACTCAAAAGTGCCACCTCTTCATCCTATGTGGCACCATTTCAACTTGCCAAGTGAGCGGCATATTTCAAATTTTGGGCATCCAAAAAGGGGGACACAACACTTGATGCACTCCTTCTTTCCCTCCCCCTTATCATGCTCTTTTCCAAGAAAAGGTGGTCGGCCAAAGGAAGGTCAAAGGAGTTTGAAATACGGAGAATTTGAATCCCTTGCTTCAAGCCATCCTATCAAGCTATCTTCCCAAATTACATGAACAACTATGGAAGGAAGGCAAGAATCCATGGGCGCCTCCATCTCCCACTCCCCACATCATGCCTTGTTCCAAAGTATGACGCACAACCAAGGAATGGAGGAGAACACATGCCTTGATACAAGCCCTGCTTCAAGTCTTCTTCCAAATAAAAGGTCAACCTACCAAGTCAACAGTGCCAAGATCCCTCTTCCAAGCCTCAAGTCAAGCCCCACAAAATCAAATCCAATGTCAAGGTCAGCCAAAGAAGTGAAATCTGAATTTTTTGAAATTTTTGGGCACCTCTCCAATGAGGACTTGTTTTTTTCATTTGAAATTCAAATGGGGTCCTAAGGTGCCTATAAAAAGGACCTTACCCCTCCTTTGTATGGTGGGGGCTCCAAGATTAGACACAGATTACTGGGCCCTATTTGGTTTACCTAGCCAGTCAAATTTTGTAATCAACTAGAATTGAGTCCTGTAATAAGTTGAGGTTAGTTGATTTGTCTCAACCCTCTACCTAGTCAATATTTTGAGTCCTGTATATCAGTTATGAGTCCAATATGAGCTCAATTTTTGTACAAGAGAACAGGTTACCATATTTTGGAGTTCCACCAGGCCACATCTAGGAGTCAGAGGCCACTACATCAGCCCATTTGATTTTGTGTGACAACCCAGGATCCAAGATGCTTCCGGAAACCCCGATTCCTTCCAAATGCCCTCCAGATGCCCAGATTCCCTTCCAGATGCCAGAGCATATTCTCAGAACAGGGCACCCATGACTCTAGAGGTCCACCTACATCCAAGCCCAAAGAAATCAAGCCCAGGTGCCAAGTCCAAGCCCTTAAAAAGCAAGATTCCATGGAATATTCCTGCTACTAGGCTAACAAGCCACCCTAGTTTCCAGAGGCCCAAACCCATGCATCGTAGCCCCTTTGGGCCGGCCCCTTGCTGCTCCTAGAGGCCCAACATGCCTCCTTAGGCATCCTTGATGTGTTGACCAAATCCAAGAGGTGTCCTTGAGTGGAATAGTCAAAGCATGAAGGAAAAAGGAGAAGACTAGGTCAATTCCAAACCTAATGGGGATTTGTTTTACTAACCTAGCTAGGAAAGGATTTGTATTCCAATTGGGAAGAGGACTTGTAACCCAAGTGTAACCATGGTTTGTGAGGGTATGGGAACTCTATAAATACCCCACCCCTCCCTCTCTTGTAAGCATCTCTTTCTTATGAATATAATTTACTGAAATTTGAGTTATTGCCTTGTGTTGGTGTTTTGTTTTGAATCTTTGGTTTGTGTTTTTGTGCTTGGACAAATTCCTTGCTGCCATAGCTTCCTTCCATGCCATAACTCACTGCCATCCAAGCCTTCACACGTCGAAGGAGGAGTGCCCCAGGCTGCCAAGCAAGGAGATCTTCAACAAGCTTCAAACAGCCATCTTCTAACCCTAATCCTGATTCCTTTCAACCCATTGTTCCTTTTCTAATTTGTTAATTACTGTTTTGATTAACCCTGACACTTATAGGATCCCTGAGGTGCTTCCCCTCCCCTGAGAAGGCCTTCTTTACAGCCCGGACCGCCCAGATTCGTCATCAGATTCAAGGGAAACAAGGCTTCTTCTTCCAAGCTCGGATCAGAGTGTGAGTGAACCCTACTGTTACTGAATCTTCAAATCTCTGACTGGTATGAAACCTTCCCTTATCTTATTATCTGATTTAGATGAAGATAAACTATCCTAATATGGGTGTTTCTCAACTCTCGGGTCCTGGATATTTCATTGGTTTATATGGGTATGCCTGCGACCCGATGATTATTTGCACTACTAGTCCTTCTGCTAGTTTTTACTTTATTTTGGAAATATAGCCTGCAATTAAACCTATAATAATTATTAAAAAATTATTTTACTATTTTCCATGTATTTCTAGCAGTCTTAGAGTCATCCTACATTAGTTTGGTATCAGAACGGGTTTAGGATAGCTTTTTATTTACATCGCATTCACAAACCCTAATTCTGCATTCTGTCCACTACATTAGGTGTCTAGATTTTATCTGATTTTGGCATCATAAATATTTTATTTTTTTATGAAATTTGCACTACATGTCCTATGTTGTGTTCTTGTAATTATCAGAATTTTTAATTAATTTTACTAAAACTCTAAATTTCTAAAATTTGACATAATAGAAACCCTAATAGAATCTTGATAATTTCTGCAGCAGTCTAGAAAACCCTAAGTTTGCATCATCATATGATTTTTTTTATGCATGAAATTTGGTAAGTTTTATCGCCACCATCCGTCCTCTCGCCACCATCCATCCTCTATTCCAGATTTTTTCTAAGTTTTTTCTACATTGGGATCTATGTCAAACTTTGCAACAACTGAAACCCTAATTCACTGATTTCTGCTACATTCTGCATCATGACTCAACCTAAACATAATTAACTTCCAAACCCCCAATCCCAAGCCAAACTTTGTTTGATAACCCCAGTTAACATAAACCTAACTTGACACATCATATATCATTAAATATATATATATATTATTTTTTGATTGTTTTAGATTATATTAGGGCCATTGATTGCCATCTTTTTAACCTAATCATAAGGGCAACTCAAAATCTCAGATCAGGGCAGGATTTCATCACTTGTCCTGGGCCCAAAACAACCAACATCATACAAATCCAATCCTAATTAAAATCAACTAGACCTAATTTGCCCTAGTGGGCTAGGAGACATCAACAGGTCAGGTCCAAGCTGTGTGGGCCAACTAGTGCATTTAACCTTTTAGCTATTACTGAAAGCTGGTGTCTAAGGCTGGGGGTCTAGAGTCAAATGACCTAAGTGGTGCTATGGTTTTTAATTGGATCCCTACGAAAGAAGGGGGGGCCTCCTATACTCCCACCCCCTACCAGGCCAGTGGAAGGATTAGCTATTGGGTTAGGTGTAAGTTGAGCTGACCCACCTAGATTTTGGCTCGAGGTCTAGGAAACCCTAGATTATACTATCCTTTTCTTTCTCTTTTGCATGCTTGGTTGAATTATTTCATTTTGATTGTTTGATTTGTTGCATGACCACTAGATTAGGAACCCAATACCAATAGACTTAATCCAACCCAACTAGTGTGACCTGAAGTCCAACCCTATGAGAACCCAATACTCTGATCCATATAGAGAGCCCAACCCTAGGAGAACCCCATACCATGACCCATACTTGGAGCCCAACCCTAGGAGAACCCAATACTCTGACCCTTACCAGAAGTCCAACTATAGGAAGCCCAATTATCAAGTACCCACCTTTAGTGGCACCTCAAATCCTGAGGATTACATAGACTCGGAAAAAGACATGGAACAATATCTTGAATGGTATGACTTGAGTGATGAGAAAAAGTGTCAATTTGTCCAGCTCAGGCTAACTGATCAAGCTAGATTATACTGGGACCAAGTAGAAAGACTCAATAATTAGATAGGCAACCTACACATTACCACCTGGGAAGTCATGAAGTTAAAGCTTAGGGCTAAGTATGTTCCCCCATACTATCGACAGTGCCTTCTAGACCAATGGAATAGGTTATATCCAGGAAATAGGTCTGTGTCAGAGTATATAGCCCAATTTGAAGAATGTGCCCGTAGGTGTTGCCTAGACAAACTCGAATCAGTGACCTTATCCAGGTTTGAGACTGGCCTTCATCAAGACATCCAGTGGGAACTATCTTATTGGCAAATTCAGAACTTAGATGAAGCCTATAACATAGCTTTGGAATTCAAGTTAACCCTTAGGACTGAACCCATAACCTATGAACCCATAACCCTTAGTCAACTTGAACCCCATAGGATCAGCACCCTAGACCCTAGCCAGTTTTCCTTTAGCCAAACCCCTCCTACTACCCCATTGGTTCACCAAGATGACCAAGAAGAAGAAATATATGAGGCTGACCTAAGTTTAGTGGAGGAGTATGAAGATGATGAGTCTATTGTAGATCTAGAAGAAGAAATACCTATAGAAGACCCAGAAGTAGTTGACTATAACCAAACCCCAATAGAAACCAGCCCAAAATTAGTTGAGTCTAAAGTCCAACCCAATTCAACCATGGAGTCCAATCTAGAAACCCTCAAGGCCCTAATTGAACAATGGGCCCAGAAATTTACCTAATTCCAAACCCAGTTTATCCAATCCACTACCCTAGAATCAGTTGACTATGACCAAACAAAGGTAGAAGCCAATCCAATGTTAGTTGATCTAGTAAAAACTTAGGTAGAAGCCAATCCAGTGTTAGTTGATCCAGTAGATACCCAAGTTGAAGCAACATTAGAGTTAGCTGACTTTAACCACACCCAACCTATAGTGGAAGAACCCTTAAAGGAAGAAGACCATGAGGTATCCAGTCCTACTATTAGAGCTTTACTTGAGGAGCCACTAGAAGAAAGCCCAATTAGAGAGCCTAGTCCTTTGATTTATGAGCCAGAAGAGTTTATTAAGGACTTGACCTCTTTGAATCAGTACCCTCAAGATGAAGTCACCTCTTTGACTCTACTTGATCTCTTTCCTGAAATCAACAACCCTTTCTTCTATTATGTAGACCCATTAGATAGACATCAAACCCATAAGGTAAACTTCATTAGTCTAGGACTAATTCCCGACACCCCTTCTTATATCTTAGTCTATCCAATTAACACTGAGCCCTTTTCTTACTTTCCACCCAACCAGGCTAACCCCGAATTCACCTCATATTTTTTCCTTTTCTTGAGTTTTCTTATATTTCTTTAACTATTCACCTACATCATGTAGAGGTTTGCATGTTACATTCATTTCTTGCACATGTTAAGTTTGCATCTTACTTCTTGCATACACTTTAGCATTTAGTAGGCATACATAGTAAATTCTAATGTGCATTCCATGCTAGGATTAAACCTAGAGAGTCTATAATGTGTTAGGTTAGACCCAAGAAAATCCAATAAAATTTCCTTCGATAGGAAAGTTTAGTTGAGTCTAATAGGTATTAGTTGAGTCCAATAAATGCACAACCAGAATTACATGTCTGCACCTGCACTACCCTCTGCACAGTATATGCATATAGAAATTAGTCAAAAGCTGAACATAACTAATGAACTAACTAACAACTTGGCTAATTCCGAAAAGAGAGATAAAAAACTTTGCAGGGGATTTTGTAGTTGTAAAGAATTTTCTGCTCGTGAAGCTGGCCCATCCAAGATAATAAATATCGGTGGACCCAATGCCTATGTGCATGAGATACTACCTGATTTAGGTATTAGCTCCACCTTCATCATCTCAGATCTTATAGAGTCTAGGGAGCCAGTAGCGATACCTAGCGAGCACCTTGAGCCTATTCCTCCCTTTGAAAGAGAACCCACCCCAGAGTGTCTACCAACCAATTGGCCAAATAGTGAGGAAAAGATTGAGAGAATCCTGGATGATCAAGCCATATGTACCTGAAATAGAGGCTATCAGAGGTATTTGGTCTGGTGGTAAGGTCGGCTAGAATCTGAGAACTCGTAGATCACCCGTGAGGATCTGCAACGCCTCAACCCAGACCAACTCGAGCACTATGAGAGCCAAGTTATCCCATACTCGACAGGATCGAGTTCCTCCCACATCAGGAGAATTGGTGGGGGCACCAGGATCAGACACAGATTACTAGGCCCTATTTGGTTTACCTAGCCATGTGTCAAATTTTGTAATCAACTAGAATTTAGTCCTGTAATAAGTTGAGGTTAGTTGATTTGTCTCAACCATCAACCTAGTCATTATTTTGAGTATTGTATATCAGTTATGAGTCCAATATGAGCTCAATCTTTGTACAAGAGAGGAGGATACCATATTTTGGAGTTCCACTAGGCCACATCTAGGAGTCAGAGGCCACTACATCAGCCCATTGGATTTTGTGTGACAACCCAGGATCCAAGATGCTTCCGGAAACCCTGATTCCTTCCAGATACCCTCCAGATGTCCAGATTCCCTTCCAGATGCCAGAGCATATTCTCATAACAGGGCACCCATGATTTCAGAGGTCCACCTACATCCAAGCCCAAAGAAATCATGCCCAGGTGCCAAGCCCAAGCCCTTAAAAAGCAAGATTCTAGGGAATATTCCTACTACCAGGCTAACAGGCCACCCCAGCTTCTAGAGACCCAAACCCATGCACCCAAGCCCCTTTGGGCCGGCCCCTTGCTGCTCCTAGAGGTCCAACATGCCCCCCTAGGCATCCTTGAAGTGTTGACCAAGTCCAAGAGGTGTCCTTGAGTGGAATAGTCAAAGCATGAAGGAAAAAGGAGAAGACTAGGTCAATTCCTAACCTAATGGGGATTTGTTTTTCTAACTTAGCTAGGAAAGGATTTGTATTCCAATTGAGAAGAGGAATTGTAACCCAAGTGTAACCATGGTTAATGAGGGCATGAGAACTCTATAAATACCCCACCCCTCCCCCTCTTGTAAGCATCTCTTTCTTATGAATACAATTTGCTGAAATTTGAGTTATTGCCTTGTGTTGCTGTTTTGTTTTGGTTCTTTGGTTTGTGTTTTTGTACTTGGATGAATTCCTTGCTGCCCTAAATTCCTTCCACACCCTAACTCACTACCATCCAAGCCTTCACACGTCCAAGGAGGAGTGCCCTAGGATGCCAAGCAAGGAGATCTTCAACAAGCTTCAAACAGCCATCTTCTAACCCTAATCCTGATTCCTTTCAACGCATAGTTTCTTTTCTTATTTTTAAATTGCTGTTTTGATTAACCCTGACACTTGTAGGATCCCCGAGGTGCTTCCCCTCCCCTGAGGAGGACTTCTTTATTGCCTGAACCACCTAGATTCGCCATCAGATTCAAGGGAAACAAGGCTTCTTCTTCCAGGCTCCGATCAGAGTGTGAGTGAACCCTTCTGTTACTGAATCTTCAAATCTCTGACTGGTATGAAACCTTTCCTTCTCTTATTATCTGATTTAGATGAAGATAAACTATCCTAAGCCAGGAGTTTCTCAACTCTCGGGTCCTGGATATTTTATTGGTTTGTATGGGTATGCCTGCGACCCAATGATTCTTTACACTGCTAGTCCTTCTACTAGTTTTTACTTTATTTTGGGAATATAGCCTACAATTAAAATTATAAAAATTATAAAAAAATTATTTTACTATTTTCCATACATGTTTAGTAGTCTTAGAGTCATCCTGCATCATTGTATGTTTGATTGTTGATGAATGAAAAAAAACCAAGTCTTTGAGCGCCCGTTTGCTTTAGTTGCCTTCGTTCACTAGGAACGTCGATCTCCGTGAGGGAGCGCCTTCACCTTCAGGCGTCGAGACGTGTGAGGCCTCAAGATATCGTCACTTCTACAACTCCATCCTCGTACTTCGAGTCAGGGTCCAGTGGAATCATCCCATCGGGTGCTTAGCCAGAAGAACTCCACCATCACCACTTCAAGTTTTATCCCTTTCTTTATTTGCTTTCTCTTTGATCAAATCCTAACTCCCCTCGAATATTCGCAGGTCCTCTAGGTGACACGAGTACGGAGTCGGTTGCCCTTACCATCGAGATCTACAGATGGCAAGCTAGCGCATCCACGGGGTTGAAGGCTCGATCATCCAAGCCACATCCACTAGAGTGAGTGATCTCGGCATCAGGTGCTTCGGATCTTTGAGGTTTGCAACCCTAGACTCCTAAGTAGGTATTGTTCTGAGAGCTAAGTCCTACAGGGTTTCTCAATCCTGGGGTCCTCTATTTATCGTTGCTTAGGGACTACTTGCTTGCCTGAGGTTCTTGTTAATATAGAACTCTAGATCTACTCTTATTTGTTCTCGGGAATCCAAAGAAAATCATTAAAACCTAAAAATCATAAAATAAACAAATCACTTGCATCATTTCATCTTGCATTTAGTTAGTCCCCCATCACCTTCACCCTCCAGTAGAGCACTCTAAGACCTCTCCAAAATCTCTCTTCTCTCTTTCTATCACATCCTAATTCTCTTCCTAAACCCTTGTCTTAAAATGGCAGACTTGACTTAAAGGAAGACCTATGTCCTAATAAGGGAAGGAAAAGATAAGGTGGATAGATGTAAGAGTGTAAGAAAGAAACCAAAAATATATCATCCCATCGGAACAAATACTGATTGATATTTATATAATAGGGGGAGGTGCTAGATAAGCCTTCTCATCAGCCTTTGATCTGTCCAAACAAAGATCAAATAAGACCCTTTACTAAGAAGGAGTCTAATCTTGAAACACCGTGTCCCTTTATGTACCAACCGCCTAATTCAAGTCCCTTCAATTTTTTATCTGACTTATCCCTTTGCCACTTGGCATTTCTGATTAAAATAAAGCAAAGGGACATGACTTATGAATGAGAAGCATCGGTGATTCAAAAGGACTTAAAGCAGAAGGACTCTGCTTACTTGAATTAGCACCAAAGTGAAAAGATGTGACTCTTCACTTTGCACTAAATTCTCCATGACATATGACACCTTTGACCTAGTCAAAGTATATGAAATATGGGTGTCATATGAAAGGGCATTAAGTCTACTTTTTAACAATATAATTTGTTATCAGATTGGAGGTCAATTGGTCCTTGTGCACCCTTTTGCATGAAGAGGTGTCACTTTGGCATCAAGAGTCCCATGCCTTTTGGACTCTTCATATATGGCACATAAAATGTCCAAAAAATATCAGATAAAATCTGATAAATTTATCCCACTTAGAAATCAACCCAATCTAGGTTTTTCATAAATTGGTTAGTCCATTTAGCAACCTTTCAGACCCAATTCAATTGGGTTAGGAGATTAGGTCAGCCTGCACATGCTAGTGTATAATCTAGCTAACCAATTAGGATTCTTTAACCCTAATTAAATGTCAATTGAGTTCCTAGGCTGACTCCCTAATGTGTGTGACCCATTGGATTCTACATCTAGCCTATAGTAGGTTTAGGTTTGAGCTAATTCGATCTGATCGAACCCGATTGACCTAATTAGGTCAAATTGGCTCACCTAACTATCCAATTCGAATCACACATCGAATTGACTCATGAAACCAAATCAATTGGTTCATGAAAACCTACAAGACAAGATTGACATCTAGAAATGTGTGATGCCTACCTGGAAGATGAGGAATTTGGTGGAAATTATCAAAGTACCCTTCAGTAGTATGTTACCATGCAATTCAATCTTTCGATCTTCCATTATCCCGATTAAGTGATAGGTATGGATATATGTCAAACCCTAACATTTAATCATATCGAATCACTTCTTGATCATAAGGACTCAGCTGATGACTGATTAGAAACTAATTCTAATCTCATCCTGCTTTGATCAAAGGCTCCTTGAGTCACTCATCGAAGAGATTGCATAGGATAACAATTCCTTTTACTAGAAAAGATTGATTCCTTGTTGGTCCACTCACTTCGTTCGTACACCTTCCACCATTCACAGAACACCCCGTACATATCGCAATGGCATGAATGAGTATGAACCAAAGTATGGCTTAGTGTGCATAAGGAACTATGGTGACCTCAGGTCTAAAAATCACATGCATAACTTCTACTCTGGGATCTATCTTTTGACAAGTAATAAGACTTCCTTAAGATAGTCCTGATATAGATCAGTCCAGTGTACTCATACCCTAATGAGCACCCTTATCCTTGTATTAGTATCTCTACACACGTAGTTGTGAGATCAACCACCTTCATCAACTGAGCATACATAGGATAAGCTAGTCTTTCCAGATTCATCAATCCCCGAATCAATGGTCCAATGACTAGGAACATTCTAGATTAGGGTTTATAGAAATTAGGTCTCACTGTTATTTTATCATAACCCTAATTCGATTGCCCTATTCTATGGGGTTCATCACAATCAACAAAAACATAACACAACAGTATATGATGAATCAAATGCCTTTTATTGATATGAAAAATATATCATACATGAGCTGGAAGTGTACATAAAGGCCCTCATAATGGTTGGCTCTTAAGGCACTTTTCTATCACTTTCTTCACCCCGAATGCAACGCTCCACCGAATCTTGGAAGTAGGGGGCAAATGATGTGACAGGATCACTGACGTGGAGTCCCCTTTGGATCCAATTGGGAGCCTTGCTAGCAAGTGTCTCCATGTTAGTCTCCCTCCTCGAGCACCTTCGTCGGTGGCTCCCCTGAGGTTGAGTCCACCTCGGTCGAAGTGGAGCTCCCTCTCTTCGAGCTCCTTCGCAGGATGGCTCCCTTGAGGTCGAGCCCACCTTGGTTGAAGACGAGCTTCCTATCTTCGAGCTCCTTCGCCGAGCAACTCCCTCGAGATCGAGCCTACCTCGATCGAAGTCGAGCTCCCTCTCTTCGAGCTCTTTCATCGGGTGGCTTCCTCGAGGTCGAACCCACCTCGATTTAAGTCAAGCTCCCTCTCTTCGAGCTCCTTTGTCGGGAAGCTCCCTCGAGGTCCAGCCCACCTCGACCAAAGTCGAGTTTTCTCTCTTCGAGCTCTTTTGCCGGGCAGCTCCCTCGAGGTCGAGCCCACCTTGGCCAAAGTTGAGTTCCCTCTTTCTGAGCTCCTTCACCGAGCAGCTCCTTCAAGGTCGTGCCCACCTCAGCCGAAGTCGAGTTTCCTCTCTTCAAGTTCCTTCGCTGGGTAGCTCCCTCAAAGTTAAGCCTGCCTTAACTGAAGTCGAGTTCCCTCTCCCTAGACCAAGCACCCTCTAGCAAAAAGGATTGCCTGTCCGAGGCTATCCCAATGGCCAAGGTCCACTGCACCTTAGAGAACTCCAAAGCAGGGAGAAGCGAACGTCACTGCATCCCTCGGACAGTGGGACGCCACCCAAGGCCCATGAAAGGGAAATGCACTAGCTTACAGAGGGGCACCTCCCCATGGTGCTAGGATCTCTTCCATCATTGTTTACACCAGATAGAAAAAGGCACTCCAATCAAGGCACTGCACTCCCTAGCCGATCATTTGCACCACCAGGAGAAGAAAGCCATGGCAGGGAATTCAAACCTAGGAGCAGCAACCCCTGAATCAAGGTCCTACCAAATTTTTCAAAGTGTGGCAACCATCCAGGAGGTCAGAATCCATGACGTAACTCCCAACCATGAAGGGAGGGGCACCGGGGCATGCCCCATGGGGTGCTATCGATCGTTGACCTTTGAGCACCCACAGATGGGGAAGAACCCAAGGTGGGTAGTTGAGAAGATCCATGGCCTAAAAGGAAGTCCTAAGGGCCTCCGAACAAGATAAACAAGAGCAAGCAAAAGGGGAGTGAGTGAGAGAGAGCACTTTGAGGCTACCAAAGAACTCGCCGGAAGAGTCTCGATGGACATAGCCACCATAGCTCAAGCCCTCCTCTTTCACTGCTCTTCCCACTCTACTCTTTCCTTTGAAAACTAAAACTCCTTCAAGTGTGGAGACCAGATAGGGATCCATCGAGGAGGATCTGTTCCCTAGATTGCCCACTGACTTGTTCATCGGAGTGCCCCCATTGAGATCCCTGACCCAAGTCTCTTCTCCTTTGTAGGTTGAGTGTGCGAGCTGGATTCTAGGTAACGAGACTAACATCCGGCACCATGCCAGAGCTATAGGCCACGATGATGTAGGCAACAACAGAACATTTCATCTTTTTAACATTATGTAAATAGATAAATTTTATTGGAGTAAAATAAAATATCTACTTTTATAATTAACAAGACTTGTATTCACATATTTGAATCCAGGTATCTAATTTCCACTTCATTTTATCTTTATAGAGATAATGACGGCCATATACGTTTCCTATGGTGTGGGTTATCCAACCACATTTAACCTATTTAGCAATGATCGATCCATAATACTCAAAGTCCAAAGCAAGTGATTACAAGGCTTCACATAGCCACTATGATTTAGATTATGGCTATGTTTAACTCTTATGGATTAAGACTTAGGTCACATAATTGAAAGAATTGCACCTTAAAAGCCAATTTTTGTATGAACATTTCTATGATCTTCCAGCTCATATATGATATTATTTATTAATAAAAGATATTTGATTCATCATACTGTTGCATCTTATCAAGATTATGATGAACCCCATAGGTTAGGACAATAGAATAAGGGTTATGATGGAGATCATAATGGTGAAACCTAAGTTCCTATAAACCCTAATCTAAAATATTCCTAGTCGTTGAATCATCGATTCGGAATCAATGAATCTAAAAAGATTAGCACATCTTAAATATGCTTGATAGAGAGGATGGTTGGTCTTACAACCACTTGTATAGAGACACAAATACAAGGATGTGGGTGCTCATTAAGCTATGAGTTCACTAAACTGATCCGATAAGAAAATATCAAATGAAAGTCTTACTTGTCAAAAGAATGTTCTCTTAATAGAAGTTGTGCATGTGATCCTTAGACCTGAGACAACCATAGTATCTTATGCACATAAACTAATGTTTTAGTGCATACTCATTCATGAAAATTAAGTCATGTACGGGGTGCTTCTAGATATCATGGATTGTGTATGAAGGTAATGAGTAGGTCAATAAGGAATCGATCACTCCTAGTAAGGGAAAAAGTTATTCTATGTGATCTCTTCGAATGATGACTCAGGAAGTCTTTGATCAAAGCATGATGAGATTAGATAGGGTTTTTAATCTTTCATCGATCAAGTCTTTATTATCGAATTGAGATTCAAAAGGATTTGGTGTGGGCACCAGGATCAAATAGAGGCTCCTCAACCCTCTGTGGATCTCGAACTAAACTTTTCAATTGATTGGGTCCTGTATTAAGGCTTCAAGCTTAAGCATTTTTCTTTTGTGTCATGTATCTAGTCTCAATTATGTTTTAGTCATGTTCATTGACCAATTTGGTCAAGCTGGGTCATGTACTTAGCTAAATTTGTTCTAGTCTGAGTCTACTGGAAGATTGGATCCAAGCCTGTTTGAAGAAGAAGTGGACATTGAGTCTAGCCCAATTACTATTGGGCCAAGCCATCTCCTACACCTTGAAGGTTGCCAATTCAGCCCTAGGGCACCACCTCATCATCCTATGTGGCACCACTTCACCTTGCCAAGTGGGTGACACAAATCAAGAAGAAGAGTTGATTTCTTGGATGCCATCAAGCCAAAGTGGGCAACATCACTTGATAAAAGCCTTCCTTCCCTCCCCCTATCAAGACATTTTCCAAAGATGGGTGGGCGACCAAGGAAAGTCAATGGGAGTTGAAGATTTATGAGGACATAAACCTTGCTACAAGCCCCATATCTTGTTTCTCTCTAAAGATGGGTGGGCAGCCAAGGAAAGTCAATGCACAATGAAGAAGGTGTGAGGACATGATCCTTGATACAAGCCTCATATCATGCCTTCTTCCCAAAATGTGAGATTAGACATCAAAGATCAAGGGCGCCAAGATCCACCTTCCAAGCCCCAAATCAAGCCATGCCCAAACACAAGCAAGGCCTTGGTCGGCCAAGGAGAAAAATTCATAATTTTTTGGCACCTTCTCAAATGAAGACTTGTAATTTTCTTTTTGAACTTAAATGGGTCCTGATGTGCCTATATAAAGGGCCTTACCCCTCCCTTGTATGGCTAATTTTGAATGAATGATAAAGAAAAGTTTGAGTGAATTCTTCTAGTTTGCCTTCGTTCCTTAAGAATGTCGATCTCTGTGAGGGAGCACCTTCACCTTTGGGCATCGAGGGGTGTGAGGCCCCAAGCTACCATCTCTTCCACACAAGCCATCTTCCGTCTTCGAGTTCGGAGGCCATCTGAATGATCCAACTAGGTGCCTAGCAAGAAGATTCCCCCCATCGTCACCATCTCCAACCTTGTTCCCTCATTTCTTCTTGCTTCTTGCCAACTCCTAACCATTCTCTTGATTGCTCGTAGGTCCTTCAGGTGCCACAGACATGAAATTGGTCTCTCTTGCCATCACAACCTTCGGACGGAAAGCCAGCACATCCGCAGGGTTGAAGGCTTGATTCTCCAGGCCGCATCCATGAGAGCGAGTGAACTCGGCATCGGGCGCATCAGAGCTTTACAAGGTTTGCAGCCCTAAACTCCTAAGTTGGTATTGATCCAAGAGCTAAGTCATACAAGGTTTTTCAATCCTGAGGTCCTCTTCTTATCTTTGTTTAGGAACTTATTTGCTTGATAGAAGTTCTTATTATTATTGAAACCCTAGATCTGCTCTTGCTTGTCTTCGGGAATCATTAACTCCATTAGAAAAACCTAAAAATCATAAAAACAAAATCACTTGCATCACTTATCTCATCTTTGCATCTCTTAGTCTCATATCTTGTTTGGTATCAGAGCATGGTTAGGGCTTAACATCTTCTTAAGTACTTGGATTGGGTGCTTCACCATGGCCGTCTGGTCATAGGAAAAAGCAGGGCTACAAGATCCTGACATCCCTTTCAATAGGGATTTCCTATGGCAGTAGGGGTGCCGATGTGTTTGACCCTTAAAGGGGAATACAAGGAGATAGGTTTAGATCCTTAAGAAAAAGTTTTGCATCTTTGATTTCAGCATTTTAGAAATTCAGCATTCCAGTATATAGTCTGCTATTTTGATTATTTTTGCCTGTAAGAACCTTGGATTTTTGTAATTTTTAGTTTGCTGGATTCTATACATTTGGAAGTATTTTTGAGGACTTTCTTAGAGTTTATTGCGATCTGTAGATTTCTTACATGCTAGAAAATTACCTTAGAACAAATTGTTTTGAAAATTTTAGCAAGTGCATCTCATCCCACTTTCATTTTTCATAAGTTTAGTTTTGCATTCAGGTTCATATTTTGTTATTTCCCACATCTTATTTTCTACTATCATACATCAAAAAAAATTCAAAACACAAATAAAAAAAACTTAGGTACATTTCATTAAATCATTTGTATGCCATCAATTTCATAATTCACTTAAGGGCATCAATATCAAAAGATTTGGGAAGGAAGTCATTACCTTTCCTTAGTCCAAAAACAACCACCCTTGCATTTCGATCCCAAACCTAATCTAAAATCTAGTAGCAACCTAGTAGATTAGGAACATCAATAAGTTGGGTTTGACCATTTTGGGGAAGCTTGTTGCATACAACCTTCAATTGGTACCGGGAAGTCGGTGTCTAAGGCAAGAGGTCTAGCATCAAACGACCTAAGCTGTGTTGTGGTTCTTTAATTGGGTCCTTGCGAAAGTAAGGGGGGCCTCCCACACTCCCACCTCTTACCTGGCTGGTGAAAGGGCTGATTGATGTGCTGTGTGTCTTCTACGTTGAACCATTTTGATTGAACTCCTAGGTCTAGCAAACCAATAGCACCTTTCATTGTGTATTGCATGTCGACTAGATCAGGAGTACCCTATCACCCCCATCATTCCTAGTCAAGTGAACCCATGGAGAATGATTGCGAGGATCAATTAAAGGTCATCATTGAATAGTTAGCTAGGATAAACAACAGGTTTGATGAGTTTGAAGACAAATTCGAAACAAGGCTAAGAACCCTAGAAAAGGGCAATAGACCATCCATTGAACTTGAGTCTGAGTCACCTCCCCACCTTAGGGAATACCCTTAGCATGATCTTTCCTTAGAGGCTGAACCCAAGAGAGTTCCCCGTTTTAACCCAGCCTAAGAGACCTACCCTAGGAGACCCAATTAAGAGATCATAGACCATGAAGAGAGGGCTATTAGAAACATCAAGCTAGAAGCCTTTACCTTCGATGGCAATCTAGATCCCAAGGTATACACAGATTAGGAGGAGGACATGGAACAATACTTCGATTGGTACACCATGATGGAATGGATGAAATTTAAATTTGCCAAACTTAGGTTGGTTCGCCAGGCTAGGTTATTTTGGAATAGTGTTGAGAGGCTAGTAGGGCAAAGAGGACAAGAACCCATAGCAACTTGGAGGGGCATGAAAGCTAGGCTTAGAGAGAAATACCTACCACTATGTTACACCTAGAGTTTATTGGACCAATGGCAGAATTTGAGTCAAGGGAGCAATAGTATGGCCGAATACATCGTAATGTTCGATGAGTATGTTATACGATGTAATGTTAATGAATCAGCATCTGTGACCCTATCTAGGTTTAGGCCTGGCCTACATCAGACATCCAGAGAGAGCTTTACTTTAGAGAGATCATTGATTTGGAGCATGCTTACCAAATTGCGAGGAATTGTGAGCATTTCTAAAGGACACCCACCTATCGTAGACCTGAACCCTTTAGGAACCCTAGTCGAAACCCAGGATCTAACCAAGGGTATGGTCAGGCCTACCTAAGTCGACCCAGTCCGAGTCGACCTGACCCGAGTCGACCCTACCTGAGCTGACCCAGTCCGAGCCAACCCGATCTAAGCCGACCCTATTTCGTATAGAAGATAAAGGGTAAATCTATTGAAGTCCAAAGGAATCCCAACCCCCAAAACAAATGCTTTAGATATCATAAACCAGGGCATTATGCCAGCCAGTGCACCTCCAAGGCCCTAATCATAAAAGAGCCAGTTGAGAATGAGCTAGAACCCATTGTTGAACTAGAAGGAGAAGTCTATAAGCCAAAAGATTAATTATTAGAAGAATACGAGGGAGAAGAAGAACTGATTGAATCTGAAGACCTTTTAGGAGTAGTTAGATGCATCCTTACTCAAAACTTAGTGCAAGAAGATTGGCGTAGGATCAACATCCTACAAACCTTTTTCAAACTAGGAAAGAAGGTGTGCAAGATCATAGTTGATAGTGGGAGCTGTGTCAATGCCATTTCTTTAAGTACTGTCAAATCCCTAGGATTGACCCCAGTTCCTCATCCCAACCCTTATAAGTTCTCATGTATAGATTCAACTTCCATACCCATAAAGTCTAAATGCCAAGTCATGATCAAATTCCAGTCATATGAAGAGAAGATTTGGTGTGATGTCCTTCCCATGGGCGTCAGTAGCATTATCCTAGGTCGACCCTAGCTTTACTATCACGATGCCACCCTTTATGGTCGGACCAATACTTGTACCTTTAATCACCATGGGAAGAAATTTACAATCAATCCAACTCAACCTAAGGACCAGGTTAAAACATAATCAACTAGCCTAAAGGAAAAGAAGCCTGAAGTTAACCTGATCAAGGCCAAAGAGTTAGAGAATGTGATGACTGAGGGAACCCCTGCCACAAAAGAGATTCATGAACTAAACCAGAGAAAAGAACCTTCTGATAAATTTCAGGGAGAAAAGATTGAGCCCACTGAGAATTTAAGTAAAGAAACCCCTGAGCCTATTGAAGATCCAAAGAAGACATCTGTGAATCAAGTCTAGTGAAGAAGTGTGATGAAGATGGACCCAAGGTTAAAATCACTAAGGAACTCAAAGAAAAAGATCCTGAACCCACTATAGAATTTGAAGGAGTGATTGAGCTGGGATCAAACATAGTAAATGAAAGTGAAGGTTCGCAAGTATTGCCCATAAAGAAGGTCTAGGAACAAGTCCCTAAGGAACAACCCCATGAAGTAGACATTAGTTTAGAGGACTTTCAAGATAAACCTTTTAAAGACCTTCCTGATGACCTTCCACCATCTAGGAACACCCAGCCTGCCCTGGAACTTGCACCCATAGATCAATGACCAAATTTTAAGATCATTTTGAATAACCAAGGTCTGTTTCATGCTTTCCATAAATTGCCCCAAGACTCTAATTCCTATTTCCTACCCTTTCCTGAGTCTTCTCATGTTTCTAAAGCTATTAGGTTACATTATATTGAGATCACCAGGCTGCATGAACCTTTAAAGCACATCCCATTTGCGACCTACATTTGGAAGACCTTATGGCAATTTCTAGGGGTCCATGGTAGTTTTTCATGTGCATATTAGACCAGGGTCATACCTAGAGAGTCAATAATCTATTAGGTTTAGGCCCTAGAGAGTCCAATAAAATTCCTCTCATTAGGAATACTTAGTTGAGTCTATTTTTGTCAAGTGTCAGTATGAGTCTCAAAGTCCGCACAATCATTTGCACTACATATTAGAGGCATGCATAAAGAAATTAGCTTGAAAATCAACCTAATACAAGAAATTGGCTGATTCTCGAAAGCAAGCCAAAGAATATGAAATAAGGGATTCTGTAATGATTAAGGCATAGGCCTGAATGGTTTCCACTAGGAACCAATAAGAAACTTTTTTCTCTTAGAGCTGGCCCCTTTAGAGTGATAAGGAGAGTTGGCCCTAATGCCTATATGCTTGAGCTACCCCCGGAATATGGCATTAGCTCGACTTTCAATATCTCGAATTTAGTCGAGTATAGGGAACCAGCAAACATACCCAATGAGCCATTTGGGCCTGACCTTTCATTTGAGAGCGAACCCGACCCAGAGTGTCCACCACCAATTTTACCTGAGAGAGGAGAGCGGATCGAGCGTATCCTGGATGATCAAGCTATCACCACCCGGGGCAAAGGCTATCAGTGTTACTTGGTTCGATGGCAAGGCTGACCAAAGTTCGACGATTCATGGATTACCCGGGAGGACTTGTAGCACCTTGACCCCGACCTTCTAGAAGAGTACCAAAGCTGAATCAACCCTTACTCGATAGGGTCGAGTTCCTCCCATCCCAGGAGAATTGGTGTGGGCACCAGGATCAAACATAGGCTACTCAACCCACTGTGGATCTCGAATTAGGGTTTTCAATTGATTGGGTCCTGTAATAAGGCTTCAAGCCTAAGCATTTTTCTTTTATGTCATGTATCTAGTCTCAATTGTATTTTAGTCATGTACCTTGACCAATTTGGTCAAGTTGGATCCTGTACTTAGCTAAATTGGTTCTAGTTTGAGTCTACTAGAAGATTGGGTCCAAGCCTATTTGAAAAAGAAGTGGACATTGAGTCTAGCCCAATTACTATTGGACTAAGCCATCTCCCATGCCTCGAAGGATGCCAATTTAGCCCTGGGGTGCCACCTCATCATCCCATGTGGTGCCACTTCACCTTGCCAAGTGGGCGGCATAAATTAAGAAGAAGAGTTGTTTTCTTGGACACCATCAAGCCAAAGTGATGAGGACATCTCAAGCACGGATTTTGGAGCAAGCATAATTCTTGGAATGGCACAGATCTTGAAGCATTTTTGGAATAAATTTATTTAGGATTTATCTTTTGTTTAAAATTTGAATTAGGATTTGGTTGGTTAGGATTGTTATATGGATAGGCTTATCTTATCCTATCTTATATTTGAATTTGATTCGTTCTTATCTTTTTATCTTGTATTCAAATTCAAATAAGGGTTGGAAAATCTATAAATACCACCCTCAGCCTTTTGTAAAAAGGGAGGATGGATGAATAAAATTTCTATTATTCTGTATGAAGGATCTGTGTGATCCTAGGATATCTGTATGATCCCTTCTCCATCTTCCTAGGGTTTCTATGTGATCCCTGATTTTGGGCATCTGTATGAGTTCAGGGCATCTATGTGAGCCCCTTTACTATGTGCTTGTTCTTCTTGGGGAATCTATGTGAACCCCAGTATTTTTCTTAACCCTGCACCCTCTTCTTTCCTCCTTTGCAAATCCTAATCTCTGGTGCCTTTCATGCTCGCCAGCGATCCAGTCCAATCCCTATCCCGCATCAAATGGTATCAGAGCTAAAGGATTAGGGTTTTTTTGCTTCATCGCCGGCCCACTGTTCTCTTTCTTCCCTGTTTCAAATCTCGTCCACGGATCCTTCCCCAACATCGACGTCGGACCACCCTCCCCCCAGTCGGTCACCCACCACCATTCCTCCCTTCCAGCCCTCACCCATGTTTTTTGCTTCGTCCATGCCAAGCTCTCCAAGAACTGCCGACAGCCCCCACGCCCATGACTGGGCCAACTTGAAGCGGGTCTCCCTCCTCGGTGACATCGTCCACTACAGTGCCGCCCCCAAACCCTGCTCCTAGTCAATCAACGCCCGGCAACCGATGGAACCCCGCATCACAGATCAGGCTGCCCATGGCCCCCCACCCAGAAGATCCCCCTCTGTCTCGCTCACCTCTAGCCACCGCGGCCGCCTGCAGCCATCAAGGCCACCATCTCCCAGTTCACCCTCTGTCTCACTCACCTCTAGCCGCCGTGGCTGCCTGCAGCCATCAAGGCCACCGTCTCCCAGTTCATTGCCAACCAGCACCTCACCAAGCGACCGCATGTCTCAGCCCTCGTCCGTGATGCCCACGACTGCACGCGCCTCCAAAGCCACTGACCGCATGCCCGATCCCTCTAGCATGCCCGATCCCTGTGCCACCGACTTCCTCGCTTATTGGCATCGCCGACCGATTCCTGAAGCTTTCGCAGACCGGGCGGAGATATGGATTCAATTTGGCTATCTCTGCTTCTGCCTGACGGTGGAGGCTTCTCTCTTGTCCTCATCTAACCCGCCGGTTCTGCTTCTTTCTAAGACTTCAACCAGACCATGTCGACCGCGTTCGCCATTGCCCTTGCCGCCTCTGCCCTCCCCTGCCTCATCACGGTCCGTGGTCACCGCATCGAGTCCGTCCCCGAGCTCCCTCCTCGTCGATGCCATGCACTACTGCACCATCCTTAACCCTAGCTCCCAGCCGCTCTGTGAAAGACTCTGGTCTGCCGACCTCACCGGAGAGATCACCTCCGAGCCCACCGGTGGTCGTCTTCTTCTCTCCGTCAACGATATCTCCCCTGCCTACAGCCGGCGACCCCCAACACCTGATTCATCGTCGCCCTCAAGCTTCAGATCGAATGCTCCACTGAATCGCCTCAATGATCTCCGTCGGCTAGCCGCGTTCCTCCGCCATGGCCGCCACCATCATTCTGGTACCATAGCCGGTGAACTCTCTTTCCGGGCTGCCCTCCATTGCACCCAGCACTCAGTCCATGGAGAAGAAGACACCAAGATGATTGCACAAACGTGAAGGCAAATGCCCTTCACTATTATCGACTTCAGTGCTGCACGCTTCATGGAACTGCATGAATTTCATAGCTGCACATATCTCAAAGCAGCCAATAAAAAAATCAGTGAAAAAAAAAAAAAGTTGACAAAAAAATAAAAAGGGGTGAACCCAGCATCGGAGTCCTTTTTTATTGGTTTCAGTTCCATCAACCTCGCTCACCCTGATTCGACGGAGTCGAGTTCACCCCACCATAGGAGAATGATGGGGACATCTAAGCACGGATCTTGGAGCAAGCATAATTCTTGAAGTCGCACAGATCTTGAAGCATTTTTGGAATAAATTTATTTAGGATTTATCTTTTGTTTAAAATTTGAATTAGGATTTGGTTGGTTAGGATTGTTATATGGATAGGCTTATCTTATCCTATCTTATATTTGAATTTGATTCGTTCTTATCTTTTTATCTTGTATTCAAATTCAAATGAGGGTTGGAAAATCTATAAATACCACCCTCAGCCTTTTGTAAGAAGGGAGGATGGATGAATAAAGTTTTTATTGTTCTGTGTGAAGGATCTATGTGATCCTAGGGTATCTGTATGATCCCTTCTCGATCTTCCCAGGGTTTCTGTGTGATCCCTGATTTTGGGCATCTGTGTGAGCCCAGGGCATCTATGTGAGCCCCTTTGCTATATGCTTGTTCTTCTAGGGCATCTGTGTGAGCCCCTTTGCTATGTGCTTGTTCTTCTTGGGGAATCTATGTGAACCCCAGTATTTTTCTTAACCCAGCACCCTCTTCTATCCTCCTTTGCAAATCCTAATCTCTAGTGACTTTTATGCTCGCCAGCGATCCAGTCCAATCCCTGTCCCGCATCACAAAGTGGACAACATCACTTGATACAAGCCTTCCTTCCCTCCCCCTATCAAGACACCTTTCAAAGATGGGTGGGCGGCCAAGGAAAGTCAATGGGAGTTGAAGATTTATGAGGTCATAAGCCTTGCTACAAGCCCCATATAATGTTTCTCTCCAAATATGGGTGGGCGGCCAAGGAAAGTCAATGGACATTGAAGAAGGTGTGAGAACATGATCCTTTCTACAAGCCCCATATCATGCCTTCTTCCCAAAATGTGAGATCAGCCATCAAAGATCAAGGGCGCCAAGATCCACCTTCCAAGCTCCAAATCAAGCCATGCCCAAACACAAGCAAGGCCTTGGTCAGCCAAGGAGAAAATTTCAGAATTTTTTGGTGCCTTCTCAAATGAAGACTTGTAATTTTCTTTTTGAATTTGAATGGGTCCTAAGGTGCCTATATGAAGGGCCTTACTCTTCCCTTGTATGGCTAATTTTGAATGACTGAAAAATAAAAGTTTGAGTGATATTCTTCTAGTTTGCCGTTGTTCCTTAAGAACGTCGATCTCTAGGAGGGAGCGCCTTTGCCTTCGGGCATCGAGGGGTGTGAGGCCCCAAGCTACCATCTCTTTCGCACAAGCCATCTTCCATCTTCGAGTTCGGAGGCCATCTGGATGATCCAACTGGATGCCTAGCAAGAACATTTCCCCCATAATCACCATCTCCAACCTTGTTCCCTCATTTCTTCTTGCTTCTTGCCGACTCCTAACCATTCTCTTGATTGCTCGTAGGTCTCCAGGTGCCATGGACACGAAATCGATCTGCCTTGCCATCGCGACCTTCAGACAGAAAGCCGGCGCATCCGCAGGGTTGAAGGCTTGATTCTCCAAGCTGCATCCACGAGAGTGAGTGAACTCGCCATCGGGCACATCAGAGCTTTACAAGGTTTGCAACCCTAAAATCCTAATTTGGTATTGATCCAAGAGCTAGGTCCTATGGAATTTTTCAATCCCGGGGTCCTCTTCTTATCCTTGTTTAGGGACTTATTTGCTTGCTAGAAGTTCTTATTGTTATTGAAACCCTAGATCTGCTCTTGCTTGTCTTCGGGAATCATTAACTCCATTAAAAAAACCCTAAAAATTATAGAAAGAAAATCACTTGCATCACTCATCTCATCTTCGCATCTCTTAGTTCCACATCAGGATTAAGTGCTAGGGTTTGACATTTATCCATGCCCATCACTTATTCGGGATAAAGGGATATCAAAGGATTGAATTACATGGTAACTTTTCACTAAAGGATATTTTGATAATTTCTACCAAATTCCTCATCTTTTGGGTAGGTATGACACATTGCTAGATGTCAATCATATCTTGTATATTTTCATGAATCAAATTGATTGGATTCATGAGTCAATTCATAAATTGGTTCGAATTGGCAACTTAGGTCAGCTCAGTTTGACCTAATTAGGTTAATTAGGTTCGATTGAGTCAAATTGGCTTTGATCTAGACTTACTACTAGCTAGATGTAGAACCCAAAGGATCACACACATTAAAAAATTAGTCAAGAAAGTCAACTATATTTTTATTAGGGTTATTGGCTTCTAATTGGCTAGCTAATTGACATACTAGCATATGTTGGCTAGCCTAAGTCCTAGCCCAATTGGATTGGGTTACTTAGCTTGCTATTTGGGCTAACCAATTTGAGTAGAACTTAGATTGGGTTGAGTCCTAAGTGGGGCAACCTTAATTAATATTTATCTGGATTTTATTGGGCTTTATCTTTTATTTACGGTTGAGTCCAAGGTGGAAGGGACACTTGGCACCAAGTTTGGCATTCACCAAGAATGAAGGGGTGCAGAAGGACCAAGAGTCCTTTTGCTTCTAAATAACCTTAATCCAAATAATCTCTAAGCCCCTCTTCCTTGTCTCCACACCCTTTTGGATGGGTTTTGACCGGTCAATAGGTGGAATTGGCATGAAGAAAATAGGCATGCAAGATGAAGGGTCGCATCCCTTCATTTAGGAATGGATTCAAGGTGCCAGAGTCCTTCTATTTGAAGAATCTTAATTTTCTCTGATATGCCTCTTGGGATCCCATGCCCCCTGGCTATTATCTAACAGTTATATGCCATTTGGCAAGTGGAGAAATTGGCTGGAAAATAAAGAGACATTTATATATCTCTTAGTGCATGAAAGGACATATCATGATAAGTCCCTCACCTAAAAGACTCCTTCTGTTTGAAGGGTCTTATCAAGGGGCTGAGAAAGAGATTTATTAGGTTCCTCATCCCTCTCTATAAATAGGCATCAGTAATTTAATGCCAGGAGTTCAATTTTGATCCAAAGAAATCTACTTTCTATTTTCTCTTCCATCTTAAGACAAGGCTTGTGACAAGTCTTGTCATTTTAAGACAAGACTTGTCCCTTTAAGACAAGGCTTGTCATTTTAAGACAAGGCCCTAGAAAAAAAATTAGGAGGGACATTCAAATTCTAGGAAAGGATTCATAGAGATCTCTAAGTGCCCTAGAGGAGGTTAGGGGTTCAAGCAAAGGGAGAAAGTCTGAAAGGCTGCCAAAAGAGTCCTCGTCAAATAAGAAAGCATGGTAGGAGTGCTTCCTTGGTCCGGTTCCTATGTGGATCATCTCTGGAGGGCATACACTTGCATACCTCATAAAAATTAAGAAGTATAGCACTCCAGGTATTCTTCTATTATTGCCCAGGTTGCAATCCAATAGGGGGGTGAATTAGGTCTTTTAAAAAAAATTGGAGGCAAGTAATATGCAATTCAAAATCCTTTACAAGTGGTGCTGTGATAGAATTGTAAAATGCAGAAGCTAAACAGAGTTAAGAAAGCACAACACAAACACACCAAATTTATAGTGGTTCGGAGCAACACAGCTCCTATGTCCACTACCCAAGATACCACTTAGGATTTCTACTATATTCACACCCGAATGTAGTATGATTGTTTTACAGGATCACAATCCAAAACCTCAAAACTTTGGTTTTACGGGATCACCAAAAAAACACAACATCCTTTGGTTTTGATGGGCTCACCAAAGAAACCTAACTTGGTTTTCACAGGATCACCAAGAACCTAACCCTTGGTTTTAATAAGGCTCACCAAGAACCTATTTGATTTTTCAACCGGGCTCACCAATAACCCAACAATTCAAAGATTGAATTGAAAATAAATGCAACAAGAATGACAAACTCAATTTATCGGATAGTTGCCAGTGCAGCTTGTTGGAAGTCCACTTGAATGCACTTGAATAAACTTTAATTACTTCAGTGGATTCT
Source organism: Areca catechu (assembly GCA_021397845.1). Classification (NCBI taxonomy): domain Eukaryota; kingdom Viridiplantae; phylum Streptophyta; class Magnoliopsida; order Arecales; family Arecaceae; genus Areca; species Areca catechu. The sequence continues at coordinate 135,892,884 of CM038053.1, read as the reverse complement.
TTCCAAAGTTGCTTCAAGCTTCATGTTGGAGTTGGTGAAGACTTGAAAGCTTAACTTGAAAGCTCTAGTGCTCTTTTGCTGTTGGTAGGTAGGATATTCAATGATGCTCTCTTCTTTTTATGAACTCTCTAATTCATTGCTTCAAGGAAGTTCAAATCCATCAAATTTAAAGTCTTCCATCATCCCAAGGTAGTTCTAGCCGTTGTAAACCGTTGGAAAATGATTTTTGACCATTAGAGTACTTTTTAGCATTCAAAAATAAATTTTGGAACTAGCCGTTGGATACCTGAAAGGGGCATTCGAGTCGGCTCGGATTCCTTCTAGTCGGCTCAGATCCTTCGAGTCGATGGGTCGAGTCACCAAATCTTCAATGCAGTCAGCTCTTTGTCTCAGGGTGCAAAACATCATTCTAGACGAGTCGGCTCTTTGTAGCTCGGGTCGGCTCGAACTTGAATCTTGAAAGTCTTGAACTCGAGGAGTCGACTCTTTTTAGCTTGGGTCGGCTCTTCTTCTCATGTTCGAAAAATTTCACTATGGAAGAGTCGACTCGATGTAGTTCGGGTCGGCTCGCTTTCTCAAGATTTCAGAATTAGGTATGGCAGAGTTCGCTCTTTTTTGGTTCGGGTCGGCTCGCTTGGCTATTCTCAGAAATCTTCAGGAAATGGACTCTGGAGGAGTCAGCTCGCTTTCCATTGAGTCAGCTCGAATTGCTACATTCCAAAATCCTTGCTACGTGCTAGTAATCAGAGTCGTCTCTTCATTACTTAGGGTCAGCTCAAGTGTCTTCTTCAGGATTTTTATAATTGAACTTAAAAAAGCTCTCACCAACTTTTTTACAATTTCACACAAACCAACTCAAACTAAAATTCATGGCACACACACTTACAGAAGTAACCCTTTTAATTGATCTTTTCTTAGCAATTTGATTAGGTTCTTCTTTACAAAAATATTTACAACACAACTCAACCAAGAAAATAGAAGTGTAGGAGTTGAAGTTTGAACATGTTATTCATCCTACAAAAACTTATCAAACACTTGAAGAGTTGTCAGAAATAAATGTACATACTCCAATGTTTGGTTATCATCAAAATCACTTATGGGGTCAATAATCTTCCCCTTTTTGATGAATACAAAATACTAGGCATGAAAAATCAATATAAAACTTTACAATTGCTTATTTAATAATATTTGCAAGAGTATATGAACAAGTAGAGCAAATTGACTTCAGTTAGTGCCAAACAATGAGAGGAGAATTAGGGCTTAGAGACATAATCTCCCTCTCAATAAAATACTCCATATTTTGGCAAACTCTTCTTTCAATTTTACATTTCAAAGCTCAAAAGCTTTGATAAACAGAGCTAACAAATGTTGAAGTGTAAAACATTATGTATCAGAGTCATTATGTATCAGAGTTTGTAAAAAAAATTGTAATTCAGGCTTTGAGCATTATAAGTCAAAACTTAAATCATCAGAGCTTGAAATATCAATACATGTTCATTTCAAGTATCAGAGAAAATATGTAGCAAATATGTATCGAAGCTTTGAAGTATCAACGTTTTATCTTTTTCATGCAATACTTTCTCTCTCCCTTTTTGTCAATCAATCAAAAAGGTTGAGTAAGAATTAAGCTCAGATTTTAAAATAGATTGAGAAAGTATTTAAAATTGTTTGAGATAATTTCACTTTCTCATATTTATCTTGAAATTCTAATTAAAATATTAATCATTGTAAGAGTAATCAAACATTCAATTCATAGAGAAATTAAAGAAATTGTTAGACAAAAGATGTACTTTCATTTCATTTCAAAAGTTTAGTACAAAGTACAGAAAGGTAATACACTTAGTCACTGTCTATGTCTATGCTAGGTTTTGAGGACGTTTGGCCAGGGATTTGAATTCCAGGAGGTAGAGAAGCAATAGGATCAATGAATTGTGGAATATCATGAGATCCAGGTGTTCTGATGTGTGGAGTAGGTTGTCTTGGATGGCCTGAGTGACTAGGAAATGATCTAGAGGGAGTCTTGAGAGTAGCTAGGATATCTTCAATCTTGCCCATCATTTTCCATAGAAAGCTGCTCATTGACTTCAATTCGGCTTCAACTTTCTTTACACTTCTAGAAGCAGCCAAGTCTTCCATTCCTTCTTTGATTATTGCCATTTCTTTTTGTAGTGAAAGCATTTCTGAAGCTTGAACATTGGCAAATGCTTCGACTGAACCTCTTAATCTTCGAAATTCACTTCTAAATATACCAATACCTTTGGTATAATCTTCCTCCATCCTTTTTCCTGCTTCAAGTGATCACATTTTGACCCTTAAGTTATCCATCTTAGTTCTGTAGGCTTCAAGGATTTGAGTGATTAAGCTTTTGATAGAGTCTGAACTTGATGTAATCAACTAAAGGATCGGCTGGACATCTGTCACAATTGTACTAGTTATACTGGTTGCTGTAGCTTTGAAGGTTTCAATATTTTCAATTCTTCCATTTAGATCATTTATTTGTTCTCCAAACTGGGTTAGCCTGTCATCAACTGATTTTTGAAATACTCCAAACATTTCACTCATAGAAGACTTAATGGATTCAGTCATACTGTTCATTTGTTATGCCAAGAAGTCTTGTATCATTGAAGTGTTCATGGTAGGAGCAGTAGCAGCTTGATCATGACTTGGAATGTTTGTAGCCTGATCAAAGGTAGGTGTGCCGTATGGCATGTCAAGCAAGTCAGGGACAAAAATATCTGGAAAAGGAGTATCGAAGTCCATCTGGACAGGGGATTCCTGCTGTGGCTGTGGCTCAGGGATGTGCATTGTGATGCCTTCACCAGCCGCTTCTTCTATTTGTTCTTGGACTTTTCAGTCTCTTCAACTATAGGGGTGTCAGTTTTCTTCTTCCAGGTACCATCTATTAACAAGTATCCCATTCTCTGAAGGGTCTTGGCTGTGTATGTGTCAGTGTGGAGTAATGCCTTACTGTCTTCTCCTGTCAAGTCTAAACTTGCTCTTTGAAAGAAGATTGAAAGAATCTGGTGGGGACACTAGAGGCACCAAAATAAGACAGAGGCTTCTCAACCCTTTATTAATCAATTAGCAGCATCAGAGTTCACTATAATAAAGCTTAGTCCAGCTGAGTTGAGTCCTGTATTAGTCAACTCATGTTGAGCTAGTTCAGTCCAGTATTAGTCAGCTCATGTCGAGCTAATTTCATTTCATTTGAGTCCTGTCCAAGCAAATTGAAGACTCAAGACCACATCATACAAGTGAAGACCAAGTCCAACTAGATTGAAGACATGGAAGTTTAGCCCAAGTCCAACATAGCTTGAAGATTTGAAGACCCCAGGAGGAAAATCAGAAACCCTGATTCCTTGCAGATGCCCTCTAGATGCCCAGATTCCCTTCCAGATGCCAAAGTATATTTATAGACCAGGGCATCCATGATTGCAGAGGTCCATCTGCATCCTAGCCCAGAGAAATCAAGCCCAGGTGCCAAGCCCAAGCCCTTAAGAAGCAAGATACCAGGGAATATTCTTGCTACCTGGCTACCAGGCCACCCCAGCTTCCAGAGGCCCAAGCCCATGCACCCGAGCCCCTTTGGGCTGGTCCTTTCTTGACGGGGTCCTTAGGTTGGATTAGGTTGATTGTGATCTTTTTTCCTTGGTGGAAAAAGACACAGGTATTGGATCGACCATAAAGGGTGGCATCATGGTCGAAAAGCCAGGGTCGTCCTAGAATGATACTACCCACACCCATGGGTAAGACATCACACCAAATCGATTCTTCATAGAAACTCATTTTTATCTTGATTTGGCACCTAGATTTTACTGGGATTGAAGTTGAATCTATCCAGGAGACTTTGTAAGGGTTGGGGTGGGGAACAGTGGCTAGTCCTAAAGATTTGACTGTACTCAAGGAGAGGGCATTAACACAGCTTCCACTATCAGTGATGACCTTACAAGCCTTATCTCCTAGCTTGATCAGGGTCTGTAGGATGTTGGTCCTATGCCAGTCTTCCTGTATTATGTTTTGGGCTAGGATGCATCGGACTACCCCTACAAGGTCTTCAGATTCATACACTTCTTCCTCTCCCTCGTACTCTTCCAACAACTGATTTTTGGGATCATAGACTTCCTCCTCAGGTTCGACGATTGGTTCAAGTTCAGTCTCAGTTGGTTCTTCTATGAGTAGGGCAGGGGCGGTGCACTGACTAGCAAAATGTCCAGGTTTATGACACCTAAAGCATTTACCTTGGGGATCGGGTCTCCTCTGGACTTCAATAGCCTTACCCTTTTCCTCTCTATTGTACTGGGGTTGGTTCAGGCTGGGATGACTAGGACTGGGTTGGGCTACGTTTGGTTGACTTGGGTCAGTTCGGTTTGGGCTTGGTCGACTCGAGTAAGCCTGGCTATAACTTTGGGTGGATCTAGGGATTTGGTTCTGGTTCCTAAAGGGCTCAGGTCTTCTGTAGGTGGGAGCTCTTTGGAAATGCTCACAGAGCCTAGAAACTTGGTAAGCCTCTTCCAAGGTTCTGGTTGCTCTAAAGTACAGCTCTCTCTGAATGTCTGGGTGTAGGCCAGCCTTAAACCTAGACAGGGTTACCTCAGGTGATTCAACAACCTTACATCGCATAACATATTCATCAAACTTGGCGATGTAATCAGCCACACTCTTACTCCCTTGACTTAAGGTTTGCCATTGGTCCAATAGTTTCTGGGTGTAGGATGCAGGTAAGTATTTCCTTCTAAGCTTATCTCTCATTTCCCCCCAGGCGGTGATGGGTAATTGACCTTTCTATTCTATGTAATTTTCAACACTATTCCAGAACAACCTAGCTTGGTGAACCTACCTAAGCTTGGCAAACTTAAACTTAGTTCTTTCTGACATAGAGTACCAATCAAAATACTGCTCCTTAGCAGATTCCCAATCTTCATACACCCTAGGATCTAAGCTACCATCGAAAGTGGGTGCCTCAAGCTTGATGCTCCTAAGGGCCCTTTCTTCACGGTCCTCCAGATTGGGTCTCCTAGGACGGGTATCAACAAAGGGGTCAGGGTCTCTCCCAAAGTCATCCTCAAAGTAAGGGTCTTGTGGCAGGTTTCTCCTGGGATGAGGGGACTTAGGAGATGGCTCGGGTAGACTGGAGCCGATGGAGACGGCTCGGGCATGGCAGATCCAAGACCGGCGGCAAAAAAAATGGAATTCTGGGCGATGGTTTGGAGGAGGAAGAAGAAAGGAATAGTAGTGGAATAACTCAGGGATAAACCTGGGATAACACTAGGATAATTGGAATAGGCAGAATAGCAGGGATAAAAAACTTTAAAAAAATCTAAAAAATTAAAAGAAAATTAAGGTGGGTCCTGGGTCTTAGAAAATCTCAAAAATCCTAAAAAAAATAAAATAAAAAGAGAAACCCAGTTGGGTTTCGGGTCCCCCATCATTCTCCTCTAGTGCGAAGAACTTGACTCCGTCGAGTTTATCGACGAAGCAAATCCTAGTCCGCTGCTGGCTCTGATACCAATTTGATGTGGAGTAATGGCGGACACGAAGAAACTTGGGGTTATTCGGAAATGGAAAAAAAAAACCTAAAGCAAAACAAGGATCATGGGAGGGCTAAGAAGCCTCCCGGTACTAGGATAGGATGACCCAGAAAGTCCTAAAATAGCCAGACTCTTTTGATTTTCAGTTTTCTTGATGGGATAACGAATGAAAGATGGAAATATGGAGGGGGAATGGGAATGAAACTCGAACTCAGGATGTAGATCCGAAGGGAAATAGAGAGATGGAGGGGAAAAGGGTACCTAGGGCTTCGAGCCCCACGTCAGCTGTTTGGCAGTGAAGACCTTATTTGGGATCACATCCGGCCATCATGCACGGTGGCGCTGATGACTTGGAGTTCACACCCCGCCATCATGCACGGTGACACTAATGACTTGGAGCGGCTTCACGCTCTTCGATGCTCTCACTAGAGCGAAGGCATTGGGGCCTCACACCCCTCGATGTCCCGAAAGACGAAGGAAAACGGACCTCAGCCCACTCCAAATGGAGACAGAACCAACAACTCTTTCAAAAATTCAATTTCATTAACTACAACTACGAAAGGGATGCCTTTTTATGGGCATTAGAACTCATACATGGAAATTTTATTTTACTTTACTTTATTATATATATATATATATATTTTTTAAAAAAACTAAATCCTGTAGCTTTAAGATCTGTGCCAATTCTTTCACTTTGAAATATGTGCATGTCTCTCTCTCCTGTGACCGTGGAACAGGGGATCACATGTCGAGATAGCAGGCGAGGTGGAGGATGCAGGCCAGCGAATTTGGAGGAGGCCGGTGGATTTGGAGGTGGAACTCGCATGCGAGGCGGACGGACCGGAGGGGTTGGAGCGACACAGCGCGAGGACGTAGCTCAAGCTTGCGAGCTGGGCGGAAGGCGGACGAGCTGGCAGATCCAGCGAGATCTGATGGCATTGATGGCGGTTGGGTGGTGGTTGCGGGAGAGTGGGACGCGACACGGAGATGGGAGATGGGCTTCACGGTTGCAGACGGTATGGAGACCGTCTTGACGAGCGGAGGGGTTCCTGGTTGCAGGAGTGGCTTCACAGACGGAGGTGCGGTGGTAGCGGGGCAGCACGGTGGCACCCGGTGGCTGGGGAAGGCGGCGGACAATGGTAGACAATGGTAGGGAGGGCGTCATGCCAATGGACGAACGGGCCTGCAGAGGTCCCCCACGGTGGTCAGACCCACCGTGAGCCTGGCCCCAGGAAGATCTACCTGAAGGGCGAGGCCGGCGGGCGGTGGGACACGGCCACGGGCGTCGACGGGAGGTGGACGGTGGGTGGCTCCCAGGGGACGATCGTGATGGCATGGGTGCAGATCACAAAGTTCGGACGGCTGTGAATGTGGGCGGCCGAGCGGGGAAGAGGGCACAGCACGGGGAGGCTGGAGCCGATGGAGATGGCTCGGGCATGGCAAATCCAAGACCGGTGGCAAAAAAAATGGAATTTTGGGCGATGGTTTGGAGGAGGAAGAAGACAGGAATAGCAATGGAATAACTCGGGGATAAACCTGGGATAACACTGGGATAATTGGAATAGGCGGAATAGCAAGGATAAAAAACTTTAAAAAAATCTAGAAAATTAAAAGAAAATTAAGGTGGGTTTTGGGTCCTAAAAAATCTCAAAAATCCTAAAAAAAATAAAATAAAAAGAGAAACCCGGTTAGGTTTCGGGTCCCCCATCAGCCATGACCCTTATTATTATACCGAACCTAGGAGGATCCCAAACCCTGATCCCTACCATGTGGTTGAACCTATAAGAGCCCATCGTCATGACCCTTAATATGATATTGAACCTAGGAGGACCCCAAACCCTGATCCCTACCATGAGGTTGAACCTAAGAGAGCCCATCATCATGACCCATACTATGATACTAAACCTAGGAGGACCCCAAACCCTGATCCATACCTTGAGGCTGAACCTAGGAGAGCCCATCGTCATGACCCAATCCCTAAGGTTAGTCCTAGAATACCCAATCAGGATTTTGTAGACCAGGAAGATAGATCCTATTTACCCTCTCCCTATAAGCCTAGTATACCCACAACCTATAGATCTTATGACTCCAAATCCTCTGACTCTAGAATCTACGAACCCATATCCCATGAGTCCAGTAGACCCAAGACCCATAGAGCTGAACCCAAATCCTATGACCCCAGATCTTATAATCCCGTGACCCATAGATCTGCACCCTTGTCCTATGAGCCTAGGGAGCCCAAAACCCCTAAGTATCAATTTAGTACTAGTCAGGTTTTCCTTAGTCAACTTGAACCCCATAGGATTAGTACCCCTAAATATGAGCCCAGTAGTGAGCCACTACCCCTTAGGCAACCTGAACCTACTAGGATTAGTGTCCATAATCAGAAACCAGGACCTAGCCAGTTTTTTCCTAGCCGACCTTCTCCAACCATTCCTGAGATTGTCAAGGCTTACATTAACGCGGAAGTGTATGAAGCTGATGCGAGCCTAGTGGATGAGTATGAAGGAGAAGAGGAGACACCTTTAGTAGACCTAGAATTAGCTGACCCAGTAGATACCGAGCTAGAAACCAACCCAGAGCTAGTTGCCCTTGACCACATCCAACCTAAAGCTATAGTGGAAGAACAATTAGAGGAAGAGAACTCTGATACTAGGATTTTACCTGAGGAAACACTAGAAAAGGATCTAATTGTAGAGCCTATTCCTAAATTCCATGAACAAGACTTTATTGAGGATTTGGCTTACTTAACCCATTGCCCTCAGGATGAATCCCTTCCTGCCATTCCTATTGAAGATCTCTTCCCATAAATTGTTGACCCATCCTTCCATAGCATGGACCTTTTCTTGCCCATAGATATACCGCAACCCCGTAAGGTTAGCCTCATTAGTCTAGGATTAGTCCCTGACATGCCTTCTTTTATTCTACTTTATCCAACTAACCTGGAACCTTTTTCTCCACCCTACCAGACTAATTCTGAACCCACTTCCTATTTCCTACCCTTTCCTGAGTCTTCTCATGTGTCTAGAACTATTAGGTTACATTTTGTTGAGGTTACTAGGTTGCAAGGATCCATAGAGCCAATCCCATTTGCTACCTACTTTTGGCAGAACCTCTAGCACCTATTAGGAGTTACTAGCAAATTTTCTTCTGCATGTCATCCATCAACCACAACTCATGCCCCCATGCCCAAGTGGTAATTAAGACCTAATAAATCTCTTTAGTCGAGTCTGTTAGGTGTAGGTTTGAGTCCTTTACATCATCTTGTTAGGAGTCTGCATGTGCCCAGTATGTTCACCACTTGCACTAATTTTAAATAAACTGGCCAATTCCCGAAGAAGGGTCAAAGAATTTGATGTAGTGGATTCTGTCATGATTAGGCTTAAGCCTGAACGGTTCCCATCTGGGACCGTTAAGAAGCTTCATGCTCATGGAGCCGGACCTTTTAAAGTGATAGAAAAAGTTAGATCAAATGCCTAGGTGTTATACTTGCCTTCGGATTTGGACATTAGTTCTACCTTCAATATTACAGACCTGGTTGAGTATAGGGACCTAGCAGCGATACCTATTGAGGCCTTTGGTCCTATCCCCTCTTATTATGAGTGACCCTAACCCCGAGTGTCCACTAACAAATTTGACCTGAGAGAGAGAATGGATCGACCGTATCCTGGATGATCAAGCCATCATGACCTAGGGCCATGACTATCAACACTTCCTGGTCTGATGGCAAGGCCGGTCAGAGTCAGACGATTCATGGATTTCTCGAGAGGACTTGCAACGCCTCAACCCAGACCTTCTCGAGAGATATGTGAACTAGTCTGATCTTCACTCACAAGGTCGAGATTCCTCCCACCCCGGGAGAATTGGTGGGGACACTAGAGGCACCAAAATAAGACAGAGGCTTCTCAACCCTCTGTGGATCAATTAGCAGCATCAGAGTTCAATGTAATAAAGCTTAGTCTAGCTGAGTTGTGTCCTGTATTAGTCAGCTCATGTTAAGCTAGTTCAGTCCAGTATTAGTCAGCTCATGTCGAGCTAATTTCATTTTTTTTGAGTCCTGTCCAAGCAAATTGAAGACTCAAGACCACATCATACAAGTGAAGACCAAGTCCAACCAGATTGAAGACATGAAAGTTTAGCCCAAGTCCAACCCAGCTTGAAGATTTGAAGACCCCAAGAGAAAAATCAGAAACCCTGATTCCTTGCGGATGCCCTCTAGATGCCCAGATTCCCTTCCAGATGCAAAAGTATATTCATAGACCAGGGCATCCATGATTGCAGAGGTCCATCTGCATCCTAGCCCAGAGAAATCAAGCCCAGGCACCAAGCCCAAGCCCTTAAGAAGCAAGATACCAGGGAATATTCCTGCTACTTGGCTACCACGCCACCCCAGCTTCTAGAGGCCCAAGCCCATGCGCCTGAGCCCCTTTGGGCCGGCATCTTGCTGCTCCTAGAAGCCCAACACACCTCCCTAGGCATCCTTGGAGTGTTGACCAAGTCAAGAGAGTTTTTAGGGATTTTTCTACCTAATGTTTCCTTATTTTCTAGCTAAGGTTTAAAAAGGAAAAGGATTCTTATGTAATGTCTAATGTACCCTTACTTGGAGCCCAAGGTTAAGGGTCTGTTTAAGGGATCCTAGTCTCTTGTATGAAACTTGATTTTGATATATGAAATAAACCTTGAGTTCTTCTATTGCTTTGAGTGTTACCCTGCTGTGTGCATAAAGGGGTGTGAGAGTTTTCTTCTTCCCGGTGCTGCAACCATCTTCCTGCCGCCAGCCAACCTTCCAGAACCTTGGCCACCCACTTCAAAAGATACCTTTTCTTTGTTGTTTTCCTTTATTTCTTTATTTCCTTATGAGTTGTCTAACCCCTGACAGGTCGTTTGCAGGTCCCCGAGTTCCAACGAATCCAACGACTCCAGCCAAGCCTCAATCGGACCACCGAGCAGAAAGCCGGGTATCCGTCGATCTTTGGCTCGATTTTCCACGCTGCATCCATCGAGGAATGAGAGATCCCTTCTCTGTGATCTTCACCGGGCACTTCAGACATTGTCTGGTATACCCCCTCTACCTCTAGTAATTATATTGTAGGAGAACTTGCCCTAACCGAGGATTCTCAGCCCCGACGATCTTTCTTTAATACTTTTCTAGGTTCTAATCTGCATGCTTGACTTCAAACTTTCATACATACTTCCCTACAACTAATTTTGATTTGAGATTCAGGAATTTATCACCTAACCCCATATATAAAACATACAAAAATAATTGCATGCATATTAGTCCTGCATCAGAATCATTCCATATGGCAAGCAGGCTTTAACTTTCCTAATTGCCTCCTTCATTTGGCTAATCATAATTGCAAGAAAATTAATCTTTTCTCCATTAATTAAGAGCTCCATAAAACATAAATCCCTTTCACTTACCCAATCGAATCAACCTATTTTAGGTAAGAAGATTCGGCTAATAAAGTTATGTAGGAGTCTCATTTCAATGGACAACATGCTTGCTTTGAGAATCCCAATCTCATTTACCTCAGCTCTTTCCAAAACTGTCTGCAATGCCTTGGTTCTATCCTTCAGTACAAGATATTCTATGCCTTCAAAAGGTATTTCCAAAACATTACCAGGATTTCAGCAAAGATAATTATCCTCTTTCCTTTAACTGAGCACTCAATGAAATTCTCTCCAAACCTTAAATTTTCATAGAACATTCTTACTAGGTTTGGATAGGTCTTGATATCCAGTGAACACAAATTCTTCCAGCCTTGGTTCTCAATAAGATCTCCAATCACAAAACCAATTTTTCTTAGATATTCGAACAAAATACATCAGCCAGTAGTGATTGGTCGCATACCTAGGGACATTTGGCAGCTTGGAGAAATAGGGCTTCCTTCTTCTTCAGGCTGTGGTTCATTCCGGGAGATATTATCTTCTCGAAATTTTGTTCTTCGTTCTTGTGGAACCGCATCACCAATTCTCCTAGATTTCTTCCCAACTACTCTCCTTGGTGCCATAGTGAAGAAATTGAGCTTAGAGGAGGTTTATGGAAGTTTAAAGAAGTTTGGAAAGTTTCTTGTAGGGAATGGAATAGGGTTTAGGAGTAAAAATGGTAAAAACAAAACCCTATGGCTCGAATTAAAAAAGATATGGCTCGACATCCGAGCTGACTCGACCAACAGTTCATCTGCTCGAGTCGGCTCAAGTAGAGGGAGCTCAAAAAAAATAATTTTTGTATTTCAATCAAGGCTCATAAAATTTTGGGATTTGGATCAGAAGGTTATTTAAATACATTGTCCTTGAGACTCTGGAGGTGGTTCTATATAGGATCATATAATCCTAGTTTATTCTTGATCATTGCAAACCTATCTAAATTCAATGGTTTGGTAAATATATCAGCAAGTTGGTTTTCAATTGGCACATATTCAAGAGTAATATCATTATTCAAGACATGTTCTCTTATAAAGTGGTGCTTAATTTCAATGTGTCTTTCTATCAATTTTGCAACCAGCATAGTTAGCATTAAAAAAAAAAAACTAATTAAATTCAAGGATGATTCTTTAAAATAATAAAGACCCAAGTTACTTGTACCTTTCAAATATTTGAGAATTCTTTTAATAGCAAGCATATGTGTTTCTTTAGGATTACCTTGAAATCTAGCATAGACACATACACTATACAAGATATCAGGCCTACTGGTTGTCAAATATAAAAGGGATCCGAACATACCTTTATATAGCTTTTGGTCAACGTTGGATCCACTTTCATCTTTGTCTAGCCTGCAAGTAGGATATGGGTGTGCTAGCCTCTTTGCTTGTTTTCATGTCAAATTTCTTGATTAATTCCTTGATGTACTTAGCTTGGCTTATAAAGATTCCTTCATTTATTTAACTTGTAATCCAAGGAAGTAGTTGAGCTCACCCATAAAGCTCATTTCAAACTTAACCTGCATTAGCTCAGTAAATTCTTCACGAAAACTTTTATTAGTTGTGCCAAAGATAATATCATCAATGTATATTTGTACAGCTGACATGTCATTAAGAGGAGTTTTGTCAACATTTTCCCTTTCGAAATTATTTTTAAGTAAAAATATGCTCAATCTGTCATACCAGGCCCTAGGTGCTTGTTTCAAATTATATAAAGCTTTGTTCAACTTAAACACATGATTTGGAAAAACATGATTTTTAAATCCTGGTGGCTATTTTACAAAAACTTGTTCAGAAATAAATCTATTTAGAAAAGCACTTTTGACATCCATTTGATAGAGTTTAAAGTTCATGTAGCAAGCAAATGCAAGAAGTAATCTAATAATCTCTGGTCTTGCTATAGGTGCACAAGTTTCATCAAAATCGATATCTTCTTCTTGATTGAATTCATTTGCTACCAACCTTGCTTTATTTCTAATTACTTTACCATTTTCATCTAGTGTATTTCTATAGACCCATTTGGTTTCTATTATTGGATGGTCTAGGTCTACTAGCTAGTGTCCAAACATTATTCCTTTCAAATTGGTTTAATACGAGAGACAAAGTCTAGGTAGTCATGTGCATCTCTATGTGCTAACCTAGTCCTAAAACCATGAGAAGGATCACCAATGATTAGATCTTTGGGATGTGAAGTTACATACCTCCATTCCTTTGGTAAATCAGTACAATCCTTACTTACCATTTCACTTCCATCTTGCGCTGGCTTGTCTTGAATGTTTAGATCGTTCATTTCTTTTTGTAGTGTACCTGCATCATTATCTATGCACTCACCTTTTCTATATGGTGAGGGGTTAACTTCATCAAAGACAACATGAATTGACTCTTCTACAGTAAGAGTCCTCTTGTTAAACACTCTATATGCTTTGCTATGTATTGAATAACCAAGGAATATAGATTCATCAGATTTTGCATCAAACATTCCTAGATTATCCTTACCATTATTTAACACAAAGCATTTACACCCAAAAACATGAAAATAATTAATAATTGGTTTTTTCCATTCCAAAGCTCATAGAGGGTTTTCTTTGAAATTGGTCATATCAAAACTCGGTTTAGTATATAACAGGCAGTGTTCACGGCTTTGGCCCAAAAGTACCTTGAAAGATTACCTTCACATAATATTATTCTGGCCATCTCTTCCAAAGTCCTATTCTTTCTCTCTACAACACCATTTTGTTGTGGTGTTCTAGGAGCGGAGAAGTTGTGATCAATGCCGTGCTTAGTGCAATATTCATCAATAAAACTGATTTTAAAATTCAGTTCCATGATCACTTCTAATAGAGATAATAGAAAAAATTTTCTCATTTGAAAACTTTTTATGAAATTTTCGAAATACATCAAAAGTTTCATCTTTATGTGCAATAAATAATACCCATGTGAATCTAGAAAAGTCATCTACAATCACAAGACCATATTTCATACCTCCTAAGCTTGTGATCCTAGTTGGTCCAAATAAGTCCATGGGAAGTAGCTCAAGGGGTCTTATCGTTGAAATAATATTTTTCGATTTAAAACTCTCTCTAGTTTGTTTGCCTAATTGACAAGCATCACATACATAATTAAGATCAACTTTGAAATGAGGCAAACCTCTAACTAGATTCTTTGAGATTAATTTGGCAATAGTATGTATGCTAGCATGACCTAATTGTCTATGCCATAATAAACATGACTCCTTGGTCTTAGCATTCATTGCTACTAAACTGGAACTATTAGACATGGCTAGATCATTTAGATCTACCTCATAAATATTTCCGAGTCCATGGCCAATGAATTTGTTGCTAGAGTCAAAAGAGTTAGTTACTATACACATAGATGATTCAAGGATAACTTTGAAGCCTTTATCACACAATTTACTAATACTTAATAAATTATGCTTCTATTTATCTACTAGCAGCACATCTTCAATAGAAGTATAGGGGTTATTTTAATCTTACCGATTATGATTATTCTCCCCTTGCCATTATCTCCGAAAGTAACCGATCCTCTTTCTTTTATTTGTAGGGTGATAAATTGATCCTTGTCACCCGTCATATGCCTTGAACAGCCACTGTCAAGATATCATCTTTTCTTTGATTTTTGGGCTGCAAGACAATGGTGTGGGCACCAGGATCTGACAGAGGCTCCTCAACCCTTTGTGGATCTCAGATTAGGGTTCCCCATCTATGAGTCCTGTAATAAGGCCTTGAGCCCAAAGCATTGTCATAATTTCTTATCAAAGTTTGTTTAGTCCTGTACCTTGACCAATTTGGGTCAAGTTAGGTCATGAGTCCTGTATTTGTTCGAGTCTGAGTTTGGACTTGGCCCAAGCCCAATTGAAGTCACTCTGGTTTTCTTCACCAAATCAAGTTCTGGTGGGCCAACCCACCCCTTCCACTTGGGATAATGACAACTCAGGTGCCACCTCAGCTACCTACATGGTGCCACATCAGCTGCCACTTGGGCATCCAAGAAGGGAAACAAAGTGGCACCCTCATGCTTTCCACACGCCTTGGACAACATTGGAAGGAAGAAACACCATCCCCCTCTTCCCTCCCCCACATCACGCCTTGTTCCATCAAAAAAGGGCGTTGAAGATCCTTGAAGAAACCAAGCCTCAAAGCAAGCCCCTTCCAAGCTTTCTTCCCAAAGTGTTCTTACAAGGAAGGAAGGTCAAAGGACACACTCCCCCCTTCAAGCCCTCAACCATGCAACGCCCATGGAGCTCTCCCTTGGTCGGCCTTGAATCAATCCAAGAAGATGGCATTGAAGAATCCAAGAAAACACATCCCTCCAAGCAAGCCATGCCCCACTCCTTCTTCCTAAAATAAGCATGCTAAGGAAGTCAAGGGACCAATCCCCCTCTCCAAGCCTTTGCTCATGCCATGCCCAACTCCAAATTATTTGGTCGGCCAAAGAGATGGGATGTTGGAAAATTTTGGGCGCCACCATGAATATTGTAATTTGAATTTCAAATGGGCCTTGGGTGCCACTTAAAGGACCCAATCCCTCCCTTGTAGAACTAATGAATGAATGAATGAATGAAGGAATGATTGAGTGATTCATGAAAGTTTGAGTTTCTTCCACCCTCCAACCATTGTCTCTTAGGCTAGGTTCGAGTGGAATTGCCTTCGTCCCCAGGGACATCGAGTGGTGTGAGGCCACCTGTCCGTCGCCCCAGGGCGTCATGAATCCTTCATCCTCCAGGACGTCGCGTGGTGTGAGGCCACATTCCTTCATCCTCCAGGACGTCGCGGGGTGCGAGGCCCCAAGTTGTCTCCAACTTTGACTTCGGAATCCAGCCGGACACCGGGCTCGAAGCCCCTTCCCAACTCCAGTTCAATTCCTTTCCGTACATCTCCACATTCCACTAACTTTTCTTTTGTTTGCCTACAGGTCCTCCCTGGCATCTCGAGTATTGAAGATAGTCAACTTTTCCATCGCGACCTCCAGACCTAAAGCCAGAGTTCCCATGGGTTCGACTGCTTTGGCATCCAGGCCGCATCCATCGAGTTGAACGATTTCTGCACCGGGCGCTTCAGAAGTTTGAGGTTTGCCTTCTCTTTATCTCCTAAGTAGATATTGTAGGTCGAGCTAGTCCTACCGGGGTTTCTTAATCTCGAGGTCCTGTTCTCGTTCTTACTTTTAGGGCTTGAACTTAGGGCTTGAACTGCTATCGTAAGCTTCCATTACTACACTTCATATTTCTTATCTTTGCTTGTAATCGGGAATCGAAACCCAAAACAACTAAGAAGAACAACTAGAAACATAAAAAAAAAAAAAAAAATCATCAACCCTAAAAAGAATTCCTTTGCATCGTAAGCATCCTTATTAGCATCCAGCATCCCTAGCCCTAACCCCCCCTTGTTCCACATCAGACAATCCTGCAAAATAATCAAGGAGTGATTTTAGGTACCCAAGCTAACTTGGGTCCTTTCGGGTTTGCAATATTGGTTCTCTTTGGAACCCAAATGGTTCTATATTTCAATGCACTACTCATGGAATTTTTCGAGGAATTGCATTGATAAGATTTATGCCCAAATCTATGACATGCATAACAAATAATTTTATCATTTTTGAATGATGCATGCTTTGAAGCTATAACAGATGCAAAAACAGGAATACTTGATTTGAAGGGTTTTTGCATCGTATTCTTAGGAACATATTTCAAGCCATTTGAAATTGATTTTGATGGAAAACCTTTTTCAAATTTAGCATTTACAAATGAAGCTTTTAAAGATACAAATTTTGTTGCTGAAATTCCTTTAATATTTATAGCATTAAATCCAATTCCAGCTATATTTTTTGAGTCTTTTTGTTCTTTCAAAATTAGCTCAAGCTTATTTGAACTCAAGGTCAACTTTCTATCAAAGGCTTAAGCTTTTCAACTTCCTTTTTCAAATCAGTATTTTCAACAACTAAAATATTGTTTGTCTCATATAAAATAGTTTTTTCATTGTTTAAGACTATAACATTTTCAGAAAGGTTATTCAATTTTCTTTGCAAAATGTTATTCTTTTCAAAAATTTCATCCTTGTATTTTAATAAAACATCATTTTGTTTCTTTAAGGACTTAATTTTAACCCCAGCTTTCTTAAATTCAATGAGTAAATCATGAAATGCAAAATTCAGTTCATCATATGTAAATTCAATTTGAAGCTCAGGGGATGATACCACACTTTCGAGACCCATCAAGCAAAGATTTGTAGATTTTGGAGCCTCTTCTTCTTCATTTGATGAGGATGTTTCACTATCGCTCCATGTTGCTTCTTCTTCATTTGATGAGGACGTTTCGCTGTCGCTCCATGTCGCTACCATTGCTTTCTTTTTCTTTTTCTTAAATCCCTTTTTCAATAGAGGACAATCTGGTCTGATGTGCCCTGGCTTTTTGCACTCATAACATGTGGGCACTTCTTTTTATTTCTCCTTTTCCTTGTCCTTCTCCTTACTGAACTCTTTGTTCTTGTGGAATTTTCAAAAATATCTTCCTTTCTTTCTCCCAAGAACTTTCTGAACTTACTGATGACCATGGCAACGTCTTCATCTTCCATGTCGCTTTCAGTAGAGGAGCTTTCTTCTTCCGATTCTTCATTCCTTTTAGTATCTATAGCAGCTTTAAAGGCGATAGATTTCCTTTTCTTTTGATCATCTTCAGTTCAGTGCTGCATGGTCAATTCATGGATGATGACAAATCCCAGCAGTTCATCCAGCAATAAGGTATTCAAATCTTTTGCTTCCTGGATGGCAGTCACTTTCGGATACCACTTGTCTAGAAGAGATCTTAGAATCTTCTGCACTAGATCTGCATTAGTGTATACCCTGCCAAGACTTTTTAAACCATTAATAATGTCAGTGAAACATGAAAATATGACAGAGATTGTTTCATTTAGTTCCATCTTAAATAATTCATAACTATATACAAGAAGATTAATTTTAGAAGACTTCACTTGTGAAGTTCCTTCATGGGTCACTTCGAGTTTATCCCAAATTTCTTTTGTCGAAGAGCAAATTGAAATTCGATTAAACTCATTACTATCCAAAGCATAGTATAACAAGTTCATGGCTTTGGCATTTAACTCTCCCATCTTCATGTCATGTTCGTCCCAATCCTCTTCAGGTTTAGGAACATCCACTCCATCAATTTTAACCATGGGGATATAAGGACCCTTTAGAATGACCTTCCATAATTGAAAATCAATTGCTTTAATATAGATCTTCATTCTAGCTTTCTAATATGCATAATTTGTGCCAGTGAAGAGTGGAGGTCTATTAGTTGATTGGCCTTCTGCCAAGGACGTACTCATTGGATGAGCCATCAATCTTTACTCTAATATATTCAAAGACTTTGCTTTGATACCAGTTCTTGCCCAGATGGCTATCCAAGAGTGGGGGTGAATTTGGTCTTTTGAAAATAATTGGAGGCAAGTAATGTGCAACTCAAAATCCTTTACAAGTATTATGTGCTGTGATAGAATTATAAAATGCAGAAGCTAAATAGAGTCAAGAAAGTACAACACAAACACATCAAATTTATAGTGGTTCAGAGCAACCCAGCTCCTACGTCCACTACCCAAGATACCACTTGGGATTTCTACTATATTCACATCCGAACACAGTAGGATTGTTTTACAGGATCACAATACAAAATCTCTATACTTTGGTTTTACGAGATCACCAAAGGAAACCCAACATCCTTTGGTTTTGATGGGCTCACCAAAGAAACCCAACTTTATTTTCACAGGATCACCAAGAACCTAACCATTGGTTTTAATAAGGCTCACCAATAACCTATTGGTTTTTCAACTGGGCTCACCAATAACCCAACAATTCAAAGATTGAATTAAAAATAAATGCAACAAGAATGATAAACTCAATTTATTGGATAGTTGCCGATGCAACTTGTTGGAATTCCACTTGAATGCACTTGAATAGACTTTAATTACTTTAGTGGATTCTTCATAAAGTTGCTTCAAGCTTCATATTGGAGTTCGGGAATACTTGAAAGTTTGACTTGAATGATCTAGTGCTCTTTTGCTGTTGGTAGGTAGGATATTCAATGAAGCTCTCTTCTTTTTAACAACTCTCTAATTCATCGCTTCAAGGAAGTACAAATACTTCAAATTTAAAGTCTTCCATCATCTCAAGGTAGTTCTAGCCATTGTAGACTATTGGGGAATGATTTCTTACCATTGGAGCACTTTTTAGCATTCACAAACAAATTCTGGAACTAGCCATTAGATACCTGAAAGCGGCATTCGAGTTGACTCAGATCCTTTGAGTCGATGGGTCGAGTCGCCAGATCTTCAATGCAGTCGGCTCTTTGTCTCGGGGTGCAAAACATCACTCTGGATGAGTCGGCTCTTTGTAGCTCGGGTCGGCTCGAACTTGAATCTTGAAAATCTTGAACTTGAGGAGTCGGCTCCTTTCGGCTTAGGTCGGCTCTTCTTCTCATGTTCGAAAAATCTCACTCTGGAAAAGTTGGCTCGATGCAGTTCGGGTCAGCTCGCTTTCTCAGGATTTTAAAATTAGGTCCGGTAGAGTCGGCTCTTTTTTGGTTCCGGTCGACTTGCCTGGCTGTTCTTAGAAATCATCAGGAAATGAACTCTAGAGGAGTCGACTCGCTTTCCATCGAGTCAGCTCGGATTACTACGTTCTAGAATCCTTGCTGCGTGCCAGTAATCAGAGTCGGCTCTTGATTACTTGGGGTCGGCTCGAGTGTTTTCTTCAGAATTTTTATAATTGAATTTAAAGAAAACTCTCACCAACTCTTTTATAATTTCACATAAACCAACTTAAACTAAAATTCATGGCACACACACTCACAATAGTAACCCTTTTAATTGATTTTTTCTTAGCATTTTGATTGGGTTCTTCTTTACAAAAATATTTACAACACGCCTCAACCAAGAAAATAGAAGTGTAGGAGTTGAAGTTTGAACATGTTATTCATCCTACAAAAACTTGTCAAACACTTGAAGAGTTGTCAGAAATAAATGTACATGCTCCAATGTTTGGTTATCATCAAAATCACTTATGGGGTCAACATTTATAATCTTAAAGTTTTGATTTATTAGTTGTCATGATCAAGTGGTCTTAGAATTTAAGGTTCCGGCCAGTCAGGATTTCAATAATGAAAATTTTGAAACCTGATCTTCCACTGCACCCTGTCCAGAACCCAATAGTGGTATCAAAGCAACCTTGATGCATGCAATTAGTAATCTCTTTAGTATTGATTTCTTGCTTTGCTAGGAATTGATGTGGTGAGGGCACTACGATCAGATAAAGATTGTGTGGCTCCTTTTGGATCTCTGATTAATGTGTTGGAAAGACTGTCACTTTTTTCAGTTGAGTCTAGAGTAACCTGAGTCCTATAATAAAAATTAAGTCTTGTAATAAAGTGAGTCAATTGAGTCCACTAAGTCAATTGAGTCCATTGAGTATATTTGTTCATTTGAGTCCTGTAAGTTTGAGTACATTTGTTTATTTGAGTCGTGTAAGTTTGAATTCTTTCATTCAAGTCAAGTCCATGAGGATAGCAACCAAACCAGAAGTGTCACCAGACTAGGAGAGTCACCAAACCCCACTAAAGTAGGAAATGAAGAATTCATGCACCCCAAGCCCACCTGGAATTGGCACCCCAGTTGATGTGGGATGACTCAATACTGCTAAACATGCATGAAAAATAGTAAAATAATTTTTTTGTGGTTTTTATAATTTTATTTGTAAGCTAGATTTTCAAAATAAAGTAAGAATAAGTGGAAAGACTAGCAGTGCAAAGAATCATCGGATCGCAGGCGAACTCATGCAAACTAATGAAATAGCCAAGACCCGAGAGTTGAGAAACTCTCAGTTTAGGATAGTTTATCTTCATCAAAATCATATAATAAGAGAAGGGAAGGTTTATTACCAATCAGAGATTGAAATTCAATTGCAGAAGAGATCACTCATAACTCTGATCGGAGCCTGGAAGAAGAAGCCTTGTTTTCCTTGAATCTGATGGCAAATCTAGGTGGTCTGGGCAGCAAAGAAGGCCTCCTCATGTGAGGGGAAGCACCTCAGGAATCCTGCAAGCATCAAAGGTTAGTCAAAGCAGCAAATAAAAATTAGAAAAGGAACTAAGTTTGAAGGAAATCAAGATTAGGACTAAAAGCTAGCAGTTAGGGAAGAAGGAGCTCTTGGGCTTGGACGGCAGCAAGGACTCCTGTTCCTTGGTCATGGCTAATCTCCAGGGATGCCAAGGGATGCTAGGGTAATGGGGTTTCAATCCAGGAACACAAGGAGAGCACTCAAAGAGAGAACCAAAACTCAAACTCAAGACAATTTCATAAAATTTTAGCAAGGTTTATTCATAAGATAAAGATGCTTTCAAGAGGGAAAGGGGTGGGGTATTTATAGAGTTCCCATGCCCTCACTAACCATGATTACACTAAGGTTACAAGTCCTCTTCCAAATTGGAATACAAGTCCTTTCCTAGCTAGGTTAGAATTACAAAGTTTAAAAGGATTAGAAATCCCAACTAGGTTAGGAATAAGCTTGGTCTTCTCCTTCTCTTCAACTTGGACTTGGTCAAACCTCTTTGGACATGGTCAACACTTCAAGGATACCTAAGGGGGTGTGTTGGGCATCTAGGAGCAGCAAGGGGGCGGCCCAAAGGGGCTTGGGTGCATGGGTTTTGGCCTCTGGAAGCTAGGGTGTCCTGGTAGCCTGGTAGCAGGAATATTTTCTAGAATCTTGCTTCTTAAGGGCTTGGGCTTGGCACCTGGGCTTTATTTCTTTGGGCTGGGATGCAGGTGACCTCTGGAATCATGGATGCCCTACTTTAAAAATATGTTCTGGCATCTGGGGAGGAATCTGGGCATCTGGAGGATATCTAGAAAGAATCAGGGTTTCTAGAAGCATCTTGGATCCTGGGTTGTCACACAAAATCCAATGGGCTGATGTAGTGGCCTCTGACTCCTGGATGTGACCTGGTGGAACTCCAAAATAGGGTAACCTCCTCTCTTGTATAAAAATTGAACTTATACTAGACTCATACTGATGTACAGGACTCAATGTACTGGACTAGGTTGAGGGTTGAGATAAATCAACTAACCTCAACTTATTACAGGACTTAATTCTAGTTGATCACAAAATTTTAACACATGGCTAGGTAAACCAAATAAGGCCCAGTAATTTGTGTCTGATCCTGGTGCCCCCACCAATTCTGTCGGGGCGAGAGAAACTCGACCCCGTCGAGTGTGGGATAACTTGGCTCTCATGGTGCTCGAGTAGGTCTGGGTTGAGGCGCTGCAGATCCTTACGGGTGATCCACGAGTCCTCAGATTCTGGCCAACATTGCCACCGGACCAAATATCTCTGATAGCCTCAATTTCGGGTACATATGGCTTGATCATCCAGGATTCTCTCAATCTTTTCCTCACTATTTGGCCAATTGGTTGGTGGACACTCTGGGGTGGGTTCTCTCTCAAAGGGAGGAATAGGCTCAAGGTGCTTGCTAGGTATCGCTGCTGGCTCCCTAGATTCTATAAGATCTAAGATGATGAAGGTAGAGCTAATATCTAAATCAGGTAGTATCTCATCCACATAGGCATTGGGTCCACAGATATTCATTATCTTGGATGGGCCAGCTTCACGAGTAGAAAATTCTTTACAACTATAAAATCCTCTGCAAAATTTTTTATCTCTCTTTTAAAAATTAGCCAAGTTGTTAGATAGTTTATTATTTATGTTTAGCTTTTGACTAATTTCCATATGATGTGCAGAGGGTAGTGCATGGTTGTGCATTTTTTGGACTCAATTAATACCTAACAGACTTGACTAGACATCCCTATCAAAGGATGTTTTATTGGACTCTAAGGGGCAAAACCTAAAAGAATATAGACTCTTTAGGTTTGACCCTAGCATGGCATGCACATGAGAACTTACTATGTACTCCTACTAGGTTCCATAGGGTTCTTCTAAAGTAAGATGCAAACATGACATGAATAATGAATGAATGCAACATGCAAACTCCTATAAAATGCAACCTAATAGTAAAGAAAATAGAAGAAGTTTCAGAAAATGGTAGAAAATAAGAGGTAGGTTCAGGGTTAGTCTGATTGGGTGAAATGTAAGAAAAGGGTTTGGGGTTAATTGGATAGACTAAGATATAAGAAGGGGTGTCATGGATTAATCCTAAACTACTCAGGTTGACCTTAAGGGGTTGGTGTCTATCTACTGGCTCTGCCTTATGAAAGAATGGGTCACTAATTTCAGGAAAAAGATCTTCAATTGGTATCAAGGAAGTGACTTCATCTTGACGGTACTGGGTGAGATAAGCCAAGTCCTCAATAAACTCTTCTAGCTCAGAAAATTCAGGACTAGGCTCTATAATTGGATCCTCTTCTAAACTCTCCTCTGATTCCTCTTCCATTGCAACTTGGGTGTGATCTGGATTATCTAATTCTGGGTCAGCCACTAACTGATTATGATCAAGGTTTGCTAAATCTAGATTGGCTACTACTTTCGTATGGTCAACTAATAATGGATGGTCTTCTACTTGGGTATTTATTGATTCAACTAGCTCTGGATTGGTTTCTACCTGGGTTTTTCCTAGATCAACTAACATTGGATTGGTTTCTACCTCGATTTTTAATGGATCAACTAACATTGGATTAGTTTCAACCTAGATTTCTACTGGATCAACTAACATTGGGACTTCTATAGGGTAGTCTTCTAGATCTTCAATAGACTCATTATCTTCATACTCCTCTATCATACTTAGGTCAGCCTCATATATCTCTTCTTCTAAGTTATCTTGGTGAATCAATGGGGTGGTAAGAGGGGTTTGGCTAATGAGAAATTAACTAGGGTCTGGGGTAACAGGGGTGGATAAACCAAGGATTATGGGTTTAAAGGATTATGGGTTCAAAGGTTATGGGTTTAAAGGTTATGGGTTTAAAGGTTATGGGTTCAAAGGTTATGGGTTCAAATCTAGGGACTATGGGTTCCTGGGGTTCAGCTCTATGGGTCTTGCCTAGGGTTCCTATATGGTTGAATCTATGGTTCATTTGATCAAGCTTAGTATCGGATTGGTCAAACCTACGGTCTATTTGAGTAAGCTGATTTTGGGTTTGGGTGTTGGACAAGTTTATTTGTGTAAGCTGGGCTTGGGTTTGGTCAAGCTTGAGGTTCATTTAGGAGATAATCTGATCACTCATGGCCTCAAAATTGGAATCCATAGTTGGGTTTGGTTGGGGTTTAGACTTTTGATATTGGGTTCCTAATCTAGTGGTCATGCAACAAATCAAACAATCAAAATGAAATGATGCAACCAAGCATGCAAAAGAGAAAGAAAAGGCTAATATAATCTACGGTTTCTTAGACCTAAAGCCAGAAACTAGGTGGGTCAGCTCAACTTACACCTAACCCAATAGCTAGTCCTTCCACTGGCCAGGTAGGGGGTGGGAGTGTGGGAGGCCCCCTATGCTTTCGCAGGGACCCAATTAAAAACCTCAACACCACTTAGATCGTTTGACTCTAGACCCCATCCTTAGATACCAGCTTTCAGTAATAGCTAAAAGGTTAAATGCACTAGTTGGCCCATGCAGCTTGAACCTGACCTATTGATTTCTCCTAGCCCTCTAGGGAAAATTAGGTCTAATTGATTTTAATTAGGCTTGGGTTAGTATGATGATGGTGGTTTTGGACCCAGTACAGGTGACGAAATCCTGTCCTGATCTGAGATTTTGAGTTGCCCTTAAGATTAGATTAAAATGATGGCAATGAACGGCTCTAATGTAATCTATAACAATCAGTAAAATAAAAGTATTTCATGCAATGACAAATTAGGCTTATGTTGATTAGGTTAGCAATCAATTTGCCTTGGGACTGGGGTGTGTGGAAGTTGATTATGTTAGGTTGATTCAAGATGCAGAATGTAGCAGAAATCAGTTAATTAGGGTTTCAGTCGATGCAGAGTTTAAAATAGATCCCAATGCAGAAAAAAATCAAAAGAAATCTAAAATAGAGAACGGACGATGTTGATAAACCCAACTAAATTTCAGGCAGAAAAAAAATCATATGAATGCAAACCTAGGGTTTTCTGGACTGCTGCAAAAATTATCATAATTCTATTAGGGTTCCTATTATGCCAAATTTTAGAGATTTATGGTTTCAATAAAAATAATTAAAAATTGTGGTAATTACTAGGATAGAACATTGAACATGCAGTGAAAATTCACAAAAAAATAAAATATTTATGATGCTGAAATCAGATAAAACCTAGACACCTAATGCAGTGGACAGAATGCAGAATTAGGATTTGTGAATGCAATACAAATAAAAAAAACTATCCTAAACCTGCTCTGATACCAAACTAATACGGGATGACTCTAAGACTACTAAACATGCATGCAAAATAGTAAAATAATTTTGTGTGGTTTTTATAATTTCATTTGCAAGCTAGATTCCCAAAATTAAGTAAGAATAAGCGGAAAGACTAGCAGTGCAAAAAATCATCGGATCGCACGCAAACTCATGCAAACTAATGAAATATCCAAGACCTGAGAGTTGAAGAACTCCTGGTTTAGGATAGTTTATCTTCATAAAAATTAGATAATAAGAGAAGGAAAGGTTTCTTACCAATCAGAGATTGAAATTCAATTGCAAAACAGATCACTCATAACTCTGATCGGAGCCTGGAAGAATAAGCCTTGTTTCCCTTGTTCTAATGGCAAAACTGGATGGTCTGGGCAGAAAAGAAGGCCTTCTCATGGTAGGGGAAGCACCTCAAGGATCCTGCAATTGTCAAAGGTTAATCAAAACAGCAAATAAAAATTAGAAAATGAACTAGGTTTGAAGGAAATCAAGATTAGGGCAAAAAGCTTGCAGTCGGGGAAGAAAAAGCTCTTGGGCTTGGACGACAGCAAGGACTCCTATTCCTTGGGCATGGCTGATCTTCAGGGATGCCAAGGGATGCTAGGGCAGTGGGGTTTTAATCCAGGAACACAAGGAGAGCACTTAAAGAGAGAACCAATACTCAAACTCAAGATAATTTCACAAAATTTCAGCAAGGTTTATTCATAAGAAAAAGATGCTTACAAGAGGGGAAGGGGTGGGGTATTTATAGAGTTCCCATGCCCTCACTAACCATGGTTATACTTGGGTTACAAGTCCTCTTCCAAATTGGAATACAAGTCCTTTCCTAGCTTGGTTAGAATTACAAAGTTTAAAAAAATTAGAAATCCCAACTAGGTTAGGAATAATCTTGGTCTTCTCCTTCTTTTCTTCAACTTAGACTTGGTCAAACCTCTTTAGACATGGTCAACACTTCAAGGATGCCTAGGGTGGTGTGTTGGGCCTCTAGGAGCAGTAAGGGGCTGGCCCAAAGGGTCTTGGGTGCAAGGGTTTGGGCCTTTGGAAGCTATGGTGGCCTGGTAGCCTGGTAGCAGGAATATTTCCTAGAATCTTGCTTCTTAAGGGCTTAGGCTTGGCACCTGGGCTTGATTTCTTTGGGCTAGGATATTGGTGGGCCTCTGGAATCATGGATGCCCTAGTTTAGGAATATGCTCTGGCATCTGGAGAAAAATCTGGGCATCTGGAGGACATCTAGAAAGAATCATGGTTTTTGGAAGCATCTTGAATCCTGGGTTGTCACACAAAATCCAATGGGCTAATTTGCAGCCTCTGACTCCTGGATGTGACCTGGTGGAACTCCAAAATAGGGTAACCTCTTCTCTTGTACAAAAATTTGACTTATATTAGACTCATACTGATGTACAGGACTCAATGTACTGGACTAGATTGAGGGTTGAGATAAATCAACTAACCTCAACTTATATCAGGACTCAATTCTAGTTGATTTCAAAATTTTAACACATGGCTAGGTAAAACAAATAGGGCCCAGTAATCTATGTCTGATCCTGGTGCCCCTACCACTAGCCCACCAGGAATTGGCATCCCAAGCCCATAAGGAGTCAAGCCTCCCAGTCCAACAAGGAGTCAAGCCTCCCAATCCAACAAGGAATCAAGCCTCATAATTCCACTCAAACTTTGTACTCCAACTTTGACAAGGAAAGGACTGGGTGATCTTTAAATTGTTGGAATTGTGTCCCAAAGCCAATCACTTGGGTTGTAGGCAGTTGTGCTGAGTATTGTATTCATTTTATGAATTAATAAAATATTATTTTTGGCAGCTCATCACATATTGTATTTTCCTGAAATGAGCTCTTTCCATGTGATGAAGTCCTTAGGACTACACTGACTTCGATGCAGAGAGGATGTATCGAGTGGTCCTTAAACCCTATTCACAACTAAAGGATATATTGTACTGGACGGCAATATATCAAGTATAGGTTGTTGCAGTTCACATCATTTGGTTGTCCTCTTGACCAAATGAGTGTGGTGACACTGATGTGATCTGCAAGTGGGATATGTGATATCTCCTTGAACGTGACTCCGTGCAGCCCCTTTTTTGCCAAAGGGAAACTCACGATTGGATATGGGTATATGTGTCCCTCTGACCTGTGGTCATCACGGTAGCTTGCAAGCAACTCCCTGTGCTTTGGTGCCGGACTACCCGGATTTTTAATCTGGTGATGGAAGGTTTCTGGGTATAGGCAAGTACTTGTGGAGCAGTGATGAACCAAGATGGAATTAACCTGTCCAAACAGTTTGGATTGAATGTCTCGCAGTATCTCAATTTAGCAAATCCTCGGCCAAGGTAGCCCTAGTGAAGAGTCACTAGGCTTGCGAGGTTGAGACACGTATTGGACTGAATCTGTCTGGGTTGGCAGCCCAATCTCAGTCGTCCTGAGCATTAGAGGTCAAAGGGATGAATTATACGATAACCATATGCCAGAGGTTCGATAGTTTGCTCCCGCATCTTCAACCTATCCGGATGTCGGGACCCATTGCTAGATGGTTTCCTGTGCTGGTACTAGAATTGTTCTAGTGCTACCGTTTAGGTTCGAACCTATGAGGTCACATGCCACAGAGGATAACTCTCTGATCCGGATACCGATTACGATTGAGAATCATCTCAGTTTTATGGTCACAGTATTTTTTGAGCACTATTTTTTTCGTCTTGCCCTTGTCTGTGTCAACCAAAAATTGTTCTGGGTTGACCAGCACTGGGCCAGGATTTTTCTGAATCAGTTTTGAACTAATTCGGAGTTCGTTTCGGCCTCCAATTGGTTGTGAACCAATTGAACCCAATTTAATTGGACGTTAACTGGTTCAATTAGATTGAACCAAGTTTTTTTATTTGGTTGGACCGGTTTTGAACCGGTGTCATTTTTTTTCCCTTGGACCATTTTACGCGGTAAAATTGCTGGGAGAAATTTCTTGCGACAAGAAGGCCAAACGACCGAATGTTTGACACTGGGCTGGCATCTCTTCTCCTCCCTCCACCGGCCTGGTTTAATCCCGTTTAATGGCTATTAAATGGGTGATTGGCAGCCAGCGTCCTTTGCTTTTCCCTGCCTTTCCCTCTCCCTCTTCCCTGCTATTTTTTAAACCCCTGCAGTCCCTGTTTCAAAGGTGGGTGTGTCATCATGTGAAAGGCTGAAAAACTGTGAGAGCTAGTTCTTTCCTTGGAGAGCTCATCATTCTTTCTACCGGGGTTTCTAAGGGCTGGGTTTTGGTGAGAGATTGGGAGAGAAAGATCATTGATTCCCTGATCTTGCTAATGCTCAAAATCTGCTCTGCAGCAAAGGAAAAATTGCTGTAACTTACCGTGACCATTACTCCTTCCAGCGGCTAGCACCGTTCGTGAAGAAGGATCAGAGAACCCCGGGCATGTCTCCCCTCTAGAGGGAGTATCCCTTTACTCCTGGGAGCAAGAGGGTCGAGTCGGATTGTTGCTACAGCTCCAATCGCAAGGAAGAAGGCTGTTGTTTTTCTGCAGCAGGTTTTTTTCTGGCAGCAACTTGGGTGATTTTGTACACCCTATAGATCATGTTTTTCTTGCAAATTTTGGTTTGAAAACGAAGGAGACCATTCTCCCTTGCCGCTGCTTCGATTCGGGAGGAAAAAGAGCTCCAGACATCGCCGTTTGGTCACTGTTTTGAAGAGCAAAAATAGAGCTCCCAAATGACCAAAGGAAGAAGACAACAGGAATAAAGTTATCCCAGCTATTCCAGTAGATATTCCAGAGTTATTCCAGGTGGAATAAAGGTATGAAAAATTTTATTTTATCATGCATAAATAAATGTATTTATTTATATATTTTACAAATATTATATGCCTTGTACATGCCTATTTTAATACATGCAACTTGAATAGATTAGATTTCTGGGCGGAGCAGTTTTCCGCTGCGTGATTTTTAAAAATTATTTTAAAATCCATTCTGCTCTCGTAGCCGTTTGCATCCCTAGCGTAGGATCTTGTCAAACCAGCTGCACCCTTTCTTTCATAAATACCCCTCCTCCCTCTTGCGAAAGAATTAATGATGAATTGAATGAATAAGAAAATTGAGTTTTCTTCTTTTATTTCTGTGCTTGTGAGCACTGACACTCCATGACGGAGAGGGTGGGAGGACCAAACCAACCAACTACTATCTTCCACCTTCAAAACCTAGTCATAGTCGCCCTTCTCCAACCCCAAGTCATCTTCATCCTCACCAAGCCGCCACCATCAAAACCCTAGGCCACCCCATCCTTCCATCCAAAAGCATAGCTACCCTCTTCCTTCCATCCAAACCCTACGTTGCCAACCATCCCTCCACCAAATCCTAGGCCACCAGGTTCTCCTCCAGTCCAAGGCAACGCAAGCTTCTTCCTTCTAGCCAGGAGTCCAGGCATCCCCAAGCACCCCAGGATCACCTTCAAGCCATAGCTTCAACATCAAGCCTTCCCCATCTTCTCATGTCTTTTGCTACACATCTTTGCTTTCCCTAATTGAAGGATCACTTTCCCTTGGTGTTAAAGGACCCCTCAAGTACTATGCCTTGTAGAGGAGGTCCTCTTTGACAACTGAACCGCCAGTCTGGAGCCAAGAGTTCAGGGAAACCTAGCCTCTTTATCCTGGCATATCTTTCGAGATATTGTGTGATCCTACTGCTTTCAAGAAAAAGGATAATCGTTGCTAGGTATTCCAAACCCTTCCCTTTCTCTAGATCTATTTTGTTAAAGGATAGATCAAGCATGTTCTAGTTAGGATTTCTAAATCCTAGAGATTCTATTTTTTTTATCTTCTTTGAGGGTTAAACATTATGGGAACTGTAACTTGATCATCATAGGTTAACTTGCTTGTTCCTTAACTCATTTTTTGGAATAGAAGCATCATAAAATCTGATATCATACTCATATTAATCTGAAATTGCTTCCTCCTTTATGAAGATCAATTGCATGCCTTATGTTCCACATCAGTTTGGTATCAGAGCATGGTTTAGGACATGTTCATGCATCGTACTTAGAAAATTCTGCATGCTGAAATTTCTGCAATGTAGCCTAAACCTAGGACTTGTTTCTCATTAAAACCCTTTTGTTTATCACCAATATTTGCATCCATCAATCACATAGTTAATCTTATTTAATTGTGTAATTTTTTTATAATTTTCAGATCTGAAAATACAAAAAAAAAATCTGCATGAAAACCTAAAGTCTTCATTGCTGAAATTTCTGCAACACTAGATTAGGGCTGAGTTTTGTTTGCATCGAAACCCTCGAAACATACTTTTCTTTGTACTTAATTTACTGTTATTAATCTCGGTTAGATCTTCCATTTGCATAAGAAATTATAAAAATATATATTTTTTATTTTTTGCATATTTTCTGATGTTAGTTTCATGTTGCATATTTCATGTGTGTGCATGCATGTTGAATCCACCTAAGGGCAATCTCTCTATCTCATATAAGGGAAAGATTCCACCTTTTTATGGCCCAAAATAACCACCCTACATCAAACCCAAGCCTAATTAAAATCGAGTAGCAACCTAATTGATCTAGGGACACCAACAAGTTTAGTTCATGGTAATTTAAGAAACCTAGTGCACTCAATCCTTCAATTATTTCTTCAAACTGATGTCTATGAAAGGGGTCCAAAGGCAAATGCTCTAAGCAGACTTATGATTTTTAATTAGGACCCTGCAAGAGTAGGGGGATCCTCCCACAACCCCACCTCTTACTTAGCCAATGGGAAGGGTAATTGTTGATTTGCTATAAGTTGAGCTGACTCATTCTACTTGAGCTGCTAAGTCTAGCAACACCCTAGAATGATTTGTGTGCTTGTTGCATGACCACTAGATCAGGAGTTCAATACCACCAGTCTCAAACCCAACCTAGTATGACCATGGAACCTAATTTTAAAACCTTACTGAGGACCATGACTGAACAGTTTTCCCAATTGAATGCCCAAATGAACAATAGGTTTAATCAGATGGAAGAACGTGTTGGAAACCTAGAGAGAGCCCATGAGACCCATACTGAACCTGAACTTGAGACACCTCTTCCCATGCCTCCCAACCCTAGGAGAGCCCCATGCCATGACCCAATCTTAGAGTATAACTAGAGGAGACCCAATCATGATTTCCTTGACCAAGATGAGAGAGCCATTAGGAACATCAGGTTAGAAGCACCTTGGTTGGGGCACCAGGATCCGACAAAGATTACTAGGCCCAATTTGGTTTATTGATTATGATTTTTTGAGTCCTTTAATAATGTGTCACTTATTTTAAGTGAGCCAAGTTTTGTAATAAGTATCTTATTAAGTCCTATAATAAGTTGAGTTGTCTCAACCCCATGAGTCTAGTTGAGTCCTATAAGTTTGTGCTAGTCTAGTCTTGTACAAGAGGAGGATCACCAACCAAAGCCTTCACCAGGCCCACCCAGGTCAGAGCAAAGTCCAAGCCCATGGTGCCTCCACACTTGAAGATGCTTGGCACCCAGGAAATCAAGCCCAGAAGAAGATGGTGCCCTAGGCCTTTTCTAGTCCAAATTGAAGTGGGCGCCCAGGGTTTTCCTAGCCCATGCACCAAGCCCACTTGGAGGCCACCCAAGCCCACTTGAAGGGTGCCCATTTGCTGCCCAAAGGTCCATAAAAAGGTGCCCAAGGTCCAAGCCCAATCCAAGGAGGCGTCCTAGCCCAAGATAGGACCAAGTCAAAGAGAAATATTTCTTTCCCAAGTCAACAAGGAATTCCTTTCCCAAGTCAACAACAAATTGTAATTTTATTCAAATTTTTGTAATCCTCTTCCTAATCAAACTTTGTAATCCAATCCTAACAAAGAGAGGACCTATTGAGCCTATAAAGACCCACCCCCTCCACTCTTGTAATCATCTCTTATACATGAAATAAAACTCTGGTGAATTTTCTTGTGTTAGCCTATGTTGTTCTTTGGAAGTGAGTGTGTGAGACTTAAGTGCACTAATCCCTCAAAACCTAGCCACCCCAAGTATCCACCCTCCAAGCACAAACATGCCCAAGTTCAAGAGCCCTAGACGACCCTAGCCAAGCATTCTTCTTCCACTCCAAGCTGCCAGCATCAGCAACTTCGCTCTCTTCTTCCTTCGAAACCCTAATTTCAATTTTATCTTCTTGTTTTCCTTCAGACTAATCCCTGACGTGTGCAGGATCCCCGTGGTGTTCACCTCCAAGGAGGAGGCCCTTTTTGCCTCCTGGACCAACTGAAGAAAGTTGACTAATCTATGGAACAATAGGCTAATCTTCCAGGCGATGATCTAGAGTGCAGAGTGACCCCATCTTCGACAGGATCTTCAAATCGTTGCTCGGTACAATCCTTCCCCCTCCTGATTTCTGATTTTATTAAAGGTAAGCTATCCTAACTGGGGGTTTCACAACCCACAAGATCCTTCTTTTATTATTCTACATGAGTTCATATGCGTGTACTTTAGTTCTTTTATCATTGCTAGTTTTCCTACTAGTCTTTTCTATTTTTTGAGAATTTATCCACCAATTTAATTCTTAAAAAAATACAAAAAAATTAGTTACTATTATTTCCTTCATTCATGTCAGTTCTAGAGTTATCCCACATCAGTTTGGTATCCGAGCAGGTTTAGGATAGTTTGCATCTTCATAAAAATAACAAAAAAACATTCATCTCTGATTTTCTGCATCCTATTTTTTGCACAAGTAGTCTGAGTTTTGATCTGGTTCATCATCTTAGGAATTTTATTTTTATCTAAAATTTTCAAAAAATACTCTTTGTTCAGTCTTGATTATTTTCATTTTTTTTAATTATTTTTATAGAAAGAAAAATATTATAAAAACCTACATCCTAGAAACCCTAACTGGAATTCTGAGTTATCTGCATCTTATCAATAATCATAGGTCTTGCATCATCATAAGAATTTTGTTCTACATGAAACTTGGTAGGAATCATCTCCACTGTTATTCCTCTATTCTCAAATTTTTATAGAACTTTTATGCTCTAAAAATTATACCAAGTTATGCATCAAAATAGACCTATAATTTCAGTTTCTGTGATTTCTTCATATCTAACTAAACCAAACCTAACTTACATCCAAACCCCCTCCAAACCCAAGCCAATTTTGTTTGATAACTTTACCAACTTATAATTGAATGACCACCTCATAAAAAGATTTTAAAAATAATTATTTTTTATTTTGTTATTAGATTGCATTAGGGTTCATCGACTATGCATCAGATCATTAAACTAATCTTAAGGGCAGTTTTACTCTATCAGATCAGGGCAGGAGGTCTTATCTGTCCTGGGCCCAAAATAACTACCCAGCATCAAAACCCAAACCTAATTAAAATTAATTAGATCTAATTTGCTCTAGTGAGCTAGGGACACCAACAGGTCAGGTCCGAGTCTAGTGAGGAAACTAGTGCACCCAACCCATCACCTATTACTAAAAGTTGGTGTCTAAGGCTTGAGGTACAGAGGCAAATGCCCTAAGTGAACTGGTGGTTTTTAATTAAGACCCTATCACAGGCAGGGGGAGCCTCCCACCACCCCACCTCTTACCTGGCCAGTGGAAGTATTAGGTGCTATGTTGAGTGTAAGTTGAGTTAACTCATTAGGTTTTGGCTCTAGGTCTATTAAACCCTAGCACATGTTAACCTTTGTGTACTTGAAAGCATCATACCACCTTGATTGATTGATTGCATGACCACGAGGATAGGAACCCAATACCAATGGTCTAAACCCCAACCCAGTTCCACCATGGAATCCAACTTTGAAACTTTCATGAAAACCATGAATGACCAGTTTGCCCAATTGGCCACCCAGATGAACCAATCGAATACCCAAATAAATCATAGATTTTACCAATTGACCCAATCGAATAACCAAACAACCAATAGGCTTGACCATTTAATTAATAGGTTGGACCATGTAGAAAACCGATTATGAACCATTGAAACAACACAAGAGTCCAATACTGAACCTGATCCTGATTCACCTTTTTCCATCTCTCATAACCCTAGGATAGCCCAAAACCATGACCACTTCGTGGAGCCCAACCCTTTGAGAGCCCAACGTCAGGAACCATATTTGGAGCCCAACCCTAGGAGAGCCCAAGACCTTGACCCTTTCGAAGAACCCAACCATCGAAAGCCCCACCATGAAGTTCTTGATCGGGATGAGAGAGCCATGAAGAACAATTGGGTAGATGCACCCACATTTGATGGTAGTCTAGTACCTAAGGTTTACATAGACTGGGAAAGAGACATTGACTATTATTTTGAATGGTATGACATGAGTGAGGAGAGGAAGTATAAATTTGCAAAAATAAGATTAGTTCGTCAGGCTAGGCTATATTAGGCCAACCTTGAGTGTATTAGGAGACAACAAGAACTCCCTCCCATAAACACCTGGCAGGACATGAAATAGAAACATAAGGACAAGTACCTTCCTGCATCCTACAATTTGAAACTCCTAGACCAATGGCATAGTTTACATCAAGGGAATAGGCCTGTATCAGAGTATATCACCCAGTTTGATAAGTTGGCCATAAGGTGTAATGGAACTGAGTCGGCGTCACTGACCTTGTCTAGGTTTAGAGTCGAATTATGCAAAGATATCCAAAGAAAGCTATATATGAGGGAGGCCCATGATTTGGAGCCTACCTACCAGATAGCTATGCACTATGAGCAATTTCAGAGGGGACCTACATACCATCGACCCAAACCTCCTAAGAGCAAGACCCCTTTCCTAAAACCGAACTCTAGCCAGGTATACCAAGGTCGATCCAACCCCAACCCAGTTCGATCCAACCCCAACACAGTCCAACCCAAGCCCAACCCATCTCGGCCCAATCCCAACCCAACCCGTCCCAACATTAAACCACTTCGACCCAACCCTAGTCCGAGTCAATCCAGTTCTAGCAATTCCGCACCTCCTAGGATAGATAAGGGTAAGGCACCCGCATTCCAAAAAGCCCCGAGTCCCAGCCCCAATGCTTGTTTTAAATGTAATAAGGTAAGTCATTATGCCAACCAATGCCCAACTAGATCCGTATATATAGGGG
Source organism: Areca catechu (assembly GCA_021397845.1). Lineage (NCBI taxonomy): Eukaryota > Viridiplantae > Streptophyta > Magnoliopsida > Arecales > Arecaceae > Areca > Areca catechu. Next base: position 135,857,463 of record CM038053.1, on the reverse strand, counting down.
AACTCGAGGAGGAGGAGCCTGAACCCAATGATGAAGATGGAGAAGAGATCCATGAAGCTGAGGCAGACTTGATAGATGAGTATAAGGGAGATGAGGAGGATTTTGATCAGTCTAACCTAGTAAGGGTAGTTAGGTGCATCCTAGCCTAGACCAAGATACAGGAAGATTAGTGTAGGACTAACATCCTACAAACCTTTGTGAAGATCGAGGATAAGGTATGCATAATTATTATAGATAGTGGGAGCGTGTGAATGCCATCTCACTTAAGGCTGTCAAAACCCTAGGCTTAAGCCCAGCTCCCTATCCTATCCCCTATAAGGTTTCTTGGATAGACTCCACATCCATATCCATTAAGTCCATATGCCAAGTCCAGAACCAGCTTCAGTCTTATCAGGATAAGGTATGGTGTGATGTGGTGCCCATAAGAGTTAGTAGTATAATTTTAGGTAGACCCTGGCTTTATGACCATGATGATATCCTATACGGCCGGTCTAATGCATGCATGTTTAATTTTCATGGGAAAAAGATTACCATTAACCCCACCCCACCTCAAGACAAAATTAAGAGAGGACCTAGCTCATTAAAAGAAAAGAAGTTTGGAGTCTTTTTAATCATTGCTAAATAGCTATAGAAGGAGATTTCTAAGGGAACTATAGTCTATATATTAGCTGCAAAAGAAGTACTTGATCAATCTTATAAAGAGTACCCTTAGGAGGTTAAGGAAGTCTTAAGTGAATTTAATAATATATTTTCTGATAATTTACCTGACCAGCTACCACCACTAAGGGATGTCTGATGCGGGACAGATGCAGGAATCGGATCGCTGGTGAGTGTAGAAGTCACTAGGAGATTAGGGCTTGCTTGGAAGAAGAAAGAAGAGGGCGGCTAGGGTAGCACGCAGGAGGCTATGGTGGCAAAGGGATCACACAGATACCCTAATCACACAGAAAACCACACCATAATTGAGGAAGAATCCAAGAAATTTCATTCATAATTCATTCTGGCAAGAAAAAATAAAAGATGGGGTGGGGTATTTATAGATTCACCCAGGTTACATGACTTGGGGGTCAAGAAACCCTGACTTGAGGGCCAAAAAATCTCAAGTGTTGGGCTCTAGGCTGGGGCAGCTTGTACTGGGGTGCCATCTTCATGGGTTCGACGGGCGGTCCCTTATGGGCTTGGCGGCATGAAAGGGCCCAGGTGCCTGAAGTCCAGCTCTAGTTGGGGGGGCCTGGTGAATCTCCTAATATGCTGACTCTCCTCTTGAACATGACTTGAATGAAAACTACATGGACTCGATTGGACTAGACTAGACTAAAAATGACTAGACCTGACTAAGTGGACTCAACTAGACTCAGTTGTCTCACTTTATTACAGGACTCAATTGGCTCACTTTAGTACAAGTGACTCAGGACTAATAGATTTAAATAAAATAAAATAAAATAAACTCTCGGTCCCCATCAACGTCCAACATGTCATAGATCTAGTCCCAAGAGCCACCCTACCCAATCTGCCCGACTATAGAATGAACCCAACTGAACATTTAGATTTACAAAGACAGGTAGGTGAACTCCTTAGAAAAGGTTTTATTAGGAAGAGCTTAAATCCTTGTACTGTACCAGCCCTATTAACCCAAAGATGGCACATGGAGGATGTGTGTCGACAGCCGTGCCATAAATAAAATCACAATGAAGTATAGGTTTCCCATTCCCTAATTAGATGATATGCTAGATATGATAGCCGATTAAACCATCTTTTCAAAAATTGACCTTAACAGCGGCTATCATCAGGTTAGAATCAGACATGGGGATGAGTGGAAAACTGCATTTAAAATCAAGGACGGTCTGTATGAATGGGTTGTCATGCCTTTTGGGTTATCCAATGCCCCTAGCACCTTTATGAGAATCATGACTCATGTCCTAAGGATGTTCATAGGAAAATTTGTAGTGGTTTATTTCAATGACATCCTAATCTACAGTAGGACTAAGGAAGACTTGGATCACTTGAGATAAGTTTTCCAGACCCTTAGGAAGGAGAGTCTCTATGCCAACTTAAAGAATTATGATTTCATGACCCATAGAGTCATCTTCCTAGGATTTATGGTGACCCCTGAAGGAGTATCAGCTAATCCTGAAAAAGTTAAATCTATAGTAGAGTGGCCAGTACCTACCAATGTTCATGAAGTACACAATTTTCATGGTCTAGCCACCTTCTATAAGAGATTTATCAAGGGATTCAGCACCATTGTAGCACCCATAACTGACTGTATTAGGAAGGACAATTTTGAGTGGACCAAAGCAACGAATAGAGCCTTCCTAGAGATTAAAGATATAATGACACAAGCACCTATCTTGAGGTTACCTGATTTTTTCAAAGTCTTTGAGGTAGCTTGTGATGCATCGAGAGTAGTTGCATCGAGAGTAGTCAAAGGAGGAGTTTTGAGCCAAGAAAACTACCCAGTAGCCTTCTTTCTTGAAAACCTTAATGAGGCTAAGCTTAAATACTCAACCTATGACAAGAGATTTTATGCGGTAGTACAAACTCTTAGATATTGGAGACATTATCTACTATCCTAGGAGTTTGTCCTTTACTTTGATCAGGAAGCACTCCGGTTCCTAAGCTCCTAGAAAAAGTTAAACCCTTGGTATGCCAAATGGATAGAGTCTATCCAAGCCTATACCTTTGTACTAAAACATCAGGCTGGAGTTGAGAATAAGGTAGCAAATGCCCTTAGTCGACGTGCCTTGCTTTTAAACTCTGTTAGCACTGAAGTCATTCGATTCCACCGATTGAAAGGAGAATATGAGACATGTCCAGACTTCAATGAAATTTTCCAATCCCTTACCTAAGGACCATCTAGTTCTCATAGTGAATACACCCTCCAAGATGGTTACCTTTTCAGAAACAATAGACTATGTGTTCCCAGGACCTCACTTAGAGAATTCTTAATCTGGAAAACCCATGCAGGAGGTCTCGCTGGTCACTTTGGCAGAAACAAGACTATCTTAACTATAGAGGACTAGTTCTTTTGGCCTAGTTTAAAAAGGGATGTTGCTCACATAGTGTCCAGATGTCGAACTTGTGATGTTGCAAAGCAGCAGAAGCAAAACACTAGTTTATATACCCCTTTACTTATACCATCTGTGTAGTGGTTGATAGGTTTTCAAAAATGGCCCATTTCATACCTTGCTCTCTAACTTTTGATGCATCCAAAGTATCCCATCTTTTTTTTGATCATGTGGTTAGGTTACATGGCCTTCCTAAGACCATAGTGTCCGATAGGGATGTCCGATTCACTAGTTACTTTTGAAAGACCCTTTAGCACTTATAGGAACCAAACTTAAGTTTTCCATAGCCTACCATCCTCAGACTGACATCCAAATTATGGTAGTGAACTGAAGCTTACGCAACCTACTTAGATGCCTCGTAGGTGAGAATACAAGGAATTGGGACCTTCTTTTGCCTAGAGCCAAATTTGCTTATAACAGTTCTATTAATAGGTCCATGGGAAAAAGCCCATTTGAGGTTGTTCAAAACCTCTTGATCTAATCCCCTTGCCCTTGCATGCATGAGTTTCTGAGTCTGCTGAGTCCTTTGCACAGCATGTTAGGGATTTACATAAAGAAATTAGTCAAAAGATAAACATAAGTAATGAACTCTATAAAAACTTGGCTAATTCTCAAAAAAGAGCTAAAGAGTTTTCTACAGGGGATTATGTAATGATTAGGCTTAGGCCTAAGCAGTTCCCTCCAAGGACCATAAAGAAACTATATGCTCGTAGAGCTAGACCTTTCAAAATAATAAAGAGAGTTGAATCCGATGCCTATGTGCTTGAGTTGCCACTCGAGCTAGGTATTAGTTCAACCTTCAATATTTTAGACCTTATGGAGTACTGGGAGCCAGCAGCGATACCTAGCGAGCCCTTTGGACCTATCCCTTCCCTTGAGAGTGAACCCACCCCAAAGTGTCCACCTGCAAATTGGCCTATAAGTGAGGAAAAGATTGAGCGCATCATAGATGATCAGCCATCAGTACCCGGAACAAAGGCTATCAACGATATTTGGTCCAATGGCAAGGTCGATCAAAATTCGAAGACTCGTGGATCACCTGAGATGATCTGCAGTGCCTCAACCCAAACATTCTTAAGAAATATGAGAGCCTAGCTGACCCATACTTAACAGGGTCAAGTTCCTCCCACCCCGAGAGAATTGGTGGGGGCACCAGGATCTGACAAAGATTATTGGGCCCAATTTGGTATACTGATTAGGGTTTTTTGAGTCCTTTAATAATGTGTCACTTATTTTAAATGAGCCAAGTTTTGTAATAAGCATCTTATTGAGTCTTGTAATAATTTGAGTTGTCTCAACCCCATGAGTCCAGTTGAGTCCTATAAGTTTGTGTTAGTCTAGTCTTGTACAAGAGGAGGATCACCAACCAAAGCCTTCACCAAGCCCTCCCAGGTCAGAGCAAAGTCCAAGCCCATGGCGCCTCCACACTTGAAGATGCCTGGCACCCAAGAAATCAAGCCCAGAAGCCCAGAAGAAGATGGCACCCTAGGCCTTTTCCAGTCCAAATTGAAGTGGGCGCCTAGGGTTTTCCCAGCCCATGCGCCAAGCCCACATGGAGGCTGCCCAAGCCCACTTGAAGGGCACCCATTTGCTGCCCAAAGGTCCACAAGAAGGCGCCCAAGGTCCAAGCCCAATCCAAGAAGGCATCCTAGCCCAAGAGAGGACCAAGTCAAAGAAGAATATTCCTTTCCCAAGTCAACAAGGAATTATAATTTTATTCAATTTTTTGTAATCTTCTTCCTAATCAAACTTTGTAATCCAATCCTAACAAGGAGAGGACCTGGGTGAGCCTATAAATACCCTCCGCCTCTTGTAATCATCTCTTATTCAATAAATAAAACTCTATTCAATTTTCTTGTGTTATCCTGTGTTGTTCTTTGGAATTGAGTGTGTGAGACTTGAGTGCCCTAATCCCTCAAACCCTAGCCGCCCTAAGTATCCACCCTCCAAGCCCTAGCATGCCCAAGTGCAAGAGCCCTAGCCAAGCATTCTTCTTCCACTCCAAGCCGCAAGCATCAGCAACTCCGCTCTCTTCTTCCTTCGAAATCCTAATTTCATTTTTATCTTCTTGTTTTCCTTCTGACTGACCCCTGATGTGTGCAGGATCCCCATGGTGTTCACCTCCAAGGAGGAGGCCCTCTTTGCCTCCTAGACCAACTAAAGAAAGCTGAATGATCTGTGGAACAACAAGCTGATCTTCTAGGCGATGATCTAGAGTGTAGAGTAACACCATCTTCGATAGGATCTTCAAATCATTGCTTGGTACAATCCTTTCCCCTCATGATTTTTGATTTCATTGAAGGTAAGCAATCCTAACAAGGGGTTTCTCAACCCTCGAGGTCCTTTTATTATTCTGCATGAGTTCATATGCGGGTACTTTAGTTCTTTTCATTGCTAGTTTTCCTCCTAGTCTTTTCTATTTTTTGGGACTTTAGCCACCAATTTAATTCTTAAAAAAATTACAAAAAATTTAGTTAATATTATTTCCTGCATTCATGTCAGTCCTAGAGTTATCCCGTATCACACCTACTTTCGATGGCAGTCTAGATCCTAAGGTTAAATTGATTGGGAAGGAGATATGGACCAATACTTTGAATGGGATGATATGACAGAAGAGAGGAAATTTAAGTTTGCTAAACTCAGGTTAGTCCACTAGGCTAGGCTATACTGGGAGAATGTTGAATGCACAAGTAGACAAAGAGGAGACATACCCATAGCTACCTGGAGAGCCATGAAACTCAAGCTTAGGGCGAAGTACCTACCCATGTCCTATGAGCAGAGGGGACCCATATCCCATCGACCTGAACCCAATAGGATTTGTATCCCTGGATATAACCCAAGTACAAGTCAAGTTCCCATTGGCCGACCCATCCCTACTACTCCATTATTTCACAAGGATGACATTGAATAGGAAATATGTAGGGCTGGCCCAGAATTCGTTGACCAGGAAAGTACTGAGGCTGAAGCTATATTTGAAGGACAATTAGAAGAGGAATTCCAATGAAATAAAGAGTGAAGTCTTCTTCTTCCCTTGGTCATGTGCCATTGTTTTCGCTTTGCATGGAAAGGGTAAGAAGCCCACTTTTAGCTCCGCAAGGAGTGTATGAGAGGTGCAAATCAATCGCTCCACAAGGAGATCACGAGAGGTACAAATTCATCGCTCCGTAAGGAGAGCACGAGAGGTGCATCCTAGGACATGTTGCTTCGTATCATGTCTAGTTATCCTCCTACCCTTGATTCCATCTTCTTTGCCACCCTCATGACCTTTAAGACTTACCCTAATGGCTCCATGTAGCGAGGTGGGTGAGATGCCCTAGACGTGACAGGTCTCTTTATGAGTGTGAGTCCTGAAGTCCATGAAAGTCCAACTTCTATCTTCCATCTCCATTATTTCCTTCACCACCTCCTTAGAAAAAAATACAAAAAATATCTAGTCATACCCTAATCATTGGTGACTTCTCAGCTCATCGATGGTCCTTCCCCTCATCTCGTCCCATAACAATTTTGGTATCAGAGTTTATTTTGGATGACTAGGCTATTATTACCCAGAATAGGGTTACCAGCGATACCTAGTTTGTTAGCAAGGTCGACCAGAATTTGAGGACTTGTGGATCACCTGAGAGGATCTATAGTGCATTGATCTAGACCTATTAGAGAAGTTCTAGAGCCAGATCAACCTTTACTCAATAGGGTCGAGTTCTTCCCACCCTGGGAGAATTGGTGAGGGCACCAAGATCAAACAAAGATTGCAGGGCTCCATTTGGATCTTTGATTAATGTGTTGGAAAGACTATCACTTTTTTTAGTTGAGTCTAAAGTCACTTGAGTCCTGTAACAAAAATTGAAAACTATAATAAAGTGAGTCAATTGAGTCCATTGAGTACGTTTGTTCATTTGAGTCCTGTAAGTTTGAGTATATTTATTCATTTGAGTTTTGTAAGTTTGAGTTCTTTCATTCAAGTCAAGTCCAAAAGGAGAGTCACCAGACCAGGAGAGTCACCAGACCCCATCGAAGAAGGGAATGAAGAATTCATGCACTCCAAGCCCACCTCGAATTGGTGTCCAAGCCCACCTGGAGTAGTCGCCCAACCCCACTTGGAATTGGAGCCCAAGCCCACCTAAAATTGGTGCCCCAGCCCACCAGGAATTGGCACCCCAAGCCCACAAGGAGTCAAGCCTCCAAATCCAACAAGGAGTCAAACCTCCCAGTCCAACAAGGAGTCAAGCCTCCCAATCCAACAAGGAGTCAAGCCTTCCAGTCCAACAAGGAGTCAAGCCTCTTAGTCCAATAAGGAATCAAGCCTCCTAATCCCACTCAAACTTTATATCCAACTTTGACAAGGAAAGGACTGGGTGATCTATAAATACCCCTCCTCCCTCTTGTAAAAGAATTAATGATGAATTGAATGAATGGGAAACTTGAGTTTTCTTCTTTTATTTCCATGCTTGTGAGCATTGACACTCTGTGAGGGAGAGGTGAGAGGCCCAAACCAACCAACTACTATCTTCCACCTTCAAACCCTAGTCCTAGCCACCATTCCCCAACCCCCAGGTGTCTTCATCCTCACCAAGCCTCCCCATCAAAACCTAGGCCGCCCCATCCTTTCATCCAAAACCCTAGCCACCCTCTTCCTTCCATCCAAACCCTAGGACATCAACTATCCCTCCACCATACCCTAGGCCACCAGGTTCTCCTCCAGTCCAAGGCAACACAGGCTTCTTCCTTCTAGCCGGGAGTCCAAGCATCACGAAGCACCCCAAGATCTCCATCAAGCCATGGCTTCATCTTCAAGCCTTCCCCATCTTCTCTCCCAGCTTCTCGTGTCTTTTTCTACACATCTTTGCTTTCCCTAATTGAAGGATCACATTCCCTTGGTGTTGCATGATCCCTTAAATACTATGCCCTATAGAGGAGGTCCTCTTTGATAACTGAACCACTAGTCTGGAGCCACGAGTTTGGGGAAACCTAGCCTCTTCATCCAAGCACATCTTTCGAGAGATTGTGTGATCTTGCTGCTTTCAAGAAAAAGGATAATCACTGCTAGGTATTCCAAACCCTTCCCTTCCTCTAGATATGTTTTGTTGAAGGGTAGATCGAGCATGTTCTAGTTAGAATTTCTTAATCTTAGTGATCCTACTTTTTTTATCTTCTTTGAGGGTTAAACTTTGTGAGAACTGTAAGTTGATCATCATAGGTTAACTTGCTTGTTTCTTAACTCATTTTCGAAAATAAAAGCATCATAAAATTTGATATCATACTCATATTAATTTGAAATTACTTCATCCTTTATGATGATCAATTGCATGCCCTATGTTCCACATCATGATGTATGATTAGTTCATATTACATATGAGATATGTTATCTCCTAGTAACTACTTCAAATTGGGTTAGTCACCATGGCCATCTTGTCATAGGAGCTAATTAGGATTTAAAGGCCCTCTCTTCCCATTCAATGGGGTCTCCTATGGTGTGTAGGGGTGCCATTGTGGCCTTATCCCATGAACAAGTGAGGTGAACAGATTGCTGTTATAATCTTGCTCATGTTATGCATATTAGGGTTAATACGCTTGTTTGCCAGAATGAGTATCATTATGACAAGATTAATTAGGATGTGTTTGAGACCATAAAAGCCCTCATAAAAATTATATTTAGTTATAGTGTAAGTTAATAATGATGCAAATCTGATTAGGATTTGATTAGCCAACTGGTGTCTAGGCAAGTAGCTCTGGGAAGGTAAAGGAAATGAGATTTTTAATTGGTTTCATTATCTGACCTGGTCATTTTAATTGATTTCTATGGAAAGTAATGGGGGGACCCCCTCATCTCTTCCACTTACCTGGCCAATTTGGTCATATCTAAATCCTAAATTGAAAATGCTAATTGATTAAGTACATTACAAATTGCCTTTCTTCATGCTAAGCCAAATCCATGTCAAAAATGATAGTATATTTGTTATGATTGACACAAGGCCTACTCTAGGATTTGATATGATATTTATCTTGGTACATTTTTATGCTTTATGGCATGATTGGTTGTATTGCTTTATTTGATTGACACAAGGGCAACATTTATCGAATATAGCTATATGAAAATGAAGGGTCTGACTAAACTAAGACATTATAGTTTGTTGTGATTAACATAAGGCTATAAGTATCTTAGAGATAGGTGTTATGTTGAGAGTTGCATGGGTTTCAATTATGTTGGCTCCGTTATTAATTTTGATGATAAACAAAATGCTTAAGTATAAGTTGAGTACTAACTATTTCTTTAAAGTGTATTTTTATAGAAATAGGTGCTTATTGATTCACCAAAATTTGATTGATTATCAAACAATAAAAAAGTCCCAACTATGGATGAAAGATCAGTTTAAAGTGGACTTTGGTAGTTGAATAATGCTTGAAAGGATACAAGAGTTCAACACAATTTGGTTTCAGCAAAAGTTCAGTTATTTTCGAAGAAATCTCAATCAAGTGTCGACGAAAAATGTCGACTCACAACCCAAGGTCGACTCATGACAGTGGAAGTGTCGACTCAAGCTAGTACGTAGAAAGAGTTTCAGATGGCATGGTTGAAGTGTCGACTCATGCCGTCAAGTGTCAACTCAAGGTGTCGACTCAAAGATCGGCTCATTGCTTGAGACTTTTTTGTTACAGAACTTGTTGAAGTTGAAGACTTGCCTGAAGTGCCGATACATGGATGTCAAGTATCGACTCAAAGTGTCGACTCACCAGTGGAAGTGTCAACACACCTGAGAGTTCCAGAGAGCTTCATTAAAGTTATTTAAACTAGGTGTCGACTCATTAAGTGAAAGTATCGACCCTAAGTGTCGACTCATAGCTTGAAGTGTCGACACTTGGAGTTCTAGAAATAGAAACGACTAGTTTTTCAAATATAGAACTCGCTCCTCTTGGCTCCCAATGGCTAGTTTTTCGTGTTTAACAACCATAAAATGACTTTGAAGCCATGAAAAGGTATTTAAATGATTCAAATCAAATCTAAATACAAGAAGAAAAAAGAGGAATCAAGAGAGACACAAGAGGAACACAAAAAAGCTAGTGCATTCATTCCTATTCATTAAGAGCAACTACCTTCAAGCAAAAAGAAGTCTCCAAGCATTCAAGAGCCTTCAAGAGCATTCAAGTTCAACCTTCTTGAGCATTTATTTAAGCTTCATGAAGTTGAACACAGCACTACAACAAAACTTCAAAGAGATATCCACTTTTATTAGAAAGCTTTCATTGTTTCTTTACTTCAAACTTATTCTTGTTTTAAAGGTTTTTGGTTAGCCTATTGGAAAACCAAGGAGGTTTTTAGTTAGCCTATTGAAAAATCAAGGAGGTTGTTAGTTAGCCTTGAAAACCAATTAGGTTCTTGGTAAGCCCGGAAAACCAAGTGAGGTTTTGACTTGTGAGCTTTGTGAAAACAAGTTGGGTTTGATTAGTAAGCCCGGAAAACTAATCAACTGTAATTGGTTGAGATTATAGTAAATTCCCAAGTAGGCCTTGGAGAGTGGATATAGGTGCATTGGAAATTACCGAACTACTATACTTGCTTTGTGTTTGTGATTGCTTGTCTCTTTAATTTGCTCTTATTTTTATTGCTTTTATATTTTTGCTGCATACTCACTAAGAGCACTTCACACTTGCATTCATAGTACTTAGTTTGATTATTGGATTGGTTCACACACATGCATTTAAATTTTTTGAGACCCAATTCACCCCCCCTCTTGGGTTGTGATGTGGGACTAGGCTAGGAGAATCGTTGGAGAGCTGAGAAGTCTCCTAGGATCAGGGTCAAGAAGGGGATAACTAGGGTCTCACACCCCTCGATGTCCCAAAGGATAAAGGCAAACTAGGGCCTCATGCCCCTCGATGCTCGAAAGTGAAGGCATAGGATCTCACACCCCTTGATGCCCAAAGGAGAAGGCAAAAATGGGCCTCACACCCACTCCCTCATGGAGGTCAACATTCTCAAAAAATGAAGGCAACACTATTAGGCCTCTCACCCTCCCCATGCAAGGGTGAACCAAAAAAACAACAATCTTCTCAAAACTCATTTTATTCTTCACCAGTTTTTAAATACAAGTGGGGAAGCCTTTATATAGGCTTACAAAACTTAGGACCCATATAAGGATATTCAAGAAATTTTTTTTTTTGAATCCTAAACCAGTAGCTTTGAGAAACATGCAAAGCTATTTCTGCATCTGGATTTATGCAAATCCTTCTCCTATGACTGTGGAATAGAGGATCGAGCGGAATGGGGTGGAGGACGTGGATCTCAACATCAAGCTTGCAGGCAAGGTGGAGGGTGGACGGTCCAGCAGATCCCGGGGGACTGTCACCACGGGGTGGGGCTGGGGGATGGCAAAACTAATGATTTGGAGAATTTGGAGGAGGCGACGGTAAGGGCCTGCCGATTATTGTCAATGATGAAGAGGGCGTCCTTGTCGTCGGCAACAAGGCAGAGGATGAAGGGATGGAAGATCTGGGTGATGAATGGAGGAAGAAGATGACAGGAATAAATCAAGGATAAATCAGGGATAAGAAGGGAATAAGATGGGAATAGAGGGGATAAATAGGATAACTGGAATAAAAATTATAAAATAAAATAAAATAAAATCTGGGAGAAAAGATAAACAACATAGATGGGTTTTGATGTCCCTATCATTTCCCTGGAGTGGAGAAAACTTGACTCTATCGAGTCAGGCTCGATGTTGCAATTTTTTTTTCTTTGTTTCTAACCCTAATCCTTTCCTGCTCTGATACCAAATCAATATGGGACTAGGCTAGGAGGATTGTTGGAGAGCTAAGAAGTCTCTTGGTATTAGGACCAAGAAGGGGATAACCATGGCCTTACACCCCTCGATGTCCTGAAGGATAAAGGCAAACTAGGGCCTCACGCCTCTCAATGCTCAAAAGTGAAGGCATAGGGTCTCACACCCCTCGACATCCAAAGGCGAAGGCATAGGGTCTCACACCCCTCGATGCCCAAAGGCAAAGGCAATAACGGGCCTCACACCCACTCCCTCATAGAGGTCGACATTCTCAAAGAATGAAGGCAACACTATTGGGCCTCTCACCCTACCCATGCGGGGGCAACACTATTGGGCCTCTCACCCTCCACATGCGGGGGTGAACCAAAAAAAAACATTCTGAAAACTCATTTTATTCTTCACTAGCTTTCAAATACAAGAGGGGATGCCTTTATATAGGCTTAAAAAATTTAGGACCTGTATAAGGATATTCATGGAATTTTATTTTCTTTTTGAATCCTAAACCAGTAGCTTTGAGATATGTGCAAAGCTATTTCTGCATCTAGATCTGTGCAAATCCTTCTCCTGTGATCGTGGAACAGAGGATCGAGCAGAATGGGGTGGAGGGCGTGGACCTCGATGTCGAGCTCGCAGGCAAGGCAGAGGGCGGATGGGTCGGCAGATCCCAGGAGATGGTCATGACGGTGTGGTGCCGAGGGTTAGAGAAACTGATGATTTGGAGGATTTGGAGGAGGAGGCGGTGCTCGCGGGCGAGGCGAAGGGCAGACAGAATGGTGGATCCTGGGGTATGGCCGCGATGGCATGGGGCTAGGGATTTGGAGGATTTAGAGGAGGAGGCGGTGCTCGTGGGCGAGGCGAAGGGCAGACAGAACGGTGGATCCTGGGGGATGGCCGTGATGGCATGGGGCCAGGGATTTGGAGGATTTAGAGGAGGCAGTGCTCGCGGGCGAGGTGGAGGGTGTACAGGCCGGCGGCTGTAGGTCCCTTGGGAGGATCCGATGTGGGAACGGACAGGCTGGAGCAGCATGAAGATCTCCCGAATCTTGGCTCGGATGGCTGGGATCCGATGGCTGTGGAGATGGCGACAGAAGCCATCATGGCGAGAGGTGGCCGGGCGACACGGTCGGCTCGGTCGTGGGTCTTCCGGACGGTAGGGAGCGGCGGTGGAGCAGGGGTGGCAGCAGCACCGCTGGATGAGGTGGAGGCGGTGGTAAGGGCCCATCAATTATTGTCAGTGGCGAAGAGGGTGGCCTTGTCGTCGGCAATGAGGTGGAGGATGAAGGGATGGAAGATCTGGGCAATGAATGGAGGAAGAAGATGAAAAGAACAAATCGGGGATAAATTAGGGATAAGAAGGGAATAAAATGGGAATATAGGGGATAAATGGGATAACTAGAATAAAAATTATAAAATAAAATAAAATAAAATTTGGGAGAAAAGATAAATAACCTGAATGGATTTTGATATCCCCATCAGGTTTCTTACTGGGCAATAAGTGATATCAGAGCCTTGTTCTCAGTGTATAGGTCTAACCACCTTGAGTAAAGAACTATGGTAGCCTCCCTTGGTACTAGTGTAGTTGAGGGATAAGCCTTAAATAGACCTCTATATTTTAGTTAAATAAATTATACTTATTAAAAAACTAGAATGAGAATATACATGCACTCAATTGATTATAATCTGTGGAAGGTTGTTGATAAGGGTCCTCATGTTCCTTCAATTGTTGTGAATGGTGTTTCCATCCCAAAGCTCGAAGAGGATTGGGATGAAAATAATATTAAACAATCCAAGATCAATGCGAAAGCTATGAATCTTTTTTATTGTGTATTAGATCCTAGTGAGTTTAATAGGATTTCTACATGCACATATACCAAGAAAATATGGGACATACTTGAAGTTACCTATGAGGGTACTGATCAAGTGAAGAATACAAAAGTAAACATGTTAGTGCACACTTATGAAATGTTCCGAATGGAACCAAATGAGTCTATCATCGACATGTATACTAGATTAACAAACATTGTAAATGGAATGAGAAGTTTAGAAAAAATTATGTCTAATATTGATCTTGTCAACAAAATTCTCAAGTCACTTCCAACTTCATGAGATCCAAAGGTGACTGCCATACAAGAAGCCAAAGATGTTGACAAACTATCCTTGGAGTAATTAGTGGGATCGCTCATGACTTATGAGCTGAATTTAAAGCAAAAGTCTATGGATATGGACAAAAATAAAAAGGGGATAGCCTTCAAGTCTACTATTCAAGAAGAATCCTCAAATGATAAATCAAAAGAAGAAGAAGAAGAAGAAGAAGAAGAAGAGATTGAAGAAGTGCTTCTAGCAAGAATGTTCAGAAAGTTCATGAAAAGAAGGAAATTCCCTTATAAGAAAAAGTTCAAACAATAAAAGAAAAGGAGAAAGATAAAGAAAAGGAGGAGATACTGGTGAGGACACAAGAGCTAGGAAGAGGAAGCAAACCTTTTCCAATTCAATTTGGATCACCAATGAGTAAGTCCATGTGTTCTTCACAAAGATCACTCGAGTCCCAGTTATTTTGAGTTGTAATTAGGTCAAATTGAGTTGTAATTTGATCAAATTGAGTGTAATTTGGTCAATTAGGATTGTTAGGTTACCAATTGAGTCCATTGAGTCCATCAATTGGTTTAAGAGTCTTGCAAATAGCATTAATTTGCTTTGTTTGATGATTTGTCTAGTTTGAGTCCTGTAATTAGTGCTTGAATAAGTTAAGGGATGTCATATGAACCCAAGACCCAAGTTGTCATTACCTTGGTAGATTAATTCTAGGTAAAAAAGGGTTGTCCAAATTTTTTATTCAAGCATTCAGACATTCAGACTTTTAGACATCCAGACATTCAGACATCCAGATTTTCAGACATCTAGACATCCAGACATCCAAATATTAGGACAACATTCAAAATCCATCTTTATCTAAAAGAGGCACCCCATCCTATTTTTTTCATCGCACATTTCAATTTCAAGGAGGTGCCCATTTAAGAAATGTAAAGCAGAAGGACTCTGCTTTTCATCTGGCGCCCCCCCTCAAATTTTTGTCGCCCACTCCAGAAGACGCCCCCATCCATTCAAAAAATTAAATGGGAGGAAGAGTCCAAGATAGGTGGAGATATCTTCATTCAAATTCAAAGAAGATTTCAAATTCAAAAGGAGTTTCATCCAAAAATCAAAGAGTTCTCTCTTATCAAGTTATATCCTTTCATCTTATCCAAGTATCAAGGGAGGATTGAGCAAACCCCTTTTAAATTCAAATAAGGGCTCAAATTCAAATCTTTGAAGATGTTCTTATCCTATCAAGGAGATGAGATGCCAAGTGAAAGAAGGTTAGCACCAAATGAGAGAAAATTAGCGCCAAGGAAGGATTTGCGCCCCATCTTCCTTTTCCCGAATACATTTTCTCAAGTTGTCGCTCAAGTCAATTTAAATTTCAAATTCAAGGAGTGTTTGAATTTAAATGTAATTTAAATTTGAAAGAGTCCTATGGTATCTTCATGTGTGAAGAACTCTATAAATAGGACCCCATACCCTTTATAATTATTGATTATTGAATTATGAAATGAAATGCTGTCTTTTTCCATAAAGCTGGGTAGGCTTAGTGATTTTCTCTAAGGACGGGGAGGTCCTTAAGAGCTCAAGGTGGGGAGGTCCTTGAGAGCTCAAGGTGGTGAGGTCCTTGAGTGGAGGTTTTGCCGGATTCGACAATTGCTATCGATCTTCTTCAAGCTCTTCGAATCCAACCTTTTTGTTTTTCCATTTTGGATTTGAATTATGTCAATCTTAAGTTTTGTTTGCTGCCTTCTTTGTAGATCCCAGGTGTTCAAGGACCTTAGAGGATGGATCCCTTGCTTCCAAACCAAGATCTGATGTGGATCTAGAATCTGGAGTCCTGATCTTCATCCTATTGCGAAATCTGAGCGATCGAGTAGCAAATCCAACTCAATTCAAAGTGAATCTCCATTTGGGTAAGTAACCAACCTTTTTCTCGTTAGATTTGTTAATTGAAGCATGGAATAGCCTGATCTAAGATGGTTTCCTAGCTGTCGGGTCCATATTCTTCATAGCTTGCGGAGCGGATCGCGGGTAAGTAGTTAATTGCCTTCTTTATTCTTTCAATCTATTATGTTAGTTGCTTTACTATGATCATTGCTCTCTTAAATTATCTAGGCTTAAATTGAATCATCTTACACCACATCGTAACTGTCCTGCATCATCTTTATTGATATCAGAGTTGGCATTCCGCATCTTTATTGGTATCAGAGCCTTAGCTTAGATTAGGGTTTCATGCTTGCTGAATTCTGCACATACCTGAACTTGATCAGCATAGAACATCATATTAGATTAGTTATTTTTATCTGAAATTAATTTTTTGTTAATACCTAGTAACTCAATAATTAGCATCTCAAATTCTATTAAAAAAATAAAAAAATATTTTTCTGTAATTTTGTTAATCTCTGCTGCATAGTTTAGGTCTGCTGCAATTCTTTTGACCTAGTTTCGATAGCTTTCATCATAGCTATCCGAAACTTAGTCCATTTGATTTTTTTTCATTTATCTAAGCCAAAACAAACTCAGATCTAAATCTTCCTTATAGATTTTAGATCTGATGGTTTAAAAAAAAAAATTAAATTATTTTAGAGTACTTTGGTAGAAGGAAATCACGCCTCCTGAGCGAATATACGAAAGTATATTTATGACCCATGGTAGTAATGAGCTATGGCCAGACATGATAACCCAAGATTGAAGTTTGTTTTGTGCTTGAGTGTATGCTTGCTTGTTGGAATTTTGGTGATTTGTGTGTTTAAGATTGCTTGGTTAATTTCTTAAGCACAAATTAGGGTTTCTTTGGCACATTCAGATTCCACTAAAAAATTAATTCCTTCAATTTAAATCTAAAATCCAAAATTTAAAATTTAAAATTTGAATTTGAAATCTAAATTTAAATTTTGAAATTTTAAATTTAAATTTTAAGTTGTTAGTGGTATCTTATTTTATCTTGGTAACTAGAATTGATTGTGCATTCATATTTTAAACCAATTCGAAGGGCAAGCAATATAACATAAGGGAAGGATTGAGACCCTTTCCTTAGCCCAAAACAACCAACCCCATTTGCATAGTCCTAAGCCTTAATTAAAATCGAGTAGCACTTAAAGCTAGGGATAGCAATAGGTTGGGTTTTATATACGTGTTAACCCATTGTAGTAGTCACTTCTGTGTGTGCTTCTGAGAATTGGTATCTAAGGCTAGAGGTCCAGAGGCAAACGCCCTAAGAGGACTGGTGGTTCTTTAATTAGAACCTCCCGAAAGTAAGGGGAGCCTCCCACCACCCCACCTCTTACCTGGCCAATCGAGGAGTTACTACAGTCTTGGTTATTACCTTGACTAAGCATTATATTGGCCCTTAGGTCTAGGAACCCTAGACATAGGTTGATTTGTATTGTTTGCACTACATGACCACTAGGGCAGGTACCCCATACCAAGATCAACAGACTCAAGCCAATACATCTGCTCTATGGATTTCAGTCCAGAAAGCCTGATCCGTACTTTGACTGAACAGTTTAGGCATTCTTTGACTGAACAGTTTAGGTAGTTGAGTGGTAGGCTAGACCAAATTGAGCATAGATGGGAACCCTTGAGGAATCTCATGTTTCTTAACCAAACTTTACACCTCCTAGACCCACTCTAGTTCATATTCCTAGAGCCCAACATCCTGATCCTATTCCTAATCCAAATCCTAGACGCCCAATTCAGGATGAGACTGAAGAAGATAGAGCCTTTAGGAGTGTTAAATTTGATGCACCAACGTTCGATGGGAACTTAGATCCTAAGGTCTATACGGATTGGGAGAGTGACATGGATCAATATTTCGAATGGTATAAAATGTCAGAAGAGTGAAAGGTAAAATTTGCAAAGTTTTCGACAAGCACGATTGTATTGGGGTAATACTGAGAGATTGACCCTTTAGAGAGGACACATGCCCATAGTTACATGAAGGGATATGAAGGACAAGTTGAGAGAGAAGTATGTGCCATTAACATATCAACAAAGGCTATTGAATCAATGGCAGGACTTGACCCAAGGTAGTAAGATCGTGACCGAGAACATTGCCAAGTTCGATGAGTTTGTTATGCGATGTGGTGTAGTCGAGTCAGAATCTGTGACACATCTAGGTTTAGAAAAGACTTGAATGAGGATATTAGAAGGGAACTATTTCTAAGGAAAGTACATGATTTGGAACATGCTTACCAGGTTGCTAGAGACTGTGAATGATTTCAAAGAAGACAACCTATCTATCGACCTAAACTCAATAGGTTTAGTAACCCTAGAAATAGGTCAAGCCAAGTTCTTGTTAGTCGGCCTAGTCAACCCACACCAGTAGGTCGAGTGGATGATCGAGGAAAGGCACCAATTGGTCGAGAGGATGATCGAGGAAAGGCACCAATGGGTCGTATGAATGATAGAGGAAGAGCACCTATAGTACGTGGAGAAGGAAATCAGAATGTAGAGTGTTATAGGTGTCATCAGGTTGGCCATTTTGCTAACAAGTGCCTTGTACAGAACCTACACATAGGAGAGATAGGGAAAGAAGAGGAACCTGAAGTAGCTGAAGAGTGTGGAGAGGAAGTATATGAAGCTGAGCCTGATTTAGCAGAGGAGTATGAAGGTAATGAAGAGGAAATAGAGTCACCTGACCTTGTAAGAGTTATTAGGTGTATTCTAGCTTAGACCAGGAAGAACGAGGACTGGCGTAGGACCAACATCCTGCAAACCTTCATCAAATTAGGGGACAAAGTGTGTAAGATCATCATAGATAGTGGGAGTTGTATCAATGCTATTTCTACCAATGCAGTCAAAAGTCTAGGTTTACCTACAGCACCCCATCCCAACCCCTATAAGGTTTCATGGATTGATGCAACCGCAATTCCCATTAAGTCGATTTGTCAGGTCACAATCCATTTCTAGTCATACCAAGAGAAGGTCTGGTGTGATATGTTACCAATGGGAGTCAGTAGCATAATTTTGGGAAGACCCTGGTTATATGACCATGATGTTACCTTATTTGGAAGATCAAATTCTTGTTCCTTTAATTATCAGGGTAAGAGGATAGTCATAAATTCAACCCCACCCAAGGATCACATTAAGAGGGGCTCCAGTAATCTGAAAGAAGAGAAGCCAGGATTGAACTTAATTACTGCTAAGGAAATGGAAATAGAAATCATTGGAGGTGCACCCATTGGAGTTTTAGTGGTTAAAGAGATTCATGAACAACCTAAACCTGAACACCTTAAAGAAGTTGTAGAGCTTTTGAAAGACTTTCAGGATGTGTTTCCTGAAGACTTGCCAAATGAACTGCCACCATTAAAGGACATCCAACATGCCATAGATCTAGTCCCAGGAGCTATGTTGCCAAATCTCCCATATTATAAGATGAACCCTATAGAACACTTAGAGATGCAAAGACAAGTAGGGAAGCTTTTTCAGAAAGGATTCATTAGGGAGAGTCTTAGTCTTTGTGCAATTCTAGCATTGTTAACCCCCAAGAAAGATGGCACTTGGAGGATGTGTGTCGACAGTAGAGCCATCAATAAAATCACTGTTAAATATAGGTTTCCAATTTCCCGTTTGGACGATATGTTAGATATGATGGCCGGATCAACCATTTTCTCGAAGATTGACCTTAAAAGTGGCTATCATCAAGTTAGGATTATAATTGGGGATGAATGGAAAATAGCCTTTAAGACTAAGGATGGTTTGTACGAATGGTTGGTAATGCCTTTTGGTTTGTCTAATGCTCCTAGCACTTTTATGAGGATAATGATCCAAGTATTAAGAGACTTTATAGGAAAATTTGTGGTTGAATACTTTGATGATATCCTCATGTACAGTAAAACAAGGATCACTTAGACCATCTTTATCTAGTGTGTCAGACCCTTAGGAAAGAAAACCTGTATGCCAATCTTAAGAAGTGTAGCTTCATGACCACTAGGATAGTCTTTCTAGGTTTTGTAGTAACCCCAGAGGGAGTGTCAGCTAATCCTGAGAAGATCAAATCAATAGTTGTGTGGCCCATACCTAGGAATATTCACGATATCCATAGTTTTCATGGATTAGCCACCTTTTATAGAAGATTTATCAAAGGATTTAGTACCATTATGGCACCGATTATAGATTGTATTAGGAAGGGAGCCTTTAAGTGGACCAAGAATGCTGATAGAGCCTTTCTAGAGATAAAAGAGAAGATGACACAAGCCCCGATCTTGAGACTTCCTGATTTTTCTAAAGTATTTGAAGTTGCTTGTGATGCTTCGGGTGTTGGCATAGGAGGAGTACTTAGTCAAGAGAGTCATCCTGTAGCCTTTTTCAGTAAAAAATTAAATGAGGCAAAATCCAAGTACTAAACCTACGATAAAGAGTTTTATGCAGTAGTATAAGCATTGAAATATTGGAGACATTATTTTTTACCACAGGAATTTGTTTTGTACTCTGACCATGAGGCACTTAGGTTTCTAAATTCTCAGAAGAAATTAAATCCAAGACATGCTAAGTGGGTAGAGTATCTCCAGTCTCATACTTTTGTGTTGAAGCATCGAGCTGGTTTAGAAAATAAGGTTGCAGATGCACTTAGTCGCCGATCAATGTTGTTGAATTGTGTTAATACTAAGGTTGTTGGATTTGACATGCTCAAGGACCAGTACGAGTCTTGTCCAGATTTTGGAAAATTTTATGAGAAAACTAAGCAAGGACCATCTAGTTTGGATAGTGATTATACTTTGTGAGATGGTTATCTTTTTAAGGGAAATAAGCTTTGCATACCTAGAACATCCCTTAGGGAATTTCTGATTTGGGACATCCATACAGGAGGCTTAGCATGACATTTTGGAAGAAATAAGACTATTCTGGCAATGGAGGACCAATTCTTCTGGCCAAGTCTTAAGAGAAATGTAGCACAAATAGTGGCTAGGTGTAGAACTTGTGCTGTTGCGAAGCAGCAAAGACAGAACACTGGCCTCTATACCCCTTTGCCTATGCCCGACTGCCCTTGGCAAGATCTAAGTACGGACTTTGTTTATGGTTTACCAAAAACCATGAGGCGACACGATTCCATCGTTGTCATGGTAGATAGATTTTCCACAATGGCACATTTCATTCCTTGTTCACAAATATTCGATGCCTCTAGAGTCGCCAAACTTTTCCTAGATGAGGTGGTCAAATTACATGGTTTACCTAAGACAATTATGTCTGATAGGGATGTACGTTTCACAAGTTATTTCTGGAAAACCCTCTAGCATATGTTAGGGACTAAGCTGATGTTTTCTATAACTTATCACCCTCAAACTGATGAGCAGACCGAGGTAGTTAACCGAAGTCTAGGAAACTTATTAAGATGTCTAGTAGGAGAGAATACTAGCAATTGGGACCTATTACTGTCTAGAGCTGAGTTTGCTTATAACAGTTCAATCAATAGGTCTACTGGTAAGAGTCCTTTTGAAATTGTACATGGGTACAAGCCATGAAAGCCTTTAGATTTGATTCCATTACTCATGCATGCCCGCATTTCCGAATAAGCCGAGTAATTTGCACAACATGTCAAAGCGTTGCATAAAAAAATTAGTAACAAAATTAAAAAGAGCAATGAATCATATGAGCACGAGGCTAACTTACATAAGAGATTTAAAGAGTTTAACGAAGGGGACTTCGTCATGATCAGGTTACGACCTGAGCAGTTTCCAGTCGGAACCATGAAGAAACTTTACACCCATAGTGCTGGACCGTATAGAATTATAAAAAAGATTGGACCTAATGCTTATATGCTAGACTTACCATCTGAGTTAGGTATTAGTCCGGTATTCAATATAACTGATCTAGTCGAGTTTAAGGAACCAATGGTGATACCTAGTGAGCCATTTGAGCCTGATCCCACCTTTGAGAGTGACCCAATCCCAGAATGTCCACCAGCCAAATTACCAGAAAGGAGAGAAAAGATTGAGCAGATCATGGATGATAAGATCATAACTACTAGAAATAAGAACTACCAAAGATATCTGGTTCATT
Source organism: Areca catechu (assembly GCA_021397845.1). Lineage (NCBI taxonomy): Eukaryota > Viridiplantae > Streptophyta > Magnoliopsida > Arecales > Arecaceae > Areca > Areca catechu. The sequence goes on along the minus strand of CM038053.1, from coordinate 135,835,538 downwards.
GGCAAGGGAGACCTGAGTCTGAGGATTCTTGGATCACCAGAGAGGATATTCAAAAGTTGAACCCTGACTTGCTAGAACATTACCAGAGCCGAATTAACCCATACTCAACTCAAGTTTAAGAGACTTGTAAATAACATTATTTTGCTTTGTTTGATGATTTGTCTAGTTTGAGTCCTGTAATTAGTGCTTGAATAAGTTAAGGGGTGTCATATGTACCCAAGACCCAAGTTGTCATTACCTTGGTAGATTAATTCTAGGTAAAAAAGGGTTGTCCAAATTTTTTATTCAGGCATTCAAACATTCAGACATCCGGACATCCAGACATCCAGATATTGGGACAACATTTTAAATCCATGTTTATCTAAAAGAGGCACCCCGTCCTATTTTTTTTATCGCACATTTCAATTTCAAGGAGGCGCCCATTTAAGAGGAGTAAAGCAGAAGGACTCTACTTTTCATCTGGCGCCCCCCCTCATATTTTTGTCGCCCACTCCAGATGACGCCCCCATCCATTCAAAAAATTAAATGGGAGGAAGAGTCCAAGATAGGTGGAGATATCTTCATTCAAATTCAAAGAAGATTTCAAATTCAAAAGGAGTTTCATCCAAAAATCAAAGAGTTCTCTTTTATCAAGTTATATCCCTTCATCTTATCCAAGTATCAAGGGAGGATTGAGCAAACCCCTTTTAAATTCAAATAAGGGTTCAAATTCAAATCTTTGAAGATGTTCTTATCCTATCAAGGAGATGAGATGCCAAGTAAAAAAGGTTAGCACCAAATGAGAAAGAAAATTAGCACCAAGGAAGGATTAGCGCCCCGTCTTCCTTTTCCCGAATACATTTTCTCAAGTTATCGCCCAAGTCAATTTAAATTTCAAATTCAAGGAGTGTTTGAATTTAAATGTAATTTATATTTGAAAGAGTCCGATGGTATCTTCATGTGTGAAGAAATCTATAAATAAGACCCCATACCCTTTGTAATTATTGATTATTGAATTATGAAATGAAATACTGTCATTTTCCACAGAGTTGGGTAGGCTTAGTGATTTTCTCTAAGGACGGGGAGGTCCGTAAGAGCTCAAGGCGGGGAGGTCCTTGAGAGCTTAAGGTGATGAGGTCCTTGAGTGGAGGTTCTTCCAGATTCGATAATTGCTATCGATCTTCTTCAAGCTCTTTGCATCCAACCTTTCTATTTTCCCATTTTGGATCTGAATTATGTCAATCTTAAGTTTTGTTTGCTGCCTTCTTTGCAGATCCCAGGTGTTCAAGGACCTTAGAGGATGTATTGTTTTCTTCCAAACCAAGATCTGACGGTGGATCTGGAATCTAGAGTCCTGATCTTCATCCTACTACGAAATCTGAGCGACCGAGCAGCAGATCCAACTCAATTCAAAGTGAATCTCCATTGGGGTAAGTAACCAACCCTTTTCTTGTTAGATTTGGTAATTGAAGCATGGAATAGCCTGATCTAAGATGGTTTCCTAGCCATCGAGTCCATATTCTTCATAGCTTGTGGAGCGGATCGCGGATAAGTGGTTAATTGCCTTCTTTATTCTTTCAATCTATTATGTTAGTTGCTTTACTATGATCATTGCTATCTTAAATTATCTAGGCTTAAATTGAATCATCTTACACTGCATCGTAATCATCCCGCATCATCTTTATTGATATCAGAGCTGGCATTCCGCATCAGATACCTACGTGCTTCAAGTGCAAAAAGCCTGGACACTACAAATTTGATTGCCCTCTCCTAAAGAAATGAAGAAAGAAGCTTAGGAAGAAAGCTATGATGGCAACCTGGAGTGATAATGAGGACTCCAACTCAGAGGAAGAATAAGCTGAAATTGTAAATCTATGTCTCATGGCACATCAGGAATAGGAAGAGGTAATTTCTGATACTGAAATAGATTTTACCTTTAATGAATTGAAAAATATTTTTGATGATATAATGCATGATTAGAAATTGATTTTATCTGAAAATAGAAGATTGAAAAAGCAAGCAAATAGTTTTTCTCATAAAAATAATTCTCTTTTAAATGAAGTTAGTGAATTAAAAAATAAGCTTGATGTTTTAGAAAAAGAAATAAGGCTTTAACAATGGAAATTGTTGTTTTGAAAAGACCTAAATCTATAATTTCAAATGGTGATCTTTTAAAGAAAAACAAAGATTTTGAAATGGAAAACAAAAATTATAAAAACGGGCTTGATAAAATAAAACCCTTTGTTGAAAAATTCATTTATAGCTCAGAAAAACTAAATCTTCATTTAAACAACCAAAGAGCTATTTTTAATAAAGCAGGATTAGGTTATGTTACTGCCAAGATCATTGTGGCCTGTAGCTATAGATGGCCCCGAGGTGCGCCCATCATTGCCTTGGATCTTGCTCGAATGCCGGACCTGCAAAATAGAGTTAGAGACCCAGGCTGGTAATCCCAACAGAGGGCCTCCAATGCTCAAGTCAATGATGACCTAGGGGAACAGATCCTTTCAGTCGAGCCCCATGGATGGACTCCACGCTAGGAGGAGAATATAATGAACTGAAAGAGTGTAGTGGAGTTGAACACGGAGCAGGGGAGGTGCTGGCTGAGGAGAGTTGGAGCTGAAATTGCTGTATCTGTCAATACCTTTCCTGTAGGTCTCCGGTGGCCTGGAATTCTCAGGCTAGTTTGGTGCTCTCTTGTATGCCTGGCTCGCTTCCACCCCGCTCAACAGCATTTTTTCTGATTGCTTACCTTCTTTCTAGAACCATGAAAAGTTTTTTTAAGCCATTAGGGGACTACCAGGTACTTGCCTTGGGATCCTCGCACTATTTGTTGGCACATGCGGCGTCGCCTGGTGCCATGTATGGGATGCCTTTCCCCATTTATGAAAGGAAAAGGTACCGCATGTGCTGACATTGCTTCTGGTCGTTCTACTTCTGGAAACATGGCAGGGCCTCGATCAGTGGGCCGCCACCTCCTAAATCAGGATCTACTAGTTAACTTCCTCTTCTAGGGGGCACAGACGATTGGTAAGGAGAGTAGGGCCTCAATTGTGGGTCTCTTCCCATTTTGGTGTAAGTAATGGCTGGAACCATCATCGCAGGCCGGCAGGCATCCTCTCATAGTCCTCGGGCACCGAGCCACCATCTTGAGAGAGTGGTGACTTCTTTTAGCAACAGATCTTTTCATCCGAGGCGGAGCTCAACTTTGGCCATGGCATCTTGACCGGAAGGGAGAGCAGCCGGGCGAAGGAGGGCGGATCTCAACTTCAGCCTCGACGTCTCGACCTGAAGGGAGTGTGGCCGGGTGAAGGAGAGCAGAGCTCGACTTCAGCCTCGACATCTCGATCTGAAGGGAGCGCAGCCGGGCAAAGGAGGGTAGAGCTTGACTTTGGCCTCGGCATCTCAACCCGAAGGGAGCACGGTCGGGTAGAGGCATCAGCTTCGTCTACCGTGTTGTTCAATTTAATCTGACATAGGTTCCATGTCAGTGATCCTGCCACATCATTTGCCGCCCACTCTCGAGTCCCGTTGGTGAGTGGCACTCAAGGCGAAGGGAGTTAATGTGGTGCTGATATGGAACTTTAAAAATATGGTGCAATAATGGCCACTATCGGTGGTGTGCTTCATGAGGCAATTTTCAAGCCAATACGGGAGAGACACATGGCCACGTCCGTGGATACTTATTACTGGCATAGAATTTGGAGCAGCCGCGATTGAAACGAGGTGCTTCCTTCACCGATCACTGACACATGGCATAGATCCATCGATGGTGGGCAGCAATGGTATGGTTAGATATCTAGTCACCTCGAAAGAAAGGTAGTCTTTCCCAAAATACTTCTTCTTTCAAACTTCGCATGCCCGCCATTGTACCAGCGCCCTTCTTCTTCTCTGGTTGCCCTTGTTCTCCATAATTAACCAGGTTCGTTCTCTTCTCCTTCTTACGGCTAGGCAGAGGAAGTGGCATGCTTTGAGTTCAGTAGAAGGCCTACACCCCGAGGGACAGTGATTAGGAAGCCTTTAGCCAATCTTCCACCTCCTCCTCAACCCAAACCAGTACCCAAACATGCTCGGTCGACAGGTCTCGGTGGGGTTACTTCGACGATTTCCATCGAGGAACTAGCGACTATCCGGGAGTCCTATGGTGTCTCGAACTTTATCTGGCTTTCGATTCCTCGACCTAGGGAGCAGGTCACTTCTAGTGGCCCATGTCGGATTGTCCTCTTCGAGGAGACACTCGCAGGGGACCTCTGATTTCCTTTCCACCCCTTCTTTCTTTTGGTTTTGAGCCACTACGACCTTTTCCCCACTCAACTTGTCCCCAATGCTGTAAGGACAATCTTTTGCTTTGTAGTCCTTTGCCATTTTCATGGGATTATTGCCCGTTTTTCCTTGTTCAAGGCCTTTTTCACCCTGAAATGCCACCCTTCCGAGAAGAGGTGGTGGTCCATCTCTTCTCGCCTGAGAGGCCTAAAATTTGAGTTCCCCTCTTCCATCAAAGGATGGAAGAGCAAGTACTTCTTCACTTCGATAGAGGGGATTGACTGGGCTTGGAGCGACCCGGATCGGACCTCAAATTGGGACTCTATGGTTGAATCCACAGATCGGGAAATCTATGACCAGCTTCGTGCCGACCAGGTCCCATCCCTCGAGGTTCTATTATCAAAGCAAAATCTGTTTGAGGCTGGAGTCAGCCCAATTCAATAGTTGGGTGAGTTCGGCTCAAGCATCATCTACTTATACCTACTTCTTGGTTCTCCAGGCTCGGAGCTAACACATCCCTCTGTGCAGGTATGAAGTTCTCCTTAGATGATCTCCTCTCATTCTCTCAGAAGAGGGGTGCACTGGAGGGGGCTGGCAAGTCTCCTTCGAAGAGGGCTCGTGTGTAGGGTGACACGAGGATTGCTCCCGCTACACCAACCGAGCCGAGCAAGAGAGTGGCATTGCCCAATCCTGAGCCAGAAAGAAGGGTGGCAGAGCCTGCTCCTGAGTCGAGCAGGACCATCATGCTCAGTCTCGACGTATCGAGGCAAGTTGATCCCCCCCCGGCCCAGGAGCTTGAGGTGGTAGTCCGGGCTAGATCCACTGCGGCCACTGCCACGATGATTTCTCCTCCTCTAGAGGTCATCGAGGTCAAGGAGGAGTGGCAGGTGGTCGAGCCAGCAATAGTGGCACGACCCGAAGTGGCGCCGAGCTCCCAGCATGCCCCAACAGTACCCTAGAAGGAGGGATAGATGATCCCGCATCGGCTACAGGTATGAAGGAGCGGGACTACTGCAGGATTCCTTTCAAGCTAGCACCAAACATTTCCCTTGTTTGGGAGCAGAAGCTTGCTGAGCATATGATGGACTTTACCGTCTAATCATCTAACCGACTGTAGAAGACGGGAAAGCTCCTTGGTGACATAATTGGAAGCACCTCCTCCCAACTCTACTTGGTGAGTGTTTCCTTATTTGCTTTGCCTTTCTCTTCTCAGCTTACCTTTGAGATTGACATTTTTTCTGGTGCAGCTTGGTACCGAGCTCCTCCTTATTAATGATTATTGCCAAAACTGGGCTAAGAGGGATAGGCTGCAAGGAGCAGAGCTCAAGTCCATGAAGGAGGAGGTAAAGAGGAGAACCGGTGATGCTGGGAGGCCTCTATGAAGGTCAAGGAACTCTACAGCGAGATGCCAGGGCGGAAAGGCAGATCAAGGAGCTCGAAGAGTCCTTGGACCGGGAGAGAAGTCGGTCCGAGGCCAAGTTGGAAGAGCTCAAAGCCAAGAAGGCTAGGCTTAAAGTTCCTGATGCCGAGGTTGCCACGGAGAGGGGACAGACCCAGTCCCTCCTGGAAGAGCTGGAGGTGACAAAGGGTCGGGCCATTGCTGCCAAGAAGAGGGCAGTAGAGGTGGAAGAGAAGACTGCCACGGCGGCAGTCAGCTCGACGGAGGCTATGGAGAAGAAGGAAACCGAGGCGATCTACCAGGCCGGGATGGTCAGGAAGAGGGTCGCAGAGGTGGTGGTTGACTACAAGGCATCCAGCACGTTCGAGGTCGAGTTCCGGGAGGCTATGACAGACTCCTTCCATAAGGGATTCATGTACTGCCGATCCCAGGTGGAGTGTCTCATCTCGAATGAACAATTGAGCATGTTGAGACTCCCGGGCACGACGGAGGAGCCAGCTACTGCCAAGCCAGCCCCGCCATTAGAGGCTGTCAAAGACGGGGTTCCACAATGAGAGTCTCCAGAAGATGCCGCCGCGATCAAACGCCATCATGGGAAGGGGACGGTTGAGTAGGGGTGGGCCCTTGTAATTTTTCTCTTTCTTTTCCTTTTCATTTGGGCTGCCCAGCCTATCGGGCCTGGAGATACTTGTAAGAACTTTAGCAAGCATCAATAGAACTCTTTTTGATCATTCAGATCTATGCTCTTTTTTTCTTTTTTTTTTTTTTTTTTTGAACATTGTCAAGCTCATTCCCCTTGCTCCTTAGCTGCCTGCGTGCATGTTGCTTGTGTGGGCATCGAGCATGCAAGATAGTTAAGAGGGGTTTCCTGATTTGCTGATGATGGGGATCCAGGGTAGGTCCAGGTTCTTTTCTGATTTTTATTAATTTGCTCACATTTTTTATTTCCTATTCTAGCTATTCCACCTATCCGACTATTCTTGTTTTATCTCGAGCCTATCCTCACTTTATTCCAGCCTTATTCCATCTTCTTCCTGTGATTTTTTAAAACCTCCCAAACCTAGCCCACCGCCCCGCCGCTCCCAGATCCGAGTTGCCCGACCCCTGGCCGCCCTCGCCAGACCGCCGCCGGTGCTCGCCGTCCCCGCCCTCGCTAGAAAAGCCGGTCGCCCGCTGCCCAAGGCCGTGGGAAAACGAATGGACACAGAGCCATCCATCCATCGCCTGCCTGCTGCCTGCCTGCCATCACCTACAGCCGTCCTGCCACCGCTGTGAAGCAGAACGAAAGAAGAGATGATGCGATGCGGAAGTAAATTAAGACTAATTCTTTTTTTTATTTATTTTCAGAAGTCGGCTTTGACTCAAAGGAATGATAAACTATTGTTGAAAGAACTATGTAATAATTGAAAGCACAATTTAAAGAAACTAGGTTATCAGAGTAGTTCAAAAGTAAAGGATCGCTGGGGGTGAGAAACTCCCAGACCTAGGGTTTCGCCCTGAACTTTCAACAGGACAGAAGTAAAGAGAAAGAAGGGTTACAGGCCAGGCAGTGATCTTCACAGAGTTTAGTGGAAGGACTCTCTTGAGCAGATTGTTGGATTCCCGGATTCAGATATCTTCGCAATGGATCCTCCAATACTGGCCCTTTGGCAGAGTTGGCTTCTTCTGAACTCAAGATCTGGGAAAGAAGAAGAACAAGTTATGGAACCAGATACTCAAGGAAGGATTTACCAGATAGAAGAACTAGAAGGCTGATGTTGCTGACATCTTGATTCTCCTGGATGCTGATCTGACTTCCTCTGGGATTTGCTCTATCTTCGAAGTAGTCGAACTGGACCTGGATGCTGGTGGTCGGCCTCTACTTGGAGAGAGGGGCCATGAGATGATGAGGTAGATTAGGGTTTGGATGATTGGTGGAATGAAGAAGATGATGGGCGACTAGGGTTTGGAATTGAAGTGGCTAACCTAGGGTTTTGGTAGGGTTTGGAGATCTCACACCTCCTCAAGGTTCCTAGGGAACCCGGATTTACTCCCTCATGGAGCTCAACACCTGAACACAAGTGCGAAAGAGAGAAACACAAAGTTGCTCACAAAGAATTGATTTCATTCATCATTTTTTTTTCAAGAGTTACATAGAGTTGAATATATAGACATAACAAAGAAATAAAATTTTATACATTTCCCATGTGGGACTAATAGGACTAACCCACACTTTAGGCATCAAATTCTCTTCCCAAGACTCCTTCCATGAGGGGGCAGCCCAAAAACTCAAAGAAAACTTGAAAATCAGCTCCAAATGGCAGGTTATGGGGGTGTCTCCTAGTATCTCTCCATGAATCAAGGATTTTCCTTCATGGTTTGGCTCATTTGGACACCTCCTAGTCTTGCTCCACAAGTTTAGGCTTCTTCCTTTCATGGCTTTGGCACTTTTGGAAACTTTTGGGAACCTCCTTGAATTCCTCCCCAAGACATGCTCTCTTCCCTTTTTATAACTTGGATTTTTTTTGGAACATTGTGGGGCACCTCCTTGATCTTCTCTTCAAGAAAAGTTCTTGCCATCCTGGCTTGGGTTTATCTAGAAAGAAATTGGCTCCTCCTTGGATTGAGGTATCTTGATGGATTTCTCTCCCAAGTAGTGCAAGAAAAAAAAGGAACTTACTTCTTGTAGTGTAGAGACCAAAGACACTGGATGGAGATGTGGCACCTCCTGGACTCTGGCGTGTGGCTGGGAGTGTGGCGCCCACTTTCTTGGGCCTGGGAAAAAAAAATGTGGCACCCTGGACCTTGACTTGACTGAAAAAAAAGTGGCACCAACCTGGAGAAGACCTAGACCACTACTAGGACTTGTACTGAGTCAACATGACTCAACAAAATTTAAATTGCAGGGAAATATAGACTCAAGACTAAAATTGAGTTGACCAAGTCAACCCTTATTACAAAACAAGAAAACCCTAATTCTTCGGGCAAGGTCAATCAGAGATCCAGATGGAGCCCTGAAGTCTTCTTCTGAGTCTGGTGCCCGCACCAATTCTCCCGGGTGGGAGGAACTCGACCCTGTCGAGTATGGATCAAGCTGGCTCTGGTATGTCTCCAAGAGGTCTGGGTCCAATTCTTGTAATTCTTCTTGGGAGATCCAAGAGTCATCAGAATCTGGCCTTCCTTGCCAGCGGACCAGGTATCTTTGGTATCCTCGATTACGAGTAGAGATAACCTGATCATCCAGGATCTTTTCAATCTGCTCTTTCCTCACAGGCCAGTTTGTTGGTGGACACACAGGGTCGGGATCACTCTCAATAACAGGATTAGGTTTCAAAGGCTTACTAGGAATCACAGCTGGCTCCCTATACTCTACTAAGTCTGTAATGTTGAAAGTAGAGCTATTGCCTAGTTCTGGAGGCAACTCGAGCACATAGGCATTGGATCATACTCTCTTCACTACTCTAAATGGTCCAGCTCCTTTAGCACGTAACTTTCTAACGGTTCCAGGAAAAAATCGCTCAGGCCTTAACCTAATCATTACATAGTCTCTCTCAACAAAAGTTTTGACTCGTCTTTGAGAATCAGCCAGCTTCTTATAAGTTTCATTACTTAAAGTTATTTTGGCATGAATTTCTTTATGCAAGTCCTTTACATGCTATGCAAGTACATCAAGAGACTTGTGTGTGTGGGCTAATAGTGAAATCAGATCAAGTGATGTGTGAGGCTTGTATCCATGAACAATTTCAAAGGGACTCTAGCCTATAGACCTATTGATCGAAACATTGAATGCAATTTCAGCCTTGGACAAAATACAAATCCCAATTCCTGGTGCTCTCAATCAAACCAAAATCTGAGCCAAGGCTAGTAAAGGGTCAAGAAAAACTAAACTAGACTGACGACGCATTCCAAAAGAGTGGACTTCATTCCAAAGGAACCCTAGGTCTAAACCTAACAAACTAAGGCTCTCTAGGTTTGACCTTGGGTCGGAGGAGGGCATGCAGAGCATGAAAACTTATTATGGATGCCTAGTAGGTTCCGTAAGGTCTTCCAGAAGTAGGTGGCAAACCTAATAGGTTCTAAGGAGTCTTGTAACCTAGAGATCTCAGTAAAGTGTAATCCCATAGCTCTAGAAACATGAGAAGATTCAGGAAAGGGTAGGAAATAAGAATCAGAGTTTTGAGGTGGCTTATCGGAAAAAAGAAACAAACTTTGGTTATTCAGGATGACCTTAAAATGAGGACATTGTTTTATAGGTGCACTCATCCAAACCTCATGATTTGCTCTAGGAGGGTCTACAAGTGCAAGTTCTAGGATAGGCTGGGTGCTCCTAGAAGGTGGAAGGTTATCAGGAAGGTCTTTGGAATGTTTATCTAAAAAGTCCAATAAACTACTGTATTTTTCTTGTTCTTGGACCTTCTCAATGGGCAATTCTTGTGAACCCCTTCCTTCTTCACACTTCTCTACCAGATTTGACTCAGGGGTGTCTTGTTTGGATTCCTCAATGAGTTTAGGGGAATTCTCACTTAAACTTTCATTTAGTATAATTTCCTCTTCCTGAACTTCCTCAAAAGGGTCTTCTCTTAGGGTTAGCTCCTGAATTCCTTGAGTGGCAGGGGTCCCCTCAATAACCCCATTAGGTAGGAGTTGGTTAATTGAATTATCGGGAGAGATATCATCAAATTCTTCTTCTTCATATTCATCTATCAAACTTATGTCAGGCTCATATATTTCTTCCTCAATCTCACTTAAAGGTTCTAATCTATTCTCCTTTGATTCCTCTTTAAGTACGACTCTGGTCGGGTCAACTAATTTTGGGATCGCCATGCCTAACTCTTTCTCAGTGTTATCCTTCTGGTTAAGTGGTGACACAAGTGGGAATTGACAAACAAAAGTCGGGTTCACTACGGATGTCGGATCAATCGGAAATTGACTCAAGTTGGTAGAGGTTGGCTTTAAGTCCAAAGTACTTGATTGGTTATATCTTAAGACCACTCATAGTCTTGGGCTTCTTGGTAGGCTCGGTCTAACTTATTGGTCTTTTCAAGGCATAGCTTCCTATAAATGTCTGGGTGTAACCCAACCCTAAACCTCGATGTGATCTGAGCTTCGGTCTCAATGGTATTGCATTTCATGTCATACCACTGGAAGTCCTCGATATATTTAGACACAGGCCTATTACCTTGTCGCAATTGGTACCATTGGTCTAAAAGTCTTTTCTCATAGGATGTACCTAGGTACCTATCTCTCAACTTACTTCTCATATCTCTCCAAGTATATATTTCCTCTTTTCTTTGATAACACTCACGCTCAATAGCATACCAATGTGACCTAGCATGTTTGGTGAACTTGGTTTTGGCCAACCTAACATGTCCTAATTCCGATATGTTAGTGCACTCAAAATACTGATCCATTTGTTCTTCCCACTTAATATATGTCTCTTGTCTTCCATCAAAAGTGGGTGCATAAGGTTGGTGTTCCTAACGGGCCCTTCTTTGAGTCAACCATGTATGGGTATAGGCTCCTAGGGCTAGACTCAGGGGCAAGATCATGGTCATAGGCTCTTAGATCAAACCTCCAATGATTAGGTTCAGGATCCTTGTATAAAGGTCTCCTAGGCTCTGGGTATGGGTGAGGTTGGGGTCTACCAAATTCTGAGTCAGGGGTCCAATTTCGGTGCCTAGGCTCCTCAAGTACCTGGGCTCGGTCTCTAAACTGGCAAAGTATCAGTCATATCCTGACTCAATTTGGTCATACTTTCGGTAAGAGTTCTAATCATGGCCTCTAAATCAGGTTGGGTTTGACCAGGTTGGGAGGGTACTCCGTTCCGAGTGGACATGATGATGCAAGCAAGCACAAAGAATGTGACTAGACTAAAGCGACTACTAGCTCACTAGACCTAGAGTCTAAACTAGATGCCCAATCAGAGTGGCAAGCTAGCTTGAAGTTACTCGAGACTCAGCCAGGCAGGTATAAGGGGAGTGTTAGGTGCCTAATTGCCAATCCTAGACACTAATCAGTGATTGGCTAGGTAGGCGGACCAGCACACAAGCCCTTCGGGATAGAATCTCTGAACCACCATTCTAGACACTGAGTACAAAGCACACACTGAGTAACTAGACAAACTGACTCAACACTAGCCTAGACCTGACCAGTTGGTGTTCCTAGCCCACTAGGGCAAATTAAGTCAAATAAATTTTAAAATTAGGCTTAGGATCGAATGAATGGGTGGTGGTTTTGGGCTAAGGAGAGGTTATCAACTCCTCCCCTTATCTTAGATGCTCAATTTCCCTTAAGATGAATTAGGAGATGATCACTCAAAATAAAAAATAAAAAAATTTGAATTGCAGAAACACAGAAACAGAATTTATGTAATTTAACTCTCAGAAATTTCACAGAAACCAATAAATTAAAGTAAAATTATGTAAAATAGTTTCAATTATACTGGTTCCAGAAAAATAAAAATCATGCAATTTAGAGTTAACTGCAATGAGAAACAATTCTTCCAATAGGGCAGTTATAGACTGAAAATAGAATGCTTCCCCCGTTACAATTCCCGCTACGAAGTTGTAACCAAGCGGATCCCCTACATGCCCTAGTAACACCCCCTGGAATGGGAAGAGGAGGCTTGCACCTCACTTCATTCCTAGGACCGGACATCCTGGGGAGTCTACTTCGAGCAGACAAAGTAAAAAAGAGAGACTCAAAACATGCAAGCATGTCAGAAACCCTAGACAGGGCTCTGATACCAAAATTGATGCAGTACAAAAGCTCTGATGCCAAAATTGATGCAGAATGAAAGAAAAGATGATGCGATGCGGAAGTAAATTAAGACTAATTCATTTTTTTTTTTTATATATATTTTCAGAAGTCGGCTATGACTCAAAGGAAAGATAAACTATTATTGAAAGAAACTATGTAATAATTGAAAGCACAATTTAAAGAAACTAGGTTATCAGAGTAGTTCAGAAGTAAAGGATCGCTGGGGGTTGAGAAACTCCCAGACCTAGGGTTTCACCCTGAACTTTCAACAGGACAGAAGTAAAGAGAAGAGAAGGGTTACAGGCCAGGCAGTGATCTTCACAAAGTTTAGTGGAAGGACTCTCTTGAGCAGATTGTTGGATTCCCGGATTCAGATATCTTCGCAATGGATCCTCCAATACTGGCCCTTTGGCAGAGTTGGCTTCTTCTGAACTCAAGATCTGGGAAAGAAGAAGAACAAGTTATGGAACCAGATACTCAAGAAAGGATTTACCAGATAGAAGAACTTGAAGGCTGATGTTGCTGAAATCCTGATTCTTCTGGATGCTGATCTGACTTCCTCTGGGATTTGCTCTGTCTTTGAAGTAGCCGAACTGGACCTGGATGCTGGTGGTCGGCCTCTACTTGGAGAGAGGGGCCGTGAGATGATGAGGTAGATTAGGGTTTGGATGATTGGTGGAATGAAGAAGATGATGGGCGGCTAGGGTTTGGAATTGAAGTGGCTAACCTAGGATTTTGGTAGGGTTTAGAGATCTCACACCTCCTCAAGGTTCCTAGGGAACCCGGATTTACTCCCTCATGGAGCTCAACACCAGAACACAAGTGCGGAAGAGAGAAACACAAAGTTGCTCACAAAGAAATTGATTTCATTCATCATTTTTTTTCAAGAGTTACATAGAGTTGAATATATAGACATAACAAAGAAATAAAATTTTTTACATTTCCCATGTGGGACTAATAGGACTAACCCACACTTTAGGCATCAGATTCTCTTCCCAAGACTCCTTCCATGAGGGGGAAGCCCAAAAACTCCAAGAAAACTTGAAAATCAGCTCCAAATGGCAGGTTATGGGGGTGTCTCCTATTATCTCTCCATGAATCAAGGATTTTCCCTTCATGGTTTGGCTCATTTGGACACCTCCTAGTCTTGCTCCACAAGTTTAGGCTTCTTCCTTTCATGGCTTTGGCACTTTTGGAAACTTTTGGGAACCTCCTTGAATTCCTCCCCAAGACATGCTCTCTTTCCTTTTATAACATGGATTTTTTTGGAACATTGTGGGGCACCTCCTTGATCCTCTCTTCAAGAAAAATTCTTGCCATCCTGGCTTGGGTTTTTCTAGAAAGAAATTGGCTCCTCCTTGGATTGAGGTATCTTGATGGATTTCTCTCCCAAGTAGTGCAAGAAAAAAAAGGAACTTACTTCTTGTGGTGTAGAGACCAAAGACACTGGATGGAGATGTGGCGCCTCCTGGACTCTGGCGTGTGGCTGGGAGTGTGGCACCCACTTTCTTGGGCCTGAGAGAAAAAAAAATGTGGCACCCTGGACCTTGACTTGACTGAAAAAAAAGTGGCACCAACCTGGAGAAGACATAGACCACTACTAGGACTTGTACTGAGTCAACATGACTCAACAAAATTTAAATTGCAGGGAAATATAGACTCAAGACTAAAATTGAGTTGACCAAGTCAACCCTTATTACAAAACAAGAAAACCCTAATTCTTCGGGCAAGGTCAATCAGAGATCCAGATGGAGCCCTGAAGTCTTCTTCTGAGAAAGGTGCCCGCACCAATTCTCCCGGGGTGGGAGGAACTCGACCCTGTCGAGTATGGATCAAGCTGGCTCTGGTATGTCTCCAAGAGGTCTGGGTCCAATTCTTGTAATTCTTCTCGGGAGATCCAAGAGTCATCAGAATCTAGCCTTCCTTGCCAGCGGACCAGGTATCTTTGGTATCCTAGATTACGATTAGAGATAATCTGATCATCCAGGATCTTTTCAATCTGCTCTTTCCTCACAGGCCAGTTTGTTGGTGGACACACAGGGTCGGGATCACTCTCAATAACAGGATTAGGTTTCAAAGGCTTACTAGGAATCACAACTGGCTCCCTATACTCTACTAAGTCTGTAATGTTGAAAGTAGAGCTATTGCCTAGTTCTGGAGGCAACTCGAGCACATAGGCATTGAATCCTACTCTCTTCACTACTCTAAATGGTCCAGCTCCTTTAGCATGTAACTTTCTAACGGTTCCAGGAAAAAATCGCTCAGGCCTTAACCTAATCATTACATAGTCTCTCTCAACAAAAGTTTTGACTCGTCTTTGATAATCAGCCAGCTTCTTATAAGTTTCATTACTTAAAGTTATTTTGGCATGAATTTCTTTATGCAAGTCATTTACATTCTATGCAAGTGCATCAAGAGACTTGTGTGTGTGGGCTAATAGTGAAATCAGATCAAGTGGTGTGTGAGGCTTGTATCCGTGAACAATTTCAAAGGGACTCTAGCCTACAGACCTATTGATCGAAACATTGAATGCAATTTTAGCCTTGGACAAAATATAAATCCCAATTCCTGGTGCTCTCAATCAAACCAAAATCTGAGCCAAAGGCTAGTAAAGGGTCAAGAAAAACTAAACTAGACTGACGACGCATTCCTAAAGAGTGGACTTTATTCCAAAGGAACCCTAGGTCTAAACCTAACAAACTAAGGCTCTCTAGGTTTGACCTTGGGTCGGAGGAGGGCATGTAGAGCATGAAAACTTATTATGGATGCCTAGTAGGTTCCATAAGGTCTTCCAGAAGTAGGTGGCAAACCTAATATGTTCTAAGGAGTCTTGCAACCTAGAGATCTCAGAAAAGTGTAATCCCATAGCTCTAGAAACATGAGAAGATTCAGGAAAGGATAGGAAATAAGAATCAGAGTTTTAAGGTGGCTTATCGGAAACAAGAAACAAACTTTGATTATTCTGGATGACCTTAAAATGAGGACATTGTTCTATAGGTGCACTCATCCAAACCTCATGATTTGCTCTAGGAGGGTCTACAAGTGCAAGTTCTAGGATAGGCTGGGTGCTCCTAGAAGGTGGAAGGTTATCAGGAAGGTCTTTGGAATGTTTATCTAAAAAGTCCTCTAAGCTACTGTCTTTTCTTGTTCTTGGACCTTCTCAATGGGCAATTCTTGTGAACCCCTTCCTTCTTCACACTTCTCTACCAGATTTGACTCAGGGGTGTCTTCTTTGGTTTCCTCAATGAGTTCAGGGGTATTCTCACTTAAACTTTCATTTGGTATAATTTCCTCTTCCTGAACTTCCTCAAAAGGGTCTTCTCTTAGGGTTAGCTCCTGAATTCCTTGAGTGGCAGGGGTCCCCTCAATAACCCCATTAGGTAGGAGTTGGTTAATTGAATTATCGGGAGAGATATCATCAAATTCTTCTTCTTCATATTCATCTATCAAACTTATGTCAGGCTCATATATTTCTTCCTCAATCTCACTGAAAGGTTCTAATCTACTCTCCTTTGATTCCTCTTTAAGTACGGCTCTGGTCGGGTCAACTAATTTTGGGACGGCCATGCCTAACTCTTTCTCAGTGTTATCCTTCTGGTTAAGAGGTGACACAAGTGGGAATTGACAAACAAAAGTCGGGTTCACTACGGATGTCGGATCAATCGGAACTTGACTCAAGTTGGTAGAGGCTGGCTTTAAGTCCAAAGTACTTGATTGGTTATATCTTAAAGACCACTCATAGTCTTGGGCTTCTTGGTAGGCTCGGTCTAACTTATTGGTCTTTTCAAGGCATAGCTTCCTATAAATGTCAGGGTGTAACGCAACCCTAAACCTCGATGCGATCTGAGCTTCGGTCTCAATGGTATTGCATTTCATGTCATACCACTGGAAGTCCTCGATATATTTAGACACAGGCCTATTACCTTGTCGCAATTGGTACCATTGGTCTAAAAGTCTTTTCTCATAGGATCTACCTAGGTACCTATCTCTCAACTTACTTCTCATATCTCTCCAAGTATATATTTCCTCTTTTCTTTGATAACACTCATGCTCAATAGCATACCAATGCGACCTAGCATGTTTGGTGAACTTGGTTTTGGCCAACCTAACCTGTCCTAATTCCGATATGTTAGTGCACTCAAAATACCGATCCATTTGTTCTTCGCACTTAATATATGTCTCTTGTCTTCCATCAAAAGTGGGTGCATAAGGTTCGGTGTTCCTAACGGGTGCCTTCTCTGAGTCAACCAAGTATGGGTATAGGCTCCTAGGGCTAGACTCAGGGGCAAGATCATGGTCATAGGATCTTAGATCAAACCTCCAATGATTAGGTTCAGGATCCCTGTATAAAGGTCTCCTAGGCTCTGAGTATGGGTGAGGTTGGGGTCTACCAAATTCTGAGTCAGGGGTCCAATTTCGGTCCCTAGGCTCCTCAAGTACCTGGGCTCGGTCTCTAAACTGGGCAACAGTATCAGTCATATCCTAACTCAATTTGGTCATACTTTCGGTAAGAGTTCTAATCATGGCCTCTAAATCAGGTTGGGTTTGACCAGGTTGGGAGGGTACTTCATTCCGAGTGGACATGATGATGCAAGCAAGCACATAGAATGTAACTAGACTAAAGCGACTACTGGCTCACTAGACCTAGAGTCCAAACTAGATGCCCAATCAGAGTGGCAAGCTAGCCTGAAGTAACTCAGGACTCAGCCAGGCAGGTGTAAGGGGAGTGTTAGGTCCCTAATTGCCAATCCTAGACACCAATCAGTGATTTGCCAGGTAGGCGGACCAGCACACAAGCCCTTCGGGATAGAATCCCTGAACCACCATTCTAGACACTGAGTACAAAGCACACACAGAGTAACTAGACAAACTGACTCAACACTAGCCTAGACCTGACCAGTTGGTGTTCCTAGCCCACTAGGGCAAATTAAGTCAAATAAATTTAAAATTAGGCTTAGGATCGAATGAATGGGTGGTGGTTTTGGGCTAAGGAGAGGTTATCAACTCCTCCCCTTATCTTAGATGCTCAATTTCCCTTAAGATGAATTAGGAGATGATCACTCAAAAAAAAAAAAAAAAAATTGAATTGCAGAAACACAGAAACAGAATTTCTGTAATTTAACTCTCAAAAATTTCACAGAAAGCAATAAATTACAGTAAAATTATGTAAAATAGTTTCAATTATAGTTGTTCCAGAAAAATAAAAATCATGCAATTTAGAGTTAACTGCAATGAGAAACAATTCCTTCAATAGGATAGTTATAGACTGAAAATAGAATGCTTCCCCCGTTTACAATTCCTGCTACGAAGTTGTAATCCAGCGGATCCCCTACACGCCCTAGTAACACCCCATGGAATGGGAAGAGGAGGCTTGCAGCTCGCTTCATTCCTAGGACCGGACATCCTGGGGAGTCTACTTCGAGCAGACAAAGTAAAAAAGAGAGACTCAAAACATGCAAGCAAGTCAGAAACCCTAGACAGGGCTCTGATACCAAAATTGATGCAGTACAAAAGCTCTGATACCAAAAATGATGCAGAACGAAAGAAGAGATGATGCGATGCAGAAGTAAATTAAGACTAATTCTTTTTTTTTTTTATATATATTTTCAGAAGTCGGCTTTGACTCAAAGGAAAAATAAACTATTGTTGAAAGAAACTATGTAATAATTGAAAGCACAATTTAAAGAAACTAGGTTATCAGAGTAGTTCAGAAGTAAAGGATCGCTGGGGATTGAGAAACTCCCAGACCTAGGGTTTCACCCTGAACTTTCAACAGGACAGAAGTAAAGAGAAGAGAAGGGTTACAGGCCAGGCAGTGATCTTCACAGAGTTTAGTGGAAGGACTCTCTTGAGCAGATTGTTGGATCCCCAGATTCAGATATCTTCGCAATGGATCCTCCAATACTGGCCCTTTGGCAGTGTTGGCTTCTTCTGAACTCAAGATCTGGGAAAGAAGAAGAACAAGTTATGGAACCAGATACTCAAGAAAGGATTTACCAGATAGAAGAACTTGAAGGCTGATGTTGCTGAAATCTTGATTCTCCTGGATGCTGATCTGACTTCCTCTGGGATTTGCTCTGTCTTCGAAGTAGCCGAACTGGACCTAGATGCTGGTAGTCGGCCTCTACTTGGAGAGAGGGGCCGTGAGATGATGAGGTAGATTAGGGTTTGGATGATTGGTGGAATGAAGAAGATGATGGGCGGCTAGGGTTTGGAATTGAAGTGGCTAACCTAGGGTTTTGGTAGGTTTGGAGATCTCACACCTCCTCAAGGTTCCTAGGGAACCCAGATTTACTCCCTCACAGAGCTCAACACCTGAACACAAGTGTGAAAGAGAGAAACACAAAGTTGCTCATAAAGAAATTGATTTCATTCATCATTTGTTTTTCAAGAGTTACATAGAGTTGAATATATAGACATAACAAAGAAATAAAATTTTATACATTTTCCATGTGGGACTAATAGGACTAACCCACACTTTAGGCATCAAATTCTCTTCCCAAGACTCCTTCCATGAGTGGGCAGCCCAAAAACTCCAAGAAAACTTGAAAATCAGCTCCAAATTGCTGGTTATAGTGGTGTCTCCTAGTGTCTCTCCATGAATCAAGGATTTTTCCTTCATGGTTTTGCTCATTTGGTCACCTCCTAGTCTTGCTCCACAAGTTTAGGCTTCTTCCTTTCATGGCTTTGGCACTTTTGGAAACTTTTGGGAACCTCCTTGAATTCCTCCCCAAGACATGCTCTCTTCCCTTTTATAACTTGGATTTTTTTGGAACATTGTGGGGCACCTCCTTGATCCTCTCTTCAAGAAAAATTCTTGCCATCTTGGCTAGGGTTTATCTGGAAAGAAATTGGCTCCTCCTTGGATTGAGGTATCTTGATGGATTTCTCTCCCAAGTGGTGCAAGAAAAAAAAGGAACTTACTTCTTGTGGTGTAGGGACCAAAGACACTGGATGGAGATGTGGCACCTCCTGGACTCTGGCGTGTGGCTGGGAGTGTGGCGCTCACTTGCTTGGGCGTGGGTGAAAAAAAAATGTGGCACCCTGGACCTTGACTTGACTGAAAAAAAAGTGGCACCAACCTGGAGAAGACCTAGACTACTACTAGGACTTGTACTGAGTCAACATGACTCAACAAAATTTAAATTGCAGGGAAATACAGACTCAAGACTAAAATTGAGTTGACCAAGTAAACCCTTATTAGAAAACTAGAAAACCCTAATTCTTCGGGCAAGGTCAATCAGAGATCCAGATGGAGCCCTGAAGTCTTCTTCTGAGTCTGGTGCCCGCACCATGCTGGCTCTCGCCTGGCCACCGGGGGGGCCCTCGCCTGCGCCCAGGGCCCCACGGCCAGTGGGAAGATGAATGGACATGTCCGTCCGTGTGACGCCGCCGCCCGTCGCCTGACACCGCAACCATCATGGTGCGGACACCAAAGGCACCAGAATAAGGCAGAGGCTTCTCAACCCTCTGTGAATTGATCAATAATTTTTGAGTCCATCTGTAATAAGGGCTTAGCCCATCTGAGTCCTTTTTTTAGTTGTTGTTTGAGTCTTTTGAGTTGTTATTTCAGTTCTGTACTAGTCAGCTTATGTTGAACTAGTTCAGTCCAATGCTAGTCGTCAGCTCATGTTGAGCTTATTTTATTTTTTTGAGTCCTGTCCAAGCATACTGAAGACTCAAGACTATATCATACAAGTGAAGACCAGGTCCAACTAGATTGAAGACATGGAAGTATAGCACAAGTCCAACCCAGCTTGAAGATTTGAAGACCCCAGGAGGAAAATTCAGAAAACCTTGATTTCTTGCAGATGCCCTCCAGATGCCCAGATTCCCTTCCAGATGCCAAAGTATATTCATAGATAAGGGCATCCATGATTCCAGAGGTCCATCTACATCCTAGCCCAAAGAAATCAAGCCCAGGTGCCAAGCCCAAGCCCCTAAGAAGCAAGATACCAGGGAATATTCCTGCTACCTGGCTACCAGGCCACCCCAGCTTCCAGAGGCCCAAACCCATGCACCCGAGCCCCTTTGGGCTGGCCTTTTGCTGCTCCTAGAAGCCCAACACGCCCCCCTAGGCATCCTTGGAGTCTTGACCAAGTCAAGAAAATTTTTAGGGATTTTTCTACCTAATATTTCCTTATTTTCTAGCTAGGATTTGAGAGGGAAAAGGATTCTTATGTAAAGACTTATGTACCCTTACTTGGAGCCCAAGGTTAAGGGTCTATTTAAGGGATCCTAGCCTCTAGTATGAAGGAGAATTTTTGATGAATGAAAACCTTGAGTTCTCCTATTGAGTGGTGTGATACCCTGCTGTGTGCATAAAGGGGTTTGTGAGAGTTCTTCTTCCCGGTGTTTGCAATCATCTTCCTATTGCCAACAAACCCTCCAGATCCCTGGATGCCCACTCCAAAAGAAGCCTTTCCTTGTTGTTTTTACTTTGTTTTCTTGTTTCTTTGTGAGCTTTCTAACCCTTGACAGGTCGTTTGCAGGTCCCTGAGTTCCTACGAATCCAACGACTCCAGCCAAGCCTCAATCAGATCACCGAGCAGAAAGCTGGGTATCCACGGGTCTTTGGCTCGGTTTTCCAGGCCGCATCCGTCGAGGAATGAGAGACCCCTTCGCTGCGATCTTCACAGACGTTGTCAGGTACACCCCTCTACCTCCAGTAGTTTTATTGTAGGAGAACTTGCCCTAACCGAGGCTTCTCAGTCCCGGCGGTCCTTCTTTGCTACTTTTCTAGGTCCTAATCTGCATGCTGATCTTCAAAAATTCATACAAAATTCCCTACAAATAATTTTGATCTAAATTTGGGAATTAATCACCTAACTCAACATGTAAAACATACAAAAAAAAATTGCATGTATATTAGTTCCTCATCACATCGCCATCCCACCACCCTGCCATCCGTCGACCAAGGCCGACCGTCGGAGGTCCTTGCCAGTGCTTGGAGCCCCACCGCCATGGGAATGTGAAACGACACACCTTGGGCATGCTGTGCCACCCCTGTGCCGCTGCCCCACTTGCAGCCCGCCACTCGCCGTCCATCGCTCGCCATCCGTCGGCCCGGTCCACCGCCCGCTTCCCGGCCGCCGGCCGTCCGTCGGTGCTCGGTGGAGATCGTTCCCTCTATGCATGTCCGTGAGATGGTTTTGCACGCTTTTTGGAGCAGTCCAAGCAGCATGCTTTTCAGAGCAGATCATCAAGTCGATATGCTTTCCAGAGCAGATCAGCACCAATTTTAATGTAGCATGGATTTTGATGTAATTTATTTTTCCTTTTTTGGGTTTATTGTAGGCTAAATATGTGAGGGGTTTGGTTTTTCTATATAAAGGCCCCCTCTCCCCCTTTAATGAATAAGTTTGATATGAAATTTTTGGATTTTCCATTGGTTCTAGTTTTGGGTTGAGGCCCGTCTTTCCTTTACCTACGGGTGTCGACGGGTGTGAGACCCCACTTCCTTCGCTCCATGTGAGCGTCGAGGGGCATGAGGCCCTAGTTATCCCCTTTTCCATCAAGTCCCCCTCTAGGTCTTAGAGATTTTTCTTTATGGCCCCAGGTAGTGATTTGGGTGGGATGCCCTAGACTACATGTAGTGGGGTGGGTGAGATGCCCTAGAGGTGTGACGTCTCTCCGTGAAGCCGAGTCCCCAGTCCTAGAGTGTCCATATTTCCTATCCTCCATCCCATTGTTCCTCCACCAAGAAAATTGAAAACCAAAAGAGTTCAGCTGTTTTAGGGTTTAGTGTCAGTTCGTCCTAGTCCCGGGAGGCTTCTTAGCCCTCCCACGGTCCTAGTTTGTTTAGGTGCTCCCTTTTCAAAATAAACCAGGGTTCATTGAGTCCGTCCCTCATCAACTTGGTATCAGAGCGAGTTGTGGATTATGGTGCGCTCCATTTTTCAAACTCGATTGAGTCGAGTTCTTCACGATCGAGGACAATGATGGGGATCCCGGGTAGGTCCAAGTTCTTTTTCCATTTTTCTAAATTTTCTCACATTTTTTTATTTTCCTATTACCGATATTACACCATCCCCACTATTCTTGTTTTATCGCCAACCTATCCCCACTTTATTCCTGCCTTATTCCATCTTCTTCCCGTGATTTTTTAAAACAACCCAAACCCTAGCCCAACGCCCTGCAGACCCCAGATCCAGGCTCCCCCGGCCACCCCTGCCGGACTGTCGCCATTGCTCGCTAGCCCTACCCTCGCTGGAAAAGTCGACCGCCCGCCACCCAAGGCCGTGAGAAGATGAACGGACATGTAGCCATCCGTCTGTCACCTGCCCGTCGCTCGCCTGTCGCTGCCTACCACCGTCCCGCCGCCCACCACCATCCTGCCATCGCTGGCTCTCGCTCGGCTGCCGGGGGGGCCCTCGCTGGCGCCCAGGGCCCCATGGCCCATGGGAAGACGAACGGATGCATCCGTTCATGTGACATCGCCGCCCACTGCCTGCACCACCGTCACTGCCGGTCTGCCGCCATCACATCACCTCGCTGTCCGTCGGCCGTCGGAGGTCCTCACTGGTGCTTGGGGTCCCATAGCTGTGGGAAGGTGAAATGGCACACCCTGGGCATGTCGTGCCACCCCTGTGCCGCCGCCCCGCCTGCAGCCCACCACCTACCGTCCACCGCTCACCGTTCGCCAGTCCCGTCCACCGCCCACTTCCCGGCCGCCGACCATCCACCGATGCTCGACGGAGATCGTTCCCTCTGTGCACGTCTGTGAGATGGTTTTGCACGCTTTCTGGAGCAGTCCAAGTAACATGCTTTTAAGAGCAGATTATCAAGTCGATATGCTTTCCATAGCAGATCAGCACCAATATTGATGTAGCATGGATTTTGATGTAATATATTTTTTCTTTTTTGGGTTTCTTGTAGGCTAAGTAAGTAAAGGGTTTGGTTTTTCTATATAAAGTCCCCCTCCCCCCTGTAATGAATAAGTTTGATATGAATTTTTGGGTTTTCCATTGGTTCTGGTTCTAGGCTGAGGCCCATCTTTCCTTCACCTACGAGTGTCGAGGGGTGTGAGACCCCACTTCCTTCACTCCATGCGAGCATCGAGGGGCACGAGGCCCTAGTTATCCCCTTTTCTATCGAGTCCCCCTCTAGGTCTTAGGGATTTTTCTTTACGGCCCCAAGTAGCGATTTGGGTGGGATGCCCTAGGCTCCGCGTGTAGTGAGATGGGTGGGACGCCCTATACTACATATAGTGGGGTGGGTGAGATGCCCTAGAGGTGCAACATCTCTCCGTGAAGGTGAGTCCCTAGTCCTAGAGTGTCCATGTTTCCTATCCCCCATCCCATTGTTCCTCCACTAAGAAATTGAAAACTAAAAGAGTTCGGTTATTTTAGGGTTTAGTGTTCGTTCGTCCTAGTCCCGGGAGGCTTCTTAGCCATCTCACGGTCCTAGTTTATTTAGGTGTTCCCTTTTCCAAATAAACCAGGGTTCATCGAGTCTGTCCCTCATTAGCTGAGCTACTTCCACTTCACGGGAAAAGTGGTCATAGGACTCCGGGCTTTTACTTGAAGAGGTCTATTAGACCTCAGTTGGGACCAGCTCCAAGCATGTGCGGCAAGGTGAAACTCAGAGGCAGAGTGTGTTGACTTCACCAGTTGTCTACGAGGTGCCGGGATTCGGTGTCAGAGAGATGGGCTCCGGGATTCGGTACTTGAGAGCTAGGCTCATGGCTTCAGTGCTGGAGAGCTGGGCCCTAGGCTTTAGTACCGGAGAGCTAGGCTACGGGCTTCAATGCTGGAGAGCTGGGCTCCAGGCTTTGGTGTCGGAGAGCTGGGCTCAGTGCTTTAGTGCTGGAGAGTTGGGCTACAGGCTTTGGTGCTGGAGAGTTGGGCTCCGAGCTTCAGTGCTGGAGAGCTGGGCTCTAGGCTTCAGTGCTGGAGAGTTAGGCTCCAGGCTTTGGTGCCGGAGAGCTGGGCTTCGGGCTTCAATGTTGTAGAGCTGGGCTCCGGACTTCTGTGTTGGAGAGTTGGGCTCTGGACTTCAATGCTAGAAAGCTAGGCTCCAGGCTTTGGTACCGAAGAGCTGGGCTCCAAGCTTTGGTACTGGAGAGCTAAGCTCCGGGCTTTGGTGCTAAAGAGTTGGGCTCCAAGCTTTGGTGCTGGAGAGCTGGGCACCGGTCTTCTATGCTGGAGAGCTAGGCTCCAGGCTTTGGTGCCAGAGAGCTGGGCTCCGGGCTTTAGTGCTGGAGAGCTAGGCTCCGAGCAAAAGTGTTCCTGCAAGGCAAGAGTGATTTGCTCAAAGAGAATCATTATCATCATTGGTGGATTAAAAACTTTACATTACTGATAATATATTCTCAGGTTACAGGCATTCTATGTTCTTGAGAATCTGGTTCCGTCCAGGTTCGCTAGATAATAGGCCCATGAGGAAGGGCCTCGACCACCTTATAGGCACCTTCCTAGTTTGGCGAGAGCTTGCCGTACTCTCGGGGTTGGGAAGCCTCAGCTTGGCGTAGCACCGGTCGCCAGGGCAGAAAAGCTTCGACTTTATCCGTGCATTATAGTACCGGGCTACATGCTACCGGTAAGCTGCCATTTGGAGCTGGGCCTCATCCTTGGTTTCCTCGAGGAGGTCAAGGTTAAGAAGAAGGCACACCAGATTCTTTGCTACATTGTACGGCTGTATCGGTAATGTGGGAATGCTGAGCTCAACCAAAATAATAGCCTCCATGCTAAACGCGAGGTTGAAAGGCGTTTCATCCATTGTCATTCTGGGCATTGTGTGGTAGGCCCAAAGAATGCTGGGGAGTTCTTCTGCCCACCTGCCCTTAGCTTGGTCTAGTCTGGTTCTGAGCCCTTGAAGGATAGACCAATTGGTCACCTTGACTTCTCCATTGATCTAAGGGTGGGTGTTGGGGATCCAGGGCAGGTCCAGGTTCTTTTTCTATTTTTCTTATTTTCTCAGATTTTTTTATTTTTCCTATTCCCACTATTCCACCTATTCCTGCTATTCCATCTTTATACTGATCTTATTCCTACTTTATTCCTATGTTATTTCATCTTCTCTTATGAGTTTTAAAAAATCTTCCAAACATCTAGCCACCGCCCCCCAGATCCGGGCTGCCCGACCCCCAAACGACCCCGTCGACCCATCGCTGGTGCTCACCGACCCCGCCATCGCTGGAAAAGCCACACACCACCACCCATGCCCATGCGAAGACGAACGGACACAGGAGGTGTGCGTCCGCCTACGTGCGATCGTGCTGCCCTGCACCACTACCACCGCCATGCCGGCTTGCGGCTCGCCACCATTCCCATCGCCTGCCAGCTCGACCGGCCACCGGTGGGGCACTCGCCAGTGCTTAGGGCTCCAAGGCTCGTGGGAAGATGGATGGATGCGTCTGTCCGTGTGACGCCGCCGCCCGTCGCCTGAGCCGCCTCCGTAGTGATGCAGAACAAATAAAGGGATGCGATGCGGAAGTAAATTAAGATTAACTAATTTTTTTGTTGTTTTTATATGTTTGTAGAAGTTGGCTTCAAATCAAAGAAAAGTTAACCTAACATTGAAAGATACTAATATGATAATTGAAAGCACAATTTTAAGAAAACTAAATTATCAGAGTAGTTCAGAAGCAACGGATCGCTGGGGGTTGAGAAACTCCCAGACCTAGGGTTTCGCTCCGAACTTTCAACAGAACAGAAATAAAGAGAAGAGATGGTTTACCTAACCAGACAATGATCTTCACAGATTTTGGTGGAAGAACTCTCCCGAGCAGATTGTTGGATCCTCGGATTCAGATATCTTCGCAATGGATCCTCCAATACTGGTCCTTTGGCGGGTTGGCTTCTCCTGAACTCAAGATCTGGAAGAGAAGAAAAATAATTGATGGAATCAGAGAGTCAAGGAAAGAATTTACCAGGTTGATGAACTTGAAGATTGAAATTGCTGAAAACTGGATTCTCCTGGAAGCTGATGTGATTTTCCTTGGAACTTGCTCTGGATCTGAAATAGCCGGACTGGATCTGGATGAAGGTGGATGGCCTGGACTTGTAGAGAGAGAGAGGCCATGGGAGATGGAAGGAGCTAGGGTTTGATGGATTGAAAATAATGATGGGCGGCTAGGGTTTTGGATTTTTAAGTGGCTAACCTAGGGTTTTGGATAAAGATGGAGATCTCTCACCTCCTCAAGGCTCCAATGGAACCCGGATTACCCCCTCACGGAGCTCAACACTTAGAATAGTGCGGAAGAAGAGAAAACATAAGTTTGCTCATAAAAAAAATTTCTTTCATTCATTTTTTAAAGTTACAAAGAGGGGTCTATTATATAGACCTAAAATTTTCTCCAAGCTTGTACAAATTCCCATGTGGGACTAAACTCCTCCAACCTCTAGATTAGGTAGAAAATCTCCTCTCTTGGCCGACCAAGAGTTCAAAAAAATTTGGGACGGCCATAAAGGAATTTTTTTTTGGAATTTTTATGGCACCTCCTTTGGAGTTGGATTTGGATTTGGAGTCCTCTTCTTCTTATGGCATTTCTTCTTTTCTTCCACTCCAAGTTAAGCTCTTTGATTTTGATTTGAACTTCAATTGGATGTCCTTCTTTGATTTTTTCTCCAAGAGAAGTCTTTTTCCTTCTTTGCTTAGACAAAATTGGCAGGTATGGGCGCCTCCTTTAAATTAGCTTCCAATTTGATTTTTTTCTTCTTTGGATGTGGGGACCATGACACTGGGATGCCTCTGTAGCGCCTCCTGGACTCTGGCGTGTGCTCGGAGTGTGGCTGGGCGTGTGGCTTGGAGTGTGGCCTCCACTTGCTTGAACCTTGATTTGATTGGAAGACAAATGTGGCACCATTTTGGACCAAATTGAAACCACATCGGGACTTGCATCGAGTCAACATGACTCAACAAAATTTAAATGGTGACTCAAGAAATAAATAAACTGGTTGACCAGGTCAACCTTTATTACAAACCCTAATTTCTCGGGCAATGTCAATCAGAGATCCAAATGGAGCTCTGAAGTCTTCTTCTGAGACTGGTGCCCGCACCAATTCTCCCAGGGTGGGAGGAACTCGACCCTGTCGAGTAAGGCTCAAGTTGGCTCTGGTATCTCTCCAAGAGGTCTGGGTCCAATTCTTGTAATTCTTCTCGGGAGATCCAAGAGTCATCAGAATCTGGCCTTCCTTGCCAGCGGACCAGGTACCTTTGGTATCCTCGATTACGAGTAGAGATAACCTGATCATCCAGGATCTTTTCAATCTGCTCTTTCCTCACAGGCCAGTTTGTTGGTGGACACACAGGGTCGGGATCACTCTCAATGATAGGGTTAGGCTCAAAAGGCTCATTAGGAATCACAGCTGGCTCCCTGTACTCTACTAAGTCTGTAATGTTGAAAGTAGAGCTAATGCCTAGTTCTGGAGGCAACTCGAGCACATAGGCATTGGATCCTACTCTCTTTACCACTCTAAATGGTCCAGCTCCCCTAGCATGTAACTTTCTAACGGTTCCAGGAGGAAACCGTTCAGGCCTTAACCTAATCATCACATAGTCTCCCTCAACAAAAGATTTGACTCGCCGTTGAGTATCAGCCAACTTCTTATAAGTTTCATTACTTAAATTTATTTTGGCATGAATTTCTTTATGCAAGTCTTTTACATGCTGTGCAAAATTCTCAGCAGATTCGGAGACTCGAGTGTGGACAGGTAAAGGGACTAGGTCAAGAGGTGTGTGAGGTTTGTACCCATGTACAATTTCAAATGGACTCTTACCCGTAGACCTATTGACCGAGTCATTGTACGCAAATTCTGCCCTTGGTAGGTATAAATCCCAATTTCTGGTGTTTTCACCAACAAGACATCTCAGCAGATTTCCTAGGCTACGGTTCACTACTTCAGTTTGGCCATCAGTTTGGGGATGATAGGCAGTTGAAAACTTAAGTTTTGTCCCTAACTTATGCCAAAGGGTCTTCCAAAAGTAACTGGTGAACCGGACATCCCTATCTGAAACGATTGTCTTAGGTAGGCCATGGAGTCTAACTATCTCATTGAAGAAAAGTGTGGCTACCTTAGACGCATCAAAGGTTTGGGAACAAGGCAAGAAGTGGGCCATTTTAGAGAATCGGTCGACTACGACACAGATAGAATCATGTCTCCTCTGGGTCTTAGGTAAACCTAACACAAAATCCATACTCACATCTTGCCAAGGACGATCTGGGACAGGGAGTGGGGTATAAAGGCCAGTGTTTTGTTTTCGGTGTTTGGCAACAGCGCAGGTTCGACATCTAGCTACAATATTAGCTACATCCCTTTTCAAGCTAGGCCAGAAAAAGTGGTCTTCAATAGCTAGAATGGTCTTGTCTTTTCCAAAATGGCCGGCTAAACCTCCAGCATGGATTTCCCAAATCAAAAATTCCCTAAGAGAAGTTCTAGGGATGCAAAGCCTATTTTTGAAGAACAAAAAACCATCTACAAGGGTATAATCCTGGTGATTACTAGATGGTCCTTGAACTAGATCCTGATACACAGTTGTGAAATCCGGACAAGACTCATATTCCTCTTTGATTTGCTCAAACCCTATGACCTCAGTTCTAACAGAAGTTAATAACAGAGATCGGCGACTAAGGGCATCAGCTACCTTATTCTCAACTCCAGCCTTATGTTTCAGGACAAAAGTATAGGACTGGATATATTCTACCCACTTAGCATGCCTAGGGTTAAGCTTCTTTTGGGAGTTCAGAAATCTAAGAGCCTCATGGTCCGAAAATAGTATAAATTCCTGCGGTAGCAAATAATGTCTCCAGTAACGCAAAGCTTGCACCACCGCATAAAATTCCTTATCATAGGTAGAATACCTAAGCTTAGCATCATTAAGTTTTTCACTAAAGAATGCTATGGGATGATTCTCTTGGCTTAGGACTCCACCTATTCCTACACCTGAAGCATCACAGGCAACCTCAAATACTTTAGAAAAATCGGGTAATCTCAGAATGGGTGCCTGGGTCATTTTATCCTTAAGATCTAGGAAGGCTTTATGGGCTGACTTAGTCCAATGAAATTCTCCCTTCCTAATACAATCAGTGATAGGAGCAGCTAAAGTACTAAATCCCTTGATGAATCACCTATAGAAGGTAGCCAAGCCGTGGAAACTTCTAACTTCATGCACATTGGTTGGCTCTGGCCAGTCTACTATGGACCTAATTTTCTCAGGATCGGCCGCCACGCCGTCAGGGGTTACTACAAAACCAAGAAAGATAACTCTACTAGTCATGAATTCACACTTCTTAAGATTACCGTAGAGTCTCTCATTCCTCAAAACTTGGCAGACTGCTCTAAGGTGGCCTAGGTGATCTACTGGGGTCTTACTATAGATCAGGATGTCATCAAAATAGACCACTACAAATTTTCCTATGAAAGCTCTAAGTACCTGGGTCATAATTCTCATGAAGGTACTAGGGGCATTGGACAACCCAAAAGGCATAACAACCCATTCATAAAGACCATCCTTAGTTTTGAAAGCAGTTTTCCATTCATCCCCGGGTCTAATCCTAACCTGATGATAGCCGCTTTTGAGATCAATCTTAGAAAAAACCATTGCACCAACCATCATATCAAGCATGTCATCTAGTCTAGGGATGGGAAACCTATATTTGATTGTAATTTTATTGATGGCACGACTGTCAACACACATCCTCCACGTGCCATCTTTCTTTGGGGTTAGTAAGGCTGGGACTGCACAAGGGCTAAGACTTTCTCTAATAAACCCCTTCCTCAATAATTCTCCAACCTGCTTTTGCAGTTCTTCATGCTCAGATGGATTCATCCTATAATGGGGAAAGTTGGGCAAAGTCGCTCCTGGGATTAGATCTATGGCATGCTGGATATCCCTAAGAGGTGGAAGGTGGTCTAGCAAATCCTCGGGAAAGACATCCTCAAATTCTTTTAACACAGGTTTAACTTCTTGAGGAGGCTCTGAGGGTTCCGAAGTTCTAAGTTCCTTAGCAGTCAACATCCAGATGGGTGAACCACTATGAATTTCTTGTTCTAGATCCTTAGCACTGATTAGGTTCACTCCAGTTTTCATCTCCTTAACCTTACCGGCTCCTTTAGTTACCTTGTCCTTAGGGGGAACGGAATGGATCGTAATCTTCTTCCCATTGAAACTAAAGACACAGGTATTGGATTTTCCTAAGAGGGTGGCATCATGATCATACAACCAAGGTCTTCCGAGAATTATACTGCTCACCCCCATGGGTAAGACATCGCACCAAACCTTTTCGTGATAAGATTGTATTTGGATTTGGACTTGACATCTAGACTGGATGGGTATGGAGGTAGAATCTACCCAAGAAACCTTATAGGGGTTGGGATGGGGAACTGGGATTAAGCCTAACATCTTGACAGTGCTAGTAGAGATGGCATTTACACAGCTCCCACTATCTATGATGATCTTACATACCTTATCCCCTAATTTAAGAAAAGTCTGTAGGATGTTAGTCCTACGCCAATCCTCTTGAACTAGATTCTGGGATAGGATGCATCTTACAACTCCTAATTGGTCAGATTCATTGGGTTCCTCCTCTCCTTCATACTCCTCAACCAAATTCATTCCGGCCTCATAAACTTCTTCTTCAAATTCCTCACTGGGCTCGGAATTATCATTCTCTCCCTCTTCTATGTAAAGGGATCTCCGTGGGCACTGGCTAGCAACATGACCTACCTTATGACACTTGAAACAGGCTATGGCAGTACACTGACTGGAAATGTGACCTGGTTTCTGACACTTAAAATAGGTGATATTTGAACTAGGGGTTCTCTGGGTGTCAGGTGCCTTACCTTTGTCCATGGGCCTAGGGGTAGAAGTACCCTGAAAAGGTTTACTAGGGATAACTTGGCTAGGTCCATTCCTTGGGATTGGGGCACTAACCCTAGAAGGTATAGGTCCTCTCTGAAATTTCTAAGTGTTCAGTGCAATCTGGTAGGCTTGGTCTAGATCAGTAACCTCTCTCAGAAATAGTTCTCTCTTGATATCTTCCCTCAGTCCAGCCCTAAATCTAGACAAAGTGACTTCGTGGGCTTCACTCACATCACATCTCATTAGGTATTCATCAAAAGTAGCTATGTAGTCTGAGACAGATCGGTTTCCTTGTTTCAGGTTTTGCCATTGGTCTAACAGGTTATGCTGGTATGAAATGGGTAGGTATTTATCTCTCAGTTTTTCTTTCATACCCTACCAAGTGGTTATGGGCTCAACATTCCGTCTCCTAGTGGTTAGCTCAATGTTCCCCCAGTATAACCTAGCTTGACGCACTAATTTCATCTTGGCAAACTTGTATTTCCTCTCCTCAGACATAGCATACCACTCAAAGTATTGATCCATCTCACCCTCCCAATCAGAATACACCTTAGGGTTCAGACTACCATCAAAAGTGGGTGCATCTAATTTGATGTTCCTGATGAACCTATCATCTCTATCTTCAGGCTCTGGGTCAGGCCTCCTATGATTAGGTTCAGGATCTCTATATAAAGGCCTTCTAGGCTCCTGATGTGGGTGAGGTTGAGGCACATTAAAATCGGGGTCAGGAGTCCAATTCCGATGTCTAGGTTCTTCAAGTACTTGGACTCGGTCCCTAAGTTGGGTAAGATCCTCATGAATTTGTGCGCTAAACTGGGCCACAGTGTTTGTCATATCCTGATTCATTTTAGCCATACTTTCAGTAAGAGTTCTGATCATGGCCTCTAAATCAGGTTGGGTTTGACCAGGTTGATATGGCACTCCGTTTCTGGTAGACATGATGATTCAAGCAAGCACACAAAATGAGACTAGACTAAATCGACTACTGGATCACTAGACCTAGAGTCCAAACTAGATGCCCAATCAGAGTGGCAAGCTAGCCTGTAGTAACTCAGGACTCAGCCAGGCAGGTGTAAGGGGAGTGTTAGGTCCCTGATTGCCAATCCTAGACACCAATCAGTGATTGGCCAGGTAGGCGGACCAGCACACAAGCCCTTCGGGAATGGATCCCTGAACCACCGTTCTAGACACTGAGTGCTAAGCACACACAGAATAACTCGGCAAACTGACTCAACACTAGCCTAGACCCGACCAATTGGTGTCCCTAGCCCACTAGGGCAAATTAGGTCTAACTGATTTTAAATTAGGTCTAGGTTCGAATGATTGGATGGTGGTTTTGGGCTAAGGAGAGGTAATCAACTCCTCCCCTTATCTTAGATGCTCAATTGCCCTTAAGTAAATTATGAGATGATCACTCCAAAAGGAATTGAATTGCAGAACACAAAAAATAGAGTTGCTGTATTTTAATGCTCAGAATTTTTTACCGACACCAATAAATCACAAAAAAATTATGGAAAATAGGTTCAATTATACTGGTTTCAACGAAGCAAAAATCATGCAATTCAAAGTTTTATAAAAGGAGAAATAATTCAGACAACAGGGCAATTACGGGCTGCAACTAGATTGTCTTCCCCGTTTATAATCCCTGCTACGAAGTTATAACCCAATGGATCCCCTACACGCCCTAGGAACACCCCGTGGAATGGGAGGAGGAGGCTTGCGCCTCGCTTAGTTCCTAGGACCGGACGTCCTGGGGAGTCTACTTCGAGCAGACAAAATAAAAAGAGAACAATCAAAGCAAGCAAGCAAATCAGAAACCCTAGACTGGGCTCTGATACCAAAAATGATGCAGAACAAATAAAGGGATGCGATGTGGAAGTAAATTAAGATTAACTAATTTTTTTGTTGTTTTTATATGTTTGTAGAAGTTGGCTTCAAATCAAAGAAAAGTTAACCTAACATTGAAAGATACTAATATGATAATTGAAAGCACAATTTTAAGGAAACTAAATTATCATAGTAGTTCAGAAGCAACGGATCGCTGGGGGTTGAGAAACTCCCAGACCTAGGGTTTCGCTCCGAACTTTCAACAGAACAGAAATAAAGAGAAGAGATGGTTTACCTAACCAGACAATGATCTTCACAGATTTTGGTGGAAGAACTCTCCCGAGCAGATTGTTGGATCCTCGGATTCAGATATCTTCGCAATGGATCCTCCAATACTGGTCCTTTGGCGGGTTGGCTTCTCCTGAACTCAAGATATGGAAGAGAAGAAAAACAATTGATGGAATCAGAGAGTCAAGGAAAAAATTTACCAGGTTGATGAACTTGAAGATTGAAATTGCTGAAAACTGGATTCTCCTGGAAGCTGATGTGATTTTCCTTGGAACTTGCTCTGGATCTGAAATAGCCGGACTGGATCTGGATGAAGGTGGATGGCCTGGACTTGTAGAGAGAGAGAGGCCGTGGGAGATGGAAGGAGCTAGGGTTTGATGGATTGAAAATAATGAT
Source organism: Areca catechu (assembly GCA_021397845.1). NCBI lineage: Eukaryota > Viridiplantae > Streptophyta > Magnoliopsida > Arecales > Arecaceae > Areca > Areca catechu. The sequence continues at coordinate 135,801,844 of CM038053.1, read as the reverse complement.
GGGCGGCTAGGGTTTTGGATTTTTAAGTGGCTAACCTAGGGTTTTGGATAAAGATGGAGATCTCTCACCTCCTCAAGGCTCCAATGGAACCCGGATTACCCCCTCACGGAGCTCAACACTTAGAATAGTGCGGAAGAAGAGAAAACATAAGTTTGCTCATAAAAAAAATTTCTTTCATTCATTTTTTAAAGTTACAAAGAGGGGTCTATTATATAGACCTAAAATTTTCTCCAAGCTTGTACAAATTTCCATGTGGGACTAAACTCCTCCAACCTCTAGATTAGGTAGAAAATCTCCTCTCTTGGCCGACCAAGAGTTCAAAAAAATTTGGGACGGCCATAAAGGAATTTTTTTTTGGAATTTTTATGGCGCCTCCTTTGGAGTTGGATTTGGATTTGGAGTCCTCTTCTTCTTATGGCATTTCTTCTTTTCTTCCACTCCAAGTTAAGCTCTTTGATTTTGATTTGAACTTCAATTGGATGTCCTTCTTTGATTTTTTCTCCAAGAGAAGTCTTTTTCCTTCTTTGCTTAGACAAAATTGGCAGGTATGGGCGCCTCCTTTAAATTAGCTTCCAATTTGATTTTTTTCTTCTTTGGATGTGGGGACCATGACACTGGGATGCCTCTGTGGTGCCTCCTGGACTCTGGCGTGTGCTCGGAGTGTGGCTGGGCATGTGGCTTGGAGTGTGGCCTCCACTTGCTTGAACCTTGATTTGATTGGAAGACAAATGTGGCACCATTTTGGACCAAATTGAAACCACATCGGGACTTGCATCGAGTCAACATGACTCAACAAAATTTAAATGGTGACTCAAGAAATAAATAAACTGGTTGACCAGGTCAACCTTTATTACAAACCCTAATTTCTCGGGCAATGTCAATCAGAGATCCAAATGGAGCTCTGAAGTCTTCTTCTGAGACTGGTGCCCTCACCACGTAGCCCGCTTGCCACCACCTCGCCGTCCGCCGGCCAAGGCCCGGTCGTCGGAGGCCTTGCCGGCACCCAGGAGTTCCCACGCCGTAGGAAGGCCAAACAGCACACACAGGGCATGCTGTGCCCCCTGTGCCACCTCGCCTGCAGCCCGTCGCTAGCTGTCCATCGCTCGCCATCCGCCGCCTGCTTCCCGATCACCGGCCGTCCACCGGTGCCCAGTCGGGAGATCAATCCTACACGACCGTGAGTTTGAGTTTGCATGGATTTCAGAGCAATCCAGTTTTCAGAGCAGCATACTTTTTAGCGCAAATCATCAAGCCGACATGCTTCTCAGAGCAGATCAGCACTATTTTGATGTAGCATGAATTTTGATGTAATTTATTTTCCTTTTTTTTTTCTTGGAGGCTAAGGAACTGAGGGTTTTGGTTTTTCTATATAAAGGCCCCCTTTTCCCCTGTAATGAATAGACTTTGATATAAATTTTTGGGTTCTCCATTGGTTTTGGTTCTAGTTCTGGGCTGAGGCCTGTTTGCCTTCGTTCCCTACTATGTGGATAATGGGTTCGTTGGTTGATGTGAGAGCCCTACTATGTGGATGATGGGTTCGAGCGCCCTAGTTACCCCTATCCCATTTTCTTATCCCCTCATGTCCTTTGAGAGTCACCCTAGCAACCTCTATGAGAGCCCTACTATGTGGATGATGGGTTCAATGAGAGCTTAGGGTTGCTATGTGCTTTGATCCCTGACTTTCTGTGTGCGTTTCCCTGTTAGAGTGAGTACCAGGGCCATGAGTTCTAGTTCCCAGTCACCCATCTCCATCCTTCCTTTGCCACCTCCACCAAAAAAATTGAAAACAAAAGAGATCAGTTGTTTTAGGGTTTTAGTTTCAGTGTCACACTAGTCCCGGGAGGCTTCTTAGCCCTCCCACGGTCCTAGTTTGTTTAGTTGTTTTCCTTTCCCATATAACCCAGGGTTACATCGAGATCCCATTCCGCATCAGTGGGCCACCAAAGTGAATTGATGCTGGATGCTGAGCTCAGTGCAAAACTCTTCAAACTCCCGATTGTCGAACGGTCGCCCGTTATCAGTGATGATGCTATGGGGTAGCCCAAAGCGGTAGATGATTGACCTCCAGAAGAATTGGTGGACCTTGACTTCTGTGATCCCCGCTAGTGGCTCTACTTCTACCCATTTAGTGAAGTGTCAATGGCCACTATTAGGAACTTCCGTTGTCCTTTTGCAGGGAGAAATGGACCTAGGATGTCCATCCCCTACTAGACGAAAGGCCATGGGATGGAGAGCTGGGAGAGTGGAGCCGCTGGCTGATGCTGTATGTGGGCATGGTGCTGGCACTGGTCACACTTCTTCACGAAGTCAGCCACGTCCTCTCTTATGGTCTCCAGTAGTATCCTTGTTAGAGGGCCTTGTACGCAAGAGTCCTCCCCCGGATGTGGTTTTCACAAAGGCCTTCGTTTATCTCTTTGAGTACGAAGGTGGCCTCCATGGGTCTCAAGCATTTCAAGAGCAGATAGGAGTAAGATCGGCGGTAGAATTGTCCTTCCATAAGGACAAACTGTGAGGCTTTTTACTTGATAAGGCTGGCCTTTGCTCGGTCTTCCGGCAGGGAGCCATCAGTGATGTATCTGATGTACCTATCCATCCAGCTTGGCTTCGGGGTGACTTGCTGCACCTCTACGGGAGCTTTGTTGCTGGGATTTTTGAGGTACCCGATGTTGGTACACCCTAGTGATGAATCTGGCAAGGTTACAAGTCTTGACAATGTATCGGCATGAGCATTCTCATCTCGGGGAATGTGAGAGATGCTGAACCACCGAAAACCTTTCGTGCTTGCGCGAACCCATTCCAAGTACTTCATCATCTAGAGATCTCTAGCTTCATACTCTCCGGAGACTTGTCCGGCCACCAGTTGGGAGTCAATGAAGACCTTCAGGCTTCGTACGCCTAGCTCACGGGAGACCTTGAGGCCCACGAGGAGTGCCTCGTACTCCACCTGGATATTTGTTATGGTGAACTTGAAGCAGAGTGCGCATTCAACTACAACTCCATTGCTATTTGCAAGGATGAGACCTGCTCCGCTTCCGCCCATGTTGGATGTGCCATCGACGTGGATGATCCAAGACTCCTCCCCAGCACCGGGCTCCTCTTGGTGCTCCAGGATCATCTTCTCTGGCTCTTCTATGAGTCCCGCACACTCGACCAGGAAGTTAGCCAGCACCTGAGCCTTTTGAGATGACCTTGGTCGAGTATGTGATGTCGAACTCGCTAAGCTTCAGTGCCCATTTGGCCAAGCATCCAGATGTGTCAGGATGACTGAGCACGGCCCTCAGGGGCTTGTCCATCAAAACCATGATCAGATGCACTTGGAAGTATGGCCTGAGATGCTGAGCAGACATGAAAAGAGCAAAAATGAGTTTTTTGGACCGGGTGTACCTGATCTTGGCATCCCGAAGGATCTTGCTGGTGTAGTACACCAGTTTCTATGATCTGTCTTGATTCGTATGAACGAGGACCAAACTGATGGCTCCAGGGGTGACCTTCAAGTACAGTAGAAGCTCCTCTCCTATCTCTGGCCTGGAAAGTAGTGGTGGTGATGCCAGGAAGTCTTTAAGCTTTTCAAAGGCTGCCTTGCACTCCTCCGTCCAGGTGAAGTCGTTCATCTTACGTAGCACCTTGAAGAAAGGAAGGCAGCGGTCCGTCGACCTCGAAATGAATCAGCTCATTATGGCAGTCTGACCCGTCAAGTGTTGCACCTGCTTCTTCGAAGTTGGATGCTCCATGTCGATGATCGCCTAGACCTTCTTCGAGTTCACCTCGATTCCTCTTTGGGTTACCATGAAGTCGAGGAATTTACCCGCTGCTACATCGAAAGCACACTTTGCCAGGTTCAGCTTCATCTTGTATTCTTGAAGGTTATGGAAGGCTTTTGCGAGGTCGATGACATGGTCTGACCTTGGCTTGCTCATAACAAGCATGTCATCCACATAGACTTGCATGTTTCTACCAATCTGGTCCTTAAAGACCCGATTGACCAGCCGCTGGTAGATGGCGCCAGCATTCTTTAGACTGAACGGCATCATTCGGTAGCAGTATGTCCCTCAATCGATGATGAAAGCAGTGTGCTCCTCGTCCTCAGGGTGCATCCGTATCTGGTTGTATCCGAAGAATGCATCCATAAAGAAGAGAAGTGGTGCCCCAAGGTGGCACCACTAACTAGTCGATCTTTGGTAGAGGGAAGCTGTCCTTTGGACAGGCCCGGTTGAGGTCGGTGTAGCCCACACAGATCCTCCACTTCTCATTATTCTTCTTCACCATAACCATATTTTCCAGCCAGCTCGAGTATTGCACTTCCCGAATAAAGCCGACCGCGAGGAGTTTATCTACCTCTTCATTGATCGCCCTCTGTCTCTCTAGTACAAAACTCCTTTTCTTCTACCGCACAGGGCGATACTTTGGATCGATGCTCAGCTTGTGAGTGATGATGATGTAGAACGAAAACTTTGATACCAAAAATGATGCAGAACGAAAGCTTTGATACCAAAAATGATGCAGAACGAATATGTGGAATGCGGAAGCAAATTAAAATTAATGTATTTTTTATATATATATTTTCAGAAGTCGGCTTTGACTCAAAGGAAAGATAAACTAATGTTGAAAGAAACTAAGAAAAGACAGAAAGCACAATTAAAAGGAGTGGATTATCAGAGTAACTCAGAAGTAGGATCGCTGGGGATTAAGAAACCCCCAGATCTAGGGTTTGCTCTGAGTTTCAACAAAACAGACAAAGTGAGAAGGGAAGGTCTTGTTACCTAGCAGTGATATCTCTCCATTTGGTGGAAAAAGACTCTCTCGAGCAAATTATTGGAACCCGGGAGTCAAGGTATCTTCGAAATGGATCCTCTGATAATGGTCCTTGGCAAAGTTGGCCTCTTCTTGAACCCTGGATCCTGGAGAGAAGAAGAACAAGGTTAGGAACAAGAGACGCAGGGAAGAGAGTTACCACGGTAGAAGAAAGGATGGGATCTGAAGGTCTTCAGCTGATCTAGAACTCCTAGGCTGCGGATTTGGGACTTCTTCTCCTGGATCTGCTGGATGGACTCTGAAGCAGTGGTAGCTGACTTGAAGATGGTTGGACTGGGGTCCTGGTGGTCGGCCACCCTTTGGAAGAAGAACCTTGGAGATGGTGTAGAGAATAGGGTTTGGTGGTGGTGGAGTAGAGATGGGTGGACTAAGCTAGGGTTTTGGGGTTGGAGATCTCACACCTCCTCAAGGTTCCTAGGGAACCTGGATTTACTCCCTCACGGAGCTCAACACTCATAATAAGTGCAGAAGAACAAGACTTTGCTCAAAAACAAGGGATTTCATTCATAAGATTTCATAAAATAAGTTCAAGTTACAAAAGGGGTCTAATATATAGACTTATAAGAAAAATAAAAACCATACAAGTTTCCATGTGGGACTAATAGGACTAATCTACACTTTAGGCATCAAATTCTCTTCCCTTGGCCAACCAAGACTCCTTCCATGAGTGAGCGGCCCAAAAACTCCAAGAGAACTTGAAAATCAGCTCCAAATGGCAGGTTATGGGGGTGTCTCCTAGTATCTCTCCATGAATCAAGGATTTTCCCTTCATGGTTTGGCTCTTTTGGACACCTCCTAGTCTTGCTCCACAAGTTTAGGCTTCTTCTTTTCATGTCTTTGGCACTTTAGGAATCTTTTGGGTGCCTCCTTGATTTTCTCCCCAAGACATGCTCTCTTCCCTTTTATAACTTGGATTTTTATGGAACATTGTGGGGCACCTCCTTGATCCTCTCTTCAAGAAAAATTTTTGCCATCCTGGCTTGGGTTTATCTAGAAAGAAGTTGGCTCTTCCTTAGATTGAGGTATCTTGATGGATTTCTCCCCGAAGTGGTGCAAGAAAAAGGGGAACTTACTTCTTATGGTGTGGGGACCAAAGACACTGGATGTAGATGTGCAGTGAGTGTGGCACCCACTTGTAGCTGGACCATGGAAGGAAAAAATGTGGCACCCTATGGAAAAGGGAATGGTGCCAACCTAGAGAAGACCTAGACCACTACTAGGACTTGTACTGAGTCAACATGACTCAACAAAATTTAAATTGCAGGGAAATACAGACTTAAGATTAAAATTGAGTTGACCAAGTCAACCCTTATTACAAAACTAGAAAACCCTAATTCTTCGGACAAGGTCAATCAGAGATCCAGATGGAGCCCTGAAGTCTTTTTCTGAGTCTGGTGCCCGCACCAGATGATCTCTGGTAGGATTTCGGGCATGTCGGTAGCCGTCCAGGCGAACACATCAGCGTTCGCCTGGAGAAACTCCAGCAGGTAGGCTCGCTCATCTTGTAGCTGCACCACAATTTACACCATCTTCACCGGGTCGATTCCGAGAGGATACGATAGCAAGCACTCGATCGGGCCACCTCTGGGGTCCTGCACCCTTTGATTGAGGTCATCTACACTGGGGTCATCCTTGACAACCTTGGCCCCGGGGATGGTTTGGAGGTAATGTTGAATTGGCTGAGGTGCCCCCCTCATCTCCATGACACCGTGGGGAGTTGGAATCTGCACCAACAGCCATTTTTTGGAAATGACCGTGTTGAGCAGGTTGAGCTCGGGTCAGCTGAGGATCATGTTGTAGGCAGAGGGAAGCCTTACAACTATGAAATTTATCATTATGGTACTATGTCGAGGTGGAGTACTAGCAGTAACAGGGAGAGTGATCTCCCTCTCGACCCCTACAGAGTCACCTGTGAAACTAACAAGGGGTGAGTGCATGGGATTAAGTTGAGCAAAGGATTGATTCATCCTGAAGAAAGCATTGTAAAAAAGAATATCCATTAAGCTTCCAATATCAACCATGATGCATTTTACAGGATGCTTCACGATCGTCATCTTGATGACCATGGCATCGTAGTTTACATTTTTATTTTCAACCCCCCTCCCCTCACAAAGGAAAGTACTTTCTCAATATTTTTCCCATCCCGCACCTTCTTGGAAGCGTGCTCGACTCCCCAACATATCATCCCCTTAGCTTCTTGGTGGGGTGGTTGTCGATTGTAGGAATTGGAGGGAGAGCAGCGAGCACCTGAGGTTCCACTGTGGGTCTACCCCCCACGGACCTTCCGATGTAGCCCCTCTTTATGAGTACTTCAATCTCCTTTTTAAGGTACCGGCATTACTCGGTGTCGTGGCTGTGGTCGCGGTGAAATTGGTAGTATTTCATGCTATCACGACCGGTGGATTGCTTCAGCGAAGGTGGGCACTTTAGATAGTGCTCACCCTCGATCTCCATAAGGATCTTCGCCCTTGGAGCAAGGAGAGGAGTGAAGTTCTCTTCCAGGATGGGGTCTCTTCTAAGCTTCGATCTCTAGCAAAAGTTTGGTGCTGCTAGCCTGGGCTTTCGCATCCTAGAGGTCTCCCCGGGAGCTGGTTTTTTTAGAGGCCTTCTGTCCAACTCCCTCCTCATATGATCTGCCTCCTCGATATAGATGTACTTCTAGACTCGAGGAGGATCTCGGAATAAGTCTTGGAGGATTTTTATCGAGAGAATAAGTCAGGTGGGAGGTCCTGAGCCCTCTCTTCAGTGCCAACATAGCGACTGGTTCATCAAGGTTGTAGATCTCCAACGCAGCAATATTGAAACAAGCCACGTAGCCCTGTAGGAGCTCGTGGTCCTACTGCCTGATGGAGAAGAGGTTGTCCTCCTCTCATGGCACCTTTCAGTAGGCATCGAAGTGAGCCACAAACTTTCACTCCAGCTGAGTTAAACAACTGATGCTCTTTAGCTCGAGGCAGGTAAATCATACTCGAGCTGCCTTCCGGAGAGTGGTAGCAAAGATGACATAGAGGAAAGTGTCGGTCGCACCCTGGACTCTCATGAGGGCCTTGTAGCTCTTAAGATGATCCAGGGGTTCAGTTGTCCCATCGTAAGAATCCACCTGCGGCATGAAGAACTGGCTCGGAATCGGCTCTTCTTGGACTTCCCAGGAGAAAGGGGGATGGGTGTCATAGCCCGCCGGCTCGCTAGCAAAGCCCTGCAGATTTGCAAACTGGTGGGATAGCTCCACCAACTTGCGCTCCTACTCCTCCAGGCACTTCTCTACCATGCGCCTGATTGCCTCATCAGTTGAACCCTCCATGGAGGTTGATGGAGCTGGAGAAGGTGACATGTGAGGCAAATGACATGCGATCTTGCCTTTTCGACCTCGACGGGCTCTAGCTATTACTCGCCGAGGGTCGAGGATCGGCTCTCCCGCTTGGGCAGATCCGGCCCGTTGTCTCTTCGCCGAGGCCTGATGACTACCGGTGGTTAGTGGTGGTCCATGGTTGTGAAGGCCTTCCTTCGAAGGAATGCAAGCTATCGCGGGGTGCTGCGGCATGGGCCATGGGAGTACCAGGCTGCTGGTGGGTAGCAAAGGACTGGGGCTGGTGCTGGAGCTGGCATACTGCTGCAGTGAGAATCTACATCTGTTGGGCGAGTGCGGCTAGCTGAGTGTCCACCGAAGGTGGTTGAGCTGGAGTAGGGAGCTCCCCATTTAGACTGTGAGGGTCCCCACAGGAAGGGGGATCTCCCGTACGGCTGGTTAAGACTTCTCTCACTCGCATTGTCACCATCCTCCCGGTGAGCTACTCGTAGGGGGACTAGGTTGGATCAAAAGACATCCTGCCCCCGCCCCTACCTGGCACGCCAATCTGTTACCGCCAAGATCATCATGGCCTGTAGCTGTTGATGGCCCCGGGGTGTGCCCCTCGTCATCTCGGATCCTGCTTGGATGCTCGGACCTGCAAAATAGAGTTAAAGACCCAGGCCGATAATCCCAGTAGGGGCACTCCGACACTCAAGTCAGTGATGACCTAGGAGAACAGATGCTCCCGGTCGAACTCCATGGGTGGACTCCATGCTAGGAAAAGAATATAATGAACTGAAAGAGTGTAGTGGTGTTGAACATGGAGTAAGGGAGGTGCCGACTAAGGAGAGTTGGAGCTGAAATTGCCATGTCCATCAAGACCTTTCTCGTAGGTCTCCGATTGCCTGGAATTCTCAAGCTAGTTTGGTGCTTTCTTGTGTTCCTGGTTCGCTTTCCCCTGCTCAACTACATTTTTTCTGATTGCTTACCTTCTTTCTAAAACCATGAAAAGTTCTTTTAAGCCACTAGGGGACTGCCAGGTACTCACCTTGGGATATTCGCACTGTTTGCTGGCACATGTGGCATCGCCTGGTGTCGTGTGCGGGATGCCTTTCCCCATTGTGAAAGGAAATGGTATCGCATGTGCTGACATTCCTTCTGGTCACTCTACTTCTGGAAACATGGCAGGGTCTCGATCAGTGGGTCGCCACCTCCAGGATCCAAATCTACTGGTTGACTTTCTCTTTTAGGGGGCACAGACATTTGGTGAGAGCATGGCCTCGATCGGGGGTCTCTTTCCTTTTTAGTGTAAGTAACTGGTGCGGACACCAGAGGCACCAGAATAAGACAGAGGCTTCTCAACCCTTTGTGGATCACTTAGTTACATTCAAGTCCATTTGTAATAAAGCTTAGTTCATCTAAATTGTTTTTTTACTTGAGTCTTGTACTAGTTAGCTCATGTTGAGCTAGTTATTTTCCGGAGATCAGTATATGTAATGACTCATACAAGTGAAGACCAAGCCAGTCCAAGTGAAGACCAACCAAACTACAACCCAACTGAAGCTAGGAGGATCATGGAAAGCCTAGGAGAAGAAATCAGAAGTCAATCAAAAGCCTAGGTCACCAATCCGAAGCCCTGAAGCCATTGACCATAGTTGGAAGCAAATTGGTCCAGTCCAGGCCCAGGAGAGGAGCTAGGGCACCACTTGCTTATGGTGACCCTCCCCTTGGTCGGCCACTTAAAGTCACCCCTCATGGCCGACCAAGGCAAGGAGAGGGAGAGAAATTCTAGGGATTTATTCTACCTTTGTTTCCTTATTTTCTAGCAAGGGTTTAGGTGGGAATAGAATTCCTAGGTAAAGTCTATTGTACCCTTACTTGGGGCCCAAGACTAAGAGTCTATTTAAAGGACCCTAGTCTCTTGTATGAGAAATTAATTTTGATATATGAAATACTCTTGATTCTCCAATTTCTATGTTCTACCTTGCTGTGTGCTTAAGGGGTTCTGTGTGAACTTTTCATCTTCCCGGTGGCTTGCAATTGCATCCTGCCACCAGCCTACTCTCCAAAGCCCTGGCTGCCCACTCCAAACACCCTCTTCCCTTTGCTATTTTCCCCTTATTTCTTCTTCCCCTTTGAGTTTTCTAACCCCTGACAGGTCATTTGTAGGTCCCTCAACTCCGACGAATCCAACGACTCCAGCCATGCCGTAATTGGATCACCGAGCAGAAAGCCGGGTATCTGCAGGTCTCTGGCTTGATTTTCCAGGCTGCATCCATCAAGGAACAAGTGATCTCTTCGCTACGATCTTCACCAGGTGCATCAAACATTGCCAGGTACACCCCCTCTGCCACCAGTCACTTTATTGCAGGAGAACTAGCCCAACCAAGGCTTCTCAGCCTCGGTGGTCCTTCTCTTTCTGTTGCTTTTAGGTCCTATCTTGCATGCTTTAGTTTCTTATCTTGCATAGTTTTTCTTGCTTAGATTCTTGGTCTGCTCTTCAAGATTTAGATTCATAACTTAACCCTAAAACACACAAAAATATATTTGCATGCATATATAGGTTCAACAACATTTGGTATCAGAGCATGTTTGGGCTCAGTTCTCTTTGGATACTCGGATCGGGTGCTTCACCATGGCCGTCCGGTTATAAGAGATTAGTAGGGCTTCAAAACCCTTTTCCCAATCGATGAGATCTCCTATGGCGGTAGGGGTGCCGCTGTGAATTGACCCATGAAGAAGAACACAAAGAGTTCTTTTAGGAATTTTTTTCATTTTGGCCTTTCAGTATATGCATTGTTATTTTAATTGTTTCTTCCTGGTAAGAACTCCAAAAATTCTAAATTTTATTTTCTTGGATTCATATTAATTCATAGTATTTTACAAATTTTTTTCAGATTTTATTTCAGCTTGTGCAGTTTCTGCAAGCCAAAATATAGCCTGTAAGTTTTTGGCTCTATTTTTTTCAACAAGACAATTTTGGAAGGTCTAGGGTTTTGATTAGCATCTATTTACATATCTTTATTTTTTAGCATATTTCCTACATATTAGAGCATAATCTACAAATATCTTCCTATTTAAGAAAATTTCAAAAAAAAAATACATATATACAAAAACTCCCAAAAAAATACTTAAACCCTAATTTTGCATCATTTGCCTGTCATCATTTTATAAACTACCTTTAAGGGAACTCTTGCTATGTCAGATGGGGGGAGGATTTGATCACCTCTCCTTAGCCCAAAACCACATCCCCTGCATTCGGTCCCAAGCCTAACTTAAAATCTATTAGACTTAATTTGCCCTAGTGGGCTAGGGACACCAACTAGTCGGGTCCGGGCTAAGTGTCAGATCACTGTGTCAAGCTAACCTGGTGTGCCTTGTGCTTAGTGTCTAGAACAGTGGTTCAGGGATTCAATCCTGAAGGGCTTGTGTGCTGGTCTGCCTACCTGGCCAATCTCTGATTGGTGTCTAGGATTGGCAATCAGGGACCTAACACTCCCCGCTTGGCTGAGTACAGGGTTACTATAGGCTAGTTTGCCACCCTGATTGAGCATCTAGTTTTGGACTCTAGGTCTAGGGAGCTATAGTTGGTTTGATCAAGTCTTGCTTGAGCACTAGATCAGGAGCATCATATCACCCAACATCTCTACCTTTGGCTGAATCCATGGATAACTTTGAATCCCAAATGAAAGCCCTTACTGATCAACTAGCCCAATCCTTCACTCAGCTGAATCAGAGGTTTGACCAGATGAAGAATAGGATAGGGACCCTAGAGAGAACCCATGGGTCGCAGTCTGAACCAGATCCGGAGTCACCTCCCCATCCCTGGAGTACCCCTCGCCATGACACATACTATGAGACAGAACCTAGGAGGACCCCAAACCCTGATCCATACCTTGAGGCTGAACTTAGGAGAGCCCATCATCATGACCCAATCCCTGAGGTTCATCCTAGAAAACCCAATCAGGATTTTGTAGACCAGGAAGATAGATCCTATAGACACATTAAGCTTGATGCCCCCACTTTTGATGGTTGTCTTGATCCTAAGGTCTATATAGATTGGAAGGGAGAGATTGATCAATATTTTGAGTGGTACGATATGTCGAAGGAGCGTAAGTTTAGGTTTGCTAAGCTTAAGTTGGTCTGGGAGGCCAGGTTACATTGGGCTAGTGTTGAGAGAACCCTAAGACTAGGAGGGCATGATCCCATAGTCACCTGGAGGGCCATGAAGGGTAAGCTTAGGGAAAAATACGTTCCACATCATATCATTGTGGTTTACTGGATCAGTGGCAATGATTGAATCAGGGTAACAGGAGTGTAGATGAGTACATCGCAAAATTTGATGAGTACTCCATGCGATGTGACATAAATGAGTCTGAGGATGTTGTTCTATCTAGGTTTAGGGATGGACTGAGAGATGATATTAAGAAGGAGCTCTATATGAGAAAGGCTAGAGACCTAGACCATGCCTACCAGATTGCTAGGGATCATGAGCATTTCCAAAGAGGGCCCATCTACTGTAAACTGAAAGGATTATGCCCTATAAGCCAATATCTGTATCTCCCAGACCATTGTAAATTGACAAATTAATAAAGGCAATAATTTTTTTTATCATTCGCTGTGTCATTATATGATGAACCCCATAGATTAGGGCTATGGTTGTAGGGCTATGATGAGATCATACCAGTGAGATCTAAGGCCTTAAAACCCTAATCTAGAATATTCCTAGTCATAGGAACCCTGAGTTGGGGATCAGGGTTTCCGGTAAGACTGGCACATCCTATGTATGCTGAAAAGGGTGACTGCTCTCACAGTCATTTGTGTAGGACACTAATACAAGGATGTGGGTGCTCATTAGTGAATGAGTCCACTGAATAGATCCAGTTTGAGAACATCTAATGGAGCCTTAGCTGCATGTCAATAGATGTTTCACATAGTGGGAGTTGTACAAGTAGTCCTATGACCTGAGACTGCCATAATACCTTATGTACATGAACCCATGCTTTGGTTCAATCTCAATCATGACACTGGGTCATGCACGAGGTTGATGCTGGGTATGGTGAATTGTATATGAAGGTAATGAGTAGGTCAACAAGGAATTGATCACTCCTAGTAGGAGGAGATTGCATCCAGCCAAATTAGGTCAGATGATGATTCAGGAAATCTTTGATCAAAGTACAGATATTAGAAATGATTTCTAATATCGAATTAATTGAATCATTAGTGTATGACTGAGCTGGGAATGAGTATAAACTGGATTTGACATGATTCCATATCCATAGTTATATTCGGGATGCAAGATGATTGAAGGATCGAATTGTACGGGAACTTTCCACTGAAGGGTAGTTTTGGAATTACACCAGAATTTCCATATCTTCCGGGTAGACATGACACGTTGCTAGACGTCAATCTTGTCTTGTGGGTTGATCAAATTAAATGGTTTAATTGGATCACTAATTAGGAGGAGTCCTAATTGACTGACTCGAGTTAGCTCGATTTGACCTAAATCGATTAGAATGAGTTCTGATCAGATTAGGTCAACTTGCACTCGGACCCACTGCTGGCTAAGTATGGAACCCAATGGGTCACACACTTAGGACAGATAATCAAGGATTTAATTTGGAATTAAATCTCGTTTGCAGATGAACACACTAGCATGTGTTGCAAACCATGACTTCTACTTGAATCGGATTCGAGTTAGGGTTCCGATTTGGTCTTTTTTAGATCCAAATTCATTCCGGTTTGAATCTAATTGAAGATTTAAAACGTTGGGCTAACAATAGGCTAGCAATTGGGCTAACCTAAAAGGCTAAACCCCTTTCCCACATTGCCTAAAACCCCTCCCCCTCTCTTCCCACGCGCGCGCGCAAGGAGAAGAGTCCACACGCGCGTGGACTCTCTCCAAATCGCGTTTTTGCGTGAAAAGAAAGAAGGGAACGGCGTCTTTTGGCTGATGAGGCGTGGATCAGAGTCCACCTAGGCGTGGACTCTTCAAAATGGGAATTACGGTGAAAAGAAAGAAAAAAAACTCCGAAGGGGCGCGACTCTTTTCTCTGCGCGCGCCCTTCTGAGTTTTTTCTCGATCCCTCTTCGCGTCTGTCCATCCCAAAGGCCGTGAGATTAATCCCAAAGGCCGTGAGATTAATCCCAAGGGCCGTGAGATTAAGAGAGAAGACGTGAGAAGGGAGAGAGGGGCGTGAGAGGATTTTTCAGAAGGAGAAGGCGCCTCTCTGTCGCCTATTTAAGAAGAAGGCTTCACCGTAAAAATCTATTCCAGTTTTTCTACGGCGAAGCCTTGCTTCTCTTTCCTTCTCCCTCTCCAGAAGACTGTTTCCCCCTCCTCTCTTTCTTCTTTGATTCCTTTACAGAGCCTAGGCTCTGTCGAATCTCAGAACAGAAGGAGAGTCAGAGAGAGAAACTCTCCGACGGTAAAGGAAGAAGGCGCCCCCTTTTTCCTTCTTTCTTACATTAAGACAACTTTGTCTTAATTTTCTTCTCCCTCCAAGACAAGCCTTGTCTCACTTTAGGACAAGGGCTTATTCTTAAGACAAGAGTGTCTTAAGGGGCCAAAGTTGCCAAAAACTAGGAGAAGGGTAAGAGAGAAAGTTTAGTCCCTGTTTGGCTAGAGGTGTCCTAGCCAATAGCCCATATATCAAGTTCTTGGGGTAGAACTTGATTGGAAGGAACCCAATTGAGGAGTCACTGTCTTGATCATCTGCCCGTGTGGATCACCATCGGAGGGCGGACAAGTGGACGCCTGGTGTGTTCAAAAGGTTACTCCATTTGGAGTTTATTTCTACATCAGATTGGATATAGCGATCTGAGGTTAGTATCTAAACTATGTTTAAATTTGGACATGCATGTAGTCATAAGTTTTAATTGCTAATAAGGAGATTTTGGGATTAGGGTTCGGACCTGATTTCATAAAGTTTTTGAAATCCACACTTCCGCACTGGTCACCGAACCCAACAGTGGTATCAGAGCCTCCTTATTAGGATTAAAAAATTATGCAGTTCAATTCATGATGTAGTATCATGTTAAAGTTTTTATATTGATGCACAAGGCATGTCTTTGATTGAACATAAGTTTGATGATTGCCACCAGTTAGGGTTTTCCACTGAAACCCTAATTGTCTTAGAGATATGATTAGCCCTGGAGCCATCATACTGAAATAAGGTTGCCCTGGCATAATGGTGTATCCATTATGTGGTAAATGGTTGTCCTAGTATGATGGCACACATTTCACATATTTGCTTAGTTTAAAGCATGTATTAATATATGTGATAGCTTTTAATTGAATGTGCTGGCATTGCATGAACCCCTCTTAAAATTATATTAAGTGGTAGTATAGTTAACCGATAAGCATTATTAGTCATGATGGATAATTAGTCATTTCGGTGTCTAGAAAGGTGGTTCTGGGAAGGTAAAGGGAATCGTGGTTTTTAATTGGTTCCGTTGACTGACCTGGCCAATTTAAATTGGTGTCTAGGAAAGCAACGGGGGGACCCCCACATCTCTTCCACTAGCCTGGCCGATCTGATTGATTTAACTCTTGACTAACATGCTTGGTGTTAAAATACTATTATTGGCCTTCCTTCATGATAGGTCATCATTGTGTTAC
This sequence comes from Areca catechu, assembly GCA_021397845.1. Lineage (NCBI taxonomy): Eukaryota > Viridiplantae > Streptophyta > Magnoliopsida > Arecales > Arecaceae > Areca > Areca catechu. Next base: position 135,786,122 of record CM038053.1, on the reverse strand, counting down.
GATCTATACTAGGTTTGTTGTGTACACACAAGACCTAATATGGTGACTAACATAATTTTTGGCCTAATACAATTATTTGTTTATGGCATGATTTAAAGTAATATTTTGTTGTGTACACACAAGGGTATTACTATTAAAGTCATGACTATATGGCTATGAAGGGTCTTACTTAACTAAAATATTATAGTTTGTTGTGTATACACAAGGCTATTAATATTTTAGAGGCCGAGATAAGTTGAGAATTGTACAGGTTACAATTGGAAAGAGTTTTCCTACCTATGAACTTATATAAGATTTGTTGTGTACACACAAGATCTTTTATGAGGGATTGGGATCTCAACCCCACTAAGAAAGATCAATTAAGGTTTTCTCGATCATCGTATGGAGGGTTATGATGCTCGATAAAATAGTGGGAGACATAATTAAATTAAAGTCCTAATTTAATTATGTGTTGTCATTTCATGGTTGTTTGCTTATGTTTTCGTTCTTTGTTTAAATGTAGATAAATGGCCTCTTCACTCTCACTCCGTAGTATTTTAGATGCCAACAAATTGACTGGGCCGAATTATGTTGATTGGCTGAGAAATTTGAAAATAGTACTCAGTCAAGAAAGAATTTCCTATATTCTTGATACCCCGATTTTGGAACCACCAAGGGAAGATGCCTCGCAAGAGGAGAAGACCACATATAATATGTGGCAAAATGACTCACTTACTGTCAAATGTGTTATGCTTGCCTCTATGACTAACGAGTTACAGAGGCAGCATGATAGCATGGATACTAACTCCATACTGCTAAATTTAAAAGAGCTTTATGGAGAACACAGTAGAACTGCTAGATATGAAATATCTAAGCAGTTGTTCCGTGCAAGGATGACAGAAGGTACATCAGTACAAGACCATGTATTAAAGATAATTGATCTAATCACTCGATTAGGTCAATTAGGTTTTGTAATGGATGGGGAGTTGAATCAAGACTTGATCTTGCAATCACTCCCAGAGTCATTTTCACAGTTTGTTCTTAATTACCATATGAACAAACTTAATTCTTCCTTGCCTGAGCTGTTGAATATGTTGAAAACAGCAGAGAGCCATGTAAAGAAAAATAAGGCTCCAGTTCTTCTTGTGGATAAGAAGAAGACAGGCAAAAGGGGTTCCAATAAGAGGATGAATCCCAAAGGGGGCATTAAGAAGAAGAAAGGAAAGAAGGCCTCCGGACAGATGACCTGCTTTCATTGTGGCAAGCCGGGTCATTGGAAAAGAAACTGCAAGGTTTACCTTGCAAGTTTGAAGCCTGGTGCATCAGAGGCACCAAAAGGTATGAAAGAAGTTCATACTATTTTGTCATTGGATTCTTCCATTTCAAATACTTGGGTGTTGGATACCGCCTGTGGTCATAACATCTGCAAATCATTGCAGGGACTTCAGGGGCTTAAAGTATTGAAGGAAGGTAACTTTGAGCTCTACGGTGCTGGAGGGGACCCCATCCAAGCAGAAGCTGTAGGGACTTATGTTTTGAAGTTACCTTCAGGGAAGATCTTGGAGCTAAGGAATTGTTACTATATGCCAAAAATCATTAGAAATATCATATCTGTACCCTTGTTACTTAAACAAGGATATACTATGAATGTAATGAGCAGTGGCTGCTCAATTTCTTTATCTAATGAAATTATATGTTATGGCATATTCTGCAATGGTCTCTTAACTCTTTCCACTAATGACAATGTTTTTCATGTTTCTAACAAACGGAAAAGAGATGATGTTAACAATACCTTACTTTGGCATTGTCGACTTGGACATATTAGTGAGACTAGGATTAACAAGTTGTACAAAGAAAATTTCTTTGATCCTTATGACTATGAGTCATTAGGAACTTGTGAATCATGTCTCATAGGTAAGATGACCAAGACTCCATTTAGTGGACATGGAGAAAGGACAAAAGAGTTATTAGGACTCATACACACAGATGTATGTGGGCCTATGACAACTCAAGCCTATGGTGGATACTCATACTTCATCACATTTACTGATGATTTTTCAAGGTATGGATTTGTGTATCTAATGAAACATAAGTCCGATGCTTTTGAAAAATTCTTAGAGTATCAAAGTATGGTAGAGAAACAAACAGGAAAAAGTATAAAGATCCTCCGATCAGATAGAGGAGGTGAATACTTATCCACCGAGTTTCTTGATCACCTTAAAGATAAGGGGATCATCTCTGAATGGACTCCTCCTTACACACCACAATTAAATGGTATTGCTGAAAGGAGGAATCGTACTTTATTGGATATGGTACGGTCCATGATGTGCTTCACGGAGTTACCTTTTTCTTTCTGGGGATATGCTTTGGAAACAGCAACTCATATCTTGAATAGAGTACCATCTAAAACTGTCTCTAGCACTCCATATGAATTATGGAGAAGTAAGAAACCCAATCTTAAGTATATTAAGATATGGGGATGTCCAGCCTATGTAAAAAGGAATTTTGGACATAAACTAGATGCTAGAGCAGACAAATGTCTATTTATCGGATATCCTAGAGATAGTATAGGATATGTGTTCTACCACCCTACTGAACAAAAGGTTTTGGTCAGTAGGCATGCCACTTTTATGGAAAAGGAATTTATCCTACAAAAGGGCACTGGTAGAAATATCGAACTTAATGAGATTCAACAAATAGACACTTCTCAGTCAAGTAACAACATAGTTAATATAGAACCTGAACACACTCCTATCCGTAGGTCTGATAGGGTGCGACAGGCACCTGAGAGGTATGGGTTCATAATTGAAAATAATGAAGCCCAAATCATTCAAAATGATGAGCCTCTAACCTATACGGAAGCAGTCATGAGTAGAGACTCAGACAAATGGCTGGAAGCCATGAGATCCGAGATGGACTCCATGTATGTCAACCAAGTATGGTCTTTGGTTGATCCACCAGAGGGTATTAACCCTATTGGGTGTAAATGGGTCTATAAAAGGAAGATTGGGGCAGATGGCCAAGTTGAAACTTATAAAGCCAGATTGGTGGCTAAGGGTTTCAGACAAAAACAGGGAATAGATTATGATGAAACATTTTCCCCTGTTGCCATGCTCAAATCTATTCGGATTATGCTTGCTATAGCAGCATATCATGATTATGAGATCTGGCAAATGGATGTAAAAACTGCATTCCTCAATGGTTTCCTTGAGGAAGAGGTTTATATGTCACAACCAGAAGGTTTTGTCTTGGAGACTAAACCTAATCAGGTATGTAGGCTAAAGAAATCCATTTATGGATTAAAGCAAGCATCCAGGAGTTGGAACATCCGATTTGATAAAACAGTCAAAGAATTTGATTTTTTCAAAAATGAGGATGAACCTTGTGTGTACAAGAAGACTAGTGGGAGTGCCATAGTTTTCTTAGTTCTATATGTTGATGATATACTTATTATTGGGAATGATATCCCAATGTTACAATCAGTCAAAGTGTGGTTATCGAAACAGTTTTCCATGAAAGACTTGGGAGAAGCATCCTATATACTGGGTATAAAGATCTATAGAGATAGATCAAGAAGGATGCTTGGCTTGTCCCAGTCTAGGTACATTGACCAGGTGCTAAAGAGATTTAGCATGGAGGAAAGTAAAAGAGGTTACTTACCTATTGGTCATGGCATACGTCTTTCTAAGAGGATGTCTCCTAAGACACCTGAAGAAAGAAATAGAATGAGTTCTATACCTTATGCTTCGGCTATAGGGTCGATTATGTATGCTATGTTATGTACTAGGCCTGATGTGGCATATGCCTTGGGTGTAGCCAGTAGATTTCAGGCTGATCCAGGAGAGGATCACTGGAAGGCTGTGAAAAATATTCTTAAGTACCTGAGAAGGACTAAGGATATTTTTCTTATATACGGAGGATCTGATCTTAAACTAGAAGCCTATTCAGACTCTAGTTTTCAATCAGACCCAGATGATAGTAAATCCATTTCAGGGTATGTCTTTACCTTGAATGGTGGAGCAGTAAGTTGGAAGAGCACTAAACAGCAGACTGTAGCTGACTCAACTACCGAGGCAGAGTACATAGCTGTCAGTGAAGCCGCCAAGGAAGCTGTCTGGATGAAGAAATTCATCACAGAGTTGGGAGTAGTTCCTGAGATTGAGACACCGGTGCCACTCTATTGTGATAACACTGGAGCAGTTGCTCAAGCTAAGGAACCGAGAGCCCATCACAAGTCCAAGCACATTCTGAGACGCTTCCATCTTGTCCGAGAGATAATCGAAAGACAAGAAGTCTGCATCAATAGAGTAGATACAAAGAACAACATAGCAGACCCGTTCACTAAGGCTCTACCACAGCGGGAGTTTGATCGCCACCTCGATTGTATGGGGTTAAAGAATAAGAGCGATTGGCTTTAGTGCAAGTGGGAGATTGAAAGGATTATGCCCTATAAGCCAATATCTGTATCTCCCAGACCATTGTAAATTGACAAATTAATAAAGGCAATAATTTTTTTTATCATTCGCTGTGTCATTATATGATGAACCCCATAGATTAGGGCTATGGTTGTAGGGCTATGATGAGATCATACCAGTGAGATCTAAGGCCTTAAAACCCTAATCTAGAATATTCCTAGTCATAGGAACCCTGAGTTGGGGATCAGGGTTTCCGGTAAGACTGGCACATCCTATGTATGCTGAAAAGGGTGACTGCTCTCACAGTCATTTGTGTAGGACACTAATACAAGGATGTGGGTGCTCATTAGTGAATGAGTCCACTGAATAGATCCAGTTTGAGAACATCTAATGGAGCCTTAGCTGCATGTCAATAGATGTTTCACATAGTGGGAGTTGTACAAGTAGTCCTATGACCTGAGACTGCCATAATACCTTATGTACATGAACCCATGCTTTGGTTCAATCTCAATCATGACACTGGGTCATGCACGAGGTTGATGCTGGGTATGGTGAATTGTATATGAAGGTAATGAGTAGGTCAACAAGGAATTGATCACTCCTAGTAGGAGGAGATTGCATCCAGCCAAATTAGGTCAGATGATGATTCAGGAAATCTTTGATCAAAGTACAGATATTAGAAATGATTTCTAATATCGAATTAATTGAATCATTAGTGTATGACTGAGCTGGGAATGAGTATAAACTGGATTTGACATGATTCCATATCCATAGTTATATTCGGGATGCAAGATGATTGAAGGATCGAATTGTACGGGAACTTTCCACTGAAGGGTAGTTTTGGAATTACACCAGAATTTCCATATCTTCCGGGTAGACATGACACGTTGCTAGACGTCAATCTTGTCTTGTGGGTTGATCAAATTAAATGGTTTAATTGGATCACTAATTAGGAGGAGTCCTAATTGACTGACTCGAGTTAGCTCGATTTGACCTAAATCGATTAGAATGAGTTCTGATCAGATTAGGTCAACTTGCACTCGGACCCACTGCTGGCTAAGTATGGAACCCAATGGGTCACACACTTAGGACAGATAATCAAGGATTTAATTTGGAATTAAATCTCGTTTGCAGATGAACACACTAGCATGTGTTGCAAACCATGACTTCTACTTGAATCGGATTCGAGTTAGGGTTCCGATTTGGTCTTTTTTAGATCCAAATTCATTCCGGTTTGAATCTAATTGAAGATTTAAAACGTTGGGCTAACAATAGGCTAGCAATTGGGCTAACCTAAAAGGCTAAACCCCTTTCCCACATTGCCTAAAACCCCTCCCCCTCTCTTCCCACGCGCGCGCGCAAGGAGAAGAGTCCACACGCGCGTGGACTCTCTCCAAATCGCGTTTTTGCGTGAAAAGAAAGAAGGGAACGGCGTCTTTTGGCTGATGAGGCGTGGATCAGAGTCCACCTAGGCGTGGACTCTTCAAAATGGGAATTACGGTGAAAAGAAAGAAAAAAACTCCGAAGGGGCGCGACTCTTTTCTCTGCGCGCGCCCTTCTGAGTTTTTTCTCGATCCCTCTTCGCGTCTGTCCATCCCAAAGGCCGTGAGATTAATCCCAAAGGCCGTGAGATTAATCCCAAGGGCCGTGAGATTAAGAGAGAAGACGTGAGAAGGGAGAGAGGGGCGTGAGAGGATTTTTCAGAAGGAGAAGGCGCCTCTCTGTCGCCTATTTAAGAAGAAGGCTTCACCGTAAAAATCTATTCCAGTTTTTCTACGGCGAAGCCTTGCTTCTCTTTCCTTCTCCCTCTCCAGAAGACTGTTTCCCCCTCCTCTCTTTCTTCTTTGATTCCTTTACAGAGCCTAGGCTCTGTCGAATCTCAGAACAGAAGGAGAGTCAGAGAGAGAAACTCTCCGACGGTAAAGGAAGAAGGCGCCCCCTTTTTCCTTCTTTCTTACATTAAGACAACTTTGTCTTAATTTTCTTCTCCCTCCAAGACAAGCCTTGTCTCACTTTAGGACAAGGGCTTATTCTTAAGACAAGAGTGTCTTAAGGGGCCAAAGTTGCCAAAAACTAGGAGAAGGGTAAGAGAGAAAGTTTAGTCCCTGTTTGGCTAGAGGTGTCCTAGCCAATAGCCCATATATCAAGTTCTTGGGGTAGAACTTGATTGGAAGGAACCCAATTGAGGAGTCACTGTCTTGATCATCTGCCCGTGTGGATCACCATCGGAGGGCGGACAAGTGGACGCCTGGTGTGTTCAAAAGGTTACTCCATTTGGAGTTTATTTCTACATCAGATTGGATATAGCGATCTGAGGTTAGTATCTAAACTATGTTTAAATTTGGACATGCATGTAGTCATAAGTTTTAATTGCTAATAAGGAGATTTTGGGATTAGGGTTCGGACCTGATTTCATAAAGTTTTTGAAATCCACACTTCCGCACTGGTCACCGAACCCAACATAAACCTGAGCCCACTAGATAACCTAGTCAGTGCCCAGAACCTAGCCAGTCCCACCATAGCCGACCTAGCCCTGGCCGACCTAATCCGAATCGACCCAATCTAAGTCACCCAGACCTGAGTCGATCCCAGCCTAGTACTCCTTTGACCCGAAGAGATGATAGAGGAAAATCTGTAAAGGTCCACAGGAGTAACAATCCCTAGAAGACCTATTTTAAATGTCAAAAACCAGGCCACTTTATGAGCCAATGCCCATTTAGTGCCCTACTCTTAGGTGAGCTAGAGAAAGAGGAGCCTGAACCCATAGCTGAACCTGAGGGAGAGATTTATGAGAATGATGACCAGTTGTTGGATGAGTATGAAGGTGAGGAGGAGGAACCTAAGTTTGAGAACCAATTAGGAGTGGTTAGGTGCATCTTAACCCAAACCCCAGTTAAGAAAGATTGGCATAGGACTAACATCCTACAGACTTTTTGTTAAGGTAGGGGTTAAGGTACTTAAGATCATCATAGACAGTGGGAGTTGTGTCAATGCCATCTCTGCCAATACAGTTAAATCTTTAGGATTGACCACAGTTCCCCATCCTAGCCCTTACAAAGTTTCTTGGGTAGATTCCACCTCCATCTAGATCAAAGCTAGGTGCCAAATCCTAATTAAACTGCAAACCTATGAGAAAAAGATTTGGTGTGATATCATCCCCATGGAAGTAAGTAGTATCATTCTAGGTCGACCTTGGCTTTTTGATCATAATGCAACCCTGTTTGGTCGAACCAATGTTTGTACTTTTAGCTACCATGGGAATAAGTTTGTTATCCACCCAACTCTCCCTAGAGACCCAGTTAAGAGGGGTTCTAGTAGCCTTAAGGATAAGAAACCTAGAGTTAATCTGATTAAGGCTAAGGAGTTAGAAAGAGAAATTACTGAGGGTAACCGTATTTGGATCTTGACCACCAAAGAAGTACATGAGCCGACCCAAAAGGAATATCCTAAAGAAATTATTGAGGCTCTGAAAGAATTTGAGGATGTTTTCCCTGATGATTTACTTGATCAATTACCATCCCTTAGAGACATCCAACATGCAATAGACTTAGTCCTAGGAGCCACATTACCAAACCTTCCTCACTATAGAATGAACCCCAGTGAGCATCAAGAGTTACAGAAACAAGTGGAAGAATTGCTTAGAAAGGGTTTCATTAGGGAGAGCTTGAGTCCATGTGCAGTCCCAGCTCTAGCGACCCCTAAGAAAGATGGTACCTGGAGGATGTGTGTAGACAGTAGATCCATCAACAAAATAACTATGAAATATAGGTTTTCCATTCCTCGGTTGGATGATATGTTAGATATGATGGCTGGAGCCAAAGTTTTCTCAAAGATAGATCTTAAGAATGGCTATCATCAGGTTAGGATTAGACCTGCGGATGAGTGGAAAACTGCATTTAAGACTAAGGATGGCCTGTTTGAGTAGGTTGTGATGCTTTTCGGACTTTCCAATGCACCAAGAACCTTTATGAAGATTATGACCCAAGTCCTGAAAAAATATACTGAAAAATTTGTTGTGGTCTACTTTGATAACATCTTAATTTACAGTAGGACTAAGAAGGACCACCTTAGTCATCTGAGATTAGTATGCCAGACCCTTAGGGAGAATAGCCTCTATGCCAACATTAAGAAGTGTGAGTTCATGACACATAGGGTTATCTTCCTAGGTTTTGTTGTCACCCTTGAGGAAGTTTCTGCAGATCCTGAAAAGGTTAGGGCAATTATCGAGTGGCTTATATCCACTAGTGTCCACGATGTGCGTAGCTTCCATGTCCTAGCAACCTTTTATAGGAGATTTATTAGGGGTTTTAGTACAGTCATTGCACCTATAATTGATTGCATTAGGATGGGTACTTTGAGTGGACCAAAGCAGCTAATAAGGCCTTCCTAGGGCTTAAAGATAAAATGACCCATGCACCCATCCTTAGATTGCCTGACTTCACTAAGGTGTTTGAGGTCGCTTGCGACACCTCGGGAGTAGGAATAGGTGGGGTACTAACTCAAGAGAATCATCCTGTAACCTTCTTCAGTGAGAAGCTGAATGAGGCTAATCTTAAGTACTTTACTTATGACAAGGAATTTTTTGCGGTAGTGCAGGCCCTTAGATATTTGAGACATTACTTACTACCGTAGGAGTTTATCTTATTTTCTGACCATGAGAAACTCTGGTTCCTAAACTCCCAAAAGAAACTTAACCCATGGCACAGTAAATGGATCGAGTACATTCAGGCCTACACCTTTGTCCGGAAGCACCATGCTGGAACAGAAAATAAGGTAGCAGACGCCCTTAGCCATAGGTCTTTGCTGTTAGGATCAGTTAGCACCCAAGTCATAGGGTTTGATAGGTTAAAGGAAGAATATGAAACCTGCCCAGACTTTGGAGACATTTACCAGACCCTCAGGCTAGGACCGTCCAGTACCCATAGTGAGTATACCATTCAAGATGGCTACCTTTTCCAAAACAATCGACTCTGTATTCTTAGAACTTTCCTTAGAGATTTCCTAATTTGGGAGACCCATGCTGGAGGTTTAGCTCGTTACTTTGATAGGAATAAGACCATTTTAGCGATAGAAGACCAATTCTTTTGGCCAGGATTGAAAAGGCATGTTGCTCAGATTATAGCCAGGTGTAAAACTTGTGCTGTTGCAAAGCAGCAGAAGCAAAACACTGGTCTCTACACACCTTTACCATTGCCTGATCGCCCTTGGCAGGATCTAAGTATAGACTTCGTGTTAGGATTACCTAAGACCCAGAAGAGACATAATTCTATCTTTGTAGTGGTCGATAGGTTCTCTAAGATGGCTCACTTCATCCTCTGTTCCCAGACCTTTGATGCGTCTAGAGTAGCCAGGCTTTTCTTAGATAATGTGGTTAGACTCCACGGCCTACCCAAGACCATCATATCTGATAGGGATGTTAGATTCACTAGTTATTTATGGAAGACCCTGTGGCTCCTGTTAGGGACCAAGCTTAAGTTTTTTATAGCCTACTACCCCTAAATAGATGGCCAAACCGAAGTGGTGAACCATAGTTTAGGAAACCTCCTTAGATGCCTGGTAGGTGAACACATTGGAACTTGGGATCTATTGTTGCCTAGAGTAGAGTTTGCCTACAATAGTTCAGTGAATAGGACAACGAGCAAGAGTCCTTTTGAGATAGTCCATGGGTACAAGCCTAATCGCCCCATTGACCTGATTCCTTTACCTGTTTATGCACGAGTCTCAGAGTCTGTAGAATCATTCACACAGCATATTAGAGACTTGCATAAGGACATTAGTGAAAAAATAAACCTAAGCAATGAAACATATAAGAAACTGGTTAATTCCCGAAGAATGGCCAAGGAATTTGATGTAGGGGGTTTGTCATGATTAGGCCTAGGCCTGAGCGGTTTCCACCTGGGACCATTAAGAAACTTCATGCTCGCGGAGCCAAACCTTTTAAAGTGATAAAGAGGGTTTGACCAAATGCCTATGTGTTAGATTTGCCTTCAGATTTGGGCATTAGTTCTACCTTCAATATTGCAGACCTGGTTGAGTACAAGGAACCAGCAATGATACCTAGTGAGGCCTTTGAACCCATTCCTTCCATTGAGAGTGACCCTAGCCTAGAGTGTCCCCCAATAAATTGGCCTGAGAGAGGAGAACGGATCAAGCGTATCCTGAACGATCAAGCCTTAACGACCCAGGGCCGCAGCTATTAATGCTACCTGGTCCGATGGCAAGGCCGGCCAGAGTTAGATGATTCATGGATTTCTCGAGAGGACTTGCAATGCCTCAACCCAGACCTCCTCTAGAGATATGTGAGCCAGCTTGATTTTTACTCAATAGGATCGAGTTCCTCCCACCACGGGAGAATTGGTGCAGACACCAAAGGCACCAGAATAAGATAGAGGCTTCTCAACCCTCTGTGGATAACTTAGTTACATTCAAGTGAATTTGTAATAAAGCTTAGTTTAACTAAGTTATTTTTTTACTTGAGTCCTGTACTAGTCAGCTCATGTTGAGCTAGTTATTTTCCGGAGATCAGTACATGTAATGACTCATACAAGTGAAGACCAAGCCAGTCCAAGTGAAGACCAACCCAACTGCAACCCAACTGAAGCTAGGAGGATCATGGAAAGCCTAGGAGAAGAAATCATAAGTCAATCAGAAGCCCAGGTCATAAATCCGAAGCCCTGAAGCCCTGGACCATTGCTGGAAGCAAATTGGGCCAATCCAGACCCAGGAGAGGAGCTAGGGTGCCACTTGCTTAGGTGACCCTCCCCTTGGTCGGCCACTTAAAGTCACCCCTCTTGGCTAACCAAGGTAAGGAGAGGGAGATAAATTCTAGGGATTTATTCTACCTTTGTTTCCTTATTTTCTAGCTAGGGTTTGGGTGGGAATATAATTCCTAGGTAAAGTCTATTGTACACTTACTTGGGGACCAAGACTAAGAGTCTATTTAAAGGACCCTAGTCTCTTGTATGAGAAATTAATTTTTATATATGAAATACTCTTGATTCTCCAATTACTGTGTGCTACCCTGCTGTGTGCTTAAAGAGTTCTGTGTGAACTTTTCATCTTCCTGGTGTCTTGCAACAGCCTCCTGCCGCCAGCCTGCTCTCCAAAGCCCTGGCCGCCCACTCCAAACACCATCTTTCCTTTGCTATTTTTCCCTTATTTCTTCTTCTCCTTTGAGTTTTCTAACCCATGACAAGTCGTTTGCAGGTCCCTCGACTCCGACGAATCCAACGACTCCAGCCAGGCCGTAATCGGATCACCGAGCAGAAAGCTAGATATCCACGGGTCTTTGGCTTGATTTTCCAGACCACATCCATCGAGGAATGAGTGATCTCTTCGCTGCAATCTTCACCAGGCATATCAGACATTTCTAGGTACACCCCCTCTGCCACCAGTCGCTTTATTGTAAGAGAACTAGCCCAACCGAGGCTTCTCAGGCTCGACGGTCCTTCTCTTTCTATTACTTTTAGGTCCTATCTTGTATGCTTTAGTTTCTTATCTTGCATAGTTTCCCTTGCATAGATTCTTGGTCTGCTCTTCGGGATTTAGATTCACAACTTAACCCTAAAACATATAAAAATATATCTACATGCATATATAGGTTCCGCATCAGTAATGGCTGGAACCATCATCGCGGGCTGCCAAGCATCCTTTCACAGTCCTCGAGCTCTGAGCCACTATCCTAGGAGAGTGGCGACTTCCTTTAGCAGTAGATCTCCTCGTTCAAGGTGGAGCTGATCTGGAGAGGCGGTGCTCGACTTTGGCCATGGCATCTCGACCCGAAGGGAGCGCGACTGGGCGAAGGAGGGCAAAGCTCGACTTCAGCCTTAGCATCTTGACCCGAAGGGAGCATGGCCGGGCGAAGGAGGGTAGAGCTCAACTTCAGCCTCGGTGTCTTGACCCGAAGGGAGTGCAGTCGAGTGAAGGAGGGTGGAGCTCGACTTCGGCCTCGGTGTCTCGACCCGAAGGGAGTGCGGCCAGGTGAAGGAGGGTGGAGCTTGTCTTCGGCCTCAGCATCTTGACCCGAAGGGAGCGTGGCTAGGCGAAGGAGGGCAGAGCTCGACTTCGGCCTCGGCATCTCGACTTGAAGGGAGTGCGACTAGGCGAAGGAGGGTGGAGCTCGACTTTGGCCTCGACGTCTCGACTCGAAGGGAGCGCGGCCAGGCAGAGGTGTCAGCTTCGTCCACCGTGTTGCTCAATGGAATCTGACATGGGTCCACGTCAGCAATCCTGCCACATCAGGTTATAAACTTCAAAAATAGCAAAAGTATTTGAAAAACCTATTTATATCTGCATCATCAAATATTACATATTTTTTAAGCAAAAAACAAGGACACAAATCATTTCAATGTAATATGAAAAAAATCAATAACTCTAGAAAAGTTTAGGTTCCAAAAGGAACCAATTTATGTACTAACCCTAAAGGACCCAAGTTGGCTTGAGTACCTAAAAATAAAACTTGATTTGTTTTACAGGTGTGTCTTGTAACTAAAGAAAACAAAAGTCTATGGTATCTTGATAGTGGTTGTTCAAGGCACATGACAGGATATGTGAAGCAATTCACTTCTCTTGAAGCAATAAATAGAGGGAGTGTGACCTTCGATGATAATGGTAAAGGAAAAATCATTGGTATTGGTAAGGTTCACATCTCACCTTCTACTTGTATTAGTAATGTACTCTTAGTTGAAGGTTTAAAGCATAATCTTTTAAGTATTAGTCAATTTTGCGATAAAGGTTTTCAAGTTGTTTTTAAATCATCTTATTGCATGATTGCTAGTCCTGATTAAAATTGGTGTAAAATTTATTGAAAAAAGACATGGTAATATTTATTTGGTAGATTTAGATAATCTATCCCTACCTATTGGAGAATGCCTAGTTACAATGAATTCTATTAAAGATGAGACTAGTTGGCTTTGGCATAGAAGACTAGGACATGCTAGTATATACTTACTTTCCAAAGTTTGCAAAAAGGATTTAGTAAGAGATTTGTCAAAACTTAGTTTTGAAAAAAATAGAGTTTGTCAAGCTTGCTAATTTGGAAAACAAGTTAAAGCATCTTTCAAATCTAAAGGTTTTGTTACTACTAGTAGGCCATTAGAACTACTCTATATGGATCTCTTTGGACCAACTAGAACATCTAGTCTAGGAGATAAGAGATATGGATTTGTTATAGTGGATGATTTTTCAAGGTTTACTTGGATTTTCTTTCTTGCTCATAAAGATGAATCATTTTCAGTATTTGTGAAGTTTTATCGAAAAGTTTCTAACAAAAAAGGTACTTCAGTTATTTGCATATGTAGGATCATGGTTCTGAATTTGAAAATCATGATTTCAAAAATTTTTGTAATGAGAAAGGTATTGAACACAATTTTTCTACACCTAGGACATCTCGACAGAATGGGATAGTATTTTGAATCGTGTTTTAATCCATCCTATTTTAAAGAAAACTCCTTATGAACTTTGGAATCAAAGAAAACCAACTTTAAAGTATTTTCGAGTTTTTGGTTGTCAATGTTTCATTTTGAATAATGGTAAAGACAATCTTGAAAAATTTAATGCCAAGTCTGACGAAGGTATCTTCTAGGATACTCTACATCAAGCAGGGCATATAGAATTTTTAACAAAAGAATCCTAGTTGTAGAGGAGTCTGTACATGTAGTTTTTGAAGAGTCTCCTAACAAATCCTCCAGAAAAAAGGATACTTTTGATGCATGTGCAGGTGCTGATACGTTACAAAAGCTGACATTGGATGATCAATCCTCTCAATAAAGTGAAGAAGATCAAGACAAAAATGAAAAAGGAGAAACCATACAATCCACATGATATGGGACAATTAAGAAAAACAGCAATAAATATATTTTTTTTATATTTTTAGATTTTAATGGAGAACTCGAAAGATATAGTAAAGGAAACTAGTAGGTCTATTACCTGCATAAGTAAACCTAAAAGCAATTAATTAAACAAAACAAGATAGGGTGGTTGAGAAACCACCGTAAACTAGGATTTTTTCAATGATTCAGAATTTAAGAGAAGGAAAAGGTTCAGTGTTACCAACGTAGATCACTCTCTTGATGTAGATCCGGCAGGACTCTCAAGATCGTAGAGTTGGGACATCAAGATCTTGCTTCCGAGCTCTGATTTTTCACACGATAATGGTTCTGAGGCAAGAACACCAGATCTAGATTCTTGGTCATCTGCAAAATACTCAGTAAAGGAATTCAAGTCAGAAATCAGCAATGAAAAGTAAAGAAGGAAAAGAAAGGGTTCGAAGTGATGGTTGGATCTTCTTGTTGGCTAGATAAGTAGGGCCTTACATCCCGTGGTGCTCCAAAGGAACAAAGGGCCTCACACCCCGCGATGCACACAGCAAAGGAAAAATTTGGTAGAATTTTTTTGTATTTCAATAATTTCATGAATTACAAGGAGGGTTGTAGGGATATTTATAGACCCCTAACCAGTGAAGCAAGTGACTCAGATACAAGAGTTTTGTCCCCTTTGCATTACAACTCTAGACTTCATGTTTACATAGCATGGACTCCTACTAGATGAAATAATATAGACTCCTATCCATGGTTGGCGCCAATATGGAGATGGGGTGAAGACTTTGATGAAGGGCCATGATTTCTTCCTTGGTTGATCATGATGGAAGGACTAAGGTGTCTTGATAATGTAACCTTCTACAGATGCATGGACTCTTCAGTTTGGATTGGAGAAAACTCTAGAGTCTTGATGAAACTCTTGAGTCCCTGAAGCTTGAGCAGCTAGCCACTTGTTTGAATGAAATGCTAGGAACCCTTGGGCCTCCAATACTAGGTGAGCAAATAACTCATAATTCCTTTGAAATGGGCATTGAACTTTGCTTGGCCGAACTCTTTGAAGTTTGCATGAATTAACTTAGATGGAAGGAGCCAAGATGAGAGTCCTTCACATTTACTTCTCTTAAAAAATATGAGGCGCCAAGTTTCTTCTTCTCATGGCCGACCATGTGGTGTTGTCTTGATTTGTGTAGCATGTCCAAATACAAATGATAGGCCATGTGTGTTATCCCCCTTGTGATGTGGCAGTAGTTGTCCTGAAATCATGCAAAGGTGGTACCAAATAGGATGGCATATGGCAAGAACTTATGCTAGCACATGGGGTCACATTGTCTTGTCTTGAGCTAGCACATGAGTCTTGATTTGAGTCACATGGGTCTTCAATTAGGTCTCCCTTGTAATACAGAGTCAACAACTAATTTTTACAGGCTCAAAACAAATAACTAAAATCCTACTTAATCAATTGGAACCCAATTTGATCAAAAGACAAGACATGTAAATAAGTGATTCAACTTGGTTAAAGGGGTTTAGCCCAAAAAGGCTAAATAAATAAAACCCTAATTTCAACCGGTAAAAGAGGTTTACCTAACTAAACCAAAATTAAAATAAAATATATACATGGATAAAAGGGTTGGGTCCATGGCTTTATTCACAGGTGATCTACAGGGATGTTGGTTCAACCTATCGATATTTTCGAGCCTTGGTTTCTACACCAATTCTCCCTGGGTGGGAAAAACTCGACCCTGTCAAGTATGGATCAATGTCGCTAACATAGAGCTCTAGCAAGTCTGGGTCAACTCTCAGCAAGTTTTCTTTGGTGATCCAAGAATCATCAGGCTCAGGTCATCCTTGAAGGATGATTTTTTTTTGATTTTTTTTTTTTTTTTTTTGTGCCTACACTAAGCAGAGGATAGGAACAGGTAGATGTTTAAAACAATTTTAATTAATTGCGGAAATACCTGTCCCAAAACCAGGATCAAAAAATATGTTTGCATAGAGAACAATAAAATGCATGGCATATATTTTTTTTATAATTTTTGGATATGTATAAATGCATATAAAAATTAAATTGAACTTATTCCAGGCTGGAATAAGGGAGGAATAGGGTGGAATAGCAATGAGGAATAGGGTGGAATAGCTATTCCCGCTATTCCACCCTTCTTCAACCTCGGTCCAGAGATTGCTTACCGTGGAGCAATGTTCAGATGCCGACTGCAGAGCGCACAGGCCTCCAAACTCCGAGCTCCTAGGTCCGCTGGAATCCTTGCTTGACCGGCTACAAGGTGATGGAATCGGATCTCCAGGTCTCCGGCATTTTCCTCTTCGAATCGGGGCTCCAAAAGTCGTCCACGGCCACGGTTGCAGCAGGGGGATTTGAAGATCAAACTTTGATTACCTTGCACTGGAGCGATGACCTGCTCCGAGGATCTCAGGCGAAATCCCTCTAGAGGGGATACACGCCGTGGAACTTCTGATCGGAGCTCCGGCGTCGCCAGCCGCCGGATCCCAAGTTTTCACGGTTTTTGGAGAAATGGAGGAAGCTCTCAAAAAACCCCCGAAAGAGAGCAAGAAGGGGGTATAAAAAATTCCTCTGGATGCCAACCGAAGGGGAGAGCAAGGGTCTTGAGTTTGGTGCGATGGGGTAGTGGATTTAATTGAAATAAATCAGGGAAGGGAACGCCCTGTTTCGGTTTCAGAAGTTGAAAAGTCTCAGGCGTGAGGATGAAGACGACGGTTCAATGGGTGAACCAGCAAATGACCAAAAAGCCCTTCGGTCCAAGGGCAAAGCAGGGTCAATTGGGTTCAGGCCAAAACCCAGTCAAACGAAGTCCAAATCGAACGAAACTGGACTCAAAACGAAGCTAAGAACGAACCCTATCTTTCTACAGTCCAACCTCACTGATTTGAGTTGAAATCGATTTGCAACCGATTTAAAACAAAATCAATTAGACTTAGAAACATTCATCAAACCATTTGATGAACATGGGTTCAATCCTAGTCAGCCAGGAACATATTCCTGGTTGATCCAGAGAAGACCCGATCAACCCAAGACCGGGTCATCCAGAAGAAAACTCAACCAAAAACCGTGACAAAATACCGAAACGATTCCCAATCGAATCGGATCCTGATCAGATAGAAATCCTCTATGGCGTGTGACCTCATAGGTTCGAACCTAAACGGTAGTACTGGGACACTTCCAGTACCAGCACAAGATACCACCTAGCAATGGGTCTCGGCGTCCGGATAGGTCGAAGATGCGGGAGCAATCCATCGAACCTCTGGCATATGGTTAGCGCATAATTTATCCCTTTGACCTCCAATGCTCAGGATGACCTAGGGTTGAACTGCCAACCCCAGCTATGTCAATCCACTACGTGTCTCAATCTCGCATGTCCAGTGACTCTTCACTGGGACCACCCCGGCCGAGGATTTGCTAAATTGAGACACTGCGAGACATTCAATCCAAACCATTTAGATAGGTCAATTCCATCTTGGTCCACTACTGCCCCACAAGTACTTGCCTGTACCCAGAAACCTTCCATCACCGGATTAAAAATCCGGGTAGTCCGGCACCAAAGCACAGGGAGTTGCTTGCAAGCTACCATAGTGACCTCAGGTCAGAGGGACACTTATGCCCATATCCATTCGCGAGCGATCCTTAGGCAGATAAGGTGCTACGCGGAGTCACGTCTAATGAGATATCAAATATCCCATTTGCAGATCACATCAGTGTCACCACACTCCTTTGGTCAAGAGGACAACCAAACAATGCGAACCACAACAGCCTATGCTTGATATGTTGCTATCCAGGCACAACATATCATTTGGCTGAGAACCCTGTTTAAGGACCACTCGATATATCCTCTCTATATCGATGTAATAGTAGTCCTAAGGACATCATCACTAAAGAATTCATTATAGGAAGATGTAAAGTGATGAGAAGCCAGAATAACTTTTATTCATTATAAAAATTACATAACAATTAGCTCAACCATCTACAACCTAGATGATTGGCTTTGGGATACAATTCCCAACAAACTCCCACTTAGACTAAAGCCAATCAGAACAGTATCGAATACCCATCTTCCATTTATAACTGTCGAATTCTTTAATTCCGATGGCTTTGGTAAAGGGGTCGGCCGGATTTTCCTTTCCATCGATCTTCTGAAGGTCGATGTCACCTCGTTCCACGATCTCTCGTACAAGGTGAAAGCGCCGCAGAATATGCTTGGTGCGCTGATGTGCCTTCGGTTCTTTGGCTTGAGCAATCGCCCCTGTGCTGTCACAATGCAGAGGAATAGAATGCTCCAGGGAAGGTGCCACTCCCAGCTCGCCTATGAACTTCCGCAACCAGACAGCCTCTTTAGCTGCATCAGATGCGGCAATATACTCTGCTTCACAAACCGAGTCTGCAACAGTATGCTGCTTGGAACTTTTCCAGCAGATAGCTCCACCATTCAGGATAAAAACAAATCCTGACACACTCTTGCTGTCATCATGATCTGACATAAAACTGGAGTCAGTATACCCCTCTAGTTTTAGGTCAGAATCTCCATAGAGTAGCCATTGATCTTTAGTATTTCGCAAATACTTAAGGATGGTCTTTACCACCTTCCAATGTGCTTCTCCTGGGTTAGATTGGTATCTACTCACTACCCCTAGTGAGTATGCCACATCGGGTCTAGTACACAACATAGCATACATAATAGAACCCACTGCCGAAGCATATGGTATTCTACTCATACGCTCTCTTTCCTCAGGGGTTGTCGCACAATCCTTTTTGGAAAGAGTGATTCCATGGCCTATCGGGAGATAGCCTTTCTTGGAATTTTCCATGCTAAACCTTTTTAACACGGTGTCAATGTATGTCGACTGGGACAATCCCAGAAGCCTCTTTGATCTATCTCTATAGATTTTCATACCTAATATGAATGAGGCTTCTCCCATATCCTTCATGGAGAATTGTGATGAAAGCCAAACTTTTATTCCCTGTAATGCAGGAACGTCATTCCCGATTAAGAGAATATCGTCCACATACAATACAAGAAATACAACTACAGAACCATTGGCCCATTTATATATGCAAGGTTCTTCTCCGTTCCTAACGAAGCCATACGATTTGATACACTTATCAAACCGCATGTTCCAACTTCGAGATGCTTGCTTTAGCCCATATAGACTTCTGAAGTCTACACACTTTTGACTCGTCTATGGAAGTGAACCCTTCAGGTTGTGTCATATACACTTCCTCCTCCAGCTCTCCATTTAGGAAGGCTGTTCGGACATCCATTTGCCAGATCTCATAGTCAAAATGTGCAGCTAAAGCTAGCATAATCCGAATGGATTTCAGCATTGCCACAGGAGAAAATGTCTCGTCATAGTCAATACCATAACGTTGACGATACCCCTTGGCAACCAGACGGGCTTTATAGGTCTCTACCTTCCCGTCTGCGCCTCTTTTCCTTTTGAAGATCCATTTGCACCCAATGGGTTTTATCCCTTCAGGTGCATCAACCAATGTCCATACATGGTTGATTTCGATGGACTCCATTTCGGATTTCATGGCTCCAAGCCATAACTCAGAATCAGACCTTTGCATTGCATCCATATAGGTGATCGGATCCTCGTTGTTCTCATCGAGTTCAACAGGATCGCCATCCTGGATTAGATATCCAAAATATCTATCCGGTGGACGCGATACTCTATCGGATCTCCTTAATGATTGCACAATAGGCTCAGGATTTGATCTTACCAAATCAGGTTCAATAGCAGCCTGTGTGTGCCCAGGTTCTTCTACTTGTAGAACTTCATCAAGTTCTATCTTAGAAGCTACAGTTCCTTTAATAAGGAACTCCTTTTCTAAAAAGATAGCTCTAAGTCTGACGAACACCTTTTGTTCATCAGGCAAGTAAAAGTAGTATCCTTTGGATTCTTTTGGATAACCAACAAAAAAACATTTTTCAGACCTTGGCCCTAGTTTATCTGTTTCCAAACGCATGACATAAGCCGGACACCCCCAGACACGAAAACGTGAAAGGGTTGGCTTACGTCCTGTCCATATTTCATATGGAGTTTTGTCAACGGATTTACTAGGAACATTATTAAGAAGTTGACATGCAGTCTCCAATGCATATCCCCAGAAAAACATAGGCAAAGTAGCAAACCCCATCATAGATCGAACCATGTCCAACAAGGTCCGATTTCTCCTTTCAGACACTCCATTTAACTGAGGTGTCATAGGAGGAGTCCATTGAGAGAGAATCCCATTCTCCTCAAGATATGTCAAAAACTCACCTGAAAGGTATTCACCACCTCGATCTGATCGAAGTATTTTGATTTCCTTTCTAGTTTGTTTTTCAACTTCATTACGATATCGTTTGAACATTTCAAACGAATCAGACTTATGTCTCATGAGATAGACATAACCAAACCTCGAAAGGTCGTCTGTAAAAGTAATGAAATATCTAAAACCTCCTTTAGCACAGATAGACATAGGTCCACATACATCAGTATGTACAAGACCTAGGATATCTGAGGCTCGTTCACCTTTTCCTTTAAAAGGTGATTTGGTCATCTTTCCAATAAGACAAGATTCACAAGTTGGCAGTGATTCACAATCACTGACATCTAGGAGGCCATCTCCTATTAACTTGTTAATCCTATTTTTATTGATGTGACCTAGCCTACAGTGCCAAAGATAGGCTTCATTGACATCATCTATTCTAGGGCGTTTACTAGAACTTGTACTCATTACAATAACAGGCTGTGATAGTAAATATATGCCATTAACTAAGCTTCCATTCATGATAGTCTTACCATTCAAAATGATAGAACAAACGTTTTTCTTTATTGAAAATTCAAAATTTTCATTGGCCAGAAGGCCTACAGAAATAACATTAAGCATGAAAGAAGGACTATAATGACAGTCACTTAGAGTGACATTACAAGACTCATAAGACAACTCCAGAACACCCAACGCCAGAACTGGAACAGCATTTCCATTCCCTACGTTCAGGTACCTCTCGCCATCTTCGAATCTTCTACTAACTCGAAGTCCCTGTAAAGAATTACAGATATGAATAGGACTTCCGGTATCTAATACCCAGCTAGTAGTATCACAAATAGTAAAGTTAGGATATATCATATATATACCTGGTGCAGCAACAGCTTGCTGCTTCTTCTTCTTTGGCCTGTTCGGGTCAAGTGAAGCGATGTAAAGAGGACAATTCCTCTTCCAATGACCCTGCTTCTTGCAAAAGAAGCACTCTGCCTTGCTCTGGTCTAACTTCTTCTTGGTCTGACTTGGACCAGGAGCAGACTGTACCTTCTTGCTCTTCTTCTTCTTCTTTTTCTTAAAGGGTCGAGGAGCACCTGCCGAGGAACCTCCTACATAATTCACCAGCCCTTTGTTGAGCTGGTGGTCCTTTTCATAGGCTTGCAGTAAACCTAACATCTCATGATAGTTTACTACCGGCCTATTCAATCTCCAATGATCGAGAAAGGACACGTAGGAGGGTGGCAGGGAGTTCAGGATCGCATCTTTTCCCAGCTGTTCGTGAAGGGGACAGCCGAGCTTGCCCAGGCGCTCGAACAACTCGATCATGTTCATAACATGATCAGTCACAGAAGCACCTTCACGCATACGCGTGTTATAGATGGCGCTGGAGATACGGTATCTCTCAGCGTCATCAGGAGTGCCAAAAGACTCCTTCAACCTTTGAAGGATATCCTCAGGCTGGGCCTCCTCAAACCTGCGACTGAACTCATCGTTCATCGCAGCCAGCATAATACATCGGACAGTGGTCCGATCAGAGATCCACTTCTGGTAAGTGTCTCTAACCGGTCCCCGAGTATTGGCAGCGGGAACTACAGGTGCCTGATCCGTCAGAACGTACAAGATCCGTTCATGCTCAAGGACTATCCTCAATCTTCGATACCAGCTATCGAAGTTGGGTCCAGTCAATTTTTCATTGTCCAATAATGGACGGAGCGACAGACTGGTGGACATCTGAAAGAAAAATATGACCAAAATTAGTTTATGTAATTTTCAAAAACCTAAAGACTTGGACTTTAGTCAAAAAGGTTCTCCCACTAACTTTTCAGAATAGGAGCCTCTACCTCCAATTCCGTGAAGTCATAATTCAAAGTGGGTACTAGAATCCAATAGACCACGTACAAGCCCGTCTAGGGTACGGCTCACCCATACGTGTCTAAAGGTAGGTTCTTATAACCAATTGCTACCCTTAGCAATTTCTAGTAATCTATTTTGCCCCAAGATGCACTGTAATCGACCTAGGGGCCTCCTATTACAGGCTCTCGGTTAGGTCCAACCATTAACATGCCGAATTCAGTGTTTCCAACCAACAAATGACCAAGCCCGTCTAGGGTACGGCTCACCTGATCACTGTTGAGAAGGTCACACTCAACCTTCATATTAGGGAGAGTAATCCCAATAGCGTGATATACACCCGTTCTATGGAACTGCCGATGCATACCCAACTAATGGACATATTACAAACCCACTTAATGGGAGGCAAAGACCTTGTTAACTCCTTAACTAGGCCTTTTTAAGGACCTAATAATTTAGAGGATTTTAAAATTTGTGACATATAAAAAAATCATGAACCTTGATCCATAAACTCCCACTAAATCTTAGAAGGGTTTATGGTTAGGTTCATGGGCACCTAAATCAGTCAGACTGATAACCTTAAATGGCATGGGTTGATCTAACTCAATAATCTTTTCTAAATCAAATCAGGTTAGCCAATTTGGCCAGGTAAGTGCGGTCGAGGCATGAGTTACGGCATTAACCACTTTCCTTAGACACCAATTACAAGAACTGGCCAGGAAAGGGTACCCTCAAAGCCAAGGACCATAAGGCTGCTTACCTTAGACACCAAATTGGTTTACCGTCATCAATTAGATTAGAAAAATTGAGTTAGGTTAGCCACTGAGCCAGATTAGATCCATTTAGATGAATGGACTCAAGCTTCTAACTAATTAGAAACTAGGAAAAGATAATCCTTAATCAACTTTTGATTAAAATTAATTTTAGAGTTCATTCAACTAAACCTAGGTCTAACCCAATTAGGATCTAATCCTAGCCCAACCATTTAACCCAATTGGCTTATCAAATGACTTAAGGTTTTATAAACCCTAATTTGCATTTATCATTTAAATATTTCAAATAATTCATAATTATAAGAAATCAAGCCAATTATTTAATTAAAGCAATTTTAATTAAATCTTGTAAAACTCCTTTTACAATTAATTCTTATTTACATTTAACATATCAAAAATAAAAATAATACATGCCATCATTAATTCTTAATTAAAACAATTTTAATTAAAAATTAAATAATTCAACTAATTACCAAATTAGTTAATTAAACAATTTTAATTAACTAAAAACATGCAAATATAATTTTAAATTGAACCTGGCTCTGATACCATTTGAAGGAAGATTTTTTTTGATTTTTTTTTTTTTTGTGTGCCTACACTAAGCAGAGGATAGGAACAGGTAGATGTTTAAAACAATTTTAATTAATTGCGGAAAAACCTGTCCCAAAACCAGGATCAAAAAATATATTTGCATAGAGAACAATAAAATGCATGGCATATATTTTTTTCATAATTTTTGGATATGTATAAATGCATATAAAAATTAAATTGAACTTATTCCAGGCTGGAATAAGGGAGGAATAGGGTGGAATAGCAATGAGGAATAGGGTGGAATAGCTATTCCCGCTATTCCACCCTTCTTCAACCTCGGTCCAGAGATTGCTTACCGTGGAGCAATGTTCAGACGCCGACTGCAGAGCGCACAGGCCTCCAAACTCCGAGCTCCTAGGTCCGCTGGAATCCTTGCTTGACCGGCTACAAGGTGATGAAATCGGATCTCCAGGTCTCCGGCGTTTTCCTCTTCGAATCGGGGCTCCAAAAGTCGTCCACGGCCACGGTTGCAGCAGGGGGATTTGAAGATCAAACTTTGATTACCTTGCACTGGAGCGATGACCTGCTCCGAGGATCTCAGGCGAAATCCCTCTAGAGGGGATACACGCCGTGGGAACTTCTGATCGGAGCTCCGGCGTCGCTAGCCGCCGGATCCCAAGTTTTCACGGTTTTTGGAGAAATGGAGGAAGCTCTCAAAAAACCCCCGAAAGAGAGCAAGAAGGGGGTATAAAAAATTCCTCTGGATGCCAACCGAAGGGGAGAGCAAGGGTCTTGAGTTTGGTGCGATGGGGTAGTGGGATTTAATTGAAATAAATCAGGGAAGGGAACGCCCTGTTTCGGTTTCAGAAGTTGAAAAGTCTCAGGCGTGAGGATGAAGACGACGGTTCAATGGTGAACCGGCAAATGACCAAAAAGCCCTTCGGTCCAAGGGCAAAGCAGGGTCAATTGGGTTCAGGCCAAAACCCAGTCAAACGAAGTCCAAATCGAACGAAACTGGACTCAAAACGAAGCTAAGAACGAACCCTATCTTTCTACAGTCCAACCTCACTGATTTGAGTTGAAATCGATTTGCAACCGATTTAAAACAAAATCAATTAGACTTAGAAACATTCATCAAACCATTTGATGAACATGGGTTCAATCCTAGTCAGCCAGGAACATATTCCTGGTTGATCCAGAGAAGACCCGATCAACCCAAGACCGGGTCATCCAGAAGAAAACTCAACCAAAAACCGTGACAAAACACCGAAACGATTCCCAATCGAATCGGTTCCTGATCAGATAGAAATCCTCTGTGGCGTGTGACCTCATAGGTTCGAACCTAAACGGTAGTACTGGGACACTTCCAGTACCAGCACAAGATACCACCTAGCAATGGGTCTCGGCGTCCGGATAGGTCGAAGATGCGGGAGCAATCCATCGAACCTCTGGCATATGGTTAGCGCATAATTTATCCCTTTGACCTCCAATGCTCAGGATGACCTAGGGTTGAACTGCCAACCCCAGCTATGTCAATCCACTACGTGTCTCAATCTCGCATGTCCAGTGACTCTTCACTGGGACCACCCCGGCCGAGGATTTGCTAAATTGAGACACTGCGAGACATTCAATCCAAACCATTTAGATAGGTCAATTCCATCTTGGTCCACTACTGCTCCACAAGTACTTGCCTGTACCCAGAAACCTTTCGTCACCGGATTAAAAATCCGGGTAGTCCGGCACCAAAGCACAGGGAGTTGCTTGCAAGCTACCATAGTGACCTCAGGTCAGAGGGACACTTATGCCCATATCCATTCGCGAGCGATCCTTAGGCAGATAAGGTGCTACGCGGAGTCACGTCTAATGAGATATCAAATATCCCATTTGCAGATCACATCAGTGTCACCACACTCCTTTGGTCAAGAGGACAACCAAACAATGCGAACCACAACAGCCTATGCTTGATATGTTGCTATCCAGGCACAACATATCATTTGGCTGAGAACCCTGTTTAAGGACCACTCGATATATCCTCTCTATATCGATGTAATAGTAGTCCTAAGGACATCATCACTAAAGAATTCATTATAGGAAGATGTAAAGTGATGAGAAGCCAGAATAACTTTTATTCATTATAAAAATTACATAACAATTAGCTCAACCATCTACAACCTAGATGATTGGCTTTGGGATACAATTCCCAACAAACTCCCACTTAGACTAAAGCCAATCAGAACAGTATCGAATACCCATCTTCCATTTATAACTGTCGAATTCTTTAATTCCGATGGCTTTGGTAAAGGGGTCGGCCGGATTTTCCTTTCCATCGATCTTCTGAAGGTCGATGTCACCTCGTTCCACGATCTCTCGTACAAGGTGAAAGCGCCGCAGAATATGCTTGGTGCGCTGATGTGCCTTCGGTTCTTTGGCTTGAGCAATCGCCCCTGAGCTGTCACAATGCAGAGGAATAGAATGCTCCAGGGAAGGTGCCACTCCCAGCTCGCCTATGAACTTCCGCAACCAGACAGCCTCTTTAGCTGCATCAGATGCGGCAATATACTCTGCTTCACAAACCGAGTCTGCAACAGTATGCTGCTTGGAACTTTTCCAGCAGATAGCTCCACCATTCAGGATAAAAACAAATCCTGACACACTCTTGCTGTCATCATGATCTGACATAAAACTGGAGTCAGTATACCCCTCTAGTTTTAGGTCAGAATCTCCATAGAGTAGCCATTGATCTTTAGTATTTCGCAAATACTTAAGGATGGTCTTTACCACCTTCCAATGTGCTTCTCCTGGGTTAGATTGGTATCTACTCACTACCCCTAGTGAGTATGCCACATCGGGTCTAGTACACAACATAGCATACATAATAGAACCCACTGCCGAAGCATATGGTATTCTACTCATACGCTCTCTTTCCTCAGGGGTTGTCGCACAATCCTTTTTGGAAAGAGTGATTCCATGGCCTATCGGGAGATAGCCTTTCTTGGAATTTTCCATGCTAAACCTTTTTAACACGGTGTCAATGTATGTCGACTGGGACAATCCCAGAAGCCTCTTTGATCTATCTCTATAGATTTTCATACCTAATATGAATGAGGCTTCTCCCATATCCTTCATGGAGAATTGTGATGAAAGCCAAACTTTTATTCCCTGTAATGCAGGAACGTCATTCCCGATTAAGAGAATATCGTCCACATACAATACAAGAAATACAACTACAGAACCATTGGCCCATTTATATATGCAAGGTTCTTCTCCGTTCCTAACGAAGCCATACGATTTGATACACTTATCAAACCGCATGTTCCAACTTCGAGATGCTTGCTTTAGCCCATATATAGACTTCTGAAGTCTACACACTTTTGACTCGTCTATGGAAGTGAACCCTTCAGGTTGTGTCATATACACTTCCTCCTCCAGCTCTCCATTTAGGAAGGCTGTTCGGACATCCATTTGCCAGATCTCATAGTCAAAATGTGCAGCTAAAGCTAGCATAATCCGAATGGATTTCAGCATTGCCACAGGAGAAAATGTCTCGTCATAGTCAATACCATAACGTTGACGATACCCCTTGGCAACCAGACGGGCTTTATAGGTCTCTACCTTCCCGTCTGCGCCTCTTTTCCTTTTGAAGATCCATTTGCACCCAATGGGTTTTATCCCTTCAGGTGCATCAACCAATGTCCATACATGGTTGATTTCGATGGACTCCATTTCGGATTTCATGGCTCCAAGCCATAACTCAGAATCAGACCTTTGCATTGCATCCATATAGGTGATCGGATCCTCGTTGTTCTCATCGAGTTCAACAGGATCGCCATCCTGGATTAGATATCCAAAATATCTATCCGGTGGACGCGATACTCTATCGGATCTCCTTAATGATTGCACAATAGGCTCAGGATTTGATCTTACCAAATCAGGTTCAATAGCAGCCTGTGTGTGCCCAGGTTCTTCTACTTGTAGAACTTCATCAAGTTCTATCTTAGAAGCTACAGTTCCTTTAATAAGGAACTCCTTTTCTAAAAAGATAGCTCTAAGTCTGACGAACACCTTTTGTTCATCAGGCAAGTAAAAGTAGTATCCTTTGGATTCTTTTGGATAACCAACAAAAAAACATTTTTCAGACCTTGGCCCTAGTTTATCTGTTTCCAAACGCATGACATAAGCCGGACACCCCCAGACACGAAAACGTGAAAGGGTTGGCTTACGTCCTGTCCATATTTCATATGGAGTTTTGTCAACGGATTTACTAGGAACATTATTAAGAAGTTGACATGCAGTCTCCAATGCATATCCCCAGAAAAACATAGGCAAAGTAGCAAACCCCATCATAGATCGAACCATGTCCAACAAGGTCCGATTTCTCCTTTCAGACACTCCATTTAACTGAGGTGTCATAGGAGGAGTCCATTGAGAGAGAATCCCATTCTCCTCAAGATATGTCAAAAACTCACCTGAAAGGTATTCACCACCTCGATCTGATCGAAGTATTTTGATTTCCTTTCTAGTTTGTTTTTCAACTTCATTACGATATCGTTTGAACATTTCAAACGAATCAGACTTATGTCTCATGAGATAGACATAACCAAACCTCGAAAGGTCGTCTGTAAAAGTAATGAAATATCTAAAACCTCCTTTAGCACAGATAGACATAGGTCCACATACATCAGTATGTACAAGACCTAGGATATCTGAGGCTCGTTCACCTTTTCCTTTAAAAGGTGATTTGGTCATCTTTCCAATAAGACAAGATTCACAAGTTGGCAGTGATTCACAATCACTGACATCTAGGAGGCCATCTCCTATTAACTTGTTAATCCTATTTTTATTGATGTGACCTAGCCTACAGTGCCAAAGATAGGCTTCATTGACATCATCTATTCTAGGGCGTTTACTAGAACTTGTACTCATTACAATAACAGGCTGTGATAGTAAATATATGCCATTAACTAAGCTTCCATTCATGATAGTCTTACCATTCAAAATGATAGAACAAACGTTTTTCTTTATTGAAAATTCAAAATTTTCATTGGCCAGAAGGCCTACAGAAATAACATTAAGCATGAAAGAAGGACTATAATGACAGTCACTTAGAGTGACATTACAAGACTCATAAGACAACTCCAGAACACCCAACGCCAGAACTGGAACAGCATTTCCATTCCCTACGTTCAGGTACCTCTCGCCATCTTCGAATCTTCTACTAACTCGAAGTCCCTGTAAAGAATTACAGATATGAATAGGACTTCCGGTATCTAATACCCAGCTAGTAGTATCACAAATAGTAAAGTTAGGATATATCATATATATACCTGGTGCAGCAACAGCTTGCTGCTTCTTCTTCTTTGGCCTGTTCGGGTCAAGTGAAGCGATGTAAAGAGGACAATTCCTCTTCCAATGACCCTGCTTCTTGCAAAAGAAGCACTCTGCCTTGCTCTGGTCTAACTTCTTCTTGGTCTGACTTGGACCAGGAGCAGACTGTACCTTCTTGCTCTTCTTCTTCTTCTTTTTCTTAAAGGGTCGAGGAGCACCTGCCGAGGAACCTCCTACATAATTCACCAGCCCTTTGTTGAGCTGGTGGTCCTTTTCATAGGCTTGCAGTAAACCTAACATCTCATGATAGTTTACTACCGGCCTATTCAATCTCCAATGATCGAGAAAGGACACGTAGGAGGGTGGCAGGGAGTTCAGGATCGCATCTTTTCCCAGCTGTTCGTGAAGGGGACAGCCGAGCTTGCCCAGGCGCTCGAACAACTCGATCATGTTCATAACATGATCAGTCACAGAAGCACCTTCACGCATACGCGTGTTATAGATGGCGCTGGAGATACGGTATCTCTCAGCGTCATCAGGAGTGCCAAAAGACTCCTTCAACCTTTGAAGGATATCCTCAGGCTGGGCCTCCTCAAACCTGCGACTGAACTCATCGTTCATCGCAGCCAGCATAATACATCGGACAGTGGTCCGATCAGAGATCCACTTCTGGTAAGTGTCTCTAACCGGTCCCCGAGTATTGGCAGCGGGAACTACAGGTGCCTGATCCGTCAGAACGTACAAGATCCGTTCATGCTCAAGGACTATCCTCAATCTTCGATACCAGCTATCGAAGTTGGGTCCAGTCAATTTTTCATTGTCCAATAATGGACGGAGCGACAGACTGGTGGACATCTGAAAGAAAAATATGACCAAAATTAGTTTATGTAATTTTCAAAAACCTAAAGACTTGGACTTTAGTCAAAAAGGTTCTCCCACTAACTTTTCAGAATAGGAGCCTCTACCTCCAATTCCGTGAAGTCATAATTCAAAGTGGGTACTAGAATCCAATAGACCACGTACAAGCCCGTCTAGGGTACGGCTCACCCATACGTGTCTAAAGGTAGGTTCTTATAACCAATTGCTACCCTTAGCAATTTCTAGTAATCTATTTTGCCCCAAGATGCACTGTAATCGACCTAGGGGCCTCCTATTACAGGCTCTCGGTTAGGTCCAACCATTAACATGCCGAATTCAGTGTTTCCAACCAACAAATGACCAAGCCCGTCTAGGGTACGGCTCACCTGATCACTGTTGAGAAGGTCACACTCAACCTTCATATTAGGGAGAGTAATCCCAATAGCGTGATATACACCCGTTCTATGGAACTGCCGATGCATACCCAACTAATGGACATATTACAAACCCACTTAATGGGAGGCAAAGACCTTGTTAACTCCTTAACTAGGCCTTTTTAAGGACCTAATAATTTAGAGGATTTTAAAATTTGTGACATATAAAAAAATCATGAACCTTGATCCATAAACTCCCACTAAATCTTAGAAGGGTTTATGGTTAGGTTCATGGGCACCTAAATCAGTCAGACTGATAACCTTAAATGGCATGGGTTGATCTAACTCAATAATCTTTTCTAAATCAAATCAGGTTAGCCAATTTGGCCAGGTAAGTGCGGTCGAGGCATGAGTTACGGCATTAACCACTTTCCTTAGACACCAATTACAAGAACTGGCCAGGAAAGGGTACCCTCAAAGCCAAGGACCATAAGGCTGCTTACCTTAGACACCAAATTGGTTTACCGTCATCAATTAGATTAGAAAAATTGAGTTAGGTTAGCCACTGAGCCAGATTAGATCCATTTAGATGAATGGACTCAAGCTTCTAACTAATTAGAAACTAGGAAAAGATAATCCTTAATCAACTTTTGATTAAAATTAATTTTAGAGTTCATTCAACTAAACCTAGGTCTAACCCAATTAGGATCTAATCCTAGCCCAACCATTTAACCCAATTGGCTTATCAAATGACTTAAGGTTTTATAAACCCTAATTTGCATTTATCATTTAAATATTTCAAATAATTCATAATTATAAGAAATCAAGCCAATTATTTAATTAAAGCAATTTTAATTAAATCTTGTAAAACTCCTTTTACAATTAATTCTTATTTACATTTAACATATCAAAAAATAAAAATAATACATGCCATCATTAATTCTTAATTAAAACAATTTTAATTAAAAATTAAATAATTCAACTAATTACCAAATTAGTTAATTAAACAATTTTAATTAACTAAAATCATGCAAATATAATTTTAAATTGAACCTGGCTCTGATACCATTTGAAGGAAGATTTTTTTTTGATTTTTTTTTTTTTGTGTGCCTACACTAAGCAGAGGATAGGAACAGGTAGATGTTTAAAACAATTTTAATTAATTGCGGAAAAACCTGTCCCAAAACCAGGATCAAAAAATATATTTGCATAGAGAACAATAAAATGCATGGCATATATTTTTTTCATAATTTTTGGATATGTATAAATGCATATAAAAATTAAATTGAACTTATTCCAGGCTGGAATAAGGGAGGAATAGGGTGGAATAGCAATGAGGAATAGGGTGGAATAGCTATTCCCGCTATTCCACCCTTCTTCAACCTCGGTCCAGAGATTGCTTACCGTGGAGCAATGTTCAGACGCCGACTGCAGAGCGCACAGGCCTCCAAACTCCGAGCTCCTAGGTCCGCTGGAATCCTTGCTTGACCGGCTACAAGGTGATGAAATCGGATCTCCAGGTCTCCGGCGTTTTCCTCTTCGAATCGGGGCTCCAAAAGTCGTCCACGGCCACGGTTGCAGCAGGGGGATTTGAAGATCAAACTTTGATTACCTTGCACTGGAGCGATGACCTGCTCCGAGGATCTCAGGCGAAATCCCTCTAGAGGGGA
Source organism: Areca catechu (assembly GCA_021397845.1). Lineage (NCBI taxonomy): Eukaryota > Viridiplantae > Streptophyta > Magnoliopsida > Arecales > Arecaceae > Areca > Areca catechu. The sequence continues at coordinate 135,754,254 of CM038053.1, read as the reverse complement.
TACACGCCGTGGGAACTTCTGATCGGAGCTCCGGCGTCGCTAGCCGCCGGATCCCAAGTTTTCACGGTTTTTGGAGAAATGGAGGAAGCTCTCAAAAAACCCCCGAAAGAGAGCAAGAAGGGGGTATAAAAAATTCCTCTGGATGCCAACCGAAGGGGAGAGCAAGGGTCTTGAGTTTGGTGCGATGGGGTAGTGGGATTTAATTGAAATAAATCAGGGAAGGGAACGCCCTGTTTCGGTTTCAGAAGTTGAAAAGTCTCAGGCGTGAGGATGAAGACGACGGTTCAATGGTGAACCGGCAAATGACCAAAAAGCCCTTCGGTCCAAGGGCAAAGCAGGGTCAATTGGGTTCAGGCCAAAACCCAGTCAAACGAAGTCCAAATCGAACGAAACTGGACTCAAAACGAAGCTAAGAACGAACCCTATCTTTCTACAGTCCAACCTCACTGATTTGAGTTGAAATCGATTTGCAACCGATTTAAAACAAAATCAATTAGACTTAGAAACATTCATCAAACCATTTGATGAACATGGGTTCAATCCTAGTCAGCCAGGAACATATTCCTGGTTGATCCAGAGAAGACCCGATCAACCCAAGACCGGGTCATCCAGAAGAAAACTCAACCAAAAACCGTGACAAAACACCGAAACGATTCCCAATCGAATCGGTTCCTGATCAGATAGAAATCCTCTGTGGCGTGTGACCTCATAGGTTCGAACCTAAACGGTAGTACTGGGACACTTCCAGTACCAGCACAAGATACCACCTAGCAATGGGTCTCGGCGTCCGGATAGGTCGAAGATGCGGGAGCAATCCATCGAACCTCTGGCATATGGTTAGCGCATAATTTATCCCTTTGACCTCCAATGCTCAGGATGACCTAGGGTTGAACTGCCAACCCCAGCTATGTCAATCCACTACGTGTCTCAATCTCGCATGTCCAGTGACTCTTCACTGGGACCACCCCGGCCGAGGATTTGCTAAATTGAGACACTGCGAGACATTCAATCCAAACCATTTAGATAGGTCAATTCCATCTTGGTCCACTACTGCTCCACAAGTACTTGCCTGTACCCAGAAACCTTCGTCACCGGATTAAAAATCCGGGTAGTCCGGCACCAAAGCACAGGGAGTTGCTTGCAAGCTACCATAGTGACCTCAGGTCAGAGGGACACTTATGCCCATATCCATTCGCGAGCGATCCTTAGGCAGATAAGGTGCTACGCGGAGTCACGTCTAATGAGATATCAAATATCCCATTTGCAGATCACATCAGTGTCACCACACTCCTTTGGTCAAGAGGACAACCAAACAATGCGAACCACAACAGCCTATGCTTGATATGTTGCTATCCAGGCACAACATATCATTTGGCTGAGAACCCTGTTTAAGGACCACTCGATATATCCTCTCTATATCGATGTAATAGTAGTCCTAAGGACATCATCACTAAAGAATTCATTATAGGAAGATGTAAAGTGATGAGAAGCCAGAATAACTTTTATTCATTATAAAAATTACATAACAATTAGCTCAACCATCTACAACCTAGATGATTGGCTTTGGGATACAATTCCCAACAAACTCCCACTTAGACTAAAGCCAATCAGAACAGTATCGAATACCCATCTTCCATTTATAACTGTCGAATTCTTTAATTCCGATGGCTTTGGTAAAGGGGTCGGCCGGATTTTCCTTTCCATCGATCTTCTGAAGGTCGATGTCACCTCGTTCCACGATCTCTCGTACAAGGTGAAAGCGCCGCAGAATATGCTTGGTGCGCTGATGTGCCTTCGGTTCTTTGGCTTGAGCAATCGCCCCTGAGCTGTCACAATGCAGAGGAATAGAATGCTCCAGGGAAGGTGCCACTCCCAGCTCGCCTATGAACTTCCGCAACCAGACAGCCTCTTTAGCTGCATCAGATGCGGCAATATACTCTGCTTCACAAACCGAGTCTGCAACAGTATGCTGCTTGGAACTTTTCCAGCAGATAGCTCCACCATTCAGGATAAAAACAAATCCTGACACACTCTTGCTGTCATCATGATCTGACATAAAACTGGAGTCAGTATACCCCTCTAGTTTTAGGTCAGAATCTCCATAGAGTAGCCATTGATCTTTAGTATTTCGCAAATACTTAAGGATGGTCTTTACCACCTTCCAATGTGCTTCTCCTGGGTTAGATTGGTATCTACTCACTACCCCTAGTGAGTATGCCACATCGGGTCTAGTACACAACATAGCATACATAATAGAACCCACTGCCGAAGCATATGGTATTCTACTCATACGCTCTCTTTCCTCAGGGGTTGTCGCACAATCCTTTTTGGAAAGAGTGATTCCATGGCCTATCGGGAGATAGCCTTTCTTGGAATTTTCCATGCTAAACCTTTTTAACACGGTGTCAATGTATGTCGACTGGGACAATCCCAGAAGCCTCTTTGATCTATCTCTATAGATTTTCATACCTAATATGAATGAGGCTTCTCCCATATCCTTCATGGAGAATTGTGATGAAAGCCAAACTTTTATTCCCTGTAATGCAGGAACGTCATTCCCGATTAAGAGAATATCGTCCACATACAATACAAGAAATACAACTACAGAACCATTGGCCCATTTATATATGCAAGGTTCTTCTCCGTTCCTAACGAAGCCATACGATTTGATACACTTATCAAACCGCATGTTCCAACTTCGAGATGCTTGCTTTAGCCCATATATAGACTTCTGAAGTCTACACACTTTTGACTCGTCTATGGAAGTGAACCCTTCAGGTTGTGTCATATACACTTCCTCCTCCAGCTCTCCATTTAGGAAGGCTGTTCGGACATCCATTTGCCAGATCTCATAGTCAAAATGTGCAGCTAAAGCTAGCATAATCCGAATGGATTTCAGCATTGCCACAGGAGAAAATGTCTCGTCATAGTCAATACCATAACGTTGACGATACCCCTTGGCAACCAGACGGGCTTTATAGGTCTCTACCTTCCCGTCTGCGCCTCTTTTCCTTTTGAAGATCCATTTGCACCCAATGGGTTTTATCCCTTCAGGTGCATCAACCAATGTCCATACATGGTTGATTTCGATGGACTCCATTTCGGATTTCATGGCTCCAAGCCATAACTCAGAATCAGACCTTTGCATTGCATCCATATAGGTGATCGGATCCTCGTTGTTCTCATCGAGTTCAACAGGATCGCCATCCTGGATTAGATATCCAAAATATCTATCCGGTGGACGCGATACTCTATCGGATCTCCTTAATGATTGCACAATAGGCTCAGGATTTGATCTTACCAAATCAGGTTCAATAGCAGCCTGTGTGTGCCCAGGTTCTTCTACTTGTAGAACTTCATCAAGTTCTATCTTAGAAGCTACAGTTCCTTTAATAAGGAACTCCTTTTCTAAAAAGATAGCTCTAAGTCTGACGAACACCTTTTGTTCATCAGGCAAGTAAAAGTAGTATCCTTTGGATTCTTTTGGATAACCAACAAAAAAACATTTTTCAGACCTTGGCCCTAGTTTATCTGTTTCCAAACGCATGACATAAGCCGGACACCCCCAGACACGAAAACGTGAAAGGGTTGGCTTACGTCCTGTCCATATTTCATATGGAGTTTTGTCAACGGATTTACTAGGAACATTATTAAGAAGTTGACATGCAGTCTCCAATGCATATCCCCAGAAAAACATAGGCAAAGTAGCAAACCCCATCATAGATCGAACCATGTCCAACAAGGTCCGATTTCTCCTTTCAGACACTCCATTTAACTGAGGTGTCATAGGAGGAGTCCATTGAGAGAGAATCCCATTCTCCTCAAGATATGTCAAAAACTCACCTGAAAGGTATTCACCACCTCGATCTGATCGAAGTATTTTGATTTCCTTTCTAGTTTGTTTTTCAACTTCATTACGATATCGTTTGAACATTTCAAACGAATCAGACTTATGTCTCATGAGATAGACATAACCAAACCTCGAAAGGTCGTCTGTAAAAGTAATGAAATATCTAAAACCTCCTTTAGCACAGATAGACATAGGTCCACATACATCAGTATGTACAAGACCTAGGATATCTGAGGCTCGTTCACCTTTTCCTTTAAAAGGTGATTTGGTCATCTTTCCAATAAGACAAGATTCACAAGTTGGCAGTGATTCACAATCACTGACATCTAGGAGGCCATCTCCTATTAACTTGTTAATCCTATTTTTATTGATGTGACCTAGCCTACAGTGCCAAAGATAGGCTTCATTGACATCATCTATTCTAGGGCGTTTACTAGAACTTGTACTCATTACAATAACAGGCTGTGATAGTAAATATATGCCATTAACTAAGCTTCCATTCATGATAGTCTTACCATTCAAAATGATAGAACAAACGTTTTTCTTTATTGAAAATTCAAAATTTTCATTGGCCAGAAGGCCTACAGAAATAACATTAAGCATGAAAGAAGGACTATAATGACAGTCACTTAGAGTGACATTACAAGACTCATAAGACAACTCCAGAACACCCAACGCCAGAACTGGAACAGCATTTCCATTCCCTACGTTCAGGTACCTCTCGCCATCTTCGAATCTTCTACTAACTCGAAGTCCCTGTAAAGAATTACAGATATGAATAGGACTTCCGGTATCTAATACCCAGCTAGTAGTATCACAAATAGTAAAGTTAGGATATATCATATATATACCTGGTGCAGCAACAGCTTGCTGCTTCTTCTTCTTTGGCCTGTTCGGGTCAAGTGAAGCGATGTAAAGAGGACAATTCCTCTTCCAATGACCCTGCTTCTTGCAAAAGAAGCACTCTGCCTTGCTCTGGTCTAACTTCTTCTTGGTCTGACTTGGACCAGGAGCAGACTGTACCTTCTTGCTCTTCTTCTTCTTCTTTTTCTTAAAGGGTCGAGGAGCACCTGCCGAGGAACCTCCTACATAATTCACCAGCCCTTTGTTGAGCTGGTGGTCCTTTTCATAGGCTTGCAGTAAACCTAACATCTCATGATAGTTTACTACCGGCCTATTCAATCTCCAATGATCGAGAAAGGACACGTAGGAGGTGGCAGGGAGTTCAGGATCGCATCTTTTCCCAGCTGTTCGTGAAGGGGACAGCCGAGCTTGCCCAGGCGCTCGAACAACTCGATCATGTTCATAACATGATCAGTCACAGAAGCACCTTCACGCATACGCGTGTTATAGATGGCGCTGGAGATACGGTATCTCTCAGCGTCATCAGGTGTGCCAAAAGACTCCTTCAACCTTTGAAGGATATCCTCAGGCTGGGCCTCCTCAAACCTGCGACTGAACTCATCGTTCATCGCAGCCAGCATAATACATCGGACAGTGGTCCGATCAGAGATCCACTTCTGGTAAGTGTCTCTAACCGGTCCCCGAGTATTGGCAGCGGGAACTACAGGTGCCTGATCTGTCAGAACGTACAAGATCCGTTCATGCTCAAGGACTATCCTCAATCTTCGATACCAGCTATCGAAGTTGGGTCCAGTCAATTTTTCATTGTCCAATAATGGACGGAGCGACAGACTGGTGGACATCTGAAAGAAAAATATGACCAAAATTAGTTTATGTAATTTTCAAAAACCTAAAGACTTGGACTTTAGTCAAAAAGGTTCTCCCACTAACTTTTCAGAATAGGAGCCTCTACCTCCAATTCCGTGAAGTCATAATTCAAAGTGGGTACTAGAATCCAATAGACCACGTACAAGCCCGTCTAGGGTACGGCTCACCCATACGTGTCTAAAGGTAGGTTCTTATAACCAATTGCTACCCTTAGCAATTTCTAGTAATTATTTTGCCCCAAGATGCACTGTAATCGACCTAGGGGCCTCCTATTACAGGCTCTCGGTTAGGTCCAACCATTAACATGCCAATTCAGTGTTTCCAACCAACAAATGACCAAGCCCGTCTAGGGTACGGCTCACCTGATCACTGTTGAGAAGGTCACACTGAACCTTCATATTAGGGAGAGTAATCCCAATAGCGTGATATACACCCGTTCTATGGAACTGCCGATGCATACCCAACTAATGGACACATTACAAACCCACTTAATGGGAGGCAAAGACCTTGTTAACTCCTTAACTAGGCCTTTTTAAGGACCTAATAATTTAGAGGATTTTAAAATTTGTGACATATAAAAAAATCATGAACCTTGATCCATAAACTCCCACTAAATCTTAGAAGGGTTTATGGTTAGGTTCATGGGCACCTAAATCAGTCAGACTGATAACCTTAAATGGCATGGGTTGATCTAACTCAATAATCTTTTCTAAATCAAATCAGGTTAGCCAATTTGGCCAGGTAAGTGCGGTCGAGGCATGAGTTACGGCATTAACCACTTTCCTTAGACACCAATTACAAGAACTGGCCAGGAAAGGGTACCCTCAAAGCCAAGGACCATAAGGCTGCTTACCTTAGACACCAAATTGGTTTACCGTCATCAATTAGATTAGAAAAATTGAGTTAGGTTAGCCACTGAGCCAGATTAGATCCATTTAGATGAATGGACTCAAGCTTCTAACTAATTAGAAACTAGGAAAAGATAATCCTTAATCAACTTTTGATTAAAATTAATTTTAGAGTTCATTCAACTAAACCTAGGTCTAACCCAATTAGGATCTAATCCTAGCCCAACCATTTAACCCAATTGGCTTATCAAATGACTTAAGGTTTTATAAACCCTAATTTGCATTTATCATTTAAATATTTCAAATAATTCATAATTATAAGAAATCAAGCCAATTATTTAATTAAAGCAATTTTAATTAAATCTTGTAAAACTCCTTTTACAATTAATTCTTATTTACATTTAACATATCAAAAATTAAAAATAATACATGCCATCATTAATTCTTAATTAAAACAATTTTAATTAAAAATTAAATAATTCAACTAATTACCAAATTAGTTAATTAAACAATTTTAATTGACTAAAATCTATGCAAATATAATTTTAAATTGAACCTGGCTCTGATACCATTTGAAGGATGATTTTTTTTTGATTTTTTTTTTTTTTTGTGCCTACACTAAGCAGAGGATAGGAACAGGTAGATGTTTAAAACAATTTTAATTAATTGCGGAAATACCTGTCCCAAAACCAGGATCAAAAAATATGTTTGCATAGAGAACAATAAAATGCATGGCATATATTTTTTTTTAATTTTTGGATAGGTATAAATGCATATAAAAATTAAATTGAACTTATTCCAGGCTAGAATAAGGGAGGAATAGGGTGGAATAGCAATGAGGAATAGGGTGGAATAGCTATTCCCGCTATTCCACCCTTCTTCAACCTCGGTCCAGAGATTGCTTACCGTGGAGCAATGTTCAGACGCCGACTGCAGAGCGCACAGGCCTCCAAACTCCGAGCTCCTAGGTTCGCTGGAATCCTTGCTTGACCGGCTACAAGGTGATGAAATCGGATCTCCAGGTCTCCAGCGTTTTCCTCTTCGAATCGGGGCTCCAAAAGTCGTCCACGGCCACGGTTGCAGCAGGGGGATTTGAAGATCAAACTTTGATTACCTTGCACTGGAGCGATGACCTGCTCCGAGGATCTCAGGCGAAATCCCTCTAGAGGGGATACACGCCGTGGGAACTTCTGATCGGAGCTCCGGCGTCGCTAGCCGCCGGATCCCAAGTTTTCACGGTTTTTGGAGAAATGGAGGAAGCTCTCAAAAAACCCCCGAAAGAGAGCAAGAAGGGGGTATAAAAAATTCCTCTGGATGCCAACCGAAGGGGAGAGCAAGGGTCTTGAGTTTGGTGCGATGGGGTAGTGGGATTTAATTGAAATAAATCAGGGAAGGGAACGCCCTGTTTCGGTTTCAGAAGTTGAAAAGTCTCAGGCGTGAGGATGAAGACGACGGTTCAATGGGTGAACCGGCAAATGACCAAAAAGCCCTTCGGTCCAAGGGCAAAGCAGGGTCAATTGGGTTCAGGCCAAAACCCAGTCAAACGAAGTCCAAATCGAACGAAACTGGACTCAAAACGAAGCTAAGAACGAACCCTATCTTTCTACAGTCCAACCTCACTGATTTGAGTTGAAATCGATTTGCAACCGATTTAAAACAAAATCAATTAGACTTAGAAACATTCATCAAACCATTTGATGAACATGGGTTCAATCCTAGTCAGCCAGGAACATATTCCTGGTTGATCCAGAGAAGACCCGATCAACCCAAGACCGGGTCATCCAGAAGAAAACTCAACCAAAAACCGTGACAAAATACCGAAACGATTCCCAATCGAATCGGATCCTGATCAGATAGAAATCCTCTGTGGCGTGTGACCTCATAGGTTCGAACCTAAACGGTAGTACTGGGACACTTCCAGTACCAGCACAAGATACCACCTAGCAATGGGTCTCGGCGTCCGGATAGGTCGAAGATGCGGGAGCAATCCATCGAACCTCTGGCATATGGTTAGCACATAATTTATCCCTTTGACCTCCAATGCTCAGGATGACCTAGGGTTGAACTGCCAACCCCAGCTATGTCAATCCACTACGTGTCTCAATCTCGCATGTCCAGTGACTCTTCACTGGGACCACCCCGGCCGAGGATTTGCTAAATTGAGACACTGCGAGACATTCAATCCAAACCATTTAGATAGGTCAATTCCATCTTGGTCCACTACTGCCCCACAAGTACTTGCCTGTACCCAGAAACCTTCCATCACCGGATTAAAAATCCGGGTAGTCCGGCACCAAAGCACAGGGAGTTGCTTGCAAGCTACCATAGTGACCTCAGGTCAGAGGGACACTTATGCCCATATCCATTCGCGAGCGATCCTTAGGCAGATAAGGTGCTACGCGGAGTCATGTCTAATGAGATATCAAATATCCCATTTGCAGATCACATCAGTGTCACCACACTCCTTTGGTCAAGAGGACAACCAAACAATGCGAACCACAACAGCCTATGCTTGATATGTTGCTATCCAGGCACAACATATCATTTGGCTGAGAACCCTGTTTAAGGACCACTCGATATATCCTCTCTATATCGATGTAATAGTAGTCCTAAGGACATCATCACTAAAGAATTCATTATAGGAAGATGTAAAGTGATGAGAAGCCAGAATAACTTTTATTCATTATAAAAATTACATAATAATTAGCTCAACCATCTACAACCTAGATGATTGGCTTTGGGATACAATTCCCAACAATCCTTGCCAACGAATCAGATACCGCTAGTAATCCTTGCCTCGGGTAGTAATGATCTTGTCATCCAAGATCTGTTCGATCTTGTCTCTCCAAGCTAGTGGTATGGTAGGTGGACACACTTGGGTTGGCTCACTCTCAAGGACAGGATTAGGCCCAAATGGCTCACTAGGAATCAACATTGCTTCCCTATACTCGATAAGGTTTGAAACGTTGAAACTATTGCTAATGCCTAGTTCAGGTGGCAATTCAAGCACGTAGGCATTAGGTCCTATTTTCTTAATTACTTTGTAAGGTCCACTATTATGGGCATGCAACTTCTTGATGGTTCCAGGTGAGAAACATTCAGGTCGTAGTCTAACCATTATAGAGTCTCCTTCAGTGTATTCTTTGAGTCTCTTTTTTGTGTTAGCCATATGTTTATAAGTTTCGTTGCTTTCATTAATTTTTTAACTTATTTTTTATACAACTCTCTAACATGTTCAGCATATGACTTAGTAGATTTTGAAATGCGATCATGCATGGGTAAATGAATAAGATCTAGAGGTTTTCTAGGTTTGTACCCATGTACAATCTCAAAAGGACTTTTTTCGGTAGACCTATTCACTGAGCTATTATAAGCGAATTCAGCCCTAGACAGTAATAGGTCCTAATTGGCAGTATGTTCTCCCACTAAACTTCTTAACAAGTTTCCTAAACTATGATTCACAACCTCAATTTGGCATCAATTTGAGGGTGATAAGCTATAAAAAATTTCAGTTTTATCCCGAATAAATTCCAAAGTGTCTTCCAAAAGTAACTGTGAACCGTATGTCCCTATCTGATACTATGGTCCTAAGTAAACCATGCAATCTAACTACTTCATTCAGAAATAGCTTAGCTACCTTAGAAGCATCATAGGTTTGGGAACAAGGCAATAAATGTGCTGTCTTAGAAAACCTATAGACCACTACAAATATAGAATCATTCTTCCTTAGGGTCTTAGGTAATCCAAGAACAAAGTCCATGCTAAGGTCTTGCCATGGACAATCTAGCTACAGGAAGAGGGGTGTATAAGGTAGTGTTCTACTTTTGTTGTTTTGCAATAGCACAGTTCGACATCTAGCTACTATCTGAGCAACATTCCTCTTAAGGTTTGGCCAATAGAATTGGTTTTCTAGAGCTAAAATCATCTTATTTTTATCAAAGTGTCTGGCTAAACCTCCAGCATGTGTTTCCCAAATCAAAAAGTCTCTAAGTGAAATGTTTGGAATACATAGTTTACTATCCTTAAAGAGATATCCATCTTGAATTTTATACTCACTATATGAACTAATCGGTCCTTGCATAACTGGCTTATAAATTTCTACAAAATCATCACAATTCTCATATTCATCCTTCAATTTCTCAAATCCGACCACCTTAGTACTAACACAATTCAAAAGCATAAATTTCTTACTTAATGCATCAGTAACTTTATTATCAGCACCCAATTGATGTTTTAAAACAAAAGTGTAGGCCTGAATGTATTCAATCCATTTTCCATGCCTAGCATTTAGCTTCTTTAAGGAACCTAAGACCTTCATGATCAAAATATAATACGAACTCTTGTGGTAGCAAATAGTGTCGCCAATACCTAAGTGCTTGAACCACCGCATACAATTCCTTATCATAATTAGAGTATTTCAATTTAGCATCGTTTAGTTTCTTGCTAAAGAATGCAACTGGGTGATTTTCTTGACTCAAGACTCCTCCAATTCCTACCTTGAGACATCACAAGCAACCTCAAACACTTTCAAAAAATTGGGTAGCCTCTGAATTGGGGCTTTGGTCATCTTATTCTTAATCTTTTCAAAAGCCCTATTGGCTTCCTTTGACCAGTCAAATGCTCTTTTCTTCATACAGTCTGTAATAGGTGCAACTATCGTACTAAACCCTCGAATAAATCTCTCAAAACTTCGTACATCATGAACATTCTTAGGGATATGCCACTCAACTATGGATTTGATCTTCACGGGGTCTGCCAATACTCCTCCAGTAGTTACTACAAAACCCAGGAAAATAATCCTTGGAGTCATAAAACTACATTTCTTTAAATTTGCATAAAGATTATCTCCTCTAAGTACTTGACAAACTTGCTAAAGATGGTCTAAGTGATCCTTCTTATTCTTACTATATATGAGGATATCATCAAAATATACTACCATAAATTTTTCAATAAATGTTTTCAATACTTGGGTCATAATCCTCATAAAAGTGCTAGGTGCTTTCGATAAACCAAAAGGCAGCACTAACTATTCGTACAAGTCATCTTTGGTCTTAAATGCAGATTTCCATTCATCCCCTGGCCTTCTAACCTAATGATAGTGTTGGCTTTGGCTCCTTAGTTTTGATGATTAACAAAAGGTTGAGTATATGTTTGGACTAATGTTTCATCTCAAGATAAAGTTTCAGGACTTAGGTTATTCAAAAAGAGTACTAAGAGTACAATGATGAAACCAAGCTTGTCTGATTTTGGAAAAGAGTTCTTCTACCTTGAACAAGATCAAATTTCTCATATTGGACCTTCCTGTTAAGAAGTAATTGACAAAAGAAACAAAGGCTTAGAGAAACTCAAGCATGGCACGCACCTCTCTAGAGTTTCAGAAAATTTCAGATCAGAGGTCGACCACCAGAGGTCGACACCTTGTCAAAGGTCGACCACCAGAGGTCGACTCATGAAGAAAAGAAAAGTTCAGCAAGGCCGGCACGGCAAAATTTCAGTGGCACGCTCCAGAGGTCGACCACCAGAGGTCAACACCTGTCCAGAGGTCGACACCAGAGGTCGACTCATAGCCTGAGAATTCAAACTGGGCAGAACTATGGTTTTCTGGATTTTTGCCTAAGATAAACCGGAGGTTGACTCATGAGGTCAACACTTGATCCAAAGGTCGACTCATGAGGTTGACTCATGGCATAACGGCTAGTTTTTCTGAACTTTTGATTTGATTTCTAACGGCCATAAACGGCCATATTTTTGATTCTAACGGTCTTGTGGAGTTGTTTCAGCTTGAATGAGGTATTTAACCTCCACCAAACTTCAAAAAAGATAAGGAGACAAAGTGAAAAAGTTTAGAGTCAAAGTACAAAGCCTTCAATCAATTTCAAGCCAAAAAGAGTGAGAAAACCAAGAGATTCCTTAGCTAAAAGCTTTCCATCTTTGAGGAATCCAACTTTCAAGTATTTGGCATTTAGTGAGGTCCAAAGATTCCAAGAGAAAGGCTTGAAGAGTCTCCATCAAGAGCTACATCGAATTACTTTTTGCTCAAAAGGAGTTTGTCTTGTTTTATTCATTGTATTCATATTTTCTTTGTCTTAGGCTAGTTTCAAGGGAATTTGAAACTAGTGTGAGGTTTGTTGGTGAGCCAATTGATAAAACCAACTAGGGTTGCTTGTAAGCCCGAAGCCAAAACAAGTGACTGAGGTTTGTTGGTGAGCCAATTGATAAAACCAACTAGGGTTGCTTGTAAGCCCGAAGCCAAAACAAGTGAGTGAGGTTTGTTGGTGAGCCAATTGATAAAACCAACTAGGGTTACTTGTAAGCCCGAAGCCAAAACAAGTGTGTAAGGTTTTGACTTGTGAGCCTGGTAAAACAAGTTGGCTGTAATCTAAAGATTATAGTGGAAATTCCCAAGTGGAGCTTGGGGAGTGGATGTAGGTGCTAGGTGCACCGAACCACTATACTTCTTGTGTGTTTGCATTGCTTTATTCTTTATCTTCTCTTGCTCTTTAATTGTTGTTTTATTTCATTGCTTCCGTTGCACAATTACTTGAGCACTATCACTCTTCACCTTAGAACTTGATAGCACATATATTGCTTTAATTTTTAAAATACCCAATTCACCCCCCCTCTTGGGCACCATATCTGGGCAACAAGTGGTATCAGAGCACCGGTACTCTCTTGTAGGTCCAACGATCTTGAGTGAAAGATCATGGCCGCCCCAATTGGAATGGGTGTAGTTGAAGGACAAGCATCAAATCGCCCTCCTTTCTTTAATGGCACAAACTACACATACTGGAAAACTCGTATGCGTATTTATTTACAAGCTGTAGATTATCATATATGGAGAATAATTACTAAAGGGCCTCATCAGCCCACTCACTTGGTTAATGGCATTATCACCCCAAAATCTGAAGAAGAATGGGATGACAATGACATCAAACAAGCTGAGTTAAATGCTAAGGTGATGAATTTGCTATTCTGTGCACTTGACCCTAGTGAATTCAACAGAATATCAAATTGTATTTCCGCCAAAGAAATTTGGGATACACTTGAGGTTACCCATGAGGGTACACACCAAGTGAAGACCACAAAGGTGAACATGCTCATTCATACATATGAGATGTTCAGGATGGAACCAACTGAAAGTATCAGTGAAATGTATACTAGATTTACAAATATAGTAAATGGTATGAGGAGTTTGGGAAAAATTATATCTAATGGTGAATTGGTTAACAAACTTCTCAGGTCTCTTCCGGCTTCATGGGATGCGAAAGTAACAGCCATAGAAGAAGCCAAGGATGTCAATACTCTACCTCTTGAGCAGCTTCTTGGATCACTAATGACTTACGAGCTTTCACTAAAGCAGAAGACAGTGGACAATGATAAGAAAAAGAAAGCCATAGCCTTCAAGTCCACTACAAAGGAAGAGTCAAGCGATGAATCAGAAGAAGAAGCTGATGATGATGAGACAGCCCTTATTACAAGGAAATTCAAAAGATTCATGAGAAAGAAGAAGGGCTTTTACAAGAAAAGGCCACAAAAAGGTGATCACAATAAAGAAAAAGAGAAAGAAAAAGAAAGGGATCCACCCATCTGCTTCGAGTGCAAGAAGCCTGGACATTATAAAACGGATTGCCCTTTTCTTAAAAAGAGTCGAAGGATGTTGAGAAAGAAAGCCATGATGGCTACCTAGAGTGAGAGTGAGGACTCCAGCAGTGATGAAGAGCAGCAGGTAGTCGCCAACCTGTGTTTCATGGCCAATGAAGATAATGAGATAAATTCTGAACCTGAAATTGAATTTACTTTCAATGAATTGCATGATGCTTTTGATGATTTAGTTATAGAATATGAAAAATTAAAACTGAAAAATAAGAAATTAAGAATGCTAAATCTTGAGCTTACCAAAAATTCAGAAAAATTTTCAACTGAAATTGAAGATTTAATTCAAGAAAACAAGAAATTAACTGAACATGTAAAGACCTTGAAAAATGATAAAGAAAATCTCTTAAAAGAAAATGATTCTTTGAAAAATAATAGAAGTCTTAAAACTAATGAGAAAATTGAAAAACAAAACAAAGAACTATTGCTTCAAAACAAGAATTACAAAGAAGAGTTAGAAAAAGTAAAACCTTTTGTAGAAAAGTTTACTTTTAGTTCAGAAAAATTAAGCATGCTTTTAAATAGTCAACATGCAGTATTTAACAAAGCTGTACTTGGATTTAAGCCACACAATCAGCAAAAACTTTACAAAACTTTTTCATACCTGCATCTTCTAATATTACCTGCTATGCATGTGGTAAGTTAGGACATAAATCATATATTTGTAATAGAAGAAAATTAAATACCTTTGGAAAGATTTGGGTTCCAAAAGGAACCAATTTGACTAACCCTAAAGGACCCAAGATGACTTGGGTACCTAAAGTTTCAACTTGATTAATCTTTGCAGGTGTGCCTTGCAACCAAAAATAAAAGAAGATTGTGGTATCTGGATAGTGGTTGCTCAAGGCACATGACTGGGGATGTGAAGCAATTCTCATCACTAGCAGCTATTGATGGTGGAAACGTTACTTTTGGTGATAATGGAAAAGGCAAAATCGTCGGGATTGGTAAAATCCATATCACCCCTAATGCTTATGTAGATAATGTATTATTTGTTGATGGCTTGAAGCATAATCTTTTTAGCATTAGTCAGTTTTGTGATAAGGGTTTTAAAGTAATTTTTGAATCATCTTTGTGCATGGTATCTAGTCTAGATGTCGATGGCATCAAGTTCACTGGTCATAGGCATGGAAACATTTACATGGTTGATCTTGATGATCTAGCCATGGAAAGTGGTCAATGCCTAGTGGCTAGGGAAGCCAAGGCAAGTGAAACTAGTTGGCTTTGGCATCGTAGGCTAGGGCATGCTAGTATGCAGTTGATTTCAAAATTAAGCAAAAAGAATCTTGTAAAAGAATTGCCAAAACTCATATTTGAAAAAGATAAGATTTGTGCTGCATGTCAATTTGGAAAACAAACTAAATCTACCTTCAAACCTAAAGGAGTAGTATCTACTACTAGACCCCTTGAATTATTGCATATGGACCTCTTTGGACCAAACAGAACAACTAGTTTGGGAGGTAAAAAATATGGGCTAGTAATTGTAGATGATTACTCACGATTTACTTGGGTGATGTTTTTAGCTCATAAAGATGAAACGTTTTCAGCTTTTGTTAAATTTCATAAAAGGATTTCAAATGAAAAAGATCTCACTATTGTTTCTTTGCGTAGTGATCATGGAACTGAATTTGACAATCATGATTTTGAAGCTTTTTGTAATGAAAATGGCATTAGTCATAATTTTTCTGCACCTAGGACACCTCAACAAAATGGGGTGGTAGAAAGAAAGAACAGGACACTTGAAGAAATGGCATGCACAATGCTTTGCGAAAATGATTTACCTAGATATTTTTGGGCAGAAGCCATTAATACTTCCTGTTACATTTTAAATCGTGTTTTAATTCGACCTATTTTGAAGAAAACACCATATGAGCTTTGGAAAAATCGAAAACCGAATCTTAAGTATTTTCGTGTATTTGGTTGCCGCTGTTTCATATTAAACAATGGCAAAGACAATATCAGTAAATTTGATGCCAAGTCAGATGAGGGTATCTTCTTAGGATACTCTACTTCTAGCAAGACATACAGGGTCTTCAACAGAAGAACTCTTCTGGTTGAAGAATCAATTCATGTAGTGTTTGATGAATCTAACGAAAAATCTTCTAGAAAAGAAGATTCTATCGATGATGAAACAGGTACAAAGAAGCTTGAACAATTGACAATCAATGAAGATGAGCCCAAAGGAGATGATGATCAAGAAAATCAAGATCAAACTCAAGAGATCAATGCAACTTCACCAAAACCTTTACCTAAAGAATGGAGGTATGCACACGGACACCCCAAAGAGCTAATTATTGGTGATCCGTCAAAGGGAGTAAGTACACGCTCTTCTATTAGAAATGTTTGTGATTATTTAGCTTTTGTATCTCAGATAGAGCCTAAATCAATTGAAGAAGCTGAAAAAGATTGTAACTGGATTAATGCCATGCAAGATGAACTAAATCAATTTAAAAGAAATAACGTTTGGACTTTAACTGAAAGACCCCTTAATATTTCTGTAATTGGCATAAAATGGGTTTTTAGAAATAAACTTGATGAACATGGTATTGTAACTAGAAACAAAGCTAGACTTGTTGCTAAAGGCTACAACCAGGAAGAAGGGATCGACTTTGATGAAACCTTTGCTCCTGTTGCTAGGCTAGAAACAATTAGACTTTTACTTGCTTTTGCTTGTTTTATGGATTTCAAGTTATTTCAAATGGATGTTAAAAGTGCTTTTTTAAATGGATGTATTGAAGAGGAAGTTTATGTTGAACAACCTCCTGGTTTTGAAAATCATGAATTTCCTAACCATGTTTTTAAATTGCATAAAGCATTGTATGGTTTAAAGCAAGCTCCTAGAGCTTGGTATGATAGATTAAGTTCATTTTTGATGAAGAATGATTTTTCTAGAGGTAATATAGATAATACATTGTTTTTGAATAAGAAAAATGATGATCTCTTAGTAGTACAAATCTATGTAGATGATATTATTTTTGGTGCTACTAACGAATGTCTTTGTCAAGAATTTGCAAAGTTAATGCAGAGTGAGTTCGAGATGAGCATGATGGGAGAACTCAACTTCTTCCTCGGACTCCAAATTAAGCAAACCAAAGAGGGGATCTCCATCAACCAAGCCAAGTACACAAGGGAAATATTGAAAAAGTTTGGGATGGAGACTACCAAACCAATAGGTACCCCTATGAGCTCTTCATGTAAATTAGACAAAGATGAATGTGGTAAATCAGTAGACCAAAAATTATATAGAGGCATGATTGGTTCACTGCTATATCTAACTGCCAGTAGACCAGATATAATGTTTAGTGTTTGTATGTGTGCACGTTTTCAGTCTGCTCCTAAAGAATCTCATCTCTTAGTTGTAAAACGTATATTTAGATACTTATCTGGGTCAATCGAAATTGGTCTTTGGTACTCTAGAGAGTCATCATATGAATTAATTGCATATTCTGATGCTGATTTTGCTGGGTGTAAACTTGATCGTAAAAGTACTAGTGGAACTTGTCAATTCCTAGGAGTTAATTTGATTTCATGGAGCAGTAAGAAACAGAATTCGGTTGCTCTATCTATGGCGGAAGCCGAATATATAGCAGCTGGAAGCTGTTGTGCTCAGATTTTATGGATCAAACAACAACTCGAGGACTTTGGCATCAAACTAACTAAGACACCCATAAGATGTGATAATACTAGTGCAATCAATTTAACGAAAAATCCTGTACAACATTCAAGAAGCAAACATATTGAAATAAGACATCACTTCATAAGAGATCACATTCAAAACTCTAATGTGTTGTTAGAATTTATTTGTACTGATTATCAATTGGCTGATATATTCACAAGACCATTGAATGAAGATAGATTTTGTATGATCAGAAGAGAATGGGAGTCATTGATCCTTTTACTTGAAACTCTTCAATTTTCATCAAAAATTCCTCAAAAATGAATTATAAATTCTCAAATATGTTTAAAGGTTATTTTTCTAAATTTTATCAATTTTTTTAAATTTTACAGAATTTTATTTTGGGTAATTTATTGTTGGAGGTCGACACTTGAGTTTTCGGAGGTCGACACTTGAGGTCGACCCCTAAGGTTTTTGGAGGTCGACACTAGAGGTCGACCCCTGAAAATTTTTAGAGGTCGACACTTGAACGGAAATCTCCTTTTTTAAAACCCGTCCGCAAGCCACTTTTTCTCCATTTCTTTCTATTTCTCCTTCGTGTGGTCCCCCTCCAACTTCCCTAAACCTCTAAACAGTAGATTTCCAACCCTCTCCTTCATCTTTTTGGGTAATCTTCTCCTCTCCTCATGTTTTCTTTTGAACCAAACCATTTTTGACCGTGTTCTTGGTTTTGGGACAACTGAAAGCTTTTGCCTCTATCTACCCTCAAATCTCGGTTGTTTTTCAATTGAAATCACTTATTTCCTTCCTCCGTTTCTTGCATTTTCTCCATTTACTCTCGATTTTTTCCTTTTTCACAAACCCTATCTCACCATTTCATCATTTCTCTCTTTTTTTAAAAAATCGTGAACCTCTCTTCTCTTGGTTCCCTTCCTCTTAGCTTTGCATTATCCTTCTTCTCCCTAATTTACCCCTCTTCCTTCCATATGGGTCCAAGAAAGCACTTGGCAGTAAGGAAAAGGAGATTGGAACAAGGCCAAGGTAACACTGAACGACGAAGAAAGGTCAGACATGAGCGTGAGCCGACCCCAAAGCCACCTGCACCAGTGCCAGCCAGCTTAGTACGGAAGAGCATTGCAAGCGGGAGGCGTGTGGATATACCTTTCTGGGATCAGCATCACTTTTTTATAGGAGATGTGCTGAGAGATGCAGGTCTGGTTCACTTCTGCACGATGACTAAGAGATTCTACCCAGACCTCATCAGGGAGTTCTATGGATCCATGGCCACTGATGGCATTGGATGGTCAGCTACTGTACGTGGGATCGAGATTCCAGTGACA
This sequence comes from Areca catechu, assembly GCA_021397845.1. Taxonomy (NCBI): domain Eukaryota; kingdom Viridiplantae; phylum Streptophyta; class Magnoliopsida; order Arecales; family Arecaceae; genus Areca; species Areca catechu. The sequence goes on along the minus strand of CM038053.1, from coordinate 135,735,216 downwards.
CCGGAGGTCATCAGTCGTGTTTGGAGGATTCCACTTCATGGCACTGCTGCCACTTCGATCAGCGACAGAGAGCATGCCTTCAGATGTATTCTAGAGCGTGAGGATGTTAGCAGCATTTCCACAGTAGCCACTAACCAGCTTTCACTGGAGATGAGAGTGCTGCATCATATCATCGCCCGTATCTTGATTCCGAAGAGCGGGAGATTCGACTTTATCACTGAGCGTGAGTTGGTGTTGATGGTGTCCCTGAGACAGCGGACTCCCATCAACCTTCCCAGGATCATGCTTCAGCAGATGGGTGAGGCAGCATCTCACAGGAGACTAGTTCAGCCATATGGTATGGGGCTGACACAGCTATTCAGGGAGCATGGTGTTTCATTTGATGGTATACCCTTCAGTCAGCTGCAGCATACTGATACATATGAAGAGAAATCCCTGCATAGGATGGGATTTCGACTGATTGGTGACCGTTGGGTGCGACGAGAGTCTGGCCAGGAGCCAGATGAGGAGGATGAGATCCGAGCAGCTGAGGCAGGGCCTTCAGAGCCTACTGATCATGGTACACCTTCTCGCCCAGCACCAGAGTCAGAGACTGCGGAGCCTGAGCCATTCACACCACCACCCTCATCAGCTCCAGCACCTACTGCTACTGCTACACCACGGAGGACTACAGCGAGGATATCGGACTTTGAGCAGAGAGTGACTGATCACATTTCAGAGGTCTGGATAGAGATTACTAGTATACGACAGGAGCTACATGATCTGCGGATACACACAGATATGCGCATTGGAACTCTCTCAGCTAGTGTAGATGCAGGATTCCGACAGATCCTCAGCCTACTGAGATTAGCACTGCCACCAGGGACTGTAGATCCGACAGTATCTCCTCCACATTCTGATGATGATGATGATGATGGCTCCAGTGGATACAGTGACAGTGATGGAGATCAGCCTGGAGCAGGTAGCTCTGATGTTCCACCTGCAGATCCGATTCCAGAGATTCCGCCTTCTACTGATCCTCCTTCTACTGATCTTCCCAGTACAGATCCTCCAGCTACAGATGTGCCAGTAGATACTGAGTTTACTGAGTCACTTTTTGAGACTATTACAGGGATTCCGGATGATATAGATGAGCATACAGAGACAGATATTGATGATCCTACTGCTTATGAGCTAGTCAGCAGGCACACTCCAGCTCAGTCTACTCAGCATACTGATCCATCTACTCCTTCTGCTACTGCCTCAATCAGGACACCTGTGGAGCCTTTTCCTCGAACCTATAGATCTCGTAGGAGTACCCCTAGGGCTGGTCCCTCTCTGAGGACTCGGAGTCTCACTCATAGGACTCCAAAATCCTCATCTAGGATCTCGGCTCCTATCTCTTTTGATATACCTTCTGATGAGGAGTAGCCTTATAGATTTACTTGATGTATGAATTAGTTTGCTTTGTATGATGTGATGTATCAGTGTTTTGTGCTTACTATGTAAGCAATTTTTAACTGAATACATTTATACACTTATCTATATTGTGATATTTTACTGTCTGATACCAGTTCTTAGTTTTTATCTTTTTAAACCCTCAAGTTAGAATGTTTTTGTTATCTCGAATGCACAAATTGAGGGGGAGCATGTACATTATGCAACTAAGTATTTCATTGCAATGGAATGGTATCATTTGTTTTTATCTTTTACTACAAAGAATGCACTTTTTGATTCTTGACAAAAAGGGGGAGTATAGTAAAGTTTAGTTTATAAAGTATATATGGTAAAGTATGACTCTCTCATAGAATAGAGTAGAGTAAAGCTATAATAGTTCTTATCTTTTTGACTCATAAGAATGTTTTCACAAAAAGAAAGAAGTAAATGAAAAGTAAAATCTTTCATATAGTATAGTAAAGCTATTATGGTTCTTAATTTTTTGAATCATGAGAATGTTTTCACCAAAAAAATAATAATAATAATAAATAAATAAATAGATGAAAAGTAAAATTTTTATGATATACTCATGCATGTGAGGTTTCTTTGAAAATTTTTATTAGTGCTATATTTTGCTTTTGGACTTAATTGCATATATACTCAAGGTTTTGTCATCATCAAAAAGGGGGAGATTGTTGGCTTTGGCTACTTAGTTTTGATGATTAACAAAAGGTTGAGTATATGTTTGGACTAATGTTTCATCTCAAGATAAAGTTTCAGGACTTAGGTTATTCAAAAAGAGTACTAAGAGTACAATGATGAAACCAAGCTTGCCTGATTTTGGAAAAGAGTTCTTCTACCTTGAACAAGATCAAATTTCTCATATTGGACCTTCCTGTTAAGAAGTAATTGACAAAAGAAACAAAGGCTTAGAGAAACTCAAGCATGGCATGCACCTCTCTAGAGTTTCAGAAAATTTCAGATCAGAGGTCGACCATCAGAGGTCGACACCTTGTCAAAGGTCGACCACCAGAGGTCGACTCATGAAGAAAAGAAAAGTTCAGCAAGGCCGGCACGGCAAAATTTCAGTGGCACGCTCCAGAGGTCGACCACCAGAGGTCAACACCTATCCAGAGGTCGACACCAGAGGTCGACTCATAGCCTGAGAATTCAAACTGGGCAGAACTATGGTTTTCTGGATTTTTGCCTAAGATAAACTGGAGGTCGACTCATGAGGTCGACACTTGATCCAGAGGTCGACTCATGAGGTCGACTCATGGCATAACGGCTAGTTTTTCTGAACTTTTGATTTGATTTCTAACGGCCATAAACGGCCATATTTTTTATTCTAACGGTCTTGTGGAGTTGTTTCAGCTTGAATGAGGTATTTAACCTCCACCAAACTTCAAAAAAGATAAGGAGACAAAGTGAAAAAGTTTAGAGTCAAAGTACAAAGTCTTCAATCAATTCCAAGCCAAAAAGAGTGAGAAAACCAAGAGATTCCTTAGCCAAAAGCTTTCCATCTTTGAGGAATTCAAGGCATTTAGTGAGGTCCAAAGATTCCAAGAGAAAGGCTTGAAGAGTCTCCATCAAGAGCTACATCGAATTACTTTTTGCTCAAAAGGAGTTTGTCTTGTTTTATTCATTGTATTCATATTTTCTTTGTCTTAGGCTAGTTTCAAGGGAATTTGAAACTAGTGTGAGGTTTGTTGGTGAGCCAATTGATAAAACCAACTAGGGTTGCTTGTAAGCCCGAAGCCAAAACAAGTGAGTGAGGTTTGTTGGTGAGCCAATTGATAAAACCAACTAGGGTTGCTTGTAAGCCCGAAGCCAAAACAAGTGAGTGAGGTTTGTTGGTGAGCCAATTGATAAAACCAACTAGGGTTACTTGTAAGCCCGAAGCCAAAACAAGTGTGTAAGGTTTTGACTTGTGAGCCTGGTAAAACAAGTCGGCTGTAATCTAAAGATTATAGTGGAAATTCTCAAGTGGAGCTTGGGGAGTGGATGTAGGTGCTAGGTGCACCGAACCACTATACTTCTTGTGTGTTTGCATTGCTTTACTCTTTATCTTCTCTTGCTCTTTAATTGTTGTTTTATTTCATTGCTTCCGTTGCACAATTACTTGAGCACTATCACTCTTCACCTTAGAACTTGATAGCACATATATTGCTTTAATTTTTAAAATACCTAATTCACCCCCCCTCTTGGGCACCATATTTGGGCAACAGATAGCCACTCTTAAGATCTATCTTTGAAAATATGGTAGCACCAGCCATCATGTCTTGCATGTCATCAAGTCGAGGTATTGGAAACCTATACTTTACTGTAATCTTGTTGATGGCTCTACTGTCGACACACATTCTCTAAGTGCCATCCTTCTTGGGAGTCAAAAGTGCTGGAACGGCACAAGGACTTAAGCTTTCTCTAATGAATCCATTTCTAAGAAGATCCTTAACTTGCCTATGTAACTCCTTATGCTCAGTAGGATTCATCCTACAATGAGGTAAATTTGGCAAGGTAGCTCATGGAACTAAGTCTATAGCATGTTGTATGTCCCTTAATGGAGGTAAATAATCAGGGAAGTCTTTTGGAAATATGTCCTTAAATTCATTAAGAAAATCTAAAATTTTCTTAGGATGATCTTTCAAAGGTTCATCACAAACTTCTTTTGCAGTCAGCATCCAGACTGTTGAACCTTCAGTGATTTCATGTTCTAATTCCTTAGCAGTAATTAGGTTCAATCTGGGTTCTTTCTCTTTCAAATGACCAGACCTTCTTTTAGTATTATCTTTGGGTTGGGTCAAGTTGATCACAATTCTCTTTTCATGGTGTTTGAATGCACACGAGTTAGATTAGCCAAAGAGGGTTGCATCATGATCATATAACCATGGTCTACCTAGTATGATACTACTAACCCCTATTGGAATCACATCACACCATACCTTCTCTTGGTAGGATTGAATTTGGACCATGACATGGCATTGTATCTTAATAGGAATTGATGTAGCATCAATCCAAGATACCTTATATGGGCTAGGAAGTGGCACTGTGGGTAAGCTTAAACTCTTAACAGCATTAGTAGATATTGCATTCACATGACTTCCACTGTCAATAATGATTTTACACACTTTATCTCCTAGCTTAATAAAGGTTTGAAGGATATTTGTCCTACATTAGTCCTCATTCTTCTTGGTTTGAGCCAGAATACACCTAACAACACCTAGTAGGTTAGATGACTCTATAAGCTCTTCATCTCCTTCATACTCTTCTACCAAGTCTTCTTCCACTTCATAAATTTCTTCCTCAAATTCTTCTTCATCCTCGACATTTTCTTCCTCACATTCACCTATATGCAATGCTTGTACAGGATAATCATGATGCGAAATGACTCTAAGACTGCTAAACATGCATGAAAAATAGTAAAAAAAATTTTTATAATTTTTATACTTTTATTTGCAGGCTAGATTCTCAAAATAAAGTAAGAACTAGCAAAAAGACTAGCAGTGCAAAGAATCTTCGGATCACAGGCAAACTCATGCAAACTAATGAAATATCCAGGACCCGAGAGTTGAGAAACTCCTAATTTAGGATAATTTATCTTCATCTAAATCAGAAAATAAGAGTTGGGAATGTTTCTTACCAATCAGAGATTGAAATTCAGAAGCAATAGGGTTCACATGCACTCTAATCGGAGCATGGAAGAAAAAGCTTCAGTTCCTTGAATCTAAGGTAAATCTGGACCCGGTCTGAAGGCAAGGAAAGCCTCCTCTGGGGAGGTGAAATACCTCGGGGATCCTACAAGCATCAAGGATCAATCAAAATAGCAAGTAAGAAAAAAAAAGAAATTAGGTTTAGAAGGAATCAGGTTATGGTTTAGAAGCTGGGCTATTTGAAGCTTGTTGAAGATCTCCCTGCTTGGCAGCCTAGGGCACTCCTTCTTGGACGTGTGAAGGCTTGGATGGCAGTGATTTAGGACATGGAAGGATGCTAGGGCAGCAAAGAATTCATCCAAGCACAAGAACACAAACCAAAGAACCAAAACTAAACACCAACATAAGGTAATAACTCAAAATTTCAGCAAGTTGTATTCATAAGAAAGAGATGCTTACAAGAAGAGAAGGGGTGGGGTATTTATAAAGTTCCCATGCCCTCACTAACCATGGTTACACTTGCATTACAAGTCCTCTTCCAAATTGGAATACAAGTCCTTTCCTAGCTAGGTTAGAATTACAAAGTTTAAAAGGATTAGAAATCCCAACTAGGTTAGGAATAAATTTGGTTTTCTCCTTCTTCTCTTCAACTTGGACTTGGTCAAACCTCTTTGGATGTGGTCAACACTTCAAGGTTTCCGAGGGGGCATGTTGGGCCTCTAGGAGCAGCTAGGGGCCGGCCCAAAGGGGCTTGGGTGCATGGGTTTGGGTCTCTGGAAGCTGGGGTGGCCTGGTAGCCTGGTAGCATGAAAATTCTCTGGAATCTTGCTTCTTAAGGGCTTGGGCTTGGTACCCGGGCTAGATTTCCCTAGGCTTGGATGCAGGTGGACCTCTGGAATCATGGATGCCCTAGTTTAGAAATAAGCTCTGGCATTTGGGTAGAAATCTGGGCATCTGAAAAGAATCAGGGTTTCTGGAAGTATCTTGGATCCTGGGTTGTCACACAAAATCCAATGGGCTGATGTTGCGGCCTCTAACTCTTAGATGTGGCCTGGTGGAACTCCAAAATAGGGTGACCTCCTCTATTGTATAAAATTGGGCTCATACTGGACTCATAATTGATGTACATGACTCAAAATACTGACTAGGTTGAGGGTTAAGACAAATCAACTAACCTCAACTTATTACAGGACTCAATTTTAGTTGATTACAAAATTTGACACATGGCTAGGTAAACCAAATAGGGCCCAGTAATCTGTGTCTGATCCTGGTGCCCCCACCAATTCTTCCGGGGTGGGAGGAACTCGACCCTGTCGAGTATGGGATAACTTGGCTCTCATAGTACTCAAGTAGGTCTGGGTTGAGGTGCTGCAGATCCTCCTAGGTGATCCACAAGCCCTCAGATTTTGGTCGACCTTGCCACCGGACCAAATATCTTTGATAGCCTCTATTCCGGGTATATATGACTTGATCATCCAGGATTCTCTCAATCTTTTTCTCACTATTTGGCCAATTGTATGTGGACACTCTGGGATGGGTTCTCTCTCAAAGGGAGGGATAGGCTCAAGGTGCTCGCTAGGTATCGCTGCTGGCTCCCTAAACTCTATAAGATTTGAGATGATGAAGGTCGAGCTAATACCTAAATCAAGTAGTATCTCACACACATAGGCATTGGGTCCACAGATATTCATTATCTTGGATGGGCCAGCTTCGCGAGCAGAAAATTCTTTACAATTACAAAATCCCCTGCAAAATTATTTATCTCTCTTTTGGGAATTAGCCAAGTTGTTAGTTAGTTCATTAGTTATGTTCAGCTTTTGACTAATTTTCATATGCTTATGCTGTGCAGAGGGTAGTGCAGGTGCAGACATGTAACTTAGGTTGTGCATTTATTGGACTCAACTAATACCTAATAGACTCGACTAGACATCCCTATCAAAGGACATTTTATTGGACTCAAGGGACAAAACCTAACAGCTTATAGACTCTTTAGGTTTGATCCTATCATGACATATACATGAAAATATGATATGAACTCTTAGTAGATGCCAGAGGGTCTTCCAGAAGTAGAAAGCAAACATGACTGACTCGATGAATGAATGCAGTTTGCAAACCTCTATGAAATGCAATATAAAGGTTAAAAAATCAAGAAAAGCTTCAAAAAAGGGTAAAAAATTAGAAGTGGATTCAGGGATAGTCTGATTGGATGGAAAGTAAGAAAAGGATTTGGGGTTAATTGGATAGAATATGATTTAAGAAGGGGTGTCAGGGATTAATCCTAAACTAATAAGGTTGACCTTAAAGGGTTGGTGTCTATCTACTAGGTCTGCCTTATGGAAGAATGAATCACTAATTTCAGGAAAAAGATCTTTGATTGGGATCGAGGAAGTGACTTCATCTTGAGGATACTGGGTGAGATAAGCCAAGTCCTCAAAAAACTCTTTTGGCTCAGGAAATTCAGAACTAGGCTCTACAATTGGATCCTCTTCTAAAGTCTCCTCTAATTGCTCTTCCATTGTAGCTTGGGTGTGATCTAGGTTATCTAACTCTGGGTCGGCCACTAACTGATTATGGTCAAGATTAGCTAAATCTAGATTGGCTACTACTTGGGTATGGTCAACTAATATATGGTGGTCTTCTACGTGGGTATTTATTGATTCAAGTAGCTCTGGATTGGTTTCTACCTGGGTTTCTACTGGATCAACTAACATTGGATTGGTTTCTACCTAGGTTTCTACTGGATCAACTAACATTGGGTCTTCTATAAGGTAGTCTTCTAGATCTTCAATAGACTCATTATCTTCATACTCCTCTACAAACTTGGGTCAGCCTCATATATTTCTTCTTTTAAGTCATCTTGGTGAACCAATGGGGTGGTAAGAGGGGTTTGGCTAATGGAAAATTGACTAAAGTCTGGGGTAACAGGGGTGGGTAAACTAAGGTTTATGGGTTCAAAGGTTATGGGTTTAAAGGTTATGGGTTCAAAGGTTATGGGTTCAAATCTAGGGGTATCAATCCTATAGGGTTCAGGTTGATTGAGGGATGGTGGGTTACTATTGGGTTCATATCTAGGGACTATGGGTTCCTGGGGTCTATAGGGCAAGGGTTCAACTCTATGGGTCTTGCCTAGGGTTCCTAATTGGTTGAGTCTTTGGTTCATTTGGTCAAGCTGGTTTAATCGGGTAGCCAATTGGGCATTCATTTGGGCTAACTGATTTTGGGTTTGGGAGTTGGACTGGTTTATTTGGGTAAGCTGAGCTTGGGTTTGGGTACTCATTTGGGCAAGTTAAGCTAGGATGGCCTCCAAAGTGGGGTTCATGGTTGGGCTAGGCTGAGGTTTGGACTTTTGATATTGGGTTCCTAATCTAGTGGTCATGCAATAAATCAAACAATCAAAATGAAATGATGCTACAAAGCATGCAAAAGAGAAAGAAAAGGCTAGTATAATCTAGGGTTTCCTAGACCTAGAGCAAGAAACTGGGTGGGTCAGCTCAACTTACACCTAACCCAATAGCTAATCCTTTCACTGGCCAGGTAAGGGGTGGGAGTGTGGGAGGCCCCCCATGCTTTCACAGGGACCCAATTAAAAATCACAACACCACTTAGGTCATTTGACTCTGGACCTCCAGCCTTAGACACCAGCTTTCAGTAATAGCTAAAAGGTTAAATGCACTAGTTGGCCCACACAGCTCGGACCTGACCTGTTGATGTCTCCTAGCCCACTAGGGCAAATTAGGTCTAATTGATTTTAATTAAGCTTGGGTTAGTATGATGGTGGTGGTTTTGGGCCCATGACAGGTGATGAAATCCTGCCCTGATCTGAGATTTTGAGTTGCCCTTAAAATTAGGTTAAAATGAATGCAATCAATGGCCCTAATACAAGCTAAAATAATCAAAAAATAGAATATTTTTTTAATGGTTTATGATGTGTCAAGTTGGGTTTAAGTTAACTAGGGTTAGCAAACAAAGTTTGGCTTGGGATTGGGGTGTGTGGAAGTTGATTAGGTTAGGTTGAGTCAAGATGCATAATTTAGCAGAAATCAGAAAAATTAGGGTTCAGATGATGCAGAAGTTGACACAGATCCCAATGCATAAAAAAATCAAAAAAGATATGGAACAGAGGATGGATGGTGATAATGAGTCCTACCAAATTTTATGCCAAAAAAAATCAGATAACAATACAAACCTAGGGTTTTCTGGACTGCTACAAAAATTATCAGGATTCTGTTAGGGTTCCTATTATGCCAAATTTTAGAAATTTAGGGTTTCACTAAAAATCTTGATAATTATAAGGACAGAACAGAAGACATGCAGTGAGAATTTCATAGAAAAATAAAATATTTATGATGCCAAAATTAGATGAAACCTAGATACCTAATGCAGTGGACAGAATGCAGAAATTAGGGTTTATGAGTGCAAAGCAAATAAAAACTATCCTAAACCTGCTCTGATACCAAACTAATGCAGGATGACTCCAAGACTACTAAACATACATGAAAAATAGTAAAATATTTTTTTTGTGATTTTTATAATTTTATTTGCAGGCTAGATTCCCAAAATAAAGTAAGAACTAGCAGAAAGACTAGCAGTGCAAAGAATCTTCGGATCACATGCAAACTCATGCAAACTAATGAAATATCCAGGACCCGAGAGTTGAGAAACTCCCGGTTTATGATAGTTTATCTTCATCTAAATCAGAAAATAAGAGTTGGAAAGGTTTCTTACCAGTCAAAGATTGAAATTCAGAAGTAGCAGGGTTCACACGCACTCTGATCGAAGCCTGGAAGAAGAAGCTTCAGTTCCTTGAATCTGAGGTAGATCTAGACCCTGTCTAAAGGCAAGAAAAGCCTCCTCTGGGGAGGTGAAACACCTCGGAGATCCTACAAGCATCAAGGATCAATCAAAACAGCAAGTAAGAAAAAAAAAGAATTTGGTTTAGAAGGAATCAGGTTATGGTTTAGAAGCTGGGCTATTTGAAGCTTGTTGAAGATCTCCCTGCTTGGCGGCCTAGGGCACTCATTCTTGGATGTGTGAAGGCTTGGATGGTAGTGATTTAGGGCATGGAAGGATGCTAGGGTAGCAAAGAATTTGTCCAAGCACAAGAACACAAATCAAGGAACCAAAACAAAACACCAACACAAGGTAATAATTCAAAATTTCAGCAAGTTGTATTCATAAGAAAGAGATGCTTATAAGAGGGGAAGGGATGGGGTATTTATAGAGTTTCCATGCCCTCACTAACCATGGTTATACTTGGGTTACAAGTCCTCTTCCAAATTGGAATATAAGTCCTTTCCTAGCTAGGTTAAAATTACAAAGTTTAAAAGGATTAGAAATCCCAACTAGGTTAGGAATAAACTTGGTCTTCTCCTTCTTCTCTTCAACTTGGACTTGCTCAAACCTCTTTGGACGTGGTCAATACTTCAAGGATGCCTTGGGGGCATGTTGGACCTCTAGGAGCAGCAAGGGGCCAGCCCAAAAGGGCTTGGGTGCATGGGTTTGGGCCTCTGGAAGCTGGGGTGGCCTGGTAGCCTGGTAGCAAGAATATTACCTGGAACCTTGCTTCTTAAGCGCTTGGGCTTGGCACCTGGGCTTGATTTCTCTTGGCTGGGATGCAGGTGGACCTTTAGAATCATGGATTCCCTAGTTTAGGAATAAGCTCTGGCGTTTGGGAAGGAATCTGGGCATCTGGAGGACATTTGGAAAGAATCAGGGTTTCTGGAAGCATCTTGGATCCTAGGTTGTCACACAAAATCCAATGGGCTGATGTAGCGGCCTATGACTCTTGGATGTGGCCTGGTGGAACTCCAAAATAGGGTAACCTCCTCTCTTATATAAAATTGGGCTCATACATGACTCAAAATACTGACTAGGTTGAGGGTTGAGACAAATCAACTAATCTCAACTTATTACAGGACTCAATTCTAGTTGATTACAAAATTTGACACATGGCTAGGTAAACCAAATAGAGCCCGGTAATCTGTATTAGATTCTGGTGCCCCCACCAAATCAGCAGCAAAATAACCCATTTTATGGCACTTAAAACAAAATGCATTTTTATTTCGATCTCTAGGGACCATACGTGCTTTTCCTTTATCTTCCTTACAAACTAGTTGAGAAGTAGGATTGGGTCAGCTAGGTGGAAATCAATTAGGGCTAGGCCTATTTCTAGTGGCATTAAACCTATTGGGCTCATGATGGGGCACCCAAAACCCACCCGGGTTTTCTTTTTCTTTTTTTTTAGATTTTTTTATTTTTTAGTTTAAAAATACTTATCCCAACTATTCCTCTTATTCTCATTATCCTTACCTTATCCCGATGTTATTCCCAACTTATTCCAGATCTATTCCTATCTTCTTCAACATCTAGGAAATCACAGAGAGTTCATTTTTCTGATTTTTTTTGCCCCATCGATGCCCGATCTACCGTGCCCGACCCCCTGCCGCCCCCGTCGGACCGCCGCCGATGTTCAAAAAAATGATGTGGGATGACGACGAAGAACCCATGGTTATTTGTAAAAGGAAAAGACCTAAAGCAAACCAAGGATCGTGGGAGGGCTAAGAAGCCTCCCGGGACTAGGATATAACGACCCCTAAAAATCCTAAAAAGGCTGGACTCTTTTGGTTTTCAAATTTTCTTGGCGGAGGTGGCGAAGGAAAGATGGGGATGGGAGACTGGGGACTAGAACTCATGGACCTTGGGACTCACCCTAACGAAGAGACTATCCACCTCTAAGGCATTACACCATCCTCGATACTTGGAGCCGCTATGATGGATCTCAAGGCGACGAGGGGAAGACACGAAGGTGGGAGGGAGAACGGAGATACCTAGGGCCTCACACCCCTCGACATTTCGAAGGATGAAGGCAAGTTGGGGCCTCACACCACTCGACGTCCCAAAGGACGAAGGCAACGGGCCTTCGCCCAGAACCACACACAAGTTGAAGAACTCTCAAAATTTCATTTTTTCAACTAGTTTATTACAAGAGGAGTATGGGTATTTATAGATGCCCATATCCCTTTTGAAATTCAAAAATAAAATTCCCTGAAATCCTCCCTAAATTTGAATTCAAAACTAAAATCCCAAATTTCTATTTTAACCCAACATTACAATCATGAAAAAATACCAAATAAATCCCTGTTATTTAAATTTTGAAATCTCCCTCTACTCTAAAAATCATGCGGCCCTGAAAATCATGATGCTCTGAAAATCGTGCAGCTCCAAAAAAAAATCATGCAGAACAACCTTTCCATGGGGTGCTTTGAGAAGCATGCCAAAGCTTCTCTCGATTGAGCCTGGGGGGATCTCCGGCGGCCGGCTTAGCGGGCGACGGTGGGGCGGCACGGCGACGCCCCGGCAGGAGGGTGGCACGACGGCGGCGTCACACGAATGCACGGGGCGGACGGATGCCTCCTGCGTCCGTTCATCTTCCCACAGGTGTGGGCGGCGGCGGACCCCACCGGCGGCCAGGCGAAGGCCGGCGGGCGGCAGGAATGGCGGCGGGCAGCAGGCCGATGGCGGTGCAGGGCGACATGGCCGCAGGTGGGCGAACGGACGCCTCCCGCATCCGTTCGTCTTCCCACGGGCATGGGCGGCGGTGGCGGCTTCTCCGACGAGGGCGGGGGCCGGTGAGCGTCGGCGGTGGTCCGGCGGGGGCGGCCGGGGGTCGGGCACGGTGGATCGGGGACCGGTGGAGCAAAAAAAATTAGAAAAATGAACTCTTTGTGATTTCCTGGAGGTTGAAGAAGATAGGAATATATCTGGAATAAGTTGGGAATAACATCAGGATAAGGTAAGGATAACGGGAATAAGAGGAATAGTTGGGATAAGTACTTTTAAACTAAAAAATTAAAAAATCTAAAAAAAAGAAAAAGAAAACCCGGGTGGGTTTCGGGTCTCCCATCATTCTCCTGCGGTGTGAAGAACTCGACTCCGACGAGTTTGAGGATGAAGCAAATCGTAGTCCGCTACTGGCTCTGATACCAAAAAAATGATGTGGGGTGTGAGGCCCCAGGTATCTCTGTTCTCCCTCCCACCTTCGTGTCTTCCCCTCGTGGCCTTGAGATCCATCATAGCGCCTCCAAGTATCGAGGATTGTGTAATGCCTTAGAGGTGGATGGTCTCTTCGTTATGGTGAGTCCCAAGGTCCATGAGTTCCAGTCCCCAGTCTCCCATCCCCATCTTTCCTTCGCCACCTCCACCAAGAAAATTTGAAAACCAAAAGAGTCCACCCGTTTTAGGATTTTTATGGGTCATTCTATCCTAGTCCCGGGAGGCTTCTTAGCCCTCCCACGACCCTTCGTTTGCTTTAGAACTTTTCCTTTTCCAAATAACCATGGGTTCTTCGTCACATCCCACATCATTTTTTGGTATCAAAGCCAGCAGCGGATTAGGATTTGCTTCGTCCTCAAACTCGTCGGAGTCGACTTCTTCGCGCTGCAGGAGAATGTTGGGGGACCCGAAACCCACTCGAGTTTTATATTTCTTTTTTTTAGATTTTTTTATTTTTTAGTTTAAAAATACTTATCCTAAATATTCCTCTTATTCCCGTAATCCTTACCTTATCCCGATGTTATTCCCAACTTATTCCAGATCTATTCCAATCTTCTTCAACCTCCAGGAAATCACAGAGAGTTCATTTTTCTAATTTTTTTTGCCCCACCGGTCCCCGATCCGCCATGCCCGACCCCTGGCCACCCCCGCCGGACCGCCGTCGATGCTCGCCGGCCCCCGCCCTCGCCAGAGAAGCTACCATCGCCGCCCATGCCCGTGGGAAGATGAACGGATGCAGGAGGCATTCGTCCGCCCAACTGCGGTCGTGCCGCCCTGCGCCGTAGCCGGCCTGCTGCCCGGCACCATTCCCGCCGCCCGCCGGCCCCCGCCCGGCCACCGGTGGGGTCCGCCGCTGCCCACACCCATGGGAAGATGAACGGACGCGGGAGGCGTCCGTCTGCCCCGTGCATCCGTGTGACGCCGCCGCCATGCCGCCATGAAACCGCCGCTCACCCGCCGGTGCGCCGCCGTGCCGCCCCACCGCCGCCCGCTAGGCCGGCCACCGGAGATCCCCCCTTTTGCTCGGCCGAGAGAAGCTTTGGCATGCTTCTCAAAGCACCCCAAGGAAAGACTGTTCTACATGATTTTTTTTTTTTGAGCAGCATGATTTTCAAAGCAGCATGATTTTCAGGGCCACACGATTTCCAGGGTTGCATGATTTCCAAAGGAGAGGGAGATTTCAGAATTCAAATAATAGGGATTTATTTGGTATTTTTTCATGATTGTAATGTGGGTTTAAAATGGAAATTTGGGATTTGAGTTTTGAATTTGAATTCAAATCTAGGAAGGATTTCAGGAGATTTTATTTTTGAATTTCAAAAAGGATATGGGTATCTATAAATACCCATACTCCTCTTGTAATAAACTAGTTGATGGAAATGAATTTTTGAGTGTTTTACCACTTGTGTGTGGTTCCGAGCTAGGGCCTGTTTGCCTTCGTCCTTCGGGACGTCGAGGGGTGTGAGGCCCCAACTTGCCTTCGTCCTTCGAGACGTCGAGGAGTGTGAGGCCCCAGGTATCTCCATTCTCTTCCTCACCTTCATTTCTCTCCCGGTTTTCCCTCGTGACCTTGAGATCCATCCTAGCATCTCTAAGTATCGAGGATGGCATAATGCCTTAGAGGTGGATGGTCTCTTCGTTAGGATGAGTCCCAAGGTCCATGAGTTCCAATCCCTTGTCTCCCATCCTCGTCCTTCCTTCGCCACCCCCACTAAGAAAATTTGAAAACCAAAAGAGTTCGGCCATCTTAGGATTTTTCAGGGGTCGTTCTATCCTAGTCCCGGGAGGCTTCTTAGCCCTCCCATGATCCTCGGTTTACTTTAGGTCTTTTCCTTTCATAATAACCATGGGTTTTTCATTATCCATCCCACATCATTTTTGGTATCAGAGCCAGCAGCGGACTAGGATTTTTTTCATCCTCAAACTCGTCGGAGTCGAGTTCTTCGCCCTGCAAGAGAATGATGGGGGACCCGAAACCCACCCGGGTTTTCTTTTTCTTTTTTTAGATTTTTTTTTTAGTTTAAAAATACTTATCCCAACTATTCCTCTTATTCCCATTATCTTTACCTTATCCCAATGTTATTCCCAACTTATTCCAGATCTATTCCTATCTTCTTCAACCTCCAGGAAATCACAAAGAGTTAATTTTTTTGATTTTTTTTGCCCCACCAGTCCCCGATCAGCCGTGCCCGACCATCGGCCGCACCCGCCGGTCCGCTGCCGATGCTTGCCAGCCCCTGCCCTCGACAGAGAAGCCACCACCACCACCCATGTCCGTGGGAAGACGAATGGATGCGGGAAGTGTCTGTCCACCCACCTACGGTCGTGCTGCCCTACGTCGCCGCCGGCCTGCTGCCCACCACCGTTCCCACCACCCGCCGGCTCCTGCCTGGCCATCGGTGGGGTCCGCCGCCACCCACGCCTGTAAGGAAGATGAACGGACGCGGAAGGCATCCGTCCGCCCCGTGCATCCGTGTGACGCCGCCGCCATGCCGCCCCGCCATCGTCACCCGCCCGCCGGCGTGCCGCCGTGCCGCCCCACCGCCGCCCGCTAGGCCAACCGCCGGAGATCCCCCCTTGGCTCGGCCGAGAGAAGCTTTGGCATGCTTCTCAAAGCACCCCAAGGAAAGTCTATTCTGCACGATTTTTTTTTGAGCAGCATGATTTTCAGAGCAACACGATTTTCAGGACCGCATGATTTCTAGAGCAGAGGGAGATTTCAAAATTCGAGATTTATTTGGTATTTTTTCATGATTGTAATGTGGGTTTAAAATGGAAATTTGGGATTGGAGTTTTGAATTTGAATTCAAATTATTTTGAATTTGAATTCAAATCTAGGAAGGATTTTAGGGGATTTTATTTTTGAATTTCAAAAGGGATATGGGCATCTATAAATATCCATACTCCTCTTGTAATAAACTAGATGAAAAAATGAATTTTTGAGAGTTCTTCCACTTGTGTGTGGTTCTGGGCTGAGGCCCATTGCCTTTGTCCTTCGGGACGTCGAGGGGTGTGGGGCCCTAACTTGCCTTCATCCTTCGGGACGTCGAGGGGTATGAGGCCCCAGGTATCTCTGTTCTCCCTCCCACCTTCGTGTCTTCGCCTCGTGGCCTTGAGATCCATCATAGCGCCTCCAAGTATCGAGGATGGCGTAATGCCTTAGAGGTGGATGGTCTCTTCATTAGGGTGAGTCCCTAGGTCCTTGAGTTCCAGTCCCCAGTCTCCCATCCCCATCTTTCCTTCACCACCTCCGCCAAGAAAATTTGAAAACCAAAAAAGTCCAGCCATTTTAGGATTTTCAGGGGTCGTTCTATCCTAGTCCTGGGAGACTTCTTAGCCCTCCCACGATCCTTTGTTTGCTTTAGGTCTTTCCCTTTTCCAAATAACCATGGGTTCTTCGTCGTCATCCCACATCAGCTCAGGTCTATAGATGACAGGTCTCCTCTGGAATCGTTCACAATCCCATCAATCTAGTAAGCCTGTTCCAAATCATTGACTTCCTGGTGCGGGCACCAGAATTAGAAGAAGACTTAAGGGTTCCATCTGGATCTCTGAATGACCTTGCCCGAAGATTAGGGTTTGAATAAGGGTTGACCTGGTCAACCAGATTATTTTATTTCTTTGAGTCTGCATTTCATTTTGTTGAGTCATATTGACTCAGTCTAAGTCCAAGTCAAGTCCTGGTTGGCGCCATTCCCTAGGGTGTCATTTTTTCTTCCAAGGCCAAATGCAAGTGGACGCCACACTCCCAGCCACACTCCCAGGACCAGTTGGCACCACATTTCATCCCAGTGTCCCTGGTCCCCACGCCCAAGAGAGCAACAAAATTTTCTTATGAGAAGTCAAGGAAGGCACCCACAAGCTGCCAAAAGTAACCAAGCTAAAGAAGTAGGGGTTTTTTCTTGGAGAGGACTTCAAGGTAGGCACCCACACCTGCCAAAGTACCTGGCTATGAATGGAAGGAGCCTAGTCTTGGGGAGAAAGACTAGGAGATGAGTATTTTCTTCCAAGAAAGAGCAAGTCATGGAAGGAAAACCCATGACTTAAGGAGAAGAACTAGGAGGTGCCCCACATACCTGCCATATGAAGCCATCACCTTGCATTTGAGGCCGCCCACTACAACGAAAGAAGCCTGGTCGGTCAAGGGAAAGTTTTTTATGCTTAGGATGAATGTTTAGTCCCACATGGGAAGTAGTGTAATTTTGTTTCTCTTGCAAGGTCTATATATTGGACCCTTATGTACTTTTGATGAGAATGAGTAAATGAAATCTTTTCTTGTGTTGAGCAACCTTGTGTTCTCTTCTTCCACACTTCTTTGAGTGTTGAGCTCCATGAGGGAGTAAATCCGGGTTCCATTGGAGCCTTGAGGAGGTGAGAGATCTCCAAAGTTACCAAAACCCTGCCCCGCTTTCATCCCTGGCCGCCAACCCTAATTTCCTTTCATCATCCTAGCCGCCAACACCCAAATTCCTAAACCCTATTCCCACTTCATTCAAGGCTGCCATCTCCTTCTCCAAGCCACCGCCCACTATATCAAGCCCTAGGTCCTTTTCATCTACAAGCCGCCACCCTACCAGCCAAACCCTAAATCCACTCCATCTTCCACCGCCACCTCCATACTTTTCCCTCATCTTCAAAGTTCGAGCAGTCCGAAGCTATCCCAAGTAAAGGTCTCTTCCTTGAGTTTCTTACATCCTTATCTTGTTCTTCATCTTTTCCAGATCCAGAGTACGAGAAGAAGGCCAACCTTGCTATAGGACTACAATCCGAGGATCCATTGCGAAGATACCCCGTCTCCAAGGATCCTACAATCTGCTCGAGAGTGTCCTTCAATTGAAGCAAAGAGAGATATCACAGTCAGGTATAAAACATTCTCTTCTCTCTTCGTTTGTTTCTTGAAAGAGGAGTAAACCCTAGGTCTGGGGGTTTCTCAATCCCCAGCGATCCAACTTCTTTATTACTTTGATAATCTACTCTTTTGAATTGTGCTTTCTTTCAGTGCATATTTTCTTTCAATATTAGTTAGCCTTGTTTTTGAGTCAAGCCAACTTCTAACAAAACACAAAAAAAAAAAGAAAAATTAGTCTTAATTTACTTTCGCGTCGCATCATCTTATTTATTCTGCATCACTTCCCTTAAGAATAACTTCCTCTAGATATCCTCTTGTAAACCAGCTCTAAACCTTGATAGGGTGATAGCTTCAGACTCGACTACACAACACCTCATAATGAACTCATCGAATTTGGCAATATAATCAGCTACTGATTTATTTCCTTGAGTCAATTTTTGCCATTAATCTAATAATTTTTGTTCATATGAGAATGGTAGGTACTTCTCCCTAAGCTTAACCTTCATGGCTCACCATGTACCTATAGGTAGGTCACCTCTTTGTTGGTTCAGTTGTTCTATATTTTCCTAGTACAATCTAGCCTGTTGGACTAGCCTAAGCTTGGCAAATTTAAATTTTCTTTTCTGTAACATTTCGTACCATTCAAAGTACTGGTCCATATCACTTTCCCAATTTGTATAGACGTTAGGATCTAAACTACCCTCAAATGTTGGTGCATTTAATCGAATTCTCCTAAGAATCCTTTCTTCCTGGTCATTTACATCAGGGGTATGGTGCCTAGGAATTTGGTCAGGAGTAATTTCCCTATGTTAGGCTCTTGGACCTGAATAGGTAGGTTTTCTATAATGACCTCTTAGATCTGGGGGAGTGAGTTAGGCTCGAGGAATTTGTGGAATGGGCCTAAGTGTCTCAGAGCTTTAACCTAGAGGAGTGGGTCTAGGGGTTTCAGAACTTTGACCTAAGTGAATGGGTCTAGGTGTTTCAGGATCTGATCTAGTCGCATGGGATTCTTCAAGATTACCTAGCCTCTCTTCCACTTGGTCAAACTTGTAGTAAGTTGACCAAGTTGATCAGTTATTGTCCTCAATAAATTTTCCATATTATGGTCCATGGGTGGATTGGGTTGGGTTTGAGCAGGCTTATAGGGTATGCCAGACCTAGTTGCCATGGAATGCAATCACACAAAACTTGACTCAGACTAGGATTTCCTAGACCTAGAGCTCAAGTAAAATGGGTCAGCTCAACTTACAGCCAATTCAATAATTATCCTGTCCACTAGCCAAGTAAGAGGTGGGGTCGTCGGAGGCTCCCCCTGCTCTCGTAAGGTCCTAATTAAAAACCATGAAATCGCTTAGGGCGTTTGTCTCTGGACCTCTAGCCTTAGACACCAGGTTCAAGTGATAATTAGAGGATTGGGTGCACTAGCTTACACACAATACTTAGAACCCGACCTGTTGGTGTCTCTAGATCACTAGAGCAATTAAGTCTAATCAATTTTAATTAGGGCTAGGATCGATGCAAAGGTGGTGATTGTGGGCTAAGGAAGGGTGATGAAATCCCTCCCTTATATAGATATTGAGTGCCCTTAAGATTAGCTTTAGATGATGCACACAAAAGATGAAACCCTAGATGCAATCAAACTAAAATGATTAAAATAATAGAAAAAAACCCTAAACAAGAATTGCTGAAATTCATAACAGAATGTTCTCAGACACTATTCTGGCAAGCAAAAAATCTATAGACTGCAATAATTCATGAGAAAAATCTGAAAAATATATTCAATTATGATAGATCCAACAAAATAAGAATCAGGCAATTGTAAGTTTTCTATATATAGAAACATTTAAAAGAATAGAGCATGTACTAAGATAGCCGAGATGCAGAAATTAAAAACCTAAAAATACCTATCTCTTCATTTTCTTCTTCAGGGGTCAATTCATAGCGGCACCCCTACACACCAAAGAAAATTCTGTTTGAATGGAAACTAAAGGTCTTGCAGCCCTACTTTTTTCTATGATCGGATGGCCATGGTGAAGCACCCGATCCAAGTACTTAAAGAGAGCTAAATTGGCACAAGAGAGATTAAACCCTAATTTATCTTGCTCTGATATAAAAATTGATGCGTAACAATTAAAAAAATAGTAATTAATATATATATATATTTATATTTTTAGATTTTAATGGAGAATTCAAAGGAGATAGTAAAGGAAACTAGTAGGTCTATTACCCGCACAAGTAAACCTAAAAGCAATTAATTAAAAAAAAACATGACTTGGTGGTTGAGAAACCACCATAAACTAGGACTTTTTCAACGATTCAGAATTTATGAGAAGGAAAAGGTTCAGTGTTACAAACGTAGATCGCTCTCTTGATGTAGATCCGACAAGACTCTCAAGATCGTAGAGTTGGGACTTCAAGATCTTGCTTCTGGGCTCTGATTTTCTGCACGATGCCAGTTCTGAGGCAAGAACACCAGATCTAGATTCTTGGTCACCTGCAAATCACTTAGCAAAGGAATTCAAGTCAGAAATCAGCAATGAAAAGAAAAGAAGGAAAAGAAAGGGTTCGAAGTGATTATTGGGTCTTCTTGTCGGCTAGATAAGTAAGGCCTCACACCCCGCGATGCTCCAAAGGAACAAAGGAAGGGCCTCACACCCCACGATGCACACAGCAAAGGAAAATTTTGGCAGAATTTCTTTGTGTTTCAATAATTTCATGAATTACAAGGGGGGTTGTAGGGGTATTTACAGACCCCTAACCAGTGAAGTAAGGAACTTAGATACAAGAGTTATCCCCTTTGCATTACAACTCTAGACTTCATGTTTACATAGCCTGGACTCCTGCTGGATGAAATAATATGGACTCCTATCCATGGTTGGTGCCATTATGGAGATGGGGTGAAGATCTTTGATGAAGGGCCATGATTTCTTCCTTGGTTGATCATGATGGATGGACTCAGGTGTCTTGATAATGTAACCTTCTGCAGATGTTTGGACTCTTCAGTTTGGATTGGAGAAAACTCTAGAGTCTTGATGAAACTCTTGAGTCCTTGAAGCTTGAGCAGCTAGCCACTTATTTGAATGAAATGCTAGGAACCCTTGGACCTCCAACACTAGGTGAGCAAATAACACAAAACTCCTTTGAAATGGGCATTGAACTTTGCTTGGCCGAACTCTTTGAAGTTGGCATGAATTAACTTGGATGGAGGGCACCAAGATGAGAGTCCTTCACATTTACTTCTCTTAAAAAATATAAGGCACAAATTTCTTCTTCTCATGGCCAACCATGTGGTGTTGTCTTGATTTGTGTAGCATGTCCAAATACAAATGATAGGCCATGTGTGTTGTCCCCCTGGTGATGTGGCAGTAGTTGTCCTAAAATCATGCAAAGGTGGTGCCAAATAGGATGGCATATGGTAAGAACTTGTGCTAGCACATGAGGTCACATGGGCTTGTCTTGAGCTAGCACATGGATCTTGATTTGTGTCACATGTGTCTTCAATTGGGTCTCCCTTGTAATATAGGACTCAATAACTAATTTTTACAAGACTCAAAACAAATAACTAAAACCCTACTTGATCAATTGGAACCCAATTTGATCAAAAGGTAAGACAAGTAAATAAGTTATTCAACTTGGTAAAAGGGGTTTAGCCCAAAAAGGCTAAATAAATAAAACCCTAATTTTAGTTAGTAAAAGGGGTTTACCTAACTAAACCAAAATTAAAATAAAATATATACATGGATAAAAGGGTTGGGTCCAAGGCTTTATTCATAGGTGATCCACAGGGATGTGGGTTCAACCTATCGATATTTTTGGGTCATGGTGTCCACACCACCATACCAAAGCATTAAGATCTACCTAAGGGGTGGAGGTATGTTCATGGACATCCTAAGGAATTAATCCTAGGAGATCCATCAAAAGGGATAAGAACTCGATCCTCAATTAGAAATGAATGTGATATATTGCTTTTGTTTCTCAAGTAAAGCCTAAATATTTTGAAGATACTGAAAAAGATCTTAACTAGATAAATGCTATGCAAGATGAACTAATTCAGTTTAATAGAAATAATGTTTGGACATTAATAGATAGACCATCAAATATTTCTATTATTGGCACAAAATGGGTGTTTAGGAATAAATTAGATGAAAATGGAATTGTAACTCGAAATAAAGCTGAGCTAGTTGCCAAAGGGTACAATCAGGAGAAGGAATTGATTTTGATGAAACCTTTGCTCCTATTGCTAGACTTGAGGCAATTAGACTACTATTAATATTTGCCTATTTTATGAATTTCAAACTTTTTCAAATGGATATTAAAGGTAATTTTCTGAATGGTTATATAGCAGAAGAAGTTTTTTTAGAACAACCACCTGGTTTTGAAAATCATGTACATCTTGATTATGTCTACAAATTGCACAAAATACTTTATGGTTTAAAGCAAGCACCCCAAGCATGGTATGAATGACTCAGCAAGTTTTTGAATGAAAAAGAATTCTCTAGAGGCCATGTTGATACAACTTTATTTCTAAAAAAAAAAAATGATGATTTATTAGTAGTGCAAATCTATGTTAATGATATTATTTTTGGTGCTACTAATGAAATCCTTTGTCAAGAGTTTGCTAAGCTTATGCAGGATGAGTTCGAAATGAGCATGATGGGAAAACTCAATTTCTTTCTCGGATTCCAAATCAAAAAAACCAAAGATGAAATCTTCTTCAACCAAGCTAAGTACATAAGAGAAATCTTAAAGAAATTTGGGATGGAGACTACTAAGTCAATAGGTACACCTATGAGCCCCTCTTGTAAACTTGATAAGGATGAGCATGGTAAATCTGTTGATCAAAACTTATATAAAGGTATGATTGGCTCTTTATTATATTTGACTGCTAGTAGACCAGATATAACATTCAGTGTATGCATGTGTGCTAGATATCAGTCTGATCCTAAGGAATCTCATCTGTTGGCTATTAAGCGCATTATTAGATACTTATATGGTATAATTAATATTGGTTTGTAGTATTCTAGAGACTCACCTGCTGATTTAATTGGATATTCTGATACTGATTTTGCTGGGTGTAAACTTGATAGAAAAAGTACTAGTGGAACTTACCAATTTCTTGGAGTTAACTTAATCTCCTGGTTTAACAAGAAACAAACTTCAGTGGCACTATCCATAGCTGAGGCTGAGTATATTACAGCAGGAAGTTGTGCTCAAATCTTGTGGATTAAGCAATAACTTGAAGATTTTGAAATCAAATTAACTAGGACATCCATAAAATATGATAATACTAGTGTAATATGCTTAACTAAAAATCCTATTCAGCATTCTATACGCAAACATATTGAGATTAGGCATCATTTTATTAGAGATCATGTTGAAAATAATGATGTTGTGCTTAAATTTATTTGTACTGAAATGTAATTTGCTGATATTTTGACTAAACCTCTCTAAGAAGATTGGTTCAGTTTGATTAGAAGAGAACATGGGGTCATCAATCTTTTTGATTGAAAATTTCTACTCTTTGACCCATGAAAGATCAAATTCGATATCAATACATTAAATTTTCTTGAATTTCATGGTAATTCTAGTGATTTTGATCAATACTTCATTTCCTTTTTTTTTGGTTTTAAGTCAAAGTGTCAACACTTGTAAGTGTCGACATCTTGAAGTGTCGACACTTGGCCGTATGTCATGAATCAACACTTGAATGGCGACAAACCGAGATATAAACAGGGAATGAGATGTTTTCTTGATCTTTTCTCTCCCAAATTGAGCCGACACATGCCCTAACACTGTTCTATCTGCTTCTTCCCTCCAATTTTCAACTCCAACCCTCTCAAATCCTTGATAAAAATGGTTTTGATTTGGTCTTTTGCCACATTTCCTCTCCTATTTCATTTTTGGACTATTAAAATCCTAGATTTACTCTCCTCTTTTGCTTCAATCTTTGAATCAGTGGAATGGGGCCTAGGAAGCAAGTTGTTCGTCATCCTCGGCCATCCAACCAAGAAGATAAAAGAAGAACAAAGGCCAGACATGAAGCCAGTGCACCGGATGCCCCTACTCGATCTCTTTTCCTTGTGGCTAGTCGGATGGGTACGAAGACCATCATTGGAGGATGCCATGTAGACTTCGCATTCATTGACCAATAGCATTTTTGGATAGGCTAGTGGCTCAGGGATGTTGGTTTGGTTCCTTTCTGCTCTTTGACAAAGAGAATTTATCCGGTCTTGATATGAGAATTCTATGGATCTTTAGCCTGAGGCAGTGATGGATGGGTCGCACAAGTCCATGGCAGAGATGTCCTAGTGACAGCAGAGATTCTAAGCAAAGTATGAGACATACCCATGAGAGGATCTGTGGTTGACAGCTTAGTAGATAGGTTTAGTGGTCTCCGATGTATTTTCGAGTCTGATGACCTGCCTGAGGGAGCCACTGTTGTTGCATCCATACTTTTAGCTGAGATGAGGTTGCTGCATCATATTGTTGCCCGAATACTTCTAACAAAGACCAGCCATTTCGACTTCATCATAGAGAGAGAACTATTAGTGATGGACTCTTTGGTTCAGCATACACCTATTTGCCTACCAGTACTTATGGTACATTAGATGATGGAGGCATCTATCAGTCAGAGACTTTGTCTGCCCTATGGGATGGGCTTGACTTTGCTCTTCAGAGTGTATGGTGTAGTATTGGATAATGAGCCCTACCGGATGTTACTGCACACTGATGTCTATGACATCAGATCTCTTCACTGGATGGGGTATCAGCTAGTTAGAGGCTAGTGGAGACGACGAGTATCAGGTCTGGCCATTGTTAGAGAGAGGATGTAGCAGAGGAGGAGCACATATTTACGGGTGAGGCAGGACCTTCAGAGACACATTTGCCTGAGATTTAGCCTGAGCCTACAGCGCAGCCAGAGCCTACTCCTTAGCTTGTGCCAGTACGGTCAGATATTCTAGGAGCTTCTGAGAGTCTTGAGGATAAAGTCACTCGCACTGAGATAGAGATTATTATCATTCGTCAGCGAGTCGACAATTTCATTATGGAGACTAGAGAGAGCCATCAAGGTTTAAGAGACGGGATCTCTGCCATTCTATCCACTCCGAGTAGACCCTCTTCTAGGAGTGTTCCCGATACTTCTGCTCCAGCTGATTCTGCTCCAGTTCCACATGCTCCGAGACCAGTCATGGATGATGATAATGATGTGACTAACTCTGATTAGTTTGACCTTTCAAATGTAATTACAGAGCCAGTACCGAAGATAGCAGTTGACTTTCCTAGGAGTCCCATTCATTATCAATTGAGTTCATCCTTCTAGACTCCTATCATACCCACACCTCCTTCTAGACCAGCTGATCATTCTACCATTCCTATATGCACACCTATCATTCTTCAGTTGATACACCTATTATTGATACACCTGTTATTGATTCATCATCATTACATACATCTTCCCTTATCTAAGAACTAGGATTTAATACTCCTGGTTTCCATTATCTTGATTTCGATCCTTTATTTGATCATACACCACATCCTATAATTTTCGAGACTGTTACTCCGATCAGTTCTTCTCCTACGTTGACATAGCTTCTACCTCTTATGCTCCAACTAGAGGGAGGACTTATGTTAGATGCAGAGGATGAGGTCATCATGTTCCATCCATATCGACCAGGACTCGTCTTTGTGATCTTCGATCTATGTGGCCTCGATCTCATGCTTTTACTAATACCAGATCGATCGAGATTGGATCCTCAGATGATGAGGATGATGCTTAGGATAGTTTTTATATTTAAATAGTTTACATTTATGCTCTCTTTGTATGTTTTGATGTTCACTTTATGTACCAATTTTGTATCAAGTGAATGAAATATTATGTTCTACTTCACCTTATGACTTTGAATGAATGAAATGTATTACTTATTTTCAAAATTTCAATGTTTTCTTTTATGAGTGAATGAGTTACATATATGTTCAAATTTATTACCTTTTTCCTTCCTTTTTAATGATAACAAAAAGGGGGAGAAATAAGTATAAATGTGAATGATGAAAGAAATAAGCAAATTATGAATGTTCCTTTTCCTTCTTTCGAAACATGCTTAAATCTAAAAATTTCTGCTCATTGAGTGAGAGGGAGTTATACCTCCTTTGAATTGGAAAATCCGCTTTGCTAGAATTTCATGCACAGTTGTTACCTTTAGATGTTTAAATTTCAGCCTTTTGTCATTAAAAGATCTTCAGAAATCAATTTTATTGATCATCTCTTCAGGGGGAGTATTTATGCTCTTCACAGTGTTTATTGCTGAATTTGTTACTCTTGAGCATTTTTTTTTAAGAGTATCATGATACATGAATTTATTTTTTATATGTATTTTAAGCTCTGATACTCTTAGCTCAAATCTGTTTCATAAGAAAATTTTAAAATTTTTGTTCAACATCTCTTAGTATTTCAATACCTATTGCAATAAGCTCTTTGCACATTGAAAGATTTCTTTGAAAGCTTATTATGCAATTTATACTTAAAAGTTTTATCATCATCAAAAAGGAGGAGATTGTTGGCTCCATTATTGGTTTTGATGATAAACAAAATGCTTAAGTATAAGTTGAGTACTAACTATTTCTTTGAAGTGTGTTTTTATAGAAATAGCTACTCATCAATTCAAGAAACTTTGATTGATTGTTAAACAATGAAAAAGTCTCAACTATGGACGAAAGATCAATTTAAAGTGGACTTTGGTAGTTGAAGAATGCTTAAAAGGATACAAGAGTTTAACATAATTTGATTTTAGCAGAAGTTCAGTTGTTTTTGAAGAAATCTTAGTCAAGTATCGACTCAAAGTATCAACTCACAACCCAAGTATCGACTCATGACAGTGAAAGTGTCGACTCAAGCCGGTACATAAAAAGAGTTTCAGATGGCATGGTTGAAGTGTCAACTCATGCCAATCAAGTGTCGACTTAAGGATCGCCTTATCACTTGAGACTTTTTTGTTATAGAACTTGCTAAAGTTGAAGACTTGCCTGATGTGTCGATATATGGATGTCAAGTGTCGACTCAAAGTATCGACTCACCAGTAGAAATATCGACACACCTGAGAATTCCAGAGAGCTTCATTGAAGTTATTTGAACTAGGTGTCAACTCATGGAGTGCAAGTGTCGACCCTAAGTATTGACTCACAACTTGAAGTGTCGACAATTGGAGTTTTGGAAACATACCGGCTAGTTTTTCAATGCAGAACTCGCTCCTCTTAGCTCCCAATGGCAAGTCTTTCGTGTCTAACAGACATGAACTGACTTTGAGGCCTTAGAAAGCTATTTAAATAATTCAAATCAAATCTAAACATAAGAAGAGAAAAGAGGAATCAATAGAGACACAAGAGGAACACCAAAAATCTAGTGCATTCATTCCTATTTTATTAAGAGCAACTACCTTCAAGCAAAAAGAAGTCTCCAAGCATTCAAGAGAATTCAAGAGCATTCAAGTTCAACCTTCTTGAGCATTTATTGAAGCTTCATCAAGTTGAAGGCAGCACTACAACAAAGCTTCAAAGAGATATCCACTTTTATTAGAAAGCTTTCATTATTTTTTTACTTCAAACTTATTCTTGTTGTAAAAGTTTTTGGTTAGCCTATTGAAAAACTAAGGAGGTTTTTAGTTAGCCTATTGGAAAACCAAAGAGGTTATTGGTTAGCCTTGAAAACCAATTGGTTCTTGGTTAGTCTGCAAAACCAAGGGAGGTTGTTGGTGAGCCTTAAAACCAATTAGGTTCTTGGTAAGCCCGAAAAACCATGTGACATTTTGACTTGTGAGCCTTATAAAAATAAGTCAGATTTGATTAGTGAGCCTGGAAAACTAATCGGCTATAATCGATTGAGATTATAGTAAATTCCTAAGTGGGCCTTGGGGAGTGGATGTAAGTGCATTAGAAAGCACCGAACCACTATACTTGCTTTGTGTTTGTAATTGCTTGTCTCTTTAATTTACTCTTATTTTTATTACTTTTTTATTTTTGCTGTATACTCACTAAGAGCACTTCACACTTGTATTCATAGTACTTAGTTTGATTATTGGATTGGTTCACACACTTGCATTTAAATTTTTTGAGACCCAATTCATCCCCCCTCTTGGGTCGCTTACTAGGCAACAAATTAGAAAGGGCTTTTCCTACCCTTGAACTCATGGATGTTTGTTGTGATTAACACAAGGCATTCATGAGAAATTGAGATCTCAACCTCACTAAGGAAGCCTCGGCAAGATTTTCTGCTTACCATAATTGAGGGTTATGGTATTCGAAAAAAAATAGTTGATGACAGAATTAGATATAAAAGTCCTTATCTAATTACAAATATCATCATAAGTGGTTTGCTTATAGTTGTTCTTTACTTAATGTAGATTTTATATTATGGCTTCTATTCTTTCACTGCGAGGAATCTTGGATACCAACAAGTTGACCGGACCTAATTATATAGATTGGTTGAGGAACCTGAGGATTGTATTAGCTCAGGAAAAGATTTCTTATATCCTCGATTCTGCTGACCTATATCTGGCATGAGAGGATGCTACTGAGAAGAAAAGAGCCACCTATAAAATGTGGTTGAATGATAGCATGTTGACCCCATAAGTGATTTTGATGATAACCAAACATTGAAGCATGTACATTTATTTCTAACAACTCTTCAAATGTTATACAAGTTTTTGTAGGATGATTTAATTGTTTAAACATCAACTCCTACATCTTTGTTTCTTGTTTGATTTGTGTTGTAATTTGATTTTGTAAAGAAGAACCCAATGAAAAAGCTAAGAAAAAATCTGTAAAAAGGGTTACTTCTGTGTGCGTGTGCCTTAAAATTATTTCAAGTTGGTATGCTTGAAAAATATAAGAGAGTTGGTAGGAGTTTTTCTATGAGTTCAATTGTAAAACTCCTAAAGAAGTTACTCGAGCCGACTCAGCATGATGAAGAGCTGACTCCACCTACTGGCATGCAGCAAGGATTCTGGTACACAGTAATTCGAGCTGACTCGAAGGTAACCAAGCCGACTTCAGTGAATCCTAGTCGATTGGAACTTGTCTGAGCCGACTCCTCCAAAGTCCCATTTTTGAAGATTTCTGAGAATAGCCAGGCGAGCCGACCCGAACCAGAAAGAGCCGACTATACCAGACCTAATTTTGAAGACCTAAGAAAGTGAGCTGACCCGAACTGCAATGAGCTGACTCTTCCAGAGTAATGATTTCAGAACTTGAGAAGAAGAGCCGACCAAAGATCAAAAGAGCCGACTCCTCGAGTTTAAGTTTTTCAAAGGTATAAGTTCGAGCTGACTCGAGCTATCAAGAGCCGACTCGTCCAGAGTGAAGTTTTGCACCCTGAGACAAAGAGCTGACTGCGCTGAAGATTTGGTGACTCGACTTATCGACTCGAAGGATCCGAGCCTACTCAAACATCACTTTCAGGTATCCAATGGCTAGTTCTAAAATTTATTTTTGAATGCCAAAAAGTGCTCCAACGGTCATATGTCACATCCCAAGGTCTACAATGTCTCAAACTGCCTTGGAGTGATGGAAGACCTTATATTTAAGAGATTTGAACTTCTTTCAAAAAAGTTTTTGAAAAAGTTCTTCAAAGTTTTGAAGCTTCATTGAATATCCTACCTACTAACAAGCAAAAGAGCACAAGAGCATTCAAGCAAGCCTTCAAGTCTTTACCAAATCTGATCTAAAGCTTAAAGCAATTTGGGAAGAAGCCACTAAAGCCATTAAAGCTTATTCAAGTGCAAGCTAAGTGAACTTCTATCAAGCTACACCGGTAACTATCCGACAAATTGAGTTTGTCATTTATTGTTGCACTTATTTTAATTCATTTTATTGAATTGTTAGGTTATTGGTGAGCCATTGAAAACCAAATAGGTTCTTGGTGAGCCTTTGATAAAAATCTAGTGTTGGGTTCTTGGTGATCCTGGTAAAACCAAGTTAGGTTTCTTTGGTGAGCATGTTTAAAACCAAAAGGTGTTGGGTTTTCTTTGGTGATCCCATTAAAACCAAAATGTAGAGGTTTTAGATTGTGATCATGTAAAGCAATCCTACTGTTGCCCAGAAATGGAGCCTAAGAGGGGGGGTGAATTGGGTCTTTTAAAAATTTAACACAATAAAATGAAGGTCCAGTGGTGCTTGTGAGCAATAATAAATTTGATGCAAGATGATAGCAGTAATTAAAGAGTACGAGAGGAAAAGAGCAATCACACACAAACACAAAGTTTATAGTGATTCGGTGCAAACCTAGCACCTACATCCACTCCCCAAGCCACCCTTGGGAATTCCACTATAATCCACACCAGATTACAGTCGACTTGTTTTTCACAAGGCTCACAAGTCAAAACCTAAGTTGGTTTTGTCACCTAGGCTTACCAACAAACCTAAATACTTGTTTTATGTTCGGGCTCACAAGTTAACCCTAGTTGGTTTTGTCCCTTTGGCTCACCAACAAACCACAAAAACCTTCTTTCAAGACATCCTTGAAAGCAAGGTCAAATCACAATTAAAACAGATATGAAATTTAAAAGCTACAACAAACTCTCTTCAAGAGTAGATTGGAATCTTTGAAGCTCAAAAGGATGC
The DNA here is from genome assembly GCA_021397845.1 of Areca catechu. Lineage (NCBI taxonomy): Eukaryota > Viridiplantae > Streptophyta > Magnoliopsida > Arecales > Arecaceae > Areca > Areca catechu. The sequence continues at coordinate 135,704,637 of CM038053.1, read as the reverse complement.
TTTGTCTTCACTCTTCTTCAAGATGCCTCTTTTTGGAATGAAGGTTGAGCTTGTAGGCTTTTCAGTGGAATCAAGCTAGAAGAGACTTTTGATTTGAAGTTTGGAGAGAATATTGGCTTTATGGCTTTTGAGTGGACTTAAATGCTCTTGAATAGACTTCTCTTCACTTCTCTCTTGCTTTTCCTTACTTTAAAATGAGGTTGGTGGTGCTTAAATACACCAAAAACCTTCTAAAAATGGTTTGTGACCATTGGAGCATTGGAAATAGTCGTTTGGAGCTTGAAAACCAACTTCTGCAAGCCAGAAAAATAGATCCGTTAGAGCTGTCAGGCTGCAAGTGTTGACACTTGGCTGTCAGGTGTCGACACTTGGCTGTCAGGTGTCGATACTTGATTTCTAGGTGTCGACACTTGAACATTCAAGTGTCGACACTTGATGCACAGGTGTCGACACTTGAACATTCAAGTGTCGACACTTGAACATTCAAGTGTCGACACTTGAACATTCAAGTGTCGACACTTGATGCACAGGTGTCGACACTTGACACAAAAATCCTCAAAATAATAAAGTTCTGTATTTTCAAAAATCTCAGGCCTTGAGTCGATACTTGGAACCTAAGTGTCGACACTTGGTGTCGACACTTGAATATAGGTGTTGACACTTGGCGTGCCAAGGATTTTTGTCCGTGCCAAATGCTGAAGTGTCGACACTTGACTGTCCAAGTGTCGACACTTGAGACTGAAAACATCCAGATTCAAGTGTAAATGCCTCAAAAACAAAAATAAAATTCATGAATACATAAACACATAATAATTAAATAATTATATATCCTTTTTCAATGAAGAGGATGCTCGGATATGTGAGAATTGCTCCGTGCCATTACGTGCCATACACCATAAGTTTTTGGAATTTTGAGGTGCTTTCTTCCTGAAAACTCATAACTTGAAATCCTCATTAGAATACAATATGCACTCAATATTTTGTTATTCATCAAAATCACTGGGTGAAGCCAACACCTACTATATTCGGGTGTGAATATAGTAGAAATTCCAAGTGATATCTTGGATAGTGGACGTAGGAGCTGGGCTGCTCTAAACCACTATAAATTTTGTGTATTTGTGTTGTGTTTACTTGACTCTATTTAGCTTCTGCAATTTAATACTCTGTCACAGCACCTAATACTTGTAAGGGATTTTAATTGCACATTATCTGCTTTAATTTTTTAAATTCTTAATTCACCCCCCTCTTGGGTAGCCACCTGGGCAACAACTGGTATCAGAGTAGTGTCTATGATTATCCTAGAGTAAAGATTGATGCCTCATCCCATGAGTACATCCTTGGTGGAAGGCTAGTCAACTAATAGACCTCCACTATTCACAGACATAAATTATTTCTATTGGAAAGCAAGAATGAAAATTTATATACAAGCTGTTGATTTTCAATTATGGAAGGTCATTCTTAAAGAGCCACATGTTTCCATGATCAAGATTGATGGCATGGATGTCCCTAAGCTTGAAGAGGAATGGGATGAACATGATATGAAATTAAGGGAATTGAATGCCAAAGTAATGAACTTGCTTTACTGTGCTTTGGATTCAAATGAGTTTAATCGAATTTTCACTTGCTTTTCAGCAAAGAAAATTTGGAATAAACTTGAGGTGACCCATGAAGGAACTTCTCAAGTGAAAACTTCAAAGATTAATCTTTTAATACATAACTATGTATTGTTTAAGATGGAGCCTAATAAAAATATCTCAGCCATGTACACTAGATTTACAGATATTATTAATGGTTTAAAAAGTCTTGGCAGGGTTTATTCAAATACTGATTTCGTCTAGAAGATACTGAGATCACTTCCTAACAAATGGGACCCCAAAGTTACTGCCATCCAGGAAGCTAAAGTTTTGAACACCCTATCCATGGATGAACTAATGGGTTCTCTCATCACACACGAATTGGCCATGTAGCATAGAACGGATGATGATCAAAAAGAAGAAAACAATTGCATTCAAGGCTACATTAGAATCAAAGAATGATGAAGAGACGGAAGATGACTCTACCTCCTCCAAAGATGACTTAGAAGATAAAGACATTGCAATGGTCATGAAGAGATTCAGAAAGTTTATGGGAAAGAAGAAAGAAAGATACAACAGAAAATTCCATAAATGAGGAGAACATTCAAAAGAAAAGGACAAGGACAAAGACAAAGAAAAGGAACAAGTCCTCACCTGCTATGAATGTAAGAAACCGGGGCACATTCATCCGGACTGTCCACAACTAAAGAAATTTTTTAAAAAGAAGAAAAAGAAAGTGATGGTTGCCACGTGGAGTGACAGTGAAGACTCCACTTCAATAGAAGAGGAAGAGACCATGAAAATAGCTAACCTATATCTAATGGGTCTCAAGGATGAGGTAACTTCTCCCGACACTCAAATTGAAATTATATTTGATGAGTTAAATTCTATATTTCATGATCTCTTATCTGAATTTAAAAAGGCAGGAGTAAAGATTAGATCATTAAAGCATATCAATCATTCTTTACTCAAAGAAAAAGAGAAAATTTTAGAGAAGAATACTTTACTACAAAAAGAATTTCATATCTTTTCTGAAAAATATAATGTTTTAAATACTAGAAATAGTGAATTTCATGACAAAAATAATGTTCTGTTGAAAGAAAATAATGAGCTAAAAAAGGAGGTTGAAAAACTCAAGCTACTTGTTGAAAAATTAACTTTATCTTCTAACAAGCTTGAGTTGATTCTTAAAAAATAAAGAATTTTTGATAATAAAGCTGGAATAGGTTTTAATGCTTCAAATTCAAATTATATTTCAGCAACTACATTTGTGAAACAAAAAAAATTTTGTTCCCAAGTTTACTTCTCATAAAGCTTTCATGACAACAGGTTCTACTTCCATTTCAAAAGCCACTTTGTATGTTCCAAAAAATTCAATTACAAAACCTGCTACTTCTGCACTTCATGCATCTAGAATTTCAAAATATAAATCTTTTTAAAATTCCAAAATCAGATATTTTTCTTGCAAAGAGATAGGACATAAAGCTATTGATTATACTATTATTAGAAATGTCTACAATAAATCAAGAAAGATTTTGGTTTCCAAAGGAACCACTCAGCTAACCTGCAAGGACCCAAGTTAGCTTGGATACCTAAAAGAACTCCTTGATTGTCTTACAGGAATGTCTTGCAGCCCAGAAATTAAAGAACTACTTGATGGTATCTCGATAGTGGCTGTTCATGGCATATGACGGGTGACAAGGATCAGTTCATCATCGTGGAAATAAAACAAGGAGATATGGTTACTTTTGGAGACAATGGCAAGGGGAAAATAATCGAAATTGGTAAGATCAAAATAACCCCCTATAAATTCATTGAAAATGTATTGCTAGTAGATAAATTGAAGCATAATTTATTGAGTATTAGTCAATTATCTGATAAAGGCTTCAAAGTTATCTTTGAATCATCTATGTGTATAGTAACAAACTCTCTTGATTCTAGTAGTAAATTCATTGGACATAAACTTGGAAATATTTACGTGGTAGATCTAAATGATCTTGCCATGTCAAGTAGTTCCAGTTTAGTTGCAATGAATGCTAAGACCAAGGAGTCTTGTTTATTATGGCATAGAAGATTAGGTTATGCTAGCATGGATACTATTCCCATGTTGATTTTCAAAAACTTAGTTAGAGGCATGCCTAAGTTTAAAGTTGATTTAGATCATGTTTGTGATGCATGCCAAATCGGTAAACAAACTAGTGGGAGATTTAAATCCAAAAATATGATTTCAACTTTTAGACCTCTAGAGCTACTTCACATGGACTTATTTGGACCAACTAGGATCACAACCCTAGGAGGTATGAAATATGCCCTTGTGATTGTAGATGATTTTTTCAGATTTACATGGGTTTTATTTATTGCTCACAAAGATGAAACCTTCAAAGTATTTCGAAAATTTCACAAAAAGGTTTCAAATCAGAAAAATCTTTCAATAATTTCAATTAGGAGTGATCACGACACTAAATTTAAAAATCAGTTTTTCGATGCTTATTGCACTGAAAATGGTATTGATCATAACTTCTCCACTCCTAGAACACCATAACAAAATAGTGTTGTAGAGAGAAAAAATAGGACTTTGAAAGAAATGGCCTGAACGATGTTATATGAAGGTAATCTTCCAAGGTACTTTTGGATAGAAGCGGTGAACACTGCTTGTTATATTTTAAACCATGTTTTGATCCGTCCTATTTTGATGAAAACCCCCTATGAGCTTTGGAATGAAAAGAAATTCAATATAAATTATTTTCATGTGTTTGGATGTAAATGTTTTGTGCTTAATAATGGTAAAGATAATCTAGAAAAATTTGATGTTAAATCTGATGAAGCAATTTTCCTCGGTTATTTATTACATAGCAAAGCATATAGAGTTTTTAATAAGAGGACTCTTACTGTTGAAGAGTCAATGCATGTTATTTTTGATGAAACTAACCCTTCACCTTCTAAGAAAGAAGAGTGTATAGATAATGATGCAGGTACTATTCAAAAGAAGATGGAAGACATGAGCATACAAGAAAGATCAATTAAAGAAGGAGAAGAAATGGTAAGTAAGGTCATACCGATCTACCAACTGAATGGAGGTACGCTACTTCCCATCCTAAAGAATTATTTATTGATGATCCTTCTCAAGGCATTAGGACTAGGTCTGCACATAGAATTGCATATGATTACCTAGCCTTTGTATTACAAATAGAGCCTCACATCTTAGAAGAAGCAGAAAATGACCCAAACTGGATATTAGCCATGTATGAAGAATTGAACGAGTTTAAAAGAAATATGGTTTGGACATTAGTTAATAGACCTAAAGACCACCCAATCATAGGAACCAAATGGGTCTATAAGAATAAACTAGATGAACAAGGAAATATTATTAGAAACAAAGCTAGATTAGTGGCTAAGGGATATAGTCAAGAAAAGGGTATTGATTTTGATGAAACATATGTACCCGTAGCAAGACTAGAAGCCATTAGATTACTTCTTGCATTTGCTTGCTACATGATTTTCAAGCTTTATCAAATGGATGTAAAAAGTGCATTTTTAAATAATTTTATCTCCGAACAAGTTTTTGTAGAACAACCACCAGGTTTCGAAAATCATGCTTTTCCAAACCATGTGTTTAAACTCAATAAAGTTTTATATGGTTTGAAACAAGCCCCTAGAGCCTGGTATGATAGACTTAGCACTTTCTTGATTGAAAATAATTTTTCAAGAGGAAATGTTGATAAAACCCTTTTCATCTAAAAGAAAAATAGTGATATATTAGTTGTACAAATTTATGTTGACGATATTATATTTGGTGCAACTAATGAAAGCTTTTATAAAGAATTTGCTGAGCTAATGCAGGAAGAATTTGAAATGAGCCTAATGGGTGAACTTAATTACTTCCTCAGACTTCAAGTAATGCAAACAAAGGAAGGGATCTTTATCAACCAAGCCAAATACACCAAGGAAATAATCAAGAAGTTTGGTTAGGAGATGAGCACACCCATGAGCCCATCTTGCAAATTAGACAAAGATGAAAATGGATCCTAATTGACCAAAAGCTATATAAAGGTATGATTGGATCTTTATTATATTTAACTACAAGTAGACCGGATATCTTATATAGTGTATGTATATGTGCTAGATTTCAATGTAATCCTAAAGAAACACATATGCTTGCTGTTAAAAGAATACTAAGATATTTGAAAGGTACAAGTAATCTAGGTCTTTGGAAAAAATCATCTTTAAATCTAATTAAATTTTCTGATGCTGATTATGCTGGTTGTAAAGTTGATAGAAAAAGCACTAGCGACACATATCAATTTCTAGGGTTGAATTTAATCTCATGGCACTGCAAGAAACAAAACTCGATAGCACTATCTACTGCTGAGGTAGAGTATGTTGCTACAGGGAGTTGTTGTGCACAAGTGTTATGGATTAAACAACAACTAGAAGACTTTGGTGTTACACAATACAAAATTCCTATCAAGTGTGATAACACAAGTACTATAAATTTAACCAAAAATCCTATTCAGCATTCTAGGACTAAGCATATAGAGATTAGACACCATTTTATTAGGGATCATATTTTGAATGGTGACATTGAATTAGAATTTATCCCTACTGAAAAATAATTAGCTGACATTTTTACTAAGCCACTGAATCAGGATAGATTTGAATTGCATAGAGAAGAATTAGGGCTTTGTGATCCTTTCTAGTTTTCCTAACCTGATTTTCTTTAAAATTAAGGATGAATTATCTAGGAAACCTCCTACATCTATTCATGATTGATGAACAACTTTCCTTGAAATCTCATTCAATTGAAATCAATTTCTGAATCATTTTATTTTCTATGGAAAGTTTCTGTTCGAGTCGACTCGAGCAATTTTGCTCTGGTCGAGTCAGCTCGAATGTCTGATTTTTTTGCCTATTGCTTTGGTCGAGCCGATTAGGTCAACTTAAAATTTTGCCTAGCTAACTCGGTGTTCTGATTGTTTTGAGTTTGCTCTAGTCGAGCTGACTTGAATATTTCTATGGTTGGGAGAGCCGACTCGAATGTCGAGAAATCCCTGTTTAAATAGATCCAAACTATCTTTTCCTATACTTTATTCTTTCCATTTTATTTCAAACTCACTCTACTCCACTTGAAACATTTACCATTCTCTCAAAAAACCACTTCCTAGAACCTTGATTTCTTAAATCCCACTGTAATGGCTCCACGAAGATCTGCAAGGAAGATTCTTCAAGTAGGTGAATCAAGCACACGCAGTGAAGATGCAAAAGAAAAGGGAGAAAAGAGGAAAAGGTCTACTCCTAAGCAACAAGAAGAAGAAACTCCTTCTCCTCCCAGACAGATTATCTCAATGGCCAATCGGCCTGTCACTTATGGAAGAAGAATAGATTTCTCCTTCCTAGAAGAAATGAAGATGAAGATCGGAAGATGGATAGAAAGCCAGGGTTGGAAGTAATTCTATTCTTTGGACATTTTAACCTACCCCTCACTGGTATGAATTTTCTATGAAAATATAGTTCTTAAAGAGTATCATTTGGAATCAACTGTTAAGGGAGTGAAAGTAATTATGGATGAAGAAAAATTGGGAAATTTGCTTCAAATGTCAACGGATGGTGCCACTGAGCTTATCCTACCGGACAAAGAACACACTCTAAAACTCATTTTGGAAAAAGAAGACATGAGCTCCGTTCAACATGTTCAGGCTAACTTACTGTCAAAAGAAATGAGGTTTCTTCACAATATGATCAGTAGAATATTTCTTCCCAGAACTGGTCACTTTGACTGGGTCAACGAAAAAGATATGACTTTTATGGGACATCTGATTGAAGAAAAGCCTCTCAACCTTCCTTATATAATGATGATTCAAATGACTGAAGTAGCTAGGAAAGTAAAAGCATGCCTACCCTATGGTATGGTTTTTACTCTAGTATTTGAAGAAGCTGGAGTTGACCTAACCAATGAGATAGGCAAGCCTCTACATCACTCTGACACTTATTCCTTCAATTCACTAAAAAGAATGGGTTGCAAACTACGAGTATGGATAAAGAAGATATCTAGTCAGTTTGCTGCTACTTCCTTAGAAGATGATGAAGCTACTGCTGTTGAAGAAAGATCTGAAGGAACAATGGTTACTCCATCTGACCTTAAGAAGCTAATATTTCAGAAGATGGAAATAATTTCAAATTTAGTGACAGATCACATGAATTCTGCAATTGATGAAATGAGAAATTAATTTAATGCCAGCTTGCAGGAAATGAGATCTGAACAGAAACTTCACAAAGAAAAAATGGAACAGGAAATGAAGGATTTTAAAGAAGAAATCAGAAGTATCTTGCTACGATCTCAGAAGGAAACAGTCACTACTAAAGATACTCCTATACAGATCTTCAAATAGTCACTTGAGACTCCTGCTCCTATTCCTTCATCTGATCCACCCTCAATCAAACCCAAACCTGTTAAAACTAAGAAGAAGACAAAAACCATGAAGACTAAGACTTTTAGAGCCCCTGTTAGAACTAGATTCAGGGATTTAAGATTTAAACCCCTGAAAACTAAGACCTCTGATAAGATTATAGAGGTAGACTACTCTTCTTCTAATGAAGAAGAATAATAGGTTATCTAGCTAGTCTTTTGATTGTTCTTGTACTTCTCATTATGAATGCTCTACTTTTTATCTTTTACAAATATGAATGTACTTTCCTTCTCACTTTGTATGACAAATTTCTCAATAAAATGAAAGATCTTTTAGCAATTTCCTTTGTTGTCATGTACTATCTGATACAATGTTTTGATACAACTGTGATGAATTTTTTAATTAGAATTTCCAATTTGAGAAAGTAAAATTATCTCAAACAAATATTAAAGACTTTCTCAATCTATTTCAAAATCTGAGCTTTATTTGAACATATATTTTTGATTGATTGACAAAAAGGGGAAGAAATGTGAGAAATGAGAGAGATATGAGAAATGAGAGAATTGTATCAATATCATCACTAATGATTGTGTTGTCATGAAAATTTTGATATTTATGTGGAGCTTCTTATCAATTATTCTTAAAGTGCATAAAAAGAATGAAAAAGGAGGAGCACAAAAGTGATAATATTCAAAATGAACCTAACTGCCTAATTATTTTAAAACCTTGAAAAAAGGGGAGATTTTCTCAAAGAATGGCTTAATTCTTTTGCTCTGATTCTGTTAAACTTTTAAAGTCTAATATTTTCAAAACTCTGATACTCCATGTTTTAATTCTGATGTTATAAAGCATGCAAAGTTTAACACTTTGAAATATACAAATGCACTAACATCAATGACATGCAATTTTGTCATTAGAGCTCTGATACTTATTTACAAATATAGTTAGCTCAAATACATGTGAATACTTACTGTCAAAAACTTTTATACATGTAAATGTAAAGAATTTTTTATGTCCAGTATTTGGTCATCATCAAAAAGGGAGAGATTGTTGATCCCATAAGTGATTTTGATGATAACCAAACATTGGAGCATATACATTTATTTCTAACAACTCTTTAATTATTGTACAAGTTTTTGTAGGATAATTTAATTGTTCAAACTTCAACTCCTACATTTTTGTTTCTTGCTTGAGTTGTGTTATAATTTGATTTTGTAAAGAAGAACCCAATGAAAAAGCTAAGAAAAAATCTATAAAAAGGGTTACTTCTGTGTACGTGTGCCTTAGAATTATTTCGAGTTGGTATGCTTGAGAAATATAAGAGAGTTAGTAAGAGTTTTTCTTTGAGTTCAATTGTAAAACTCCTGAAGAAATTACTCAAGACGACCCAGCATGATGAAGAGCCGACTCCACCTACTAGTACGCAGCAAGGATTCTGGTACGCAGCAATTCGAGCCAACTCGAAGGTAACCAAGCCAACTTCAGTGAATCCGAGTCGATTGGAACTTGTCCGAGCCGACTCCTCCAGAGTCCAGTTTTTGAAGATTTCTGAGAACAGCCAGGCAAGCCAACCCAAACCAGAAAGAGTCGACTCTACCAGACCTAATTTTAAAGACTTGAGAAAGCGAGCCGACCCAAACTATAACGAGCCGACTCTTCTAGAGTGATAATTTCAAAACCTGAGAAGAAGAGCTGACCAAAAATCAAAAGAGCTCGAGTTTAAGTTTTTCAAAGATATAAGTTCGAGCAGACCTGAGCTATCAAGAGCCGACTCATCTAGAGTGAAGTTTTGCACCCTAAGACAAAGAACCGACTGCACTGAAGATTTGGCAACTCGACCTATCAACTCGAAGGATCCAAGCCGACTCGAAGGAATCCGGGCCGACTTGAACATCGCTTTCAAGTATCCAACGACTAGTTCCAGAATTTATTTTTGAATGCCAAAAAGTACTCCAATGATCATATGTCACATCCCAATGGTCTACAACATCTCAAACTCCTTAGAGTGATGGAAGACCTTATATTTAAGGGATTTGAACTTCTCTCAAAAAAGTTTTTGAAAAAGTTCTTCAAAGTTTTGAAGCTTCATTGAATATCCTACCTACTAACAAGCAAAAGAGCACAAGAGCATTCAAGCAAGCCTTCAAGTCTTCACCAACTCTGATCTGAAGCTTGAAGCAATTTGGGAAGAAGCCACTGAAACCATTAAAGCTTATTCAAGTGCAAGCCAGGTGGACTTCTATCAAGCTGCACCGGCAACTATCTGACAAATTGAGTTTGTCATTTATTGTTGCAGTTATTTCAATTCATTTTATTGAATTGTTGGGTTCTTGGTGATCCTGGTAAAACCAAGTTAGGTTTCTTTGGTGAGCCTGTTTAAAACCAAAGGGTGTTGAATTTTCTTTGGTGATACCATTAAAACCAAAGTGTAAAGGTTTTGGATTGTGATCCTATAAAACAATCCTACTGTATTCGGGTGTGAATATAGTGAAATTTTCAAGTAGTATTTTGGATAGTGGATGTAGGAGCTGGGTTGCTCCGAACCACTATAAATTTTATGTTTTTGTGTTGTGCTTACTTGACTCTATTTAGCTTCTGCAATTTAATACTCTGTCATAACATTAACACTTGTATGGGATTTTAATTGCATATTATCTGCTTTAATTTTTTAAATTCCCAATTCACCTCCCTCTTGGGTAGCCACCTGGGCAACATAGCATGACTACCAAGTGCATCATGTTGGCCTCTATGAGTAATGAATTGGAAAGGCAACATAAGAACATAGAACCTCCATCCATATTGCTCAATCTTAAAGAGCTTTATGGAGAGCATAGTCAGACTACTCAATATGAGACATCGAAGTAGTTGTTCTGAGCACAGATGAGTGAGGGCTCTTCTATTCAGGCACATGTTCTCAAGATGATTGACCTAATCACTCATTAGGTCAACTAGGATTTGTGATGGATGGAAAGCTTAATCAAGACTTGATCCTACAGTCACTCCAAAATTTTTTCTCACAGTTTGCCATGAATTATTACATGAACAAACTGAATATGTCATTGCCTAAGCTGCTGAATATGCTCAAGATAGCAGAGAGCCACTTTAAAGGTAATAAGGTTTAGCTTCTTCTGGTTGATGGAAAGAAGAAGCAGGTAATGAAGAAGGGTTTAAAGAGAAAAAGGAATCCTAAGAGTAGCTTCCAGAAGAGAAAGAAGGCATGGAAGCCCTCTACTAATGGGACCTGCCATTACTGTGGGAAGCAAGGGCACTGGAAGAAGAATTGTAAGTTATATCTTGCAAGTATGAAGCATGTTATTGGTGGAGCATCAAAAGGTTTTTACATGATACAAACAAACTTGTCATCGAGTTTTTCAGCTTTTGATACATGGATATTAGATACCATATGTGGGTCTCATATCTGTATGTCATTGCAGGGGTTACAAAGACCTAGAAGCTTAAAGAAGGATGACTTCAAGCTGTTTGGCATGTGTGGTGATCCCATTCAGGCTGAAGCTATTGGCACCTATCTGTTATTATTGCCATCGGACAATATACTTGAATTAAAAGATTATTATTATGTACCCAACATTATGAAGAATATTATTTCTATATTTTTATTATTAAAATAAAGTTATGAAATAAATTTATCGAGCCATGGGTGCTTGATTTTCTTTTCAAAGAAATTCTTTGGTTATGGTACATTTACTAATGGCCTTTTGATTCTGTCACTCAATGATGAAGTTATACTTGTTGAAAACAAGAAAAGAAAGAGAGATGATATGAATGTCACTTATCTCTGGCATTGTTGTTTGGGTCATATCAGTGAGTCCAGGATAAACAAGTTGTACAAAAAAATTTCCTTGAACCTTTTGATCATGAGTCATTAGGAACTTGTGAGTCCTGTCTCATGGGTAAGTTGACCAAATCTCCATTCACTAGACATGGAGATAGGGCAACTGAGTTGTTAGGTCTAGTACACATAGATGTGTGTGGTCCATAACAACCCAAGCCAAAGAAGCATACTCTTATTTCATTTGTTTTACTGATGACTTATCAACATTTAGATATGTGTATCTTATGAAACACATGTCCAGAGCCTTTGATAAATTCAAAGAGTATCAAAGTGAGGTTGGGAAACAAACTGGGCATAGTATTAAAATCCTTCGATCTGATAGAGCAAGAGAATACTTGTCTAGTGATGTTGCCTAGTGAAGCAACCCAAGAGGGGGGTGAATTGGGTTTAAAAAACTTTTGCAAAGATTAAATATAAGTGCCAATTCAAAAATAATAAAGGTGCTAGTGATTTCAAGAGTATGTGTGCTTGATAAAAAAATACAGCAGAAATAAAGAAGTAAATGCAAGAAGAGTAGAAGCACTCATAAACACATAATATTTTATGGTGGTTCAGTGCACACCAAAGCACCTACATCCACTCGCCAAGGTCCACTTGGGTATTTCACTATAATCTTAACTTGATTATAGTAGATTAGTTTTCTCGGGCTCACTCATCAAAACCCTTCTTGGTTTTCACAAGGCTAATCAAAAATCTAGTTGGTTTTCACAAGGCTCAACAACAATCTAGTTCGTTTTTGCAAGGCTCACCAACAACCTAGTTGATTTTCACAAGGCTCACCAACAATCTAGTTGATTTTCATAAGGCTCACCAAAATCTAGTTGGTTTTCACAAGGCTCACCAATACATAAGTTAGTTTTACAAGGCTCACCAATAACCAAATCACTAGTTTCAATCTACTTGAAACTAGGAACAACAATAAATTCAAGTACAAAGTAAGAATACAATAAGCTTTAAAAATAAAGCAAATATCTCTTTGAAGCTCTTTGATTGTAGTTGAGAAGCTTGTCCCTAAGTTGTTGAAGCCTTAATGGATGCTTGAAGATTGGACTTGAATGCTTCTTGAATGCTTAAAGACTCAACTTTACTCAAAAGTAATGATCTCTTATTGAATATTCAATGAACTCTCATTAATTGCTCACTAGTTACTTCCCTCTTGAGTGTAGTCCACTTTAAATGCCTTTCCAAATCTTAAATGACTATTTTTGACCATTGGAGAAGAAAAAATAGCCATTAGGAGCAAAAAGGATAAATTTTGTACTTTAAAAAACTGGCCATTACTGTTTATCTAAACCTGCAAGTATCGATACTTCAGGTCATGAGTCGACACCTGAGTCGATACTTGATCAAAAATATCTTCTAAAGCTCTCTGGAGTCCTCTGGTGCGTCAATACTTTTTCTGGTGAGTCGATACTTGAATCGACACTTCATTTTTATGAGTCGATACTTGAAGAAAAACTTGAATTTAGCATGTTCTATATCATTTATAGTCTCAGGCCTTGAGTCAATACTTGAGTCGACACATGAGTCGATACTTGAGCTTTATGAGTCAACACTTCATACATGCCATCTGAAACTTTTTCTACGTATCAGCTCAAGCTTTTGTGAGTCGACACTTTAAGTCGACACTTTTCTTCCATGAGTCGACACTAGGTGAAACTCTTCTGAAACTCTATTGAGACTCTATTGAAACTTCTCCAAACTTGAGATTTGAGTCCTTCAAGTTCATTCTTATGTGCCAATGCCCATTTAACTTGAAATTTCATCAATATGAGTAACCTCTTCAACAAGATGACAAGTATTCTTAACTTTTAACATACTACTAATTTGATGAGTACTTTGATCTGCTGAACATATTTGTAATATATAGTTAGTACTCAAATATACTTAAGTATTTTGTTATTCATCAAAATCAAGATAGGAGTCAACAATCTCCCCATTTTTGATGATGACAAAACCTTTAAATATATGCACATAGTAAGCTCAAAAGATTTGCAATAAGCGTAAAGCAATTGACTATAAGTATTAAAGCTATTGATAATAAGTATCAGAGTCTAGATTATAATATTTATCAAGATCACAAACTCATTTATAATGTATCATAGTTATATATATATATATAAGGACTTCAATTCATATAGATTCAATGTATTAGAGCTGTAGCTGTAATGTATCAGAATAATAATTAAAATGTATCAAAGCTAATTTGTATATATATGAGATGTTCAAGAGGTGTATCAGAGCTAAAATAGATTTGAAGAATAAGCATTTGAGCAAAAATAGATTGAACATGAAAAGTATCATAGCAAGATCATTAGAAGTATCAAAGTAAAAACTTTAAGAGTATTAAGGTATGAAATAAGTGTCAAAGCATATCAAAGCAAATAACATATCATAAAAATAGAGAGTATCAGAGCAAAAATATTATAATATGAAGAGTATCGGAGTATGAAAATAAGGAGTATCAGAGCATATAAAAATAAGAATAATTAAGTATTAGAGCATAAAAAATAAAGATAAAAAGTATCAAAGCATGGAATAAAAGCTCTCCCTCAATATATGATCTGAAAATATTTTTCAAATCTTAAAATATTTTCCAAAATATTTCCAATAGTTTTAGAGATTTAAAAATTTTAAAAATTCCATAGTACTTTTCTCTCTCCCCCTTACTTATTGCTATCTTTATTTAAACTATTCATTCTGTCACTTTTGTTTATCATTTTCCCTCTTTTATTTTATTACTCCTTTTTGCCAAACATTAATTCTCCCCCTTTTTGTCATCATAAAAAAGATGAGAAAAAGAACAAAGTAGAGATAAAATATTACAGTATACAGACAAATACTAAAAATATCAATATATATAAAGATTTCAAACATTTGATACAAAAGTTGATACTATTGATTCATAATTTGATACCAACAACATAAAACTAAAAGACCGATATACTAAAAGACTCAAATACAAATAGATTAATATACAGATCAACCCTATCGGGTGCTTTTCTTATTAGAGGAAGACCTAATCTCTAGGATAGTCGGTCCCGTAATCCTAGAGGGTCGGGGTCACAGCCACATTAGCCAGAGATCTGCAAGTCAAGTTCGAATAGCTCTTGGAATGCCACCACATCCGTAACTTCGACTTCTGGCATGTGCTCTCTCTCTGGCTGTTACTGAAGAAGAGACTATGTCAATAGCAGAGTCAAGAATGGGTGTAGGGATAGATGGTGTTACATCAAACAATAGACCAGAAGATAAAATATGGAAACCAGGGATATAAAATCCTAGTTCCCTGATCAATGAAGAAGTGATAGGTATCACTGGGGGTGACCTAGGGAGTATACTAAATGAAAGAGTAGGTAGATCAGTAAGAGTATCAAGTGGATCGGTATGAAGGACAGGAGTGGAAACAAAAAAATCAGATGGATCAAGAGTAGGTGTGTCAGGAAGAACTAGAGTATGGATAGAAGAACTGGGTGGATTAGGAAAGTCTCTGAAGATCACGTCTCGTCAACTACAGGCACTGTATCCGGATCAGCAGCAGTAGAATCTGGCTCAGGGTCTGCTATATACTCTGTAATGTTGAAATTGGAGGAAGAATCACCCTAGCCATCTCCTGTATCAGTGTCAGGGGATGGAGCTGGAGGTGCTGGTGGAGCGGGAAGAGAATCCTACAATGGAGGTGAAGGTGCCTTGGCAGAAGATAATCTCTTCAATGTAGCCAGGATAGTTGAGAGTCCCTCTCTCACCTCCTAAAAGCCTACCCTCATCTCCATGTGAATGTGATCTACTTGTTGTCTAACAGTCATCTCCTCGATCTCCAAGCGAGTGATCCTCTCATCTATAGTGTCTCTAGGAGCTGGCACCTCTGGGTGTGCCGAAATCGATGGCTCGGGCTATCACTCGGGTATATCCCTTGATGGCTCAGAAGGCTCGGCCTCATCTGTATGCATATGCTCTATTGGGAATTGTGTCCCAAAGCTAATCGCCTAGGTTGTAGGTGGTTGTGTTGAGTATTATGATTTGTATATGATTTAATAAAACGTTGTTTTGGCAGCTCATCACATCATTCATTTCCCTGTAATGAACTCAATTTATGTGATGAAGTCCTTAGGACTGCACTGACTTCGATATAGAGAGGATATATCGAGTGGTCCTTTAAACAGGTTCACCACCAAAAGATATATTGTACAGGACGGCAATGTATCAAGTGTAGGTTATTGTGGTTCACATTGTTTAGTTGTCCTCTTAACCAAAGGAGTGTGGTGACACTGATGTGATCTGCAAGTGGGATGTGTGACATCTCATTGAACGTGACTCCGTGGAGCTCCTTTCTGCCAAAGGATTGATCGCTATTGGATATGGGTATATGTGTCCCTCCGACCTGAGGTTACCATGGTAGCTTGCAAGCAACTCCCTGTGCTTTGGTGCCAGACTACCCGGATTTCTAATTCGGTAATGGAAGGTTTCTGGGTACAGGCAAGTACTTGTGAAGCAATGGTAGACCTAGATGGAATTGGCCTATCCAAATTATTTCGATTGAATGTCTCGTAGTGTCTCAATTTAGCAAATCCTTGGCCAAGGTAGTCCTAGTGAGGAGTCACTGGACTTGCGAAGTTGAAACATGTTGTTGATTGTCTTAATTAGGGTTGGCAGTTTAATCCTAGGTCATCTTGAACATTGAAGGTCAAAGGGATGAATTATACGGTAACCATATGCTAAAGGTTCGATAGATTGCTCTCGCATCTTCGACCTATCCGGACATCAGGACCCATTGCTAGATGGTATCTTGTGCTGGTACTAGAAGTGTTCCAGTGCTACCGTTTAGATTTAAAACTATGAGGTCACATACTATAGAGGATTTCTTCCTGATCCAGGAACCGATTAACGATTGGGAATCATTTCGATATTAAGGTCAAACGGTCTAATTAAGCACACATGGATTTTTTCTGGTCATTCTGGTCTGATTTGGATCGACCAAGATTGGTTTGGGTCAATTAGGAATTGTTCCTGGTGGACCAAGAATGGACCAGGATTTTTGAGAACCGGTTTTTGGTCTTGTTTAACGGGTTTTATATTTGATGAACCGGTTTAACTCTTAGCCTTGGTTCTCATGGTTTTTCTTCTCCCATGGAATGGTTTACACGGTGATTGGTACAACTTGGCTCCTCCCCTGTTCTCACGGTATGGCTGCCCCAAATGCAAAAGAGTTTGCTTCTCACGGTCAATGCACTTATCAAAAACTCCCTCTCACAGATTACCCTGTTTTCACCATTTTGAATGGGATTACAACCGTGTGGAGTTTGGACGTCGCTGTTTGGAGATCAGATTAGAACAGCAGCAGTTCTCTTCGATTTAGGAGGTCTGATCAAGTGAAGTTTGTTTATACTTGGGAAATCCGGTTTCACCATGGACTCTCTCACGCGTCTGCACAATCTTGACGTTGATTTTGCCCATGTGGTTCCCAGCTTCTCCACCGATCAAGAGCTTTTTCCCATCTGGTTTTGGATCACACGATTTCCTCCCACACATCACTTCCCCTCTCAATCCCTGTTTCACGCTGGTATGGGATTAGAATAGCAAGAGTTCGTTTGCACTTGGGAAAAATATTTTTACACCGATCTGGACTGCTCTTCCAAGCGTTTTCCCTTGCCTTCACGGATTGATTTCTCTACCTATAAATACAGCATGATGGTTGAACACCAGGAGATGCAAGAGAGAAGTAAGAAAGAAGTAAGAGAGGAGTAACAGGAGGCGAAGAAGAAACAGCATGAGGGAGAAGAGAAGAACATAGTTCTTTGTTTGTTTTCTTTTAGCCTTCATGGGATTTCTAAGTATATTTAAAGACTGGGTTTCAAGGCCGCGAGGGAATAAAGAAGAACATCACATTGGCCTATTATGAGAAGCAGGGGGCGTTCGTGAAATCCTTCCACTGTTTTAAGTTTCCAGTGTATGCTATTTGTGGAGTTTAGGTAGTCCTGGAGAAGACCGTCCGAGAGAATTATTTGATATTCCCTACTCCACATAGCCGTGACTAGTTTATTGATTTTCGATGGACTAGCATCCATCTGGGAGTCAGATCAGCGAGAGCCCTGTGCATGAATATTCTAGAGGGTAGATGTTTGGACACCTCGAGAGGTTGCATCGACCTATTTATTTTGCTGTTGCAGATCTTATTTTGCTGTTGAAAGAGTTCAGCCGGTCGTTGCTGATCTGATCTGAAGACTGAGGGAGTCTGCTTCGGTCAGGTATAATTTTATTTTGGTTATCTTGCATGCCTAGATCTATTCATTATCATATGATTTATAATTATTACACATGCCAATACATGCCTGTATATTATGTAACATGCATCATAATATGTTAGATCCAGTGCATGAGTAGGTACTTTCCGCTGCATGCTTAAAAATTTTAATTATACAATACCTGCTCCCTTGTGTTGCATGCCTAGGGTAGGCTTCTGCTGCACCAGGTTTTCCTTCAGTTGTATCAGAGCCACAGGTTCCTGTGTAGCATATCATGATTGCATGTGTTAGAGATTACTTTTAGGAACCTAGTTGAGACCTTCACCATAGCCATGTGTCTGTAAAAAATCAAGGTTTAAAACTCCTGAGTTTCTATGGCACGAGGCGGTTCGTCTGTGTTGGCCTTTTCAGAAGGATCCTTAAAGAAAACCTACAGTATTAAAAAGGTTTTAATCCTAATACATATTATACATTGGCATGTTTATAATTATTAAGGTTTGCAATATTATAATTGATATGATGGAACTAGATATGATGCATGAAACATGTAAAAAGAGTTTTACATGAATTTAATTAAAAATGTTTTAATTAAAAGATGGCTTATAATCTAACAATTATGAATTGAAAGATTAATTAAATGACAAGTTTAATTAGGGTTTATGAAACCTAATGTCATTTGAATAAGCCATCCGTGTTAATTGGGTTAGCTATCTGATTGGGTCCATTAATTGGGTTAGACCTAAGGTTAGTTGAATTGGACTTAAGAGAACTAATCAAATGTTGATTAAGGACCTTCTCTTTAGTATCTATCTAATAGTTAGATGGATTAGTCCATTCTTCTTAAATGGATCTAATTAGTGGCTCTGTGGTAAGCCCAAGTCCTTAGGCTGGTCTAATCGAGTCTGGTTAATCGATCGATATCTAGGCAGGTTTGGCATTTTTGATAATGGTTTCATGAGGCTACCTCTTTCTTGGCCAACATGGTTGGTGTCTAGGAAAGACAGTTAATGGCGGTTACTCACCCATGATCTCACCTACCTGGCCAATGTGATCAACCAGAATTGATTAGAAAAGCTTATTGATTCGAGTTAACCCATGTCACCTAGGTTGATCAGCTTGACTGATCTTAAGGTGCCCATGGACCAATTTGTTGAATTTAATTCAACCCTCCTGAGAATCGATTTGTTCAGTAGGAGGTTGATCCATGTAATTCTCTCTATTCTTCTGTCACAATTTAATTAAAATCCTCTAAAATTATTAGATCCTGAAAAAGACTAAGTCAATAAGTTGATGGTGTCTTAGCCTCTCATTGAGTGGGTTAGTAATGAGTCCTTTAGCTTGGTGTACATCAGCAGTTTCATAGAACGGGTGTGCATCCGGTTACTGGGATTACTCTCCCATAGATGATGGTTCGGTGCAACCTACTTAACGATGATCAAGTGGGTCGGCCATAGTCAGGCTAGGTCATTCGTTAGCTGGAAGCATCGGATTTGTCATGTTGATGGTTGGACCTAACCAGAGACCCGCAATAGGAGGTCCCTAGACCGATTAGGGATTCTATGGGGCAAAATTGATTACTGGAAGTTGCTTAGGAAAGTAATTGGTTAAAGAACCTATCTTTAGGTGCGTATGGATGAGCCGGCCATAGTCGGGCTCATACGTGGTCTATTGGATTTCAGTACCCACTATGAAATGGTGATTTCATGGATTGGAGTTAGAGGCTCTCAATCTGAAAAATTAGTGGGAGGGCCCTTTAGACTAAAGTCCAAGTCTTTTGGTTTAATTGATTAATTCATATACTAATATGGTCTCAATTTTCCTTACAGATGTCTTCAAACCTTTCACTCCGATCACTTCTCGATAGCGAGAAGTTAATAAAAGGATTATGCCCTAAAGGCCAATCGAAATGTTGTATTTCGATGAGATTTTCTTTTGTATCCCAAACCAGTGTATTGACATTATCAATTAATAAAAGCATTTTATTTTCATCATATGCTATGTCTTATTAATTTTATTAAGATATGATGAACACCATAGATTAGGGCTATGGTTCTAGGGTTATGATGAGATCATACCAGTGAGACCTAAAGCCTTAAAACCCTAATCTAAAATATTCCTGGTCGATGGGATATTGAGCAGGAAATCAATGTTTCCGGTAAGACCAGCACATCCTATGTATGCTTGGTAAAGAGAGTGACTGATCTCACAATCACTTGTGCTTGACACTAATACTAGGATGTGGGTGCTCATTAGAGAATGAGTTCACTAAATGGATCCGACTTGAGAACATCTAATGAAACCTTAACTGTTTGTCAATAGAAAGTTCTCATAGTGGGAGTAGTGCATGTGGTCCTTTGACCTGAGACTGCCATGGCACCTTGTATGCATGAACCCATACTTTGGTTCACACTCAATCATGACATTGAGTCATGTATGGGGTGATACTAGGTATGGTGGATTGTATATGGAGGTTGTGAGTATGTCAACAAGGAATCAATTAACCCTAGTAAGAGGGGATTGCATCCAGCTGATTTTGATCGAATGATGATTCGGGAAATCTTTGATCAAAGTATGAAAATTAGAAATAGTTTCTAATGAATCATTATTAGCAGATTGAGCAAGGAATGAATATGAAATTAGATTTGACAAGTATCCATATCCATAGTCATATTCAGGGTGCAAGTTGATCGAAGGATTGAATTGCTCGGTAACTCACCACTAAAGGGTATTTTGGTAATTCCACCTGTTGCCGATCTCGCCGCCGCGCCCGTGCCACGGATCCGCTGATCCTACCAGACCACCTAGCTCCTGGAGCCTCCTGGCTGGAGGGAACCTGCAAGAGAGGGTCAGAAGACCCTGGCCGGGGATTCCGGCGAGGGAGCTCCGACGGTCAAGTTAGTAGACGGAGAGAAGGAACAGATTCTCCAAGACGGGCCCTCGAAGGAGTCCCAGACTCAGAGAATTTACTAGCAAGAAAGGTGCTGTAGGTACCAGAAACCCGGCCTTGGCCTCCTTGCCGAGCTCACGCCAAGCGATCCCCTCTCGGGACCCTGGATCTTACTCTCGGAGCGGGGCTTTTGGCCACTGTTTCTTACTTGTCCCAGCTTACCTGGTCGCCTCCAACCTCCTTCCTTTTATCTCCTCCCGCTGTTCGCCTGTCTTCTGCTCGTGGGAGGCTCCTCTTTCCATCCTTTTCTCTTTCCCCTTTGGTTTCGAGGGCCAGGCAGCTTTCCGACCTCGTTCGCCGAGCCCAGCGGGGAAAGGGTAAAGACAAAAGAAGGGGGTGGTGCCGGCAGGGCGGCCGGTCAGACCTCGGGCCCAGTGAGGGCGCTCTCCTTTGTAAGTGCCGGTGCTGTCCGTTTACGGGCCCTGTTTTGTCAGAACCGTGCCTCTCGATTGCAAGACTTGTCGGGCCGACGTAAGTGGTGTTTCGCGTGCTGCCGCAATCTGTACGGGGCACCGTCTGTGATGCGCACAGCTCGAGGGCCAACCTCGGAACCTGTGCCTCTTTCTTTGGGATCTTCCCTGTATGGGCGGCCTGACCTCGGCCGAGGTGGACCCCTCCTGGGTGGACACCTGGCGAGGTGGCAGGAGGCGCTCGGCTTCGGCCGAGGTGGACCCGTCTCCTGGGGCCACCTGGCGAAGGAGCGAAGGAGCAGCCGACCTCGACCGAGGTGGGCCCCTCCTGGGTGGACACCTGACGAGGTGGCAGGAGGGCGCTCGGCTTCGACCGAGGTGGACCCGTCTCCGGGGGCCACCTGGCGAAGGAGCGAAGGAGCAGCCGACCTCGGCCGAGGTGGACCCCTCGTGGGTGGACACCTGGCGAGGTGGCAGGAGGGTGCCCGGCTTCGACCGAGGTGGACCCGTCTCCGAGGGCCACCTGGCGAAGGAGCAAAGGAGCAACCGACCTCAGCCGAGGTGGACCCCTCCTGGGTGGACACCTGGCGAGGTGGCAGGAGGGCGCTCGGCATCGGCCGAGGTGGACCCATCTCCGGGGGCCACCTAGCGAAGGAGCGAAGGAGCAGCCGACCTCAGCCGAGGTGGACCCCTCCTGGGTGGACACCTGGCGAGGTGGCAGGAGGGCGCTCGGCTTCGGCCGAGGTGGACCCATCTCCGGGGGCCACCTGGCGAAGGAGCGAAGGAGCAGCCGACCTCGACCGAGGTGGACCCCTCCTAGGTGGACACCTGGCGAGGCGGCGGGAGGAGCCCTGTACCGAACTCAACTTCGGTGAGGGCAGTAACGTCTCGGGATATCACCTGGCGAGGTAGCCTGGGGGGGCAAGGGCCGAGCTCGACCTTGGTAGCGCGGAAGCCGAGGCTGACTCGACCGAAGAAACCTCCACGTGGCTCGATCATACCTGACGGAATCTAAGACCGGCCATGTCATCATTACGGTCGTAACAGTTGCCCCCCAGCCCGCCGTTCCGTTGGGGCATCGTAGAACGGAACGTCGGGATTAAATGCGGATATGACATGGGGAGGTGAAGATCTTGCATCATAATTACCGCGATCCTCGTCGCCGCTTCTCGGTGCGCCCGAAGTCCTATGGGAAGCCGCCACGCGTCGCCCACTTGCCCATAATAAATGCGTCACTTCGAAGCAGAGGCCGTTACCCTGCTAACGAGGCATCGGTGTCGAGCGTAAGTCCACGCGGCGATCATCTAGTGGCTCGAGGCGGAATGACGGGTATGGCTGCTGTCAATTGAATTTGAAAAGGAGGGGGCTTTCCGGAATGAGGCCTTTTTCCTTGCTTCGTGGGCGGTTTGCTGCAGGCCAATTTCCACTGCCCCGCATCTGCTCGGTGTATTTTCGGTGAGTGCCTCCATTTTCTCCTTAGGTCCCCTCTCCTTCTTCTCTGAATCTTCTTTTCTTTCTTCTTTGTCATGGCGTGTCGTCGCTATGTTTCCTCTAATCCGGACGAGGCCGGTCCGTCCCGGCCGAGGACCCCATCTTCTTCCTCCTCAGAGGAGGAAACGATCCCGGAGGAGATCCGCAGGCGACTGCAACCTGGGGGTGTCACCATTGGCATCCCCAGGGGTATCCGGTCTCCTCCTATTGCTTCCGCTCTTCCGCTTCTCTCTCTTCCTGCTCCGCCTCTTCTTCCTGCTCCGCCTCTTCTTCCTGCCGGTCCCTCCGGTCATGCTTCCACAATGACCGAAGGTGACCTTTCTTTGCTCCGGGAGGCCTACGGCATCCCGGGATCAATCCATCTGTTTGTTCCGCGGCCCGGGGATCGCGTCACCATGAGTGGCCCCGGCCGCATAGCCTTCTATGAAGACTTCCTCCTCGGGGGTCTTCGATTTCCTCTACACCCCTTATTCCTTTCTTTCCTTAGCCATTTCCATCTCGTTCTGGCCCAGTTGGCTTCCAATGCCATCCGGGTCATCTTTTCTTTCATTGTTTTTTGCCATTTCCACGGGTTTGTTGCCCATTTCTCCCTCTTCAGGACTATGTTTACCCTGAAGAGGTATTCCACTGACGACGGCTGGTGGTACATCTCACCCCGGCCCAGGTGTCTCCGGTTCGACCTCCCTTCTTCTATCAAGGGCTGGAAGAACCGGTTCTTCTTTGCCTCGGTCGAGGATGTTGACTGGGCCTGGAGCGAACCGGACCGGTCTCCAAACCGGAACTCCCAGGTTGAGTCGGCAGACCAAGAGGCCTACTCCCTGCTCCTGAGCAATGTGGTCCCGGCACTCGAGGTTCTGCTCTCGGAGCAGAATCTATTTGAGGCCGGATCAGTCCCATCCGCGAGTCGGGTGAGATTCGGTCCTCCCTTGACTCCTGTATTCTTTTTCCTTTATAACCGAGCTGGCTGACCTTCTTCTCTTTTGCATTGCAGGCATGAAGTTCTCGTTGGAGAGCCTCCTGGAGGGCACGGCCCAGAGGGACGCCGCCGAAGTGGATGAGCCCGTGGCGAATAGGGCTCGCACCGAGGTGAGCCAGGAGGCCGCGCCGGCGACCGTACCCAGCCTGGTGGCCGCTGCTCCCTCGCCCAGGCTGCCTCGGGGTGGGGCCATCGATTCTCCAGCTGTCAGACCCGGTGGTGCTGCCGTCGAGGGGGCTCCACCACCTGCAGCTCCGTCCAGCGCCGGCCCTATTACCGTCGCGGCTTCGATGGCACAGCCTGCATCCTCTGCCGCCCCGTCGACGGCGATTCCTGCTGGAGGGACAGTCGTCGCCGGAGCTGACCTGATGGCTCCGCCACCGGTGATCACCCACCGGTGTTCAGTAATCCACGACAAAGGGCTCACGGAGAAAGTGATGGAGTACGCCTCCACAGCCCGGGACCGCCGATCTCGAGGCGGCCGGGACTACGTCGATGCTCTTCTCAGGATCCTCCTGTAGCTCTTCACGGTAATCTCGAACTCAGTTTCTTCTGTCCTCCGTGACCTCGGGTGGCCTTTCTTCTAACCCAGTTGCTTCACTGTGCAGATTGGGAACGACGTGCTCCTACTGAGGAACTTCCTCGTTGGGAAAGCAAAGAGGGATGCCAAGAAGGAAAAGAAACTTGGCAAGCTCGCGGTCGACATCAAGGACCTCATGGAGAAGGGGGTCGAGCTGCGAGCAAACAACCAGACCCTCCAGGCGGACCTGGCGTGCGCGGAGGGGCGGAACAAGGACTTGGAGTCTTCTCTGTCTGAGGAGAGGATCTCCCACCAGCGTCGCGCGGAGGAGGACGCGGCTGAGAGGGCTCGCCTTCAAGCCCATTCTCAGTGGCTGGAGCGCCAGCTGGAGGAGGCCAGGCGGGATGCGAACGCGGTGAAGGAGCGGAGCGCGTACGTCAACAGGCTCTTGGAAGCCGCAAAGCGGGAGGCACAGGAAGCCGTCCCGAAGTTCCGGGCTTCCGACGAGTACACCTCGAAGGTCCGGGAGGCCGCCGTGGACTCCTTCCTGAAGGGGTTCCGGATGTGCCGGGAGAAGGTGGGGGCCTTCTACCCCGAGCTCGACCTCAGTGGGGTGGTGCTCGGAGGTAGGATGCAGGGACCCGAGAGCAGTACCTTCGGTGCGGCCGACGCCACGCCTGCGGCCCCGGTGACCGACGAAGCCGTGGCTCCGGAGCAGCCACCTGAGCCGGCAGCCGCCAAAGGCGAGGATGAGGAGCGCACGACCCAGGCTGAGGGCTCCGACCCCGCGCTGAACTGAGCCACTTATCTTCTCATTTTTCTCTGTTGTTGTTGTTGTTGTACTTCTCTCTTTTTTTTTGGGGACTCCCGGCCTGTCGGGATTCCCAGCTTGAACTTCTCTTTCTTGGATTAATGAAAACACCATTTGTCTATGTCTCGAATTCACTTTCTTTCCCACTCTCCCATCTCCTCTTTTTCCTTCTTGAGATGTTGATGTGGAGTGCCGGAACGAGGGTGGACCTGGTCCCGTCCGTTGCTCGGATCGAAGGTTGGGACATTCTGGACCACGTGGCATCAGAGTAGGCCTTGAGCAGGTCGATCTTTGGGATTGCCTTCATGCTCGCATGGGCGAAGTGGGTTCCGCCCCGCCTTCCAGGCCGAAGCCCGGGACTTTCTCAAGCCTTGCGCGGCTTGCCGAGCTGTTCTCCATGCTCGTGCGAACTGGGTTCTGCCCCGCCTTCCAGGCCGAAGCCCGGGACTTCCGGACTGAACCCCAGGGTCGCAGGCTTTCTCAAGCCTTGCATGGCTTGCCGAGCTGTTCTCCATGCTCGCATGGTCGAACTGAGTTCTGCCCCGCCTTCCAGGCCGAAGCCCGGGACTTTCGGACTGAACCCCGGGGCCGCAGGCTTTCTCAAGCCTTGCGCGGCTTGCCGAGCTGTTCTCCGTGCTCGCATGGGCGAACTGGGTTCTGCCCCGCCTTCCAGGCCGAAGCCCGGGACTTCCGGACTGAACCCCGGGGCCGCAGGCTTTCTCAAGCCTTGCGCGGCTTGCCAAGCTGTTCTCTGTGCTCGCGTGGGCGAACTGGGTTCTGCCCCGCCTTCCAGGCCGAAGCCCGGGACTTCCGGACTGAACCCTGGTGCCGCAGGCTTCCTCAAGCCTTGCACGGCTTGCCGAGCTGTTCTCCGTGCTCGCGTGGACGAACTAGGTTCTGCCCCACCTTCCAGGATGAAACCCAGGACTTCTCGCTTCCTTTGGCCGTCAGCCACGATCGGGCGTGCCGAGGCCAGGGCCATGCGCTGGTTTCCCTACGAGGTGAGAAAAGAGCATTTGAAGCAACGAAACTTTATTGCAGGAGTGGGGAACCTTACATTACTGATAATACATTCTTAGGTTCGAGGCGTTCCACGTCCGAGGAAACCTAGTCCCTCCCAATTCCTCCAAGTAGTAGGTGCCGTGAGGGAGGGCTTCTGCCACCCGGTACGGGCCTTCCCAGTTTGGTGAGAGCATTCCCATGGCTGAGAAGCTTCAGCGCGCCGGAGGACCAGATCTCCGGGATGAAAAAACTTCAGCCGCACTCGGGAGTTGTAATACCTAGCCACACGCTGCCTATACGCTGCCATCCGAACTCGGGCCTTGTCCCTCGTCTCCTCAAGAAGGTCAAGGTTGAGCATCATTCTGGCGGGGTTCTCTGTCTCGTCATATTGCTCCACACGCAGTGTGGGTAGGCTGAGTTCGATCGGGATGACCGCTTCGGCTCCAAAGACGAGGTTGAACGGGGTCTCGTCGGTCGCTGTCCTCGGGGTGGTATGGTATGCCCAAAGGATGCTGGGGAGCTCCTCGGCCCATCTGCCTTTGGCCTGGTCCAGCCGCGTGCGGAGGCCCTGCAAAATGGTCCTGTTCGTGACTTCGGCCTCTCCATTGGTCTGGGGATGCGCCACCGAGGTGAAGCGATGCCTGATGCCGAGGTCGCCACAGAACTCTTCAAACTCCCGGCAGTCGAACTGGCGCCCGTTATCGGTAACCACGGTATGGGGGAGGCCGAAACGGCAAACGATCGACTTCCAGAAGAACTTGGCGATGTTTGCCTCGGTGATCCGTGCCAAGGGTTCGGCCTCGACCCACTTCATGAAGTAGTCGATGGCCACGATCAAGAACTTCCGCTATCCAGACACCGACGAGAATGGGCCCAGAAGGTCCATCCCCCACTGGGCGAATGGCCACGGAGCTGAAAGCTGGGAGATTGGGTTGGAGGGCTGCCGTTGCACCATGGCATGATGCTGGCACCGATCGCACCTCTTCACGAAGTCAACGGCGTCTTCCTTCATCGTCTCCCAAAAGTAGCCCTGACGAAGGGCTTTGTAGGCCAATGCTCTGCCCCCCACGTGGTTCCCACAGACGCCCTCGTGAATCTCCTGGAGCACGAGTCTGGCCTCTGCGGGTCCTACACACTTGAGGAGAGGGTAGGAGTAGGATCTTCGATACAATTGCCCATCCATCAGGACGAACCGCATGGCTTTCTTTCTGATGAGGCGGGCCGCCTCGCGGTCCTCTGGCAGGGTGCTGCTGGTTATGTATTCGGCGTATTTGTCCATCCAGCTGGGCTCACGATCGACCTGATGGACCCCCCTAGGGCCTCGTAGCTTGGGGCCTTAAGGTGCTCCACGTGAGCGCGACCCAGCATCGTGTCCGGCAGGGTCGCCAGTCGGGAAAGAGTGTCCGCACGGGCGTTCTCCCTGCGAGGGATGTGGAAGATGTTGAAGCGCCGAAAATCGGCCGTGCCCGCCCTGACGAGCTCCAAGTATTTCACCATTTGGGGGTCGTGCGCGGCATACTCCCCGGAGACCTATCCTGCCACGAGCTGGGAGTCAGTGAAGGCCTTAAGGTTGGTCACGCCCAGCTCGCGGGAGACCCTCAGCCCAGCGAGGAGTGCCTCGTACTCCGCCTGATTATTTATCGCGGCAAACTGGAAACGGAGCGCGCATTCGACGACGACCCCGTCGCCGTTGGCAAGAATGAGTCCGGCTCCACTCCTGCCTGAGTTCGAGGCTCCATCTACGTGGAGGATCCATGCATCCTCTCCGGGCCCCTCGGTGCCCGCTTTCAGCTGCTGGTGTAGGGGATCCTCCTCGGGCTCCTTGCCCAAACCCACGCATTCGACCAAGAAGTCGGCCAGCACCTGAGCTTTCATGGCCGACCTGGGCCTATACGCGATGTCGAACTCGCTGAGCTTCAGTGCCCACTTCGCCAATCGCCCCGAGGTGTCGGGTCGGCTGAGCACCGCTTTCAGCGGTTGATCCGTCAGGACAGCGATGGGATGCACTTGGAAATAGGACCTGAGACGCTGGGCAGACACTATTAGCGCAAAAATGAGTTTCTCGGGCCGAGAATACCTGAGGTCCGCGTCGCGGAGGAGTTTGCTGGTATAGTATACTGGCCGCTGGACTCCTTGGTCGTCGGTCCGAACCAGGATCGAGCTGATGGCTTCCGGGGTGACTGCCAGGTAGAGGATGAGTTCCTCCCCCTCCTCGGGCCGGGAAAGCAGCGGTGGCGATGTGAGCATCTTCTTCAGCTCTTCAAAGGCCTCCTGGCATTCCTTAGTCCAGGCAAAGTCGTTCATCTTTCTCAGCACCTTGAAAAAGGGATGGCAGTGATCTGCCGACCTGGAGATAAAATGGCTGAGGGCCGCAACCCGGCCGATAAGTTGCTGTACCTGCTTCTTGGAGGCGGGCTGCTCCATGTCCAGGATGACCTGGACCTTCTCGGGGTTGGCTTCAATTCCTCTTTGGGTCACCATGAATCCTAGGAATTTCCTGGCGGAGACGCCGAAGGCGCACTTCACAGGGTTCAGCTTCATCTGATGACGCCGGAGGTTGCCGAACGTCTCCGCCAGGTCAGCTACGTGGTCCGCATCGGGTTTGCTCATCACCAGCATATCGTCCACGTACACCTGCATGTTGCGGCCGATCTAGTCCTTGAAGATCCTGTTGACCAGATGCTGGTACGTGGCCCCAGCGTTCTTGAGGCCAAATGGCATCATCCTGTAGCAAAAAGTTCTACGGTCGGTGATGAAGGCAGTATGCTCTTCATCCTCCGGGCTCATTCGGATCTGGTTGTATCCAGAGAAGGCGTCCATGAATGATAGGAGGCGATGTCCCGAGGTGGTGTCGACCAGCTGGTCGATCTTTGGAAGAGGGAAGCTGTCCTTCGGGCACGCTCGGTTGAGGTCGGTGTAGTCCACACAGATCCTCCACTTACCACTGCTCTTTCTTACCATGACCACGTTCGCTAGCCAACTGGGATACTAGACTTCCCGCATAAAGTCGATAGCGAGGAGTTTCTCCACCTCCTCGTTGATGGCCTTCTGTCTCTCCATGGTAAAGCTCCTCTTCTTCTGGCAGACCGGGCGGCAGCTCGGGTCCACGTTTAGCCTGTGCGTGATGACCTCGGGCAGAATGCCCGGCATGTCGGCCGCCGACCAGGCGAACACGTCTGCATTCGCGCGGAGGAATTCTAGCAGGCGGGTCCGTTCTTCTTCAGGGAGTTGCGCCCCGACCTGCACCGTCTTT
Source organism: Areca catechu (assembly GCA_021397845.1). Lineage (NCBI taxonomy): Eukaryota > Viridiplantae > Streptophyta > Magnoliopsida > Arecales > Arecaceae > Areca > Areca catechu. The sequence continues at coordinate 135,675,154 of CM038053.1, read as the reverse complement.
AGTGGGTCCGAACCAAGGGGATAAGTCAACAGGCATTCCACGGGCCCCCCCCTGGGTTCCTTCTCCCTCAGGTCGAGGTCGTCAACATCGGGGCCGAGCTCCGCACCCCGGGCGCCCGGGACCGTCTGGAGGCAATGCGGGACCGGCTGGGTCGTCCCCTTCATCATCCCGAGCCCGAAAGAAGTGGGGAACTGCACCAACAACCTCTTCATGGAAATCGTGGCGTCCAGTTAGTTGAGCCCGGGACACCCGAGAATGGCGTTGTAAGGCGAAGGGAGCCTGACGACGGTAAACATCATCAGGACGGTCGTCTGCCGAGGTGGGGATCCGGCGGTGACCGGGAGAGTGATCTCCCCTTCGACCCCCATGGAGTCTCCGGTAAAACATACCAGGGGGGTATGCACCGGTCTCAGCTGATCGTGGGACAGATTCATCCGAGAGAAAGCATCGTAAAAAAGCACGTCAGCCGAGCTTCCACTATCCACCATAATTCGATGTACAGGATGCTTCGCGATGGTCATCTCGACCACCACGGTATCATTGTTTACATTCTCATTATCCTTCCCCTCCTCAGGAGGGATTACATTCTCCGGGTTCCCGACTTCCCGGGCTCTCTTCGCCGCTCGCCCGACCTCGCGTGAGATCATGCCCATGGGCTTCTCCGTCAGGCGGTTATCGATTGCAGGGACCGGTGGTAAGGCCGCGAGCTGCTGCCCCTCTGGGGGGACCTCGTTCCTGATGAACTTCCTGAGGTAGCCCCTCTTGATCAGCTCCTCGATCTTCCACTTCAGATTGCGACACTCCTCCGTGTCATGACCGTGCTCGCGGTGGAACTGGCGGTACTTCGATTTATCCTGGATACCCCTCGAGTTCTGAGGAGGAGGTCGGCGGAGGTAATGCTCGCCCTCAATTTTCATGAGGATCTTTGTCCGAGGTGCGAGGAGAGGGGTGAACCTTCGCTCCGGAATGGCCTCGCCCTTCGGCCTTGGATTCGGGTGAGGGTCGGCAGGTGGCCCGGGCTTCCGAGCTCCTGAAAGATCCCTCGGGGATGGCCTCTTCGGAGTCCTCCCTTCCAGCTCTCGGCGGGTGCGGTCAGCCTCCTCCGCCCGGATGTACTTGTGGGCGCGGAGTAGGAGCTCGGAGTACGTCCTGGAAGGCTTTTTGTCCAGGGAATAGGTCAGGCGGGACGTCTTGAGCCCGCGCTTCAAAGCCAGCATGGCGACGGGTTCGTCCAGGCTGTAGATTTCCGGGGCTGCGATATTGAACCGGGTTATGTAGTCCCGTAGCAACTCCTGATCCTGCTGGCGGATGGAGAAGAGGCTATCCACCTCTCTTGGCACCTTTCGACAAGCGTCGAAATGCGCCACAAACTTCCCTTCCAGCTAGTGGAAGGAGCAAATAGATCCGGGCTCGAGGCAGGTGAACCAGACTCGAGCGGCCTTCCGGAGGGTAGCGGGGAAGGCGATGCACAAAAGAGCGTCGGTGGCCCCCTGGACCCTCTTGAGAGCCTTGTAGCTCTCCAGATGGTCCAGAGGATCGGTGGTCCCATCGTAGGGATCCACCTGCGGCATGCGGAACCGCCTCGGGATCGGCTCCGCCTGGATTTCTTCAGAGAAGGGGGGATGGGAGTCGTAGCCTGTCGGGTCCACCGATGAGTTCTGCAGGTCGGCAAATCGGCGGGCGAACTCTGCTAACTTGCGCTCGTGCTCCTCCAGGCGCCTCTCGGCCTGATGCCTGATGGCCTCGTCAATGGAATCTTCCACCGAGGCTTCTGGCGAAGGGGGCGCTGATCGGTCTCGGTGCGAAGTCACGCCTCGGTGCCGCTTGCTGCGATGCACCATCTCGGCTTCATCGGCCGGGGATCGACTCTCGTGATCCGCCAAACCGAAGTAGTTTCTTTTTGCGGGAGCTTGGTGGCTCCCGTGGGGGTTGGAGACTGCCCTCGGGTGGGATGGCCTGCCCTGAATGGAGCGCAGGCTCCCACGCGGCCCCGCGGCCCGAGCCACGGGGGTCCCCGGCTATGGCTACGTCACCAGGGACCGCTGCTGATGTTGAAGCTACCGGACCGCCGAGGTCAAGGTCTGCAGCTGTTGGATAACGGTCGCGAGGGGCCCGTCTACCGAGGTCGGCGGTAGTGGAATGGGAGGGGGAGCTGGGAGCTCCCTCTCTGGGCTGTGGGCCCCTTGAGGGGAGGGAACCTCCCCCACACGGCTGGTGGATGCCTCGCGCCCACGACTGACCACCATTGTCGGAGAGCACGGTACCTGCAGAAAGCTGGCTCCCGCTAGGGGGTGTTGTCCTGCCCCCCTACCTGGCATGCCAATCTGTTGCCGATCTCGCCGCCGCGCCCGTGCCACGGATCCGCCGATCTTACCAGACCACCTAGCTCCTAGAGCCTCCTGGCTGGAGGGAACCTGCAAGAGAGGGTCAGAAGACCCTGGCCGGGGATTCCAGCGAGGGAGCTCCGATGGTCAAGTTAGTAGACGGCGAGAAGGAACAGATTCTCCAAGACAGGCCCCCGAAGGAGTCCCAGACTCAGAGAATTTACTAGCAAGAAAGGTGCTGTAGGGACCAGAAACCCGGCCTTGGCCTCCTTGCCGAGCTCACGCCAAGCGATCCCCTCTCGGGACCCTGGATCTTACTCTCGGAGCGGGGCTTTTGGCCACTGTTTCTTACTTGTCCCAGCTTACCTGGTCGCCTCCAACCTCCTTCCTTTTATCTTCTCCCGCTGTCCGCCTGTCTTCTGCTCATGGGAGGCTCCTCTTTCCATCCTTTTCTCTTTCCCCTTTTGGCTTCGAGGGCCAGGTGGCTTTCCGACCTCGTTCGCCGAGCCCAGCGGGGAAAGGGTAAAGACAAAAGAAGGGGGGTGGCGCCGGCATGGCGGCCGGTCAGACCTCGGGCCCAGTGAGGGCGCTCTCCTTCCTAAGTGCCGGCGCTATCCATTTACGGGCCCTGTTTTGTCAGAACCGCGCCTCTCGACTGCAGGACTTGTCGGGCCGACGTAAGTGGTGTTTCGCGTGCTGCCGCAATCTGTACGGGGCGCCATCTGTGATGCGCACGGCTCGAGGGCCAACCTCGGAACCTGCGCCTCTTTCTTTGGGATCTTCCCTGTAAGGGCGGCCTGACCTCGACCGAGGTGGACCCCTCCTGGGTGGACACCTGGCGAGGTGGCAGGAGGGTGCTCGGCTTCGACCGAGGTGGACCCGTCTCCTGGGGCCACCTGGCGAAGGAGCGAAGGAGCAGCCGACCTCGGCCGAGGTGGACCCCTCCTGGGTGGACACCTGGCGAGGTGGCAGGAGGGCGCTCGGCTTCGGCCGAGGTGGACCCGTCTCCAGGGGCCACCTGGCGAAGGAGCAGCCGACCTCGGCCGAGGTGGACCCCCCTGGGTGGACACCTGGTGAGGTGGCAGGAGGGCGCCCGGCTTCGGCCGAGGTTGACCCGTCTCCGGGGGCCACCTGGCGAAGGAGCAAAGGAGCAGCCGACCTCAGCCGAGGTGGACCCCTCCTGGGTGGACACCTGGCGAGGTGGCAGGAGGGCGCTCGGCTTCGGCAGAGGTGGACCCGTCTCCGGGGCCCACCTGGCGAAGGAGCGAAGGAGCAGCCGACCTCAGCCGAGGTGGACCACTCCTGGGTGGACACCTGGCGAGGTGGCAGGAGGGCGCTCGGCTTCGACCGAGGTGGACCCATCTCCGGGGGCCACCTGGCGAAGGAGCGAAGGAGCAGCCGACCTCGGCCGAGGTAGACCCCTCCTGGGTGGACACCTGGCGAGGCAGTGGGAGGAGCCCTATACCGAACTCGACTTCGGCGAGGGCGGTAACATCTCGGGATATCACCTGGTGAGGTAGCCTGGGGGGGCAAGGGTCGAGCTCGACCTCGATAGCGCGGAAGTCGAGGCTGACTCGGCCGAAGAAACCTCCACGTGGCTCGATCATACCTGACGGAATCTGAGACCGGCCACGTCATCATTACGGCCGTAACACCACCAAAATTTCACATCTTCCAGGTAGGCATGATACGTTGCTAGACGCCAATCTTGCCTTGTGTGGATTTTATTGAATTATGGTAGTTCGATCAGTTAATTAGAATTGGATTCTAATTGACCTAGTCGAGCTAGCTTGAGTTGACCTAAATTGGTTTGGATGTGATCTAATCGAATCAGGTCAAGTTACACCCGGACCCACTGCTGGCTAGATGTAGAACCCAATAGGTCATACATAAAGGGTTCTGATCAAGGGTTTAGTTGAATTAAACCATGTTTGCAGGTGAACATGCTAGCACGTGTTGCAATCCCTAGCACCAGGGTTCGAACCAGGTTCGAATAAGGTTCCAATTTGGGTTAATATTGATCCTAATTAAGCTAAATTGAATTTGGGTAAAAGGTTTGGTCTTATCACCTTTAATTGGGTCAGTATTTATCTAGTTTTGAGTACCAGATAGCCTTTCTTGGACACGGGGTCTATGTGGCATGTGGAATGGTCAAAGCATGGAGTTTTTTTTTGGCGCAAAAGGTTTCCTACGATAATAAATTATGAGAAATGAGAAGGGGCGCCTTCTTTGGATGAAGAGTCCTTCTGCAATAAGTAGAGGACCAAGTCAAAAATACTTCCACGCCTCTTGGAGTCTTCCACGCCCATTGGGATACATCTTCACGCCAAAAGAAGAAGAGTCCATGCCCCTTGGGACTCTTGGTGCTAAAAATAAAGCAACGTGATACTTGAGTTTATTCTGTGCACTTTTGAGTCCAGATGGTGTGAGACTCTTCTGGATGGCATCCCATTTGATGTGGCATTTCAATTTTAAATACCAGAGAGGCCGGCCATTTGATTTTGATGCTTGGAAGAATGAAAGGAAGCGATACTTGATTAAAACATCGTAATGTTTCATTCAAGTGTCCTTCTATTTTACTCTTCTCAGATTTATTTCAAATCAAAGAGTCGCATGTTTTAAACTAAGTAACATATCTTTTTGGCATGAATGGATATCTCAGAAGCCCCTTGGTGTGCTATAAATAGCATAGCCTCTCGGGGTGTTAATAATAATGATCCCGAAGACTTCTCTCTTTCTTATTTTTATTACATCCTATCCTCTTGTCCTAAACACTCTAGCCCTTTTAGGATAAGGTCTTTGGAAGGCCTAGGAGTGTTCAAATTAGGAGAGGGATTAGGGAAAAGCAAAGAAGAGAAGAAGAGGAAGAAGAAGGGAAGGAGTAGAATGGCTGATTCAAAGAAGAGTTAGTCCAATTGGATTGGAGTTTGCCCAAATCCTATTAGGCTTTAGTTTGAAAGTCTAATTGGTGGAACCAAGTTCTTAAAAGGTGCTGGTGTCTTGGTCAAGCCCCATGTGGATCACCGTTGGAGGGTGAATGCTTGGGCGCCTGGTGGAGGAGAAGACTGAATCAGGGTTTCTTTATCGGTTTGGATATTAGCGATTCAGGTTGGTGCCTAAATCCTAATCTATATGTTATATGCATGTTTGTATGTTTTAATTCCTAGTAAGGAGGTCTTGGGTTAAGGGTTTGGTAGTGTTTTCAAGATAATTTTGAAATCCACGCTTCTGCCCTAGTCACCAAACCCCAACAGTGGTATCAGAGCCACCTTATTAGGGCTAAATCATACAGAATTGAAGTTGCCTATTTTGGTAGGACTCTACAAAAATTGAGGTTGCCCAATTTTGTAGGACTCTACAAAAGTTTAAAGTTACATTTTATATGAATAAGTAGATAATTTACATGTGATGTACATTATGTTTGTTGTAGTGTCACTGGTTAGGGTTTTCACTCAAACCCTAATTGACATAGAGATATGATTAGCCTTCAAGTTATCATTCTAATATTAGGTTGCCCTGGCATAATGGTGGATCCATTATGTGATAAATAGTATCCTAGAATGATAACACACTTGGCACATATTTGCTTAGTTATAGCATGATATGTAGAATGTGCTTATTTTAATAATAAAGCCCTCTTTTAAATAATATTAAGTTGTAGTGTCATATACCAAAAGCAAAATGATCAAGATGATTAGTTGATCATTCGGTGTCTAGAAAAAGTGGTTCATGATCGGTAAAGAGGACGTGGTTTTTAATTGGTTCCGTTGACTGACCTGGCCAATTTTTATTGGTGTCTAGGAAAGCAACGGGGGGACTCCCACTACTCTCCCACTTACCTGGCCGATAAGATTAACTTAATCCTTGATTGATATGCTTAGTGTAATATTCACTACATTAGGCCTTCCTTCATGCTAGGTCATTATTATGTTATGATCCATATTAGGTTTGTTGTGTACACACAAGGCCTATTATGGTGACTAACACAATTTTAACCTGGTGCATTTAATGCTTATGGCATGATTTAATATAATACTTTGTTGTGTACACACAAGGGTATTATTATTACAATCATGACTATAAAGGAATGAAGGGTCTTACTTAACTAAAAATATTATAGTTTGTTGTGCACACACAAGGCTATTAATATTTTAGAGGCCAGGTTTTGTTGAGAATTGTATGAGATACAATTGGAAAAAGTTTTCCTACCCTTGAACTTATAAAAGATTTGTTGTGAACACACAAGGTCTTTATAAGGAATTAGGGTCTCAACCCCACTAACAAAACAAATTAGGGTTTCTCGATCATCATATTGGAGGGTTATGATGCTTGATAAATTAGTGGGAGACATAATTAAGTTAAAGTCCTAATTTAATTATTTTAACATTGGTTGTTTGCTTATGTTATGTTCTTTGTTAATGAAGATTAAATGGCCTCTTCACTCTCACTCCGTAGTATACTTGATGCTAATAAATTGACTAGACCAAACTATGTTTACTGGTTGAGAAACCTAAAGATAGTACTAAGCCAGGAAAAACTTTCCTACATTCTTGACACCCCTACCTTGGAACCTTTAGGGGAGGATGCCTCACAAGAGGAGAAGACCACATACATGATGTGGCAAAATGACTCACTCACTGTCAAGTGTATCATGCTTGCCTCTATGACCAATAAGTTGCAGAGGCAACATGATAGCATGGACACTCACTCCATACTGCTCAATTTAAAAGAGCTATATGGAGAACATAGTCGAACTGCTAGATATGAGATATCTAAGCAATTGTTCTATGCAAGAATGACAGAAGGTACATCTGTACAAGACCACATACTGATGGTCATTGACTTGATCACTCGATTAGGTCAATTGGGTTTTGTTATGGATGGGGAGTTGAATCAGGATTTGATCCTGCAGTCACTCCCGGAGTCATTTTCATAGTTTTGTTCTTAATTATCATATGAATAAACTTAACACTTCCTTGCCTGAGCTGTTAAACATGTTAAAAATAGCAGAGCAAGAAAAATAAGGCTCCACTTCTTCTTGTGGATGGGATCAACAAGAAGAAGTCAAGCAGAAAGGGTTCCAAGAGGAGATTGAATCCAAAAGGGGGCATCAAGAAGAAGAAAGGAAAGAAGGCCTCCGGACAGATGACCTGCTTTCACTGTGACAAGCCAGGACATTGGAAGAGGAATTGCAAGGCTTACCTTGCAGATGTGAAGCTTGGTGCATCGGATGCACCAAAAGGTATGAAAGAAGTTCATACTATTTTGTCATTAGATTTTTTCACTTTGAATACTTGGGTATTGGATACTGCCTGTGGTCACAATATCTACAAATCATTGCAGGGGCTGCAAAGGCTTAGAGTATTGAAGGAAGGAGACTTCGAGCTCTACGGTGCTAGAGGAGAGTCCATCCAAGCAGAGGCCGTAGGGACCTATATCTTGAAGTTACCTTCAGGGAAGATCTTAGAGTTGAGATATTGTTACTATATGCCTAAGGTCATTAGAAACATCATATCTGTACCCTTGTTACTTAAACAAGGCTATACTATGAATGTAATGAGAAATGGTTGCTCAATCAACTTTTCTAATGAAATCATTTGTTATGGTGTATTTTGCAATGGTCTCTTAACTCTATCTCCTAATGAAAATATACTTCATGTTTGTAATAAATGAAAGAGAGATGATGTAAACAATACTTTACTCTGGCATTGTCGGCTTGGACATATTAATGAGACTAGGATTAGCAAGTTATACATGGGAAATTTCCTTGATCCTTATGATTATGAATCATTAGGAACATGTAAATCATGTCTCCTGTGTAAGATGACCAAGACTCCATTTAGTGGACATGGAGAAATGACAACTGAGTTATTAGGACTCATACACACAGATATATGTGGGCCTATGACAACTCAGGCTAGGGGTGGATACTTTTATTTCATCACGTTCACTGATGATTTTTCAAGGTACGGATTTGTGTATCTAATGAAACATAAATCTAAAGCCTTTGATATTTTTTAGAGTATCAAAGTATGGTAGAGAAACAAACGGGAAAAATTATTAAAATCCTTCGATCAGATCGAGGAGGTGAATACTTATCCACCGAGTTTCTCGATCACCTTAAAGAAAAGGGGATTATCTCTTAATGGACCCCTCCTTACACACCACAATTAAATGGTGTTGCTGAAAGGAGGGATCGTACCTTATTACATATGGTACGGTCCATGATGTGCTTTACAAAGTTACCTGTTTCCTTCTGGGGATATGTCTTGGAAACCGTGGCTAATATCTTAAATAGAGTACAATCTAAAACTGTCTCAAGCACTCCATATGAGATATGGAGGGGTAAGAAACCCAATCTTAAGTATCTTAAGATATAGGGATGTCCAGCCTATGTCAAAAGAAATTTTGGACATAAGCTGGATGCTAGAGCAGATAAGTATCTATTTGTAGGATAACCTAAAGATAGTATAGGATATATGTTCTACCACCCTACTGAACAAAAGGTGTTTGTTAGTAGGCATGCCACTTTTCTAGAGAAAGAGTTCATCCTACAAAAGGGCACTGAGAGAAATATTGAACTTGAAGAAGTTTAACAAATAGATATATCTCAACCAAATGAAAACATAGTTAGTATAAAACCAGAACACACTACTCCTATCCGTAGGTCTGATAGGGTGCGTCATGCACCTGAGAGGTATGGGTTCATTATTGAAAATAATGAAGCCCGGATCATTAAAAATGATGAGCCTCTGACCTATACGGATGCTGTCATGAGTAAAGACTCAAACAGATGGCTGGAAGCCATAAGATCCAAAATGGACTCCATGTATGTCAACCAAGTATGGACTTTGATTGATGCACCAGAGGGTGTTAACCCTATTAGATGCAAATGGGTCTATAAGAAAAAGATTGGGGTAGATGGCCAAGTCGAAACTTATAAAGCCAGATTAGTGGCTAAGGGTTTTAGACAAAAACATGGAATAGATTATGATGAAACATTTTCTCCTATTGCTATGCTTAAATCTTTTCGGATCATGCTTGCTATAGCAGCATATCATGATTATGAAATCTAGCAAATGGATGTGAAAATCGCATTCCTTAATGGTTTCCTTGAGGAAAAGGTCTACATGTCATAGCCAGAAGGTTTTGTCTTGGAGACTAAACCTAATCAGGTATATAGGCTGAAGAAATCTATTTATGGATTAAAGCAAGCATCCAAGAGTTGGAACATTTGATTTGATAAGACAGTCAAAGAGTTTGACTTTATCAAAAATGAGGATGAACCTTGTGTGTACAAGAAGACTAGTGGGAGTGCCATAGTTTTCTTGGTTCTGTATATGGATGACATACTCCTCATTGGAAATGACATCCCAATATTACAATCAGTCAAGGTATGGTTATCTAAACAGTTTTTCATGAAAGACTTGGGAGAAGCATCCTATATACTGGGTATCAAGATCTATAGAGATAGATCTAGGAGAATGCTAGGCTTATCCCAGTCTAGGTACACTGATCAAGTGCTAAAGAGATTTAGCATGGAGGGAAGTAAAAGAGGTTACTTGCCCATTGGTCATGGCATACATCTTTCTAAGAAGATGTCTTCTAAGACACCTGAAGAAAGAAATAGAATGAGTTCTATACCTTATGCTTCGGCTGTATGGTCTATAATGTATGCTATGTTATGTACCAGGCCTGATGTGGCATATGCCTTAGGTATAGCCAGCAGATTTCAGGCTGATCCAGGAGAGGATCACTGGAAGGCTGTGAAAAATATTCTTAAGTACTTGAGAAGGACTAAAGATATTTTTCTGATATACAGAGGATCTGATCTTAAACTGGAAGCTTATTCAGATTCTAGTTTTCAATCGGATCCATATGATAGCAAATCTATTTTAGGGTAAGTTGTTATTCTAAATGGAGGAGCTGTAAGCTGGAAGAGTTCTAAACAGCAGACTGTAGCTGACTCAACAACTGAGGCAGAATACATTGCTGTTAGTGAAGCTGCCAAGGAAGCTGTCTGGATGAAGAAATTCATCTCAGAGTTGAGTGTTGTTCTGGAGATTGAAGGTCCAGTACCACTTTACTGTGCTAATACTGGAGCTGTCGCTCAAGCTAAGGAACCTAGAGCTCATCACAAATCAAAGCACATTCTAAGATGCTTTTATCTCGTTCGAGAGATTGTTGAAAGACAAGAAGTCTGCATTAAAAAAGTAGAAACGAAGAACAACATAGCGGACCCGTTTACTAAGGCTTTACAACAACGAGAGTTTGATCACCACCTCGATTGTATGGGGTTAAAATTTAAAGGTGATTGGCTTTAGTGCAAGTGGGAGATTGAAAGGATTATGCCCTAAAGGCCAATCAAAATGTTGTATTTCGATGGAATTTTCTTTTGTATCCCAAACCAGTGTATTGACATTATCAATTAATAAAGGCATTTTATTTTCATCATACGCTGTCTTATTAATTTTATTAAGATATGATGAACCCCATAAATTAGGTCTATGGTTCTAGGGTTATGTTGAGATCATACCAGTAAGACCTAAAACCTTAAAACCCTAATCTAAAATATTCGTGGTCGATGGGATATTGAGTAGGGGATCAATGTTTCCGGTAAGATCAGCACATCCTATGTATGCTTGGTGAAGAGGGTGACTGATCTCACAGTCACTTATGCTTGACACTAATACTAGGATGTGGGTACTCATTAGAGAATGAGTTCACTGAATGGATCCGACTTGAGAACATCTAATGGAACCTTAACTATTTGTCAATAGAAAGTTCTCATAGTGGGAGTAGTGCATGTGGTCCTTTGACTTGAGACTGCCATGGTACCTTGTATGCTTGAACCCATACTTTGGTCCACACTCAATCATGACATTGAGTCATGTACGGGGTGATACTAGGTATGGTGGATTATATATGGAGGTTGTGAGTAGGTCAACAAGGAATCGATTAATCCTAGTAAGAGGGGATTGCATCCAGCTGATTTCGATCGAATAATGATTTGGAAAATCTTTGATCAAAGTATGAACATTAGAAATAGTTTCTAATGAATCATCATTAGCAAATTGAGCAATGAATGAATATGAAATTGGAGTTGACAAGTATCCATATCCATAGTCATATTCAGGGTGCAAGTTGATCGAAGGACTGCATTGCTCGGTAACTCACCATTGAAGGGTATTTTGGTAATTCCACCAAAATTTCACATCTTCTGGATAGGCATGATACGTTGCTAGACATCAATCTTGCCTTGTGGGGATTTGATTGAATTATGGTAGTTTGATCAGTTAATTAGAATTGGATTCTAATTGACTTAGTTGGGCTAGCATGAGTTGACCTAAATTGGTTTGGATGTGATCCAATCGAATCGGGTCAAATTACACCCGGACCCACTGCTGGCCAGATGTGGAACCCAATGAGTCACACACAAAGGGTTCTGATCAAGGGTTTAGTTGAATTAAACTATGTTTGCAGGTGAACATGCTAGCATGTGTTGCAAACCCTTGCACCAGGGTTCGAACCAGGTTCGTATCAGGTTCCAATTTGGGTTAATATTGATCCTAATTAAGCTAAATTGAATTTGGCTAATAGGTTGGGTCTTATCACCTTTAATTGCATCAGTATTTATCTGGTTTTGAGTACCAGATAGCCTTCCTTGGACACGGGGTCTATGTGGCGTTTGGAATAGTCAAAGCGTGAAGAGTTTTTTTTTTGGCGCAAAAGGTTTCCTACGATAATAAATCAAGAGAAATGAGAAGGGGCACCTTCTTTGGATGAAGAGTCCTTCTGCAATAAGTAGAGGACCAAGTCAAAAGCACTTCCATGCCTCTTGGAGTCTTCCATGCCCATTGGGATACATCTTCATGCCAAAAGAAGAAGAGTCCACGCCCATTGGGACTCTTGGCACAAAAAATGAAGCAACGTGATACTTGAGTTTATTTTGTGCACATTTGAGTCCAGATGGTGTGTGACTCTTCTGGATGGCATCCCATTTGATGTGGCATTTCAATTTTAAATACCAGAGAGGCCGGCCATTTGATTTTGATGCTTGGAAGAATGAAAGGAAGCGACACTTGATTAAAACATCGTAATGTTTCATTCAAGTGCCCTTCTGTTTTACTCTTCTCAGATTTATTTCAAATCAAAGAGTCGCATGTTTTAAACCAAGTAACGTATCTTTTTGGCATGAATGGATATATCAGAAGCCCCTTGGTGCGCTATAAATAGCATAGCCTCTCGGGGTGTTAATAATAATGATCCCGAAGACTTTTTTCTTTCTTATTTTTATTACATCTTATCCTCTTGTCCTAAACACTGTAGCCCTTTTAGGACAAGGTCTTTGGAAGGCCTAGGAGTGTTCAAATCAAGAGAGGGATTAGGGAAAAGCGAAGAAGAGAAGAAGAGGAAGAAGAAGGGAAGGAGTAGAATGACTGATTCAAAGAAGAGTTAGTCCAATTGGATTGGAGTTTGTCCAAATCCTATTAGGCTTTAGTTTGAAAGTCTTATTGGTGGAACCAAGTTCTTAAAAGGTGCTGGTGTCTTGGTCAAGCCCCATGTGGATCACCGTTGGAGGGTGAATGCTTGGGCGCCTGGTGGAGGAGAAGACTGAATCAGGGTTTCTTCATCGGTTTGGATATTAGCGGTTCAGGTTGGTGCCTAAATTCTAATTTATATGTTATATGCATGTTTGTATATTTTAATGCCTAGTAAGGAGGTCTTGGGTTAAGGTTTTGGTAGTGTTTTCAAGATAATTTTGAAATCCATGTTTCTGCCCTAGTCACCAAACCCCAATAGTTAAAGGGTCCCAATTTCGATAGCTGGTATCAAAGGTTGAGGATTGTCCTAGAGTATGAACAAATCCTTTATGTGATAACGGATCTAGTACCCAAAATTCCTTCTGCCAATGCTCGAAGTTTAGTCAGGACACTTATTTGAAGTGGGTTTCTGATCGGACTACTGTCCGATGCATAATGTTGCCGGCGATGAATGACGAGTTCAGTCATAAAATTTGAGGAGGCCCAGCCATACGAGATCCTTCAAAAGTTGAAGAAATCTTTTGGCACGCCAGATGATGTAGAGTGGTACAAAGTATCTTGTGCCGTCTACAATGCCAAAATGCGTAATGGAAGTTTGGTCACTGATCATGTATTGTACATGATCGAGATGATCGAACGAGCAACTTGACATGGATGCGATCCTGAATTCTCTACCTTCCTCCTATCTTGACTTTCTTGATCATTATAAAATGAATAAGCTTGCAGTCAATTACCATGGTTTGATGGGGTTGCTGCAGACTTACGAGAAGGACCACCAACTTAATAAGGGATGGTGAATTTAGTGGGAAATTCTAGAGGTCGTCGTTCCTTTTAGAAAGGGAAGAAGAAAGGTAAGGGATAGAAAGTGCAAAGTGCTCCTAGCCCAAGTCAGACCAAGAAAGTGAAAGCTGATCTAGCTAGTGCAGAGTGCTTCTATTGTAAGAAGCATGGACACTGAAAGAGGAACTGTCTTCTTTATTAGGCGTCCAAAGACCTGAAAAGCCCAAGGATGGAAAATGTCAGTAACTTGTATCTATGGCACTGTAGGCTAGGTCATGTTAACCATAATAGGATAAACAAGTTACGAGGAGATGGCCTCCTCGAGGTCAGTGATTCTGACTCACTACCCACTTGTGAATCCTGTTTGCTTGGTAAAATGACCAAGTCACCTTTTACTGGAAAAGGTGAACGAGCTACAGAACTTCTGAGTCTTATACATTTTGATGTATGCGGACCTATGAAAGTTAGTGCCAGAGGTAGATACAGATATTTTATTACGTTTACAGATGATCTTTCCAGGTGTGGTTATGTCTTTTTGATGAGATATAAATCTGAGTCGTTTGAAATGTTCAAACGATATCATAATGAAGTGGAGAAATAAACTGGAAAGAGTATTAAAACCCTTCGATCTAATCAAGGTAGTGAATACCTATCTGGTGAGTTCATGACATATCTTAAGGAGAATGGGATTCTCTCTCAGTGGACTCCTCCAGGAACACCTCAATTGAAGGTGTGTCTGAAAGGAGGAATCGAACCCTGTTGGATATAGTTTGATCCATGATGGGCTTTGCAACTCTACCGCTATCCTTCCAGAGATATGCACTTGAAATAACTTGTTACTTGCTGAATAATGTTCCCAGTAAGTCTGTTGTCTCCACTCCATATGAGCTATGGACTGGACGTAAGCCCTCAATTTCATAACTTCAGGTCTGGGGTTGTTCGGCTTATGTAAAGCATTTAGACTAAAATAAACTTGGTTCTACGTCTGATCTGTGCCTGTTTATTGGGTACCCTAAGGAAACAAAAGGGTATTTCTTCTACTTGGAGAATGAACAGAAAGTGTTCGTTGCTCTTAGGGCTATCTTTTTGGAAAAGGAGTTTCTTGGAGAAGGACTGTAGCCTCTAATATTGAACTTGGTGAAGTTCAACCAGTAGAAGAACCTGCACACTCTAAGGACATCATAGAACCAACTGTGATTGAATCATACCCAGAATCCATTATTAGGAGATCCGATAGAGTACCACATCAGCCGGACAGATACTACAATTTCTTGGTCCGAGATGGTGATCCCATTGAGCTCGACGAGAATAATGAGGATCTGATCATCTATATGGATGCACTTCAGAGATCTGACACTGAGGCATGGCTTGGAGCCATGCGATCTGAAATGGAGTCCATGGAGATCAATAATGTATGGACATTGGTTGATCCACCTGAAGGGATAAAACCCATCGGGTGCAAATGGATCTTCAAGAGGAAAAGGGGCGCAGATGTAAAGGTGGAGACCTATAATGCCCATCTAGTTGCCAAGGGGTATCGTTAGCGATATGGTATTGATTATGATGAGACATTCTCCCTTGTGGCAATGCTCAAGTCCATTTGGATCATGCTTGCTTTGGCAGCACATTTTGACTATGAGATATGGCAGATGGATGTCTAAACTGCTTTCCTAAATGGGGAGCTGGATGAGGAGGTGTATATAATATGGCCTAAAGGGTTCACATCCATAGACGAGTCAAAAGTATGCAAATTATAGAGGTCCATTTATGGACTCAAGCAAGCATCTCGAAGTTGGAACATGCATTTTGATAGGTGTATTAATTTGTATAGCTTCGTTAGGAATGAAAAAGAACCTTGCATCTATAAGTGGGTTAATGGTTCTATGTTTGTATTCTTGGTACTATATGTTGATGACATTCTCTTAATTGAGAATGACATAGCAGCATTGCAAGGAATAAAGGTCTAGTTATCATCTCAGTTCTCCATGAAGGACTTGGGTGAAGCTTCTTACATACTGGGTATAAAGATCTATAGAGATAGATTTAAAAGGCTTTTGGGATTGTCCCAGTCTACGTACATTGATACCGTGCTGAAATGGTTCAGCATGGAAAATTCTAAGAAAGGCTCTCTCCTGATAGATTCTAAAATTACTCTTTCCAAGAAGGATTGTGTGACAACTCCTGAGGAAAGAGAGCACATGAGTAGTGTTCCTTATGCTTCGGCAGTGGGCTCTATCATGTATGCTATGACATGTACTAGACCAGATATGGCATACTCACTAGGAGTAGTGAGCAGATACCAGTCAGACTTAGGTGAGGTGCATTGAAAGGTGGTTAAGACCATCCTAAAGTATTTGAGAAATACTAAGGACCAATGGCTGAATTATGGAGACCTGACTTGAAACTTATGGGGTATATTGACTCCAGTTTCCAGTCTGACAAAGATGATAGCAAGGGTGTGTCAAGGTTTGTGTTTATCATGAATGGAGGAGCGATCTGCTGGAAGAGTTCCAAGCAGGCAACTATTGCAGACTCGGTAAGCGAAGCAGAGTACTCTGCAGTATCGATGCGGCAAAGAAAGTCGTGTGGTTGCAAAAATTTCTTGGAGAGCTAGGGGTGGCACCTTCCCTAGATGGTCTTATTCCTGTGTATTGTAATAGAACAGGGGCCATTGTTCAAGCTAAGGAGCCAAAGTCATATCACCGCACTAAGCATATTCTGCGGTGCTATCACCTCGTGCGAGAGATCGTGGAATGAGGCAACATTAATCTTATGAAGATCGATGGAAAGGAAAGTCAGACTGACCCGTTCACTAAAGCCCTCAAAATCAAAGAGTTTGACAAAGGGAAATGGGTATTAGATACTGTTCTGATTGTCTTTAGTACAAGTGGGAGTTGTTGTGAATTGTGTCCCAAAGCAAATCGCCTAGGTTGTAGGCGGTTGTGTTGAGTATTATAATATGTATATGATTTAATAAAACATTGTTTTGGCAGCTCATCACATCATTCATTTCCCTATAATGAACTCAATTTATGTGATGAAGTCCTTAGGACTACACTAACTTCAATATAGAGAGGATATATTGAGTGGTCCTTTAAACTGGTTCACGACCAAAAGATATATTGTACAGGATGGCAATGTATCAAATGTAGGTTGTTGTGGTTCACATCGTTTAGTTGTCCTCTTAATCAAAGGAGTGTGGTGACACTGATGTGATCAGCAAGTGGGATGTGTGACATCTCATTCAACGTAACTCTGTGGAGCTCTTTTCTGCCAAAGGATTGCTCGCGATTGGATATGGGTATATGTGTCCCTCCGACCTGAGATCACCAAGGTCGCTTGCAAGCAACTCCCTATGCTTTGGTGCCGGACTTCCCGGATTTCTAATCCGGTGATGGAAGATTTCTGGGTACAAGCAAGTACTTGTGGAGCAGTGGTGGACCAAGATGGAATTGACTTGTCCAAATTGTTTGGATTGAATGTCTCGCAGTGTCTCAATTTAGCAAATCCTTGGCCAAGGTAGTCCTAGTGAGGAGTCACTGGACTTGCGAAGTTGAAACATGCTGTGGATTGACTTAATTAGGGTTGGCAGTTTAACCCTAAGTCATCTTGAGCATTCAAGGTCAAAGGGATGAATTATACGGTAACCATATGCCAGAGGTTCGATAGATTGCTCTCTCATCTTCGACCTATCCGGACGTCAGGACCCATTGCTAGATGGTATCTTGTACTGGTACTGGAAGTGTTCCAGTGCTACCATTTAGGTTCGAACCTATGAGGTCACACGTCATAGAGGACTTCTTCCTGATCCAGGAACCGATTAACAATTGAAAATCATTTCGGTATTAAGGTCAAACGGTCTAATTAAGCACACATGAATTTTTCGTGGTCATTCTGGTCTGATTTGGATCGACCAAGATTGGTTTTGGTCAACCAAGAATTGTTCCTGGTAGACTAGGAATGGACCAGGATTTTTAAGAACTGGTTTTTGGTCTTGTTTAACCGGGTTTTTTATTTGATGAACCAGTTTAACTCTTAGCCTTGGTTCTCATGGTTTTTCTTCTCCCATGGAATGGTTTACTCGGCGATTGGTTCAACTTGGCTCCTCCCCTGTTCCAAATGCAAAAGAGTTTGCTTCTCATGGTCAATGCACTTATCAAGAACTCCCGCTCATGGATTACCCTGTTTTCACCATTTTGAATGGGATTACAACCGTGTGGAGTTTGGACGTCGCTTTTTGGAGATCAGATTAGAACAACAGCTGTTCTCTTTGGTTTAGGAGGTCTGATCAAGTGAAGTTTGTTTATACCTGGGAAATCTGGTTTCACCATGGACTCTCTCACGTGTCTTCACAATCTTCACGTTGATTTTGCCCGTGTGGTTCCCAGCTTCTCCACCGATCAAGAGCCCTTTCCCATCTAGTTTTGGATCACACAGTTTCCTTCCACACGTCACTTCTCCTCTCAATCTCTATTTCATGCTGGTATGGGATTAGAACAGCAAGAGTTCATTTGCACTTGGGAAAAATATTTTTACACCGATCTGGACTGCTCTTCCAAGCATTTTCCCTTACCTTCATGGATTGATTTCTCTGCCTATAAATACAGCATGATGGTTGAATGCCAGGAGATGTAAGAGAGATGTAAGAAAGAAGTAAGAGAGGAGTAACAGGAGGTGAAGAAGAAACAACGTGAGGGAGAAGAGAAGAACAGAGTTCTTTGTTTGTTTTCTTTTGGCCTACACGAGATTTCTAAGTATATTTATATACTGGGTTTCAAGTCCGTGAGGGAATAAAGAAGAATATCACATTGGCTTATTGTGAGAAGTAGGGGGCTTCCGTGAAATCCTTCCACTATTTTAAGTTTTCAATGTGTGCTATTTGTGGAGTTTAGGTAGTCTTGGAGAAGTCCGTTCGAGAGGATTATTTGATATTCCCTACTTCATATAGCCGTGACTAGTTTATTGATTTTTGGTGGACTAGCATCCATCTGGAAGTCGGATCAGCAAGAGCCCTACGCGTGGATACTCTAGAGGGTGGACGCTTGGACACCTCGAGAGGTTGCATCGACCTATTTATTTTGCTGTTGCAGATCTTATTTTGCTGTTGAAAGAGTTCAACCGATCGTTGCTAATCTGATTTGAAGACTGAGGGAGTCTGCTTCGGTCAGGTATAATTTTATTTTGGTTATCTTGCATGCTTAGATCTAGTTATTATCATATGATTTATAATTATTGCACATGCCAATACATGCCTGTATATTATGTAACATGCATCATAATACGTTAGATCCTGTGCATGAGTAGGTACTTTCCGCTGCATGCTTAAAAATTTTAATTATGCAATACCTGCTCCCTTGTGTTGCATTCCTAGGGTAGGCTTCTACTACACCAGGTTTTCCTTCATGCTCCTCCTCCTTAGTGTCCTCCTAATCATCTGCATCTATAGCCTATCCAGATATCCTATGCCTCCACTGACCTCTGTGCAAGTGGTAGCCCATGCAACATAGAGATTGCTCATCAAAGATGTCAATGTGGAGCAACTGTCTATAGGGCTCTCAATCTACATCAACTCCATAAGCTCTGGATAGAATGGTTAGCCCATGCCATAAGGTAGACACAATCTCTTGTTAGTGGCTGCCTCAGTCATCTGATGGACCATGAGAATTAGGAGGCAATTATGAGTTCGCTGAATCAAGAAAACCATCATAACCAACCCTCTCTCAGTAATGAAGTTGAAGCGTCTGATCTTTGGCAAAAGAATCCAGGTGACAATATGGTGCAGCAATCTCATCTCTAAAGAAAGTCATGATGCAACGATGGTGTCTCCCTCTCCAATGTCGTCATGCTCAAATTTACATCTGAGGGCACTCATCCTATCAACCAGTGAATCTACCACTATGCCTCTCATCAATATCTCCCAAGCTCTACTGAAAATCTCTACAGTCAGTTATATAGAAGTCTCTCTGACCTCAGCTATCTAACTATCACCTATTCTAGCCAATGTACCACAAAACTCTCGTATTAGACCAGGGTAGAATCTCTCTCTCAGTGAACAGAAGTGAGCCAGCCCTGCATCCCTCAGCTAATTTCCTATCCTGAAGTGCTGTCAGTCCATAAACTCAAAATCTATACTCCGACCTCCGACAATGGCTTTGGAGGCCATCCGGTCTGCTCCAGGTGGTGTTGGTCGAACAAGTATCTCCTACTAAGGTGGTGCCTTTGCTATCTGATCCTCATGCTGTACCTTCATGCACTGCTCTGTATCCTGAGTAGAGGGTCGAGATCTCCTAACTAACTATTTCCTAGGATCCATCTTCCAAGAATAGGAGGAAATAGACAAATGGAAGAGGAATGGGCAAGAGATTCACACTAAAACCATGAATAGCAATGAAGATGAGAAGAGAAACGAGCTAAAATCAATCAATAGAACAGTAAAAACAAGAAATGGATGTGAATGGAGGTTTGAACACTATTTGGGGAGGTGTCGGCTCAAGGATTTTGGGAGGAAAATGGAGAGAAACCACTTGATTTCCTTATTTAATCATCAGTTCCCACTGGTCAAGTGTCGACTCACGACTTCAGTCCAAGTGTTGACACTTGGAGGTGTCGACACTTCAAAGTATCGACACTTCAAGAAAAATCAAGAAAAATAGGAAAAATTTATATGAAATTAGGATAAATGATTTTAATGGCCAATAAATGATTGAATAAGATTTTTAAAGATATTTGGTCAAGAAATTCTTAAAGGAGAATTTGAAAGGTCATGAAGAGTGATCTAGACTCAATCAAAAGGATTAATGATCCCTAATTCCCTTCTAATCATACTAAACCTTTCTTCACTAAGTGGCTTGGTCTGTATATCAACTAATTGCATATCATTAAAAACAAATTCAAGCATTACATCATTTGTTTGAACATGATCGCTAATAAAATGATGTCTAATTTCAATGTGCTTACTTCTTGAATATTGAACTAGATGTTTAGTTAAGTTTATAGCACTTGTATTATCACATCTTATGGGTGTCTTAGTTAGTTTGATATAAAAATCCTCAAGTTATTGCTTAATCCATAGGATTTGAGCACAACAACTTCCAGCTACAATATATTCAGCCTCAGCTATAGATAGTGCAACTAAATTTTGTTTCTTGCTAAATCATGAGATTAAGTTAACTCCAAGAAATTGACAAGTTTCAGAAGTACTTTTTCTATCTAACTTACATTCAACAAAGTTAGCATCAGAATATGCAATCAAATCAATAGCTGAATCTTAGAGTACCATAATCCAATGTTAAGAGTACCAGATAAATATCTAAGAATGTGCTTAATAGCCATTAAATGTGATTCCTTAGCCTCAGACTGATATCTAGCATACATGCATACACTAAACATAATATATGGTCTACTAGCAGTTAAATACAGTAATGATCCAATGATGCCTCTATAAAATTTTTGATTAATTTTTTTACCAGATTCATCCTTATCAAGTTTACATGAAGGGCTCATAGGTGTACCAATAGGCTTAGTCTTCTCCATCCCAAACTTTTTTAGAATCTTCATTGTATATTTGGTTTGGTTGATGAAGATCCCTTCATTTGTTTGCTTAATTTGGAGTCCGAGGAAGTAGCTCAATTCTCCCATCATGCTCATCTCGAACTCTCCCTGCATTAGCTTTACAAAATCTTGACAAAGAGATTCATTAATGGCACCAAAGATAATATCATCAACATAGATATGTACTACTAAGATATCATCAGCCTTTTCCTTTAAAAATAGAGTTGTATCAACATAACCTCTAGTAAAATCATTTTCTATCAAAAATTTACTAAGTCTTTCATACCACGCACGGGGGGCTTGTTTTAAAACATAAAGTGCTTTATATAATTTGAAAACATGATCAAGAGTGCATGATTTTCAAAACCAGGTGGTTATTCAACAAAAACTTCTTCAGTAATATAACCATTTAAAAATGTACTTTTCTAGGATCAACGCCCAACCAACTATCTAAAAGGAATGTCCATATTAGAAGTGGCGGTTAATCTTTCTTAAGTAGGCAGTACAGCAACCCCGGGATGCACGAGTCGACTCCCCCACCGATCATCGCAGCACCAACCCAGTGTACTATCGTCAAGCTGGCTCTCGCTTGGGGACGAGCACCGCAGCACCACCCAAGGGGTGTTAACATGGAACTGCCTCACCTTAACAATGACACCCATATTCTGTGGGCCCAGACCCCCCATCCAGATGAACCAAGAGGGTGTGAGCTGGCCCACCCAACAATACCCCCAAGCAAAAAATTCTTTAAGAATTCTATCGCAGGGATTCGAACCCATGACCTCGACTTTGATACCAACTCTAAGATCGACACCCCAACCAACTATCCAAAAGGAACATCCCTATTAGAAGTGGCGGTTAATCTTTCTTAAGCAGTCTGCGCAGCAACCTCGAGGTGCACGAGTCGACTCCCCCATCGAGCACCATAGCACCAACCTAGCATACTATCATCGAGCTGGCTCTCTCCTGGGGATGAGCACCACAGCACCACCCAAGGGACGTTGACGTGGCACCAGCCTCACCTTAATAGTGGCACCCAAATTCCATGGGCCTAGACCCCCCATCCGGATGAACCAAGAGGGTGTGAGCTATCCCACCCAACAACTTTTGACATCCATTTGAAAAAGTTTGAAATCCATAAAACATGCAAAGACTATAAGTAATCTAATGGCTTCAAGTCTAGCTACTAGAGCAAAGGTTTTATCAAAATTAATTCCTTCTTCTTGATTTTAACCCTTAACTACCAGTCTAGCCTTGTTTCTTGTTACTATACCATTTTCATCCAATTTATTTCTAAATACCCATTTTGTGCCAATTATAGAAGTATTAGGTGGTCTTTCTATTAATGTCCAAATTTTATTTCTTTTTAATTAATTTAGTTCCTCTTGCATAGCAATCATCTAGTTTGGGTCTTTTTCAGCTTCTTCAATATATTTAGGTTTAATTTGTGAAGCAAAAGTAGTATAATCACATTCATTTCTAATAGAGGATCTAGTTTTTACCCCTCTGGATGGATCACCTAGGATTAATTCCTTAGGATGTCCATGAGTATACCTCCATTCTTTAGATAGATCCTTATCCTTTGATAAAGATCTTGTGGCTTTTTCTTCATTTTCCTTGCTTTGATCTTCTTTGTTGTCTTTGAAAGGAGATCATCCAAAGTCAGCTTCTTAAGTTCTTCAACATCTGCACAATCATCAATAGTATCCTCTTTTCTAGGAAATTTGTTAGTAGATTCTTCAAATACTACATGCATAGACTCTTCTACTACTAGTATTCTTTCGTTAAAAACTCTGTATACCTTACTAGATGTAGAGTATCCTAAAAATATACTTTCATCTGACTTGGCATCAAATTTGCCTAAATTATCCTTTTCATTGTTTAAAATAAAACATTAAAAATCAAATACTTGAAAATCCTTTAAAGTGGGTTTTCTTTTTTTCCAAAGCTCATAAGGTGTTTTCTTTAAAATTGGTTTGATCAAAACATGGTTTAAAATATAACATGCAATATTAAAAGCTTCGACACAAATATATCTGGGTATGTCATTTTTGCAAAGCATTGTGCATGCCATTTCTTCTAAATTCTATTATTTCTTTCTACCACCCCATTTTGTTGAAGTGTCCTATGTATAGAAAAATTATGTTTAATTTCTTTTTTCATTACAAAAATCTTCAAAATCTTGGTTTTCAAATTCAGTACCATGGTCACTTCAAATACAAACAAGAGAAGTACCTTTTTCATTTGAAACTTTTTGATAAAACGTTGTGAAAGCTGTGAAAGATTCATCTTTATGTGCTAAAAACAAAATCCAAGTAACTTGAGAGAAATCATCCACTATTACTAATCCATATATCTTGCCCCCTAGGCTTGTAGTCCTAGTTAGTTCAAAGAGATCCATATGGAGTAATTCTAGTGGCCTAAAAGTTGAAACTATTCCTTTAATCTTAAAAAAGGATCTTGTTTGTTTTCCAAATTGACAAGCTTCATAAATTTTATCTTTTTCAAATCTAAGTTTCGATGAATCTTTAACCAAATCCTTTTTGCACAATTTGTAAAATAAATGCATGCTTGTATGACCTAATCTATGATGTCAAAGCCAACTAGTCTCATTAACTATGACATTCATTGCAACTAGGCATTCACCATCAAATAAAAGTAAATTATCAAGATCAACAAGATAAATATTCCATGCCTATTTCCAATGAATCTCACTCCATTATTATTAGGACTAGAAACCATGCAAAGGGATGATTCAAAAACTACTTTAAAACCTTTGTCATAAAACTGACTAATACTAAGCAAGATATATTTTATTCCTTTAACTAATAAAACATTATCAATAAAGGTAGAAGGGGAGATGTAAACTTTACCGATACCAATGATTTTTCCTTTACCGTTATCACCAAAAGTTACATTCCCTCCATTCAAAGCTTTAGAGAGGTGAATTGCTTCACATCTCTTGTCATGTGTCATGAGCAACCACTATCAAGATATCACAATCTCTTTTTCTCTTTGCTTGTAAGACACACCTGCAAAACAGATCAAGTTTTTATTTTAAGTATCCAAGCCATCTTGGCTCCTTTAGGGTTAGTAGTAATGATTCCTTTCGAAACCCATTTTTTTTAATTGTTTATTTTTCTTAAATTACATTGATAAGCTTTATGTCCAAATTTTCTACAACTAAAGTAGGTAATATTAGATGATGCTAGAACAAAGAAATTTTTAAAAAATTTTCTTTCTTTTGTTGTTTGTAACCAAGTCTAGCTTTATCAAATATAGTGGTGTGGACACTAGGACCAAAAAATATCGATAGGTTGAACCCACATCCCTATAGATCACTTGTAAATAAAGCCCTGGACCCAACCCCTTTTACCATGTAAATATTTTATTTTATTTTCTATTATTTTGAATTTATTAGGGTTATCCCTTTTTACCAACTATAATTAGGGTTTTGTTATTTAGCCTTTTAGGCTAAACCCTTTTTACCACATTGTTCAAAATCCAATTTATAAGTTGTGTCAAATCCTATTACGCCAAACCCTGTTTACCAATCTATTTTTTTTGTTACATAAGGTTAAGCCTTTTGATCAATTAATCAATTGGGCTTTAGTTATTTGGTTTTGAGTCTTATAAAAATTAGTTATTGAGTCCTGTACTATAAGGGAGACCTACTTGAAGATCCATGTGACTTCATATGCATCCAATTGAAGACCCATGTGCAATCCAAGATAAGCCATGTGCTAGCCCAAGACAAGCAATGTGCTAGCCCAAGACAAGCAATGTGCTAGCCCAAGACAAGCTATGTAGTAGGCCAAGTCAATTTATTTTGGCACCATCTTTGCTAGATTTTTGGACATCACTGCCACATCACCAGGGGACATCAGCACATGTCATTTTAGGACAACTTCATACGCCATGTCACACTTCTTTGGTCAGCCCATGTGAGAAGGAATTAGCACCCAAGTGAGAAATATTTGGCACCTCCTTTTGAAGATAAGTAAGTGTGAAGGACTCCTCTTAATTGGCACCCTCCACTCAAGTTATTTCATGCCAAAAATAAATAGTTTGGCCAAGCAATTTCTCCTCTTCCTTGATGTCATTTGCTAGAGAATTTCAAGACAAATTACTTCATCTCAAGTGTTGGAGGTCCAAGAGGTTCTACTCCTAGCATTTCACTCAAACAGGTTGCCAGCTGCTTAAGTCTTCAGAACTCAAGAGTTTCATCAAAATTTTGGGTCTTCTCCAATTCCAAACTGAAGAGTCCAGGACACATTGACCATAATTCTAGGAGTTGTAGTCCAAGGGAGAAGGAGTTTACTATTTGAATACCTTACATCACTGATTATGGATCTATAAATACCCATCAATCCCTTATAATTTTAATTCATTATTCATCAATAAAGAAATTCTGCCAAATTTTTTTATTCTTTTGTTGTGTGCATCGCGGGGTGTGAAGCCCTTTTCCTTTGTTCTACGGAACATCGCAGGGTACGATGCCCTAATTATCCTATCTATCTAGCCAACAAGAAGACCCAACCATCACTTCGAACCCTTCCCTTTCTTTGTTTTCTTTTCATTACTGATTTCTAACTTGAATTTCCTTTGTTGAGTGTTTGTAGTTTATCAGGAATCGAAGTTAGGAGTTCTTGCCTCGAAACTGGCATCCCTCGGAAGATCGGAGCCCAGGATCAAGTTCTTGAAACCTTGCCGCGACAATCTTGAGAGTTCTATTAGTCTAAAGAATCGATCTTCGTTGGTAACTTTAAACCTTTTCCCTCTCTTTAGTTATTGATTAGTTAAAAGTTAATCCTAGTTTTAGTGGTTTCTTAGCCACCAGATCTTGTTTTCTTAGTTATTTTGTTAGGTTTACTTATACGGGTAGTTAATTAAACTAGTTTCCTTTATTATCTCCTTCAAGTCTTCTTTTAAAGTCTAAAAAATATAAAAATTATTCTCTACTTTTCTCAGATAATTAGAACTTACTCATAGTAATTTAGTTTAATTTATTTATCCAGTATCAGTTTTGGTATCAGAGTAGGTTAAACTAGGGTTTAATCTCTCTTATACCGACTCAGTTTCTCTTTAAGTACTTGGATCGGGTGCTTCACCATGGCCATCCGGTCATAGAAAAAAGTAGGGCTGCAAGACCCTCACCTCCCATTCAAAAGGAATTTCCTATGGCATGTAGGGGTGCCACTGTGAATTGACCCTTGAAGAAGAAAACAAAGAAATAGGCATCTTTAGGATTTATTTTCTATATCACATCCATCACAGTAGATGGTCTATTGTTTTAATTGTTCTTGTATGTAAATAAATTAGAATTTTTTGATTCTTATTTTTCTGGATCAATCGTAATTGACAATATTTTTCAAAATCTTTTCATGAATTATTTCAGTCTATAAATTTTTTGCACACCGGAATACTACCTAAGAATAGTTCTATCCTAAATTTCAGCAATTCTACTATAGGGTTCTTTTTGCATAAATCTTGCATATTTTAATTTTTTGCATCTTAGGTATTTTTCTGCAACCTATATCTTTACTGAAAACAAAAGAACAAAATACAAAAAAATAGTAATTAACTTTATTTTTTATTATTTTAATTATTTTAGTTTGATTGCATCTAGGGTTTCATCTTGTGTGTGCATCATCAAGTAACCTAATCTTAAGGGCATTCAATATCTACATAAGGGAGGGATTTCATCACCCTTCCTTAGCCCACAATCACTACCTTTGCATCGATCCTAACCCTAATTAAAATTTATTAGACTTAATTGCTCTAGTGAGCTAGGGACACCAACAAGTTGGGTTCCAAGTATTGTGTGTAAGCTAGTGTACCCAATCCTCTGATTATCACTTAAATCTGGTGTCTAAGACTAGAGGTCCAGAGGCAAATACCCTAAGCGATTTCATGGTTCTTAATTAGGACCCTGTGAGAGCAGGGAGAGGCTCCCACGACCCCATCTCTTACCTGGCCAATGGATAGGGTAATTATTGAATTGGCTGTAATTTGAGCTGACCCATTCTACTTGAGCTCTAGGTCTAGGAAACCCTAGTCTGAGTCGAGTTCTGTGTGATTGCATTACATGGCTACTAGATTAGAAACTTTATACCAGTAGTCTTACCCAAATCTAACCTAGTCTGGTTTGACCATGGAGTCCACTATGAAAACCTTATTGAGGACCTTCACTGAACAATGTACCCAAATAAACCATAAGTTTGATCGATTGGATCAATGATTAGAATACCTAGAGAGAATCCGTAGGACCCATACTAACCCTGGTTTATCCAAACCAACTACCCTTAGTTAGCCAGAACCCACTAGGATCAGTGACTATAGTCAAAACCCAGGTACTATTCAGGTATCCCTTAGCCAACCCTTCTCCACTACCCCAGATCCTAGTCATTGTCTTCTTAGTTGACCTACCCCTACTCGTCCAGATCCTAGCCAATTTTTTCTTAACCAACCTACTCCTACTACCCCATTGGTTCACCAAGATGCTATTAAAGAAGAAGTCTATGAAGCTGATGTGAGCTTGGTAGATGAGTATGTAGATGAGGAGATACAAAAGGTAGATCCAGAGTTAGTTGACACTAACCCTACATAGATTGAAACTGTAGGACCCTTAGAAAAAGAGATCCAAGAGGATTCTAACCTTACTACTGAAACCTTGCTTGGGAAAACCCTAGAAAAGAGTTAAGCTATAGAGCTTAGTCCTAAAGTAATCAGTGAGGACTTGATTTTTCCAAACCAGCAATGTCAGGAAGAATTCACTCCATCAGTCCCCATTGAAGACCTTTCTCCTGAAATTCGTGACTCATCCTTTCTTCAGGTTGACCCTTTATTCCTTGTAGGTATGAATCTATGTCCAACCCTTAAGGTCAACCCAGTTAGTCTAAGACAAATCCCTAAACCCTTTTCTTATTTCCTACCCTACCAAGTCAACCCCGAATCCACTTCTTATTTTCTACCCTTCCCTGATGTTTCCAATGTTTCTAGAATTATTAGTTTATATTTTGTTGAAGTTAGTATGTTTCATCAGTCCCTAGACCCTATTAGATTTGCCACTTATTTCTAGAGAAGCTTATGGCATCTATTAGGAGTGCATGTTAAATTTTCATCTGCATGTCATCCATCGACCAAGGATTGGTGGGGACATGCAAGATGAGAATGCAACTATGAAACCCTAAAGGAGATTAGCAAAGATTAACTTAGCAATTTCTTATTTGCATATGATTAGTTCAGCATATAGTATCAAAGGAGGTCTAATAAAGAGAACTCGAACGATCAAACGTAAACCTAATTAATAAGACTATCAAAATAACAAAGAAATAGGAATAAGATTCGAACCACACAAGTTAAGCTAGGCAAATTTAATATTTCAGACCTAATCGATACTAGAACATACCTAGCATTAATCTTTCAAGTAGATCAAGATCACTCATGAAGAGACCTCCCAAATGACAAGACCATACTACAAATTGAGGGCCCTTCTTGTTTTCTGGATTATGGCAAATAATTCCTTCCTCTTGAGTTCGGAATCCCGGAGAACCCTACAACAAAGAAACCTTGAGATTAGGAACTTGGTAAAATACGTTAGTCATGAAATGGAGAAACTAAAGAAGAGTCGAGGAAGCAGTGTTGAAGAATAATCTTGGCGCCATGGTAGATCACTTGAAATGGATTTGGCCGGCCTCCTTGTGATGGTCTTCTTGATCAACCTTAGATATTGAAGAGCTAGCTTGAGATTGGAGAAGAAGAAGAGTGTCTTAGGCGTTGGAGATGGAGGAGGAGAAAGTAGGGTTGGCGTGGGATAGGGAGAGGAATTTAGAACTACCACTTAGGCACATAGAACTCACATAGAAGAAAACTTTTATTTTTTTCTTTTCCATCCTTTCTTTACAAGAAGACTAAGAGTCTTTTATAGACTATTAAGCCATTTTGAATTCAAACTACACCAAATATCATGGAGAAAAATTTGTGGAGAAAAATATGGGGCATCCCATGAGTAGTGGAGGAAGTTGTGGAGGAGGTTGTAGCTAATTCAAATTCAAATTCCCCTTTTCTTCTCTTGGGTGGCAACCTTGGATGGTGAGGTGGCATGTGTGATGTGGCAGCAACCTTGGATGGTGAGGTGGTATGTGTGATGTGGCAGCAACCTTGGATGATGAGGTGGCATGTGGTCCCCACTTGAGGTGGCTTTGGTCTTGCTTTGGAGTATAAGTCTTGAGTCTTCTTTAGTCTTCAAATGTGGTTTGGTTTGATTCTTCATGGAGGTTTGGTTTGATTCTTCATGGATTGGACTTGACTCATTTGGACCCAACTCTCAAATACAAGATTAATCAGGCTGGACTAGTTCCAACATAAAATTGAAATGGACTCGAATTACATAATTATTTGGACTCAAAATTAAAGAAAGAAAAAAATTACAGGACTTTCTTTTACTCATCCAACCATAAGGACTCGGATTTGACTTGAATTGGTTGGAGTCTCTTCCTGATTCTGGTGCCCACACCAATTCTCCCGGGGTGGGAGGAACTCGACCCTATCGAGTGAGGGTTGGCTTGATATGTTTCTAATGCATCCGGGTCGATTTGTTGTAGGTCCTCTCGGGAAATCCAGGAGTCTTCAGATTCAGGACATCCTTGCCATCTAACCAGATAACGTTGGTAGCCTTTATTTCTAGTAGTAATGATCTGGTCATCCAAGTCTTTTATAGACTATTAAGCCATTTTGAATTCAAACTACACCAAATATCATGGAGAAAAATTTGTGGAGAAAAATATGGGGCATCCCATGAGTAGTGGAGGAAGTTGTGGAGGAGGTTGTAGCTAATTCAAATTCAAATTCCCCTTTTCTTCTCTTGGGTGGCAACCTTGGATGGTGAGGTGGCATGTGTGATGTGGCAGCAACCTTGGATGGTGAGGTGGTATGTGTGATGTGGCAGCAACCTTGGATGATGAGGTGGCATGTGGTCCCCACTTGAGGTGGCTTTGGTCTTGCTTTGGAGTATAAGTCTTGAGTCTTCTTTAGTCTTCAAATGTGGTTTGGTTTGATTCTTCATGGAGGTTTGGTTTGATTCTTCATGGATTGGATTTGACTCATTTGGACCCAACTCTCAAATACAAGATTAATCAGGCTGGACTAGTTCCAACATAAAATTGAAATGGACTCGAATTACATAATTATTTGGACTCAAAATTAAAGAAAGAAAAAAATTACAGGACTTTCTTTTACTCATCCAACCATAAGGACTCGGATTTGACTTGAATTGGTTGGAGTCTCTTCCTGATTCTGGTGCCCACACCAAGGATCAAGTACAGAATTGAAATTAAGGACCTAAATAGATAATTAAATAAATAAATAAATAACAAAATTTCCTTCACTAGTAATGCATAGTGAGTCTATTAGACATTTGCAGAGTCATATGCACAATATATTAAATAATTGTATAAGAATCATATGGCTAATACTAAAAGAAGACTCAAGGAGTACAAAGAAGGAGACTTTGTTATGGCTCAATTATGACCTGAACGGCTCCCACCTGGAACCATGAAAAAATTGCATGCCCATAGTAGTAGACCATACAAAGTAATTAAAAAAATTAGACCTAATGCCTACGTGCTTGAATTGCCACTTGAACTAGGCATTAGCTCTACTTTCAACATTTCAGATCTTATTGAGTATAGGGAGCCAACGTTGATTCCTAGTGAGCCATTTAGGCCTAATCCTGTCCTTGAGAGTGAACCAATCCAAGTGTGTCTACTTGCCATACCACTAGTCTAGAGAGACAAGATTGAGCGGATCTTGGATGATAAGATCATTGCTCCCCAGAGCAAAGATTACTAATGGTATCTGCTTCGATGGTAAGGACAACCTGAAATTAATGATTCTTGGATCACCAGAGAGGACTTGCAGAGAGTTGAGCCAGGCTTACTAGAGCACTATCATAGCAACATTGACCCAAACTCGACAGGATCGCGTTTCTCCCACCCGGGAAGAATTGGTGTGGACACCAGGACCAGAAAATATCGACAGGTTGAACCCACATCCCTGTGGATCACATGTGAATAAAGCCCTAGACCCAATCCCTTATACCATGTAAATATTTTATTTGATTTATTATTATTTTGGGTAGTTAGGGTTAGCCCTTTTTACCAACTGTAATTAGGGTTTTGTTGTTTAGCCTTTTGGGCTAAACCCTTTTACCATATTATTCAAAATCCAATTAATAAGTTATGTCAAACCTTATTGGGCCAAACCCTATTTACCAATCTATTTTTTTTGTTACATAAAGTTAAACTTTTTGATCAATTGATCAATTGGACTTTAGTTATTTGGTTTTGAGTCTTGTAAAAATTAGTTATTGAGTCTTGTACTACAAGGACCCAATTGAAGACCCATGTGACTTCATATGCATCCAATTGAAGACCCATGTGCAATCCAAGATAAGCCATGTGCTAGCCCAAGACAAGCCATGTGCTAGACCAAGTCAATTTATTTTGGCACCATCTTTGCAAGATTTTTGAACATCACTACCACATCATCAAGGCTTTAGATTTTTGCACATGTCATTTTAGGACAACTTCGTACTCCATGTCACACTTCTTTGGCCAGCCCATGTGAGAAGGAATTAGCGCCCAAGTGAGAAATATTTGGCACCTTCTTTTTAAGATGAGTAAGTGTGAAGGACTCTTCTTAATTGGTGCCCTCCACTCAAGTTATTCCATGCCAAAAATGAAGAGTTCAGCCAAGCAATTTCTCCTCTTCCTTGATGCCATTTGCCAGAGAATTTCAAGCCAAATTACTTCATCTCAAGTGTTGGAGGTCCAAGGGTTTCTACTCTGAGCATTTCACTCAAACAGGTTGCCAGCTGCTAAGTCTTTAGAACTCAAGAGTTTCATCAAAATTCTTGAGTCTTCTCCAATCCAAACTAAAGAGTCTAGGCCACGTTGGCTATAATTCTAGGAGTTGTAGTTCAAGGGAGAAGGAGTTTACTGTTTGAATCCCTTACATCACTGATTATGGATATATAAATACCCATCAATCCCTTATAATTTTAATTCATTATTCATCAATAAAGAAATTCTGTCGAGTTTTTTTCTTCCTTTGCTGTGTGCATCATGGGGTGTGAGGCCCTTTTTCTTTGTTCTATGGAACATCACGGGGTGCGAGGCCCTAATTATCCTATCTATCCAGCCAACAAAAAGACCTAACGATCACTTCGAAACCTTCCCTTTCCTTCTTTTCTTTTCATTATTGATTCCTAACTTGAATTTTCTTTGTTGAGTGTTTGCAGGTGATCAGGAATCAAAGTTAGGAGTTCTTGCCTCGGAACCGGCATCCCTCAGAAGATCGGAGCCCAGGATCAAGTTCTTGAAACCCTTCTACGACAATCTTAAGAGTTCTGTTAGTCTAAAGAATCAATCTTCGTTGGTAACTTTAAACTTATTCTCCCTCTTTAGTTTCTGATTAGTTGAAAGTTAATCCTAGTTTTGATGGTTTCTTAGCCACCAGATCATGTTTCTTTAGTTATTTTGTTAGGTTTACTTGTGCAGGTAGTTAATTAAACTAGTTTCCTTTATTGTCTCCTTCAAGTCTTCTTTTAAAATCTAAGAAAATATAAAAATTATTCTCTACTTTCCTCAGATAATTAAATCTTACTCATAGTAATTTAGTTTAATTTATTTATCCCGCATCATATAGCTCTTTGATTGTTCAACAATAAATTTAACTTTTCATAGCTAAATATCAATTTTTCAACAAAAGGTTTAACTTTATCAAACTCATCTTTAAATTTCTTGTTTTCTACTTCAAGGTCTTTGTTTTTCTTTAAAAGTTCATTATTTGTAACAACAACCTTGGGTCTTTTCAAAACTTCTATTTCCTTTGATAAAGCATTCTTTTATTTTTCTAAAATATCAATCTTGGCTTTTAAATCATTATTTTCATTAACAAGATTAATGTTTTCCAAAGAAAAAGAGTCAACATGCTTTTTCAATTTCTTGTACTCAATTTTTAACATTTTATACTCATGCACAAGTTCATCAAATGCATCTCTAAATTCATCAAATATAAATTCAAGTTCAAGTTCAGATTGTACCCCATCTTCTTGAGCCATAAGGCAAAGGTTGCAACTTCTAGTTGTTCTTCTTCTGAACTAGAGTCTTCGCTATCACTCCATATTACCATCATTGCCTTCTTTTTGAATTTCTTCTTGAACTTCTTTAAAAGACAATCAACCTTGTAGTGTCCAAGCTTTTTACATTCGAAGCAAATTGGTTGGTCCTTCTCCTTCTCTTTTTCTTTTTCTTTTTCTTTTCCTTTCTCTTTGCTAGGCTGTGGCTTTTTTTGTAATGAAACATTTTTTTCCTCATGAATCTTCGAAACCTTCTAGCCACTAATGCCTCTTCATCTTCATTTTCACCTTTTTCAGATTCTTCAATTGAAGACTCATTTGGTGTAGTGGATTTGAATGCGATGGTCTTCTTCTTTCTATCTACATCTACTGCTTTTTATTCAACTTCAACTCATAAGTCATGAGTAAACCGACAAGTTGTTCTAAGGGAAGTGTCTCAAAATCTTTAGCTTCTTGTATTGCTTTGACTTTCGGATCCTAAGATGTTGGCAATGACCTGAAAATTTTATTTACAAGGTCAACATTAGTCATAACTGATCGCTATCGTAGGTGGTCAAAAATAATACACCAACTCAACTCTATAGCTAGGGTGAGTCGGGATCGTATCCTCAGAGACCTTGGGGCTAAGTTATGATTTAAAAAGAAAAAGGTAAAATAATTGTTGTTATGGAAAAATAAAAGGAAGCAAGAATTAAATTACTCCTAGGATTAAGCAAGTGAGAGTGAGAATTTCATAGGAGAAAGGATGATTGTCAAGAGAGGAAGAGTGACTGAGCAGTGCTAAATGGCATTTCACTAGTGATTAATTTTAGATATTTACTTGTGTTCCCATGGCATGCCCCGTACCTGTAGCAGATCATGACGCGTCATTGGTAGGCACCAGGTATTCAACTCTTCTTTTCTCGGCATGCTCCGTACCCGAAATGGATCACGGCGTGTCTCCAAAAAGCAAGGGCTATCCCTAACCTCAATCTAACATTTAAGCATAATAAATGGTGAATAAAAGAGAACAAATATGTAGACAGAAAAATATACTCCTTTATTGTAGAACAAGAAGTATAAAAGATTGAGAACTAGCTCTTCCCTCCCATACTTCAACACTAACTCATTCTAAAGTGGATCCTCTTTTGTCGCTCTATGAGACTCCAAGGAGACGTGATGGGAAGTGAAGAATGGGAACCAATGCCAGTGTAGTGGAAGGTGGAAACCAAGCCAGAGCAATGGAAGTGGTCACCAGTCAGAGGTCAGATGAGCATAGAAAAGATTGAAGAAAAATAGAAGTAGAAGAATAGAAGAATAAAGGTGGAATATAGAAATAGAAGTGGAATAGTGGAATAGAGGTACAATAGTGGTAGAATAAGATTGTAATAGAAGAAGGATAAGAGAGAAATAAGTGGAATAGCAGAGGGATAGGTGGAATAGAAGAGGAGAAATGGGGAGAAGAAGAGAAATGGGGAGAAGAGGCTCTGGACTGATCTCTTCTCCCCCAGACTCGATGGCTCCCCCGATGGCTGGATTCCTTCCCTAGATCCCAATAACCCAACAATCGTTCCAACAATCCCAACCGAGTTCAGTTTTAATTACCCGAATCTGTTCCACAGTTTTAACTGATCTCCATGATCCTATTGAGCTCTAGCGAAGCTAACTATAACTCATTCCTCAGTCCATGGCCATTCCAACTTCTCCGCCTGATCTCCAACCGAACTCTAACCAATCAACTAATCCAACCATATACAGGTGGTACGGCATGGCCAGTGATGGGCAACTTGGCATGGGGCAACAAAGCGGCCGAAATAAGGAAGAGGAATGGGTTACTGTGACCGAACAAGGCTACAGGTATCCGATGGATTCCGGCCATAAGGACCTCCCAGTGATGAAGGAACTGCCACCGAAGGCTTTTCCGACCATCGGTGGGGGTATAAGGAGGTCCGGCGGCATAGCTAGTGGTGGGCAGAATGGCGAAGGAGGCTGACGACCTGTTTGGTGGCTGGAAACCTGTGGTTGCCATGGATTCCGGCTATGGAACCTCTTCGACGAAGAGGGGATGGGCACCACCATATTCTCCGGTTGGCGGTAAGCAGAATGGGGAATCCAATGGCATGACGGTGTGGAATGACGTTGAAGAAGAAGAAGGAGATGTTGGTTGTTTTCCAACCATTTTCTAGACAATGAGATCTTCTCCAACTAACGATGAGGTCTCCGGTGGGTTAGATGGTGGCGGGGGCAGCTCTTTGGCAACTTTTTGCTCAAATAGGGGCTCGCGGTCCATGGCTCTGTTCCATGGAACGCGACAACAGCAGAATGCGGTAGATCGAGCGGCCAGTTCATGGTGGACCATATGCTTTAAATTTCGTGCAAAACTAATAAATTCTTTCAAAAATCAATTCTGAGCCCATTTGAAGTCCGATTTGAGTGTCGTTTGCAACGTTGGACTTCTAAAATCGATCTCTTCATGTTGGTGGTGTTCTTTCCTATAAATAAATATAAAGTATCAATTTTAAAAAAATAACTATAATTTAATTATTAAATTAATATTTTTATACATACGTATAATGTAGTTATCACGCCCCCCAACTTGAACTTTGCTCATCCTCAAATAAAGTAAGATTATCAATGTGTATCAACCTATCCTTTAATTGGATGTTAACCTAAGCAGCCCTAAAGATAGATGATACCTGATCAGACCATTACTGAGATACTTCATTGGATTATTAATTTAACTTATTTAGTGGTCTGGTAGAGCCCATAAAGATTTCTAGAGTTCTTTTTTTTCTAACTTTCCATCTCACTCTTAAAATCCTCCAACTTTCTAGGGTTTAGTTCAGTACCTTCCTACTGATGGTTTTCCCCTTTTATTTTTTTTAATTTATTATTATTATTTTATTTTAAGTATAGTGTTATGTCCAAGCCTATTAAGTATTAGTATTCTCTCCTTTTGATGCGAACCATAATGCTTACTTAGGCGAAAGGGCTCGGTTACTCAGGGAGGTACCATTGCTTAATAGATTTCTTGACATTCTCACGTTTTGATGTGAACCACAATGCTTACTTAGGAGATGGGGCCCGGTTACTCAGCAAGAGTTCAAGCAAAGCTGTGAGACAGGACTAACTTCTTCTACTTCTTTTTTTTCTTCTTCTTTTTTTTTTTTAAGGGAAAAATTTTAGCATACTTGATATTTTGGTTTATATTTCCATAAAGTAGATTCTTTATTAAGATCAATGGTCAGAAGGTTTTGAAATTATTCCATGAAATTATTTATGATCAAAACCCTACCATTTATTGAGTTTCTTTAATAATTTATCCCTTAGCATCTCTAAAATTATCTAGACCATTAATCAATTATTAAATAAGGTGCTTATGTAACTCTAATTTGAGACAATAATTAGGTACACTTAACATAATCATTTCTAACCGTACTTGAAGATCTAAGCAAGTCAAGTTTATCTTCCCCCCAACTTAATTGACATTGTCCTCAATGGAGTAGGAAAGAAAATAAGAGGTATAATAGGAAAGAATATACTTGGAGTTAATATGCTTTGGGAGTTGAAGAGGGCTTCATGAAGTAGTGGGTTCTCGTTCTACCACCTAAGTTCCTGTAAATACTAAAACAAGGAAAGAAAGATGAGATTGTTGGGTTGCCTCCCAACCAGCACTAAGTTTAACGTCTTCCACTAGACACTATGAGGGAGTGTTAATGATATTGAGCAAGGGCACTTCCCTCCAGATTTTCAAAAGGCAAGACCAATTAGGAGGCCTTGTCATCATGGCAGAAAAATGTTCATAGAGTTTTTGATGATGATTAACCCTAATCCATAGAGTACATGGGCAAGCAAGCTAGACCAAGATTTAAAAATTTTATAACAATTTGGTTTAAGATTAGGAAGGGATTGTGTGTGTTGGGCCGAGAGTGGGGGTGGGGGTTTGAAAATTTTTCTATCTCTAGAAAGGTCTACCCTAATCCCATTCTCAGGTATGATATATCTTGACATCATCCCTTCTTGATGGCACTTTATCCAAGTTAATTGTAGATCTATCTCCATACATCGTTTCAGAATAAAAGATAGATTTTGGAGGTGATCCTCAAAAGTAGTGCCAAAAATAATGAAATCAGCTATAAAATCTTTAAGATCATTATCCCTCATTTTATAAATATCCCATCTAACTGCTTGTCTATGCATCTTTAGAACACCTACTATTAGGTCTTCCTGATTACAGATCACTGATTGGGTGTTAGTAGGTATGACAGGAAGTGGCTTCAATTCTAGATCTGGTGGTGATTCTAACAGAGGTGCTATTGGGGGAATAGGTATTGGCTCAACTTGTTCCATCATTAATGGGGTGGGTTTGAAAAGTGGTGTATCATGCAGGTTATCCCTCCCTATGATATCTTCATCTTCATTAAAATCATCTATCTCACACTGAGCCATATAGGGATCTAATGAGTTCTGGGGATAACTAGGAGGTATGGCTTTCCCTATAGTGTTATTCTATTATGGTTCCTGGGGATCCTCTACTTTGTCTTCCATCATATCATTAATTTTGTCTTCCATCCCATAAAAAAGAGTAGATGATTCTAAGGCACTTGGGAAGGGGACTATTGGTGAGTAAGATGATGATGGAATTGGGTCATCCCACCATTCTACCTTAGTTAAATGACTCATATTGGTTTCTATGATAGTGTAGGGTTGTTCTGTGACCAATTCATTTTCGAGAGTAATGGTTAATTATTCAGAAAAAAATAAAGGGTCCATAGAATCTTCAACTTAGTAGTGTCCCTCTAAATTACTCTTGGACTGACTAGGCAGTTTTCCTACCTCTTCTCTATTAAGTTCAGCTAATAATCGATCAATCAGATCAAAAAGTTCATCGAGATGTTATTGCTGAGATATAAGCTCATCGAGAAGTGGGGTTTGACCAATTTTTTTAATTCGATCTATGGCTTGCAAAACCTTCTCTTGAAATGGTAGGCTATCATTAGGAGAAGGTTGATAACACATATAGGGTTGATCATATTAAGGCTCATCTACAAATGGAGGTTATTGAGGTACCGGGGTAACTACTGAATGTGATTGCCATAATAAATCTGGTTGGTCCCCCAACCTTGGTTATAACCATTGAAGCATGGGTTTTCCCTTGGTTTATAGGCCATATAAGATTGATCTTGGTAAACTTGGTTGTACCTAGACTCAGGGAATTGGTACATGGCTAGGCACTCACTTACAAAGTGAGTTGGACTCGAATATGTGGAGCATGCCAATTGTGCAGGAAAAAAGGATTGAGTGAAAGAGTGTCTCATATTTTGTAGAAGATCAAGTTTATAAGATATGGCATCAAGAGTATGGGACAACCTATCCACTCCACAATTGGGATACATGTTCCTAGCACTACTCAAATCCATAGAGGGAAAAAAATTATTTTTTATTTTTTTTTAATTCACAACCGTGCCTATGGTCCCCGGCAACGATGCCAAAATTTGATCGCTATTGTAGGTGATCAAAAATAATACACCAACTCAACTCTATAGCTAGGATGAGTTGGGATCATATCCTTAGGGATCTTAGGACTAAGTTATGATTTAAAAGGAAAAAGATAAAATAATTATTATTCTAAAAAAATAAAAGGAAGCAAGAATTAAACTAATCCTAGGATTAAGCAAGTGAGAGTAAGAGTTTCAGAGGAGAAAGGATGATTGTCAGGAGAGGAAGAGTGACTGAGCAGTGCTGAATGGCATTTCATTGGTGATTGATTTTAGAGATTTACCTATCTTCCTTGGCATGCCCCATACTTGTAGTAGATCACGGCGCATCTTTGGTAGGCACCAGGTATTCAACTCTTCTCCCCTTGGCATGCTCCATACCAGGAATGGATCACGGTGCGTTTCTGAAAACCAAGGGCTATCCTAACCTCAATCTAACATTTAAGCATAATAAATAGTGAATAAAAGAGAACAAATATGTAGATAGAAAA
The DNA here is from genome assembly GCA_021397845.1 of Areca catechu. NCBI lineage: Eukaryota > Viridiplantae > Streptophyta > Magnoliopsida > Arecales > Arecaceae > Areca > Areca catechu. The sequence continues at coordinate 135,635,845 of CM038053.1, read as the reverse complement.
ATATACTCTTTTATTGTAGAACGAGAAGTACAAAAGACTGAGAACTAGCTCTTCCCTCCCGCACTTCAACACTAACTCATTCTAAAGTGGATCCTCTACTGTCGCTCTAAGGGACTCCATGGAGACGTGATGGGAAGTGAAGAATGGGAACAGTGCCAGTGCAGCGGAAGGTGGAAACCAAGCCAGAGCAATGGAAGTGGTTACCAATCAGAGGTCAGATGAGCATAAAAAAGAGAGAAGAAGAATAGAAGTAGAGTATATAAGAATAAAGGTGGAATAGGGAAATAAAAGTAGAATAGAGGTAGAATAAGACTAGAATAGAAGAAGGATAAGAGAAGAATAATAGGAATAGCAGAGGGATAGGTGGAATAGAAGAGGAGAAATGGGGAGAAGAGGCTCTGGACTGATCTCTTCTCCCCCAGACTCGATAGCTCCCTCGATGATCTCCCTGATGGCTGGACTCCTCCCCTGGATCCCAATAACACAACAACCATTCCAACAATCCCAACTGAGTTCAGTTTCAATTACCTGAATCTGTTCCATAGTTTCAACTGAACTCCATGATCCCACTGAGCTCTAGCGAAGCTAACTGTATCTCGTTCCAAACTCCATGGCCGTTCCAACTTCTTTGCCTGATCTCCAACCAAACTCTAACTAATCAACCGATTCAATCGTATGCAGGTGGCGTGGCATGGCCGGTGATGGGCAACCTAGCATGGGGCAATGAAGCGGCCGAAACAAGGAAGAGGAATGGGTTACTGTGACCGAACAAGGCTATATGTGACCGATAGATTTCGGCCATAAGGGCCTCCCAGTGATGAAGGAACAACCATCGAAGGCTTTTCCGGCCATCGATAGGGGTGTAAAGAGGTCTAGCGGTGTAACTAGCGATGGGTAGAATGGTGAAGGAGGCCGATGACCTGTTTGGTGGCTGGAAGCCTGAGGTTGCCATGAATTCCAATCATGGAGCATCTCCGGTGATGAGGGGATGTGCACCACCATCTTCTCCGATCGGTGGCAAGCAGAATGGGGAATTCGGCGGCGGCATCGGTGGTGTGGAATGATGTTGAAGAAGAAGAAAGAGATGCTAGTTGTTTTTCGGCCATTTTCTAGCCAACAGGAGCTTCTTTGGTTAGCGATGAGGTCTCCGGTGGGTTAGACGGTGGAGGGGGCAGCTCTCCGGTAACTTTCAGCTCAAATGGAGGCTCGCAGTCCATGGCTCTATTTCGTGGACCATGATAAAGGAGAACATGGTCCATGGGCCATGCGATAAACCGAGCGGCTGGTTCATTGTGGACCAACTGCTTTAAATTCCATGCAAAACTAATAATTTTTTTCAAAAATCAATTTCAAGCTCGTTTGAAGTCCGATTTGAGTGCCATTTGCACCGTTGGACTTTTAAAATTGAGCTCTTCATGTTGGCAGTATTTTTTTCCTGCAAATGACATATAAATGTATCAAATTTAAAAAAATAACTATAATTTAATTATTAAATTAATACTTTTATATATACGTATAACGTAGTTATCAATAACCTTCCTAAGACTTTTCATACTATTTATAATATTAGTAAATCTAGTATATATGTCAGTAATAGATTCATTTGGCTCCATTCTAAATATTTCATATATATGAATGAGCATATTAATTTTAGTATTATTCACTTGATGGGTACCCTCATGAGTAACCTCAAGTGTATCCCAAATTTCCTTCGCAGATGTTGTTGACCCCTGGAATGATTTTGATGATAATCAAACATTGGAGCATGCATTTAATTACTAACTCTTTCCAAGTATTTTCTAAGTTTTTGTAGGATGTTTTAAATGAAAGACCACTCTTCCTACAACCTTGGTGTGTGACAAGTTTATTTTATAGAATTGTATTATGTAATGAAGAGCCCAAAGAAAAATCAACTATGTATTTATGAAATTGGGCTATCTCTATGTATTTTTCTAGTTCAAATATCTTAGATTTAACTTTGATGGAGTTAGAGAGCTTATGGACTTGATTGAATGTTTTTGGAAGAAATCTGAGAAATTTCAAAAGTTTTTGGAGCCAAGTCATAAGAGCTGACTCTTCCAAAGTTCAGAAAATCTCAGTTCTAAAGAACCAGCCAAGCGAGCCTACTCGAAGAAGAAGAGCTCAACCAGAGTGAAGTTTTGACCTACTTGAGGAACCGAGCTGACTTGACCAGTCGAGCCGACTCGAATGACGGTCCCAGGTGAGTAACGGCTAGTTCCATAACTTTCTTTTTGAATCCAAAACGATCTCCAACTGTCACTTTTCGAATCCCAATGGTCTATAATGGCTATATCCACCTGAAATTAGTTAAGGGGAATATATTTAAGGGATTTGAATCACTTTTAAAAAGAGAGAATGAGAAATGAATGAAAAATAATGAGCTTTTGAAAGCACACTCAAGAAAGCATTCAAGAGAGCACTCAAGACCACACCTAACTTCCATCTGAATTCTTGAGGCATTTATTGAAGAAGCTAGAAGCCTTGAAGAGCATTCAAAAAGTAATCAGGAGAGCTTCTAAAGTGCTACAACTGCAACCATCCGGCAACCTCGATTTGTCAGAAAGTTGCTTTATGTTTTCTACTCTTTGTTTAAATTGTTTCAAGTACAGTAGGAGCTATGACTTGAGTTTGTAAAGGTTTTTGGTGAGCCTTTAAAAACCAAGAGTAGGTTGTTAGTGAGCCCGAATAAAACTAACATTATATTGGGTTTTTGGTGAGCTCGGGATAAAACCAAGTTTGGATTTTGTATTGTGAGCCTATGAAAACATTCCGGCTATATTCTAAGGGTGAATATAGTAAAAATCCCAAGTGGTACTTGGATAGTAAACGTAGGAGCTAGGTTGCTCCGAACTACTATAAAATCTGCCATGTTTGTGATTGTGTTTCTTGTGTTCTTACTTGCTTCCGCATTAGTCACTTAACTCACAGCACATACCATACTAAAAACTTTAAAAAGGAGCACATACTTGCAAAAATTTTAATTACCCAATTCACCCCTCCTCTTAGGTAAGCCATCTAGGCAACAACTAGTATCAGAGTAGTGTCTTTGAATTTACTTAGAGTAAAAGATCATATGGCAAACCCTATGAATGCTTCTTTGGCTGAAGGCCAATCCACAAAAAGACCTCCACCATTCACAGGCACAACTACACCTACTGGAAAGCCCGAATGAAAATATATATTCAAGCAGTAGACTTTCAATTATGGAAGGTCATTCTTAAGGGACCTCACACACCCATAAAAAAATTTGATGGCATGGATGTCCCAAAATTTGAAGAGAAATGGGATGACATGACATGAAAATGGGTGAGCTGAATGCCAAAGCCATGAAGTTGTTATATTATGCTTTGGACACAAATGAGTTTAATCAAATTTCTATTTGCGCATCAGCAAAAGAAATTTGGGATAAAATTGAGGTAACCCAAGAAGGAACTTCACAAATGAAAACATCTAAAATTAATCTTCTTGTATATAACTATGAACTATTTAAGATGGAATCGAATGAGACTATATATGCCATGTTCTCATGTTTTATAGATATTATTAATAGTTTGAAGAGTCTTGGCAGGACTTTTCTAATGCAGAACTCGTGCAAAAGATTTTGAGAACACTTCCAGATAAATAGGACCCGAAAGTACTGTAATTCAAGAGGCCAAGGACCTTAACACATAACCATTGGATGAACTATTTGGATCCCTGATCACACATGAGCTCACTATGCAGCATAGAAATGAAGATGACTTCAAGAAAAAGAAGTCAATTGCCTTCAAAGCTGTTACAAAGTTGAAGAAACAAGAAGAGAAAATTGATGAAGAAAGCCCCTCCTTCAAAGATGAACTAGAAGATGATGATATTGAACTTGTAGTGAGGAGATTCAGAAAATTTATGGGCAAGAAAAAGGGAAGATATTGAAAAAAGTTTTATAGAAAAGGAGAATACAGCAAGGACAAGGAAAAGGAAAAAGATAAAGATAAAGAGCAACAGCCCATTTGCTACGAATGCAAGAAACCAGTGCACTTCAGATTAGATTGTCCAAACTTGAGGAAAACATATAAGAAGAAGAAGAAAGAAATGATTGCAACTTGGAGTAACAGTGAGGAGTCAACTTCAAATGAAGAAGAAGAGACCACAAAAATAGCAAACATATGTCTAATTGATCTTGAAGATGAGGTAATATCCCTTGAACCTCATGATGAATTTTCATTCGAGAAATTAAATACTGCATTCCATGAACTATTAACTAAGTACAAAAAGATCAGTTTGAAAATAAAGTCTTTGAGAAATAACAATGATAGTTTAATAAAAGAAAAAGAAGAGATTTCAGAAAAGAATAAAATTTTGTAAAAGAATTGAGTGGCTTTTTAGAAAATCATACAGCTTTGGAAATTGAAAAGAATGATTTTCATGATAAAAATAAAGCTTTATATGAAAAAAATGTTGGCTTGCAAAAAGAAGTTGAAAAACTTAAACCTTCAATTAAGAATCTAACATTGAGTTTAAATAAACTAGAATTGATCCTAAAAGATCAAAGAGATTCAAGTAGCAAGGCTGGAATTCGTTATAATCCTTTGCATACAAATGGAATTTCAATTACAAGATTTATACCTTCAAAAATTTATGTACCTAAGTTTTCAAATCAAAAGTCTTTTGTATCAAATGTTTCTACTTCTACATATAAAGCTTCTATATTTGTACCTTTTCAAAAATCTGGAATTATTTGTTATTCTTGCAATGGGGTTAGTCATAAGTCAATTCAATGTAATATGAAAAAGAAGAATAAAAATAAAATTAGAAAGATTTTGATTCCCAAAAGAACCAATCCTACTAACCTCAAGGACCCAAGAAAACTTAGGTACCTAAAAGAACTCCATGATTGTCTTGCAGGAATGTCTTGCAGCCCAGAACACAAAGAAAAGATGGTATCTGGACAGCGGCTGTTTAAGACATATGATGAGTGACAAGGAACAATTAATCACCCTAGAGATGAAGGATGGAGGAATGGTCACTTTTGGTGACAATGGTAAGGGGAAGATAATTGGCATCGGTAAGATCAGAATAACCCCTTCTATATTCATTGAAAATATATTGCTAGTTGACAAATTAAAGCATAATTTATTAAGTATTAGTCAATTATCTGATAGAGGCTTCAAGGTTGTCTTTGAATCTTCAATATGCATTATGATATGGCTAGACTGCTGACGTGGAGTACACCTCGGATCTAACTGGCAGCCAGATAGGCAGGTAGCACCGTGTCAAGTTCTCCTCCGAGCTCCCTCGCCAGGTGGCCTCACCAATGCTCGCGCCCACCTTGGCCCGAGCTTGGCACCTCTGCTCCTTTGCCAGGTGGCTTTCCAAGGGTCAAGCCCACCTCGACCAGAGTCGAGCCCTCTTCTGCTCCTTCGCCAGGTGGCTCCCCAAGGGTTGAGCCCACCTCGACTCGAGCTCAGCACCTCTGCTCAATCACCAGGTGGCTCCCCAAGGGTCGAGCCCACCTCGGCCAGAGTCGAGCCCTCCTCCGCTCCTTCACCAGGTGGATCCCCAAGGGTCGAGCCCACCTCGGTCGGAGTTGAGCCCTCCTCCGCTCCTTCGCTAGGTGACTCCCCAAGGGTCGAGCCCATCTCGGCCAAAGTCGAGCCCTCCTCTGCTCCTTCGTCAAGTGGCTCCTCAAGGGTCGAGCCCACCTTAGTTGGAGTCGAGCCCTCTTCCGCTCCTTCGCCAGGTGGCTACCCAAGGGTCGAGCCCACCTCGGCTGGAGTCGAGCCCTCCTTCGCTCCTTTGCCAGGTAGCTCCCCAAGGGTCGAGCCCACCTCGGCCAGAGTAGAGCCCTCTTCTGCTCCTTCGCCAGGTGGCTCCCCAAGGGTCGAGCCCACCTCGACCAAAGTTAAGCCCTCTCCTTGGAAGCATTAGGAAGGATGAAGGCGCCAGCCCTAAGATCACCGCCGAGGTAGACGTGCACAGTGCGGCGTGCCCAGTATGGTGCCCCCCAAACCTATAACGGTGAGCATAACCTTAATTGCACTAGTTTGGAAGGGGCGCCCCGATCAAGATGTTAGATCCTATAGCCAACTGCCTGGAAACCCCCAAAGGAGAAGGCTGCATTCAGCATCTCAGATTCGAGGGCAACTGTTCCTAGATTGAGGATCCACCTAATTCCTCTCTTCATGACAACACACCGGGCAAGACAAGTTCATGACTTAACTCCCAACTATAAGAGGAAATAACCTCGGGGGAGCGGCTAACGGACACCGTTGACCCTTAATCCCCCCAGAGAGGATAAATCGAGGCACTGAAGTAATCAGCGATCAACAAAGGCACCAACGGGAAAGAAAGAAGGTAAGCAATCGAAAGAGGGCAAACACACAAAGCAGCGAGACAAGTGACTTGAAGGTAGAAGGCTCCAAGAGGACTCCCGGGGCAAGTCCTGCAAGCACAATCACCATGACTCAAGCATCATCCCAGTTGGGTTCCGGTGCAATATAGCAGAAGTGTAATTTCAAAATTGAAACTAAATTCACACCAAAAACCCTAAACCAGGAACTCCTTAAATAAGACTAGAACATATGACAAGCATATCTATGCAATTAGGATTAGGGTACCAACCTGTAATCGCTTATTCCAACAAACTTGAAGTTGAAGGGGCTAACTGAATTCACCAGGCGTCCAGGTGTCCGCCCTCCGATGGTGATCCACACAGAGTAATGATCAAGAAACACTATCTACTTTTCAATGGTTCCTCCTATTGAGTTCTTCTTCCTAGAACTCAATTGCTTGGACTATGGCTTGAATTCTTCCACACAAGAGGTAGCCTCCCTTTCTTTGATCTCTTCTCCTCCTTCCACTAAGACCTTGGCCTTTTAGACACCCTTGTCTTGAAGAAAAGACCTTGTCCTAAGAGGATATAGGCTTGTCTTAAGTTGGAGGAGAAATTAAGACAATAATGTCTTAATGTAAGAAAGAAGGAATAAATCAGAACTCCTTTCTTTCCTTTACTGTCGGAGACTTTCACTCTTATTCTTGTTCAGTGGCAGAGTTTCGACATAGGTGTACTATGTAAAGGAAACAGTGCAAGAGCAAAAAAAGAGTGAAAGAGTCTTTAGGAGTGGAAGAAGGAATAAAAGAAACATTACCGAGTTCTGATTTTCTCGACCCTTTAAATAGATCTCAGATAGGCGCCCACACATCTCTCCGTCAAAGACTTCTCACGCCCCTTCCCTCCTTCTCATGACCTTCCAGATTAAAACTCACAGCTTTTGCTAAAAGAAAAGTCATGAAATTTCAGAAGAAGGGAGTCGCGATGTTTCGGTCTCCGAAGAGACGTTATTTCGCGCAACCGGGAAGAGTCTGCGCCTTTTGTCTTTCTCAAAAATTTCCCAACCGTTGGATTCCCATCCAAGGGCACACATGTGAGGCGCTAATAATGAGAAAGGAAGCCACCCCATATAAAAACATCGGAGTTTTTTATGGAGCGCGCCAAGAGTCCATGCGCCATGGACTCTTCCAAATGGCGCGCCAAGAGTCCATTATGGACTCTTCCAAATGGCGCGCCAAGAGTCCATTAGCGATGGACTCTTGGCATTTTGGCATGAAAAATGCTAAGGGGCGGGTGGGGGACAAGCCTAGGTGCATGGTTAGCCAATAGGATTAGCCATAATCCCTATAACCTCAATTAGGTCTAATTAGATCCAATTAGAACCCAAATTGAACCAATCCGGAACCCTAATTCGAATCCAATTCGAATAGAAGCTATAGTTTGCAACACCTGCTAGAGTGTTATCCTGCAAAGATGATTTAATTATGAAATAAACTCTTGATCAATCCTCTTAAGTGTGTGACCCATTGGGTTCCACATCTAGCCAGCAATGGGTTCGAATACAAGTTGACCTAATTTGATTAGAACTCTTTCTAATCGATTTAGGTCAAACCGGGCTTACCCGACTTGATCAATTAGGACTTTTCCTAATAAGTGATCTTTAAATTTGATCAACCCACAAGACAAGATTGACGTCTAGCAACGTGTCATGTCTACCCGGAAGATATGGAAATTCTGGTGAAATACCAAAATTACCCTTCAGTAGAGAGTTACCGTACAATTAAATCTTTCGATCAGCCTGCATCCAAAATATAACTATGGATATGGATATATGTCAAATCCAATATTATATTTATTTCTAGCTCAATCTTATATTGATGATTCAATTATCTTGATATTAGAAACCATCTTTAATATCTTTACTTTGATCAAAGATTCCCTGAATCATCATCCGATTATTAACTAGCTGGATGCTATCTCCTCTTACTAAGAGTGATCGATTCCTTGTTGACCTACTCATTACCTTCATATCCAATTCACCATTCCCAATATCAATCCTGTGCATGACTCAGTGTCATGATTAGAATTGAACCAAAGCATGGGTTCATGTACATAAGGTACTTATGGTAGTCTCAGGTCAAAGGATTACTTGTACCACTCCCACTATGAGAACCTTCTATTGACATGTAGCTAAGACTCCATTAGATGTTCTCAAGTTGGATCATATCAGTGAACTCATTCTCCAATGAGCACCCACATCCCAGTATCAGTGTCATACACAAGTGACTGTGAGAGCAGTCACCCTCTCCAGTATACATGGGATGTGCTAGTCTTACCGGAAAACCCTGATCCCCTACTCAGGGTTCCTTTGACTAGGACTTTTTTTAGATTAAGGTTTTGAGACTTTAGGTCTCACTGGTATGATCTCATCATAACCCTAAAATCATAGCCCTAATCTATGGGGTTCATCTATAAACACAACGTATGATGAAAAATAATGCCTTTATTAGAATATTGTCAATTACAATGGTTTGGGAGATTCAACATAGATTGGCTTGTAGGGCATATCCCTTTCAATCTCCCACTTGCACTAAAGCCAATCGCCTTTAAATCTTAATCCCATACACTCGAGGTGGCGATCAAACTCTCGCTGTGGTAGAGCCTTAGTGAACGGGTCTGCTATATTGTTTTTTGTATCAACTCTATTTATGTAGACATCTTGTCTTTCTACTATTTCTCGGACGAGATGGAAGCGTCTCAGAATGTACTTGGACTTATGATGAGCTCTTGGTTCCTTAGCTTGAGCAACAGCTCCAGTGTTGTCACAGTAAAGTGGCACTGGGTTTTCAATCTCAGGAACAACACCCAACTCTGTGATGAACTTCTTCATCCAGACTGCTTCCTTGGCGGCTTCACTGACAGCTATGTATTCTGCCTCTGTGGTTGAGTCAGCTACAGTCTGCTGCTTGGTACTCTTCTAACTCACTGCTCCACCATTTAGGATAAAAACATATCCCGAAATGGATTTGCTATCATCAGGGTCTGATTGAAAACTAGAATCAGAATAAGCTTCTAGTTTAAGATCAGAACCACCATAAACCAGAAAAATATCCTTAGTCCTTCTCAGGTACTTAAGAATATTTTTAACTGCTTTCCAATAATCCTCTCCTGGATCAGCCTGAAACCTACTGACAATGCCTAAAGCATATGCCACATCAGGCCTGGTACATAGCATGGCATACATTATGGACCCTATTGCCGAAGCATAAGGTATATAATTCATTCTATTTCTTTCTTCAGGTATCTTAGGAGACATTCTTTTAGAAAGATGTATGCCTTGACTCATAGGTAGATAACCTCTTTTACTTCCATCCATGCTGAATCTTTTTAGCACTAAGTCAATGTACCTAGATTGGGATAAACCTAGCATCCTCTTAGATCTATATCTAAAGATCTTAATACCTAGTATATAGGATGCTTCTCCCAAATCTTTCATGGAAAACTGGTTTGATAGCCAAACCTTGAATGATTGTAACATTGGGACATCATTCCCAATGAGGAGTATGTCATCTACATACAGAACCAAGAAGACTATGGCACTCCCACTAGTCTTCTTATAAACACAGGGTTCATCCACATTTTTGATAAAACCAAACCTTTTAATAGTTTCATCAAAGCGGATGTTCCAACTCCTGGAAGCTTGCTTTGATCCATAAATGGATTTCTTTAGCTTGCATACTTGATTAGGTTTATTCTTTGAAATAAAACCTTCTGGCTGTGACATGTAGACTTCTTCCTCAAGGAAACCATTGAGGAATGCAGTCTTAACATCCATCTGCCAGATCTCATAATCGTGGTACGCTGCTATAGCAAGTAAAATCTGAATTGATTTGAGCATGGCAATAGGTGAGAATGTTTCATCATAATCAATTCCCTGTTTTTGTCTAAAACCTTTTGCCACTAATCTGGCTTTATAGGTTTCAACTTGGCCATCAGTCCCAAGCTTTTTCTTATAGACCCATTTGCACCCAATAGGATTAACACCCTCTGGTGCATCGACCAAAGACCATACTTTGTTTACATACATAGAGTCTATCTCGGATTCCATGGCTTCTTGCCATCTATCTGAATCAGTACTCAAGATAGCTTCCGTATAGGTCAGAGGTTCATCATTTTGAATGACTTGGGCTTCATTATTTTCAATAATAAACCCATACCTCTCAGGTGCCCGTGGCACTCTATCAGACCTACGGGGAGGAGTTTTGAGTTCTGGTTCTGTCCTAACTATATGTTCTAATGGTTGAGAACTGTCTATCTATATTTCTTGTACTTCTCCAAGTTCAACAGTTCTACCATTGCCCTTTTCTAAAATGAACTCTTTTTCTAGAAAAGTGGCATGCCTGCTGACAAAAATCTTTTGTTCAGTAGGATGGTAGAACAGATATCCTCTACCCTCTCTAGGATATCCTATAAATAGACATTTATCTAGGTTCCAACTTATGTCCAAAATTTCTTTTAACATAAGCTGGACATCCCCATACCTTAAAATATTTAAGATACGGTTTCTTTCCACTTCAAATTTCATATGGAGTACAAACAACGAATTTAAAAGGTACCTTGTTCAGAATGTAAAAAGCAGTTTCTAGGGCATGACCCCAGAAGGAAATGGGTAAATTTGTGAAGCATATCATGGATCGTACCATATCTAATAAGGTACGATTCCTCCTTTCAGCTATACCATTTAGCTATGGAGTATAAGGAGGGGTCCATTCAGAAAGAATTCCATTAACTTTAAGATAGTCTAAAAACTCCATGGATAAGTATTCTCCTCGATCATAACGAAAAACTTTAATACTTTTCCCGGTTTGTTTTTCGACCATACTTTGATACTCTTTAAATTTATCAAAGGCTTCAGAATTATGTTTCATAAGATACACATATCCAAACCTAGATAAATCATCTGTAAAAGTGATAAATTATGAGTATCCACCTCTGGCCTGAGTTGTCATTGGACCACATACATCAGTATGTATAAGTCCTAATAACTCAGTTGACCTTTCTCCATGTCCGGTAAATGGAGTCTTGGTCATCTTATCCATGAGACATGATTCGCAAGTTCCTAATGATTCATACTCATAAGGATCAAGGAATTTTTTCTTGTATAACTTTCTTATCCTAGACTCATTAACATAACCAAGTCGATGATGCCAAAGTTAAGTATCATTAAAGTCTTTTCATTTTCTTTTATTATTGACATGAAAAACACTATCATTGGAAGAAAGAGTTAAGAGGCCATTACTAAATATGCCAGAACAAATAACTTTATTAGACAACATTATCGAGCAACCAGTGCTCGTTACATCCATTACACATCCTTGTTTTAATAACAAAGGAATAGATATAATGTTCCTAATAATCTTAGGCATATAGTAACAATTTTCTAACTCCATGATCTTCCCTGAAGGCAACTTCAGAATATACGTTCCTACAGCTTCTGCTTGGATGATATCACCACCAGCACCGTAGAGATTGAAGTTACCTTCCTTCAATACTTTAAGCTTGTGGAGGTCCTGCAAAGATTTGCATATATGGTAACCACAAGCAGTATCCAATACCCAAGTATTTGATATAGACGAATAGCATGTATCTCATACATACCTTTTAGTGCATCTGCCGCACCAGGCTTCACAGTTGCAAGGTAAGTCTTGCAATTCCTTTTCCAATGTCTCGCTTTGCCGCAAAAGAAATAGGTTGACTATTTTGAGGCATTCTTTCCTTTCTTATTCTTATTGATGCCACCCTTAGGGTTTAGCCTCCTATTAAAACCCTTTTTGCCTGATTTCTTCTTATTGGTTTTATCAACAAGAAGAAGTGGAGCCTTCTCTTTCTTAACGTGGCTCTCCGCTGTTTTTAACATATTTAACAGCTCAGGCAAGGAAGTGTTCAGTTTGTTCATGTGATAATTCAAGACAAACTGTGAAAATGACTCCGGAAGTGATTATAGGATTAAATCCTGATTCAACTCCCCATCCATGATAAAACCTAATTGACCCAATCTGGTGATTAAGTCAATTACCTTCAGAACATGATCCTGAACGGATGTTCCCTCTGTCATCCTAGCACGGAATAACTGCTTGAGCAACGGCCCCAGTGTTGTCACAGTAAAGTGGCACTGGGTTTTCAATTTGAGGAACAACACCCAACTCTGTGATGAACTTCTTCATCCAGACTGCTTCCTTGGCGGCTTCACTAACAGCTATGTATTCTGCCTCTGTGGTTGAGTCAGCTACAGTCTGCTGCTTGGTACTCTTCCAACTCACTGCTCCACCATTTAGGATAAAAACATATCCCGAAATGGATTTGCTATCATCAGGGTCTGATTGAAAACTAGAATCAGAATAAGCTTCTAGTTTAAGATCAGAACCACCATAAACCAGAAAAATATCTTTAGTCCTTCTTAGGTACTTAAGAATATTTTTAACTGCTTTCCAATGATCCTCTCCTGGATCAGCCTGAAACCTACTGACAATGCCTAAAGCATATGCCACATCAGGCCTGGTACATAACATGGCATACTTTATGGATCCTATTGCCGAAGCATAGGGTATAGAATTCATTCTATCTCTTTCTTCAGGTGTCTTAGGAGACATCCTTTTAGAAAGATGTATGCCTTGACTCATAGGAAGATAACCTCTTTTACTTCCTTCCATGCTGAATCTTTTCAGCACTAAGTCAATGTACCTAGATTGGGATAAACCTAGCATCCTCTTAGATCTATCTCTATAGATCTTAATACCTAGTATATAGGATGCTTCTCCCAAATCTTTCATGGAAAACTGGTTTGATAGCCAAACCTTGACTGATTGCAACATTGGGATATCATTCCCAATGAGGAGTATGTCATCTACATACAGAACCAAGAAGACTATGGCACTCCCACTAGTCTTCTTATAAACACAGGGTTCATCCACATTTTTGATAAAACCAAATCTTTTAATAGTTTCATCAAAGCGGATGTTCCAACTCCTGGAAGCTTGCTTTAATCCATAAATGGATTTCTTCAGCTTGCATACTTGATTAGGTTTATTCTTTGAAATAAAACCTTCTGGCTGTGACATGTAGACTTCTTCCTCAAGGAAACCATTGAGGAATGCAGTTTTCACATCCATCTGCCATATCTCATAATCGTGGTATGCTGCTATAGCAAGTAAAATCCGAATTGATTTTAGCATGGCAACAGGTGAAAATGTTTCATCATAATCAATTCCCTGTTTTTGTCTAAAACCTTTAGCCACTAATCTGGCTTTATAGGTTTCAACTTGGCCATCAGCCCCAATCTTTTTCTTATAGACCCATTTACACCCAATAGGATTAACACCCTCTGGTGCATCAACCAAAGACCATACTTGGTTTACATACATAGAGTCTACTTCGGATTCCATGGCTTCTTGCCATTTATCTGAGTCAGTACTCAAGATAGCTTCCGTATAGGTCAGAGGTTCATCATTTTGAATGACTTGAGCTTCATTGTTTTCAATAATAAACCCATACCTCTCAGGTGCCCGTGGCACTCTGTCAGACCTACGAGGAGGAGTTTTGTGTTCTGGTTCTGTCCTAACTATATGTTCTAATGGTTGAGAATTGTCTATCTGTATTTCTTGCACTTCTCCAAGTTCAATTGTTCTACCATTGCCCTTTTCCAAAATGAACTCTTTTTCTAGAAAAGTGGCATGCCTGCTAACAAAAATCTTTTGTTCAGTAGGATGGTAGAATAGATATCCTCTACCTTCTTTAGGATATCCTACAAATAGACATTTATCCGCTCTAGGTTCCAACTTATGTCCAAAATTTCTTTTAACATAAGCTGGACATCCCCATACCTTAAAATATTTAAGATATGGTTTCTTTCCACTCCAAATTTCATATGGAGTACTAACAACGGATTTAGAAGGTACCTTGTTCAGAATATAAACAGCAGTTTCTAGGGCATGACCCCAGAAAGAAATGGGCAAATTTGTGAAGCACATCATGGATCGTACCATATCTAATAAGGTACGATTCCTCCTTTCAACTATACCATTTAGCTGTGATGTATAAGGAGGGGTCCATTCAGAAAGGATTCCATTAACTTTAAGATAGTCTAAAAACTCCGTGGATAAGTATTCTCCTCCTCGATCAGAACGAAGAACTTTAATACTTTTCCGGTTTGTTTTTCGACCATACTTTGATACTCCTTAAATTTATCAAAGGCTTCATATTTGTGTTTCATAAGATACACATATCCGAACCTAGATAAATCATCTGTAAAAGTGATAAAATATGAGTATCCTCCTCTGGCTTGAGTTGTCATTGGACCACATACATCAGTATGTATAAGTCCTAATAACTCAGTTGACCTTTCCCCATGTCCAGTGAATGGAGTTTTTGTCATCTTACCCATGAGACATGATTCGCAAGTTCCTAATGATTCATACTCATAAGGATCAAGGAATTTTTCCTTGTATAACTTGCTAATCCTAGACTCATTAACATGACCAAGTCTATGATGCCAAAGTAAAGTATCATTAAAGTCTTTTCTTTTCCTTTTAGTATTGACATGAAAAATACTATCATTGGAAGAAAGAGTTAAGAGCCCATTGCTAAATATGCCAGAACAAATAATTTTATTAGATAACATTATTGAGCAACCAGTGCTCGTTACATCCATTACATATCCTTGTTTTAATAACAAAGGAATAGATATAATGTTCCTAATAATCTTTGGCATATAGTAACAATTCTCTAGCTCCAAGATCTTCCCTGAAGGCAACTTCAGAATATAGGTCCCTACAGCTTCTGCTTGGATGATATCACCACCAGCACCGTAGAGATTGAAGTCGCCTTCCTTCAATACTTTAAGCTTGTGGAGGTCCTGCAAAGATTTGCATATATGGTAACCACAAGCGGTATCCAATACCCAAGTATTTGATATAGACGAATTTAATGTCAATATAGTATGTATCTCATACATACCTTTTGGTGCGTCTGCCGCACCAGGCTTCACAGTTGCAAGGTAAGCCTTGCAATTCCTTTTCCAATGTCCCACTTTGCCGCAAAAGAAACAGGTTGACTGTTTTGAGACCTTCTTTCCTTTCTTGTTCTTATTGATGCCACCCTTAGGGTTTAGTCTCCTGCTAAAACCCTTTTTGCCTGATTTCTTCTTATTGGTCTTATCAACAAGAAGAAGTGGAGCCTTTTCTTTCTTAACATGGCTCTCTGCTGTTTTTAACATATTTAACAGCTCAGGCAAGGAAGTGTTCAGTTTGTTCATGTGATAATTCAAGACAAACTGAGAAAATGACTCCGGGAGTGATTGCAGGATTAAATCCTGATTCAGCTCCCCATCCATAATAAACCCTAATTGACCTAATCTGGTGATTAAGTCAATTACCTTCAGGACATGATCCTGAACGGATGTACCCTCTGTCATCCTAGCACGGAATAACTGCTTAGATATTTCGTATCTAGCAGTTCTGCTTTGTTCTCCATAAAGCTCCTTTAAATTGAGCATTATGGATTGAGTATCCATGCTTTCATGCTGCCTCTGTAACTCATTGGTCATAAAGGCCAGTATGATACACTTGACAGTGAGGGAGTCATTCTGCCACATTTTGTATGTGGCCATATCTTCCTGTGTGGCATCATCCCCTAGTGGATTAAGATTAGGGGTATCAAGAATATAAGAAAGTTTTTCTGAACTCAGTACAATCTTTAAGTTTCTCAACCAGTCCACATAGTTTGGACCAGTCAATTTGTTGGTATCTAAGATGCTTCTCAGTGATAATGAAGATGCCATTTATCTACATATAATTAAGAACAATACATAAGCAAACAACCATGAAATGACTTACATAATTAAATTAGGTCTTCAATTTAATTATGTCTCCCACTATTTTATCAAAAATCATAGCCCTCACTATGATAATCGAGAAGAACCCTGATCGGTTTTCTTAGTGAGATCGAGATCCTTATAATTTATAAAAGATCTTGCAGACAACACAACAAATCTTTTATAAGTTCTAAGGTAGGAAACTCTTCCAATTATATCTCATATAATTCTCAAAAATAACTTGGCCTCTAGAACATTATAAGTCTTGCAGAAAACACAACAAACCATAATGTTCTAGTTAAGTCAAGACCCTTTCATTTCTATACAGTCAATATTCAAATATAATGCCCTTGTAGATAACACAACAAGGCATTATACTGAATATACTGTAAGCATATTTTGCACTAGACCAATATTATGTCAATCACCCTATTAGGTCTTGCAGATAACACAACAAACCTAATGTGGTTCATAACACAGTAATGATCCAGCATGAAGGAAGGCCAACATATAGCATTTTTTAACACTAAGCATATAAGTCAAGATTTAAATATAATCAAATCGGCCAGGCAAGTGGAAGAGATGTGGGAGTCCCCCCGTTGCTTTCCTAGACACCAATAAAAATTGGCCAGGTCAGTCAACGGAACCAATTAAAAACCACGATTCTCTTTACCTTCCCAGAACCACCTTTCTAGACACCGAATGATCAATTGTTCATCATGACTAGTGATGCTTATTAGTTAAATATACTATGACTTAATATAATTTTTTTTAAGAGGAGGGTTTTATAAAATTGCCAGCACATTCTTATAGAACATATCACAATCATATCATTCTGATAAATAAATATGTGCTAAGTGTGTCATCATACTAGGACAACCATTTACCACATAATGGATCCACCATTATGCCAGGGCAACCTTATTTCAGTATGATGACTTCAAAACTAATCATATCTCTATAATAATTAGGGTTTGAGTGAAAAATCCTAACTAGTGGTATACATCAAAACATATATGCAATCAAAAATATGCTAAGTGTAATACCATATTAGGATTTAAAAAACCCTAATATGTAACACACAAACTATCATAAATTGTAGTCCTAATTAAGGTGGCTTTGATACCACTATTGGGTTCCGGAGCAACGCAGCAGAAGTGTAATTTCAAAATTGAAACTAAATTCACACCAAAAACCCTAAACCAGGAACTCCTTAAATAAGACTAGAACATATGACAAGCATATCTATGCAAATTAGGATTAGGGTACAACCTGTAATCGCTTATTCCAACAAACTTGAAGTTGAAGGGGCTAACTGAATTCACCAGGCGTCCAGGTGTCCGCCCTCCGATGGTGATCCACACAGAGCAATGATCAAGAAACACTATCTTCTTTTCAATGGTTCCTCCTATTGAGTTCTTCTTCCTAGAACTCAATTGCTTGGACTATGGCTTGAATTCTTCCACACAAGAGGTAGCCTCCCTTTCCTTGATCTCTTCTCCTCCTTCCACTAAGACCTTGGCCCTTTAGACACCCTTGTCTTGAAGAAAAGACCTTGTCCTAAGAGGATATAGGCTTGTCTTAAGTTGGAGGAGAAATTAAGACAATAATGTCTTAATGTAAGAAAGAAGGAATAAATCAGAACTCCTTTCTTTACTTTACCGTCGGAGACTTTCACTCTTATTCTTGTTCAGTGGCAGAGTTTCGACAGGGGTGTACTCTGTAAAGGAAATAGTGCAAGAGAAAGAAAAGAGTGAAAGAGTCTTTGGGAGAGGAAGAAGGAATAAAAGAAACATTACCAAGTTCTGATTTTCCCGACCCTTTAAATAGATCTCAGACAGGTGCCCACACATCTCTCCGTGAAAGACTTCTCACGCCCCTTCCCTCCTTCTCACGACCTTCCAGATTAAAACTCAAGGCTTTTCCTAAAAGAAAAGTCATGAAATTTCAGAAGAAGGGAGTCGCGATGTTTCGGTCTCCGAAGAGACGTTATTTCGTGCAACCGGGAAGAGTCTACGCCTTTTGTCTTTCTAAAAATTTCCCAACCGTTGGATTCCCATCCAAGGGCACACATGTGAGGCGCTAATAATGAGAAAGGAAGCCGCCCCATAAAAAAACATCGGAGTTTTTTATGGAGCACGCCAAGAGTCCATGCGCCATGGACTCTTCCAAATGGCGCGCCAAGAGTCCATTAGCGCATGGACTCTTGGCATTTTGGCGTGAAAAATTCTAAGGGGGGTGGGGGGCTAGCCTAGGTGCATGGTTAGCCAATAGGGTTAGCCATAATCCCTATAACCTCAATTAGGGTCTAATTAGATCCAATTAGAACCCAAATTGAACCAATCCGGAACCCTAATTCGAATCCAATTCGAATAGAAGCTAGGGTTTGCAACACCTGCTAGAGTGTTATCCTGCAAAGATGATTTAATTACAAATTAAACTCTTGATCAATCCTCTTAAGTGTGTGACCCATTGGGTTCCACATCTAGCCGGCAGTGGGTTCGAATACAAGTTGACCTAATTTGATTAGAACTCTTTCTAATCGATTTAGGTCAAACCTGGCTTACCCGACTTAATCAATTAGGACTCTTCCTAATAAGTGATCTTTAAATTTGATCAACCCACAAGACAAGATTGACGTCTAGCAACGTGTCATGTCTACCCGGAAGATATGGAAATTCTGGTGAAATACCAAATTTACCCTTCAGTAGAGAGTTACCGTACAATTAAATCTTTCGATCAGCCTGCATCTAAAATATAACTATGGATATGGATATATGTCAAATCCAATATTATATTTATTTCTAGCTCAATCTTATATTGATGATTCAATTATCTTGATATTAGAAACCATCTTTAATATCTTTACTTTGATCAAAGATTTCCTGAATCATCATTCGATTGTTAACTAGCTGGATGCTATCTCCTCTTACTAAGAGTGATCAATTCCTTGTTGACCTACTCATTACCTTCATATCCAATTCACCATTCCCAATATCAATCCTGTGCATAACTCAGTGTCATGATTAGAATTGAACCAAAGCATGGGTTCATGTACATAAGGTACTTATGGTAGTCTCAGGTCAAAGGATTATTTGTACCACTCCCACTATGAGAACCTTCTATTGACATGTAGCTAAGACTCCATTAGATGTTCTCAAGTTGGATCAGATTAGTGACCTCATTCTCCAATGAGCACCCACATCCCAGTATCAGTGTCATACACAAGTGACTGTGAGAGCAGTCACCCTCTCCAGTATACATGGGATGTGCTAGTTTTACCGGAAAACCCTGATCCCCTACTCAGGGTTCCTTTGACTAGGAATTTTTTTAGATTAAGGTTTTGAGACTTTAGGTCTCACTGGTATGATCTCATCATAACCCTAAAATCATAGCCCTAATCTATGGGGTTCATCATATAATATAAACACAACGTATGATGAAAAATAATGCCTTTATTAGAATATTATCAATTACAATGGTTTCGGAGATTCAACATAGATTGGCTTGTAGGGCATATCCCTTTCAATCTCCCACTTGCACTAAAGCCAATCTCCTTTGAATCTTAATCCCGTACACTCGAGGTGGCGATCAAACTCTCGCTGTGGTAGAGCCTTAGTGAACGGGTCTGCAATATTGTTCTTTGTATCAACTCTATTAATGTAGACATCTTGTCTTTCTATTATTTCTCGGACGAGATGGAAGCGTCTCAGAATGTGCTTGGACTTATGATGAGCTCTTGGTTCCTTAGCTTGAGCAATATCTCCAGTGTTGTCACAGTAAAGTGGCACTTGGTTTTCAATCTCAGGAACAACACCTAACTCTGTGATGAACTTCTTCATCCAGACTACTTCCTTGGCGGCTTCACTGACGGCTATGTATTCTGCCTCTGTGGTTGAGTCAGCTACAGTCTGCTGCTTGGTACTCTTCCAACTCACTGCTCCACCATTTAGGGTAAAAACATATCCCGAAATGGATTTGCTATCATCAGGGTCTGATTGAAAACTAGAATCAGAATAAGCTTCTAGTTTAAGATCAGAACCACCATAAACTAGAAAAATATCCTTAGTCCTTCTCAGGTATTTAAGAATATTTTTAACTACTTTTCAATGATCCTCTCCTAGATAGCCTGAACCAATCCCCTCGGGAGTCACCAGACCCCAACGAAGAGAAACTGCTTCGAGTCGGCAGACCGGGAAAGCCGATCCCCTACGGATGATAATGCCATTGTCAAGCACAGCAAGCACCGCCAGGGCAAGGCCCCTCATCACGACCACCCCACGCTATCAACTCCTTCTTCCCTAGTGCCTGGCTGAGAGGCACCAAGAAGAGCAAGAGCACAAGCTGGCGTAGCTCTCCTACCAGTTTGCCAACATACAGAGCTCCTCAGAGGAGCTAGTGGGCTATGACGCCCGACCTCCCTTCTCCCAGGAAATCTAAGAGAAACCAATTCCGAGTCGGTCCGCATGCCTCAGGTGGATCCCTACGATGGGACCACCGACCTTCTAGACCACCTAGAGAGCTATAAGGCTCTCATGAGAGTCCAAGGGGTGACGAATGCCCTCCTGTGCATCGCCTTTCCGGCCACCCTCTAGAAGGCCGCTCGAGTCTGGTTCACCTACCTCGAGCCCAAAAGCATCGACTCCTTCCAGTAGCTGGAGAGAAGGTTCGTGGCCCACTTCGACACTTATCGAAAGGTGCTGCAAGAAGTTGATAGCCTCTTCTCTATCCGGGAGCAAGACCAAGAGCTCATGCGGGACTATGTAACCCGCTTCAAAGCTGTTGCCTTGGAGATCTATGATTGGACGAGCCCATCGCCATGCTGGCACTGAAGCGAGGGCTCAAGACCTCCCACCTCATTTATTCTTTAGATAAGAAGCCGCTAAAAATGTATTCTAAACTCCTCCATCGCGTCCAAAAGTACATCCATGCTGAGGAGGCCAACTATACCAGAAGAGAACTGGATGGGAAGCCCCTGAAGAAGTCGGTTCCAACAGATGCACCTGGGATGCAAAGACCTGGGCCACCTGCAGACCTCTGAACAGGACAAAAGTCGAGAGATGGCCCTATCCTCGAGAAGACCTTCACTCCCCACCTAGCTCCAAGATCGAAGATTCTGATAGAGATCGAGGGAGAGCGCTACCTATGCCGACCTCCCCTACTGAGGCCATCAAGCGATCGTTATAGAATGAAGTACTACTAGTTCCACCGTGACCATGGCCACGACACTAAGGACTGTCGCAACTTGAGAAGGGAAATAGAAGACCTGATCAAAAGATGCTATCTCAAAAAGTTTATGAGGAGCGAGGTTTCGGTGGAGGATCAACCACTTGCAGCTCTTTTACCTATTCTTGCAATTGATAACCGGCCCACTGAGAAGCCCATGGGCATGATTTCTTGGGGAACAGAGTGTGCATTGAAGAGAGCCTGGGAGGGAGGAGACATGGAAAATGTACTCCCCATTATGAACGGGTAGGGAGGTGAGGAAGAAAATGTAAACAATGACGCCATCATGGTTGAGATGATCATCGCCAAGCATCCTGTAAGATGCATCATGGTTGATAGTGGAAGCTTCATGGATGTGCTTTTTTACGATGCTTTCTCTCGGATGAACTTGTCCCCCAATCAGCTAAGGCCAGTACACACCCCTCTCATGGGCTTTAACGGAGACTCAGTAGGAGTCGAGGGAGAAATTACTCTTCCTGTCATCACTAGATCACCACCCCGGCAGAGCACGGTTATGATGACCTTTACCATCGTCAGACTCCCATCGCCATACAATGCTATCCTAGGTTGCCCCAGGCTCAACCTACTTGATGCGGTCATATCTACTAAGAGATTGTTGGTGCAATTCCTGACCCGTTATGGTGTGGAAGAGATGAGGGGGGCAACTCAACCCGTCTCGCATTACTTGTAGGCTGTCCCAGGGGCTTGAGCCCACCTCGATCGGAGTCGAGCCCTCCTCCACTCCTTCGCCAGGTGGCTCCCCAAGGGTCGAGCCCACCTCGACTGGAGTAGAGCCCTCCTCCACTCCTTCACCAGGTGGCTCCCCAAGGGTCGAGCCTACCTCAGCAGAGTCGAGCCCTCCTCTGCTCCTTCGCCAGGTGGCTCCCTAAGGATCGAGCCCATCTCGACCGGAGTCGAGCCCTCTTCCGCTCCTTCGCCAGGTGGCTCCCCAAGGGTTGATCTCACCTCGGTCGAAGTTGAGCCCTCTCCTTGGAAGCATTGCAAAGGATGAAGGCACTAGCCCCAAGATCACCGCTGAGGCAGATGCGTGCAGTGCGATGTGTCCAGTACGGCGCCCCCCAAACCTGTAACAGTGCACATAACCTTGATTGCCTAGTTTAGGAGGGGCGCCCCGATCGAGATGTCAGATCCTGCGGTCGACTGCCTGGAACCCCTCGAAGGAGAAGGCTGCATTTAGCATCTCAGACTTGAGGTTGGCTACACCCAGATCGATGTTCCACCTAATTCCCCTCTTCATGACAACACACCAAGCAAGACAAGTTCATGACTTAACTCCTAACTATAAGAGGAAATAACCTCAGGGGAGCAGCCAACAGACACCATTGACCCTTAAGCCCCCCAGAGAGGACAAATTGAGGCACTAAGGTAATCAGTGATCACGAAGGCACCAACAGGCAAGAAAGAAGATAAGCAATCAAAAGAGGGAAAACACACGAAGTAGTGAGACAAGTGACTTGAAGGCAGAAGGCTCCTAGAGGACTCCCGAAGCAAGTCCTACGAGCACAATCACCATGACTCAAGCACCGTCCCTCTCTCATTTTGTCCTACTCAGTTTCTTATTAAAAACTCCTCTAAGCACGGTGACCGAAGTGGGATCTGCCTTAGAGGATTTGTTCCGCATTGCCATCTACTGACTTGATCGTTGGAGTGTCCTCATCGAGATCCCCGGCCCGAGTCTCTAATACTATTTTGCGGGTTCGAGAATGCCAAGATTCTAGAGTAAAGGGGTAGACATCCGGTGCCACTTCATAACTGCAGGTCATGATGGTAAGATCAGCAACACATTGTAACTAACTCACTTGATTCTAGCACTAAGCTTATTGGACATGGACTTGAAAATATATATGTGGTAGATTTGAATGATCTAGCCATGTCTAGTAGTACAAGTCTTGTAGCAATGAATGCTATAACCAAGGAGTCTAGCTTACTTTGGTATAAGAGATTAGGTCATGCTAGCATGCATATAATTGCTAAATTAATTTCTAAAGATCTAGTTAGAGGTTTACCAAAATTCAAAGTTGAATTTGAATATGTTTGTGATGCATGTCAATTGGGTAAACAAACTAGGGAGAGTTTTAAATCAAAAAATATGATTTTCACTTCTAGACCACTAGAGCTGCTACACATGGACCTTTTTCGATCAACTAGGATCACAATCCTAGGTGGTATAAAATATGGACATGTGATAGTAGATGATTTTTCGAGATTTAATTGGATCTTATTTATTGCTTATAAAGATGAAGCTTTTAAAGTTTTTTAAAAATTTTACAAAAAAATTTTAAACCAGAAAAATCTTTTAGTTATTTCAATTAGAAGTGATCACGACATAGAATTTGAAAATCAGTATTTTGATGATTATTGCACTGAGTACGGTATTGATCACAACTTCTCCACTCCTAGAACACCACAGCAAAATGGTGTTGTAGAGAGGAAGAATAGAACTTTGAAAGAAATGGCCTGAACAATATTATGTGAAGGCAATCTCCCAAGGTACTTTTAAGCAGAAGTAGTGAACACTGCCTGTTACATTTTGAATCGTGTTTTGATAAGACTGATTTTAAAGAAAACCTCCAATGAACTTTGGAATGATAGAAAACCAAGCATTCATTATTTTCATGTATTTGATTATAAATGCTTTGTGTTAAACAATGAAAAGGATAACCTAGAAAATTTTGATGCAAAATCTGATGAAACTATATTTCTAGGTTATTCAATCAATAGCCAGAAGAAGTTACATCAGCTTAGGGAAGCTCAATCGACACCCAGGTGCCCTAATTATGCCCTGATTTTTCTCGAGTGCCATTTCAGATGCCAGATTCCCTCTAGATGCTTTTAGAATATTCCACATATCAAGAGCCCATGTTTACCAAGCTATCCTAGCACTCCAAGCCTCCAAATTCAAGCCCAGGAAGCAAGCCCAGGCAAGGAGAACCAAGATTTCCTTTTGATGCCGGGAATATGCCAGCCTAGGGAACCAGGCACCCCAGCTTCCAGGGGGCCCAAGCCCAAGCTTTCCAAGCCCATGGCCGACCTCCCCCTTGCTGCCCTAAAGCCCACACACCCAAAGGAGGGGCATCCAAGGAGTTTGACTAGGTCCAAGTTGAAGAAAAGTGGGAGAAGACCAAGCCTTTTCTAAACCTAGTTGGGACTTCTGATCCTTTTAAACTTTATAATTCTATCCTAGCTAGGACAGGACTTATATTCCAATTTGGAAGAGGATTTGTAATCCAAGTGTAACCATGGTTAGTGAGGACATGGAAACTCTATAAATACCCCACCCCTCCTCCTCTTGTAAGCATCTTTTTCTTAATAATAAACCTTGCTGAAATTATGATTGATTACCTTATGTTTGAGTTTTGGTTCTTACTTTGAGTGCTCTTCTTGTGTTCCTGGATTGAAACCCTGATGCCCTATCATCCCTTGGCATCCCAGGAGATCATCCACACCCAAGGAATTGAAGCCCTTGCTGTCGTCCAAGTCCAAGAGCTTCTTCTTCCCCGGTTGCCAGCTTTTAGCCCTAATTTTGATTTCCTTCAAACCCTAGTTTTTTTTCCTAATTTTTATTTGCTGCTTTGATCATTCTCTGATGCTTGCAGGATACTTGAGGTGCTTTCCCTCCCCTAAGGAGGCCTTCTTTGCTGCCCGGACCACCAAGATTCTCCATCAAATTCAAGGAAAACAAGGCTTCTTCTTCCAGGCTCTGATCAGAGTTGTGAGTGATCTCTTCTGCTATTGAATTTCAATATCTGACTGGTAAGAAACCTTCCCTTCTCTGATTATCTGATTTGATGAAGATGAACTATCCTAAACTGGGAGTTTCTCAACTCTCGGGTCCTGGCTATTCTATTAGTTTGCAAGCGTTTGCCTGCGATCCAATGATTATTTACACTGCTAGTCTTTCTGCTAGTTCTTACTTTATTTTGAAAATCTAGCCAGCAAATAAAATTATAAAAATCATAAAAAAATTATTTTATTATTTTCCATGCATGTTTAGCAGTCTTAGAGTCGTTCCGCATCAGTTTCCCTATAAGAAGAAGTTTCAATCAACTAAAGAGAAGGGAAAGGAAAAGGAGAAAGAAAAGGAAAAGGAGAAGGAAATACCTACATGCTTCGAGTGCAAGAAGCTTGGTCATTATAAATTTGACTACCCTCTCCTAAAGAAGTCAAGAAAGAAGCTTAGGAAGAAAGCTATGATGGCAACCTGGAGTGATAGTGAAGACTCTAGTTTAAAGGAAGAACAAGCTAAAATTGCAAACCTATGTCTCATGGCACATCAAGAGCAAGAAGAGGTAACTTCTGAAATAGAAATAGATTTTACTTTTGATGAATTAAGAAATACTTTTGATGAATTAATGCATGATTACAAACTAATTTTAACTGAAAATAGAAAGTTAAAAAAGCATGCAAATAGTTTTTCTCATGAAAACAATTCTCTTTTAAATGAAGTTAGTGAATTAAAAACTAAACTTGATATTTTGGAAAAGAAAAATAAGGCTTTAACCATGAAAAATGATATTTTGAAATGACCTAAGACTATCATTTCAAATGGTAATCTTTTGAAGAAAAACAAGGATTTGAAATTAGAAAACAAAAATTATAAAAATGAGCTTGATAAAATAAAATCTTTTGTTAAAAAGTTTGCTTTTAGATCAGAAAAACTAAATCTTCTTTTAAATAACCAAAAAGCCATTGTCAATAAAGCAGGATTAGGTTATAAACCTCAAAGACAAGAAAAGTATTTGAAAAGTTTTTTTGTACCTGCATCCTCTAGTATCACATACTTTTCATGCAAAAAAACAAGGATACAAAGCTTTTCAATGTAATATGAGAAAAATTAATAACTCTAGAAAAGTTTGGGTTCCAAAAGGAACCAATTTAAGTACTAATCCTAAAGGATCCAAGTTGACTTGGATACCTAAAAACAAAACTTGATTTATTTTACAGGTGTGTCTTGAAACCAAGAAAAATAAATGATTATGGTATCTTGATAGTAGTTGCTCAAGGCACATGATAGGAGATGTGAAGCAATTCACCTCTCTTGAGGTAATGAATGGAGGGAGTGTGACCTTCAGGGATAATGGTAAAGGAAAAATCATTGGCATTGGTAAGGTTCACATCACCCCTTCTACATGTATTAATAATGTACTTTTAATTGAAGGTTTGAAGCATAATCTTTTAAGTATTAGTCAGTTTTGCGACAAAGATTTTCAAGTTATTTTTAAATCATCTTATTACATGATTGCTAGTCCTGAAAAAAATGGAGTATAATTCATTGAAAAAATGTATGGTAATATTTATTTGGTAGATTTAGATGATCTATCCTTACCTAATGGAGAATGCCAGTTGCAATGAATTCTACTAAAGATGAGGCTAGTTAGCTTTGGCATAAAAGACTAGGACATGCTAGTATGTATTTACTTTCAAAAGTTTGTAAAAAGGATTTAATAAGAGATTTACCAAAACTTGTTTTTGAAGAAGATAAAGTTTGCTAAGCTTGCCAATTTGAAAAACAAGTCAAAACATCTTTCAAACCTAAAGATTTTGTTACCACTAGTAGACCACTAGAACTACTCCATATGGATCTCTTTAGACCAACTAGAATATCTAGTCTAGGAGGTAAGAGATATGGATTGGTTATAGTGGATGATTTTTCAAGGTTTATTTGGATTTTTTTTCTTGCCCATAAAGATGAATCATTTTATGTATTTGTAAAGTTTTACTAAAAAGTTTCTGATGAAAAAGGCACTTCTATTATTTACATATGAAGTGATCATGGTTCTAAATTTGAAAATCAAGATTTTGAGAGTTTTTGTAATGAGAAAGGTATATAACACAATTTTGTTGCACCATGGATACCTCAGCAAAATGGGATAGTAGAAAGAAAAAATCATACTTTAGAAGAAATGGCATGCACTATGCTTTGCAAAAACTATTTGCAAAGACATTTTTGGGACGAAGTAATTAATACGACCTATTATATTTTAAATCATGTTTTAATCCAACCTATTTTAAAAAAACTCCTTATAAACTTTGGAATCAAAGAAAATCAACTTTAAAGTATTTTCGAGTTTTTAGTTGTCAATGTTTTATTTTGAATAATAGTAAAGATAATTTTGAAAAATTTGATGCCAAGTCTGATGAAGGTATCTTCCTAGGATACTCTACATCAAGCAGGGCATACAGAGTTTTTAACAAAAGAATCCTAGTTGTACAAGAGTCTGTACATGTGGTTTTTGAAGAGTCTACTAACAAATCCTTTAAAAAAAAGGATACTTCTGATACATGTGTAGGTACTGATAAGTTGCAAAAGTTAACATTGGATGATCAATCCTCTCAACAAAATGAAGAAAATCAAGACAAAGATAAAAAGGAGAAAGTCATACAATCCACACCGAAGCACCAAGATCTACCTAGGGAGTGAAGGTATACTCATGGACATCCTAAGGAATTAATCCTAGGTGATCCATCAAAAGGAGTAAGAACTCGAGCCTTAATTAGAAATAAATGTGATTATATTGCTTTTATTTCTTAAGTAGAGCCTAAATGTTTTAAGATGCTGAAAAAGATCCTAACTGGATAAATGCTATACAAGATGAACTAATTTAGTTTGATAGAAATAATATTTGGACATTAATAGAAAGACCATCTAATGTTTCTATTATTGGCACTAAATGGGTGTTTAGAAACAAGTTAGATGAAAATGGAATTGTTATTAGAAATAAAGCTAGGCTTGTTGGCAAAGGCTACAGTTAGGAGGAAGGAATTGATTTTGATGAAACCTTTGCACCTATTGCTAGACTTGAAGTAATTAGACTACTATTAGCATTTGTTTATTTTAGGAATTTCAAACTTTTTTAAATGGATGTTAAAAGTACTTTTCTAAATGGTTATATAGTAGAAGAAGTTTTTTGTAAACAAGCACCTGGTTTTGAAAATCATACGCATCCTGATTATGTTTTCAAATTTCACAAAGCACTTTATGGTTTAAAGAAAGCACTCCGAGCATGGTATGAAAGAATTAGTAAGTTTTTGATTGAAAATAAATTTTTTAGAGGCCATGTTGATAAAACATTATTTCTAAAGAAAAAAATGATGATTTATTAGTAGTAAAAATCTATGTTGATGATATTATTTTTGGTGCTACTAATGAGATTCTTTGTCAAGAGTTTGTTAAGCTAATGCAGGGTGAGTTCGAAATGAGCATGATGGGAGAACTCAATTTTTTTCTCGGACTTCAAATCAAGCAAACCAAAGATGAAATCTTTATCAACCAAGCTAAGTACACAAGGAAAATCGTTAAGAAGTTTGGGATGGAGACTACTAAGTTAATAGGTACACCTATAAGCCCCTCTTATAAACTTGATAAAGATAAGCATGGTAAATCTGTTGATCAAAAATTATATAGAGGTATGATTGACTCTTTATTATATTTGACTGCTAGTAGACCAGATATAATGTTTAGTGTATGCATATGTGCTAGATATTAGTCTGATCCTACGGAATCTCATCAGTTGGATGTTAAGCGCATTATTAGATACTTATCTAGTATAATTGATATTGGCTTGTGGTACTCTAGAGACTCATCTGCTAATTTAATTGGATATTCTGATGCTGATTTTGGTGAGTGTAAATTAGATGAAAAAAGTACTATAGAACTTGCCAATTTCTTGGAATTAACTTAATCTCCTAATTTATCAAGAAACAAACTTCAGTTGCACTATCCATAACTGAGACTTGTATATTGCAGTAGGAAGTTGTTGTACTCAAATCTTGTGGATTAAGCACCAACTTGAAGATTTTGGAATCAAATTAACTAAGACACCTATAAAATGTGATAATACTAGTGCTATTTGCTTAACTAAGAATCCTGTTCAGCATTCTAGAAGTAAACATATTAAAATTAGGCATCATTTTATTAGAGATCATATTGAAAATAATGATGTTGTACTTGAATTTGTTTGTACTAATTGTAATTAGCTAATATTTTGATTAAGCCTCTCCAAGAAGATCGGTTCAGTATGATTAAAAGAAAACTTGAGGTTATTAATCCTTTTGATTAATAATTTTCTACTCTTTGTTCCATAAAAGATCAAATTTGACATCAATTACATTTAATTATCTCGAATGTCATTGTATTCCTAGTGATTTTGCTCTGCACTTCATTTTCTTTTTTTTTGGTTTTAAGTCAATGTGTCGACACCTTGATGTGTCGACACATGGCCCTGTGTCATGAGTTGACTCATGAACGGTGGCAGATCAAGTATAAAGATAGAAACGGAGTGTTTTCTTAGCATTTTCTCCTTAAATTTGTGCTGACACATGCCCTAGCACTATTCTAACCATTGTTTCCCTCCAAATTCCATCAAAAACCCTCTCAAATTTCCATTTTGAACAGTTCTTGGTTCGGGTTTTGCTACAATCCCCCTTCCATTTCTATTTTGAATCGTTGAAACCCTAGTTTCATCTCCTCTTTTGTTCAATCCATGAATCTATGGAATGGGACCTAGAAAACAAGTTGTTTGTTGCCCTCAGCCATCCAATCATGAAGAAGAGAGAAGGACAAAAGCCATACATGAAGCTAGAGCACCTGATCCACCTGCTCGACCACTTTTTCTAGCTTCTAGTCATAAGGGTTCGAAGACAGTTATCAGAGGATGCCATGTAAACTTTGGATTCATCGACTAGCAGCACTTTCGGATTGGTCAGTGGCTTAAAGATGCTGGTTTGACATCATTCTACTTGTTGATTGAAAGATTCTACCAGGGCCTGATATGAGAGTTCTACGTATCTTTAGCCCGTGGCAGTGATGGATGGATAGCACAGGTTCGTGGCAAAGATATCCCGATGACTGCAGAGGTTCTGAGCAAAGTATGGGATATACCCCTAACAGGATCTATTATTGATAACTTAGTGGATAGGTTCAGTGGACTCCAGAGCATTTTCGAGTCAGATGTTCTACCTGAGGGAGCCACTATTGCGGCATCCCAACTTTCTGCTAAGATAAGGTTACTGCATCATATCGTTGCCCGGATTCTTCAACCGAAGACTGGATATTTTGACTACATCACAGAGAGAGAGCTGCTTATGATGGTCTATTTAGTTCAGCATACACCAGTTTGCCTTTCGGTACTTATGATACATTAGATGATAGAGGCATCGATCAGTCAGAGACTATGCTTGCCCTACGGGATGGGCTTGACCTTGCTCTTCAGGGCATATGGAGTGACATTTGATGATGAGCCCTACCGGATGCTTTTACACACTGATATCTATGACATCAGATCACTTTACCAGATGGGATATCAGTTAGTCAGAGGCCAGTGGAGTTGTCGAGTATCAGGACAAGCCGATGACAGAGATGATGACACTACGGAGGATGAGCGCATATATTCAGGCATGGTAGGACCTTCAGAGGCATATTTGCCTGAGATTCAGCCTGAGCCAGTAGCGCAACCAGAGACTGCTCTTCAACCTGAGCCAGCTACCCAGCCTAAGCCATCATGACCAGATGTTTTAAGAGCTTCAGAGAGTCGTATGGATAGAGTCAGTCGCATTAAGACAGATATTATGATTGTTCGCCAGCGACTTGACTGTTTCATTATGGAGACCAAGAGAGCCATCAAGGATTGAGTGATGGTATCTCTACTATATTGTCCGCACTGTCTAGACCCTCTTCTGGGAGTGTTCCCGATTCATCTGCTCCAGCTGATTCAGCTCCAGTTCTACCTACTCCGGGACTAGACACTGATGGTGATGATGAGACTGACTCTGATAGATTCGACTTTCCAGATGTGATGACAGAGCTAGTGCTGGAGATAGCAGCTGACTTACCTAGGAGTCCCATTCATGATCTTTCAAGTTCATCCTTTCAAACTCCTATCCTGCCCACTCCACCTTCTAGATATGTTGATCATTCTGCCATTCCTATACTTTCACCTGTTATTGATTCACCTATGTTGACTCCGTTATTGATTTTGATGATAAGCAAAATGCTTAAGTATAAGTTGAGTACTAATGATTTCTTTAAAATATATTTTTATAGAAAAAGGTGCTCATCAACTTGATAGAAATTATTTGATTGAAGAAGTCCCAAATTTTGATGAAAGATATGCTTAAAGAGGACTTTGATAATTGAAGATTGCTTGAAAGGACATATGAGTTCAACACAAACTAGTTTCAGCAGAAGTTCAAGTGTTTATATGAAAATCTTAGTGAAGTGTCGACTAAGCTAGTACACAAGCAGAGTTTCAGTGGCACTGCCGAAGTGTCAACACAGGAATGTCTGGTGTCGACGCAAAGTGTCGACACATGGATTAGCTCATCGCCTAAGATTTTTGGATTACAGAACTTGCTGAAGTTGAAGACTTGCTTGAAGTGTCGATATATGGATGCTATGTATCGACTCACTTAAGAAAGTGTCGACATATCTGAGAATTCTAGAAAGCTATATTGAAGATATTTGAACTAGGTGTTGACTCATGGAGTGCAAGTGTCGACCCTATGTGTCGACTCACAGCCTGAAGTGTCGACACTTGAAGTTTTGGAAACAGTAATGGCTAGTTTTTCAAATACAGAACTCGCTCCTCTTGGGTCCCAAAGGCTAGTTTTTCATGTCTAACATCTAGAAACCGTGTTTGATGCCTTGGAAAGATATTTATATGATTCAAATTAAATCAAAATACAAGAGAATGAAAAAGGAACAACCAAGAGAGAAGAAAAGAAGAGCATTCACTCCTATTCATTGAGTTCAGCAAACTTCAAGCAAAAGCAAGTCTCCAAGCATTCAAGAGCCTTCAAGAGTATTCAAGATCTACCTTCTTGATCATTAAAAGAGACTTGATCAAGTTAGAGGTAGCACTACAACAAAGCTTCAAAGAGATAATCGCTTTATTAGAAAGCTTTCATTCTTTCTTTATTTCCAACATAAATTCTTGTTGTAAAGGTTGTTGGTTAAACTTGAAAACCAAGAAGGTTGTTGGTTAGCCTTGAAAACCAAGAGAGGTTATTAGTGAGCCTTTAAAAATCAATTAGGTTCTTAGTTAGCTCACAAAACCAAGGAAGGTTGGTGGTGAGCCTTAAAACCATTTAGTTTTTTGGTTAGCCCATAAAACCAAGTGAGATTTTGACTTGTAAGACTTGTGAAAACAAGTCAGGTTTTGATTAGTGAGCCCGGAAAACTAATCAGCTATAATTAGTTGAAATTATAGTGAATTTTCAAGTGGATCTTGGAAAGTGGATGTAGGTGCATTGGATAGCACCGAACCACTATACTTCTTTTGTATTTATGATTGCTTGTCTCTTCAATCCTCTCTTCAAATTGCTCTTATCTTTATTATTTTATATTTTTGCTGCATATTTATTAAAGAGCACTTCACTTGCATTCATAGAACCTAGTTTATTTATTGGATTGGTTTACATTCTTGCATTCCATTCAAATAATTTTTAAAGACCCAATTCACCCCCCCTCTTGGGTTACTTACTGGGCAACAAGTGGTATCAGAGCCCTGTTCTCAGTTTATAGATCTAACTGCCTTGAGTAAAGATCTATGGCAGCCCTTATTGGTACTAGTGTAGTTGTGGGACAAGCCTCAAATAGACTTCCATTGTTTAATGGATCAAATTATACTTATTAAAAAACAAGAATGAGAATATATATGCATTAAATTGATTATAACTTATGGAAGGTTGTTGATAAAGGTCCACATATTCCTTTGATTATGGTTAATGATGTTTCCATCCCAAAGCTCAAAGAGGATTGGGATGAAAATGATATTAAACAATCCGAGATCAATGCGAAAGCAATGAATCTCTTCTATTGTGCATTAGATCCTAGTGAGTTTAATAGGATTTCTACTTGCACATCTGCCAAGGAAATATGGGACATAGTTGAAGTTATCCATGAGGGTATCGATCAAGTGAAAAATACTAAAGTGAACATGTTAGTGTATACATATGAAATGTTCTGAATGGAACTTAATGAATCTATCACTGATATGTATACAAGATTCACAAATATTGTAAATGGAATGAGAAGTTTAGAAAAAATAATGTCTAATGCTGATTTTGTCAACAAAATTCTCAGGTCACTTTCAACTTCGTGGGATCCGAAGGTGACCGCTATCCAAGAAGCTAAAGATGTTGACAAACTATCCTTAAAGCAATTGGTGGGATCGCTCATGACATATGAGCTCAACCTAAAGCAAAAATCTATAGATATGGATAAGAAGAAAAAGGGGATTGCATTCAAGTCTATTGTTCAAGAAAATTCCTCAAATGAAGAATCTGAAGAAGAAGAAGAGGATGAGAGTGAAGAAGCACTCCTTGCAAGAAAATTCAGAAGGTTCATGAAGAGAAGAAAGTTTTTCTATAAGAAGAAGTTCCAATCAACTAAAGACAAGGAAAAAGAAAAAGAAAAAAAAAAGATAAGGAAAAGGAGAAGGAGATACCTACATGCTTCAAGTGTAAGAAGCCTGAATACTATAAATTTGACTGCCTTCTCCTAAAGAAGTCAAGGAAGAAGCTAAGGAAGAAGGCTATGATGGCTACCTAGAATGATAGTGAGGACTCTAGTTCAGAAGAAGAACAAGCTAAAATTGCAAATCTATGTCTCAAGGCACATCAAGATCAAGAAGAGGTAATTTTGATACATAAATATATTTTACTTTTGATGAATTAAAAAATACTTTTGATGATTAGTTCATGATTATAAATTGATTTTATCTAAAAACAAAAAATTGAAAAAGCATGCAAATAGTTTTTCTCATGAAAACAATTCTTTATTAAATGAAGTTAGTGATTTGAAAACTAAACTAGATGTCCTAGAAAAGAAAAATAAGGCTTTAACAATGGAAAATAATGTTTTAAAAAGATCTAAAAATATCATTTCAAATGGTAATCTTTTGAAGAAAAACAAGGATTTAGAATTAGAAAACAAAAATTACAAAAATGAGCTTGACAAAATAAAACCTTTTGTTGAAAAGTTCACCTATAGTCCAGAAAAACTAAATCTTCTTCTAAACAACCAAAGAGCCATTTTTAACAAAGCAGGATTAGGTTATAGACCTTAAAGACAACAAAAGTATTTCAAAAATATTTTTATACCTGCATCATCTAGTATTACATGTTTCTCAAACAAAAAACAAGGTCATAATGCTTTTTAGTGTAATATGAGAAAAATTAATACTTATAAAAAAGTTTGGGTTCCAAAAGGAACCAATTTAAGTGCTAACCCTAAAGGACCCAAGTTGGCTTGGATATCTAAAAACAAAGCTTGATTTATTTTACAAGTATGTCTTGCAACCAAGGAGAACAAAAGACTATGGTATCTTGATAGTGGTTATTCAAGGCACATGACAGGAGATGTGAAGTAATTCACCTCTCTTGAGGCAATGAATGGAGGGAGTGTGATCTTTGGGGATAATGGTAAAGGAAAAATCATTACCATTGGTAAGGTTCATATCACCCATTACATATGTATTAATAATGTACTTTTAGTTGATGGTTTGAAACATAATCTTTTAAGTATTAGTCAATTTTGCGATAAAGATTTTCAAGTTATTTTAAAATTATCTTATTACATAATTGCTAGTCATGATAAAAATATAATACAATTTATTAGAAAAAGGCATGGTAATATTTATTTGGTAGATTTAGATAATATATCCTTAACTAATGGAGAATGCCTAGTTATAATGAATTCTACTATAGATGAGACTAGTTGGTTTTAGCATAGAAGACTAGGACATGCTAGTATGTATTTACTTTCAAAACTTTGTAAAAAGGATTTGGTAAGAGATTTACCAAAACTTATTTTTGAAAAAGATAGAGTTTGCTAAGCTTGCCAATTTAGAAAACAAGTTAAAACTTCTTTCAAGTCTAAAGGTTTTGTTAGCACTAGTAAGCCACTAGAACTACTCCATATGGATCTCTTTGGACCAACTAGAACATCTAGTCTAGGAGGTAAGAGATATGGATTGGTTATAGTAGATGATTTTTCAAGATTTACTTGGATTTTCTTTCTTGCTCATAAAGATGAATCATTTTCTATATTTGTAAAGTTTTATCGAAAAATCTCAAATAAAAAAGGTGCTTCTGTTATTTACATAAGAAGTGATCATGGGTCTAAATTTGAAAATCAAGATTTTGAAAGTTTTTGTAATGATAAAGGTATAGAATACAATTATTTTGCACCTATGACACCTTAGCAAAATGGGATAGTAGAAAGAAAAAATCGTACTTTAGAAGAAATGGCATGCACTATACTTTGTGAAAATAATTTATCAAGATATTTTTGGGCAGAAGCTATTAATACTGCCTGCTATATTTTAAATCAAGTTTTAATCCAACCTATTTTAAAGAAAACTCCTTATGAACTTTGGAATCAAAGAAAACCAACTTTGAAGTATTTTCGAGTTTTTGGTTGTCAATGTTTTATTTTGAATAATGGTAAAGACAATCATTAAAAATTTGATGTCAAGTCTGATGAAGGTATCTTTCTAGGATACTCTACATCAAGCAAGACATACAGAGTTTTTAACAAAAGAACCCTAGTTGTAGAGGAATCAGTACATATAGTTTTTGAAGAGTCTACTAACAAATCCTCTAGAAAAGAGGATACTTTTGATGCATGTTTAGGTGCTGATAAGCTACAAAAGTTGACATTGAATGATCAACCCTCTCAACAAAGTGAAGAAAATAAAGACTAAAATGACACAGGCAAAGCCATACAATCCATACCAAAGCACCAAAATTTATCTAAGGAGTGGAGGTATGCTCATGGACATCCTAAAAAATTAATCCTAGGTAATCCATCAAAAGGGATAAGAACTCGAGCTTCAATTAGAAATGAATGTGATTACATTGCTTTTGTTTCTTAAATAGAGCCTAAATATTTTGAAGATGCTGAAAGAGACCCTAACTAGATAAATGCTATGCAAGATGAATTAATTCAGTTTGATAGAAAAAATATTTGGACATTAATAAAAAGACCATCTAATATTTCTATTATTGGCACTAAATGGGTGTTTAGAAATAAGTTTGATAAAAATGGAATTATTATTAGAAATAAAGCTAAGCTAGTTGCCAAAGGCTACAATCAGGAGGAATGAATTGATTTTGATAAAACCTTTGCTCCTGTTGCTAGACTTGAAGCAATTAGACTACTATTAGCATTTGCTTGCTTTATGAATTTCAAACTCTTTCATATGGATGTTAAAAGTACTTTTCTAAATGGCTTTATAGTTAAAAAGATTTTTGTTGAACAACCACCTGGTTTTGAAAATCATACACATCCTGATTATGTTTTCAAATTGCACAAAGCTCTTTATGGTTTAAAGTAAGCACCCTGAGCATGGTATGAAAGACTCAGCAAATTTCTGATTGAAAATAAATTTTTTAGAGGCCATGTTGATAAAACTTTGTTTCTAAAGAAGAAAGATGATGACTTATTAGTAGTGCAAATCTATATTGATGATATTATTTTTGGTGCTACTAATGAGATTCTTTGTCAAGAGTTTGCTAAGCTAATGCAGGATGAGTTCAAGATGAGCATGATGGAAGAACTTAATTTCTTCCTTGAACTCCAAATCAAGTAAACCAAAGATGGAATCTTCATCAACCAAGCTAAGTACACAAGAGAGATCATTAAGAAGTTTGGGATGGAGACTACTAAGTCAATAGATACACCTATGAGCCCCTCTTGTAAGCTTGATAAAGATGAGTATGGTAAATCTGTTGATCAAAAATTATATAGATGTATGATTGGCTCATTATTGTATTTGATAGCTAGTAGACCAGATATAATGTTCAGTGTATGCATGTGTGCTAAATATCAGTTGATCCTAAGAAATCATATCTGTTGGTTGTTAAGCGCATTATTAGATATCTATCTGGTATAATTGATATTGGCTTGTGGTATTCTAAAGACTCATCTACTGATTTAATTGGATATTTTGATGCTAATTTTGCTAGATATAAATTAGATAGAAAAAGTACTAGTGGAACTTGCCAATTTCTTGGAGTTAACTTAATCTCCTGGTTTAGCAAGAAACAAACTTCAGTTACACTATCCACAACTGAGGCTGAGTACATTGCAGCAGGAAGTTGTTGTGCTCAAATCTTGTGGATTAAGCAACAGCTTCAAGATTTTGGAATCAAATTAATTTGCACACCGATAAAATGCGATAATACTAATGCTATTTGTTTAACTAAGAATCCTGTTCAACATTCTAGAAGTAAACATATTGAAATTATGCATCATTTTATTAGAGATCATGGTGAGGACACAAGAGCCGAGAAGAGGAAGCAAACCATTTCCAATTCAATCTGGATCATCAATGAGTAAGTCCACGTGTTTTTCACAAAGAACACTTGAGTCCCGGTTGTTTTGAGTTTGTAATAAAGTAAAATTGAGTTGTAATTTGATCAAATTGAGTGTAATTTGGTCAATTAAGGTTGTTGAGTTACCAATTGAGTCCATTGAGTCCATCAATTGGTTTAAGAGTCTTGTAAATAGCATTAATTTATTTTGTTTGGTGAATTATCCAATTTGAGTCTTGTAATTAGTGCCATAAGTACTCAAGATCCAAGTCATCATCACCTTGGTGGATCAATTCCAGGTCAAAAAAAGAGTTGTCCAAAATTTTCTCCAAACATCTGGACATCCATACATCAAGACATCCAGACATTAGGACATCCGGACATTTGGACATCAAGACAAAGTCATCCTTATCCAAGAGAGGTGCCCCATCCCATTTATTTTTCATCGCCCATTTCAGTTTCAAAGAGGCGCCCATTTAAGAGGAGTAAAGTAGAAGGACTCTGCTTTTCATCTGGCGCCCCCCCTCTCATTGTCGCCCATTCCACTCCAGATGATGCCCATACCAAGGATTAGTTCAAATTTAAATAGGAGAATCCAAGATTAGGTGGACTCATCCACATTTCAAAGGGAGCCTTATCCTTATCCAAATGCCTTTTTCTCATGCCAAAAGGATTCATGCCTAGATGAATGTGCACCATCTACTTTCTTCCTTTCTTAACACTAATTCCAAGATAGCCAGCCTATTTGAAGTTTGAAAGAATTCCATGATAAGGGATAATTCAAATTCAAAGTGTCCTAAGATAAGAGATGAAATTTGAAGATCAAATGGAAAACCCCTCATCCAAGCTTCTTTCAAATTCAAGAAAGGATTTTAAACTCAAATTCAAGCATTCAAAAGGACTTCTTATCTCATGTTGCTGACCAAGGAAGATAAAAATCAGATTAAGAAAGACTTTATGCCAAGAAGTGGAGAGGATTAGCACCATCTCACATCTTAATTTTGTCGCAGAAGCCTTCATCTCATCTCAAGTTGTCGCCCAAGCCATGAAAAGTCAATTCAAGTTTTAAATTCAAGGAAGATGCCAAGAAGCCAAGGAGCATTTGAAGTTCAAATTTGTAATTTAAATTCAAATGAAGTCCTATGTTATCTTTATATGTAAAAAAACCTATAAATAGGACCCCATACCCCCCTTGTAATTATTATTATTCATTCATAAAATAAAGATGCATTCTTTCTTCCACAAAGCTAGGTTAGGCTTTAGTATTTTTTCTAAGGGTGGGGAGCTCCTTAAGAGCTCAAAACGGGGAGGTCCTTGAGAGCTCAAGGTGGTGAGGTCCTTGAGTGGAGGTTATGCTAGATTCGACAAGCTGCTACCGATCTTCTTCAAGCTATACGCATCCAACCCTTCCTTTTTTTCATTTTGAATCTAATTTATTTCATTCTTGAAGTCTTGTTTGCTCCCTTCTCTGTAGATCCCAAGTGTTCAAAGACTTTAGAGGATGGATCCTTTGCTTCTGAACCGAGATCTGATGGTAGATCTAAAATCTAGAGTTCTGATCTTCATCCTGCTGCGAGATCTGAGCGACCAAGTAGCCGATCTATCCCGAGTCAAAGAGAATCTCCATTGGGGTAAGCAACCAATCCTTTCTCATTATATTTGGTAGTTAAAGCATGGAATAGCCTAATCTTAGATGGTTTCCTAGCCATTGAGTCTTTATTTTTTATAGCTTGCAGATCAGATTGCGGGTTAGTAGTTAGTTACTTTCTTTAATCTCTATAGTCTGATATGTTTAGTTACTTTACTGCTGATCATCGATCTTTAAAACATCTTAGACTAAAATTAAATCATCTTACACCATATCGCATCGTTCTGCATCATATCATTATTGAAAATAATGATGTTGTGCTTAAGTTTATTTGTAATTGTTGCCCAGGTGGCTTTCCCAAGAGGGGGTGAATTGGAAATTTAAAAAATTAAAGCAGATTATGTGCTATTGAAAATCCCTTTTAGGGTGTTAAGTGCTGTGACAAAGTAATTAATTGCAGAAGCTAAATAAGATCAAGGAAGCATAACACAAATACACAAAAATTATAGTGTTTCGAAGCAACTCAGCTCCTACGTCCACTATCCAAGATACCACTTTGAATTTTCACTATATTCACACCCAAATATAGTAGGATTATTTTACAGGCTCACAATCCAAAACCTCTGCACTTTGGTTTTACCGGGATCACCAAAGAAACCCAACTTGGTTTTAACACAGGATCACTAAAAACCTAACTTGGTTTTGCTAGGATTACCAAGAACCTAACACTTGATTTTTAACAAAGGCTCACCAAGAACCTATTTGATTTTTGAACCAGGCTCACTAATAATCCAACAATTCAAGAATGAATTGAAAATAAATGCAACAAGGTAACAAACTGATTTTTATCGAGTGGTTGCCGATACAGCTTGAGAGAAGCCCACTTGAATGTACTTCAATGCACTTTAATGGCTTTAGTAGCTTCTTTCCAAAGTGCTTCAATCTTTAGATGATAGTTGGTGAATACTTGAAGGCTATCTTGAATTCTCTTAGTACTTTCTTCCTTGTTAGTGGTTGGATGTTCAATAAAACATTAAATTTTTTTGGAACTCTCCAATACTTGTTTCAAAGAAGTTCAAATCCCTCAAATATATGGCCTTCCATCATCCCAAGGCAGTTTTAGTTGTTGTAGACCGTTGGGATGTGATATTTGATCGTTGGAGCACCTTTTTGCATTCAAAAAAGAATTCTGGGACTAGCCGTTGTGTACCTGGAAATGATATTCGAGTCAGCTCGGATCCTTCGAGTCAGTAGGTTGAGTTACCATTTCTTCAGCAAGGTTGGCTCTTTATCTCAGAGTGCAGAAACTTCACTCTGGATAAGTTGGCTCATATCCATTTAGGTCGGCTCAAACTTCTTTCATTGAAAACATTGGACTCGAGGAGTCGGCTCATTTCTACTTGGGTTGACTCTTCATCTCAAAATCAGAATTCTTCACTCTGGAGGAGTCGGCTTGTTGCAGATCGGATCAGCTCGCCTTCTCAGGTCTTCAAAATTTATTCTGGCAAAGTTGGCTCATTCTTGTTGTGGTCAACTCGCCTGGCTTGTTCTTAGAAAACATTAGGAATGGACTCTAGATGAGTTGGCTCGGATATACTTAAGTCGGCTCGATTTGCTGCGTGCCAGAATCCTTAGTGTGTGCCATGCGATAGAGTCGACTCTTCTTCTAGCTAGGTCGGCTCGAACGACTTCTTTAGGAAATTTACAAATAAACTCAAGAACACTCTCACCAACACTCTAAAACTTTTGATACAAACCAACTCAAATTAAATTAAAGCACAATACTCAAAGAAGTAACCCATTTC
Organism: Areca catechu; assembly: GCA_021397845.1. Lineage (NCBI taxonomy): Eukaryota > Viridiplantae > Streptophyta > Magnoliopsida > Arecales > Arecaceae > Areca > Areca catechu. Next base: position 135,594,689 of record CM038053.1, on the reverse strand, counting down.
TTAATCTTCCTTGACCTTTTTCGTTGGGTTCTTCTTTACAAAATTTGATTACAACACAACTCAAAACAAGAAGTATAAATGTAGGAGTTGAAGTTTGAACAAAGAACTCGTCCTACAAAAACTTGTAAACCACTTGAAGAGTTGTTAGTAAAATAAATGCATGCACCAATGTTTGGTTATCATCAAAATTATTTATGGGGTCAACAATCTCCCCCTTTTTTATGATGACAAAATACTAGGCATGAAAAATTCTTTACACTTACATGTATAAAGGTATTTGAAAGTAAGTATTCACATGTATTATAGCCAATTATATTGGTAAATAAGTATCAAAGCTCTAGCGATGAAATTGTATAGTATTGATGTTAGTGCTTTTGTGTATATCAAAGTGATAGACTTTGCATGCTTCATAGTATCAAAATTAGCACAAACATGGAGTATCAGAGTTTAAAAAATTGAAGGAATTTAAGCCAATTTAGGAGCAAAGATTTAGAGCAAAAAAGAAGGATTTAGAGCTAAAGCCATTTTTAAGAGAATCTCCCCCTTTCTATAGGTTTTAAAATAGTGAAACATTTAGGTTCATTTAAATATAATTACTTATGTGCTCCCCCTTTTTCATTCTTTTCACACACTTTAAGAATAATTACAAGGAAGCTCAAAAATTTTGCTTGTTAGCTCAATCAAAGATACCAGAATTTTCATGATAGCTTAATATTGATACCATTCTCCCACTTTTTGTAAAACAATAAAAATGGTATTTACAATAAAGCTTAGATTTTGAAATAGATTGAGAAAGTATTTAATATTTGTTTGAGATAATTTCACTTTCTCAATTTCATTTGGAAATTTTAATTAAAATTTATCATAGTTGTATTGAAAACATTGCATAATTACAAGGACAATTCATTACGATAATAAAAGTTACCAAAAGAACTTTCATTTCATTTAGGAATTTTTCATACAAGGTACAAAATATGAAAGAAAGTACATTCATTCAGTAAAATTTTTTTATTCATAGAGTTTCTTGATTATAAAAAAAAAAGAAGTAAAGCGTACATACTGTAAAGAGTCAGAGGTACAAAGATGTGATCAATACAACCAAAAGACTAACTAAACAACCTATTCTTCTTCTTCACTAGAAGAAGAGGCAACATCTATAACCTTATCAGAGGTTTTGGTTTTCAGATGTTTGAACCTTAAATCTTTAAATCTGGTTCTAATTGGGGCTAGAGATGTCTTAGTTTTCTTGGTTTTTGGTTTCTTTTTGGTCAGGGCAGGTCTAACTTTGGATGAAAGTGGATTTGATGAAGGAATCTTTGAAGATATAGGAGATGGTTGAGTAGGAGGTGCAGGTGACTCTTTATTGGTCTATAAAGGAGTATCCTCAGCAGTAAATATTTTCTTTTGAGAGTGCAGTAAGATACTTCGAATTTCCTCTTTAAAATTGTCCATCTCTTTTTTCATCTTTTCCTTGTGAAGCTTTTGTTCTGATTTCATTTTCTACAAGCTGGCATCCACTGAATTTCGTAATTCATCAAGTGCAGAATTTGTGTGACCTATCAAAGAATCAGAAATTGTTTCCATTTTTTGAAATATTAACTCTTTAAGTTTAGATAGAGTTATCATTACATGTTTAGATGAATCTTCATCCCTGTTTCTAGATTTATTTGCTTCAACAGCAGCAGGTTTATCCATGTCATTATCGGAGGATGTGGTAGCTATCTGACCAAACATTTTCTTTATCCAGACTCCCTCTTGCAGTTGATATCCCATTTTTCTAAGAGAGTTGAATGAATAAGTGTCTGAATGGTAGAGTGGCTTGCCGATTTCATCAGTTAAGTCAATTCCAGCATCTTCAAACAGTAAGGTGAATACCATACCATAGGGCAAGCATACTTTGAATTTTCTTGCTGCCTCTCTCATTTGTATCATCATGATGTAGGGAAGGTTGAGAGGTTCTTCTTCAATAAGATATCCCATTAAAATCATATCCTTTTCACTCACCCAATCGAAACGACCAGTTCTGGGAAGAAAAATTCTACTAATCATGTTGGGGAGTAGTCACATTTCCTTTGATAGCATGTTGGCTTGAACATGTTTGATAGAGCTTACATCTGCTCTTTCCAAGATGAGCTTCAGGGTGTGTTCTTTGACATTTAAGGTAAGCTTGGTGGCACCGTCAGTCGGCATTTGAAGTAGATTGCTCAACTTCTCTTCATCCACAATGACTTTAACTCCTTTGACAATGGATTCCAAATGGTATTCTTCAAGAACTAGGTTTTCAAAGAAGGTTCTTACCAAGGAAGGGTAGGTCAAAATATCCAATGAGCAGAAAAACTTCCAACCTTGGTTGTCAATACAACTCCCAATCTTCATTTCCAGTTCTTCCATGAAGGAGAAATCAATCCTTCTGCCGCATGTAATAGGCCGATTGGCCATTGAAGTGGATTTCCTGGTTGGAGAGGGTGTTTCTTCTTCTTTTTGTTCAGGAGAGGACCTTTTTCTCTTTTCTTTCTTTTCCTTCAAATCTTTACAAGGAGTGATTGATTCAGCTACATGAGGAAGCTTTCGTGCAGATCTCCTTGGAGCCATTGCAATAAAATTTGTAGGACATGTGAAATTAAGGCTTCTAGGAATGGTTTGTTGATAGATTGGTAAAGGTTCCGAGTGGAGTAGAAAGAGTTTAGAGTGGAATAAAAAGAGTGAAATGTAAGAGAAGATTATTCAATTCTATTAAAAAAAGAAGCTTTTTCCTGACAATCAAGTTGGCTCGCTCAGCCCTAAAATCATCCGAGTCTGCTCAACCTGAGCGAACTCAGAACAAGCAGAAATCCAAGTCGACTAGGCAAAACTCCAGATTAACCTAGTCGGCTCGATCAGAGTAAGAGCAAAAAAATCAAATATTTGAGCATGCTCGACTAGAGCAAAATTGCTCAAGTCGACTCGAATAGAAACTTTCCACAGAAGTTGAAATGATTCAAAGATTGAGTTTGATTCAATGAAATCTCAAGGAAAGTTGTTCAAAATACTTGAATAGTTGTAGGAGATTTTCTAGATAATTTTTTCTTAATTTTGAAGAAAATTAGGTTAGGTAAATCTAGAAAGGATCACAAAGACCTAATTCTCCTCTAAGCAATTCAAATATATCCTGATTCAGTGGCTTAGTAAAAATGTCAGCTATTTGATTTTCTATTGTAATAAATTCTAGTTCAATGTCACCATTCAAAATATGATCTCTAATAAAATGATGTCTAATCTCTATATGCTTAGTTCTAAAATACTGAATAGAATTTTTGGTCAAATTTATAGCACTTGTATTATCATACTTGATTGAAATCTTAGATTGCACAACACCAAAGTCTTCTAGTTGTTGTTTAATCCATAACACTTGTGCACAACAACTTCCTGCAGCAACATACTCTACCTCAGCAGTAGAAAGTGCTACTGAGTTTTGTTTCTTACAGTGCCATGAGATTAAATTCAATCCTAGAAACTGGCATATATCGCTAATGCTCTTTTTATCAATTTTGCAACCAGCATAATCAGCATCCGAAAATCTAATTAAATTCAATGAAGACTGTTTTGAAAACTAAAGACCTAGATTACTTGTACCTTTCAAATATCTGAATATTCTTTTAACAGCAAGCATATATGTTTCTTTAGGATTACATTGGAATCTAGCACATACACATACACTATGCAAGATATCCGGTCTACTTGTAGTTAAGTATAACAAGGATCTGATCATACCTTTATAGAGCTTTTGGTCAATATTAGATCCATTTTCATCTTTGTCCAATCTGCAAGATGGGCTCATGGGTGTGCTTATTTATTTGCTCATCTCCATTCCAAACTTTTTGATTATTTCCTTGGTGTACTTGGATTGGTTGATGAAGATTCCTACCTTTATTTATTTCACTTGAAGTCCAAGGAAGTAGTTAAGTTCACCCATTAGGCTCATTTCAAATTCTCCCTGCATTAGCTTAGCAAATTCTTCACAAAAATTTTCATTAGTTGCACCAAATATAATATCATCAACATAAATTTGTACAACTAATATATCATTATTTTTCTTTTTGATGAAAAGGGTTTTATCAACATTTTCTCTTGAAAAATTATTTTCAATTAAGAAAGTGCTAAGTCTATCGTACCAGGCTCTAGGTAATTGTTTCAAACCATATAAAGCTTGATGGGACATCAACAAGAAAGAAAAATTTTTTTCAACTAATTCTCTTGATATTTTTTTTACAGCTAATATAGTGTACTTAGGATTAATGAGAACCTTGGAATGAAGCCCACCGAACTTTTGAAGACAAAGACCAATTCATGAGCCGACTCATGAAAGAAGGCCACCAGTCCCTTGAGTCAAATCAATCCAGATCAAGACCAACTTCAAGCATGTCCAAGTCAAAGCCCAAGAAAGTCAAGATACCACCTTTTGAAGCCCATGATGCCACCTCTTAGAAGTCCATTTTATTCTTCACATGGGACATATTTTGGGAGATATGAAAAACAACACATCAAGCATTTTAAGGGGAAGCATGAGACCACTCCTTACTCACTAAACAACACCCCAACCAACTTGCCATGTGGGATGCCACATCACATGACACCTAGAGCTCTACATCAGCAATTAGAAGCCATGTCAAAGCCACCTAGATGCCACATAGCAAGTTGTTACAACCTCTTACCTAGAAGTTGTTTCTTGTTGCAACTATGTAACCAAAGGAGTTGGATTAAACTAAAAATGGTTAACTAACCTAACTCCACCTCTCCTCCTCACTTTGGATGAACTCTAAGCCTATAAATAGGATCCAAGACTTTCCTTGTAAGGCATTTCATGTATGAAATATTTTGAGAATTAATGAAGATTTTCTTCTTGTTGAGTTCTATCTTGAGTTCTTCTTGTATGGAGTGATTTAGCTCTTCTAGTTGGAGTGATTTAGTTCTTTAAGTTGGAGTGTTTAAATTCATGTCTGAGAAGGGAGTGAGAGGTCCTTTGAGTGTGTGTTGGAAAGTGATTGATGCTTTGAAGATTGAAGAGTGTGACGCCATTGTTAAGTACTCCAAGTTCAAGCCCCAAGTTCCAAGCTGTCGGCCTTGTTTCTTTCCCTTTCTCTCTTGTTTCCATTCCAACCTCAATTCCCCTTCCATGTCTAATTCCAAGTTTCTTTGCAGGTTCTCTCAAGTTCCCACATCCAAGAGGAAGGTCTCCATGCCATTTATCAAGGGCAAGATAAGTCCCAACGTAGAGAGTGATCATCTTGCCTTCTAGTCCTCAAATCCATGAGTGTTGAGAGCTTCTTCTTCCATCAAATATTTTAGCCATCATTGTTGGTAGAAAAATTCTTTCTAAGATTTATTAGATTTGATCATTTTAAGATTAACTTTTCGTAGTGATGATTTCCTTTCCATGTAGACCCTAATCTTTATTTTGAACCAGATCTACATTATGGGTATTGTAACTTAAATCAACTAGTCTCCTTATAAAAATTCTTTTTTTGAATTAATTTAGCCCATTTACTTGATAATTAATTGCTCAAATTTTCTTGCTGGTTAGCTTCCTAAAACTCTCCATTCATCATTTTATTTTCATCCCCCATCAATTTTGGTATCAGAGCTTAAGGTTCTACTAGGTCAAGTGTTTGATTGCTGAAATTTCTATTCCAGTATTCATCCAACTTTTCATGAATTTTAGTAATTTTTTTGCAATTAAAAAAAATCCAAAAAAACACTTTTCCAGTACCTTGGTTTGTTAGAATTTGAAATATGAAATTCAAAAAAATAATTTCTATTTATTTCTAGATTTAAAAATATAAGTTCTTAAATCATTTATGAAGTTCTGTCTAGAATTCTGTTTCTGCCTTTCATTCCATTTAATTTTTAAAAAATACAAATATATTTTTTCTAAATTTTTAATTTTTAGATATGAGACTCAGACTTCTATTTTTATTATTTCCCACTAGAATTTTGAGTTTTAAAAGGATCTAAAGTTAGGAATTCAAGATTTGAATTCAGGTTGTTAAGAGTTAGCTAGACTGCTGGAATCTTCTAGCAAGTGTTTTCAAACTATCTTCTCAACCAAAATTCGAGTTAATCTGAAGTCAAAATTTTAAAATCCAAGAGTTCTGATCTGAGAGTTAATCAAATCAATTTTATTTTGAATTTTTGGATTTTTAAAAAGATTAAATTTTAAATTTTTAAAACTAGCTAGTTGAAAGTTGTTCCCTGCTGAACTTTTCTTTTACAACAAGCTTTCAAACGAATTTCTTAACCAAATTCCTGGAATTAAATTTCAAGATTTAGAATCTAGAATCTACATTAAGGGATATAATAATTCAAATTTTAATTTTGTTTTTTTTAAAATTTTTAAACTTTAATTTTGAATTTTTTTAAAACTAGTTGACTAGAAGTTGTTAGGCCTGAAACTATCTTGCAACAACTCTAACTTCTAGAATGAATTTTTAATCCTAATTTAATATTTAAATTTTAAAACTTGATTTCTGAGATCTAGACTTCAAAATATAAATTTTTCAATTTAATTTTTTAATTTTTAATTTTTAAAAATTTAGGTTTGAATCACATGTTTGTGTTAATACTAGTTGTTATGTTAACTAGTTGGTGAATTATTTGTGCATCCATTCCTAAATCTAATTAAAGGCATTCAATCATAACATAAGGGAAGGAGGTCATTACCTTTCCTTGGCCCAAAACAATCACCCACATTTGCATTAACCTAAATCATAATTGAAATCGAGTAGGAACCTAAAACTAGGGACACCCATAAGTCGGGTTCGAGCACAAGGTAAGACAAAGTATTTTTTAAGTTTGTATTTATTCCTTGAAATTGGTGTCTAAGGCAAGAGGACAAATGGCAAATGCCTTGAGTAGACTTGTGGTTTTTAATTAGGACCTCGCGAAAGCGAGGGGAGCCTCCCGCAACCCCACCTCTTACCTGTCCAGTGGACAGGGTAATTACATACTTAAGTAGTACCTAGTTAAGTCTTGTATTTCAAACTTTCAAGTATAGGAGCCATAGAAGTTAGGTTTGTACTGCTTGAAGCTCCATACCAATAGTCCCACACTCAGTCTAATTTTACCCATGGATCCTAATCTTGAATTCTTTCTGAAAATCCTGACTAAAAAGTTTGATACCATAAATGGGCAATTAGGGCAAATGAGAAAGGAATTAGGTCAAGTGAAGGACCATGTTGGGACACTTGAAGAGACCCCAATGACCCCCATCAAACCTAAGTCACTTAGATCAATTTCTCAAGGTCCAAGAGTCCATCATCATGAATTCACTACTGAATACAATTTAAGACGACTTCACCATGACTTCATAGAAGAAGCCCGTAAGATCCATGCTGAGCCTGAATCACCTAGTCCACCTTCCCTTGGTCCAAGAGCCCAATGTCATGATCTCACCCCTGAGTACAACCCTAGATACTCCTACCAAGACTTTATAGATCAGGAGGAGAGAGTCTTTAGGAACAATCAACCCTATGCACCCACTTTTGATGGAAATCCTGAGGTGTATGTCGATTGGGAAGAGAAAATGGATCAATACTTTGAATTTGATGAAATGTTGGAAGTAACAAAGTGTCAATTTGCCAAATCAAAGTTAATCCGACATGCTAAAGCATATTTGGGAGAAGTTGAGTGAAAAAGTTATTATAGTGGGGAAAAAATAAGTACTTGGAGAGGATGAAGAGTAAATTGAGGGAAAAGTACCTAGGTAAATATCATGAGCAAAAACTTTTAGACCAATGATACAAATTGAGACAAGATGATACATCTGTATTTGATTATATTGCAAAATTCAATAAGTATGAGGGAGATGAAGAAGAGACTAAACCCATAAAAAAATTAGAGAAAAAATCTCCTGAACCTATTGAAGAATTTAAGGATAAAATAGAATCAAAGTCTTGTCCAAATGAAGGACTAGAAAGAGAAAATCCTAAACTCGTTGAAGAACTTAAGGAAGAAGTTTATGAAGCTGGGTCTAACCTTATGGACGAATATGATCAAGAACAATTACTTGAAGATAAAATAATTACCCAGTCTAAAGAAATCAACAACGGGGATAATCAAAATAAAGTCCAAAAACAAAGCCATGAAGAACAATTCGAGGAGATAATAGAGGATCCGGAATTAATCACTATTGAGGATTTACATCTAGAGATTAATGAAGGATCACCTAATGGGGAATTGACCATCAGAGAAAATCTATAACCAATTCAAAAGGATCAACCCCAAGAAATTGTAGAACCTGCAAAAGAATTTAACATGAGGATTAGAAGTGAAGAGATGGTAGGAATTGAAAGATGGAAGTGCAAGAGAAGGAAGATGGAAATTGTATTCCCTAATAATTGCCCTGAGCCCGATTCACCCTTCTGGAATATTCCCAATCCTAATCCACCCAACTGGGACATCCACCATACCATTGATCAGGTCCCAGTAATATTCAATAGTTACTTTTGGAAGACATTATGGCATTTATTGGGCACCAAATTAAGATTCACTACCACCTACCTAAAGTTGTGTGCTAGAGTTTTCAAAGCCATTTAGGGGAATATTGGAAATTAGGAACTTTTGTTTCCTAGCCCAACAATAAAGTTTAGTTCATAGATAATAAAGTCCATTTAAGCTTGTTTTGTTTTGTTTTGGTGTCATTTGTGTTTTGTCATTTGATGTCGTTTGACCTTCCCATGCATAAGTGTCCATGATTGTGAAAGTCATATACATAGCATGATTAGTAAGAAAATTTGAGTAATAAAAATAACAAGCATATGATTAACTCACGTAAAAGAGCCAAAGAATTTCAAGAAGGAGACTATGTCATGGTAAGGCCAAACCTGAATGGTTGCATGCCCGTGGTGTAGGTCCTTTTCAAAATAATAAGAAAATTTGGACCTAATATGTACTAGATTTACCATCTGACTTTGGTATCAGTTCCACTTTCAACATTTCAGATCTAGTAGAGTACAAGGAACTGACAATGATACCTAGTAAGTCAGTTGGGCATGATTCTACCTTTGAGAGTGAGCCAACCCTTGAGTGTCCATTAGCCATAATTCCAAAGCGACGAGATAGGATTGGGCGAATCTTAGAAGACAAGATTATCACTACTCAAAACAAAGACTATCAGCGCTACTTGGTTCACTAGCAAGGATGTCTTGATTCTGAAGACTCATGGATAACTCGAGAGGACCTATAAAGATTCAATCCATACCTACTAGAGTATTACCGAAGTCAGACTGATTCCTACTCGACAGAATCGAGCTCTTGTCCACCCCGGGAGAACTGATGGGACATCAACAAGAAAGACATATTTTTCAACTAATTCTCTAGATATTTTTTTTGTAGCTAATATAGTGTACTTAGGATTAATGAAAACCTTGGAATGAAGCCCACCGAACCTTTGAAAACAAAGACCAATTTATGAGTCGACTCATGAAAGAAGGCCACCAGTCCCTTGAGTCAACTCAATCAGATCAAGACCAACTTCAAGCATGCCTAAGTCAAAGCCCAAGCAAGTCAAGATATACCACCTTTTGAAGTCCATGATGCCACCTCTTAGAATCCCATTTTATTCTTCACATGGGATACATTTTGGAAGACATGAGAAAGAACACATCAAGCATTTTGAGAGAAAGCATGGGACCACTCCTCACTCACTAAACAACACCCCAAACAACTTGCCATGTGGGATGCCACATCACATAACATCTAGGGCTCCACATTAGCAATTAGAAGCCATGTCAAAGCCACCTAGGTGCCACATAGCAAGCTGTTACAACCTCTTACCTAGAAGTTGTTTCTTGTTGCAACTATGTAACCAAAGGAGTTGGATTTAACTAGAAATGGTTAACTAACCTAACTCCACCTCCCCTCCTCACTTTGGATGACCTCTAAGGCTATAAATAGGTTCTAAAGCTTCCCTTGTTAGGCATTCCATGTATAAGATATTTTAAGAATTAATGAAGGTTTTCTTCTTGTTAAGTTCTATCTTGAGTTCTTTTTGTATGGAGTGATTTAGTTCTTCTAGTTGGAGTGATTTAGTCCTTTAAGTTGGAGTATTTAAATTCATGTTTGAAAATGGAGTGAGAGGTCCTTTGAGTATGTGTTGGAGAGTGATTGATGCTTTGAAGATTGAAGAGTGTGATGCCATTATTAAGTGCTCCAAGTTCAAGCCCCAAGTTCCAAGCCGCCGCCTTGTTTCTTTCCCTTTCTCTCTTATTTCCATTCCAACATCAATTCCCCTTCCATGTCTAATTCTAAGTTTGTTTGCAGGTTCTCTCAAGTTCCCACATCCAAGAAGAAGGTCTCCATGCCATTGATCAAGGGCAAGGTAAGTCCCAAAGTAGAGAGTGATCATCTTGCCTTCTAGTCTTTAAATTAATGAGTGTTGAGAGCTTCTTCTTCCATCAAATATTTTAGCCATCAATGTTGGTAGGAAAATTCTTCCTAAACTTCATTAGATCTGATCATTTGAAGGTTAACTTGCCCCAGTAGTGATGGTTTCCTTGCCATGAAGATCCTATTCTTTATTTTGAACTTGATCTACATTACGGGTATTGTAACTTAGATTAACTAGTCTCCTTATAAAAATTCTTTTCTTGGATTAATTTAGCCCATTTATTTGATAATTAATTGCTCAAGTTTGTTTGCTAGTTAGCTTGCTAAAACTCTGCATTCATCATATTTTTCTTGTCCCCCATCAAAACTTTATGTAGTTTAAACACATGGTTTGGAAAAACATGATCTTCAAAACCCGGTGATTGTTCTACAAAAACTTATTTGGAGATAAAACCATTTAAAAATATACTTTTTACATCCATTTGAAAAGTTTAAAATTCATATAGCAAGCAAATGCAAGAAGTAATCTAATGGCTTCTAGTCTTGCTACAGGTGCATATGTTTCATCAAAATCAATGCCCTCTTCTTGGTTATATCCTTTAGCCACTAATCTAGCTTTGTTTCTAATGACATTTTCTTGTTCATCTAATTTGTTCTTGTAGACCCATTTAGTTCCTATGATTGGATGGTCTTTAAGTCTATCAACTAATATCCAAACCTTATTTCTTTCAAACTGGTTCAATTCCTCATGCATGGACATCATCTAGTTTGGGTCATTTTCAGCTTCTTCTAAGGTATGAAGTGCTATTTGTGATAGAAAGGCTAAGTAGTCATGTGCAGTTTATGTGGTGACCTAGTCCAATACCTTGTGAATGATCACCAATAATTAATTCTTTAGGATGAGAAGTTGCGTACCTCTATTATGTTGGTAGATCTGTATGATCCTCACTTACCGTTTCTTCTCCTTCTTCAATAGATCTTTCTTGTAAGTTCATGTCTTCCATCTCTTTTTGAATTGTACCTACATCATTGTCTATATACTCTTCTTTCTTAGAAGGTGAATGGTTAGTTTCATCAAAAATAACATGCATTGACTCTTCTACAGCAAGAGTCCTTTTATTAAATACTTTATATGCTTTGCTATGTAATGAATAACTAAGGAAAATTGCTTCATCAGATTTAGCATCAAATTTTCCTAGATTATCTTTACCATTATTAAGCACAAAGCATTTGCATCCAAACAAATGAAAATAATTGATATTGGGTTTCTTTTCATTCCAAAGCTCATAGGAGGTTTTCTTCAAAATAAGATGGATCAAAATACGATTTAAAATGTAATAAGCAGTGTTCATCGCTTCTGCCTAAAAGTATCTTGGAAGATTACCATCACAAAACATTGTCCAGGACATCTCTTCCAAAGTCCTGTTCTTTCTCTCTACAACACCAATTTGTTGTGGTGTTCTAGGAGCGGAGAAATTATGATCAATGCCATTTTTTGTGCAATAATCATCAAAAAATTGATTTTCAAATTCAGTGTCATGATCACTCCTAATTAGAATTATTGAAAGATTTTTCTGATTTGAAACCTTTTTGTAAAATTTTCAAAATACTTTGAAGGTTTCATCTTTGTGAGCAATAAACAAAACCCATGTAAATCTAGAGAAATCATCTACAATCACAAGGGCATATTTCATACCTCCTAGGCTTGTGGTCCTAGTTGGTCCAAATAAGTCCATGTGAAGTAGTTCTAGAGGTCTAGTAGTTGAAATCATATTTTGGGCTTAAAGCTCCTCCTAATTTGTTTACCCATTTGGCATGCATCATAAACATGACCAAAATCTACTTTAAACTTAAGCATGCCTCTAAGTTTTTGGAAGTTAACCTGGCAATAGTATGCATGCTAGCATAACCTAATCATCTATGCCAAAGTAAGCAAGACTTCTTGGTCTTAGCATTCATTGCTACTATACTGTAACTACTAGTCATGGCTTGATTATTTAGATCTACCACATAGATGTTTCCAAGTCTATGACCAATGAATTTGTTGCTAGAGTCAAGAGAGTTAGTTACTATACACATAGATGATTCAAAGATAACCTTGAAGCCTTTATCACATAATTGACTAATACTTAATAAATTATGCTTCAATTTATCTACTAGCAATACATTTTTAATGAAAGTACAAGGGGTTATCTTAATCTTATCGATTCTGATTACTTTCCCCTTGCCATTATCTCCAAAAGTAACCATACCTCCTTTCATTTCTAGGGTGATGAACTGATCCTTGTCACCCATCATATTTCTTGAACAACCACTGTCGAGATACCATCTTTTCTTTAATTTCTGGGTTGTAAGACATTCCTGCAAGACAATCAAGGAGTTCTTTTAGGTACCCAAGCTAACTTGGGTGCTTGCAGGTTAGCTGAGATGGTTCCTTTGGGAACCCAAATCTTTCTTAATTTATTTTAGACATTTCTAATAATATTACATTCAAAAGCTTTATGTCCTAGTTCTTTGCAAGCAGAACATTTGACTCTAGAATTCTGAAAGGATTTATGTTTTGAAATTCTAGATGTTAATGTATGAGATTCAAAAATAACAAATTTATATTTGATTTTTTAGGAACATACAAAGTAGCTTTATAAGTGGAAGTAAAACTTTTTATCACAAAAGCTTTTTAAGACATAAACTTTGGAATAAAAGCTTTTTGTTTCACAAAAGTAGTTGCTGAAACATTATTTGAATTTGAAGAATTAAAACCAATTCCAGCTTTGTTACCAGAATTCTTTTGTTCCTTAAGAATCAGCTCAAGCTTGTTAGATGATAAAGTAAGTTTTTCAATAAGTGGCTTGAGTTTTTCAATCTCCTTTTTTAACTCATTATTTTCTTTCAACAAAACTTTGTTTTTGTCAATGTAAGCATTATTTTCAGTTTTTAATGCTTTACAGCTTTCAGAAAAGACATGTAGTTCTTTTTGCAACAAAATATTCTTTTCTGAAATCTCCTCTTTTTCTTTGAGTAAAAAATCATTATCATTTTTTAAAGATCTAATCTTTACTCCAGCCTTTTTAAATTCAGATAAAAGATCATGGAATGCAGAATTTAACTCATCAAATGTAAATTCAATTTGAGCATTGGGGGATGTTACCTCATCCTCGAGATCCATTAGACATAAATTAGCTATTTTTGTTGTCTCTTCCTCTTCAATTGAGGTGGATTATTCACTGTCGTTCCATGTGGCAACCATCATCTTTTTCTTCTTTTTCTTGAAGTATTTCTTCAATAGTGGATAGTCTGGATGAATGTGCCCCAGTTTCTTACATTCTTAGCAGGTAGGGATTTGTTCCTTTTCTTTGTCTTTGTCCTTGTCCTTTTCCTTGGAATGCTCTCCTTGTTTATTGAATTTTTTGTTGAACTTTCTTTATTCTTTTTCATAAACTTTCTAAATCTCCTCATGACCATTACGATATCTTCATCTTCTAAATCATCTTTGGAGGAGGTAGAATCATCTTCCGTTTCTTCATCATTTTTTGATTCCAATACAGCCTTGAATGCAATAGTTTTTTTCTTCTTTTGATCATCATCAGTTCTGTGTTGCATAGCCAATTCGTGTGAGATGGAGAACCAATTAATTCATCCAAAGATAGAGTGTTTAGATCTTTAGCTTCCTCGATAGCAGTAACTTTAGGGTCTCATTTATCCAGAAGTGATCTTAATATCTTCTGTACTAAATTAGCATTTGAGTAAACCCCGCCAAGACTTTTCAAACCATTAATAATATTTATAAATCTAATGTACATGGCAGAGATATTTTCATTAGGTTTCATTTTGAAAAATTTATAATTATGTACTAGAAGATTAATTTTTGAAGTCTTCACTTGAAAAGTTTCTTCATGGGTCACCTCAAGTTTATCCCAAATTTCTTTTGCCAAATAGCAAGTAGAAATTCGATTAAACTCGTTGGAATCCAAGGCACGGTATAGCAGATTCATAGCTTTGGCATTTAATTCTCCTAACTTCATATCGTGTTCATCCCAATCCTATCCCAATCCTCTTCAGGCTTAGGGATACCCATGCCATCAACTTTGATCATGGAAATATGTGGTCCTTTAAGAATGACCTTCCATAATTGAAAATTAATAGCTTGTATATAGATTTTCATTCTAGATTTCCAATAAAAATAATTTGTGCCTATGAAAAGTAGAGGTCTATTAGTAGATTAGCCTTCGACCAAGGATATACTTATGGGATGAGCCATCGATCTTTACTCTAATGTAATCATAGACAAGCTCTGATAACAGTTATTGTCCAGGTGGCTTTCTCAAGAAGGGGATGAATTGGAAATTTAAAAAATTTAAGCAAATAATGTGCTTTTGAAAATCCCTTTTAGAGTGTTAGGTGCTGTGACAAAGTAATTAATTGTAGAATCTAAATAAGATCAAGGAAGCATAATACAAACACATAAAAATTATAGTGGTTCGGAGCAACCCAACTCCTACATCCACTACCCAAGATACCACTTAGGATTTCACTATATTCACACCCAAATATAGTAGGATTGTTTTACAGGCTCACAATCCAAAACCTCTGTAATTTGGTTTTACTGGGATCACCAAAGAAACCCAACTTGGTTTTAACACAGGATCACCAAGAACCTAACTTGGTTTTACTAGGATCACCAAGAACCTAACACTTAGTTTTTAACAAAGGCTCACCAAGAACCTATTTGGGTTTTGAACCAAGCTCACCAATAACCCAATGATTCAAGAATGAATTGAAAATAAATGTAACAAGGTGACAAACTGATTTTTGTCGAGTGGTTGCTGATGCAGCTTAAGAGAAGCCCACTTAAATGTACTTCAATACACTTTAATAGCTTCAGTAGCTTCTTTCCAAAGTGCTTCAATCTTCAAATGGCAGTTGGTGAAGACTTGAAGGCTATCTTGAATGCTCTTAGTGCTTTCTTCCTTGTTGGTAGTTGGATGTTCAATAAAGCATTAAATCTTTTCGGAACTCTCTAACACTTGTTTCAAAGAAGTTCAAATCCCTCAAATATATGGCCTTCCATCATCCCAAGGTAGTTTTAGTCATTATATACCATTGGGATGTAATATTTGACCATTGGAGCACGTTTTGCATTCAAAAAAAAATTCTGGGAATAGCCGTTGTGTACTTGAAAATGATATTCGAGTCGGCTCCAATTCTTCGAGTCAATTCAGATCCTTCGAGTCAGTAGATCGAGTCACCATTTCTTCAGCAAGGTCGACTCTTTGTCTTAGAGTGCAGTAACCTCACTTTGAATGAGTCAGCTCATGTCCATTTAGGTTGGCTCGAACTTCTTTCATTGAAAACATTAGACTCGAGGAGTCGGCTCACTGCATATCAGGTCGGCTTGCCTTCTCAGGTCTTCTAAATTTGTTCTGGTAAAGTCGACTCATTCTTGTTGGGGTCGACTCGCTTGGCTTGTTCTCAGAAAACATTAGGAATGGACTTTGGATGAGTCAGCTCGGATATACTTGAGTCAGCTCAGTTTGCCGCATGCTAGAATCCTTAGTGCATGCCATGAGATAGAGTCGGCTCTTCTTCTAGCTGGGTCGACTCGAGTGACTTCTTTAGAAAATTTATAAATAGACTCAAGAACACTCTCACCAACACTCTCATACTTTTGATACAAACCAACTCAAATTAAATTATAGCACAATACTCATAGAAGTAACCCATTTCTTGATCTTCCTTAACCTTTTTTATTGGGTTCTTCTTTACAAAATTTGATTACAACACAACTCAAAACAAGAAGTATAAATGTAGGAGTTGAAGTTTGAACAAAGAATTCATCCTACAAAAACTTGTAAACCACTTGAAGAGTTGTTAGTAAAACAATTTCATGCACCAATGTTTGGATATCATCAAAATCATTTATGGGGTCAATAGTACCGAATTGCAATTAGTTGATATTTTAACTAAGCCTCTCCAAGAAGATCAGTTCAGTATGATTACAAGAGAACTTGGGATCATTAATCCTTTTGATTGAAATCCTTATATTCTCTGACCCATAAAAGATCAAATTTGGCATCAATAACACTCAAGTATCTTGAGTTTCATTGTATTCCTGTGTTTTTGCTCTGTACTTCATTTTCTTTCTTTTTGGTTTTAAGTCTATGTATCGACACCTGTATGTGTCGACACCTTAATGTGTCTACACATGGCACTGTGTCGTGAGTCGACACATGAATGGCTGCAGACCGAAGATAAAGGCCGAAACTATTCTTTCCCCCATTTCTTCCCAACTCGAGCCAACACTTGGCCTAGCTCTATTCCATCCACTTCTTCCCTCCAAATCTTAGCTCAAACCCTCTTTAATTCCCATTTTGGACAGATTTTGGTTTGGATTTTACCAATTTCCCTCTCTCATTTTGATTTTGGACCATGAAAAACCCTAGTTTCCTCTACTTTCCTATTCAATCCATTTATCTATGAAATAGGACCTAGAAAACAAGTCGTTCATCACCCTCGGCCATCCAACCATGAAGAAGCGAGAAGGACTAAAGCCAGACATGAAGTCGAAGCTCCAGATCCACCTGTTTGGCCACCTTTCACTGCTTCCAGTCGCATGAGTTCAAAGATAGTTGTCCGAGGACGTTGTGTAGACTTTGGATTTGTCGACCAGAAGTACTTTCGGATTGGTCAGTAGATTAGAGATGCTGGTTTGACTTCTTTCTACTCATTGAGTGAGATATTCTACCCAGGCCTAATACGAGAGTTCTACGGATCCTTAGCCCATGGCAGTGATGGATGGATCACGTAGGTTCGTGGCAGAGATATCCTGGTGTCTGTAGAGGTTCTAAGCAAAGTATAGGAATACCCTTGACTAGATCTGTAGTTGACAACTTGGTGGATGATTTAGTGGACTCCAGTGCATTTTCGAGTCAGATATTCTACCGAGGGAGCCACTATTCCAGCATCCCGTCTTTCTGTTGAGATGAGACTACTACATCATATTGTTGCCCGGATTCTTCTACCGAAGACCAGATGTTTTGATTACATCATAGAGAGAGAGCTGCTTGTGATGTTCTCATTAGTTCAGTATACACCTGTTTGCCTTTTGGTACTCATGATACATCAGATGATGGAGGCTTCGACTAGTTAGAGACTTTGCTTACCCTACGGGATGAGATTGACACTGCTCTTCAGAGCATATAGAGTGACATTCGATGATGAGCCCTTCTGGATGATTTTACATATTGATGTCTATGATATCAAGTCACTACATCGGATAAGATATCAGTTATTTAGAGGCCAGTGGAGATGCAGAGTATCAAGATAGGCCGATGACAGAGATGAGGACACTACAGAGGAGAAGCGCATATATGCAAGTGAGGCAGGACCCTCAGAGACACATCTACCAAAGATTCAGAATAAGTCAGCAATGCAGCTAAAGCCTGCCCCTCAGTCTGTGCCAGCTACCCAACCTCAGCTAGCTCAGTCAGATGCTATAGGAGCTTCAGAGAGTCTTATGGATAGAGTCAGTCGCATATAGATAGATATTATGATTTTTCGACAGCGACTCGACTACTTCATCATGGAGATGAGAGAGAGACATAGAGGATTGATTGATGGCATCTTCGCTATTCTGTCTGCACTGTCCAGACCCTCTTCTGAGAGTATTCCTAACTCATCTACTCCAGCTCCACCTGCACTAGGACCAAAGATTGACACTAATGGTAATACTAATTCTGACGGTTTCGACTTTCCAGACTTGATGACAGAGCTAGTGGTAGAGATAGCAGCTGACTTACCTAGGAGTCCCATCCGAGATCATTCAAGTTCATCCTTTCAGACTCCTATTCTAGCTACACCACCATCTAGATATGTTGATCACTCTGCCATTCCTATACTATCACTTGTTATTGATTCTCCTATTAGTGATACACCTATTGTTTCTTCAGCTGATACACCTATCATTGATACACTTATCATTTCTTTAACTGATACACCAATTTTTGATACACCTATAGTTGATACACCATCCTTGCATACATCTTCTCTTATTCGGGAGCTAGGTTTCTACACACCTGGTTTCCATTATCTTGATTCCGGTCCTTCATTTGATTATACACCACATCCGACAGTTGTAGAGACTATCGCTCCGATCTGTTCTATTCCTGCTGATGACAGAGCCTCCGCCTCTTCTACTTCAGCTAAAAGCAGGATCTATGTTTGATGCAGAGGACATGATCATCATACTCCTTCACGACCGACCAGGTCTCGTCTTCGTGATCTTAGACCAATGTGGCCCCGATCTCGTGCTTTCACTAATACTAGACCGATTGAGATTGGATCCTCAAAGGATGAGGATGTTGATTAGGATAGATTTTATAGTTTGTATTTATGCACTTTCTGTATATTTTGATGTTCCCTTTATATATCAAACACTTTTTAAGTGAATGAAATATTGTGTTTCATCTTATGACTTTGAGTGAATGAAATATATTAATTATTCTCAGTAATTCATTGTCTTCTTTTATGATTGAGTAATATTATGTTACATTTATATTCAAACTTGTTTTTTCATTTTTAATGATAACAAAAAGGAGGGGAAATTGTCTTCTTTTCGATGAACCCTGAATTATTTGGAAAAGAGAAAAACCTAAACAAACTAGGACCGTGGGAGGGCTAAGAAGCCTCCCGGGACTAGGGCAAAACAAAAGCTAAAATCTTAAAATAAAGGTGGAGGTGGCTGGAACTCATGGCCCTGGGACTCACTCTAATGGGGAGATGCACACAGAAAGTCAGGGATCAAAGCACACAGCTATCCTGAGCTCTCATCGAACCCATAATGCACATAGCAGGGCTCTCATAGATGTCCCGAGGGATCAAAGCACATAGCTAACCTCAATAGTACATAGCAAAGGCATCCCGCTAGGGTAACTCTCAAAGAACATGAGGGGATAAGAAGATGAGATAGGGGATAACTAGGGCCTCACACCCCTCATCGAATCCTTAATGCACACAGTAGGGAACGAAGGCAAAATGGGCCTCAGCCCAGAATTAGGACCAGTGGCTAAACCAAAAATTCTTAATAATCTTCAATTATTATAAGGGGAGAGGGGGCCTTTATATAGAAAAACCAAACCCCTCAATTACTTAGCCAACAAGCAAACCTAAAATGAAAAATAAATTACATCAAAATCCATGCTGCATCAAAATGGGTGCTGATCTACTCTGAGAAGCATGTTGGCTTGATGAAGTACATTGAAGAGCGTGCTACTTGGACTGCTCTAGAAAATGTGCAAACTCATCTCGCGGCCATTCACAGGGGGAGGGAACCATCTCCGTCGAGTACTGGTGGACAGCCGGTGGTCGAGAAGCGGGTGGCGGACGGGGCTGGCGAACGGCGAGCGACGGACTGCGGGTGGTGGGCTGCAGGTGGGAAGGCAACACAGGGTGGGCACGGCATGCCCAAGGCATGTCGTTTGGTCTTCCCATGGGCATGGGACCCCTAGGCGCTGGCGAGGACCTCCGGCGACTGAGCTTTGGCTGGCAGACGGTAAGACGGCGGGCGACCGGCGACAGACGGTGGTGGCGAATGGTGGTGGTGGCTGCAGGCGGACGGCGATGGCAGCTGCAGGTGGGACGGCGGCAAGCTGGGGCACAGCATGCACGGGTATGTCGTTGGGCCTTCCCATGGCCGTGGGGCCCATGGGCACCGGCGAGGACCTCCGGCAGCCAGGCGTGGGCTGGTGGATGGCGGGCGGGCGACCGGCAGCAGGCTGGTCATGGTAAACGACAGCGATGGCCATGGGTGGCGGTTGGTCTTCCCACGGTCGTCCCTTCGTCTTCCACTCGCATAGGCGGTGGATGCCGATTTTTCAGTGAAAGCGGGGCCGGTGAGCACCGACGAGCGGGCCGGCGGGGGCGGCCGGGGATCGAGCAGCCCGGATTTGGGGGGTGGCGGGGCGGTGGGCTAGGTTTTGGAAGGTTTTAAAAAATCACAGGTGGAGGATGGAATAAGGCTAGGATAAAGCGAGGATAAGTTATGGATAAAGCTGGAATAGTGGGGATATGTGGAATAACGGGAATAGGAAAA
The DNA here is from genome assembly GCA_021397845.1 of Areca catechu. Classification (NCBI taxonomy): domain Eukaryota; kingdom Viridiplantae; phylum Streptophyta; class Magnoliopsida; order Arecales; family Arecaceae; genus Areca; species Areca catechu. Next base: position 135,574,240 of record CM038053.1, on the reverse strand, counting down.
ATAAAAATTGTGAGAAAAATAAGAAAAATGGAAAAATACCCGGACCTGTCCTAAATCCCCATCATTCTCCTCGATCGCGAAGAACTCGACTCCGTCGAGTTCAAAAAATGGAGCACACCCTAATCCACAACTCGCTCTAATACCAAATTGATGAGGGACAGACTCGATGAACCCTGGATTATTTGGAAAAGGGAAATACCTAAACAAACTAGGATTGTGGGAGGGCTTAGAAGCCTCCCGAGACTAGGTTGAAACTGAAACTAAAATCCTAAAATAGCTTATCTCTTTTGTTTTCAATTTTCTTGGTAGAGATGGCGAAGGAAGGATGGGGATGGGAGACTGGGAACTGGAACTCATGGCCCTAGGACTCACTTTAATGGGGAGACGCACACAGAAAGTCAGGGATCAAAGCACATAGCTACCTTGAGCTCTCATTGAACCCATAATGCACACAGCAGGGCTCTCATAGATGCCTCGAGGGATCAAAGCACACAGCTACCCTCAATAGCACACAGCAAAGGCATCCCGCTAGGGTGACTCTTAAAGAACATGAGGGGATAAGAAGATGGGATAGGGGATAACTAGGGCTTCACACCCTTCATCGAACCCTTAATGCACATAGCAGAGAACGAAGGCAAAATGGGCCTCAGCCCAGAACCAGGACTAGTGGCTAAACCAAAAATTCTTAATAATCTTCAATTATTACAGGGGAAGAGGGGGCCTTTATATAGAAAAACCAAACCCCTCAATTACTTAGCCTACAAGCTAACCTAAAATGAAAAATAAATTACATCAAAATTCATGCTGCATCAAAATGGGTGTTGATATGCTCTGAGAAGCGTGTTGGCTTGATGAAGTGCTTTGAAGAGCATGCTACTTGGATTGCTCCAGAAAGCATGCGGACTCATCTCGCGGCCGTGCACAGGGGGAGGGAACCATCTCCGTCGAGTACCGGTGGACGGTCAGCGGCCAGGAAGCGGGCAGTGGACGGGGCCGACAGATGGTGAGCGACGGACGACGAGCGGCGGGCTGCAGGTGGGGTGGCAGCAAAGGGTGGGTATGGCACGCCAAGGCGTGCCATTTGGTCATCCCACGGGCGTGGGACCCCTGGGCACCGGCGAGGACCTCCAGTGGCTGAGCTTTGGCCGGTGGATGGCGAGATGGCGGGAGATGGGATGATGGCCGATGGCGGACGGTGGTGGCGGCTGCAGGCGGGGCGGTGGCAAGCGGTGGCACGGCATGCACAGGCATGCCGTCTGGCCTTCCCATGGCCGTGGGGCCCATGGGCACCAGCGAGGACCTCCGGCGGCCGGGCATGGGCAAGTGGATGGCGGGCAGGCGGTCGGTAGCAGTCCGGCGTGGCAAGCGACAGCGGCGGCCATGGGCAGCGGTTGGTCTTCCCATGACCATACCTTCATCTTCCACGAGCGTGGGCGGTGGACGCCGGTTTTCTAGTGAGAGCGGGGCCGGCGAGCACCGGCTGGCGAGCCAAGGGTCGGGCAACCCAGATCTGGGGGTGGCAGGGCGGTGCGCTAGGGTTTGGGAGGTTTTAAAAAATCACAGGAGGAGGATGGAATATGGTTGGGATAAGTGGGGATAAGTTATGGATAAAGCTGGAAAAGTGGGTATAGGTGGAATAGCGAGAATAGGAAAAATAAAAATTACGAGAAAAATAAGAAAAATGGAAAAATACCCGGACCTGTCCTGGATCCCCATCACTCTTATTCTCAGGTTCTGACTCTGGAAGACTCGGCTCATTGCAGTTCGGGTCGACTCGCTTTCTCAGGTCTTCAAAATTAGGTCTGGCAGAGTTGGCTCTTTCTGGTTCGGGTCGGCTTGCCTGCCTATTCTTGGAAATCTTCAAAAACTGGACTTTGGAGGAGTCGGCTCGGACTTATTCCAGTCAACTCAAATTCACTGGAGTCAGCTCGGTTACCTTCAAGTTGGCTCGGATTGCTGCGTACCAGAATCCTTGATGCATGCCATGAGGTGGAGTCGGCTCTTTAACATGCTGGGTCGACTCGAGCAACTTCTTCAAGATTTTTATAATTGAACTTAAAAAAAAACTCTCACAAACACTTTTAAACTTTTCATGAACACCAACTCAAAATAATTCAAAGGCACACACACACATAGGACTAACCTTTCTTACAGATTTTTCTTAACTTTTTCATTGGGTTCTTCTTTACAAAAATAGATTACAACACAACTCAAATCATGAACTAAAGAGGTAGGAGTTGAAGTTTAAATAAATAAGTCATCCTACAAAAACTTGTAAACCACTTGAAGAGTTGTTAGAAATAAATGTACATGCTCCAATGTTTGGTTATGTTGCCCAGGTGGCTACCCAATAGGGGGGTGAATTGGGACTTTTGAAAATTTAAAGCAAATAATGTGTAGTTCAAAATCCTTTGCTAGTGGAGGCGCTATGATAGAGTTATAAGATGTAGAAGCTAAAAAGAGTCAAGTATGCACAACACAAACACACCAAATTTATAGTGGTTCAGAGCAACCCAGCTCCTACGTCCACTATCCAAGATACCACTTGGGATTTTTACTATATTCACACCCGAATACAGTAGGATTGTTTTACAGGATCACAATCCAAAACCTCTACACTTTGGTTTTACGGGATCACCAAAGAAAATCCAACACCCTTTGGTTTTAACAGGCTCACCAAAGAAACCTAACTTGGTTTTACCAAGATCACCAAGAACCCAACACTTGGTTTTTATCAAGGCTCACAAAGAACCTATTTGGTTTCTCAATCGAGCTTACCAATAATCCAACAATTCAAAAATTGAATTGAAAGAAATGCAACAATAATGACAAACTCAATTTGTCGGATAGTTACCGGTGCAGCTTGCTGGAAGTCCACTTGAATGCACTTGAATATACTTTAATTACTTCAGTGGCTTCTTTCCAAAGTTGCTTCAAGCTTCAGATTAGATTTAGTGAAGACTTGAAAGCTTGACTTGAATGCTCTTGTGCTCTTTTGATGTTGGTTGGTAGGATATTCAATGAAGCTCTCTTATCTTTGAAGAACTCTCTAATTCATTGCTTCAAGGAAGTTCAAATCCTTCAAATTTAAAGTCTTCTATCATCCCAAGGTAGTTCTAGTCGTTGTAGACCATTGGAGAATAATTTGTGACCGTTGGAGCACCTTTTAGCATTCAAAAATAATTTCTGGAACTAGCTGTTAGATACCTGGAAGCGACGTTCGAGTCAGCTCGGATCCTTCGAGGCGATGGGTCGAGTTGCCAAATCTTCAATGCAGTCGGTTCTTTGTCTCATGGCGCAAAACATCATTATAGACGAGTCAGCTCTTGATAGCTCGGGTCGGCTCGAACTTCTTTCTTTAAGAAACTTGAGCTCGAGGAGTCGGCTCTTTTCAGCTTGGGTCGGCTCTTCTTCTCAGGTTTGGAAAACCTCACTCTGGAAGAGTTGGCTCGATGAAGTTTAGGTCGGCTCGCTTTCTCAGGCTTTCAACATTTAGTCTGGCAAAGTCAACTCTTTCTTGTTCGGGTCGGCTCGCATGGCTGTTATCAGAAATCTTCAAAAATTGGACTCTGGAGAAGTCGGCTCGGATTGATTCCAGTCGACTCGGATTCACTAGAGTCAGCTCACTTTCCATCGAGTCAGCTCGGATTGCTGCATTCCAAAATCCTTGCTGCATACCAATAAGCAAAGTCGGCTCTTCATCATGTGGGGTCGGCTCGAGTGTCTTCTTCAGGAATTTTATATTTGAACTTAAAGAAAAACTCTTACCAACTCTTTACATTCTCAAACAAACCAACTCAAAATAAATTTCATGGCACACACACACAAAAAAGTAACCCTTTTTACATGATTTTTTCTTAGCTTTTTCATTAGGTTTTTCTTTACAAAAACACATTATAACACAACTCAAAACAAGAAAACAGAAGTGTAGGAGTTGAAGATTGACCATTTAATTCATCCTACAAAAACTTGTCAAATACTTGAAGAGTTGTCAGAAATAAATATACATGCTCCAATGTTTGGTTATCATCAAAATCACTTATGAGGTCAACAATCTCCCCCTTTTTGATGATGACAAAATACTGGGCATGAAAAATTCTTTACACTTTACATGTATAACAATATTTGAAAATTGAATATGCACATGTATCAGAGCTAATCGAATTAGTAACTAAGTACCAGAGCTCAAGAGATGATATCATTTTATATCATCAAAGTATTGAACTTTTCATGCTTCATGATATTATAATTAGCACAAAACATGGAGTATTAGAGTTTCAAAAAAAAAAAATTATAGAATTAAGATCAATTTGTAGAGCAGTAGCAATTAGAGCATGCAATAGCAATCAGAGCATTAAGATTGATAATAATTAGAGCAAAATCATTTCAAGAGAATCTCCCCCTTTCTCTAGATTTTAAATACAATTTAAGCAATAGGTCCTTTTGAATATTATCATTTTTGTGCTCCCCCTTTTTTTTCATTCTTTTTATGCCTTTTAAGAATAATTGGTAGGAGGCTCTATCAAAATTTTCAATATAGATCAAGCATTAATACTAATTTTGCTATCAACTTAATCTCTCTCCCATTTTTCATATTAGCCCATATTACTTTCTCCCCCTTTTTGTCAAACAATCAAAAAGGTGGTTTCAAATAAAGTTCAGATTCAAAAATAGATTGAGAATGTTTCTAATATTCATTTGAGATAATTTCACATTCTTAAATTAGAAATTCTAATTAAAAAATCATCATAGTTGTACAGCACCGATTAATCATCAAATCATTGTTTATGACAACAAAGAAAATCAAAAGATCTTTCATCTCATTGAGAAGATTTGCATACAAGTTGAAAAAAAAAGTACATTCATATTGCAGCATTTAAAAGATCTAATGAGTTCAGACATACAACCAAAAGACTAATCAAAAGATCTATTCTTCGTCTTCTTCACTAGAAGAAGAGGATCCTACCTCTATAACTCTATCAGAGGTCTTAGTTTTCAGGGGTTTAAACCTTAAATCCCTGAACCTAGTCCTAACAGGGGCTCTAATAATCTTAGTCTTCTTGGTTTTGGGTTTCTTCTTGGTTTCAATAGGTTTGGGTGGATCAGATGAAGGAGTAGGAACTGGAATGTCAAGTGACTCCTTGATGATTTGTTTAGGAGCATCTTCAGTGGGAATGGTTTCCTTCTGTGATTGCAGTAGCATGCTTCTTAACTCTACCTTAAAATCCTTAATTTCTTTTTCAATTTTTTCTTGGTGAAGCTTTTGTTCAGATCTCATTTCCTGCAAGCTTGCTTTGACTATGTTTCTTATCTCATCAATTGCAAAATTCATGTGATCTGTTAAAGAACTTGAAATTGCTTCCATCTTCTGATATATCAGCTTCTTGAGGTCAGATGGAGTAACCATTGTTCCTTCAGTCCTCTCTTCATCAGCAGCTTCATTTTCTTCAGAAAAGGTAGCAGCAACTTGACTAGGCATCTTCTTTATCCATTTTCTTTCTTGTTGTTTGTAACCCATCCTTTTTAGTGAATTGAAGGAATAGATATCAAAATGATGTAATGGCTTGCCTATTTCATTTGTTAAGTCAACCCCTGCTTCTTCAAATAATAGAGTGAAAATCATACCGTAGGGTAGACAGGCTTTGACTTTTATTGCTACCTCAGTCATCTGAATCATCATTATATAGGGAAGGTTGAGAG